>OZ025271.1:12283781-14951281 GCA_964019165.1 Mastigias papua
CAAATTTACAGTTGAAGATGGAAGATTACAAAATGGATGTATGTGTATGAGAGGTTGAAGGAGCCTGCACGAGAGACAAGTAAATTATAAACAGAAAAAAGTTTAAGTGAAGTGAACTAATAACTATTCATAAATACTAGTGGCCTAAAGATGATAATAAAGCTAATAAATATGAACCAAGTTGTGATTTATAATACTACCTAATAACATAATAGACAAAACAACATTGAAACCAAATGACAACAGATGCTAAGCATCCATTATTCGACTATGACGTCATACAGTGAAGAATACCTCCATGAAAGACCATTACTCCAAATTGGAATACAATTGGAATATTGGAATACATTGCTAAATATACGACACCACGTGATAACAACTTACGTCATATTGAGAAGGTAGATAACTCTGATAGTACTGAGATACTTGCGCTACAGGATGCATCCATAAAACAACACAGTAGCAATCACATCTGGCAATATATTTCGGTTCACCTTTTGGTCATCCGACGTTTCATACTCTGACGAGTGTCGGACGAAAAAAGCATTTCAGCATACTAAAAGAATGTTCCCGCTATTTGTGCTAGAGTAAAGTTCTGTAGTACTAACAGACTTTTAAACAATGAAATCATATAACTCTATATGATACTTGCAACATTGTATAGTATGAAATTTATGATAACATTACAAATCTCCTAAACACGAAGTTAAAGCTATATTTGCATTTGCATGTATTACAATTCTAAATATTGCCCAAACAAATGAATTCTTTGATCATGTAATATGCACGTGCAAAATAACAACTGTATAGAATACTCTGTCCATGAAATTATGAAACAACATTACAACAAAATACAGTTATTATTTCATATCAACTTACTTTGTGCTGAGGAAATATACTGCTATGATAGAAATGAAGCAATAATGCTGAAGCATGCATCTATAAAGGAGACAGGAATAATTAACTAGAGCGAGAAGAAAAAAGTGAATACAAAGAGAGAGAGGAGAAAAAGAGAAAAAAGCAAGAGAACAAAGAGGAGAATAGTAGATAGTAAAGGCAAGAATAAAGGGATGAAGAAATGGAGAATAAAGAGGACATAACAGAGGAGGAAAATCAGGATTAAAACATTGGAGAAAAGTTGAGAATACAGAGCAGAAAGAGGAAATTAATAGCCGAAAAAGAGGAGAAAAAGAAGAGCAACATCGAGGAGGACAAGAGGCCAATAAAGGGGAGAACAGAAGAGAAAAATATGAGAACAAAGAGGGGAAGAGAGAAGGAAAAGAGGAGAAGAGAGTGAAACATGAGGAGGAGACGAACAAATTTACAAAGAGTAGAATTCAGAGGAAAAGAGGAGGATGAAGAGAAGAAACAGATAAGAAAAATATGAGAACAAAGAAGGGAAGAGAGAACGAAAAGAGGAGAAGAGAGTGGAACATAAGGAGAAGACGAACAAATTTACAAAGAGTAGAATTCAGAGGAAAAGAGGAGGATGAAGAGAAGAAACAGATAAGAAAAATATGAGAACAAAGAAGGGAAGAGAGAAGGAAAAGAGGAGAAGAGAGTGGAACATAAGGAGAAGACGAACAAATTTACAAAGAGTAGAATTCAGAGGAAAAGTGGAGGATGAAGAGAAGAAACAGATAAGAAAAGTATGAGAACAAAGAGGGGAAGAGAGAAGGAAAAGAGGAGAAGAGAGTGGAACATACAACAATGCCACTGAAAATGCACAACACTGCAAAAACACATCACATAATTTAAGTCCTCTATGTGTTTCTAGTTGGTAGCGTTATCAAAGCACTAACCGCGACCGTTTTCATCACATTTAGGACATTAAAACTTTGGTCAATAAAGTTAACAATAAGTTTAAACCAACAAATCTAAATACATTTGAGATCATACCAACTGAGAGCTTTTCCTTGACTTGCAGCCTGACAAATGCTTTTACACAAGATCATTGCAAGTTTCCTTGACTTTCTCTTATTTTCCCTAACCTAAATGAAAAACACCCTATCTCCCTTGAATTTCTCTGACCCTATGAATCCTGATAAAAAGAGGACAAAAGAGAGAGGCGAAACAGGACAATACAGGGGAGAAAAAAGAAGAGGTAAAGAGGAGAAAAAAGATGAGCATAAAAAGGGGAATAAGAAGGATAAATGAGAAAACTGCGGAATAAAGAGGGCAATAAATAGGAGGAAAATGAAAGAATACAGAGGAGAAAAAGAGGTGAATCAGAGGAAAATAAAGAAGAGAAAACGGACGAAAGAAAGAGGAAATGAAACAGAGAAGAAACACGAGAAGAAAGCGAAGAAGGAAGATGATACAAAAAGAGAAGAATAAAAGAAGAAAACGACCTGAAGAAAGGAGACAAGAAAAGAAAATGAAGATGTGAAAAAGATGAAGAGAAAGAAAAGAATGCAGATGAGAATAAAGAGAAGAATTAGGAGGATAAAAAGAGAAGAATTAAGACGAGAAAAGTGACAAAAAATCAAGGAAAGGAGACAAGATAAAGTGGAAAATAAAGGGGACAGAAAGAGAAGAATAAAGAAAAAAGAGGAGAATAAAGAGGAAAAGAGAGAATCAAAGGGGGAGAAGGTTGAGTAGAATAAAGAAGCGACAAAGAGGAAAGTAGAGAGGAGGCAAATAGGAGAAAAAAGAAGAGAATAAGAGGATAACATAGAGAAAGGAATAACAGGAGAATGCGGAAAAAAATAAAATAAGATGAAAGAGAAGATCAAAAGGATAAAAAGGACGTGAAGAGTGAGAGAAAGAGGAAATGAGGAGGAGATAAACAGGAGAAGAAAGAGGAATAGGATCAAGAATATATATGAATGACAGTCTTAAAATTTATAACAATTAAGCAAAATACGCTATATGTGGCTTGATTTGTATTACACCTCAGCCTATACAGACGTCAAGATAAGTCAACAAGGTTTGTTATATTCATTCTGCCAAAAACCAGCTTGGCTTAATCTAGCATGTATCGCAATAAAAATGGCCTGACACTACCTGTGAGAAACAATTGCCAATATAGTTCTGCAATCTGATTGGTCAAACATAAAACCACAAGCACTATAAAAATTATCGAAATGCGCATTTGATAGTTGTGTCATAAGATGACGTCAAGAGCTGTCCAGGACATTTTGAAGAAGCTGATGTTACGCTTTTTAAATGTGCGTTTACAATCTTTGAAGGAACTGCCCATATTGCGTTTTCAATGCCTAAGAAATTATCAGAAAAAATGTCCTAAATATCATTCGCTAATTTCAGTTCCTTATCTCAATGACAAGATGATCTGCCGGTTAAACTGAAACGTGTGTCAATATGACTTTAGAGTGACAGTTTGATAAATGCCTGGCTTTGCCAATAATTTTAAACATGTGCTGATACATCTTGCAGAGTTTGAACTTGAAAAAGATTTGACTGTACCACCTATTTGAAACTTGGCAATCAGTTGTTATTGTAAAATGTGATGTGATATTAATGAATGAGCGAATAAATGAATGAATGAATTGAAGGAAGGAAACATGGATGGAAAATATGGAAAATTAAATAAATATGTTGTTGCTGAGGGGCTTGTAAAAAGACTAGAATTTCATTATTTCCAAAATGTAGCTCT
This sequence comes from Mastigias papua, assembly GCA_964019165.1. Classification (NCBI taxonomy): domain Eukaryota; kingdom Metazoa; phylum Cnidaria; class Scyphozoa; order Rhizostomeae; family Mastigiidae; genus Mastigias; species Mastigias papua. The sequence continues at coordinate 12,287,398 of OZ025271.1, forward strand.
CCTCATTATATTCTATTTTAACGCTTTGCAGGTAAAATAAAATGGGAGAGAAAGGGATGTCTAAATTCAATCAGAACCACCCCCTTCTCTTCTTTATAATGTCCAAGAAAGACGTCATATATGTATCGTTCCTAAGAGCAAGATAAGATAAGAAGACGAGAAGACACAAATAAACTGAGTAAGGAAGATAACTCTACAAATTACCTTTAATTTTCCATCAAGGCTGCCAGTGGATAGCATTTCACTATCACGACTAAATGACATACAAATCACAGCATCTTCCATCAACATAAAATTGTCCTTAAATAGAATATTCAGCAATATTACTTCTTTCATTAGGCTGCAACAATATTGGGTAATATTGATCTATTACAATTAATATAAGGATATCTTATAATATCAACATACAAAGCACTGCCTCTTACATCAACATAAAATTGTCCTTAAATAGAATATTCAGTAATATTATTTCTTTCATTGGGTTACAACAATATTGGGTAATATTGATCTATTACAATGAATATAAAGATATCTTACAATATCAACATACAAAGCACTGCATCTTCCGTCAGAATAAAATTGTCCTTAAATAGACTATTCAGTAACATTATTTCTTTCATTAGGCTGCAACAATATTGGGTAATATTGATCTATTACAATTAATATAAAGATATCTTACAATATCAACATACAAAGCACAGCATCATCCATCAACATAAAATTGTCCTTAAATAGAATATTCAGTAATATTATTTCTTTCATTAGGCTGCAAAAATATTGGGTAATATTGATCTATTACAATTAATATAAAGATATCTTACAATATCAACATACAAAGCACAGCATCTTCCATCAGCATAAAATTGTCCTTAAATAGACTATTCAGTAACATTATTTCTTTCATTAGGCTGCAACAATATTGGGTAATATTGATCTATTACAATTAATATAAAGATATCTTACAATATCAACATACAAAGCACAGCATCATCCATCAACATAAAATTGTCCTTAAATAGAATATTCAGTAATATTATTTCTTTCATTAGGCTGCAACAATATTGGGTAATATTGACCTATTACAATTAATATAAAGATATCTTACAATATCAACATACAAAGTACAGCATCTTCCATCAACATAAAATTGTCCTAAAATAGAAACGTTTTTAATATCATCATGCTAGTTTGGTGATATATGTTCGAGTGAAACAAATACATGTTGTTTTATAAGACAGACACTTTTCCTGAGGCTCAATTTTCTTAACTATTCACGAATCTGAGGCTGAAATTTTCATAAGATTTTCTTAACTTTCGCAGGATTAAACGGGCTGACACAGGCTACTCTGTATTTTTTGGGCCACCAAAAGTCTCGATCTTTGTACGATAGTTTGCAAAACTGAGCAAATATCAATTTCTGGCATGTAAAGAAGCTGAACTGTGATTTTCTTAGCATTTTCTTGAACTTTAGCCTTGTGATTTTCTTTGGATTTTCTTAAGATTTTGGCCATTTGAGCCTCATGTTCCTATAAACTCTGTCCTTATAAAAAAGAACGTGTAGCATAAGAAAATATACAGTCAAAATTCCTTCTTGTCTAACCATGCTTTCCATAGTTCCTTCTGCCCCACTATCTTTTCTTTGAAACCCTTTCTCATTCCTCCCCACTCTGACTTCTCTATTTTACCACCATATCATTATTTCAAATCTAAGCCCCATCGGTCCAGTTTTGTACAGATATGTCTAGTTCCTTCCAGTTCTGTCCAGTTCTTGCCTCTACATTCTGTTCCTACCCAGCCAGTACAAAGCTTTGATACCATTTCTGGTCAATATCTGCCGTTCCAAATCTTTTCTGAAACTTTCCCATCCTGTCCCAATTCCTCTAAATACCCCAAATTACCCTTTCAAGCCCCATCATATTCGGTCCAATCCCTTACAACTCCTTTTTCTATCCTTTCTATTTCCATCCCTACCCATCCACCACAGTGCACTATAAAGCTCACTGTCTCCTCTCTTTCATGCTCATACAGTATCCAATGTGTAAACTACAAAATGTACTGTCATTTCCTGAATTTTTACATCATTTCAATGGTGAGCTATAGACAAAGAGAGAACAAACCTCTGATTGATATTTCAAGTCTTTACGGATTTTACCGGTCTGAAAATTCCATACTTCAATGAATCCGTCCGCACTCCCAGTAACTAAATATTGTCCGTCCGGTGAAAATGCAGCACAATCTGGTTGAACTTTTGTTCCAAACTGAAAAAGAAACACAAACACTCATGAAAAAGCCTAAAATAAAATACCAACCTCGTTCTAACTGTAAAATAAAAACCTCGTTCTCACCCTACTATAAAATATTTCAGTAAACTAGTATTGGCATGAAATCTGTCATGTGATGTACCTTCGATTCTGTAATGAGCAGCCAGGAGGTAAAATACAAAAGTGATTGCTTTGACAGTTTCTTGCAACAACAACAACCAAAATAACAACAACAAACCAACCTTGATGACTTTGCTTATCTGTGTAGGATATTTCTCTTCCTCTTGCTGCTTTACAGCGGCTTTGCCTCTAAAGAGATCAATTGCCATACCAGGGGGTAACAATCCTTGATACTGCTGCCATTTTAATGCCTGACCGAGTAGAGCCATCAAACGTGATGGGGGTACAACACTTACTTCGCCAGACAATGCTAAAGTGTAGATGAGAAATAATATCTTATACATTGCTAATTATTACGTTAATTACTTAATTACTTCTTTATTTGTTTACCTACTTCCTTCATTTAGCACTTACATATAAATTTTTATATGTACATATTCAATTTCAAGCATAACTACTTTACCTACATACATGCATTTTTGTTATAACAAAGAATTAAAATTGACTACATAAACTTACATCATCCATGGCTGCCATAGATAGCAAGGACATTTTGTCAGCGAGTTCCATCTATGACAGCCACTTACAATAATCATATATTACAATTTATCAAGATAAAGGAAAACAACAAACAAAGATCACTAATTTCAACTAATTTCAACCAGGTGTCTCAAAAAGCTCTGGCACTATAAAACAACTTTAACCAGGTGCTAGCTCAAAAGTTTGAATGTGTGTGAGCACCCAATAAATAGATAACAAATTAAAATGCATTAAAATAATAGTGTGCAGACAAACGAATTAATAAGTCATATTCAGTGAGAGAGAGTAGATGGGAGAGAGTTTGGTTGGTTCAATGTCAACCAATCATCTCAACTAGACTAGGCATCCAATAAGAAACACCCAGCTAGATTAGGCATCCAATGAAAAACACCCAGCTAGATTAGGCATCCAATGAAAAACACCCAGCCAGATTAGGCATCCAATGAAAAACACCCAACTAGATTAGGCATCCAATGAAAAACACCCAACTAGATTAGGCATCCAATGAAAACCAACCATTTGGATTATGCATGTAAGGGCAACAAGTCATATGGGTTGAACGCATCCAAAGTCAAGATACTTCCTTAACTGTACTTATCCATTGACTATTAAATAAATTCTGTTTAAAATATCATATAATCATCAGCTTTTGTTGATGAAAAGTCAGGATTAAAATAAGGATTTACTAAACCTTGAGCAATTGAAGTTCTTTGCTTTTCCTTACTGCTTCCATCTGGATAGGCCATAAATTATGGAATAAAGATTATGTATTCAGTTAAGTGTAAACATAAACAAGGTTGAGAAAAGATTTGCCTAATGAAATTCCTTGAATTTTTCATGATTTGGATCTTGATGGCCCTCCATGATCTACTCTGCTCATGAATATGTTTGTATAAATCAATTAATCATCAGACAATCATCTGATAATCATTGGCAAATCATTCAGTCAATCAATCACTCAAGCAGTCAATTAATAAACAAATTAATGATTCAATCAATCAATCATTTAAATCTTGTGATCTACAGGATAAAATAAAAATGATTTAAATATAAACTGTCATACCTCTCTTGGATCAAAATAAGATCTAGCAAGGAGATTTTCAAGACGAAGATATCTGTCAGGCTGATGCTGTTTAAGCATAATCATTGGGTCAGTCTGTTGAAGTAGTGATCTAGCAGCACCAAGTTCTCTAAGCTCAATAAATTCAACAACTATCTAAAATTAATAAATGTATGTAATATATAATATGGAATGATATAATATAATGTAATATAACATATTATAATTATACTATACTATACTATATGATACTATACTATATTATACTATACTATACTATACTATACTATACTATACTATACTATACTATACTATACTATACTATACTATACTTTACTATACTATAATATAATATACTATAATATAATACAATATCATATGATATAATACATTATAATACATAAATGTGGACATCTTTCAGACTACATAGTATACTGCAAGGGCAGTTCAAGAGAAAATTTCCACTGAGTCAAATCTGAAGGTTCATGGACTGCTTGTTGGCCACACCTTTGCAGTTAACTCACTAAATGCTACCATATTGACATAAAGCCAATATATAAGTCTTTTCTTTCTCCTTCATATCTCCTACTTCTTTACACATTCAGTCATAGATTTTGTGTGTTTGGCTTTTCTAATTGAAATGTCATCCAACCTTCAATCATATCAGTGGATCCAAACAGTGTGTGTGTGTGTGTGTGTGTGTGTGTGTGTGTGTGTGTGTGTGTGTGTGTGTGTGTGTGTGTGTGTGTGTGTGTGTGTATGTGTGTGTGTGTGTATGTCTGTGTGTGTGTGTGTGTCCGTCTGTCTGTCTGTCTGTCTGTGTGTCTGTGTGTGTGTCTGTGTGTGTGTCTGTGTGTGTGTCTGTGTGTGTGTGTGTTAGTGAGTGTGCTAGTGAGTGTGTATTAGTGAGTATCTAAGTTAGACTGAAGGGTTTCTTCATAAATCTGATTATGGCAGGGGCATCATTTCACAATACAACAGATACTTGATACAAATGAATTGAATTATATCATCACCTGTTCATAAAGATCAATAAGAGTTTTGTCAGGTAATTTCAATGATTGTATAGCCTGTAGTACAACATCCCAATATCCATTGCTTATATCTGATACAAAACTCTCCACACTGTCAACAGTATTTAGGGTCACACCAGTTTCTTCCTAAAAGCAAATGAAATAAAGATAAAATGAATTAATATAGTATAACTGGAAATAAATATCAAAAAGCGAAACCAAAGCAATATATCTGCAAGCCTCCAGTTGAAGATAATGTGACAGAGGCATTAACAATGGACATAGCAACTAAGTACATTCTGCATACATTGTCACGGTAACATCCTAGTGGGGTACATTATCATCAATTCACTGCAAAAGCAAAGGTAAATCTACACAAATGCCTCTACTTCCATTGAATTGAATATAGATTGATAATCAAAAGTATCATGAACCTGCAAAGTTGTAAATGTTCTGATGAGGCTGTTTTCTTTGAGATATTGCTGAATAAGTCGAATGACACTAAAAAGAAATTTGGAGTTATGAAAAATAACCAGTAAAATAAAAGTAGTCAATGGGAATTTGCTAATGCACTACAAAAACATCCTGTGCTAGTGTGTCCACATTTGTGTGTGTGTGTGTGTGTGTGTGTGTGTGTGTGTCTGTGTGTGTGTTTGTGTGTGTGTGTGTGTGTGTTTGTGTGTGTGTGTGTGTGTTTGTGTGTGTGTTTCTGCATGAATTCCATATGTGCTTTTGTAAATGTGCAAGTATGTGTGTGCACGTGTGTGTTTTGTGTCTGTGTTTGTGTTTGTGTAGCATACACAATCTAACTTCCTATGCCCCCTGTGGGTCTCTATGTGTATGTTTGTATGGCTTAGTTTTTGTGCTAAAATTCATTTCAATTTGCTCCTTGTATTTACTCTGTATGTATGATTGTGTGCACACAATTGTGTATATGTGTGTTAAGATCTGGTCAATAAGGAAAAACAAACAAACATAGTTTTGCTCAATGCTGATGTTATTTAACTGTCTTTTCTTACAACAAAGCCTGTTTCAATGACACTACATTTTGATTTTATTTTAACTTGATCAGGGCTAAGACACTTGTGCTATTTCAACACCAAATACCATAATGCTTTTCCAAATTAACTGTGGCATTATTATCAAAATGTCTTAATCACAATAAATATTGATTTTAAAACCCAAAGTTGACTTGAAACAACCTCATATGATATACTATGGCTCATATATTCAATGATAATATATATTCATATGTATATATACTTATTTACTTATTCATATTTACTATCATATAATACAGACTAAATTCATACATTCTCTTTCATATTCAGAATAAACTAGATTCAAATATACAAGCAAGCCTGGGAGGTTTGACAGATCTACCATGTAAAACAAATATATTTGCCATTGACTAGATAACAACTAGTCCCTAAGTCCCCCATGGTAGGGCAACTGTAAAATGCAGGTCACCAGGTCATGTAAAATGCAGGTCATGCCACAAAACAGGAAGTTACTCGGAACTGTTTAAGTGGGTAAGGGTGTGGGAACGGCTTGCAGCCGTCTGCTGTATTTTTCATTTGTACATAGTTTGCAAGCAATAGCTGATTGTCAAGAGAGGGAATAAAAAATGGGAAAAATAATGTAAATCGGGATTTGAACAACTGAAGAGGGGAAATAATGCCAATGAGAATTTGAGAGGCACAAGTACGCATATAAGCATCGATCATTGGGGATTACAGGATTGTTTTCATAGGGAACAGGTTTATAAGAAACCTAGTACTAGACACATTAAAATTTAAGAAGCATTTGTAACTACAAGGAAAGAGTTAGGAAACGGTAGAACTTTATGTGCTTTCTTTCAAAGTTTCGTAACCCCCTCCCCGCCTTTCTCTACGGATTTCAAAAAGTTTCCACTACAGTATCTTTATGTCCTTAACCTCAATACAAACAACTGTTTTCCGTTCTGCTTTCGTTGTCACAGACACTTTTTCTATCGACTTACGGAACTTTTACGAACTTTTAGAACAAAGACTGTGAACAACAGTTAGGAAACCTTTACTACTAGGCCTTGAGTCAGGTTTCTTATAAAATAGAAAAGTGTATGGCGTACGACGCGGGGGGAGTTGAGGTTATAGTCTAGAACACTGGTTTTAAACATTAAACATATGTTTTGTAGAAACGAATGGTGAAAGGTTGTATTCATATTGATTAGAAATATTTTATTTGGAAGTGCATTAGTAAACTGTTTTTGATTGAAGTATTCCAAGATATCGTCGAGAGGACGAAAGTAATTTCGGAGACGGTTAGTGAAAGTGCTACAAGTTTTACCTTTTACCCATGTTTTCTGGCAAATTTTTCAAATCTAGGGATGAGTGAAATGCCTATAAAGACAATGTGTCTAAAACATGGTGCAAATTGTATTCGATTTCATAATGCCTTGTATCACGACACGACGGTCAGAGTTCAGCATACCTGATTTTCATTGCCATAAAATATTAACTGAGACGGTTCCTAGAAAAGTATTGTAAAACATTAAGTGCCCTACCAGTTACAGAGCAACTACACGGCAATCTGATAATTGCATATTGATATGAACGTGCATCATCCCTGCCTGACAAGTTATTGATGTGTCATCTCGAAAGATTTTTAGATTCATTGACGGCCTCTAGCCTCGCTTCTTTATGGGATAGATTGAACCGCATGGCCTTCCCATAAAAATGCAAGCGGCTGCCAGGGTGACCTGCATTTTACATGACCTGGTGACCTGCATTTTACAGTTGCCGCCCATGGTACCAGGTTAGATTGTTTGTCTGATCTGTATAGGTTCACAGGATTACAATTTGTAATCTTTACAAACCACGAGTCATGAAAGACAGTAGTATGCGATAAAAGACCTTACAACTTATGCAGCTTACAAAAACTAATCACATAAAATGAATACAATTCTCTGATATCTAGTTGTGGTATTCAGTTAGATGTAATTCTATTCTGGCAGACATCTACACCTTTCTTTAACTGTAAAATGCTCACACTCACAGAGTCATGTCAATAGCAACAAAGCACGAGTCACTGAAGATATCAAGATCTTTCTACGTGCATTATTCACTACTTATTTTATTATCTAAATATCAGATTATACTTTGCATCTTCCTAGAAATTCTGCAAAGAAAACAATAGATGACTTACTCTGCGGACTCAATCTCTAGCGCCATTTTGGGAATTGAAAATGTGTTCTAAATTGGCCTCGTTTGCATTTGTTGATCATTGTGTCGTTCGACAAAAGGAGGGCTCCGAGGGCATCAGCCCCCTTCTACTTCTCAAAAAACGCCTGAGCCCCCTTACAGTTTTTCTGGCTAATGAATATTTAGGCAGACAAACAGAACAGATTGAATATAAGAGCTACGAAACTGAAAGAAAGCAAGAATGAAAGAGAGCAGGAAAAGATGTCAGATTGATGAAAATTAGGAGATCAATATAGCGAGAATAAAGACTGGATACAGACACCTGACTAACCCTTATAAAAAATTTCATTACGAAGAACGAATAACGAACGATAGATATTCCAAAGCATTTTGGAATAGTGAGGTAGTGCCACTCGACGTGGGATAATGCCAGAAAAAGTTATGACAGTGGCATGGCCCCTCATGGCCTTCCTTTGAAATGTCCCCCCCCTAGTACTCAATTAGGTACTGAGAAAATGGTCCGGTTCGTTTCTTTTTGATTCTAGGACAAAGCTCTTTCTTAATTTAAAGATAAGACAATCTAGAAAGAGAATGAAATCATTAATTTGCGTGTGTGAAACTTAAATACTTTGACTGCTTTGCTTCAAAATGATTTGTTTTTAAGATTCTTGGCAAAGACATACATTAAGCTTTGATATTCTTGGGGCGCAACGAGGGGTAAATTTTTCTAGCTTGGGCAATGTTTTCGTACCCCTAGCTTTGCATCTTATTCTAAATCAGTTTTCCATTCTATATCAACTGAGAATTATATGTCTATTAATCATCCTTCCCATGGATGCTACAATAAATTATACACATAGCTGTGATAGGAGAGATCTTTGGTAAAAAGACGTTTGCTTACAACCAGCATCCTGATTGGTGGAGATACCTCATCGCAAGCTCAATTGTAAGTACTAGGTGCACTTTGTGGGCTTCCACTGTAGAACAGGGTCTTTTTAACATACAAACTGGGGGGGGGGCAAATGTCCCCCAGTTATCAACTTTTCCTCCGAGTGAAGAGGTTTTAAACCCCAGAAAAATGTCCCTTATTGTATAGGTTCTCAGCTATGTTGTCAAACAACTACTGCTGTCATCATGTGCGTTATTGTAACAATTACAAAACTTGAGATTTCATCTCCAAACTCTTTACATCAAAACTTGACATTTATGAGCATTGTTTCAATATATCACATTTATCAAGCTTATTTCAAATTAGGCTTTTTGTCCTAGTATCATGTCACTTTTTGAGAGTTTGCCCCCCCCCCCCCCAGTATAAATATGTTTATAAAAGGCTATGCTATAGAAGGCAGTACGAAAATAATGGAAAAGTGTTGGTGAGATCCAAGTGAAACAAATTGCAGAAAAGAGAGAGCCACTGGTAAATTAGATAAAACGCCAAAAAAGATCAACAATGTTGAAAATCTGCTAGTGTAAACTTTCAAAAGTCATAATACATGTTTTCATTCCTAACGAAATAGTCAATAATCTCAAGGACAGACATGAAATCAGCTCATCAAATCATTGAATCATGCTTTCTTCATATTTGAAGGAAACCAAGTTGTGTGTTGTTCGGTAGAAATTCTCTCTAAGTATGTGTATCAGCTCTAATCAAAAATTGAAAAGAGCGCATTTATATACAAGAGCGCATATATGCACTTCCTTGGGGAGGGGATTTCTCACCCTCATATCCCCATGAAACCTTTGCCCTGTCTTCATGGTCAGCGGTTGAATAAATGTATACATTTTGTATATGTATTCGAATCGATATGATTTAGCCTCTTACTGATATACCAACCCCTTTTGAATACTTGTATGGCTTCTTTGTCATGTTCTGCATTGTGTATCTCTAACAGTGATCTCAAATGCTTATGTTTAAGACACCTTGAATAGGTATGTTTCTGGCATAAACAGCGACTTTATTGAACAGAGAGCAATTAGCTAAGAATTCCATACTGATAAAATCATCGAATAATTTGAAAGAGGTGATTCTTTACAAATGGATCCTACCTAATGGATTTAAAGAAATCGGGAGACTCAAACGCAAATCTCTAACCATTACATACAATGAAAGATATTATAGGGGATAGGGCCATTGACCTTGAAGCATGTGATCATGTTGTTTGAAATGAATGAAAACAAATTCGCTTGTTGTATCTTGCTGCTTGTGTGTTGTCAGTGATGTGGAGGAGGCATCCACATAGAACATCATGTTTTTCCTGTTTGCTGCTCGTTGTAGTTTGGAATACAGTTATCAATTTCTGCCTTGCCCAGACGGATAAACAAGGTATACGAGGAGAGGAAGGGGATTTCTAATCTCCTTTAGGCCACTGTCAGATTTTCAGCATCATGTTGGCTGGACTATCTTTCCGCATCTAGATATGAATGAACAGTTGTGCAGTGGCAAATTTCTGACAAGGGGGCTCAATACAGAATTCTCTATTTGGTAAATTTTGAGACACGGCCCCTAAGAAATATGCAAATGCAGTCAAGTGCATTTCTCGATTTTCCACTGATTTTGCAATGTATTGTTCTATATTCACAACTTGAATCTATGTCCTTTGCAACAAGTGAAAGCGAGAAAATCAAGGAAGTATTGCAAGGCACTTAAAACTCCAAGGGGGACAGAGCCCCCAAAGAGCTCTTGAAAGATTAATAAGGGGGTCCCAACATTACAACCCTGTTAATCAAAGAAAGACTATCATTGACGTCACGAGCTCTACTTCCTTCTCGTAAAACACCGTCTATCTACCGCTGGATGCACTTTTGTTTAGTCGTCTGTTCAATCGTTTTTACCATAAATATAGTCGAGATATGATTTCTACCAGGCCCTTTTCGTTGTTATTCAGTGATATGACTGCAATGGAAACACCATTGAGCCAAACATATCCCAGTGCACCAAAACAGGGTGTGCCAAGTAAACAAGATGGACTTCCCCAATTTTCACATACATTTTTCTGACAATACCTTTGCAATTTAAGCATTTTCTGTTTCATGTTGTGGAGCATTTGACCCCTCTAGGTTTGCAAATCTGAATATATTTGCTGTAGGCGTCTTGGAAAGAAAGCCATGAATTATATAGACAAGCAGATACCATGCAAGTCACGCGATTATAACAATGGATGAAAGGTCCCTGACGGCGGATTTGCAGTTTAGGGTTCCAGCCAAATCGCCGTGAATTCTATACGAAATTACTCCTTACGGTGCAGAGAGTCGAAACAGACGATAAAAAGTGGGGTACTACATACCAATTACTTTGGGTTCCCTGACACTTCTCTGCCATGATGTGATGGTAAAGAGGCAAAGAACAAGGAGGGCTCATAACTTCTCTTAACATGATTATAACAGGGTGCTGACATGACAAACTGGAAATGTTTCTTCGAAAAATTATAGTGCGCTTCATTGTTGTTTCAGTTGAAAAAACTGCAAATCGAGTAAGTTTTCAAAGGGGGGAGGCAGGGGGCAAACATTAATAATCAATATACATAGTGAGTATAATCTCAAGTAAAGAGAAAGTCGCAAAGAAAAGACACTCCCGTAAAAACACTCCAACACTCAATACAGAAATTGACAATGCAGTGGAATATTATAATATATATAATACACTATAATACATTATAATAAATTATTATATGAAATCCTTTTTCCCGTCCTATACTGCTATCCCCCATATTGCCATCAAACGTGAATGAATTACTAACAACCGAAGGGGCAATGGGTGAGTTGTGATCAACACATGAGATTTATTGACGTCATGAAAGTAGGCACAAAGCCAGGTCTGAAAAGACGGGGGAATCCAGTCAAGGGTGCCATACTTGCGAAGTTAGTAAGGTTCCCTTCTTTCAAGTGTCTGACTGTATGACGTTAGTAAAAATAGCTTTTTAGATAAAATATGGCTTTATCGTAAGTCATTGAATGACGAAGGAGAGCCTGCATTTTAATGTTGAGAGGGCAGTGTCCTCTCCCCCCGTGTCCCTTAGCTCTGTGCTTGGAGAAGAGTTAACCTGGAGATGAAATTTGATTGTTTAACGAAAGCTCTTATTTTCCCTACAATTGCCATGCATCCACAGTATTTCTTATCACATGGTACGTTCAGGCCGTCTTCCAGCCCGAAAATCGTTCAATATGGACAACGGACGAATTCAAAGGTAGGCAAGCATTACAATCACCGATTGACTTAGAAACATGGGGATACTTGAGGGTACATGGCCCCCAAATTCTACAAGAGCTGAAAAAGTACCCCAAACGTATTTCAATGGATCTCTTGCTAAAAATGATAACCCAGCATTAAAAACTCACGTGAGGAACATGCCAGCTCAATGCATAAAGACAATGCTTTAGAAATACAAATTATCGGGGGATTTCTTTGTCAAAATCATACTTTGATAAAGAGGCTTTGGCATTAAATTGGCCAATGCAAAGGTACAATTTGAAATGTACCCTGCACGGTAGAAGTGGCAATCCTACATTACGTCATTGGATTCTTAATTCCAAATTGCAAGTTACGTCCCCATCTACACGTTCGATTAGAGTCGGTCGCAAAAGGGCCTACCGTAAAGTCTATTTTTAGCCCCCCTCTCAATTAAGCCCCCCTCTCCAATAAGCCCCCATTTCTGGACTAGAACATTTATTAAGCACCCCTCTCTATTAAGCCCCCCTCTCTATTAAGCCCTCCTTATAAAATATTAAATAGTACCAAGTGTAACTAAGCTTGAAAGGAGTAAGCACACTAAGCGTGTTCACGCTCAGTAAACTATAGCTCCCAACCTTTACAGAATCAAAGTCATTCATTGACTTTCTGGAGATAAAAACGTTCTATACCAACGTGTTACCGCATAATCTTTCAATTTTGTTTGTTCTGCTGGAAACGTATGATGTATAAACTAATCATTTTGAATATTGTTCTCTATTTTCAGATAGCAAATATGCAGTATGCTATTAAAAATTCTCAAAGAATTTATTTAGCCCTCCTCTCTTATAAGTCCCCCCTCTCCAATAAGCCCTCCCTCTAGATTGCTTGAAATCAATAAGCCCCCCAGGGGGCTTAATAGAGAATTTACGGTAATTGCGTTTTAATCTAACAAAGCTCCCATCTACACGATAAAAGCAATGGATGCACACGGTCTAAGCGATCAGATGTTCACATGACGATACACCGCCGAAGTCTCCTTCGTACCTATGATAAACAAATGTTTAGATAAAAGAGAATAACAAATAACTGAAGAATTTAAATGAACAGAAAAAAACGATAAAGTTCGTTTAATAAGATATAGAAAAGGTTGCACTATAAATGAAGATATTATGAATGCGGACAGAAAATATTTAATACTGATTGAAGTAATAACAAACCAATAAAAGATATATATATATATAAAGTTGTCAGGTATAAAATCCCCTATGCTTCTACAACCATCCAAACAAATTGAAGAGCATAAGATTTTCAAGGATCTCTCTTGATCTTGCCTCTCTATGATAAGTATCGGTCGTTTCTAATGCTTATGGACTTAACTACACATGCTATTAACCTCTATTTGGTATAAATTTTAATAAACTTATAAATATTATCCAATAGATCTCTGTTCTAAACTACATCACAGATGAGGTATTGATAATGAGGCTTCCAAACAATCATCAAATGTCCAAATGAGGCTGAAACAAATGTGCATTTTAAAGCGATGCAAATAAAATTATAACACACCCTATTCCAACGATCACCAAACCGTGATCTCAATGATGATCGTGATGATCTCAGTGTTGATCGTGATGATCTCAGAGTTGATCGTGATGATCTCAACTGTGGATCAACCTGAGAAAAAACCACATACATACATAGTCAACAAACCTAATATTCAAGCATCGCAAAAACAGATCTAGAAAACCAGCACAGATTTCCCCTCGTATGATTGAATTTCATTCATAGCTAGGCCATATCTACTTTTCGAAGGTGCTGTTATATACACAAATCAAAGGAACTCCGATTCCACCGCAACAGGGGTTACAAATACTTTTGATTTCACTTCTATTAAAATAGATGCTACACCAGCGCAGCTTCACTCTTCATTGTCCCACCTCTGGTGGAATAGTCGAAGGCACGGTGGAATAGTCGAAGGCACTCCCTTCCATTGCTGCTCCACTATATAGCTACCCTGCTGTCTCGCACCCCGCCCCCCCCCCTTTGACAGAATGTTTGGAAAGTTCTTGGCAATGAGGGGTTAAAAACAGATGTGAATAAGGAAGGATATAGCATACAGCCAGTTGCAGTACAAAGCAATTACAGTGGACAACAGTATGCATTGGCTGACGTCATAATAAAAATGTACCAGCCTCTGTAACATACTGAGAACAGATATCATTGCAAAGATGTCGCCTCTACTAGCATCATCCCTTGCAAGGGTGACTGCCAAACCATAAATGATTCTTGACTGTTAAAATTAAATGCCACAAGACAGTCTATCATCTGCATATGCATTAACGAATAATTCGTGAAACCATGTTTGAATCCATCTGAGGTGACGTCACTACAACAACTGACCATTGAATAAAGGTCATATAACTCTATGAAAGAAATTTGATGTAACAATCCAAAAATACTGGGAACAATAGTAAAGGATGAAAAAGACAAAAACTTACAGTTGACGAAGGACGAGTACTTGTGTGTGTAAGATCCTGTAAGAGGAAAACGATGGAAACATTCAAAAGTGAAATATATGATGTTTAAACAAATAATTGCTTAATAAATTTAATAAACAACAGAATATTGTTTACAATAAAGTTAATGATCATGCTAAGAATATTAATGACGAAACCATATGGGGGAATACACGTTTCTTCTTTGATTAAAGGAACCTAGCACAACAAGGTGCACAATTGGCGGTTGTGAACTTGGAGGGGAACACCCCATACACATGTCTGGATGCAAAACTCTTGAAGGTCCACGGAAGACACAGCTGCGAGGTATGCCACAAACGAAAGACCTTATGGAATACTCACTACCCCCAAGGGTTTCATTGAGATTGGGCGTGGCAACCATGTCACAGTAACGTCATCAAGTGCCAACTAGTGATGATAACGACGACAGCGACGACAAAGGCGATGATGATGATGATGGCTAGCCCATGGTTGGAGACCTCCTCGTGGTGGCAAGCGGGCACAGAGAGACTCTGCCCTTAAGTTGATAGTGATTCATTTCGCGAAGATTCAGAATTAGGGCAGACGTTGACGACCTGTGGCAAACTGTCCAACCAGGCCCCTTCAGTGAAAGTCAGGCACAGCAGCGTCAGGCTGCAGCTCTGATAAGTAACTGTTGGGGTAACAGAGTGGATTGAGTGTAGCCGACTCAATCACCTCTTCTAATCAATTTGAAGGTGACACTGACCTCAGGGTCAGCCTAGGCCCCGTAAGGGGCGTACGGGAAAAGACAGATGATGATGATGATGATGATGATGACAAGTCTGTCTTCTTTATCACTAATCATATATACTATAAATGACGGGTTGACCAGAAAGCTAAGAGTAGACCAAATAACTCCACGTATCGAAATGACTTAATGACGTCATCAAGGAAACAGCACATCTGGCAAAGACTCAAACAAACTTACTGTAGGCACTTGGAAAGTGGGTCTTTCTGCGGATGGAGAAGAACTAGAAGATGGAGGAGCCTGACAAAGAAACGAAGAAAACTATTGCAAAATGAAAGATTAGATGAAATAAATCATTAAATATTCATCAATCTTATTGGTCAAACAATTATATTTCTGAACGGTGTAAATAATGAACCAGCAGTGATGTCATATTACGAGAAATGGAGCACGAATAGGGCAAACTGTCAAGGTTACAAAAGGGGCACAATTGCCCCAGGCAACGAAGCTGAGGAGATCCCAAAATTATGAAATATCCCATTGGTGATTGTAACAATTTTTTTTTTAAATGTAATATTGAAATCACAGGGGCCCTAATTGATTTATTTGCCATGGGCCACACATTCGCTCATCAGCAACTTCTCCAAAGTTCTCCACAGCTGCTCATGATCATGTGATGAAACTGTAGAAGATACCACTAGACAATGTCATCTCAACTTACTGGATATTGGGAGGGTGTTCTGACTTCATGGGATGGAGTTCCAAATGATGGTGAATGAGGCGGCTATAAGAGAAAATAGCAAAGTATTGCATAACAAAAATACATCATAACGAGTAACACTGATTACTCATCGATTCATTTGAATGCATAGGGTATGAACAAA
This sequence comes from Mastigias papua, assembly GCA_964019165.1. Classification (NCBI taxonomy): domain Eukaryota; kingdom Metazoa; phylum Cnidaria; class Scyphozoa; order Rhizostomeae; family Mastigiidae; genus Mastigias; species Mastigias papua. The sequence goes on from OZ025271.1 coordinate 12,303,851, forward strand.
GCCTCATGATGATGGCGAGACAATGTAATCCAGTGGGCTTAGCCGATATCATCATACAACAACAACAGCAATAGTTACTTGATAGAATGATGCAATTGAGTAAGAATTCAACATACTGTTGGATGATCGGCAGTATTATCGATAGCTGTCTTGGGGGATGTCATGCGAAGAGAGGTGGACATCTATAATGAAATATGACAAATTTACATATCAATTAATTATTCATATTAAAAAGGATTATTAGCTGGTATAAATGATGAATGATCATCTAACATGCCACTTGTTATTGAAAACTCTCAGATAATTCAACTTCATTAAAAATTGAGGTAAGTTCAAACTGGAAATACGGCAAAAGAAACTTGCAGTATCAGATACATACTGGTGAAAAAAACAGCAGACTTCATATAAGAATCCAAAGAATGTACAAAAATGCTAAATTGAGCTGTGATGGCATCCATAGTGTTAACAGTCCTTCTTATGAACAGGTCCAATGAACACCTCAATGGAACTGCGGTGGCGTCCATGCACCAATAGCCAAGAGGGACTCACTGTCAGCCAATGACTTACCTTTGAACGTGGAGTTGAAAGCAAGACCAGTTAGCTATGTGGTAGAGAACTTCAATATTACAAAGTTCAAGTTTGACCCCTACTGGGTTTATTCACTTTGTCTTGCTATCACCTAACAAATCAAAAAGTATGATAGCTTACTGTTGACGGTGGGAGAGAGCGGTGGCGATGGTCAGGTTCTTCAGAACTTGAAGGAGACTCCTACAATAGCAACATAAGACAATATAAGTATACATTCATTAGTGAATTTGCATAACAAAAAGTTGCTACGATAGAGTAATATAAAATGTAACAAAAGCAAACATTTTTATTCCATGAAATTTGTGCATTACATCCAATTCTTCAATCAGTCTACAGCGACAGATGGGAAACACTTGGCATGTTATTCATGAATGTCATAACTTACTGTTGCTGGTAATGGTGGAAGATCAACGGTGGAAGGAGATGTTGAAGGTGAGGGTGGATTCTTCTATTAAAGAGAAAAGAAAAAATGTAGGCTAAAAATATAAAATAAAAGAAAATACAAAATGGAAGTTAGTATCACAAAGTTAGATGAAATTGACAGAAGTGAGAAGCTCTTTCCTTTAATATTAAATTCTCAAAGACCGCAATATGCTACGCGACATTTTGGTCACGCCTTGCATGAATTGTCTATGGACCATGTTCTGCAACTCTGCAAATTTGCGGGCATCTCGTTTTTGAAGACCACACAATGTTGCTAAAATCAATCTAGATTAGGCTCCAACAGATGCTTCTTTTTTTGTGATCGTTTCGCCATCACTGCCGTCATTGTGTCAAATGTCACAAAGAGTCTCATGCAACCATAACTTCAATCAACTCACCACTTTTTTCTGATCAATCCACAGCTCCACACCACATTGCACTATCTATAAGAATAAATAATCTCTAAAACCTCTTTAATGCGCCATTATGATAGCAATTAGAGCCTAGGCTACTTTTTCCCGCCCTTTTCTCACACCAAATCACGCAATCAAGGAAGATCTTTGACAGTTGCGAGTCTGCTTTCAAGATGAGCAGTTGGTGAGAAAACGCGTTGGAAAAAGTGCAATATAAATTGCTACTTCTTGTTAAACGTACAAGAAAAATTAATTGCATTCAACTCGAAGAGGGTAAATGGCACCAATTAACAAGAATTACGAGTTAACTTCTATCGAAAAAGTGCATTTACGGTCGGTAACTCCAACTAGACATTGAGCGGGAAAGTGAAAACATGGAGCTTATCAAGAAATACCAGCATTAACAATTCCAATGAAAAATTGAATAAACCCGGACAAATTATGGGATGTACTTATTGACTTTTAGCAGATAACTTAGAGAAAGGGACATTTACGCTTGAGGATAATGGAATTACTTGCTTATGGAAAGACTTTGCTACAATGAATTCTAAGTAACGGAGCGTTATCCATGGACAAGTTTGCGTTTGTTTTATTACGGACTTTCTATAGCTCAAAAACATTTACACATATTGCAACGAGGACAATTTTATTGCAGAAACGAATATTGTATTGTGTTTTGCATATTTGGACAAAAATTGATATTGCCAAATTTATTTGCATTGTATTAAATATGGATTTATGGATTTATTATGTAGCATATTTTTATCTGCTATATTATGAACAACACTCATGGGAAAGAGCGTTGAAAATAAAAAACAAAACAAACGCTTCTTGAATGTCCAACTCAACTCCAAACATATAGAGTTTTTGAATATTGTGAATAAAACAGTGTTATCATCTAAACTTCACAAGTTAAATTTCATATAAGCAAAGTGATAATCAGTGGAATTAGGAGTTGTACAATATGCCAAATTGATTGAACCAAATATTAATAAGCTTCGGGTACATCATTTACACCAGCGAGAAGCCTGCTTTTATGCCCACTGAAAGAATTGAAAAGTTATCGTGCTAACATTTTCATCGTATTTGGGCAACATTCTGTGCAAAATCAGTATCTGCATATCACAAGAAAAGACAGATATTTGTGATCAAGCTGATCTTTCCAAGGTCTGTAAAGGCAACAGGATTTAGAAGAAACGAAAAGTGACATTTCGAGAAACTAACCGACCTAAGGGGGATTCAAACTCGCGACCCCTGACTTTATACATCAAGTGCTCTACCAAATGAGCTATTGAGCCACGCTTCCAAATCGTTACCCAAGGGTAGGTCATTTGCTCCCACCCTATCTTAACCAATTTGCACAGGGGAGCCATCACAGCTCCATCGTACTGTAACTGCGATGCCCCAACTGGTGTGAGCAGTCCTCTCCGAACAGAAGGTCAAATTTACATTGCGATGGAGCTGCGATGGATCCCCTGTGCAAATTGGTCAAGAAAGGAGCGGTGCAAGCAAAACAGGACTTACCTTTGAGGAAGGATTTGGAACGGTGGCCTGATAGCTCAATTGGTAGAGCACTTGACATACAAAGTCAGAGCTAGCGATTTCGAATCCCGCTTGGGTCGGTTATTTTCTCGCACTTTCACTTTTCGTTTCCAACGTCTATATTTTCACAAGTGCATTTGTGAATCCAGTTGGTAGTAGCCCTTAAAAGCGGCCCAGTAATGTTCATATACTCAGTCAATGCTGGGCCAAGTGTTAATGCAGGGCAGTGACATAGACATGAAGAGGGGGGGAGGGGAATAAAGAGTTCCGCGTTTCCAACATATGTTCCTCGAGATCTGTCTAGAATGTTATAGAAATAATGAAGGAGAGGGGTTTAAAGGGATTGCTGTGTTCAGTGATGCAGTATGGTTGACTTAGACAATGCCCAACACAAAAACATCTCATTACCAACTCAACGTTTATGAAGATTACGAAACGGAAGAGAGAAGATGGAATGAGCTTTTTTGCTCATATTTGCCCTTGTTGTTGAAGAAAGTAATCTAGAAAGCCCCTATCTCAACCTTCATACGATCATCTGGGTCAAAGCAACCCTTCTTACGACAATAGAATCTCGCGAAAGGTGTCAAAAGACAATTATAAGCGGTAATAGTTAGTTACGAGCTAAAACAAATTAAGAGCAGCAATATGAATGAAAATCCTAATGTAATCAGCAGTAACAAAGACATTTCCTTCTCTATCGAGTTGTGAATTTTCGAAAATCAGCTTGCAATTGATCCCAAAATTATACTTATGTGTTACTTATTATTATTTAATATCTAATGACGAATATAAAAGTGGTTTCTCCCTTTTTTCTTTGGTGCGAATTAACATTATAGAGTGTTAATGTGAATAAAAATGTGAAATACTGTCCCATTTACCAAAAAGGCATGTACTCGATGTTGCACGTGTAGCATATTGGTGTTCTATGTCTTAGCTTAATCTGTGCTTTATGTCGTGTCGCTTTACTTTTGATGTTGCGTTTTGGAATGGCGTATTTGTGTTAATTCCTGTTATGTATGTAACTCACTTGTAGTGTCAGTATCACTCTTTCCTGGCGATGTGTTTGTCCCTGTCAACATGTATTGTGCTTTGACGTAACGAATGTTGTATAGTGCTTATGATTATATTATGTGTGTTTTAGAACTTGAGTCAGTCAGTCAGTCAGTTAGTTCAATTCAGTTCTTACGGTTACAAATATAAGCCACATACGAATAGCAGTTTCCTTGCGTTATATCTAACTTAGGCCTAGGCCTATGGCCTAGGCTTGAAGGCTTGAAGGCTTAACGACTAAAGACTAATCACCGGCCACCAGAAGTGAGACCCCAGTTACATTATACATGAGTCTGAAAGATGTCGTCCACAGCAATTCTCCAACCTATACCCAAGGTGCCCTTAATTCAACTGGAACCGCCACTGAATGCAAGAAAGAAATTAAGAAACACGACTTCTCTACACCTAGTTGTTAGAAACATAGCCATAAGGGTACAAAAGATGCCCATGTATGATGCTCAGGATTTTGGCTATCTATTCAACATTGGCCTAGCAATTAACTTGTTTTATTAAAGAAATGCCTGATCTTTCCCCATCTCATTCAACAGTGGAAATGATAATTGATCAAAGTGTGTCTTTAACCGCCATTTTGTCCCTTCCTTATTTATCGTCTGACAGGAATGTGAGAGGTCAGAATAGGTCCGATAAAGGCCGACTCAAAACCTATGTGATTTACTGCATACGTAATTTATGGATGATAATCAAGCAAATTTTCATGAATGTTTTAATCAACATCAGCATTCTTTGCTTTTTTGACAAATGAAGCCAAGCCAAACGTCTTAAAAGTTGTATACTGTATGTAGTTTCTCAAATACGTACAAAAAATTACTCATGAAATAAAAGGAATTCTAAGAACAATTGAGCCTGAAATTATTATAAAATCAAGAACATTGAGCTGCAGCAAAAATCACCTGGCTATTATAAAATAGGGTTATAGGTTTACAATGCAGCTGTGTCCAACAAACCCATGGATCTGAATGGGTTGAAAAGAATATCATGATTACATGTACAGAACTAAACTGTCTCATTAGGGGTTCCACTCAAATGGGCCAAAAGAAATGTCACAAAGTACAAGCGTCTCCAAATGCCATTGTGATGCCAACGGCTTTACATACACACTCTCACTTTTTCTACAGCTTTCATTGGTTTCAGATATTCTTGGAAAGACAAAGATCAAAATGAAGATGAACATATATCCTTCAGTTCAAGTCTACCAATGCGCAACCCAGTGTCTCCTAAAACTCAATGTGTTTGTTCGACTACAGTGCTGCCCATGCAAATCTACACAGGCTACATGAATTAACGGTTGTAAATACTGAATTTCGGGAAATAACAATGGATTACAGTAGCACTTCTTAAAAAATCCGTGTTCAGTTCTTCCATGGTTATTTTTTGAAACAACAGTTAATAGCACAAACTCCAATAAGCCTTCTCATTCACCAAATTAAAACACATTAGCGCCATTATGATGGCAATTAGAGCCTAGGCTACTTTTTCCCGCCCTTTTCTCACACCAAATCACGCAATCAAGGCAGATCTTTAACAGTTGCAAGTCTGCTTTTGAGATGTGCAGTTGTCGTGAAAGCGCGCATTGGAAATACTTACATAAAAATGACTATTTACTATGAACTTCGGATGAAAATTAACTGCAATAAACTTGCAGGTGGTATATGGCACAAATTGGCGACATTTGTGATTTCATTCGCATACAGAACGTGCATTTGCGGACGTTAACTCCAAGTAGACATGGCGCGGGGAAGTGAACAAATGGAGCTTATCAAGAAGTAACAGAAGTAAAATTTCCAATGGAAATTTGAATGAAACGAAACAATTTTGTCATGTAGTTATTGACTTTTGGCAGAGGACTTAGAGGAAGTGATATTTACATTTGAGGATAATGGACTTACTAGCTTAAATGGAAGGACTTTGCTACAATGAATTCTAAGTAATGGAGCGTTATGCGTGGACAATTTTGCGTTTGTTGTATTACGGACTTTCTATAGCTTAAAAACATTTACACATATTGCAAATGAGGACAATTTTATTGCTGAAACGAATATTGTATTGTTTTTTGCATATTTGGAAAAAATTGATATTGCCAAAAATCTATTTGCATTGTATTCAATATGGATTTATTATTGCTGTTTAATCATATTGGATATATTCAAATATACAAAGCATATCAAGGAGATGTAAGTTTTGAATTAATGTTGCTTTCTTGCATAACATGTAGACCAGGGATGTAGGAACCGGGGGCCAGAGGGACCATGGCCCCTACTTTTTAGCAAACTATGCAAAAGTGCTACTTTGAAGCCCAAAATGGGTTTGGTAATGAGCCCTGTTAGCACTTGCCCCCCCCACTCCTTAGATGCTTCCTACGTCCCTGCTGTAGACTTAGACTGTAGAGTAGCAAAGTGATGATGTCACACACATCTGTTTTAAGAATTTCCATAGTTTGACCATATTGAGTAATTGGCTTGGTTCATAGCATTAAGAACAAGGCTGGAAATAGGAATAGATCATGTAAACTAACCTGGCAATGAACTGCCAAAATATCCATTGAAATATATCAAATACAAGTCATTTCAGACTACTTTACAATGCTTCATTTGAAAAGGGGGTTAAAATTACCTATTATTCAAATATGGTCATATGTGACGTCACACTTTACTATTCTAATTGCCAATAGTTGAAAAGTGGGTACTTCCCCCTGAGTACCCCCACCACTAGAATCATTTCTACATTCTTACTATACATCTTCCTATTGTCTCTTCTCACCCTTAACAACCATCACATTCCAAACACAAACTCTCTTCATACATTACATCAACAGTCAAACTTAAATCTAATGGGTTTAAAGCTATAAAACACTTCCTAACTATTAAATAACTTTTGTCATTTGAAAACTAGGAAATCTCAAAGCAACTCTGTCTAAATCCATAATCTCCCCTTTTGAGATCTAATTTGATACAGGCAAAATCCCTAGATTCATATGTATATTCCAGAAAAACAACCTGTTGCATGTAAAATGTTGGTTGTTTGATGTAAAAATATTTTAATCTAGTGAAAAAATCAGGTATTGTTTTGGCAAATTGACAAATATAGTCATTAAGACTATTGTCTAACTTATATACATTGATAAAATAGCCCTTCAGATTTTGTTGAAAGACCACATGATTGTTGGATATAAATATTGTCCAAACTCAAAAACCAAAATCACCTTATAATTCTTGTCCTGTCATATGTTCCACTTTTTCAATAATCCCCTTACTTAAAATTAAACAACACATGAAATCCAAACAATTGAATGCAAAAGTTGTTATTTTCCAATAAACCATTTAAATGTTTAACGAACATAATATCAAACTGCATTTCTCTTCTCTGAAATATTTGAATTGCAATGTTAACAAAATTATCAAATTACTAATTATCACATATATAATATACCATTTGCATTTAAATTGTTACAAATGGTAATTTATGAATTAGTAAATAACAAATAATTAATTAGTAAATCATCTTACCCTCATTTTCAAGCTGTGACCCATGTTAGTAGTGCATTTATCTATGTACAACCTCGTAATCATTAAATCTCCCTTCCTTCGCCTTTCTTCCATCATCTCCACCATCCTCTCCCACCATTCAATCTTAATGTCCAGTTTCATTAACACAAACCATTCGCATGACATCCCCCAATCGCACGCATTCAGAAAACTCTCATTTGTCTTCATTTGACATTCGTCTATGCACAACAGTTCCAATTGACGATCATTTGACCACGGTCCATTCAATTCATCATCCATGAACTCGCATTCCTCTATGACTACCCATCCACAATACTCATTCCGCTCTCCTCCTTTGAACTTCACTCGAATGGCATTCACAGTTGTTGTCATTCTGAGTAACCTGATGCCATACTCAATGCGAAAACGCTCCTTCACAGTCACTATGTCCAATTGTTCAATCTCATTCACAGCGATCCACACAAACTGAACATTTGCGAATGCCATTCGAATATCGTCCTCCTTCCATCCGCAACTTTCCAAGTGTCTGCAAATCAGACATATATTGTGTGTTGTTACTTCATCTGACCAAAACGCATTACCATGGCATTTTCTAATAATTGACTTAATAAACTCCTTATCATTAAAATTCTTATTTAAAAAAAAAGTAATAATTTCAAATGATCTTCTTAATTTAGTATCATCATCCAACCAACACTCATTTAACAATTCAATTACATCATGTAATAATTGTTTCTCATTTACTTCTTGTTTTAATCCAACAACATTCTTTAACAATTCCTTTATTATTCCTTCATATGAAAATCCTGACAATAAACGACATACAAATGAGACAACTTCAATAAACCCTTTTTCCAAATTGTCCTTTATAATTTCCAATAAATTCTTCATGTCCTTTTTACATATGTAAAGGGCTGAGAGAAATTCCATCAGTGATAAATGTTTAAATTGATACTTCTCTGTATAATTGTCTTTGACACCAACAAACAAACTTTTAATAAATGTCTCCTCTTCATCAGTTTCCCCAAGAATTGATTCAATGTTTCCTTGAAAAATAATCTTGTTTTCTTTAAGTAAATTATAACAAAGTTCACTCAGGTAGGCCAATGTATTTGAATATTTTGTAAAAACTTGTGAGATTGTACTTAGGTCTTGTCCTTTCTGTTTGTCAGCATGTTGTTTCAGCAATAGAAAAACAGTCCAACAATATAATTCAGTGTTGTTGAAAACCGCTTGCCCTTTCATCAAAATGGCCACACAGCAAAGCGTATTCAAAAACTGTGGCACATTCATGATGGGAAGATAACCTCTTGATGATGTTCTTGCCTTGTTTATATCAACTTTGTGATCTTCACGGGATGAGAATTTGTCAACATATTCATCAATTTGATACTCACTTAGTCCATTAATTTCCACTATAAACAAACCACCCATATTATTATAACCAATTAGTTTGTCTTCGACGTGGGGTCTCCCAGTTATTATCACTTTAGCCATACCATATTCTCCTTTAATGTTAAGGAGGTCAAAAATGATTGAATCTTTTTCAGTTATGTCATTGAGTTCATCCAGGCCATCTACTATAACCAAGACCCCTTCTCCATCTCCAAAATCATAATTAACTTTACTTTTAATAAATTCACCAAGGATTTCATGCTTCTTCAGTTCGGCCCCTTTGTGGTCCTTGAAGTAATTCAAGTCTCTACATTCAAACATGACACACATTTTAAAGTTTTGATAAATGTCGCCATTTGCCCATCCATAAGTCAACTGTTTGGCAAGAACAGATTTTCCCATTCCCGCAATGCCGCGAATAAAAGTTACACGATTCTCGTCATCAGTTAATCGAGATATTTCAATATCATCACCTCTCATACCTTGAACATGGGCAAAATGTTGTCTCGCTTCATCCCTGAAGGTGTCCATCGTTGGTAATTCACGGTTTATCTTCAACTTAACGGCAAATTTATTGATATCTACTTCTTTCAGCTCTATTCTGTTATTGTTATCTACGCAATGAATTTCATGCATCTTGTACTGTTGTCTGTATTTCTTCTTTATTTCATCTGAAAGACAAATGCAATTTCAACACCATTAAATAAGCAACAGAACCAAATGTAAGAATTCATACAGATTAAGCCAGAACAAAGGGTCGCATTTGAGGGGCAGAGCAATATGAAACGTTCAATGAGTCATTTTATAACTTCGCAAAAATGAATATTTTGAGAGTAAGGAATTAAGTTAAAGCCGGAAAACTCACTGGAAGATACTTAGTTTATCAACAAGACAACCAAGGGTGCCAAGGCCAATTTGAGCAAGGGGAATAAAAATCAAGAAAGGACATCTTGAGTGTCTGGGCATCTTATCCCTTCAGAAAGAGGGGCATGCTACCTGCCATGACTAAAACAGTTATGCAAAAGTAGGAGGCGATGTTTGTGAAATCCATTACGTTTCATTAAATCCTCCACAACTACGCTTCATTAATCTCAAGCTTATCGATATAAAACAAATTTAAAGCAAATCAGCTGCTCTTGGGTGGCTAATTTCTAGTGGGGTCGGAATAAAAGGGGGAAGTGGTTTAAATTAATGGGGGGGTTTGAATTTTCTGGAAAATTCAGTGAGCACAGAGGGGGTCAAACTTGTGGAGTAACATATTTAAATGAATTAAACAGTTGTCCTAAGCTGGTCTTTAGCAAGTATGGCTTCGATATTTGATATTTTGATGCAACAAGTAGCAAATAAGAAAAAACAGCTATTGCCAACATGAATTATTACATGTTCAGTACTTTACAAATAATTCTTCCAGGATTAATTTCATGCACGGGGGTCTAAATAACAGCAGCAAATTGGTTGTATAATTATCAAAACATAATTTGCGGGTTGATGGTAATTAGGCACCAAAGCATAATATCTACTCAGTGCATTTTGCTCTTCTGGTTATTTGCAAGCATTGTATGGGGTTTATATGTTTTTTTTTTGTCATAGTTAAATAAAACTGCATCTAGTCATCATGTAACATTGTCTTCTTAAGGACACGTTTGTCTTTGTCTTCTTAAGGACACGTTTGTCTCCTTTGGCCTAAACGACGATGAGAACAGACATGACAATTTAATGCACAAAGACGAATCCTTGTAGAGTATTGATTGGATGGGAACTTTGCCCAAAAAAGCAAGGCTTGTTGGCCAACAAAGATCTTATATCAATAAGATATTTAACATCATATATAATATTTTCTGGCCCATTTGGATGATCTGATAACAACGAAAAATAAGTATCATAAAATTGATCTTTATCGTTATTTTCCATCCACTTCTCAAAAACAATATCTATTCCTGCTCTATTGGCATACAAGGCTTGCTATAATACAGAAGATTCCAAGAATATCAGAAGTAACCTTAATTTGATGGAGAAGTATCACTAAGCAAGCAAGGCCCATCTGGGCCAGTGAAAAGACATGGCGAATGGTGTGTTGTCCTGAAATTTCTATATACCATGTGCATAATACCAATTACTGGGTCTTTTGCACATTACAGATTAATAAATATTTATAAGCAAGAAATAACGATGTTGGTATTATCAATTGCTTTGGGTTTAACTACAAAACTAGTCAATGATGATGGAGATGGGATTAATGGCCTATCAAATGATAGCCAAAACATTCTCAATTGAAATGGTAAAATCCTCAAGTATGTATGAATTTGTAAGTTTTGCGCACTTATTACATCTCACATTACATATTACATCTTACTTAAAATTAGATGTCTTGAATCTGTAGATATCTGACACCCATTTACACTGCTTCATTTTTCTACAAAAACGGAGATAAAAGTATTCGTTCTTGTGTGTTCACATTGCTTACAAAAACGAAAGAAACACTATCTGTTTTTATGGCTTTAATCTGTTCACACTGTTGCGCTTTTGTGAGATCACACTGAAGTGGTGCCATTGAGTATGTATTCTGTGTTGTTGCTATAGCAGCGTTTTTTTTAAAAATTTTTGCACGTTCACACTGAACCATAGCGTTTTCAAAAGCCTCCGTTTGTGTAAATATCCACTTTGAAGAGCGTTTTCGACCGCCTCTGTTTTTGTGACTTTTTTCTGCTGAGTAGTGTCAACGGTATCACAAAAATGGAAATTCTTTCTCTCCATTCTCGTACAAAGATGGAGCAGTATGAAAGGGGTTCTTGTAAAATTTCATATATTCTAATGATATAGCAAGCAAACAAATGCGTACTAATCATTATGAATCATGTCTGTGTCAAAACGTGTATTATTACATTTCATGACGGAAAGAGAAACTAGGACAGGAGATTGTGCCTAAGTGGTAAAGCATGTTTGATAAAACCAGAGAGGCAATTAAAACTATTCCTGACCTTAAATTACACAATGTAAACAGAAATGCATGGTAATAAGAAAATAACAGATCAGTAAAAAGTAAAGTCGTTTGAGCTTTATGCTCAGTTTCCAATTAATTTTTGAAGCAACGGAGAGGCAAAATGATGCGTCTTCCATACTTTCAATCCATCACATTATAAAATCTTTGATAAAATATTGATATGCTTTTCCAAACCATATGACAGCATTCAGTGGAAAACATTAATTGAAATTAGTATATTTCAAGATCCTGTATGGCACTTAAGGAGGTTCTTTGAGGAATACGGAATATGGAACAATGATCAGGCAGCAATGGACACAAAAACGGGGCTTGAATTTCAAGCACAACTTAAGCAAAGTTCATCAGATTTCTCTTGTATTCAATTACAGTCATCCCGCACTATAAACTGATGTATGTTTTATGGTCGGGCTGTTTCGTTGGCGTGTTTAGATGTTTCGTTTTATAACTTCACAGGTATCGCTTTATAGTACTCTACTCACTTCAGGGAGGTAAGTTTTGAGTATGATAGTTTTAACACAAAAGAAATGTGAACAATGATCTACGACTGTCTACAAAAGTGTAAAGTGTGGTGTAAGGCTTTAAATCCGTAAAAATATGCATGTTTACTTTCACGAGAAATTCGTCTACCAGAAAGTGCTTGACTACTCAAAAAGCTAGGATTGGTGGATACTGGATTTCTGGGACTAAAAGAGCCAATAAAGTCAAATAAATTCAATATTCCAATGTTTTTGCAAGCCTGCCATCTCCTTCAACTTTCAATTAATCTGCATAGAGTTCTTATGCTAATCCAAATTTTCAATTGTTACTCACATGTAGTACCTATCTGTCTATAGAACACTGTAGTAATACAAAAAACTCAAACAGTCTTAAGGCAAAAATCCTAAGAAATTGATAGTAACGACATCATAACAACCATATTGCGGCACAAAATCCTCTTATTACAAAAACGTCTTTAATATCTGAACAAAACATATGGCTTACACCTCTGTGCATATGTTCTATTCTGGGTCATTTTAATGCATAGCCCACGGCGATAAATGACAGACTACAATTAACCTACTTAAAATATACTCAGAATAGCTGTCTAATAATTATACATTGATCTATAAGGAGCCTAGCTTAAGAACTAGTTGAAAACTAGGACAATTATAGGACAGAATACATAAACAGACTACACATTTCTGGGACAATTATGAGAAAGAACAAATTGTATAAAAAGACGTTTAAATCAATGATTCACTTTGAACCAATGATGCGCAGGTGACCATCCCCTTATTGCACATACAACTGTTAACTGTAAACTTAACGAGAAAGAGCACGCAAAATGTGTCATATACTTTCTTGCCAACTCACTTCAAAATAATGAAACAGAACAAATTGTATCAAAAGAGATAGATTCACTGTGAGCCAATGATACGCAGCTAACCATGATATAATTGCACATACAAATTTAAACAGCGAACTTAAAGAGAAAGCGCACCCCACTTGGGTCATTCAAATTATTGCAAATGTTGCTTTTAACACAAATATCAGCTTTATAAAGTTGAAACATTGAGGAGTGATGGCTTTGGATTTAATATAAAGGCATTTAAAGCACAAATTATACGTTTGTCCAAACTCAAACTAATATTGCTAGTTGAGTAAGTAAAAGTGAGAGATATGATCACTTTAAAAAACACTCTAGATCAATTATCACATGTAGATATTCTGAAAGATGTATCTAAAAGGAATTATTGCAAGAGGACATGAAAGTGAATAACAAGCGACAGCAGCAACATGGAAAATCAGTAGGTATTAGTAGAATTTTTGAATAGACCTATGGTGAAGAGTATTTATTAAAAGTGTGATCTCAAAACGCCAATGAATAGAATGAAATTCATTTGACATGTGGCTGTGGTGGAACGTGCCTAAAATGAGCTGGCTGTCAAAAATTGACGACATGTCCATTGGTTTACAGATGAATGTGGTGTCAGAGAGTATAGCTGAGGGGAGATAGAAAAGACAATTGACAAAATGCTGCTGTGACCACTGACATGATGAACAACTCTAGGAGGCTGCTTGGTCTAATGAAGTCCAAAATTGGAAAAACGAATAAATTACAACAGGGGATGAAATTTTATAGATAGAAGACAGTGATCTGAGACAGCCATGGCCTTCTCCTTGCTAAGAGACTTTAATGCAATTTGTCACTGTAGAAATGGAAGATTAAAATGAAGATGAAAATTAGACAAGGTCATTATCATTAAACAGTGACAGAGCAACTGTCACCAATAGCGAAGACAATAATGAATAGTGAAGCAATGTCTTTTCTACAGATTCCAACACTTTCTTTTTTTCGGGGGGGGGGATAAAATAACTTAGACAACTCGTTTAGTAGGAGTGCTAATTGTGTCAATATCATGCCATTTAATCTCAGGGATGTGTGGTGCTTCAAGTAATCTTTGCAACAACTGTAGCTTCAATGGAACATTGACCTGCCACAATAATTTTGTAAAGAGTCAAGACCAGTCAGAGATTGCTAAAGAATGACACATTATCATAGAAAACTTCTCGTCTGTTGAAGATCATACAAACATTGACATACCCGCAATCATGCAAAGTAATCACACGGGATAATCAATAGGAGAATGCACTCCCATTTAAGGATGTTTCGCTACCAAATTAGGAATAGTGTGTAACTATAGTCATACTGAACCAGCACTGATAATAACGAACATTAACAGTGAGAATATCTGCAAATAGTCCTGTGTCAGCTAATGCTAAGATCTAATACCAAACTTTAGAAAAGTGATTCATCTCTAAACCTAATATTACTTGTATTCTTAATAAGACTGCTTATGTACTGCTGGCCCTTTTGGGATAGTATACTCTCAAACTAAGAAGGTCAGTAGAGCCAAATTGACAAGCAGCATTGATCACCATTTCGAAGTAAGATTTTGTCCTACAGATGTCATATTCCATCAATAATTGTTTCTTTTCTAAAAATATCATTTCAAGCCACTTTTGTTCTTTTAATAATTTATCATTACAAGAATGCTAGCTGCAATGGTAAAACATTTTGCCACCATCATTTTGTAAAGTGCGAAGACCACCTAGAGAATGGTAAACAAGAAAAAATTGCTATGGAAACCCTTTGGCTGTTAAAGTTCCTACTTAGACTTCTGCTTGTCAATAGACTTTTGTATATCATTGAGCTGATTTTCTTCAGAATTTTTTTAGGGGCTTTTATATCAATCCAAAATTGTCCACAGAGTTGTATTCTCCACACCCCCCCCAAGTGCCACTGGAAAGGTTTTCATACCTTGTCTAAGTCTAAACCGTCCCGATATCCAGAATTATACATGACTAGTCCCGTAGTGCAAATTTCAAAGCTTAGTTTTTTAATTTACATTCAAATATTCTGCACTTGCTAGTTAAAATCAGTGAGAGTTGGAAACTGGGGAGCTTTTGGAGGTGGCAGAAACCCACTGAAAATGCCCTTATCAAAAAAGTTCTCGTCAAATACTTCATAAGTTATATATGTGTTCATATATGTATTTAATACTTATATCTATTTATGTTATATATATATTTATTTAAATGCTATAAATTCACATGTTAAATGCACCTCCCCTCGAATAAGCCACGATCCCAGATGATGCTGAAAATGTGATAAATACTAATGCCTAAATTTAGACTCTTCTTATGATATGAAGAGCTAAAAAGTTCTGATAAACTTTTCACAAAGCATGTGTTAAGTAACTGTGTGAGCTCCCATCCCTCCAATAAGTCTTCCTCTCAAATAAGACCCTATTCAGAAGCATCAAAAATAAATAAGCCCCTTAGGCCTAATTTGGTGATTTAAGGTAATGCTTCTCCCCTTTAATAATAAAAACAATAGCTGTATCAGGCCGTATCTTCGTGTTTCATTTCTGATGGAATGGGAATTCTGTTTGGATCGAAAACAGACAAACAGGCTCAATAAGCCATAGCATCAAAACACTTATGACGAAAATGGGCAAAGGATTAATAACAATATTGGACCAACAGCTTTCAAAGGAACATTTGAGGGTATTGTCCAAATTCAGAAGCAAGTATTAAACCCTTAATCTGAAAATGGTGATAAGAAAAGGAGAACAGTGAAAGGAAACAGAACCAGTATATACCTTTGCCATATCAACCACACAAAAGATTTTGACATGGTTTTACATGATAAAATGTTAGGTGACACATTGAAAATTAGTACTCTCGTCCCCTGTCTATTCAAAGTTCTGAAAAATCCATGCCTTCCAAATGCAAACCATCCTCAAATTACTGCTTTCCTGACGACAGGAAAGAGAGTAGAAGATTCACTAACGCCAGATGTAATAGTTAGTCCAGGCCTCCTATTTTCAATGAAACCTACCTACACAATTATTATAAGTATCGAATTAAGAAATGCAAGAGTTAATAGATGCCTTTAGTGAAAAGGAGTTTAGAGAGAGAGAGGAGAGAGAGAGAGAGAGAGAGAGAGAGAGAGAGAGAGAGAGAGAGAGAGAGAGAGAGAGAGAGAGAGAGAGAGAGAGAGAGAGAGAGAGAGAGAGAGAGAGAGAGAGAGAGAGAGAGAGAGAGAGAGAGAGAGAGAGAGAGAGAGAGAGAGAGAGAGAGAGAGAGAGAGAGAGAGTACGACTGTCACGTGAAGGTAAGAAGACAAAACTGATAATACAATAAATGCAGAAGACGATAGCATGGACAACACACAAGTTGGCAATGGGTTGTTGGAGCATGTTACACAGCTTACGTATTTGGGAACACTCTTCAAGACAAAGCAAGACTGCTAACGTCAATGGTTTTCCTAATAGCCAAATATTGAAGCAAAAGTTGGATAAGGAAAAGCAGCAACAGAAAAACAACCAGCAGTTTGAACTCTGGTGCTATATGAGAATGCTATAGATAAGCTGTGTTGAGAGATTTATGAATGAGGACATCAAACTTTGTGTTCATCTAACTAAGAGATTGCTAGATACAACAGTAAAGAAGAAACATTCTTATATATGAAGCGGACAGAAAAGGTAATCACTGGGAAAGGAAAAAATATTGTAAAGAACAGATTGCTTCAGAGTGAAGGGCATTTAATAGGAAGGTTAAAAGATAAAAAATCACTTGTAGATGTGTTTGACTTGATGCTCGAAAGTCGTTTCAGCTCTTCACTTTCTCTTGCCACAATTCCATCTACTGTAGCAATTGCTGAGAGATCTTTCCAGTTCCGATCAACTACAACATATTTCAGACTTGTCATGGCTACACATGCTATCAAATATTGAAGAAAAATGCATTGCTTATAAGAACAAAATGGTATCAGTGGTTGCATGGTTGAAAGATGTTTGAAATTGGAGAGACGAGTGAAGGAGAGCAGGATTCAGAATGTAGTTGGTAGAATAAAGTGCTCTCAAACATACGTGACCCTCTCTAGGCTATAAGATGTTAGTGAAATTTGTTACCATGGAAATAGCAGATTAATATGAAGAGGGGCATTAGACAAGATCATCATCATCAAAGAGTGATAGAGCAATTGTCGCCAACAATAAAGACATCTTCAGCATTGTAAGTATTTTTGATGAATTAAAAGACAGTTTCATAGGCATCACTAGGAATTGGCCGATCAAAACGTAAATGATACGCTCCTTTGCAATATTCAACAAGTGCATAAGCTTCACTTGTCTACACAAAATAGAAACTTAATATAGGCAAAGGGCGTTCTTCAAAATGATGATTTACGCTTTAGGAAAAACTGTCAAATAAATGCACTACAAATGCTACCTTTATATCAGCTACTGCATCACAAATTAAATGCAACAGCCTCCAAACCTAAAATCACGGATTCTTTTATGCATGCACTGATGTCATTTTCTTGCCATATTTAATGCTACTGGCCACTTAAGGCAATTCTGGACTTTATGCCATTTCATATCACTTTTACAAATTTCTTTGTATTCTTTAGTACACAATTGTTGCATAGTCAATAAAGAAACGTAAAAAATTATAGTTATCTTTGAAAGTAGAGAGGAAGCTTAACCCCTCCTGGAGTTCCCTTCATTTATGGTTCTGCTTTGCCCTAAGGTTTTCGGTAAAACCGCTGGTACCATTCAAAATATATTCAACGGGCATATAACGCAAACAATGATGGTCTTTTTCAATTAAAAAAGGTGACAATCAAGGCTTTAGTAGTACTACAAACAACCAATAATATATCCCACAGTTCTGTTGGTGAATTGTTGGGAATGGCTTCAGAACAAACTTGAGAGAAATTTTATGAAGTTCTTACTAGTTTTAGTACTGGCAAAAGACCACGCTCAGAAAATTTAGCATCCAGTACTGATAGTTGAGAAAACTGAGATCATTTCAGCAAAATATTGTTTACATGTCAATGTACTTCTGAGCATATACATCATAATCTAATGTTTTTCTGTTATTCTTATCTCTAGACTTCTTAGGAACAGTACTGCGCTTTTAAATTAGATCCAAACTGAAGTATTTCAATGAAAGTCGCCTGCTGTGTATTCCTAGATCTTCAAATTTAACGTGCTTATTTAAATAAAACTTTCTTAAGGCCCTGATACACGGTAAGATATTCATAAGATATGAGGAGACAGAATCTCTTTTCGTTGCTATTGATGCCTGTGTTGCCGCAAACATGAGGAGTAGAAAAGGAAAACATGCAATAAAAGAAAAGAATGTGGACCGAAGACATTTTGTCAGTGTTTCTGCTGTTTACTCCTGATTGACGTGGAATATGCCACCAGAAATGTACTCTCGCTCGTGAGCCATGAAATATTTTCAAATGCAAAGATGGTTGCAGTGCATAACTCAATCGGAAGCTTCTCATATTTCATCAGATATTCTGATTTTAGTCCTAATCCTTCTAGAAATATCTTTTTCACGTTACACAAGAAAGATATTCTTAAGATATCTTATCCCTCATTATGTGATCAGGTTTCAAATCGAATATCTGACCGTGTATCAGGGATATGAGAAGCTTCCGATGGAGCCATGTACTGCAACCCCTTCATTAATAGTCAAGCCTTGGCCTAAAATAGTTAGTAAAATTTGTTGGTATGAATTTCTTGTTAGTTTTATGTAGACCAGAAAACTATGGGGTCTTCATATTCAAAATCTAGTACTGTTTGTTGACACAAATTGAGATCATGCTACCAAAGTTCTTTGTTCGTATTTTCTTGCTCTATGCAATCTGCTACCAATTCAATTGCTTCTAATCTCATATCCCCAGGTAGTTCCCTTTGTTGTTATAATATAGCTCTAATTCTAAGCACTTCGCACATTTTATTTCAATGGAATGGAATATTTTTTTGTTGCAAGACCCCTAGGAAGAAGTCACTTGTCTTTAGGTATCTTTTGCACAATGTAAAATGGTTTACCTGTAACTGAAGATGATTGAGGATACAATGGAAACATGCTCTACAAGCTTAAATCTATCATCGTTCTTTTGAGTCTATATTTCTAAACTGAGATCAGTTGTTAACAAAAGCAGGTATTTGTCAGTGTGTTCTGAGGATACCATCATAATCCAAAGAGTGCCTATCACTCCCTTCCCCATAAAATTCTTAGGCAAACTGCACTTATTCAAATCAGATCTTAATTGAAATTTTTCTCTAAGAAACTCGAATCTACATGAAATAGCTTGGGTTGCCATCTCAATCTCAACCATCAAATTGTACGTGTGCACTTACATAAGACATTCTCAGTGACACCAAAACTAACTTGTGCTAGGGGTTTTTACCGTACAAACATGTAAAGGAGTGGAAGACTACCTATGAAAAAACAACTATGATAATAGAGTAACTTGCTGGATGAACGAAAAATACATCCTACAAAACCACTTGCGTTAGAATGAAACATCATAAATGATTTCTACAAAAAAGGTACTTCTGAGTTCAAATGTGATGTGCTTTTTTACAGCAAGTATTTCCACGTTGAACATAAAATAGAAATAGACGAGAAGGACAAAGCAGTGAACCTGGCTTTAAAACAAGCCTTAGATGCACAAAGATGTAAAGTAACCACTAGAGATAAACCATATAGGCCAGACTGAACTAGAGCCAGGAATACACTATAACTCCCTAATGATCATTGCACTTGACAAAGGGCGATGGTCACTGGCGTGCTGATGGGTGGGGCGGGGGCATTGGGCTCTCTATGAAATTGTATGAAAGTTTGATCATCCAGCAAAAACATCCAGTGTGAATTGGGGAGTTTGACCAAAGTTATACAGGCAATTTAATTATTCTGTTAGTCATGCTTGGTCATAGCTGGCTCTCCTTTTGCCTTTTTCCAAATAATTTGCTGTTACTAGCAACTGTTAAAGTTCGTCAAAAATGACACAGTTTGTCACTTTTTTTCGTTCGTTTCCCTAAGCGAAATTGTCCAGGCACATCACTGTTGGAATGCACTTACTCATTGAACATATCTGACAATTTTGTAACTTTAGTAGAAGCAGCAGGGTTTGGAAGAAATGAAAAGTGAAAGTGCGAGAGAATAACCGACCCGAGCGGGATTCGAATGTTGTAACTCTTGCATCATGGACTCTTGAGTAATATATGGCATTTTCAATCTGAACTCGAAAAAGATAAGCATCAGAAACAATGAAAATTTATAATCATCTGCGATTCTGTGATTTTGCAGTGCAGAAGAGACAGTCCATAGAATCCACCTTTCCTCCAATCTCCTATGCATTTACTGTGAGTTCTTGTTTTCGAGTTTTCACCATAGTCAGTGGAATGTAGAAGAGCTCTTCAGTGGGGTGTCATCAAATGAAAGTTATCAACAACTTAAAAAGGCAAAAAAATTACCGACAAAGCGACATAACTACCGACAATTCACCATCTCTCTGGCAATTTTCAACAAAGAACCACAGGGTTACAAAGGTTACGTGAACAGTGGGGAGTTATCACAAACCCATCCCTTACTTCCCATCCCTTACTTCAGCACGACCATGGTTATAGTTCTAGTTGCTTGTCATCAGCTTGAGTTGCACCAATGCACACTTATTCCCATGAACAAATCACAGCTTTTACAGAATATGTGATATCAGGGTAGTTAACTTAGAAATTGCAATTGAAAGCAAATGTTTATTTAAAATGAGGGAAGCTGAGCATATCCAATGGTTCATTTTTCAATGATGACTGAAAATGATGAAAATAAAGTATCATGTTCTCTCGGATATATTGTCATGAATGAAGAATTCTTCAATGACCACTTAAAAGAAATTGTGTATTCCAGGCTTAAGGATGCTTTGATACTCACTCAGCTCAAAAGTTAGCCCTGAATACTGTCAGCGAGGAAGCTACCCACTGTGAATTTTGTTTGCAGAGGCGGAAAACACCAAAGATAATGCCTATCACAATGAGGATGATGACACTGATGATGACCAAGAATCATAATTTAGTGTGGAATGGGTTTGAAAATGACATCATTAATATAAAAGTATTAAACATGAACTAAAATAACCATTGCACATTTAACTCACCAATCTTTTCTTTCTGTATTCGTTCTGAAAACAAAGTTTAATGATTATATATTTCATGCAATCACCTTAAATCACAACAATGCAAACTTATACCAATGAACGAATCGCAGCTTTTACAGAAATTCCCATGCCTGGTTAGTTAATTTAGAAATCGTAATTGAAAGCAAATGTTTATTTACAATAAGGAAAGCTGAACATATCATGTACTTTAGAATGTGCTGTCAATTTGTAATGATCATTAGAAATCAATATTCTATTCCAAGCTTATGGCTGCTTTGATGCTCACTCAGGAAGAGTTGGTACATGCACAAAACGGAATCGAAATTAAAACATGACAAATGCCAACAGCTATGGTGTCTGTAATAGACAAATCTCTCAAAAGTTAGGCTTTAATAATGTCAGTGAGGTAGCTACCAATTGAGTGAATGTGGTTTGCAAAAGAGGAAAACGCCAAAGGTAATGCCAATGACCATGAGGATGATGACACTGATAACAATCGTGATTATAATGACAACTTAGTGTAAAATGGAAATGGAAAGCTTTCATTGATATCAACGGATCAAACATGAGCTAAGATACATATTGCACATTTAACTCACCAATCTTTGCTTTCTGTATTCGCTCTGGAAACAAAAGTACATGACCATATAGTTAATCATATAGTGTTTGATGATTTATTTATTAAATTTAATACAAAAGATTTCAAAAAGCTGGAGATTTAAGTGCATAATAATAAAGTTAAAGTACGCTTCTAATAAACCGTGGGGGAAATTTTCCAAAATGTAGGCCTACAAGTGTTAAATCTGGAATTATGAATCAAACTAATCCGATATGAATCTATATTAATCTGATATAAATCTGTACTAATCTGATCGGGATCCAAGCGAAACTGATATGAACTTAAACCAATCTACAATGAATCTAAACTAATCCGATGATAAGACCTCAAACTCAAACTTACCTTTTTCCTCCTCTGTGTAATTGCCTAAAACAAAATACTCTCATAATATATAACAGTACAGTTGTACATGTCAAGTTAAATATCTCAAAGGGAACTGCAAGTTTATTTTCACAAACAGAATTTCATTTAGACTACTAATTAGCTGCCGTAAACAAAGGAGTACATATATCACTCAGCGTTTATGCTATGATATAGCTTGGTCATAACGGAACTTTACCCTTCATGATATCAGCAGCAAATTTCCTTTACTCAGCTACATGATGTCACTTAAGGGATTATTATATTCATTTAACTTTACATTCATTCTGAATGATCATTGATAGTTATATTTGCATTGAATCTGAAAAGCATCTGAATCACAAAGTTATTACTTACCATGATTGGAAACACAACCAATGTCCCCGACAATAACGGTGGCCCCATCTGATGCGCTAATCGAAGTGATTGGCCTATTTGTCACTACAAACAAGGAAGCTATATTCAGAGAATTTACATATTTGACTCGCACACCAACTAAAGACCTGACAAGCATAAAGTGAACTGATACATTTTACATGAAGCACAAGATGCAACATCACTAGGCTGACATCAGTCAAGATGTTATGCAAACAGTTGGTCAAGTACAGTTGACATCCGCTATCTCAAACCTTCACGGGGCCCAATAACCTGTTCAACATAGCGAATTTTAGAGATATTACAGAATGTTAGAGTCAAATTATTGAAAAACCTCTGAAATTATAAAAATTAGTCACATTTCTACTTCATTGCCAGTATATGCATGCTTTCCCCCATGAACTCCAACAAATAGTTATGTAAACCATTGTTGACCTAATTCTATAGATAACTAAAAGATGCAAATAATGGGAGATCTTATAGATCTGAAAAGTAAAGGGCCAAAATGAAAGATATTGAAAAAAGTAAAATATTACGAACAAGAGCAAATAAGCATATCATGTTTTCTTACAAAATAGTTCTTGGAAATGATCATGTTTACTTTTTAAAGAACTCTTCGATACTTAAATCATCAAACGTTCGAATGTTTTCATTTGCCAAAGACAAGTAGACTTGTGTTGCTCTTTTTAACTTTGATCAGAAAATTCGATATATACGGTATTTCCGACACACGGGACCACGAAAATTGTTCGAGATAGTGAAAAGTTCGAGATATAGGAGTTCGATGTATCCAACGTTATTTATAAGGAAATATTAACTCAAAACTCAGGGGATTTAAAAAATCATTTGACATGGCGAAACTTCGAGATAAACCGCATGTGGGATAGTGGATCTCGACTGTATTTTACTGTATGTAAGGAGAGAGATGCTACGAAGTGGAACATTTGGGATGTGGCAAACTCGAGAAGAAGGAATTGCTATACAATACTAAGAAAAATGGAACAGAGCATACCTATGTCCCTCTGCCTTCCGAACATCTTCAATATTTTGTCCATTCCTAAAAGTAGACACAAGAAACGTAAAAAGAAAAATTATTAACTATTCACAGCTGCACCATAAATGAAATTCTCATATAATTTTATACACAATATTCAGCTCTTATAAAGGAAATGCTCATAAGAACTAAGCAAATGGTAACACTGTGAGTATCGAAGTTGATTCAAGACAATCCAAGGTGATCCTGTACGAGACTTGAATCCTGCACGAGACTTGAACCCTGCATGAGACTTGAATCCTGCATGAGACTTGAATCCTGCACGAGACTTGTATCAAACCAAGTAACGCCTCCAGATTACTTATGACCTCTCAGTTACGAGATAGGACTTTAACAGACACCAAATCTAGACTGCAACTCTTTGATACAACTTACTTCTAAACAATATCTCTATGAGATTCAAAAAGATGAATGAACTATATAGATTGTGTTAAATTTTGGGCTTCATAATTTGACTATTCAGTGTAGACCCAGAGGAGGACGCTTGAAGGGATGAGGAGGGTAGTCACCCCACCCCTACTAATCTAACAGAATGCATACAAGGTGAACTAAAAAGAACACCAATTAATAAAAATGTTTGTCTGAGACCTGCAGCAAGGCTCTCTTAACAATATAAGAGTTGATGCATAAAACCAGATGCAGTAAATTTACTAGTGGTTATCTCTTGATAAGTTTCTAATTTACAAAGTTTAATGGAATGAAGGTACTTTAAACATTTGGAATTTAGTACCTATCCAACCCAGGGGTGGACTTTGTATGTGTTGGGTGCGACAGTCAAATGCTCTTCGTTTACTCGGTAAATTACTATTTCATTACACAGAAATATAGGAACTGCATAGAGCAGACCAGTATTTAGGTGAATCATGTTTACCCACAGGGGTAAACTATGCACGTAAATACTCTCCAATGTTTAAAAAATGCTGTGACAAGCTGCATTCAATAGAAGATATCGTAAGAACTATTGAAGCTTCAGACAAGAATATCAATGACATCATCAGTCCCTATCTATCTAAAACAAATGTATCTCTATATTCAGAAAGGGGGTTTACAGATATTCTGTAAGTGTGCAGTCCCTAAATCTTCCCCAATTAAACAACGGTGCACACCTTCACTTTCACTATATCAAATGCAATATCAAGCTTCACTGCCAAATCCAGGGATGGTGCCCCGAATTTATAGCTAGCAGGAAGGGCTGAAATACTTTGTGTAATGATGTAGGGCAACACACCACAGCTGGAACTAACAGGGGGAAATGGTTTTCAAATTTCATCCCCTAGAATAAAATGGCATCTCGGAAGATTTGCATTAGAGAGGAAATAAGACCATAAATAGAAAAAATGGGGTGCCCAGGCCACCTATGGAAAGGCTTTCCGATATATCAATATCAAAAAATACTTCCTGAAGAATTAACAGAACAGTACAAGAGCCCTATAAATGCTAATGAAAACCGGTTGAGGAAAGGAGACACTTTGAAGTTGATCTAGCAGTCTCTGACAATTTCGCATCATCCATAGTTATAGTAAATAACATCATTACATTCTCTAAACCTTCATACACATATAATTACCATAATGATTGGATTAAGTCCCCGGGGCTGTCTCGTTAGAAGCGATTTTGTGAGTGTGGGCTTATTCGAGGGGGGCCTATTAAATTAGAATTCCTTAGTTATACCAACGAGAATACCTTATGCAATTTCTCAATATAGACTATTTTTCAATAGTAGGTAAATCATTATTCCTTCCGACAGAAAAATACAGATCTCTAATACTTCACCAAATAAAACGTGCTCAATGGTTATACCTTACAGCTAGCGCTGCCATTGGACAACATTCCTATTTTGGCTATTACCATTGGTAAGCATTAAATTGTTGTTTCTTAACGGTGAAAAGGGATTTCTCTATCTATATGGCATGGTCTGGCACTGACGGAAGAGTGTTGACTCAAAATCGTGCTCGGTCTGTAACTGAACAAAGCTCGTATATGGAAAAGACAAACTGACATTTGGATGTAATGTATATCTGACAACAGTATGCAACCGCTGATAATTTTGAACCACTTGCAACAAAACACTCGCTATGTCTATATGAAGCATTGAATAGTTCTATTGATAGTTGGCTGTGCAATGACTGTGCAGGAATAGTTAAATAACCAATCAGAGCTCAACGTCACGTGATTTCAATTGCTGTAGTGTTATAGTGTCAGTATATCATTCGAATCTATCAGTTCAATTTGAAACACACCCACCCCTCCCCTCTTAAATCACAGCAACCCTAACCTTCATATGCACAAGATCTAATCTAAGAACGGTCATTCCAGCGGCAAAACCAAAACATGAAAAATGACATGTAGCCATCAATTCTATATTCCTATTGTTACTAAATGATGGTATCACAGAGGTGGGGAAGTGAGGTCCTTTATTACAAAGTGAAGACTTTTAGGGGGCTAAGATTATTTCCAATGATATTGTAAACAGGTATTAAACAACCGTTCAAAAGAAGCTGCAAGAATGTTGAAATGATAACACTGAAAAAATGTCAATATCATCTATTTAGCCTCATAATATTACTTTCTGTTCATTTTCATTGTTGTTTCTTCATGATAAAGTCAAATCATTTTAGATAACTTAAACTTAAATCGTCTTAACAAAATAATGATAATCCCAATTAATAAAGCCAATAAATCCTAATAAATAAAGCTAACAAAAGAGATGCTAACAACCTCGATAATAAACAGGAGATCATTCATAACATAACTTGTTCACGCAGTTAAACAACATATATCATAGAGACAAACATTTTCCTCATACATAACCCATTTTGATCGATAACTTTTGTCATCAATCCGGATTGCAGAGTGAGGCCTTTCGCAAAGAGATATCAAGTACCCACGAGCAAAAGATCACGTGTACAAGTGTGCAAATGGTCTCAGGTGTGTACTTTAAGTACGTATACACGTGACTTATTGGCCTACGCGCTTTTCAAAATAAGACCATTACAGTTATTTCTGTTGTTTTCTAACTTCCAAAAGCCTATCAACAAGATGCACGACAATGGTTTCTTTATTATTTGAAAGCTCGCAAATGTTTAAATTAACCAACCGAACCATGCCCTATCGACTTGTAACACCCTGTCACGCCCATACTTTGTGTACAATAACAATCAATCTTTAGTGTGCAGTCGCCAAACTCTGCAGTTTGTGCATCAAATAAACCGAAATAAACTTCTTACTGCATATGCCATGGCCTGACATTTCTCACCAAACAATCGTTCAATTGGTTAACCCCATGCACGTTGGGGTCATTCAATTAGTACGTACGCTCTAAATTGGCTAAAATTTGACCCCCCTCCCCCCTCGTACGCACACGTACGCTTGATGCTCACCCCCCCCCTTTTTGCGTACGTACTCTTGGTTGTTTGACCCCCCCCCCGCCCATCTCTTACAGAATGTTTCTAGGCATCTAAAACCACGGAGAAAGACTTTTTAAGCTTTCACGAGACATTAAAATGATCACTTCAAATGTATTTCATGAACATTCTGTAGTGCTGTTCAAACAAATGGCCACATAGGGTATAATATGGCGCCACAATGGCCTGGTAGTTTGACGGAACCCGAGAGGGCTAGGTAATATGGGGCTTTCAAATATACATATCTCATCGCATGTTTCCTATCTGGCACGCTAGGCAACGGCGAAAAACTGGGTGTTCAGCCTTGTAAATGCCACTAGTAAATGCCGCTATTACAATGGGAAAAATATCGCTAGGTTTCAGTTTATTCAAAATTCCTAGGGGCCACATTGTCGGATTCGGCCTGAGGGCCATAAGCTTGACACCCCTGTACTAGAAGTAATTTCACCTGAATACGTACTTCATTAATTAATTGTTGCAGGATATATGCAAAAAGCTGATAATTTTTTGCTTTGCGTACGTACTTCATGTGTCAACCCCCCCTCCCCCCCTTGTACGCATTCGTACGCATTTGTTTGACCCCCCTCCCCCCCTTCGTGCGTACGTACTAAATGAATGACCCCGTTAAGAGGTTGAAACTCTACATGTACCTAATGCATAAAACTAATAAAGATATTTTACGTCATCAACTAATACTATGATCACATTTGTATATGGAAGCACAATACAACCACAATACTCGTAAATTACTTGTATACAATTACTAGCATATATTCCAATGAATCTCCTGTCTGGTAATACTTTCATAACTTGCCTTTTATTGGTTTATATTTACGATTCTGAACTAAAGTACATTCGTATCAAGTGCTGTGTGTTTTGTCTTCACGCCGAATGAATGATGACGCCATGATACCTTCGCTTCCCAGAAGACAAAACGGCCTAACATACAATCGTATCCTAACATCACTTCCCAGTATCAATCGATCAACGTCATCATTAAATAAAACACTATTGCGATTAACCCCACAGAAACACAAACGAAATCAGATTGACAAAGTTGTACTTACCACTAAAGACGTAAAAACCTTCACTCAAGTAACAAACAACTATAAATTGCTCGCAACAAGGAAATTCGCAGACACGGAAGCACAAGAGCGTAACAAGCAAACAAAACAACGAATACAAATGTACACAAAAGGGATTGTCTCAAATCATGTGATCTGTCTCCATGCATGATATCCATTCACAATACGTAGGTAATTTCCCCTGAAAACTCACACACCCACACGTGCTTACTGAGTTATTCTGGCAAGCAAAGTTTAATACACAAACGTCCGTTAACGGTCTCCAACCCCCTAAACTTTCTGGTCAATGAACAGATATCAGTAAGAAAATACAAAGAAGGAAAAGTGGATTGTAGCACGTGATCACTAGTAGATGATCATTGAACGGTGAATGTCTCCTCCGCATTACAGATAACGACAAACAACAAAGCAACATAAAATGACAATACTTCTTTTCTGTAAATCCAAACAAAAGACTCAAATGACTCCAGTTTAATGTTCCGAATCCCTATTATTTGCTTTCTTTTATGTAATGAATAGAGATTTGTGTTTGAGTCTCCCGATTTCTTTAACTCCATTAGGTAGGATCCATTTGTATGTAATCGTATCTTTCAAATTAAGAGATGATTTTATCAGTATGGAATTCTAAGCAAATTGCTCTCTGTTCAATAAGGTTGCTATTTATACCAAAAACATATCGATTGAACTTGTGTTAATGCAAATAGTAAGCTTTGGCCAAATGATTCGATTTTCCATTCGATTTCATTTGGCTTCAAAGTCGAGCATTTTCGAATATGTCCAGCAAGATTATTTGAGTTTTCGCTCGACTTTAAACTCCACTTCTGCGTTTTGTTGGCGTCTACAAGCTGACAAATATTTTGCATAGAAGATATTTTCCCGCTATAGGACACGCCATATCACATACTTTCATTAAGTAGTCAACTTTTTCACTGGATTTCTCCCTCGGCAGAACCTCAGATGGAAAATCAAGTCATCTTCACACAGCTTCTAAAGCACCAAGTTTGCAATTCATAGCATTTTGCTAGATAGGTCCTTTGTGAAAATTGTGAAATTAAAATGTGTCCACATTGGGTCACACATACGTTCTGGGTATTTAGGACAGAGCATTATGTGTTAGCAAGTCCTTTATCAATCGGTTCTGTTATAAATTATAGCTTTCACTATCTACGCTTTTAATGCCACTTCATAATAAAGCCATAGCAGAAAGGAGGTCCTAAAGAAAAGACGTTTAAGTTGCTCTAGGGGCATCGCAGATTGTCTGTTCGACCCCGTCTATAAGAATGAATCAGTAGTTGCTTGTGGATGGGTGCCATGCCTGGTCCATTAAGAACGACACTTCCATTGCAAAACTTTCCATTATGTTTTTTGTGTATGGGTTATTTGAGTAGAGCTTAATCCGAATTCGAGGGGGCAGAGGTAGTATCTACAAATATTTTCTGGCAGGAATTCTGGTTAATGGATAGAATATGATGTCATAGATTTTTGCCCCTGAAAAGACTTTGTTCGCAAGGAATGTAGCTATCATATGTCAATATGGAATTGAGGGGGTGAGATCACTCCTGTCGCCTTTTGCTCAGCACAAGCCAACTAATGTTGTCTCTAGTTGTTTTCGTTTATTTATGTTTACCTTTTACTATCAAAAGCCTTTGAAATAGACAATTTAAGGAAAGTACTCATTGCGTCACTAGGGTAGTAACTCCTATTCTCCAAAGTATTAAAAGAACAGTTACAATTTCGGCATTAGTCTTTACCAACATCCATGCTATCATCTGATATGAGGGCTTATTCGAGGGGGCTTATTAAACACTTGAAGTTGTAGCATGGTGGCATATTCCAGGACAGGGGGTTACTCGATTATTTACAGTATCTAGCATCTACACTTAAACTCATTGCCACATGACTGACAAATCATCAAAAAATTCCCCCGTCGTATAAGATGAAGTTCAAGACCATGATTGCATAGTCAATAACACATAGCTTGTTACTTTCCTACAATTCAACGCCATAATTATATTAGACCTTCTCTTTGTAAATTTTACCACTATTTATTTTTTAAATTGCAAGACAAGTTTTTAATATGATCCCCATCACTAGTAGGGGCCCTTTAAAAATAATAGTTGATCATCTGACTATGGGCTAAATCGGATGGAATGATCTACTGAAGAGGCCACAATGTGAAAAAGAATGAAATGAATGAAATTTTGTCTGCAACATCAGAAGACATTGAGAAGTGTCAGAAAAGGCCCGTTTCTGTTACTTAAGCCTGTTTCTAAGTAAGAAGGGAGATTCGGAGTTGCTCCATCTAGGAAATCTCGTTACGCTAAAGGAAAAGGGGGATAGCTGCCCCACTAAACATTCAAATGCCACAAAATTAACCATAGCTTTAGTAATAGCATAAGCATAGCATTCATCGCTTTATTCCTTAATATTTTCATTTTATTTGCATTGTCATGCAACTTCAAATGGCTCTAAGTGTAGTTATCAACGGTAACTGGATTGTCGCATCGTAGCCTTTGAATCAAAACATGATGGCCTATTCACCATTTTGTAACTTTAAACGTTAAATACTAACATACTATGCAAGCAATAGCATGATGAACTGTAGCTTTTAAACAATGCAACTTACCTGATAAGAATCTATCGTGGAAATGTAGAGTCTCCTGGCAAAACGCTCACGTTCAACCAATAATTTGACATTCAACCAACGAGCCGCAAAGAAGTGAAAGGGGTCATTCATTTAGTACGTACGCACGAAGGGGGGAGGGGGTCAAGCAACTGCGTACGGATGCGTACAAGGGGGAGTGGGGGTTGACACATGAAGTACGTACGCAAAGCAAAAAATTATCAGCTTTTTGCATACATCCAGCAATATTTCCATTTGCAAAGGACCCTTCACAAACAATTAATTAATGAAGTACGTATTCAGTTGAAATTACTTCTAGTACAGGGGTGTCAAACATACGGCCCGCAGGCCGAATCCAACAATGTGGCCCCTAGGAATTTTGAATAAACTGGAACCCAGCGATATTTCTCCCATTGTAATAGCGGCATTAACTAGTGGCATTTACAAGGCTGAACACCCAGTTTTTTGCCGTTGTCTAGCGTGCCAGTTAGGAAACATGCGAGGAGTTATGTATATTTGAGAGCCCCTATTACCTAGCCCTCTCGGGTTCCGTCAACCGACCAGGCCATTGTGGCGCCATATTATACCCTACGTGGCCATTTGTTTGAACAGAATTATGTATTTTTCGTGAAATACATTTGAAGTGATCATTTTAATGTCTCGTGAAAGCTTGAAAAATCTTTCTCCGTGGTTTTAGACGTCTAGAGACTTTCTTTTAGAGAAAAGGGGGGGGGTCAAACAACCAAGAGTACGTACGCAAAAGGGGGGGGTGAGTATCAAGCGTACGTGTGCGTACGAGGGGGTATGGGGGGGTCAAATTTTAGGCAATTTAGAGCGTACGTACTAATTGAATGACCCCAAACAAGGAAGCTAAAATGAGACTAAGTACTTCATGTGTATGCGTATCCAAGTCAAAATAAGGCGTCAAACAGTTCAGACGCGAGAGGGTTGCAATATAAGACTTGAAAGGTGATATTACAGGCCTAATTCCAATGAAACAGTCAATGAAATGGAGATCAGTTACATTATATTACAAAACAATCCTAAATTGCATTGAGGTACGTCAGATTACAAGAATGTGCATGGAGAAAGGGGCTTGAACTCTTATCCTACCCCCAACAAAACTACATGTAGATATACTCTTTAGTGCCTAATAGACATCCCCCCGTTAATTAATTTTTTCAAAATTTTCCAGGCAGGACATTCTTATTCCAACCCCCCCGGCTATTCAATTTTGGTAAAAATTTCATTAAAAAAATTTTTTGAATGACGTGAATAATCATTTTTCTTTTTTCATCGTTTTTTCTTATTTACTATTATTGGTTTCAGAAAAAGTTGCACTGCTTAGAAGCTTTTTCAATACCCTCCCACCTATTACATTTAAGGCAATTTTCCAGCCCCCCCCGTTTATTCCAACCCCCCTGCTAATTAGATTTTGGGGACTTCTCAACCTACCTCCAGGCTATTCCAACCCCCCTTCTATTAGGCACCAAAGAGTACTGACATATACCTATTGAGCAAATAGATAGTAGACTCTTTCATCATAGTAGCTTTCATCACCAAATGTTGAAATAGGAGACATCTTTTTATCAGGTAACATTCTCTACGTTTCTGCAAGTTTGGTTTATTGCATCAAAATGCCTGAAACATTTCTCATGGAAACATTTTAGATCATCTCAGTCACTTCTTCATCGTCTTTTTAATTGAGAAGTGGTTTTAATTTTGATAACAACGTTTTCGTGCAGTCTTCAGGTTTGCATATTGTATATAAATGTATTATCGTTTAATCTACTTTTAAAATATTTTCCAGTGTCGTTTACTTCAGTAGCAAGATATAGTAACTTGGATGCTCAACCAGGCAGGTAGCCAGCTTGAATTCGTAAGGGGGGCACAGCTAACACATATAATAAATAAATAAATAAATAAATAGATAAATAAATAAATAAATAAATAAATATATATATATATATATATATATATATACAGTATATATATATATATATATATATATATATATATATATATATATATATATATATATATATATATATATATATATATATATATATATATATATATATATATATAATTTGAACGGAGGAAGAAGGCAGAACACCTCTTTAATTAAATCTAATTAATTAAATTTTATGTTAATTTAATTAAATTTACATTTAATTAAATGTTAATTAAGTTCTGAAGTAATAAAGGGCGATTGCCTTTCTAACTTCATTCAGTTGCTCTGACGATGGCCGGATAAAGGCCGAAACTAGTTAGCACTGATGAAAAAGCGCAAAAACATCAACTTGATGCCTATTTCTTGAAAGAGTTTCTGCCCTCTTCTACTTGTGCATTACTATATATATGTAGTGACACGTAAACATTGTGCACATAGGCCATTTCTTACTCAACACCGATTTTCTTCTTTTCATTCATTCTCACTCACAACATCACACACCTGGGACATGACCATACGTCACTCCTGTCATCACACACCTGGTCATTCCTATTCTATTGTTCTCAATGCAATCACCGCCACACGATTCCATTCAACAAACAACGAACAACCACCTAACCCTTCCTGTACGTAACTCATGTTTATTTCGGGTTGTTCAATGTTTATGTATATATCCATGTTATCTGTAATGTAAAGTCAGTCAGAGTAGAGTCAGAGTACCGTCAACATCACTGTCTCCTCTCTCTGCCTCCGTGTTCTCTGCACGTTAAATAATGATACACAACACCATGGATCAACGAAGGATGTCACTTATCGAACATTTGGAGCTTATAGGACCCAACAACACACGTTCCTATAATGGTGACCGAGACGTGACACGCATATCCTTCGTTGATCCAGCTTCATCAAGCAAGCACTCAAGCAGCAAGCAACAAACAGTCAACTTTCAACGCACTCGACTCACTGTAGTGCCTAAACAACACAGCAAAGGTTCCTGGTCAGCCTACTCACAAAACCTCGCACACAATCGTCGAACGCCGACATTCTGGTTCCTGGTGACCCAACACATAAAACCTCGCAAATTACAACCGTCGAACGCCGACACGCTGGTTCTTGGTCATCCAACACATAAAACCTTGACAACATCACATCGTGGCCGCCGCAGAAATTGACATTTTTATAGTATGTTTGGACATTTCGTATCTATTCTTCGTATTAATTCATTTTATTGTTCGTGTACAACTTCTGTTATTATATATTCGCATATTTTCAACTATTACCGTATATGTAGCCCTTCGTAGCATTAATCAGTACCACTAACATCTAGCTAGGACAACTAACGCTACTCTCGCCACTCATCATTCAGTTCTTTGTTGCCATTCACATTTCTCATCCTACAATGTTTACAATCCTACACTGCTTTCTCCCTTACGGATCGAATGCTTCTCATCCGCTTGCATTCTAAGGGGGGAGCTCTTGTAGTGACACGTAAACATTGTGCACATAGGCCATTTCTTACTCAACACCGATTTTCTTCTTTTCATTCATTCACATTCACAACATCACACACCTGGGACATCACCGCACGTCACTCCTGTCATCAAACACCTGGTCATTCCTCTTCTGTTGTTCTCTATGCAATCATCACACCATGAGCCTATTCAACAATCCTCTAACAACAACCTAACCCTTCCTTTACGTAAATCATGTTTATTTTCGGTTGTTCAATGTTTATGTATATATCACTGTTTATTGTAATGTAAAGTTCAGTCAGAGTAGAGTCAGAGTACCGTCAACATCACTGTCTCCTCTCTCTGCCTCCGTGTTCTCAGCACGTTAAATCTGATACTCGCCTACAACGGATCAACGAAGGATGTCACTGAACGAACATTGCAGCTTATAGGACCCAACAATTCATGTTCCTATAATGATGACCGAGACGTGACTCGCAGATCCTTCGTTGATCCAACTTCATCAAGCAAGCACTCAAGCAGCAAGCAACAAGCAGTCGACTTTCAACGCACTCGACTCACTGTAGTGCCTAAGCAACACAGCAAAGGTTCCTGGTCAGCCTACTCACAAAACCTCGCACACACTCGTCGAACGCCGACATTCAGGTTCCTGGTTGATCCTACTCACAAAACCTCGCACACAATCGTCGAACGCCGACATTCTGGTTCCTGGTGACCCAACACATAAAACCTCGCAAATTACAACCGTCGAACGCCGACACGCTGGTTCTTGGTCATCCAACACATAAAACCTTGACAACATCACATCGTGGCCGCCGCAGAAATTGACATTTTTATAGTATGTTTGGACATTTCGTATCTATTCTTCGTATTAATTCATTTTATTGTTCGTGTACAACTTCTGTTATTATATATTCGCATATTTTCAACTATTACCGTATATGTAGCCCTTCGTAGCATTAATCAGTACCACTAACATCTAGCTAGGACAACTAACGCTACTCTCGCCACTCATCATTCAGTTCTTTGTTGCCATTCACATTTCTCATCCTACAATGTTTACAATCCTACACTGCTTTCTCCCTTACGGATCGAATGCTTCTCATCCGCTTGCATTCTAAGGGGGGAGCTCTTGTAGTGACACGTAAACATTGTGCACATAGGCCATTTCTTACTCAACACCGATTTTCTTCTTTTCATTCATTCACATTCACAACATCACACACCTGGGACATCACCGCACGTCACTCCTGTCATCAAACACCTGGTCATTCCTCTTCTGTTGTTCTCTATGCAATCATCACACCATGAGCCTATTCAACAATCCTCTAACAACAACCTAACCCTTCCTTTACGTAAATCATGTTTATTTTCGGTTGTTCAATGTTTATGTATATATCACTGTTTATTGTAATGTAAAGTTCAGTCAGAGTAGAGTCAGAGTACCGTCAACATCACTGTCTCCTCTCTCTGCCTCCGTGTTCTCAGCACGTTAAATCTGATACTCGCCTACAACGGATCAACGAAGGATGTCACTGAACGAACATTGCAGCTTATAGGACCCAACAATTCATGTTCCTATAATGATGACCGAGACGTGACTCGCAGATCCTTCGTTGATCCAACTTCATCAAGCAAGCACTCAAGCAGCAAGCAACAAGCAGTCGACTTTCAACGCACTCGACTCACTGTAGTGCCTAAGCAACACAGCAAAGGTTCCTGGTCAGCCTACTCACAAAACCTCGCACACACTCGTCGAACGCCGACATTCAGGTTCCTGGTTGATCCTACTCACAAAACCTCGCACACAATCGTCGAACGCCGACATTCTGGTTCCTGGTGACCCAACACATAAAACCTCGCAAATTACAACCGTCGAACGCCGACACGCTGGTTCTTGGTCATCCAACACATAAAACCTTGACAACATCACATCGTGGCCGCCGCAGAAATTGACATTTTTATAGTATGTTTGGACATTTCGTATCTATTCTTCGTATTAATTCATTTTATTGTTCGTGTACAACTTCTGTTATTATATATTCGCATATTTTCAACTATTACCGTACATGTAGCCCTTCGTAGCATTAATCAGTACCACTAACATCTAGCTAGGACAACTAACGCTACTCTCGCCACTCATCATTCAGTTCTTTGTTGCCATTCACATTTCTCATCCTACAATGCTTACAATCCTACACTGTTTTCTCCCTTACGGTTCGAATGCTTCTCATCCGCTTGCATTCTAAGGGGGGAGCTCTTGTAGTGACACGTAAACATTGTGCACATAGGCCATTTCTTACTCAACACCGATTTTCTTCTTTTCATTCATTCACATTCACAACATCACACACCTGGGACATCACCGCACGTCACTCCTGTCATCAAACACCTGGTCATTCCTCTTCTGTTGTTCTCTATGCAATCATCACACCATGAGCCTATTCAACAATCCTCTAACAACAACCTAACCCTTCCTTTACGTAAATCATGTTTATTTTCGGTTGTTCAATGTTTATGTATATATCACTGTTTATTGTAATGTAAAGTTCAGTCAGAGTAGAGTCAGAGTACCGTCAACATCACTGTCTCCTCTCTCTGCCTCCGTGTTCTCAGCACGTTAAATCTGATACTCGCCTACAACGGATCAACGAAGGATGTCACTGAACGAACATTGCAGCTTATAGGACCCAACAATTCATGTTCCTATAATGATGACCGAGACGTGACTCGCAGATCCTTCGTTGATCCAACTTCATCAAGCAAGCACTCAAGCAGCAAGCAACAAGCAGTCGACTTTCAACGCACTCGACTCACTGTAGTGCCTAAGCAACACAGCAAAGGTTCCTGGTCAGCCTACTCACAAAACCTCGCACACACTCGTCGAACGCCGACATTCAGGTTCCTGGTTGATCCTACTCACAAAACCTCGCACACAATCGTCGAACGCCGACATTCTGGTTCCTGGTGACCCAACACATAAAACCTCGCAAATTACAACCGTCGAACGCCGACACGCTGGTTCTTGGTCATCCAACACATAAAACCTTGACAACATCACATCGTGGCCGCCGCAGAAATTGACATTTTTATAGTATGTTTGGACATTTCGTATCTATTCTTCGTATTAATTCATTTTATTGTTCGTGTACAACTTCTGTTATTATATATTCGCATATTTTCAACTATTACCGTACATGTAGCCCTTCGTAGCATTAATCAGTACCACTAACATCTAGCTAGGACAACTAACGCTACTCTCGCCACTCATCATTCAGTTCTTTGTTGCCATTCACATTTCTCATCCTACAATGCTTACAATCCTACACTGTTTTCTCCCTTACGGTTCGAATGCTTCTCATCCGCTTGCATTCTAAGGGGGGAGCTCTTGTAGTGACACGTAAACATTGTGCACATAGGCCATTTCTTACTCAACACCGATTTTCTTCTTTTCATTCATTCACATTCACAACATCACACACCTGGGACATCACCGCACGTCACTCCTGTCATCACACACCTGGTCATTCCTCTTCTGTTGTTCTCTATGCAATCATCACACCATGAGCCTATTCAACAATCCTCTAACAACAACCTAACCCTTCCTTTACGTAAATCATGTTTATTTTCGGTTGTTCAATGTTTATGTATATATCACTGTTTATTGTAATGTAAAGTTCAGTCAGAGTAGAGTCAGAGTACCGTCAACATCACTGTCTCCTCTCTCTGCCTCCGTGTTCTCAGCACGTTAAATCTGATACTCGCCTACAACGGATCAACGAAGGATGTCACTGAACGAACATTGCAGCTTATAGGACCCAACAATTCATGTTCCTATATAGTCCTGTAATATATTAGACATCAAGCGAGCTTTTAACAGAAAAATATCATCTAATCGTGAATCCTAAATGGTAACCATGCGTGAAAAACTCCTGTTACTTGACTCTAAGAACTGAATTTAATTGTATATGGTAATGAGCCATTATTGAACTTCGAGTTCCTTGAGAATTGCTAAAATTTCATTTAGATATAATAGAAGTCTTGCAAAACTCTTTTGATGAGAGAAGGCTAATGGAGCCAGGACTTTTCAAATATTTGGTGAAAAAGCAGAAATTCATTATGATGCACATCATAAACTGTTTTGCAGTAAAAATTAATGGTTGAAGGTAAACTTTTAATTATACACATGGGAAGGATATATTTCAAGGAGTGTATCAAGTTTCATTCTTGGAGTCTCTGTTGCTCAAAAAGTAACTGATAGCCCTTCAAATCAAGACCTATCTCACACATTGTATATTGCAATAAGAACATTTCTTTGATGTAACAACACATCCTGGGGGACAGGGGAGGCTATAGCCTTCTTATTTGCTCTATTAAGTAGCACATAGTTCTAAGAAATTACTTAAGTTCCAAAATGAAATGTAATGTGGCAGAATGAAAGATGAAGTACTTAATGAGTCATGAACTATAATTTGAATTTAACCAAATATTTAAATATTAAAAAATCTTATTAATCAAAATTAAATGTAGAACATATTAGTTATGTAGTAAACTGTTTCCTGCATGAATATGACATTTGTTCTAAACTCTTATACTACTTATCTTCTTTTCATTAGTTTACTTACCAGGTGCTGTAGTTGGAGTCATGAAAATCAATTGAAAGCAACAGAGCATAAAACTAATTTAACTTGTTTTGATTACTGAATATTATCAATCAATACTATCTGAACATTTAATGATGAACATGTGAACATTATCATTACAGAAATTAAGTTTTTGATACTTAATATCCATAATTTCAGCAATCATTGTTTCTAGGAGGGTTTTGAAAATTTGACTGGAAGTAGGTGTCAATTTTTCACGTTAAAGCCAGATATTCCTGAGCCCCTAGAGACCTACCCAGAGCATACAACTGGGGATTAAACTATATTTTTCTGACGTGACCTCTGTCCTTCTGCCACAGCCCTCCACCTGTAACAGCCCTTCACCTACTATCAATGATTAAACAAATCAGAACTTCTATGGATTGGAACTTGAGATAATCTATTATAGGTACAATGATTTCACAAAATTTAACAGCCACAAGTTAATCATATCTGTGCATCTCTTGATGATAGACGATCAGTGTTTTATGACATCAAAATTTGTTAACTATTACCTTTACAGAATATTGCTGCTGCTGCAAGCAACTGAGGAGCATCACATGACTTAAGTAACAACCTAAAACTATGACTAAATGACTTCAGGTGATGTTGACTTACTCTTAAGTCCCTAATTGCCGTCCCCCCGCTAATTAAGTGTTGAAAATTTTTCCAACCCCCCGCTCTTATTAGGATTCCTCCGACAATTATTGTTAACATATTTTGTGTTGTCACTTGACAATTAGAATTTGTAACAATTATCATCCTTAAGAAAGGAAAACGCCACAAGGATGTATCTTCAAAGGCGGAGACATTTCTAAGCATAGCGCAATGTCAGTCAGTTTGACGTGTTCTGAAACCACTTAGTACATATGATAGTCCATGCGATGCAACTATCCTACTACATGATGGAAGACAACAATGAGTCAAGCAGAAGAAACTTTGTTGGAGAAGTATACATTGACAGAGAGGCAAAAGCTCGGGAATGCGTTGAAATGTTTAAAAAAATAATATAATGTTCAAGTGGAAAGTTTGAAGGGAAAGACCCGATGCGATGCCAAACGCAAAAAGTTTACACCACAGGATATTGGGAATCTATATTACACTTTCATAGCTACATAATTGTTCTATTGATATTGTTCAAACTGATTTTCCATTATTGGTTACTTATTGCAATCAAATATTGAAGCCATAGTTGCTACGGAAATTTGCTCCTTAAATGGAGAAAGCAAGCCAGCCTAGAG
This sequence comes from Mastigias papua, assembly GCA_964019165.1. Classification (NCBI taxonomy): domain Eukaryota; kingdom Metazoa; phylum Cnidaria; class Scyphozoa; order Rhizostomeae; family Mastigiidae; genus Mastigias; species Mastigias papua. The sequence continues at coordinate 12,344,119 of OZ025271.1, forward strand.
TCCTCTATAAAATCAATTTACTAACATGATTGCACAAATCCAGCCCCCCGCTAAGAACGACACCCATTAATTGAAGTTTCCAAATAACTCCGACCCCCCCGCTAATTCCGACCCCCCCGCTAATTGAATTTTCCAAACAATTCCAATCCCCCCCGTTAATTCTGACTCCCCGGCAATTAGGCACTTAAGAGTACAACTGCATTGCTCACAGCCCCGGCCATTGACCATGATAAATCACTGAATAAAATTGAAAATTAAACGAGACTTACCTGTAAGTTGAAGTTTGATTGCAATTCTATGAGCCATCAGCCAGGAGTGGAGGAGTAGTACGAGAGACTGTACTGCACCGGCGCAATCCAGCATTTAGAGTGTGGATATTTGCTCCATGTGGAGTGGAGGAAAGTATGGGTTGGGTGTCTACACAGGTAGTGGTGGGCGTACTACTCCTCCACTCCTGGCTGATGGCTCATAGAATTGCAATCAAACTTCAACTTACAGGTAAGTCTCGTTTAATTTTCAATTCTATTTCACCATCAGCCTATGTCGCTGCGTAGTAGTACGAGATTTTAGAGCAAACAGGGAGCAAATAGCCACGTGCAACGCAAAAGGACAGGAAACAACAATGATAGACAAAACGCAACGTTAATGGAAACACAATCAAGATAGAAAATATGTGAACAAAATATGCAATTAATCTAATGTAAGAGAGCGTAATATAGAGTCACCATAATTAAAATCATTAGCTGGTGCAAAGTGGTAATAACGTTGAAAAGTTTCTTCCTTGGACCAACCAGTAGCAGCCATTATGTCTCTAATATTAAAGTTTTTTGATGCAAGATGTGATGCAGAAGTTCCTCGTGTACTATGAGTTGCATATGTCGAGATATCAATTCCAGCCAAGGCCATAAAATTTCTTATCCAATGTGATATGGTTTCACAAGATACAGGTCTATGAGGTTTAATAAAACTAATTAGCAATTGTTTGCTTGAGTCACTGCGCAGATCTTTTGTCATATCCATATATTTCTTTAAATGTGTGACAATACACAAATTACTGTCATTAGGGTAATACAAAAATTCTAAAGGTTTCTGATGCGAATTGACCCGTGTGTGCTTTAGCTTGTCAGAAATAACAAATGTTATTTTGTCTGCAGAGCTTGACATGTTTCCAATGGAAAGTTTGCTCAAGGTCTGGCATCGCTGTCCACTTAACAATGCTAACAGAAAGGCAGTTCTGTAAGAAAGATCTTTAAGTGTAAGGTTTGATAAGGGTGATTTTCTAATAAATGTAAATACGGTGCTAATGCTCCAGGCTGTGGTATACTTTGGAAAAGATGGGCGAAGCTCAAATACCCCTTTCATAAATCTTTTGACAGTTGGTAGTTGTCCAAAAGCAACATAGGTATTTTCTAAGCATAACAAGGAAGATAGCATGCTTCTGGCAGTGTTTATAGAACTGTATGACAAACCAGTATTAAATAATTCTGCCAGAAAATCAATGGCAAAAGGCAATGGTGGAGAAATATAATCACACTGATGGTGATCACAAAATTCAAACCACTTTTTGGCAAGGGAGTGATATTGTGATTTTGTGCCATCTCGCCAAGAGCAAAGAATGATCTTGATTGTACTGTCTGAAAACCCTTTTAGTTGTAATTTTTCCCGGATACAAGACAGATAGCCAATGTGAGATTTTTTACTAAAGGATGCTTCAGGTCTGGTTTTGATGGTAGAGTCAGCATTTGAGGTGAGGGTCTCAGTAGAACTGGTGCTTGTTCCAGCAAATTTTTGAGCATTGGGTACCAGGGTTGGGTTGGCCAATCTGGCACTACTACAATTCCCCGTGCTTGGTCTTGAATTACTTTCCGAAGCACTCTCAGAACACAACTGAATGGAGGAAAACAATAAAATTTTTTATCATTCCATGGTATAGTAAAAGCATCAACATGTGTTGCATAAGGGTCAGGTCTATATGACACATAAAATGGAAATTGCTTGTTGAGCCTGGATGCAAAAAGATCAATGGTGGGCAAAAAAGATAATACAGATAAAGCATCAAAGAGATAAGCTGAGTTTAGCATCCATTCAGTATCAATATTTTTGCTTCTTGATTCTAAGTCTGCTATGACATTTTGACAGCCTGGAATGTGTGCAGCTGTTAACCACATATTATTTTCCTCACAAAAAGTCCAGATTCTACAAGCAATACTGTTGCATGGATCACTGTGACAGGTACCCATATTGTTTATAACTCCAACTGCTGTAGTGTTATCAATAAGGATTTTGACATGTTTGTTGGTAATGGAGTTAGAAAAAGCCTTTAATGCAAAATATGCAGCAAGAAGCTCTAAATAATTTATGTGATGACCTGTTTCATTTTGGTGCCATTGTCCTCCTGTAGAAGAGTCCCCTAGCACAGCACCCCAGCCAGAAAGTGAGGCATCAGAATTAATAACAACATTCACTGGTGGTATTTCAATCTCATTGAATGAGATGGGTAAATGTTTAAGCCACCATTGGAGTTGTTGTTTTGCCTCAAGAGATAGAGTCATCTTGGAATCAAAGTTTCCTTTTGCAAATTTCAATGATACAATTTTATCATTTTCAATAGCCCGATAGTGACTTTTACCATATTTCACAGCAGGAAAGCTTGATACTAAATATCCAATTACTTGCGCAACATGGCAAATAGAAGGGCGAGGTACAGAAAGCAACTCGTTGATGTAATTTGTAATTCTAGTGATCTTGTTGGATGTAAGGGTTATTGTCAATGTCTCAGAATTTAGGTTAAAACCAAGAAAAGTGGTTGTTTGTTGTGGGACAAAAACAGACTTATCTGGATGAACAACAAAACCTAGACTGTCAAAAATTTTTACTGTTTCAATAACATTCATGCAACACTTTGTATAAGTTGTGGATATCAACAGGAGATCATCTAAATATGCACATGTGATGTACCCTTTTTGCCTTAGAGCACATAAAATAGGTTTTAACAATTTTGTGAATTGTCTTGGACATGAAGACAGGCCATTAGGATATGCTCTGTACTTATACAACCTGTCATTGTAGCGAAACTTTAGATATTTTTGAAATTTTTCATCGATCTTAACAGTGTAATAAGCATCCTTGAGGTCAATAGATGCCATCCAACAATCTTTTGTCACCAATTTTATGGCGGTGTCAATGGAATCCATTTTGAAATGTGTATATATAACATGTTCATTCAATAATTTCAAATTTAATATTAGACGAACTTGATTGTCTTTCTTTGGTACAGAGAAAATTGGGGGTAAGAATTCTCCTACTTCATGGTTAGTTTCAACAATAACTTTCCTATCTACAAGGCTTGCTATCTCTAGGCATATTTGACTATGATTTTCTAATGGGATGTAATTTCTGGGGCATACAGAATTAGTGGGAGCAGTACATATAAACTCAATTTGATCACCTGCTACTGTCTGTAAAATATTCTGATCTGAAGTTAACATTTTCCACTGTTGTAAAAAGTTGCATAGCTGGCCACCACAGAAAATTGAAACTTTATATGCCAAATAAGGTGTAACAAAATTGGTCACAAAGTTGCTAAAGTGGCTCACCTGTGTATCTATTGTTGGCCAGGTTTGGAATAATGTTTCAGATTCTGTTTGGATAAACGACTGTTTTGGTAATACCTCCCTTGATATCTGTTGTGGGGAGGGACACCCCTCCCCCGATTGTACAAAAAAGGCTTCTTGCTTTGATATTGTGGATATGGTGCATATCTTGCTGGCAGTGTTGGGTCACGTGCCATAATTTTGCCCTCTAATTTTGAATCAGCAAAGGTTTTTGACAAGTCATTGCCAAACAAGTATTTTTCAGGCTTGTTTGCCCGCTGACAGAATTGTTTTAATTCAGTGCTCAAAAGAGGCTTCAATGAATCTCGTCTCTTATATGACAATTCGAGGTTAACATGGCCTAATAAAGCTATTGAATCAAAGAGCCTTGTGGCTATAGCTTTGCAGTCAGGGTTAGCTTTACTTTTTCTGGGCATTAAAAGGTCTTCAATTGTAAGTGTCAGTGCACTAGAAACTTTCACAATTGCATCTTGCAAAATTGAGAACCTTATGTCTCTTCGTTTGTGAAAACTCTGCAGTTTTCCCCAGATCTGTTCATTAATTCTGGGAACAAAGAAATTACTGCAGTTTTCTGGGGTCAGATATTTTCCTAAAATCTCTTTGCGCTTTTGAACGCCCAAATCAGTAGTGAATTTCTCATTTACAATCGTGGCTACTTTGTCAGAAACGGGTGGCCCTGTAAAATCTGACGCACGAAGAGATATATTGACAGCGTCTAAGAAATTGTCATTGTCCTCATCCATATCTAGATCGGGAGAATTTTCGTAGTCATTCCCACCAAAAATACTTATGGCATCATCTTCGCTTGATTTCGTGGGTCCTGCTAGCGAAATGCTACCCTTTTGAGGGTGATTTGTGCCTTCATCTGAGGCATGCGTGCTTGCTTCATCTGAAGCTGGTTGTTGTGCTTCCTCTGAAGCTGGCGTGAAAAAGGCTTCCTCTGAGTCGTAACTTGAAATATTGTTGCCATTTGAGGTATATAAGCTATCAGGGGCAGATTTATCTTTCTTAAGTTCTGTCAATAACTTGTTGGTTTCGGACATGCTTTTCTGCATTGCAGAGAGTATGTGAAGTAACGACGGCGTTTCATCAGGTTTCTCACCAGGGGAAGCAGAAGCAAATGCCTCATCTTCCTCCATGTTGTACAAAATAAAGGTAGAAAATAAGTAATATAAGTAATATAAGGATACTTATCTTATTCTAAAAACTTATTGTGAAGTAGAAATAAGGCAGCGCCTTGATGTAAGACGATTCTTCAAAGAAACGACGTATGACTTTTTGAGCGCGAATAACCATGTGCTAGATTGCAGCCATGAGCAACACAACTGGATTGCGCCGGTGCAGTACAGTCTCTCGTACTACTACGCAGCGACATAGGCTGATGGTGAAATAGAATTGATACGTACGGCTACCAATCACAATACTTTGATCGCATCTCTCCAAATGGATTTAACTCTATGTTCCAGCTGTCTAATTTGCAGTTTTATATAGATTCGTTCATGAGGAGCATAACCATACAAGGAATCTGTTTTCCCGACTAGTCTCATTTATTAAGACCAAGCAGGTAGACAATGTAGGCCTAATGCTTTGAACTTTCACCTCGTTTTCGGTCTGAGACCAATACATTATAGTAGCGTCGATAATTTCAAGGTAACTTTACAACATTTTGCTTGGCACTTTATTCTCATTCAACACTGGCCATAATTCAACACTGGCCCCTTATAACGCCAGAGCACAGGTTTGGTCTACTGCGACAGTGGTCTATTTCCAATGTGGGCCACATTTTATGTCTTCCAGAAAAGTACCAAATTAAGACAATGATAAAAAATAACGTACTTACTCTAACCCTGTGCGAACCCTATTGCATTTACAGCACAGCAGCAACAATAATAAAATCACAAATGAATCACGAAGGAAGCACACGAAACTAGAATATTCCGAGTGAGCGACAACTTTTGGGCGTGGAATTGGGCTGACAAATTTTTCTTTTAAAAAATGTTGATCAAGCTTCTCGTCTACCCACATGCTTAACAGGAGTAACACTTCCTCGTCAACCCAAGCTGAACCTCTGTCAACAGCTTCCATACTCATTATAGCAAAATGTTTTTCGATTTCCAATACTCTTGTTAGTCTGCAATCAGTGAAAAATTGTTAAATGAAAGTGGTGCACTTTGCTGCAATTAATAAACAAGAATATGTGGATATTAAAAGTCCCCGGGTTCAACCCTGATGTCAACCGGTACTCAGACTACGCAGACAGCAAGTAGCCAAGAACAACCTCAGGGGCGAACTCAGCTCTGCTACAGGGTCAGTTTACAATGGTTCGAACCTGGGGCAAACCAAGGCTAATTGTGCTTACATTACAAAAATCTAACTCGGGTTAAGCTAGCTCGGTTTCGCAGGGGGTTAGGTTGTGCAATATAAGCAGGGTTTTAATTTCATCTGACTTTTCGCTGCTCCTTCTCCTTCTTCTATCCCATCAAAAGTTTTATTCCCCAAAGTTATAATACACATTGCTACAGATTGAATAACTTTACCCAAATAATCATTCATTTGTCGGAAGATATAAAATAAGCGACAGTAACTTTACCTATTTTAATGCATTAAGAGAAAACATATTTTATCCCATATTTGCCCGAGAACGTTACTTATTTCTCAATTGGTTCCACTACTGGACGTGCTCGTCACTCGCTGGTACTAGCTGCTGGGACAAAACCATGGACTACAATATTTAAAGCAGCTTTCAGTCGAAAGTCGTAAAAGTTGGACCCTTTTACGCCAACCCATTTATCACCACTTCAGGAAAATTAACGCCATAAACGGATGGCGTAAGAAAGGCCGATAAGGTCATCTACACTCAAACTTATGACCAGAAACTACACTTTCTTTAACTCAAAGTACTTGACTGAACTCGCGGTACTGGACTGTGCAAAATTTTACTGTATATCAAAGCCATTCTTTCGTAACAATGCATGCAATCATTGGAATGTCACGTGACATTTCCAACGCAGAAGAAAAGTAAAAGAAACGATATACAATATTGGGTTGGCGCAATCTAATATACATATAAAAGTATAATTTATAATGTATAATACAATTAAGAATTAATATTTATACCTGTTAACATATTCTCTAAACGTGATTACAAATTGGCTTGAGTCAACCAATTATTTTCATGGTTAATATGGACCCAAAATCCAATCGTATAAAGGAGACTAAATATACTTCTGTGATTATGGCCTACTTAACTTAATATCAGTAAAATCTAATGGGGAATCCTCGCATTGGCAACTGCAAGACTCCTATATGAGGCTGGGAGCACATGTAAAACTGGCCCCATTACGATCAATGTCACTAAAAACTCCTGAACATTTAAATTCTCTAAAATGTCCTCGATTGATAATCCAATACTACCTTCTAATCTCAAGAGTCTTTCTAATCGAAGTTGAATGAAGTGGGTGTATCAACTAAGGTGACAATGGATGGGTACATGCCTTGTCAACTGTACTGCTTCTTTTCCAGAATAGAGGCCAGTTTGCGAGCAGAACTAAATTCCACCTCATGTTTAATCAAATATTTCGTTGACTCTGATTTGAAATACATTCAGACAATGCTATGAATAAGACCGATAAAGGTCTGGGGCCTAAATCTAAGAGAATGTCAACATATCATCATATAAAATGTTTCCTCTTCATTTCTGAGCGCATTCTAAACACTTTGTTGACAAGTTTCCTGTAACACTGATTGTCTACACTAAATTTTGTTTCAGCAAATGACGGAAATTATGAAGTCAAGATCTGGATCAACTTACGACTAAAAGATACGACCTAAAAACATTTGAAACTAGTACTATCCTCAGGCCTCTCTGTTGTATAATGTGACTGTGACAGTGTGAAGCAAATGAAGTTATTGACTAAATTGTATTAACAGGATGAAATTGTCTGTCAAGAGGAGGCATACTCATTACATGTTATCCAAATAAGGGTACTCTGAGGATCTGAAAGGCATGTACAAAGAGAGCAGTCTTGAGGGCATTTACCAATACCCCTTTTAGGTTCCAATTGGGCTCTATCTTACTCCATAGCATGGTGGATCTAGATGACCTGTATATCTAGATGACTTCATGCAATTTCTTATTTCACTGGAACTGAATTTCAAATATTACTGCAATCTCATATCATAAGGATGTAAATTAGTAAGGAGACATTGCCCTCAAATTACAAATCAAAAGGCAGTTCTTTAATTGAGAATCATAAACAGGTACAGGGTTTTTTATATTTAAAATGAGTGATGGTAAATTAGGTTAGATAGCCACGTGATCAAATGGCAATCCCATGCTATGGTGATAGCGGTTTTGTTCCGAAATATAGCTAAAAAGGGACTCCAACACAAGCAAATAAGGGACAATGAAGGCAAATTCATTGCTCCTAGACAATAAACCTGCAACTAGGTTTCTAATACCTACCACTCACAAAAAGTAGATCGAATATTTGTTAATCAAAACCAGCTAATATTTACAACGTACTATATCAAAATAAATAAACACGACATGACAAACAAAAATACTAGAAAATGCACCAGTTCGCATGGTAAATTACAACTGTCAGATGAAGCCTCCTACGATAACAAAAGGGTAGTACAAATGAGATGTCTAATGCATGTGATTGGCTATTAGAACAATGAAAACACACAAGGCATTGCCTCCTACGATAACAAATTGAGAAATTGCAGGACAAGGAGACAAGCAAGGTAAATAGGCAGAAAAGCGGTTGCCAGCATGACAAAGCCAAGAGGGTCAAATAGTGGTATAGAAAGTGAAGGAGAGGAGAGAGTTTTCCACAGAAATGTAAGTCTAGAAATAAGATAGATAACAAATTATAACTATAAGGTAATCCTATTCAGATTGTATAGAAGTAAAAAGGGGAGACCTCCAACATTCAAAAGAGGCTTCTTTGCTCCCTATCAATTTCGTCACTGATGACAAATTAAAAAACTCCAGCTCCTTCGCTGTTCCATTGCTGTCCTTACTTCTTGTCTTCTCGACGATCGATGCTACTGGATGTACTCACTGTGACAGCAATTGTTCAAAAGTTGCAAAAGACGATAGCAGAAAGCAATACATAACCGTGTAGAAATGTACAGGTATCGCATTGAATAAATATTATTGTCAAGACTGTAACTCTACTGTCATCTTCAATTGCAAGGCAAATCTTTTAGCCACAGATGAAAACTGCTTTCCAAAGCAAATAGCCTCGAAATGAATTCCATTTGAAATGACCTCACTAGAATCACATGACCTCTGAATACAGATGTAATCATCCAAAAACACTGGGCAAAATACCAAATGGAGAAATGAGATCAAAACTTACCATTGAAGAAGGCGACTTCTGTTTCTGAATGTAACATTCTATAAGGAAGAAATAAAGGAAAATATTTGAAAACAAGATACATCATTCTTTAAAGCACTAATTGTATAACAATTCTATTAACTAACAAAATATATTTACAGGAAAGCTAATGATGCTAATACTGGTTCTGGCACATTGTCGTCAATGGAATTCAAATTAACAGAAATTAGAGCGACATTCCATTCTGATAACATGAGGACAGAGCTCATTGTAAATAAAGTAAATTTAAAACAACTGACTCCAAATATCACATTGATTTCAGGATGTCATCAAACAATAAGCATATCTGGAAAAAACTCCAACACACTTACTGTTGACACTTGGAAAGTAATATTTACTGCGGATGGAGGAGAACTAGAAGTTGGAGGAGTCTGAAAGAGAAATGAGAAACATATTAGCAAAACAATACACAGCAACTGTCTGTTTATTATTAGGCCTACGTAATGTTGGTGAAAGGCCTTGGGACCAATGACAAAGTACCAACAAATGATAAAAGGTTAAGTAGATAGAACGAAAAGATCAAGTTTGTTGATGTTAGATTTGAAAAAACCTGTCGCACAAGGAATGCCAATAATGTCCACAAATGATCACGTGATATGATTTAGAATATGACGTCATATCAACTTACTGGATATTGGGAAGGTGTTCTGACGTCATGGGATGGAGTTCCAGATGATGGTGAATGATGCGGCTATAAGAGAAAATAACAAAGTATTGCATAACGCAAATACGTCACAATGAGCACCAATGAGTATTCATCAAATTCATTTACACTTTCATATACTTGAGATGTACTAACTCTTATCTTATAAATGGGCCATATTATGCACAGTCTCAGTTAAAGAAGTAGACATCTTATGTGGCAATAATAGCTAAGTAAAACCGTCTCAACTTGCTGCTGAAGAGCTTGTAATACGTCATCGCAGAGGGTGCCGTTCAATTGACATTCTTCCAGTATACAACAACAGCAACAATAAGAATAACATTTGAATAGCCAATCAACTGAATGATGATGTAACATACCATTGAATGATCGACAGTACTATAAACATCTGCGTTGGGGGATGTCATGCGAGAGGTGGACATCTGTAATGAACACATCAGAAATTACAATAAAGATCAATAAGGGTTATCAGCTGACATCATTCCAAAATGAACATGCATGGAATCAAATGTCACTTACAGTATCTAAGTATTTTACAATCCACAACAAAAATAAATGAAGCAAAGGCTTGTACATCAAATATCTGAGCTCAGGGCTAAGATATTGAACAATAGAAATTATGTGAGATAACTCTATGTATTGGCAGTTCCTTCTAATCAGCACCCAAATTGAAACAGCATGTGAGTCTTGTTAATGTTCACTAGACCAAAGAACCTTCGTGGACCAGATTTAGCGGAAAATTCCGTGAAGCATATAGTTTGACAAACACTATAGATAGCTGCTACGATAAAGCAATATACAATTTCATGTAAAACAAAACTTTCATTCTATCAAATGTGTGCATTCCATTGAACTGCCCAGTCAGTCTAAAGTCACATACAACTTTGTTAGCAAATATTTAAGCATCATAACTTACTGTTGATGGTATTGTGGGAGACCAATAATGCAAGGAAATGTTGACAATGAAAAAGAAAAATCTATTGAAGAGAAAGGAGAAATATAGCACAAAACAACATGATAAAGCAACAACAAAACCAGGCTACTAAAATAACATTTGATAAAAAGTTGAGGATAAAAAAGGGCTCTTCCTATAATGTCCCTGTTCCATCAAAGTTTAACAGTATGTCGGCAGCACTAGTACAATTAACACCTGCCTGTCAATACAGTTCTTAACTAACTAAATTCTTATAAGAAACTATGTAAACCCCCGTCGCATTAGGATACACACTTAATGGACTTAATTTTGCATCAAAATGGCTCCTATCCAGTTTATTAACATGATGACCTGACTCTATCTAATGTACTAACTGCACTTCAATCTCTGTATAGGCCTTAATGCACCATAAGTTGAGTTAACTTGCAAAGAAAGCGAAAGTCTATCAGATGAACTCATAATTATCCCTGAAAATACTGGAATAGACCCATATACAAATATATCTCTCAAACAAAACCAAACATACTGTATGCTGTAAAGATATTAGGATAGACTTAGTTTCTTATAACAAAAACTGTTGTATCATCAGATTCTTACAACAGATACATCAGTATGTAGCGAAATACTTGCATAAAAGTAAGGATAAAAATGACATACAAATAGAAATTACGAAAAATGCGCCAGTTTTGTAACAAAGAGTCAGCATATAATACAGCGGCGAGATGAACGTCCCTGGGGATACAATAAAACGTTTCAACTGATATGCTTAGTAAATGTAACTATCATTAGAACAATAGACACACAATCTAAAATGTATGACTTTGATTGTAAACACTGAGCTTCTTATAAGAAATTTCACACAAAAGCACCACTTGTTCATACCAAACAGGGTACCTTAGTGGTTTGCCGTCAAGTTACGCATTGTCGACCAATTAACTCTGTCAATTAATTATCAATTATTAATTAATTATCTCAACTAACAAGAGACTGCTGCATGTATTATTCGTTAAAACTCAAAAGAAACTAAGTAATATCTTACGACAGATTTGGTCAAAAATCCCATGAAATATATACGTAGTTTGATAAACATCATCAAGCGTTGATAGGTTAATGTAATGCAAAATTTAAATAAAACAAAAATTTCATTCTATCAGATATGTGCATTCCATAAAATCCTTCAATCAGTCTACGGTGACAAATGGCCAACACATAGCATGCCAGTTATAATGTCATAACTTACTGTTGATGATGGATGATCAATTGCTTGAGGAGGTGGACGACGTCGAGGATGTGGAGTTGGTAAGAGTAAGGATGGATACTATTAATGAGAAAGGAGAATTTTCGGATAAAACAAGATGGAAGTTATCAAGATGACACAAAATAAGAAAACGCAACATGAAGATCGACCAGATTGAGATGTTTTTCCATCTAATGTGTCCATTTTTTCCAAGTTTACAATCAGTATACAGCGGTAGTACGACTGAAACCTGTAAGTCAATACAAGCCAGTTAACAGTGGGGGTGGGGGTTGGGGTAGTGCAGGCAGTGCCCCAAGTAATTCGCTAAGATTCTTGTATTTCGAGATGGTGCAAATAGTTATATGAACATATAACACGGTGCAAAAAATGCAGTCTAATCTGACATAAATACTCTAGACAGGCATATCCTTATGGTTTTATAGCTATTCCAATACAGTTTCTTACTTGGAAATCGTTTGCAGTGCTTGTTTAAAAGGTTGAGTGCATGATCTAACAATTTATGCAATTATGATCAACTAAGTTTTATATTTCAGAATGAATGACTACTAAGCTGATTCCAGTCAAGCGCACTGTTAATTCCAATCTAAAGATGTATCTCTCCTGGTGCAACTGTCTATTTCACATCCATGCAGTACCAAAGCTCCAGGGGAGATTGGGTACTAAATACCTTCAACTTGTCGAATATGTGGCATGTCAGAGTAGTCCAAAAATGTAAAGCCTTCATAGTTTCCATAAAGTTGCTACCTGTCACTACCTGTCGCTTACATTTCAAAAGAAAAATACCTAAATATTTTGCAGCAACACGTGAGGACACGTAGAAACAGCTGACGACTTGATTGCTGAGTTAGAGACAGCAGGAGACAAATCTTTTCAAGTATGCGCTTGGCACTTCTTCAAAGGAGGTTATTGAAAAATTGCAGCGCGACAAGGAAAACAATGAATATGGAGGACAATATAACAAGAGTTGAATTTGGAGGCCCCAAGGAATCAACCAGGACAGTTTCCTAGCTGAAGTACTGACATATGAGTGCCTGTACAACAATTAAAGTGTGGAGTACAAGAATAAATGTCTATAAATAAATGCTTGGAGCAAAGAAGGTAGTTAAGTTGGTCTATCAATGAAAGATGCGGAACTTACGTTTAAAAAGGAAATTGAGTGGCATTAGCCATATATAAGTCACAGAAGAATGTTGACACAGTTTCGTGCCAAGTTAATTGGCTTTTGTCAGATATTTAATATGGGTGATGTGCAATCACCTAGCTTAATTTCACTAGAATCACAAGGAACATCATCTAGCACAAGTGATAACAATGGTGCTAGTACAAATGATGTTGATAGTATATACGGTCAGCCTGAAAGTGACCCTGATTTTGAGAACCCGAGTCACCCAATGAACAGAAGAGCCCCCCAGGGAAATAAATGAATAGAAGGAGATAGATGGTGCTGTTTAAAATAAAGAACGCATGACTAGTAGCATATGCGATGAAGAGGGACAAATATCAGTGTATGAGGTGAAAGTACCTGATGAATCATCATATTCAAGGACAATTGGAAGTTTCAGTGGCAGCGTTAAATCAAACAACAGAATAAGACTAAAATTTTAGAAGCCAGCATCAAAAGCCGACATGAATAACCTACTTGTGACAAGAGCCAAGTCAATTGCTACTCATCTGAGAGAAGCCAGAGAACAGACAGCTTTGAAGGACAAGGAAGATGATGAAGAAAGCCTTTTTTTGCAGAATTCGCATTCCAAGACTAAAGAGACTGCCTAACAGAACAAGGGGTGCCATTAGGCGTCAAATTGAGCAAGAGTATTTTTCAGGCTGAATATGGTAGCCCTTATCATGCTCCACAGCCCAATGAATTTGAGCAGTTCAGACCAAACACAAACTCATTTTCTGACTCAACGAACTATGTTCCCTTTTCACAGTTAAAGAATTCTGATGAAAAATTCAACTACACCAGTTTATACAAATCTTGAATAAATCCCACACACCATTTTCCTATTTTACAGTTGTGGTCTTTGGTCTGTTCTCTATTAGGTACGTTATGTGAAAACAGAAGCTTTCTTCAACTCACAGGGATAAAAGACATACAATAACAGTAAAGTGACACTTCTGCTTTTGATCTTCAGTATTTCTATATGATGCTTTAGATGTTGGGTTCTGTATGTTTCTTGATCGTGAACTGTAGCACAAATTCTAATATGTTTATACTGCCAATTCACTTCACCATCGCGGCCAATGACAAAATTCTTAAAACTTTCTTTGACTTGATCTGCTTCAAACCTGTACCTGTTGCCATGTAGTCTAGAAAGATTATGGAGATATTCATCAACATTCATAACACTTCTCCAATCACCAGGAATGATTTTTCCTGTTGAATCCAACTGCCTACAAATCCTTTTGGAAGATAGTTGGCATTATCTGTTAATCTAATGCAATTGTGCAAATATACTGCAGCCCTGGTAAGCCCCTCAATTTGCTCTATTCCAGCTGTAATAGGACGACAAAAAGTTCTCCATTTTGCTGCCAGTATACCAAATGTGTTTTCTTTTGTTCCCATTGCCCTGGATTGCTGTTCCTGGATAAAGTTTCACAAGGTATGGTTTTAATGGGAAAATATCATCTGCAACTAAAACATATGGGAGGATTCTATCACCTTGTTAAGTTGGCTTTGCGATTCCAAAACTGCTGGGGTGGTACTCTGCAAACGTCAGTTTGACAAAACACTTACATAATTATCTCCACCAAAGGCTCTTATGTCTACCATAGTAAAGCAATGCTTTGCATCAAACAATGCTAAAAGCACAAAGCTGTGGAACTTTCTGTCTTTTTTCCGTGTTGCCTGTCACGTGACGTTAGCGATCATGAATCTCCACTTCTGTCTATCCTTTGCTAATTGCACTCACTCCGCTACTTTGTACCATCCACTAAAACTTTATATTAAACAATCCATGAATTTCTTCTGCTGTCGTCCTTTAGCCCTCCTTCCATTTATCATTGTCAGCAAACAGTCACTTTCCAATCCTTGTGCCCTTAGTATGTGACCAAGAAATTGCAGCTATCTCTTCTCAATACTTTTCATCAATGCCCTTTCCAATCCCGCTCTTCTCAATACGTCTTCATTTGAAACTTTGTCCGTCTATTGTATCCTTAACATTCGTCTTACAAACCACATTCCAACTGCATCTAATTTTCTTCTCAAATCCTTCCTAATCGTCCATGCCACATATCCATATAACAACTTTGATCACACAAAACACTTCAATATTTTTACTCTAAACTTTATACTCATACTCAAAGTCTTCAACAACTTATCCATATTACCAAATTTCTTCTTTGCCAATCCAATCCGCTTTACAATGTCCTTCTCACTATTTCCTTTAGTCAGTAATGGTACTTCCCAGATAAAAAAAACTTTCAACTTGCTTTACTTCCGTTCTCTCCCACTTTATCTTCACTTTCACTTTGTCTTTGCTCTTTGTAACTGTCAATGTATTGGTCATGTCTACATTTATTCTCAGTCCTTTACTCTCACATTCGTCCTTTAGCTCGTTCATTAACGCTTGTAACTTCTTCTCAGAATCAGCAATCAATGCTGTATCATCAGCATATCTGATATTGCTCACATTCCTTCGGCCGATTGAGATACCTTCTAAGTCTTCTAACGCATCCATAACCACT
Source organism: Mastigias papua (assembly GCA_964019165.1). Lineage (NCBI taxonomy): Eukaryota > Metazoa > Cnidaria > Scyphozoa > Rhizostomeae > Mastigiidae > Mastigias > Mastigias papua. The sequence goes on from OZ025271.1 coordinate 12,359,684, forward strand.
TGACTGTACAATGAGAACATATCTGGGGATAATATGCAGCCTTGCCTCACTCACTTTTTCATTTCAGTCCAATCTGTCACTTCATTCTCTATTCTCACTGCAGCTTTCTGATTCCAATACAAGTTGCCTATCAACCTGGTGTCTTTCCCATCCATTCCTGTGCTCTCTAGGATGTTAACCAACTCCTCATGTTTCACAGTGTCAAATGCCTTCTCAGAGTCAACAAAACAGAGAAAAACAGTCTTCTGCATTTCAACAGACCGTTCAATTATCATTCTTAAAGTAAATATTGCATTGGTGGCACCTTTCACTTTCATAAATCCATACTGTTCCTCCAAGATTCTCTCATTGATCTTTCCTCTCAATCTATTCATAACTACTCTCAACAATACTTTACCAAGTTGATTCATAATGCTTACAGCTATGTGTTTAGAGCATTCTAAAGCACCTGGTGTTTTGGGATTGCAACGAATACTGATTCTCTCATGACATTTGGTATATACCCACTCTCATAAATTCTGTTTGCTAAATCAGTTATTTTCCTTATTCCAAATTCCTCTGTAGCTTCTATCATTTATAATACAATTCCATCTTCTCCTGCTGCCCTTCCTTTTTTCGCAGCCTTTATTGCTGCTCTTATTTCATTTTGCATAATTGGAGGGCCTGATAAAGTACTATCAAATTTTAGTATCTCTCCTCCATTATCATTATAAAGCATATTGACATATTCTTCCAATCTATTCTTTATTTCATCTACTTCTACCAAGATGTTACCATCTTTATCTTTTATAATGTTGTTCCTAGAGATCCCTTTCTTGCTTCCTAATTCCTTGACCTTATCATATACTCTTGGTGAATTAGCCTTTTCCAAATCCTCAATGTCATCACATTTGAGCAAAATCCACTCCTCTCTCTGTTCTCTACACTTTTCCTTGATTTCTTTGTCTAGCTCTCTATACTTTACAGTGTCTAACTTCCATTTTCTTCTCTCATCCATCAAACTGAGCATGTCCTGTGTCATCCATGGTCGTCGTGTTGTTCTTGCCTTCTCAGGTAAGACGTTTTCAGCTGTCTCTACCAGTGCCTTCTGTAAATTCTTCCATTCACGCTCCACACCTTCCTCTTCATCCTCTGAAACACCCCACCTAGAACATCATACCTATTCTTCAAATCAATTAAGTATTTCCTTCTCAATTTCTCTCCATTGAAACCTTTCCATTACTTCCTAACTCTACATTTCTTCCTCTTCTTTACCTTCTTTAACTTTACTTTCACTACCACCACTAACAGGACATGATCACAATCTAAACAACAGCCTGCACCAGGATAGGTCTTTGCATGTGGAACTTTATGTAATTGAAATACGTCGAACCAGCTCTTTGGGGACATTCAGTTGACATATGCTTTCCATCCAGGGCTTCAATGCAATTGGGATATTGCCACTCGTCTTTAAATTCTCTTGCAATTTCGAGCGATTCTTGTGCATTTTAAGGCATTCTCAAGTATGTTTCTCTCCAAGTTGCCCATTATGCAGCACAGGTTTCTTTAATAATATTTGATATTGTTGCACGGCCAATTCCAAACGCAATTGCCTCCTGGCTATCTTAGGCCCTACCAAAAAGAGTATATGCTCTAATTCCTCTGGTGCTATTCGAAGAAATCTAGAATATAAATAATAAATGCAAGGAAGTTATAGTGCAATCTGGTTTTATGGAGAAAAGATTTGGATGTTATGCCATCCAGAGAAATCCAATCATAAACTAACTAAGTAAATTCAAAGAAATCTTCAAGTGTCTAGCCTCAGCCGAGCATATGGCAACTATCAAGGGTAGGGGTCTAATCCAAAAAAGGCCTACTAGAAGCTTTTAGAGGATACGGCTTAGAATAATAACTTGTAAATTAAGAAACAGAAGATATATTACAAGAATTTTCCTGATTTCCTTACTTCCTTGGCTAATGGCAATTAAAAGCATATATCATAAGCTGAAAAGGGACTTTTTATTCTTTAAGAAAGAGGACAGGGTCTAGGCCCTCAGGAGCCCTCCATAATTGGGTGCCTGAGCTTACCTGCCACAAGAACCTTGTATTTGAGTTCTAATGCAGAAATAGTGTTAACATTTGTTACCTGCAAAAATAATCTCTATCATGCAGTCTCAGCTCCCTCATCAAGGTGTTGTAAAAACCAAGCTTTGCTCTGAGTAGAAATATCTTTCTTACCCAACATCTGCGTTGTCTTCTGTGTGTAATGTCTGTTTACCGCAAGTAAACCATAGAGGCTGGATTCTCACAAAACAGCTTCCCGAGAAGAGGCCATTTTAACTCTAGCATCAAATTTTGCAATTATACCAAAAGCAAGTCCATTTTATTAGCGACAGGAAGCGAAAGGCAGCGACAGGTAGCGAAAGCCAGCAATCTTAAAATCTAATGACCAGACGCGACAGGTAGCAGCAGTTGGCGACCTTAAAATCTAATGGGCAGTAGCGACAGGTAGCAACAGGTGGCGACCCTATGGAAATCAGGCTGAAAAGAAGCTAATGACAATTCTCAAATGCATAGAATTGATTTCATCTGATGCTTCTACAGATCTGCCATGATGGAGCATATGTTTACAGAGTGCTTTTCCCTAATACCTAACTAGCCTGGCCCTAACATTTTGCCCAGAGGTGTTAGTCTCATGCCTTCACTCCTCCCTCCCTCACTACCACTGGCACCATCAGTTTCATCACTGCCCAGCTGTCAGGTTCAGCTGCCTACAAGCCAAAGTTTACGACACTATCAATTTTCTTACCAAGAACCAATTTACCAACCTCCTCTACCCTGTGCATAGGTTTTCTTGACTGACAGTCTCATTTACATGGTAAAGGAAGCGAGAAAACCAATCACAGGAATTTATGATACTCTTCAAAATACTGGAACAGAACTGACAATCATTTATCCGAGTGAGTTGCACAAAATTTGTTTACAGCCCTTAAGTTTCTTACAATGAGTTTCTTATAGAAAACAATTTGTCTAATATGAGACAATGATGATATAGACAGACTAAATCAATCAATCAGCCAATCAATCAATCAATCAATCAATCAATCCATTGATCAATCAATCACTTAATAAATCTATTAAATGATCAATCAATCATGAATCAATCAATCAATGAATCAATCAATCAATCAATCAATCGATTTTCAGTAAATCAACTAACTAATCACTCAAAAACTTAACCACCTTCACCACCATCACTATTGTGAAATTGTCATACTGCTGATGGATGCTGACATGGGTACGAAATGTCTACATCACAAATATGTTACCGGATAGTCTTCATTAAGTCATCACTGCTCATTGTCCATCATTTGTTTTCTAAAAGGTTGTCATACAACTGTGTTTCCCGATCAAGTTGTCCTAATCACGGTTATTATCGTTATCTTTCTTTAAACAGTTGCATCAAACCACAACTTCAATCAACTCACCACGTCTTGTCCATCAATCTCGAGTTTCACGCCACATTGCACTATCTATAAGAATAAATAAACTGGTAACTTCTTTGACATTCACAAACACTACATCAGCGCCATTATGATGGCGATTAGAGCCAAGGCTACTTTTCAGTTCAATTTCATTTTCACGCAATGAAGAGATACATTTGATTGGCCCCCACATAAAAATTTGATATTGCTCTTTCTGTTGGAACTTCATCAACATCCATCATAAAACTGCTTTCCCAAAACAAAAAAAGATCACACACTGCCAGTACTGAATGGAATAAGCGTAACATATTGTTAAAACGTAACATATTGTTGTCTGATATATCTTGAACGATACTCAAGGGAAAGAAGAGTGCTGAAAACCAAAACAACATTTCTTGAATGAAGTTCAGTACAGAACGAAAAAACGGCACCATGTTTTAGGCATACTGGAAAGCTTTTCTCGTCAGACACTCATTCAGTCTTTAAGTTCTTTAATTTCTAGCTCAACTTCTAAAATCCGACGATATCTGGCTTTGCTTAGACAGCGCAAAATTAAAGCGGAGATATAAAATCTTACTCCTATTTCCATAATGAACAGCAGTGACTCATGAAATTGGTAGGGATTGTGCTGCATTTTGTAGTTTATCAAATTTTGGTGCAAAATTCGTAGTATTTAATATCTTCAATTTATTTGCGAATCATCTATCGCAATCATTGAGGAAAAAGATAGATGTGACCAATTTTTCTATTAGGCAAACATTTTTAGAGTAGCAAAGTACTGCTTTAGTATCAGCGTGGCTGCTTCTTTCGGTTTACTACAGCTTAAATGTTTCTTCTGCTTGACAAAGAAAAAAGATTAAAAAGAGTCTTTTCAAGAGAAATTTCGAAAGGTCACTTTTTGAGTGGTGAATTTGCTGTTTCAGACTATTGTTCCTTTTCTTTCACGTTCGCGTTCGTTTTCACAAAAATGTGCTAAGGTTAGGTTTCATAGATTGGGCATGATTTAATTTTTTGCGAACTTTGAAAATAGCGAGATAAACAAATGATTCAAATATATAGAAAAAGTATTGATGACTTAACAGTAAGCACGCTAAGGAGGTAGTACGTCCAAAAACATAATAATTCGCACAAGGGAGGGAGTTTAAAATTGAGTAATATTGAGCGTACATGTAGGTGAATGGTCCCTGAGAATTTTACACATGCAATCAACTAATCAACGTCACAAGCAAATTCTGACAACGTTGTTAAAAACTACCAGCAATCCTTGCTTCACATGTAGATCAGCCGACTGCCATGCAAGCCGTAACGTAAATCTTGAATAAGCCCCCACCTCCAAATAAGCCCCCCTTGAATAAGCCCCACCTAAAAAATCATTTTTGCAAATAAGCGCCCCTTTCGAATAAGTCCCCATGGGGGCTTATTCGAGGGAAGCATAATTATAGAATAATATCATATGTCAAGAAGTCCTCACAAGACAATAGCTGTACAGTATTACTTCCTTTGAATGGAGGCAAAAGAGGAGAGAGAAACGTGACTTTTGTGATAATAGAAACATTATAATGTTTGTTAAATCTTCACAAAACACTCTGTAACTCTTTTAACGATATCATTTTCTCTACTTAGAAGCTCAAAATTTAGTTCATTGAAAACTTATGTTGTTTTTTAAGTCCCTCTACTTGAATAAGCCCTCACTCAAAAATTCATTTTTGCAAATCAGCCCCAGGGGCTTATTCGAGGATTTACGGTATGCACGTATTTTTTTATATGAAACTAAAGTCCAGTGCTGGTAGGCAGTTTCTTAAATTTTCTGGCCATTTTACTATCAAAAGATTCTTACATCTTTCCTAAATTTCCTAGGTAATGAATTTTCTTAGTGAAGCCCAAGGAGAGCAGAGATTTCTGCCTCCTCTCCATCACGCTTTTGGCAAAAGAACATACATGTACTTCATGAAGAGGGCATTGCTTGCGCATTCAAATTCGAGGTTAACAGGAATAGACAGCCTATTGAACTTTCCTGTCTTGTCAACTGTAATCGATTTTCAATTTTAAAATAGAGCCCTAACACAGTGATCAAGGAATTTTGTTTTCCTAGAATGACCAACTCCATTGAGATCTGTAAACAGTTAAGCTCATTGAACTTAAATGCCAAGTTGAAGTCAAAACAAATTATCAAATGGAAAAGTCTTGTGTGTGAAATTTACTGAGAATGAAAGCAAACGGCGTATTGAGGGCCTGATTATATGGAGAGAAAGTGCCCTGCTTTGCCGGGAAGAGATAAATTTTCACCTACTATGGGGAAAGTGTCTATTGAGAATACATGAGGAAAATCATCCCGGCAAAGAGGGACAAATGTGGATGTATTTGGCGACAAAACTTTTGTTTAACTTAAAGTTAAAGTGTGTTGTCAAATTTATGCATTCTTTATGTCGCGTGATTAATATACGTGTGTTCTCTCTCAGACTTTGACCCAGCTTGCAGGGATGTTTCAATTACGCGTATATGGACAAAAAACGACTCGCCTTGCTGGGATCCCGGTTAAACAAAGGTGAGATCCTGCCTCTAAAAATTGTCCCCCCATGGCCTAGACGAAATAGAGACCTCAAATAATTGCAAACTGTTTTCAACAAGAGCTTCACCAGAACAAGTGGATCCCGGGTAAAACGTCCCGTCGTGGCAAAATGGGATAATGTTCTCCATATAATCAGGCCTTTAGCACAGTATTGCAATATACAATGATGTTCAATTTCAAGACTGTTTTTGACAGTCAACTTGGAAAATTCATACTGCAAATTATAAAAGTTTTTTAGCTCTTTTCAGTTTGGGTGGGTAGGGTTGTTTCTTAACTTTCCAAAATTTGAGCCTACCGTATCTTATCACCTGTTTCTTATAAAACAAAATGGCCTGTACTCCATTTAGTTTCTCAAATAAATGCAAAAAATATACTTTTCCGATAAGAACAATTGCAAAAACAGTTGAACCTAAACTTATCGAAGAACTTAGAAAATTAAATTATCTTATTGTTATGAAACAAGACTATAACTTTACAATGCAGATGGGATCAAAACGTCCACGGGTCTGAATGAGCCATTGAATATGAGTTGAAAAGAATTGTATGATTTCAAACACAAAAGTGAATTACTTCCCAGTGCAACTTCTACTCAAATTGGCCAAGAGAAATGTCACCCACTAAGAGCGTCACCAAATACAATTGTGATGACAATGGCTTTATATACGCAATCTCACAATTTCTACTGTTTTCGTCGATCGCAAATGTTCATTGCACCAAGGATAATCAAAAACTGCCTGCGCTTACAAGAATATCCCCTTTAATGGATTCAAAAAGCTTGTAAATGTAATGAACACCTTTAAAACTTCACAGTTAAGCTACTATCCTCTCATATGAATGTTTTATAGCCGCAAACATGATCAAAAAGGATAAACAAACTACATGAAATGGCTCTTAGGTTTACATATAAATATAGGGTGTCAACTTCCTAACAACTGCTGATTAAAAATAAATCCGTAAAATGATGTAATCTGTAATCCGTAATCATTAAAAACACCCATGATATTCAAAAATTTACGAAGGAAATAAACTCATAGAGATTAAACTCCTGGGACCGCAGATTTCACACGATTTTTATTGATAACTTAGTATTTTTGTGGCTTCTGTAGGTAGTTGGTTTTAATTAGTTTTTGCAAAGAGACCTTCAATTGTTGCGAAGAGGAATTTATAAACCTCGCCACTTTGTGACTAAACTTTATGCGAGCTGTAAAAGGGACAGATAAACAACAACTAAGTGGAAACTCTCTGATTAATGCAGGCAGTGACTTAGTCAGGAAGGGGGGTGGAATCAAGAATTCTGCATGTCCACCATATGTCCCTGGAGATCTGTCTAGGATGTTGTAGAACTAATGAGGGAGAAGGGCTTAAACATATTTCTTTGGTCAGTGATGCAGTATGGCTGACATAGACAATGCCCAACACATAAACATCTCATTAATAACTCAATGTTTATGAAGATTATGAAATGGAAGAGAGAAGATGGAATGAGCTTTGTTGCTCATATTTGCTCTTGTTGTTGAAGAAAGTAATCTAGAAAGCCCCTATCTCAACCTTCATACAAATATCTGGGTCGATGCAACTCTTCCTGCGACAATAGAATCTTGCGAAAGGTGTCGAAAGAAAATTGTAAGTGGTAATAGTTAGTTACGAGCTAAAACAAATTAAGAGCAGCAATATGAATGACAATCTTAATGTAATCAGCAGTAACGAAGACATTTCCTTCTCCATCGAGTTGCGAATTTTGAAACACCAGCTTGCAATTGACCAAAAATATTGTTTATATGTTATTTATTTAATATCTAATGACGAATATAAAAGTGGTTTCTCTTTTTTCTTTGGTGCGATTTAACATTATAGAGTGCTAGTGTGAAAACAAGTATGAAATTCTGTTCCATTTACGAAAAAAGGAATGTAATTGTTTTTCCAAGAGCCTGAGAGAGGTCGTTCACAACAATTCTCCGGCCTATACCCAAAGTACCCTTAAGTCAACAGGAACTGCCACTGAATGCAAGAATGAAACTAAGAAACACAACTTCTCAACACCTCGTTGTTTGAAACATAGCCATAAAGGTACACAAGAAGCCCATGTACGATGGTATGGACTTTGGCTATCTATTCAACATTGGCCTAGCAATTAACTCTTTTTATTAAAGACACGCCTGATCTTTCCCCATCTTATTCAAAAGTGCAAATGATAATTGATCAAAGTGTGTCTTTAACCGCCGTTTTGTCCTTTCCTTATTCACCGCCTGACATGAATGTGAGAGGTCAGAATAGGTGCGATAAAGACAGACTCAAAACCTATGTGATTTACTGCATACGTAATTTATGGATGACCATGAAGCAAATTTTCATAAATGTCTTAATCAGCATCAGTATTTCTTGCTTTTTTGACAAATGCAGCCAAGCCAAACGTCTTAAAAGTTGTATACTGTATGTAGTTTCTCAAATACGTACAAAAAATTACTCATGAAATAAAAGGAATTCTAAGAACATTTGAGCCTGAAATTATTAAAAAATCAAGAACCTCGAGCCGCAGCAAAAATCACCTGGCTATTATAAAGTAGGGTTATAGGTTTACAATGCAGCTGTGTCCAACAAACCCATGGATCTGAATGGGTTGAAAAGAATATTATGATTACATATACAGAACAAAACTATGTCTCATTAGAGGTTCCACTCAAATGGGCCAAAAGAAATGTAACAAAGTACAAGCGTCTCCAAATGCCATTGTGAATGCCAATGACCTTACATACACACTCTCACTTTTTCTACAGCTTTCATTGATTTTAGATATTCTTGGAAAGACAAAGATCCAAATGAAGATGAACATATATCCTTCTGTTCAAGTCTACAAATGCGCAACCCAGTGTCTCCTAAAACTCAATGTGTTTCTTTGACAACAGTACTGCCCATGCAAATCTACACAGGCTACATGAATTAACGGCTGTAAATACCGAATTTCGGGAAATAACAATGGATTAAAGTAGCACTTCTTGAAAAATCCGCGTTCAGTTCTTCCATGGTTATTTTTTGAAACTACAGTTAATAGCACAAACTCCAATAAGCCTTCTCATTCACCAAAGTAAAACACATTAGCGCCATTATGATAGGAATTAGAGCCTAGGCTACTTTTTCCCGCCCTTTTCTCACACCAAATCACGCAATCAAGGCAAATCTTTAACAGTTGCGAGTCTGCTTTTGAGATGTGCAGTTATCAATAAGTAATAGCAGTAAAATGTCCAATGGAAAATTGAATGAAACGAAACAATTTTGTCATGTAGTTATTGACTTTTAGCAGAGGACTTAGAAAAAGTGATATTTACATTTGAGGATAATGGAATTACTAGCTTAGATGGAAGGACTTTGCTACAAGGAATTCTAAGTAATGGAGCGTTATGCATGGACAATTTTGCGTTTGTTGTATTACGGACTTTCTATAGCTTAAAAACATTTACACATATTGCAAATGAGGACAATTTTATTGCAGAAACGAATATTGTATTGTTTTTCGCATATTTGGAAAAAATCGATATTGCCAAAAAGTTGTTTGCATTGTATTCAATATGGATTTATTATTGCTGTTTAATCACATTGGATATATTCAAATATACAAAGCATATCAAGGAGATGTAAGTTTTGAAGTGATGTTGTTTTCTTACATAACATGTAGACCAGGGATGTAGGAACCAGGGGGCCAGAGGGACCATGGCCCCTACTTTTTAGCAAACTATGCAAAAGTGCTACTTTGAAGCCCAAAATGGGTTTGGTAATGTCCCCCTTTTAGCACTTGCCCCCTCCCACTCCCTAGATGCTTCCTACGTCCCTGCTGTAGACTTAGACTGTAGAGTAGCAAAGTGATGACGTCACACACATCTGTTTTAAGAATTTCCATATTCTGACCATATTGAGTAATTGGCTTGGTTCATAGCATTAAGAACCAGGTTGGAAATAGGAATAGATCATGTAAACTAAACTGGCAATGAACTGCCAAAATCTCCATTGAAATGTATCAAATACAAGTCATTTCAGACTACTTTACAATGCTTCATTTGAAAAGGGAGTCAAAATGACCTAGTATCCAAATATGGTCATCTGTGACGTCACAGCTTACTATTCTAATTGCCAATAGTTGAAAAGTGGGTACTTCCCCCTGAGTACCCCCACCACTAGAGCCATGTCTACATCCTTACTATACATCTTCCTATTGTCTCTTTTCACCCTTAACAACCACCACATTCCAAACACAAACTCTCTTCATACATTACATCAAAAGTCAAACTTAAATCTAATGGGTTTAAAGCTATAAAACACTTCCTAACTACTAAATAACTGTTGTCATTTGAAAACTAGGAAATCTCAAAGCAACTCTTTCTAAATCCATAATCTCCCCTTTTGAGATCTAATTTGATACAGGCAAAATCCCTAGATTCATATGTATATTCCAGAAAAACAACCTGTTGCATGTAAAATGTTGGTTGTTTGATGTAAAAATATTTTAATCTATTCAAAACAGCAGGTATTATATTGGAAAATTGATAAATATAGTCATTAAGACTATTGTCTAACTTATATACATTGATAAAATAGCCCTTCAGATTTTGTTGAAAGATCACTTGATTGTTGGATATAAATATTGCTCAAATTCAAAAACCAAAATCACCTTATAATTCTTGTCCTGTTATAAGTTCCACTTTGTCAATAATCCACTTACTTAAAATTAAACAACACATGAAATCCAAACAATTGAATGCAAAAGTTGTTATTTTCCAATAAACCATTTAAATGTTTCACAAACATAATATCAAACTGTATTTCTCTTCTCTGAAATATTTGAATTGTAATGTTAATAAAATTATCAAATTACTAATTACCACATATATAATATACCATTTGCATTTAAATTCTTGAAAATGGTAATTTATGAATTAGTAAATAACAAATAATTAATTAGTAAATCATCTTACCCTCTTTTCCAAGTTGTGACTCATGTAAGTAGTGCAGTTGTATATGGCCAATTCCTTCATCATTAAATCTCCCTTACATTGCCTTTCTTCCATCTTCTCCACCATCCTCTTCCACCATTCAATCTTAATGTCCAGTACTCCTAACCAAAACTCTTCGCATGACATCCCCCAATCGCACGCATTCAGAAAACTCTCCTTTGTCTTTATTTGACATCTGACTATGTGCAACAGTTCCAATTGCCGATCATTTGAACATGGTCCATTCAATTCATCATCCATGAACTCGCATTCCTCTATGACTACCCATCCACAATACCCTTTCCGCTCTCCTCCTTTGAACTGCTCTCGAATGGCATTCACAGTTGTCTTAATTGTGTTCATTCCGTGTAACTTGATGACATTACCACCAATGCGAAAACGCTCCTTCACAGTCACTATGTCCAATTGTTCAATCTCATTCACATTGATCTGCCCAAACTTAACATTTGCGAATGCCATTCGAATATCGTCCTCCTTCCATCCGCAACTTTCCAAGTGTCTACAAATGAGACAGATATTGTGTGTTGTTACTTCATCTGAATTAAACCAATCACCATGGCATTTTCTAATAATTGACTTAAGAAACTCCTTATCACTAACATTCTTATTTAAAAACAAAGTAATAATTTCAAATGATCTACTTAATGTAGTATCATCATCCAACTCACACTCATTTAACAATTCAATTACATCATCTAATAATTGTTTCTCATTTACTTCTTGTTTTAATCGTACAACATTCTTCAACATTTCTTTAATTATTCCTTCATATGAAAATCCTGACAATAAACGACATGCAAATGAGACAACTTCAATAAACCCTTTTTCCAAATTGTCCTTTATAATTTCCAATAAATTCTTCATGCCTTTTTTACATATGTAAAGGGCTGAGAGAAATTCCATCAGTGATAAATGTTTAAATTGATACTTCTCTGTATAATTGTCTTTGACATCAACAAACAAACTTTTAATAAATGTCTTCTCTTCATCAGTTCCCCCAAGAGTTGATTCAATGTTTCCTTCAAAAATAATCTTGTTTTCTTTAAGTAAATTATAACAAAGTTCACACAGGTAGGCCAATGTATTTGAATATTCTGTAAAAACTTGTGAGATTGTACTTATGTCTTGCCCTTTCTGTTTGTCAACATGTTGTTTCAGCAATAGAAAAACAGTCCAACAATATAATTCAGTGTTGTTGAAAACCGCTTGCCCTTTCATCAAAATGGCCACACAGCAAAGTGTATTCAGAAACTGTGGCACATTCATGATGGGAAGATAACCCTTTGATGATGTTCTTGCCTTGTTTATATCAACTTTGTGATCTTCACGGGATGAGAATTTGTCAACATATTCATCAATTTGATCCTCACTTAGTCCATTAATTTCCACTTTAAACAAACCACCCATTTTCTTATAACCAGTTAGCTTGTGTTCGACGTGGGGTCTCCCAGTTATTATAACTTTAGCCATACAATAGTTCCCATTAATATTAAGGAGGTCAAAAATGATTGAATCTTTTTCAGTTATGTCATAGAGCTCATCAAGGCCATCTACTATAACCAAGACCCCTTCTCCATCTCCAAAATCATAATTAACTTTACTTTTAATAAATTCACCAAGGATTTCATGCTTCTTCAGTTCGGCCACTTTGTGGTCCTTGAAGTAATTCAAGTCTCTACATTCAAACATGACACACATTTTAAAGTTTTGATAAATGTCGCCATTTGCCCATCCATAAGTCAACTGTTTGGCAAGAACAGATTTTCCCATTCCCGCAATGCCACGAATAAAAGTTACACGATTATCGTCATCAATTAATCGAGATATTTCAATATCATCACCTCTCATACCTTGAACATGTGCAAAATGTTGTCTCGCTTCATCTCTGAAGTTATCCATCGTTGGTAATTCACGGTTTATCTTCAACTTAACGGCAAATTTATTGATATCTACTTCTTTCAGCTCTATTCTGTTATTGTTATCTATGCAATGAATTTCATGCATCTTGTACTGTTGTCTGTATTTCTTCTTTATTTCATCTGAAAGATAAATACAATTTAGAAACCATTAAATAAGCAACAGAACTATATTTAAGAATTCATATAGATTAAGACAGAACAAAGGGTCGCATTTGAGGGGCAGAACAATATGAAACATTCAATGAGTCATTTGATAACGTCGCAAAAATGAATATTTTGAAAGTAGTGAATTAAGTTAAAGCCGGAAAACTCACTGGAAAATACTTAGTTTATCAACAAGACAACCAGGGGTGCCAAGGCCAATTAGAGCAAGGGGGATAAAAATTAAGAATGGACATCTTCAGTGTCTGGGCGTCTTTACCCCTTAAGAAAGAGGGCATGCTACCTGCCATGAATAAAACATAATTATGCAAAAGTAGGAGGCGATGTTTGTGAAATCCATTACGTTTCATTAAGTCCTCCAAAACTACGCTTCATTAACCACAAGTTTATCGATATAAAAAATTTCGAAGAAAATGACTTACTCTTGGGTGCCTACTTACTAGGGGTGGGAATAAAAGGGAGAAGGGTTTTGAATTAATGGGGAATTTGAAATTTCTGGAGAATTGAGTTAGCACAGAGGGGGTCACATTTATGGAACAACATGATTAAATGAATTAAAAACTTATCTTAAATTTGCCCCTAGCAAGTATGGCTTCAATATTTTCATGCAATGAGTAACAAATAAAATAAACAGCTCTTGCCAACAGGAATTATTCCTGATTCAGTTACCATATGCAATAATTCTTTCGGGATTAATTGCGTGCATAGGGGTCTCAATAACGGCAGCAAATGAGTTGTGCATTGTTCAAAACATAATTAGCTGGTTGATGGCAATTAGGCACCAAAGCATAATATCTACTCAGTGAATATTGCTGTTTGGTTATTTGCAAGCATTGTATGGGGTTTATATGTTGTGTTCTTGTCATAGTTAAATAAAACTGTATCTAGTCATTATATAACATTGTCTTCTTAAGGACACGTTTATCTCCTTTGGCCTAAACGACGGTGAGAACGGAGGCACTGTCAATTATGTCACAAAGTCAGGCACTGCAAAATATAACAATGTCCTGAAAGAAATGACAATTTAATGCACAAAGATGAATCCTTGTAGAGTATTGATTGGATGGGAACTTTGCCCAAAAAAGTAAGGCTTGTTGGCCAACAAAGATCTTATATCAATATGATATTTAACATCATATGTAATATTTTCTGGCCCATTTGGATGGTCTGATAACAACGAAAAATAAGTAACATAAAATTGATCTTTATCGTTATTTTCCATCCACTTCTCAAAACAATATCTATTCCTGCTCTATTGGCATAAAAGGTTTGCTATAATAGAGAAGATTGCAAGAATATCAGAAGTAACCTTGATTTGGTCGAGAAGTATCACTGTGCAGGCAAGGCCCATCTGGGCCAGTGTAAAGATATGGCGAATGGTGTGATGTCCTGAAATTTCTATATACTATATGTGTAATGCCAATTACTGGGTCGCTGCACATTACAGATTAATAAATATTTATAAACAAGAAATAACGATGTTGGTATTATCAATTGCTTTGGGTTTAACTACAAAACTAGTCAATGATGATGGAGATGGGATTAATGGCCTATCAAATGATAGCCAAAACATTCTCAATTGAAATGGTAAAATCCTCAAGTATGTATGAATTTGTAAGTTTTGCGCACTTATTACATCTCACATTACATATTACATCTTACTTAAAATCAGATGTCTTGAATCTGTAGATATCTGACACCCATTTACACTGCTTCATTTTTCTACAAAAACGGAGATAAAAGTATTCGTTCTTATGTGTTCACATTGCTTACAAAAACGAAAGAAACACTATCTGTTTTTATGGCTTTAATCTGTTCACACTGTTGCGCTTTTGTGAGATCACACTGAAGTGGTGCCATTGAGTACGTATTCTGTGTTGTTGCTATAGCAGCGTTTTTTTATAAATTTTTGCACGTTCACACTGAACCATAGCGTTTTCAAAAGCCTCCGTTTGTGTAAATATCCAATTTGAAGAGCGTTTTCGACCGCCTCTGTTTTTGTGACTTTTTTCTGCTGAGTAGTGTCAACGGTATCACAAAAATGGAAATTATTTCTCTCCATTCTCGTACAAAGATGGAGCAGTATGACAGGGGTACTTGTAAAATTTCATATATTCTAATGATATAGGAAGCAAACAAATGCGTACTTATCATTATGAATCATGTCTGTGTCAAAACGTGTATTAGTACATTTCATGACGGACAGAGAAACTAGGATAGGAGATTATGCCTATGTGGTAAAGCATGTTTGATAAAACAAGAGAGGCAATTAAAACTATTCTTGACCTTAAATTACACAATGTAAACAGAAATGCATGGTAATAAGAAAATAACAGATCAGTGAAAAAGTAAAGTCGTTTGAGCGTTATGCTCAGTTTCCAATTAATTTTTGAAGCAACGGAGAGGCAAAATGATGCGTCTTCCATACTTTCAATCCATCACATTATAAAATCTTTGATAAAATATTGATATGCTTTTCCAAACCATATGACAGCATTCAGTGGAAAACATTAATTGAAATTAGTATATTTCAAGATCCTGTATGGCACTTAAGGAGGTTCTTTGAGGAATACGGAATATGGAACAATGATCAGGCAGCAATGGACACAAAAACGGGGCTTGAATTTCAAGCACAACTTAAGCAAAGCTCATCAGATTTCTCGTGTATTCAATTACAGTCATCCCGCACTATAAACTTATGTATGTTTTATGGTCGGGCTGTTTCGTTGGCGTGTTTAGATGTTTCGTTTTATAACTTCACAGATATCCCTTTATAGTACTCTACTCACTTCAGGGAGGTTGTTTTGAGTATGATAGTTTAAACACAAGAGAAATGTGAACAATGATCTACGACTGTCTACGAAAGTGTAAAGTGTGGTGTAAGGCTTTAAATCCGTAAAAATATGCATGTTTACTTTCACGAGAAATTCGTCTACCAAAAAGTGCTTGACTACTCAAAAAGCTAGGATTGGTGGATACTGGATTTCTGGGACTAAAAGAGCCAATAAAGTCAAATAAATTCAATATTCCAATGTTTTTGCAAGCCTGCCATCTCCTTCAACTTTCAATTAATTTGCATAGAGTTCTTATGCTAATCCAAATTTTCAAATGTTACTCACATGTAGTACCTGTCTGTCTATAGAACACTGTAGCAATACAAAAACCTCAAACAGTCTTAAGGCAAAAGTCCTAAGAAATTGATAGTAACGAAATCATAACAAACGTATTGAACCACAAAATTCTCGTATTAAAAAATGTCTCTAATATTTAAACAAAACATATGGCTTACACCTCTGTGCATATGTTCTATTCTGGGTCATTTTAATGCATAGCCCACGGCGATAAATGACAGACTACAATTAACCTACTTAAAATATACTTAGAATAGCTGTCTAATAATTATACATTGATCTATAAGGAGCCTAGCTTAAGAACTAGTTGAAAACTAGGACAATTATAGGACAGAATACATAAACAGACTACACATTTCTGGGACAATTATGAGAAAGAACAAATTGTATAAAAAGACGTTTAAATCAATGATTCACTTTGAACCAATGATGCGCAGGTGACCATCCCCTTATTGCACATACAACTGTAAACTGTAAACTTAACGAGAAAGAGCGTGCAAAATGTGTCATATACTTTCTTGCCAACTCACTTCAAAATAATGAAACAGAACAAATTGTATCAAAAGAGATAGATTCACTGTGAGCCAATGATGCGCAGTTAACCATGACCTGATTGCACATACAATTTTAAACTGCGAACTTAAAGAGAAAGCGCACCCCACTTGGGTCATTCAATTTCTTGCAAATGTTGCTTTTAACACAAATGTCAGCTTTATAAAGTTGAAACGTTGAGGAGTGATGGCTTTGGATTTAATATAAAGGCATTTAAAGCACAAATTATACGTTTGTCCAAACTCAAACTAATATTGCTAGTTGAGTAAGTAAAAGTGAGAGATATGATCACTTAAAAAACACTCTAGATCAATTATCACATGTAGATATTCTGAAAGATGTATCTAAAAGGAATTAGGATTGCAAGAGTACATGAAAGCGAATAACAAGCGACAGCAGCAACATGGAAAATCAGTAGGTATTAGTAGAATTTTTGAATAGACCTATGGTGAAGAGTATTTATTAAAAGTGTGATCTCAAAACGCCAATGAATAGAATGAAATTCATTTGACATGTGGCTGTGGTGGAACGTGCCTAAAATGAGCTGGCTGTCAAAAATTGAAGACATGTCCATTGGTTTACAGATTAATGTGGTGTCAGAGAGTATAGCTGAAGGGAGATAGAAAAGACAATTGACAAAATGCTGCTGTGACCACCGACATGATGAACAACTCTAGGAGGCTGCTTGGTCTAATGAAGTCCAAAATTGGAAAAACGAGTAAATTACAACAGGGAATGAAATTTTATTGATAGAAGAAAGTGATCTGAGACAGCCATGGCCTTCTCCTTGCTAAGAGACTTTAATGCAATTTGTCACTGTAGAAATGGAAGATTAAAATGAAGATGAACATTAGACAAGGTCATTATCATTAAACAGTGACAGAGCAACTGTCGCCAATAGTGATGACAATAATGAATAGTGAAGCAATGTCTTATCTACAGATTCCAACACTATCTGTTTTTTCGGTGGGGTGGGGGGGATAAAATAACTTAGACAACTCGTTTAGTAGGAGTGCTAATTGTGTCAATATCATGCCATTTAATCTCAGAGATGTGTGGTGCTTCAAGTAATTTTTGCAACGATTGTAGCTTCAATGGAACACTAATCTGCCACCACAATTTTGTAAAGAGTCAAGACCAGTCGGAGATTGCTCAAGAATGAAACATAAGCATAGAAAACTTCTCGTCTGTTGAAGATCATACAAACATTGACATACCCGTAATCATGCAAAATAATCACACGGGATAATCAATAGGAGAATGCACTCCCATATAAGGATGTTTCGCTACCAAATTAGGAATAGTGTGTAACTATGGTCATACTGAACCAGCACTGATAATAACGAACATTAACAGTGAGAATATCTGCAAATAGTCCTGTGTCAGCTAATGCTAAGATCTAATACCAAACTTTAGATAAGCGATTCATCTCTAAACCTAATATTACTTGTATTCTTAATAAGACTGCTTATGTACTGCTGGCCCATTTGGGATAGTATAGTCTCAAACTAAGAAGGTCAGTAGAACCAAATTGACAAGCAGCATTGGTCACCATATCGAAGTAAGATTTTGTCCTACAGATGTCATATACCATCAATAATTGTTTCTCTTCCAAACATATCATTTCAAGCCACTTTTGTTCTTTTAATAATTTATCATTATAAGAATGCTAGCTGCAATGGCAAAATAATTTGCCACCATCATTTTGTAAAGTGCAAAGACCACCTAGAGAATGGTAAACAAGAAAACAGTGCTACGGAAACCCCTTGGCTGTTAAAGTTCCTACTTAGACTTCTGCTTGTCAATAGACTTTTGTATATCATTGAGCTGATTTTCTCCAGAATTTTTTTTAGGGGCTTTCATATCAATCCAAAATTTTCCACAGAGTTGTATTATCCACCCACCGCCCAAGTGCCACTGGAAAGGTTTTCATACCTTGTCTAAGTCTAAACCATCCCGATATCCAGAATTATACATGACTAGTCCCTTAGTGCAAATTTCAATGCTTAGTTTTTCAATTTTCATTCAAATATTCTGCACTTGCTAGTTAAAATCAGTGAGAGTTGGAAACTGGGGAGCTTTTGGAGATGGCAGAAACCCACTGAAAATGCCCTCATCAAAAAAGTTCTCGTCAAATACTTCATAAGTTAAATATGTGTTCATATATGTATTTAATACTTATATCTATGTATTTTATATATATGTTTATTCAAATGCTATAAATTCACATGTTAAATGCGCCTGTGCTCGAATAAGCCACGATCCCAGATGATGATGAAAATGTGATAAATACTAATGCCTAAATTTAGACTCTTCTTATGATATGAAGAGCTAAAAAGTTCTGATGAACTTTTCACAAAGCATGTGTTAAGTAATTGTGTGAGCCCCCATCCCTCGAATAAGTCTTCCTCTCAAATAAGGCCCTATCCAGAAGCATCAAAAATAAATAAGCCCCTTAGGCCTAATTTGGGGATTTAAGGTAATGCTTCTCCCCTTAATAATAAAAAAATAGCTGTATCAGGCCGTATCTTCATGTTTCATTTCTGATGGAATGGGAATTCTGTTTGGATCGAAAACTGACAAACAGGCTCAATAAGCCATAGCATCAAAACACTTATGACGAAAATGGGCAAAGGATTAATAACAATATTTGACCAACAGCTTTCAAAGGAACATTTGAGGGTATTGTCCAAATTCAGAAGCAAGTATTAAACCCTTAATCTGAAAATGGTGATAAGAAAAGGAGAACAGTGAAAGGAAACAGAACCAGTATATACCTTTGCCATATCAACCACACAAAAGATTGTGGCATGGTTTTACATGATAAAATGTTAGGTGACACATTGAAAATTAGTACTCTCGTCCCCTGTCTATTCAAAGTTCTGAAAAATCCATGCCTTCCAAATGCAAACCATCCTCAAATTACTGCTTTCCTGACGACAGGAAAGAGAGTAGAAGATTCACTAACGCCACAGGTAATAGTTAGTCCTGGCCTCCTATTTTCAATGAAATCCACCTACACAATTATTATAGCTATCGAATTAAGAAATGCAAGAGTTAATAGATGCCTTTAGTGAAAAGGAGTTTAGAGAGAGAGAGAGTACGACTGTCACGTGAAGGTAAGAAGACAAAACTGATAATACAATAAATGCAGAAGACGATAGCATGGACAACACACAAGTTGGCAATGGGTTGTTGGAGTATGTTAAACAGCTTACGTATTTGGGAACACTCTTCAAGACAAAGCAAGACTGCTAACGTCAATGGTTTTCCTAATAGCCAAATATTGAAGCAAAAGTTGGATAAGGAAAAGCAGCAACAGAAAAACAACCAGCAGTTTGAACTCTGGTGCTATATGAGAATGCTATAGATAAGCTGTGTTGAGAGATTTAAGAATGAGGACATCAAACTTTGTGTTCATCTACCTAAGAGATTGCTAGATACAACAGTAAAGAAGAAACATTCTTATATATGAAGCGGACAGAAAAGGTAATCACTGGGAAAGGAAAAAATATTGTAAAGAACAGATTGCTTCAGAGTGAAGGGCATTTCATAGGAAGGTTAAAAGATAAAAAATCACTTGTAGATGTGTTTGACTTGATGCTCGAAAGTCGTTTCAGCTCTTCACTTTCTCTTGCCACAATTCCATCTACTGTAGCAAATGCTGAGAGATCTTTCCAGTTCCGATCAACTACAACATATTTCAGACTTGTCATGGCCACACATGCTATCAAATATTGAAGAAAAATGCATTGCTTAAAAGAACAAAATGGTATCTGTGATTGGCATGGTTGAAAGATGTTTGAAATTGGAGAGAAGAGTAAAAGAGGGCAGGATTCAGAATGTAGTTAGTAGAATACAGTGCTCTCAAACATACGTGACCCTCTCTAGGCTATAAGATGTTAGTGAAATTTGTTACCATGGAAATAGAAGATTAATATGAAGAGGGGCATTAGACAAGATCATCATCATCAAAGAGTGATAGAGCAATTGTCGCCAACAATAAAGACATCTTCAGCAATGTAAGTATTTTTGATGAATTAAAAGACAGTTTCATAGGCATCACTAGGATTTGGCCGATCAAAACGTAAATGATACGCTCCCTTGCAATATTCAACAAGTGGATAAGCTTCACTTGTCTACACAAAATAGAAACTTAATATAGGCAAAGGGCGTTCTTCAAAATGATGATTTACGCTTTAGGAAAAAATGTAAAATAAATGCACCACAAATGCTACCTTTATATCAGTTACTGCATCCCAAATTAAATGCAACAGCCTCCAAACCTAAAATCACGGATTCTTTTATGCATGCATTGATGTCATTTTCTTGCCATATTTAATGCTACTGGCCACTTAAGGCAATTCTGGACTTTATGCCATTTCATATCACTTTTACACATTTCATTGTATTCTTTAGTACACAATTGTTGCATAGTCAATAAAGAAACGTACAAAATTATAGTTATCTTTGAAAGTAGAGAGGAAGCTTAACCCCTCCTGGAGTCCCCTTCATTTATAGTCCAGCTTTGCCCTAAGATTTTCGGTAAAATCGCTGATACCATTCAAAATATATTCAACGGGCATATAACGCAAACAATGATGGTCTTTTTCAATTAAAAAAGTTGACAATCAAGGCTTTAGTAGTACTACAAACAACCAATAATATATCCCACAGTTCTGTTGGTAAATTGTTGGGAATGGCTTCAGAACAAACTTGAGAGAAATTTTATGAAGTTCTTACTAGTTTTATGTAAACTGGCAAAAGACCACGCTCAGAAAATTTAGCATCCAGTACTGATAGTTGAGAAAACTGAGATCATTTCAGCAAAATATTATTTACATGTCAATGTACTTCTGAGCATATACATCATAATCTAATGTTTTTCTGTTATTCTTATCCCTAGACTTCTTAGGAACAGTACTGCGCTTTTAAATTAGATCCAAACTGAAGTATTTCAATGAAAGTCGCCTGCTGTGTATTCCTAGATCTTCAAATTTAACGTGCTTATTTAAATAAAACTTTCTTAAGGCCCTGATACACGGTAAGATATTCATAAGATATGAGGAGACAGAATCTCTTTTCGTTGCTATTGATGCCTGTGTTGCCGCAAACATGAGGAGTAGAAAAGGAAAACATGCAATAAAAGAAAAGAATGTGGACCGAAGACATTTTGTCAGTGTTTCTGCTTTTTACTCCTGATTGACGTGGAATATGCCACCAGAAATGTACTCTCGCTCGCGAGCCATGAAATATTTTCAAATGCAAAGATGGTTGCAGTGCATAACTCAATCGGAAGCTTCTCATATTTCATCAGATATTCTGATTTTAGTCCTAATCCTTCTAGAAATATCTTTTTCACGTTACACAAGAAAGATATTCTTAAGATATCTTATCCCTCATTATGTGATCAGGTTTCAAATCGAATATCTGACCGTGTATCAGGGATATGAGAAGCTTCCGATGGAGCCATGTACTGCAACCCCTTCATTAATAGTCAAGCCTTGGCCTAAAATAGTTAGTAAAATTTGTTGGTATGAATTTCTTGTTAGTTTTATGTAGACCAGAAAACTATGGGGTCTTCATATTCAAAATCTAGTACTGTTTGTTGACACAAATTGAGATCATGCTACCAAAGTTCTATGTTCGTATTTTCTTGCTCTATGCAATCTGCTACCAATTCAATTGCTTCTAATCTCATATCCCCAGGTAGTTCCCTTTGTTGTTATAATATAGCTCTAATTCTAAGCACTTCGCACATTTTATTTCAATGGAATGGAATATTTTTTTGTTGCAAGACCCCTAGGAAGAAGTCACTTGTCTTTAGGTATCTTTTGCACAATGTAAAATGGTTTACCTGTAACTAAAGATGATTGAGGATACAATGGAAACATGCTCTACAAGCTTAAATCTATCATCGTTCTTTTGAGTCTTTATTTCTAAATTGAGATCAGTTGTTAACAAAAGCAGGTATTTGTCAGTGTGTTCTGAGGATACCATCATAATCCAAAGAGTGCCTATCACTCCCTTCCCCATAAAATTCTTAGGCAAACTGCACTTATTCAAATCAGATCTTAATTGAAATTTTTCTCTAAGAAACTCGAATCTACATGAAATAGCTTGGGTTGCCATCTCAATCTCAACCATCAAATTGTACGTGTGCACTTACATAAGACATTCTCAGTGACACCAAAACTAACTTGTGCTAGGGGTTTTTACCGTACAAACATGTAAAGGAGTGGAAGACTACCTATGAAAAAACAACTATGATATATGAGTAACTTGCTGGATGAACGAAAAATACATCCTACAAAACCACTTGCGTTAGAATGAAACATCATAAATGATTTCTACAAAAAAGGTACTTTTGAGTTCAAATGTGATGTGCTTTTGTACAGCAAGTATTTCCACGTTGAACATAAAATAGAAATAAACGAGAAGGACAAAGCAGTGAACCTGGCTTTAAAACAAGCCTTAGATGCACAAAGATGTAAAAGTAACCACTAGAGATAAACCATATAGGCCAGACTGAACTAGAGCCACGAATACACTATAACTCCCTAATGATCATTGCAATTGATAAAGGGCGATGGTCACTGGCATGCTGATGGGTGGGGGGGGCATTGGGCTCTCTATGAAATTGTATGAAAGTTTGATCAATCAGCAAAAACATCCAGTGTGAATTGGGGAGTTTGACCAAAGTTATACAGGCAATTTAATTATTCTGTTAGTCATGCTTGGTCATAGCTGGCTCTCCTTTTGCCTTTTTTCAAATAATTTGCTGTTACTAGCAACTGTTAAAGTTCGTCAAAAATGACACAGTTGGTCACTTTTTTTCGTTTGTTTCACTAAGCGAAATTGTCCAGGCACATCACTGTTGGAATGCACTTACTCATTGAACATATCTGACAATTTTGTAACTTTAGTAGAAGCAGCAGGGTTTGGAAGAAATGAAAAGTGAAAGTGCGAGAGAATAACCGACCCGAGCGGGATTCGAATGTTGTAACTCTTGCGTCATGGACTCTTGAGTAATATATGGCATTTTCAATCTGAACTCGAAAAAGATAAGCATCAGAAACAATGAAAATTTATAATCATCTGCGATTCTGTGATTTTGCAGTGCAGAAGAGACAGTCCATAGAATCCACCTTTCCTCTAATCTCCTATGCATTTACTTTGAGTTCTTGTTTTCGAGTTTTCACCATAGTCAGTGGAATGTAGAAGAGCTCTTCAGTGGGGTGTCATCAAATGAAAGTTATCAACAACTTAAAAAGGCAAACAAATTACCGACAAAGCGACATAACTACCGACAATTCACCATCTCTCTGGCAATTTTCACCAAAAAACCACAGGGTTACAAAGGTTACGTGAACAGTGGAGGGTTATCACAAACTCATCCCTTACTTCAGCACGACCATTGTTATAGTTCTGTTTGCTTTTCATCAGCTAGAGTCGCACCAACGCAAACTTATTCCCATGAACAAATCACAGCTTGTACAGAATGTGTGATATCAGGGTACTTAACTTAGAAATTGCAATTGAAAGCAAATGTTTATGTAAAATAAGGGAAGCTGAGCATATCCAATGGTTCATTTTTCAATGATGACTGAAAATGATGAAATCAAAGTATCATGTTCTCTCGGATACATTGTCATTCTTCAATGACCACTTAAAAGAAATTGTGTATTCCAGGCTTAAGGATGCTTTGATACTCACTCAGCTCAAAAGTTAGCCCTGAATAATGCCAACTAGGAAGCTTCCAACTATGAGTTTTTACGTCTACGGCAATTATATTAATGGATCAAACATGAGCTAAGATACATATTGCACATTTAACTCACCAATCTTTGCTTTCTGTATTCGCTCTGGAAACAAAAGTACATGATTATATAGGTAATCATATAGTGTTTGATGATCTATTTATAAAAGTTAAAACAAAAGATTTGATGAAGTTGAAGATTTAAATGCATAAGAAGAAAGATAAAGTATGCTTCTTATAGACAGCGAGAGAAATGTTCTAAATTGTAGGCCGGCCTGCCAGTGTTAAATCTGGAATTGTGAATCAAACTAATCTGATATTAATCTATACTACTCTAATATAAATCTTTACTAATCTGATAGGAATCCAAGTTAATCTGATATGAATCTAAATCAATATGCTATGAATTGTAACTAATCTGATAAGAATTCAATCTCAAACTCACCTTTTTCTTCCTCTGTGTAGTTGCCTAAAACAAAATACCTTTATAGTATATCACAGTACAGTTGTACATTTCAAGTTAAATATCTCAAAAGAAATTGCAAATTTATTTTTAAAAACAGAATTTCATTTTGACTACTAAGTAACTGCCGTAAACAAATGAGTACATATATCACTCAGCGTTTATGCTATGATATAGCGTGGTCATAACGGAACTTTACCCTTCATGATATTAGCAGCAAATTTCCTTTACTCAGCTACATGATGTCATTTAAGGGATTATTATATTCATTTAACTTTACATTCATTCTGAATGATCATTGATAGTTATATTTGCATTGAATCTGAAAAGCATTTGAATCACAAAGTTATTACTTACCATGATTGGAAACACAACCAATGTCCCCGACAATAACGGTGGCCCCATCTGATGCGCTAATCGAAGTGATTGGCCTATTTGTCACTACAAACAAGGAAGCTATGTTCAGAGAATTACATATTTGACTCGCACACCAACTAAAGACCTGACAAGCATAAAGTGAACTGATACATTTTACATGAAGCACAAGATGCAACATCACTAGGCTGACATCAGTAAAGATGTTATGCAAACAGTTGGTCAAGTACAGTTGACATCCGCTATCTCAAACCTTCACGGGGCCCAATAACCTGTTCAACATAGCGAATTTTAGAGATATTACAGAATGTTAGAGTCAAATTATTGAAAAACCTCTGAAATTATAAAAATTAGTCACATTTCTACTTCATTGCCAGTATATGCATGCTTTCCCCCATGAACTCCAACAAATAGTTATGTAAACCATTGTTGACCTAATTCTATAGATAACTAACAGATGTAGATAATGGGAGATCTTATAGATCTGAAAAGTAAAGGGCCAAAATGAAAGACATTGAAAAAAGTAAAATATTACGAACAAGAGCAATTAAGCATATCATGTTTTCTTACAAAATAGTTCTTGCACATGATCATGTTTACTTTTTAAAGAACTCTTCGATACTTAAATCATCAAACGTTCGAATGTTTTCATTTGCCAAAGACAAGTAGACTTGTGTTGCTCTTTTTAACTCTGATCAGAAAGTTCGATATATACGGTATTTCCGACACACGGGACCACGAAAATTGTTCGAGATAGTGAAAAGTTCGAGATATAGGAGTTCGATGTATCCAACGTTATTTATAAGGAAATATTAACTCAAAACTCAGGGGATTTAAAAAATCATTTGACATGGCGAAACTTCGAGATAAACCGCATGTGGGATAGTGGATGTCGACTGTATTTTACTGTATGTAAGGAGAGAGATGCTACGAAGTGGAACATTTGGGATGTGGCAAACTCGAGAAGAAGGAATTGCTATACAATACTAAGAAAAATGGAACAGAGCATACCTATGTCCCTCTGCCTTCCGAACATCTTCAATATTTTGTCCATTCCTAAAATTAGACACAAGAAACGTAAAAAGAAAAATTATTAACTATTCACAGGTGCACCATAAATGAAATTCTCATATAATTTTATACACAATATTCAGCTCTTATAAAGGAAATGCTCATAAGAACTAAGCAAATGATAACACTGCGAGTATCGAAAGTTGATTCAAGACAATCCAAGGTGATCCTGTACGAGACTTGAATCCTGCACGAGACTTGAACCCTGCATGAGACTTGAATCCTGCATGAGACTTGAATCCTGCACGAGACTTGTATCAAACCAAGTAACGCCTCCAGATTACTTATGACCTCTCAGTTACGAGACAGGACTTTAACAGACACCAAATCTAGACTGCAACTCTTTGATACAACTTACTTCTAAAAAATATCTCTTTGAGATTCAAAAAGATGAATGAACTATATAGATTGTGTTAAATTTTGGGCTTCATAATTTGACTATTCAGTGTAGACCAAGAGGAGGACGCTTGAAGGAATGAGGAGGGTAGTCACCCCACCCCTACTAATCTAACAGAATGCATACAAGGTGAACTAAAAAGAACACCAATTAATAAAAATGTTTGTCTGAGACCTGCAGCAAGGCTCTCTTAAAAATATAAGAGTTGATGCATAAAACCAGATGCAGTAAATTTACTAGTGGTTATCTCTTGATAAGTTTCTAATTTACAAAGCTTAATAGAATGAAGGTACTTTAAACATTTGGAATTTAGTTCCTATCCAACCCAGGGGTGGACTTTGTATGTGTTGGGTGCGATAGTCAAATGCTCTTCGTTTACTCGGTAAATTACTATTTCATTACACAGAAATATAGGAACTGCATAGAGCAGATCAGTATTTAGGTGAATCATGTTTACCCACAGGGGTAAACTATGCACGTAAATACTCTCCAATGTTTAAAAAATGCTGTGACAAGCTGCATTCAATAGAAGATATCGTAAGAACTATTGAAGCTTCAGACAAGAATATCAATGACATCATCAGTCCCTATCTATCTAAACCAAATGTATCTCTATATTCAGAAAGGGGGTTTACATATATTCTGTAAGTGTGCAGTCCCTAAATCTTCCCCAATTAAACAACGGTGCACACCTTCACTTTCACTATATCAAATGCAATATCAAGCTTCACTGCCAAATCCAGGGATGGTGCCCCGAATTTATAGCTAGCAGGAAGGGCTGAAATACTTTGTGTAATGATGTAGGGCAACACACCACAGCTGGAACTAACTGGGGGAAATGGTTTTCAAATTTCATCCCCTAGAATAAAATGGCATCTCGGAAGATTTGCATTAGAGAGGAAATAAGACCATAAATAGAAAAAATGGGGTGCCCAGGCCACCTATGGAAAGGCTTTCCGATATATCAATATCAAAACATACTTCCTGAAGAATTAACAGAACAGTACAAGAGCCCTATAAATGCTAATGAAAACCGGTTGAGGAAAGGAGACACTTTGAAGTTGATCTAGCAGTCTCTGACAATTTCGCATTGCCCATAGTTATAGTAAATAACATCATTACATTCTCTAAACCTTCATACACATATAATTACCATAATGATTGGATTAAGCCCCCGGGGCTGTCTTGTTAGAAGCGATTTTGTGAGTGTGGGCTTATTCGAGGGGGGCCTATTAAATTTAGGATTCCTTAGTTCTACCAACGAGAATACCTTATGTAATTTCTCAATATAAACTATTTTTCAATAGTAGGTAAATCATTATTCCTTCCGACAGAACAATACAGATCTCTAACACTTCACCAAATAAAACGTGCTCAATGGTTATACCTTACAGCTAGCGCTGCCATTGTACAACATTCCTATTTTGGCTATTACCATTGGTAAGCATTAAATTGTTGTTTCTTAACGGTGAAAAGGGATTTCTCTATCTATATGGCATGGTCTGGCACTGACGGAAGGGTGTTGACTCAATATGTATGTCCTTCAACATCCCCCAAACAACCGTGCTCGGTCTGTCCCTGAACAAAGCACGTATATGGAAAAGACAAACTGACATTTGGATGTAGTGTATATCTGACAACAGTATGCAACTGCTGATAATTTTGAACCACTTGCAACAATACACTCACTATGTCTATATGAAGCAATGAATAGTTTTATTTATAGTTGGTTGTGCAATGACTGTGCAGGAATAGTTAAATAACCAATCAGAGCTCAATGTCACATGATTTCAATTGCTGTAGTGTCATAGTGTCCGTATATCATTCGAATCTATCAGTTCAATTTGAAACACACCCACCCCTCCCCTCTTTAATCATAGCAACCCTAACCTTCATATGCACAAGATCTAATCTAAGAACGGTCGTTCCAGTGGCAAAACCAAACCATGAAAAATGACATGTAGCCATCAATTCTATATCCCTATTGTTACTAAATGATGGTATCACAGAGGTGGGGAAGTGAGGTCCTTTATTACAAATTGAAGACTTTTAGGGGGCTAAGATGATTTCCAAAGATATTGTAAACAGGTATTAAACAACCGTTCAAAAGAAGCTGCAAGAATGTTGAAATGATAACACTGAAAAAATGTCAATATCATCTATTTAGCCTCATAATATTACTTTTTGTTCATTTTCATTGTTGTTTCTTCATGATAAAGTCAAATCATTTTAGATAACTTAAACTTAAATCGACTTAACAAAATAATGATAATCCCAATTTATAAAGCCAATAAATCCTAATAAATAAAGCTAATAAATCCTAATAAATAAAGTTAACAAAGGAGATGCTAACAACCTTGATAATAAACAGGAGATAGGCGCTAATGTACTTTCGCACCTCTCATCGATAACAGGGGGCTAACCCAATAAATTATACACCATCCGATAGCTCTTCATCTGTGCATTCATATGCTACCACATTTACCCCATAGGGTAAGGGTCAGGGTTAGGGTAGGGGTTAGGGTCGGGGTTACAGTTAGTTATGTCATGTCCGCCATTATGAATATCGTACGTATTGACTTATATTCATAATGGCTGACATTAAATAACTAACGCTAACCCTTACCCTTTTCCCCAACTCTTACCCTAACCCTCACCCTATGGTGTAAATGGGGTAGCATATGAATGCACAGATTAAGAGCTATCGAATGGTGTATGATTTATGGGGATAGCCCCCTGTTATCGATGAGAGGTGCGAAAGTTCATTAGCGCCCAGTAGATACATACATAACCCATTTTGATCGATACCTTTTGTCCTCAATCCGGATTGCAGAGTGAGGCCTTTCTCAAGTGTGCACGAGCAAAAGATCACGTGTACAAGTGTGCAAATGGTTTCAGGTGTGTACTTTAAGTATGTATACACGTGACTTATTGGCCTACGCGCTTTTCAAAATAAGACCATTTCAGTTATTTTTGTTATTTTCTAACTTCGAAAAGCCTATCAACAAGATGCACGTCAATGATTTCTTTATTATTTGAAAGCTTGCAAATGTTTAAATTAACCAACCGAACCATGCCCTATCACCTATAACACCCTGTCACGCCCATACTTTTGTGTACAATAACAATCAATCTTTAGTGTGCACTTGCCAAACTCTGCAGTTTGTGCATCAAAAAAACCAAAATAAACTATTTACTGCATATGCTATGGCCTGACATTTCTCATCAAACAATCGTTCAATTGGTTAAACCCATGCACGTTAAGAGGCTGAAACTCTACATGTACCTAATGCATAAAACTAATAAAGATATTTTACGTCATCAACTAATACTATGGTCACATTTGTATATGGAAGCAAAATACAACCAAAATACTCGTAAATTACTTGTATACCATTACTAGCATATATTCCAATGAATCTCATGTCTGGTAATACTTTGATAACTTGCCTTTTATTGGTTTATATTTACGATTCTGAACTAAAGTACATTCGTATCAAGTGCTGTGTGTTTTGTCTTCACGCCGAATGAATGCTGACGCCATGATGCCTTCGCTTCCCAGAAGACAAAACGGCCTAACATACAATCGTATCCTAGCATCACTTCCCAGTATCAATCGATCAACGTCAACATTAAATAAAACACTATTGCGATTAACCTCACAGACATTACAACGAAATCGGATTGACAAAGTTGTACTTACCACTAAAGACGTAAAAACCTTCACGCAAGTAACAAACAACGGTAACTTGCTCGCAACAAGGAAATTCGCAGACACGGAAGCACAAGAGCGTAATAAGCAAACAAAACAACGAATACAAATGTAAACAAAGGTGATTGTCTCAAATCATGTGATCTGTCTCCATGCATGATATCCATTCACAATACTGAGGTAATTTCCCCTGAAAACTCACACACCCACACGTGCTTACTGAGTTATTCTGGCAAGCAAAGTTTAATACACAAACGTCCGTTAACGGCCTCCAACCCCCTAAACTTTCTGTTCAATGAACAGATATCAGTAAGAAAATGCAAAGAAGGAAAAGTGGATTGTAGCACGTGATCACTAGTAGATGATCATTGAACGGTGAATGTCTCCTCCGCATTACAGATAACAACAAACAACAAAGCAACATAAAATGACAATACTTCTTTTCTTTAAATCCAAACAAAAGACTCAAATGACTCCAGTTTAATGTTCCGAATCCCTATTATTTGTTTTCTTTTATGTAATGAATAGAGATTTGTGTTTTGAGTCTCCCGATTTCTTTAACTCCATTAGGTAGGATCCATTTGTAAATAAAACGTCTCTTTCAAATTAAGAGATGATTTTATCAGTATGGAATTCTAAGCAAATTGCTCTCTGTTCAATAAGGTTGCTATTATGCCAAAAACATATCGATTCAACTTGTGTTAATGTAAATAGTAAACTTAGGCCAAATGATTCGATTTTCCATTCGATTTCATTTGGTCTCAAATTCGAGCATTGTCGAATATGTCCAGCAAGATTATTTGAGTTTTCGCTCGACTTATAACTCCACTTCTGCGTTTTGTTGGTGTCTACAAGCTGACAAATATTTTGCATAGAAGATATTTTCCCGCCATATGACACACCATATCACATACTTTCATTCATTCAACTTTTTAACTGGATTTCTCCCTCAACAGAACCTCAGATGGGAAATCAAGTCATCTTCACACAGCTTCTAAAGCACCAAGTTTACAATTCATAGCATTTTGCTAGATAGGTCCTTTGTGAAAATTGTGAAATTAAAAAGTGTCCACATTGGGTCACACAAATGTTCTGGATATTTAGGACAGAACATTATGTATTAGCAAGTCCTTTATCAATCGGTTCTGTTACAAATTATAGCTTTCACTATCTACGCTTTTAATGCCACTTCATAATAAACCATAGAAGAGTGGGGGTCCTAAAGAAAAGAAGTTTAAGGGGCTCTAGGGGCATCACAGATTGTCTGTTCGACCCTGTCTATAAGAATGAATCAGTAGTTGCTTGTGGAGAGGTGCCATGACCCATCCATTGAGAACAACACTTCCATTGCAAAACTTTCCATTATGCTCTTTATGTATGGGCTTATTTGAGTAGAGAGCTTATTCCGAATTCGAGGGGGCAGAGTTATTATCTAAAAATTTTGTCTGGCATTAATTCTGGTTAATGGATAGAAGATGATGTCATAGATTTTTGCCCCTGACAAGACTTTGTTCGCAAGGAATGTAGCTATCATATGTCAATATGGAAGTGAGGAGGTGTGATCGCTCCTGTCACCCTTTGCTCCGCACAAGCCAACTAATGTTGTCTCTATTTGTTTTTGTTTATTTATGTTTATCTCTTACTATCAAAAGCCTTTGAAATAGATAATGGAAGGAAAGCACTCATTGCGTCACTATGGTAGTAACTCCTATTCTCCAAAGTATTAAAAGAACAGTTAAAATTTCGGCATTAGTCTTTACCAACATCCATGCTATCATCTGAGATGAGGGCTTATTCGAGGGGGGTTATTAAACATTTGAAGTTGTAGCATGGTGGCATATTCCAGGACAGGGGGTTACTCGATTATTTACAGTATCTAGCATCTACACTTAAACTCATTGCCACATGACTGACAAATCATCAAATATTCCCCCGTCGTATAAGATGAAGCTCAAGACCATGATTGCATAGTCAATAACACATAGCTTGTTACTTTCCTACAATTCAACGCCATAATTATATTAGACCTTCTCTTTGTAAATTTTACCACTATTTATTTTTTAAATTGCAAGACAAGTTTTTAACATGATCCCCAACACTAATAGGGGCCCTTTAAAAAATAATAGTTCATCATCTGATTATGGGCTAAATCGGATGGAATGATCTACTGAAGGGGCCACAATGTGAAAAAGAATGAACTGAATGAAATTTTGTCTGCAACATCAGAAGACATTGAGCAGTGTCAGAAAAGGCCCGTTTCTGTTACTTAAACAATGCAACTTACCTGATAAGAATCTATCGTGGAAATGTAGAGTCTCCTGGCAAAACGCTCACGTTCAACCAACAATTTGACATTCAACCAACGAGCCGCAAAGAAGTGAAAGGGGTCATTCATTTAGTACGTACGCACGAAGGGAGGAGGGGGTCAAGCAAATGCGTACGGATGCGTACAAGGGGGGGAAGGGGGTTTGACACATGAAGTACGTACGCAAAGCAAACAAATTATCAGCTTTTTGCATACATCCAGCAATATTTCCATTTGCAAAGGACCCTTCACAAACAATTAATTAATGAAGTACGTATTCAGTTGAAATTACTTCTAGTACAGGGGTGTCAAACATACGGCCCGCAGGCCGAATCCAACAATGTGGCCCCTAGGAATTTTGAATAAACTGGAACCCAGCGATATTTCTCCCAATGTAATAGCGGCATTAACTAGTGGCATTTACAAGGCTGAACACCCAGTTTTTCGCCGTTGTCTAGCGTGCCAGTTAGGAAACATGCGATGAGTTATGTATATTTGAGAGCCCCTATTACCTAGCCCTCTCGGGTTCCGTCAACCGACCAGGCCATTGTGGCGCCATATTATACCCTACGTGGCCATTTGTTTGAACAGAATTATATATTTTTCGTGAAATACATTTGAAGTGATCATTTTAATGTCTCGTGAAAGCTTGAAATATCTTTCTCCGTGGTTTTAGACGTCTAGAGACTTTCTTTTAGAGAAAAGGGGGGGGGGGGTCAAACAACCAAGAGTACGTACGCAAAAGGGGGGTGAGTATCAAGCGTACGTGTGCGTACGAGGGGGGATGGGGGGGTCAAATTTTAGGCAATTTAGAGCGTACGTACTAATTGAATGACCCCAAACAAGGAAGCTAAAATGAGACTAAGTACTTCATGTGTATGCGTATCCAAGTCAAAATAAGGCGTCAAACAGTTCAGACGCGAGAGGGTTGCAATATAAGACTTGAAAGGTGATATTACAGGCCTAATTCCAATGAAACAGGCAATGAAATGGAGATCAGTTACATTATATTACTAAACAATCCTAAATTGCATTGAGGTACGTCAGATTACAATGATGTGCACGGAGAAAGGGAATTGAACTCTTATCCTACCCCCAACAACACTACATGTACATATACTCTTTAGTGCCTAATAGACATCCCCCAGTTAATTAATTTTTTCAAAATTTTCCAGGCAGGGCATTCTTATTCCAACCCCCCCGGCTATTCAATTTTGGTAAAAATTTCATTGAAAAACTTTTTTGAATGACGTGAATAATCAATTTTCTTTTTTCATCGTTTTTTCTTATTTATTATTATTGGTTTCAGAAAAAGTTGCACTGCATAGAAGCTTTTTCAATACCCTCCCACCTATTACATTTAAGGCAATTTTCCAACCCCCCCCCGTTTATTCCAACCCTCCTGCTAATTAGATTTTGGGGACTTCTCAACCTACCTCCAGGCTATTCCAACCCCCTTCTATTAGGCACCAAAGAGTACTGACATATACCTATTGAGCAAATAGATAGTGGACTCTTTCATCATAGTAGCTTTCATCACCAAATGTTGAAATAGGAGACATCTTTTTATCAGGTAACATTCTCTACGTTTCTGCAAGTTTGGTTTATTGTATCAAAATGCCTGAAACATTTCTCATGGAAACATTTTAGATCATCTCAGTCACTTCTTCATCGTCTTTTTAATTGAGAAGTGGTTTTAATTTTGATAACAACGCTTTCGTGCAGTCTTCAGGTTTGCATATTGTATATAAATGTATTATCATTTAGTCTACTTTTAAAATATTTTCCAGTGTCGTTTACTTCAGTAGCAAGATATAGTAACTTGGATGCTCAACCAGGCAGGTAGCCAGCTTGAATTCGTAAGGGGGGCACAGCTAACACATATAATAAATAAGTAAATAAATAAATAAATAGATAAATAAATATATATTTATATTTATATATATATATATATATATATATATATATATATATATATATATATATATATATATATATATATATATATATATATATATATATATATATATATATATATATATATATATATATATATATATATATATATATATATATATATAATTTGAACGGAGGAAGAAGGCAGAACAACTCTTTAATTAAATTTAATTAATTAAATTTTATGTTAATTTAATTAAATTTACATTTAATTAAATGTTAATTAAGTTCTGAAGTAATAAAGGGCGATTGCCTTTCTAACTTCATTCAGTTGCTCTGACGATGGCCGGATAAAGGCCGAAACTAGTTAGCACTGATGAAAAAGCGCAAAAAGATCAACTTGATGCCTATTTCTTGAAAGAGTTTCTG
Source organism: Mastigias papua (assembly GCA_964019165.1). Taxonomy (NCBI): domain Eukaryota; kingdom Metazoa; phylum Cnidaria; class Scyphozoa; order Rhizostomeae; family Mastigiidae; genus Mastigias; species Mastigias papua. The sequence goes on from OZ025271.1 coordinate 12,394,891, forward strand.
CCCTCTTCTACTTGTGCATTACTATATACATATATATATATATATATATATATATATATATATATATATATATATATATATATATATATATATATATATATATATATATATATATATATATATATATATATATATATATATATATATATATATATATATATATATATATATATATATATATATATATATATATATATATATATATATATATATATATATATTTATAGACCCTCAAGAAAAAATTCCAACTCTTAAAACGTTTCGGCACAAGCCTTCATCAGTTATATATATTTATAATGGTTAGGTGTCCCTTTTTTTGTCTTCAGACTAATGCTGAAGATGGCAGAGCTTGTATCAAAGAAAATCACGAAGTATCAATCTTGGAAGCAAGTTATTCCTTTACAGTATAATGAACTAAGGATTCCAAGCAAATAATAAACAAAATCACTATTGTCATTCAAAGGCAATTATGATGATTGAAGAACAAAAAAATGATTGCAAACAATGCCTATTTTTCACGAGAAAATCATAAAACCAAACAAATAAGTTAATTTCCAAGCTTCCTTAGTTTTGAGCTATATGCACTAAAAAACTCATCTAATGTTATATCTTCCATGAGGACCCTGCTTTCGTATGAAAGGTATGCGAGATCACATTCTCTTGTTGTCTTCATCGAACGACGTTGGGGAGAATCGATTTTGCCCAAAGTGTAGAACACACATTCGCACCTGGCAGATGTTCACCCAGCTGTAATGGCAACATTGTAAAGTGTTGTCAATACTGGAGCAGTGTGATGGTGACGCATCCTTACATGTTTTGAAACGGTAACTAGGTCAATTCTTCCATCCAGTTTTGGCCATTCCACGTCTTTCAATACACGCTTAAAAATCCTGCACTCGGCTTCGAGATCATAAAGGGATGCATTGGCTGGAAGCAGTTGATCTTTGACAACTGGTATTGTTACACTGTGTTCATAAAGAGTCTTTAAAGTACCAAAGTCCATGAAATTGTTGGATGTGGGCGACAAAGCCTCCATTGCTTTCCAAAGTACTGTGCTATCTGAAGAGAAGCGTCGATCGAATTTGAAAAGAAGGACATCAAGAGTTTGAGCATAAATCTCGAGATTTGAACGCAGCCTACCCTCAGAAGGTATTTGCTCAGAAATAATAAAGTCATGGAAATATTGGGTGGCACATGTGTTTCGCTTAGCTCTTGCCGCCAATGCAACACTATTCTCAGACCTTTTGAAGCTGTCTAGCATTTTCTTGCATACTTCTTCGTTCAACTCACTTCGCATCTTCATCAATTCCCCCCCCCCCCTCACACTGCATTGATAACTGTCAAAGCAGAAACTATATCTTCATTTGACGATTGCAACTGTTTGACAATAACATTTATAGGCTTCAGAACTTTCAAAAGCATGCAGTTGAAAAAAGGAAATGGATCGTTAGATATTTGACTAAATAGTCCCAGGGCCAAGGCTTTGTCTTCACTGTTGAACTGTCCGCTTTTCACTGCTAGAGCTAAAGCATACGTTATGTCATTATAGTTGTTGTTAATATGCACAGCACTGTCAAAATGATAAGACCAACGGGTCTCAATCAGACGCTTTAGTGGTGACCCGTCATAGTATTCTGCAACAGCTGCCCTTTTGAAAAAGCTGTAGAGGCTTGAGGTTGTGCTAAAATAGTCACCAATTTCTTCGATGCTTGTCATCACTTCAACAACAACCAGCGAAATTTTGTGCAGAAAACAGTGGACGTAAAGCACAGTTCTTGCACATGTCTTATTCATGCGCGCTTGCAGCCCACTGTGCAACCCCGAAATTACACTGGCACCATCATATGATTGTGACACTATTCCTCCAAAGGAAAATTGAAAATTCTTGAGAGTACCCTCAACGAAACTTACAATACCTTTTGCCGATCTATCCCCTATTCCTTTCAGGTCAATACAATGTTCTTTCATAGTCCCATCAGTTGACATAAATCGTATAACGAGGCCCTGTATTTCAGTCCGGTTATTGTCAGTTGTCCCGTCTGCCAAAGTTGTGTATAATTTGGCTTCTCTCACTTGTGCTGCAATTTTCCCCCTCACTAGTTCTGCCAGAACTGAAATAAGTTCGTTCTGCATTGGTTGAGAAGTATATTTTGCATTGCCAGGGATCAGCTGGTGGGTTCTTTCCCAACCTGGTTCTAACGGGAAGATTACTAGAGAAAAAGCTCTCAAAATCAAGCCATCACCTAAAATGTCAGATTCATCACTACCGCGAAATGGAAGGCTATTCTCACTCAAGAACCTGGTTACATTGAATACGGCAAATAACCATTTTCTTCTGCTGCATTGTTACGGTTGCAAATGATTGTGCCACGGATTTAGCATTTCTCTCCAAATAGTTCCACCAATTTGCCATTGCTTCCTGATGGCCTTTTGACGAATGATGTTTTGACAAGGCCTTACACTTGTCAATGGCACTCTTCCAGTCGCTAAAGTCAGTGCAATTGAATGTCGATTCAGTGTGTTTAGAGGGAAATACGCGACAAGCAAAACACAATGCAGCATCCTTCTCAATGCTATATTCCAGCCATTTGTACTTGCCATTCCAGTCAGGATTGAAGCGAATAACTTTCTTTCCGAAAGGGGTTGCTGGTTAAACATCTAGCCTCCGTTGATTCGGAGAAATCTTGTTGTCGAAGAAAGGTGGTTCAGAAATACACGGCGATGTGGAGGAGACAGCACTTTCACTTGGAATTGCATTGTTAGCATTCATTGTCTACTCAGCACTTGTTGCTCCAGACATTTGAGATTGAGAAGTGGCATCTTCACTGGAAATGTCTGTTTCATCATCATGGTTTAGTTTGCGCTTCTTAAAGTATTTTAATATACAAGACATATCTTTGGAAGTTGGGTGAGAAAGACTGGAAATGCGTCCAGCGAGATATATTTAGTGGTCACAGGGTATAGAGAATTCAACCTTGTCTCCTCTTGCTAGTTCTTTTGTCTTGAAGCAGAGGTCAATCAATCGTGTATCCTCACAAATCTAGGCTCGATCATATACCTAAAGCCAGCATGATTTAATATAACGGAGATCAACGGAAAGGCAGCCATAGAGGGCTCGGACAAGTCTAGCCAATGTACTAAACCCTATCACTACTTTATCGTAAAATACTTCAAGTGCTGACACTTGCAAGTTGGTGAGAGCTTTTAATGCCTCTAGCAATTCTTTGTGATTGGAAAATAGAAGTTAATACAAACTTGCCCTCCAGTCGATTTGAGCCAATCAGAATTAAGGTTACGTAATGGTCATGTGACATGTCCTACGTAACACAAACTACGCCAATGGAGTAAAAGAACGACAAACAAACTGCCACTGGCTATAGTTTGGAATACACAATTCATTTCTGTAGGGGGGCACAGAGTCAAATTTTATAATTCCAGGGGGCCTTGCCCCCAGGCCCCCCTTGCTTACGGGCCTGTGCTCAATGACTTTCTACTCGCTTGCTGCTGCAAAAGATTTGTGTCAGTATAGCATCCATTCCCATGGACGATGGAGCTCAAGGGGCTGGAGGGCCTGGAAAAGTGATATATGGATTGAGGAACGGTAGGGGTTTCATGTCCCCTAATTTTCATTAAATTTTGTAAAAACAATCTGGTCATACGCAGAATATTTAGTGTGACTTGGGGAGTGTGGCTAAATCGCAGTATTGTTTCCATTGTTACGGGATATACAGTTAGGTAATGATCAAACAGTTGGTCACTTTTTCAGGACGCCCCCCTCCCCAAGTTAAATTGTATAAGTGCACAGTTGTCCTAAGGGTTTATTGCCCCTCTTTCCTTTATAGAAAAAGATACTTTTAAAAACCCAATACTGTAATGTTATGTTTTAAACCATCTTTATAAGTTTTCATTCTTCTGCAATGAATTTAACAAATCAACTTTGATGCCAATCCCCAATATTAGATGAAATGGAATAAGTGAATAAAGCTGTAAAACTGATGCATATTTTTTATACGAAGCCGCAAATGGTGATTTCTAGCATCCTCTTTATCTTCAGTTAGTACTTTCTGCATAGCTATATTTCTGTCTCTAAAATTGAACTACCCCCCCCCCCCAGGCTCCCCCGATAAGAATATTGCTCTGCCTAATGCAATGAACTGAATAATGAGCAACAGCCTCTGTTTGTAGAGTATGCTTATTCCGCATACGAGGTAATTGCGATAGATCATCCATAAAGCTTATTTCTGTGTGAGCATGGCAACGTTTTCATCAAAATCAAGCTGTGCATTGTGCATCAGTGGAAATCCTGTTATCGCTTCTTCGAATAGATAACAAACTTGAGTCTATGAATACGAACTGGTTATTTGCTACAACGATATTAATGCAAATTTGCAGATGTGAAAACGGCTATCAACCACGATGCAACTGTTATTATCCTTTTTCAACTTTTTAATCGGAGGATCGTATCGTTGTGTTTGAAGCCAATTTTGGTGGCCTACTTAAATGTAGGTAGGCCTTTTATGTTGCAAGGACAATTCACTATTTTGTAACTTGAAATGTTTAAACACTTTTGTATTATGCAAACAACAACACGAGAAATTGTAGTATTTTAACAATGCAACTTACCTGATAAGAAAATATAGTGGAAATGTAGCGTATCTTGATAAAGTTTTCACATTCAACTAATACGTTGATTTTCTACGAATGATGCCACATAGAAAATGACATAAGGAAGCCAAAGTGAGACTAAGTACTTCATGTGTATACGTATCCAATTCAAAATGAAGTGTCCAACCAGATTGATGGTTACAATATAAGTAAGATCCCAGTAGGGGTACTCATTACATCTCTATACGGGGGGTCTGGTCCATGTCAGCACTTTGTAGCGGAACCCCAAATATTAAGTCACAGTTTAGAGGAGGCACAAATATTGAGTCTCAAACTTGTTTAAGAATTGTTCCAAACATTGAAATGTGGACAATATAAGATTATCGTTGTCATATTCATGGTATTAAAGAGTGATAATTTGTTTTTCTTTTATAACTTTGTTGTCAATTCTAAGACCCAAATATTGAATGTTTCTTATGCTGTAATTCTCAAACCCCAAATATTGACTTTTCAAAGCTGTTCTTTACAGACCCCAAATATGCTTCCATTTTTAAAATCTCAGACCCCAAATATTGACATGGACCCCCGTATAGAGAAGTAGGGAGTAACCCTCCTGGGAGTAAGATTTAAAGGGAGATGTCAAAGACTTAAATCCAATGAAAAGGCGATGCAATGGAGATCAGTTGGATAATATCGATGTAATACGTCATTGCACTGTGACGTATGTCAGATTACGAGACGGTGCAGGGATAAAAGGACTTTAACTCTTACCCCATCCAAAAGGAAATACATTTAGAAGTAACTGCTTACAGTAAATCTTCTAATCGGCCATCCAACGAAAAGCCTCCCTTGAATAAGTCCCAGTGAAAGCACTTCAAATTGCTACTAAGCCCCCATCCTTGAGTACACCGCACACCAGATGATGGTAAATACTTTGATAAAGACTAGTACTTGAATGTTGACTGTTCGTTTAGTATTATGATGGGGAATAGAAGCTTTGACAATGAACTTTTTATGTGACATAGGTCAATTAATTTTATAGCCCCCGCGTTCGAATAAGCTCACCCCAATTGGTGTCAAAAATGTATAAGCAATCAAGTAACTAATTCGAGGATTTAATGATATAGTTTTTGAGGTAGCGGACACTTGTAACTTGCGGAGACTTGTAGCTTGCGGACATTTGTAGCAGCTGGCGGACACTTATTACTTGCGGACACTTGTAACTTACGGACACTTTTAGCTTGTGGACATTTGTAGCAGCTTGCGGACACTTATTACTTGCGGACACTTTTAGCTTGATATAGCAAAAATCGACTCCAAACACGAATTATCGGTATCCACTGACTTTGGTGGTAATCCACTTATGATTTTTCTGTTGTTTCATCAAAGTAGTTTTTATGACGAAATGTGGAAATACGAAGCTCATCATATTGTCAGGCAACATTTCCTACGATTGTGCAAGTTTGTTTCACTGTACCAAAATTTCTTAAGAACTTCTCATCGGCACATTTTACATTGTTTCAGTTATGCCTTCATTGTTTTTCTTTTATTTGAGACGTGGTTTTTATTTTGATAACAACATTTTCATGCAGTCGTCACGCTTGCACATTGTATATAAATATATTATCTGTTAGCCTACTTTCAAAATATTTTAACCAGTGTCGTTTCCTTTAGCAGCAATATAAAATGACTTCGATGCTCAGTGAACAGGAACGTAGCAACCGGGGGGGGGGCGAGAGAGGCCATGGCCCCCATTTTTTAGCAAACTATGCAAAAGCGTCCCTTTGAAGCCCGAAATGGGATTGGTAATGTGTCCCTTTTAGGACTTGGCCCCCCACTTTTTTGATGCTTCCTACGTCCCTGCCAGTGAATTTCTATCAGCTTCCTGTTGTGCAAAATTTGTCCTACTATACCGTCCATTCCAATTGACGACGGAGGTCTAATTCATCGGAGGGCCTAGGGGATTATAGCCCGTCTAATTTCTCTAGAAGAGGTATTTCCAAACAATCGAATACTGCAATCCTATATTTTTTGAAGTAACTTTGTATAAGCTTTCATTTCTTTGGTATGAGTTTAGCAAATCGGCTTTTAATGCAAAGCACCAATGCTATGCAATGGCATTAGTTAATCAAGCTATCAATAAAACTGACGCCTAGTTTACAAATGGTGGCTTCTAGCATCCTCTTGATCACCATTCACTACTTTCTATATGCCAACAGTACTTGTCTGCACAACTGAGCAGCCCCCCCCCCCCCTGTTTCCCCGCTGCTGACCCTAATGCAATGAATTGAATAACGAACGAGCCTCAGTTTGCAGACAGCTTTTATTCCACATATACGAGGTAATTGCAATAGATCATCAATAATATTTGTTTCTGTATCAGCATGGTTAGATTATTATCAACACCAGGCTAATCATTGTTTATCATTGGAAATCCTTTTATCATTACTTGGAATGGAATAGAACCTTGAGTAAATGATTACCCACTGGTTACTTGCAATAGCGATATCGATGAAACTCTGGAAATGGGAACATTGCTAGCAGCAATACTCATATGGCGAATGGGCCTAACTTGTGAAACAACACAAATTCAGAGCTTTTGACACAGGTGAGCAATCTGAGTTGAGATAGCCTGAAATATTGTCATATTCTGAAGAGCCTTGATTGATCTATGTCAGGACGACTCAGTGAAGCAATTTCGATTTCACATTCTGTAACTTTTTTGTAACAATAAACAAATGAACTACAATAATTCATTATAATTTGCTAGATAAATTATTGACATGTTTAATCAACTAGGTTTCGAATTCATTCCTTCATCGTAGTTTATATCATGATACATCAGCATGAAACAATGAATCATCACAAATGTATTGAATATGAAATGCATAATGAAATTCGAATACGCACAATGCCAGACTTGTTTATACGCCGATTTTGAATAAAAAGAGTCTCTCAATGAATTTTATGGATAATGTGCCAGATATATTTATCTTCGCTCAATTGAAACCAATGGCGTAAGAGAATGCAGGGGGATTCTTAGAAATAAGTTATTTGACGCAAAGGCTTGTATCTATCTACAGTAATGCTTTGATTAAGCGTTTATTGAATTTAAGTATATATATATATATATGCTAAGTCATGAGTTGGCTACCACAATTGGAAAATTTATTTTGGCCCCAGTTACTGGATGGCGCAATTGATTAGCACAGGAGTCTTCTGATCTAAACATAGTGAGTTCGAATCCGCACTTGGGCCAAAATAAATTTTCCAATTGTGGTAGCCCACTCATGACTTAGTATTTACCTATGTCAGCCTTAGTCGAATTAATATTATATATATATATATATATATATATATATATATATATATATATATATATATATATATATATATATATATATATATATATATATATATATATATATATATATATATATATATATATATATATATATATATATATATATATATATATATATATATATATATATATATATATATATATATATGTATGTATGTATGTATGTATGATGTATGTATGTATGTATGTATGTTTGCATAGAGTTTACAAAAACCATCTAAATCTAGTTCACAGTCATGATCAACATCGTCTTCCTTGATGATATTTTTGGAACCGGTTCGGTTACCTCTTCTTCCATTACTTCAAATGGGTTTTCGTGTAAGCTTCCATCGTTAAGATATTAAGCTCTTCCATCAGCATACTTTTTGCCTTCTTTGAAGCAGGAAGTCATCTCATCTTTGCTGCCATCAACTGGTAACGACAACAGGTGCATCTGTTCGAGGGGGGCGTTTAATAGAATGAAGCGATTATTACAAAAAAGACTGAAAATAGGAGTGTTTATTCGAGGGGAGTTAAGAAGAAGGGATCGTTTAATCAAAGCATTACGGTATACCATTTTACTCTTTACAGTGGCCACTGCTTCAGCGAGCAGACTTGACGTCCCTTTTGGGACATGAAAACGTTGGAGGCAATTAGTAATTACACTAGCCTAAGTCTATGTTAGGTACACCACTGCTTTAAATAAAATATCCAATTGAATAATCTCACTTCCAAGAACATTATAAAACATATCTCCCAGGGGATGGCTTATATGTAGATTTATGGTTCAGTAAGCAATATATGCATGGTACATGAAGTGCTCGCATATATAGGAAATGAATTAAAGACAAACTTAACGACAATCTTGAATGACAATTAGGTCATCAAAGTAAAGACACATTAGTTGCCATAAACAGTAGAGACAGAGGATCAGAAGGCCTATTACTATTCTTTAAGAACATGTAATCTAATTAACCCTTTTGCCACTTTTTACCAAAATCTCTGACAATCAAGGATAAACGATGAGGTGCAATCAAGAAGTAATTATCGGAAAGATTCACTTTAGAAGACTTTAAAGTGATAGCTTAGTTAAAAATTTTCATCTGCTTTTACTTATTTCTACTGTATTTATTACCAATGCAAAAATCTCTGACATTCACGGATAACTAGCAAAGCTGCATGCCGAAAATGTACAATGTCTTTTCAAGTTATTCACTATTTGATTGGCTCTAACCATGGCCAATGATAAAATCGACTTTATTTTTATGGACTAAATATCTATGAATAGTTTACTGTTATGCAGTTTAAAACACACACTGAGACTATATTGTCTCATTTACGTTAATCTACAATCTTAGTATTGCCGTTGCTGGAAATAGGCTTAATCAGGGGGTTGAGTTCTGTTGACAGAAATCCACTTTAGTCTTGCATGTATGTCAGAAGAGAAAAGTGCTTAATGAGTATTATTGCAGCTTAATGTGGCTAGAAACCTGTCGATGTTGATTCATTTCTAACCTTGTGTTACGAAACTGTCATCATCCAACCTGACTGACCTTCTTGTTCATCCGCATAAACTATTATTACCATCATTATTACATATCATATACATTTTAAGTTTAATTACATCTTTTATGCATGTAAATTATTTAGCTGTTAATTATAATTTATAATTAGACATGATAAATTAAGTTTACATAAAACTTCTTAAGTAATTTTACGATGGCCCAGAAGGCTCAATTCAGTTTTGTTTTTTTCCGCAGTTCAGTTTTGTTTTTTGACAGTTCAGTTTTGTTTTTTGACAGTTCAGTTTTGTTTTTTGACAGTTCAGTTTTGATTTTTTGACAGTTCAGTTTTGATTTTTTGACAGTTCAGTTTTGTTTTTTGACAGTTCAGGTTTGATTTTTTGACAGTTCAGTTTTGTTTTTTGACAGTTCAGTTTTGATTTTTTGACAGTTCAGTTTTGTTTTTTTCGCAGTTCAGTTCTGTTTTTTTATGTAAATTAGATTCGAAACGAGGTGGCCTCGCCGGGCTTTGCTTTCCAAAACGTGTAGTAAACAAAATGGATGCCATCCTTCAGCGAACGAGAAGCGCCCTGAGTCAAAATCAGACACAGCAATCCAGGTCTGTCAATCGCTTATCTGGACTTCTTGATAGAATAAGAAAGAACGAAAGAAGCAAGAGGAGGAAACGTGGAGGAAAGGATCACAGAATCCAGATAAGATGGATTCATTACAACTGGGTTAAGGGGAGATTCGATCCCGTTCGGCAGAAAAATGGCGGCGGCAATCGTTTCATACAGTATAGTGATACAGATCCAATTACCATAGAGGATGTCCGACGGAAAGCGTCTGATGTGTTTTTTCCAGGTGGAGAGAGTGATTTTGCAGGAAAAGTGTTGGACATGAGACTGGAAGTCTGTGATGTGACACAGAAAGTTATTGATAATTTTCCTGGCGATGGAACATTGAGCAAGTACCTGGATGCAAATGGTCTCTATCCATCTACTACATATCTATACTTAAGGACGAAGCCATGGTCCTTGTGTACGGAGATGCAATCGTTAGCTAATGTAAGCACTGTTGCACAAGCAACTCCTCAGCCACTTCAACCCCCAGCAATCAACCAATCCAATCATGTAGTGGGCCAGGGAGCAGCAGCTTCATCTCAGCATGCAGTTAATCCACAATCCCGCAGTTCATTTTCCACTGCTAGATTGCTGATATGCCAAGATTGTAGTTGTTCCTATGAGCAGGGGAGTTTCTGTCTCAGGTGTTTGCAAGATGAAGAATTTGAAAAGTCATTTCATGCAGACAATCTCACACTAACTGCGCCTCCAGCATCCCCCCAGCCTGTATCAGCTGCTTTTACAGACATAGTCACTAGATCGCCTGCACCTCTCAATAGTCAAGATATTCTTGCTAGGCCCATAGAGGTGTTCGGGGCTACAGAAACATTGGAGAGTATTGCTGACTCCACTATTGCAGCAGAAAACATCTCTAATGGGAGTCAAGATACCCCAAGGGCAGATAACACTTTTAATGCAGGGCAGTTGGTTGAAGAATTTAGCCCATCAGCAGCAACTTCTGTATCGTCTTCGGAAAGTAATCTGCAGCAAAGGCACACAATTAAGCTGTTTACGGTTCATCGTTCCAGGATACGATCAGATATGATAGAACATTTCAAAGATCCAGCAGTTTTGACATTGCATTTGCTATTTAGCATTATTGATGAGAGGGGAAATCCAGAGCAAGGGACAGGTGATGGAGTCTATAGAGAAGTATTCAGTTCCTTCTGGCTTGAGTTCTCAAATTCAATGACAATAGGAGAACGGGAAAGGGTGCCATTTGTTAGGCATGATCACTTTATTTCTGAATATGAATCAATTGCCAGAATTCTTGTTGTTGGATTTAAGACAGCTTCTTATTTCCCTCTCTTCTTGTCACAAGCCTACATTTGCTTTACTTTGTTTGGTAATCAGGTTCCAGAAGAAATGCTATTGCAATCATTGAAGAAATACCTTTCACCCATGGAAGAGGAGCTAATTGACAAGGTTTTGAAATCAGACAGTATTGCTGAGAATCAAGAAGAGCTAGATGAATTCCTTGTGAGATTTAATGTGTATACCATGGTGACAAAGGATAATGTGAAGAAAGTTATTTTGGAAATAGCAAAACAGGAACTGATATCTAAGCCACATCTGATGATAGGTGCATGGCAGGAAATTGTCCAAGAACTTAAATCCAGTGCTGAATTTAGCAGTATTGAGGCTTTGCAGTCTTTTTATGAAAAACTAAAACCAACTGTAAAGAAAGTTCTCAGTAACATGAAAGCCAACCCTCAGAATGATGGTGAAAGGGATGCTTTCAAGTATCTCCAGCGATTTGTAAGAGGCTTAGATGCTGGAAAACTTGCCAAATTTCTGCTCTTCACAACTGCAACAGATGTGATGATAGAAGATGAATTGAAAGTAATTTTTACAAGGAATGAAGGTCTCAGTTCCAGACCAATAGCACACACATGTGGACCTGTTTTAGAACTTCCTTCCACGTACAGCAATTATGTAGAGCTGAGAGAAGAATTTACAAACATTCTGAACAAGGAGAATGGATGGGAAATGGATATTCTGTAGAAATTTGTATTGTCAGTCTATTTTCTTCAGGTATCTCATCACCATGCGATTGAGTATGTTGTTTTTGTTATAGGTATATATATTTTACATTCAAACTATACCCAAATTTGGTATAAGACAGAAATCATTCCCATTGTTCATCAGGCCATTTTAGCAATTTTTTTACTTTTCAAGAATTGCTTACCATAGCTTTTCCAGATCTTATGTTTTGATTAAGTTCCTTTGTATTTATTCTCCTATTGTTATGATATAAGTTGTTTTGTTTTATGGCTGTATTTTGTTGCTTTTGCATGATGTGTTAAGTTTTGTTTATGTTGTTAAAAACAATATCTGATCTAGGGGGGAGCATCAGAAGCTTTTTGGATTAGGTTCAGTACAAGAAATTTGCAACTGACCTACATTTAGAAATTTGTCAACAGGTACTAGCAAAACTCATAATATTTATCTAATCTTGCAAAAATATGCAGGGTGAAATTATTCAATTTATGTGCTATGGCACCATTCTATTCACATGATTTGCAGCAAATCTTCAATTTCCTATAGTTAACAAGTACCCTTAATGTTCTACTGAAGGTTCATAGATTTTTAGGGTAACTGATAGTTTGATTGGGAAATTGATGAGCCAGAAGCAAAATACATTCATGTCTTTGACATCTGATTTCAAATATTCATGCAAAGATGTCAAACTGACCTGCCTTATGTGGAGAAAGCCAATCTGGTGCCCCCTGTAAGCTTTATGTTCTATTTGCAAAAATCAAGTAATTGTATTGCTGTTGTTTTTTCCATTAGATATATATCTTAGGTTGTTTGCAGTATGTGATTTAGTATTGACCTATAAACTTGCTTTGAGTGTGTTGACAAAGTTTTAGCAAGTTTTCATGCATGGTTATTTGAGCTTTATCAGACTTGACAACAATCCTTACCTAGAGTTCTCAAGCATACTAAAATCAAGCTTGACTGGGTTTTTGTTCAATTGAGAAGATATTTCATATGTATTTCATCTGGCACTGGTATGAGGAAAGAAACATAGAGGAGAATTATTGCTCTCTCACAGTACTTTTAAATTTCTGTCAATCAGTTGCTAAGAAAAGAAACAATGTGATATTGTAATGAGCATGAAATAAACCACTGTGGATTATCCAAGTCATTGTTTATCTTAAAGCTTCTATTTCTGTCACAAGCCTCAAATAAAGTTCAAGTCCCTCTTTGACATCCCTTGGCCTGCAAAACATTTCTCCTTGCATGACAGTATATGCAAACTCTTCAAATTCTTGGCTGTAATCGTTTTGCACCATTGTAGCATCGTAGAATTCATCAACTAATTCAGCAGTAACGTCTTGCATATAGTTGTGTGTATCGTAAAGATGAGGGAGAAAAAACATGCAGTCAGGACGCCCTCTGGGACCACTACTGTTTCCATATTTACTTGAAGAGATGATATGCTGATTCCAAAGCTCAGTAACCGTGTCAAGTTCTTTTCGCAACAAGTCCATGAAACAAAATCGTATGCATTCGAAGTAAACAGGATCTGAATCAATAAATAAGTTAATATCACGTAAATCAGTGAAGAAATTTCGCCACCACCCAGGGCTATCCTTTATTAGGTGCGACCAGTAGGCTTCTATCCGCTGATTTGACGTAGACCTTCCTATAGAGAAGCAGCCATAGCCAACATCCTCGTCATCATGAGTAGACCTTAGAAACAAGTGCAGCGCCTCTACAACACTATTCTCTGTTCCATCGTCGGAACGCATCTTTCGTGGAACTCCACCCAGCTGCTTTACAGCATCCAAATAGAACCTACCTATGACTTCTGGATCCTTATTTGAGGAGGACACTTCTAACCAAATAAGTCTTCTGGAATATCCATCAATACAAGCATGTATACTAAACCCAAAGGGCTTCAACTTGTCATGGCCATCAATATGCCAAATGAAATTTGGCCCTTTGGTGTGATAAGCTCTTCTGCGCAACCGCATGTTTTTCCTGCAGTCTACACCTTCAGGATCCAGTTCTCTGAGAAGCATCATAACCCTTGATCGCTTGACGATGATTCCATTCCGTCGCAACCTCGACCATATCTTTCGATATCCAACAAAACAGCCACTGCCTGCAAGCTCTTTTGACAGCACCTCCCTTAAACCATCCTCTGTAGGAACAGTTTCATAACGTCGTTTTAAATTCATTTCTCTAAGCCTCCTTTTGAGGGTAGAAAGGCTGATGTTCCAATCATGTAAATTGTTGATGAATGCCATTATCTCGAGGTTTGTGTAGCCTTGGTAAAAATACTTTATGATCATCTCACCCTCATCTAAACGACTTGGATCTCCCATTCCCAAACATGGTAGATATGCTGGCATAGGCATATTCTATCTTTAGTTCTGCTTTAACTTAATGGTCCTTGCCTGCTCTGTGTTTCTACACATTTGGCGCCAAAGATGGAAAGAGAGGCATGGCTAGGCCACTATATGACGTTGCAATGTGACCTTACAAAACAGAACTGAACTGCGAAAAAACAATACTGAACTGTGAAGCAAAACAAAACTGAACTGTCAAAAAATCAAAACTGAACTGTCAAAAAACAAAACTGAACTGTCAAAAAATCAAAACTGAACTGTCAAAAAACAAAACTGAACTGTCAAAAAATCAAAACTGAACTGTCAAAAAACAAAACTGAACTGCGGAAAAAAACAAAACTGAATTGAGCCTTCTGGGCCATCGTATAATTTGTATGTGTATCTGGTTTGAAAATAACCAATTATGATACAAACAGAATTGATAAAATTTGTTAAATAGGATCAATATCAAAATTTGATAAAATATTTGACCATATTATAAGCATCAAGGAAATAGTACGTCTTTGTGGAATTTCTCAAAGGTGAGTAAACAATTTGGATGAATGACAAAATGTTAATATAGACTGATAGGTTAACTTTGGTTGAAATCAGACCAAAGCGAGGTAAAGAGAAACTTTAATCAAGTTTAGTAGCAATAATTAACTTGCCATTAATTGGTTCATTGTCTCTAGTTAATTGCAGCTCCTTCCCAACTTCTTCTGTAACTTTTCCTGCACATCTTCTTCCATAGAC
The DNA here is from genome assembly GCA_964019165.1 of Mastigias papua. Lineage (NCBI taxonomy): Eukaryota > Metazoa > Cnidaria > Scyphozoa > Rhizostomeae > Mastigiidae > Mastigias > Mastigias papua. The sequence goes on from OZ025271.1 coordinate 12,410,057, forward strand.
TCTTGTAAATTCCATCTTTTATAAATTTGTTTTCTTTCTGTTTCTTCAGTTTCACATTAATCACAGATGGATCCAGAAGGGGACCGTTTGGCCATGGTCCCCTAACAATGACAATTTATCATATGAAATTGAGCATATAGCGTATGCTGAATCTGTTTAACGTGTCCATTGTGTTTAGGATCACGTGTCCATTATAATTGTGACAATATGAATAAAGCGGAGATAGAATGCAAACCTTATTAACTGCAGTTTGCCTGTCGTAACATATCATACTAAGCATATAGATAATTTCATTTATAGCAATTTTGCATTAAATTACCAATGAGAATGTATCCTTCTACAGCTATCATCTTGTAATTCCTACGGTATTGTAACAGCGTATTGTTGCTGCATAGTGCCAATTCGTGCCTATCATCTGATTTCCAATGGCATCTATAACGAAAACGTAGCACAATAAGTCATAGATTTCTTGAAGTTAACATTATTTCCCATAGTAGGACATGGATCTCTCTACTTTGCTAGTGAATTTCAATGCTACAAGTATTCGTCTTAGCAATGGATAGAGCATTCAAAGTAGGCCTAATTTGCTTATGAAACAGTTCTAAATTCATGGCAAACATTTTCATTGTTACAGCAATCACAACATAGCATGTAATCTGCAAAACTATTTTCACACATTTTCGAGATTTTCAAATGCCTCAGTGGCCTATGCCTACATAGTTGTTCTCAAGTTCTTTATGGAAGAATATTTTTAGAAATTGAGCTAATATCTTTTATCTTTATATCTTTTAATTTCTGGATTGACATATAATGATGTATATTTCTTATATTTATTCCTAGTTGGATCTTTGTCACAGAGCTGTATTTTTCATTTGCACAATTTCTCATTAGAGTAAAATCAGGAAAGGGATCAGAATTACCGTGGGTCCGTCCCCAAAAAACAATGCAATTCAATCAAATCTTAGTCTAGAAGATGCGTCTTTTTAGCCATTCTAAAAGGCAAAACTTACAGAAGTTTATGTCACATAAGGCAGTGGCGGATCCAGAGGGGGGCTAGGGGGCATGAGCCCCAGTCAGATTTCTAGGTTTAAGAATATAATATTCTTTCACTTTAACAAATCTTCCTATATATAGAGGACACTTTGCAAGTATTGCAGCTCTTTCGGGTCGGCAGAAGTGGCAACATGTAGAAAAACAAATGTCAACAGAGCGTCTGTATGTATTTTGCTGACTACCATTGACCGAAATATGTATTAGGTGTCCAATCTTTTGTGAGGATCTCCATCAAGAGACAATGGATATTCCGAGCCCCCTTGGTCTATGGAATACTCGATTTCACGGGGGCTCAAAGCGTCGTCGAAAAATTTACTGCCTGCACGTGACGCAGCAAACCATCCAGTGTCCAATCGTTTGCAAGCATCTTGATCACAAGACAATGAATATTCCGAGCCCCCCTGGTCGGTAAAATGCAATGTGTTTTAACAGTGTATTCTACGGGCGAGGGGGCTCGGAATATTAATTGTTTTGTGATTAAGATACTAACAGACGATTGGATACTAAGTGATTTCTGTAGTCACGTGCAGCTAGTAAATTTCTCATGGACGCTTTGAGCCCCGTTCAAATTGAGTATTCTATAGACCAAGGGGGCTCGGAATATCTTTTGTCTTTGAATCATGGTTTTATTGGATATCCGATGCGTCTTTGGGTGCATTCCGGCCAGTAAAATGCACTCGATGATAGAAAAGTGCTAACAGGCATCTAGAACCAGAACCACATACAGAAGATTTCATGCGAGTTCATCATATACGTGTTGTTTACTGAAATCAGTGCCATGTTCCTATTTCGAAATGATCGTTAGATACTTTTGGAGTAACATGTGAAGGCAACCGAACGCATTATTGGCAAAGAAAGCTTAAAAGGTAAGCGAATATAGGTAACAGGAATTACGTGCTCAGACTACAACAGTAGTGAGCCATTTGTAGCGCCGTAGCGCCGTACCAACTTTAAACGAATGTATGAGGTGGAATACGTATATAACTGTTGCACTTTGTTAAACTGTTAATTTTGATACGTGGGGCTTCTGGTTAGAGCTATTGTGTCTGCGTTTAGGCAGAATGACTTGATAGCCGCTTGCATCTGTAGAACCCTGTTTGCATTTTGTTGTTGGCAGTGAGGGACTCTCAGGACTAGTTTAGACGTGATTACTTGAGTCGAATCAGTTACTTGTACTTTATCTGAAAAGCCTAAAGTCTGCGAATTGATTTGGTTCGACATAACTGCACGGTACATAAATTAAATCTCCGTCTTGGATAAGGACTGCCACTTTGTTGTTCTTTGCTTTCTTTTCACTTCGGTGACCCATGCGTAGTGTGTTAACAGAATCACCATGTGTCTCAGGAAGTCGATAGCATTAAACACTGTTTACTGTGTAGGCGCGATAAATACGAGCAAAATAGACCATTCTTCTAAGGATAATGATGCCATGATGTGTTTTGCGTCACTGTCACACGATATGTTTCGTTACAGTAGCAAATAAATTGGAGCTTTTAGATATAGTTGTTCTGTGCGTTCGGTTGATTGAATTGGGAATGTACATTTCAAGCCTATTTAGATAATACAGAATGTTGTAAAAATGATTTGCTATTCTGAATGTTGAGCAGAGAACAGATAAGCAGAACCATCACTTCAGGTACTGAACATCGTCCAGATCTTATGGTGACTTGTTAGGACAGGGGTGATACACTTCGTAGCACATAACTGTGATTGATCATCAAATATTTCGCTCTATAATTTCATTGCATAAAGCCTACTTCCAAACTCACCACGCCCACCACGCCCACACTCGTGATGTTGAGCCCCTGTCAGGTTTTAGTCTGAATCCGCCACTGTAAGGTACAGACATACTGGATCTTTCAAAGTCACTAAACAATGTCATCCACATTCCAAGGTGCAATTCCCTCAAACATACCTCCCCGATAGTACTGTTAAATTGTACAAGACAGAATAGTCTCGAAATACCTTCCAGCTTTCTTTCAGCAAGGACTTAGCTTACTTTAGTTGCTTCTATGGAAAAGCCTTAGAGGACCCGACGTATGATTCTACCCAATTGGCTCTCCTCAATCTTTGATGCTGCATTCACCCATGAGTTTAAACATAATTCAAACAGGATGATGATCCTAACCACAATCTGACTATCTACATACAGAATATCTGAATATTAAATTCAATGTAATAAATTGTACAGATAATGGAATATATAATACATCAGGTTCTAATGTAATAAGCATGTAAGCAATTGATTTATAAGAATGTGAATTGTGCTGCTTCTTATAATCTGCTTGTTGGATAAGTGGTATCTCTAGCTGAACCATCGTGTTGCGTATCATTATTTAACGTGCAGAGAACACGGAGGCAGAGAGAGGAGACGGCGATGTTGACTGTACTCTGACTCTACTCTGACTTAATGTTACTTTACAGATAACATGGATATATACATAAACATTGAACAACCAAAAATCAACATGATCACGTACAGGAAGGGTTTGGTTGTTGTTGTTGTTAGAGGATGTTAGAGGATTGCTGACTAGACTCATGTTGCAATGATTGCGTATAGAACAACAGAAGAGGAATGACGAGGTGGTCGATGAGAGGATTGACTTATGGTGATATCCTAGGCGTCTAATTGAACATTGTGAGTGAATGAAAGAAGGAAAATTGACGTTGAGTAAGAAATGGCCTATGCTACAATGTTTACGTTCACTACAGATTCATTGGTGAATGAACTGTTCATTTGACATGTGATGCTGTTGCTCTTGTGCATAGTGACTATATTAATTAACAGGAGTGCATATTTTTATAAGAAACCTAGCTCATGGCCTAGTTATGAAAGTTCTCTATTTTTAGACATCTTTTGATCAGAGGTATCAACGCTAGAGTTTCAGAATGGTTCTTTAACTTTAACTGCACATTTAACGCCATGTACGTTGTGAGCGTACAGTGTCAAGACAAGACGGTACGGATACTGGAATTTTCAGCAGAACCTCCGTCTATTAAGCACTAGCTACAAGGATTAGACACGATGCATTCGAGTTTGGCATTTTAATCCTCAATTCCTTCGTAGTGATGAAAATATTAAAATTCAAAGAGTTTCTTAGGGATTTGATTGTTAGCGGTAAACGCTCATTAAATATTTTGGTTTTCTACATGCAGAACTTCTCATTAGATTTCTGCATGCATTCTCTATGCTCTTTACAATGCGATTCCTTAACACAAAGAACTTGTACACCTAGAGAATGCAATCAAACGTATTGAAAGTTATGTTAGAAGAGAACGGGTACGATTAGCTATTTATACTTCCATGTACTGAATATACTAATACAGGAAACATTATTCAAGTGGTGATGTTTAAGCTGATAATCCTCTGTACAATGAGAAATTTTCTTATCGTGTTTTTTCAACGTCAAATTGAAATAGTATTGCTGGTAATATTAAAATTATTATGAAACATTCAGTATTCACTTTGATCACATTTTAGTACTGAGAAAAATAGACATCTAATTAAATCTAGAAAGTGATAATAACACTGTAAAAATTAGAGATATTAAGTGGAACAAATAGAGCTGATTATTATGGATATGAGAATTAATCTTAACTTTCCAAAATTCATACTTAAACCAAAAGGATGGAGAAATCAATGCATATAACATTGTTTCAATTACTTCTAATGGATCTTTCTCAATAATACAGTTTGTAAAATGCATTTTCAGTAAATCTGCAACGTACATTTTTACCACTGTTTAATGTTTCATTTGCAATCAACAGAAATCCCCATCAGTTCAATAAGAGCTATTAATAGTTTGCCCATGAATTCCCGATCTCCCCCTAAAATCTGTGAAACTCTCTTACTGTTGGGAAATCACCCTATAAGTAGCAATCTCTTTATTCATAATTTCCATGTGTTGTTATTACCAATGCTTTCTCATCGTCAAATCATGTTCTATTCGATATTTAAACTTCATATATGCTAATTTGTGATAAATTCCATATTATATATTAATTGTTTACATTTCTATATTCAATAATTTTACGCAATTCTGTTGTGTTGTAGTTCTCAGTGTTTTTGCTTTTAGAACATTAGATGTCTATGTGACACCATACTTAGCTTCAACTTATTCTTTTTTTAGAGTCCATCTCGACCAGTTCCTAGAGAGACATTCCTCTATTTGATGATATCTTGGACACTTATAACAAGAACACAATCTCATCTCAATTAGTAAGACCCTACAGTTGTTTTGAAGTCGACTTTTGACGAGTTGTGAGTAATATGATGTGAATTAACTCACTCTATGGCTTTGTGATTGATTGTCTTCTATTAATTATGCTTATTTATGCCTTACATACGTATGTCTAAATGCTGACATACTTTGTCATACTTTGTACATTCATATGGATTAACATCTAACTGAAAATATATTACATTAAATTGAAAAATTAGAAAATAGTAATTAAATGATTGTTATATGTCATGAAGATAGTTACAAATGACTGTTTGTTCATTAATGTTGTTTTTTAATAGTAGATATGAAGCGAATAAATACGACAATATTTTTCAATATACAAAACATATTTCAGATTGTCCAAATCCATCATCAGTAGGTACATATAATAAAAAACTTCTAGGTACATTGATAAACGTTAAGTCATCAATCGAATATATATTAATCGAAAGAGGAATCAATGTAGCGAAAATGAGTGTAACTCACTTTCTCACTGACTTCTCAAACTCACTTTATTTTTGATGGTAAAGTCTACGACCAAATAGATGGTGTTGCTATGGGCTCATAACTTGTACCTGTGCTAGCTAATCTATTCCTAGGCCATCATGAAAATATATGGCTTAATCAGTATCAAAGTCCTCCTGTTCAGTTTTATCGACGATATGTTGATTATTGTTTATGTCCTTTTAATACTGAGCATGATACATTATCACTTTTTGATGTTCTCAGCTCACAAAACGCAAACATCAAATTCATTGTTAAATAGGACAATAATATGATGTTGGTTTTTCTTGATGTTTGTATCAATAATAAAGACCCATCCTGTCTCTTAACATCATTACATCCTATAAATACATTTACTCAGCTGCTTAATAATCTTTTCAGCTTTTCTTCCTTTTCTTATAAGATTGATCTTATTTGTATGTTAGTAGATAGAGCTTACAAAATTAATAATACTCTTCTTAACTTTAATGAGGATGCTAATAAACTCTACTTTTTATTTAAAAAAATATCAATACCGTAAATATTTGATAAGCCAAATCGGTTCTTGATAATGTTGATAGCTCTGAAACCTCAACTCCACCTGCTGATATTTCTATTGTTTATTTTAAGCTGCCATATCTTAGGGTAAATTTATACGATGAGCTGATGATGGGACGAACCTATTATTGACTTGGTTCATGGTTAGCGCGTCAATATTGATGTTTGATTTTATGCGATGCATTGCAGATGAACCTATTGCACAATTCTACCGTTTCGCGCATGCATCCTTTTCGGTAGACTGGCTTACAAACTTTCATAATGGCGCCGATAAATGTTGACCACGAAAAGAGAATGGCCGTTTTTAGTCGACTTTTGCGTGAACGATCAAGTAGAAGAACACTATATTGCCTTAGGTACTGATTTTTCCTTATCCTTTTTCACTGGGAGAAGTGTTTCTTTTGGTGCTTCTTGTTGTTTTTTTGAAACTGGTTAAAAAAAACACGGTCTCTAGGTAGAACAGCTACATCCTCATTTTGAATAAAGTTAATTTGTAGTAGAAGTATTGTTATTTATTATTTTATGTTATTTATAGTATATCTGATAGGGATTTGTGTATAAATATTTTGAAATGAAAAAATGAAAATGAAATGAAATAAATCTTTCTGAAGATCTTCTTCTTCGGTGCATGAAACGACTGTTTTTAGGCCTAGTCGGCACCTGTTTCTTGGCCCCAAAATGCTTCCTACAAAGTCACTTTCTTTTTCGTTTTCATCATCACTTTCCGTTGATTTTTCAGCAACATGTGATTGAGCATTACCTTCGTCACTTCTCCAATCCAGAGTTTCTTCGGTAGGACCGATATTATTGCCACATGTGGAAGAGATTGAGGTAACAAGATGCCTAAATACAGCCACTATGGTTTGCTGTGAAAACGAAACGCCGAACTATGCTGCGCATGCTAATTCAAGTATTCAAAGGCAAATTTTTGGACTGGCGCCTGTTTTAAATTGGTTCATCAATCGATCATCCCATCGTCTAAAATGCTGATGAGCCAGACATGAACTTATTCGAATTGGTTCATCGGAAGCTGATGAGCCCATGACGAGCTCATCGTGGGCACGTGCTTATTGATTCAGTCTATTTCAAACGATGAGCTAAGAGATGAACCAATTCAAAATAATAGGTTCGTCCCATCATCAGCTCATCGTATAAATTTACCCTTAAACTTTCCAATTTTACCCAAGGTAAGATACGAATGGTTGTCAATAAATATTGTAACAATCTTAAAATACAACTACCATTTTCTTCCTTTAGGTTTAAAAATTTGCTATCGGTTAAGAATCATGTGCCTAGATCGCTCCGCTCTTATGTTGTGTATAGATTTAAATGTACCGGATGCAATTACGTGCAGATTGGCAACACAAGCCAACATTTATCTACTCGAGTGCGTGAGTATATATTCACTGATATAAATTATAATATCTTTAAACATCTTTAAAAGTTCAGTTGTTTGCAAAGAGGCCTGCACCAGTCGACCAAGAACACCAGTTGTTTCGTTTCACAGGCATACTTGTGGCATCTGAGCTCCGACCGACAGTAGTTTTTAATTTATGTGTTCAAATGGCCCCGGGCTAGTCATAGTTGGTTGCTCCCTGGGGTATCGTTCTAGTAGTATTGTAGTGTGTAATTTTGCAAGTATTCTAAATTTTTATCGTGACTTTTATGGATACTAAAAAAAAGAGGCTTGCTATAATATTTGTTATGAAATGTTGGATTCTTCAGACACTCAGTATAAACTAAAAATTAAAAAGGTATTGCACATCTTGTAGGATAGGCCCTGATTTAAATAAGCAGATTCAGCATTATAACTTTTCCGTAAGCTTTTAGATCTTTTTCTATAACCGTTTCATTCCTTTTCATTACATTGATTCCTTTTTCGATTAATATATTCGATTGATGTGTCTAGAGGTTTCTCATCATATTTAGCAACTGATGATGGATTGGAACAATCCAAAACATGTCTTGTAAATTGAAGAATATTTTTGTGTTTTTTCGCCTCATATCTACCTTTATAATATCCATATATTTTTTTGTTTAATACATAAAACTATGTAGCACAAGGAAGCATCTTAAACATATTAACTGCAGTAAAAATCGAGTACTTTTTATATGATTTGTACACTGTCCTCACGAAAGTATCCGGATGCTGTTGAATTTGGTTGCGAATTCTCTGCGAGAAAGATTTTGTTTGCAAATTCCAAAATCAATTTCAATGAAAATCCTTTCATCAACTGCCCCTAAACTTTACTTGAAGCATCTTCATCCTTTCGACCTGCTAATTATTACACACATTTGATTTTATCAACATTTAAGCAAACGCTACGAAGAGTCTTTAATAAAGATGGTAGCGATCATACTGAAAAAGCTAACTTACGAACAGAGGTTAGAAATACTATTTTATCATAATAATGGGAATAGATACAATTAGATCGAGAATAGATTTAATAATAATAGGAATAGATATCGTCACTTTTAGATTTTTAGACATCAGTTGCATACCTTACATCTGTTGCTGTTGACATCTGCAAAAAACTTGGGAAGAAACAAGAAGTATAAAAAAGTTGCTGAGGTCAAACCAACTGACTGCCCTTTCGACAAAAACAATGAATTCAGGCTGTGGAATAGGACTCTTATTGTTAGTTGAAATAATCTTTTCTGAAACCCTTCCAAAATCAATAAAGAGTAACAAAATGTTGCAGAATTTCTGAGCTTATTAACAGTAATTCTTTTATCTGAAATAAGAAGCCTGTACGATGCACACCTTACGCAAGTCAACCGATCTCAATTTTACGATAGCATCACCTATGATGTCGCGAGAGTTCTTTGCCTTCCTGACCTTAGCATTTTTTTACTTGTCATTCCACAGTTTTTGCAAATATCGACAGCGCTAGCTGTAAGGTATCAGGTGATGTCTAAAAGTTTATGATATCTTTTTCCATTAATATGCTAAAATAGTATTTTTAACATCTGTTCGTAATTCAGCTCGTTCCTTTTCATGTTTACGATCTTGACACAAAACTCTTCATGGTGTTTGCCTACATATTAATAAACTCAGATTTTTGTAGTAGTAAGTAGGTCGAAAGGCTGAAGATGCTTCAAGTAAAGTTTAGCGGCGGTTGATGAAAGGGTTTTCATTAAAATTGATTTTGAAATTTGCAAACAAAATCTCTCTCACAGAGAATTTGCAACCAAATTCACAATTATCCGATACTTTCGTGAGGACAGTGTATATGCATGTCCTGCTCGTTGGTCCTTTTGTACATGTTTTTCCTACCCATAAACATTCATATTCGTGTGCACATTTAAAACATTCTACTACTCCATGTTTTCCAGCATTATTTGCAGCGTATGCACATTTCCATCTTTGCCACAGACGCCCATTTTTATGAGGATGTTTTAGACAATATCAGTCTTCACACTCTACCACATATGCACATATCAATTAGCCGCACAGCCATTCAGTTTTAACAGCACATCTCAAGCATTCTCAATCTTCATTTTCTGCAAGTAATACACTTCTCAACTTTTTGCGCAAATTCCATTTTATGAGCAAATTTAAACATTTCAGTCCTTCATACTCTGAATCTGATGCTAGAGATAATTCGATAATTTGATGAAGACAAAGGGATGATTATGACTGATTACTGATAGTCATGACGTCACAGCACCCAAGAAGAAGAAAATTCTTTGAAGTACTTGCACATCTCAGATCCTCCAGAAGACTCTTACATTTAATGCCATATTTATGATGATAGTATGTATCACTATTTTCTGCAGCATATGCACATGCCCATTCGTACCATAGACACCATATTTTGATATTACTTTAAATATTCTAAGTCACCATATGCTACAGCGTATTCACACCTCGATTCATCTCGTAGGCACTCACTTTTATAAACATTTTTATACACTCTATATCTCCATCTACAGCACATGCACATCTCGATTCGTTTATCTCGACTCCTATCCTTTCCTTTATAGTCAATCATTTTTGTATGCATGTTACATATTCTTCTTCTTCATATTCTGCAGAATATTCTGCCTATGTCCCTTCATTTTATGCACCATCATTTGTAGGCATATACATTCAAGGATATTGGAGGACTTACAATTTAGTTAGGCTACAGATTGTCTGCTCCAATGAAGAGGAAGAAGAGTGATCAGGATGCCTGATGAGTTACGATGTTGACTGCTATCTAGCCATACCCATGGGGGTATATTGTCTGGAAGCACAGTTTGCTGACGTAGGAGGAACCACCATGGTTGAGTATGAGTTGACAGAAAATGTTTTACATTGCAGCATCTATATTGACTAAAAATGCATCATCAACATAATCATTTGACTGCTCTGTACCATTTTCAATTGCACATTCAGGAAAAATATACAATGAAGAAGAAAATTGAGAGGAAACAACTTTTTGAAAAATACTCTGGCTAAAACCCACGCTTAACACAATAAATCAATTCTTCACGATAAAATCAACAAAAGACACACAAATTACCTTCTTAGCTTAGATTTTTATTGTGTAAAAAAGAGTCTTCCTTTGATTCGAGTGATAAGTAAGGTTGCATTCCGTGGCTGCTTTCTCCTTGGGATGGGACATCTGTGAGAATCAACTCTGGCCAACGCAGAAACATTATGAAATGTATGCGACGACCAATGACGGACAGAACAAGGTGAGATGAAATGATAAAATGTGTAGTGTATGTGCATTCTAAATGCTGCGATAAAAGATTTAATGTGAAATATCTCTAGGAAGGTGAGCTTAATGATTTGAAAGTTTTGATTACATTATTAATTCTGGGAGAATTATTGAAATCTCGCAACAATAGGGGCATGTGGCCCAGGTCCCCTTGTCCACTTGTCTGTGTATTGTTTTAGGTGAAAAGTATCATTATTGTTCTAAAGAAATGGAAGAATGAAATGGATTTCTACCTTACTGAAAGGGGTTGTGGTCTCCAGTTTTCTGCCTCCTTTGCTGTCATTACATTACAAATTCTCTTTGTTCATATTCTGCACAATTTGCAATTATCAATTAGAAACTCCTGCTTATGTATATAGTTCTCACTTTCTACTTCTTTACATTCTGCAGAATGTAAACATATCCATTGGTCCAAATGACATTTATTTTTTATGCTGATAGTTCACATATTCTAATTCTTCACTTATTTGAGAATTTGTCATCCCTGATATTCTGCATATTCATTATTACGAATGGTTGGTTTATTCATTCAATCATTTATTTGTTCTTTCTTTCATATCTTAGTATATATATCTATCGCTTTACTTATCTCTCAATCTCTCAGATCCGAGCATTCGGTTCTTTTTATTCTAAGGTGCTCAATGAATTCTTATTATCTCTTTTGCAACCCTCAGAAAAAAGATGAGTTTGTTCGTGCTGCTGTAATCAGTGGCGAAGCTGAACGAAAATGGATGGTCGTGCCAATTAATGACGTTCTAAAGGGGCCGTCGAAACCGAGGGACGGGGGTACTGGCCCCTCGTACCTTTTTGCATAAAATAGTCGTTTGCACATTCTTTACACTTTTTTGCAGTATTATGAGCTGATGGTATCAAGCTCCCATTATGAATTCTTTTCATCAAGGTATAGTAGCAGTATTAATTCCATGAAAGCCACGTCTTAGTCCCCCGTCAAAATAGTTAGTAACCGTTAATAAAAATCCTCTCGACACCCATGATAAGAGACATCCGCTCTTCCAATACTAACATCAGTAAACAAAATAACGTGCCACAAAGACTGGTTTGAAGAAACACTGCCACAAAGCCAATCCTTCTTGGAGTACCAGTCTTTTTGAATCGACCTGTTCCCTGTCTTCAACTGCAATACTGGCATTGGTCGCGGTTGTTGCACGGTTAGCTTCTGGTCTTCTGTATTTCTAGAGCCAAAAGGTCTTTGCAAAAGTTGTGCAACAACATCTATAAATTGCTGGGCTTGGATCTGAGCCATTTCTCTGAAGTATTTTGTTCTTGTGAATAAAACAAAGTTCTTCTCTACACGGATAGCTGGCTAGCAAGAGAAAGAGCTATTAGAAACTGTGCTGCACTATGCATGTCTGTACTTCGTGCTTATAGAGATGGGCACGACCATGGATTGTTATTCCTAGCACATGACTGCAGATTAGCCAATATAGTTAGAGAGTTTTACAATAAGTTATTGTCTTATTTCGTGCTATTTACTTTTTGGCACAACCTACAGACATGCACATTGCGATCAACAGTCTCAGCGCAGGGTGTCAAAAGCGTAAGACACAACGGCGATATAGGGATAATAAAACCATTTAGAGTGTACATCTTATCGAGTAAAGCTAAGAAAACACTCCTTATTAGTTGTTGACACAGACAAAAATATTGATAAACAATTTATGGTCGTGCCGGGCACGACAAGCACGACCTTTAGCTTCGCCACTGGCTGTAATGTATAAATGATATATGCTTTTCAACAAGTTAGTCACAATCACTTGCCTACAAACTTTGACTTATACAAATGATGCATGATGTGGAGAGTTTACAATGCTTAATAAATTATCGTAATAATGCACATATGAGTGTATGCAAAATTTTAAAGAATATGACGACTCAGAATGTCTTTACTATCTGCATAGGGTGATGTTACTAGTTGAAGAATAGATGTGTGCACACGCTGCGCATTATGAAGCCTTTGAGCGTCTAATATATGCAAACAAAAGTGAGTGTCAGTGGAACATCTTGATATGTGCAAATGTTGCAAACATGAAGAATTAGACTTGTTACATATTGTAAACAAATTAAACAAACATGATAGACAGTCTTGTTTATGTATAGGGCTCAAATTTTATAACTCGCCATATTCTACAGACAATTTATATATCCTCTCTTTCAACAGACATTCAGTTTTATGTTCATATATTATATAATCAATATCTCCATATCCTACAGAGTGTAGATATATCATGACGCTCCAGTAGCACTCTGTTTTATTTGCGTATATTAGAAATTCTAGTTCGTTATATTCTGCAAATTCCTCTCATATCCATTCGTGTAATATGGCACTCATTTGTATATATATTCACTCATATGCCATACATGGGACAGCCTTGACTCATGTAATACCAAGAGCTACATATATAGTTGGTTTACAATGCTTCACGTTCTGCATCATTTGCATTTATTATTTCCTTAATGCTACGCAATGCTATGTCTATACTTTAAACATTCTAATTCGTTATATTCTTGCTGTCCATTAGGCCCACACTTTTTTGAGGATAGCTTACACAGTTTATCCCTTCAAATAATCGAACCGTAAACATATCTTTTCCTCCATAAGATATTCTCTTTCACATTCATAGCTTTTCTTTTTCTTCAGAATCTGCATCTATCCATTCATCCACTACACATTCATTTTTATGCAGATAGTTTAAACATTCTAATTCTTTATATAGTGCAGATTGTCTATAAGTCTTTTTGCTATTTCACAATCGTTTCTTTTTGTGTACTGTACACAAACTGGTTCAAAGTGTTCAGCTGAAATTGCATTTGATAATTAAGTTATCTAATGTGCATTCATTTTTATTTCATGTAATAATTTTTTCCGTAATTTGTACATATCCATTTGCTCAATAAACATCCGGTCTCGGTCTATTTTAGACATTCCACATCTCCTCCACATCTCCTCCACATTATGCAGCATTTATGATCCAATACTCTGTTAGAACTTTATCATTGACAAGTATCTCTTAATAATCTTATCATTTTAATACTCATATATTTGGCATAAGGAAAATAAAGTAAAAGCATATGTTTCTGTTTGTTGTCAAACTCAAGTGTACTCAAATTTTCGCTTCGTTGCAGGAATGTGTCATGAAAAGTTGAGAAGATTGCTTAACAAACGAACTGGAATTAACATCACGCTTTAGTTATCAATGTTATGTCATGACACTTTATTTACCAATGCTATATAATGTCAAGTACATAAGTTTAGGATGTTAGGCCATATCTTTGTGATAGACGAACTTCTACAGTCAATTGGAGATGTGTGCAACTGTCGATATGCTGTTTAAAACGTCAATGGGCTTTTTTGTTTTTATTATGTAATGCTTTAGTGCAATATATGCTATTTGTGCTGTTTATGTAACCTGGTTTTGTTTGAAAGGGAGAATAATTATGTGCTCGAACCTCAATCTCTATCTGTGTTATCAACTATCTTCAAATCAGTCTGCAAACTGTTTAAACAAGCGTCTTCTGAATATAAACAAACTCTAGACATCCCAGAAGCCTACTTTGCAAAATATTGCTTGCTTCGTCAAGCAGGAGCATATTCTACAATCTTAGTAAATGAATTAAAAAACAATATATTAATCGCATTTATCACAAGTGTTTAATTTGATAGGTTAAATTTAATGCAATATTTCAGCACAGCAAAACTAATCTGAAACGCTCCACCCCTTCCCCCCTCCCATACAATGGTGTACAACTTATGCGCTTGTTGCATACACCTGTACATTGTCTAGATCTAATGTATCTATTTGATAAGCAATACATATCTCTTAGTAATCATTTGCTATTATAAACGCTTTTGGACTTCATGCATAAGAAAAACGGCTAAGATCATTAGAAGGTGTTCTTGTCATGCACAAGTAGAATTGCTATTGTTATATTCCTTTAACATATATTAAATTATAGAAATGAACAGCTCCTTAAAGGCATGTCCTATTTGTCAAGCTTCTCGAAAATTCCCTTTGTCAAGGTATTGATTTTGTGGCACTTTCTACAGGCCATTTCACAAGCTTTCCACTTATCGCCGACGGTAAAAACTACTCTTTTTCGAGTAGCATCCGAACACAATGAAGAAACCATTTGATTTGAATTGCAAATAACAGGATTTTATTTTTGTACAAGGAGGACAACACTTCGATTAAAATAAAGGCTTGCTTGAGGGTCACGGCCGTATAATCGAGGGACAGTTAATCGAGCTACGGTTAATCGAGAAAGTACTGTAAAGGGTTCATTAATTATGATAATGACATATATAAAGTTATTTGTGCAGCCTCTATTTGGGGATAATTCCAATCTCGTACACGAGGTAGAAGTATTACAAGATGGCGTCTGAAAATGTTGTCTTGTGCAATGAAAACAATCTCATCAGAATTGCAATTATTAGTGTAAACAGCTAAGTCATTAAAGTAGGTATGTAATGTAGAAAATTGGTTTGTATGTATTTATGATTCCTCAATGGATCTTGCAATATGCGAACACTGCTATCATATTGTGCCAGTCATCAACCCAGTTTGTAAGTTAAGGAAACAGTCATATCTTGTATGGAAAACAGGTGAGTAAGTTGAGGATATATATATATATATATATCGAACTACACTAACACACATGTTACCCCATTCTTGTAAGTAAGGATTTATATTTCTGTGCATGCGGCGAGGCGAAATAACACGCTTACAGTAGTTTTAAGTTGTTTACAGTTGCATTTAAAACTTTATTTATTTACTCATATAGTTGACTGCACGCTTGACTAACCCTGGTTAGCCGTATGTGTAGAAAAACAATCAGTTCGTTATTGCTGTTAGGACATGTGGCGCGGGGTCATTTGGAAAGTTTTGTTTTTGAATTTGTGGTTGTATAGATTTGTCTTAGGGATATATACATTTGACCGTAAACATAGCTTAATTTTTACCAAAGTCTTGAGTAACACAACGTAATGATTTAGTGGCTTTTCAGTTCAATAGTTTATGTCAAATCTTTGTTGGGACACTAGATTGCATATAGTCATCTCAGGAGGTAAACAATCTAAAATGAAAAGAGATATGTAAAATTCAGCCCTAGAAAATGCAGTCTACAATTATTTGGAGAACCAAAATGTCAGGCTGTCCCCCTTTGACACCAACTATGGTTGGGCCTCTGGGGGGGGGGGGATAACATGAAGCAAGTGAAAGCAGCTAACATAACTAAATTTAAAAGGCCTGCTGGCTCTAGCTCTCAGAAATGCTTGGTAAACAGCTAAACTTGAACAGTTTGGCATTTGTCTTGATGCATTCTTCAGACTGTTATTTGCCAAGGGCTTGGTTCACTGTTAAGCCTCTCCACTTATACAATGCTTCATGGTCCTTGTCTTTGGCATCTGTAGAATGCAGGTCAACAGGTCATGTAGAATGCATGTCTCACTGGCAGCTACTTGTATTTTTATGAAGAGGCTGTGCTATAAAAGCTAGGCTAGAAGTCATCAATAAAGTCCTCAATGAATTTGAGAATATTTCCAGATAATAAATCAATAGCTTTGTCTAACAGTCATGATGCATGTCCATATGAATATGCAATAATCAGACTGTCATTTGCTAACTTTGTAACTAGCTTAGCATTTTGTGTTTTGAAAGAATTTTCTAGGAAACATCTCAATTTATAATTAATTGAAATTAAAATGAGATATGTTGGATTCTGACCCTTGTGTTTACAGCAGATTGTAGTACTGACTGCATTGTACAATGTGTTTCGGGCACATTGTGTTGTATGGGAATGTCACTCGTCCCTAGACTTGAAACATTTGCCAGAATTCATGCAGATTAATTTCTAAGCTAAAGATAATAGCATATTTAATAGCAGTATCCAAATCTATCTTTGTCATCTTCACAATTTCTTGGAATAACTGAATCAATAACAACAAAGAGCAGCAGTGTTATAATGAACTTCCAAATAAAATATTTCTAAACAATATGAATACAATCTTTTATGACTGGTTTCTACAACATATGTTTAATAAATAACATAAGTGATCTGGATTACTCCAACTCCTCCACATTCCATAATCTCAAATGACCAATGTTTATAAGTGTATGTGTGCCTCTCTGCTTCTCCATTCCATTAGTTCTTCTCTCTTTATTTGGTCTTATCCTGATTTACACTGTTTTCTGCACTTTCTATTCCTTTACTTGATAATCAGTTTGTACTTGCAAACTGTGTAGAACTGAAAAGCAGCAAATATACAACAGGTGGATGCAGACTTTTCCTACAAACTTGACCACTTGCAAACTGTCATGTATTTTTTCTGTTGTGTGCCATGATCTGCATTGTATTTGACCTAGTAACCTTCATTTTCCAGTTGCCCCTTTGCCCTAGGTTATTGTTGAAGCATAAAATTTGCTTAGTTATGAAATAACTGTAGCTATTTTCTTTTGGATTACTTAACTTGCCCTTTGTCCTTTGAAGGCATTGAGTGAGAGTCTACAAACATGTCCAACTTCTCTCTGGCTGTCAAATCTTCATCATAACCCTTCCTCTTTTAACACAATCAAAAGTAGCCACAGTTCTTAAACTCTGCATTGTGTGTGTCTCAAAAATTTGAACTTTAAAAGGACTATGCATTTCACTGTTGATGCCACATTAACTGAAAACTTGGTTAAAGCTATATTGTTAATGCAAATTACTAAACCTTCCTCAAGTACAACAAAGAGAGCAAAATCTTAGTCTGGCTCAGATCTGTAGAGCTGTGAATTTTTCTGGACTCTGCATTTTGTGGGTCCATATGGTTTCAAATGATGAAGGATGGAGGAGGGAAGTAGATCATAATATGGGTGTCCAAAATGCAAGTTTTTCTTAACTTTTGTTTCATGATCTTATTGAGATATTTGCTCATTTTATGTACTCTTAGATGCGCCAGTTTTGCACTTCCAAATTCTTACTTTTAACCCCTCTTGTTAGAGTTTTTCCACCTACTGAGCTGTACACATCAATAACAATGATTTATTTTATATTTTTTTTCAAATCCAAGACAGAATGTAATCTATTACGCACCTGTCGATAAATAGATATTTTTGTTCCTGTCTCAACTTGGCCATCTGAAGACTTAATATTCACTCAGCTTTATGTATATTTGGTCTCAAATATATTATTATATGAGCATCAGTCTGATCTTGAACTATTGCAACTTTTTACTACGGCCCATATGCTTAACACCAATGATTTATACTAGAATAAAAAACAAGAAATTATGCTAGTCTGATTTTAATTGACTTGAAGAAGGATTTCAAAATAATTTATCTGGAAGCCCAACTCAAAAATGGAAATGTTTGAAGTACCTTATCTTGTGCATAATTGGCTCATAACATACTTGGATAACATTAAGCAATTTTGCATGGTAAATGACCCTCCCTCTTATGTTAAAGAAACAATTTATGGAGTTCCTGTATGCTACTGCCTTCATCCATATCCACTCTTTATGTACATCAATGATTTGCCTCTTTCGTTGCAGAAATCTACTGCCAGCATATATGCTGGCCTTTCAATGAGTAAATTGGATGCGCACTGCCAATCTTGCATGTGGGATTGTTTGCGCATGCTAAAAATTCAATTTTTAGAGCTTTCCTTAGTACTTGGATGCATACTTTTGATAAAACTGGAGCGAGCGACAAATAGAGTGCACAAATTGAGCTGGGCACGTGCCTGTGCGTTCGTGTGCCAACACGTGTGTCTCATTGAAAGGCCTGTATATGCCAATGATACAGCCCTTTCCCTCTCTTCAGAACACTGTAATGAACTACACTTCCCCTAAACTTAAATCATTTGAAGTTGCAAGAGTGACTTCATGTATATAAACTTTCTTTGAATGTTGTGAGGGTACAGCCACTTCTTGTAGTCTCTGCTCCAAACATCTGTAAGAATGAAAGCCACCATGAAAGCCAGAAGATAGTTTGCTCAACTAGGACAAACATCATAGTTACAAGCCTTTTAGAATATGTTGAAGTAAGATTTACATATCTAATGATCACATGACAACAAAAGGCTTCCATTTTAAGTTACCAGTTTTTGTTGCCTCCTAATTAGTAACCATGGAGGAGGAAACTGACTTGCCTAAGAAATTCAAGCATTGTTTGTACTCAGTGTAAATCAGGCTGTACCTTGAAAGGATTCTTGAATGAGCATAAGTGTTTAAAGTATGATTGTTTTTAGAGCATGATGTATTAACCACCAGGAGTCTTGATGTTGCATCTTAAGAACATCCTTTCTCTTTATCACAGGCAAAGACTTCCCTAAATTTCCATTCAAATCATCATTAAACTAATTGTTTAAGATCATGTGTAGGTCTGGGTAATGCAGAATCATCTTTTCTCACACTGCTGAGTTGATAGTCATACCCTGCTAGTGAATCATAACTTGTACTTCAGCACTCGTCTTATATGCTAGGTAGGAACAGTCCTAGGTTGGAGTCCCCATTTTGTTTTGCTTGTCTTAAGTTTTGTCTATATATTTTTAAAGCAATCTTAAGAGGGGTGCAAAACAGAGCTCCCAACCTGTTCAAGGATATCATTTTCTAGGGCACCTTTGTTTTGCTCAGGGCAAGACCTGATAGATATTTACTTTCTTGGTTTCCTATATTAAAGTGTATTTGAAAGATATCTCCATTTTGTACATCTTCTTTCAATGCCCACTGTTAATCCACCTGGAATGTCTTGTGTTTCTTAGAAAGCATTGAGAAAAATACTCTCACTGCAAGCATTTATTTGTATTCCTCACTATTGGCAAAATTTTTGCCAAATCAAAAATAACTTAAGTTTCAGATTGCATGATGGTGGATGGTTAACTTGGCCAATAGAGTATCAATTAGTTCACCTGTAAAATCAGAAAATCATAATCATGGCTGGTCAACTATTAGTGGCTTTGTAGAAGGAAGACAGCTACAATGATAGTGCAGAATTTTAATTCACTGACTCAGCCTATTTTAGTGGATTACTCTTACAATTACTCATATAGAAAAGTTACTATACTCATCAAAAGCGGATCATTGAATACTATACATCATCATCCAGCTCATCAGAAGAGAGTTGGAAACTATGCAAACATACTGATACTGTGAAGGCCATGGTAAATTGAGCCCTTGCTCTTATTAAGTATTCCAAGAAATATCTACCACCTGATATACTCAATGAAATATACAGAGGAAGTGTTAAGCCCCCTTGTAGGTACAGTTGTTCCATTAGGGGTTGCCTTTAGTGAACCAACAATTGACATCTTGCAAGAAGTTCAGCAGACAATGCTGCTAGAGTTGTAAGCAACAACCAATATCATGCTTCTTCTGCTCCTGCAATCCAGAATCTTTGTTATTCAATCAGCAGTGAACTTGTAAGAAAAGAAACAGCCACATTTACATACAATTCTTTATATTCACTAGCCCAGGCATATGTGAGAGACTTACATAGAATTACATAGTTGTAAAATGCTTTACTACACAAGGACAGTTAATATGCTCATCAGAAACTGGTCTTACATTGCACATCCTAAAAAAGCCAATTGCCAGAAGCTTTTTATAATCATAGTGCAAACATGTGGAACAGTCTAGAAACAGAAACAAAACTTGCACCCACCCTCAAAAAGCCAACAAGGACTCTGATACAGATTTTATTTCAGATCTACATTCCTTCTTTATTCTATTATTTTTGCAAAATATATTTTGAATTAGGCATGTAAGCATCTTTTGTTCTTAATCCTGCATTTATTTAGTATTCAATTTTATCTATATGTTATTTTGAATTTTAAGTTAAAGCAGAATCAGCAATGATTTGTTACAAGCTATGGTTTTTGACTATACACTAGAACCTCTTCAACTATCAGTTTTGTAGATTGTGGTTGAAGTTTTAGCCCCAAACCCCCACTGATTAATCTATATCAGTAGAAGTCAATCAGAGATCATGCTCTCTTTATTGTGCAAGGGAGATATTCTGTTGCAAGATGGTCCATCTTGAATGTACCTTTTACTTGATACTTCCAACAAATGACCTGTCATGTTGTCAAAATCGGGTGAAGTTCAAACTGCTCAATTTTCAGAACAAGAAGAGATGTTGAGCTAAAATTTCCAAATCTTGTTTATATCTTGGTTATCTATCTTACATTTAAAAATCAACTAGCACTACGAGGGTTGGTTACATATCCACTGATTTTGTCCCTCTTGGATGTGAAATACCCATTATCGACTGTTTCTTTGAAAAGCCACTGTATGCAGTATACATTGTCACATTGGCAACGTGGAATCTGACACCCCCCTCTTCAATAAAATATTCTAGTGTCAGCACTGGGCCCATATTGTTATGTTAAGTTAAAGACTATATTGTTGACAAATTTAGTCACCACAGTAACTTTGATGCATGAAATCTAAGTTTTTCAAGGGAGGGGCCAACCCCTAAACTGTCAATGCATACATCTCTTGTATACAGCCAGGATCCCTCCATAACTCCAGCACAGGCCCCATGAATGATTGGCATGATTAATCAGTAATCAATCACAGATTTGTATGATCTTTGCTCTTTATTGTGATCTCACATGCTATCTTTATTGTGCATTGAACACATTCAATTTTTGGATGTATGCTCTATGATTTTATGATATTTTGATATAAAAAGTTAGTTCTTGTTATTTCTGGCATAGTTGATTGAATTTTAGTTTAATTGACTTTCAGATTTATATCAATAGACATGTTTTCAAATCAAAGAGCTTAAGTATTTGTTCATCTTAGTTCTAAAACTTATGGAATTGTAGTGAACATGTATTGATAAGTTATTGAGAAATTCCTTTGACAGCATTTTTGAAATGTTGTTTGTAGTTGTATTGAAATCAAATTTGTAAAAGTGTCAATTGAATTGAATAATAATTGGAAGGACATTTTGGTTTTTAGATGGAATGGTAGTTTGTAACGTCTTATGAAGTCTGCATATTACCACTGATCAATTGAATTGTCTGTTTATTATTTTCTCAGACCTCTGTTTTCAAGTACTCTAGAGCTGTTATGAATATTATTTCATCAACTCAATAGAGCCTTTAGTCATATAAAAAAGTCATTTCTTCCTTGACCCTGACACAAATGTCAAAATTGAGACCATCAATGTAAATTGTCTAAAATTGAGAACATTAATTTCCATATCTTTTTATCCCATAATATTACTTTTGTTCAACTAGAAGTATATTTTGGTATTTGGTGCTATAGTGTTAGAAAATGTAGATGATGTTTGGCAAGCCTGCTCAAAGATTTGTCCATTAAGTTTTTGCATTTTTATTTTTCTGCATGGTGCAAATGAGAGAGTACCCATCTACACAAAATAATTCAAAACTAATGGTGACATCTAAAAATGACATATGAAATTTATCATAAAAATTGAAAGATGAGTGAGAAAATTCTTTTAGTATTTTTCTGTATTAAGCTCTAAAGTTTATTATTCAAGGGTAGGTTGTTTTCAAATAATTGCCCCTGTTTACCTTCATTGAGAAATAGACACCAAATCACACATCATGCCAACTTTATAGGATGATCCAACAACTGACTAACGCCTTCAACAAATATGTCTGGCATGTGAATCCTCCACAAACCTTATTTTGCTACGCTCCTGTTTATCGCTTTATCTTTACTCGATTTCCTGCAATTTTAGTATGCACATTACACAGTCCTAAAATCTTTGTTCCTCGATGACACCTGATAGTGTACTTGTCTTTCCTGGATTTCACGGCATTTTAATATATTAGATACCCAACCCCGCGTTTTCCTGAATTGTTTTGATCGTCTCTACATTTATGTGATTTTTACAGTTGTAGTATACTCTTATAAACAGTTGTAAAATCTCATGGTAGATTTTGGCTTTCCTTCATTTCTTGACATTTAACATTCTTACTGATCTCAATTCAAGAGGGAATTTAATTTGATTGGTCATATATTTGTCATAAGATTAAATACAGTAATCGTTTTAAATTCTGACCGTTTTCCACTATTATCAATAGTGCTTTGACTTGATTTTGCTTCTCATCGGGTGTTTTGATAGGCCATCGCTCATTTGGATTCTATTTTATCAATTGGATTTTGACCATGGCATCCAAATATATACTTCAATCTCCTATATGCAACTTCATACAATATTCTCTCTCTTCTATGTCGATAAAATAATTCAGATTTTCGGACAAAACATAGTTTTTCAAGCCAAAACATTAGCTTCTTTATGCAGAAGATCTCTCTTACTTTCTTTGAAACAGCCACGGGGCTAAGGAAAAAGCGGCAAAAAGCCGCCATAATTTGCAGAACAATAGTGTCTATTGTTATTGACCAATCAGATTGCTCCATTTTAGCCCTTTTGGTGGCAGAGGCTGGAGCCGCCACCTATGGATTTAGAGCGAAATTAGCAGCCCTTGGCCGCGAAATTAGCCGCAACTTGACTTTTTGGGACTCTTTTGTGTCTTCAACCAATCAGATTTCAGCATTCTGCTGTTGATTGTTTATTTACCCAACCAAAGAGCTTTATTTTACAATAGGCGATTATGCAAACAACCAATCAGCACGTAGTATTTGAATATTGATCAATTCTTTGAATTATTGGCCAATCATAGACCATCATTTGAATTAGCATTGAAGTATCATCCAATCAGGTAGGTCTATTTTCAAATTTTACATTGTATTTTCCTTTGTTTTCTAGCCAATCAAGGAAGTTTTAATATGGTCGTTATCAGCCTTATTTCCGGCTTTCAGTTCAGCAGAAAGACGGGGGTAAGAAATCGGTTTTATTAATATTTCTTGATTGATCTATAGTTCTTCTACTTACAAGTTAAGACTAAGTTATACTCTACTTGGCCTAATCGATGTAAGAGTTGTAAAGATAAGTATGTAGAACTTATGTTAACAACTCTTACATCTATTAGACCATTACAAATATTGCCTAAGAGACTAAGTCAATGAAGTGAAGGGTGTCTTAGTTCATCACTGAGTTTAATCAAAGATCAACAAAACAGCCCTATTGATTTTCACAAAAAGCGATCTGAAAATAGACACCCAAACACAACATTAAATTAGTCTCAAGGACAAACTAAGTGTGAATAGTAGGAAAGGAAGACAATGAAGACTCCGGATGAACATAGCCAAAAACAAGGTAAGCGAATGTATATTAGAATATAACTGAAATCTATATGGAGTGCTCTACGCAAGGGGTTGTTCAAAACTGCCTTATGGAATCGCTGAGAGAAAGTAATATGGTGAGCTCAAACATCCTACTTTCTCTCAAGACTTAATAGATTGAATAATGTAAAAGATAGGTTTATGGGGATTGCAATACTGATTGGGTTCGCTAACACTTGTAAATGGCTATGTTTAAACATCTTAAAATAGTTATTTACACACAAGCAAATCATATAACTGCTAAACTGTTCATTAAACGCTAAAAAGTACTCGAATTTGAGTGAAAGTTAGTCCCTCTTCTGTTCTTTATTGTCATCTTCTTCTTCCTCTTTTTCTTTATATTCTTCTTCTCCTTCTTCTACAGTCCTTTAACTTTCTATTCAGCATATATCGTTGATTGTTAGCTGATAAAAGAATGAAAAAGGCAGCAAAGCGATCTATGGTTTGGAATATAATCATTTTATTTCTTCAATATTTAAGAGAGATGTAAGCTATTAAGTCCAGTTTAGTCATTGTTATGTATTGTAGTATGATATATTTTAATGACGAATTATGTAATGCCGATCGAGAATATCTCTCTAAGTTTGCAAAATTTCTGCAATCAGCCCACAAGTATGCTTTATGTTTGTTCAGTATTCAGCACGAACCAAAACGATAATTTCAATAAACATTTCTTTGAAAGCTGTAAGGGAAACGCTTTTACTCAGACATATTGTTACGGGAATGTTAAGGATACAGAACCAGTGAATCTCTCTACATGCAATACATTTTTGCACAATCTGATTTCAGTCGTTTCTAATTTTGAGATATGGAAATATATGCGTGTTATTTCAACCAATGTAACAATTTGACTAGATTAAGATTAAGGTAAAAAAGAAATGATGAATTAAAATGATGAAAATCTTCAGTTTACAGAACTTCTGAATTTGATTGAAAGCAATAATTGTTTAGCTTATTGTTATATGCTTCTGTTCTATTATTGAGAAGTGCAAAAATACTCGGCTTGTCCCGCACTAGTTATCAGTCTCATTGAAATGAAATTAAAATAAAAAGAGATATGATACCTCAGAAAAACTATAAAAGTAACATTACAGGAGAGGAATCATGTTGTTAAATAAATTAGAAGGCAAATGATGTTCAGGTAATGAGAGGAAACATTGAGGTGAAGAAATTGGAAGGTAGGTGAACAGTTCTTCTCTTCATCACATAGTTTTTCTGACTCGAACTTAAAAATATTCCTTTTTGCTGTATTGTTTTGTAGTCCTTGACATAAAGTTTTGATTCATGTGAAAGACATGAAAGTAAATAAACTTGAAACAATTAATTAATCTTTGTTATCTGGTTCATTTGTTGAAATGTTGAATTTTAAAGAGGAAATTGTTTCTGTGCTTCCAAGCACGTTCATAAAATGCATTGATGATTAACATTAGATGAATTATTTTCTACCTCCAACCTTCAAAACCCTTAACTACATCATCCATCCACCATCATCCATACACCACCAACCATCAAAACTAACCAGACCCTAACCAACATTGCTATTCTCAACACACTGCTTAAATTCATCTAATGTTAATCAACAAAGGCTTTCAGATAGTTTTTCATTTTTCTGCTAGTTCATTTCTGTAATAATTCTAGTCGTCCTCGTTCTTTCAGCTTTTATCATTAATCAAAGAGAACCAGATAACAAAGTTAAAATGATATTTCAGATGTGTAATCACTTCTCAATTGTCATGATTCAGTTTTATCCACTTTTTCCTATCTCG
The DNA here is from genome assembly GCA_964019165.1 of Mastigias papua. NCBI lineage: Eukaryota > Metazoa > Cnidaria > Scyphozoa > Rhizostomeae > Mastigiidae > Mastigias > Mastigias papua. The sequence goes on from OZ025271.1 coordinate 12,436,065, forward strand.
ATCCTGATTTTTAAATCTATGTTCAACTTGGTATTATTTTCCCTGACATAACAGAATCCATGCTATGTCTCTTATTCTTTGGCCATAGTGATAAAATATAGTTAATCCAAATTATAACTTACGATTGAAGTCCTTGATATAGTCTTCTCTTTGATAGAGCAATAGCATCTTTCATTGACTCCTTAAGTTCAAATAATAAGATATCATGTTATTGCATTATGTATTTAAACATTTAAATCTGATGAAAATGTTGCAATGAATTTCCAACAATCTCCTTGGTTATTGCATTGATAGAATTGATTTCACAAAAGTCCTTCAAATTCATAACAACATTTGTTCAATATCCAAGCATCTTCTTTCCATTAATCATTGTGTCTTTATGGACGTTAATCAGTAACTATATATCATGTCGTGTTAAATATTGAAAAAAAGGAAAATCAAAATAATTTATCAATTAACATAGTTATGATTCACCATTGTTGTTAAATTAGTTTTTGCTCTCTCTATCGTTTTGCCATTATAGTTTCTCGACTCTTATAATTATACACACATACGACTTAAGGACAGATACATATATTAACATATGACTGCTACCTGTTACATTTTTGTCATTTTGAGATGACTGACATGAATGATGAAAGATTTTCTTCTTCCTCCATCCTCTTTTGCGAATGTAGATGCTTCATAGTAAATAAATACTAATATGAAATTTAAATAGATATTACTCTTTGGTTTCCCATTTACACAATTTTGAGTTTAGTATTTGTTCGACGATTTTCTTCTGTCTTACTTCGTTGCCATTTTATATGCTCCATACTAAACATTATAGATAATTAACTTAAATATAAACATACAAGTAAAACATACCTGCTCCAATGATGTCATCTTGAGTTGAGTATTTATTCGACGAGTTTATTCTTTTTCCATCCTTCTTTGCCATTTTATATAGTTCACAATAACAAATGTATATCGATAGCTTAAATATAAACATGCAAATAAAACATACCTCCTCCGATGATGTCATTTTGAGTTGAGTATTTGTTCGATAATTTTCTTCGTCCTTCATTCTTCTTTGCCATTTTAATTAAATATCAAGTTAAATATAAACATAGAAATAAAACATACCTGCTGCAATGATATCACTTTTAGTTGAGTATTGTTCAATGATTTTCTTCTTCTTTCATCCTTATTTGCCATTTTAATTAAGTATAAAACTTAATATATACATACAAATGAAACATACCTGCTCCAATGATGTTATTTTAAGTTGAGTGGGTCTATTTGCTTGATGATTTTCTTCTTCTTTCATCTTTCTGTGCCATTTTATGTACTTCATTGTAACAAGTATATATCGATGACGTAAATATAAACATACACGTAAAACGTACCTGCTCCAATGACGTCATTTTGAGTTGAGTATTTGTTCGATAATTTTCTTCTTCTTTCATCCTCCTGTTCCATTTTGTATACTACATAGTAACAATTATATATCGATAACTTAAATATACACAAACACATGAAACATACCTGCTCCACTGACGTCATTTTGAGTTGAGTATTTGTTCGATAATTTTCTTCTTCTTTCATTCTTCTTTTTCATTTTATATACTTCATAGTAACAATTATATTTCGATGACTTAAATATAAACATACACGTTAAACATACCTGCTTCAATGAAGTCATTTTTAGTTGAATATTTGTCCTCTTATTTTTTTTCTTTTCCATCCTTCTTTACCATGTTAGGTGCTCCTTAAGAACTGTTATATGTAAATAATTGAACATTTGAATATATACACAAGTAACACGTGTTCCATTCATATCATGTTGAGTTGAGTATTTGTTCCGTGATTTGCTTCTCTTTCCATCGTTTTTTGCCTACATCACATGAAGTAGTTGTAAATATAATTGTATCGTTCTTTTGCCATTATTAATGTGACATAATACAAATTATATGAAATAACATGAGGATAAATATATATGCATAACTCATACATGTTCCATTTATGTTATTTTGAGTTGAGTATTTGTTCCATGATTTTGCTTCCTTCTGCTTCCTTCTGCATCCTTCTTGCCATTGCAGACCGGTCTAGAGCCTAAATGCTAACAATTATAAGTAAATAATTTATAGATAAAAAGATACATAACTCATGCGTGATCCGTACTTGTCATTCTGAATTTAGTATATACTTCTTTCCCATTGTGAATGGTCCATAATAATAGGTATATACAAATAATGTAAAGATAAAAATATGCATAAATCGTATTTGCTACATTGTTGTTATTGTGAGTTGAGTATTTGCTGAATCATTCTTTATATCGTTATCTGTTTGTTTTTGAATATTGGTTTGATGATTCTCTTCTTTTACCATCTTTCTTTTAAAATTGAAATGCTAAATAGCAACAATTATAAATAAACTATTTAATGACAAATATATAAGTAAACCATATGTCCTTCATTGACATCAGTTTGAGTTTAGTATTTAGTCGATGATGTTCTTCTGTTTTTTATCTATATTTGCAAACATATATGAAGTGATTGTTTGTACTCAATGTTATATGAATAATTTGCCAATGCAGAACATTAGAGGGGTAAGTATGCTAAATATCTAGAGATAAATATATGCAAAAAATTGTTTGTGCTATATTGATGTCATTGTAAGTTAGGTATTTGTTCTATCATTGCCTTCTTTCTCCATATTTATTTTCCATTTTAACTGTCCTATACAAACAATAATATATAAACAAATATTACAGCACGAAAAAGCGGTACATTGTTTTAACCATACTGAAAAGCTTTTCAGTATGGTTAAAACATGGTACTGCTTTTTCGTGCTGTAGTGAAGTTCTGTAGTACCAACAGACTTTTCTCATAAACAATTATATTAATTTAACGATAAAAGCATGCGCAAGTTTCATATGTCCTTCATTGATATCAGTTTGAGTTTGGTATTTAGTCGATGATGTTCTTCTCTTTTCATCTAAATTTGCAAGCATATATGAAGTGATTGTTTGTAATCAATGTTGTATGAATAATTTGCCAATTCAGAACCTTAATGGTAACAATCATATTTAAATAACGTAAAGATCAAAGAATATATAATACTTAGATAAAAGTGATTGACTTATTGATTGTTCTAGTTTGCATCATCAATGTAAAACTATGCTTTAGGGAGAAGGAGTGCTGATGCATTTCACTAGTGTTTTTATAGTTAACATTCAGTCTATTGTTTTGCCCGTTCAGTCTCTGGATTTGGATGCAAACGTTGATGCAAGCAAACAGTTTTGTTTACATATAAGTTATATTTGGGATGACAGGGGTGGAACGGGGGTTGAAGCAGATGGTAATTAATTATTAATTCTTACTAATACTGAAGGTTTATTACCGGGTAGAGCAGTGTATCCCAAAATAGCCCCAACAATTTACTATAGTATATTTGTAGTTCTCATATTTGATGTTTGATTGTACCCTGTGTTGTTGTTATGGCAACATTTCGCGTGACCAGATGTGTACAGTTCGTTGTTAATACATCGCTTTGTTTGAAGTACTGATTTTTCCGTATTTTCGCTTTGGTTATTCTTCATAGATGTATTTTTTATGATGATATCTTATTTTTTTTGACTATAAATCTGAACCTTTGTTAAAACTCTTGATATTCCCCCCTTTTGATTACACGCTGTTTTACAGTTTTGCTAGATTTGCCCTTAATATCATACTCCTGTCACTAACCACCATTCACACACCTCCAGCCTCAACCTCCTCAACCACCAAACTTCCAGAATCTAGCAATACCACAATAAACTACAACCTTTGCAAAACCTACCAAAGTGTAAAAGAGCGTGTTCTTATTCCAAAAGAGGCGATGCTGATTTGAGTCATTATCTCGCCAGATTCCCTTGTTAATTGTATGAAATGTTGAGAGATGCTCACAAGTTGTTTGAGTTCTAATTTAAAACGTATTAAATCAATTATTATAATTATTATCAATTATTACTGTAAACACATTTCTGAGGCATCTTTAGTTAGGAGGAAAATTCATGACATACTAAACAAGAAGATAAATCTCATGTTTTTCAAATTTGTTTTCCTTATCTTTTCATTTTCACATTAGACGCTTGTAGAAAACTTTAAAGAATGCTCTCTACCCTGTTATAATATGCAGTGTTTCGAATCCTATTGAATTCTGTTCATTCGATTTGCGCCATGCACATGCTTTTGCAACTAATGCTTCGTGCATTCCCAAAGGATTGTTTCGTTACCTGCAGTTCTTTCTGCTAAAGCATGGTCTGTCGAATGACAAACATCTCTAATTATCCCAGAGATTTCCGAAGGCCTTCTTCAGCATTTTGGCCAATTTTCAACTGCCTATTATTATTTTGAACTGCTTATTGCTGATTATTAATCGTTCATCGAAAGGAGATTGTGGTTGTTGAAGCTTATACGATGCTTCTTGTGTCTGAGACGGATATGTCTAATGGATATGACATGACATGCTTAGAGTTGCAAACAACAAGAATGAAGTATAGGAAGTTTACTTATCTGTGTTTCTCATGTCGTCTATAGGCATTATTCCATCGCGTCAGGATTGAAATGTTTCATCATTGCATTGCAAAGTGTTACAACTTAGCGTGCATGTTGGAAGGTTGGAAATCTGACCTGAAATGCAGGAAAATACTGTAAGTATCACATCGAATTTTAAAAGATTCATGTTACAATTTTGCAATTTATAGTTGATATTTGTTTTTATGCAATTCTCTATGTTTCCAGCCAGTATTTGAGATGAAGGTTGAGTTTGCCGCCAAGCCTTTGCTACCCCTCGTGCATGAAATTTAAAGCAATGTTGTTGCTGAATTCACAGACATTGCAAATTAAGTCCTTTTATAGACTCAAGGCCACAAGTAGCTACAGTAAAGTGCGAACGAGTTGTAATTAGAAGATACATCGTGAATACTTGCCTTAGATTAATTTGATCTCACAGAGTAATAACATGGAGTGATTTCATGACCGATGTCCAAGATGCAAGGATCGAAAGTGATGTGTGCAAAGCTATTTATACCCTTGCTCGCATTGACCTCTGGGTCTATTGTTTGCAACTGGATGGAACTGTATCTACGTATCTATTGCAAATATTTTGAGATGATTTCTATATTTTATTCAAGTATTCTTAGGGTATAAATTGTTTAATGTTTACTTGCAAGTATTGCATGAATTTAGAACTCTATTTGATTAAAGTTCCTTCATATTTACCGCCTGTTTTGTTGTAATTCACGACTTTCCATCCACTTCCTTCTGTCAGTTTTCCCATCTTTAGTTTTATTTCTTTTAAAAATCTGTTTTGACGGTAGCATGACTTTCTTAGGCCAAGCGTGTTATTACATTAATTTTCTCCAATTTTAGGAGATTTTTCATGCAATGAAGATGTCATGTCATTTGCACACAGAGAGAGCACAGATTATAAACAGCCTTTATGTATAACATTTTAGCAACATTTCTATTCTTTGATGACAGATGTGTCTTGTAAAATCAGCTGTTTTTCTGTTGTTTTCTTCTTAATTCCCGGGATTTCCTCAGGGGGTATATTATTCCTTATACATACACATCTTTATAGTCGATCGCACGTGTCAGGAGATTTTTACCAATGCTACGCCCTTGAGATTCAACATGCTTCTTTATGATAATATCCAGAGAGAATAGAGCCCTCAAACGTCAAATTGCTCCTATCGTGGTTTGTGTCTTGTGATATTCAATTAAAATATATGTTTGTTTGCCCCGTTGTCTATTCAATTGATTATTGCGACTAATAGACCCAAAGTCATAACCAGAGGCTGTTCTGTTTTGCATTTCAAAATCCCGTACTGTAAACTGCTCAATTTTCAATTTTACAGAAGTTGCATGGCAAATACACTTCATCCATTTTCATAATTTACTGCTTAAAGCTCTCAGCCGTCAAATTGCTCTTATATTGTTCGGTCTGTTGTGTTATTGAACTGAAATATAACCTTACTTGCTCTATTTTCTAATCAATTCATACAAATCGAAGTTGAGAGCATCTTGGCCTAGATCCATAACTAAGAGCTGTTTTCTTTAGGATTTCCAATCCCTTAATATAAACTGGTTAACTTTGTCTAAACTACAGAGAACGCATCGTAGATAGTATTCATCCATTTTCATAAATGCACTGCTTTGAGATTGTACAACAGAAAGTCAATGAACTGAATTCGCAATATCATCATCGACAAAATGATAGAATTAACTACTAATTCTCATGATTACTAACACTACTCAAAGGTGAATGAAATGTAACTATTAAATTAATATCTTAAAAGAGTTACGAATATGAAAGAAGAGAATATGAAAAGCCAAATGATGTCTTCATCGTATGAGGTATAAAAATTTTTTGTTACGATAGAGGTATTAAACATTTGACAATGCATTATCCACCGCTGTGTCTTAATTGAGTATGTCTTTGATAGTAGTATACTCATCTTCTATAGGATGCAGATATGATAGTTTAACTTAAATTAAACAGTGTAATCAACAATTTTAAAGCCTTTGACGGAAACACTATCAGTCATCTACACATTTTATTTGGCACCTTCGAATTCAATTCAATTCAATCATAAATTCAATTCAATCATAAATTCAATTCAATCATATGGGTTAATAGAAAATACAACTCATCACAAGCAATAGCTGACAACATGAGAAGGTCCTGGGATTAAGACAACATAACGAATGACATGCATTTCACATCAATATTTTTGAAAACAACACGTTTTAAACTTGTAATGGACAATAGGGAAACTTTGAAAGACACGATCATTGCAACCCATCTTTGATACAAGGGGGAGGGGGCTCAATCCAAAGCTCTACACCCTGAGCCACCCTTAGAAATCACTCCAGGCTATTAAACTGAAATCGGAGAATCATAACATTCATGGATGTGTGAACATATTGATGGAGAGAGGATGGCACGTGATCTTACTGCCAATTGCATTATGTAGTAACCAGGATTTTAAGGTTCTGGACATATCACGTGTTTTCGTAAAATCAAGAGATCAGGGTGAACGAAATCTTGTGGCCAAGAGATATATGTCGAGTTAAACCATGTGCAATTTATATTGATAAATCTGAAGTGATCGAATTGATTGGAAAAGCTTTGATATGGGAGGGAGTAGTCTTAAGTGGCATGAGAATATTTCAAAAAGATACAAGGATGTTGCCACGGATCTTTGAAATTAACCTGTGCATTGAGATTATGAACGTTCAACATACTGGTAATGAAAACTCCTGCTTTCAAAGATTCAACATTTATGTTAATATCATTCCTTGTAAATGAAAGTAGAAGCGAGAAGTACACTAAAGCATAGAATGTGTCTGACAATACGTAAATATAACGGTTAACTGATTTATGAACAAAATTTTTCAAATACATTCCTATTATTACAGAAGTCGTTATGAATAGAAACAATGGATAAATATTTGCTAGTTTTATGTATCTTGCTCTATCAAATTATTCTGCAAAATCTCCAATTTCTAATGAATTCCAAGGTTCAATTGCAAACCCAATAGTCAACTGTTTTTGAGTTGATAAATAATGGAATAAAAGTTCACCGTATCATGCAATTCTATCTAAAGCTTAAAAAGTATATATCATAGCAGAAAGCATATATGTTAGTTGTTAGTTCCTCAAGTGGTGCATCACACATGCAACTTTTTGAAACTTGTAAAGCTCCTCCATAGCCTTTACTTTCCATTCCCAGTAATATTCCAATGGCCTGAAACGTAAAAATTAACAAATATTACAGTTGCTTAAATACTAAATCGCAAAAAACAGGTGAGAACATTAAAATTTGAGCCAAAATCAGAGCCAGTTACCAAACATGGAAATGAAAAAGAGAAGCCTTTGAAGTAGTACTATAATGTAATGTAGACGGGGGGCCTTGTAAATCAGCACTCAATGAGAGGCTACCTTCCTAAAACATATGAAATGAAACGAAACGAAGAGTGTTTCTTCCTGGTATTCTTCAAATTAACAACAGTGAATAGGCACCCATTGGTCAACCATGTAGCCAAATTGGGCAGAATATTCATCCTGTTACGCGAATCTACCCCCATCTAGTTGCATATTTCGGTTCACATATTGGTCGTGTTCCAGTGTCTCATACTCTGACGAGGAGCATACGAAAAAGTGCTTCTAGGGTACTAACGAATGTTCCCAACAGACAGTTTATTAAAACTTTATAAAAATATCAAAATATATAAACTTGGGAGTAAATCGTTTTTCATTTGTATCTCTAGCTAGTACAAACTAGTTGATGTCACAAAAAACAATGATAAGCAACAGAACATTGAACTAGTTTGTTATTTTTTGGTTAATAAACATCGATAAGTTAAACTCTTTCAATGTTTTCCAGACTCCTGAGAACCCTGTAAGAATGTCCATACTACAATACGTTTAGAAATAACTGCTTGGCTGACCATTCCTTCTAGTGACAATGGTTGCCTCTTTCTGAAGGTTACATGTTTGTTTTCTATATGAAACTTTTAGTCTTTTTCCATACAAGTGTCTTTGACACTAACATAAAAAATCCATTGATTAGTTTTCTGTTGGTAACTTCAGCTAATTGTCTCGCAAACTTACCCAGATAATCAGAGAGAACATTTGTGTAATAAAAGATCAAAACATAGACTTAAGAAAAAGTGTGCTAAGTTCAAGATAAGAGATAAATACTATCATGCCTCATTTCGACAATCAGATTGTGGTGTTCTCAATGATAATTAGGGTGATGACGAGTGATGATGGGCCTAAGGAAAGCAAAAAGCAAGCAGGGTTATTAATACAAAGATTTAAACTATGCTTATATAGTATGAATGTTACTCATAAACCCAGTCGTACTTATCCTGCTATAACAATATCTATGTTCATAAACCCAGTCGTACTTATGCTCCTATAACAATATTTATGTTCATAAACCCAATCGTACTTATGCTGCTATAACAATATCTATGTTCATAAACCCAATCGTATTTATGCTGCTATAACAATATCTATGTTCATAAACCCAATCGTACTTATGCTGCTATAACAATATCTATGTTCATAAACCCAATCGTACTTATGCTGCTATAACAATATCTATGTTCATAAACCCAATCGTACTTATGCTGCTATAACAATATCTATGTTCATAAACCCAGTCGTACTTATGCTGCTATAACAATATCTATGTTCATAAACCCAGTTGTACTTATGCTGCTATAACAATATCTATGTTCATAAACCCAGTCGTACTTATGCTGCTATAACAATATCTATGTTCATAAACCCAGTCGTACTTATGCTGCTATAACAATATTTATGTTCATAAACCCAATCGTATTTATGCTGCTATAACAATATCTATGTTCATAAACCCAATCGTACTTATGCTGCTATAACAATATCTATGTTCATAAACCCAGTCGTATTTATGCTGCTATAACAATATCTATGTTCATAAACCCAATCGTATTTATGCTGCTATAACAATATCTATGTTCATAAACCCAGTCGTACTTATGCTGCTATAACAATATCTATGTTCATAAACCCAGTTGTACTTATGCTGCTATAACAATATCTATGTTCATAAACCCAGTCGTACTTATGCTGCTATAACAATATCTATGTTCATAAACCCAGTCGTACTTATGCTGCTATAACAATATCTATGTTCATAAACCCAGTCGTACTTATGCTGCTATAACAATATCTATGTTCATAAACCCAATCGTACTTATGCTGCTATAACAATATCTATGTTCATAAACCCAATCGTACTTATGCTGCTATAACAATATCTATGTTCATAAACCCAATCGTATTTATGCTGCTATAACAATATCTATGTTCATAAACCCAATCGTACTTATGCTGCTATAACAATATCTATGTTCATAAACCCAGTCGTACTTATGCTGCTATAACAATATCTATGTTCATAAACCCAATCGTACTTATGCTGCTATAACAATATCTATGTTCATAAACCCAGTCGTACTTATGCTGCTATAACAATATCTATGTTCATAAACCCAGTTGTACTTATGCTGCTATAACAATATCTATGTTCATAAACCCAGTCGTACTTATGCTGCTATAACAATATCTATGTTCATAAACCCAATCGTACTTATGCTGCTATAACAATATCTATGTTCATAAACCCAATCGTATTTATGCTGCTATAACAATATCTATGTTCATAAACCCAATCGTATTTATGCTGCTATAACAATATCTATGTTCATAAACCCAGTCGTACTTATGCTGCTATAACAATATCTATGTTCATAAACCCAGTTGTACTTATGCTGCTATAACAATATCTATGTTCATAAACCCAGTCGTACTTATGCTTCTATAACAATATCTATGTTCATAAACCCAGTCGTACTTATGCTGCTATAACAATATCTATGTTCATAAACCCAGTTGTACTTATGCTGCTATAACAATATCTATGTTCATAAACCCAGTCGTACTTATGCTGCTATAACAATATCTATGTTCATAAACCCAGTCGTACTTATGCTGCTATAACAATATATATGTTCATTTCCATAAGTTAGAAGTTGTCAAGAAGTTTGTGTATTTAGGCAGCACGTTGAATATGACTGGCACTCTAGATGATGAAATATTCTTGCAGATCTGTAAAGCAAGTGTTGCGTTAGGGAAGCTAGGATTTCCTTGCGTACTAAGATCAAAGTCTACAATACATATGTACTTTCTTCCCTTCTCTATGCATATGAAACTTAGACGACACAAAGAAAACATCTTCAGCGTCTTGAAGGCTTCAATCAGCAATGCTTGAGGAATATTCTATGCTTAAGCTGCAAAATGTATGTTAGTGATGTCGAGGTATTAGAGAGAGTCCAGTGTCGGAGTATAGAATCAATGATATTTCAGCATTGATTAAGATGGAGTGGACATGTGGTCAGAATGGCAGAAGAGCTAATTCCTACGCAGCGCGGCGCCTGTATGATGAACTTGTCCACGAGAAGCGTCTGGCTGAAAAGCCGAAAATGAGGTATAAAGATTGCTTGAAAACAATTCTAAAGAAGTGATGTATTGATGGAGCAACCTGGGAAAGCACAAAACTATGAAAAGATGTCAGTGGAGGAAAGAAGAGTACAATGGAAAGGACAACTTGAAGAATGACAGGGTAAGGTATAACAAACTGAACAAAGATATCCGGAAAACACACATAAATGAAGCAGTTGATAAGATGAGAAGTCAGGTCGGATATAAATGAGATATATGTAATCGTCTGTGCTTGACTTAAAAAGTAACCAGAAAGTACATAAACGCCGCAAAAAAATCGATTACAATCTAAGTGATGTTACAACATGTCGCGAGTGTGCAGAAGTATGTAAAAGTGGAGCAGGGTTAAAACGTCATGTAAAAATTCACGGCAAAAATGTTGCAGAGACTTTTGCCAGACCTGTCCATGTCTGAAGAACCTGCATCAAGGAATTCAAGTGTCTAGCTGGACTAAAAACCCACAGCAGGGCAGCTCACCAATGAAATGTTTTTGCCAAGCAATGGCAACACTCGAATATGAGTTGCAGCTATCATATCAGCATCAATGCACAACCAGCATACTGAAATATGTAAGACGGGAATGTGAAGCTTCGAGGGGGCAGTAGTAAGAGGCCATTGCATATTGCATGTAAAAGGTGTTATCTGCACACAGTTAGTGGCTTTGCAATCGTGTCAGGAAACTTACTGTTGAAAGTGGAAGAAAACTGCATCCAGTGGATGAATGTGTGTGAGAGGCAGAAAGACTCTGCATGAGAAACAAGTAAATTATTAAAGAGTGAAATAAATCAATAACTATTAAACAATAATCATTGAGCAATTATGAAAATTAAGTTAATGAATACAAAATTATACATGCTGTACAACATTATTTTATGCAATGAGAATTATAAAGAATTGTAAGAATAAACAACAAAACTTGTAAAAAAGTGCCTACAATTGCTTAGAAGCCACCATTGATAGTGACATCAAGCTAAATAAAATACTTCAAAAGGACCAACAATATCTGGGTTGATCTGAGAATACATCACCAAATAGACAATGCTATCTGAATACAACTTACGCTATAATGAGGAGGCACTCCATTATAATAGATTTGAGATGCTGGTGCTGAAGGATTCATCTACAAAAGAAGATAGAAAGAATTAAATACAATAGACAGATAGCAAATATCTCATATATTTTACTAGATATTCATTAGATTGAACAAATGGTCTATGTAATAAAACTGCATTCGAATCACATGTTCTTTTCATTAGAAACATACTTCCCCCCTTCAGCCTTGATGTCTCATAATAGTTGTAAGGGATACAGCTGGGATACCGATGCTGAAGGGTAGATCTAAAAGAGAAGATAGCAAACAACTAAGCAAGCATATAACTATATCTAAAATGGTATATTGTGAATTGATTAATACGGTATCAATCTCTTCAAAAAAGTAAACAAAGGTATTCTTGTCACTAAATTACTCTTGCTTGAAATTCCATTCCAAACATTGTTTCAGTGAATGATGTCCTTCATCAATCAGACAACACTGGTGAATGTACACATTAAAAACTGCATAGAAATACTCTTGGGAGCGTATGCATGTAGATTCATATACAATACATTTATCCGACTTCAACTTACGTCATATTGAGAAGGTACATCGCCATAATACTTGCGATACTAGTGCTGAAGGATTCATCTACAACAGAAGGATGGAAATAATTAAACTAACATATAAGAAAAAAAGATCATAAATGTCATTAGACATTAATTAGATTCGTCTAATGTATTATTGTGTATGATTAAACCAATATATAAGAAAAACCATCATAAATGTCATTAGATATTAATTAGATTCGTCTAATGTATTATTGTGTATGATTAAACCAATATATAAGAAAAAAACATCATAAATGTCATTAGACATTAATTAGATTCGTCTAATGCATTATTGTGTATGATTGCATTTCATGGAATATTGAGAGAGTACACCCCTTTCATGAAAGAGAGATTTGAATGTTGAAGGATGTATGAATAAGATAAGATAAAGAACAGTAAATATAACAGACACAACAAAACATATATATCATGAATATCATTAGATATTCATTAGATTTATTAAATGCATTATGTATTAAAAATTATCCGATACAGTTATTTGACTTCAATTTACATCACATTTAGAAGGTACATCACCATAATATTGAGATACTATTGTCGAAGGATTCATCTGCACGAGAAGATGGATGTTACTTATTAAGAATAACATATAACAAAATCAGTTCATTTCAATTCTCAATATAAAATTCCAAAAGACACAGGTAAATTAAAATTAAAAATAAAACAATTGTTTATATACAGAGAAATTTAAATATAACTCAAATTAAAACATATGAATAAAATACAATGATAAATCTGAATGTAGGGAATTTGTTAAGGGGGAATCCTATCAATAGGTAAACTAATTGAGGAGAGGTCATCCCCCTGCTTTCAGAAAATAATCAAAGATTTGCTTAAATATTGATATTTAAGGAGACTGGCGAAATGAATGTGCACTTCATTAAGTGGATCTAATGTACTATGATGTAATATGATATTTCATAATCAATCAATCAATCAATCAATCAGTCAATCAATCAATCAATCAAACAATCATTAAACACAGGAATCAAATAACTATTTTGCCAACAAACCAATTAATAAACTAGCTAATCAATCAATCAATCAATCAATCAATCAATCAAATCATTATACCCACCACTCACAAAATTAGCTTGCCGACCAACCAATCAATCAATCAACTAGGTAATAATTCACTCCGTCAGTCAATCAACCATTCAATGGCTCAATCAATCAATCATTATATCACACAATCACATGACTATATAGTCAATCAATTAATCAATCCATCAATCGATTTATCCATCAATCAATCAACCAATCAACCAATCAACCAATCAACCAATTAATACATAAACCAATCGTCAAATGTAATCAAGCATATAATCAGTTTCTTAACAAACCAATTAATAAAATAGTTACTCTTTCAATCAATCAGTCAATCAATTAGTCCATCAATCAATCGTTATATTATCTAATCACATGACTAGATATTCAATCAATCAATCTATCAATGAGGCAATCATAATTTTTTCCACATATAAATCAATATAGTATAACAAAATAATCACTAAATCAATGATTAAATCAAATGAATCACTAGAGTGATTACAACATGATAGTAGCAACATACTTGTACTTGCATCATCATGATAAATATTGTAGCTGATATATTCCACAATACAAAATGATCGATATTCCTCCGCAGAAGACGAACTTAATTCACAGTGACGACATTTCATATCTGAAAGTATATCTACACCACTTTAGCATATCATATAATAGGTTACGAAAATAGGTGCAACAGTCACGAACATAAGCGCAAATGTGCCCTTTAGCTCAACAGTTGTTCCAATTCATTTCAACCATTAATGCATGAAAAGTGGAAAACTTTCAATGCAGGAAATGTTATATGAGCATTGTCGTTTCGTGAAATTTTGCAAAATACCAATCTTCCTAATTTTATTATAAGACAACAAAAGTTAAGTGAAAGCTTTCGTGGGACGGCAAATTGTTGTTAAGAAGAATTAAAACTACGTTAGAATAAACTGAAGAACACAATAAAACGTTTAGACATGATGACATCTTTTACCATGCTCAAAAAGTTAAAAAAATAAACTACGTTAGTTAAACAAAAGTAGAAATATGTACAAAAATGCATGCTATTTTGAATGAAATAATCAACGAACTTCAAAGGGCAGTAATTAATGTATCTATCAGCTGGCATCTAAGAAAAGCCAAGGAACATTTGCAATTTTAAGGGGTGAAATCCCAAATGCAAAAGGAAACTTGCTGCGATATAAACCTGTTTGAATGCCACAAAAGAAAGTGTACGAAGTGTTTCTTAAAATAACAAAGATGAAAAGGGATGGAGTTTGTGACATTTACCACAGGGCATCTTTTCAGGAATCACAACTAGGTGGGTGGGGCAAAGTAACGAGGGCATTAAGGAATGTTGCTCTTCAGGGATGTACATCAGTTAAAAGTTAGGGCTTGAACAGTGAGCAAAAGCACATCAAGCTGGGGGATCTGGGGTCACACCTGGAAAACTTTTGTAAAAACAAGATCCTCAGAATCGGAAAACGCTCCTTTCAAGCAATATCTCTTACTTAGTATGTATGCACGCCTTTCTATAAGAACACTGGCCCAAGGCCTAGTAGTAATTTCTTAATTTCTGGTTTTTAAAAGCTTCTTAAAAGTTTCTTAAATATGTGAAGAAACTTGCAATGATAACAAATGTAAAACGGAAAACATTGTCTTGTGTAAAACCCATAAAGCTTAGAACATAACATATAATGTACAGGAAACTAGTTAAATCCAAAGAGGACAAAGGGTCTACGAAACTGTGAAAGATGCCACATAAAGTTCTAGAGTTTCTTAACTCTTTCTTTGTCGTTCTAAAAGTTTCTTAAATTCTAGGCTTTCTAGTACGAGGTTTCATATAATCAGGTTTCTTATAAAAAAGCGTGTATTTATCTATTCTTGTTCTGAAGAGACTTCAACTCCAATGAGAACAGACACATCCAAACTGTAAGGTTTTATAGACACTTGCAATACTGATATAAAATCAGCTGTTTGTGAACAAGATAAACTGCCAGAAACAATTAGTAACAAGGATCTTTTTCTTGCAAAACACTATTAAGTCTACTAATATGGAGTCGATAGGGCAAACTTTCCAAAGTAGAGACAACATCTGCTTAATTTTTGTGGATTTTTCCGAGATTACAATACTAAATTCGTGTGAATTGTTTTCAATGTTTTCTTTTAAATGAGAAGAACTAAAATATAATATTTGTAGGATTTTTTTTTACTTTATTTGACAAAACGCATTGGCAATGGCTCCTACTAGCCCAATGGCTGCACGGTTCATGTTGCTCTTCAAAATCGAATGATAATCTATACATTTAACCAACAAATTTATTCATAAAATTTCCTTCATGATTTGCATCATTTCATGGAGAATCATAATAAAATAAGGGACCGAGTGGGGGGGCACCGTAAGATTGGAGAGTCAAAGAGGCCTTGGTTTGCTTATTTTTAGGCTCTCTCGATCAAACATGAAATTTAAGTTTCCCTCTCAAAGGGATTGCACAGGGCCCCCTTGTTTCGTGACAAATGATAAATCCTATAATATAAAGGTATACGGATTTTCATTTATTGTAATCAATTATTAGACGGGGGAAGGAGTACCTTCACAGTTCCATAACTGCTTGCGCTGATCAGATGATGTGCATCCTGTGTGTAAATGGCGTTATTCACGAAGGATGTATGCCCCCGGAATTCTTTGAGAGTTCGGCCTGATTTCAGGCCATGAATTCTGGATAAAAAAAATAGCAAATAAGGGTCGTACAAAAACAGTGCTTGATAAGTTATAGCAAGCAAATGGTAGAAGAAATATTGAATGGAAGCGGTTTGGAAAAAACCTGAAACACAACGAAGGAGAAGAGAAGCAACGAAAAGAAAGCGGAGAAGATCGAGGAGAAGATCGAGTAGAATAAAGAGGAGGAACAGTGGAGGAAGATAGAGAAGAGAAGAAAGGGGTAGAAGAAGTAGAAGATAGAACAGAAAAAGGACAAAAAGAATGAGGACAATAAAGAAGAGAATCAAGAGCAGAAGAAAGAGGAGAAGAAAGGAGAGAAAAAAAGAAGAGAATAGGAGAGCACAGGGGAGAAAAGGGTGAAAAGAATGAGGAGATGACACTGAGAAGACAAAAGAGAATAAAGAAAAGAAGAAAGACGCGATGACAGAGACGAATATGAGGGAGAAAAATTCGAGAAGAGAGAGTGAGAAGAAGACATTGAAGAGGAGACAAAGAGGAGAAGAAAGAGGACAATGGTTAAAGAATATATATAAATGCCAGTCTTAGAAGTCATACTATGTAAACATGATATGCTATATATGGTGTATTTTGCACTACACCTAAGCCAAAACAAAAGTCAAGATTGGTTAACGACGTTTGTTAAATTCGCTCAGTCAAAATCGAGCTTGAATTCATATAGGATGTATCGCAACAAAGATGGCGTTACCTTACTTGTGAGAGATATTTGTTGATATAATTCTGCAATTCGATTAGTCAAGTATAAAAACATACGCAATATAAACAAATATCGAAATACACACTTGATAGTTGTGTCATAAGATGACGTCAATAGCTGTCCGGAATCTTTTGAAAAAGAGACTGATGTCACACCCTTCAAATGTGCACTTTCGAATCTTCGGAGGCATTGCCAGATTGTATTTTCCATACCTGAAAAAATATCATAAAAAATGCCTTAAAAATAATTTGCTAAATCCGTTTCCTGATCCAAGTGACAAGATCATCAGCCAGCTATATGTAACATGCTTTGATGTGTATTTCCAGTGACAGGTTGACAAAGGTCTGGTTATGTCAAAGATTTGAAACATGTCTTCATATATGTTTAAGGGCGTCATTGCGACAAGATTTGGCTGCGTCAAGTATTTGAAACATGTATCGATGTGTTCGGAGTGACAGCTTGGTAAAGAGGAAGACATGAAAATACAAGACAAAGGTTAGAAGAAGCTAAGATAGGGAGAAGATTTGAATACAATTAGAGGGAGATCAGAAGGATAAAGAACGAAGAGATATCATCAAAGACACAGAAAGAAGAGATATGATCAAAATATGGAGAAACGTAGAAGCTAAGATAGGATGATGATAAAAAGATATGAAAGTACAACAGGAAGATAAGGAGAAGGCCTGAAGAAAATAAGGATATAACAGAGATATGAAGAACATAAGATAAGAAGACGAGAAGATACAAATAAACTGAGGAAGAAAGATAACTAAGGAAGAGAACTCTACAGATTACCTTTAATTTTCCATCAAGGTTGCCAGTGGATAGCATTTCACTATCACGGCTAAATGACATACAAAGCACAGCATCTTCCATCAACATAAAATTGTCCTTAAATAGAAAATTCAGTAATATCATTTCTTTCATTAGGCTGCTACAATATTGGGTAATATTGCTCTATTACAATGAATATAAAGATATCTTACAATATCAACATACAAAGCACTGCATCTTCCGTCAGAATAAAATTGTTCTTAACTAGAGCACTATATAATGCTTTTATTTTCATTCGGTGATACTAATGTTCCAGTGAAAGTAATAACATAAGAAATATTAAATCTAATTTCCTTCTTGTCTAACCATTTTTTCTGTATCTCATTCTACACCATATCTGTTCTTTCTTTGAAATCGCTTCTCATCCCTTTTTAGCTTCGATTTCTCTAGGTTGTTCAATGTTATTACTTCAAATCAAAGCCTCGTCTATCCAATACTGTCCATTCTGCCCTCCATATTGTATTCCTGCTTAGTCAAAACAAAGCTCTGTATTCCATTCCTGTCAATATCTGTTCTTCCAGACTCTGTCTTACCCCTTCCTATTCCGATCTCTCCACTAATCCCATCCAATTCTCTACAACTCTATCCTTTCTATTTCCATCCCTACCCATCCACCACAGTGCACTATAAAGCTCACTGTCTCCTCTCTTTCATGCTCATACAGTATCCAATGTGTAAACTACAAAATGTACTGTCATTTCCTGAATTTTTACATCATTTCAATGGTGAGCTATAGAAAAAGAGAGAACAAACCTCTGATTGATATTTCAAGTCTTTACGGATTTTACCGGTCTGAAAATTCCATACTTCAATGAATCCGTCCGCACTCCCAGTAACTAAATATTGTCCGTCCGGTGAAAATGCAGCACATTCTGGGTGAGCTTTTGTTCCAAACTGAAAAAGAAACACAAACACTCATGAAAAAGCCTAAAATAAAATACCAACCTCGTTCTAACTGTAAAATAAAAACCTCGTTCTCACCCTACTATAAAATATTTCAGTATACTGGTATCGGCATGAAATCTGTCATGTGACGTACCTTCGATTCTGTAATGAGCAGCCAGGAGGTAAAATACAAAAGTGATTGCTTTGACAGTTTCTTGCAACAACAACAACCAAAATAACAACAACAAACCAACCTTGATGACTTTGCTTATCTGTGTAGGATATTTCTCTTCCTCTTGCTCCTTTACAGCGGCTTTGCCTCTAAAGAGGTCAATTGCTATACCAGGGGGTAACAGTCCTTGATACTGCTGCCATTTTAATGCCTGACCGAGTAGAGCCATCAAACGTGATGGGGGTACAACACTTACTTCGCCAGACAATGCTAAAGTGTAGAAGAGAAATAATATCTTATACATTGCTAATTATTATGTTAATTACCTAATTACTTCTTTATTTGTTTACCTACTTCCTTCACTTAGCACTTACATATAAACTTTTATATGTACATATTCAATTTCAAGCATAATTACTTTACCTACATACATACATCCTTTTATAACAAAGAATTAAAATTGACTACATAAACTTACATCATCCATGGCTGCCATAGATGGCAAGGACATTTTGTCTGCGAGTTCCATCTATGACAGCCACTTACAATAATCATATATTACAATTTATCAAGATAAAGGAAAACAACAAACAAAAGTCACTAATTTCAACTAATTTCAACCAGGTGTCTCAAAAAGGAGGCTCTAGCACCATAAAACACCTTTAACCAGGTGCTAGCTCAAAAGTTTGAATGTATGTGAGCACCCAATAAATAGATAACAAATTAAAATACATTAAAATAATAGTGTGCAGACAAATGAATTAATAAGTCATATTCAGTGAGAGAGAGTAGATGGCAGAGAGTTTGGTTGGTTCAATGTCAACCAATCATCTCAACTAGACTAGGCATCCAATGAAAAACACCCAGCTAGATTAGGCATCCAATGAAAAACACCCAGCTAGATTAGGCATCCAATGAAAAACACCCAGGTAGATTAGGCATCCAATGAAAAACATCCAACTAGATTAGGCATCCAATGAAAAACACCCAACTAGATTAGGCATCCAATGAAAAACACCCAACTAGATTAGGCATCCAATGAAAAACACCCAACTAGATTAGGCATCCAATGAAAAACGCCCAACTAGATTAGGCATCAAATGAAAACCAACCATTTGGATTATGCATGTAAGGGCAACAAGTCCTATGGGTTGAACGCATCCAAAGTCAAGATACTTCCTTAACTGTACTTATCCATTGACTATTAAATAAATTCTGTTTAAAATATCATATAATCATCAGCTTTTGTTGATGAAAAGTCAGGATTAAAATAAGGATTTACTAAACCTTGAGCAATTGAAGTTCTTTGCTTTTCCTTACTGCTTCCATCTGGATAGGCCTTAAATTATGGAATAAAGATTATGTATTCAGTTAAATGTAAACATAAACAAGGTTGAGAAAAGATTTGCCTAATGAAATTCCTTGAATTTTTCATGATCTGGATCTTGATGGCCCTCCATGATCTACTCTGCTCATGAATATGTTTGTATAAATCAATTAATCATCAGACAATCATCTGATAATCATTGGCAAATCATTCAGCCAATCAATCACTCAAGCAGTCAATTAATAAACAAATTAATGATTCAATCAATCAATCATTTAAATCTTGTGATCTACAGGATAAAATAAAATGATTTAAATATAAACTGTCATACCTCTCTTGGATCAAAATAAGATCTAGCAAGGAGATTTTCAAGACGAAGATATCTGTCAGGCTGATGCTGTTTAAGCATAATCATTGGGTCAGCCTGTCGAAGTAGTGATCTAGCAGCACCAAGTTCTCTAAGCTCAATCAATTCAACAGCTATCTAAAATTAATAAATGTATATAATATATAATATGGAATGATATAATATAATGTAATATAATATATTATAATATACTATACTATACTATATGATACTATACTATACTATACTATACTTTACTATACTATAATATAATATACTATAATATAATACAATATCATATGATATAATACATTATAATACATAAATGTGGACATCTTTCAGACTACATAGTATACTGCAAGGGCAGTTCAAGAGAAAATTTTCACTGAGTCAAATCTGAAGGTTCATGGGATGCTTGTTGGCCACACCTTTGCAGTTAACTCACTAAATGCTACCATATTGACATAAAGCCAATATATAAGTCTTTTCTTTCTCCTTCATATCTCCTACTTCTTTCCACATTCAGTAATAGATTTTGTGTGTTTGGCTTTTCTACTTGAAATGTCATCCAACCTTCAATCATATCAGTGGATCCAAACAGTGTGTGTGTGTGTGTGTGTGTGTGTGTGTGTGTGTGTGTGTGTGTGTGTGTGTGTGTGTGTGTGTGTGTATGTGTGTGTGTGTGTGTGTGTGTGTGTATGTGTGTGTGTGTCTGTCTGTGTGTGTGTGTGTCTGTCTGTGTGTGTGTGTGTGTCTGTCTGTCTGTGTGTGTGTGTGTCTGTGTGTGTGTGTGTTAGTGAGTGTGCTAGTGAGTGTGTATTAGTGAGTATCTAAGTTAGACTGAAGGGTTTCTTCATAAATCTGATTATGGCAGGGGCATCATTTCACAATACAACAGATACTTGATACAAATGAATTGAATTATATCATCACCTGTTCATAAAGATCAATAAGAGTTTTGTCAGGTAATTTCAATGATTGTATAGCCTGTAGTACAACATCCCAATGTCCATTGCTTATATCTGATACAAAACTCTCCGCACTGTCAACAGTATTTAGGGTCACACCAGTTTCTTCCTAAAAGCAAATGAAATAAAGATAAAATAAATTAATATAGTATAACTGGAAATAAGTATGAAAAGTAACACCCAAGCAATGTATCTGTAAGCAACCAGTTGAAGATAATGTGACAGAGGCATTAACAATGGACATAGCAACTAAGTACATTCTGCATACATTGTCACGGTAACATCCTAGTGGGGTACATTATCATCAATTCACTGCAAAAAGCAAAGGTAAATCTACACAAATGCCTCTACTTCCATTGAAATGAATATAGATTGATAATCAAAAGTATCATGAACCTGCAAAGTTGTAAATGTTCTGATGAGGCTGTTTTCTTTGAGACATTGCTGAATAAGTCGAATGACACTAAAAAGAAATTTGGAGATATGAAAAATAACCAGTAAAATAAAAGTAGTCAATGGGAATTTGCTAATGCACTACAAAAACATCCTGTGCTAGTGTGTCCACATTTGTTTGTGTGTGTGTGTGTGTGTGTGTGTGTGTGTGTGTGTGTGTGTGTGTGTGTGTGTGTGTGTGTGTGTGTGTGTGTGTGTTTGTGTGTGTGTTTCTGCATGTATTCCATATGTGCTTTTGTAAATGTGTAAGTATGTGTGTGCACGTGTGTGTTTTGTGTCTGTGTTTGTGTTTGTGTAGCATACACAATCAAACTTCCTATGCCCCCTGTGGGTCTCTATGTGTATGTTTGTATGGCTTAGTTTTTGTGCTAAAATTAACTTCAATTTGCTCCTTGTATTTCCTCTGTATGTATGATTGTGTGTACACAATTGTGTATATGTGTGTTAAGATCTGGTCAATAAGGAAAAACAAACAGACATAGTTATGCTCACTGCTGATGTTATTTAACTGTCTTTTCTTACAACAAAGTCTGTTTCAATGACACTACATTTTGATTTTATTTTAACTTGGTCAGGGCTAAGACACTTGTGCTATTTCAACACCAAATACCATAATGCTTTTCCAAATTAACTGTGGCATTATTATCAAAGTGTCATAATCGCAATAAATATTTATTTTAAAACCCAAAGTTGACTTGAAACAACCTCACATGATATACTATGGCTCATATATTCAATGATAATATATATTCATATGTATATATACTTATTTACTTATTCATATTTACTATCATATAATACAGACTAAATTCATACATTCTCTGTCATATTCAGAATAAACTAGATTCAAATATACAAGCAAGCCTGGGAGGTTTGACAGATCTACCATGTAAAACAAATATATTTGCCATTGACTAGATAACAACTAGTCCCTAAGTCACCCATGGTACCAGGTTAGATTGTTTGTCTGATCTGCATAGGTTCACAGCAGGATTACAATTTGTAATCTTTACAAACCACGAGTCATGAAAGACAGTAGTATGCGATAAAAGACCTTACAACTTATGCAGCTTACAAAAATTAATCACATAAAATGAATACAATTCTCTGATATCTAGTTGTGGTATTCAGTTAGATGTAATTCTATTCTGGCAGAAATCTACACCTTTCTTTAACTGTAAAATGCTCACACTCACAGAGTCATTTCAATATCAACAAAACACGAGGCAATGAAGATATCAAGATCTTTCTACATGCAATATTTACTACTTAGTTTATTATCTAAATATCAGGTTATACTTTGTATCTTCCTAGAAATTCTGCAAAGAAAACAATAGATGACTTACTCTACGGACTCAATCTCTAGCGCCATTTTGGGAATTGAAAATGTGTTCTAAGTTGGCCTCGTTTGCATTTGTTGATCATTGTGTCGATCGACAAAAGGAGGGCTCTGAGGGCATCAGCCCCCTTCTACTTCTCAAAAAACGCCTGAGCCCCCTTACAGTTTTTCTGACTAATGAATATTTAGAGAGACAAATAGAACATAAGGAATATAAGAGCTACGAAACAGAAAGAGAGCAAGAATGAAAGAGAGCAGGAAAAGATTTCAGATGGATGACAATTAGGAGATCAATACAGCGAAAATAAAGACTGGATACAGACACTAGACTAAACCTTATAAAAAATTTCATTGCGAGGAACGAATGGCTACAAAGAACGATCGATATTCCGAAGCATTTTTTTTTTTTTTTTATGCTCATAAAAATTACAATTACATTCAACGATATAGAGACACAACTGTAAAACGACAGATGTTTTACAGATAAACACAAATCAACGACGAATATTAAACATAACAATTAACAGCTACGACACACATAAATAACACTTAAAGATGAATATATATATATATATATATAATATATATATATATAAAATGTTCGATGTCCAATGAGTTCAATGTTGAGAATAATTCTCCAATCTCGCTGGTACAAGGATTGTAGAACCAAGTACAGAAGTTTCACTCCAAGAAATACAACTCTGTTACATTTTCTCTAATTCATGACTATTCTATCACTCTACTTCTCTCTCTCTACATCTCTGTCTAAATTTTCTAAATCAATTAGGGTTTTTTATACATGTAGCTAGGAAATTACGTACGAATAGTTTAAAATTACTAACCAATGAAATTAAACTAGGAAGATAATGCTACGTAAATAGTTGTTTTGACAAACATTAATCATAACTTTCCCAGGTTAGTCATTTCCCTAAGTTATTCCTACACTATTGTTATGCGTGTGAAAACGAGACTATTACGTCTTTACATCATACAAACACGAAGAAAATATATTA
The DNA here is from genome assembly GCA_964019165.1 of Mastigias papua. Lineage (NCBI taxonomy): Eukaryota > Metazoa > Cnidaria > Scyphozoa > Rhizostomeae > Mastigiidae > Mastigias > Mastigias papua. The sequence goes on from OZ025271.1 coordinate 12,460,627, forward strand.
CGTTAGCAAACTATATCGGATAGTTAGCCTATATCTACTAGACACAGCTGTGCGTGCTTCTACGTATAGAAGTGACTGCGATAGCCCTGCTGGATGGTGGTTTTCCCAACATTCAATCCACAAAACATGTACGATAGCGACAACGACAACGACAACGGCAACGGCAACGGCAACGGCAACGGCAACGGCAACGGCAACGGCAACGATAATATAACAACGACTTCAACTAAAACGACTTTCACGAACGACTCAACTAGCGACTGTACTTAACGGCAACTAAATCACGACTGACGTTACAATAAACACAGAACGGATATCACATGTACAACACATGCACCCATAAAAGATTGACACGATAAAACAACAGGATGGTGACAGCAACTGTGGAGACTAATGATGCAATAACACAGCATGCAGATGATGAAACAACAAAAGACGGAACGAATAGGGACACAAAACCAATCTTACTGAACATGACGTAACAACAATAACAAAAATAAAACTAGTACTCTAACATTACCCCCTCCTTTAGAAAAACAAGCCTCCTGGCTTGAATTATCGAAAGAGAGTAATGTCAAAAAAAATTACAAACGAGAGGCAGCATAAAACAACGTAAAAACAAGTCTACACACAATTTACGTCACATCACGACAGTTAGTATTGATGCCCTCCGCAGTGTTCTTTGTGTGGTAGATTGGTACGCGCTCAGCATCATCAAGATAAGTTCCTCTTGGGCACCGCACCCCATAGTTCATTGTTTTTGATCCCATTTCCATGCATCCAACCTGGTCCGTCTTATCAGTTAAACTACAGTCTAGGGTACTTGGAATCTCTTCCGCTCGACAGGGTGTTGTTCGTGAAAGCTTCAGAGCATTCGTTATTTGCTTGAGCTCCGTTAACAACGTATCCATATCCCTTCCGAGCGACTGAATATCGACATTGCCGTTTGGTACGGGCGGTGCTACTGGGAGCATTTCCATGGCTTTATTGTGGGGGCAGGAATACATCCTGTCTCTGCAGTATTTCGCCACGTGGCCGACCCTCAGGCAACAGTAGCATATAGGTCGGCCATCTTCGCATCTGTAAATATTGGTACGGTAGGCGAAAGGGTTTTGTGCACGCTCTTCTGCTGCTTTTACTCTTTCATCCATGGCGATAACAACGTTCCGTACAACATCCAATACAATGTCTTTCACTTCTTGCCTAGATATAACCATTAACTGCTCCATTTCACGGCGCAAGCTCGTCCTCACTCGGGGTAACCAATGTAAAACGACAGATGTTTTACAGATAAACACAAATCAACGACGAATATTAAACATAACAATTAACAGCTACGACACACATAAATAACACTTAAAGATGAATATATATATATATATATATAATATATATATATAAAATGTTCGATGTCCAATGAGTTCAATCCACAAAACATGTACGATAGCGACAACGACAACGGCAACGGCAACGGCAACGGCAACGGCAACGGCAACGGCAACGATAATATAACAACGACTTCAACTAAAACGACTTTCACGAACGACTCAACTAGCGACTGTACTTAACGGCAACTAAATCACGACTGACGTTACAATAAACACAGAACGGATATCACATGTACAACACATGCACCCATAAAAGATTGACACGATAAAACAACAGGATGGTGACAGCAACTGTGGAGACTAATGATGCAATAACACAGCATGCAGATGATGAAACAACAAAAGACGGAACGAATAGGGACACAAAACCAATCTTACTGAACATGACGTAACAACAATAACAAAAATAAAACTAGTACTCTAACACAACATTACGGAAATACAAGACAACACCACAGGGAGCATGGAAATACATAGCAACCCTGCAGCAATTTAAAATTTACTTAAAAAAAATAAAATAAATAAAAATAAAATAAAATTACTTTACTAATGAACGTTCATTTACCATGTTCTCTCTAATGAGCGACCGGGAGCGCACCGAAGCGCACGATTTAAATGTTTTTGTTCCTCGGAGAGGAACCACTCTTGAAAGGGGCACTCATTAGAGAGAAAACAGCGTCAATCTATTCAAGGAATGAGGAAAGGAGGAGAGAAGATTTATGTTAGTTTGTTACCATTTATTCAAAGCGTTTTGTGGCCTTGATATATTCTAGTGTTGCGGTGAGAATGCTAGCATTGGATGTAAGTGACAGGTGCTTATGGCCATAAAGGATAATATCTACTAGTTCATTGTTTGAAGGATTTGCAAGACCGTGGGACAACAATATTGCATTCACACGACCGAGAAGACAACACCTCTGTACATCATAAGTATGGCAGAACAGCATATAGTGCTCAGTGTCCTCAACACCATCGTTTGACGGACACAAGGGGTTCAATGTATCCTCAAATTATGCCTAAACTTGTGAAAGTTCAGTTTACTGAGACCAACACGTAGCTGTGTTAAAATGGATAGACCTTTTGGATCATAAATATTATAGACAGGTTTTGGGGGTGGACGGATAATGGACAATAGCTTTTGTTTAAAGATATTTACAGAGCTAGACTGTCTAATTTCCGGTTCAAGTCTTTCCCATTCTAGCAAGCAATTAGGATAAAAACTTGACTTGAAACTTCTTGTTCTTGCGCATATTTGTGCTATTGAAATGTGTCTACGAAGATTATAATGAGATGTGTGAAGAGTAGGAATTGGGTATCGTGTATAATCTGGAGTGCAGTTTTTAACTATTTTGTAAAAGAGAATAAGTCGTCTGCTCCACCGACGAAGGTGTAATGGTTCCCACCCGAGCTCATCGTATAGTTTTTCAAGAGAGGTGCCTTTCCAAGTTCCTGTCAATGCTAAAGCGGCATAGTATTGGATAGATTCAAGTCTTTCCATTTGAGCATTCAGAATGACACGATGGCTAAATTCACAAATACTATCTGGAATGTGGTATATGACATCGCCGTAATCTAGGTGTGGTCGAATGTAATGCTTATACATATGATTTAAAGTGTGACGTGGCTAATATTTTGATAGAAATTTCAACATTCCAATTCCTTGTCTGCATTTTGAAATGACGGATTTAACATGGCTGGCAAAGGACAGTTTGGAGTCGAGAATGACTCCAAGATGCTTTTGCTCGCGAACGCTTTTAACAGGAGCATTTTTGAAGAATATGGGTGGGTGGTTTCTTGGGCATCTTTTCTTGGAAAAGATTACCTCGACAGCTTGCTTACTAGGGTCTTGATTGAAGGACATTCTCCATTTAGTGGCCCATAGGTTTATCAAATCCAAGTCATGATTTAAATTTTCAGCGGCTGTTGTTGGTTCGTGGACAACAGTAAAGATTGAAGTATCATCAGCAAACAATTTCACATTACATTTTAACCCGTCTGTCAGATCGTTGATATAAATTAGGAAAAACAAGGGCCCCAAAATAGAGCCCTGTGGAACCCCAGCTGTTACGGTACCCCATCGGGAAGCTTTGCTATTCAGAACAGTACGTTGCATCCTATGGGCGAGGAAACTTTTCATTAACGAAAATAACTCACCTGAAATCCCGCACCGATGCAATTTATACAGAAGGCCTTCATGCCAGACCCTGTCAAAAGCTTTTGACATGTCGAGGTAAACAGAGCGAACGTCTAGGGTTGGGTTGCAATCAAAAGCTTGAAAAATTGAGTTAGTGATAGAAAGAAGCTGATTAACTGCCGAGTCGCCTGGTCGGAAACCTGATTGGTTTGGATTTAATAAGTTATTTGTCTCTAAGTGATAGTAGAGTGTATCAAATATAAGTTTCTCTAATATTTTCCCGAAAACTGGAAGAAGAGAAATTGGGCGATAGTTTTCTTTGCAACTCTTGTGGTTCTTTTTATGAATCGGGACTATGTTTGCCTTTTTCCACATATCAGGAAATATGCCTTGATTTAAACAATTTTCAAAGATCAGTCTGAGAGGCAATAGGAGTGCATCATCGCATACTTTGATCATCCGGATTGAAATATCATCCCACCCGTGCGCTTTATTTGGATTTAATGACCTAATAATCCTTAAGATCTTCTCATCGGAGATGGTAAATTCTGTAAGAGGTGAAGCTGTAGGGGAATTGAATTTAGGAATTTCGCTCCCAGTATCAAAAGTAGTGCATTGTGCTATAAAGTAATCGTTGAAAATTTCTGCTTTCGCTGTGAAATTCAAAACAAATATATCATTCTCTAAGAGAGGGGGGATGATTGGTAATTTGGTTTTATTTAATATATGTTTAATCAGTGACCAGTAGGATTTATTTCTGGTCTCAGAACGTGCAATAGCCGAGCCTGTTTTCATGAAGTAATTATCCTTGGCATCTTCGATCATTTTAGATACACGGGATATCTTATTGTTCATGGCCTCCAATTTATGACTCGGCCGACCATTTCTAACAAATGATTTATATGCTCGATTCTTTTTCGCAATAAAATTTTTTATAGACTGTGTTATCCAGGGTGCCTGCCGAGGTCTGATTTTGATTGTTTTGTTTGGTATAAAGTTTGAAAAGATGTTCAAGAGAGTTTCAGTCAGCAGCTCAACTTGTTGGTTAGGACAAGTCAGGTTCTGGATGTTATCACGCCAGCGAAAGTTTTGGATACACTTGCGAATCGCATAGACATTCGCACGATCATAAAACCAGACCTTGCGGTAATAGGGAGGTGGTGCTAGATTTTTAACGCTTAGCTCACCGTATACAATTTGATGGTGACATTGCTCATGTAAAGATGGGTGAACACCTGATTCTAGAAATAGATTTGGTTGGTCGGTGAAGATAAGATCTATGCAGGATTTAGAATCTCCCATGATATGAGTTGCTTCAGAAATCAGTTGATGCAAACCAAGCTCGGAGGTGTGCGGCTCAAAAATTTTACCCTCTTCATTTTCGTTATCATTTTCCCACCATTGTGGCGATCTACAGTTGAAATCACCAGTGATGATCACGGCATATGGGTTTTCGGCTGACATCCTGGATAACATTACGTCAAAATTTTTTATAAAAATTTCAAATTCAGCTGCGGTCTGACTAGGAAAGCGGATTCCGAAGCATTTTGGAATAGTGAGGTAGTGCCACTCGACGTGGGATAGTGCCAGAAAAATTTATGACAGAGGCATGGCCCCTCATGGCCTTCCTTTGAAATGCCCCCCCCCCCTAGTACTCAATTAGGTACTGAGAAAATGGTCCGGTTCGTTTCTTTTCGAATCTAGGACAACTTTCTTTCTTAATTTAAAGATAAGACAATCTAGAAAGAGAATGAAATCATTAATTTGCGTGTGTGACACTTAAATACTTTGACTGCTTTGCTTCAAAATGATTTGTTTTTAAGATTCTTGGCAAAGACATACATTCAGCTTTGATATTCTTGGGGGGCAAAGAGGGGCAAATTCTTCAAGCTTGGGCAATGTTTCCGTACCCCTAGCTTTGTATCTTATTCTAAAACAGTTTTTCCATTCTATATCAACTGAGAATTATATGTCTATTAATCATCCTTGCTATGGATGCTACAATAAATTATACACATATCTGTGATAGGAGAGATCTTTAGGGAAAAGACGTTTGCTTACAACAAGCATCCTGATTGGTGGAGATACCTCATCGCAGGCTCATTTTTAAGCACTAGGTTCACTATGTGGGTCTCCACTGTAGAATAGGGCATTTTTTAACATACAAACTGGGGGGGGGGCAAATGCCCCCAGTGCTCAACTTTGCCCCTCGAGTGAAGAGGTTTTTGACCCAAGAAAAATATTCCTTTTAATGTAGGTTCTCAGCTATGTTGTCAAACAACTACTGCTGTCATCATGTAAGTTGTTGTATCAATTACAAAACTTGAGATTTCATCTCCAACCTCTTTACATCAAAACTTGACATTTATGAATATTGTTTCAATATATCACATGTATCAGGCTTATTTCAAATTAGGCTTTTTCTCCTAGTAGCACGTCCCATTTTGAGAGTCCCCCCCCCAGTAAAACTATGTTAAAAAAGGCTATGCTTTAGAAGGCAGTGCGACATTAATAGAAAAATGTTGGTGAGATCCAAGTGAAACAAATTGCAGAAAAGAGAGAGCCACTGGTAAATTAGATAAAACGCCAAAAATGATCAGAAAATGGTGAAGGATCTGCTAGAGCAAACTTTCAAAAGTCATAACACATATTTTCATTCCTAACGAAATCGTCAATAATCTCAAGGAGAGACATGAACTCTGCTCATCAAATTATTGAATCATGCTTTCTTCATATTTGAAGGAAACCAAGTTGTTTATTGTTCGGTAGAAATTCTCTCCAAGTTTGTGTATCAGCTCTAATCAAAAATTGAAAGAGCGCATTTATATATAAGAGCACATATATGCACTTCCTTGGGGAGGGGAATTCTCACCCTCATATCCCCATGAAACCTTTGCCCTGTCTTCATGATCAGCGGTTGAATAAATGTAAACATTTCGAATATTATATGTATTCGAATCGATATGATTTAGCCTCTTACTGACATACCAACCCCTTTTGAATGTGTATGGCCTCTTTGTCATGTTCTGCATTGTGTATCTCTGACAGTGATCTCAAATGCTTATGTTTAAGACAACTTGAGTAGGTATTTTTCTGGCATAAACAGCGACTTTATTGAACAGAGCAATTTGCTTAGAGATCCATTGTGATAAAATCATCTCATAATTTGAAAGAGGTGATTCTTTACAAATGGATCCTACCTAATGGATTTAAAGAAATCGGGAGACTCAAACGCAAATCTCTAACCATTACATACAATGAAAGATATAATAGGGGATAGGGCCATTGAACTTGAAGCATGTGATCATGTTGTTTGAAATGAATGAAAACAAATTCGCTTGTTGTATCTTGCTGCTTGTTTGTTGTCAGTGATGTGGAGGAGGCATCCACATAGAACATCATGTTTTTCCTGTTTGCTGCTCGTTGTAGTTTGGAATACAGTTATAAATTTCTGCCTTGCCCAGACGGATAAACAAGGTATACGAGGAGAGGAAGGGGATTTCTAATCTCCTTTAGGCCACTGTCAGATTTTCAGCATCATGTTGGCTAGACTATCTTTCCGCATCTAGATATGAATGAACAGTTGTGCAGTGGCAAATTTCTGACAAAGGGGCTCAATACAGAATTCTCTATTTGGAAAATTTAAGACACGGCCCCTTAGAAATATGCAAATGCAGTCACAAGTGCATTTATCGATTTTACACTGATTTTGCAATGTATTGTTCTATTTTCACAACTTGAATCTATGTCCTTTGCAACAAGTGAAAGCGAGAAAATCAAGGAAGTATTGCAAGGCACTTAAAACTCGAAAGGGGACAGAGCCCCCAAAGAGCTCTTGAAAAATTAACAAGGGGATGCCAACACTATAACCCTGTTAATGAAGGTAAGAATATCATTGACGTCACCAGCTCTACATCTTTCTTGTAAAGCAGCGTCTATCTACCGCTGGATGCACTTTTGTTTAGTCGTCCGTTCACAATCGTTTTTACCTTAAACATAGTCGAGATATGATTTCTACCAGGCCCTTTTTGTTGTTATTCAGTGATATGACTGCAATTAAAACACCATGGAGTCAAACATATCCCAGTGCACCAAACAGGGTGTGCCAAGTGAACCAGATGGATTTCCCTGATTTTCAAATATATTTTTCTGAGAATACCCTGGCAATTTAAGCATTTTCTGTGTCATGTTGTGGAGCATTTGATCCCCCTAGTTTTGCAAATCTGAATATATTTGTTGTAGGCGACTTGTATAGAAAGCCATGAATTATGTAGGCAAACAGATACCATGCAAGTCATGTGATTATAACTGAATGGATCAAAGGGCCCTGAAAGGCTTTCTCAAAACCTTCGCATGTTGTTCAGAATTCCATCAAACTGCTATGGAAATAGTAAAATTGAGCTGATTTCCCTGATTCTTTCCTGTCATGGATTGATCGCATAGAGGTAAAGAACAAGGAGGGCTCATGGACCCTTTTGATACATGATTGTAGCAGGGGTACTGAAATGGCAAACCAGAATGTTTTTTGAAAAATTATAGTACGCTTCATTGTTGTCTCAGTTGAAAATAACTGCAAATCCAGTGAGTTCTTCAAAGGAGGGGGGAGGCAGGGGGGCCAAAATTGATAATCAATACAAGTAGTGAGCATAATGTCAAATGAAGATAAAATCTGAGAGTAAAGCTCCATTCAGCATTAAACAAACAAATCGATAATACATAATAATATTATAATATATATAATATAGTATGATATATTATAATACATTATTCTACGAAATCCATTTTCCCATCCTATACTGCTATCTCCCACTCTGAATTGGCAGCAAACTTGAATGAATTAGGCTGGATGATATCATATTACATAATAACCAAAGGATAATCATATTACTAACAACCAAAGGGGCAATGGATGAGATGTGATCGCTGGATGAGATTTATTAATGCCATGAAAGTAGGCTCAAAGCCAGCTCTGAAAAGACAGGGGGAAATCCGGTCAAGGGTGCCATACTTTAAAAGTTAGTAAGGGATCCCTTCTTTCAAGCGTTCGAGAGTATGACGTCATCAAAGAATAGCAACATTAACATATGCTGCTTACGTCATAATCTGCCTTATTGCCGAAAACACTTGTGTAAAATTCTATATTTGTCTTACACTTTTACACAAAAGAAGGCTCTAACTTAAATCATTGAACAAGCAAAGAGGGTCTGCATTTTACAATTGAGAGGGCAGTGTCCCTTACGTGCCCCTTAGCTTTCTGCTTGTGAAGAGTTTGCCAGTAGATGAAATTTTATTTTGGAATGAAAGCCCTTGTTTTCCTTGCAATTGCCATGCAGCCAAAGTAGTTCCTACCTCATGGTACGTTGAGCAGGTTATCCAGCATGAAAATCAATCATAGGCACAGCGTCAGTAGGGACGCTGGGGGAGGGGGGGTTCAGCCTCCGTCTACACTTTTTGCCAGCCATTGATTGTTCTAGCTTTTATCAGGCATCCATTTGTAGCAGCCTACTTTTTATCTGTAGGCCTCCTCACCTTTGAAATGTGGCACTGCTGTGCCTGACAGACAAATTGAAATCCCTTGGACAGCAGACAAATTAAGACGTATGGAACCAATAATCGATTGAATTAAATTGAACTGGAGGAACTTGGGTGTACGTGACTCATACATTTTACAAGAGTTGACAACGTGCCCTAAAAGTCCTAAATTAGATCTCTTGCAACAAACGATGACCAATCATCAAAGAACCATGTGACAAACATGCCAGCACATCGTATGAAGACAAAGCCTCACATATATAAGGTAACGGGAATTCTTTTGCCATACTCATGCTTTGATAAACGGGCTTTGGAATCAAATTGACAAATACAATGGTATAATTTGAGAGGTATACCCCATGGTAAAATTGGCAATCTTATATTAAATCATTGGATTTTCAATTCTAAATTGCAATTCACGTTGCCACATGGATGATAGTCGGCGCAAAAACGGCCTAATTACGATATAATCTACCAACATTAATTGCTACACGACAAAAGCCATGGGTAAAAATGGTCTAAGCCATCAGATGTTCACATGACGATACAACGTTGAAATCTCCTTCGTACCTATGATAGACAAACACTTAGATAAAAGAAAATAACACAGAATTGGCGAAGCCATATGAACAAAAACAAAGACAAAATTCATTTAACAAGATATAGAAAAGGCTTAGATCATCAAGAAACTCTCTTGATCTTGCCTCCTTATGATATTCCAATGGTTGTGAACTTAATTGCACTGGGCATCAGCCTCTCTTTGGTCTGGATTTTAACAACCTCATAAACATTATCCAATGAACTCTGCTACCAACATCTCTTGCTTGGGTGATTGCCAAATCACAAATGATTCAATTCAACTGACTGATAAAACTAAATGCCACAAGACATTTCATTATTTGCATATGCAGTGAAGAACATTTCTTGATTCATGGTTGAGTCCATTTGTAGTGACATCATTAGAATCAAATGGACATTGAATAAGGGCCAAAGGATTATATTTATGTGAATGACGTAACGATCAAAAGCAGATTGGGAACCATAGTTAAAGAATGAAAAAGATGAAAACTTACAGTTGACGAAGGACGAGTACTTGTGTGTGTAAGATCCTGTAAGAGGAAAACGATGAAAACATTCAAAAATATATAATGTTTAATGAATAATTACTTTATGACTCTCATAGACAACAAAATAGTGTTTATTATACAGTCAATGGTCATGCTAAGAAAGTTAACAACGTAATAGAATTGGGGAATACACGCTTTTCTGTAAAAGAACCCAGCACAACGAGTGGCACAAGTGATGGTTGTGCACTTGGAGGGGAATCCCCTACAACTGATTGGGTGAGAAACTCTCGAACCACAGAAGATACAGCTGTGAGGTACAGATCAAATGACAGACCTTATTGAGTACAAACTACCCCAAGGGTTCCATCGAGATTGGGCGAAGCAACCATGTCGCAGTGACTTGATCAAATGATAGGTATTGACGATAATGATAATAATGTTGATGATGATGATGATGATGATGATGATGATGATGGTGGTGATGATGATGATGATGATGATAAGTTTGTCTTCTTTATCATTAATGATTTATACTAGAAATAATGAGCAATTACCTTCCTATTCCGAATGACAGACAATCAGAGCAACTCTCCAGCATTGGGGTGAGGAATAGCGAGAAAGCTCAGAGTTGATCTAATAGCTCTACATATCAAAGAAACTTAATGACGTCATCACGCAAATTGCGCATCTGGCAAACACTCAAACAAACTTACTGTAGGCACTTGGAAAGTGGGTCTTCCTGCGGATGGAGAAGAACTAGAAGTTGGAGGAGCCTGAAAAAGAAAGGAAGAAACATATTACAAAATGAAAGAATAGATGAAATAAATCATTAAATATTCATCAATCCTATTGGCCAAACAATTATATTTCTGAACGATGTAAATAATGAACTGAAGTGACGTCATATTACGAGAAAAAGAGCAAGAATAGGGCAAACTGTCAAGGTTACAAAAGGGGGCAAAATTGCCCCAGGCAATGAACCTGAGGAGATCCCAAAATTATAAAATATCCTATTGGGGATTGCAACAATTTTAAAATGTAGTATTGAAATCACTGGGGGCCTAATTGATATATTTTCTATGGGCCACATATTCGCTCGTCAGCAACTTCTCCAAAGTTTTCCACATCCGCTCTTGATCATGTGATGAAATTGTAGAAGATACCACTAGACAATGTCATCTCAACTTACTGGATATTGGGAGGGTGTTCTGACGTCATGGGATGGAGTTCCAGATGATGGTGAATGAGGCGGCTACAAAAAAGAATAGCAAAGTATTGAATAACAAAAATACGTCAAAATGGGTGCCATTGATTACTCATCGATTCGGTTGAATGCATAGTGTATTACCAAAGCCTCGTGATGATGGCGAGACAATGTAATCCAGTGGGCTTAGCCGATATCATCATACAACAACAACAGTAATAGTTACTTGATAGAATGATGCAATTGAGTAAGAATTCAACATACTGTTGGATGATCGGCAGTATTATCGACAGCTGTCTTGGGGGATGTCATGCGAAGAGAGGTGGACATCTATAATGAAATATGACAAATTTACAGATCAATTAATTATTCATATTAAAACGGATTATTAGCTCGTATTAATGAGGAATGGTCATCTAAGATGTCAACTGTTGAAACTTGCAGTATCAGATACGTATAGGTAAAAAAACAGCAGACTTAAAAAAAGAATCTAACGAATGCAAAAAAATTGTAATATGGAGCTGTGATGGTATCCTTCATATCAACAGGTTCAATGAACACCCCAATGGAACTGCGGTGGCGTCCATGCACCAATAGCCAAGAGGGACTCACTGTCAGCCAAAGACTTACCTTTGAGCGTGGAGTTGAAAGCAAGACTAGTTAGCTATGTGGTAGAGAACTTCAATATTACAAAGTTCAAGTTTGACCCCTACTCGGTTTATTCACTTTGTCTTGCTATCAACTAACAAATAAAAAAGTGTGATAGCTTACTGTTGACGATGGGAGAGCGCGGTGGCGATGGTCAGATTCTTCAGAACTTGAAGGAGACTCCTACAATAGCAACATATGACAATATAAGCATACAATCATTAATAAATTTGCATAACAACAAGTTGCTACGATATAGTAATACAAAATGTAGCAAAAGTAAAAATTTAATTCCATGAAATGTGTGCATTATATCCAATTCTTCAATCATTCTACAGCGACAGATAGGAAACACTTGGTATGTTATTCATGAATGTCATAACTTACTGTTGCTGGTAATGGTGGAAGATCAACGGTGGAAGGAGATGTTGAAGGTGAGGGTGGCTTTGTCTATTAAAGAGAAAATAAAACAATGTAGGCTAAAAATAAAAAGTAAAGGAAAATACAAAGGAAGTCAGTATCACAAAGTTAGATGAAATTGACCGAAGTGAGAAGTTCCTTCCTTTAATATAATCACTTAGTGTTGATGGTGGAGGAGCGCGGCGAAAAAGTCGTTTAATAAGCGAGGGAGGTTTCTACGAAAGATGATAGAGATAAAACATACACAAATGATATAAGAAGCACGAAATCACAACTGAATTAATTAGAAAAATCGAATCACTGCATACTCCCCATTGCCGAATAAACGGGTGTGGCTACTTACATTTTTCTTAAAAACTTTCCCACCCTACAAACTTATTAGACTTTCACTTATTATCCTTGTCACTGTCAAATGTTCTTTTCTACAAGGCACCTTTATTATTATCTATCTACAAAAGATACAAATGTATGCTTTGAGGGTATTCAAAAGTGCACTGAAACTGTATTGATGAAGTACCTTTGGCTAATTGAGCAGCAATCTGCTCTCTAGAAAAAATCTCCCAAACCCCATAAAGACTCTCTATTTAATACGTGTAGAGAGAATAAAGTCATTTTCCTGTTTAGTGAGAGACCTTCCTGAAGATTTGGCATTAAGGAGTATAAGACAATAGTTGCGGCGTCAATTACCAAAGGGTAGGGGGGCAGGAACCAAGAGTCAGAGAAATTTTACGAGCCCAGCTCATTTCCAGTCACACCTTTTCTACACCCTAATTAGTTTAGCATGTATTTAGAGAACATTTGAGCATGAATATTTTACTAACAAATGCAAATAAACTCTGGACTACCCTAGATGTTTAAGTCAGTTCTGGCAACTGATTGATTAATTCACATATATATCATAAATATCAAAAGGAAATTCTTAAAGATCACAGTATGCTATGCGAATTTTGGTCACGCCTTGCACGAATTGTCTATTAACCATGTCCTGAGATCCTGCAAAATTGTGGACATCACCTGTTCCTTAACGTTAAACGCTCGTTCTGTTATATCATGACGCACTACCAACGTTTATCATAAGGAATAGTGGTCAACAGGCATGAAAGGTGCTCCAGAGTTTCAAAATTATCCATAGTTGACCACACTGTTGAATTTCCTAGACCATATTCTCGTTTTTCAGGACCACACAATGTTGCTAAAACCAATCTAAATTAGGCTCCGACAGATCCTTCTTGTTTTGTGATCGTTTCATCATCACTGCTGTCATTGTGTCAAATTTCACAAAGAGTCTCATGCAACCATAACTTCAATCAACTCACCACTTTTTTGTAATCAATCCACAGCTCCACACCACAATGCACTATCTATAAGAATAAATAATCTCTAAAACCTCTTTAATGCGCCATTATGATAGCAATTAGAGCCTAGGCTACTTTTTCCCGCCCTTTTCTCACACCAAATCACGCAATCAAGGAAAATCTTTGACAGTTGCGAGTCTGCTTTCAAGATGAGCAGTTGGTGAGAAAACGCGTTGAAAAAAGTGCAATATAAATGACTGCTTTTTGTGAAACGTACAAGGCAAATTAATTGCATTCAACTTGAAGATGGTAAATGGCATCAATTGACAAGAATTACGAGTTAACTTCTATCGAAAAAGTGCATTTGCGGTCGGTAACTCCAACTAGACATTGAGCGGGAAAGTGAAAACATGGAGCTTATCAAGAAATACCAGCATTAATAATTCCAATGACAAATTGAATAAACCCTGGGCAAATTATGGGGTGTACTTATTGACTTTTAGCAGATGACTTAGAGAAAGGGATATTTACATTTGGGGATAATGGAATTACTTGTTTATGGAAGAAATTTGCTACAGTGAATTCTAAGTAACGGAGCGTTATGTGTGGACGATTTTGCGTTTGTTGTATTACGGACTTTCTATAGCTCAAAAACATGTATACCTATTGCGAATGAGGACAATTTTATTGCCGAAATGAATGATATATTGCTTTTTGCATATTTGGAAAAAATTGATATTGCCAAATTTATTTGCATTGTATTCAATATGGATTTATTATTGCTGTTTAATCATATTGGATATATTCAAATATACAAAGCATATAAAGGAGATGTAAGTTTTGACTTGATGTTGTTTTCTTGCATAACCTGTAGACCAAGGCCGTAGAGTAGTAAAGTGATGACGTCACACAGATGCATCTGCTGTAAGAATTTGCACATTTTGATAATATTGACTCATTGACTTGGTTCATAGCATTAAGAACCAGGCTGGAAATATAAATAGCTAAAATAAACTAACCTGGCAATGAACTGCCAAAATATCCATTGAAATGTATAAAAAACAAGTCATTTCAGACTACTTTACAATGCTTCATTTGAAAAGGGGGTCAAAAATGATCTATTATCCAAATATGGTCATCTGTGACGTCACACTTCACCATTCTAATTGCCAATAGTTGAAAAGTGGGTACTTCCCCCTGAGTACCCCCACCACTAGAACCATTTCTACATCCTTACTATACATCTTCCTATTGTCTCTTTTCACCCTTAACAACCATCACATTAAAAACACAAACTCTCTTCATACATTACATCAAAAGTCAAACTTAAATCTTATTGATTTAAAGCTGTAAAACACTTCCTAACTACTAAATAACTGTTGTCAATTGAAAACTAGGAAATCTCAAAGCAACTCTGTCTAAATCCATAATCTCCCTTTTTGAGATCTAATTTGACACAGGCAAAATCCCTAGATTCATATGTATATTCCAGAAAAACAACCTGTTGCATGTAAAATGTTGATTGTTTGATGTAAAAATATTTTAATCTAGTGAAAAAAGCAGCTATTATATTGGAAAATTGATAAATATAGTCATTAAGAATATTGTCTAACTTATATACATTGATCAAATAGCCCTTCATACTTTGTTGAAAGATCACATGATTGTTGGATATAAATATTGTCCAAACTCAAAAACCAAAATCACCTTATAATTCTTGTCCTGTTATAATTTGCACTTTTTCAATAATCCCCTTACTTAAAATTAAACAGCACATGAAATCCAAACAATTGAATGCAAAAGTTGTTATTTTCTAATAAACCATTTAAATGTTTCACAAACATAATATCAAACTGTATTTCTCTTCTCTGAAATATTTCAATTGCAATGTTAATAAAATTGTCAAATTACTAATTATCACATATATAATATATCATTTGCATTTAAATTGTTAAAAATGGTAATTTATGAATTAGTAAATAACAAATAATTAATTAGTAAATCATCTTACCCTCCTTTCTATGTCATAATTCATTCTAGTAGTGTATTCGTCTATGTCCAATCTCTCAGTCTTTAAATCTCCCTTCCTTCGCCTTTCTTCCATCATCTCCACCATCCTCTCCCACCATTCAATCTTAATGTCCAGTCTACTTAACCCAAACCTTTCGCATGACATCCCCCAATCGCACGCATTCAAAAAACTCTCCCTTGTCTTCATTTGACAGCCCCATATGCTCAACTTTTCCAATTGCCGATCATTTGAACATGGTCCATTTAATTCATCATCTATGAACTCGCATCCCATTATGACTACATATCCACAATACTCATTCCGCTCTCCTCCTTTGAACTTCTTTTGAATGGCAGTCAGAGTTGTGGTCATTCCGAGTAACATGATGCCACCAAAAACGCTCCTAAGACCAATGCGAAAACGCTCCTTCACAGTCACTATGTCCAAGTGTTCAATCTCATTCACATAGATCCACTTAAACCAAACATTTGCGAATGCCATTCGAATATCGTCCTCCTTCCATCCGCAACTTTCCAAGTGGCTACAAATCTTAAACAGATTGTGTGTTGTTACTTCATTTGAATCAAACTCATCACCATGGCATTTTCTAATAATTGACTTAATAAACTCCTTATCATTAAAATTCTTATTTAAAAAAAAAGTAATAATTTCAAATGATCTTCTTAATTTAGTACGATCATGCAACCTACACTTATTTAACAATTCAAGTACATCATGTAATAATTGTTTCTCATTTACTTCTTGTTCTAATCCAACAACATTCTTTAACAATTCCTTTATTATTCCTTCATATGAAAATCCTGACAATAAACGACATGCAAATGAGACAACTTCAATAAACCCTTTTTCCAAATTGTCCTTTATAATTTCCAATAAATTCTTCATGTCTTTTTTACATATGTAAAGGGCTGAGAGAAATTCCATCAGTGATAAATGTTTAAATTGATACTTATCTGTAATATTGTCTGACACATCAACAAATAGACTTTCAACAAAGTCCTTGTCCTTTCCAACTTCACCAAGCAGTAATTCAATACTTCCTTCAAAAATTATTTTGTTCTTTGTTAGTAAATTGTGGCAAACTTCACTCAGTGTTGATAATGTTTGTGAGAAGTCTCTGAAAACTTCTGGAGCCTTTCTAATTGAACCATCTTTGTCAGCATGTTGTTTCAGCAATAGATAAACAGTCCAACAATATAATTCAGTGCTGTTCAAAACAGCTTCTTCTTCGCTTAAAATGGCCACACAGCAAAGCGTATTCAGAAACTGTGGCACATGCATAATGGGGAGAAAACCTTTTGATGAGCTTCTTGCCTTATTTATTCTTTCTTTGTGATCTTCACGGGATGAGAATTTGTCAACATATTCATCAATTTGATCCTCACTTAGTCCATTAATTTCCACTTTAGACAAGCAACCCATGTTATCATGACCAGTTACTTTGTCTTCGATGTGGGGTCTCCCAGTTAGTATAACTTTAGACATGGGATAAATCTTACGGCTCAGAAGTTGCCCAATGATTGAATCTTTTTCAGTTATGTCATAGAGTTCATCAAGGCCATCTACTATAACCAAGACCCCTTCTCCATTTCCCAAATTGTAATCAACTTTACTTTTAATAAATTTACCAAGGATTTCATGCTTCTTCAGCAGAGCCCCTTCATGGTCCTTGAAGTAATTCAAGTCTCTACATTCAAACATGACACACATGTTAAAGTTTTGATAAATGTCGCCATTTGCCCACCCATAAGTCAACTGTTTGGCAAGAACTGATTTTCCCATCCCCGCAATTCCTCGAATAAAAGTTACACGGCATTTCTCATCAATCAAGTTAGATATATCAATAGCATCACCTGCGGCAGCTTTAAGATTATCCAAATGCCGTTTCGCTTCATCTCTGAAATCACTTTTGGATGCTGAGCAACAACCTATCTTTAAATTTACGGCAAAGTCAGAGATATCTACTTCTTTCAGCACTATTCTGTTGTTTTCGTCGACCCTGTGAATTTTATGTGTCTTATGAAGTTCTTTGTAAGTCTCTTTTAGTTTATCTACAAGAAAAGTAGAGCTTAGGTAATATTTCAGCGTATAAAAATTGAATTAATAGAGTGTTTTGAAAGAGGCAGAAAAAGAGAGACAATTGAAGGAAAGGAAAATAATTCAGTATGGAAGTTTCTTTGACTCTTTCTGCTCGTGGAAATTGGGCAAATAACTCTGGGTCAAACAACAGAACATTCATCCTATTAAAGTTAAGAAAGATACACGTTTTTGTTTATAAACCATCAGATTTCTCGCTACCAGCCCGGCAATGCTTAGCAAAGTTGACAAAATCGCCCGAAATTCACTAAACTATTTCTTATTTGTAACACACAGTTTCTTTAGGCAAAAGACCCCTCAGATCCCTTACTTTTTTATCTTTAGTTTTTTTTACAACTAAAGGCTGTAAATTCTGCGGAGTTTAGGTCAGTCCTCCGAGTCATTCATGTCATCCATTTTGGAGCCTAGTCAAAGAAGGCGGAGCCTTTAAAATCAGTGCATTCGATAATTGCTCTCCTCAAAAACAGTTCTAAGGTTTTTCTGAAGTTTTGCATGAAGCTGCGTATTGTATGTTTAAAATTTTCCATTCACCCATCAGACTGTTTAGCAATTATTAACACTTTCCATACTTTGAGGGCCATTGTTTAAATCTTTGATTGTCTGTAAAATACGTGTACCTCGACAGAAAAAGGTTTGTTAACTCGATGAATTACTTTATCATATTAATTTAACAAAAATGTTTTTTATGATGACGATGATGCTGTTGCTGATGATGGTGGTGAGTCGAAAATATTAATACTTTGATTAAATCCTTATATGATAGTGATAAATGCACTCAATGTTAATCACACAAAATGATGGAGTTGTCATGAGCAAAGTTTTTCTGTGATGTAATCAAGCAAAACAATTGTTTAAAATGGAATAAGTCATCTGTTTATCATAAACAAAACATTTTATGATTATTTGATTAAGAACAGGTTACACATGCAAGCAACCTTAAATTAAAAGCCATATGAATGTACCATCCGTGATAATAAAATCAAGTTGGTATTTCCAAATATCTCATTTCACGAGTTAACGATACCCCAGAAATGAAAGAACATTTACACTCTTCTTGTATTAGAACACAGTCGATAAAAACATGAGGTGTGATTTGCCAACAAAATATGAACACTGCTAGAACATGCTAAGCCTCAGATGAGAATATTCACAAGCACTCAACTATCCACATTCGTTTGGTAAACAAGTTCTGACGAGGTTGGTAATAAACACCAACATTCGTCGATTTAGTTTCAAAAGTAGCTCAACTGAATGTCTCAGAAACTAAATATACTCGATGTAGTTTCTCACATAATATCACATTCTCACATATGATAAAAAATCCCCCTAAAAAGATAAAAATGATTTTAAGAACATATGAGACCAGAATCATAAAACAAATAAGAAGATCAAATCGCGGTCAAAATTATCTGGTTCCTATAAAAAAGAGTTTAATACTCAAAGACGGTTCCGTACAGAAGTTAAATTGGGTTTAATATCCAGCACGAGAGAAAAAGGCTTACAAAGATTTCAAGTGTTCAATATCACATATTACATCTCTTGGTCCACCTCTCTTGATTATTTTCCATTTAATTATTGAAACATTTACTTAATTCTATTCTCTCTTAACCAATACTGGTTCCGCTATCCTTCTCTACTGTACATGAGTTTGAGAGTCAAAAGGACCCGCTCTCCTGTGCACGGGGTCATAATCACTATTTCTTTAGTTCCTATAACTTATTTTTGTAAATATGATTTCGTGTTTCTTCTTTTAAATCAACTGATTCAAATTATCAATGATCAATAACCATCACGTTGCTATATTGTGATTTTCCACATGAAAGACATCTCTCGATAGGCTCCGATCAGCTGCGACAAGAGCATCTAAACTTGATAATCATGCAGAATTTTATGTTAACATTAATTCATATAATAAACCCATTTATATTCAAATTATTCAATTTACAATGAACAACGACGAGGCCTCAACAAAATAATGTAAGTGATACTACGCAATTGTGAATTAAATATAAGACCTCCACGATTGAAAACAAAGAATGGGTAAAACTGGTTTGCATACAGGGGGGCCACGGTTTGGAATTCCTTACCTAGCGATTGTAAGATAGCAAATAGTTTCCAGTCATTTAAGATGCAACTAAAAACCATGCTTGCTGAGTAGTAAAATCTTTTCCTTTTTTTCAAAATCTCTCTTTAACTCTAATTTCATTCTCATTTTCCATTGTAATTAACTTTTGAACTTAGCATGTAAGTAGTTATTTTAAATTGTACGTATTAGTTTTATAGCATGGCTCCCTGGAAACCAGATCTCTGTATATGAGGGGCCACCATGTATAAATAATTAAAAATGAAGTGAAATGAAATGACATGAAAGTGATATTATGCAAGTCCCAGAATGAGCTGTATGGACCATTCGTTTGAAAAGATGGCAGTGGATATCAAATCTAATGGTGATAATTCGACAATAAGAGAGATTCTAGTCTAAGGATGGAAGACAAGATTCCCATTCTAGAGAGCCACATCGCCATCATTGGACAGAAGCAATTGATGAGGTAGAGTATTACAAGCATAGACTATATCCACGCATTAATGGAAGTGATTTTACATTCGGATGAATTGGCCAAAGAGACTGATGACTTATGCCTTCCTTAAGTACAAGGTGAATTTGATTTTTTGATGATCTAGATAGCTTTGATAAACTGTATTGGAAAGTCGGTGATAAAGGGGTTGATGGCCTTATATTGTTCTTAGGTTGTTCTTGATTTGCCTATCAGATTACATAAAAAAATTTCAATACGTCATTGCAAAACAACATTTCAACTCTGAACCGTAGTCAGTTCTAAACAAAACGGAATTTGATCCACAAACAGCATTATTACATTCATGTGGCTTTTACTTTAAATTTTTAATAACTCTCTGAAATTAACACTGAAGGTAATGAAATTTCTGCCTGGGACAATTAAGTAAGCGCAAGTAATTATGAAGACCTCCATTCACCTAATTGGTACGGCTACGCCACAATAATTTCATAAGTTTACACAAAATGGATTATGGGATATCAGTTATATCACACAAGTGTGCTGAGATAAAAATGGTTATTCAAGCGGAGCCTAGATGAAACATCAGTAACGAGAAAAGCACGCAACCAGAAGACGTATATTTTTGATGAGAGCCCTTTCTTAATGCGAACTCATACCTTAAAAGAGCCTCCTCTCAAAAGCTAATAATCAATTTAGCGCTCCCGGCATGCAGCCAGTTAATTATCAAAATTTTTAAGATAGGACCGTCTATTCAACATTGTTCAAGCCATTCCCTCCTTTAGCAGTACCCCTGCTATGACACTCTACAGTGTAGGATTCATTTGCTTGAGGTAAAAGTCCACCTATAAAATTACTATCTTCATGCTCCTAATAAACGTATTCAAGAACAGTTCAACTTGTATATATACATTTAACAAGAAATATAATGAACATTCTCTTACCGATAAGACTTTGTTCAATCTTTTCCTGGCTCATTGCTGACTTTTCAATACCACTGATTTCATGTTTAGCAGCCTCTCCGAACAACGTATGTGCAGCATTTTTGATCTCTATCACAATCCTTTTAAACTCAGCATTTGAGCATGACATACTTTCTGGATGGGCAAAGCATTCATTTCTAATCTTTCTGAGTTTGTCAATCTCGGATTTAGAGCTACCGCTTTCAATCAAGTTAAGATCAGAGAAAAGAAAAATCTTACACAACAGTGTTGTGTCCCATTGCTGCACATTTCCATTTTTTATCTTTGTCATATAATCTTTGTTTTGTTTCTTGAAACTGTCTGCTAATTTCCCGTATAGTTGAACCCCACTTTCGCCATCACGATTCCAATCCTCATACTTATGATTCCATTTCTTTACAAAAAGTTCTCTCAAGTGTTTTGCAATAACGTTCAAGATGATATACGTCAGTTTCGTAAAATTGTCTCCCTCAGTGGTTAATACGATCCCTAGAATGAAGTTTAAAATGACAGCCGATGAACAAAGTTGACAGCATTTTAAAATTTCAATTTTTGGCTGATGTACGTTAGATAATAAAACTCGTCTATTTACGGCCAAAAAGCAACTTTGATAGTGTCACAAAAGAGAGAAAAACAGTAGAGCCTCTTCGTTCTTTCGTATTTCTATCAAATATCTGAGACAAGTCCTGCAAAGCCTTATAGTTAAGTTTTGGGGATTCGAATGCACTTGATTGAGATTAAACTCCTCAAAGTTTCAGCGCACACAAAAAGGAGATAGGTGCTCGTAGTAAAATTAATCCCACTTTTTGAATACTTGTGACTCACCTTATTCAAGACCATACAGCTCAAAGCGTTCATTGCTGCTTTGAGAACCCACCTAAGCCACTACCACGTGTAAAAATATTGATATCATTTAATCCAGGGTATTTAGTGCGACATCTTTGCCAACTGTAGTCTAAAAACTGTACTGGGTGGGCATTAAAGAAACATTGTCTCGTTAAGAAATAAAAGAATGTTATATTCAAACAGTAATTTACCAGATGTGTGTCCTGTATCAGACTCTACAACCTCTTCCTGTTCGTTACTACACTCCATCTCTTCACTCGGCTGTATACATTTCTCATCAGCTATGGTAGGTTTCATTTCTGAGTGCCAAATCTTAGAGATTTCATCTTCAGCATCTTTTTGAAACAGCTTCTTTGCTGCACCAGTGATGTCAGCTATCATTTTTTCACTTTGATCAGGTAAAGGTGGCTTACTTGCTTTACAAGATGCAAACTGAGCACTTGCTTTTCTGAGCTTTACTATGTCTCTCTTAACTGAAGCGTCACAAATATCTAGGCGAAAGTCAATCATGATATTTACCAAGATATCCGTATCCCATTCTTCTTCATTCCCATGATGCAACTTGTTCTTGTACTTATTGAATATCTTAAGGTCCTTCTTCTTAAGGTCCTTTGCATGTATTGCATTAACAAGATCATTGCCTGAAGACTCACTGCCACTTTTCCATGGTTGTTCCGGAAACTTCGCATTCCATTGTTCAATGAAATACTGCCGCAAATATTTCGGAACAGTTTGTGAAATAATGACAGACAGCTTTTCATAAAAGTATGGTGTCTTATCTGATTTCTCCATACTATTCATTGGATCTAGAATTAAGACAATTCTAAATTTAGTCAATGAACTTAAATGCTCTTTGGTCTCTGATAAACTCTGATAAACGGAAAGGTTGTAATAAGCGGGGGGGGGGGGGAATTAGAAAATTCTGCATAAATACCTGAATAGTTGCAAGATGAGAATAAAACAAAAATATGTATCAACGCAATGCAAACAATAGACGCAGAATCTCAACATTATATATAAATCGCCATACTATGAAAATGGCTCTATCCAAAACAGTTTCGTTGTCTCTCACGTCCATGTTCCTAAAGTTAATAGGTGGAAGGGAATTCTATATGGCACCAGGGGGTTGGGAAGAATTCCAGAAATTGACAAATGTCCCCCTACCTCTTTTATTATAAACCAAATAGTAAGATAGTCCTAATTTAGTCATTAAGTATCAACCCAATGTACAAATTAGACTCAGAAATTTTAACATCACTTACAAATCGTCATGAAACAATTTTCGTTGTCTTTCAGGTGCACTGTTCCAAATGAGATAAGCGGAAGAGGGTTCTAAATAGGCTCCGGTGGGTTGCGAAGAAATTTGTAAACCTCTTTCTACTTCGTTTATTAGAAACCAAAGAGTGTCATCGTGATGATATGAATGGAAAAGTTGTCATCAACGAATGAATAATTTTACTGGAATTTTCTTCAACATTTTTAACATTTCGCTATTTCTGCTTTTATGCCTTACTCTCAGGTTGTGTAGTTATGTCCTTTGAAGAATCTTTGAAATGCAACTTGAGCAATATTTTATGGGGTGGTTTTTTAAAAACTTTCTCCGGGTATAATACCTAAAGACAATAATTTCATATTTTACAGTCATACTGCGCTGTCTGTGGAAAGTGGTATTCGATGTGTAGCTGAACTTACAATGGTCAGAGTGATTTTAATGAATGAACCCCACATTGGGAGTCCTCCACTCGCTAGGTACCAAATTATGTAAGAGGAATGCAGAAGGAAAAGCGTAAATGGCATAAATTTAGCTGGAAAATTTGACAATGAAAGGTCTGAACTGAACAGCACAAAGAACTGTAACATATTCTCACTATGATTGACTCCTGCGCAGCACTGAAAACAAACAACCAGAAAGATACAGCAAATGGAATTCTTTTCTTTAAATCCAAAAAATACAGAATCAAATGAATCCAATTTAATATTCCTAATCCTTCTATTTGTTTTCTTGTATATAATGACTAGAGACTTGCGTCCTTGAATTAGCGCCCTTGAAATTGAAATCCCCCTCTAGTTCATGGAAATTTTATCACGGTTATTGAAATTCGCCAGTTCAATATGCCAGTGCAGTGGTATGTCCTAAGCAGTTGTCTAGAGCCTAATTGAGTAAAAATGACTTTTCCTTGTGTTTAGGGCGTCGCAAAATCAAACGTTGATAAGACTACACCCATTACATCTATTTCATGTGCAGAATGAGGTTTATGAGCTACCCTCCATATCATGTTAATGTTTTCAAAAAGTCAGGCTATTTTTGAGTCACTTGTGAATATCCACATGTGTAAGCGTGAATTTACAGACGAAACTGCAGGTCTTCATAATCAACGTGATATGTGTCTTGTGGTTATCGCATATCATGCCACTTGTCAATTCTCTTCAATTTTCCTACCATCGCTTTTTAGAAGTGGTGCCAAAAAGGTGTTGATGCGACTTATTCAACCCAACTGGTATGTACTTCCATCCCTATTCTGTTCTGAAAGAACTGTCCATGTTGAATTTACAAGCAATCGAAATGCTACAGAGCAGAGGGTTAAAATAGAACACTACAGAAAATCCATTCTCATGGCGATATGCTTTCATAGCAACCCTTGAGATGAGTTTAACGCAATTGAACTAAAAAATTCTATCGACTCTTAGTCTGGATATGACGCAATTGCCTGACTTAAATAACCTATGTATACACCAAGTTAATTCGCATTTTGTAAATTGACAAAACAGATATCCAAGCAAGTTATCTCCTTGTTTTTCTTGCTCGAATATAATTTTTCCAAAGGCTTGCAATAGTTCCTTAAACACGTCTATCTCATGCGTAGTGAGTAAATAACCTTCTCGAATATGCCTCGAAGATAACCATAATCAAACATTAGCACAAGTTTATACTATTTCTACTTATAGTTAAAACAATGTGGTAAAAATTTCGTGTAAAATCTACGTTACCGAAGGAACAATGGTACTTTATATTCCCTTAGCAATAAGAAGATGAGAACGTCCTGTGTGGAACCCTTCGTTCCATGAATCGATCACGTGGGTAACAAGCAAAGCGCTATAGCATGGATGACTTCAATAACACAGTAAAAAGGTAAAATATATTTATATGAAATGGCGTTTAAAGTTATACAAACTTTTCTCTGTCCTTCAAAGTGCTAAACTACTTTCGATCGAATGATACCAAGCGGTATATGCTAAAATGCAAACAATAGAGAGAAGCAGGTAACCCGAAGCACGTGATCAACAGAAACTGGTATCTGTTTGCTTGAATTGTACACAACTGACTCATGTATTGCCAGGTTACTAAATTAGTAATGTCGATATGTACCTCAGAAATGGCCAACAATTGGATTGTACGCAAGCTAGTAGATTTCATAAAACAAAGGAGAAAAGAGAGGGGTCATGTGCATCAGGGGTAAAGACGTTATAGGAACTGCCAGCAATACAAATGAAGACAAGAAGTATTAACATATTATGTCATCATTTATTGGGCCATTTCCGACCACCATTCCCAAGTAATCAAATGCAATCATTGATTAGATCCCACATCCCCCAATCCCAATTCATGTCATAATTAGCCTCGCATACTCCTAAAAGGGAACTCCCAGTCAAGTATTGTGATGATAAGGAAATCTCAAGCACAGGATCACAACTAACAGATAGAGAGGATCCTTATAAGGATGGTTTCTATATAGCTGAATGCATGTGAAGGTTGCAACATCTATGCATGTAGTCATGTATTACATTTTGATCACATTAGAAAATGACAGCAAATCACGTAGCTTTCCATCTCTAGCTGAAACTTTGACAGTTAGTTAACAACTACCGTTTCTCTTAAACGTAAATCTACATTCAGTTTGTGTTGAAAACAATCTGCGCATTCTTTAAGTTTGGTCTACCATCGGAGGCCCTATTGCGCACATATTACTATGTACTTGAGATCAGTCCCTCACAATGTACTACCAATGCATTGACAGTGCCAAACTGTGCAGCATTAAGTAAATACTAAACACTTTGAAAACCAAAAAGTAACATGCTTTAATCTCTAGGGCAAAATGTTGGAGTGCAAAAGATTTTACTTTGTGTTCGTATTAGAAGTTAATAACTCCAACGTTGTTGCATTATTTTGCTACAAGATGCACAGCTCGTTGATAATTGATAATACGCTGAGATGAACTGTGCCCCAGTTCTTGCAAAATCATATTGGCTGTGAGTCTGCTCTTGCACATACTTTATTGACAAACTACAATTACGCATACTTCAGTAATTCAACCTCAGATCAGTTCGCTTTAGACAATAAGATCCATGACACTAACTTGATAATGTCTTAACGAACGATAGACAAAGATATTTCGTTACTTTAGCATGTTCATCTGATATGTAGTAAGTAGATCTCCCTCTCGCCTATACACCAAAAATTATTTACAGTGCTTCCAACATGTGTGGCTATGATTCTGCAATATTGAAATAGAAAGGATACCGACGCTGTTATAGTGCCTGAGAATGCCTGCCAAAGGTACTTGGAACACCCAAACAATTTCTGAATTTCCGACTCCTGCCGCTTCGCTTTGAAACCAGTTAAAATGCAAAACCTCTCCACCCTCAAACAAAGTTGATTTGATACCAAAAACCCGTAGTTTTATAAACCCTCATAACTTTTGGCCTTTGCGTTGCTCACAGTTCCTTCATACCACAGTGTTGAACCGGGCAGGGAATGTTATAGCTCGTCTATAGCGTAAATCATAACAAGTGTTCCGAGATTTGGCGGGCATTGTAGCAATAAGAAGATGAGAACGCCCTGTGTGGAACTCTTCGTTCCATGAATCGATCACGTGCATAAAAAGCAAAGCACTATAGCATGAATGACTTCAATAACACAGTTAAAAAGCAGAAGATATTTAAATGAAATGGCGCTTAAAGGTATACAAACCTTTCTCTGTCCTTCAAAGTTCTAAACTGTTTTCGATCGAGGAATACCAAGCGGTATATGCTAAAATGCAAACAATAGAGAGAAGCAGGTAACCCGAAGCACGTGATCAACAGAAACTGGTATCTGTTTGCTTGAATTGTACACAACTGACTCATGTATTGCCAGGTTACTAAATTAGTAATGTCGATATCTACCTCAGAAATGGCCAATAATTGGATTGTACACAAACGAGTAGATTTCATGAAACAAAGGAGAACTTCAGTGTCATGCGCTTAAGGGGGTAAGGCATCACAAAGCATATAGTATGACATCATGTATTGTGTGATGTTAGAAAAACACTTTCCCAGTAATCAAATGTAATCATTGATTAGATCTCAATTTGATTCATCTTAGTATGTGACTGGCACGCCCCCAAAGAGATCTGAATATCCAGTGTAGGTGCCGATCAGTCAATCGTAAGCACAGAGTTACAAATATCAGATATATGTGCTGGGGAAATGTACAACAAGGATTTTTATGAGCTTCGTGTCCATATAGCCGTAAACATTGTTTATTTTTATTCTCTTCTATATCAAATAGGACCTGAATACATACAACAAATACAACTGCTGTGCCACTCACTGCAGGAAAGCACACGAAATCAGTGAGTTCCACAATGATTGACACTTACAATTAACATAGGGATTAAATCCAAAGAAACATTACAATTAAGCCGTAACATCTGAAAGCGTCTTGCGATGCATTGTACCAAGTAACTCTATAACCATATACTTTTATTTTTGACCTTATCAGGCCATGATAAAAATTCAGCTTGTTCTTCAACTGTACTTGAAACATTGGCATTATCTAAAACCTATTGTTTTACTTAATATTTCTATAAACATGCAGTGTGTCTCAAAAGCACTGTGTGTCCATTGAATTTCGCCTGTCATCAGATTCCAATATTACGCACAATATACAATTTACTTGAGAACAATCCCTCACAATGTATTGCCAATGCACTGCAAGTACCAAACTGTACAACATAATGTAGATAATAAACACTTTAAGAACCAACAAAGAGAGTGCTGTAATTTCTAGTACAGTCCAGTAACCTGTAGGTAGCTTTGTATACCGGCCATTCCCCGGAGTGCAAAGGATTTTTCTTTGTGCCCAAATTAGATATTAACAACTCGAACATTTTTGCATCAATTTGCAGTAGTTTTTAAACTTTTTTTTCGACATCATGCAAGTCAATGCATTTTGAATGCAACTGAGGGCTACCAGGATGCGCAGCCGGTTGATAACACTGGACAACATAATTTTTCTGCTGGAACAAAAATGCTTTTACTATAGCTAATTTTGGACGCTGCGTCATACCACAACGGGTTTAATCAGTACCAGTCACATGATTTCAGTGCAGAGTGCAATAAAAGAAAAATTTAAAAACAATTCTAAGGCAGTGGCTTGTAGAAAACTCTTTCACACCTAATTAGTTTGAAATTCTTTCATACTTTGGTTGAAATGGTTTAATAATCTTGTTGAAATTCATTGTCTGAAAATACGATTGACAACCAAAATGGTAACATTGTGATCCATTATAATGAGTAAGTTAACTATCCCTCTGTGAGATGATATTTGTTTCCATTTCCTGTTTTCATTCTCTGAAAATATGCTAGATGTAGAATTCTGTGTGTAACAATCTGATCCAAGCTACCGCTCTTTAGTCAAATGCATGAAGGCAGTGTGAAATGTCAATACAATGCAAAAATGACATAGATGCTTTAGGTAACACCTATCGTAAGTTCATCTCCAAAGAGCAGAGAAAAAGTATTCAGTTTAGAACAATTTTATGAAAGATCCTAATACATTTACGCTACGAGTAACCTTAGAGATCAAGATAAACAGTGGGACATTCGCATCGTCTTCAAGTCACAGAAA
Organism: Mastigias papua; assembly: GCA_964019165.1. Classification (NCBI taxonomy): domain Eukaryota; kingdom Metazoa; phylum Cnidaria; class Scyphozoa; order Rhizostomeae; family Mastigiidae; genus Mastigias; species Mastigias papua. The sequence goes on from OZ025271.1 coordinate 12,489,675, forward strand.
GAAAGCATTCGGCTCTGAACGAAGGGAAATCAGAAGTGGCTCAAGTTCAGAATTCCTATAGTCTGGCGAGAGCGAACTAGTCACTTTGACGATTGATACTTCTGCACTATTATCTTAATCAAATTTGAAAAAACGAAACGGAAGAGCATACACTACACTAAACTTTCTTTAGTAAGTCTTACTTTGTAACCATGCATTTGTAAGGTTTTTTTCTGTCTATGAAAAAAGTTGTGCTGAAATATTTTAACTTAGTTACTAATCATGAATTTATACGCCAATCATGATGATGAGAAATGATATTTCATAATGCAGCATTGGCATTTCTTAATCGCTATTTCTCATTAGATGTTAATCCTAATACATAAACTCTCAGAAATATGATGTATATGAATCACCTTGCTTTATTCATAACGCTATGAAACTTTCACCTTATCATTTATAGTAGCACATCCCTCAAAATATAGCATAAAATTCAATGGAAGTTACTTTAATTACTGTTTTTGGCATGGAAAGGTATCCAAGTCAATTAAGGATTCAAGCATGCTTACGAAATCATATTGGCCTCGAGCCTGGACTTGTACTTACTTTATTGAAAAAATACAAATGCTCATACGTTATTCATTAAATCTTGATTAATTTCCACATTATCCAATATCATTTATGATACTAAACTTACTAACATATTAATGACAGATGGAAGAAGACACTTTGATACTTCTTCACTACAATGATGAACACTGCCCTTGGCACGGTTTTTCTTTCATTCCATCAATCGATCAAATACAAACCATGCACACACTATATTCTCAGAGACATTGACGAAGAGTATCGATATATCATCTGCTCTTTTCTTGCTGTTTGATCATATTCTAGATACTAGAGTTAAAAATATGTTGCAAAAATTTCGTGTTAAGTCTATGTTACAAAAAGAACAAGAACGCCTTTGTTTTGCCTTAGCAATAAGAAGATGAGAACGTCCTGTGTGGAACCCTTCGTTCCATGAATCGATCACGTGGGTAACAAGCAAAGCACTATAGCATGAATGACTTCAATAACACAGTAAAAAGGTAAAATATATTTCTACAAATATATATGTACATACTTTCTCAAGTGAACCTTTGCTCATTTCAACTTGTTAAATCATGTTCTAGATAACACAGTTAACTATGTACCTTAAGAATTCATTAATAAGTCCACTTTATAGAAAGGACAACAACGCCATTATATTGCCTGAGATTGTATGTAATATTACTAGGTATCTATCTATACAAGTCTTAAATTGCACAAGAGTTTGCCCAACTTTTGCATGTTTATAACGATTGCTAACTTGTTGGTTAGATATCTCTATTCCAACTTGAAAATCTTTTTAAGTATTGGGCTAAACTTGATTTCTTTGCAAAGTTGATTCTTTAAGACCTCCCACATCCTTCTCTACTCACAGCTGATACACCTTCATTTGAAGCTGACTTTGATTGTCGCTAGGGTTGCCAGATGGCCTGGTAACAAATTGCAGCAATTATCACCTAAATATGTGCCAAAATATGCCAAAACATTTCTCCCGAAGAAATGACGTCAATGGAGTAATGCGCATGCGCATCTCGAAACTTTTATTTCTGTGATGAAACTAGAAACATTTTTTTTTGCCAATTTTGTATGGTATAATGCTACAAAACTCAAACAAACTGTCTGAAGAATTTAGAAAAAGTCAAAGCTGCGGTCAAGAAATCAGGACCATGAAAACGCTATGGTACATATTTTTTGTATCTCATGACTCACTTTACAACCATATTTGTGTCAGACAATCACTGTTAAAAGTCCTTGGAACACTCATTGAATAATGAAGTTTATTTTACAAAGAAAACTTCCGTTCAAATTTTGATGACTATTGATCCCCTACCCCCTGAAAACAATGTTGCAGTAAAAGCTCAGCTGCCAGCATTCTATCTGAAATGAAACTGACATGTCTGCTGCGAGTAATCATACATACTAGTTTGCCTATATGTAAATGAGCTATTCAACCAATCGGTACCCTCCATTTTGTACCACGTGATGTCTGCTGCGAGTAATCCCTGACTAATTCAACATTGTTGCAAAGGAGGAGAGAGGGGGAGTTTGCTCTATGAGCCACAATATAATGTAAGTGTTCCAAGACTTTTCACAGTGATTTTAGCTTATGATGTCATAACCTGCATGTCTATTTTCTCACAAATTACTTTCCCGATGCGGCAAAAAGCTTACATACACAATGTTACTGAGTTTTGAAAAGCACTCAATGTGGTAATTATGACAAGACGGAGGATATCATCAACCTGGAGAATTGAAACGTTGACATGCTAACCATTAACTTCGTTCAATGTGTTGAACTCACCTGTGACGCTAATATCTGATTACCTATGTTGATGTGGATCCAGTTTTTGTCCAACATATATGTATGAAGTTAGCAGAAAAATTTGATATTTTATACTATCTGAAAGACGCCGGAAAATGCGACAAATTAAGAAATACGCCAAGACAAAATTTTAGGAGCTCTCGATGACAAAAAGAAACCAAAATAGCTAAACTTGGCGTCGAATACGCCAAATTGGTGACCCTACTCGTGTGTATGCGTATTCAGTTTGGAATAAATGGTACGTTGAGAGAATAAAAGTGTACGTGGAGGCTATGGTTACTCTTTATAATAGAAAGAGTGGCAATAATGAAGATTATTTCCAATAAAAATATTAATGGAACAGACATGAATAAGGTAGGTCCATTAGAGATCTTAAGGGAGATTATGAGAAGTATTGTGTCAAATTGTTCATGGGTAGATAGAGAATCTTGGAGTAAATGTAATTGTTAAGTCAAATAGAAAGGGAGGCATTACTGATAATTTCCCCCGGCATATCCTTCCTTGGGTTATAGCTCTTCATACAGCATTGGATGTAGTAGAATCTATTTGGATACTATGTTTCTGTACGAGAACTACGAGAGATATCTTCAATCTGGTTGTATAAATAGAGAGAACTATGGAGTACATATTAGTTTTGTGTCAAAAAAGGGAGACGTTTTTAATATTATCTCCTGGCATTCCCTTGTCCTATTCATAGCTCTGCGTGCGGCAGTCCTGACGTGCGGCAGTTGGTCTAGCAGAACCTATTTGGATGCTAGTGTCTTTTTACGATAACTATGAAGGATATCCTCAATCTGATTGCATAAATACAGAAAATCATCGGTTATATTGTAGTTGCAAGTGAAATGGAAATGGTAACATTTCCTGTAGCATGGTATTTTTGTATAATATATTTCACTATAGCACGAAAAAGCGGAAACATGCTTTTAGCATACTGAAAGCATTTTTCGTGCTACACGTTTTTGTTTTATAAGAAACCAGTTTATAAGCAACCTAGTACTAGACACACAAAAAATTAAGAAACTTTTAGAACTACAACGAAAGGGCTAAGAAACTTTAGAAATTTCTGTGCTATTTCAAAGCTTGGGGTTTGTGAAATATATTTCCTCCACGGATGTAACAATTGTCAACTAAAAGATGTGAGAAAGATCCTTTGGTTGAGAGGAAGATATGCCCATTTTTGCGACAAATGGCACATTGGAGCCATTACCTAGTTCAACGCAAAACTGAACCAATAAAGTACCCTTTTCGAAGACCAAAATGAAGATTATATAAAATTTACTGAAATTAACGGTGTGGACATGAGGTTGATTTAGATTTGGAGCCGCACTAACGTCTTTTGTTTGCTATCATGCTAATAGTTTACTATATCCACGTGTTTTATATCGTTTTCAATACAATCTTTGTTCATTAAATTAAGAAACTTTTAAGAAACTTTTAGAACTAAAATGTTGCCAACAATTATGAAACTTTTAGTACTAGGCCTTGAGCTAGATTTCTTATAAAAAAAAAACGTGTATAGTGAAGTTCGGTAGTACCAACAGACTTGTAATATAATATATTTACTGTAGTTCTATAACTTAATACGCAACCCCCGTGAAATGCGCTTACTATTATGTGTTTATGATTCGGAAATCATGATTTGTCAAGTTTGCAAGGTTTATATAGTGGTCTCCTGTGGAGCACCTATATGGATTCTAGAACCTATATGTAAGGCTCTCTCTCCACAACCTCTTTGGTTGGGCTCAAGCCGACCCACACTCTAATCTTCTGCGTATTTAAATGCAATTACAACTAAGGTTCACCGAAATTATTGGCTTTAGTTTAAAACTTATACAAAATGATGTAATAAGGAAGTCGAGTTCTCAAGCATTTTTAGGGGGAGGACCCAATCACTTTTTGAGCCTCACGAAGGGAATTTGCCCAACAGGCAACCCCCTGGTTACGAGCCTGAGTTGAGCAGTTACAATGTGTAATGAGGCGTGTTAGACAGCATACTGTCACAGAATATTATCTATTCTGTGATACTGTAGTACCTTTTCTTACAACATAAGTCACTAGTACATTGCTCTAGATTAGAAATCTATAAGTTCAAATGATAACATGTTACCAGATTGATTCTTCTATACCTCAAGATTTTCATTTAGTATAACTCTAATAGGAGGATCACATTGTGTTATGTGATGCAAAACATGATAGCCTATAAGGCCTACTCAGATAATTTCGTAGCAGAAAGTGTCAAACAATACGTGGCACCAAAAAGCAGTGTACAAACAATACTATTATGCACTGTAGCTTGTTAAGAAGACAACTCACCGTACAAGAAACCATCTCGCACCAAAGTGTGCAGGCTCTTTAAAGATAGCTCACTTTCAAAGCCATATTCAACACCCTCATCTTGAGTGATTCAAAACAGAAATTCAAACATGCAACCAAGTACTTCATGTGTATATGTATCCAATTTGGATAAATGGAGAGAATAAAAGTGCAAATGGAGGCTATGATTGCTCTATATAATAGAAAGAGTGGCAATAATGAAAATCATTTCCAATAAAAATATTAATGGAAAAGAAATGAATACGGATAGGTCCATCAGAGATCTTACCTTGCAGTAGAGTACATAAGGCAATTCGGAGATGCAGCAACGAGGGGGGCTTGAGCTCTTACAGTCTCCTCCCCAATTACAATATATTCACGTTTGTTTTGCATCCCGATATGCTGAAATGAACTCTTGAGATAGAGCAATCTTGCACCATGATATGGCATAAATCCAATATACACAAGAATTAGCAGGGTTCACTTTGATAAAATCCAATGAATGATATTCCTTGCATCTATATTTAATCACAATAACTTTTGAAATGGAATGTTCATTTTTCTTATGATATTTCCTGTTTTCATTTGCATTATTCATAAATTCAAGCAACGATTTGTTAGTGCATCAAAATTTCATTAGAACATTTAATTAAGAGTGTGTTATTAATGTCTTTGTTATCTCTTTTTTGAGAATGGCCTTTTGTTTTGAAATAAAATGTTGCATACTTATCAGGTTTTGTCTATTGCAATCAAATTCACTATGTACTAATCAATTTCAGGATTATTTCTGTCAGTTTCATTTCCTATAATAATAACAACTATTTCTATGTTCGGGGGTGGGGGAAAGATTTTTGTGGGGGGGCACGAGAGGACAGATTAAAATTGCATGGATATAGTGGGTGCAAACGGGGACTAAAGCACATTTGCTATAAACATCTATTCAAAAGAGAACACAAGACAACCCCACTATATTTGCAGTAGTTCTCTTGGTATTTCCACAGGGCTACAGCCGGCTGGCCAGCTTAGCGCGCTAATTTGAGATTTAGATTGATGCATATAGAATTTATGGTTGTTTTCTAGATTTAACTATCACCGGGCGATTAGGCCAGGTAGAAGTAGCTTGGAAAAGTACTTATATCTTTATTTTAGGACGTAACATTTTGTTGTTGTGCACTTGGACTCTCAACGCATGAGAATGGTTGAGGAGTGCCCTTTTGTGTAGTATTTGGTTAGTTACGTCGGAGGCTCCAGGGGTTTTGAGCCAAAAGAATCACGATTAGTTAAGAGAAAGCTTAATGCTTACTTAAATTGATTGATCTTCGTTTATTGTATGAAATTACGCATGTTAACATAGCAAGTTGTTGTTTTAGAAGTAAGAAAACAGTTATCCAGCTATGTTCATAATTAAGTGTAAATGTCGTCAGAGGTCTACCCTCTATGTTAGTCACTATTGTCGTCACAGTCTATTGTTGTGAAAGAGTTATATAGCTGTCTGATTATTTAGAAATAGAGTTAGTCAGGTTCAATGGCAGGGACTTAAAGTCACCTCGCCGAACAAAGTAACTAGTTGCTAAGGAATCAGATAATCAGGAAAGAAAAGTATCGAAGACTGAACGCGTGTACGTACAACTCTGTGTGTGTCTCACTTTGGCTCTACCGCAACGACAGCTAACCATCATCTTCTCGTCTATTTTTCCATTTTACACAATCCTTCAATTAACACCTTTGCCCTGGGGGCTTTATTTATTTTGATGCATTTTGAGTGAGAGAATATTTCAAGTGAGGGCTCATTCAAGGGTGGCTTATAAAGTTATTTGACATATACCGCATGAAAAGCTCTTTTTCAATGCTCCCATGAAGATCCTATTCGCCATACAATTATGTTCGACTTTTAAGCATCATTCTATACTTTGTGATTTTTTCATTTGCCACCAAGATCTTTATCACCATATGTGATATGGGCGTTTTGAGGGGATCTACTCATCCATTTGAAGCCCTAGTATGGTTGCGTATTCAAGATGGTTGACTGTCTCAAGGAGGTCAGATCGAAGATTTACGGTAAATAAGACTTTCACAGTCTCTGCTTGGCAACAATGCAATGTTAAAACTCGTGTTATATGCACATAATTTCCATTACAAATGCAATGACATGGACATAAATAACCCTGAAATAGATTTTAGTATTGCAGGTAGCACCGCGGTATTGGGATATGGGAGCTTCAAGTCTACACCCCTTCTCCTAATGAAATGAAAATTATTAAGCGAGTTTTCAATAATTAGTTGAACTTATCAAAGGCTGTCTTTGCAACTTGATAGGATATAGATCCACCTCTCACAGTAATCGACAGAGCCTATCTCGACAAAATCCACTGTATGATTTTTCTAGCCGAAACATTTCAGTACAGTGACTTTATTCGTAAGCATAGGAGCCCAACCTCAGGGGTACAGATTCCCATTCCTGCAAAAGCTTCACAAGAGTACATGTTCAGGACAAAAACAATAAATATTTTATATAAAAGCCCTACAGCTCAACACTGATTAATCTTCATTTTACACCTTAGTCTAATAAACACCTGCGTACATGATTATCACTTTTATGGTTTTGGATTATTTTATGTATTTCCTGTTGTTTTTTCCTCAATCTGTTGATTTAGAGTCCTTTTTGATACGAGTCTGGCAATTCTTGCTCAACTTTCTTAATTTTGATAAAGTATATAAGTTCTCAGATGCTCGCTAGGGTTTCACTTGAAAATAGCAGCAAGGAATGCTGATGGTTTTAAATATAACCAGAACTTGCTTAACAAAAGAACGTACGTAATTAAGCTCTTATGAGAATTCAAATATAAACTCGTTACAAAAAATACACATTGGTCACACTAACTTCAAATTTGTGAGACCAAATTCACCATTTCGCACTAAGTTTAAATTCCTCAGACAAAATTCGAATTCAGTACACCAATGTCAAAATCGTAACAAGAAATTCAAATACGTCCCTCCAAATTTAAAATTCAATTTGTTAAAGTCCTCCACAACTTAAAGAAAAGATTTAGTCCACAAATGAATAAGTTCAAGGAAACAACGGGAAAATGGCTGATGAGAAGTATAAAGTTTGGTTGCCTGTATAACTGAAATCCGTAGTATATGGAAGTAGCCTTCAGTCAGATGATGGACTTTGTTCCTTGTGTGGAGTTGCATTGAACATGAAGACTATATCTATTTGGATGTATACCTTTGATCATATGAATATAATTTAACTTTGACATATTTGCCAAATTACCGCCATTTTGAAATGACTTTGATAAAGAGGCTGAAGACCAGACTCGCAGCTCTATCCAGCTATTTTCTCACTCGTGTCTTGAATGTCTACTCCTTCAATCCTTGACAAGTTTAACTTAAATCCTTGACTTACATTTTTCTTCAGAGCTCATTTTGTTTCTTTCCAGAATACAAGGAATGATTATAAATAGTTACTACACTTGGTGAGCAAAAATATTGCACCTCCTAGTGATTTTCAAAATGGCGGACAGGGCACCATGTTTTGCTGTATGAAAACTGCCTACGGTTTCTCTGACCAGCCACTTGTGTTAAGCGTTAGAAATTAATATGTCATTAATTATGAATATTGCCAAAATAAACCAAGCTAGAATTCTGATTATAGTCCACAAGAATTTACAGTTATTTCAGTATTTTGTTGGGTAGCCACGCTTCTTTTTTACAGCCAAAATTCTTCGTGAAAGAGACTCGTATAATTTGCCTATAAAATCCCGTGGAATTTGGTCCCATTCAGATATGACTCAGGTTTGAAGCTCATCTTTGGTTGTTGGAGGACCTCTTGGGTCACAATTAAGCTTATTTTTTATAAACAACCATATATTTTCAATAATGTTCAAGTCAGGGCTTTGTGCTGGCCATGGCAAAACAGGAACGCCTCAAAGAGAAAGATATATCTTTGTGTATGCTGCTTGATGTGGGGGTGCATTATCCTGCTGAAATATGAAAGGCCTGTCAGTAGTCCCAAACATCAATTCGACATTGGCAAAAAGGTTGTCATGTAATAAACAAACATATTTGTGAAAAGTCTGTTGGTACTACAGAACTTCACTACAGCACGAAAAAGCGGTACCATGTTTTAACCATACTGAAAAGCTTTTTTTTTTCGTCCGACACTCGTCAGAGTATGAAACGTCGGATAGCGACCGAAAGGTGAACCGAAATTTATAGCCAGATATGCGGGTACACGTGATATGATGAATAATGTGTCCAGTTAGCCATATGATTGGCCTCTTGGCACCTATTCACCATTGTTTACTAGAAGAGTCCAAGTGAGAAAATGAACTCTTTTTGTTTACACAAGACTGGGTTTTGAGTCTTTATGTAAACTGATTCCAAAACACTTAAATGAAAGGACGATCTTGCTTGCCCAATGATCCGAAAATTATCGTCTGAATATGTTTTAGCGCATTCTGGGTTTTTAATGAGATGTTGTCCTATGGCCGAATCACTTTTCATTTTAGAATTAGAGTTTTTACACATACGAGGTGGCTGTTCCCTTATTGTAGTGTTTTTCTTCCTGATGCTCGTGGGTATATGTTGCTTTATTCTGTCAGCTAGTCTCTGCGTAGTGCGTCCTACGTACCGAGCTTCACATCGGCACGAAAATTCATAAACTACACAACTTTTTTGAGTGGTAGGAACGCTATCTTTTTTAGCAGATGGTAGCATGACCTTAGTATTGTAGACCACACGAGGTTTCACAGCATAGAAACAGGATGTAATGGCTTTGTTAATTTGGTTTTCAAATCTTGATGAAACATTACCAATCCAGGGCAATTGTACAATACCCAGTTTACCTAAAATTGCCCTGGATTGGTAATGTTTCATCAAGATTTGAAAACCAAATTAACAAAGCCATTACATCCTGTTTCTATGCTGTGAAACCTCGTGTGGTCTACAATACTAAGGTCATGCTACCATCTGCTAAAAAAGATAGCGTTCCTACCACTCAAAAAAGTTGTGTAGTTTATGAATTTTCGTGCCGATGTGAAGCTCGGTACGTAGGACGCACTACGCAGAGACTAGCTGACAGAATAAAGCAACATATACCCACGAGCATCAGGAAGAAAAACACTACAATAAGGGAACAGCCACCTCGTATGTGTAAAAACTCTAATTCTAAAATGAAAAGTGATTCGGCCATAGGACAACATCTCATTAAAAACCCAGAATGCGCTAAAACATATTCAGACGATAATTTTCGGATCATTGGGCAAGCAAGATCGTCCTTTCATTTAAGTGTTTTGGAATCAGTTTACATAAAGACTCAAAACCCAGTCTTGTGTAAACAAAAAGAGTTCATTTTCTCACTTGGACTCTTCTAGTAAACAATGGTGAATAGGTGCCAAGAGGCCAATCATATGGCTAACTGGACACATTATTCATCATATCACGTGTACCCGCATATCTGGCTATAAATTTCGGTTCACCTTTCGGTCGCTATCCGACGTTTCATACTCTGACGAGTGTCGGACGAAAAAAAAGCTTTTCAGTATGGTTAAAACATGGTACCGCTTTTTCGTGCTGTAGTGAAACATATTTGTCTGCATTTACGGTTCTATCACTGACTACCAATTTAGCAAGAGCACGTTTTGTAATTGACCAATCAGCGGATTTGTTTACATAAAATTATTATCCAATCATGTGCCTCCATTTTTACCTTGTTTCTTCATTTCGCCATGGTGAAACGGAGGTGCTGTGGAGAATTCATGCCTCATAACTTTTTGCCCCGGAAAAAAATTTACGTTCATTTACAACAGCGATTTTTTGGCTACAACTTCGTATCTACATGTCTCATCGATATCTCCGAGCCCTAAGCTGGGCTATGATCCGTTACAAAAATATTAGACATTGCGTACCACCCTGCCGCCATGACCTCCCATTACACAGGTCCTCCATGAGCACCCCTTCACCAAGCAAGCAGTAAGGAGTTTGTTTTTTTATCTAAACACCGTTGGACTAGAGCTAGGTATGCCTAATTATCCTGAATTCACTTCTACTCTTCTCAGATCTGGGTTGGGTACGCATAGTTCTGAAATTATCACAGCTAGGCGTCATATCGGTACCCCTAAAGCTGGATGATAGCCATGTTCAAAATTAAATGATGTTTAGATTGTCCTACGCTGATAATTTAATCCAGGTATATCAAAACTGGTCACTGTAGTGAAGTTATGACAAAAACAAACCTCTATAACTCTCGTAATGTCCAAGGCCGTCCTCGACTGACTTTATGGCGTATACAGTTTTCCACTTTGGCGGGAAATCTGAACGTCATTGATTACAGGCTTGGAGGTAACATTCAGGTAATACGGGGAAAGCCAAACCATATTGTTCGAATACCAGCCATATTATATAGTGCTAAACTAAAAACTACACCACTACAGAGTCAAAGATACCGAAATATCGTTATCTGCAAGCATTTCGGAAGTTGGCTGTTGCAATAGGCTTCAGAGCCAATAAAGTTGTCCGTGTTTGTACGAAGTGCATCGAACTGGCACCAAATAAGAGAGATTTTAATAGATTTTTACAAAAGGAAAAACATAAGATAAAACATGTTTGACATTTCCCAACAGTCCGTTTAATTGTAAACAAATAACTTCTACGTACATCGTACTCTTTGGCACCAAATAGTAGGGGGCATACGCGTACTTTTTAAGAAAGTGCTTTATAGGAAAGTAGTATTGGAATCGTCAAAAAGTTAACAAAAGTTCAGTACTGGGTTCAGCAAACCTAAGAAAGTTTAAAAATTTGTTTTTACCCAATAAAGACAAACAAGCAAAACTATGAATAAATTTCATCCTGTGACCAGTTAGAGTTAGTCAGGAAAAGCACTTCAACAACTTGTTACATTGGAATTGATTAAATTGATGGTGTTGAAATCATTTGCTAGTAGCTTTTTGTTCTTTTGAGATTTCATTCATAATATCCGAGGTTTTTTGCATCTGTTCTCCTTTCTGGCTCATTTTGTCCCAAATTTTCAGATCAAAAACATGTGTTATGTACAGTGTTGAGTTCTATTAACCAAGAAATTCAGCTTTTGCCCCAAGAAAGTCTTAAGAAAGTTTGAATACTGGAATTGCCAGAATACTAAGAGCGTTTGAGTACTGGGGTCATTTTTAACTTTCTTATAAAAAATATGTGTAATTAGGAGAGGGGTAAATATTTTTCAATCCTACTGTTCAGTGACAAAGAATACTTTTTATGTACCAAAAGAGTATAACACAAGAATGTGTATGCCAATATTAACTAGTTTATAGTAAAATTTACATAGTGCAAGAATAAATGCAGCTACTGGGAGAACACAAATGTAAAATATGGAAAAATCAAATTGAGTAACAGCACTTAAATGAGGTTGATAGTGCAGAAGAAGTTCTTGTAATATGTTAGATGAAAGGTAACTGTATAGATCAAAATAATTAAATCTAAATAATGTTCTCTAAATTAGCTACATTTTACAGCAACAATCCATTAATGACAAATATGAAAAAGAAAATGAAGACTTAAAATGGGCAGAAGATAATACTGGAGATTTGAGATAGACTGATCATAAGAAGAATGATGAACCAGCAATGGTTAGTGTAAATGACACAGACACTGATTCTCAAAAAACAGACACACTAAGCTGTCCTAGTCAAAAAATGTGGATAAGCTAACAAGAGGCCGTAGCAGTTGGAGAAAAAGGGTCAGAGAAAATGGAGCAAGAGGAAGCAAAAACCAAATCACACGCAAAAATGTATTATGCAGATGTTGGTGAAGTTGAAATTGTTGAAAATGATATTATTGTGAAGAGAGAGATATTTGAAAATTTACTAGAGATTGCAACTTTAAGGAATATGGGGCTTACAGCACACCCTAACACAGTTCTCAGTGAAACAAAAGAACCTTCTTCAGAGCATATTGCAACTGTTCACCAGTTTTTTGAGGATGCTGTTACTAACAATTACATGGTAGCTCTTTTCATAGATGACTTTCATAATATTCATAGCCATCATCGCCCATCATCATCAAGCCAACTCAAGTATGCCATATGACAACATTTCTTGTAAAAAAATTTCCAACAATGCCTGCCATCAAACCACATAGCTATGCTGATCAGGATTCACCACCAGCAAAGTTAGCTCTATTTGAGCCTCTTCTACAAGGGTGTACACCATCTCTTTCAAAAACACATGTTGATATAATGCCAGATTGGCTTCAAGCAAAGTTCTTTGACCCTGAGTCCCAAAGAAGCAGACTGCTTGTTCATGATTGCAAAAAGAAGGAAATTCAAGACATACAAGCTATGAGGTCAATGGCAAACTGTACACTAGTGGACTGCATAAAGCTTCCATTCCTGAGAATTTCCACTCTGCACTGGAATATCTTCTACAGTAGAAAGTGGTTTGTCAGTATACATCAATAAATTTCTTGATCCATTTATTGGTGATTGGCCTTGTCAGTTCTTTGTCCTTCAAGTTGTCTTCATTGAAGGAATATTTAGTAAAAGTTATAAGAGTGAGCCCTTCTAAATCTAGTATAACCTAAGTATAACCTAAGGTATAGACTTGTGTTCTTCAGATTCCTTGAGATAAATGTGTTAAACAAAGTGAAACTAAGAAACAATGAGAAAATATTGACTCGAATGTACTACACGAACAAGCTCAACAATTATCAATCATTTCTTTTCACTGACTGAGCAAGTTTCTTTCCTAACTGCTTCAGGAAATGTGATATGAAAGATCAGTGCAGGTGTAACGAAAGTCCAACTTGCAGAGTAATTCGTGGTTGTGGCCATTCCTACCATATCACTTGTTTGATTCCAAATATCAGCTCTTGCCCTAAGTGCACCCATGCCGTACAGCTTGAGATGAAAACGTTGGCAAAAAAAGCAACGGAGGCAGTATACCAAATTGACCTGAATCACGAGTTTGATTACGGCTATGGTTGTTCAGATCTTGAGGTTGATGATTTGACGACAAGTGTTCTAAGCTGTCCAACTGAATCTGACATGATAGAGCAATTAATATAGCAAATTTGGACTTGGCGGCGTCCAAGTATACCACTGACCTGAACAGCTTTTTCATTTCAACTCCTCGTGGTAGATTCGATTTGAGGCGAATTGCATTGAATTAAAAGGTTGTTGATGCTGAAAATGTTGTTGTCGTATACTAGTTTTTGAGCGGGAAATGTAAACTAAGTCGACGAGCAAGCAGAATTCCCAAAAGCGAAACTAAAGGCTTATGCTGATTCAACTTCTTGCTCTAAAAGTCACTTTATTGTTATCATCCAGCTTTAGGGGTACCAACATGACGCCTAGCTGTGATAATTTCAGAACTATGCGTACCCAACCCAGATCTGAGAAGAGTAGAAGTGAATTCAGGATAATTAGGCATACCTAGCTCTAGTCCAACGGTTTTTAGATAAAAAAACAAACTCCTTACTGCTTGCTTGGTGAAGGGGTGCTCATGGAGGACCTGTGTAATGGGAGGTCATGGCGGCAGGGTGGTGCGCAATGTCTAATATTTTTGTAACGGATCATAGCCCAGCTTAGGGCTCGGAGATATCGATGAGAAATGTAGATACGAAGTTGTAGCCAAAAAATCGCTGTTGTAAATGAACGTAAATTTTTTTCCGGGGCAAAAAGTTATGAGGCATGAATTCTCCACAGCACCTCCGTTTCACAATGGCGAAATGAAGAAACAAGGTAAAAATGGAGGCACATGATTGGATAATAATTTTATGTAAACAAATCCGCTGATTGGTCAATTACAAAATGTGCTCTTGCTTACCAATTTACCAACGCCAGTAGGCCCAACACACCCCGAAAACATCAAAGAGGTGGCATGTTTGAACGTCTGCTGAAAAAGAGTAGGATCATTCGCCTCTTGTTTTGTACGCCAAACTTGTAGTGTTTTATAGTCATTTTTAAGTCCAAACCTACACTCGTCGGAGAAAATCACGTCTTTCCATTCGTCTACTTGCCAGTCCTGAACAGCACTGCCCCACCTTACCCTAGCTTTCCTATTTTGAAAGGAAACAAATGGTTTTCTTTTTCTGGCATAGTTTCTCATTCCATATTTCTTGAGAATACGTTTCACAGTCCACTTGGAAAGGTTTCCTTCAAGGTGGGTGGAAAATAGCTCGTTTCTGATAGTTTTCAAATTTGAAAACCTATGCTTCTTTGAAAGACGACAAACATACCTCTCTCCCCGAACATCAAATTTGTTTGGTTGTCCACGTCTTTCTAGCTTATCAGGATAGCCAGATTTTTCATAGCGCTTACAAATACGTATTACAGAAGAATGGCGACAACCAACAGCTGCTCCAATTTTTCTGAAGGATAGTCCATTTTTTCGCAAATTTACCACCGAGGCCCTCTCAAAATTTGTAAATTCCTTAGTTTTAGGCATGGCTTCGCATTTTTGCTTAATCTCTTTTGTTTACAATATTTTTCTTTCGTTCAAAGTGCTAAAATGGCGTCAGCAGGTTTTTCGAATCTCTCGCCAAAACTGAAGCAAAGCAAATATTGTTTAATGGAATAAAATTCACTCTGAATGGATGTGTTTGTGCTGATAGGCCTAAAGTGGCTGCCATTTTCAGGCAGGAGGTGCAATATTTCTGCTCTCCTAGTGTAGTAACACCAAGATATTTGCAATGACCAACCATGGCCAGCAGAATGAATAAATGCCCTTTAAGTCCATTAGTGCATGACCAACTTCCTTGAGACTTAGTAAACATGGGAAGTGTGCGCTCTCTACACCTCCCCCCAGCAAACACATCAATAAAATACTAACATTTCTGATAATGGTCAGGCAAATCTGAATTTATTTTGACACAAAAAACTTGACCTTGGTGTGACAAGGTTGAATTTGGTTTCATCAAGTTGAAGTTGTCATCAAGGATGTAAATTTCATGTGCACTTGTAGGCTACGGTAGAGAACGCTTTAGGAGGTCTTATTTTTTGAAAATCAAATTTTTGTGTTCTTATAACATGTGATCTTAAAAACAATGAGTGTATGATGTTCAATTAATTAACACTTGTTTCTTTTTTAGAAGAATTTGTTCAGCCTACCACTCATGTCATGTAACAGACTAACGACAACGAGCCTCTGTTCAAAGAGATCGTTTATTTCACATCCCAGGTAATTGCAAGAGATCATCAAAATAATTCGTTACAGATCTCTGTACTTGGAATAACAACACTGTTGAGATTCTGATTCTTGGCTAAATTTAAGCTGCTGTGAGGTCAATGGGCTGCTGAATGTTAAAAACTGCTGGCAAAACCATAAGGAATACCTACTGGCAAATCTTGGGAAAAACTCTTACTGACAGCGTTAAACACAGGTGAGCAATCGTAATGGAGATATCTTGAGGTTAACAATTATGGAAAAATATTCAAAATGCAGCTTAATATGCCTAGTCGGAAATTATTTCATTCAAATTCTGTTTCATTTGTATTCAGTGATCGAAAGTTACATTGATTCAAACTCATCGGTTCGAGAATATAACGGATTTGAACGTAACGGCACACTTCGTTTGAGGAACCTCCAGGGTTAAAAATTGTGGAAAAATATTTAAAATGTAGCTTTACATGCCAAGTCGGATGATATTTGAGTTAGATGCTTCGATATTCTATCTATAACATGTTTTGGACAGCTACAAGAAGACTACCATCGAATCTGAATGTTGTCCGCGAATCGGAATGTGAATGTTGTTCCCAGGACATTACAGTTTCACATGCTTGCCGTTGCAGATCTTCTTATAGCCTATAAGGCCTTTGTATTTGCAATATGAGATCAATGGAGCTGCTGAAAGCTAATAACTGCTGGCAAAACCTTAAGACAAACCTACTGGCAAATCTTGGGAAAAAAGCTTACTGACAGCGTTAAACACTGGTGAGCAATCGTAATGGAGATATCTTGATATGTTTTCACATGCTAGCCGTTGCAGTTCTTCCTATAGTCAATTAGGCCTTTATCGCTCTACTTCAGGAGTAATCATGTAGACACACAAAAGATTGCATTTTATTTTATAACATGACATAATGTATATAACCAAGCTTCTTATAAGAAACTAGAAGTTTGATGCATGTGTCCATCGTAATTTCTCTAGTAAGCATCTCCCTCTCAATAAAGCCCTCCCTAAAATATGTGAATAATGCTAAAGACAAGTTATAGTCATAACAAGAATAAACTTTGTGGTCTTGATGATGTTCATTAGTACGGTAATACACCAAATCAAAGTCACGTTCAAACGCCTATGTGCTGCAAACAGAAACGATAATAATTGATCAAGATTCCTGAAATATACATATAATACCACAATAGCAAATTTGTTCATATTTCAGAAATTTATTAAACCCTCCTTCGAATAAGCGACTTTCGAAAGTTCTTGAAAAAATTTAGCCCCTGAGGGGTCTTAATAGAGACTGTACAGTATATAAAAGCTGAGAAAATTAAGAATAGGCTTAAACACTATGAATTTTGTGAACTCGAAATATTATACTAGAATGATTCTTCGAGGATCAACCAACCGTATGCATTATGGCGATATGTACGTTGCTTGCATAGGCTTTTTCCTCAGATATATCTTTCGAGGTTAGGAGGTTGAGCTCTTTTTAATCTGTGCCCATATTGGCTGACCCCCCTGCTCTCCTTCCTGTACGCCACAGTCACTATGTACAAAATGTGTCCAATTCCTCAAGATGCATAAATTAAATTAGAGGGTTCAATTTACGTTATGACAATTGTCGGCATTTTGAATTCAGCAGGTCTGGAAATCAAAAATCAATCTCAGCTTGTAGTTTAGATTTGAACGGATCCGATTGAAACTAAAAAGTCTGTTCAATACAGAATTTGAAATAAATTAAGGAGTATAGATGAGAATAATAAAAGAGAAAGAGAACGCAGAAATGCAGGCAATAGAATGATACATTCTATTTTAGAAAGTACTTTTTATTCAGGAATTGAAGCCCTTGAAATAGTCTCAGGAAAAAATCTTTGCCGAGAAGAGCTCCACAAATAAACGCCTTTCCGGAACTCTCAATTGGTAATAGGCCTATTATGGAGAAAAACAATATTGCAATGAGCCTAAAGTAACCCATGTGTCAGGGCACTTTTCAAACATCCTTTCGAATAAGCCTTCCAATCTACTAACCGGTTTTCAAAACATAAAATGTATACTCACGCATATAAAGTAATCCCACGAGGGATTATTCGAAGAGTTCTTTTGTGGTATGCATTATATACATGATACATGACGAAGTAGCGTATTCAGGAAATTGAAAAGAGAAGACTTGACATCTAGGATGTCAATTATGTAAACAAATAAAATGTACTCTAATTAAACCCTTAAGAATCCAATTAAACTCCGATAAGTAACTGCTGAAAATTAAATCTTCAAGAACTGATTTCTTAAATGCTTTTTGCTATCATGAGCTTTGATAAACTTAATCATAAGCAAGTCTCTCCTATTAACAATAATCAACCTTGTCATTGGGATAATAAGCAGCCTTGCTTCATTTCAAGAGTTTGCAACAGTTTGCAGCCGCATCCTTCGTTACCGGTCATTACGTAAAAAGCACAAAAGATATCTTAAAGTTAGGATGGCTCCCAATAGAAGAGAGAAGAGATTTAAATCTCCTTAAACAAGTTTTCAAGGCTTTGAACTCGGAAACGTGGCCTTATTATCTAAACCTGAATGTGAGAGAAAATAAAAGAGACCTGAGATCGAATGGCACCAAATCGCTGGAAATACCAAAGAAAGAGAGCGGAACTTTTCAAGATAACGCGGCTAGACTATTTAATTCCCTGCCAGATAAAATAAGAAACTGCTCAAACTATAATACTTTTTTATCTTTAGCTAACAAATTTTTAATTAATAGAGCTGAACAATGTAATTAACTTTAATCTTAAGAGACATCCCTTTGTCTGTAAGTATTTTAACAAAATATTTATATAAGCAGTATTGTAACTTTAACAGTGAAAAGCCATCTGTAATGGATCTGTTAAATATTCATTATTATTATTATTATTATTATCATTTCACTGTATACATTAAAACGCTCTGAATGTCCGTTGCTTGTCTTACAACACTTATAGAAATATTGCAAATATCTTTAAATATGATTTTTTGTGGAATACAACCTATGTAACCGTGGAATTTTCAAAAACTTATAATGTAAGTAAATGTCATTGGTTTCCATAAGGGAGAGTAATTATTTTATGACCAGGGTGGGGACTGAAGTAAAAGTATTATGGGCCCTCAAAAACGTTCTACCCCACCATTTGCTTAAGTCACGTTGTCTTTACCACACAGAAGAAAAACAGTAAAGCAAAGTTGCATTTATTCCTAAATACGGTATATGTTTATATACTACCTCTGTGTTCTTTCTACTCATTCTGCTAACCAATCTAGCACAGCATATTTTTTCAGTTACCCCACACTTTTCTTTTCAGTCCCCACACCAGTCAAAAATAATGCCTGCTTTCTTATGAAAATCGATGAAATTTCAAACTATATGTTTTTGAGCTTCAGACAGACCTTGGCAGCCCATTAAAGTGGGCTGAAGTTCCTCATGTGATAAGCTCCTTAAGTTCACGTTTCTTAATTTAAAAGAAAATCCATTGACTTGTTTACAAATACTGAAATTTAGTTGGTTTATGAACAACTCATTGCCCCATGAACTAATATGAACTGCTTGTGATAAATTCAAATATTTGCTCTATACCATGTCTCCACACAAATGTGACATGATAAATAAGTGAATTTAGTAGCAGTGGGACTATCAAATGTTCACTCAACTTGGTCTTTTGAGAACACATCAATCTGAACAAACAAGATAACAGATTCATTATTTTTGAATTTTTGAAAAATTTCATGGTATTTAATCAATATATATGACTTTATCAATAATAGGTTGCCAGAGCTTTATGTATTTAATTTAGAGGATAAATTTGAAGCCGGGAGACATATGACATATTTGTATATTGTACGGATAAATATTGAAGGTAATGATTAGTTTGGATTTCCATCTCAATAAATGGGCTCAAAATACAAAGAGTTTATAACTCGTTTGCATTCAGTTGCTGAATGTTCTAGTTCTTCAAATATATGTTATCAGTTCTGTGATTTTTGTATGATATAAACCTTACTTCTGGCTCCATTCCTCTTCAGATATTATCAAGATCAGTTGATAGAGAGACAGTTCAATATCTTTGTTGAATTGTTGCGTCACTTCCATCAAGCATACAATTATTATCTTAATAAATACAATCCTACAGTTCTACAGATGCCGGCATGCGCAGAGAGGTAAGAATTGAGATGTGACTAAACTCCTTCTATGGTTTGTGATGTAGTATTTTGTATTAATGAAGCATTTCGACTTATGTAATAATTACGTATATGTACATGTTGATATACATTATACCTTCATATGGATTATCTACTTCAAAATGTATTGCATTAAATATCAAAATGACATCTATGTTACAGTGATGATAAAAAGATGAATGTTTGCTTATTGATGTAGTGGTACTATTATTATACGTAAGGAAGCATCTTAAACACAATAAATTCTGTAATCAAAGAGTGCTTTTCACATGTTTCACACATTAACATATTTCCATGCTAATGTGAAATTCAACACAATCTAAAGGACGACACTTAAATGACATTTCAAGTGTTTTCTCATCCTGTGCATATCTATTGTCCTGTTGATAACTAAGTAATTCTGTTGTACAATAGTTGCCCACTTTTGTACATGTTCCTCCAGCCCATGGAGGTCCATATTCCATTTTTACTTTTCCATTTCTTGCAGCATACCCACACGTTCACTCCTCCCAGAAGCACTCGTTATTATGATTAGATCTTAGACATTCTGAATTTTTATATTCTGCATCTGATACACATCTCGATCTGTTCTACAAATGCCATTTTTATAAGAATATTTAACCATTTCATTTCTTCATACTCCGAAGGCGTTGCTAGAAAGGACGAAGAACGAGATAAGACAACCGCGCAGACAGCGACTGCAATGCCTGGAGAATTTTGTGTTTGCTATTGCACGGTCTAGTGTTGGTATTGGGTACATTGCTATGGGTATTTTGCTGTAAGAGAGAGACCGTCCTGGCTTCAAATACATGGCAGCCAACGTCAGATCATGACTTGACACCCAAGAAGAATAAGTTACTGTAAGTTACTATGAAATTTATGCATATCTCGGATGTTCCTCAAGACACCTACATGAAAGGAGATATTCTGTGCCTCTATGTTATGCAGAATTCGTAAATTCAAATTTATCTCATTAAGAGAAAGTTTTGAGTTTACTTTAAATATTTTAAGTTGTCACATGTTACAGTTTATGTATACATCAATTGATCTCGTAGAAGCTCACTGCTCTAAACATATTTAGGCATTCCAAGTCTCCGTATTTTGCAGCATGCGTATATAGCTGTTCAGCCAGGAGGAGCCAAATTTTCAGATACTCCTCATCACCCATGGCATGTAGCATATTAATGTACTCACTCGTCCCATAGACACTAGTGTTTATGAGCATATTTAACACATTTTAAAGTTCCATACTTCACAGTGTATGCACATGTTGCTTAGTCCCAGGGAGTCCCGCTGTTATGATCATTTTGAGACATTCTTGTTCTCCATATTTTACAGTATCTGCACATGCTTATTCTTCCTATAGGCACGCTTTTTGATGAACATATTGTAAGCAATCCATCTCTCCATATGCTGCAGCCCACACATAAATCACTGTGTCCTATAGACAAGCATACTTATGGCCACAATTAAGAGACTCTAATATTCTAATTTGCCATCGTTTTCAGCATATGCACCAAACCACTTGTTCCATATTCACCCATCTCTGTGACAACATTTTAGATAGTCTAACGCACATAACAGCATGAATATGTCCATTCGTCCCACTAGAACACGCTTTATTGAGCATGCTTAATACATATCTCTTCTAAACAAATGAAGTCTCTATTGAATATTGTGCGGTACGTTCATGCGCATTCATACATGTGTATTTTTTTGGAGTTTTTTTCGGGTATCCATAAGTTTGAGCATATTTTTGACCGCTAAAGGTATTGTTAATGATGCCTGTATAAATTTACGTTCAAGTGCATACTATATGCAAGTTGAACGTCTACTGACAGTTGCCCATAAGTTAATGTCTTTTGTGTTATAGTTCTCCATATATTTGCTTTTACTTCTTAGATGTCCATATGATATCAACCTTACCCCATCATTGTTACTCTTTAGGTTTCATGGAGTTCAGTTATCGGAGATGATCCAATATCTTTGTCAAATGTTGGGTCACTTCTAGGGAGCACAGAATTTCTGTGGCATAAAAATACCCCTATAGTTGTGTAGAAGTCGAATTTTGATGAGAGGTTAATAAAAAGAAATGAAGTAACTCATTTTACGTCTTTGTGATACATTCTCTCAAAAATGCATACTTGATCTTACCAATGCATTGGGAAATTTTTTAACGTGCTTATAAATGAAAGGGTAATGCAATTTGCTATATCAAATGGAATAATAAAACAAGAACAGTTTGGGTTTATAAAAGGAAACCGTACAGCTGATTGCTTAATAACACTACATACATTAGCTGATTACTACTTGAGCAAGAAGAGAACTAAACTATATGCTGCCTTCATCGACTTCGAAAAGGCATATGACAAGGTACCAAGAGATTTGTTACTAAGAAAACTAAACAATGTAGGAGTTAGAGGAAATGTTTTTGATATTATAAAGAGCATTTATCAAAACGAAAAAACATGTATAAAAATCGGTCAAAAACGAACAGACTTTTTTGACGTGAACATTGGGGTTAAACAAGGCTGCATACTTAGCCCATCCTTTTTTACTATTTTTATTAATGACCTCCCAGAACTCTTCAATAAACAAGAATCTGAACCAGCTGTTATGGGAAATACAAAGATAGGATCGCTTTTCTGGGCAGATGACATTGTCATTTTATCTGAATCAAAGAATGGTTTACAACACTCCCTAAACCAATTAAGTCAATACTGTTATAAAAATGAAATGAAAATAAACGTTGATAAAACTAAATGTATGATGTTTAATAAAAGTGGCAGAATATTAAATTACAATAAATTTTACTATAATAATCAAGAATTAGAGATCGTCAAAAATTTCAATTATTTGGGATTCTTGATAATACC
Source organism: Mastigias papua (assembly GCA_964019165.1). NCBI lineage: Eukaryota > Metazoa > Cnidaria > Scyphozoa > Rhizostomeae > Mastigiidae > Mastigias > Mastigias papua. Next base: position 12,512,619 of record OZ025271.1, read on the forward strand.
TTCATTCTCTATTAAAAAACTTCTCGACGACTTATACAAAAGAGGTCTAAAGGCGTATTTCAAACTAAGAAACTGTTTAGATGAAAGCTTTAGAAATCATGTGCATTTGTTTGTTAATCTCTTTGACACCCTAACCAAACCTATACTAATGTATGGAATAGAATTATGGGGGGGGGGTTTAAAACAAGGTTTCAATGATATGAACCCAATTGAAAAGCTAAATATAAAACTCTGTAAACATATTTTAGGAGTAACAAAGTGTACCTCAAATATAGGGTGCCGATGTGAGCTAGGGCGTAAACAACTGCATATACTGGGTTTTAAAACAACTATTAAAAATTGGCTACGTGTGGTCAACGATCCGATTAATAGTATCCTTAAAACAATATACGTTGAAAATTTAAATCAAGGACTAAATTGGACAAAGAACTTAAAAGGAATTTTTATGAAGCATGGTTTAGGAGACATATGGATATCAACCAATTCTAACTCAAACGAACAACCACCTCATAAACAAGTCGTAAGTTACATATCGCAACGTATTATTGACGTGAGTGTACAAGATACTCTTTCTACTTTAAGAAACCAATCGAAAATGCGCACTTACTGCTTATTTAAGAAAGATTTTGAAAGGGAACAATACGTAACAGAAATAAAAAACCCAGCCATACGAAAGACCATAAGCAAATTTAGACTATTTGATCATAAACTAGAGATAGAAACTCAGAGATATCATAGGCCAAAAAAGGGGCCAGATGAAAGGATTTGTATAACGTGTGGGGAGGTGGAAGATGAAATACATTGTCTCATGAGCTGTAAACTAAACATAGATGAAAGAGAAAAACTATTTTCAAAAATATCGGAATATAATAAAACTTTTAATCGCTTAAACGATAAAGCAAAATTTATCTACTTATTGGGAAGTACTCAAATTTGTGATGAAAATGTTTATCAGTTTATAAATCAATGCTTGAAAAATAGCTACTCGGTAAAAAGATGAAAAAACAGAACTTTCATGATCTAATACAAATCGCGAAATCGGAACGGGTTGCACAGATATCGACTTTAAGATTTAGATTTATATTTAGATGTATAATATAGTAACTGTTTGTGTTGTCTTCTTTATGTTCTGTTTATAATGTCTGTCATTAGCTGCTTGACATATACAATAAACCATTGTAATAAGGCTTTTGATAGAAAATGAAATTGAAAATTGAAATTACCAAGTGATTTATACGATGCTTGTGATGCCCATTGATGATTAATACATTGCTACAGACCTATGCTTCTATCGAGGCCGTTATTTCTAAATTATGGGGAAGAGGAGTATACAAACTGAGTTTTATGTAGAACATGTCAAATAACTTTATAACAATGCATGAAATAAAGTACTCTGTCCAATGATGAATAAAACAAGCAATCCTCAGAATGAGGATTGTTCTAGGACTTAGGGCATAACTTCTCAAATTGTATAAAATATGCAATAATAGAAAAAGGCTCGTCACTCATAGCTTATAGAGAAGGTAGGGGTAAGAGCGCAATTGCTTATGGAAGCATAGTTGGCAGTAAATTAAATAAAAGCTTCAGAGTACTATCAAAGGTAATTAGAATCGTAATCAGTATTTGGCACAAAGTAAGTTTTATAAGAGTGATTAACAAAACTGATTGTAGTTAATTAGAGAAATAATGTGTATGAAGTAATAGGTAGAGGTATTAAGCTTAACAAGTAGAGCTGATTATCATGTATATGAGATTATTCTTGACATTTAGAAATTCATTATTAAACCAAAATAATAAAGAAGTAATTTTATAGCAAAATGTTTTAAATAATTGCTTACATGTGTTCTCATACAGTTGATGTCCACTTTCATTTGCATTGCTAGGAGATTCTAAATACTCAAAATTTAACTCTGTGATTATACATCCCATGATCATATATCTAAGTGTGACCATTTTAGTCATCGTAAATCAGCCGATTCTAATGTAAGCTTGTTAGGTATGGTATTGCTTCACGTATTGCAGACTATGCATAATATCCATTCGTCTAATAGGCATTGAAATTTATGTAGATTGTAAATATATTTCTTTAAGTTTTCATAGTCTACAGACACTACACGTGTCCTTTCGTCCCTTTTGTGTATATACATTAGGTGTTCTACTTCATTACAATCTTTTGTCCAATCGTCAAATACACTAGTTTTTCGATAGATAATCTACGCATTCTATCTCTTCATATTCTACTTAATTTCTATGTATTTTCGTATAATACATACTAACTTTTATATAGATTGTTCAGATATTCTAATTCTTCACTTTTTTCATGTTTTTCACATATTAATTCTTCCCATAGACACTAATCTTTGCTTGCATAAAATAGATAAACTGACTGATAATTTTGAACAGAATTTGCACATTTGGTCGTTGATTAGGAAGTAATGTTTATGTGTGTATTTTTACTGATTCTTCTTCTCTATATTGTACTGAATATGTATTCATCCATTCTTCCAATACACAGTCACTTTGTATATATATATACAGTAGCTTAGATATTCTAACTCTTCATATTCTAAAGAAATTTCCCATATCCATTTGCCTTTTAGGTAATCAGCTGCATGTGTACATAGTACAAATTCTGCTGCTGTTGTATGGCATTACCTTTCCATGCATTTTCCAATATAGCTATATTAATAGTACATATGCACCATTTTGTGATAGTAATCATTGTAAACACATTTTTGCGTTATCCATTCACTGCTCCATATTCTCCAGAACTTGCTTGTATCCATTTGTGCCATTTACACTCACTTTAATTTGCTTTGAAGTAAGAATTTTATGAAAGGTTACTAAAAATCTCCTCTTCGACTCCACATTCTGAGAATTTATAGAAGTATCCACTTGTTCAATGGACAATTTTTGTTCGATCATATTTTTATCAGTTTAGTTCTTCATATAATGCAAAGTGTGCACCTATCCATTCGATCTATAATCACAGGTTTTTATGTAGGTATTTTACTACGCATTCTCTCTTTCAATATTCTGCAAGTAGTTTACATCTTATAATTTGTCATATTCTGCAGGCGTTCTGAATTTTCTTTTCCCAATAGATTCTCGAATAATTTAACCATATATTTCTTTCATTGAAAATAATTCTTACCTCCACGAAATACCAGTACAGACTTACAAGTGCCTAAGAAAACAACGAACAATTGTCAGAAATGCTTTTCCTATAGAGGTGTACAGTCATGGAATGCCATTTCACTTGAAATTTGACAGACATCGTCCCTTCAGACTTTTAGTTCAAAGCTGAAATAAGGCTTTCCTTTTTATTTGTTATTTTATTAAACTGTAAGTTACTTTTTGCATATCTATATATTTCTAACTGTATTATGTATTAGTTCTGTTTCTGATTGTTTATTGTAAAGTATATGGAGGCCCCATGTAAACCAGCATTCGCTGAAAGGCCTCCACTCTCCTTAAATCGTATGAAAATGGAATAAAACAAAATGAAATCCCGATTTGCCCGATATGTGCGCACTTTGGTACGCAGGTAGTTTAGACATTCTAGTTTTGCAGAAAATGCATAAATATTTCCTATCAAACGTCATTCATTTGTTTATATTTAGAGTAGACCTTCTGGTTTGTCATATTCTGCACAATTTGCAACTATTTTTATGTTGGATAGTCCAGACATTCTCTTTTTCCATATAGTGAAGACATTGTATGTATCCATCTTTCCGATAGATACTCATCTTCGTATACACATAATTTTGACATTCTAATTCGTCATGTTCTACACAATTTGTACCTTATCCATTTCTCATATAGACGCTCATTTTTATCAAGAGATAAAGTTGAATAAGAGAATACTAAATTGTGGACTTCTATAATGCAAATGCTGTTTGCTATAATGCAGAAGCATTTTGTGGTGAAAGCTCCAACTTTGGCTAAGGTTAATATGATAATGTTTAATCTTTGTAGGGAGACGTCGATGCAGAAATGATGCCTCGAGAATACATGTCAACAGATCATGGGTCAAACATTTGTTTTGCAACAAGCCCACTTTCTGAAGACCTAAAGATTAAGATGAGAGTAGATAAGCTTGCAAGTACCTTGTTGGCCCACAGTGAAAATGGTTAGCACTCTTATAATAGCGATTCAAAGAGGTATGTTTTGTTACATTTGTGAAGCTATCGTTTATATTTTGTTGATATGAGCATCATGATAGATGTGTCATCATAATTTTTATCTAGTTACGATATCCCAATTCATCATTTTCTCCATACTTTGCGCATTTCAACCCTCATTTTTATGTGCATATGTATGACATTATAATTCTCCAAATTCTACAGAATTTGCAAATATTACTGCACCCAATAGATATCCTAGTTTATTTAAAGAGTTTACACATTATAATTCGTCATAGTCCGCAAAATATTTATATATCCATTTGCCCAATACACGCTCATTGTGATGTCTATATAGTAGAAAATCTTTGGTTAGATATTCTGCAGACTTTACAATTTTCAATTAGTCCAATATGCATTAATATTTTGGTGAATTGTTTACAAATCCTACCTCTTTACATTCTGCACAACATTCCCATATCAATTAGTCCAATAGACATTCATCTTTACATCGATTCCTTGGACATTCTAAAACTTATGTTTCTAGACAATTTTCACATGGCTATTCGTCTCACAGACACAAATTTCTTGTGCATAAAGCAGACGTTCTCCTTCGGCATATTCAGCGAAATGTACACAAATCCATTGATATTATTTTCACACATAACTTCGCCCAATAGATACTCAACTTTATGTAGATAGTTTACACAGTCCAATTCTTCATAGTCCTCAGAACTTCTATATATCCATAGCCCAAATACATACATTACATAAAAATGTTATTAGACAATCTCTTTGTAGATAGCCTGTCTCCTTTGTAATACCCAGTTCTATGTCCATATCCTTTAGTTTTGCAAGTATATATATTACGTATTTTCGTTCTTCATATTATGAAGAATGTTTTCCCTATGTCTTTTCATTTTATGCGCCATTATTTGTAGATGTATATGTTTAAGAGGAGGATTTAAATTTTAGAAGGGCTGCAAACTATCTGCCCCAATGAAAACAAGAGCTTTCAGTATGCATGATGGTTTATGATGTTGATCGTTATCCAGCCACATTGACAGGCCCTTACCCAGAGGGTTGATTGTGTAGATGGCACAGTTAGCTACAAACAACTGCAAGATAGCTCGGGAATTTGTGAGAAGACAGATATCGTGTCTCAATGACATAGGAGGACCCACCATGTTTGGGTTCAAAGTGACAGAAAATGTCTTGGATCTCACTTTCTACATTTGCACAAAATGCATCTCCCAGAAAACACAATTTGGCTACTTAGTACGGTTCTCAATTGCGTATCCAGGAAACATATACAGTTAAAAAGGAAAATGGAGAGCATGGAGAAGTTTATACATTCCAAGGTTTTGTTCCGTAGATTACGATCTATTGTGTGCATGCTTTCTAGATGCTATGATGAAAGGTTCTAGGTAAACATTTGTTGGCAATTGAGCTTTATTAGGAAAATATTGGATAACATTATTTAATTAGAAGGCAATGATTAAATTCTCAAAGCTATAGGGGCATGTGCCTATGTCCTATTCACCAATAGTCTGAGTATTGTTCTGATAAAAAATATTATTCTTTTTCTATAGAAATGCCAGAATGAACCGCATTTCTACCTTGCTTGAGTGGGTTGTAGCCCCCAGCCCCCTAGTCTCTTAAGCCTTTGTACATATTACATATTCTATTGCATATATATACATCACACAAATCAATTTCATTACTTATATTTACCTCAGTCTGTCCATTTCATAGGAGTCCCAAGCCCATGACACCCAGCTTCATAAGCCTCTTTATATATTACATATTCTCTTTGTTAATATTTTGTACATATCAGTTTTCCAATAGACACTCATGCTTATGTATATAGTCCTAACTTTCTAATTCATTTTATTCTACAGGTTTACACATATCTATTGGTCCAATTGTTACTTATTTTTGTGCTGATAGTTTGCCTTTTCCAATTCTTCACTTTCTGGAGAATTTACCAGCCTTGATATCCATTATATTGCAAATCCATTCATTGATTCATTGAACATAACTGATTTATTCATTCAATACTTTCTTCGTTCTTTCCTTCATGTTTTAGTTTCTCCATCTATCCTTCTACTTACTTCTACCTCCATCTAGTAAACTTTTTTGCTTTTTGACATTCATTTCCCAATGCATATTCTACACACTCTGACTCTAGATATTCAACAGAAAGTGCATATTATAATTAATTAAGTTTCATGTCATATAGTTCATTTCATATATCTCAGATAAGTGTGTTAGAACTTTATCATTATCAAGTATCTTTTAATAATCTTTATAGATTTAATACCCATATATTTTGCATAAGGAAAGTGAAGTTGAAGCATATGTTTCTTATCATGTGAAAATGCAAGTATATGCGGCTTTTTATAAGAAACATGTCTATAATAAACATGAGTTTGAAATTAGCCAAAAGTTAATAAACATTTAAGAAACATTTGCAGGTCGAGCTTGAAAAGTAAACTTGAAAAAACAGCTGTGGTGAGAAATGTTTTATTCATCATCATCATTATCATCATCTAACTGGAGGTTCAAAATAAATTGCCGTGGCTCTCCATTTCCTTCTATCCTGTGCCATCCTATTTGCTTCTTAGTTGCTTTCCTGTCATATACTTTTCATTGCCAGTCTGGTTACCCGCTTGATAGCGCGGCCCTTGGTGATCCACTCGACGAATTTGTTTTTGTTTACTGGGTAGAATAATTTCATATGACATCCATTTCTTAACTGCTTTCTTACTGCTATATGAACATGTTTTAAAAAGTTTGCAAAAGAGTTTAAAAGGCTTGCAAAAGAGCTACAGTGCTTCTATCATTATCATCTATTTCTACACTCATTTCTTCCTGAAATCCATAAATCTAGATCATTTTGATAGGCTCATCTCCAACAATCTGTTGCGAAATATCATCCAACTCCTGGTTATCTGGAGTGTTTGATATTTGATCTAGAGTGAAGACTGGCGGAACGTTGTAATTTGTTAGACCCTCTCGCTGCACTAGGTTGTCATCGAATTTTGTTGTTATTACAAGCTTCAAAACTTTTAAGAAAAATTTAAGACATATTTGAGGCTGGAATTGGAAAGCTATTATGAAGCATCCAGGCTGAAAGCAGAAAGTTTATTTCTTGTAGAAAAAACGTGAACATAAGTTTTTTGGCTTCATTTCAGGAATGTGACGTGAAATATTGAGAAGACTGTTCAAGAAGTGAACTTGAATTAACATCAGACTTTATGTAACAATGTTATGTGATGTCAAAGTGTATACATACGTTTAGTATGTTTGGCCACAACTTTGTGGTAGAAAGACTTCTACAGTCAATTGGAGATGTGCACAACTGCCGATTTGCTGTTGGAAGCATCAATGGCCCTTAAAATGCTATTATGTACTGCTTTAGTGCAATATATGATAGTTGTGCTGTTTCATGTAACCTAATTCCTTTTGAAAAGGGAGAATAATCATGAGCTCGATGTTCTACTCTATCTCTGTTATGATCTATTCTCAATTAAGTTTCCAAACTGTTCAAACAACCAGCTTCTAAATATTGACAAACTCTAGACTTCCCAGAAGCCTACTTTGCAAAATGTTGCTATCTTCTTGAGGCAGGATCATATTGTACAATCTTAGTAAATGAACTAAAATACAATATATTGATCGCATTGCATCAAAATTTTCTGATTTGATAGCATAAATTTGACGTAATATGTTTTTCAGCCTATCAATATTAACCTGAAACTATCCACCCCACACACCTTGAATGGTGTAAAATTGATTGACTTGATGCATTCACCTTTACATTGTCTACATATATTGGATCTATTTGATAAACAATACGTATATCTTAATAATAAGTTGTATCACAAAATAAAACACATTGTCGATGAAAGAAGTGGGACATTCATAGGAGAAAATTACCAGCTAAGGATATGATAATTCAAATACCCTATAGAAACAGTCATTGGTATGCAGCCTCCATTTACAGATACTTTCAATCTCGTAAACGAGGTAGAAGTATTGCAAGATGGCGTCTGATAATGTTGTCACATTGTAATGTTGTCATGTGCAATAAAAACAATCTCCTCAGCATTGTAATTATTAGTGCAAACAGCGAAGTCATTGAGGTAGATAGGTAATTGAGGACATAAGTGTATATATGCTCGTGATTGCTCATCGGATCTTGCAATATGTAAACACTGCTGTCATACTATACTGAAGCCGGTCTTCGGGCCCAGTTTGCAAGTGAATGACAAAGTCATACCTTGTATTGAAACAGGTGAGTAAATTCAGCATATATATACCGAACTACACCAACACATGTTACCCCTTCCTTGTAAGTACAGGTCTATTTCTGTGCATGTGGCGAGACGAAATAACATGTTTGATTTTAAGTTACACTATTGTTTACATTTGCACTTGAAATTTTTGTTAGTTACTTATAGTTGACTGCACGCTTGATTAACCCTAGATAACCTTATGTATAGAAAAACAATCAGTTCGTGATCGTTATTAGGAAATGTGGAGCCACTTGGAAAGTTTTGTTTTTGAGTTCGAAGTTGTATAGATTTTTCTTACGCCGCCTGATGTACACGGTCCGTTTCTCACAAGAATTGACAAGTTTTCACCTATTAACAAAATCATATTAGGAGAATTTGATGAGTAATAGGTGTTTACAAGATCCTGTTGTACCTCCGTTGCTCCCTAAATAAGTAGAGAAGTACGGACGAATGATGTTTTCATATACACAATATTATACCATTTCTCTTGTTCTTTTCGTTCGTTCTATAATGTGAAAGCCAGCACAAAGTCTATATGTTTGCACTATAGTTTTGGTATTTAAAGTTAGCTGAAACATGCAAGGTGATTAGGCCTGGAACATCTAGATAGAGGCATGGCAATGGAAGCAGATTGCCCTGGCCCCAAATCCTTAGAATGGACCCAGAGTTATGAAACAATTCTTTGGTGATTGAATCAACTATGAGATTTCACATTGACCTCATAAGTTGCCACATGGTTTCATTTGCCCCGTTATTCAACACAACTTGTGGAGTTTGTTAATGGCTTTCTGTACATTACCTAAGTTCTTCAAACTACCCTTTTCAAATAAGCCCCCCACTAGAACTTCAAATCATTAACAGTCTTCCTCCTCATAAAGGCCCCAATTACAGAAGATGGTGAATACCCTAATATCAACCTATACCCACTTGTAGGCCACTCTGTTTTTATTATTGAGCAAATTCTCTACTTCTTTGATCTCAGTGGTAATATTTGTTCAACCTTACACTGCATAAGCAAGAGAGTTCCTGTCTGTTTGGGTAAAGCTTTTTGATGCTTTTGACTTGGTTCTATGAAACTATGCATTTATTATGTAATGAGAGACAGCCAGAACAAGAGATTTCTTGTGACCTGTGAAAAGCACAATGAGGAGGGTCCCTTTTGGAATAGGAATAGAACTGTTGATAGTTACATGTTAATTTGTAGTGTTCATTGTCCATGTTGGCTGCAGGAGAGATGTGCTAGATCACACCTCCTGTGGTTTTGTCATGTAAATCATATTGTACAGTGGTGTGGTTGTGAGCCACTAACTTTCTATAGAATGTTTACTTGTTCTACGCCACTGTAATATAAGTTTGTAGTTGTAATTCAGTCTTTGAATTATAAAAAAAACACAATAGAAACAACCTATCTGATTTTGCCAGAGTTTTGAACATGTCCATCTTTTAAAAAAGGGATAAGTGAGAACATTATGACATGAAATGTGTGAAAGATAATTTTGTTGTCTAGTGTTTTTTGACATCCACTATGTGAAAATGGAGCTAAAACAGGGCCGCATAGTTTGGGCTTTAGGGATATATACATTGGAGTTTAAAGATAGGTTAATTTTTACCAAAGTCTTAATTAACACATAGTAATTAATTGACTTGTCAGTTGAATGATTTATTTTAAACCTTTGTAGGAACCCTAGCTAGCATATAGCCATCTCAGGAGATAAGCATTTTAAAACGAAAAGAGATATGTAAAACGTCAACCCAAGAAAATTCAATCTTCATTATTTAGACAACCAATAGTCAAACTGTCCCCCCTTGGCACCAACCATGGTTGTTCTTCTGGGCCTGGGGACAACATCAAGCAAGTGAAAGCAGCTAACATAACTAAATTTTGGAGGTCTTCTGGCTCTAGCTCTCAGAAATACTTTATAAGGAACTATACTTGCACAGTTCAGCATTTTTCTTGAAGCATTCTTCAAACTGTTATTTTCCAAGGGCTTGTTTCACTGTTCAACCTCTCCACTTATACAATGCTGTATGGTCCTTGCCTTTGGTATCTGTACAATGCAGGTCAACAGGTCATGTAGAATGTAGACTGCAGGTCACACTGACAGCTACTTGTATTTTGATGAGAAGGCCATTCAGTTTAATCTATGTCATATTGAAGCTATGCTAAAAGCCATAAATGAATCTGAATACATTTTGGGATGATAAATCAATAACTTAGGCAAGCAGCAATGATGCATGTCCATATCAATATGGAATGATCAAACTGCCATGTGCTTACTTTGTAACTAGCTTAGCATGTTAGGTTTTGAAAGTATTTTCTAGGAAGCATCTCAGGTAATATTTAATAATTGGCATTTTAATATTGACTGAATTTTGCAGTGTGTTGGAGATGTATTGTGTTGTATAAGCATATTTTATTGGAATTAAAATCAGGTATGTGGAGCTCTCATCCTTGTATGTAAAGCACATTTTAAAATTGACTGCATTTTGCAATGTTTTCAGGACACATTGTGTTGTATGGGCATTTCACTCCTCTCTAGACTTGAAACATTTGCCAGAATGTATGAGGATTAATTGCCAAGGTAAAGAGAATAGCTTATTTAATAGCAGCATCCAAATCGACCAACTCCCTCACATTCCATAACCCCCAATGGCCAATGTTTATAAGTGTATGTGTGCCTATCCATTTCTCCATTCCATTAGTTCTTCTTTTCATTTGGTCAAATCCTGATTTGCACTGTTTTCCCTACTTCCTATTCCCTCTCTTGACAATCAGTTAGTACTTGGAAGTTGCATGGAATTGGAAAGCAAAAAGATACAGTGGGTTTCCCACTGCCTTGGCCACCCAGAAACTTCCAAGTAACTTTCTGTTCTGTGCCTTGATCTGCATTTTACTTTACCTGGTCACCTGCATTTTGCAGTTGCCAACTTTCTCTAAGTTATTCTTGAGGCATAAAAATTGCTAAGTTATCAAATAACTATGCATACTTTCTTTTTGGATTATGCAATGTGCCTTTCATCCAAAGCATTAGATTGAGTCCATATGATTTCAGATGATGTAGAATTTTGGAGGGAAGTAGATCACAATATGGATGTTCAAAAGACAATTTTTTCTTAACATGTCTTTCATGATCTTTTTGAGATATTTGCTCATTTTATATACTCTTAGATGCATCAACTCTGCACTTCCAAATTCTTACTTTTTAACTCTCATTTTTGAGTTTGTTGTCCTCCTTTTGAGAAGTACATATCAATAACAATGAGTGATTTTATGTGTTTTTGCAAACCCAAGACAAACTTTAATCTTATTACTCACCTGCCCACAAAAAGAAATTTTTGTTCCTTTCTCAATTTGGCTATCTGGTTAATCAATATCAATCAGCTTTATTTGTATTTGGACACAACTGTATTACGTTATGAGCATCAGCCTGGCTCACCAATGATTTGCAACAGAAGATAGATCAATGAAATTACACTAGACTAATTTTAATTGGCTTGAAGAAAGGTTTCAATGCAGTTGATCTGGAAATCCCACTCATAACTGCAAATTTATCGATTAAGTTATGTGGAACTTGGCATAATTGGATAGCAGTAGGCAATTGTGCAAGGTAAATGGCACTCCCTCTGATCCAAAAGAAAATTTTTGTAGAATTACTGTAAGCTATTGTCTTGGCCAACATTCATTCTTTATGTACCACAATGAGTTGCCTCTTTCTTTGAATGTTATGAGGGTACACTCACATTTTATAGTCTCTGCTCCAAATATCTGTAAGAATGAAAGACACCATGAAAGCCAGCTGTTAGCTCACCTAAGTGAAATGTCATATTTACCAGCTTTTTAGAAAATATTGAAGTAAGATTTTACATGTCTAATGATCACAACACTGAAATGCTTCCATTATAAGTTACCTCTCATTGGTACATCCAAAGTAAATACACTGTAGGAGAAAATTAACTTGCATAAGAAATTGGAACCTTTGTTGTACTCTTTCTAAATCAGGCTGTGCCTGGACAGGATCTTCATTAAGCACGAGTGCCTAAGGTATGGATTTTTTAGAGCTTGATTTATTGAGCACCTGGAATCTTGAAGTTGTATCTTAGGACACTCCTGTCTCTTTATCACAAGCAAAAGATTTCCCTAAATTTCAACTCATATCATCATTAAACTAATTCTTTAAGAACATGTGTAGGTCTGGGTAATCCAGAATCATCCTTTCTCACACTACTGAGTGGATATTGATACCCTACAAGTGAATTACAGCTACTTGTAGTACAGCTATTTTTTATGTTTTTAGCATACCATACATTCCAAGACTGAAGTCCCCATTTTGTTTTGGTTTTCTTCAGCCTTTTCTCTGTAGTTTGAAAGTATTCTTAACAGGGGTGCAAAACAGAGCTCCTAACCTGTTCAAGGAGCTCAATTTTTAGGGCACTGTTGTTTTGCTCAGCGCAAGACCAGATAAATATAGGATTTCTTGGTTTCCTCTATTAAAGTGTATTTCAAAGATGCTTCCATTTTTTACAACTTCTTTCAATGCCCATTCTTTATCCATCTGGAATGTCTTGTTTTTTCTTAGTAACCATTGAGAAAAATGCTCTCACTGCAAGCATTTGATTGTATCCATTACTATTGGCACAATTTTTACCAAATCAAAAATTAAGTTGAGGTCCAGAATGCAGGATGGTGGATGGTTAACTTGGGCAATAGAATACCAATTAGTTCCCTTAATAGTCAGAAAATCATAATCATGGCTGGTCAGCTATTAGTGACCTTGTAGAAAGAAGACAGCTACAATGATATGCCAGATTTTTAATTCAGATACCCAGCCTCTTTTACAGGATTACTCTTACAATACCCTGATGCTATAGAAAAAATGCTATACTCATCAGAGGCTGATCATTAAATACTATACATCATCATCCAGCTCATTAGAAGAGAGTTGGAAACTATGCAAACATACTGATACTGTGAAAACCATGCCAAGTTGAGTCCTTGCTCTTATTAGGTATTTCAAGAAATATCCACCACCTGATATACTCAATGAAATACACAGAGGAATTTTTGAGCCAATTTGTAGTTACAATTGTTCCATATGGAGGTGCTGAGTGAATCAAACATTGATATCTTGCAAAAATCCGTAAAAATACTGCTAGAATTGTAACCAACAACCAATACGTTGCTTGTGCTTCTACAGTAATCCACCATCTTTGCTATTTAGTGAGCAGTGATCTTGTAGGAACAGACACAATCACATTTACATACAACTCTTTGAATTCAATAGCCGAGGCATACATGAGAGAATTACATAGTCTTCACTTGTTTTCAATACATGAGAACCATTGATATGCTCATGATCAGAAACTGATCTTACAACACCACTCCTAAGAAAAACCAATGACCAGAATGGTTTTTATAATCACAGTGCAAAACTGTGGAACAGTCTAGAAACACAAACAAAACTGCCACCTACCCTCAAAAGCCTGCAATGACCTCCTTATTATAGATACAGATTTACATTCTTTCTTTATTCTATTATTATTGCAAAATATAGGTTGAAATAGGCATGTAAGTATCTTTTGTTCTTAGTCCTGCATTTATTTCATTTTTATTTGTAATTTATTTTTAAGGCAAATCAGAACCAACAGTCATTTGTTACAAGCTATGGCTTTTGACTATACACTATAGACGCTCTTCACTGTACACTATAGCAGTTTTGTAGACTGTGCTTGACGTTTTTAGCCCCATGCCCCCACTGACTAATTTATATCAGTAGAAGTCAATCAGAGATCATGGTATCTTTATTGTGCAAAGGAGGCATTCAATTGTTAGATAGTCCATCTTGAATGCACCTTTTACTTGCTACTTCCAATATATGGCCTGTCATCCTTTCAAATTTGGGTGAAGTTTAGATTGCTCAATTTTCAGAACAAGAGGAGGTGTTGAGCTAAAATGTCCAAATCTTGTTTATCTCTTGGTTTTCTACCTTTCATTTAAAAATCCACTAGCACTAAGATGGTTGGTAACATTTTCCCAGATTTTGTCCCCCTTGAATATGGAATACACCTTAACCACTGTTTCTTTGAAAAACCACTGAATGCAGTATACAGTGCCACCTTGGCAACCTGGAATCTAACACCCCCTCTTCAATAGAATATTCTAGTGTCAGCACTGGCCCCATTAATTAGCATGTATCATGATTCAGTACTCAATCATAGATCTTCAAATGCATGTATTATGCATCGAAATTGATAAAGTAGCAACAGCTAGTACTGATACACTTATACACTGTGCCTTCAAAGAACAAATGCGCAGTGTAATTTCTCCGGAAGAAAATGTTCTAATTCCAGCAGCGAGCTTATTGATTGATCTGCTTCATTCATCAGTAATCAATCAAAGATCCTCACATGCTATCTTTATTATGCATAGAACACATTCAATTTTTAAAGGTATGCTCTATGATTTTATGAAATTTTGATATTATAAGTTAGTCCTTGTTATTTCTGACATAGTTGATTGAAGGCTAGTCTATTTGACTTTCAGATATTTATCAATAGAAATGTTGTCAAATCAAAGAGCTTAAGTATTTGTTCATCTTAGTTCTATAACTTATAGAAATGTAGTGAACATGTATTGATAAGTTATTTTGAAATTCCTTTGACATCATTTTTCAAATGTTTTTTGTAGTGGTATTGAAATCACATTTGTAAATGTGTCAACTGAATTGAATAATAATTAGAAGGACATTTTAGTTTTTACATGCAATGGTAGTTTGTAAAATCTTATGAAGTCTGCATTTTAGCAATGACCAATTGAATTGTCTGTTTGTTGTTTTCTCAGATCTCTGTTTTCAAGTACTCTAAAGCTGTTATGAATATTTTTTCATTAACTCAATAGAACCTTTGGTCTTATAAAAATGTCACTTCATACTTGACCATAACAAAAATTTCAAAATTGACAACACCAATTTTCATTGTCATAAATTGAGAACATTAATTTCCACATGTGTCTATCCTATAATAGTACTGATTGTGAACCAGAAGTATATTTTGGTATTTGGTGCTGTATTGTTAGGAAATTTTGATAATGTGTGGTAAACCTGTTCAAAGATTTCTCCATTAAGTTTTTGCAATTTTATTTTTATGTATGGTGCAAAGAGAGAGAGAGAGCACCCTTCTGCACAAAGTGATTGAAAACTAATGGTGACATATAAATATGACGTATGAACTTTATCATCAATCTTGAAAGAGGAGTGATAAAAATTCTGTTAATATTTGTCTGTGTCAGGCTCTAAAGATTATTATTCAAGTCTTGATTGTTTTTAAATAATTGTCCTTTTTCACCTTCACTGAGGAATAGACACCAAATCGCACGTCATGCCCACTTTACAGGACGATCCAACAACTGACCAATGCCTTCAACTTAATTAAAATATATTTAAGTATGCACAAATACACAGTCCTATAATATTTGTACCTCGATGACACCTGAAAGTGCACTAGGCTTTCCTAGATTTTACGGCATTTTAACAGATTAGGCACAATCGCACGTTTTCCTAAATTTTTGTGATCTTCTCTATATTTATGTTATTTTTCAAGTTTTAATATGCTCTTATAAACAGTCGTTAAATCTAATAGTGGACTTGACTTTCCTTCAATAAGATTAAAGACCGTAATCGTTTAAAGTTCTGACCGTTTTCCACTATTATCGCTAGTGTTTTGACTTGATTATGCTTCTCATCGGGTGTTGCGATAGGCCATCGCTCATTTGGATTCTATTTTGTCGACTGGATTTTGACCATGACATCCAAATATATGTTAAGTCTCCTATATACAACTTCATACAATATTTTATCTCAACTATTTCGATATAATCAGTCGAATTTTTTGGAAAAAACATAGTCTTTTCATGCCAAAACATTAGCTTCTTCACGCACAAGATTTCTCTTGATTTTTTTGAAACAGCCACGGGGCTAGGGAAAAAGCGGCAAAAAGCCGCCAGAATTTGTAGAACAATAGGGTCTATTGTTATTGACCAATCAGATTGCTCCATTTTAGCCCATTTGGCGGCAGAGGCTAGAGCCGCCACCTATGCATTCAGAGTGAAATTATCAGCCCTTGGCCGCAAAATTGGCCGCTACTTGACTTTTTGGGAATCTTTTGTTTTTTCAACCAATCAAATTCCAATATTTTGGTGTTGATTGTTTATTTACCCAATGAAATAATTTTATTTTATAATAGCCAATTATTCCAAAAACCAATCAACATGTAATATTTGAATATTCTCATTTGTTCTCTACCCAATGAGATTTGATCAATTGATTGAATTATTGGCCAATCACAGACCGTAATTTGAATTAGCATTTAAATATCGTCCAATGAGGTAGTTCTATTTTCAAATTTTCTATTGTATTTTCCTTTGTTTTCTAGCCAATCAAGTGGAATTCAAATATGGTCGTTATTAGCCTCATTTCCGGCTTTCAGTGGAGCAGAATGACGGGGGTAAGAAATTGGTTTTGTTGATATTTATTGATTCATCTATAGTTCTTCTACTTACAAGTTAAGACTAAGTTATACTCTACTTGGCCTAATCGATGTAAGAGTGGTAAAGATAAGTAAGTAGAACTTATGTTTACAACTCTTACATCTATTAGACCATTACAAATGTTGCCCAAGAGACTAAGTTAATGATGTGAAGGGTGTCTTAGTTCGTCACTGGGTTTAGTCAAAGGTTATCAAGACACCCCTATTGTTTTTCACATAAAGCCACCTGAAAATAGACACCCAAACACAACATTAAATAAGTCTCAAAGACAAGCCAAGTGTAATTAGTAGGAAAGGAAGACAATGAAGACTCCAGATGAACATAGCCAAAAACAAGGTTAGCAAATGGATTAGGATATAGTTGAAATCTATATGGAGTGCTCTACGCAAGGGGTTCTTCAAAACTGCCTTATGGAATTGCTGAGAGAAAGTAAAATGGTGAGCTCAAACATCCTACTTTCTCTCAAGACTTAATAGATTGAATAATGTAAAAGATAAATTTATGGGGATTGCATTACTGATTGGGTTCGCTAACATTTGTTAATGGCTATATTCAGACAACTTAAAATATTTATTTACACACAAATAAATCATATAACTGCTAAACTGTTCATTAAATGCTAAAAAGAATTCGAATTTCAGTGAAAGGTAGTTCCTCTTCTGTTCTTTATTGTCGTCTTCTTCTTCCTCTTCTTCTACAATCCTTCAACTTTCTCTTCAGCATGCATCGTGGATTGTTAGCTGAAAGGAGAACGAAAAAGGCAGCAAAGTGATCTATAGTTTGGAAGATAATCAATTTATTCTTCAGAATATAAGAGAAATGTAAGTTATTTAATCCAGTTTAGTAATTGTTATGTATTATAGTATGATATCTTTTAATGACGAATTATGTAATGCCAATCGAAAATATCTCTCTAAGTCTGCAAAATTTCTGCAATCAACCCACAGGTTAGCGTTATGTTTGTTCAGTATTCAGCACCAAATTAACCGGTAACTTTAATAAACATTTCTTCGAGAGCTGCAAGGGAATTGCTTTTTACTCAGACATATTATTACGGGAATGGTCAGAATACAGATCTGTTGAATCTCTCTACTGGCTATACATGATTGCCCATTCTGATTTCAGTCGTTTCTAGTTTTGAGATATGGAAATATAGACGTGTTATTTCACACTAGTTAACAATTTGACTTGGTTGAGATTATGGTAGAAAAAGAGATGATTAATTAATTTGATGAAAATCTTCAGCGTACAGAACTTCTTAGTTTGATTGAAAGCAATACGTTTTCAGCCCAATTAAATATGCCTCTGTTCTATTTTTGAAAAGTGCAGAAGTTTTCGGTTGCACTAGTTATCATTCTCACTGAAATTAAGTTAAAGTACAAAGAGATATGACACATCAAAAGAGCTATAAATGTAGCATTATTATCGATACTATGTTCGGTTTATTAGAGGAAACATTGAAGTGAAGAAATTAGAAGGCAAATGAACAGTTCTTCTCTTCATCGCATACGTTATCTGGGTCGAACTGAAAAATATTCCTTTTTGCTTTATTGTTTTGTAGTCCTTGATATCTAAAGTTTTGATTCATGTAAAAGAAACGGAAGTAAATAAACTTGAAACAATTAATTAATCTTTGTTATCCGGTTCATTTGTTGAAATGTTGAATTTTAAAGAGGAAATTGTTTCTGTGCTTCCAAGCACGTTCATAAAATGCATTGATGATTAACATTGGATGAATTATTTTCTACCTCCAACCTTCAAAACCCTTAACTACATCATCCATCCACCATCATCCATACACCACCAACCATCAAAACTAACCAGACCCTAACCAACATTGCTATTCTCAACACACTGCTTAAATTCATCTAATGTTAATCAGCAAAGGCTTTCAGATAGTTTTTCATTTTTCTGCTAGTCCATTTCTGTAATAGTTCTAGTCGTCCTCGTTCTGTCAGCTTTTATCATTAATCAAAGAGAACCAGATAACAAAGTTAGCATGATTTCAGATGCGTAATCACTTCTCAATTGTCATGATCCAGTTTTATCCACTTTTTCCTATCTCGATCCTTATTTTTAAATCTATGTTCAATTTGGTAGTATTTTCCCTGACATAACAGAATCCATGCTATGTCTCTTATTCTTTGGCCATAGTGATAAAATATAGTTAATCCAAAGTGTAACTTACGATTGAAGTCCTTGATATAGTCTTCTCTTTGATAGAACCATAGCATCTTTCATTGACTCCTTAAGTTCAAATAATAGGATATCATGTTATTGCATTATGTATTTAAAGATTTAAATCTGATGAATATGTTGCAATGAATTTCCAACAATCTCCTTGGTTATTGCATTGATAGAATTGATTTCACAAAAGTCCTTCAAATTCATAACAACACTTGTTCAATATCCTGCCATATTCTTTCCATTAATCATTGTGTCTTTATGGACGTTAGTCAGTAACTATATAACATGTCCTGTTAAATATTGAAAAAAGCTAATATTGAAAATAATTTATCAATTAACATAGTTATGATTCACCATTGTGTTTAAGTTATTTCTTGGTCTTTCGATCGTTTTGCCATTATAGTTTCTCGAGGCTTATAATTATACACACATATGACTTAAAGACAGATACATATATTAACATATGACTGCTACCTGTTACATTTTTGTCATTTTGAGATGACTGACATGAATGATGAAAGATTTTCTTCTCCCTCCATCCTGTTTTGCGAATGTAGATGCGTCATAGCAAATAAGTACTCATATGAAATTTAAATAAATATTACTCTTTGGTTTCCCATTTACACAATTTTGAGTTTAGTATTTGTTCGACGATTTTCTTCTTTCTTACTTCGTTGCCATTTTATATGCTCCATACTAAACATTATAGATAATTAACATAAATATAAACATACCCGTGAAACATACCTGTTCCAATGATGTCATTTTGAGTGGAGTATTTATTCGACGAGTTTCTTCTTTTTCCATCCTTCTTTGCCATTTTATATAGTTCACACTAACAAGTACATATAGATAACTTAAATATAAACATACACATAAAACATACCTGCTTCAATGACGTCATTTTGAGTTGAGTATTTGTTTGATAATTTTCTTCTTCTTTCATTTTTCTTTGCCATTTTGTATACTTCATTGTAACAATTATGTATCGATAATGTAAATATAAGCATACACATAAAACATACCTACTCCAATGACGTCATTTTGAGTTGAGTATTTGTTTCATAACTTTCTTCTTCCTTCATTTTTCTTTGCCATTTTGTATACTTCATTGTAACAATTATGTATCGATAATGTAAATATAAGCATACACATAAAACATACCTGCTTCAATGACGTCATGTTGAGTTGAGTATTTGTTCTATAATTTTTCTTCTTCTTTCATTCTTCTTTGACATTTTATATACTTTATAGTAACAATTATATATCGATAACTTAAATATAAACATATACATAAAACATACCTGCTTCAATGAAGTCATTTTGAGTTGAGTATTTATTCGCTTATATTCTGTCTTGTCCATCCTTCTTTACCATTGTAGGTGCTCCTTAAGAACTGTTATATGTAAATCATTGAACATTGAAAACTATGCACAAGTAACACGTGTTCCATTCATATCATGTTGAGTTGAGTATTTGTTCAGTGATTTGCTTATCTATCCATCGTTTTTTGCTTACATTACATGAAGTAGTTGTTGATATTATTGTATCGTTCTTTTGCCATTATTAATGTGACATAATACAAATTACATGAAATAACATAAGGATAAATATATATGCATAGCTCATACATGTTCCATTTATGTTATTTTGAGTTGAGTATTTGTTCCATGATTTTGCTTCCTTCTGCATCCTATTTTCCCATTGTAGACCCTAAATGTTAACAATTATAAGTAAATAATTTATAGATAAAAATATATATATCTCATACGTGTTCCATACTTGTCATTTTGAGTTAAGTATTTAGTCGATCATTTGCTTCTTTTTGCCATTTTTCTTTTGCCAGTGTAGATACTCCACCATAACAATGACATTACTATAATTTATATATAAAATATATACTATATATATAAAATATATATAAATCATATGTATTCCATTCTTGTCATTTTGAATTCAGTATTTGCTCGAAAATTTTCGTCTTATTCCATCTTTCTTTTCTATTTCTAATGCTCCATTAGGACAGTTATATGTAAATGATGTAAAGATAAATATATGCAAAAATTGTTTGTGCTACATTGATTTCATTTTAAGTTAAGTATTTGTTCTATCATTGCCTTCTTTCTCCATATTTATTTTCCATTTTAACTGTCCCATACAAACAATTATATATAAACAATTATTTTAATTTAACGATAAAAGCATGCGCAAGTCTCATATGTCCTTCATTGATTTCAGTTTGAGTTTAGTATTTAGTCGATGATGTTCTTCTCTTTTCATCTAAATTTGCAAACATATATGAAGTAATTGTTTGTAATCAATATTGTATGAATAATTTGCCAATGCAGAACCTTAATGTTAACAATCACATTTAAATAACGTAAAGATCAAAGAATATATAATACTTAGATAAAAGTGATTGACTTATTGATTGTTCTAGTTTGCATCATCAATGTAAAACTATGCTTTAGGGGGGAAGGAGTGCTGATGCATTTTACCAATATTTTTGATAATTATCATTCAATCTTTTATTTTGCCCGTTCAGTCTCTGGATTTGGATGCAAGCTTTGAGCCTATGCAACAATATTGTATATTTAGGATGACAGGGGTTGGAGAAGGGTTGAAGCAGATGATGAAGTAATTTATTGAGAATAACAATAATTAGTTCTAATTAATAATTAATTCTAACTAATACTGAAGGTTTATTATAGGGTAGGGCAGTGTATCCCGAATTAGCCCCAACAATTATCTACAATATATCTGTAGTCTTCATATTTGATTTTTGATTCTACCCTGTTGTTGTTATGGCAATATTTCGCGTGACCAGATGTGTACAGTTCGTTGTTAATACATCTCTCTGTTTTAAGTACTTGTTGTCCGTTTTTTCTCTTTTGTTATTTTTCATAGTTGTCTGATGTTGTCTTATTTTAGTGGCTATAAATCTGAACCTTTATTAAAACTCTTGATATTCCCCCCCTTTTGTTTACACGCTGTTTTACAATTTTGTTAGATTTGCCCTTGATACCAAACTCCTGACACTAACCACCATTCACACACCTCCAGCCTCAACCTCCTCAACCACCAGACTTCCAGAATCTAGCAATACCACAATAACTACAACCTTTGCGAGATCTACAAAAGTGTAAAAGAGCGTGTTCTTATTCCAAAAGAGGCGATGCTGATTTGAGTCATTATATCGCCAGATTGCCTTGTTAATTGTATGAAATATTGAGAGATGCTCTGAAGTTGCTTGAGTTCTAATTTAAAACGTATTAACTCAATTATTATCAATTATTACTGTAAACACATTCCTGAGGCATCTTTAGTTGGGAGGAAAATTCATGGCAAACTAAACAGTAAGATAAATCTCATATTTTCAAATTTGTTTTCCTTATCTTTTCATTTTCACATTAGAAGCTTGTAGAAACCTTTAAAGAGTGCTCTCTACCCTGTTATACTATGCAGTGTTTCGAATCCTGTTGAATTCTATTCATTCAATTTGCGCCATGCACATGCTTTTGCAACTAATGCTTCGTGCATTCACAAAGGATTGTTTCGTTACCTGCCATTCTTCCTGTAAAAGCATGGTCAGTCGAATAACAAACATCTCCTATTATCCCAGAGATTTACGAAGGCCTACTTCAGCATTTTGGCCAATTTTCAACTGCCTATTATTATCTTCAACTGCTTATTGCAGATTGTTAATCGTTCATCGAAAGGAGATTGTGGTTGTTGAAGCTTATACGATGCTTCTTGTGTCTGAGACGGATATGGCTACTGGATATGACATGAAATGCTTAGATTTGCAAGATACAAGAATGAAGTATAGGAAGTTTACTTATCTGTGTTTCTCATGTCCTCTGTAGGCATAATTCCATCGCGTCAGCATTGAAATGTTTCATCATTGCATTGCCAATTGTTACAACTTCGTGTGCACGTTGGAAGGTTGGAAATCTGACCTGAAATGCAGGAAAATACTGTAAGTATCACGTCGAATTTTCATGTGCCTATTCTGCAGTTTAATAGGTGGCAGTTATTTTTGTGCATTTTTCCAATCAGTGCTTGAGGTGAAGGTTGAGTTTGCCGCCAAGCCTTGGCTACCCCTCGTGCTTGAAATTGAAAGCAAAGCTATTGCTGAATTAACAGACATTGCAAAAATAAGTCCTTTTACAGAATTAAGGCTACAATTAGCTATAGTAAATTGTGAAAGAATTGTAATTAGAAGATACAACGTGAATACTTGCCTTCGATTAATTTTATCTCACAGAGTAATAGCATGGAGTGCTTGCATGGCCGATGTCCAAAATGCAAAGGTCGAAAGTGATGTATGCAAAGCTATTTATACCCTTGCTCGCATTGACCTCTGGGTCTATTGTTTGCAATTGGATTGAACTGTATCTACGTATCTATTGCAAATATTTTGAGATGATTTCTATATTTTATTCAAGTATTCTTAGGGTATGAATTGTTAAATGTTTACTTGCAAGTATAGCATGAATTTATAAATCTATTTTATTAACATTTGTTATATTTCCCGCCTGTTGAATGACAATTCACGATTTTCTATCCACTTCTCTCTGTCGGTTTTCCCATCTTTAGTTTTATTTCTGTTGAAAATCTGTTTTGCCGGTAGCAGGAATTTCTCAGGCCATGCGTGTTATTACATTAATTTTCTCCCATTTCAGGAGATGTTCCATGCAATGAAGATATGATGTCATTTGCACACACAGAGAGAGCACAGATTTTGAACAGCCTTAATGTATAACATTTTAGCAACCATTTCTATCTGTTGATGACAGATGTGTCTTGTAACATCAGCTGTTTTTCTGTTGTTTTCTTCTTAATTCCCGGGTCCTCCTCAGGGGGTATATTATTCCATATACATACACACCTTTATATTCGATCGCACGTATTAGGAGAGGTTTACCAATGCTACGCCCTTGAGATTCAACATGCTTTATTATGATAATATCCAGAGAGAATAGAGCCCTCAAACGTCATATTGCTCCTATCGTGGTTTGTTTCTTGTGTTATTGAACTAACAAAGCTAGCATACTTTTGTTTGTTGCGTTACATGTTCAATTCTATCAATTCAACTAAATCGATTTTGATGACAATTACACCTAGAACCATAAAACAAAAGTTGTTCTGTTTTGCATTTCTAAATCCTGTAATATCATCGTGTCAAGTTTCTTTTTGTCAGAGGACGCAATGTATATATAATTCGTCCATTTTCATAATATACAGCCAAAAACCATCACAAATCAAATCGCCCTTATATTGGTTGGTTGTTTTATGACATTGGACTAAACAATAACTTAGTAGTTCCTGTTCTCTATTCAATTGATACAAGCCGAACTTGAAAGCATTGTGGCCTAGATCCATAACTAATGACTGTTTTCTTTTGGATTTCCAAATCCCTTAGTTGTAAACTGATTAAGCTCATCTCTCTACTACAAAGGCCACACTGTAGATATAATTTATCTATTTTCATAATTTTACTGCTTTGAGATTGAACTAGAGAAAGTCAATGAAATGAACTCGCAAGGTTATATGGATCAAATAATAGAATTCATAAATAGTTCTTAGGATTATAAACAATGCTCAAAGTTGAACGAAATGGAACTATTAAATAGATATCTTAAAATTTAAAACAGCTACAAACATGAAAGAAGACGTTATAAAAAGCCTAGTGATTTGCTCATCGAATGATATAAAATTATTTATTACGACAAATAAATTAAACATTTGAAAATATATTATCTACGCTAATTATATCTCATAATAGTTACCTATACCCATTACAAAGAGATATAGTCTATAAAAGGAGGTAAAATCAAAATATATGTAGGATTAGCTATACTTGGTAGATAGTTCCACGTGAAAAATTGAAAAATTTCTCTAATACATATTCTACATAGTTCACATTTTGATAAATAGAAATTCTATCATAGGGTACAAGGGACATTTCAAATGGGTAGGAAGTGACTTGTAGAAGGTGTTGGCTACAACTTTCAATGGATATGTCGCTAGTTTAAATCTAACATCAATTATGTCACTAGTTGAATAGTATATGTTATTAATTTCAAGCATCTCCAATGACGAATAAATTTCTGTCTTTTGTCGCAATTCTGCCTAAAAAGATCAGGGATAATTTCTAAAATGTTTAGCAAAGGGGCTCTTTAGATGCATCGTCTCAAAAAGTTATGGCTTTGTTAGGATCACGCCTTTCCTTTCAACGAGGCAAATATGATAGTTTAGCTTAATCAACCTGAAAACTGTAATCAACAATTTTAAAGTCTTGACGGAAACACTAACGGTCATCGATATTTCCTTAGTGGCGCTTACGGATTCAATTCAATTCAATCATAAAGGGTAATAGAAAACAGGATTCATCACAAGCAATAGCCGACAACATGAGAAAGTCCTGGGATTAAGAAAACATAGCAAATAACGAAACATATAACCAACATAAAACATGAAGACATGGCAACTTGTGAAACATATAAACAACATAAAACATGAAGTCATGGAAAATTGTGAAACATATAAACAACATAACACATGAAGACATGGCAAATTGTGAAACATATAAACAACATAAAACATGAAGACATGGCAACTTGTGAAACATATAAACAACATAAAACATGAAGTCATGGAAAATTGTGAAACATATAAACAACATAACACATGAAGACATGGCAAATTGTGAAACATATAAACAACATAAAACATGAAGTCATGGCAAATTGTGAAACATATAAACAACATAACACATGAAGACATGGCAAATTGTGAAACATATAAACAACATAAAACATGAAAACATGGCAAATTGTGAAACATATAAACAACATAAAACATGAAGTCATGGCAAATTGTGAAACATATAAACAACATAAAACATGAAGTCATGGCAAATTGTGAAACATATAAACAACATAACACATGAAGACATGGCAAATTGTGAAACATATAAACAACATAAAACATGAAAACATGGCAAATTGTGAAACATATAAACAACATAAAACATGAAGTCATGGCAAATTGTGAAACATATAAACAACATAAAACATGAAGTCATGGCAAATTGTGAAACATATAAACAACATAAAACATGAAGTCATGGCAAATTGTGAAACATATAAACAACATAACACATGAAGACATGGCAAATTGTGAAACATATAAACAACATAAAACATGAAAACATGGCAAATTGTGAAACATATAAACAACATAAAACATGAAGTCATGGCAAATTGTGAAACATATAAACAACATAAAACATGAAGTCATGGCAAATTGTGAAACATATAAACAACAGAAAACATGAAGTCATGGCAAATTGTGAAAAAAAAACAACATAAAACATGAAGACATGGCAAATTGTGAAACATATAAACAACATAAAACATGAAGTCATGGCAAATTGTGAAACATATAAACAACATAAAACATGAAGTCATGGCAAATTGTGAAACATATAAACAACATAACACATGAAGACATGGCAAATTGTGAAACATATAAACAACATAAAACATGAAAACATGGCAAATTGTGAAATTGCGGAAATATATAAACATGAAGATTGTTTAGAATATATTTAAGATTATGCATATCCTTTTGATTATAATTCTGATTACGATTAAACAAATCTATATATTACTACATAAATGTGTGACACTTGCTGAAACTTTAAGGCTTTTGAATAGCTAAAACATTCCACTTACAACAACGTCTGACACTCCTGAAAGGCAAAAATAAGCCACATTAGTGCCATGAGCATATATAGTTATTTCAACAAATTTGCTCAAAAATAGATATGAGGAGAGATTTATAATTTCCACTAAACTTCATTTTCTAATTCATTGAAAAGTTACAGTACTTTTCTCCAAAGTAGATAAACCTTATACTTAACTTATTTCATGAAAATGTCAAACCAATTCTAAGTTCATTAAGATGTGTGTGCATTATGCACATAAATTTATGTAAATTTCTACCTCATCCTCTTCTATTTCCAAATTAAAAACATCTAAATTACTCACAAAATGCGTGTCTTTCTTAAAATTGATACATGATGATTTAGTCCCCTGCAGTGTTGTCTTCTATCAAATCACAGAGTACTACATACTCAGAGAAACATTATGCTAGGGAGGAGCATAATGGGTCAATGTCATTAGTTACCTTATTTGGCATTTAAAAGTAAATTCAATTCATGTAAAGATGTCAGTCTCGATAACGCTTTAACAACTCGGATTGAATTTAATGTCGAGATTGAACAATATGGTGTGGTTGCTTAACTTCCTGTTGCTTGTGTTTAGAGTCATACAGTACATCCTCGAATAAGCCCCTGCGAATAAGCCCCCCATCGAATAATCTCCCACCTACAAAATTACTTTTGCGAATAAGCACCCACCTCGAATAAGCCCCCATGGGGGCTTATTCAAGGGAAGCATAATGGTCAAATAATATCATATTTCAAGAAGCCCTCACAGTGCAATAGCTGTACAGTATTACTTCCTTTGAATGGAGGCATAAAAGCAAAGAGAAACGCGATTTTCGTGATAATAGAAACATTATAATGTTTGCTAAGTTTTCACACATCTCTTTGTAGCTCTTTTAACGATTTCAGCTTCTGTAACTAGAAGCTCAAAATTTAGTTGATTGAGAAAATTATTGTGGTTATTATGTCAACCTTTGAGGAAAATGCCAGACTTTGAAATAAGCCCCCCATGGAATAAGCCCCCACCCAAAATTCATTTGTGCAAATAAGCCCCCGTGGGCTTATTCAAGGATTTACGGTAATGTGTTTTCTTGAAAATTGTGATAGGGTAGCGTGGTTTACAAACTCCATACAAAGAGCTTTTCCCGAGTTTGAGGGTGAATCTTGACAACATATTACACAATCGTACAAATACTTTATCAGAACTGTCAAAATACTGAAAACACGAACTTTTAACCTTCTAAACATTATTTTATGAATGCCAAATATACAGCAAAGGTGCATCACTAAGAGACAATTGACCAGCTGAGTGTAAAAGAGATTGAAGATATGAAAGCAAGGAGGATGGAGAAGACAGCGTGCCTTGTTGCTAAGTTACTGGCCAACCTGAATGACGGAGTCCTTGTTTAAATTTAATAAATAGAAGCATATCTGTATAAAAATCAACAAGGGCAGTTCTCCTTCAATAAAGAATATTTACTGCTGTATCATTCAACCTCGTCTTTTTCTTTCCTTTGGTGGGGTAAAGGTAATTCGACTTAAGCAGAAGATGGTGCGAAATTTTTTTGAGGGAATATAATGCTGTCTCTTCTGTCCCAACCCCGGCCATAATCACACACTTAATCACTTAGTCATATTTCATT
The DNA here is from genome assembly GCA_964019165.1 of Mastigias papua. Classification (NCBI taxonomy): domain Eukaryota; kingdom Metazoa; phylum Cnidaria; class Scyphozoa; order Rhizostomeae; family Mastigiidae; genus Mastigias; species Mastigias papua. The sequence goes on from OZ025271.1 coordinate 12,541,151, forward strand.
TCATTTCATTTCATTTTTACATCTTTTAGGAGGGTTACCCTTCAGCAAAGCTGGTTTTCAAGGGGCCCTCCTTTAAAAAGAAAAAAATATGTATACAGCTAAAATACAATAATAAAATATGGCAAAAAAATACAGAAAAAGTTTTACAAAACTAATACTTAAACTTAAAAGAAAAATAAATGGTGCTATGCGAGCATGGCTTTTAGCTTCACTTTAAAAGTTGCAAAGGTATGAGCTGTTCTACAGTCATTAGGCAGTAGTTCCAAATTGTAGCCCCCTGTATGCAAAGCTGTTTTGCCCAAATTTCGTTTTCATTCTTGGGGGCCTTAGATTTAAATTGGAAATTCGAAGCATTCTGTTCGTCACTACAGATATTCTATTGAAAAGACTGGACAAGTAGGCAGGCGCTTGGCCATTTATTGCTTTATAAACCATGCCCGCAGACTCTTGACGAATCATTTCAGCTATACTAGGCAATCTTAATTGTCTCAGGATCGGTTTAGCAGGTGCATCATACGGACTATCCGTTATAATTCTTATGGCTCTGTTTTGTAACTTTTCTAGAGTACAGCGGGTAGTGACTCCACATGCTCCCCAAACAGAGCAGCAGAACCTAAATTGAGGTTCCACAAGCCCCTGATATAGCATCTTTAGCGTATGCTTAGGGAGTAATTTTTTGGAATGTCTAATCATTGCTATAGCCCGAGTCACTTTCGATGCAACTGCTTTTATATGGTCTTTCCATTTAAGCTTATTATCGATGTGAACTCCTAGATACTTGACAGAAGGCTTTTGCTCAATATGTTCCCCAGATATCACAAAATTTGCTCTTAAAGGTTCTGCAGTAATTTTATCATTTATAGAGTGTCTAGTGCCTATGAGCATTGATGTTGTTTTGGCTACATTTAAGATAACTTATTACCGTGTAGCCATACCTTAATATTTTCCAATTCAGCGTTCATGGTACTGGTTATGTCTTTGACATCCTTTGCTGAATATGCAAGACTAGTATCGTCCGCATACATTGTAACCTTAGAGCAATTCAATGCGCATGGCAAGTCATTAATATAAGAAGGAATAGGAGAGGACCAAGGCATGATCCTTGAGGGACTCCACAGGTTATATTTTCAAAATTAGATGTTATTCCATTGACTCTACAGCACTGCCGCCTATTCTCTAAATTGGATGAGAACCATTTGTGTTTAGTATTCTTAACTCCATAGTGGCTGAGTTTTTCGAATAGGATATGTAGTGGACGTAAACATTGTAGCATAGGCCATTCTCACTCAATGCCTATTTTTCTTCGTTTCATTCATTCGCATTCTCTAATCGCACACCTTGGACATCACCATACGTCACTCCTGTCATCAAACACCTGGTCATTCCTATTCTGTTGTTCTCCACGCAAACATCTCTACACGAATCTATTCAACAATCTCCTAACAACAACCTAACCCTTCCTTTACGTAAATCATGTTTCTTTCGGTTGTTCAATGTTTATGTATATATTCATGTTATCTGTAAAGTAAAGTTTAGTCAGAGTAGAGTCAGAGTACCGTCAACAACATCGTCTCCTCTCTCTGCCTCCGTGTTCTCTGCACGTTAAATAATGATACGCAACAACATGGATCAACGAAGGATGTCACTGAACGAGCATTGCAGCCTATAGGACCCACGAACTTTGCGTTTGCCTATAGGACCCACGAACGAAATGGTTACAAACTAATTCTTCAGTTATTTCTTCGAAGTGAAAGATTTTATTATTAGGATTGGCATTATAATTACCTGCAATGAGAGAATTCTGTTGGTGAGGTATGTTTACCTTAAGGGTCTCCCCTATGCTACAGAAATAGCTATTCATTAAGTTAGGAATCTTGCTATTATCGGAGATAACTTCGTTTTCAATTTTTATGGATTCTATTTTGGTAGTTTTAGATGTCTTATTGACAATTTCATTTACAATTTTCCAAGTTTGCTTCGTATTGCCAAGGTTCTCATTTATCTGTTTTGTATAGTATTCGTTTTTTAGTTTTCTATTTAGCGCGTTCACCTTATTTCTTACATGCTTATATGATAAAAATAAGTAGGTCGGTTTAGATTTAACAGCGAATTTTTTCAGTTTATCTCTTGTTTTCCTCAATTTATGATACTCAGATGTCAACCAGGGGCAGTACTTTTGCGAGACTCTTCGATGTTGGAGAGGAGCATGTTTCTCAATCAACAGCACTAGAGTTTCCGTGAATCTATCAACGGTTTCGTCTAATGTTTCGAGTGATCTCACTATACTATCCCATGGCAAGCTCGAAACAACTCTCAAGAAAGCCGCTTTATCAAAATTTTTCATTTTTCTACTTATTATAGACTTGTGCTCCTTAATGAAAGCCCCTCGAAATTTTCTTTTACAGTATATTAGATAATGATCACTAAAGGTAGTTTTAATCACACCAGATTCGAGAATGTTATGTTTGTTAGATACAGCAATGTGATCTATAAGGGTTGATGTTGTTAGTGTAACCCTCGTTGCTTCCCTTATTATTTGTGAGAAACCGAATTGCTGATAAATGTTTTCGAGCGCTTGTACGTGACTATGAGATGTTACTGTTTCATTGTTCATAAGGTTACAATTGGTATCCCCTATAAGAATAATTTCTTTACTTTTGCTATCAACATAACTTAATACTCTCTCTAAATGTCTGAAACCCTCAATAAGATCATTAGGTGGTCTGTCTGTACCATGAAATTATATTAAAAGGTTCGCTGTGGAATGGCTGGATCATTATACAAGTAAGTTCTAAGTTATGATTTGGCAAATCATCCCGAATAGTATAGTTAATGTCCTCCTTTATATATATGGCTACTCCACCCCCGTGCCTGTTGCGATCCTTCCTATGTAGCTTATATTTGTCAACAGAAATAATATTATCTCCTATAGTTTGATCTAGTTTTGTTTCATTGATTGCCAAGATATGATGATGTTACTAAGCCGGTATAAAATTTATTCCAAATATTTTCCAATATTTTAAACCTACACTTTCGTTCATTAGCTTAAGGAAACCTTTCCCAGAAAACTCATTTGCTGCAGCTTTTCTTAAATTTCCATTTCAGGGTATTATCTGTTTACGCAAGTAAGCAATACAAAATACAATAACAAACTTTTATAAACAAAAATACGATGCCATTAGGAGTATGATAGGCATAACTACCCAATGGCCACTTAGCAAAATGTACTGTAATACAGATAATACAGATAATACAAATGCCAAGGACTACACCAAAATCCTAGTAGCCCCTCATTAGAGAGGAGTAGCTTAAAAGTAATATTGAGAAAATCTTAGAAGATAGAAAATCTAGGACGAATCAAAAGGAATGCAGTATATTTTGATGTAATCCTAGGCAAAATAGATACATGAACAATACATAGAGGAATAATAACATTTGCCACTAATAAAGTGATAGGGTGGAGTATGAGATAGATAATTTATTATTTATGGTCCTATGAGAAACGCTCTGATTTGCGAATGAACCGAACCGTTGCTTCTACGATTTGTCGATTCTGGTTATATGTAAATATTTCATCACTGTACAACGTGCTTCGCACAAGAGCTTGATTAGGCAAATTTGAGATGTTATGAAATTGAAGTAATACGATAATGGCACCAAGGAAATCACGTCTTTCTTCACTATAAGCATGACACTTCAGCAAGAAGTGCTCAATGTCCTCAATTCCGTCGTTTATTAGACACATTAGGTGAACTGTGTCACGAACGTTGTGATTAAATTTATGTGACTTTAGTTTACTGATACCTGCTTTTAACTGGGTGAGAATGGTAAGACCTATAGGATCATAAATTGCATAGGTGGGTTTCTGGTGTGGCCAGATGAGAGAGAAGCGTTTGCTTTTAAATGAGGCTACTTTAGGGGATTCTCAAATCGCAGGGGGGAGATGGTTCCATTCTTTTAAATAATTTGGGAAGAAACTTGACTTAAAATGCTCAGTTCTAGCATTCATTCGTCCAATGACAGCTTGGTTTCTAAGAGTAAAATTTGAACAGCCACTTGATGGGATTTGATATCTTGTGTACTCATGTTTCAGTTTGTTGATGAACTTAAATAAGACAACTGGGCGTCTGTGTCATCTTCTATCATTCAAAGATTCCCTACCAAGCTCCTTGTAAAGTTTGTTCCTTAAGGTTCCTTTCCACGCCCCCGTTATTGCCAAGCCAGCAGAATACTGAACTGATTCGAGTCGCTCCATCAGGTTATGTAGCGTGACCCCATGGCTACAATTATTCACTTTCTGTGCGATATGGTAAATGACGTCACCATAGTCAAGATATGGATGTACAGACGTACATAGAGTTTATAACTTTCGTTTAGGGTTTGCCTTAATAAGTAGTTTGAAAAACACCTAACCAAGCCAATTCCACGTCTCACTTTGATTACCACAGATTGGATATGACTGGAAGACTTCAATCGACTATCAAACAAGACACCAATAGGTAGGTGACCAATAGGGATAATACTGCTACTGCGTTGTTTGGGTGGGCCAGGATTAAGAGACATTCTCCAATCATATGCCCAGCGTATATGGGTTATGAGCAACTGACAAAATGACGTATCGTCAGCAAACAATTTAACATTGCATTTGAGCTCTGTTGTCAAATCGTTTATATAAACAAGAAAAAAGAGAGGACCTAAAATAGACCCCTGGGTAACTCCTGCAGAGATTGTGACCCATTGAGATGTTTTGTCATATAATACTGTACGTTGCATACGATCTGCCAAAAAGCTTTGGATTTGTAACAAAAGCTGCCCAGATACGTCATTTTGCCATAGTTTATAGATTAGTCCATCATGCCACACTCTATAAAATGCTTTTGAAATATCTAAATATACAGATCTTACATCCAACAGTGGGTTACAATCGAATACAGCAAAAATAGAGTGAACAATTGAAGTCATCTGATTGATTTTGGATTCTCCAGTATGAATGCCAGATTGACTGGTTCTTAGCATGTCATGAAAAGTGACGTGTTCATACGAAGACTTGAATGTCAGTTTTTCCATTACTTTGCTCAGAATTGGAAGGTAGGAGATTAGACGATAATTCTGCTTATGGCTTTTACTGTTCTTTTAGTGACCTGGAACAACATTGGCTCTTTTCAGTTTTAGGATATGATGTCCGTCATCCATGTTCTCTGATCAAATGGTTGTATTCTTTATGCTCTTTTGATTCAATAATCTTAGATTCCCACCACATCCTACGTAAGTACTTGTGTTATATAAGGTTGTTATTACTTTTGAAATATTATCAATTTTTAATATCAGTGGCTCCTATGGATACTTATCACAAGATTCATGAAGATGAGTAGGATGTTCAATATCGATTTGTAAGATATGGCCAGCTTTAAAATCATCCGAGCTAAATTCTCGTTAACATCATATGAAACCAGTAGTAGTAGTTTTAAGGTTACTCGTGCAAAAGTACCACTTGAGTGCAAATTATGAGTAGGCCATAAAGATAGAATAGGTAAGATTTAAAATTTAACAAAGGATATTGCAGTAAATTGGAGAATAGCAGATTGGAATGAAGACAATTTTGCAGATAAAGAGTGACACTTGGTAAAACGCATATTACTAAAAATTTTAATGATGAAATAGCACAAGGTTTATTCTCAAGAAGTAGAAAGAATTGAAACACAAGGGCGATAGACTTGATGAACTGATTAAAATGAGAATGATAGAACAGTTTTACTTACGTAAAAGTTTTGCTGAAGATCTTTTTAGATGGTACCAATTCAATCTTCAACTTATGCGGGCTGATTTAAAATTTTACAATGACCATGGGCTATTGTTTGACTACCATCAGGTTGAATAACATGCTTATCGTCAATACTTGATATATGGCTGCTTGACAACTCAGCTCAAAAACACTGATATCAAATTACGCATTTCCTACAAATAGTTAAGGGACTTGTCATTATTAATATCAGGGACTGGAGCGGAAGGAATATCAACATTTCCCTAGAACAATTCATACCCCTACTCGTATTTACAGTGAAAATTTTAGACCCCATCAAAAAATCTACTCAAAATCTCATACTCCATAGAAACCTTTATGGGTGACAATATACAAGCTGTATTTTATACCTCACAACCTCACATGAAAGTGTAAACTGTCACCTACATGTTGATTGGTATAGAGGATAGAACTCAAATAAATTGACAGTTTAACTCACAAAAATTTACAGTTTTGATGCCTCAAGTTATGGCAAACCACATATGACAACAGGAGAAATTTAAATGACTTTTTATATAATGAGCATTGAAATAGAAAAAACAAAGTAACAGCAAAAACAGATAATATCTTTGGAGGTTCACTTCAACATGGCTCAAAACCTCGTGCATCATAAGACAAAATGCAAAATTTTTATTGGTCAATTTTGGGAAAGAACTATTTAGTGTTTATTGGTTGATTAAAAAACATAGTAATATGTTTCTTGATATTTTGTTTTTGAAATTTAGAAACAAATCTGAAGGGAAAAATAGTTTGCAATAAAATGGCAAAAGAACCATTGAAAAGAACCTTGTGAAAAGCTGGTATACTCAGAAAGTGTGTTAAGTAGTAAATATTAACCTGCTTAGGTAAGAAAAGATTTACCATGTTCCTGCAGTTCTGCCACAGCTTGTTCTGATGAGTAAGTTTTCCATTTCACAATTTCCATCATTATGACAATCATCATCAAATATTCTAGCTAGCATTTCATCTAAATCAGAGTCCAAGTCATCTTCACTTATATAGCCCTTTGGAGAACCATTATGATCATCACTGAGTGACAAATAATCTTCGCCATCCCTACTCACTTTTGGTTTTCTATTGCTATCATATAACTCTCTTTCTAATGACTGTGCAAGAGATGCAAGAGCCAGAAAGGAAAGGCTTGTTTAAGCGAAGAACTGTCATAAATCACAACTGAAAATTGACTCCATGTTTCAAAAGGAAGTGTAAGCTGAAGTGTTATGAAAGCTGTTCTTGAGATTGCGGCAAATATTTGTTTTTTCCTTACCATTATATCTTTCTAAGCAGGTAGAGCATTTGAAACCCAAATAATTAATGGTAATTTTAGTTTAGTAACCCAACATACTAACCATAAATATTTCCACACCCTATCTCAATTCTTTCCGCCCCGGTCCCTGGCATTAAAAATGACCAGTCCCTTACCTGTAATAATCTGTGAGGACATCTGCAACATTCGTGGCAAATGAGCCTGATCAGTTGCCATAGCAACGATGCCATAAATGTACTTTCTGAAAGAAGTGAAGCCAGGTGTGAGGTCATCTTTATTCGACACAGGAGATACGTTTCTGAAAAAAGACAATATCAAGTTAATACTTTACAACATGGTTTTGTATCGACAGGTGAGAAAAGACATTTATAGGGCTAAAAGTCATGCCTAGTTAAAGGATTCGTATCAAATGCGCTTGTAGAAGTTGAGAGATTTATAGAACCTAGCATAATATTTTATAGAATTCAGAATTTCAGAATGTCATATATCTATCATTAGATATTTCTTGAGTTGATAAATGCAACACAAATGTAACTAAAAGAATATAGATGAAATATTGACACAACTGTACAAGCTTTTCATTTCAAACAACAAACATCAAATCAACATGATGATAAAAAATGAATGCCAAGGTGTGAATGCATCATGTGACTTTATCTATTTTCAGCTGCAATTTTAATGTACTTATTTTTAAACTAATAAACACACTCTTGACCCATTTTGACACAATTTGTCCTACTTCTGTTATAAGATAAATTTTGCAGTTTCATCACGGTAGTGTAATTTGGCTCTATGATGATGTGTTGTAAACAAATTCCATTCCTCTTTCAGCCTCTTACTTCATGTATTTAGTTTACACATTGTACTTACCCTCTCTTTCCTCGCATACAGCACAATCCCATTGATTTGAGCTCCTCGTAGCCTATAGTGTCTCTTTGTTGCTAGCTCAAGCTTATGGTTTGAAAATCCAACACTTTGTATAAACTAATAGTCCACGTTTAAGAACAAGGGGTTTTAAAAGTTTGCTATATTAAAATTTAAAAAATTCAAGATTCCTGCATAAAGGAACCTATTTTGGCTAAACTTTTCTGCCAGATTTTCATCATTGGGATTCATAGGTGTAAAAGTAGAGGGTAGTGAGAAACCTATACCCCCCAGTTGGGCAGCAATCCATTTCAATCTCGAAATTTCTTTAAGAAAAAATAATATCTTTTCCCCTCAATAGATGTTGTTCAATACGGCTGGAAAACTACTCATTTGTTTAACAGATTTCTGATTCAGGCTAACGGTTTGCATCCCCTCTAACTTAAAACCCCTATACCCATGTAATTGCTGAAAAAGTGCATTGGTGGAAGCTTCTTAATGAAGATCTTCAGTATTTTAAATGTCACTTGATATTGCATTATTCTTCCATGCTTATTAGGCCTTGTCATGAGGAAAATACCGCGCGTGCGGTAATTAGCACACGCAAATGAATTTGTACGTGCGATCGCACTAGTAAGAACATGTCTACTTACGGACAAATGGGATCAAGAAACAGTGCAAAAGAGGAGAAACATACAATAGAAGTAAGTTTTATCGAAAAAACATGTTTTATAGAAAAAGAAACTAATTTAGGTTTCAAACATAAAACACTTTGTCATCATCGGGCTAGTCAAAGGGATCCAAATCATCATCATAGCTATCACTTGAATCACCATAAGAATCGTCCTCACAATCTTCGCCATTGGCATCAACTGTAAAAATGCCCGTGCTGCCCATAGCATCATCATCAGTATCCTGTTGACATGTCATTGCTAGTTTGATTGACAATAAAACAATTTTGCAAAGTGGTTCTAATTCAAATGCTACACACTGCACTCGAAAGTCGGAAATAAGTGATGATAATTGTGGTCAGTATGTTATCATGTAATTTACGGGGAAGAGATAAAAGCCAAAAACTTTAAAAATGGAAAAATTGGAATTGGGGTTTCAATGAGCTCTCAATAAATCTGCTCGCGCGAGCGACCCATCGCACACGCAAGTTGATTTGTGCGTGTTTGGGCGCTAAATGACAAGGCCTGGCTTATATACACGATACCAACACTCATATACACGATGCTAACACTCATATACACGATACTAACACTCATATACACGATACTAACACTCATATACACGATACTAACCCTTATATGCATGAAATACATGCTATACGTAGTACATTCAGATGAAATTTTTATGCAAATATAAGAACCTATTTTAAGAATCGTGGTAGCCTAAGTTTGCTTTAAGTCTCATATATTAAAGAACCCAAATAGGCTTAACTGAAAAACCCTAAAGTTTCTGTTTCACTGTTTTGTGTCAATGAGGTATGTATTGTGGCTAAATATATCTTCTTCTCAAGGTCTTTCATCAATAACTCACAAGTATAAATCTTCATTGTCAAACAAAGAAAGGCGTATGTTCTTTGCTAAAATTGATTATGCATTTATATCATAATTTTCAATTTTTCCTGTGAGTTGATCGTTCCTCATAATTTTCATATGGAGACACTGATACTCCTCCTAAACTATGCTTTGTTAAAATTACCTTAAAACATTTTTGATGCATAGCAGCTTTTGAAGTCTATTTTATCCCTTTATTGGTGTTGTCCATCATGCTAGGCAACTTAATTGCTTCAATCCTGAAATATACACGTTGATATGCACTTTTGAAGATATTGCGTACAAGACTCAAACATCAACTTTTGAGTAGGACTCATGACATTAAAGCATTGCTTTCAGCATCCTTCAATCTTTATTTAATACATTAGGGTGGCTTGTAAGAGAGCATCAAAGATTACAAGACAGTATCGAATGACTTGTAAAAGAGGTGATTAGATAATTTATTATTATGAACTTTTATAGTATAGTAAAGGAACTTTTTAAACTTTTATGGAGCATTAGGGACTGATCATTAATTCTTCCAGGGGAGGGAATGGAAGCCATCTAGAGGGTACCAAACTTCTACACACTGAGAGGGAGGGGGGATGAAAAATAAAAAACATATTAAAAGAAGAAGTATGGAGTTTCTTCTGAAGTCCTGGAGTGGGAACTTAAATTTTTAAATAAATCTGAGAGGGGGAATGAAAATTCTATCAAATATATGAGAATGTCTTCCACTCTCTTTTCACAAGTAATTAATGATCCGTCCCTTAGTGGAAAAATCGCCACATTCGCATAATCAGGTTTATGAACGAAGCCGGGTATGTTTAGCTTCGCTTTCGGTGTCACGTTCATATTACCCCCATTTTAAGACAAGCTTTGATTCAAACGTGTGTTTGAGGAAAATTATGAAAGCACATTGATGGATATTCTAGTCTGTTTCAAAACGGAGTAGTGGGAGCAGAGAAGAAAACAGCTCCAGTTATATGAGTAATGACGAATCAAAACGAAATCAGAGTAATGAAAACGTGGTCGAAGAATAGGCCCAGTTGCATAATTATCTGCTTTTGCTGGGAGAGCAGTGTTCTACCTCTCTCCTATTTAACCTGTCACTGCTTATAGTCCTGCAACATATTATATATCAAGTGAACTTTTGATAGAAAATGATGCTCTAAATGTGAATCCTGAATGTCAATAATGCGTCAAAGCTTCTGTTACTTGGCTCTAAGAACTGAATATAACTGTATATTGTAATGAGTCACTATTGAACTTTGAGTTCCTTAAGAATTGCTGGTATTTCATTTAGATGTAACAGAAGTCTTGCAAAACTCTTTTGATGAGAGAAGGGTAATGGGGCAAGGACTTTTCAAATATTGGATGAAAAGGCAGCTATTGATTGAGGTGCATATCATAAACTGTTTTGCATTAAAAACCAACAGATGAGAGTAAACGTTTACTTCAACAAATGTGAAAGATATATTCCAAGGAGTGTATCAATATTCATTCATGGAGTTTCTGTTGCTTAAAATTTAACTGATAGCCCTTGAAATCAAGACCTATCTCACACACTGAATATTGCAAGAAGCAAATATCAGGAACTTAACAAAACGCCCTGGAGGAGGGGGGCTACAGCTGTCTTACTTTCTCTATTAAATTAAGTAGTACAAAATTATGGAAGTTTTCAAAATGAAATATAATGAGATATAATAAAATGTGAAGTACTTAATAAGTAATGAAACCAAAAAATTAAAACATTAAACGATCTTAAAAGATTTTTTAAGACAAATTTAATTGTGGAATATATTAGTTATCTCTTTCCTGCATGAATATGACATTTGTTCTAAACTATTTTACTCCTTATACTGTAGTTGGCATCATGAAAATCAATTGAAAGCAACAGAGCATGAAACTAATTTAACTTGTTTCGATTACTGAACATTATATATCAAAACTATTGGAGCATTTTGTGATGAACATGTGAACACTTTCATTATAGCAATTCAGTTCTTCATGCATAATATTCATAATGTCAGCAATCATTGTTTCTAAGAGGGTTTATATTCCATGGAAAATGTGACTGGAAGTAGATGTCAATTTTTCACGTTAAAGCCAGATATGCCTGAGCCCCTAGAGACCTACCCTGAGCCTACAGCTGAGGATTAAACCATCTTTTACTGATGTGACCTCTGTCCTTCTGCCACAGCCCTCCACCTTTAACTGCTTCACTTACTATCAATTATTAAACAACTTAGAACTTCTACGCATTGGGACTTGAGATAATCTATTACAGGTACAATGATTTCACAAAATTTAACGGCCATAAGTTAATCATATCTGTGCATCTCTCGATGATAGACAATCAGTGTTTTATGACTTCAAAACTTGTTAACTATTACCTTTACAAAATATTGCTGCTGCTTCAAGCAACTGAGCATCACATGACTAAAATAACAACCTAAAGCTATGACTAAATGACTTCAAATGATGTTGACTTACAACTGCATTGCTCACAGCCGGCCATTGACCATAATAAATAACTGAATAAAATTGATACGTACGGCTACCAATCACAATCCTTTGGTTGCATCTCTCCACATGTATTTAAAAATATGTTCCAGTCACTTAATTTGCAGTTTTATATAGATTAGTTTGTGTGGAGCATAACCATACAAGGAATCTGTCTTCACGGCTAATCTCATTTATCAAGACCATGCAGGTAGACAATGTTGGCCTAATGTTTTGAACTTTCACCTCGTTTTCGGTCTGAGACCAATACATTATACAGTAGTAAGTTGATAAATTCAACGTTACTTAACTGCATTTTACTTGGCACTTTATTCTGATTCAACACCGGCCCTACTTCAACACTGGTCCTTATAATGCAAGAGGATAGGTTTGGTCTATTGCGACAGTTGTCTACTACGAATTTGGGTCACATTTTACGTCTTCCACACTTACTTTTCCCCTGTGCGAACCCTACTGCATTTACAGCACAGCAGCAGCAATATAATAAAATCACAAATGAATCGCAAAAAACGCATGAAGCTACAAAAGTGCAAGTGATCGATAAACTTTTGGGCGTCGAATTGGGCTGATAAAGTTTTCTTTTATAAACTGGTGATAGATCTCGTCAGCCCAAATGCGTAACAGGAGTAAAACTTCCTCGTCAACACATGTCGAGCCTCTCAACAGCTTCCGTACTCATTTTAGCAAAAGGTTTTTCGATTTCCATTACAGTTGTTAGTCTGCAATCAGTGAAAAATTGTTGAATGAAAGTGGCGCACTTTGCTGCAATTTATAAACAAGGCATGTGTTGATATTAAAACTGCCCCTTGTTCAAACCTGATTTGCGCTTAAACTATGCTGACAGCAAGTAGCCCAGAGCTAAATCGGGGGCAAACCAACCTCTGTTACAGGATGAGTTTAAAATGGATTGAACCTTGGGCAAACCCAGGCTAATTGTGCTTACTTTACAAAAATCTAACTCGGATTAAACTAGCTCGGGTCAGCAGGGGGCCAGTTTGTGCAATATAAGCAGGGTTTCAATTTCATCTGATTTTTCGTTGCTCCGTTTCCCTCTTCTATCCCATCCAAGTTTCTATTCTCCAAAGTTCTAATACACATTGATACACATTGAATAACTTTGCCCAAATAATCATTTATCGGAAGATATGAAATAAGTGACAGTAACTTTACCTATTTTAATGCATTAAAATAAAACATATTTTATCCCATATTTACCCAAGAATGTTACTTATTTCTCAATTGATTCCACTACTGGACGTGCTCTTTACTCGCTGGTACTAGCTGCTGGGACAAAACCATGGACTTCAATAGTAAAAGCAGCTTTCAGTCGAAAGTTGCAAAAGCTGGGCCCTTGTACGCCAACCCATTTATCACAAATTCAAGGGAATTAGCGCCTTATACACGGATTGCGTAAGAAAGGCCGATAAACTCCTCTACACTCAAACTTATGACCAGTAACTGCACTTTCTTTGGCTCAAAGTACTTGACTGAACTCGCGGTACTGGACTGTGCAAAATTTTACTGTATATCTAAGCCATTCTTTCGTAACAATGCATGCAATCATTTGAATGTCACGTGACATTTCCAAAGCAGAAGACAAGTAAAAGAAACGATATACAATAGTGGGTTGGCGCAATCTAATAAACATATAAAAGTATAATTTATAATGTATAATACAATTAAGAATTAATACTTATACCTCTTAACATATTCTCTAAATGTGATTACAAAATTGGCTTGAGTCAACCAATTATTGTCATGGTTAACTTGGACCCAAAATCCAATCGCATAAAGGAGACTCAATATACTTCTGTGATTATGGCCTACTTAATTTAATATCAATAAAATCTAATGGGGAATCCTCGTATTGGCAACTGCAAGACTCCTATATGAGGCTGGGAGCACATGTAAAACTGGCCACATTACGATCAATGTCACTAAAAACTCCTAAACATTTACATTCTCTAAAACGTCCTCGATTGATAATCCAATATTACCTTCTCATCTCAAGAGTCTTTCTAATCGAAGTTGAATGAAGCGGGTGTATCAACTAAGGTGACAATGGATGGGTACATGCCTTGTGAACTGTACTGCTTCTTCTCCAGAATAGAGGCCAGTTTCCGAGCAGACCTAAATTCCACCTCATGTATAATCAAATATTTTGTTGACTTAGATTTGAAATACATTCAAACAATGCAATAAATAAGGCAGATAAAAGGTCTGGGACCTAATTCTTGGAGAACTTCAACATATAATCATATAAAATGTTTCCTCTTCATATCCAAGTGCATTCTAAACACTTTGTTGACAAATTTACTGTAACACTGATTGTCTACACTAAATCACATTTTGTTTCAGCAAATGAAGGAAATTATGGTGTCAAGGTCTGGATGAACTTACAACTACAAGCACGGCCTATAAACATTTGGGATTATTTCTATCCACAGGCCATTCTGTTGTGTCATGTGACAGTGTGTAGCAAATGAAGCTACAGATTAATTTGTATTTACAGGATGAGTTTGGCTTTTTAAGAGGAGGCAAACTCATAACATGCTGTCCACATAAGGGCGTTTCTGAGGATCTGAAAGGCGTGTACAAAGAGAGTAGTCTTGAGGGTATTTACCAACACTCCCTTCAGGTTCTAATTGGGTCCTATGTTACTCCATAGCACGGTGTATCTAGATGACCTTTATAAATACCATTTAAACTTCGTGCAATTCCTTATTTCACTGGAACTGAATTTCAATTATTACTGTCATCTCATATCATAAGGATGTAAATTAATAAGAAGACATTGCCCTCAAATTACAAATCAAAAGGCAGTTTTCTAATTGAGAATCATACACAGGTAGAGGGTTCTTTATACTTAAAATGAGTGATGGTAAATTAGGTTAGATAGCCACGTGATCAAATGGTAATCCCATGCTATGGTGATAGTGGTTTTGTTCCGAAATATAGCTAAAAGGGGACTCCAGCAACTTTCAAGTAAATCAGGGACAATGAAGACAAATTCATTGCTCCTAGACAATAAACCTGCTACTAGGTTTCTAATACCTACCACTCACAAAAAGTAGATCGAATATTTGTTAATCAAAACCAGCTAATATTTACAAAGTACTATATCAAAATAAATAAACACGACATGACAAACAAAAAATACTAGAAAATGCACCAGTTCGCATGGCAAACTACAACTGTCAGATGAAGCCTCCTACGATAACAAAAAGGTATTACAAATGAGATGTCTAGTGCATGTGATTGGCTATTAGAACAATGAAAACACACAATCCATTGCATACCATGCTGAGAAAATGCAGGACAAGGAGACAAGCAAGGTAAATGTGCAGAATAGCGGTTGCCAGGGTGACGAAGCCAAGAGGGTCAAATAGTGGTATGGAAAGTGAAGAAGAGGAAAGAGTTTTGCACAGAAGTGTAAGTCTAGAAATAAGATAGATAACAAATTATAACTATAAGGTAATCCTATTCAGATTGTATAGAAGTAAAAAGGGGAGACCTCCAGCATTCAAAAGAGGCTTCCTTGCTCCCTATCAATTCCGACACTGATGACAAAGTAAAACACTCCAGCTTCTTCGCTGCTCCATTGCTGTCCTTACTTCTTGCCTATTAGACGATCGATGCTACTGGATGTACCCACTGTTACAGCAATTGTTCAAAAGTTGCAAAGGACGATAGTAGAAGGCAACACATAACCGTGTAGAAATGTACAGGTATCGCATTGAATAAATATTATTGTCAAGACTGTAACTCTACTGTCATCTTCAATTGCAAGGCAAATCTTTTAGCCACAGATGAAAAGCGCTTATCAAAGCAAATAGCCTCCAAATGAATTCCATTTGAAATGACCTCACTAGAATCACATGACCTCTGATTAGAGATGTAATCATCCAAAAACACTGGGCAAAATACCAAATGGAAAAATGAGATCAAAACTTACCATTGAAGAAGGCGACTTCTGTTTCTCAATGTAACATTCTATAAGGAAGAAATAAAGGAAAATATTTGAAAACAAAATACATCATTCTTTAAATCACTAAATATTTAATATATTCCATTAACCAACAAAATATATTTACAGGAAAGTTAATGATGCTAATACTGGTTCTGGCACATTGTCGTCAATGGAATTCAAATTAACAGAAATTAGAGCGAAATTCAATTCTGATAACATGAGGACACAGCTCATTGTAAATAAAGTAAATTTAAACCAACTAACTCCAAATATCAAATTGATTTCAGGACGTCATCAAACAATAAGCATATCTCAAAAAATCTCCAGCACACTTACTGTTGACACTTGGAAAGTAATCATTACTGCGGATGGAGGAGAACTAGAAGTTGGAGGAGTCTGAAAGAGAAATGAGTAAACATATTAGAAAAACAACACACAGCAACTGTCTGTTTTTTATTAGGCCTACGTAATGTCGGTGAAAGGATTTGGGACCAATGACAAAGTACCAACAAATGATAGAAGGTTTAGTAGATAGAACGATAAGATCAAGTTTGTTGATGTTAGATTTGAACAAAACCTGCCGCACAAGGAATGCCAATAATGTCCACAAATGATCACGTGATATGATTTAGAATATGACGTCATATCAACTTACTGGATATTGTGAAGGTGTACTGACGTCATGGGATGGAGTTCCAGATGATGGTGAATGATGCGGCTATAAGAGAAAATAACAAAGTATTGCATAACGCAAATACGTCACAATGAGCACCAATGAGTATTCATCAAATTCATTTACATTTTCATATACTTGAGATGTACTAACTCTCATCTTATAAATGGGCCATATCATGCACAGTCTCAGTTAAAAAAAGTAGACATCTTATGTGGCAATAACAGCCAAGTAAAACCGTCTCAACTAACTGCTGAAGAGGTTGTAATACGTCATCGCAGAGGGTGCCGTTCAATAAGACTCTAAAACACGTGACATAAGCATTACGTCACCTCGATTCTGATTGGTCAGTAAGTTTTGGTGGGAATAAAAAATTTTTCGACAAGGCCTAAGCATGGTTAATAGTTGTGCCGTTTGCGGATTTAGAGCAAAAAAAGGTTCAGGAATCAAGTTACACCGTCTACCCTTAAAGAAACCAAAGGCATTAAAGTGCCTTCTCCAGTGTTTGACTATATATAAGGAGAATATACCGGTTAATGAACACACAAGGGTATGCAGCCAGCATTTTGTTGGCAAAGGACAGAGGAGCAAGGTTTCGAAAACAGGAGACATCAGAAGCAGTAAGAGCTATGGAGAAAACAAAAACTCCCAGAAATTTACAGAACTGCTGTGTTTGGCTGATGCCTGTGAGATTCAAAGTAAGCTCCCTTCAAACTTAAGTCTCTTGTCTGACGTATGCAGTGCAGCAGCACCTTTGGTAAACCTACAAGTTCCTTCATCAGATGTTTTAAGTAGACCTGAAAGTATGGAGAACTCCTGCCTGTCTGAAAGTTGCAATAAAGAAACACAGACACAGTCTCATAAATCTTTTAATATTCAAGAGGTATTGCACGATGACAAAAAATTAAAGTACTTCACTGGCTGTCGTGACAAAGAAATTTTTTCAATTTCTTTGAAGTTGATAACTTGTGGTCAAATTAAGGAAAGTAGCCATCATTGTCTTGCTCTTGAGGAACAGTTTTTGCTTGTTTTAATAAAGCTCAGATTAGGTATCACAGATCAATTTCTTGCCTACATCTTCAATGTCAGCCTCCCAACTGTTGGAAACATTTTCCATAATTGGGTTCACAAAATGTACAGAAGATTTAAGCTCCTTAACATATGGCCCAACAAGGAAGAAATTCTCAACAGCATGCCAATATCTATTGCTTCAAAATGCCCAAACCTTCGAGTAATTATTGACTGTACTGAGTTCAAAATCCCTAGGCCAAAAAATCCTGTTGCACAGCAGCTTACTTTCTCCAGCTACAAAAACTGCAATACAGCCAAGGCTCTTATTGGAATATCTCCCACTGGTGCAGTATGTTTCATCTCAGAGTTATATGGGGGGAGTATAAGTGACAAAGAACTAACAAGACGCAGTGGAATTGTGGAGCATCTTCAACCAGGTGATCTAATGATGGCTGATAGAGGATTTCTGATAGAGGAATTTACAAAGCCTCATGGAATAAAACTCAGTATACCTGATTTTCATGATAAAGGCGAACAGTTCACTCCATTTCAAGTATCACATAGCAGAAGAGTATCAAACATAAGAATACATGTAGAGAGAGCCATTGGGCGTATTAAGCAATATAAAATTTTAAATCAAATCAACTCAACACATATGTTACCTGACTTAAATAAAATATTTTACATTTGTTGCATATTGTCAAACTTGGATGATGTATTGATCAAATAAAAATGTCAAAATTTACATGACTTTAACTTTCAGTGAACCTTTTCAGCAAGAATGAGTCATAGAAATCTTCAAGCTTTGGGATATTCTCCTTTACCCATTTATGGTCCTTTCCTATCCTTTGAACAAAAATATCTTTTGAAGTGGCTATTACAAAGTCACAAAAACTAAACATGTCACTACCAACATAGAGCTGTAGCTGACACTGGTGGTAATAAATATGATTTTGTTTTAAGCCCATTGTGCCTGCTTCATTGGATTTTAGGCAAAAACTGCTCTTTCTGGCTGCATCAGGTATGGTACTGTTCCAACAAGAAACTGCTGTTTTTACCTCAATGCATCCTTTTGAACCATCTGCCTGTACTACAACAGCATCTGGAGATGCACCAAGCCAGCCTTTCTCTGGATGAATTAGAAATCCAGCTGGCTCAAGTGTTACTTCTTTGCCAGTTAAAGTCAAGGTGTGGTTTTTGTACCTTACTAAAAGCTGCTTTTCATATTCTTTTCCCATTTGCATTGCTGCAGTTGTGACTTTGCTACATAGAATAAAAGTTAAGATTGATCTTGGAAATATGTGGGAACTGTTTAAAATTCTGCCACAAACTGAGCCTGTTATCCTACCTTTTCTAACTTCAAACCACTTTTCATCATCACTTTGTTTGTTAGTTGTTGAAAAAATTTCTTGGCGCTTTGTGCCTGAAACTGTAAGATTCGCTTTAAATTCTATCCATTTCTGGACTCTGCTACAAGCAGCCCTACATGTGCTCAAGTTGCTACTGCAATCATTAATTGGTGGCTGTGATATTGATGCACCATTACATGTCTGCTGGTCCTGACTGAGGACAGTAAGCATGCCCATTTTTATTTCTGGATGCGATGTTTGATAATTTTTTAAATCTGTTTTAAATAAGTTCAATGCATCTAAATCAGACTGGGTGACCAGATCATCATCCTCTGAAAATTGCCCTTGCAAGTAACAAACCCTCTTCCTAGTCTCCCTCTTTGCGACAGAAAAATCAATTTCGCTGAGTTTTTTTGGGGAGAGCTTTCTTTCCCTTGGTCTGTTCCATTCCATTAGTCTATCTGTACATGACAAGCCTTCGGGTCCTGAACTACCCATGAATACCCTGACAAAGTCCTCCAACGCATAGCACAATGACGCGATATGTTTACAACTGGCTCTAGGGCCCTTTCCAGCTAAACAGCCACAATTTGCGAATTGAATGTCTGCAGAGGAAGCTTTCAGTCTTATCATCATTTTGTATACTATGTCTTTGCGCATTTCTGGCAAGCACGTTGCAACAATTATTATTGTATTATAGCCAGTTTTCAAATGAATATCTTGAACGTGGCCAGCTTTAAACATGCTAAATGAGGACTCTCGTAGCGCCTTAAAGTCCTGCTTTGATTTACTATCAGCGGCAATAGCTTCAATAAAATAGTTAATGATCTGCGACATCGAAAATTTACCTAAAGTTGCATAAATTGATGGCAAGGAGTAAATCTGTGTCAGTCTTAAAAAGCCTGTATCGTTTTCAGCCATTTTAAAGCCATATGTTTTGCCCACCAAAACTTACCGACCAATCAGAATCGAGGTGACGTAATGTTTATGTCACGTGTTTTAGAGTCTTATTGACATTCTTCCAGTATACAACAACAGCAACAATAAGAATAACATTTGAATAGCCAATCAACTGAATGATGACGTAACATACCATTGAATGATCGA
Organism: Mastigias papua; assembly: GCA_964019165.1. Classification (NCBI taxonomy): domain Eukaryota; kingdom Metazoa; phylum Cnidaria; class Scyphozoa; order Rhizostomeae; family Mastigiidae; genus Mastigias; species Mastigias papua. The sequence goes on from OZ025271.1 coordinate 12,561,259, forward strand.
CAGTACTATAAACATCTGCGTTGGGGGATGTCATGCGAGAGGTGGACATCTGTAATGAACACATCAGAAATTACAATAAAGATCAATAAGGGTTATCAGCTGACATCATTCCAAAATGAAAATGCATGGATTCAAATGTCACTTACAGTATCTAAGTATTTTACAATCTACAACAAAAATAAATGAAGCAAAGGCTTGAACATCAAATATCTGAGCTCAGGGTAAAGATATTGAACAATAGAAATTATGTGAGATAACTCTATGTATTGGCAGTTCCTTCTAATCAGCACCCAAATTGAAACAGCACGTGAGTCTTGTTAATGTTCACTAGACCAAAGAACCTTCGTGGACCAGATTTAGCGGAAAATTCCGTGAAGCATATAGTTTGACAAACACTATAGATAGCTGCTACGATAAAGCAATATAAAACTTTATGTAAAAGAAAACTTTCATTCCATCAAATGTGTGCATTCCATTGAACTGCCCAGTCAGTCTAAAGTCACATACAGCTTTGTTAGCAAATATTTAAGCATCATAACTTACTGTTGATGGTATTGTGGGAGACCAATAGTGCAAAGAAATATTGACAATGAAAAAGAAAAATCTATTGAAGAGAAAGGAGAAGTATGGTACAAAACAACATGATAAAGCAACAAAAAACAAGGCTACTAAAATAAAATTTAATAAAAATTGAAGCTAAAAAGGGCTATACCAAAAATGTCCCCATTCCATCGAAGTTTAACAGTATATCGGCAGCACTAGTACAATTAACACCTGCCTGTCAATACAAATCCTAACTAACTAAATTCTTATAAGAAACTTTGCAAACCCCCATCGCATTAGGATACACACTTAATGGACTTAATTTTACATCAAAATGGCTCCTATCCGGTTTATTAACATGATGACCTGTCTTTATCTAATGTACTAACTCCACTTCAATCTCTGTATAGGCCTTAATGCACCATAAGTTGAGTTAACTTGCAAAGAAAGCGAAAGTCTATCAGATGAACTCATAATTATCCCTGAAAATATTGGAATAGACCCATATACAAATATATCTCTCAAACAAACCCAAACATACTGTAAGCTGTAAATATATTAGAATAGATTTAGTTTCTTATAACCAACATTAACTAAAATCAGTAGGTAGCGAAATACTTGCATACAAATAAGAATAAAAATGACATACAAATAGAAAATACGAAAAATGCGCCAGTCTTGTAACAAAAATTTAGAGTAGAATGCATCCGCCAGATGAATGTCCCTGGGGATACAAAGAAAACGCTTCAACTGACATGCTTAGCAAATGTGACTATCATTAGAACAATAGACACACAATCTAAAATGTATGACTTTGATTGTAAACACCGAGTTTCTTATAAGAAATTTCACACAAAAGCACCACTTGTTTGTACACAACAGGGTACCTTAATGATTCGCCGTAAAATTATGCATTGTCGGCCAATTAACTCTTCGTGTATGATTTAACAAGAGACTGCTGCATGCATTATTCGTTAATACTCAATAGAGCTAAGCAATATCTTACGACAGATTTGGTCAAAAATCCCATGAAATATATACGTAGTTTGATAAACATCATCAAGCGTTGATAGGTTAATGTAATGCAAAATTTAACTAAAGCAAAAATTTCATTCCATCAGATATGAGCATTCCATAAAATCCTTCAATCAGTCTACGGTGACAAATGGCCAACACATAGCATGCCAGTTATAATGTCATAACTTACTGTTGATGATGGAAGATCAATTGCTCGAGGAGGTGGACGACGTCGAGGATGTGGAGTTGTTAAAGATGAGCGTGGATTCTATTAAGGAGAAAAGAGAATTTTCGGATAAAACAAGATGGAAGTTATCAAGATGACACAAAATAAGAAAAAGCAACATGAAGATCAACCAAAATGAGAAGTTTTTCCATCAAATGTGTCCATTTATTCAAAGTTTACAATCAGTATACAGCGGTAGTTTGACTGAAACCTGCAAGCCAATACAAGCCAGTTAACAGTGGAGATGGGGGTTGGGGTAGTGCAGGCAGTGCCCCAAATAATTCGCTAAGATTCTTGTATTTCGAGATGTCCCAAATAGTTATTTGAACGTATAACACGATGCAAAAAATTCAGCCTAATCTGACAGAAATACTCTAGACAGGCATATCCTTATGGCTTTATAGCTATTCCAATACAGTTTCTTACTTGGAAATCGTTTGCAGTGCTTGTTTAAAAGATTGAGCGCATGATCTAACAATTTATACAATTATGATCAACTAAGTTATATACTTCAGAATAAATGACTACTAAGCTGATCCCAGTCAAGCGCACTGCTAATTCCAATCTAAAGATGTATCTCTCCTGGAGCAACTTTCTATTTCACATCTATGCAGTACCGGAGCTTCAGGGGAGGTTGGGTACTAAATAGCTTCAACTCGTTGAATATGTGGCATGTCAGAGTCGTCCAAAAATGTACAGCCTTCATGGTTTCCATAAAGTTGCTACCTGTCACTACTTGTCGCTTGCATTTCAACGGAAACATACCTAAATATTTCGCAGCAACATGTGATGACACGTAGAAACAGCTGACGACTGGTTTGCTGAGTTAGAGACAGCAGGAGACAAATCTTTTCAAGTATGCGCTTGGCACTTCTTCAAAGGAGGTTATTGAGAAATTGCAGCGCGACAAGGAAAACGGTGAATATGGAGGACAATATAACAAGAGTTGAATTTGGAGGCCCCAAGGAAATCAGCCAGGATAGCTTCCTAGCTGAAGTACAGAAATATGACTGCCTGTACAACAAGCAAAGTGTGCAGTACAAGAACAAATGCCTATAAATAAATGCTTGGAGCAAAGAAGGTAGTTAAGTTGGTATATCGATGAAAGATGCGGAACTGAAGTTTAAAAACCTGAGGAGATCCATGTATACAAGGCATTTACGTACAATGGGGAGTTTAGCTTCTGATTCAGAGAAGAGCATCTTTCGCTGCGTCAAAGGAAATTGCTGCTATTCAGTGGCAACAGTCATACACAAGTCACAGAAGAACGTTGACACATTTTCATGCCAAGTTAAGTTGCTCTTGTCAGATGTTTAATTTGGGTGTTGTGCAATCACCCAGCTTAATTTCACTTGAATCATAAGGAACATCATCTAGCACAAGTGATAACAACGGTGCTAGTACAAATGATATTGATAGTACATACGGTCAGCCTGAAAGTGACCCTGATTTTGAGAACCCGAGTCACCCAATGAACACCAGAGCCCCCCAAGGAAATAAATGAATAGAAGGAGATAGATGGTTCTGTTCAAAATAAAGAACACATGACTAGTAGCATATGCGATGAAGAGGGAAAAATGTCAGTGTATGGGGTGAAAGTACCTGATGAATTATCATATTCAAGGACAATTGGAAGTTTCAGTGGCAGCGTTAAATCAAACAACAGAACAAGACTAAAATTTTAGAAGCCAGCATCAAAAGCCGACATGAATAGCCTACTTGTAACAACAGCCAAGTCAATTGCTACTCATCTGAGAGAAGCCAGAGAACAGGCAGCATTGAAGGACAAGGAAGATGATGAAGACAGCCTTTTTTTGCAGAATTCTCATTCCAAGACTAAAGAGACTGCCTAACAGACCAAGGGGTGCAATTAGGCGTCAAATTGAGCAAGAGTTTTTTCAGGCTGAATATGGTAGCCCTTATCATGCTCCACAGCCCAATGAATTTGAGCAGTTCAGACCAAACATAAATTCATTGTCTGACTCAAGGAACTATCTTCCCTTTTCACAGTTAAAGAATTCTGATGAAAAATTCAACTACACCAGTTTATACAAATCTTGAATAAATCCCACACAACATTTTCCTATTTTACAGTTATGGTCTTTGGTTTGTTCTCTATTAGGTACGTTATGTGAAAACAGAAGCTTTCTTCAACTCACAGGGATAAAAGACATACAATAACAGTACAGTGAAACTTCTGCTTTTGATAGTCAGTATTTCTATATAATGCTTTAGATGTTGTGTTCTGTATGTTTTCTTGATTTTGAACTGTAGCACAAAATCTAACATGTTTATACTGCCAATTCACTTCACCATCGCGGCCAATGAAAAAATCCTTAAAATTTTCTTTGACTTGATTTGCTTCAAACCGGTACCTGTTGCCATGTAGTCTAAAAAGATTATGGAGACATTTATCATCATTCATAAAACTTTTTCAATCACCAGGAATGATTTTTCCTGTTGAATCCCACTGCCTACAAATCCAGTTGGAAGATAGTTTGGCACTATCCGTTAATCTAATGAAATTGTACAAATATACTGCAGCCCTGGTAAGCCCGTCAATTTGCTCTATTCCAGCTTTAATAGGACGACAAAAAATTATCCATTTCGCTGCCAGTATACCAAATTTGTTTTCTATTGTTCCCCTTGCCCTGGATAGCCGGTAATTGAAAATATGGTGTTTTTCAGGAATTGCTTTTCCTGTATAAGGTTTTACAAGGTATGGTTTTAATGGGAAAATATCACCAGCAACTAAAACATATGGGAGGATTCTAACACCTTGTTAAGTTGGCTTTGCGATTCCAAAACTGCTGGGGTGGTACTCCGCAAACGTCAGGTTGACAAAACACTTACATAATTATCTCCACCAAACGCTCTTATGTCTACCATAATTAAGCAATGCTTTGTATCACACAATGCTAAAAGCACAAAGCTGTGGAACTTTCTTTCTTTCTGTCTTTCCAAAGTGCCTGTCATGTTACGTTAGCGATCATGAATCTCCACTTCTGTCTATCTTTGCTAAATGCACTAACTCCACTACTTTGTACCGTCAACTGAAACTTTCTATTAAACAATCCATGAATTTCTTCCGCTGTCGTCCTTTAGCCCTCATACCAATTATAATTGTGAGCAAAAAGTCACTCTCCAATCCTTGTGCTCTTAGCATGTGACCATGAAATTGCAGCTGTCTCTTCTCAATACTTCTCATAAATCCCCTTTCCAATCCCGCTCTTCTCAATACCTCTTCAGTTGTAACTATGTCCGTCCATTGTATCCTTAACATTCCTCTTACAAACCACATTTCAACCGTCCATGCCTCACATCCGTATAACAACTTTGACCTCGTGTTTCACAGTGTCAAATGCTTTCTCAGAGTCCACAAAACAGAGAAAAACAGTCTTCTGCATTTCAACAGACTGTTCAATTATCATTCTTAAAGCAAATATTGCATTGGTGGTACCTTTCACTTTCATAAATCCATACTTTTCCTCCAAGATTCTCTCATTGATCTTTCCTCTCAATCTATTCATTACTACTCTCAACAATACCTTATCAAGTTGATTCATAATGCTTATAGCTCTGTGTTTAGAGCATTCTAAAGCACCTGATTTCTTTGGGATTGCAACGTATACTGATTCTTTCATAGCATTTGGTATATACCCACTCTCATAAATTCTGTTTGCTAAATCAGCTATTTTCCTTATTCGAAATTCCTCTGTAGCTTCTATCATCCCTATTACAATTTCATCTTCTCCTGCTACCTTTCCTTTTTTCATAGCCTTTATTGCTGCTCTTATTTCATCTTGCATAATTGGAGGGCCTGATAAAGTACCATCAAATTTTAGTATCTCTCTTCTATTATCATTATAAAGCATATTGACATATTCTTCCCATCTATTCTTTATTTCATCTACTTCTACCAAGATGTTACCATCTTTATCTTTTATAATGTTGTTCCCTAGAGATCCCTTTCTTGCTTCCTAATTCTTTGATCTTATCATATACTCTTGGTGAATTAGTCTTTTCCAAGTCCTCAATTTCATCACACTTTTGCAAAATCCACTCCTCTCTCCCTTCTCTACACTTTTTCTTAATTTCTTTATCTAGCTCTCTATACTTTACAGTGCTTAACTTCCATTATCTTCTCTCATCTTCAAACTGAGTATGTCTTGTGTCATCCATGGTTGCCGTGTTGTTCTTGCCTTCTCAGATAAGACGTTTTCAGCTGTCTCTACTAGTGCCTTCTGTAAATTCTTCCATTCACGCTCCACCTCTTCCTCTTCATCCTCTGAAGCACCCTCACCTAGAACCTCATACCTATGCTTCACATCAATTAAGTATTTCCTTCTCAATTTCTCTCCATTGAGATCTTTCCATTACTTCCTAACTTTATATGTCTTCCTCTTCCTTACCTTCTTTAACTTTACTTTCATTACTGCCACTACTGGGACATGATCACAATCTAAACTACAGTCTGCACCAGGATATGTCTTTGCTTGTGGAACTTTATGTAAATGAAATCAGTCGAATAAGCTCTTTGGGACGTTCAGTTGAAATATGCTGTCCATCCAGGGCTTCAATGCAATTGGGATATTGCTACTCCTTTTTAAATTCTCGTACAATTTTGAGCGATTCTTGTGCATTTAAAGGCATTCATAAGTATGTTTCACTCAAAGTTGCCCATAATGCAGCACAGGTTTCTTTAATGATATTTGATATTGTTGCACGGCCAATTCCCAACCCAATTGCCTCTTGGCTATCTTAGGCCCTAACAAAAAGAGTAAATGCTCTAATTCTTCTGGTGCTAATTGAAGAAATCTAGAATATAAATAATAAAAGTAAGGAAGTTATAGTACTATCTGGTTTTATGGAGGGAAGATTTGGATGTTATGCCATATAGAGAAATCCAATCATAAACTAACTCAGTAAATTCAAAGAAAACTTCCAAGTGTCTAGCCTTAGACGAGCATATGGCAACAATCAAGGGCAGGGGTCTAATCCAAAAAAGGCCTACTAGAAGCTTGTAGAGGATACGGCTTAGAAAACTAACTTGTAAATTAAGAAACAGAAGATATATTACAAGAATTTTCCTGATTTCCTTACTTCCTTGGCTAATGGCAATTAAGAGCATATATCATAAGCCGAAAAGGGGCTTTTTATCCTTTAAGAAAGAGGACAGGGTCTAGACCCTCAGGAGCCCTCCATAATTGGGTGCCTGAGCTGTCCTGTCACAAGAACCTTGTTTCTGAGTTCTAATGCAGAAATAGTGTTAACATTTGTTACCTGCAAAAATAATCTCTATCATGCAGTCTCAGCTCCCTCATCAAGGTGTTGCAAACACCAAGCTTTGCTCTGAGTAGAAATATCTTTCTTACCCAACATCTGTGTTGTCTTCTGCGTGTAATGTCTGTTTATCGCAAGTAAACCATAGAGGCTGGATTCTCACAAGACAGCTTCCCAAGAAGAGGCCATTTTAACTGTAGCATCAAATTTTGCAATTTTACCAAAAGCAAGTCCATTTTATTAGCGACAGGAAGCGAAAGGCAGCGACAGGTAGCGAAAGCCAGCAATCTTAAAATCTAATGACCAGACGTGACAGGTAGCGGCAGTTGGGGACCTTAAAATCTAATGGGCAGTAGCGACAGGTAGCAGTAGCCCCCAGATTTCTGTCAAAGGTAGCCATTTGGGTCTACTACTTACATAAGAAGAGATTTGATTTTTATCATTTTTTATCGCTGAGTTATTTAACTTTCTTGCCATCGCCATTCACAGCAATACTGTTGCTCCTCCCTGCTGGACCGCGTGTTATCAGTTTTGCGAGCGGTCCTGCAGGACGAAGTAGCTGTATGTGTTATCGCGAGGAGACTTTGGTTGCTGTTCTTCCTGGTAAGCATGCTCCACTTTCCTGAAATGGGTTTGATTTAAGATTTCCTGTATCTCCTTTGTCCATTTCATCCGTATTCTACTGTGGCGAGCCATTACTACCATATAGTTGCCGTGTGACTTGGAGGAAAATTTTGTCGGTCTGCTTCCAGTTTACTGCTGTTTTCGCTTGATTTCATTTGCCAAGGAATCCTACTTTTCGAGGGTGATGTCGCTATGACAGATCTTCCTGAGCCGTTTCATTCTCTCTGCTAAACCATAGTGCTTTTGCCAGTAAGTTGTGATAAACCATATAGAAGATATTTTCATGTTGTATTTTGTGGTATATTATGGTGTATTTCGCTTATTTCTTACGTTTTGTTACCTGACATGGGATAACTTTCGGGAAGCTTTCAGTTTGGGTTGTTTTTGCATGATGTGAAGTTCCAGTTTTATTTTGAGGAAAAAAAATTAAGGCGTGATAAAATATTGACCAGTAGCGTACTGAAATTGTTTTCTCTAACTTCCAAAGTTTTTCCGTGTTTTTCCTGTATGAGGTTGTTCGTTGTGTTATCTATTATAACTCTGAAAGGTTTGAAGCCCTCCCCCTTATGGTTTAAGCAATAAAGAGGCTGCTATTCATCTTTCATGTCAAGTGTGATTAAAAGCAAACTACATGACTTGCTAAGTTTCTTGAGTGTTAGCCATATAGCGTTTTGGTATCCTTCAATCTTCATTCTGGTGTAGTTTATCTAGAGACACGCGAGGGGATTCCCAAGTTCATCTCACGATTGCAGATACATTTGATCCTTTGTTTCCAAACAACTACATTATAGATTTGTGACTGCAAAGGGTTCTGGAAATTGTTCGGCAGATTCCTACTGGACTATTTAATAATTGCTGGGATTTTTAGCGTGCTGTTCACTTTCAGCTATGCTAGGCCACTCTGACATTGTTTACAGTTGAGACCGGTCTGAGTTGAGATGTTGTTTGTAATTTCTAAATAGCTCTTTATGTTTGCAACAGTTATTTTAGGCTAGCGCTAGGATGTTATCCAATTTAGTCTGTGGATTATTGCAGTTTGATACTCTGTTTCTGTTTCTTTTTCTTGCATTAGTTGAGGAAACAATCGTGTGCATTCTCTCCAAAATCTTGAGGGGCGTTTCATATTACTATCAGTCAACGTAGCTGATGCTTTACTTACTTCCAGTACAGTTTGTAGCTGAATCCCAGTACTCTTTATTTACAACACTTTTATAGTTCTTTTCACTATGGATCGTAGTGTAACTTTTGAGGAGTCAAATTAGGGGTTCCTTTATCCTGAATGCTTCTTTGCTTGAAAACAGTTCCTATAAATTCCATTAATGATTTCCATAGATCATTCTGTACATGATGATTCAGTTTAAGGGGATTACTTACTATTAGATAGCACGATCATCGCTATTGTGTAGACTTGATTTTTCCGAGCCCCTTACCATCAACTCCCCCCACCCCAAATACTGTAATTGAGAATACTGAAATTACTCGAAACCTGATTTGAAGATTAATATTCTATAGGATGTTACCTGTACATAGCAGTATTCTATTACTTTTATGAAGTAACACTATGGAGTCCTCAGAGCTATTATAATTCGATACAAGCTAAGTTAATGGCTAAAGAAAGCTAATATACCAGTTACCAAAGGATTACTGGATGCAACCATATTGCAGGTTTATGGCTCAGATTTAATTGTGTACCTGTATGGAGACGATTTGTGATCACCCACTAGGTCATAGCCGTAGTCATTCCTGTCAGTTGATGGGCTATATTGTATATGTTATACACTGTTACAATTATACTACTAGATTCCCCAACACTCTCTATATTAGAAGTGAAGTATGCAGGAGACAATACTTGATGTAGCTCTTTAATGTCTCACTGTAAAGAAAATTTTGAAGAATTATGTGCTTATGTCATATACAGGAGACTAGCTTAATACTGAAAGCCCGCTAAACACGTGCTCCCCTATCCCCAGTTCAAAAGGTTACAGATTAGCCTTGGAAAGACTAACGCTGTGCCCCCATCAAAGCTGCGTGGTCTGCATTTTTGAGGAGCAAGAATCCAAAAAGCTTGCATAGGATCAAGAGAAGGTGACATCATGGCCCTCTGTCATGGAGCACGTGACCTTCGGCCTTGCATTGTGTAAATTGAGGAAAATTACGAGAAAAAATTATGCAAAAAATGCTCGGATACCTGCGCTAGGCTACGGGGCTTCTTGACATTCATCCTTTTTCTGTACAGCCCCGTAGCCTAGCGCAGGTATCCGAGCATTTTTTGCATAATTTTTTCTCGTAATTTTCCTCGATTTACACAATGCAAGGCCGAAGGTCACGTGCTCCATGACAGAAGCCCATGATGTCACCTTCTCTTGATCCTATGCGAGCTTTTTGGATTCTTGCTCCTCAAAAATGCAGACCACGCAGCTTTGATGGGGGCACAGCGTTAGTCTTTCCAAGGCTAATCTGTAACCTTTTGAACTGGGGATAGGGGAGCACGTGTTTAGCGGGCTTTCAGTATTAAGCTTTTAAAATCTAATGACCAGTAGCGACAGGTAGCAACAGGTGGCGATCCTATGGAAATCAGGCTGAAAAGAAGCTAATGACAATTCTCAAATGCATATAATTGATTTCATCTGATGCTTCTACAGATCTGCCATGATGGAGCATATGTTTACAGAGTGCTTTTCCCTAATACCTAACTAGCCTGGCCCTAACATTTTGCCCTGAGGTGTTAGTCTCATGCCTTCACTCCTCCCTCCCTCACTACCACTGGCACCATCAGTTTCATCACTGCCCAACTGTCAGGTTCAGCTGCCTACACGCCAAAGTTTACAACACAATCAATTTTCTTAACAAGAACCAATTTACCAACCCCCTCTACCCTGTGCATAGGTTTTCTTGAATGACAGTCTCATTTACATGGTAAAGGAAGCGAGAAAACCAATCACAGGGATTTATGATACTCTTCAAAATACCGGAACAGAACCGACAATCACTTATCCGAGTGAGATGTACAAAATTTGTTTACAGCCCTAAAGTTTCTTACAATGAGTTTCTTATAGAAAACAATTTGTGTAATATGAGACAATGATGATATAGACAGACTAAATCAATCAATCAATCAATCAGTCAATCAATCAATCAATGAATCAATCAATCAATCAATCCATTGATCAATCAATCACTCAATAAATCTATTCAATGATCAATCAATCAATCAATCATGAATCAATCAATCAATCAATCAATCATGAATCAATCAATCAATCAATCGATTTTCATTAAATCAACTGACTAATCACTCAAAAACTTAACCACCATCACCACCATCACTATTGTCGTGAAATTGTCATACTGCTGATGGATGCTGAAATGGGTACGAAATGTCTACATCACAAATATGTTACCGGATAGTCTTCATTAAATCATCACTGCTCTTTTTCCATCATTTCCTTTCTAAATGGTTGTCATAAAACTGTGTTTCCTGATCAAGTTGTCCTGTTCACGGTCATCATCGTTATCAGTCTTTAAAACAGTCGCATCAAACAACAACTTCGATCAACTCACCACTGTTCTGAAATCAATCTCGAGTTTCACGCCACATTGCACTATCTATAAGAATAAAGAAACTGGTAACTTCTTTGACATTCACAAACAATACATCAGCGCCATTATGATGGCAATTAGAGCCAAGGCTACTTTTCAGTTCAATTTCATTTTCACGCAATGAAGAGATACATTTGCTTGGCCCCCACATAAAAAATTGATGTTGCTCTGTCTGTTGGAACTACATCAACATCCACCATAAAACAGCTTTCCCAAAACAAAATAGATCACACACTGCCAGTACTGAATGGAATAAGCGCAACATATTGTTAAAACGCAACATATTGTTGTCTGATATATTTTAAACGATGCTCAAGGGAAAGAAGAGTGCTGAAAACCAAAAAAACATTTCTTGAAGTTCAGGACAGAACGAAAAATGGCACCATGCTTTAGGCATACTGGAAAGCTTTTCTCGTCAGGCACTTGTTCAGTCTGTAATCTCATGAATTCCTAGCTCAACTTCTAAAATCCGACGATATCTGGCTTTGCTTAGAAAGCGACAAATAAAGCGGAGATATAACATCTTACTCCCATTTCCATCATAAACAACAGTGACTCATGAAATTGGTTGGGATTGTGCTGCATTTTGTAGTATTATCAAATTTTGGTGCAAAATCCGTAGCATTTAATATCTTTAATTTATTTGTGAATCATCTATCGCAATCATTGAGGAAAAAGATTGAAGTGACCAATTTTTCTATTAGGCAAACATTTTTAGAGTAGCAAAGTACTGCTTTAGTATCAGCGTGGCTGCTTCTTTCGGTTTACTACAGCTTAAATGTTTCTTTTGCTTGACAAAGAAAAAAGATTAAAAAGAGTCTTTTCAAGAGAAATTTCGAAAGGTCGCTTTTTGAGTGGTGAATTTGCGGTTTTAGACTATTGTTCCTTTTCTTTCACGTTCGCGTTCGTTTTCACAAAACTGTGATAAGGGTAGGTTTCTTAGATTGGCACGATTTAATTTCTTGCGAACTTTGAACATAGCGAGATAAACAATTGATTCAAATATTCAGAAAGGGGATTGATGACTTAAAAGTAAGCACGCTAAGGAGGGAGTACATGCAAAAACATAATAAATCATGCAAGGGAGGGAGTTTAAAATTGAGTAATATTGAGCGTACATGTAGTTGAATGGTCCTTGAGAATTTTACACATGAAATCAACTAACCAAAGTCTCAAGCAAATTCTGACAACGTTGTTAAAAACCACCAGCAATCCTTGCTTCACATGTAGATCAGCCGAATGCCATGCAAGCCGTACAGTAAATCCTTGAATAAGTCCCCACCTCCAAATAAGCGCCCTTCGAATAAGCCCCCACCTAAAAATCATTTTTGCAAATAAGCACCCCCTCAAATAAGTCCCCATGGGGCCTTATTCGAGGGTAGCATAATTATAGAATAATATCATATTTCAAGAAGTCCTCACAAGACAATAGCTGTACAGTATTACTTCCTTTGAATGCAGGCAAAAGAGGAGAGAGAAACGCGACTTTCGTGATAATAGAAACATTACAATATATGTGAAATCTTCACACAACACTTTGTAACTCTTTTAACGATATCAGCTTCTCTAATTAGAAGCTCAAAATTTAGTTCATTGAAAAATTATGTCGTTTTTTATGTCAATCTTTCAGGAAAATGCCAGACTTTGAAGTAAGCCCCTCCCCTTGAATAAGCCCTCACTCAAAAATTAATTTTTGCAAATAAGCCCCAGGGGGCTTATTCGAGGAGGTAGGGTATGCACGTATTTTTTTATATGAAACTAAAGTCCGGTGCTGGTAGGCAGTTTCTTAAATATTCTGGCCATTTTGCTATCAAAAGTGTCTTACATCTTTCCTAAATTTCCTAGGTAATGAATTTTCTTTGTGAAGCCCAAGGAGAGCAGAGATGTCTGCCTCCACTCCATCACGCTTTTGGCAAAAGAACATACATGTACTTCATGAAGAGGGCATTGCTTGCACATTCAAATTCGAGGTTAACAGGAATAGACAGCCTATTGAACTCTCCTGTATTGTCAACTGTAATCAATTTTCAATTTTAAAATAGAGCCCTAACACAGTGATCAAGGAATTTTGTTTTCCCAGAATGACCAACTCTATTGAGATCTGTAAACAGATAAGCTCATTGAACTTATTAAATGGCAAGTTGAAGTCAAAACAAATTATAAAATTGAAAAGTCTTGTGTGTGAAATTTACTGAGAATGAAAGCAAATGGCGTATTGAGGGCCTGATTTTATGGAGAGAAAGTGCCTTGCTTTGACGGGAAGAGATAAATTTTCACCTACAATGGGGAAAGTTTCTATTGAGATTACAGGAGGAAAATCATCCCCGCAAAGTGGGACAAATCTGGATGTGTTTGGCGCCAAAGCTTTAGTTTAACTTAAAGTTTAAGTGTATTGTCAAATTTATGCATTCTTTATGTCGCGTGATTAACATACGTGCGTACTCACTCAGAATTTGACCAAGCTTGCAGGGATGTTTCGATTACACGTATATAGACAAAAAGCGCCTCGCTTTGCTGGGATCCCGGTTAAACAAAGGTGAGATCCTGCTTCTGAAAATTGTCCCCCCTGGCCGAGATGAACTTAAGATCTCATATAATTGCAAACTGTTTTCAACAAGAGCTTCACCAGAATCAGTGCATCGTTGTAGAACGTCCCGTCTTGGCAGAAAGGGGAACAATTTTCTCTATGTAATCAGGCCTTCAGCACAGTATTGCACTATACAGTGATGTTTAATTTCAAGATTGTTTTGACTTCAACTTGGAAAATTCAAATTGCACAATATAAAATTTTCTTAGCTTTTTCAATTTGGGTAGGGTTGTTCCTTAACTTTTTAAAAATTGAGCCTACCGTATCTTATAACCTGTTTCTTATAAAACAAAAAGGCCTGTACTCCATTTAGTTTCTCAAATACATGCAAAAAATATACTTTTCCGTTAAGAACAATTGCAAAAGCAGTTGAACCTAAACTTATCGAAGAACTTAGAAAATTAAATTATCTTAAAGTTATGAAACAAGACTATAACTTTACAATGCAGATGGGTTCAAAACATCCATGGGTCTGAATGAGCCATTGAACATGAGTTGACAAGAATAGTATGATTTCAAAGACAGAAGTGAATTATTTCTCAGTACAAATTATACTCAAATTGGCAAAGAGAAATGTCACCCACTAAGAGCATCACCAAATGCAATTGTGATGAAAATGGCTTTATATACGCAAACTCACAATTTCTACTGTTTTCGTCGATTGCAAATATTCATTGCACTAAGGATAATCAAAAACTGCCTGCGCTTGTAAGAATATCCCCTTTAATGGATTCAAGAAGCTTCTAAATGTAATGAACGCCTTTAAAACTTCACAGTTGAGCTACTATCCTCTCATATGAATGTTTCATAACCGCAAACATGATCAAAAAGGATAAACAAACTATATGAAAAGGCTCTTAGGCTTACATATAAATATAGGGTGCCAACTTACGAACAACTCCTGACTAAAAATAAATCTGTAAAGTGATGTAAGCTGTAATCCGTAATCACTAAACATCACCCCTGATATTCAAAAGTTTAAGAAGGAAACAAAATCATGGAGATTAAACTCATGGGACTGCAGACTTCACAAGTTTTCTATAGATAACTTAGATTTTTTATGAATTCTGTTGGTATTAATTAGTTTGTAAATTAGCTATGTATATATTAACTAACTTGAAATAAAGCGTTCATTATCATATATATTGTATTATATATTATATTATACTATACTGCATTATATTATATTATATTATATTATATTATATTATATTATATTACATTATATTATATCATATTATATTATTTCATATTATATTATATTACAGTACATTATACTAATACTATACTACAACCAAAAGACAAAGACTCAAGTGAAGATGAAGACATTCTATTAGTTAATGGAAATAGAAAAAACAACGCTTCTTGACTTTCTAGCTCAACCCCAAACATATAGAGTGTTTGAATATTGTGAATAAACACGGTTATCATCTAAACTTCACAAGTTAAATTTCATATAAGCAAAGTGATAATCACTGGAATCAGGAGTTGTACAATATGCCAAATTGATTGGACCAAATATGAACAAGCTTCGGGTACATCATTTACACCAGCAAGAAGCCTGCTATTATGCCCACTGAAACAATCGCAAAGTTATGTATCGTGCTATCATTTTCATCATATTTGGGCAACGTTCTCTGCAAAATCAGTATCTGCATATCACAAGAAAAGAACAATATTCGTGATCAAGCTCATCTTTCCAAGGCCTGTAAAGGTAACAGGATTTAGAAGAAACGAAAAGTGACAGTGCAAGAAAACAACCGACCCAAGAGGGATTCGAACTTGCGACCCCTGATTTTGTACGTCAAGTGCTCTACCAAATGAGCTATCGGGCCACGCTTCCAAATCGTTACCCAAGGGTAAGTCATTTGCTCGCACCCTATCTTAACAAAGTTGCACAGGGGAGCCATCGCAGCTCCATCGCAATGTAGCCGTGATGACCCCCCCCCTCCTTGTGTGAGCAGTCCTCTCTCAACAGCAGGTCCAATTCACTTTGCGATGGAGCTGCGAAGGCTCCCCTGTGCAAATTGGTTAAGAGAGGGGCAGTGCGAACAATTGACCTGCCCTTGAGCAATGATATGGAAGCGTGGCCCCATAGCTCAGTTGGTAGAGCACTTGACATACAAAGTCAGGGATCGCAAGTTCGGGTCCCGCTTGGGTCGGTTATTTTCTCGCATTTTCACTTTTCTTTTCCAACATCTATATTTTCGCAAGTGCATTCGTAAGTCCAGTTGGCAGTAGCTCTTAAAAGTGGCCCAGTAATGTTCAAAATACGCAGTCACTGGTGGGCCAAGTGTCATTACTTAAGAAACTCATCACACTGGCTTTGTGAAATAATTCCCAGAAACTGACGCTGTCCGTACTGTTGTCCTCACAAGATGTGTTCTGGTTGGGATCTACTCAAAAAGTCAACAAAATGACTTCCAATTGTTGCGAAGAAGAATTTATAAACCTCGCCACTTTGTGATTAAACTTTATGCGAGCTGTAAAAGGGACAGATAAACAACAACTGTCTGAGTGGAAACTCTCTGATTAATGCAGGCAGTGACGTAGAAATGAAGAGGGGGAGGGGAATAAAGAGTTCCGCGTTTCCAACATATGTTCCTCGAGATCTGTCTAGAATGTTGTAGAACTAATGAAGGAGAGGGGCTTAAACAGACTGCTTTGTTCAGTGATGCAGTATGGCTGACTTAGACAATGCCCAACACAAAAACATATCATTAATAACTCAATGTTTATGAAGGTTATGAAATGGAAGAGAGAAGATGGAATGAGCTTTGTTGCTCATATTTGCCCTTGTTGTCGAAGAAATTAATCTAGAAAGCCCCTATCTCAACCTTCATACGATCATCTGGGTAAACGCAACTCCTCCTACGACAATAGAATCTTGCGAAAGGTGTCAAAAGACAATTATAAGCGGTAATAGTTAGTTACGAGCTAAAACACATTAAGATCAGCAATATGAATGACAATCTTAATGTAATCAGCAGTAACAAAGACATTTACTTCTCTATCGAGTTGCGAATTTTCGAAAATCAGCTTGCAATTGACCCCAAAAATATGTCTATATGTTATGTATTATCATTTAATATGTAATGACGAATATAAAAGTGGTTTCTCCCTTTTTCTGTGTTAATGTGAATACAAGTGTGAAATTCTATTCCATTTACCAACAAAGGTATGTAATTGTTTTTCCAAGAGTCTGAGAGAGGTCGTCGACAACAATTCTCCGGCCTATACCCAAGGTACCCTTTATTCAACAGGAACCGCCACTGAATGCAAGAATGACATTAAGTAACACAACTTCTCAACACCTCGTTGTTTGAAACATAGCCATAAAGGTACACAAGAAGCCCATGTACGATGGTATGGACTTTGGCTATCTATTCAACATTGGCCTAGCAATTAACTCTTTTTATTAAAGACACGCCTGATCTTTCCCCATCTTATTCAAAAGTGCAAATGATAATTGATCAAAGTGTGTCTTTAACCGATGTTTTGTCCTTTCCTTATTCATCGCCTGACATGAATGTGAGAGGTCAGAATAGGTGCGATAAAGACAGACTCAAAACCTATGTGATTTACTGCATACGTAATTTATGGATGACCATGAAGCAAATTTTCATAAATGTCTTAATCAACATCAGTATTTCTTGCTTTTTTGACAAATGTAGCCAAGCCAAACGTCTTAAAAATTGCATACTGTATGTAGTTTGTCAAATACGTACAAAAAATTACTCATGAAATAAAAGGAATTCTAAGAACATTTGAGCCTGAAATTATTAAAAAATCAAGAACCTCGAGCCGCAGCAAAAATCACCTGGCTACTATAAAGTAGGGCTATAGGTTTACAATGCAGCTGTGCCCAACAAACCCATGGATCTGAATGGGTTGAAAAGAATATTATGATTACATATACAGAACTAAACTATGTCTCATTAGAGGTTCCACTCAAATGGGCCAAAAGAAATGTGACAAAGTACAAACGTCTCCAAATGCCATTGTGAATGCCAATGGCCTTACATACACACTCTCACTTTTTCTACAGCTTTCATTGATTTTAGATATTCTTGGAAAGACAAAGATCCAAATGAAGATGAACATATATCCTTCTTTTCAAGTCTACAAATGCGCAACCCAGTGTCTCCTAAAACTCAATGTGTTTCTTTGACAACAGTACCGCCCATGCAAATCTACACAGGCTACATGAATTAACGGCTGTAAATACCGAATTTCGGGAAATAACAATGGATTAAAGTAGCACTTTTTGAAAAATCCGCGTTCAGTTCTTCCATGGTTATTTTTTGAAACTACAGTTAATAGCACAAACTCCAATAAGCCTTCTCATTTACCAAATTAAAACACATTAGCGCCATTATGATAGGAATTAGAGCCTAGGCTACTTTTTCCCGCCCTTTTCTCACACCAAATCACGCAATCAAGGCAAATCTTTAACAGTTGCGAGTCTGCTTTTGAGATGTGCAGTTGTCGTGAAAGCGCGCGTTGGAAATACTTACATAAAAATGACTATTTACTATGAACTTCGGATGAAAATTAACTGCAATACACTTGCAGGTGATATATGGCACCAATTGGCGACATTTGTGATTTCATTCGCGTACAGAACGTGCATTTGTGGATGTTAACTCCAAGTAGACATGGCGCGGGGAAGTGAACAAATAGAGCTTATCAAGAAGTAATAGAAGTAAAATCTCCAATGGAAGTTTGAATAAAACGAAACAATTTTGTCATGTAGTTATTGACTTTTGGCAGAGGACTTAGAGAAAGGGATATTTGCATTTGAGGATAATGGAATTACTTGCTTAAATGGAAGGACTTTGCTACAATGAATTCTAAGTAATGGAGCGTTATGCGTGGACAATTTTGCGTTTGTTGTATTACGGACTTTCTATAGCTTAAAAAAATTTACACATATTGCAAATGAGGACAATTTTATTGCTGAAACGAATATTGTATTGTTTTTGCATATTTGGAAAAAATTGATATTGCCAAAAATCTATTTGCATTGTATTCAATATGGATTTATTATTGCTGTTTAATCATATTGCATATATTCAAATATACAAAGCATATCAAGGAGATGTAAGTTTTGAATTAATGTTGCTTTCTTGCATAACATGTAGACCAGGGATGTAGGAGCCGGGGGCCAGAGGGACCATGGCCCCTACTTTTTAGCAAACTATGCAAAAGTGCTACTTTGAAGCCCAAAATGGGTTTGGTAATGAGCCCTGTTAGCACTTGCCCCCCCCCCACTCCTTAGATGCTTCCTACGTCCCTGCTGTAGACTTAGACTGTAGAGTAGCAAAGTGATGACGTCACACACATCTGTTTTAAGAATTTCCATAGTTTGACCATATTGAGTAATTGGCTTGGTTCATAGCATTAAGAACAAGGCTGGAAATAGGAATAGATCATGTAAACTAACCTGGCAATGAACTGCCAAAATCTCCATTGAAATATATCAAATACAAGTCATTTCAGACTACTTTGCAATGCTTCATTTGAAAAGGGGGTTAAAATTACCTATTATCCAAATATGGTCATCTGTGACGTCACACTTTACTATTCTAATTGCCAATAGTGGAAAAGTGGGTACTTCCCCCTGAGTACCCCCACAACTAGAATCATTTCTACATCCTTACTATACATCTTCCTACTGTCTCTTTTCACCCTTAACAACCACCATATTCCAAACACAAACTCTCTTCATATATTACATCAAAAGTCAAACTTAAATCTTATTGATTTAAAGCTGCAAAACACTTCGTAACTACTAAATAACTGTTCTCATTTGAAAACTAGGAAATCTCAAAGCAACTCTTTCTAAATCCATAATCTCCCTTTTTGAGATCTAATTTGACACAGGCAAAATCCCTAGATTCATATGTATATTGCAGAAAAACAACCTGTTGCATGTAAAATGTT
Source organism: Mastigias papua (assembly GCA_964019165.1). NCBI lineage: Eukaryota > Metazoa > Cnidaria > Scyphozoa > Rhizostomeae > Mastigiidae > Mastigias > Mastigias papua. Next base: position 12,581,085 of record OZ025271.1, read on the forward strand.
GGTTGTTTGATGTAAAAATATTTTAATCTATTGAAAAACCAAGTATTATATTGGCAAAGTGACAAATATAGTCATTAAGACTATTGTCTAACTTATATACATTGATAAAATAGCCCTTTAGATTTTGTTCAAAGATCACTTGATTGGTGGATATAAATATTGTCCAAATTCAAAAACCAAAATCACCTTATAATTCTTGTCCTGTTATAAGTTCCACTTTTTCAATAACCCACTTACTTAAAATCAAACAACACATGAAATCCAAACAATTGAATGCAAAAGTTGTCATTTTCTAATAGACCATTTAAATGTTTAACAAACATAATATCAAACTGCATTTCTCTTCTCTGAAATATGTGAATTGCAATGTTAATAAAATTATCAAATTACTAATTATCACATATATAATATACCATTTGCATTTAAATTCTTGAAAATGGTAATTTATGAATTAGTAAATAACAAATAATTAATTAGTAAATCATCTTACCCTCCTTTTCATGTCATCATCCATTCTAGTAGTGCAACTCCATATGTTCAATACCTTCATCATTAAATCTCCCTTCCTTCGCCTTTCTTCCATCATCTCCACCATCCTCTCCCACCATTCAATCTTAATGTCCAGTCTCATTAACACAAACACTTTGCATGACATCCCCCAATCGCATGCATTCAGAAAACTCTTCTTTGTATTCATTTGACAGCCCTGTATGCGCAACAGTTCCAATTGACGATCATTTGAACACGGTCTATTCAATTCATCATCCATGAACACGCATTCCTCTATGGCTACACATCCACAATACCTATTGTGCTCTCCTCCTTTGAACTTCTTTTGAATGGCATTCACAGTTGTTGTCATTCTGATGCAACCAAAACGACCAATGCGAAAACGCTCCTTCACAGTCACAACATCCAATTGTTCAATCTCATTCACATCAATCCGCCCAAACTGAACATTTGCGAATGCCATTCGAATATCGTCCTCCTTCCATCCGCAACTTTCCAAGTGTCTACAAATCAGACACATATTGTGTGTTGTTACTTCATCTGAATTAAACCTGTAACCATGGCATTTTCTAATAATTGACTTAATAAACTCCTTATCATTAAAATTCTTATTTAAAAAAAAAGTAATAATTTCAAATGATCTACTTAATTTAGTCTTCTGATCCAACCTACACTTATTTAACAATTCAATTACATTATGTAATAATTGTTTCTCATTTACTTCTTGTTCCAATCCTACAACTTTCTTTAACAATTCCTTTATTATTCCTTCATATGAAAATCCTGACAATAAACGACATATAAATGAGACAACTTCAATAAACCCTTTTTCCAAATTGTCCTTTATAATTTCCAATAAATTCTTCATGCCTTTTTTACATATGTAAAGGGCTGAGAGAAATTCCATCAGTGATAAATGTTTAAATTGATACTTCTCTGTATAATTGTCTTTGACATCAACAAACAAACTTTTAATAAATGTCTCCTCTTCATCAGTTTCCCCAAGAATTGATTCAATGTTTCCTTGAAAAATAATCTTGTTTTCTTTAAGTAAATTATAACAAAGTTCACTCAGGTAGGCCAATGTATTTGAATATTTTGTAAAAACTTGTGAGATTGTACTTAGGTCTTGTCCTTTCTGTTTGTCAGCATGTTGTTTCAGCAATAGAAAAACAGTCCAACAATATAATTCAGTGTTGTTGAAAACCGCTTGCCCTTTCATCAAAATGGCCACACAGCAAAGCGTATTCAGAAACTGTGGCACATTCATGATGGGAAGATAACCTTTTGATGATGTTCTTGCCTTGTTTATATCAACTTTGCGATCTTCACGGGATGAGAATTTGTCAACATATTCATCAATTTGATCCTCACTTAGTCCATTAATTTCCACTTTAAACAAACCACCCATTTTCTTATAACCAGTTAGCTTGTGTTCGACGTGGGGTCTCCCAGTTATTATAACTTTAGCCATGCCATAGTTCCCATTGATATTAAGGAGGTCAAAAATGATTGAATCTTTTTCAGTTATGTCATAGAGTTCATCCAGACCATCTACTATAAACAAGACGCCTTCTCCATCTCCCAAGTCGTAGTTGATTTTACTCTTTAGGAATTCATCCAGGATTTCATGTTTCTTCAGCTCGACCCCTTTACAGTCTTTGAAGTAATTCAAGTTTCTACATTCAAACATGACACACATTCTAAAGTTTTTATAAATTTCACCATTTGCCCACCCATAAGTCAACTGTTTGGCAAGAACAGATTTTCCCATTCCCGCAATGCCACGAATAAAAGTTACACGATTCTCGTCATCAGTTAATCGAGATATTTTAATATCATCACCTCTCATACCTTGAACATGTGCAAAATGTTGTCTCGCTTCATCCCTGAAGGTGTCCATCGTTGGTAATTCACGGTTTATCTTCAACTTAACGGCAAATTTATTGATATCTACTTCTTTCAGCTCTATTCTGTTATTGTTATCTACGCAATGAATTTCATGCATCTTGTACTGTTGTCTGTATTTCTTCTTTATTTCATCTGAAAGATAAATGCAATTTCAAAACCATTAAATAAGCAACAGAACTATATGTAAGAATTCATACAGATTAAGCCAGAACACAGGGTCGCATTTGAGGGGCAGAGCAATATGAAACGTTCAATGAGTCATTTTATAACTTCGCAAAAATGAATATTTTGAGAGTAAGGAATTAAGTTAAAGCCGGAAAACTCACTGGAAGATACATAGTTTATCAACAAGACAACCAAGGGTGCCATGGCCAATTAGAGCAAGGGGGATAAAAATCAAGAAAGGACATCTTGAGTGTCTGGGCATCTAATCCCTTCAGAAAGAGGGGCATGCTACCTGCCATGACTAAAACAGTTATGCAAAAGTAGGAGGCGATGTTTGTGAAATCCATTACGTTTCATTAAATCCTCCAAAACTACGCTTCATTAATCTCAAGCTTATCGATATAAAAAATTTCTAAGCAAATCAGCTGCTCTTGGGTGGCTAATTTCTAGTGGGGTGGGAATAAAAGGGGGAAGTGGTTTAAATTAATGGGGGGGGTTTGAATTTTCTGGAAAATTCAGTGAGCACAGAGGGGGTCAAATTTGTGGAGTAACATATTTAAATGAATTAAACAGTTGTCCTAAGCTGGTCTTTAGCAAGTATGGCTTCGATATTTGATATTTTGATGCAACAAGTAGCAAATAAGAAAAAACAGCTATTGCCAACATGAATTATTACTTGTTCAGTACTTTACAAATAATTCTTCCAGGATTAATTTCATGCACGGGGGTCTAAATAACGGCAGCAAATTGGTTGTATAATTATCAAAACATAATTTGCGGGTTGATGGTAATTAGGCACCAAAGCATAATATCTACTCAGTGCATTTTGCTTTTTTGGTTATTTGCAAGCATTGTATGGGGTTTATATATTGTGTTTTTGTCATAGTTAAATAAAACTGCATCTAGTCATCATGTAACATTGCCTTCTTAAGGACACGTTTGTCTCCTTTGGTCTAAACGACGATGAGAACGGAGGCACTGTCAATTATGTCACAAAGTCAGGCACATCAAAATATAAAAATGTCCTGAAAGACATGACAATTTAATGCACAAAGACGAATCCTTGTAAAGTATTGATTGGATGGGAACTTTGCCCAAAAAAGCAAGGCTTGTTGGCCAACAAAGATCTTATATCAATATGATATTTAACATCATATATAATATTTTCTGGCCCATTTGGATGGTCTGATAACAACGAAAAATAAGTAACATAAAATTGATCTTTTTCGCTATTTTCCATCCACTTCTCAAAACAATATCTATTCCTGCTCTATTGGCATAAAAGGTTTGCTATAATACAGAAGATTGCAAGAATATCAGAAGTAACCTTGATTTGGTCGAGAAGTATCACTGTGCAGGCAAGGCCCATCTGGGCCAGTGTAAAGATATGGCGAATGGTGTGTTGTCCTGAAATTTCTATATACTATATGTGTAATGCCAATTACTGGGTCGCTGCACATTACAGATTAATACATATTTATAAACAAGAAATAACGATGTTGGTATTATCAATTGCTTTGGGTTTAACTACAAAACTAGTCAATGATGATGGAGATGGGATTAATGGCCTATCAAATGATAGCCAAAACATTCTCAATTGAAATGGTAAAATCCTCAAGTATGTATGAGTTCTTAAGTTTTGCGCACTTATTAAATCTCACATTACATATTACATCTTACTTAAAATTAGATGTCTTGAATCTGTAGATATCTGACACCCATTTACACTGCTTCATTTTTCTACAAAAACGGAGATGAAAGTGTTCGTTCTTGTGTGTTCACATTGCTTACAAACACGAAAGACACACTATCTGTTTTTATGGCTTTAATCTGTTCACACTGTTGCGCTTTTGTGAGATCACACTGAAGTGGTGCCATTGAGTATGTATTCTGTGTTGTTGCTATAGCAGCGTTTTTTTTATCAATTTTTGCGCGTTCACACTGAACCATAGCGTTTTCAAAACCCTCCGTTTGTGTAAATATCCACTTTGAAGAGCGTTTTCGAACGCCTCTGTTTTTGTGACTTTATTCTGCTGAGTAGTGTCAACGGTATCACAAAAATGGAAATTCTTTCTCTCCATTCTCGTACAAAGATGGAGCAGTATGAAAGGGGTACTTGTAAAATTTCATATATTCTAATGATATAGGAAGCAAACAAATGCGTACTAATCATTATGAATCATGTCTGTGTCAAAACGTGTATTATTACATTTCATGACGGACAGAGAAACTAGGACAGGAGATTGTGCCTAAGTGGTAAAGCATGTTTGATAAAACCAGAGAGGCAATTAAAACTATTCTTGACCTTAAATTACACAATGTAAACAGAAATGCATGGTAATAAGAAAATAACAGATCAGTGAAAAAGTAAAGTCGTTTGAGCGTTATGCTCAGTTTCCAATTAATTTTTGAAGCAACGGAGAGGCAAAATGATGCGTCTTCCATACTTTCAATCCATCACATTATAAAATCTTTGATAAAATATTGATATGCTTTTCCAAACCATATGACAGCATTCAGTGGAAAACATTAATTGAAATTAGTATATTTCAAGATCCTGTATGGCACATAAGGAGGTTCTTTGAGGAATATGGAATATGGAACAATGATCAGGCAGCAATGGACACAAAAACGGGGCTTGAATTTCAAGCACAACTTAAGCAAAGTTCATCAGATTTCTCTTGTATTCAATTACAGTCATCCCGCACTATAAACTGATGTATTTATGGTCGGGCTGTTTCGTTGGCGTGTTTAGATGTTTCGTTTTATAACTTCACAGGTATCGCGTTATAGTACTCTACTCACTTCAGGGAAGTAAGTTTTGAGTATGATAGTTTTAACACAAGAGAAATGTGAACAATGATCTACGACTGTCTACGAAAGTGTAAAGTGTGGTGTAAGGCTTTAAATCCGTAAAAATATGCATGTTTACTTTCACGAGAAATTCGTCTACCAGAAAGTGCTTGACTACTCAAAAAGCTAGGATTGGTGGATACTGGATTTCTGGGACTAAAAGAGCCAATAAAGTCAAATAAATTCAATATTCCAATGTTTTTGCAAGCCTGCCATCTCCTTCAACTTTCAATTAATTTGCATAGAGTTCTTATGCTAATCCAAATTTTCAAATGTTGCTCACATGTAGTACCTGTCTGTCTATGGAACACTGTAGCAATACAAAAAACTCAAACAGTCTTAAGGCAAAAGTCCTAAGAAATTGATAGTAACGAAATCATAACAACCATATTGGGGCACAAAATCCTCTTATTACAAAAACGTCTTTAATATCTGAACAAAACATATGGCTTACACCTCTGTGCATATGTTCTATTCTGGGTCATTTTAAAGCATAGCCCACGGCGATAAATGACAGACTACAATTAACCTACTTATAATATACTTAGAATAGCTGTCTAATAATTATACATTGATCTATAAGGAGCCTAGCTTAAGAACTAGTTGAAAACTAGGACAATTATAGGACAGAATACATAAACAGACTACACATTTCTGGGACAATTATGAGAAAGAACAAATTGTATAAAAAGACGTTTAAATCAATGATTCACTTTGAACCAATGATGCGCAGGTGACCATCCCCTTATTGCACATACAACTGTAAACTGTAAACTTAACGAGAAAGAGCGCGCAAAATGTGTCATATACTTTCTTGCCAACTCACTTCAAAATAATGAAACAGAACAAATTGTATCAAAAGAGATAGATTAACTCGCGACCCTTGACATTGTACATCAAGTGCTCTACCAACTGAGCTATCGGGCCAATAGCTCAGTTGGTAGAGCACTTGACATACAATTTCAAGGATCGCGAGCTCGAATCCCGCTCGGGTCGGTTATTTTCTTGCACTTTCACTTTTCATTTCTTTCAAATCCTGTTGCCTTCACAAAAGAGTTTTATGTGGTTTTACATGATAAAATGTTAGGTGACACATTGAGAATTGGTATTCTTGTCTCCCTGTCTATTCAAAATTCTGAGAAATCAATGCCTTCCAAATCAATGCCCTCCCCAAATTACTACTTTCCTACGGAAAGTAGTATATAAAAACTTTGCTACAACTGGATTGCTGATACAAATTTCAAAACCTTCCTCAAATACGTCATAATGAGCAAAATTTTCCTCCGGTTCAGAGCCGTGGAGCCGTGACTTTTTCTGAACTCTGAAGAAATGCAAGAGCTAGTAGATACTATTAGTGAAAAGGAATTTAGAGAGCGAGAGAAAGTAGGACTGTCATGTGAAGGTAAGAAGACAAAAGAGATAACACAATAAATGCAGAAAATGATATCATAGACAGCACACAAGTTGCCAATGGGTTGTTGGAGTATGTTAAGCAGCTGATGTATTTGGGAATACTCTTCAGGACAAAGCAAGACTGATAACGTCAATGGTTTTCCTAATAACCAAATATTGAAGCAAAAGTTGGATAAGGAAAAGCAGCAACAGAAAAACAATTGGTAGCAGTTTTGAAGTCGGGTGCTATATGAGACTGCTAATGATAAGCTGGGCTGTTAGAGTAAAGAATGAGAACATCCTACTCTGTCTTTAACTCCCTAAGAGATTGCTAGATCCAACAGTAAAGAAGAAACATTCTTATATATGAAGTGGACAGAAAAGATAGTCACTGGGAAAGGAAAAAATATTGTAAAGAACAGATTGCTTCAGAGCGAGGGGCATTTCCTAGGAAAGTTAAAAGATAAAATATCACTTGTAGATGTGATTGATTTGATGTTCGAAAGTCATTTCAGCTCTTCACTTTCTCTTGCCACAAATCCATCTACTGTAGCAATTGCTGAGAGATCTTTCCAGTTCCGATCAACTACAACATATTTCAGACTTGTCATGGCTACACAAGTTATCAAAAAATTAAGAAAAATGCAAAGCTAAAAAAAAGCAGTATCAGTGGGTGGCATGGTTGAAAGATGTTTGAAATTGGAGAGAAGAATGAAAGAGAGCAGGATTCAGAATGTAGTTGGTAGAATAAAGTGCTCTCAAACATACGTCACCCTCTCTTGGTTATAAGATGTTAGTGAAATTTTTTATCATGGAAATAGAAGATTAATATGAAGAGGGGCATTAGACAAGATCATTATCACCAAAGAGTGACAGAGAAACTGTCGCCAACAATAAATACATCTTCAGCATTGGAAGTATTTTTGATGAATTAAAAGACAGTTTCATAGGCATCACCAGGAATTGGTTGATCAAAACGTAAATGGTACGCTCCTTTGCAATCTTAAACAAGTGGATAAGCTTCAATTGTCTACACAAAAGGGAAAGTAATATAGGCAAAGGGCGTTCTTCAAAATGCTGATTTACGCTTTAGGAAAAACTGCCAAATAAATGCACTACAAATTCTACCATTACTTCAGTTACTGCATCACGCATTAAATGCAACAGCCTGCAAGCCTAAAGTCACAGATTCTTTTATGAATTGATGTAATTTTCCTGAAATATTTAATGCTACTGGCCACTTAAGGCATTTATGGACTTAGTGACATGTCATATCACTTTTACAAATTTCATTGTATTCTTTAGTACACAATTGTTGCATAGTCAACAAAGAAACGTAAAATTATAGTTATCTTTGAAAGTAGAGAGGAAGCTGAACCCCTCCTGAAGTCGACTTCATTAATAGTCCTGGTTTGCCCTAAGATTTTCGGTAAAATCGCTTATACCATTCAAAATATATTCAACGGACAAATAACGCAAACAATGATGGTCTTTTTCAATTAAAACAGGTGACAATCAAGGCTTTAGTAGTACTACAAACAACCAATAATATATCTCACAGTAGTGGTGGTAAAATATTTGAAATGGCCTGAGAACAAACTTGAGAGAAATTTTACGAAGTTCTTACTAATTATATGTAAACTGGCAAAAGACCACGGTCAGAAAATTTCAGGTCCAATACTGTTAATTGAGACAAATTGAGATCAGATGAGTAAAATATTGTTTACATGTCAATGTACTTTTGAGCATATACATCATAATCCAATGTTTTTCTGTTATTGTTATCCCCTAGACTTCTTAGGAACGGTACTGCTTTTTTAGATAAGATCCAAACTGAAGCATTTATAAGAAAAGAAACTCAAGTCTATCGGGGATAGGACTATAGGCTCTTGTATCATTCTAGATCTTCAAAGTTGATGTGCTTATTTAAAGACAACATTCTTAGTGAACGTAGGATAATTCACCACATTCAACGATATCATAAACATCACTACTAGATACGCTAAAAGAAACAAACAGCAACAAGAAACCAAACATCTATGGAATGTCAGCAACGTGTTGAAAAAACAAATATTATGTCCAGGATTCATACACATCATGTCTAATATCTTTCTTGACTTTTCCTGACACTTTCCTTCAAAGTGAAAGTGTCTTTAATGACAACATATCAGAAGTACACAATACTTTTCATGACCAACAGGTGTTAAAAATGACTAACCCATCTCCTAACACTAAGTAATTGAACACATTGTTCCATATTGGGTAAGAAAAGGAGGCTTTCTGGTCGATTACCTTCTCAATTAGGAACAAACAAATGAAAAACTGTTCAATGTGCAAAGTTTTCTGTTGGGCACCAAAGAATTCATTTGCATGGATGATAAAAATCTCTCGTTTTCTTCAGACTCTCTTTAAGTTTCAATAAAATTTCCTGACTGTTCCTGACTTCTCCTGACTTTCCTTAAAAGCAAGATTTGTCCCAATTTTTGCAGACGGTATGAGCCCTGATGTCCTTCAATACTACTTGTGTTAGAATGGGAAGCACAAAATGATTGATACAAAAAATATTGCTAGGGTCAAGCACCATCTCCTTTCAATCATTCAGTCCTGCACCTTTCACAACATTTATTTACGTTGTATTTCTTCCAACAGATCTATATGTTGTTTTATGACCACAATGGTCAGACTTCTGTAATAAATATAAGATTTGCATCCTCTGCAACTAATTCAAAATCATTAAGGACATGACAATCTTTCATCTAAATAATTCCTTCACGAACTGGGCCACTGGTGCTAGAAACGTACGAATTCAGATGACTCCAATTTACGTTAGAACGGTAACTTGACTGTCGAGTCGATCCAGTCGATTTTTGCATGGTTACCTAAAGTCTGCTGTTTAACTCATAACCAAGAATAGGTCGTTAATGGTTTCCTGCTAGTCTTCTAATTGTGCATAAAAATCACTTGATTTCTCTATGTCAACGCTCAAGGCATATTACTAGCAGCTGATGTGAGGAACACAGGAACCCTCGAACATATATTTCCTAGTTCCATTGAGCTTCAGAGGATCATGGCTGCAATACAATGGTGTATTCATTGGGGGGATTGCGAAACTATTACCCACGTGGCAAAATTCAGCCCAAAATTTACGACTTTGCTACTTTGTAGGAAAGTTTTACATCACAATACTATTTCTACTAATTCCACAAATTGTCGGAAATTTTGCACTTCTATAAGATAACATTGCTGGAAACTGTTTGCTTTTAGCTGTTCCAGAAAATTTCCATTGTGCAGTTGCTGGTACAGATTCAAGTGAACAATCTCTTGGCATTTACCTCTTTCTAATTGAATGCATGAATTATGGGATACAAGCTATGTACTACAATAAATAAATAGGAAGGATATGAAATGATTGTTCTAAGCAGATGCCTGAATTGCAATACCGTCAAGGATGTAAAGAAATCAGAAGAGATAAATCACATGGATCAAACTTAGATAAGAATGCTTCAACATGTACCATGGGCCAAGGGGTAGCTACACTTTACTAAACGAGCATTGATAATAGCAGACATTGATAATCCCATAATGCATAATTCATGCATTCAATTAGAAACAAATAAATGCCAAGAGATTGTTGAATTGAATCTGTATTGGTTGTTGTTTACCAGTTGCGTTGTACTAAATGAAGTTGGTCAAATATCAATGATGAAAGAGACAGGATTAATCACGGTGGCCTATCAAATTATTGACAAAACATTCTCAAATTTAAAGGGACAATCATCAAGTGTGTAGGAATGCTTCAGTTGTGCGCATTGAAATTCCATACAAAAATTAGTTGTAATTCATATAATGTAGTGAGATAGGGCCTGACAACAGCTGTAACTGGTTAGGGCCGGGTCCACAGGTGGCGGATAGTGGAACGGCCATGAGAGATGGTTAGCTGCGAATATTTTGAATAAGCAGTCCCGGACCAACAGCGACATTCATCTGAGGGAGAGAGACACTGGCTGTTGACAATGTGACAAGGCGCGCGTGGCTGCCTTTAAATAAGCCTAGTCCTAGTGTTGAGTAGCAGCAACACTAGTACCTGTAGTTGGCGGAAGAGCCGAACCACGGTCAACTGTGGCTACAGGACAACAGGAGGCAGTTCTGGCTCTTGTACTGCGAGAAAGATGTGTGGCACATCATGGGCACAGCCCTTTTCCAAAGGACTAGTGGCCAGCCTCCATGGAAGGGATAGGGCCCCCACCATGTATAAATAGCCCATAGTTAGTCATGGATAGAAATAGAATCAAAGTGACTATATTTTCGCGAACTATTCGAGAAGCACGAAAACAAAACGAATCGCATGTAAAACCAACAAATTTGTAATAAAATATCAAAACCCACTCGCAAAATCTCTCTTTTTCGTTTCTTCTCCTCGCTATCTACAGATCAATATCTCCTCGCCTCCTCACGCGGTTTCTAACTCATTTGAATACAATAATAACTGAGTAAAAAGTCTAATGTCCCGTATCTTGCCATCACAAGGTCTAAAGTCCCGGATATTAGTCTATCATCCCCAATATTGGTCTAGCGTCCCGGATGCACAATAAAGTCTCGGATTTAGGACTATCAACAAAACAAAATATAATGTTCCCAACAATATTATGGTCAATGAAAGATCTAAAAACTCCATTAAACAAGCTAAAGCACTGCCTGGAGCAGACATCAATTCAGACCACATACCTGTCAAGATAAAGATGAATCTAAAATTGAAAAATGTGAGAAAAGTCAAAGTTAAAGAGCAACTGGAGTTGGAACTACTAAAACAGCCAGAGTATAGGGACAAATGTAATATTGAAATTCGTAACAGATATGATGTATTAGGAAATGATCCCTGCGGTGAGCAAGTAGATTAAGAGACTGCTGAAGAAAATAGTTGGGCAGAGTTTAAACACACTATATCAGAAGCTCTCAAAATAAGTTTGCCAACCAAAAGTAACACGAAAAGAAGGCACTGGATGACACAAGACATACTAGATAAAATGAAAAGAAGAAAAGCCATAAGCAGTGATAGGCAAATGCATAAGCAACTAACCATAGAGATTGAAAATGATTGCAACACAGCCAAAGAAAAATGGTTAAATCATAAATGTCATGAAATTGAAGAATTACAAAAGCATTTCAGACTAAAGGAAATGCATAAGAAAGTAAATCAATTAATATACAAACATAAAAAGATATCTACAGGCTGCATTAAAGACAAAAATGGAATGAAAAAGTTGAAATTCGATAATGAAAAAGTTGCAGAAAGATGGGCTGAATATGTGCAAGACCTTTACAAGGATCAGAGAGAAGACATGCCAAAATTTATGCAAACTACTGGACATAAAATATTAAAAGCAGAAGTTGAAAGTACAATTAAATTAATGAAATCTGGAAAAGCAACAGGACCAGACGACATACCAATTGAAGCTCTTATGGCTGTGAGTGAAGACAATACTGAATTAATTACAAATTTATGCAACACCATTTGTAACTCTGGATATATCCCCATGGAGATGAGAAAGTCAATTTTTCTTCCAATTCCCAAGAAAACAAAAGCTCAGAATTGCATAGACTTTAGAACTATAAGTTTAAAGAGCCATTGCACTAAACTGTTATTGAAAATCATTCACATAAGAATTAAAGACAGGATAGAAAAAGAGATTAGCAAATTGCAAAGTGGCTTTAGACCAGGTAAAGGTACTAGAGAAGGAATATTCAACATCAGAATAGTATGCAAAAGAGCAATCAAAGTGGGAAAGGATATTTATATTTGCTTCTTTGATCATTCTAAGGCATTTGACATGGTAAAGCACTCAAAAATGATAGAATGTCGTAAGGAAATTGGTCCAGATGGTAAAGATTTGCAACAGCAGCAGTTCGTACAGAATCAGGGGCGTCAACTGAATTTGAAATCAAGAAAGGGTTACGACAATGTTGTGTGCTGTCACCTAGTCTCTTCAATTTATACACGAAAAGATATTTAGGGAGGTGGAGGATTTGAACGGAGTTAAGATAAATGGCATCAACATCAACAATTTATGATATGCTGATGTCACAGCCCTTTTGTGTTTTTGCCCAAACGATTTACAAATGCTGGTAAATGCATGCAATAGAGCTGGACAGCCATATGGCATGGAAATGAATATCAAGAAAACCAAAACAATGGTAGTCAGCAAGACATCACCATCTCCTAAAATAAACATTACATTAGAAGGAAGTCCCATTCAACAGACTAGTTCTATATCATATTTAGGTTCACTCATTACAGAAGACGAAAGGTGAGAGAAGGAGGTTAAAAGAAGAATTGAAATCGCAAGGAGTGCCTTCGTAAAGATCAATAAAATCTTAACATCAAGGAAAATAAGTATTGACACCAGAAAAAGGCTATGTGTATGTTACGTATGGTCAACACATTGCTTTATGGTTCAGAAACTTGGACATGAACAAAAATAACAACAAAAAAATTACAAGCTTTTGAAATGTGGATGCTGAGAAGAATGCTAAAACTACCGTAGATTGGGCACAAAACAAACATTGAAGTTTTGCAATTGGCTAGAACAACATCAACACTCCTATCATCAATAAAGAAAAGAAAATGTAAATATTTTGGGCACCTTACAAATGAGAATAGCATACAGAGAGTGATTCTGGAAGGGAGGATAGAAGGAAAAAGAGGCAAGGGAAGGCCAAGGGTAAAGTGGATGGACAACATCAAAGATTGGATGAATCTAAATTATTGTGATTGTGTGCGATTGGCAAACAACAGAGAGGAATGGAAGTCCATGACTGTAAACCTGCTTGAAGCAGACGACACATGAGGAAGAAGAAGTGAGATAGGAAGCAGAGAATTGTGCAACAATCATTATGAACTATGTCCTGATGAATTGACAAACTAGAAGGACATGTGATTATGCCTAAAAGGAACTGTCATAAAACCAGAGCCAAAAGGGACGCAGTCACATAATAAGTAAATAGTATATTTTCAAAATGCCCAACAAATGTATTTGTAGAAAGGGAAGCAATTGAGATTTGAGTAAATTCAGCAATCCCTGAATTCAATGAAGGACCAAGAGGGTTCTACAAGTTACTGAATAATTGTCATATGGAGATAGCCTTAATTACATAACATTACATAAAGAACATAATCATCAAACAAACTTTCAAACAAATTTAGAGTGCTGCCAAGAAGCAGTCTGATTTTGTCAAGTAGAGAAGAAAACGTCTATGGGGGTTAGGAAATTTTTCATAGATTTGGAAAAGGAGCATGAAAGGAGAGAATCCTACGTTCCTGGTCGATTTTCATGAGAAGATCCTTGTCTCGACTTTGACTTACATTTTCTTAAAATGATTATTCATTCAAAATACTTGGAATTTAGCACATGAGTTGTGCAGAGACTTATCTACATTGTTTAGGAGTGAACTGAGAGTTAAAGTTTAATGCCACAATTTATTTCTAAAGCGCAATCAAAATTTCCATTAAAGTATTTCTATAAGATAAACACTATTTCTAATTAAGTAAATACAACAATTTAAGTTCTGGCCCTTACTCTACTTTACCAGAGAACACATAACAAAGCTGGATTCATTGGACTATTCGCCTACAAGAAACTTGAAATGAAAGACTTATATAGTTTGTGCATAATTATGCAGATGACGTCATCAAGTATAAAAATTTATGCAAAAAATTATGTGAAAAATTTTTTAAAATCTAACAGAATATGAAGATAAGGGAGCAGTACCAAATGACTTTGATTACTATTGAAATGTTCTTAGTAGTGTGTAACCACTATCTTAATGTAAGAAGCCATATTGGTTCAAAAGGTAGCCTACTGCAGAATTAAGATGACTTTAACATTCAACAAGTTATTTCCAAAAGGCTGGCAAGAGCTACCAGTGACGAAATCTCCAATGAATCGAGCAGGTTGTAGGGATTGTACTCAAAATGTTCTACAGAAGACTGCTTCAAAGTAAAGGGTGCATGGTAATTAGTTTCATACGGAAGTTGACAGAGGACAGAGCTAGGTTTGATAAACTGTCAAAAATTGAAGGTAACTGCTGTGGAGGAAAGAAAGAGAAGAAAATTTGCAACATGCCAATGACTGAAATGATGATCAAGCAACATCATATTGGCAATTATAGACGAAAATGTTGCAATGAAAAACAGGTCAGAAGAATGCTTAGTTGACAGATGTCTCACATTGGGCAATAGAATGAATGAACTCAGAGGATCCGAATCTTGCTGGTAGAAGAAAGTGATCTGAGAAATCCTTGACCTCCTCTTTCCTACGAGATTTTAGTGAATTTTTCTACAGCAGAAGTAGAAGATCAGCAGAAGTTAATGAAAAACAGTAGACAAGATTACTGTTAAACAATTACAGAGCAATTGTCACCAATAACAAACAGGTCTTCAGTGTAGGGAGTATTTTAATAAATCATGAAGATAAATCATGAGACAATTTCACAGTTACCAGAATCTAATGGTCAATTTAACAAGAAGCAGTTATGGCAAGTTGAAGCAGTTAACAGACAGCACTTATGTCACTTTGAATTAAAGACAAACAAGCTACGAAATCCGAGCTCTAGAAGAAACATGGGCCAATATATTCCAAGGTCAAGCTATTGTTTCCGCTTGTGTCACATTGAAAATATATTGTGATGTTGTGGATGCATAGTTGAAAAGGGAAGGGAAAGTTGTCCAAGTTGTAGAGATACGGTACTTGAAAGCAACGTATTTCCAAACAGATCTATGCTAAACTCATATTATCTGCTAGTAATCTAGGGATCCTTTATAGTCTGCCTAATTCTGAACGCGGCAAAGGTGTTGCCAGACATTTTGAGTCAACTACAAAGGTTTACAATTGCAAACTTTCTAAGCTCCTGATTCCCATTTTGCAGCAACTGCTACCAAGGAATACATAACGAAGGATATACATTGGTTCGTTTGTGAAAACACTGCAATTGAAAAAGCAATTCAGTGCCTAGTGATCTAGGATATCTCTAGTTCAACTAGACACGATCTCTAGATAGAAGCGTATGGTATACATCAGAAGCATATCAAATTGTATACATCACTAGTGTCCAATTGGCTGACGCCTCAAATATTAGATTGTGTGTGTTGAACATCACTTTAGTGTACTGTACCAAATGTGGCAGATTAGCACATCAAGACTCATACAGTGGACATGAAGCCCCATTTTGGACCCCTTGATACAATGAATACCAAGTTCTATTGTGCCTAACAACATGGGCCTAAATCCTTGTTTGTCCATATGCGTGTCAATAACACATACTGCTTTTGCATAACAATTTCTGAACTTTATAACCAAATAACACCAAAGCATTAAGTTTATCACTCCAAATGAATAAGATAAGCGTATTCCATGTGTCCTGGTGATTCATAATTGTATAATGGTCCTAATCTAAATACCACTAAGTATATAATAAAAAACCACCTACAGGTTTATAAAGTGATCTATCCATCATAGCACCAACCAAACAGAAGGTAAATCTACTCTATATTTTGATGAGATATGTGGCTCTTAATTTATCCTTTAGCTATTGCTTTACCTATGGCCATTTCCACTTGCTCGTCACCATATTCTAATCAGAATTTTGCAAAACCAAACAATTAAATAATTTCTTTCTAAAGCTGCTTTTCCAACAAATACTTTGATAATGCCATCTCCCAGTTTCTAGATAAGCGATTCAATTCTAAACGTAAAATAGCGAAGACTATGATTTTGTGCTGATGACCATTTTGTGATAGTATAGTCTCAAACTAAAAGTGGACAATAACCACATTGATATTCAATCGACACTTTGAAGTTAGATTTACCCTCCACATATCAAATACCATCAATACTGGATTCCTGCATAAAGCAGGATTTCATATGCCAGTATTGCGTAAACAGCAATTGATGCTAGCTTTAATGGCAAACTATTCTGCCACCAACATGTCGTTAAGAGTCAAGACAACTCGGAGATTGCTAAACAAGGCTTCTCGTTTGTCGAAGATCATACAAACATTGACATACCCCTGATGATGCAAAGCAATTACAAGGGATAAACCATTGGAGAGTACAATCCCAATTAAGGACACTATATTACTTAATTAGGAATGGTGTGTAATTACCATCATGCAGACATACATACTTAACACATGACTTGCTTGGAATGCACTGATGATCACAATGATGATTTTCATGATCGTGTTGATGATCATGATGATTACAGTGGCTACATTGATCATTGAAACAATACGAATGATTATGACATCACAGACCATAAATGATATGAGACAGAAATGACAAATGCCACTCACCTATGGCTTCTTGAGTGATGGGTTCTAAAACTGAAATAATTATTGAACAACATCAGTATGACATATAAAACATAATTGAAATAACTAAAAAATATATATACACAACTAAAGTATTATATATATCATATATCTCACTTTGCTTCAAAACACTACCTTTCTCTGTCTACAATTTTTGTAAAATTCAGGAGGCAATTGAGAGATAATTATTCAACAAGAAGCAATGCTTGAAGATTAATCAAATATGCTAAAGATACTTGGTCATAAGTTTTAACAATACGTTTTAATCAATATTAGCAACAAATGGAAACATACTTTTGCCTCTCTGCTCTTTAACGTTCTTGACTTCTTGCTCCAATTCTAAAATGGAAAAACAGACTAAGGTGGTAAAAAACAAAAGACATAAATCCTTTACTACCAGTTTTTGTTAAATAAATTTTTGGATGCATTGTTGTTGCATAAAAGGTTCATTACTTATGGCTGGCAAATGTTGAATGTCATGTTTTCCATTACTCGGCATTTGGACACAACTAAAAGTTAATATTCCCATGCTTAGCGTGCAGTATTTCTGTAGTAAATCACAGGCTAAATACATGTTGCTATGGTGATGTGTCCTCATTTTGAAGGTCACGTGGTGGTGCAATATTTTGTTCACCCTATTGCAGAAATGTGCTTCAACAATTTAACCTGGAGGTGGGCGCTTAGAGAAAGTGACCAAACATTTCTTCATTGAGAAACCACATTTTCCAGACAAACAATGAAGCAATGATGCTTGGTGCTAATAACAGCAAGTGACTTGGAATACCACAAAATGAGAAGTGGAGACTGAGAGTGCGAGAAAGTAAGTGACTCAAGCAGGATTCAAACTCAACTTTCAACATTAAGTTCTCTACCACTGAGCTAAAGTGTCAGTTATTTTCTCCCATCTTCAATTTTCAACCCTCCTACATCCAGTTGTCTTTGCAAAAAAGAATTGAATATGAGCAACCATGAAAAACAAACAAAATAAAAAATAACTTAAAGGTTGAAATCTGGCCAAAATTCCAAATGCATGTTAATTCGCCACTGCGCTATCAACTTTGATAATGATGATAATGGAGGGGGGTGTATCAGATAACCAAAACAGAAGAGGATACAATCTGATACACTAACATTGCATATATGTGAGAAAGACAGAAATAAGAGTAATATTTTTACCATCAAGCCTCGACATCACTACATCATAGTCTCGCTTTTCTTCATCATACTTCTTCTTTAATGCATGGTATTCTAGTGACTTTATCTGCGAATGTTTTATCTGATCTATCTCATTTTCAGCAGCAGCTCCAAACAAAAATTTTGCAATGTCTTTGATTTCCTTCGACAGAGTCTCAAAATCGTCAACAGACATGGATATATTGGCAGGATGGCCAAAATACGAGTTTCGCAGCTCACGAAAGCGATCAATAGCGGCTGTTATTTCAGTGTATGGACGGCAAGCATCAATAAGCTGGAGATCAGCATAGAGGAACAAATAAAACAGTATTGTTGGATCCCATGAATTGGCATCTCCTGAAAGTATCTTTGGCTGCAACTCTTTGCGTTTCAGATCACCATTCCCCTTTTTAACACTGTCAGGTATAGCATTGAACAGTAACTGGCCACTGACATTATCATTAGCCCAGGGTTGACTTGGGAATTTCGCATCCCACTCTGCTACAAAAAGCTGCCTCAGATGTTTGGGCATGATCTCAATGATCATCTTTGTCGATTTGCAAAAGTTTTCTTCCTCACGTGTGAGATCCATGTTTGATTATAATTCTGAAAACAGAAAACTGAATGTAAAGAATAACTGTAAACAATATCAAATACATTATAACTTGAGTGCACTCAGGAAGCTACAGGAAACAAAGTGCCTATGCGGGGGAGTGTTAGTACCTTGATCTGTTAAGCTACTATGTTATTCAACTGTAAGGCTGTGCTATGACACGTTACGATGGGGTGGGAAGGAGGATATCAAAAACGGTAAATTTCGCGTCAAGTAATGGGTGAATGAGCACTCGAAACGGTAAATTTGGCGTTAAGTAATTGGTGAATGACAACTCGAATGGTCATTCATCCATCACTTAACACCAAATTTACCGTTTTTGAGACCTTCTTTCCCCTCCCCTCGTAACACTTCATAGCACAGCCCTACAGTTGCACTAGATAGTAGCTTAATAAATCAAGGTACCAACGCTCCCCCGCAGAGGCAATATGTAACAGGTGAATGATCTCTTACTCTTCATAACATCCAGTTGATGAATACAAGTAGACAAAAATTATCTTAGCTACAAATTTGCGTTGAAGAATTCTCCTAAAGTACATGATAAACGAGATGTGTTCTAATATGCAAGCCTACTGTCCATTCATCACTTCATAAAATCTTTCTATATGTAAACATACACCCATACTATCACACAAAGTTACACATAACAAAAATAATTAATTGCTTTTACAATCAGGCATAGAAAGGCAATTGATATCAGTCTTCCTAGTTACACCACTGTGGTTCAGACACTCATATAGACTCTTCATATGAATAATAATGAATAAATAGCATTTCGCCAACAATATGGCCAACTGGATGCAGTTGTCAGTAGTCATGACCTCCTATTCATGTGATATATAGCTTCATCAGAAACCAAATCGGGAATAAAACGTCATCATATGACTTACTTCTAGTAAATATCTCTCTTAGATATAACTTGACCTTCTTCCTATTCTTGTTCAACAGATTCGTATCTTTTTACAACGAAACAAGATGCAACCACGTGTCCACAACTGTGCAGATCTTCAAGATATAAAAAACGACCTTTCACATGATGGGAAGACGAGTTAAACATCTTAATGGTTAGTTGAAGACTGATGTGATGTACCGAATTTTGTGCAGGAGGAGTCAGCCTCAATACGATGTATATGCTTCTGATCCACCCATTCAAGCGATCAGCAAGCGGTTATAAGGAACAGGTAGATGTATAGGATCAATCCAAACGAGAAGTTCGAACATTTAACATATATATAAACACTATAGAAAAACAAAGCCTTTAAATAACAAACCGGATTGTGATCAAGGTGACCTAATTGTATACGTAATGCAGTAATATCGAGGTATACGAAACCATTTATTAACAAGGTATCAAATTGTTTAGCAGGTCAAACTCCTTAACTGAACATATGAAGGACACTTTACTTAAAACAGCAGGCATGGAGTTAAGGGGGGGGAGCAAGGGAACACTGTATATCCAAAAATGTTCAGATGAAAGTGTGTCTGAACCTATGAATACAGTATAGAAAATAGGAGATATGACCCAGAACAAGAAGACTCAGCAAATATATTTGTGGCTTTCAATCAGTTTCTACATTGTAATGCTTAATAGAATTAAGACGCTTGAAATATTCTGGATTTGGAACACATTTGTAAACACAGCTACCAATGGGGATACTCCCAGTGCTTTTCCTATACTCTGTAAATTGCTATTTCATTCGGCAAACACAGCAACTGCATAGAGAAAGGCAGTGGAAGACCCATGAGGGTGCATGAGACGGGGGTAAATGCTTTATACTTTGTTTAAACCTGTGGAGGTTTGTCACATGCACATTATTGACATTATCTCTCCTTATCTATTTAGAATCGGCGTATCTCTGTGCTAAGAAAGGGTGTTGTTCCAGAAATTTACCCCGGTTTAAAATTAACACCCACTTCTACATTTGAATAATCAAAGCCAACGTCAAGTTTCATTGCCGAACAATGTCATGCGAGTACGGGAGTGGTGTGACGAGCTGAAACCAGGTGGGAGGACTGATATACTTCGTGTAGTGATATAGGACAACACAGCATGTGTGGCATCGCCAGGGGGGAAGGTTCTCAAATCTACCTTCTACACTCCATACAATGCATCTCAGATGTGAAATGCAGGAGAAATCTAGAGTAACGCATAAAATACAAAATACAAAATCATTTTAAAAAATTCCGTAATGACGCCCCAAAGCCCCCCTCCCCCCGCCAGTAGTGCCGTGTCTGCAACCTTCAACTATGGAACAGCTTTCAGTCATCTTATTTTCGCACATATATTCTGAAGAGTAGAACAGAAAAAGCACCCTTTTAGGTACTAATGAAAATTTATAATCCCATTCAATACTACTAATGCTATTACAATTAACCTAGTAACGTATGAATATAGTATTGGTTACAAATTCATAGATTTGCTTTAATTATTTACGGCCTATTTCCATTTGAGCTTTTTCGTTCGCGCAGGCCTAGCGTCCAATCTCTGAGCATACATAGTTACATGATATTGTGCGTGCTAGAATTTTAGGAGAAGCTTAACTTGCTGGTGCTCAAAGCCCATGCAAAATCAACACCAGCTGCTTTTAAGTACGCATGCTCAGATCTGGGCGCTATTTAAGCACGCACAAAATAGCTCTAATGGACATCGACCATTAATGATCTTACTAATATTGACTTCGGCCTCTTGTGCCTTACAACCAATCAAATAAAAGAACACCCTAAATCAAATATCACATGACAGTGACTATGTTGAAACCATGCGCTATGTTATCGTTCAACAGTAGGCCATCCTATGTTAATGAATCGTAGTAAACAGATCAGATGACGTCACTCTCAAGTTTGTCCAATCAATACACCACTTCGGCTAACCGCACATTGGGAGACCGGGTCTAGATTTGGGGTGTAAAAGTAACATTTTCTTGGCAGTCGCAAAAAGGAATCGTACGAAAGCTGTTCACGTACTGCTAAAATTACATATTAAAATCACTGATTGTTGCATTTTCTCTCGAATTTATTCATCCTATTGTTGTGTGTGAACTTCGGAACAGCTTTTCTCAAAGTTTTTGTGAGTACCTAGCTTGCAAGCCACAATCTATCGACCTTAGCTGTGTCGCACTTAGGCCCATTTGAATCTTGTGAATTTTCAATCATGTTTAATGGTAATTGCGCTGTTGTTGGTTGTGGAAGCAGTCAATACAGGCTGAATAAATGGAAGGAAGTTCTATTTGCAGAGCATCTAGGAATTTTACATGAAGAATGCCCTTGCCCATAGTCGTACACATTGTAGATTTGAAATGAGTAGATTTGACTTATGAACAGAACCACTAAGAAGAATACCAAATGGATACCAGGTGGTAGTGGTTTAGTTTGTTCTCTGCATTTGTTGATGGAAAGCCCAGCTTACAGATTCCTAATCCTACCCTAAACTTAGGATATCAGAAGGCTGCCAAGAAACCAAGTAGAGCTTTGCTATAAAGGGTGACTGAAGGTAACAGTCAAATGAATTCGAGTTCTTGTTTACTTCAGGGTTGTGCACCTTTTTTCCGAGGATGGCCACTTTTAGACTTAGCTCACAGGTGGAGGGTCATTTTTCCGTACTATAATAAATCAACACAGTTCTTGATATGCTTCCTATCAATATGCTTCCACTTGCTGACAACATAGTAAGAACTTGTGCCTCACTATGCAATCGTCAGCTACCACTGATCAAACAGAAGCTATGAAGAGAACAATACTAAAGTAGTGATTTTTGTTCTTCCAATTTATTTATGAATAAATTTACATCTATAGATGTATACATATTTGTACTGTACTATACAATACTGTACTATGCTATACTATACTATGTTATACTGTACAATACTATACTGTACTGTACTATCATATACTGTACTATGCTATACTATACTGTACTATACTATGCTGTACTGTGCTATACTGTACTGTACACTACTATGCTATACTATGCTATACTGTATTATGCTAAGCAATGCAATGCTGTATTGTACTATATTGTACTATGCTATGATATATGCTATGCTAACCAATGTTGGTTGTCTGTCTGTCCTCTTGTCAACAACTCATGTTACATATGTCCTCCTTAGTGATCATCCTCAGATGATCCTGGAAATCTAGTCTATTGGCAGATAATAAACAATGTTCCTCCATTGGAATACCCTTGGCATTTTACATTTCTGTAGATGGTAATTCTGTTACTTGGAGTGCTATAAACAAAATACATTCAGACCTTCCACAGCTTTTTCAATGGATTTTGCCATGTCTTGTAGGTTAAGCCCATAGTCAACATGCTTCAGAGGGTCAAAATCTTAATTAGGGGAGCAATTAAATTCTCCTTTCTAACTGTGCCACCTTAAGTGACCTCTTCAGCTTTAAGTCCTTTATCTTTATTGGGTTCATTGCCTTGTTATTGGGCAGCCATTTGTATGGCTTTGAAGTGCACAAATGGTTATTAAGGTCCATCCTGATTACAGCCTCAATCCTAAAAAGAGCTGCTATGACATGGTTACATGTTTGAGCCAGCCCAGCCATGGATGAACAGTGTATTGAGACACTATTTCCATTACATTTTGCCAAACAGATCCATAGTTTTTGTGGGGCATTATTGATTTGTTCAGATGGTATGCAAGTATCCTTTAGAAAAAATACTCACTATCATCAGCAATAGGATGAAAATGTAATGGTGACAGCCAACACTGAGAGTGGTAGCTATAGCCTTTTGACTGCTTATAATCAGAGAGATCATCACTTGAGAGTTCATTAGGCTGAAATGCTACAAAGCTACACATATCTGGATAGAGAGTAACAGGCCAAAATACAGTTCCATACTCTTCATTCAGACAGCCATGTGCAATTCCGAAAGGGTCTGGCAATGTCTTTCGTCAGACTTCAAGCTTGGCTTGTAGTCTGATACAATCCCACGCCCAACCTCTTCAGCTGTCTCTGTTAAAGGAACATCGTTTTCAATAGCAACAAACACTCTAGCAACTAGCTCCTCCTTTTCACCAGTTGTCTTTAATCCACGAAGACGTAAGAAACTCTTCAACTAATCAACTTTCATTCTAGACAACTTTGATAAGTCGGCATCCATCATTTGGCCTAGGCCCAAACAGTGTATGTATGTATGTATGTATGTATGTATATGATTATTTAGACTGGATAACACTGTACAATTTAAAATTGATATAAATAGTGGTCCAGCTTGTAAAATAAATAAATAAATAAATATGTAGATAAATAAATATTACAAGCTATTGATAAAAAACTAGATTGATAAAAAAATATGGCATGTGCTGTCCTTACTTGAGGAGAGAAAATGGGTTTTTTCTCTCCTTAGTTAAAAAAGATTTTAAAGCTTCCTTGAATTGAGTCATGGTCTTTTTTTCTCTTATGCTAGCAGGCAGCATGTTCCAAGTTTTTATAGCTGATTACTGAAATGTTTTTTTCTCTTCTGTTGTCACCCTTTCAGCTTTAAAATCTGCTCTACCTTTTGATCTTGTAGTCATTTGATGGTTGTTTTCAACAATAGGGAGAACAATTGTAGCTTCTGGTCCCTCTTTTCTTATCTTGAAAATTAACTTCAGTTGGTTAAAAAGAAGCTGCTCCTTCACATAAAGCCATTTTAGTTCAGCTAGGTGGGAATCAGTTATCCTTTCATGACAATCAAGGCCAAGGATCATTCGAATGATAATATTCTGCTGTCTTTGCAATTGTATTATTTGAGTAGCTGATAATGCACTAAACCATGCACTAGAGCAGTAAGATAAATAAGGACTGATGACTGCCTCTGCAAGTCTTTTTACTTGAATGAGAGGGATTGATTTGGCTTGTCTTTGTAGTGCAGATATCCTTTGTGATATTTTCTTGACAAGATTTTGTAGATGTTTACTGAAGTTGAGCTTTGAATCAAGATTAACCCCCAGATACTTAAACTCTGTTACCCTTTTTAGATTGGCAATCTTAATGCCCTCTCCTTCTTTGATCTTACTTTTAGGACTAAATATCATCAGTTCAGTTTTATCCAGGGCAAGAGAGAGCTTATTGTCCAGGAGCCACTCACTTAACTCCAAGAATTCTACCTGCATTATTCTTTCAAGGGTTTTAGGGCGTTCATGACTGACATGAAATACTGTATCATCTGCATACAGGACAGTTGATGAATTCTTAAGGGCTGCACTGATGTCATTAATGTAAATTAAGAATAAAGTTGGCCCTAGAATTGACCCTTGAGGCACACCACATGACACTTGTTCTTTGGTAGATGACTTTCCTTGCAGCTCAACATATTAGCTTCTGTTCTCTAGGTATGACTTGAACCAGTTTTTGGCTTGCTGTGTGAAACCAATGACATTCATTTTTTCTAACAGCAAGGAATGGTCCACAGTGTCAAAGGCCTTGCGCAAGTCTATGAAAATAGCAGCGGTATGTCTCTTCTGTCCAATTTGGTTCCTAATTTGGTCAACTAAAGAGATGACAGCAGTTTCAGTGGAGAATCCTCTCCTGAAGCCATGTTGTCTATTCATCAGGGTCTTAGTGCTCTCCAGATAAGTTACAACTTGTTCATTTATCGCTTTTTCAATGATCTTAGATATAATCTGCAGCAATGAGATAGGGCGGTAATTTCCGGCTTCAAGGCGAGATCCTTTCTTGATGATTGGAACAACTTTTGCTAACTTCATAGCTGTTGGTACTTTTGATGTTTCAATTGACAGATTTATAATGTGCCTCATGGGTACAGCCAATATCTCTGCACCATCTTTGAGAAATTTTGCAGAAATTTTGTGAGGGCCTGTTGCTTTATGTACTGAGAGTGACTTTAATTGCTTCATTACCCATTCTTTGCTGAGTGGCTTCAAGCTGAATGACTTTCTCTTGACATTAGCATAGAAAGTCATCAGATTTTCTGTCCATTTGCCTTGAGGCTTTTTCAATTTAGAAGCAATGTTTTTGGCAACACTTGTGAAATACCTATTGAAAACATCAGCCACAATATTGGCTCCTGTGACTAGTGCTCCATCTTGTTTCAAAGTTGGCACAGGAAGCTGTTTCTTTGAGGAGCTGCATGCCTTTTTAAGAACACTCCAGAGAGATTTTGGATTGTTGCCTGCCTCCTTTATTTGTTCTTCAAAAAATTCCTTTTTCTTTCTGTAAAGGTCTTTTTCTAATTTGTGATCTAATTTCCTTCATTTCCTGAAACAGCTTCTGTTTTATATCCTGTGATTTTTCCTTTTTTGCTCTTCTGTGCATTTTATGGATTGTTTCTCCTGTAACCCAAGGCTCACACTGATTTTTGATTCTGAGCAATCTTTCTGGGGCTATGTCATCTGCTGCAGATATTGTATTGTCAACAAGCATATTGTACGCTGTGTTTATATCCTGACTTTGAGTAATTTTCCTCCAATTTTTATGTTTAAGTTTGTCTTTAAATTTTTCATGTGAGTAATTCTTGAAATTCCTTGTTGTTATTTCATAGTGTTTCCTACCTCCACCTGTCTTATCCCTTTTTCTTATTGAATATATCAAATGGTGGTCACTAACTCCAATTGGAATTACTCCACTTTCAGACAGGAATTCAGTCCTGTTAATTATAACATGATCAATACAGCTTTGGCTATCTGGGGTTACTCTGGTTGGTTCTTTTATTGTTTGATTGAGCAGGAAACTTTGCAGGATTTGATTATATTCAAGTTCAAGGGTACCTTTTTTCAATGCATCAATATTTAAGTCACCCAGAATGGTGATTTCATTGTCTCTACTATTTATTATATCTAAAATTGGTATCAATTGGGTGTGCAAGGTCTGTTTTGTTGGAGTCTTTGGAAAGTAAATACATGCAAGTAGCCTTGGTTTTGCATTCTTGTGATATAGAGTTACTGAAACAATTTCAATACATGCCGAGTTGGTAAGATCATCATTCCTTGTATACGAGAGGGCCTCTCTGACATATATACAAACACCTCCACCATGTCTGTTTCTATCATTTCTCTCAGGAATGTAACCATCAATGTGAATCTCACTGTCAGAGACAGAGCCATCAAGCTTAGTTTCACTTATTGCAAATATGTCAGGCTTAATTTCTCTGAGTATGATCCTTATCTCCTCAATTTTACTCAGGAGACCATTGACATTCAAATGAAGGTACTTTCTCCCAGCTTTCTTTAGGCCCTTCAAGGGGTCAAAATCTGTAGGGATTATAGTTTCCTCCAAATCATCCTTTGGCTCTTCATCGATCAAATTTATTCCTGTACATTTCTCACAACGAAAGAAAAACTCTGACTCCTGGAGATGAAATTCATTATACAAGTCCGGTGGAAAATTGGAGCATTTTAGATGAGTCTTCTGGTTACAATTGCTGCATGATATTCCTTTTTGGCTTTTTCGTACATGCTTACTGCATACTGCACATGGGTGATGAACTGCTGCTGGTCCTGGATTTGGGCAGATGTCTCCTGATATCAATATAATTGCAAAAATTAAGGCAATGTTCGGTCTGTTATCTTCTTCGCTCAGAATTAGGCCAAAGCCTTTGCCTAACTTTAGGCCCATGCTGCCTTTGACTTTTTTGTCAAAACCATGCATCCACTTTGAAGCGACAAGGAGAAGTACATTCTCTGATCGTTGATCAGTATCTTGTTCATATTCGTTGACTCATATTCGTGTAACTTAGTTTACATTGAATATTGTAGCTTGCAAGCTAAGTACTTATAAAAGCTTCGAAAAAAGCTGTTCCGAAGTGTACAAACCAAGATAGGACGAATAAATTCGAGAGAAAAGACAACAATCAGTGATTTTAATATGCAGTTTTAGCAGTACGTGAACAGCTTTCGTACGGTTCCTTGTTGCGACTACCAAGAAAATGTTACTTTTACACCCCAAATCTAGGCCCAGTCTCCCAATGCGCGGTTAGCCGAAGTGGTGTATTATCAGTACAGTAATTACAAACTTCATGCCATAAAGCAGTATACCACTACACTGTGCAATTTTCTAACCTATCTATAACCTATGTCACATTGGATTTGACAAAGACCAACACTTTGCATTGTACAATAACCAGGAGTGGTATTTGAATGGTAATTGTTTAGAGCTAAGGCTGCCATTGTAGAAGATTCATACTTTGGCCATTAAACATTGGCAAACATTAAATTGCTGGTTCTTAACTGTGACAAAGGACTTCCCTGTAAACATGAAACCAAAGCCAAAACATGAAAAATGACATATAGCCATCACTTCAATTACCAGGGGATCCAGAGGGACTGGGGGCCATGGCCCCCAAACGTTATTATTTCCTATGCAAACAATAGTGCTAAGATACTCCCACGTGAGAAGACAATAAAATGAATCAGATGGCCCCCCGAAATCCCAGCTCTGGATCAACTTTTAATAATTCTCTTCTTTTGAATTTTTGAATTACTAATAAAGTGATAATCTATATTAATTGAACGGTCTCACCACTGTACTTCTCTTTTCTTCCTTCTCGTCGTTGTAGATTAGAGACAATAAGCTACACGCGAATTGTATTTTTTCGTGAGTGTTTCTTTGCCAAGTTAGAAATTCAACTAACCATTTTACAATTTAATTTGGTATATACATTTGCTCCCCGGAATTACGTATAAAGATGGAATAACAAAAATCGGTGTGGGAAAGGAAGGGCTAGGCAATGTGTTGAGGGAAAGTTAGTATAAAAATAGGCCTAACAAAAGGGCAAGGTCTTATGACGCGATAGAATGTCAGTGTGATGTTAGTTTAGTGTTAGCGTAGAAGAAGTGATGGCAATGAGCTGTAGAAAAACACGTAATGAATGAATGAATGAATGGAGTGGAAGATAAAGTAACTAAAAATGTAATTGCTACAAACTCCTGTCTATCACCCTATCGCTATTAAATGATGGTATATTAGTATCAGGCCAATTTACTAGTATTACAAAATTAAGAATTTTCAGGGGCTAAGATCATTTCCAGCGATTTTTAAACGGGTAATAAACAACCCTTCAAGAGGTGTTGGAAGAACGTTGAAATGATAACACTGAAAAGTAGAATTAATGTCAATATTAATTTATATAGCCTCATAACATCATTTTCTGTTCACTATCATTGTTGTTTGATTAAATTATAAAGTCAAATCAT
The DNA here is from genome assembly GCA_964019165.1 of Mastigias papua. Taxonomy (NCBI): domain Eukaryota; kingdom Metazoa; phylum Cnidaria; class Scyphozoa; order Rhizostomeae; family Mastigiidae; genus Mastigias; species Mastigias papua. Next base: position 12,610,210 of record OZ025271.1, read on the forward strand.
TCTAGAACAATAAACAAACTTAAATCGTCTTAAAAAAAGAAAAATAATCCAAATTTATAAAGCCAATAAATCCTAATAAATAAAGCTAACAAAAGAGATGCTAACAACCTCAATAATAAACAGGAGATCATAATTTGCAATAAGTGATCGAAAATTCACATTAGTTCAAAACTCATCGGTATGGGAATATGACGTAAGTGATCGTAATGGCACTTCGTTTGAGGAACCCCCTGGGTTAAAAATTGTGGAAAAATATTCAAAATGTAGCTTAACATGCCTAGTCGGATGTTATTTCATTGAAATTCTAATTTATTTACAATAAGTGATCGAAAATTCACATTAATTCAAACTCATCGGTATGAGAATATGACGTAACTGACCGTAACGGCACTTCATTTGAGGAACTCCTCTGGGTTAAAAATAATGAAAAAATATTCAAAATGTAACTTAACATGCCTAGTCAGATGTTATTTGAGTTAGGTGCTTCGATATTCTATCTACAACATGTTTTGGACAGTTACAAGACGACGATCATCGAATCTGAATGTTGTCCGCGAATCTGAATGTGAATCTTGTCCCCAGGATTAAAGTGGGATTTGCCTATTACCTAAAAACCTGCTCATCAGCCCCGATCAATTAACTGCAACAAATGACAAGACGAAGACTGATATTTCCATACATTATCATTTCAAAGAGGCCTAGGTCACAGTTTGGCAAACTGAAACTGCCATAAACTTTAACTAGTGGTTAAAATGTAGTACAATAGATCGTGAGCATACTTCTATTTTGACACAAAAACAGGAAACAGTACCTGACAATCAAATCTTTATGTTGCCTTCCAAAGATTTAGACGTCTATCTTGCCTTCCAAAAATTTAAATGAAAGCCTTCCAAAGATTTAGACGACAGCGAGCTAATGCAAATAGAACTTCGTGTCTCAACTTGAAGCTCAACGAAAGTCAAACACGGAAGGAAGTGAACAACAAAATATTAAAGGGGCATTCAAAGATGACGGGGGCTCAAAGGGAAGTTCAGCGCTAGTACGGTTTTGCACCTCACAGTGATAACAGGGGGCTACACCCATAAATTATACACCATTCGATAGCTCTTCATCTGTACATTCATATGCTACCCCCATTTACCCCCATAGGGGTAGGAGTGGGGTCAGGGTTAGGGTTGGGGTTAGTTATTTCTTGTCAGCCATCACGAATATCATCGAAATACTCATGATATTCATAATGGCGGACAAGAAACAACTAGCGCTAGCCCTAACCCTTCCCTTACTGCTAACGGAAACCCTACCCTATGGGGGTAAATGGGGTAGAATATGAATGTACAGATGAAGAGCTATCGAATGGTGTATAATTTATGGGTGTAGCCCCCTGTTATCACTGTGAGGTGCAAAACCGTACTAGCGCCAGGAGGTTCTTTTTCTTGCTACCAAAGAGTGGCAGAGCACTGTGTTTGGCGGGAAGGAGGGCTCTAGTAAAGTAAGTAGAACCGTTGGGATATAGAGGGGGTGCTAAAACTGGTACTAAAGTACACTTGCAAGAAAATGTGGAGAGGTAACAGCCCTATAAAGCACCCACAGCTCCACAGCCATTGTATCCTAAACCCAGGGGGGGCACTCTGCACATAGACATACAGGGGGTAAGTCCAAGAAATTTATCGGCCACCCAAAAATATCAGCTCATTTTCCATAAGACCCAAAAATATCAGTTTTACTTATATCTTGTACCCAAAAATATCACAAATTGGAATGTTGGTTGAGATACTATCACATAGCTGTATTCTATAGGATCTGCCATTTAAAACAAGCTGTAAATAGTTGCAGTTGCCATTAGCAAACATGGAGCAAATGTCGCCCCTGTGCTGCAGGTGTCCTTGATGTTTTTAGTCTTTTGGTAAGACATCGTTTGACTTCTATAACCTATTTCGTGCAATATAAAGTTTACAGTGAGTGCAAAAAGTAGCATTAAAACTTCCAAAAAGTATTGTAACATGACTTGAAATAAGTGAAATAAACCGCAGCAAATTAGGTCTATGAAGAATACATTTGAATCAGATATGAAAATCTCATGAAACACCAAAAGATATGTGTTTCTAAATCTGATACCTAGAAATATCAGAATTGTATCTATTATTTTTGCAGGGCCCAAACATATCATTTCTGACAAATATTTAACCCAAAAACTATCACTTTGGGCAAGCATTTGACCCAAAATATCGGACTGACCCCCCCCCCGTATGTCCGTGTGCCAAGTGCCCCCCTGGGATCATAAACAGTGAACTGTGCACAGTTTAAGGTGATTGACATAGGCAATCTGAGGGGGGAGGGGGCAGTCATAGAATCTAGTATAGAATGTCCTCTAGTGGGGACACATCTGAGAAAAGATCACAATTATAAAATATTTATGGCAATGCCCTCTACTTTTAGCTCCAGATTAAGCAGTGGGTCGTTATAAGCAAGGGGTTGTACACTCCTCAACAATTATATAAGCAGGGGTCAGAATTAGCGATGGGCTTTGAAATTTATAAAACTGTGTGCCAATCTGTTTCCTTAAAGCCCATGCTAAACGACCCAACATCTCGTCCAACGGTCATCCGACATATATTGAACGAAGATAGTCCACTCTTGAGATAGAATCATTTGATTTGATTAGCAATCTCATATATTTTAATTATAAGCCTTTTAACCTACACTGCTAATCTATGATTTAATTTGAATATAGGAGCATGGAACAGCCTTAGTCACAAAGAGGCACTACATGGGAGCACCACAAGTGAGTACACACTTTTACATATGAATACCTAATGTGTCGCTGAACCTCAGCATTCTAACAACGGTTATGATTTTGAGCCTAAGAATACTCTTATATTATAATTCAATATTTGTGATTTTGAGTCGCTATTTTCGTATACACTATTCCTACTAAGAAGTGGTTGAATTAAGAACTGTGTACATAACATTCACGGAAGAGTTATCGAGTCGCGTCATAGTGCAATTACCTCTCTTATTGTATATATGAATCTCATACATGCTTTGTTTTCTAAAGAAAACTCAAATGAGCAAACCATCCAAACCTTGATGAAACTTACGCCTTGCATTATTCTTATGTTATTCTTGAAATTCAGTGATATTCAGCCTTGATATTCATATAGACTTTATTCTTATACACAAGACGTGTGTATCAATGCAATATAGTTACACCTGTGACAAGATGCAAATTTGTCGAGATTTCAACAATTCACAGGGATTATTCAGTGATAAAATTTGCCATGCTAATCAGGGCAGATATTGACATGGGCTACAAGACAATTGAGCTATGAAATCTAACTGTTGCAGGCAGTAGAGGATCTAAGAGCGTAGTCCCTGGACATGTTTGCAGATCATTCCCCTCAAACTCTCGCAAATGCAAGCAAAGGCCCTTTCTGAAATATTTCCTCTTACATTTCACTTACAGCGTCAATGGAATATGGCACTGTATTTTACTTACCGTGGGGTCCGGACTACCCATTGTCCCCCATGGGTACGCCACTGGCTGCAGAACATTCAGATCATGCTGCGCTCCACTCAACATTATGACTTTTACGCACCCCTGAATAAAATCATATTTTGACTCCTTTGGCCAAACAATTCAACTGTGACCAACAATACCTCAGAACATTAGCGCTCTAATGTTGAATCATCCAAAATTTTTGAAACTTTTTAGATTTCATCAATAATTTGTTGTATAATTCAACAATATGGCCAAACGATCCAACTTTGACCATCCAACAAATGCTGGATGAATTGTCCGGGGCTTTACACATTGAAACTAAAAATCTTCTAAGTCAGTTACTCGACATATTCCAGGTTTACCAAAACAAACTTCAGGATTTAATACACAGGGATTCACAATACGATCGAGATCTCAAATACTTCTTCCAATGAACATAAGAGGGGGGCGTTTATTCGGGGTCCAAGAGTAGACGCAATAGTAGGTACATTCACATTAACAACTCATACTATATTCTTACATGATGATAACACAACCCTAATAATTACCGCTCTCCCCTTGAGAGAGGTCTGGGGCTGCAATACTGTTAAAAGTATGGTCGTTTCTAAAAAATCGAACACCCCAAGAACAGGCTGAACACACCCAAGAACACTCCATGAACACGCTATAAAACCCCAAATTTGAGGCTGAACACCTCAAAAATCTCAACAATATCGATTAATTACTCCAAAATGACTTCGATCAATTATTCACAAATAATTTTGGTGCGGGGAGGGCCATTTAAGTATTATGTTGTTGGTGTTGTGACATCCATGCATCTTTTTGCGCGTCAAAAGTACGAACGGGGGTCAATACATGTAGAGTGAGTGGAAGTCCATAGGTACCTAGTAGGAAAGTTTCTTACTTTTCGGCTTCAGCACTGAAAAGTTCTAAGCTTCTTCACGGTACTAGTCGCATGGAGAATGAAAAGTTCCTTGTACACTTGAAATAATGATAAGTCTTAGTAAAGAACATAAGCTTAACTGTTGGAGAACGATAGTGGGGCAAGGGGGCCGACAGGAGCAAAAGGGCACCGACTACCATAGTGTTAGAGTACTAGTTCTGTATTTTATTTCTTGATTACGTAATGCTGTGATACCATTAGTTTCCGTTGATTCCGGTTGTGTTTGTGGTCACCCCATAGAGATAGGAATATAAGAACACTAGAGTGCGCACTCCTATTGTTTGACCAGTACGAGGTTGAAGCACCCATGCGCCATATTGTTGGAGGTAAGTTTCGGGTGCGGAAGCTGGTTTGACCCTTCATGAGTGATCTCCTGAAAGAGCAGAAATCGCCGCTTTTGGACACTAGTTGCTGTTTAATGTCTTTTAAACTGTTATATTTGTTGTTTACATTTTAGTTTTAGTCGTAAATAAGTTTTGTATACGCTATGCTGTATTGCTTGCTCAGAAAATGCGGAATGACTGTGTCGCCGTAAAGTGCATACCAGTGTCGTCGTAGGTATGAACATAGAACAGGTGAAACCGTTTCGTTTCACAGGTTTGTAGAAATGCTTACAGTGAAATGGCAACATGTATACCAAGTACTATATATTACGGAAATTGTTATACAACAAACTTGGAACAAGGCAGCGGAACATGACCATTAGCAGAGTTGAGAGACATCACTAACATACTGTTATGAAACATAATGCATTAAATGTTAAAAAGTCTAGATATATATTTCTATCAAATAGTTCTTTCTAGGGCATATACATAATACGATTCCTAGCAATTCTCTTTCCTTTCTTGTTTCTCCTGCCAGGAATTGTTATTGCTAGTAGATCTTCTCCACCTTTTGTGCTCTTCTATGCAGTTCAGGCTAGGCTTTCTCAGTGATGCACTTGATGAAGCTAAGAAACTAGTTTTGGGCAAATTGAGTTGTGATATGTCAATTCTTATTGATGGAAAGGCCATTAGATAACAGATACAGTGGAGTAGGGAAGAGCAGAAATACACAGGCTTTGTTGACTATGGAGGGAATGTAATTGTTGAAAACAGTGAGGTGTTGGCCTCTAAAATACTTTTCTTTATGGTAGTTGGAATAGGCCAAACTTCATGGAAGTCCATTATGGAATATTTCCTTATCCAGAAAGTAACTGGAAAAGTTCTTGCTCAATTGGTGAGAACAGCTTCATGGCAATTCTGGCCAATTCAGGCTTTTGAACATGTAGTATTGTTTGGGATGACACTTTTGTAAATTAGGAAGTAGGAACATGTCAAGGTTGCAAGTCTGGAGTGACATGAAAGTATTGTAACTGTATCTGCTCATCCTGCTTGTGACTATGTGGTTCATGTGATCTTTATTATAAGCCATATGCTGATGCATCTATATTATACTCTGCAAGTAGAACAAACACTATATGACATGTCAGTCATGATAGGTAAAATTAAATATATCCCACATAGAGAAATAGGAAGAAGTTTCAATATCCCTTTGCTCCTATCATTTTATACAGCACTCCTACAGATCATTGATCTATCAACACAAATATGTGTGTAAAAATGCTTGTATAATAAATACCATTAGCAATCTGTTACAGGGCATTCACTTGCTGCACATAGAAAACATTAACACAAAAAACACACAAAGGTTAACACATAGAAGAAACAAAAATGGATTAGTATTTGCAAGATTTGGCATTTTCCAAGTTGTGAAGACATGTGAGCAATTGTTTAAGCAATTAGTATTAGGCAAACAAGCTCATATTACATCAGAACAGGGAATCTCCTTTGAAATAAGTCTGCAAAAAGGAATGTATATAACGATGCTTATTTAATATAGATCGTTGAAAATGTGCGAAATATGTTGCTAGATGGCTCAAAAGTAGTCAAAATAGTGTGAACACCTAGAAATACAACTTCAATCACGACAAACTTAATACTGTATTGAACAAAATACTAGAGCCATTAAGGCTGTATTTAGATGTTCTTATGTTCATCCAAAAAATAACATCAATATGTTATTATCAATGGGCTTCATTTACGCGAGTTACACGTTATATTGCTCTCCCGAATTTGAATATACACGGTGTTTACATTAAAATCATATACGAACTTACCATTTGCGAAGATATGAAGTATTTTTTCACTATTCTGTGCTTCAGCAGCAAAGAAAGTTATACTTCATTCATTGTTTTATATCATCAGATCCATTCATCGCCAAATCTTGGGTGAAAAGCAGGACGATTGACTTCAGCGCATAACATTCGCCTTGCGTTGCTACCGCCCACCTTCTCAAAACTTACCTCCAACAAGATGGCGCTGGGGGTGCTTCACTCGCGCAGGCCTCGTTATCACTCTAGTGTTCTTATATTCCTATCTCTATGGGTCACCCGCACTTCATGCTGTAGCATCGCCACAGATTCTGTCATCATCTCTTTGTTGAAGTATGTAATGTGTCAGTGGTCAGTGTAATATGGGCGTGTTGTTAATGTGATATCAGTACCTGTTCTTGTTTGTAAATCAGTTGAGCTCAAGTAGCCGAGAATTGAAGCGGTGTAAGTGAATTTCTAGTTGCCATTCACCGTGAATTTTAGTTGTGTTTTAGTCGAGGTGAGAAGTTGTCGTACTTGCGTTGCCGTTATTGTTATTATTGCCGTTTTCCGCCTACCTTTGACGAACCTGGATGCTGTCGAACTTTGACAAACTTGCTGAACTCGAACTATTATTTGTACTGTTTGCTATTTTCGGATTTCTTTCCTTCATTGGTTTTATTAATTGGCTTTTGCTTTACTGCCCTGTTTATTTGGTTATACCTGTAAAACTTAATCGTTTTAAAAATAGGCCAGCAAACCTATCCCAGAAATGGAGGGCACCCGATGCACTTTTTTGGGAATTTCAGGGGCTATGCATCTCACAATCATATAAATAATTGTCTTTTCCAATCAAATAGTACTTCTTTGTAGCTTATATGATCTCCTTTGTATCAAATTAACGTATGGAAAACAAATCATTGCGTTGACCCCCGTTCGTACTTTTGGCGCGCAAAAAGATGCATGGATGTCACAACACCAACAACATAATACTTAAATGGCCCTCCCCGCACCAAAATTAATTGTGAATAATTGATCAAAGTCATTTTGGAGTAATTAATCGATATTGTTGAGATTTTTGAGGTGTTCAGCCTCAAATTTGGGGTTTTATAGCGTGTTCATGGAGTGTTCTTGGGTGTGTTCAGCCTGTTCTTGGGGTGTTCGCATTTTTAGAAACGACGATTTGATTTTGCCCACCACTACTGGGGAAAGCATTGAATATACTGGGGACTGTTCCTCATTTTGCAAAACACTGCCCTGTGTGGAAGGAGGTGCATGATTTTCATTAATAATTCAGCAGTGTTCATCATTTATTGTATTTCTGATACGTTTATCTCCTCAATAATAGCAAAGAACCTTGATAAGGGTGAACATGTGAAAATTCTTCCATTGATAAATCTAAAACGTATTATTCTACGTCATAGCCTATGCAAACAATTTTATTGTGCCATATTGTGGATTAGAGCCATGCCTCTGAGAATTCCGAGTTGTACACCTGAGGCAAGCAAGTGGCTGGCTACATGCAATTATGGTATGTGCTTCAAATACTCTGTGCTTCCCTCTCAAAATATAGAACTTGAACTAGGCAGAACGCTAGAGTTGTAAAGATTAGGATGTAGCTGCGCAGGAGAAATGATAGTGGACTGTGGGAGGCTCTAGGGGAGGAATGTAGCCAACCCAGCTTTAATACCAAATGTACTTTAGTACCCTTATTGGCACCCAGGGGCTCAGATACAAGGGGCTTCTTAGGGCTCCAAACCCCTGTCCTGTTTAAAAAGCGTAAAAGTACCCATTGTCTTCGAAAAGCTTGGAACTATTTATTACATTTTTTTGTCAAATAGATTTGATTGTAATCTCACTTAGACTTTGAGAGTGGCAAAATCATAAAAGTTTTTCTGCTTCTGAAGTCGGGCCCATAGCCAAAGGGGAATAGGGTAGTGACCTTTCGAGAATTCTGAAGTTTGACTCAGTGCCCCTACATAAGTGGTGCATTCTAACGTATTTTGCATCATCCTCGTATTCAGTAGATTAGCCTCACTTGCAGGTAGATAACGACCATTACTCACTCATTGTTGATATTCCTGCTTTGGGAAAGTTGATTTTCTCTTGGACAAATTTCTTGTGTGTCTTTCTATGTGGACTTGAACCCTCCCCTCGACAATTCCTAGCTGTGCACCTGAAAACCCTCTATATTCCTTCAATTTTGAGCCCTCTTCACTAGGCGCAAAAATTGCTGTATTCAACATAGGTTAGTTCTAACACATTTCTGTTCACATGGCAACTTTCTGAAAACTGATGTGAGCACCAATCAACGGCGAACCTGATTTAGTCCTCTTTCATCATCATCATCAGTAGCATATCCTATTCGGGACGTGGCTGAAAAAACGGCTGCCCTATGTGCTGCCCTGCATTGTGCATATTACCCTGCTGTTGCAATTGACATTCCCAAATGTTTCGAGATACAGTCCTCCCATTTCCTTAGCTGTCTGCCTCTGCTTCTCTTTCCAAGCATTCGTCCTTCCAGAATCTTTCTCCCCATGCTTTCATGTTGTTTCAAATGCCCGAAGTACTGTAGCTTTCTTCTAGTGATTCCTTGTACTAGATTGCCCGTATTAGTAGGCAGGTTAAGCTCCTCCCTGATTGAAAGATTAGTCCTCCTACCCCGCCAGCTTACACGAAGCATACGATGATAACGTTTAGTTTTCTTTACGCGTGCACAATTCACGATCTTTCACGATATTGCACAATTGTTGGCTGCTACTCAGAAAGCCGCTGTCTTTCTTTAAGCCTCTATTGCATTCTGCCGTAAGTAAAGACTAGTTTTAGTTATGTTCATGTGATACAATTTAACCATAGTTAGATTTAGCCCAAGTTGAACCTAGGTTAGTTTGCTCAGTGTGAATATGGCTTTATACTATAATGAGGCCATACTTCTGGAATCAACAAACCATTTAAAAAAGTGCAGCAGTAATATACCGAGTGCAATAAGACTATTAGGGGTATCGTACCTTACACACGCCACTGTAAATATTCCCATGTATCGCTGCTTCTGATTCTCTGGAATCAAGTATTCTATTTTCTATCGTTTTAACCAAAAGCACTCCTAAAGCACATCTTAGCTTTTTTGGGTTAGGGGAGGAGACGAATCTTCCAGCTGAAGGGGAATACCCTGGTTATTCCCCTTTCAACATTCTGCATGAATTAAAAGCATAATGAAGCCAAATATAAATATATGTACCTCAAATATAGGGTGCCGATGTGAGCTAGGCCGTAAACAACTGGTGTTTTAAAACAACTATTAAAAATTGGCTACGTGTGGTCAACGATCCGATTAATAGTATCCATAAAACAATATACGTTGAAAATATAAATCAAGGACTAAATTGGACAAAGAACTTAAAAGAAATTTTTATGAGGCATGGTTTAGGAGACATATGGATATCAACCAATTCTAACTCAAACGAACAACCACCTCATAAACAAGTCGTAAGTTACATATCGCAACGTATTATTGACGTGAGTGTACAAGATACTCTTTCTACTTTAAGAAACCAATCGAAAATGCGCACTTACTGCTTATTTAAGAAAGATTTTGAAGGGAAACAATACGTAACAGAAATAAAAAACCCAGCCATACGAAAGACCATAAGCAAATTTAGACTATCTGACCATAAACTAGAGATAGAAACTCAGAGATATCATAGGCCAAAAAGGGGCCAGATGAAAGGATTTGTATAACGTGTGGGGAGGTGGAAGATGAAATACATTGTCTCATGAGCTGTAAACTAACCATAGATAAAAGAGAAAAACTATTTTCAAAAATATCGGAATATAACAAAACTTTTAATCGCTTAAACGATAAAGCAAAATTTATCTACTTATTGGGAAGTACTCAAATTTGTGATGAAAATGTTTATCAGTTTATAAATCAATGCTTGAAAAATAGCTACTCGATAAAAAAAATGAAAAACAGAACTTTTTATGATCTAATACAAATCGCGAAATCGGAACGGGTTGCACAGATATCGACTTTAAGATTTAGATTTATAATTAGATGTATAATATAGTAACTGTTTGTGTTGTCTTCTTTATGTTCTGTTTATAATGTCTGTCATTAGCTGCTTGACATATACAATAAACCATTGTAATAAGGCTTTTGATAGAAAATGAAATTGAAAAAAATTGAAATAAGCGCCAGTACGCTAATCTTTAAACTTCTGAGCCCATTTGTATGTCATAAACAGAGATTTCCTACAGCTTTCCACGCACTGTGTTTGCAACCCCAAAGCTACAATATTCTTCATACTTCAAGAGCTTCTTTCTCTAAGCTTTATAATCAAAAGACCAACACAGTATAAGACATTGGCTCTGGATAGCAAGGACATTGCATTCAGCTGTAACAAGTAAATTTTTCGTCCGATACTTTAACAGTTATGGTCTACATTGGCTTCATCCTTTACGTCACTTTGAACAACGTCATTTTTTAAGCATGAATCGAATTATAGCTATCAGGCGTATGTTAGTGAATTTAAGAACAGAAATTATCATGCTTCATTCTATGATTTTTGTTTGACCTTCAAGTCTAGTTCAATAACTTGAACTTCTATATCCTCTAGAGGTGCAGGACAACCTATCTTGGGGGATTAAAATCTATAAACCAATATAAAGTAAAGGCAATGAAGCTCTACTTTGAAAAATCAGACAAAGGGTTCAGAGGCAGGCCTCGTGAAACTATGGTTACGACATTGAATAAAGACATTACAAGAGCGAGATCAATGGAAGGGTCATTTCCAATACCAATTATTAGGAACAAGGGAGACCTTGAGCAAATAAGATCGAAAGCACAATGCCGTGCAGCATGGAGAAATATTCCAAACATAGTATTAGGCTAATAAACGAGCATATTGTACCTTATGGTTCTCAAGGCTGTTTTTGATATTATTTTGAAAATATTTCCTATATCCTCCAGAACTTCCACAGCAATTTTAAAACTTTCTAGGACTTTTTCGCACACACTCAGTAGTGTACAAAGGCCATTACCAGGAAAGCATCCCTTGACTGTTCCAGGCTTTCCAGGTTTTCGCAGACCTAAACCATAACTCACTGACTTTTCTACATTTTTCTTAACTTCAAACCATATTCCCTGACTTTTCCAGATTGTCAAAGCTTTTCAAACTCCTGATAACCATGCACGAAAACACTGAGCTCAATGGTTATACATTTGGAAAAGGAATACTCTACAGCCAGTATACAAGAACTTCAGTGTTTCACAATGTCACACATATGTGACGTTACCCCCTTCTGCCCACCCACTCCCCACCAATCGATCTTAGACTGGCTCTACGACAGTGCACATTTAAATTAGAAGCAAACAATACGCTACCGGCCTTTTATACCTGTCAATAATTTTATTTTCTGTATTACTTTGCGCATTTTGAAATACATGGTCTTAAATGAAGTTCTCAACTGCAACAGGAAGATTTCACCATTGTGTGAGACGCAAAATATGGCGGCCTAACAAAGCCTAATGACAATTTTAGCATCTTGACATGTTAGGCACTAGCGTAGTATGCACTCAACACCATAATAAAATGCAGGCCTTTTACTAGACAACTTACCTGATAAGGAAATATCTTGGAAGTATATAGTCTCCTGATAAAACGCTCACATTCAGTCAATAAAGTAACTGTCAGCGAGCGATGTCTAGCAAAGGCAAAACAAGGAAGCCAAAATGAGACTAAGTACTTCATGTGTATATGTACCCAATTCGACATACATTGTCTTGCCAGGCAGATGCTTGCAATGTGAGATATGAGGGGTGATATTAAAGACCTAATTCCAATGAAATAAAAAGTGAAATGGAGATTAGTTGAATTATATTGATTAATAGTCCTAAACTAGATTCATGAGATTACTAGATGGTCCATAGATAAAATAGCTTGAACTCCTACCCCCCCCCCCCAACTAAACTACATTTAGAGGTATTTACATATACTCATGGAGTTAGTAGATAATGGACTCTTGTAGATTGGTATAGCAAAAAGTCTACTTCATACACCAGTTGTCAGGCTCCATTTTCATTGTAATTAAGATATGATTTTCTGTAATCTATACTTCATTATAGTAGTTCTATGATAAATTATTGAAAGAGGAAGCTTATCAAGGTAAAATTTTCTATTATTCTGAAAGTTTCTTTCATTGTATCAAGTTGTCTGTAAAAGTTCTCATCAGCACAGTTTACATTGCTTCACATATGGCTTCATTGTCAATTTTTGTGAGAAATAGATTTCAATTTAATAACAACTTGTTCATGGCGTAATCAGGTCTGCACATTGCATATAGATTTATTGTCTGTTAGTTGACTTTAAGAATATATTAATTAGTGTCGTTTCCTGTTTGGTAGCAAGAAATAATGACTTGGATGCTAATACTGCAATCTTGTGTTTCACTATAGCACGAAAAAGCGGGAACATTGCTTTAGCATACTGAAAGCTTTTTTTCGTCCGACACTCGTCAGAGTATGAAACGTCGGATAGCGACCGAAAGGTGAAACGAAATATATAGCCAGATGCGGGTACACGTGATATGATGAATAATGCGTCTATTTGGCTCTATGATTGGCCAATTAGCACCTATTCACCATTGTTTACTTGAAGAGTCCAAGTGAAAAAACGAACTCTTTTTGTTTACACAAGACTGGGTTTTGAGTCTTGATGTAAACCGATTCCAAAACACCTAAATGAAAGGACGATCTTGCTTGCCCAATGATCCGAAAATTATCCTCTGTATATGTTTTGGCGCATCCTGGATTTGTAATAAGATGTTGTCCTATGGCCGAATCACTTTTCATTTTAGAAATAGAGTTTTTACACATACGAGGTGGCTGTTCTCTTGTTGTTGTGTTTTTCGTCCTGATGCTCGTGGGGACATGTTGTTTTATTCTGTCTGCTAGTCTCTGCGTGGTGCGCCCTACGTACCGAGCTTCACATCGGCACGAAAATTCGTAAACTACACAACTTTTTTGATTGGTAGGAACGCTATCTTTTTTAGCAGATGGTAGCATGACCCTAGTATTATAAACCACACGGGGCTTCACAGCATAGAAGCAAGATGTAATGGCTTTGTTAATTTGGTTTTCAAATTTTGAAGAAACATTTCCAATCCAGGGCAATTTTAGGTAGACCGGGCACTTTTCAGGACCAAACTGTTTTTCTGATGAAATGTTGGCTAGTTTTTCCTTAATGCAAGAAACAAGGACATCTTCTGGATATCCATTGCCTCTACACATCCCTCTTTTCAAAACCAGTAATGGGCAAAAATCATTCTCATATCGTGGTGTAAATGTGTGGAACAGTCTTGAACCTGAGGTCAAGCAGGCGCCCTCTTTATTTGCTTTTAAACTTCGGCTGTAAAGCTTGTAGGATAATTATGTTTTGATTTTAACTTTAACTTAGCGTTGTCATTAACTTTTTTATTTTCGTTTGTAGATTATATTAGCTGTAAATTGTAGACTTTAATATTTTTCTTTTATTTATTTATTTATTTGTTTCACGGCCCCCTGAAAAACGGCCTTTGCCGACGGGGTTACCGTGAATAAAGAATGAAAAATGAAATGAAATGAAATGAAATGGATATCCAGAAGATGTCCTTGTTTCTTGCATTAAGGAAAAACTAGCCAACATTTCATCAGAAAAACAGTTTGGTCCTGAAAAGTGCCCGGTCTACCTAAAATTGCCCTGGATTGGAAATGTTTCTTCAAAATTTGAAAACCAAATTAACAAAGCCATTACATCTTGCTTCTATGCTGTGAAGTCCCGTGTGGTTTATAATACTAGGGTCATGCTACCATCTGCTAAAAAAGATAGCGTTCCTACCAATCAAAAAAGTTGTGTAGTTTACGAATTTTCGTGCCGATGTGAAGCTCGGTACGTAGGGCGCACCACGCAGAGACTAGCAGACAGAATAAAACAACATGTCCCCACGAGCATCAGGACGAAAAACACAACAACAAGAGAACAGCCACCTCGTATGTGTAAAAACTCTATTTCTAAAATGAAAAGTGATTCGGCCATAGGACAACATCTTATTACAAATCCAGAATGCGCCAAAACATATACAGAGGATAATTTTCGGATCATTGGGCAAGCAAGATCGTCCTTTCATTTAGGTGTTTTGGAATCGGTTTACATCAAGACTCAAAACCCAGTCTTGTGTAAACAAAAAGAGTTCGTTTTTTCACTTGGACTCTTCAAGTAAACAATGGTGAATAGGTGCTAATTGGCCAATCATAGAGCCAAATAGACGCATTATTCATCATATCACGTGTACCCGCATCTGGCTATATATTTCGTTTCACCTTTCGGTCGCTATCCGACGTTTCACACTCTGACGAGTGTCGGACGAAAAAAAGCTTTCAGTATGCTAAAGCAATGTTCCCGCTTTTTCGTGCTATAGTGAAGTTCTGTAGTACCAACAGACTTTTCACGAATCTTGTGTTTACAACTAACTTTGCATAAATATTCGTTCCGCTCAGTATAAGTTTAGCAAATCAAACTTTGATGTCAATCTTTATTATTAGACAAGGGACTCAATCAATCAATCATTAAGTCAATAAATAAATAAATCAAGTAATCAAGTTATGGGTTCATTAAATATATGTACGCTCTAAAGGGGGACGACGGGGTACCAGAAAAGTGTACGAAAACGTACGAGGGGAGGAGGCTCTATTCAAAGAATGTCCGTACTGCCATGTAATTGTCAAACGTTAGGTACTTGGGAAGCATCTTAAATAGATAAAACTACATTTTTGAAATAATACGCGCAAGGTCGGTCTAACCAAGAAAAACCTTAACGTAGATTTGAGATTTCTGTTTGTATTACATTTTACGAACTTTGAAAATGGCGAGATAAACAATACCGTAAATCCTCGAATTAGCCTCCCACCCTCGAATAAGTTCACCTCGAATAAGCTCCCATGCTAGAGTTTGAAAATGTTAATAAGCCCCCCCCCCCTTGAATAAGCCCCCATCCTAGGTGATGATGAAGAATGTAGCAAAGACTAATGCTTAAATATAGACTGTTCATCTAACAGTATGGAGAAAAGGAGCTTTGGCAATAAGCATTTTATACGACATTTGTCAAATAATTTTAAAAGCCCCCCTCAAATATGTCCCTCTCGAATAAGACCCAATCCAAAAAGCAGCAGAAATAAATAAGCCCCCAGGGGCCTAATTCGAGGATTTACGATAGATTGAAATAATCAGGAGGAGCAATGAGTTAAAGGTACGTATGTAATTACATAATTCTTTACAGTTGGCTTTTTAACAAAAGAAACAGAAAATAGGAGAACGTACCATATTAATGCTAATTAAGCCCAAATTCTACTACAATGTAAAATATGAAAAGATAAAATAGATAAAACCTAATTAAAATGATACTTATTTTCAAGAACCCTACCCCTAATATAAAATCTTTACACGCCTTGCAGTTGCAAATATTTCCATCCCATGATATTAAACGTCTCTTGAACTCAGATAGAGTACTAGAATTTTTTATATCTTTCGGTAGAGAGGACCACAATATATAGCCTCTGTACATGACATCTTCGGTACCATACTTGGTGGTCACAATATTTGGCAACCGCAAATGATTATCACCTCGAAGGTTGTAATTGTTATGGTTTTCGAAAAAAACACCCTTCATGAACTCAGGACTGATGTTGTGTTTTGCTTTATAAATTTCAATCATTAGCAATTGCAGGTTGCGCTGGTGATTACTCAAATTTTCTTCTCTTTCTACTTCTAATTCTTTTCCATTATCTCTGCATACCAGTTTTAAGACTCTTTCCTGAATTCGATTTATTTTAGAATTGCTACCTCTGTCGTGAAACACCCACACAAAGCGAACTGATTAAATTGCGACTTAATAAAAGCATTCATTAAAGTCTCTATTTTAGCTGGATCCATCAAATAAGATACTCGAACAAGCGCGTTGAGCTTCTGGTTGGCTTTGTTACATATATCTTCAATAGAATGTACGCTTAGTGGGAAGGGGTACCTCCAATGCGTACAGGAGGGAGGGGATCCAAGCACGATGAACATTGAGCATATGTACCTTTTGAAAGACCCCTATCAATCAACTGATACTTAACTTTTATACGAAGCTGCAAATTGTGTCTTCTAACACCCTATTTATCTGCATTTAGTACTTCCTCTATACCTGCATCTGTTGTCTCTACAAGACAATTGAGAAGCTCCCCCCGTTCCTCGATAGAAATATGTGTCTGCGCACCCTGATGTAAATTGAATAAGGAGCAAATAGCCTCTGTTTGCATATAACGCTTTTAATGCATACGAGGTAAGTTCAATAGATCATCCATAAATGTGTTTTGTGCGAGCATGATTTGTATTTCATGAAACAAGGTTGCTTACTATGCATCATTGGAGGTCCTTTATCGTTACGTCGAGAAGTCAGGAACCTTGAATCCATGTTTACGCATTGGTTATTTGCTATACCAGTATTAATGAAACTTTGAACACGTGACATTACAAGCGCCAACTATAAAGCAAGTAGGCCCAAGTTCGTAAACAACGGAAATCTTTAGCTTTTGACACAGGTGAGCAATTTTAGTAGAGATATATATAGATTTATTCATATGCTTGCATTCCTTCTTATAGCTGATGAACTTTGAGTGACCTACGTCATGATAACATAGCTAAACATTTGTAATTCACATTCCTTAACCCTTTTTATAACAGTCAATAGCCAATTATATATGACAAAGGTGCATTTACATAGACTGCATAAATGATCTACAGGATGTCATTTTAATTTTTTTTATATAAATTATTGGCATTATTTCTTAACTAGGTTTCAAACTCATTCCCACGTCGTAAATTAGATTCTACAACATCAGCCTGAAACTAAAACTTATCAGAAATGTGTCGAATATGTCATGACTGCAGAAAATATTCGATTCAATATTCAACTTCAATAGGTACTGTAAATTCTCAAATTGGCACCCTTCTAAAAGACCAGATGGTAAAAGCCTTTACCAAACAACCCCCACCCTTTGAATAAGCACCACACCAAACCTTTAAAGTGCTAATACACCTGTTATGAATAAAAGAGTCATTCAATGAGCTTTGTAGGATTGTACCTGATATAATTATCTTCAATGGGAATCGGAGGATGCCTGGGGGCTTTTCGTAATATTTTATTTGATGTAAAGACTTTTATCACCAACAGGAAAATTACGCAGTAAGAAGAAATAACCTGACTGCTCAAAGCATCTGAGGGGCTCTATGGGGGCCTGAAGAATTTGTTGGGGGCAATTAGGAATTGAATTAGCCTCAATCTATGTCAGCTACGATACTGCTGCAAATAAGCCTTCCAATCAAATAATATCCCATCAAAAATTACCATAAGTTTGAGTGTATCAGTCATGGACCTATAACCCTTTATCATTCTTTAGTTAAATGTACTTAGCTTTACTCTTCCACATCAATCTCCCATGTCCAGGAATCCACATTAACTCCCATGTTAAAAATACTACATATGTTGAAATAGTTCTGCCTGTTCCTTTGGGAGCATTGATCAAAGGAGACTTTGTAATTTAACTATATCTTGTGGTTTTATATCAGTTAGATAACTGGTTTTAAATGTTCCTCAAATGTTTTTCGACATGCTATCTTTACTCCTACATTCCTTTTCTCAAATCTGACGTCACCTATTCCATGGATTTCTTGCTGATCATGATACTTATATTCTTGATGTCACGTGCTCTCCTAGCCGTAATCTTCTCCCTTTTCTGATTTTAAGTCATGCCAGCCAGGTGGAGTCAGTAAACTGTAAAAAGGAAATGACCAAATCAGTAAATTGGCATCCTTAAAATCATTAATCGGGGATAGCATCAAACTTTTTTCCTGAAGTGAAGATGTATCTACATAAAGCTACTTCTTGTATCATATTGTGTAAATTTCTCTTCATCTTTCTGTTTAATCTTTCCATGCTCTCAAGTGTTACATTCTATGTCAATTACAATAATATGATAATTTTGGTGTCTCTATAAGGAAGTGAGTTTCCTTCATGACAATTATTCTAATTTACAGTTTCTTAATTACTATTACTTTTCAAACCACTTGCCAAAATGAATGAATCAATTTAGCAAAGATTCGCTTTTTAAGATTTTTAAGAGTCAGCTACGTTAAAAATGTTGTCTGCTTTTTTTTTGTTTAGCTATACTTATCACTAATGCAAAAATTCAGACAATCACGGACTATTGTTTAGCTGCTTGCAGAAAATTTAGAATGATTTGTGACATTAGTCACTATTTTTTGGTTATAATCATCATCAATGTTAGAAAAACGTTACTTCTTTGGACTACACATCTATGAATAGTTTATTGTTATACCGTTTTAAAAAAACACTAAGATTATACTGTCTCATTTACATTAATCTGCAATCTTAGCTTTACTTTTGCTAGACATAGGCAAAGAAGGGAATGAGAATGTTTACAGTTCAATATGGATAGACAGCTGTCGACGTTAATACAGTTCTAAATTTGTATTGTGATATTGGAATCATCCGTCCTTACCGGCCTTCTTTGACATTTGCATTAGTCATTATTCTCATTAAACATTACAAGTTAAGTATAGTTACGTTTAGCTATTAATTATAATTGTAATAAGACATGATAAGTTAAGTTTATTAAAACTCTTTACCGTATTTACTCTAATATTCCCACCTCTCTAGTAATCCTGCCTTTATTTATTGTAGTTTGAGCGTACCTACATGATCTAATTCTTTATAACAGACATTATGAGACTGAAACACAACATGTGATTTTTTTGTACACGAATATAGCGAATATTCAAGTCGTTAATACACGATGAATTCAACTGCATCTGACTGTGTCTATGAAAACGAACAAATGACTATGACTATGATTAACGGTATGTAATTAACAATATGTAAAGCGGTAGTATCTCTAGGCACAATGACCACAGGGTGTCCATGTTTTCAAAATTATTTCATAGTTTGGAAGAATAATCCCTCCTCCTCAGTAATCCCGCACGCGGGATTGCTGTATAAATTATTTTTAAATACATTTATTTACTGGCATACATGTTACAAACTTTTTTGAATACTCAAAGTTACGTTTCGAATGCCGTGTTCCAACTTGAAATGAAACTTTAGCATTAACTTTAGCATTTAACTTTAACAGTTACTAAAACTATCACTCTTGATGTAATGCATTGGCTCTGTTAGTTTATTGAAGAATTTTGTCGTTTCGAACCTTCTTCACAGTGTATGGTTTTTACTCTGGTTTGCCACAATAATTTTTGAGAGCCCTGTTTTGTTGAAACAGTATCCTCAAACTAGACTTCAAGGCATTGACAAAATAATCCCGCCTCTCCAATATGCCCGATTCTCTAATAATCCCACCTTTTCTTCTTAGGTTGAAAGGCTAATCCTACAGCGGGAATATTAGAGTAAATATGGTATGTAATTTATCTGTATAGCTGGAATTAAGATAACGAATTGTGATACGAATAGAATAGATAAAACTTTTCAAAGGAAATTTGGATCATGCAATGACTATCACGTGATAATGTGCGTTAAATTTCACTTTGAAAAGGGCAATACATTGGTGCCTATAATTATAAGATCGCTAATAAATTTTGGTTAAATACATAAGGGAGCTGTAGCTGGCTATAAATGTTCGACTTTAGAGCCAGCTGATATGGGCGTATTTTACTGACTATTGGCTGACGACTGACAAGATAACAAATGCCGAAGAAACGAACCACGAATGTCGACCCAATATACGAAAGCCGTAAACTATAACGTAGAACAACAAAATATATTTAAGTTAATTTAAACATGCATAAGACGAAAGCGAAAATATATAACTAATAGCAACAAATAGAACTCGACTAATATCAACAAGAAGTACTTACATTGATATGTGCTCCATTCATGTTGCCAATACCATTACGCTATTAGGAATAACGATTGATTCTAAATTAAAATTTAACCAACATTTCCTCCAAATTTGTCAGAAAGCTAACAGCAAAATTAGTGCCTTTTATAGGATTTCAAAGTACCTTGATGAAAAACAATCACTTATCATCTACAACTCTTTTATAGCATCTCAGTTTAATTATTGCTCTATAATATGGATGTTTTGTGGAAAAGCTGCCAATAAAGAGCTCAACCGCAGCCACAAGAGAGCACTTCCAATTCTAGGAAATGACTATTCTTCTCCATTTGAAGAACTTCTACAAAAATCAAATGAATGTACAATTCACATAAAAAATTTAAAAAGATTAATGCTTGAGGTTTATAAATGTTTGAAAAGTGAAAACCCATCTTTTATGTGGAACATGTTCCAAGAAAAGAGTATTCAATATAATTTACGATCGAAAAACCTGCTCATGTTGTCTCAAACTAACACTATTAAATATGGAAATGATAGTATAGTTGTGCGAGGCAGCATCTTATGGAATTACCTTCCAAATGAAATTAAAAGCCAAACCTCCGTCTGCTCTTTTAAGAAACGTATAAAAATTGCAGTGGAGTGGATTGCAATTGTAAAATTTGTGAATAGTGAAGCTGTTATATACTTCGTGTACATTTTTTTAAAATATATTTTAGAGTATGTAAATAGTTGGTCTTAATTAGTTTCTTTAAAAGCTATATAAAACACCAACTTTAAATAATTTCATATTATTATATTATTATTATATAACGGTTCCACTTGCCAGTTAACGATGAATAACGAATACGAATAAAAAATTACGAATAACAATATGTTTGACCGCGTGTCTCTCGCAAACTAAAAAATCAAGGGATGAACTCAAGCACAACGGCGTTACTAATTAACGAGACAATAACAAGGATTTGACATTGAATTACACACAAATAAACAACACAAAAATGCACGCACCAGTCATAAAAAACAACCAAGCAGCCGTTACAGGAGCTGTCATTATTTATGGCCGGGGTGGGGACTGAAGAGAAAGCGGTATGTTCCCTTAAAACAATTTTACCCCACCATTTGCTAAAGTCAAAATTTCTTTACCCCAACTAAGGAAAACAATAAAGCAATTATAAATTTATGCTTAAACATGGTATATGTTTTTACACTACCGCCGTGGTAAAAATTATTCTTCTACCCCACCTTATACGGCTTATTTTTCAGTTACCCCACCATTTTATCTTCAGTTCCCACCACGGTCATAAATAATGACTGCTCCCTAAGTATACTTCCAGCAAGCATCAAAGTAAGGGCCTGTTTATATGGAGAAAATATTCCCGGCTACCCGAGACTATTTTACTTGCCGGGATCCCAGCATCCTATTGAAATCACTGTATTTTTTACCGTGCGTTTATATGAGACTTTATATAATCCCGGCTAGGTGAGACTATTTTCAGTTGCCGGGATCTCGGCTGAGAGAGCTGGGATCCCGGCATTCCGAGACTATTTTTCCTCATATAAACGCAAACTGAAAATAGTCCCGGCTTGCCGGGACTAAATTGCCGGCACTGCGCATGCGGCAAATCTGTTCACATTCACATGCGTATTCAACAAAACGAGGAAGCATGTCGGCAAGCCAAAACCGAGGAGCATTGCAAGAGTAGCATAAGTATATATTCCTTCAAAAAAATACTGCTTGCCGCCATTTCAATTTTCACCACCAAGATAAGCTTCGAGCCTCGCGGTGGCCGGTGAAGATAGTCCTGGGTAGCCGGGACTATTTCTTCATATAAACGAAAATGACAAATAGTCCCGGGGTGAAAATAGTCTCGGGTAGCCGGGATTAGTTCTTCATATAAACGAAAACGAAAAATAGTCCCAGGGTGAAAATAGTCTCGGGTAGCCGGGATTATTTCTTCATATAAACGAAAATGAAAAATAGTCCCGGGGTGAAAATAGTCTCGGGTAGCCGGGATTAGTTCTTCATATAAACGAAAACGAAAAATAGTCCCGGGGTGAAAATAGTCTAGGGTAGCCGGGATTATTTCTTCATATAAACGAAAATGAAAAATAGTCCCGGGGTGAAAATAGTCTCGGGTAGCCGGGATTATTTCTTCATATAAACGAAAATGAAAAATAGTCCCGGGGTGAAAATAGTCTCGGGTAGCCGGGATTAGTTCTTCATATAAACGAAAACGAAAAATAGTCCCGGGGTGAAAATAGTCTAGGGTAGCCGGGATTATTTCTTCATATAAACGAAAATGAAAAATAGTCCCGGGGTGAAAATAGTCTCGGGTAGCCGGGATTATTTCTTCATATAAACGAAACCAAAAAATAGTCCCGGGGTGAAAATAGTCTCGGGTAGCCGGGATTAGTTCTTCATATAAACGAAAACGAAAAATAGTCCCGGGGTGAAAATAGTCTAGGGTAGCCGGGATTATTTCTTCATATAAACGAAAATGAAAAATAGTCCCGGGGTGAAAATAGTCTCGGGTAGCCGGGATTATTTCTTCATATAAACGAAACCAAAAAATAGTCCCGGGGTGAAAATAGTCTCGGGTAGCCGGGATTAGTTCTTCATATAAACGAAAACGAAAAATAGTCCCGGGGTGAAAATAGTCTCGGGTAGCCGGGATTATTTCTTCATATAAACGAAAATGACAAATAGTCCCGGGGTGAAAATAGTCTCGGGTAGCCGGGATTATTGCTTCATATAAACGAAACCAAAAAATAGTCCCGGGGTGAAAATAGTCTCGGGTAGCCGGGATTAGTTCTTCATATAAACGAAAACGAAAAATAGTCCCGGGGTGAAAATAGTCTAGGGTAGCCGGGATTATTTCTTCATATAAACGAAAATGAAAAATAGTCCCGGGGTGAAAATAGTCTCGGGTAGCCGGGATTATTTCTTCATATAAACGAAAATGAAAAATAGTCCCGGGGTGAAAATAGTCTCGGGTAGCCGGGATTAGTTCTTCATATAAACGAAAACGAAAAATAGTCCCGGGGTGAAAATAGTCTAGGGTAGCCGGGATTATTTCTTCATATAAACGAAAATGAAAAATAGTCCCGGGGTGAAAATAGTCTCGGGTAGCCGGGATTATTTCTTCATATAAACGAAACCAAAAAATAGTCCCGGGGTGAAAATAGTCTCGGGTAGCCGGGATTAGTTCTTCATATAAACGAAAACGAAAAATAGTCCCGGGGTGAAAATAGTCTAGGGTAGCCGGGATTATTTCTTCATATAAACGAAAATGAAAAATAGTCCCGGGGTGAAAATAGTCTCGGGTAGCCGGGATTATTTCTTCATATAAACGAAACCAAAAAATAGTCCCGGGGTGAAAATAGTCTCGGGTAGCCGGGATTAGTTCTTCATATAAACGAAAACGACAAATAGTCCCGGGGTGAAAATAGTCTAGGGTAGCCGGGATTATTTCTTCATATAAACGAAAATGACAAATAGTCCCGGGGTGAAAATAGTCTCGGGTAGCCGGGATTATTGCTTCATATAAACGAAACCAAAAAATAGTCCCGGGGTGAAAATAGTCTCGGGTAGCCGGGATTAGTTCTTCATATAAACGAAAACGAAAAATAGTCCCGGGGTGAAAATAGTCTCGGGTAGCCGGGATTATTGCTTCATATAAACGAAACCAAAAAATAGTCCCGGGGTGAAAATAGTCTCGGGTAGCCGGGATTAGTTCTTCATATAAACGAAAACGAAAAATAGTCCCGGGGTGAAAATAGTCTAGGGTAGCCGGGATTATTTCTTCATATAAACGAAAATGAAAAATAGTCCCGGGGTGAAAATAGTCTCGGGTAGCCGGGATTATTTCTTCATATAAACGAAAATGAAAAATAGTCCCGGGGTGAAAATAGTCTCGGGTAGCCGGGATTAGTTCTTCATATAAACGAAAACGAAAAATAGTCCCGGGGTGAAAATAGTCTAGGGTAGCCGGGATTATTTCTTCATATAAACGAAAATGAAAAATAGTCCCGGGGTGAAAATAGTCTCGGGTAGCCGGGATTATTTCTTCATATAAACGAAACCAAAAAATAGTCCCGGGGTGAAAATAGTCTCGGGTAGCCGGGATTAGTTCTTCATATAAACGAAAACGAAAAATAGTCCCGGGGTGAAAATAGTCTAGGGTAGCCGGGATTATTTCTTCATATAAACGAAAATGAAAAATAGTCCCGGGGTGAAAATAGTCTCGGGTAGCCGGGATTATTTCTTCATATAAACGAAACCAAAAAATAGTCCCGGGGTGAAAATAGTCTCGGGTAGCC
Source organism: Mastigias papua (assembly GCA_964019165.1). Lineage (NCBI taxonomy): Eukaryota > Metazoa > Cnidaria > Scyphozoa > Rhizostomeae > Mastigiidae > Mastigias > Mastigias papua. The sequence goes on from OZ025271.1 coordinate 12,635,045, forward strand.
GGGATTAGTTCTTCATATAAACGAAAACGACAAATAGTCCCGGGGTGAAAATAGTCTAGGGTAGCCGGGATTATTTCTTCATATAAACGAAAATGACAAATAGTCCCGGGGTGAAAATAGTCTCGGGTAGCCGGGATTATTGCTTCATATAAACGAAACCAAAAAATAGTCCCGGGGTGAAAATAGTCTCGGGTAGCCGGGATTAGTTCTTCATATAAACGAAAACGAAAAATAGTCCCGGGGTGAAAATAGTCTCGGGTAGCCGGGATTATTTCTTCATATAAACGAAACCAAAAGATAGTCCCGGGGTGAAAATAGTCTCGGGTAGCCGGGATTAGTTCTTCATATAAACGAAAACGAAAAATAGTCCCGGGGTGAAAATAGTCTAGGGTAGCCGGGATTATTTCTTCATATAAACGAAAATGAAAAATAGTCCCGGGGTGAAAATAGTCTCGGGTAGCCGGGATTAGTTCTTCATATAAACGAAAACGAAAAATAGTCCCGGGGTGAAAATAGTCTAGGGTAGCCGGGATTATTTCTTCATATAAACGAAAATGAAAAATAGTCCCGGGGTGAAAATAGTCTCGGGTAGCCGGGATTATTTCTTCATATAAACGAAAATGAAAAATAGTCCCGGGGTGAAAATAGTCTCGGGTAGCCGGGATTAGTTCTTCATATAAACGAAAACGAAAAATAGTCCCAAGGTGAAAATAGTCTAGGGTAGCCGGGATTATTTCTTCATATAAACGAAAATGAAAAATAGTCCCGGGGTGAAAATAGTCTCGGGTAGCCGGGATTATTTCTTCATATAAACGAAACCAAAAAATAGTCCCGGGGTGAAAATAGTCTCGGGTAGCCGGGATTAGTTCTTCATATAAACGAAAACGAAAAATAGTCCCGGGGTGAAAGTAGTCTAGGGTAGCCGGGATTATTTCTTCATATAAACGAAAATGACAAATAGTCCTGGGGTGAAAATAGTCTCGGGTAGCCGGGATTATTGCTTCATATAAACGAAACCAAAAAATAGTCCCGGGGTGAAAATAGTCTCGGGTAGCCGGGATTAGTTCTTCATATAAACGAAAACGAAAAATAGTCCCGGGGTGAAAATAGTCTCGGGTAGCCGGGATTATTTCTTCATATAAACGAAACCAAAAAATAGTCCCGGGGTGAAAATAGTCTCGGGTAGCCGGGATTAGTTCTTCATATAAACGAAAACGAAAAATAGTCCCGGGGTGAAAATAGTCTAGGGTAGCCGGGATTATTTCTTCATATAAACGAAAATGAAAAATAGTCCCGGGGTGAAAATAGTCTAGGGTAGCCGGGATTATTTCTTCATATAAACGAAACCAAAAAATAGTCCCGGGGTGAAAATAGTCTCGGGTAGCCGGGATTAGTTCTTCATATAAACGAAAACGAAAAATAGTCCCGGGGTGAAAATAGTCTAGGGTAGCCGGGATTATTTCTTCATATAAACGAAAATGACAAATAGTCCCGGGGTGAAAATAGTCTCGGGTAGCCGGGATTATTGCTTCATATAAACGAAACCAAAAAATAGTCCCGGGGTGAAAATAGTCTCGGGTAGCCGGGATTAGTTCTTCATATAAACGAAAACGAAAAATAGTCCCGGGGTGAAAATAGTCTCGGGTAGCCGGGATTATTTCTTCATATAAACGAAAATGAAAAATAGTCCCGGGGTGAAAATAGTCTAGGGTAGCCGGGATTATTTCTTCATATAAACGAAAATGAAAAATAGTCCCGGGGTGAAAATAGTCTAGGGTAGCCGGGATTATTTCTTCATATAAACGAAACCAAAAAATAGTCCCGGGGTGAAAATAGTCTCGGGTAGCCGGGATTAGTTCTTCATATAAACGAAAACGAAAAATAGTCCCGGGGTGAAAATAGTCTAGGGTAGCCGGGATTATTTCTTCATATAAACGAAAATGACAAATAGTCCCGGGGTGAAAATAGTCTCGGGTAGCCGGGATTATTGCTTCATATAAACGAAACCAAAAAATAGTCCCGGGGTGAAAATAGTCTCGGGTAGCCGGGATTATTTCTTCATATAAACGAAACCAAAAAATAGTCCCGGGGTGAAAATAGTCTCGGGTAGCCGGGATTAGTTCTTCATATAAACGAAAACGAAAAATAGTCCCGGGGTGAAAATAGTCTAGGGTAGCCGGGATTATTTCTTCATATAAACGAAAATAAAAAATAGTCCCGGGGTGAAAATAGTCTCGGGTAGCCGGGATTATTTCTTCATATAAACGAAAATGAAAAATAGTCCCGGGGTGAAAATAGTCTCGGGTAGCCGGGATTATTTCTTCATATAAACGAAAATGAAAAATAGTCCCGGGGTGAAAATAGTCTCGGGTAGCCGGGATTAGTTCTTCATATAAACGAAAACGAAAAATAATCCCGGGGTGAAAATAGTCTCGGGTAGCCGGGGCTATTTTCTCCATATAAACAGGCCCTAAAATAGAAATCTTCGTGTATTTTTCTTGAAGATGAGTAAACAATCTTGATGAATGACAAAAACCTTTAGATAGATAGATTAACTGTGGTTGAAATAAGACAAAAGTTAGGTCAAAAGAAGACTTAATCAAAGTTCGTAACAATTGATAAACAATCATTAATTGGCTCTTTAACTTTGGTTACTTGCAGTGTCTTCTCGATTTCTTCTGTAGCTTTTTATCCATATCTGTATCCATCATTTCTTCTAAATTCCACCTCTTGTGAGCTTGTATCGTGCTATTTCTTCAGTTTAAGTTTAAACACTGGTGGGTATAGAAGCGGGCCGCAGAGCCATGACCGCCAAACAATGATAATTCATCATTTGATATTAAGTATGTATGGTATGTTGAGTCTGCAAAACGTGCCCATTAAAATTATCATAAAATAAATAATAGAGCATAATATGCAAAGTTTATCAAATGCAGTATGCCTTTCGTAACATATCAAACTGGACATACAGAAAATTCTATTTAGCATAATTAACATAGGAAGGAGAGTGTAGCCTTCTACAGTGATCATCTTGCAATTCCAACCGTTTTGTACACTGCCATTCGTACCTATTGTTCAATGGGAGTTACCATTGCATTGCCAATAGCATCTATATAGAAAAAGAAGCACGCTACATCATTGATGCATGGAGGGTAATATTGTCTCGCTTAGTAGGACATGGGGATCTCAACTTTGCTTCTGAAGCTTAGTACCACAAGCGATCCTTTTACTGTAAAGCGAAATATTGTAAGTAGGCCTAAATTGCCTGTGAAGCAGTTCTCAATTCAAGACTAAAATCATGATTGGAAAAGTTATGACAATATGGTGGGTAATCTGCAAGGTACTTTTGGACATTGTCGGTCTTTTGAAATGACTCAGTGGTCTATACTCTAGATGACTTTAGCTCTTTGCAGTTTTTCTTTTTAAATTTAAACGCTGGTGGATACAGAGGGGGGGCGGGAGGCATGGCCGCCAAACAATGAGAATTCATCATTTGAAGTTATGTATGTAAGGTATATTGAGTCTGCACCAGGTGTCCATTAACATTGTCATAATATGAATAATAGAGCATAGAGCTTTTTACCTCTAATTTACTTATCATTCTCGAATTATCGTATATTCGTATCCAAACGCAATGCTATTCGATGAATTCTCAATCTGGAAGATCTGCCCTTTTAACCATTGTGGAAGACAAAGCTCACAGAATTTTATGTCTTATAAGGAATAAGCATGCTCGGTCCTTCCATCTCACAAAGCAAAGTTATCCACATTACCAGGTGCAGTTCCTTAATCTTGTTTCCCCTAGCTTACAACTAAATTGTAAAAGACAAAATTGCCTTAGAATACTATATAGGTTTCTTTCATTAATAGGGCGGACTACTCTAATTGACTACTCTAGTTGCTTTGCCTACTCTAATTACAACAGAATGTTCTAAATTCTGTGTTAGCTACGCCCTTAGATAAGCCTATATATGATTCTATCCAATTGGCTCTCCTCAATGTTCGACGATAGATCCGTCCGAGTTTAATCATCATCCTAACAAGTTGATGACCCGAACCTTAATCTGCCTATCTATATATTGAATATCTATACATATCAGATATATCAGATAACTTATCATATGAAGCAGCAGCTCTTTAGGTTAAAAGCGTATGAAGATTGCATCAATTGGTGAATAAACTGTTCTTATGACACGTGATGCGGGTAATCCTGTAGATGGTAACAATATTGATTAACTGAAACGCATATTTTTATAAGAAACCTAGCTTATGGCCTAGTTATGAAAGCTTCTTATTCTCAGACATACAGTCAACTCTCTCTAAGCAGACACTTCAATAAAGTGGACACCTCTTAAAAAAGACCTCTACCGGAAGTCCCTGCCAAAGCCAATAGGAAATGCTTTATTTTCGTATTCTGTGAGACAGATACCTCGTTATGATGGACAGCGGTTACAACTGCTTAATCTCAAACGCATAAAACACTTCAAAGAAGCGGGCACTATGAAATTAATTTTGTTTCAAAACAATTATTTAAGCAAAAAGTTATAAAAAAGAGGATCACAAAGCATGTTGGAAATTGAATATCACTTCTGATGCCGGTGGTTCTTTTCATTTTCGAGACTTTCATTCTCTGTTGACACACCCGATTGGTGAGTTCTCCTATGCGATGAAACACGCAAGAGTCAAATAGAAAGTGCAGAGAAATTTGTGTCGACAGTGATGACAGCAATGACGATGAGCCAGTAATAGAAGAAAATTACTAAAGTCCCCAAAAATTCGTGTTGCTATTCAAATGGTAGAAAAATTGATGCAGTTTGCAAAGAATGATCTGGAAAACGAAGAGATTGCCATATGTTTGGGTTCAGTCTGCAGATTACTTAAGGAAGAGAACCCACCATCTCAAGAAGACAAATATTAATGACTACTCTTTTTAGGAAATGTTTTGTATAAATACTCTATTTGATGGGTCAGAATTTATTTATTAAATTGATGAGAACTTCTTTTATATTTGAGCCCCTCGGCAACTCAGATATGGCAGTTGTCTATAAAGCAGACACCTCTTTACAACGGACGCTTCTTCAAAATTGAGAGGGTGTTCGCTTTAGAGAGAGCTGATTATATTTTGATTAAAGCTTAGCACTATAAGTCCATTAACAGTTTCGTAATTTCAATTGCACATTTAGTGCTATAGACTTTGTTAGTGTCCAGTGTTATGCAAGTCACTATGGACACTGGAAGTTTCATCAGAAACCCGACTATCAATCACTTGCTACATGGTTTGCACTCAACTCAGGTCAATTTCCATTCATAATTCTGAACTTCTTGCCATGATAAGAATAGTCCAAATTTACAAGTCACCTTAGGATTTGGTTGTTAGTAGCAAAGTCTCATTAGATGTTTTGGCCTTCTACATGCAGCTCTCTTATAGAGTGGTTCCATAAAACAAAGGGCCTGTACTTGTAAAGAATGTTATCGCATATTTTCATTGGTGACAGATTGCTTATTTCTATCCATGTACTGCATAAAAATAAAACAGATAGTATCATATACACAAAACATTGTACACAATTGAGATATATTGTTGTCTGATTGATAAAATGTTAATACCGAGCAACATAGACATATAATTAAACCTAGAAAGTGATATTAACATTGTAGGAATTAGAGATATTAAGTGTAACAAATAGAGCTGAATATAATGTATATGATATCATTCTTAACATTCCATAGTTCATGCATAACCCCAGAAGGACAGGGAAGTCAACGTATATAATTGATATTAGCAACGCTGTCTCATCGTCAAATCACATTCCATTCGATATTTTTAAGCTTCATTTATGTTACATTGTTGATTATGTTACATTGTTAATGTTATATTGATCAATTCTCTGTTACTTATTAGGCGTATATATTAATATATTCTATAATGTTACACAATTCTGTTGTGTTCTAGATCTCCGTATATTTATTTTTAGACCTTAAATGCCTCTGTTACATCATACTTAGTTCCGTCCTTGTCTTTCCTTAGATTTCATCTAGATCAGTTACCTGAGAGACAGTTCAACATCTTTATCAAAATTCTGCATCACATCTAACAACAAACACACAATTTCATCTCATTGAAGTTGAGATATCACTCCCAGATGTTTCGAAGTTGACTTTAGATGAGAGGTGAGTAATAAGATGTGAATTAACTCATTACATTGCTTTGTGATTGATTCTCTTCTATTAATTATGCTTATTTATGTCTTACATACGTATGTCTACATGTTGACATACTTTGTCATACTTTGTACATTCATATGGATTAACATCTATCTGAAAATATATTACATTAAATTGAAAAATTAGAAAATAATAATTAAATGATTGTTATGTGTCATTAAGATAGTTACAGATGACTGTTTGTTCATTAATGGTGTTTTTTAATAGTAGATATAAGGCGAATAAATACGACAATATTTGTCAATTTTCAAGACATATTTCAGATTGTCCAAATCCATCATCAGTAGCTAAATACAATGAGAAACTTCTAGGTACATGAAAAACGCTAAATCATCAATCGAATGTATATTAATCGAAAAAGGAATCAATGTAGCAAAAAGGAGTGCAACTCACTTTCTCACTCACTTCTCAAACTCACTTTCTTTTGACTGGTAAAGTCTATGACCAAATAGATGGTGTTGCTATGGGCTCATAACTTGTACCTGTGCTAACTAATCTATTCCTAGGCAGTGGCGAAGCGTCAGGGTATTCAAGGTATTCAGTGAATACCCTACAATTTGCAGAAAAAATAATAATCTGCATTATGTTGCAATAACAGTACTATTTCTCAAATGCTCATTCAAATGGCAAATTTAATTCCTTTTAACGAGTTTACCTGCCTTAATATTCAAGCTGTGTAAGTGTGCAGACATGAATCGTTTGGAAGCAAGCAGATTTGTGAAGGTAATGCAGAAGACAGAACAAGAACTTTATGTTAAACAGAAGTTCGTCACGAATACGCAGTGAATCCCGGTAGGGTGTTTCCATCAATCAAAATGCTCCATTTCATGAATAGAATTTTCTTTAATGAGCGAAAACAATCTCAAAATACGCTGAGAAATGGCCAGCGTCCAGCCTCATATTTCTATAGCCTCACATAGAGGCTTATAAACAATGAGCTTGAGTACTTGGAGTGGAGGAGTAGTTATCGAATACTAAGTAAATATGACACGTGAAATTTATAATAGGAGAGTTGAAATACTGAATTTTTAGCAAGAAAGTTCTGGTCAGATGTAAATTATGTCATGTGGCAGCAACAGCAAGAAAGACAAGTGAAAAGTAGGTAGCTCGTAGAGGTTCAGTCGCACGTAGGCCAAGTTCCTCAATGTCTCATTTTGCGGTGTTAGGAGGAGCCTATAACTGTTTTAATTTTGTGAATATTATAACGATAGACGTCAAGCATTCCCCTATTTTTCTAAATATATGTAAGTTCCCTAGCTTAGTTTCTTTCTGTTTACATAATGCGTACTGCTAGCTTTGCACAATTCAAAGGTATGCAGAGTCATGTGATGTTGTCCCTATCAACATTCTGATTTATTAGTCATTCTCTGCTATTGTCCAGTTGCTATTGTAAAGAGTGTTCTTTTGTTAAGGCTTCGAGAACCTTATAGGCTTTGTTGTTATAGGCCCTGTTCATGATTTGGTAGATGGATTTAACTTGACTATGGGGGAATAAGCGGTGGTGATATCGTCACATCGCTGATTCAAACCACATTCTCAAAATTATCACTTGCTGAAAAAGAGGATTATTGATAAGGGGAGATCGAAGCCTTGCAATAACATCACACGGTCTAGATATAACGTCTAGTATTAATTTTCGGTTCCTTTCTGTTATGTGACCATGACCGACTGATGAATACAGGGTAGGAGATTGAGTTTTTGTACTAGATATTTATGTTCAGGGCGATAAATGCCACGGGACGTCAACTAGCCACACCAAGCCACACCCAGCCACACCCTATGCTAGAATACCCTGTCGAAAAAGTCACGCTACGCCACTGTTCCTAGGCCATCATGAAGATATATGGCTTAATCAGTATCAAAGTCCTCCTGTTCAGTTTTATCGACGCTTTGTTGATGATTGATTTTGTCCTTTTAATACTGAGCATGATACATTATCACTTTTTGATGTTCTCAGCTCACAAAGCGCAAACATCAAATTCATTGTTACAAAGGAAAATAATATAATGTTGGCTTTTCTTGATGTCTGTATTAATAATAAAGACCCATCCTGTCTCTTAACATCATTACATCCTATAAATACATTTACTCGGTTGCTTAATAATCTTTTCAGCTTTTCTTCCTTTTCTTATAAGATTGGTCTTATTCGTACATTAGTAGGTAGAGCTTACAAAATTAATAATAGCCTTCTTAACTTTAATGAGGATGCTAATAAACTCTATTTTATATTTAAAAATATCAATACCCTGAATATTTAATAAGCCGGGTAGTCAAATCGGATTTTGATAATGCTGATAGCTCTAAAACCTCAACTTTACCTACTGATATTTATATTGTTTATTTTAAGCTGCCATATCTTAAGCTCTCCAATTTTATCCAAGGCAAGACACAAATGGTTGTCAATAAATATTGTACCAATCCTAAACTGCAACTACAATTTTCTTCCTTTAAGATTAAAAATTTGCTATCGGTTAAGGATCATGTGCCTAGATCGCTCCGCTCTTATGTAGTGTATAGATTTAACTGTATCGGATGCAATTACGTGCAGATTGGCGAAACAAGTCAACATTTATCTACTCGAGTACGTGAGTATATATTAACTGATAAAAATTATAATATCTGTAAACATCTTTAAAAGTTCAGTTGATTGCAAAGAGGCTTGCACCAGTCGACCAAGAACACCAGTTGTTTCGTGTCACAGGCATACTTGTGGCATCTGAGCTCCGACCTACAGTAGTTTTTAATTTATGTGTTCAAATGGCCCCGGAGTAGTCATAGTCGTGTGCTCCCTGGGGTATCGTTTTAGTAGTATTGTAGTGTGTAATTTTTGCCAGTAGTCTAAATTTGTATCGTGACTTTGGATTTTAAACAGGAAGAGGCTTGCAACGATACTTGTTATAAAGTGTTGGATTCTACAAACACTCCATCCCCCGCCATACAAGACAAAATTCTACTGTTTTAATAAGGTCTATTTTCATTCTTATATGGCATGCAATTTGACTTTATAAGGTCAATTTATAAAGTCTTCTGCTATTATAAGGCCTAATTTCTCAATACTTATTTTTATAAAGTCTGATTATATAAAGCGTGTTTTCATAGAGTGTATTTTCATAAAGTGTATTCCTATGAATAGTGATTTTATAAGGTCTCATTTCTCATAAAGTCTAATTTCTTATAAAATGTATTTTTATGGACTGTGTGTTTCCTAAAGTGTGTTTTTATATGGTCTAATGTTTCATAAGGTCTAATATTTCATAAGGTTTAATATTTATGAGCTCTGGTTTATGAGCATGCGCAACGGTGGTAACTTTAGCGGAACAAAAATGGCGCAGAGACAGCATGTTGACAAGGACGCCGAGGAAAAGGTGAAGTCCCTTGTTGGCAGCATTCTATTCAGTTCTTCCGTACCAAGGAAGTTGTGTTACTACCAGATTCGAAGGCAGAGCTGGTTTTGAGGCCTCCAAGAAAGGCTGTGCTCATGGAGATGGGTTTTGTGTTGAGTGAGCTGATGATCAATAAAGGATGGTCAGAACAGGAAGTTATAGAATACCTGGAGGGGTGCTTCAAGAAAAATTGCAGGATCTACTATCTTTTTCAATGTCATTTAGGTGAGTGACTTCTGTGTCTTTAATGCTATGCAGAATTGCTGTTTGAAAGTCTACTGATAAGTGTGTGTGATTTTTTTTACGTGCAAACTCTGTATGTATTCAGACAGTGGCATAGCTAGGGTCAATTTTTGGTGAGGGGGGCAAAAGAAAAAGTCTGGGAGGGAGAATTCTGGGGGAAGGCAAAAACGTATTCTACAGAAATAGCAGTTTAATTGGTTTATCAACAAAGAAAGTATTACAAGAATGATTTTTTGACACTAAGAATCTCTTTTTATGATAGAAGTGCAGAATTTTTGTAGATGTGTTCTTTTCGCAGACAAAACTTTTGCTATTGGGGTGACCAGCCCCGGCCCCCTAGCTACATCACTGTTTTCAGATCTCACCCAAAAGGGGTAAGTATTATTGCCTACTGATGTCACAAATAGTTATTTCCCTGGAAAGTGTTGTAAGAAGTATTAGAGTATCCTTTCCATGATTTAAATGGAATTTAGATCACACATACTTATCAGTAGACTTTCAAACAGCAATTCTGCATAGCATCAAAGACACAGAAGTCACTCACCTAAATGACATTGAAAAAGATAGTAGATCCTGCAATTTTTCTTGAAGCACCCCTCCAGGTATTCTATAACTTCCTGTTCTGACCATCCTTTATTGATCATCAGCTCACTCAACACAAAACCCATCTCCATGAGCACAGCCTTTCTTGGAGGCCTCAAAACCAGCTCTGCCTTCGAATCTGGTAGTAACACAACTTCCTTGGTACGGAAGAACTGAATAGAATGCTGCCAACGAGGGACTTCACCTTTTCCTCGGCGTCCTTGTCAACATGCTGTCTCTGCGCCATTTTTGTTCCGCTAAAGTTACCACCATTGCGCATGCTCATAAACCAGAGCTCATAAATATTAGACCTTATGAAATATTAGACCTTATGAAACATTAGACCATATAAAAACACACTTTAGGAAACACACAGTCCATAAAAATACATTTTATAAGAAATTAGACTTTATGAGAAATGAGACCTTATAAAATCACTATTCATAGGAATACACTTTATGAAAATACACTCTATGAAAACACGCTTTATATAATCAGACTTTATAAAGATAAATATTGAGAAATTAGGCCTTATAATAGCAGAAGACTTTATAAATTGACCTTATAAAGTCAAATTGTATGCCATATAAGAATGAAAATAGACCTTATTAAAACAGTAGAATTTTGTCTTGTATGGCGGGTCCGTAAAAACTAAAAATTAAAAAGGTATCGCACATCTTGTGTGAAAGGCCCTGATTTAAATAAGCAGATTCAGCATTATAACTTTTCCGTAAGCCTTTAGCACTTTTTCTATAACCGGTTCATTCCTTTTCGTTACATTGATTCCTTTTTTGATTAATATATTCATTCGATTGATGATTTAACATTTATTTATGTGTCTAGGAGTTTTTCATTGCACTTAGCAACTGATGATGGATTGGAACAATCCGAAACATGTCTTGTAAATTGAAAAATATTGTTGCATTTATTCGTCTCATATCTACTTTTAGAATATCGATATATAGTTTGTTTTATTACTAAAATAACACTATGTAACACAAGGAAGCATCTTTAACATATTAACTGCAGTGAAACTCAAGTACTTTTTATATGATTTGTAAACTGTCCTCACGAAAGTATCCGGATACTTTTGAATCTGGTTGCGAATTATCTGCGAGAAAGATTTTGTGTACGAATTTCAAAAGCAATGTTCATGAAAACCCCTTCATCAACCGCCCCTAAACTTTACTTGAAGCATCTTCAGTCTTTAGAACTGCTTATTGCTACAAACATTTGACTTTATCAACATTTTAGCAAACGCTACGAAGAGTTTTTAATAAAGATGGTAGCGATCATACTGAAAGAGCTAACTTACGAACAGAGGTTAGAAATACTATTTTATCATAATAATGAGAATAGATATCGCCACTTTTAGATTTTTAGACCTCAGTTGCATACCTTAAATCTGTTGCTGTCGACATCTGTAAAAAACTTGGAATAAACAAGAAGTATAAAAAAGTCAACCTTTGCTGAGGTCAAAACAACTGACTGCCCATTCGCAGAAAACAACGAATTCAGGCTGTGGAATAGGACTCCTATTGTTAGTTGAAATAATCTTTTCTGAAACCCTTCCAAAATCAATAAAGAGTAACAAAATGTTGCAGAATTTCTGAGCTTATTAATAGTAATTCTTTTATCTGAAATAAGAAGCCTGTACGATGCAAGCCTTACGCAAGTCAACCGATCTCAATTTTACGATAGCATCACCTATGATGTCGCGAGAGTTCTTTGCCTTCCTGACCTTAGCATTTTTCTACGCTTCTTGTCTTTCCACAGTTTTTGCAAATATCGACAGCACCATCTTTAAGGTATCTGGTGATGTCTAAAAGTTTTTATGATATCTTTTTCCATACTAATTGGAAATATTATCTTTTTCGGATACTTTAGAACTTGGTTGCGAATTTTCTGCGAGAAAGATTTCAAAAGCAATTTTCATGAAATCCCCTTCATCAACCGCCCCTAAACTTTACTTGAAGCATCTTCTGCCTTTCGACTTGGTTATTACTACAAAAATTTGATTTTATCAAAGTGTAAGCAAACGCTCCGAAGAGTCTTTTATAAAGATGGTAGCCATCATACGAAAAAGCCATATAGTACAAGAGAGGCCCCCACTTTCATGTTTTCCATATTCGACGCATAATTGTTCTTTATACTCTTCAGCATCTGCGCATGCACATTCTGCATTCACATTTACACATATCATATAGTACAAGAGAGGCCCCCACTTCCATGTTGTCCATATTCAATGCATAATTGTTCTTTATACCCTACAGCATCTGCGCATGCACATTCTGCATTTACATATAAACACCTATATGAAGATATTGTAGACATTCTATCTCACCTTACAGCACATGAACATGTTCATTTGTTATACAGTTACCTATTTAATGAGTATTTTTGATACAGTTTTAGTATTACCGCATGCTACGACATGTCTCAAGTGCTTATATGGTGTAATTGTCATTATCTGTTCATTAGTGTTCAAGCATAGCGCTTGTGCATTGTCTTTGTTACATGTATCCCAGGGGAGTTATACATGTGTGATGTCGCGTCATGTTTATTGTTCTGCTGAGCATAGTTGAATTGTACTTATAGAGTACATGTTTTGGCAGTTAATATTTGAAAATGTGAGAGTTAATATTTAAGCAGCTCCTAGAGTCGTAGTTTCAAGCATTGAAAACAAGGTCTAAACAAAATAGTGTTGGCAGAGCCATTTTGTTACAATTTATAATATAAACTTATACGTTAATTACACAATAATCTATATAAGCATACTTTCTATTAACATCTTAAAGGCATTTTCAATAACACTGGTAAGCAGCAAAATTACTTAGGAAATACAAGAAGTCAATCTTGCCTACTTCTAGTTCGCTGAGCACAAAAATGAGCTTTAACTTTGCTGATTGGCTCTAGTTTTCAAGTTATGGCTCTATGCAAGAGTTTGCATAACCCCACCTGTCGGCAAAGGCTTGTCAAGAAAGAAGAAACAGCATATTCAATATTCTAACATCAACCATGCATCCAGTAACGCATTGAGAAACACTTCCTGTACCTGCTGAGGTACCTCAGAAATTTATACTTGATTCGAACGGAAGGGTAAAGTGTAAGTTCGAAGAGTAGTAGTCGATTGTCAATATGACGGACATCATATTTTCTAGCACCTTCTTCCGACGAACCATATCTCATAACTTAGGATATGCAGTCCATGTGAAGGAGATAAACTATGATCAACATTAGTGGCAGCTGAATGGAAATGTAAAGGTAATAACTCTGTTGATGAATCTCCGAATAGTTCAAATGACTGTTGCGAGAAGAACAGCCAACATCTGCCACTCATTGAATCCACTTAATTTATTTTTGCCACCATTGCACATAAAACAGGGGTTAATGAAAAGCTCTTTGAAGGCCGTAGATAAACATGGACAGTTTTCATTTACATCATTACAAAGTTCGCCAAATTGACTGAAGCTAAAATAAAACAGTTGTATCTATAGGTCCTTGGATATGGCAGCTAATCCATGAAAGTTAATTTGACCAAGCACCATCTGAAACAGAGAAAATTATATTAGGAAGATTTAAGTTGGTGGGCACAAAATTTCTAGGGAACAAAACAGCAGAGGGCTTCAGGGAATTTATGTCGATTCGCATAGAAGTATACAGATGTATGGGGTGCAATATGTTACTTAAATCTTATCGTCAGATTCTCATCTGGATTTCTTTCCATTTAGCTTTCGAGCAGTGAGTTGTGAGGATGGCATACGATTTCACCAAGATATGTCTGCAGAGGAACAGAGATACCAGGAAAATTGGAGCCCGTCAATACTTGCAGACTTTCATTGGATGGCAGTGAAGGATGGCCACAGATGCTGTGCGCAAGCAACAAGCGAAACGACGAAGAAAAGACATTAAATAGCAAGTTAATTTGTTTGTTCTATGCTCATTGTTCTAAACGTATGCAATGATGACATTGATTATGTAGCTCAGCTTTTACTACTGTATTCAGTGGTGCACCATGCCTACTAAATATACATCCACTTGCATAAATAAACCTTTTGTATCCTGTAAGCTATAGCCAATCAATTTTAACTGCCAGTCTTCAATTCAGTAGCTGATGAAAGTATATAAGAAGTCATGCTTTTTATTAGCGAAGCAATCAACTTTTGAAAACTTGTTCACCAGTGTAATCTGTGCTATATTCATACACACTCATATATGCTTATACTTCTTGAGCTTGTTGTTGGCATCCATATTTCTGGCTCCGAAGGTTACTTTAATGGTTCTCATATACAATTTTCATACCATCTTTTCGTCCCTTAGACATTAATTTTCATAAAGACAGAGTAGACATTCTCCTTCTCCATATTCTGCAGGGTTTGCATGCACCCGCTTGTCCAATTGAAACATATATTTGTGGGCTCTTTTTGACATTCCCTGTCTTCATATCATGAAAATCTTCCAATAATTGGCTGTTCAATAGACTCTCTCCTTTTCCAATTGATAGACAGTCTAATTGTTTACATTCTGCAGAATTTCCAATATTGCGTCATCCCATAGACGACTCACTTTTTTGAGAATAGCTTAGACATTCTCCTCCTCCACATTCTGCAGAATTGTTTAATAGACACTTAGTAGTGTGGGCATATTTTAAATGATTCTAAGTCTTCTGATAATGAAGAGTTTAAGCATATTTATACCTTCAATAGTCACATTTGTTGCATATAGTAGTAGACTGCCTAGATATTCATCCTCTGCAGAACATAGACACTCATTTCATTTCAACATGTCCTCTCGTCACATAGACACTCATTTCTATCTGGGTACATTAGCATTCTAATTCTTTTCTTTCTGCTAAATTTTGACATATCATATTGCCTACTGGGCATTCAACTTTATGTAGATAGTTGCGTCCTTTATATTTGTCATATTCTGCATCATTCACATACTTGTTTTCCATTCGTTCAGTAGAGACTTTTCCATGTTGATTGTTTAGAAATTCTGATTCCTTATAATCTGCCAAATTTGGACATAGCCTCTCTTACAACAGAAACTCATTTTATGCAGACAGTTAAGATATTATAAGTCATCATTTTCTGCAGACATTCTAAATATCCTTGTCTACAATGGATACTCTTACTTATATCTAGATATTAGATAATTTAATTCTTCATATTCTGCAGAATTTGCAAATTTCCATTTCTTCCATGGAAAGTCATTTCCATATTGGGTAATTTAGACATTCTCTTTCTCCATATAATGAAGTCATTACATGTATCCATTTGCACAATAAATGCGCATCTTTGCATGCAGATAGCTTACACATTGTAATTTTAGCTATTTTAGTTTTTGATATTTGATTTTATTCTGCGGAACTTCGACATATCCTTTCTTCCATTAGAAACTCATGTTTTTGCAGATAATTTAGATATTATAATTCGTCGTATTCTATTTGGCACAATTTTCGCGTATCCATTCATTACTAAAACGCTCATTTTTATGCACATGTTTTCGATATTCCAGTTCATCATATATTCCCAATATATTTTTATGTTCATATACATGACTTTATAATTCTCCATTTTCTACATAATTTGCACATATTAATTCGTCCAATAGACACTCACTCATTTATTGTACGTAAAGTAGGCATCCTCCTGCGTAGTGTACATTATTTGCATGCGTCCATTTTTCCACTACACAGTTATTTGTATGCAGCTATATTAAACATTCTAATACGTCATGTTCTGCAGAATTTGCGCATATCTTCTCATATAATAAACATTTGTTACAGTATATAGTTTATACATGTATAAAATTAGGAGAACTAGGAGAATGTCTTAATGGGCGAGTGGCAAAGTGGTTAGAGCGCTTGACTTCTGTGCGAAACATCGATGGTTCGAGCCGAACCTTCGGATCACAGTTGGGATGCTCGCTCGCTGTTCACGCAGCAGCAAATGGGTACCTGATGGCAACACTGGGGAAGTTAAAGACGGCGAGGAAAGGAACTGGCCACCCTACCTCACTATAACGGCTGCTCAGGATAAGTGTCCCTCTAACGGGCATTCCCCAATGCACGAAATCGTACATGGGATTCACCATTACCTAGGAGAATGTCTACTTTATGCACAATAAGTGATTTTCTGTGGCTCGATTAGATATGCAAAAATTCTGCAAAAACTAACCAAGAAGAATGTTTAAACTATACCCATAGCATATCCAATAGTCCATTATACATTTACATTTATATAGATATTTATGACATTCTAATTGTTCATTTTCTTCCAAAATAAGACATACTCCTTTGTCCAAAAGACACTCATCTTTTGAATATAGTTTAGACATTCTCATTGTTCATATCTCGTCTAACGTGATCATATCATTTCATCCAATAGACACTCATGTTTACGTCAACAGCTCAATCATTCTAATCGATTAGTTCTTGCTGAATGTTCACATGTCTATTCGTCTCACAGACCCTCAATTATTACAAGTAGACGTTCTTCTTCTGCATATTCTGCAGAATGTGCACGTATCCATTGATTCAGTAGACACTTATGTTTATGCAGGTAGTTGTCAAATTCTGATTTTTCACTTTCTAGTGAATTTGCGCAGATCTTCTAACAGACACTCAATTGTATGTATATAGCACAGGTCCATTTGTATAGTACACATCGATTTGCACATATCCATTTGAACAATAGATACGGTTATTGTATATAGTTCAGATACAGTAATGCTTGCGTTTTTTGCAGAATTGGCACAGATCTTTTCGTCTAATAGACACTGCAATGTAGTGTATTGTTTAGATGTTAGAACTCACAAGACTCAGAAGAAAATAGATATGTCTTTTCTTCCAGTAGATACTCATTGTTGTTGTTGTTGTGTGCATATGTTATATAATCAAATCGCTAAGTTCTGCAGATTTTGAACATTCCCATAATTTCTTTATGCATTCTTCTCAGTTTACATACATTAAAAAGTCTACATGTTTGTATTCTACAAAACTTCTACCTTTCCATACTGTACAAATGCTTTTATTTAGATAGTGTACACATTCCACTTCATTACATTCTGCTGATTGACATTTTCCTTCAAATTTTACAAAACGTTATCATATCTTCTTTTCCACAGGACACTAATTTTTATGTGGATTGTTTACACATTCAAGTTTTTCGCATTCTCTAGAATCTGCGCTTCTCAATTCACCCTATACACAGTCACTTGTATGCATATCTAATTCTTTATTGTGCTGCGAGATGTGCACAAGTCTTTTCACTTTTTGACATTCATTTCCTTGTGCATATTGTAGACACTCTGGCTCTATACCTTCAGCAGAAAGAAAATTAAATCTTTCAGCATACATTCATTTTCATTCCATATAATTCATTTCATATATTTCATATAACTCTGTTAGAACTTTATCATTGAGAAGTATCTTTTAATAATAATCTTTACAATTTCAATACCCACATAGTTGACATAAGAAAAATGCAGTTAAATCACGTGTGTCTTATTGTTTGCAAACACAAATATACATTTTGTTATAAGAAACATGTCTATAAAAACACGAGGCTGAAATTAGCCAAAAGTTAAGAAACATTTAAGAAACATGGTCAGGCTGAGCTTTGAAAGTAAACTTTAAAAAACAGTTGTGGTAGGAAATTTTTTATAGGATAGAATAATTTCACATGACATCCATCTCTTAACTGTTTGTTAACTGCTGTATGAAATTGTTTTAAGAAGTTTGCAAAGGACCATCAGTGCTTCCATCATCATCTAATTCTACACTCATTTCTGCCTTCAATCCATCACTCTCGATCATGTTGATAGGCTCGTCTCCAACAATCTGTGGCAAAACATCATCCAACTCCTGGTTATCTTGAGTGCTTGATGTTTGATCTAGAGTGAAGACTGGCGGAACGAGGTAATTTGATAGACCCTCTGACTGCACTATGTTGTCATCGATGTTTGTTTCTATTACAAGCTTCAAGAATTTTAAGAAACATTTAAGAAACATTTGAGGCTGGAATTAGCAATCTATTATGAAACATCCAGGCTGAAAGCAGAATGTTTGTTTCTTGTAAAAATCACGTGTACTCAAGTTTTTTCGTTTCATTTCAGGATTGTGACATGAAACATTGAGAAGACTGTTCAACAAACGAACTTGAATTAACATGACACTTTAGTTATCAATGTTATATAATGTGACAGTGTATACATAAGTTTAGGATATTAGGCCATATCTTTGTGATAGACGAACTTCTACAGTCAACTGGAGATGTGTGCAACTGTCGATATGCTGTTTAAAACATCAATGGCCTTTTTTGTTTTTTTTATGTAATGTTTTAGGGCAATATATGCTATTTGTGCTGTTTTATGTTACCTAGTTTTGTTTTAAAGGAAGAATACTCATGAGCTCGATCATCTACTCTATCTGTGTTATCAATTATCTTCAATTAAGTCTCCAAACTGTTCAAATAGGCAATTTCTGAATATAAACAAACTCTAGACATCCCAGAAGCCTACTTTGCAAAATATTGCTCTCTTCTTGATGTAGGATCATATTCTACAATCTTAGTAAATGAATTAAAATACAGTATATTCATCGTCTCACAAGTGTCTGATTTGATAGGTTAAATTTAATGCAATATTTCAGCACAGCAAAACTAATCTAAAACGCTCCACCCCTTCCCCCCTCCCATACAATGGTGTACAATGTATGCGCTTGTTGCATTCACATGTACATTGTCTAGATCTAATGTATCTATTTGATAAACAATATATATCTCTTAGTAATCATGTGTTGCTATAAGTACTTTTGGATTTCATGCACTAGAGAAAAGGCTAAGATCATTAGAAGGTGTTCTTGTCATGCACAAGTAGAATTGCTATTGATATATTCTTTAAATATACATTAAATTATAGAAGGGAATAGCTCCAAAAACCATGTCCTATTTTTCAAGCTTCTCGAACATTCTCCTTTTCAAGGGTTTGATTTCTGTGACACTTTTCTCCGGACCATTTCACAAGCTGTCCATTTATCGCCGAAGGTGAAAACTACCCTTTTTCGAGTAGCATCCCAAGAAAAAGACGACACCAATTGATTTGACTTGCAAATAACAGGATTGTATTTTCGTACAAGGAAGAAAACACTTCAATTAAAATAAAGCTATGCACAAGGGTCACGGCCAAATCGAGGGACGGTTAATCGAGCTACGGTTAATCGAGGAAGTACTGAGAAGATTTCATTAATTATGATTAATGACATATATATCATATATATATTTTGCCAAAATTTCTCAATATTATAAAATCAGATAGTACACGAAGAAAATCGACTATGTTTTTAACTTTCCAAGACATGTTTCGGCTTGGTACTCAAACCATCATCAGTTGAAATGACTAAGATAACGTTACAAAAAATAAGACCTATGCACTATCAATCGAATATATTAATCGAACAGAGGATATATATATACATGATATATATATATATATACATGATTATAGAGTAATTTTTAAGCAGCCTCTATTTGCGGAGAATTCCATTCTCGCAAACGAGGTGGAAGTTTGCAAGATGGCGTCCGAAAATGTTATCTTGTGCAATCAAAACAATCTTATCAGAATTGCAATTATTAGTGTAACCAGCTAAGTCATTCAGGTAGGCATGTAATGGAATACATTGGTTTGTATGTATTCATGATTGGTCTATGGATCGTGCAATATGTGAACACTGCTATCATATTGTGCCAGTCACCAGCAGCCCAGTTTGCAAGTTAAGGAAAAAGTCATATCTTGTATGGAAAACAGGTGAGTAAGTTGAGCTGATATATATACTGAACTACACTAAACATGTAACTCCTTCCTTGTAAGTAAGGATTTTTATGTCTGTGCTTGTGGTGAGGCGAAATAACACGTTCAGTTTTAAGCTATTTATATTTGCATTTGGAACTTTATTTATTTACTCATAGGTGGCTGGACGCTTGACTAACCCTGGGTAAACTTATGTGTAGAAAAACAATCAGTTCGTGATTGCTGTTAGGACATTGGGGTCATTTGGAAAGTTTTGGTCTTGAATTTTTGGTTCTATAGATTTTTCTTAGGGATATATACATTTGGCTGTAAAGATATAGGTTAATTTTGCCTAAGTCTTGAGTAACACAACGTAATAATTTAGTGGCTTTTCAGTTCAATAGTTTATTTCAAATCTTTGTTAGGACGCTAGATTGCTTATAGTCATCTCGGGAGATAAGCATTCTAAAATGAAAAGAGATGTGTGAAAATTAAACCCTAGAAAATGCAGGCTTCAGTTATTTGAAGAACCAAAAGTCAAACTGTCCCCCTTGGCACCAACCATGGTTGTTCCTCTGGGGCAGGGGACAGCATCAGGCAAGTTAAAGCAGGTACCATAACTAAATTTAAGAGGCCTGCTGGCTCTAGCTCTCAGAAATGCTTTGTGAGCAACTATACTTGCACAGTTGAGCATTTTTCTTGATGCATTCTTCAAACTGTTATTTGCCAAGGGCTTGTTTCAATGTTTACCCTATCCACTATTACATTGCTGCATTGTCATTGTCATTGTCATTGGCATCTATAAAGTGCAGGTCAACAGGTCATGTAAAATGTAGGTCAAAGGTCATGTAAAATGCAGGTCACAGGTCATGTAAAAATGCAGGTCACACTGGCTGCTACTTGTATTTTTACGAGGAGGCCATTCAATTCAATCTATGTCATATTGAAGAAAGGCTTGGAGGACATGAATAAGTTCATCAAAGAATCTGATAATATCTCCAGATAATATGTTGATATCTTGGTCAAGCAGTCATGATGCATGTCCATATCAATATGCAATAATCAGACTGCTGTGTGCTTACTTTGTAACTAGCTTAGCATTTTGTGTTTTGACCAAATTTTCTATGAAACATCTCAGGTGATATTTTATTGAAATTGGAATCAGGTATGTTGAATTCTAACCCTTGTGTGTATAGCACATTGTAGTACTGACTGGATTTTACAATGTGTTTGGGACACATTGTGTTGTATGGGTATTTCACTCATAACTAGACTTGAAACATTTGCCAGAATGCATGGGGATTAATTTCCAAGGTAAAGATAATAGCATATTTAATAGCAGTATCCAAATCTACCTTGGTCATCTCCACAATTTCTTGGAATAACTGAATCAAAACCAACAAAGAGCAGCAGTATAATAATGAACTTCCAAATAAAATTTTTCTAAACAATATGAATACAATCTTTTATGACTGGTTTCTACAACATATGTTTAATAAATAACATAAGTGATCTGGATTACTCCAACTCTCCCACACTCCCTAATCTCCAATGGCCAATGTTTACAAGTGTATGTTTGCCTCTCTACTTCTCCATGTCATTAGTTCTTCTCTCTATATTTGGTCAAATCCTCATTTACACTGTTTTCTGCACATTCTATTCCCTCACTTGACAATCAGTTAGTACTTGCAAGCTGTGTAGAACTGAAAAGCAAAAAATATACAGTAGGTGGATGCAAGTCTTTCCCACTGACTTAACCACTTAAAAATTTCCATGTATTTTGTCTATTGTGTGCCATGATCTGCATTGTATTTGACCTGGTAACCTGCTTTTATAGTAGCCCCCCTTGTTCTAGGTTATTTGTTGAAGCATAAAATTTGCTTAGTTATGAAATAACTGTAGCTATTTTCTTTTGAATTACTTAATTTGCCCTTTGTGCAAGGCATTGGGTGAGAGTCCAGAAATATTTCCAACTTTTCACTTGCTGTCAAATCTTCATCATAACTTTTCCTCTTTTAAGACAATCAAAAGTAGCCAAAGTTCTCAAACTCTGCATTGTGTATATCTCAAAAACTTGAACTGTGGAATGAATATGCATTTCATTGTCAATGTCTCATTAACTGAAAACTTTGTTAAAGCTGTATTGTTAATGCAAATTACTAAACCTTCCTCAAGTACAACAAAGAGAGCAAAATCTTAATCTGGCTCAGATCTGTAGAGCTGTGACTTTTTCTGGACTCTGCATTTTGTTGTGTCCATATGGTTTCAAATGATGTAGGATGGAGGAGGGGAGTAGATCATAATATGGGTGTCCAAAATGGAAGTTTGTCTTAACTTTTGTTTCATGATCTTATTGAGATATTTGCTCATTTTATATACCCTTAGATGCACCAGTTTCATACTTCCAAATTCTTACTTTTAATCCCTCTTGATAGAGTTTTTCCCCCTACTGAGATGTACATATCAATAACAATGATTTGTTTTATATTTTCTTTTCAAATCCAAGACAGACTGTAATCTTTTACTCACTTGCTCACAAATAGACATGTTGGTTCCTTACTCACCTTGGCTCTCTGATGACTTAATATTCAATCAGCTTTATGTATATTTGGTCACAAATATATTATTTTATGAGCATCAGTCTGATCTTCAACTATTGCAGCGTTTTACTACAGCCCATATGCTTAACACCAATGATTTATACTAAAATAAAAAACAAGAAATTACACTAGTCTGATTTTAATTGACTTGAGGAAGGATTTCAACACAGTTGATCTGGAAGCCCAACTCAAAAATCAAAATGTATGAAGTACTTTATCTTGTGCATGATTGGCTCATAACATACTTGGATAACATTAAGCAATTTTGCATGCTAAATGGCACTCCGTCTTATGTTAAAGAAACAATTTATGGAGGTCCTGTAAGCTACTGCCTTCATCCATATCCACTCTTTATGTACATCAATGATTTGCCTCTTTCTTTGCAGAAATCTACTCTCAGCATATATGCTGGCCTTTCAATGAGTAAATTGGATGTGCACTGCCAATCTTGCATGTGGGGTTGTTTGCGCATGCTAAAAATTCAATTTTTAGAGCTTTCCTTAGTACTTGGATGCATACTTTTCATAAAACTGGAGAGAGCTACAAATAGAGTGCACGAATTGAGCTGGGGGCGTGCCTGTGCATTCGTGTGCCATCATGCACATCTCATTGAAAGACCTGTATATGCCAATGATACAGCCCTTTCCCTCTCTTCAGAACACTGTAATGAACTACACTTCCCCTAAACTTAAATCAATTGAAGTTGCAAGAGTGACTTCATGTATATAAACTTTCTTTGAATGTTGTGAGGGTACAGCCACTTCTTGTAGTCTCTGCTCCAAACATCTGTAAGAATGACAGCCACCATGAAAACCAGAAGATAGTTAGCTCAACTAGGACAAACATCATAGTTACAAGCCTTTTGGAATATGTTGAAGTAAGATTTTATATGTCTAATGATCACATGACAATGAAAGGCTTCCATTTTAAGTTACCAGTTTTTGTTGCCTCCTAATTAGTAACCATGGAGGAGAAAACTGACTTGCCTAAGAAATTCAAGCATTGTTTGTACTCAGTGTAAATCAGGCTGTGCCTTGAAAGGTTCTTGATTAAGCACAAGTGTTTAAAATATGATTGTTTTTAGAGCATGATTAATTGACCACCAGGAGTCTTGACATTGCATCTTAAGAACATCCTTTCCCTTTATCACAGGCAAAGGCTTCCCTAAATTTCCATTCAAATCATCATTAAACTAATGTTTTAAGACCATGTGTAGGTCTGGGTAATGCAGAATCATCTTTTCTCACACTGCTGAGTTGATAGTCATACCCTGCAAGTGAATCACAACTTGTAATTCAGCACTCGTCTTATATGCTAGGTAGGAACAGTTCTAGGTTGGAGTCCCCATTTTGTTTTGCTTGACTTAAGTCTTGTCTATATATTTTTAAAGCATTCTTAAGAGGGGTGCAAAACAGAGCTCCCAACCTGTTCAAGGATATCATTTTCTAGGGCACCTTTGTTTTGCTCAGGGCAAGACCTGATAGATATTTAATTTCTTGGTTTCCTATATTAAAGTGTATTTGAAAGATATCTCCATTTTGTACACCTTCTTTCAATGCCCACTGTTAATCCACCTGGAATGTCTTGCTTTTTCTTAGAAACCATTGAGAAAAATACTCTCACTGCAAGCATTTAATTGTATTCCTCACTATTGGCACACTCTTTGCCAAATCAAAAATAATTTAAGTTTCAGATTGCATGATGGTGGATGGTTAACTTGGCCAATAGAGTATCAATTAGTTCACATGTAAAATCAGAAAATCATAATCATGGCTGGTCAACTATTAGTGACTTTGTAGAAGGAAGACAGCTACAATGATAGTGCAGATTTTTAATTCACTGACTCAGCCTCTTTTAGAGGATTACTCTTACAATTACTCTTATAGAAAAGTTACTATACTCATCAAAAGCTGATCATTGAATACTATATATCATCATCCAGTTCATCAGAAGAGAGATGGAAACTATGCAAATATACTGATACTGTGAAGGCCATGGCAAATTGAGCCCTTGCTCTTATTACGTATTCCAAGAAATATCTACCACCTGAGATACTCAATGAAATATACAGAGGAATTGTTGAGCCCCCTTGTAGGTACAGTTGTTCCATAAGGGGCTGCCTTTAGTGAATCAATAATTGACATCTTGCAAGAAATTCAAGAGAAAATGCTGCTAGAGTTGTAAGCAACAACCAATATCATGCTTCTTCTGCTCCTGCAATCCAGAATCTTTGTTATTCAATCAGCAGTGACCTTGTAAGAAAAGAAACAGCCACATTTACATACAATTCTTTAAATTCACTAGCCCAGGCATATGTGAGAGAATTACATAGAATTACATAGTTGTAAAATGCTTTACTACACAAGAACAGTTAATATGCTCATCAGAAACTGGTCTTACATTGCACACCCTAAAAAAGCCAATGGCCAGAAGCATTTTATAATCATAGTGCAAAAATTTGGAACAATCTATAAATAGAAACAAAACTTGCACCCACCCTCAAAAGCCTGCAAGGACTCTGATACAGATTTTATTTCAGATCTACATTCCTTCTTTATTCTATTATTTTTGCAAAATATATTTTGAATTAGGCATGTAAACATCTTTTGTTCTTAATCCTGCATTTATTTAGTTTTCATTTTTATCTATATTTTATTTTGAATTTTAAGTTAAAGCAGAATCAGCAATGATTTGTTACAAGCTATGGTTTTTGACTATACACTAGAACCTCTTCAACTATCAGTTTTGTAGATTGTGGTTGAAGTTTTAGCCCCAAACCCCCACTGATTAATCTATATCAGTAAAAGTCAATCAGAGATTGTGCTCTCTTTATTGTGCAAAGGAGATATTCTGTTGCTAGATTGGCCATCTTGAATGTACATTTTGCTTGTTACTTCCAACAAATGACCTGTCATCCTTTCAAAATTGGTTGAAGTTCAATTTGCTCTATTTTCAGAACAAGAAGATATGTTGGGCTAAAATTTCCAAATCTTGTTTATCTCTTGGTTATCTATCTTACATTTAAAAATCAACTAGCACTAAGATGGTTGGTTGCATGTCCACTGATTTTGTCCCTCTTGGATGTGAAACACCCTTTATCCACTGTTTCTTTGAAAAGCCACTGTACGCAGTATACATTGTCACATTGGCAACCTGAAATCTGACACCCCCTCTTCAATAAAATATTATAGTGTCAGCACTGGGCCCATATTGTTATGTTTAGTTAAAGACTATATTGTTGAAAAATTTAGTCACCACAGTAACTTTGGATGCATGAAATCTAATTTGTTCAAGGGAGGGACCAACCCCTAAACTGTCAATGCATACATCTCTTGTATACAGCCAGGATCCCTCCATAATTCAAGCACAGGCCCCATGATTGATTGGCATCATTAATCAGTAATCAATCATAGATTTGTATTATCTGTGCTCTTTATTGTGATCTCACATGCTATCTTTATTGTGCATAGAACACATTCAATTTTTTGATGTATGCTCTATGATTTTATGATATTTTGATATAAAAAGTTAGTCCTTATTATTTCTGGTATAGTTGATTGAATTTTAGTTCAATTGACTTTCAAATTTGTATCAATAGAAATGTTGTCAAATCAAAGAACTTAAGTATTTGTTCATGTTAGTTCTATAACTTATCGAATTGCAGTGAACATATATTGATAAGTTATTGAGAAATTCCTTTGACATCATTGTGTAAGTCTTTTGTAGTGGTATTGCAGTCACATTTGTAAAAGTGTCAACTGAATTTAATAATAATTAGAAGGACATTTTGGTTTTTACATGCAATGGTAGTTTGTAAAGCCTTATGAAGTCTGCATATTACCAATGATCAATTGAATTGTCTGTTTGTTGTTTTCTCAGGTCTCTTTTTTCAAGTACTCTAGAGCTGTTATGACTATTTTTTCATCAACTCAATAGAGCCTTTGGTCATATAAAAAAGTCATTTCTTCCTTGACCCTGACACAAATGTCAAAATTGAGAACGTCAATGTTTATTGTCTAAAACTGAGAACATTAATTTCCATATCTGTTTATTCCATAATATTACTTTTTTCAACTAGAAGTATATTTTGGTATTTGGTATATGGTTCAAAGAAAGAGTACCCTTCTGCACAAAGTGATTCAAAAATAATGGTGACATATAAAAATGACATATGAAATTTATCATCAAACTTGAAAGAGAAGTGAGAAAAATTCTTTTAAGTATTTCTCTGTGTTAAACTCTAAAGATTACTATTCAAGTCTTGATTGTTTTTAAGTAATTGTCCCTTTTCACCTTCATTGAGAAATAGACACCAAATCGCACGTCATGGCAACTTTGTAGGACGATCCAACAACTGACTAACGCCTTCAGCAAATATTTCTGGCATCATATTTGTTATTGACCAATCAGATTGCTCCATTTTAGCCCTTTTGGCGGCTGAGGCTAGAGCCGTCATCTACTGTTTTAGAGCAAAATTAGCAGCCCTTGGCCGCGAGATTGGCCGCAACTTGACTTTTTGGGACTCTTTTGTTTTTTCAACCAATCAGATTCCAATATTCTGCTGTTGATTGTATATTTACCCAGTAAAATAGCTTTATTGTACAATAGCCAATTATTCCAACAACCATTCAACATGTTGTATTTGAATATTCTCGTTTGTCCTCTAACCAATGACATTTGATCAATTCTTTGAATTATTGGCCAATCACAGACCGTAATTTGAATTAACATTGAAATATCGTCCAATCAGGTAGTTCTAGTTTCAAATTTTCTATTGTATTTTCCTTTGTTTTCTAGCCAATCAAGGAAGTTCAAATATCGTCGTTATCAGCCTCATTTCCGGCCTTCAGTTCAGCAGAAAGACGGGGGTAAGAAATCGGTTTTATTAATATTTCTTGATTGATCTATAGTTCGTCTACTTACAAGTTAAGACTAAGTTATACTCTACTTGGCCTAATCGATGTAAGAGTTGTAAAGATAAGTATGTAGAACTTATGTTAACAACTCTTACATCTATTAGACCATTACAAATATTGCCCAAGAGACTAAGTTAATGAAGTGAAGGGTGTCTTAGTTCATCACTGAGTTTAATCAAAGATCAACAAAACAGCCCTATTGATTTTCGCAAAAAACCCTCTGAAAATAGACACCCAAACACAACATTATATTAGTCTCAAGGACAAGCTAAGTGTAAATAGTAGGAAAGGAAGACAATGACGACTCCAGATGAACATAGCCAAAACAAGGTTAGCGAATGTGTACTAGGATATAGTTGAAATCTATATGGAGTGCTCTATGCAAGGGGTTCTTCAAAATTACCTTATGGACTCGCTGAGAGATAGTAAAATGGTGAGCTCAAACATCCTACTTTCTCTCAAAACTTAATAGATATAATAATGTGAAAGATAAGTTTATGGGGATTGCAATACTGATTGGGTTCGCTAACACTTGTAAATGGCTATATTCAGACATCTTAAAATATTTATTTACACACAAATAAATCATATAACTGCTAAACTGTTCATTAAACGCAAAAAAGTAGTTGAATTTCAGTGAAAAGTAGTCCCTCTTCTGTCCTTAATCGTCGTCTTCTACTTTTTATTCTACAATTCTTCAACTTTCTCTTCAGCATACATCATGGATTGTTGGCTGAAAAAAGAATGAAAAGGGCAGCAAAACGATCTATAGTTTGGAAGATAATCAATTTATTTCTTCAAAATATAAGAAAGATGTAAGTTATGTCATGCAGTTTAATTACCTCCATATATTGCAGTATGTAAAAGTACATTTTAAGTCTGGAAAATGTCTGCAATCAGCCCACATGTATGTTTTATGTTTGTTCAGTAGTCAGCACCGAACAAAACGGTAACTTCAATAAACATTTCTTTGAAAGCTGTAAGGGAAACGCTTTTTGCTCAGACATATTGTTACGGAAATGTTAAGGATACAGAACCAGTGAATCTCTCTACATGCAATGCATTTTGCACAATATGATTTCAGTCGTTTTCAATTTTGAGATATGGAAATATATGCGTGTTATTTCACACTAGTTAACAATTTGACTTGATTGAGATTAAGGTAGAAAATGAGATGATGAATTAAAATGATGAAAATCTTCAGCTTACAGAACTTCTGAATTTGATTAAAAGCAATAATTGTTTAGCTTAATATTATATGCTTCTGTTCTATTATTGAGAAGTGCAAAAATACTCGGCTTGTCCCGCACTAGTTATGAGTCTCATTGAAATGAAATTAAAATAAAAAGAGATATGATACCTCAGAAAAACTATAAAAGTAACATTACATCATGTCTGGAGTATGAGAGGAACCATGTTGTTAAATAAATTAGCAGGCAAATGATGTTCAGTTTATGAGAGGAAACATTGAGGTGAAGAAATTGGAAGGCAAATGAACAGTTCTGCTCTTCATCACATAGTTTTTCTGGCTCGAACTTACAAGTACTCCTTTTTTCTTTATTGTTTTGTAGTCCTTGAAATCTAAAGTTTTGATTCATGTAAAAGACATGAAAGTAAATAAACTTCAAACAATTAATTTATCTTTGTTATCTGGTTCATTTGTTGAAATGTTGAATGTAAAAGAGGAAATTGTTTCTGTGCTTCCAAGCACATTCATAAAATGCATTGATGATTAACATTAGATGAATTATTTTCTACCTCCAACCTTCAAAACCCTTAACTACATCATCCATCCACCATCATCCAGAAACCACCAATCATCAAAATTAGCCATAACCTAACCAACATTACTATTCTCAACACACTGCTTAAATTCATCTAATGTTAATCAACAAAGGGTGTCAGATAGTTTTTCATTTTTCTGCTAGTCCATTTCTGTAATAGGTCTAGTTGTCCTCGTTCTTTCAGCTTTTATCATTAATCAAAGAGAACCAGATAATAAAGTTAACATGATTTCAGATGTGCAATCACTTCGCAATTGTCATGATTCACTTTTATCCACTTTTTTCTATCTCGATCCTGATTTTTAAATCTATGTTCAATTTGGTAGTATTTCCCCTAACATGACAGAATCCATGCTATGTCTCTTATTCTTTGGCCATAGTGATAAAGTATAGTTAATCCAAAGTGCAACTTACGATTGAAGTCCTTGATATAGTCTTCTCTTTGATAGAACAATAGGATCTTTCATTGATTCATTAAGTTCAAATAATATGATATCATGTTATTGCATTATGTATTTAGACATTTAAATCTGATGAAAATGTTGCAATTAATATCCAACAATCTCCTTGGTTATTGCATTGATAGAATTGATTTCACAAAAGTCCTTCAAATTCATAACAACACTTGTTCAATATCCAGGCATCTTATTTCCATTAATCATTGTGTCTTTATGGACGTTAATCAGTAACTATATATCATGTCCTGTTAAATATTGAAAAAAAGGAAAATTCAAAATAATTTATCAATTAACATAGTTATGATTCACCATTGCCTTTAAGTTATTTTTTGCTCTCTTTATCGTTTTGCCATTATAGTTTCTCGAGGCTTATAATTATATACATATAACTTAAGGACAGATACATATATTAACATATGACTCCTATCTGTTGCATTTTTGTCACTTTGAAATGATTGACATGAATTATGAAAGATGTTCTTCTCCCTCCATCCTGTTTTGCGAATGTAGATGCTTCATAGTAAATAAATACTAATATGAAATTTAAATAAATATTACTTTTTGGTTTCATATTTACACAAGTTTGAGTTTAGTATTTGTTCGACGATTTTCTTCTTTCTTACTTAGTTGCCATTTTATATGCTCCATACTAAACATTATAGATAATTAACTTAAATATAAACATACCCGTGAAACATACCTGCTCCAATGACGTCATTTTGAGTTGAGTATTTGCTTGATAATTTTCTTCTTCTTTCATTCTTCTTTGCCATTTTGTATACTTCATAGTAGCAATTATGTATTGATAATGTAAATATAAACATACACATAAAATATACCTGCTCCAATGAAGTCATTTTGAGTTGAGTATTTGTTTCATAACTTTCTTCTTCTTTCATTCTTCTTTGCCATTTTGTGTACTTCATTGTAACAATTATGTATCGATAATGTAAATATAAACATACACATAAAATATACCTGCTCCAATGACGTCATTTTGAGTTGAGTATTTGTTTGATAATTTTCTTCTTCTCTCATTCTTCTTTGCCATTTTGTATACTTCATAGTAGCAATTATGTATTGATAATGTAAATATAAACATACACATAAAATATACCTGCTCCAATGAAGTCATTTTGAGTTGAGTATTTGTTTCATAACTGTCTTCTTCTTTCATTCTTCTTTGCCATTTTGTGTACTTCATTGTAACAATTATGTATCGATAATGTAAATATAAACATACACATAAAACATACCTGCTTTAATGTTGTCATTTTGAGTTGAGTATTTGTTTGATAATTTTCTTCTTCTTTCAGTCTTCTTTGCCATTTTGTATACTTCATAGTAGCAATTATGTATTGATAATGTAAATATAAACATACACATGAAACATACCTGCTCCACTGACTTCATTTTGAGTTGAGTATTTGTTCGATAATTTTCTTCTTCTTTCATTCTTCTTTCATTCTTCTTTCATTCTTCTTTGACATTTTATATACTTCATGCTAACAATTATATATCGATAACTTAAATATAAACATACACATAAAACATACCTGCTTCAATGAAGTCATTTTGAGTGGAATATTTGTCCTCTTATTTTTTTTCTTTTCCATCCTTCTTTACCATGTTAGGTGCTCCTTAAGAACTGTTATATGTAAATAATTGAACATTGAAAGATATACACAAGTAACACGTGTTCCATTCATATCATGTTAAGTTGAGTATTTTTTTCGTGATTTGCTCCTCTTTCCATCGTTTTTTGCCTACATTACATGAAGTAGTTGTAAATATAATTGTATCGTTCTTTTGCCATTATTAATGTGACATAATACAAATTATATGAAATAACATGATGATAAATATATATGCATAACTCATACATGTTCCATTTATGTTATTTTGAGGTGAGTATTTGTTCCATGATTTTGCTTCCTTCTGCTTCCTTCTGCATCCTTCTTGCCATTGCAGACCGGTCTAGACCCTAAATGCCAACAATTATAAATAAATAATTTATAGATAAAAATATATATATCTCATACGTGTTACATACTTGTCATTTTGAGTTGAGTATTTAATCGATCATTTTCTTCTTTTTGCCATCTTTCTTTTGCCGGTGTAGATACTCCATCATACCAATGACATTACTATAATTTATATATAAAATATATACTATATATATAAAATATATATAAATCATATGTATTCCATTCTTGTCATTTTGAATTCAGTATTTGCTCGAAGACTTTCTTCTTATTCCATCTTTCTTTTCTATTTCTAATGCTCCATTAGAACAGTTATATGTAAATGATCTAAAGATAAATATATGCAAAAATTGTTTGTGCTACATTGATGTCATTGTAAGTTAAGTATTTGTTCTATCATTGCCTTCTTTCTCCATATTTATTTTCCATTTTAACTGTCCCATACGAACGATAATATATAAACAATTGTATTAATTTAACGATAAAAGCATGCGTAAGTTTCATATGTCCTTCATTGATATCAGTTTGAGTTTGGTATTTAGTCAATGATGTTCTTCTCTTTTCACATAAATTTGCAAACATATATGAAGTGATTGTTTGTAATCAATATTGTATGAATTATTTGCCAATGCAGAACCTTAATGTTAACAATCATATTTAAATAACGTAAAGATCAAAGAATATATAATACTTGGATAAAAGTGAATGACTTATTGATTGTTCTAGTTTGCATCATCAATGTAAAACTATGTTTTAGGGGGGAAGGAGTGCTGATGCATTTCACCAATGTTTTTGATAATTATTATTCAGTCTTTTGTTTTGCCTGTTCGGTTTCTGGATTTGGATGCAAGCTTTGAGCCTATGCAAAAATTTTGTGTACATATAAGGTATATTTGGGATGACGGGGGTTGGAGAAGGGTTGAAGCAGATGATGAAGTAATTCTATGAGAATAATAATAATTAGTTCTAATTAATAATTAATTAATAATTCTAACTAATAATAAAAGTTTATTACAGGGTGGAGCATTGTATCCCAAAATAGCCCCAACAATTGACTACGGTATATTTGTGCTCTTCATATTTGATTTTTGATTTTATGCTTTGCAGTTGTTATGGCTACATTTCGCGTGAACAGGTGTGTACAGTTCGTTGTTAGTACATCTCTGTGTCTAAAGAACTGATTTCCGTATTTTCGCCTTGTTTATTCTTCATAGTTGTCTGATGTTTTATTATTTCTTTGACTATAAACCTGAACTTTTATTAAAACTCTTGATATTCCCCCTTTTGATTACACACTCTTTTACAATTTTGTTGGATTTGCCCTTAATACCAAACTCCTGACACTAACCACCATTCACACACCTCCAGCCTCAAGATCCTCAACCACCAAACTTCCAGAATCTAGCAATACCACAATAAACTACAACCTTTGCAAAACCTACAAAAGTGTGAAAGAGCGCGTTCTTCCTTCCAAAAGAGGCGATGCTGATTTGAGTCATTATATCGCCAGATTCCCTTGTTCATTGTGTGAAATATTGAGAGATGCTTGCAAGTTGTTTGAGTTCTGATTTAAAACATATTAAATCAATTATTATGAATTATTACTGTAAACACATTTCTGAGGCATCTTTAGTTGGGAGGAAAATTCATGACATACTAAACAAGAAGATAAATCTCATGTTTTTCAAATTTGTTTTCCTTATCTTTTCATTTTCACATAAGAAGCTTGTAGAAACTTTTAAAGAATGCTCTCTACCCTGTTATAATATGCAGTGTTTCGAATCCTATTGAATTCTGTTCATTCAATTTGCGCCATGCACATGCTTTTGCAACTAATGCTTCGTGCATTCCCAAAGGATTGTGTCGTTACCTGCCATTCTTCCTGTAGAAGCATGGTCTGTCGAATGACAAACATCTCCTATTATCCAAGAGATTTACGAAGGCCTTCTTCACCTTTTAGTCAATTTTCAACTGCCTATTATTATTGTCAAGTTCTTAATGCTGGTTATTAATCGTTCATCGAAAGGACATTGTGGTTGTTGAAACTTGTACGATGCTTCTTGTGTCTGAGACGGATATGTCCACTGGATATGACATGAAATGCTTAGATTTGCAAGGTACAAGAATGAAGTATAGGAAGTTTACTTATCTGTGCTTCTCATGTCGTCTGTAGGCATAATTCTGCTGCGTCAGCATTGGCATGTTTCATCATTGCATTACCTAGTTTTACGTCTGCCCGTGCTTGCTTGAAAGTTGGAAATCTGACCTGAAATGCAGGAATACTGTAAGTATCACATCGAATTTTAAAAGTTTCGTTTAGCAATTGTGCAGTTTAATAGGTCAAAATTATTTTTATGAAAATGTCCAAACGGTATTTGGGTTAAAAGTTGAGTTTGCCGACATGGCATGGCTACCCCTGGTGCATGAAATTGAAAGCAAAGCTGTTGCTGAATTCATAGACATTGCACAATTAAGTCATTTTACAGAATTAAAGCTACAATTAACTATAGTAAAGAATGAACGAATTGTAATTAGAAGATACATCGTGAATACTTGCCTTTGATTAATTTGACCTCACAGAGCATTAACATGGAGTGCTTGCATGACCGATGTCCAATATGCAAAGGTCGACAGTGATGTATGCAAAGCTATTTATACCCTTGCTCGCATTGACCTCTGGGTCTATTGTTTGCGACTAGAAGGAACTGCGTGTACTTATATATTGCTAATATTTTGAGATGATTTCTACATTTTATTCAAGTAAAATTGTTTAAAGTTTACTTTCAAGTATTGCATAAATTTAAAAATCCATTTTATTAACGTTTGTTCATATTTTCCGCCTGTTTTATTGCAAATCACAAGTTTCTATCCACTTCTGTCTGTCGGTTTTCCCATGTTTAGTTTTATTTCTGTTGAAAATCTGTTTTACCGGTAGCATGTCTTTCTTAGGCCATGCATGTTATTACATTAATTTTCTCGCATTTCAGGAGATGTTTCATGCTATGAAGATGTGATGTCGTTTGCACACAGAAAAAGCACAGATTTTGAACAGCCTTTATGCAAAACCTTTTAGCAACCATTTCTATCTTTAAAGGATGACAGATGTGTCTTGTAAAATCAGCTGTTTTCTGTTGTTTTTCTTCATTCCCGGGCCTTCCTCAGGGGGTATATTATTCCATATACATACACACCTTTATATTCGATCGCACGTAGCAGAAGATTTTACCAATGCTACGCCCTTGAGATTCAATATGCTTCTTTATGTTAATTTCCAGAGAGAATAGAGCCCACAAAAATCAAATTGCTCTTATTATGGTTGGTGTCTTGTGTTACTGAACTAACATTTTACACTTTTATTTGTTGCGTTCCCTGTTCAATTGATACAACGGACTCGATTTTGACGACAAGTACACCCAAAGCCATAACCAAAAGCTATTCTGTTTTGCATTTCTAAATCCTGTACAGTCAAATGGCCAATTTTCTCTTTGTCAGATGACGCATCGTGTATATACTTCATCCATTCGCATAATTTATAGCCTAAAACCATCATAACTCAAATCGCCTTTATAGTGGTTGGTTTTTTGGTAGTGGACTAAAAAATAACTTTGTGTACCGTGATCCCTATTCAATTGATACAAGTCAGACTTGAAAGCATTGTGGCCTAGATCCATAACTAAAGGCTGTTTTCTTTTGGATTTTCAAATCCCTTAGTGTAAACTGATTATGCTTGTCTTTCTACTACGAGTCACACCGTAGGTATAATTTATCAATTTTCATAATTTTACTGCTTTGAGATTGAAGAAGAGAAAGTCAATGAAATAAATTCTCAAGGTTATCATGGATCAAATGATAGAGTTCAAAAATAATGCTTACGATTAGAAACAATGCTCAAAGCTGAACGAAATGAAACTATTTCATATATATCTTAACATTTGAAACAGCTGCAAACATGAAAGAAGACGATGTAGAAAGTCTAGCGATTTGCTCATCGGATGATAAATAGAATTATTTATTACGACAAATAAATCAAACATTTGAAAATGTATTATCTACGCTAATTATATCTCATAATAATTACCTATACCCAATAAGAAGGGATATAGTCTATAAAAGGAAGTGAAATGGGAGTGAAACAAAACATTGATATGAAAATTTACAAGCAGTACGAACATCAAAGAAACATTAATACAAGCTTTCAAGCTTCTACAATAGATCCTGCAATAACTTTCAAAGCTGCAATAAAGATTCTGAAAAATTGTGACCTATTCAGCATGCGAAAATCATAACATAGAATTGACTAGGCGTGGTAGGTTGTTCTAGCTGAACAAAATTGAAAAATTTCTCCTGTGCATATTCTACATAGTTGAAAATTTGGTAAATGTAATTTCAATCATACGGCCACAAAGGACATTTCAAACGGGTATGGAGTGACTTGTAGAAAGTGTTGGCTACAACTTTCAATGGATATGTCGCTAGTTTAAATCTAACATCAATTATGTCACTAGTTTACTAGTACATATATGTCGTTAACTTGACACATCTCCAATGACGAAGAAATTTCTCTGTCTTTTGTCGCAATTCTGCTTAAAACGATCAGGGATCATTTCTAAAATGCTTAGCAAAGGGGCTCTTTAGATGCATCGTCTCAAAAAGTTAAGGCTTTGTTAGGATCACGCCCATCCTTTCAACGAGGCAAATATGATAGTTTAGCTTAATCAACCTGAAAAGTGCAATCAACAATTGTAAAGTCTTGACGGAAACACTAACGGTCATCTACATTTCCTTAATGGCGCTTACGGATTCAATTCAGTTCAATCATAAGGGGTAATAGAAGACAGGACTCATCACAAGCAATAGCCGACAACATGAGAAAGTCCTATAAGAAGGAAAACAGAAACATCAGGCTCTTCGATAAAAAGCACGTTTTAAACTTGTAAAGGGCAATGGGAAACGTTAAAAGACAGGATCATTGCAACCTATCCTTGAAACTGGGGGACTGAGATCTCCAATATGATAATCGACATTAATCTGTTTCCACGTAAATGAAGCGGTTAATTGATCTATGAATGCAGTTTCTAAATACATACATCTTTTTACATACATCTTTTTGCATATGTCTATATAACTACAAGCAATGGATTAAAACAGAACGCAGGACAGTTCTGTACTCTAAAAATGTGCTGATATGTTATACTTCCTGCTATATCAAACTGCTCTTCAAAGTGTCCAAACTGCTGATGGATGCAAAGGCATATTGTCAGTGAACAGACAATAATATTCAATTGATTCTAGTTGAAGTAGGAGCTCACCAAATCATAAAATTACGGTTAAGGTGCAAAATCAATTAACGTATATATATATATATATATATCTGAGTTCTTAGTTCCTCAATTTGTGTACCACTTATGTATGATGCTCGCAGAAACTTTAAGGCTTATGAATAGCTGTAATATTCCACCTTCAACAGTGCCTGATTTTCCTGAAAGGCAAACATAACCAACATCAGTACTACCAACAATAACAGCTTTTTCAATTGCAGAATTTTTCCTTAAATGGATAACCTATACTTAACCTTTTTAATGAAGAATAAGTTCTTTAAAGACCAATTCTAAGTTCCTTAATATGTCTGTACATAATGCATATACATTTTTATACATTTCGACCTCATCCTCTTCAACTTTGAGATCAAAAGTGTCAAAATTACTCATAAAATACGCGTCTTTCTAAAACTTGGTACAGGATGATGTAATCCTCCGCAGCGTGGTTCTCTATCAGATCATAGAGCACTATCTACCCATAAAATCTTAACTGCCTTCTCAAACACTATGTTAGGGAGGAGCATTATGGGTCATTCTCATTAGTTACAGCAAGTAAAGGTACATTTCAAGTCATGTAAAGACTTAAATCTCGATGCTCTGATTGCCTCAAGTCCTGTAGTTTGTGCTTGTGTGTTTTTTTTTAAATAGTTTGGTAGGATAACGTGGTTTACAAACACCATGAAAAGAACAAGTCCCGAAGCTGAGAAAGAATCTTGTAACATATTACTTAAAGATGCAAATACTTTGTCAGAAGTGTAAAAACACTACACAAACGAACTTTTAGCCTGTTAAACATTATTTCATGCACTTTTTGCAGCTATCTATTAAATTAGAGAACATGGTGGGATGACTGAAAAAGATGGAATAGGTGGGTTAGCAAAATATTTTTTGTACAGAGGGGTGGTATGAAGGCATGAACCATAGCTAACCAAACATAACAATAAGTCTAGCGTATTAAATGTAAAGTAAAGGTGCATAGCTAAGAGACAATTGACCAGCTGAGTGTAAAAGAGTTTGATGATATGAAAGCAAGGAGGATAGAGAAGACAGCCTGCCATGTTGCAAAGTTACTGGCAAACCTGAATGACGGGGTCCTTGTTTGAATTCAAGGAATAAAAATATGTCGGTGTAAAAATAACCAAACCAGTTCTCCTTCAAAAGAGAATCATTCATCTTTGCCTTTCTACCTTCCATTGGTAGGGCAAAGAAAATTGGACTTGATAAACTGGTGGACTGATATTTTTTTATGTGTAAATAATACTCTCTTCTGCCCCAACCCCTGCCAAAGATAATGAATGCTTCCTTATAAATAATATGGTTTTCATATACGTTTGATCACTTAGTTATGTGATGTTATTAAGCCAGTATAAAATCTATTCAAAATATTTTTCCAATATTTGAAAACTACACTTTCGTTCATTAGCTTAAAGAAATCTTTCCCAGAAAAGTCATTTGTTGCAGCTTTACTTAAATTTCCATTTTAGGATATGACTTCCGTGATCCTCATTCTCTCATCAAATGGTAGGACTCTTTATGCTTTTGTGACATAAGGCCTAGACTAGCATATAATGGTAGGTTCCCACTATGTCCTACATAAGTACTTGTGTTTTATTAAGCTGTCAATTTTTAATATCAGTGACTTGCAGTGGGTACTTATCACAAGATTCATGAAGATGAGTAGGATGTTCAATATCTATTAGTAAGATATGGCCAGCTTTAAAACCATAAGAACTAAATCCTCATTAAGGAATAAAATAACATGAAACATGCAAGCATTGGATTAATATCATATAAAACTAGCAGTAATAAGATTACTCGTGCAAAAGCAAGACTTGAATGCAAACTATGAGTAGGCCATAAAGTTACAATAGGTAAGATTTCAAATCTGACAAAGGATATGCAGTAAATTAGAGTATAGCAGACGATTTGGAAGATATTTTGCAGGTACTTGGTAATCCAAATACGTTTATTCTTAGAAATTTTAATAATGAAATAACGCAAGGTTCATTCTGAAGAAGAACTGAAGCACAAGAGTTGTAGACTTGATGAATTGATTAAAATGACAATGATAGAGCAGTTTTATTTTCGTAAATGGTTATGCTGAAGACGTTTATAGATGGTGCCAATTCAATCCTTAATTTGTGCTGATTCAAATTTTGTAATGACCATGGGCTATTGTTTGACTACCATCAGGTTGAATAACACGTTTATCGTCAATACTTGATATATGGCTGCTTGACAACTCAGCTCAAAAACACTAATATCAAATTACGCATTTCCTGCAAATAGTTTACCTGTAATAATCCGCAAGGAAAGCTGCAACAATCATGGCTCATGAGCCCAACCATTTGCCATAGCAACGATGCCATAAATGTACTTTCTGAAAGAAGTGAAGCCAGGAGTGACGTCATCTCTATTCTACACAGGAGATACGTTTCTGAGAGAAGACAATATCAAGTTAATACTATACAACAGGGTTTTGTATCAAAAGGTGAGGAAGGACAGCTGTGTGGTCAAAGGTCATACCTAGTTAAAGGATTCGTATCAAATGCGCTTGTAGATATTGATAGATTTATAGAACCTAGCATAATATTTTATAGCACTTAGAATTTCAGAATGTCATCTATCTATCATTAGATATTTCTTGAGTTGATAAATGCAACACAAATATAACTAAAAGAATATAGACGAAATATTGACAAAATTGTACAAGCTTTTCATTTGAAACGACAAACATCAAATCAACATAATGATACAAAATGAATTGCCAAAATGAACGCTGTGAATTCACCGCTTGACTTTATCTATTTTCAGCAGCTTTTTAGAGTACTTATTTTCAAACTTATAAACACCCTCTTGACTCCTTTTGATACAATTCGTCCTATTGTCGTTATAAGATAAATTTTGCAGTTTCATCACGGTAGTGTAATTTTGCTCTATGATGATATTTTGGAAAAATTGTATTCCTCTTTCGGCCTTTTACTTCACGTATTTAATTTACAATTTGCACTTGCCCTCTGTTTCCTCGGATGCAACACAATCCCATTCATTTGAGGTCCTTGTAGCCTATAGTATCTCTTTGTTGCTAGCTCAAGCCTATGGTTTGAAAATCAACCACTTTGTATAAACTACTAGGCCACATATAAGAACCAGGGGTTTTAAAAACCTGCTAGATTAAAATTCTCAATTCAAGGTGCCTGCCCAAAAGAACCTATTTAGGTTAAAAGTTTTTGCTAGCTTTTTATCAGTGGGATTCATAGGCGTAGAAGTAGGATGGGCAGTGAGAAACCTATAGCCCTCAGTAATGCAGCAATCCATTTCATTCAGGAAATGTCTTTAAGAAATAATAATAGTTTTTTTCAACAACAGCTGTTGTTCAATACGGCTGGAGAACAACTCATTTGTGTAACAGATTCGGCAATCGGTTTGCAGCCCCTCTAACATAAAACCCCCTATACCCATAGAATTGCTGAAAGTGTATTGGTAGAAGCTTCTGAATGAAGATCTTCAGCATTTTAAAGAAAATTGATATAGCATTTTTCTTCCACGCTTATGTACACGATACAAATACTTGTATACACGATACTAACGCTTACATGCATGATATTCATGCCAAATGTAGTATATCCTGATGAACTTTTTATGCAAATATCAGAGCCTATGTTAAGAATTGTGGTAGCCTAAGTTTGCTTTAAGTCACATTTATTAAAGAACCCAAGTAGGCTTAACTGAAAAACCCTAAAGTTTCTGTTTCACTGTTTTTTGTTATTGAGGTAGTTATTGTGGCTAAATATATATCCTTCTAAAGGTCCTTCATCAACAACTCACAAGTATAAATTTTCATTTTCAAGCAGAGAGAGGCGTATGTTCTTTGCTAAAATTTATTATGCATTTATATTATAATCTTCAATTTTGTCCTGTGAGTTGATCGTTCCTCATAATTGTGATCAAAATGAAATCAGAGTAATGAAAAAGTGGTCGAAGAATAGGCCCAGTTGCATAATTATCTGCTTTTGCTGGGAAGAGCAGTATTTTGCCTCTCTCCTATTAAACCTGTATCTGCTTACAGTCCTGCATCATATTAGATATCAAGTGAACTCTTGACAGAAAATGATCCTCTAAATATGAATCCTAAATTTCACTAATGGGTCAAAGCTCCTGTTGCTTGGCTCTAAGAAATGAATATAATTGTATATTGTAATGAGTCATTATTGAACTTTGAGTTTCTTAAGAATTGCTGGAATTTCATTTAGATATAATAGAAGTCTTGCAAACCTTTTTAGATGAGAGAAGGATAATGGGGAAGGACTTTTCAAATAATGGACGAAAAGGGAGCTATTGATTTACGTGCATATCATAAACTGTTTTGCAGTAAAAATTATTGGTTGAAAGTAAACTTTTAATTAAACACATAAGGAAGGATACATTCTAAGGAGTGTATCAAGGTTCATTCATGGAGTCTCTGTTGCTCAACAATTAACTGATAGCCCTTGAAATCAAGATCTATCTCACCCACTGAATATTGCAAGAAGAACATTTCAAGGATTTAACAAAACACTCTGTGGGAGGGGGGTTACAGCTGTCTTACTTGCTCTGTTAAGTAGTACATAATTCTAAAAATTTCAAAAAACAAAATATAATGAGACATAATTAAAGATGAACTACTTAGTAAGTCATGAACTATGATTTGAATTTAAACAAAAAATTAAAACATTAAAAGATCTTATAAATCAAAATTAAATGTAGAATATATTAGATATGTAGTAAACTGTTTCCTGCATGAATATGACATTTGTTCTAAACTCTTATACTCCTTATCTTCTTCTTTTAACTAATTTACTTACCAAGTACTGTAGTTGGCGTCATGAAAATCAATTGAAAGCAATAGAACATCAAACTCATTTAGCTTGTTTTGATTAATGATTATCAATCAGAACTATTTGAACATTTAGTGATGAACATGTGAACATTATCATTACAGCAATTAAGTTCTTGATACATAATATCCATAATTTCAGCAATCATTGTGTCTAGGAGGGTTTTGAAAATGTGACTGGAAGTAGGTGTCAATTTTTCACGTTAAAGCCAGATATCCCCAGAGCTCCTAGAGATCTACCCTGAGCATATAGCTGAGGGTTAAATAATCTTTTTCTGACCTGAGTTCGGTCCTTGTGCCACAGCCCTCCACCTTTAACTTCTTCACTTACTATCAATGATTAAACAAATCAGAACTTATACAGATTGGACATTGAGATAATCTATTACAAGTGCAATGATGTCACAAAATTTAACAGCCATAAGTTAATCACATCTGTGCATCTCCTGATGATAGACGACCAGTGTTTTATGACGTCAAAAATTGTTAACTATTATCTTCACAGAATATCGCTGCTGCTTCAAGCAACCCAGCATCACATGACTAAAGTAACAACCCAAAATTATGGTTAAATGACTTCAGATAACGTTGAATTACAATTGCATTGCTCACAGCCATTGATCATGATGAATCTCGTAATAAAATTTGTACATACGGCTACCAATCACAGTACTTTGATTGCATCTCTGCACATGTATTAAACAATATGTTCCAGTCACTTAACTTGCAGTTTTATATAGATTAGTTTGTGTGGAGCATAGCCATACAAGGAATCTGTCTTCACGACTGGTCTAATTTATCAAGACCATGAAAGTAGACAATGTAGGCCTAATCTTTTGAATTTTCACCTCGTTTTCGGTCTGAGACCAATACATAAATTCAACGTTACTTAACTGCATTTTACTTGGTACTTTATTCTGATTCATCACTGGCCCTAATTCATCACCGGCCCTAATTCAACACTGGTCCCTTATAACGCCAGAGCACAGGTTTGGTCTACTGCTACAGTGGTCTACTTCCAATCTGGGCCCCATTTTACTTCTTCCAGAAAAGTACCAAAGTGAGAAAATGATAGGACACTATACCGCACACATTATAAACCTGGGCACAGTACCAACAATAATAAAATCAGAAATGAATCGCAAAAAATCGCACGAAACTAAAAATTTGCGAGTGATCAACAACTTCTGGGCGTAGAATTGGGCTGACAAATTTTTCTTTTAAAAACTGTTAATCGATCTTGTCGTCAGCTGAAATGATTAACAGGAGTAACACTTCCTCATCAACCCAAGTTGAACCAATGTCAACAGCTTCCATACTCCTTTTAACAAAATGTTTTCTGATCTCTGATACAGTTCTTAGTCTGCAATCTGTGAAAAATTGTTCAATGAAAGTAGCGCACTTTGCTGCAAGTTATAAACACGCATGCGCCGAAAGTAAAACTGCTCTGCTTTCAACCCTGGTTTGCCTTTAAACCAGCTGACAGGAAGTAATCCATGGCAAACTCGGGGGTGAACCCACCTCTGTTGCAGGGTCCATTAAAATTGAGTTGATCCTGGGGCGAACCCAGGTTAGTTGTGCTTACACTACAAGAACCTAACCCGAGTTAAACTAGCTCGGGTTCGTTGGGGGTTAGTTTGTGTTGTATAAACAGGGCTTTAATTTCGTCTTACTATTTATTGCTCCGTTTCCACTTTCTATCCCATCCTAGTTTCTATTCCCCCAAAGTTTTAATATATTTTGATACAGATTGAATAACTTCGCCAAAAATAGTCATTTGTTTGAAGAGATGAAATAACTTGTTTTATACATTAAAAGAAATTATATTTATCTCATATTTGCCGCATGTGTGTTCCTTATTTCTGAACTGATTAAACTACTAGGTGTGCTCTTCACTTGCTGGTGCTAGCTGCGGGGGCAAAACCATGGACTACAAAATTGATAGCAAGCTTTCAGTTGAAAGTTGTAAATGCTGCGCCCTTTTATGTTGGCTATTTTATCTCCACTTCAGGAAAATTAACATCATAAAAGGATGGCGTAAGAAAGGCCGATAAGGTCCTTTACACTCAAACTTATGACCAGTAACTACACTTTCTTTAGCTCAAAGTACTTGACTGCACTGGAACTAGTGGTACTTGACTTGTATAAGTAAGCCATTCTTTTCTAACTTTGCATGCAATCATTTCAAAGTCACGTGACATTTCCAAGGTAGAAGACAAGTAAAGGAAACGATATACAACATTTGGTTGGCATAATCTAACATATGCATATAAGTATAATTTATGACGTATGATACAATTAAGAATTATTACTTGTACCTCTTAACATAATCTCT
Organism: Mastigias papua; assembly: GCA_964019165.1. Classification (NCBI taxonomy): domain Eukaryota; kingdom Metazoa; phylum Cnidaria; class Scyphozoa; order Rhizostomeae; family Mastigiidae; genus Mastigias; species Mastigias papua. Next base: position 12,679,542 of record OZ025271.1, read on the forward strand.
AAATGTGATTACTAATTGGCTTCAGTCCGTCAATTATTTTCATTGTTAATTTGGACCCAAAATTCAATCGCATAAAGGAGACTTAATACACTTCTGTGATTATGGCCTACTTAACTTAATATCAATAAAATCTAATGGGTAATCCTCGCATTGGCAACTGCAAGACTCCTGTATGAGACTGGGAGCACATGTAAAACAGGCCCCATTACGATCAATGTCACTAAAAACTCCTCGACATTTACATACTCCAAACGGTCCTCATTTGATTGTCCGACACTACCCTCTCATCCCAAGAGTCTTTCGTATCAAAGTTGAATGAGTTTGGTGTGTCAACTAAGGTAACAATGGAGGAGTACATGCTTTGTCAGCGCTACTGGTTACTTTCTCAACTAAAGGCCAGTTTGCGAGCAGAACTAAAGTCCACCTCACGTTTAACTTAATATTTCGCTGATTTTTGTTAGAAATACATTCAAAACAGCTATAAATGGGAAACCATCCCTAACAAGATTGGACGAGTTTCTTATCAGCAAAGGAAACACTCAGCAGCTTTCAATTTCATTGGAGCTCTTGCTAACAATAGGAATATCAAGATAGCTGCAATCTCATATCATAATGATGTAAATATATCTGATAGCGAAACATTGCTTTCCAATTACCAGCAAGAAAGCATGTCTCTCATTCAGGATCAGACATAATCATACTTGGTACTTCATACTGAATTAAGTGATGGCAAAGTAGTTTGAACAGCCATGTGATCAAATAGCAATCCATATCACGACGATGCAAGTTCAGTTCCGAAATACAACAAAAGGGGATACCAAGAGCTTTAAAGTAAAATCAGGGACAATGAAGGCAAACTCATTGCTCTTAGACATTGAACCTAATACTAGGTTTCAAATACCTACGATCAACCAACAGTAGATTGAATATTTAATAATAAAAATCAGCTAATATTTACAAAGTCCTATATCAAAAACAATAAACACGATGTAACAAACAAAAAATATTAGAAAATGTACCAGTTCGCATGGCAAAGCACAACTGTCAGATGAAGCCTCCTATGATAACAGAAAGATATTCCACATAAAATGTCTGGCGCAATTGATTTGCTATTAGAAGAGTTGAAACACGTAAGGTAAAGTATGGCATGCTGGGAAAAGGCAAGGCCAGGAGACAAACAGACAGAAAAGCTGGAACAAGGCTGGCACACCTAAGAAGGTTAGGTAGCCTTATGGAAGGTGCAGGAGAGGACAGAATTGTGCACAGAAGTGTAATTCTAGGAATAAAACACACAACAAATAAAAAGGATATGGTAATCCTAAAGAGGTTGCATAGAAGTAAAACGGGAGACCTCCACCATCCATAAGAGGTTTTCTTGCTCCCTATCGATTCCATCACTGATGACAAAGGAAGGGCGCTCCAGATCCTTCGCTACTCCATTGCTCTGCTCACCTGACATCTAATAGGTGCTAAAATATGCACCCCCCTATAACAGCATGCTTTCAAATGTTACAATGAATGACGTCATAAAGCAACACATAATCGTGCAAAAGTGAACAGAAATCACACTGAACAAATATCACTGTTAAGACTCTAACTCTACAATCATCTTCAATTGCAAGGCAAATCTTTAAGTCGCAGATGAAAATTGCTCTGGAAACACATAGCTTCGGAGTGAAGTCCATTTGAAATGATGTCACCAGAATCGTATGACAATTGAAGCAAGACGTAACCGTCTAACAATACTGAAAAAATACAAAAGGGATAGAAAAGATTAAAACTTACTGTTGAAGAAGAATGACTTCTGTTTTTGGATGTAAGATTCTATAAGAGAACAATAAAGGAAAATATTTGAAAACAAAAATATATGTTATTGAATGCAAAACATGATGATTGGAATTCAGACTGACTCTCCATTCTCAAAAGATGAACACACAACTCAAATGTAAATATAAGAAATTCAAACCAAAAAGTTACACATTTCGAAAAGACTTAATGACGTCATCATGCAAAATGCGCATCTGGCAAACACTGAAACAAACTTACTGTAGGCACTTGGAAAGTGGGTCTTCCTGCGGATTGAGAAGAACTAGAAGTTGGAGGAGCCTGAAAAAGAAAGGAAGAAACATATTACAAAATGAAAGAATAGATGAAATAAATCATTAAATATTCCTCAATCCTATTGGCCAAACAATTATATTTCTGAACGATGTAAATAGTGAACCAGCAGTAACGTCATATCACGAGAAAAAGGGCAACAATAGGGCAAACTGTCAAGGTTACAAAAGGGGCAAAATTGCCCCAGGAAATGAACCTGAGGAGATTCCAAAATTATAAAATATCCTATTGGTGATTGTAACAATTTTAAAATGTAATATTGAAATCACTGGGGGCCTAATTGATATATATTTTCCATGGGCCACGTATTCGCTCGTCAGCAACTTCTCCAAAGTTTTCCACATCCGCTCATGATCATGTAATGATATTGTAGAAGATACCACTAGACAATGTCATTTCAACTTACTGGATATTGGGAGGGTGTTCTGACGTCATGGGATGGAGTTCCAGATGATGGTGAATGAGGCGGCTATAAGAGAAAATAGCAAAGTATTGCATAACAAAAATACGTCATAACGAGCATCATTGATTACTCATCGATTCATTTGAATGCATAGTGTATTAACAAAGCCTCGTGATGATGGCGAGACAATGCAATCTAATGCATTTAGATGATATCATTATACAACAACAACAGCAAATCTGACTTGATGGAATGATGCAATTGAGTTAGAACTCAACATACCGTTGAATGATCGGCAGTATTATCGACAGCTGTCTTGGGCGATGTCATGCGAAGAGAGGTGTACATCTATAATGAAATACGACAAATTTACATAGTAATCAATTATTTAGATCAAAAAGGATTATTAGCTGGTATTAATGAGGAATGGTCATCTAAGATGTCAACTGTTGAAACTTGCAGTATCAGATACGTATAGGTAAAAAAACAGCAGACTTAAAAAAAGAATCTAACGAATGCAAAAAAATTGTAATATGGAGCTGTGATGGTATCCTTCATATCAACAGGTTCAATGAACACCCCAATGGAACTGCGGTGGCGTCCATGCACCAATAGCCAAGAGGGACTCACTGTCAGCCAATGACTTACCTTTGAACGTGGAGTTGAAAGCAAGACCAGTTAGCTATATGGTAGAGAACTTCAATAATACAAAGTTCAAGTTCGACCCCTACTCGGTTTATTCACTTTGTCATACTATCAATTAACAACGTAAAAAGTGTGATAGCTTACTGTTGATGGTGGGAGAGCGCGGAGGCGATGGTCAGATTCTTCAGAACTTGAAGGAAACTCCTACAATAGCAACATATAACAATATAAGCATACAATCATTAATGAATTTGCATAACACAAATTTGCTACGATAGAGTAATACAAAATGTAACAAAAGCAAACATTTCATTCCATGAAATGTGTGCATTACATCCAATTCTTCAATCAGTCTACAGCGACAGATGGGAAACACTTGGCATGTTTTTCATGAATGTCATAACTTACTGTTAATGGTGGAAGATCAATGGCGGAAGGAGATGTTGAAGGTGAGGGTGGCTTCTTCTATTAAAGAGAAAAGAAACAATACATGATAAAAATAGAAAATAAAAGAAATTACAAAATGGAAGTCAGTATCACAAAGTTAGATGAAATTGACCGAAGTGAGATGTTCTTTCCTTTAATATAATCACTTATAGTTGATGTTGGAGGAGCAAGGCAAAAACGTCATTTAATAAGCGAGGGAGGTTTCTACGAAAGATGACAGAGATAACACATACACAAATGATATAAGAAGCATGAAATCACAACTGAATTAATTAGAAAAATCGAATCGCTGCATACTGTCCAGTGTTGACTAAACACGGTAGTTACATACAATTGTTTTCGAAAATGTTACCACCCAACCAAGTTATCAAGGCCTCCACTTATTAAGAAGATCTAGGTCACTGCCAAATGTTCTCTTCTACAAGTCTCCTTTATTAGTACCTATCTACAATAGATATAAATATATGTTTCGAAGGTATTCTAAAGTGCACTGAAACAGTATTATTGAACTTGCTTTGGTTACTGGAGCAGTAATCTGCTTTCTAGAAAAAATCTCTCAAACCCTACAAAGACTCCCTATTCAATACAAGAATACAGAGAATAATTCATTGTCCCATTTAGTGAGAATCCATCCTGTTGACTTGGCAGAAGAAAACTCGATAGTAAACTCTCCACTATATACAACGCACTTAAATGAGAGAAGCTTTGGATTTAGTTGGGAGAGTTTTCGGATAAACACAAGATGGACGTTACAAAGATGATACAAGATTAGAAAAAGTAGCATGAGGATCCACCAAAATGTCCATTCCTTCAAAGTTTACAATTTGTATAAAGTGGAAGGGGTGCTAAATGAAGTAACGGAATGACTGATCAATATGAATTAAACACTCATTACATATAACATCAACTGAACGCTAATCAATACATGGTACGTCAATATCACAATACATGATATGTCACTATCACAATACACGTTGACAAGTCAAGTCATTGCCCGGAAATGGTACTTACTACACATAACATGACTCCACAGGAATGCAAGACTGAAATGCACAAAATGATAATTAAAGTAACACGGAATACAGCACAACATAACGAAAACATCAAATTCAATTCATTACATACCTAATTCGTCAATATAACTTGAGAACTACAAACCTGCTGATCAATCTCATCGATACTTAAAGACAAAGCAATGGCGAACTGTAAGTCCCATCCTTCTGTGGTAGTAAGGTCTGATTCGGACTGAAGGGGCCCTGTCTGCAAAAATAATAACTTGAAATTTATTATAGATATAGTTTGTTTGATGCATAAATAGTTCGATAAACTTCACAAAAAGCTGAGTTCAAACTGGAAATAGGGCAAAAGACACTTTCAGTATCAGATACGTAGTGGTGAAAAAGCAGCATACTTCATATAAGAATCTAAAGAATGCAAAACAATGCTAAATTGAGCTGTGATGGCATCCATGGTGTGAACGGTCCTTCTTATCGACAAGTTCAATGACCGCCTCAATGGACCTGCTGTGGCACCCATGCACCAATAGCCAAGAGATACTCACTGTCAGCCAATGACTTACCTTTGAGCATGGAGTTGAAAGTAAGACCAGATAGCTATGTGGTAGAGAACTTCAATAATACAAAGTTCAAGTTCGACCCCTACTCGGTTTATTCACTTTGTCATACTATCAATTAACAACGTAAAAAGTGTGATAGCTTACTGTTGATGGTGGGAGAGCGCGGAGGCGATGGTCAGATTCTTCAGAACTTGAAGGAAACTCCTACAATAGCAACATATAACAATATAAGCATACAATCATTAATGAATTTGCATAACACAAATTTGCTACGATAGAGTAATACAAAATGTAACAAAAGCAAACATTTCATTCCATGAAATGTGTGCATTACATCCAATTCTTCAATCAGTCTACAGCGACAGATGGGAAACACTTGGCATGTTTTTCATGAATGTCATAACTTACTGTTAATGGTGGAAGATCAATGGCGGAAGGAGATGTTGAAGGTGAGGGTGGCTTCTTCTATTAAAGAGAAAAGAAACAATACATGATAAAAATAGAAAATAAAAGAAATTACAAAATGGAAGTCAGTATCACAAAGTTAGATGAAATTGACCGAAGTGAGATGTTCTTTCCTTTAATATAATCACTTATAGTTGATGTTGGAGGAGCAAGGCAAAAACGTCATTTAATAAGCGAGGGAGGTTTCTACGAAAGATGACAGAGATAACACATACACAAATGATATAAGAAGCATGAAATCACAACTGAATTAATTAGAAAAATCGAATCGCTGCATGCTGTCCAGTGCTGACTAAACAGGGTAGTTACATACAATTGTTTTGAAAAGTTTACCACCCAACCATGTTATCAAGGCCTCCACTTATTAAGAAGATCTAGGTCACTGCCAAATGTTCTCTTCTACAAGTCTCCTTTATTAGTACCTATCTACAATAGATATAAATATATGTTTCGAAGGTATTCTAAAGTGCACTGAAACAGTATTATTGAACTTGCTTTGGTTACTGGAGCAGTAATCTGCTTTCTAGAAAAAATCTCTCAAACCCTACAAAGACTCCCTATTTAATACAAGAATACAGAGAATAATTCATTGTCCCATTTAGTGAGAATCCATCCTGTTGACTTGGCAGAAGAAAACTCGATAGTAAACTCTCCACTATATACAACGCACTTAAATGAGAGAAGCTTTGGACTTAGTTGGGAGAGTTTTCGGATAAAAACAAGATGGACGTTACAAAGATGACACAACATTAGAAAAAGTAACATGAGGATCCACCAAAATGTCCATTCCATCAAAGTTTACAATGTGTATAAAGTGGGAAGGGGTGATAAATGATGTAACCGAATGACTGATCAATATGAATTAAACGCGCATTACATATGACATCAACTGAACGCTAATTAATAGATTGTACGTCAAGATCACAATACAGGATATGTCACGATCACAATACACGTTGACAAGACAACTCATTGCCCGGAAATGGTACTTACTACACATAACATGACTCCACAGGAACGCAAGACCGAAACGTACAACATGATAATTAAAGTAAAACGGAATACAGCACAACATAACGAAAACATCAAATTCAATTCATTACATACCTAATTCGTCAATATAACTTGAGAACTACAAACCTGCTGATCAATCTCATCGATACTTAAAGACAAAGCAATGGCCAACTGTAAGTCCTCTTCTTCTTTGGTAGTAAGGTCTGATTCGGACTGAAGGGGCCTCGTCTGCAAAAGTGATAGCTTGACATATAATATATATAGATTGTTTATAAATGTATAGATGTATAAATAGTGTGATAAATATCACAAAAATTTGGTAGGATAAAATAACATAAATTTGAACTAAAGCACAAAATTTCCTTCCATCAAATGTGTAAATTCGACCAAATTGCTCAATCGATCTAAAGAGGTAAATATAAAACATTTAGCATGTTAGTTACAAATATCAAAAAATTACTGTTGATGGTAGAATATCAATCATTGGCGGAGATGTTAAAGGTGAGGGTGGTTCCTTTTAAGGAGAAAGGAGACTATTCAAATGAAAATAAGATGGAAGTTATTAAGGTGAAACAAAATAAGAAAAAGTAACATGAAGATCAAACAAACTGAGTAGTTTTTTCCATCAAATGTGTCCAATTATTCAAAGTTTACAATCTGTGTACAGCAAGAGTACAATTGAGAACTGCTAGTCAATACAGGCCCGTAGAAAGTAAGGCGAGGTAGGAAGGATGGGTAGTGCCAGGAAATGATTTGCTAAGATTCTTGTATTTCGAGATAATCCAAATAGTCGTTTGAACTGATGCAAATTTGCAACGTAACACGAGAGAAATACTCTAAACAGGTATGTCCGTATGGTTTCATAGCTAGTCCAATACAGTTTCTACCTTGGAAATCATTTCCAGTGCATATTGAAAAGGTTGAGTGCATGATCTAACAATTTATGCAATTATGATCAACTAAGTTTTATACTTCAGAATAAATGACTACTAAGCTGATTCCAGTCAAGCGCACTCTTAATTCCAATCTAAAAATGTATCTCTCCTGGAGCAACTTTCTATTTGACGTCCACACACAAGCAGAGCTCCAGGGGAGATTGGGTTCTAATTGCCTTCAACTTGTTGACTGTGGCAAGTTAGGTTCGTCCAAAAATGTAAGGCCGTAATATCTTCATGGTTTCCATAAAATTGCTACCTGTTACTACCTGTGGGTTATGTTGCAACGGAAGTATACCTAACCATTTTGCAGCGACAGTGGGTGACACATAGAAACAGCTGATGACCGGGTCACTGAGTAAGAACAAGTTCTAACTCAGCAACAGCTGGAGACAAATTTTTTTCCAGTATACACTATGCATTTCTTCAAAGGAAGTCACTGATAGATTGTTGCAGAACAATTAAAACGACTGAATACGGACGAGAAAATAACAAGAGTTGAATTTGGAAGCCCTAAGGAAATCAGCCAGGATAGTTTCCTTGCCGAAGTACAGAAATAAGAATGCCGTACAACAAGTAATGTGTGGAGTACAAGAACAAATGTCTATAAATAAATGCTTGGAGCAAAGAAGGTAGTTAAGTTGGTATATCAATGAAAGATGCGGGACTTACGTTTAAGAAGGAAATTGAGTGGCAATAGCCATACATAAGTCAGAGAAGAATGTTGACACAGTTTCGTGCCAAAATAAGTGGCTTCTGTCAGATGTTTAATTTGGGTGTTGTGCAACCACCTAGCTTAATTTCACTAGAATCACCAGGAACATCATCTAGCACAAGTGATAACAATGGTGCTAGTACAAATGATTTTGATAGTACATACGGTCAGCCTGAAAGTTACCCTGATTTTGAGAACCCTAGTCACCCAATGAACACAAGAGCCCCCAAGGATATAAATGAATAGAAGGAAATAGATGGTGCTGTTCAAAGTAAAGAACATATGACTAGTAGCATATGCGAAGAAGATGGAAAAATATCAGTGTATGGGGTGAAAGTACCTGATGAATCATCATATTCAAGGACAATTGGAAGTTTCAGTGGCAGCGTTAAATCAAACAACAGAACAAGAACAAAGTTTCAGAAGCCAGCATCAAAAGCTGACATGGATAACCTACTTGTGACTACAGCCAAGTCAATTATTACTCATTTGAGAAAAGCCAGAGAACAGGCAGCATTAAAGGACAAGGAAGATGATGAAGAAAGCCTTTTTTTGCAGTCTCATTCCAAAACTAAAGAGACTGCCTAACAGAACAAGGGCTGCAATTAGGCATCAAATTGAGCAAGAGTTTTTTCAGACTGAATATGGTAGCCCTTATCATGCTCCACAGCCCAATGAATTTGAGAAGTTCAGACCAAACATAAATTCATTTTCTAACTCAACGAACTATCTTCCCTTTTCACAGTTAAAGAATTCTGATGAAAAATTCAACTACACTGTTTTATACAAATCTTGAATCAATCTCACACAAAATTTTCCTATTTTACAGTTATGGTCTTTGGTTTGTTCTCTATTAGGTACGTTATATGAAAACAGAAGCTTTCTTCAACTCACAGGGATAAAAGACATACAATAACAGTAAAGTGAAACTTCTGCTTTTGATATTCAGTATTTCTATATGATGCTTTAGATGTTGTGCTCTGTATGTTTCCTTGATCGTGAACTGTAGCACAAAATCTAATATGTTTATACTGCCAATTCACTTCACCATCGCGGCCAATGAAAAAATTCTTAAAACTTTCTTTGACTTGATCTGCTTCAAACCTGTGCCTTTTGCCATTTAGTCTAGAAAGATTATGGAGACATTTATCTTCTTTCATAACACTTCTCCAATCACCAGGAATGAATTTTCCTGTTGAATCCCTACTGCCTACAAATCTAGTTGGAAGATAGTTGGCACTATCCGTTAATCTAAGGCAATTGTACAAATATACTGCAGCTCTGGTAAGCCCTTCAATTTGCTCTATTCCAGCTTTAACAGGACGACAAAAAATTCTCCATTTTGCTGCCAGTATACCACATGTGTTTTCTATTGTTCTCCTTGCCTGAATGGCCGGTAATTGAAAATACGGTGTTTTCAGTAATTGCTTTTCCTGTATAAAGTGTCACAAGGTACGGTTTTAATGGGAAAATATCATCAGCAACTAAAACATATGGGGGGATTCTATCACCTTGTTAAGTTGGCTTTGCGATTCCAAAACTGCTGGGGTGGTATTCCGCAAACGTCAATTCGACAAAACATTTGTATAATTATCTCCACCAAACGCAATTATACCTACCATAATAAAGCAATGCTTTGCATCACACAATGCAAAAAGCACAAACTGTGGAACTTTCTTTCTTTCTTCCCGCAATGCCTGTCATGTGACGTTAGCGATCATGAATCTCCACTTCTGTCTATCCTTTGCTAAATGCACTAACTCCGCTACTTTGTATCATCCACTAAAACTTTCTAGTAAACAATCCATGAATTTCTTCCGCTGTCGTCCTTTAGCCCTCCTTCCATTTATCATTGTCAGCAAGCAGTCACTCTCCAATCCTTGTGCTCTTAGTATGTGACCAAGAAATTGCAGCTGTCTCTTCTCAATACTTCTCACCAATCCCCTCTCCAATCCCGCTCTTCTCAATACCTCTTCATTTGTGACTTTGCCCGTCCATTGTAACCTTAACATTCGTCTTACAAACCACATTTCAACCGTCCATGCCTCACATCCGTATAACAACTTTGACCTCGTGTTTCACAGTGTCAAATGCTGTCTCAGAGTCCACAAAACAGAGAAAACAGTCTTCTGCAATTCAATAGACCGTTCAATTATCATTCTTAAAGCAAATATTGCATTGTTGGTACCTTTCCCTTTCCTAAATTCATACTGTTCCTCCAAGATTCTCTCATTGATCTTTCCTCTCAATCTATTCGTTACTACTCTCAACAATACCTTACCAAGTTGATCATAATGCTTATAGCTCTGTGTTTAGAGCATTCTAAAGCACCTGGTGTTTTGGGATTGCAACAAATACTGATTCTCTCATAGCATTTGGTATATACCCACTCTCATAAATTCTGTTTGCTAAATCAGCTATTTTCCTTATTCCAAATTCCTCTGTAGCTTCAATCATTTCTATTACAATTCCATCTTCTCCTGCTACCTTTCCTTTTTCATAGCCTTTATTGCTGCTCTTATTCCATCCAGGGCTTCAATGCAATTGGGATATTGCTACTCCTTTTTAAATTCTCTTACAATTTCGAGCGATTCTTGTGCATTTCAAGGCATTCTCAAGTATGTTTCTCTCCAAGTTGCCCATAATGCAGCACAGGTTTCTTTAACAATATTTGATATCGTTGCACGGCCAATTCTAAACGCAACTGCCTCTTGGCTATCTTACGCCCTACCAAACAGAGTAAAAAATGCTCTAATTCCTCTGGGGCCATTCGAAGAAATCTAGAATATAAATAATAAAAGCAACGAAGTTATAGTGCAATCTGGTTTTATGGAGAAAAGATATGGATGTTATGCCATCTAGAGAAATCCAATCATAAACTAACTCAGTAATTTCAAAGAAAACTTCCAAGTTTCTAGCCTCAGACGAGCATATGGCAACTATCAAGGGTAGGGATCTAATCCAAAACAGGCCCACTAAAAACTTTTAGAGGATACGGCTTAGAAAAATAATTTGTAAATTAAGAAACAGAAGATATATTACAAGAATTTTCCTGATTTCCTTACTTCCTTGGCTAATGGCAATTAAGAGCATATATCATAAGCTGAAAAGGGGCTTTTTATCCTTTAAGAAAGAGGACAGGGTCTAGACCCTCAGGAGCCCTACATAATTGGGTGCCTGAGCTTTCCTGTCACAAGAACCTTGTCTCTGAGTTCTAATGCAGAAATAGTGTTAACATTTGTTACCTGCAAAAATAATCTCTATCATGCAGTCTCAGCTCCCTCATCAAGGTGTTGTAAAAATCAAGCTTTGCTCTGAGTAGAAATATCTTCCTTACCCAACATCTGTGTTGTCTTCTGCGTGTAATGTCTGTTTACCGCAAGTAAACCATAGAGGCTGGATTCTCACAAGACAGCTTCCCGAGAAGAGGCAATTTTAACTCTAGCATCAAATTTTGCAATTGTACCAAAAGCAAGTCCATTTTATTAGCGACAGGAAACGAAAGGCAGCGACAGGTAGCGAAAGCCAGCAATCTTAAAATCTAATGACCAGACGCGACAGGTAGCGACAGTTGGCGACCTTAAAATCTAATGGACAGTAGCGACAGGTAGCAACAGCCAGCGATCCTGTGGAAATCAGGCTGAAAAGAAGCTAATGACAATTCTCAAACGCATATAATTGATTTCATCTGATGCTTCTACAGATCTGCCATGATGGAGCATATGTTTACAGAGTGCTTTTCCCTAATACCTAACTAGCCTGGCCCTAACATTTTGCCCAGAGGTGTTAGTCTCATGCCTTCACTCCTCCCTCCCTCACTACCACTGGCACCATCAGTTTCATCACTGCCCAGCTGTCAGGTTCAGCTGCCTACATGCCAAAGTTTACGACACTATCAATTTTCTTAACAAGAACCAATTTACCAACCTCCTCTACCCTGTGCATAGGTTTTCTTGACTGACAGTCTCATTTACATGGTAAAGGAAGCGAGAAAACCAATCACAGGAATTTATGATACTCTTCAAAATACCGGAACAGAACTGACAATCATTTATCCGAGTGAGTTGCACAAAATTTGTTTACAGCCCGTTTCTTACAATGAGTTTCTTATAGAAAACAATTTGTCTAATATGAGACAATGATGATATAGACAGACTAAATCAATCAATCAGTCAGTCAATCAATCAATCAATCAATCAATCCATTGATCAATCAATCACTTAATAAATTTATTAAATGATCAATCAATCATGGATCAATCAATCAATGAATCAATTCATCGATCAATCAATCATGAATCAATCAATCAATCAATCAATCAATCGATTTTCAGTAAATCAACTAACTAATCACTCAAAAATTTAACCACCATCACCACCATCACTATTGTCGTGAAATTGTCATACTGCTGATGGATGCTGACATGGGTACGAAATGTCTACATCACAAATGTGTTACCGGATAGTCTTCATTAAATCATCACTGCTCTTTTTCCATCATTTCCTTTCTAAATGGTTGTCATAAAACTGTGTTTCCTGATCAAGTTGTCCTATTCACGGTCATCATCGTTATCAGTTTTTAAACAGTCACATCAAACAACAACTTCAATCAACTCACCACTGTTCGTCCATCAATCTTGAGTTCCACGCCACATTGCACTATCTATAAGAATAAATAAACTGGTAACTTCTTTGACATTCACAAACAATACATCAGCGCCATTATGATGGCAATTAGAGCCAAGGCTACTTTTCAGTTCAATTTCATTTTCACGCAATGAAGAGATACATTTGCTTGGCCCCCACATAAAAAATTGATGTTGCTCTTTCTGTTGGAACTACATCAACATCCACCATAAAACTGCTTTCCCAAAACAAAATAGATTACGCACTGCCAGTACTGAATGGAATAAGCGTAACATATTGTTTAAACGCAACATATTGTTGTCTGATATATTATATTTAAACGATACTCAAGGGAAAGAAGAGTGCTGAAAATCAAAAACACATTTCTTGAATGAAATTCAGTACAGAACGAAAAAACGGCACCATGTTTTAGGCATACTGGAAAGCTTTCTCGTTTGAAACTCGTTCAGTCTTTAATTTCTTGACTTTCTAGCTCAACTTCTAAACTCCGACTGTATCTGGCTTTGCTTAGAAAGCGACAATTAAAGCGGAGATATAAAATCTTACTCCCATTTCCATAATGAACAACAGTGACTCATGAAACAGGGTGGAATTGTGCTGCATTTTATAGCATTATCAAATTTTTGTGCAAAATCTGTAGCATTTAATATCTTTAATTGTTTTGCGAATCGTCTATCGGAATCATAGAGGAAAAAGAAAGATGTGACCGATTTTTCTATTAGGCAAACATGTCTAGAGTAGCAAAGTACTGCTTTAGTATCAGCGTGACTGCTTCTTTCGGTTTACCAACGCTGAAATGTTTCGTTTGCTTAAAAAAGAAAAAAGATTAACAAGCATTTTTCAAAATGGAAATTTCAAGAGGTCGCTTTTTCAGAGGTAAATCTGCGGTTTTAGACTCTTGGTCCTTTTCCTTCACGTTTGCATTCGTTTTCACAAAAATGTGCTCAGGTTAGGTTTCATAGATTGGGCATGACTTAATTCTTTGCGAACTTTGACAATAGCGAGATAAACAATTGATTCAAATATTTAGAAACAGGATTGATGACTTCAGAGTAAGCACGCTAAGGAGGGAGTACACACAAAAACATAATAAATCATACAAGGGAGGGAGTTTAAAATTGAGTAGTATTGACCGTACATGTAGTTGAATGGTCCCTGAGAATATTACACATGCAATCAACTAACCAAAGTCACAAGGAAATTCTGACAACGTTGTTAAAAACCACCAGCAATCCTTGCTTCACTTGTAGATCAGCCGAATGCCATACAAACTGTACCGTAAATTCTTGACTAAGCCCCTACCTCCAAATAAGCCCCCCTCGAATAAGCCCCCATCTAAAAAGTCATCTTTGCAAATAAGCGCCCCCCTCGAATAAGTCCCGATGGGGGCTTATTCGAGGGAAGCATAATTATAGAATAATATCATATTTCAAGAAGTCCTCACAAGACAATAGCTGTACATTATTACTTCCTTTGAATGGAGGCATAAAAGCAAAGAGACACGCGACTTTCGTGATAATAGAAATGTTACAATGTTTGTTAAATCTTCACACAACACTCTGTAACTCTTTTAACGATATCAGCGTCTCTAAGTAGAAGCTCAAAATTTAGTTCATTGAAAAATTATATCGTCTTTTATGTCAACCCTTGAGGAAAATGCTAGGCTGTGAAAAAAGCCCCTCCCCTTGAAAAAGCCTGCACTCAAAAACTCATTTTTGGAATTAAGCCCCAGGGGGTTTATTCGAGGATTTACAGTATGAAACTAAAATCCGGTGCTGGTAGGCAGTGTCTTAAATTTTCAGGCCATTTTACTGCCAAAAGTTTCTTACATCTTTCCTAAATTTCTTAGGTAATGAATTTTCTTTGTGAAGCCCAAGGACAGCAGAGATTTCTGCCTCCTCTCCATCACGCTTTTGGCAAAAGAACATACATGTACTTCATGAAGAGGGCATTGCTTGCATATTCAAATTCGAGGTTAACAGGAATAGACAGCCTATTGAACCTTCCTGTCTTGTCAACTGTAATCGATTTTCAATTGTAAAATAGAGCCCTAACACAATGATCAAGGAATTTTGTTTTCCTAGAATGACCAACTCCATTGAGATCTGTAAACAGTTAAGCTCATTGATCTTAAATGCCAAGTTGAAGTCAAAACAAATTATCAAATGGAAAAGTCTTGTGTGTGAAATTTACCAAGAATGAAAGCAAACGGCGTATTGAGGGCCTGATTATACGGAGAGAAAGTGCCTTGCTTTGCCGGGAAGAGATAAATTTTCACCTAGTATGGGGAAAGTTTCTATTGAGATTACAGGAGGAAAATCATCCCCGCAAAGTGGGACAAATCTGGATGTATTGGCGCCAAAACTTTAGTTTAACTTAAAGTTTAAGTGTATTGTCAAATTTATGCATTCTTTATGTCGCGTGATTAATATACTTGCGTACTCTTTCAGACTTTGACCAAGCTTGCAGGGATGTTTCGATTACGCGTGTATGGACAAAAAATGCCTCGCCTTGCTGGGATCCCGGTTAAACAATGGTGAGATCCTGCCTCTGAAAATTGTCCCCCCCCTGGCCGAGACGAAAGTAAGACCTCATATAATTGCAAACTGTTTTCAACAGGAGCTTCACCAGAACAAGTGGATCCCGGGTAAAACGTTCCGTCCTGGCAAAACGGGAAAATTTTCTCCATATAATCAGGCCGTTAGCACAGTATTGCAATATACAATGATGTTCAATTTCAAGACTGTTTTGACTGTCAACTTGGAAGATTCAAACTGCAAATTATAAAAGTTTCTTAGCTCTTTTCAGTTTGGCTGGGTAGGGTTGTTTCTTAACTTTCCAATAATTGAGCCTACCGTATCTCATAACTTGTTTCTTATAAAATAAAATGGCCTGTAGTCCATTTAGTTTCTCACATAAATGCAAAAAATATACTTTTCCGATAAGAATAATTGCAAAAACAGTTGAACCTAAACTTATCGAAGAACATAGAAAATTAAATTATCTTATTGTTATGAAACAAGACTATAACTTTACAATGCAGATGGGATCAAAACGTCCACGGGTCTGAATGAGCCATTGAACATGAGTTGAAAAGAGTTGTATGATTTCAAACACAAAAGTGAATTATTTCTCAGTACAACTTCTACTCAAATTGGCCAAGAGAAATGTCACCCACTAAGAGCGTCACCAAATACAATTGTGATGACAATGGCTTTATATACGCAATCTCACAATTTCTACTGTTTTCGTCGATTGCAACTGCTCAGTGCACTAAGGCCAGTCAAAAACTGCCTGCGCTTACAAGAATATCCCCTTTAATGCATTCAAAAAGCTTGTAAATGTAATGAACACATTTAAAGCTTCACAGTTGAGCTACTATCCTCTCATATGAATGTTTCATAGAAGCAAACATGATCAAAAAGGATAAACAAACTACATGAAACGGCTCTTAGGTTTACATATAAATATAGGGTGTCAACTTCCCAACAACTGCTGATTAAAAATAAATCCGTAAAGTGATGTAATCTGTAATCCGTAATCATTAAAAACACCCATGATATTCAAAAGTTTAAGAAGGAAATAAACTCATAGAGATTAAACTCATAGGACCGCAGATTTCACAAGATTTTTATTGATAACTTAGTATTTTTGTGGCTTCTGTAGTTACTTGGTTTTAATTAGTTTATGCAAAGAGACTTTCAATTGTTGCGAAGAGGAATTTATAAACCTCGCCACTTTGTGACTAAACTTTATGCGAGCTGTAAAAGGGACAGATAAACAACTACTAAGTGGAAACTCTCTGATTAATGCAGGCAGTGACTTAGTCAGGAAGGGGGGATCAAGAATTCTGCATGTCCACCATATGTCCCTCGAGATCTGTCTAGGATGTTGTAGAACTAATGAGGGAGAAGGGCTTAAACATATTTCTTTGGTCAGTGATGCAGTATGGCTGACATAGACAATGCCCAACACATAAACATCTCATTAATAACTCAATGTTTATGAAGATTATGAAATGGAAGAGAGAAGATAGAATGAGCTTTTTTGCTCATATTTGCCCTTGTTGTTGAAGAAAGTAATGTAGAAACCCCCCTATCTCAACCTTCATACGATTATCTGGGTCGATGCAACTCTTCCTGCGACAATAGAATCTTGCGAAAGGTGTCGAAAGAAAATTGTAAGTGGTAATAGTTAGTTACGAGCTATATGAATGACAATCTTAATGTAATCAGCAGTAACGAAGACATTTCCTTCTCCATTGCGCTGCGAATTTTGAAACACCAGCTTGCAATTGACCAAAAATATTGTTTATATGTTATTATATTTAATACCTAATGGCGAATATAAAAGTGGTTTCTCTTTTTTCTTTGGTGCGAATTAATATTATAGAGTGCTAGTGTGAAAACAAGTATGAAATTCTGTTCCATTTACCAAAACAGGCATGTAATTGTTTTTCCAAGAGTCTGAGAGAGGTCGTCCACAACAATTCTCCGGCCTATACCCAAAGTACCCTTAATTCAACAGGAACCGCCACTGACTGCAAGAATGAAACTAAGCAACACAACTTCTCAACACCTCGTTATTTGACACATAGCCATAAAGGTACACAAGAAGCCCATGTACGATGCTATGGACTTTGGCTATCCATTCAACATTGGCCTAGCAATTCACTTGTTTTATTCAAGAAACCACTGATCTTTCCGCATCCTATTCAAAAGTGTTAATGATAATTGATCAAAGTGTGTCTTTAACCGCCATTTTGTCCCTTCCTTATTCATCACCTGACATGAATGTGAGAGGTCAGAGTAGGTGCGATAAAGACAGATTCAAAACCTATGTGATTTACTGCATAAGTAATTTATGGATGACCATGAAGCAAATTTTCATAAATGTCTTAATCAACATCAGCATTCCTTGCTTTTTTGACAAATGTAGCCAAGCCAAGTCTTAAAAATTGCATACTGTATGTAGTTTCTCAAATACGTACAAAAAATTATTCATGAAATAAAAGAAATTCTGAGAACGTTTGAGCCTGAAATTATTAAAACATCAAGAACCTCGAGCCGCAGCAAAAATCACCTGGCTATCATAAAGTAGGGTTATAGGTTTACAATGCAGCTGTGTCCAACAAACCCATGGATCTGAATGGGTTGAAAAGAATATTATGATTACATATACAGAGCTAAACTGTCTCATTAGAGGTTCCACCCAAATGGGCCAAAAGAAATGTCACAAAGTATAAGCGTCTCCAAATCCCATTGTGAAGTCAATGACCTTACATACACACTCTCACTTTTTCTACAGCTTTCATTGATTTCAGATATTCTTGGAAAGACAAAGATCCAAATGAAGATGAACATATATCCTTCTGTTCAAGTCTACAAATGCACAACCCAGTGTCTCCTAAAACTCAATGTGTTTCTTTGACAACAGTGCTGCCCATGCAAATCTACACAGGCTACATGAATTAACGGTTGCAAATACCGAATTTTGGGAAATAACAATGGATTAAAGTAGCACTTCTTGAAAAATCCGCGTTCAGTTCTTCCATGGTTATTTTTTGAAACTACAGTTAATAGCACAAACTCCCATAAGCCATCTCATTCACCAAATTAAAACACATTAGTGCCATTATGATGCCAATTAGAGCCTAGGCTACTTTTTCCCGCCCTTTTCTCACACCAAATCACGCAATAAAGGCAAACCTTTAACAGTTGCGAGTCTGCTTTTGAGATGTGCAGTTGTCGTGAAAGCGCGCATTGGAAATACTGAAATAAAAATGACTATTTACTATGAACTTCGGATGAAAATTAACTGCAATAAATTTGCAGGTGGTATATGGCACCAATTGGCGACATTTGTGAGTTCATTCGCGTACAGAACGTGCATTTGCGGAAGTTAATTCCAAGTAGACATGGCGCGGGGAAGTGAACAAATGGAGCTTATCAAGAAGTAATAGCAGTAAAATGTCCAATTGAAAATTGAATGAAAAGAAACAATTTTGTCATGAAGTTATTGAATTTTAGCAGAGGACTTAGAAAAAGTGATATTTACATTTGAGGATAATGGAATTACTAGCTTAGATGGAAGGACTTTGCTAAAATGACTTCTAAGCAATGGAACGTTATGTGTGGACAATTTTGCGTTTGTTGTATTACGGACTTTCTATAGCTTAAAAACACTTACACATATTGCAAATGAGGACAATTTTATTGCAGAAACGAATATTGTATTGTTTTTTGCATATTTGGAAAAAATCGATATTGCCAAAAATTTGTTTGCATTGTAGTCAATCTGGATTTATTACTGCTGTTTAATCACATTGGATATATTCAAATATACAAAGCATGTCAAGGAGATGTAAGTTTTGAATTAATGTTGCTTTCTTGCATAACATGTAGACCAGGGATGTAGGAACCGGGGGGCCAGAGGGACCATGGCCCCTACTTTTTAGCAAACTATGCAAAAGTGCTACTTTGAAGCCCAAAATGGGTTTGGTAATCCTTTTAGCACCTGCCCCCCCCACCTTAGATGCTTCCTATGTCCCTGCTGCAGACTTAGACTGTAGAGTAGCAAAGTGATGACGTCACACACATCTGTTTTACGAATTTCCATATTTTGACCATATTGAGTAATTGGCTTGGTTCATAGCGTTAAGAACCAGGTTGGAAATAGGAATAGATCATGTAAACTAACCTGGCAATGAACTGCCAAAATCTCAATTGAAATGTATGAAATACAAGTCATTTCAGACTACTTTGCAATGCTTCATTTGAAAAGGGGGTCAAAATGACCTATTATCCAAATATGGTCATTTGTGATGTCACACTTTACTATTATAATTGCCAATAGCTGAAAAGTGGGTAATTCCCCCCTGAGTACCCCCACCACTAGAACCATGTCTACATCCTTACTATACATCTTCCTATTGTCTTTTTTCACCCTTAACAACCACCACATTCCCAACACAAACTCTCTTCATACATTACATCAAAAGTCAAACTTAAATCTTATTGATTTAAAGATGTAAAACACTTCCTAACTACTATATAACTGTTGTCATTTGAAAACTAGGAATCTCAAAGCAACTCTTTCTAAATCCATAATCTCCCTTTTTGAGATCTAATTTGACACAGGCAAAATCCCTAGATTCATATGTATATTCCCAAAAAACAACCTGTTGCATGTAAAATGTTGGTTGTTTGATGTAAAAATATTTTAATCTAGTGAAAAAAGCAGGTATTATATTGGAAAATTGATAAATATAGTCATTAAGACTATTGTCTAATTTATATACATTGATCAAATAGCTCTTCAGATTTTGCTGAAAGATCACTTGATTGTTGGATATAAATATTGTCCAATTTCAAAAACCAAAATCACCTTATAATTCTTGTCCTGTTATAAGTTCCACTTTTTCAATAACCCACTTACTTAAAATCAAACAACACATGAAATCCAAACAATTGAATGCAAAAGTTGTTATTTTCTAATAAACCATTTAAATGTTTAACAAACATAATATCAAACTGCATTTCTCTTCTCTGAAATATGTGAATTGCAATGTTACTAAAATCATCAAATTACTAATTATCACATATATAATATACCATTTGCATTTAAATTCTTGAAAATGGTAATTTATGAATTAGTAAATAACAAATAATTAATTAGTAAATCATCTTACCCTCCTTTCCATCTCATAATTCATTCTAGTAGTGCATTTGTATATGTCCAATACCTTCATCATTAAATCTCCCTTCCTTCGTCTTTCTTCCATCATCTCCACCATCCTTTCCCACCATTCAATCTTAATGTCCAGTCTACATAACTCAAACCTTTCGCATGACATCCCCCAATCGCATGCATTCAGAAAACTCTTCTTTGTCTTCATTTGACATTTGTCTATGCGCAACCATTCCAATTGACGATCATTCGAACATGGTCCATTCAATTCATCATCCATGAACACACATTCCCTTATGTTTACCCCTCCACAATACCCATTCTGCTCTCCTCCTTTGAACTTCACTCGAATGGCATTCACAGTTGTGTCCATTCTGCGTAACCAGATGCCAAAACCAATGAGAAAACGCTCCTTCACAGTCACAACATCCAATTGTTCAATCTCATACACATAGATCCACCCAAACTTAACATTTGCGAATGCCATTCGAATATCGTCCTCCTTCCATCCGCAACTTTCCAAGTGTCTACAAATCAGACACATATTGTGTGTTGTTACTTCATATGACGAAAACCCCTTAATATGGCATTTTCTAATAATTGACTTAATAAACTCCTTATCATTAAAATTCTTATTTAAAAAAAAAGTAATAATTTCAAATGATCTACTTAATGTAGTATCATTATCCAACCTACACTTATTTAACAATTCAATTACATCATCTAATAATTGTTTCTCATTTACTTCTTGTTTTAATCCAACAACATTCTTTAACAATTCCTTTATTATTCCTTCATATGAAAATCCTGACAATAAACGACATACAAATGAGACAACTTCAATAAACCCTTTTTCCAAATTGTCCTTTATAATTTCCAATAAATTCTTCATGTCATTTTTACATATGTAAAGGGCTGAGAGAAATTCCATCAGTGATAAATGTTTAAATTGATACTTCTCTGTATAATTGTCTTTGACATCAACAAACAAACTTTTAATAAATGTCTCCTCTTCAACAGTTTCCCCAAGAATTGATTCAATGTTTCCTTGAAAAATAATCTTGTTTTCTTTAAGTAAATTATAACAAAGTTCACTCAGGTAGGCCAATGTATTTGAATATTTTGTAAAAACTTGTGAGATTGTACTTAGGTCTTGTCCTTTCTGTTTGTCAGCATGTTGCTTCAGCAATAGATAAACAGTCCAACAATATAATTCAGTGTTGTTGAAAACAGCTTGCCCTTTCATCAAAATGGCCACACAGCAAAGCGTATTCAGAAACTGTGGCACATTCATGATAGGAAGATAACCTTTTGATGATGTTCTTGCCTTGTTTATATCAACTTTGTGATCTTCACGGGATGAGAATTTGTCAACATATTCATCAATTTGATCCTCACTTAGTCCATTAATTTCCACTTTAAACAAACCACCCATGTTATTATAACCAATTAGTTTGTCTTCGATGTGGGGTCTCCCAGTTATTATAACTTTAGCCATACCATATTCTCCTTTAATGTTAAGGAGGTCAAAAATGATTGAATCTTTTTCAGTTATGTCATAGAGCTCATCCAGGCCATCTACTATAACCAAGACCCCTTCTCCATCTCCAAAATCATAACTAACTTTACTTTTAATAAATTCACCAAGGATTTCATGCTTCTTCAGTTCGGCCCCTTTACGGTCCTTGAAGTAATTCAAGTTTCTACATTCAAACATGACACACATTTTAAAGTTTTGATAAATGTCGCCATTTGCCCACCCATACGTCAATTGTTTGGCAAGAACTGATTTTCCCATTCCCGCAATGCCGCGAATAAAAGTTACACGATTCTCGTCATCAATTAATCGAGATATTTCAATATCATCACCTCTCATACCTTGAACATGTGCAAAATATTGTCTCGCTTCATCTCTGAAGTTATCCATCGTTGGTAATTCACGGTTTATCTTCAACTTGACGGCAAATTTATTGATATCTACTTCTTTCAGCTCTATTCTGTTATTGTTATCTACGCAATGAATTTCATGCATCTTGTACTGTTGTCTGTATTTCTTCTTTATTTCATCTGAAAGACAAATGCAATTTCAAAACCATTAAATAAGCAACAGAACTATATTTAAGAATTCATACAGATTAAGACAGAACAAAGGGTCGCATTTGAGGGGCAGAACAATATGAAACATTCAATGAGTCATTTGATAACGTCGCAAAAATGAATATTTTGAGAGTAGTGAATTAAGTTAAAGCCGGAAAACTCACTGGAAAATACTTAGTTTATCAACAAGACAACCAGGGGTGCCAAGGCCAATTAGAGCAAGGGGGATAAAAATTAAGAATGGACATCTTCAGTGTCTGGGCGTCTTTATCCCTTAAGAAAGAGGGCATGCTATCTGCCATGAATAACACATAATAATGCAAAAGTAGGAGGCGATGTTTGTGAAATCCATTACGTTTCATTAAGTCCTCCAAAACTACGCTTCATTAACCACAAGTTTATCGATATAAAAAATTTCGAAGAAAATGACTTACTCTTGGGTGCCTAATTACTAGGGGTGGGAATAAAAGGGGGAAGGGATTTGAATTAATGGGGAATTTGAAATTTCTGGAGAATTGAGTTAGCACAGAGGGGGTCACATTTATGGAACAACATGATTAAATGAATTAAACAATTATCTTAAATTTGCCCTTAGCAAATATGGCTTCAATATTTTCATGCAATGAGTAACAAATAAAATAAACAGCTCCTGCCAACAGGAATTATTCCTGATTCAGTTACCATATGCAATAATTCTTTCGGGATTAATTGCGTGCACGGGGGTCTCAATAACGGCAGCAAATGAGTTGTGCATTGTTCAAAACATAATTAGCTGGTTGATGGCAATTAGGCACCAAAGCATAATATCTACTCAGTGAATATTGCTGTTTGGTTATCTGCAAGCATTATATGGGGTTTATATGTTGTGTTTTTGTCATAGTTAAATAAAACTGTATCTAGTCATTATATAACATTGTCTTCTTAAGGACACGTTTGTCTCCTTTGGTCTAAACGACGATGAGAACGGATGCACTGTCAATTTTGTCACAAAGTCAGGCACTGCAAAATATAACAATGTCCTGAAAGAAATGACAATTTAATGCACAAAGACGAATCCTTGTAAAGTATTGATTGGATGGGAACTTTGCCCAAAAAAGTAAGGCTTGTTGGCCAACAAAGATCTTATATCAATATGATATTTAACATCATATATAATATTTTCTGGCCCATTTGGATGGTCTGATAACAACGAAAAATAAGTATCATACAATTGATCTTTATCGTTATTTTCCATCCACTTCTCAAAACAATATCTATTCCTGCTCTATTGGCATAACAGGTTGGCTATAATACAGAAGATTCCAAGAATATCAGAAGTAACCTTAATTTGATGGAGAAGTATCACTGTGCAAGCAAGGCCCATCTGGGCCAATGTAAAGACATGGCGAATGGTGTGTTGTCCTGAAATTTCTATATACTATATGTGTAATGCCAATTACTGGGTCGCTGCACATTACAGATTAATAAATATTTATAAACAAGACATAACGATGTTGGTATTATCAATTGCTTTGGGTTTAACTACAAAACTAGTCAATGATGATGGAGATGGGATTAATGGCATATCAAATGATAGCCAAAACATTCTCAATTAAAATCGTAAAATCATCAAGTATGTATGAATTTGTAAGTTTTGCGCACTTATTACATCTCACATTACATATTACATCTTACTTAAAATTAGATATCTTGAATCTGTAGATATCTGACACCCATTTACACTGCTTCATTTTTCTACAAAAACGGAGATAAAAGTATTCGTTCTTGTGTGTTCACATTGCTTACAAACACGAAAGAAACACTATCTGTTGTTATGGCTTTAATCTGTTCACACTGTTGCGCTTTTGTGAGATCACACTGAAGTGGTGCCATTGAGTATGTATTCTGTGTTGTTGCTATAGCAGCGTTGTTTTGATCAATTTTTGCGCGTTCACACTGAACCATAGCGTTTTCAAAAGCCTCCGTTTGTGTAAATATCCACTTTGAAGAGCGTTTTCGAACGCCTCTGTTTTTGTGACTTTTTTCTGCTGAGTAGTGTCAACGGTATCACAAAAATGGAAATTCTTTCTCTCCATTCTCGTACAAAGATGGAGCAGTATGAAAGGGGTACTTGTAAAATTGCATATATTCTAATGATATAGGAAGCAAACAAATGCGTACTAATCATTATGACTCATGTCTGTGTCAAAAAGTGTATTATTACATTTCATGACGAACAGAGAAACTAGAAGGACAGTAGATTGTGCCTAAGTGGTAAAGCAACTTTCATAAAACCAGAGCGGCATATAAAACTATTCTTGACCTTAAATTACAAAATGTAAACATAAATGCATGGTAATAAGAAAATAACAGATCAGTGAAAAAGTAAAGTCTGAGTTTTATGCTCAGCTTCGAATTAAATTCTGAATCCACGGTGAGGTAAAAATGATGTGTCTTCCTTACTTTCAACCAATCACATTATAAAACCTTTGATACAATATTGATATGCTTTTCCAAACTATATGAAACTATTATGTAGAAAACATTAATTGAAATTAGTATATTGCAAGAACTTGTATGGCACTTAAGGCAAAAAAGGGGCCTTGAACTTCAAGCACGACCTAAGGCAAGGGGGCATAAGATTTCTCTTTTATTCCCTTACAGTCATCCTGCACTATAAACTGGTGTATATTTTATGGCTGAGCTGTTTCGTTGGCGTATTTAGATGTTTCGTTTTATAACTTCACATTTTTCGCTTTATAACACTCTAGTCACTTCTGGACTGTAAATGTGAAAAATGTTCTATGACAGTCTAAGAAAGTGTAAAGTGTGATGGAAGGCTTTAAATCTGTAAAAATATGCATGTTTACATTCACGAGAAATTGGTCTACCAGAAAGTGCTTCACTACTCAAAAAGCTAGGATTGGTGGATACTGGATTTCTGGGACTAAAAGAGCCAATAAAGTCAAATAAATTCAATATTCCAATGTTTTTGCAAGCCTGCCATCTCCTTCAACTTTCAATTAATTTGCATAGAGTTCTTATGCTAATCCAAATTTTCAAATGTTACTCAAATGTAGTACCTGTCGGTCTATGGAACACTGTAGTAATACAAAAAACTCAAACAGTCTTAAGGCAAAAGTCCTAAGAAATTGATAGTAACGAAATCATAACAAACGTATTGAACCACAAAATTCTCGTATTAAAAAATGTCTCTAATATTTAGACAAAACATATGGTTTACACCTCTGTGGATATCCCCTTTTCTGGGCCATTCTAAAGCATAGCCCATGGCGATAAATGACAGACTACAGTGAACCTGCTTAAAATATACTTAGAATAGCTGTCTAATAATTATACATTAATCTATAAGGAGCCTAGCTTAAGAACTAGTTGAAAACTAGGACAATTATAGGACAGAATACATAAACAGACTACACATTTCTGGGACAATTATGAGAAAGAACAAATTGTATAAAAATACATTTAAATCAATGATTCACTTTGAACCAATGATGCGCAGGTGACCATCCCCTTATTGCACATGCAACTGCAAACTGTAAACTTAACGAGAAAGAGCACGCAAAATGTGTCATATACTTTCTTGCCAACTCACTTCAAAATAATGAAACAGAGCAAATTGCATCAAAAGAGATAGATTCACTGTGAGGCAATGATGCGCAGCTAACCATGATATAATTGCACATACAATTTTAAACTGCGAACTTAAAGAGAAAGCGCACCCCACTTGGGTCATTCAATTTCTTGCAAATGTTGCTTTTAACACAAATGTCAGCTTTATAAAGTTGAAACGTTGAGGAGTGATGGCTTTGGATTTAATAAAAAGGCATTTAAAGCACAAATTATACGTTTGTCCAAACTCAAACTAATATTGCTGCATGAGTAAGCAAAAGTGAGAGATATGATCACTTTAAAATCACTCTAGATCAATTATCACATGCAGATAGTCTGAAAGATGCATCTAAAAGGAATTAGGATTGTAAGACATGACAGCGAATAACAAGCGACAGCAGCAACATATAAAATCAGTAGGTATTAGTAGAATTTTTGAATAGACCTATGGTGAAGAGTATTAGTGAAAAGTGTGATCTCAAAACGCCAATGAATAGAAATGAAATTCATTTGACATGTGGCTGTGGTGGAACGTGCCTAAAATGAGCTGGCTGTCAAAAATTGAAGACATGTCCATTGGTTTACAGATTAATGTGGTGTCAGAGAGTATAGCTGAAGGGAGATAGAAAAGACAATTGACAAAATGCTGCTGTGACCACCGACATGATGAACAACTCTAGGAGACTGCTTGGTCTAATGAAGTCCAAAATTGAATAACGAATAAATTACAACAGGGAATGAAATTTTATTGATAGAAGAAAGTGATCTGAGACAGCCATGGCCTTCTCCTTGCTAAGAGACTTTAATGCAATTTGTCACTGTAGAAATGGAAGATTAAAATGAAGATGAACATTAGACAAGGTCATTATCATTAAACAGTGACAGAGCAACTGTCGCCAATAGTGATGACAATAATGAATAGTGAAGCAATGTCTTATCTACAGATTCCAACACTATCTGTTTTTTCGGTGGGGGGGGGGGATAAAATAACTTAGACAACTCGTTTAGTAGGAGTGCTATTTGTGTCAATATCATGCCATTT
Organism: Mastigias papua; assembly: GCA_964019165.1. Classification (NCBI taxonomy): domain Eukaryota; kingdom Metazoa; phylum Cnidaria; class Scyphozoa; order Rhizostomeae; family Mastigiidae; genus Mastigias; species Mastigias papua. The sequence continues at coordinate 12,706,946 of OZ025271.1, forward strand.
AATCTCAGAGATGTGTGGTGCTTCAAGTAATCTTTGCAACGACTGAAGCTTCAATGGAACACTAATCTGCCACCACAATTTTGTAAAGAGTCAAGACCAGTCGGAGATTGCTAAAGAATGAAACATTATCATAGAAAACTTCTCGTCTGTCGAAGATCACACAAACATTGACATACCCGTAATGATGCAAAGTAATGACAAGGGATAATCCATAGGAGAATGCAATCCCATATAAGGATGTTTCGCTACCTAATTAGGAATAGTGTGTAACTATGGTCATACTGAACCAGAACTGATAATAACGGACATTAACAGTGAGAATATCTGCAAATACACCTGTGTCAGCTAATGCTAAGATCTAATACCAAACTTTAGATAAGCGATTCATCTCTAAACCTAATATTACTTGTATTCTTAATAAGACTGCTTATGTACTGCTGGCCCTTTTGGGATAGTATACTCTCAAACTAAGAAGGTCAGTACAGCTAAATTGACAAGCAGCATTGATCACCATGTCGAAGTAAGATTTTGTCCTACGGATGTCATATTCCATCAATAATTGTTTCTTTTCTAAAAATATCATTTCAAGCCACTTTTGTTCTTTTAATAATTTATCATTATAAGAATGCTAGCTGCAATCGCAACATAATTTGCCACCATCATTTTGTAAAGTGCGAAGACCACCTAGAGAATGGTAAACAAGAAAACATTGCTATGGAAACCCTTTGGCTGTTAAAGTTCCTACTTAGACTTCTGCTTGTCAATAGACTTTTGTATATCATTCAGCTGATTTTCTCCAGAATTTTTTTTAGGGGCTTTCATATCAATCCAAAATTTTCCACTGAGTTGTATTCTCCACCCCCCCCCCAAGTGCCACTGGAAAGGTTTTCATACCTTGTCTAAGTCTAAACCGTCCCGATATCCAGAATTATACATGACTAGTCCCTTAGTGCAAATTTCAATGCTTAGTTTTTCAATTTTCATTCAAATATTCTGCACTTGCTAGTTAAAATCAGTGAGAGTTGGAAACTGGGGAGCTTTTGGAGATGGCAGAAACCCACTGAAAATGCCCTCATCAAAAAAGTTCTCGTCAAATACTTCATAAGTTATATATGTGTTCATATATGTATCTAATACTTATATCTATGTATTTTATATATATGTTTATTCAAATGCTATAAATTCACATGTTAAATGCGCCTGCCCTCGAATAAGCCACGATCCCAGATGATGATGAAAATGTGATAAATACTAATGCCTAAATTTAGACTCTTCTTATGATATGAAGAGCTAAAAAGTTCTGATGAACTTTTCACAAAGCATGTGTTAAGTAATTGTGTGAGCCCCCATCCCTCCAATAAGTCTTCCTCTCAAATAAGACCCTATTCAGAAGCATCAAAAATAAATAAGCCCCTTAGGCCTAATTTGGTGATTTAAGGTAATGCTTCTCCCCTTTAATAATAAAAACAATAGCTGTATCAGGCCGTATCTTCGTGTTTCATTTCTGATGGAATGGGAATTCTGTTTGGATCGAAAACAGACAAACAGGCTCAATAAGCCATGGCATCAAAACACTTATGACGAAAATGGGCAAAGGATTAATAACAATATTTGACCAACAGCTTTCAAAGGAACATTTGAGGGTATTGTCCAAATTCAGAAGCAAGTATTAAACCCTTAATCTGAAAATGGTGATAAGAAAAGGAGAACAGTGAAAGGAAACAGAACCAGTATATACCTTTGCCATATCAACCACACAAAAGATTGTGACATGGTTTTACATGATAAAATGTTAGGTGACACATTGAAAATTAGTACTCTCGTCCCCTGTCTATTCAAAGTTCTGAAAAATCCATGCCTTCCAAATGCAAACCATCCTCAAATTACTGCTTTCCTGACGACAGGAAAGAGAGTAGAAGATTCACTAACGCCACAGGTAATAGTTAGTCCTGGCCTCCTATTTTCAATGAAATCCACCTACACAATTATTATAGCTATCGAATTAAGAAATGCAAGAGTTAATAGATGCCTTTAGTGAAAAGGAGTTTAGAGAGAGAGAGAGTACGACTGTCACGTGAAGGTAAGAAGACAAAACTGATAATACAATAAATGCAGAAGACGATAGCATGGACAACACACAAGTTGGCAATGGGTTGTTGGAGTATGTTAATCAGCTTACGTATTTGGGAACACTCTTCAAGACAAAGCAAGACTGCTAACGTCAATGGTTTTCCTAATAGCCAAATATTGAAGCAAAAGTTGGATAAGGAAAAGCAGCAACAGAAAAACAACCAGCAGTTTGAACTCTGGTGCTATATGAGAATGCTATAGATAAGCTGTGTTGAGAGATTTAAGAATGAGGACATCAAACTTTGTGTTCATCTACCTAAGAGATTGCTAGATACAACAGTAAAGAAGAAACATTCTTATATATGAAGTGGACAGAAAAGGTAATCACTGGGAAAGGAAAAAATATTGTAAAGAACAGATTGCTTCAGAGTGAAGGGCATTTCATAGGAAGGTTAAAAGATAAAAAATCACTTGTAGATGTGTTTGACTTGATGCTCGAAAGTCGTTTCAGCTCTTCACTTTCTCTTGCCACAATTCCATCTACTGTAGCAATTGCTGAGAGATCTGTCCAGTTCCGATCAACTACAACATATTTCAGACTTGTCATGGCTACACAAGCTATCAAAAATTGAAGAAAAATGCATTGCTTAAAAGAACAAAATGGTATCTGTGATTGGCATGGTTGACAGATGTTTGAAATTGGAGAGAAGAGTGAAAGAGGGCAGGATTCAGAATGTAGTTAGTAGAATAAAGTGTTCTCAAACATACGTGACCCTCTCTTGGCTATAAGATGTTAGTGAAATTTGTTACCATGGAAATAGAAGATTAATATGAAGAGGGGCATTAGACAAGATCATCATCATCAAAGAGTGATAGAGAAATTGTCGCTAACAATAAAGACATCTTCAGCATTGTAAGTATTTTTGATGGAATAAAAGGCAGTTTCATAGGCATCACTAGGAATTGGCCGATCAAAACGTAAGTGATATGCTCCCTTGCAATATTCAACAAGTGGATAAGCTTCACTTGTCCACACAAAATTGAAACTTAATATAGGCAAAGGGCGTTCTTCAAAATGATGATTTACGCTTTAGGAAAAACTGTCAAATAAATGCACTACAAATTCTACCATTACTTCAGTTACTGCATCACAAATTAAATGCAACAGCCTGCAAGCCTAAAGTCACAGATTATTTTATGCATTGATGTAATTTTCTTGCAATATTTAATGCTACTGGCCACTTAAGGCATTTATGGACTTTATGCCATGTCATATCACTTATGCAAATTTCATTGTATTCTTTAATACACAATTGTTGCATAGTCAACAAAGAAACGTAAAATTCTAGTTATCTTTGAAAGTAGAGAGGAAGCTGAACCCCTCCTGGAATCCCCTTCATTTATAGTCCTGCTTTACCCTAAGATTTTCGGTAAAATCGCTGATACCATTCAAAATATATTCAACGGACATATAACGCAAACAATTATGGTCTTTTTCAATTAAAAAAGGTGACAATCAAGGCTTTAGTAGTACTACAAACAACCAATAATATATCCCACAGTCCTGGTGGTAAAATATTAAAAATGGCCTGAGAACAAACTTGAGAGAAATTTTACGAAGTTCTTACTAGTTTTATGCAAACTGGCAAAAGGCCACGGTCAGAAAATTTAAGATCCAATACTGATAGTTGAGACAAGCTAAGATCAGTTGAATAAAATATTGTTTACTTATCAATGCAATTCTGAGCATATACCTCATAATCCAATGTTTTTCTGTAATTGTTATCCCCTAAACCTCTTAGGAACGGTACTGCTTTTTCATATTAGATCCAAACCGAAGTATTTAAAAGAAACTCAAGTCTTTCGGGGATATGATTATAGGCTGTTGTGTCATTCTACATCTTCAAATGTGATGTGCTTGTTTAAAGAAAACATTCTTAGTGAACGTAAGGTACTTCACCACGTTCAACGATATCATAAACATCACTGCTAGATGCGCTAAAAGAAACAAACAGCCACAAGAAACCAAACATCTATGGAATGTAAGCAACGTGCTGAGAGAAACAAAAATCATGTCCAGGGTTCATGCACATCATATCTAATATCTTTCCTGACTTTCCTGACTTTTCCTGACATTTTCCTTCAAAATGAAGGTGTCTTTCATGACAACATATCAGAAGTACACAATACTTTTCCTGACCAACAGGTGTTAAAAAATGACTAACCCATCTCCTAACACTAAGCAATTGAACACATTGTTCCACAATGGGTAAGAAAAGGAGGCTCTCTGGTCAATTACCTTCTCAACTAGGAATAAAAAACATCAAAACTGTGCAATGTGTAAAGTTGTCTGTTGGGCACCAAACAATTAATCTGCATGGATGATACCAATTTCTCACTTTCTTCAAACTCTCTTCAAGTTTCAATAAAATTTCCTGACTGTCCCTGACTTTTCCTGATTTTCCTTAAAAGCGAGTTTTGTCCCAACTTTTCCTGACCCTATGAGCCCTGATGTCCTTCAATACTATATGTGTTAGAATGGGAAGCACAAAATGATTGATACAAAAAATATTGCTGAGGGTCAAACACCATCTCATTTGAATTATTCAGCCCTGCGGCTTCTGCAACATTTATTTATATTGTATTTCTTCAAACAGATCTACATGTTGTTTTATGACCACAATGGTCAGACTTCTGTAATAAATATAAGATTTGCATCCTCTGCAACTAATTCAAAATCAATAAGGACACGACAATCCTTCATCCAACTAGTTCCGTCAGGAACTGTACCAAAGATGTTAGACATGTACAAATTCAGTAGCCTCCATTCTACGTTAGAACGGTAACGTGACTGTTATGTAGTCACTCTTTACATGGCCACCTTATGTCTGCTGTTAAACTCATAACCAAGAACAGGTCATTAATAATTTCCTAGCATTTTTGTAATATTGCCTAAATACCACTTTATTTCTGTATGTCAACGACAAATGCAACTCACCTGTGGCTTCTTGTGTGATGGGCCCTAAAGAAACCAAATTATGTATAGATTACCATTTTATCAATAATTATGATAATTAAGAAAGATATTGCTCCTTAATAAATTACATCATGCCATCACGTTGTATATCCAAACATAAGCTTTTTGCTTTGTAGAATTCAGCATGTAATGCAACTAAAGTACACATAAATGGATATGATTTTATACGTAAAGTTAACAGTGCGGCAGTAACTAGGTCAACACACATCATTTGTTTTCTGCTGATATGGCACATTCATAAACAAAAACTAATAAATCTGCTACGTTAATAAATAGGTTTCATCAACTGAGTCCCATTCAATATCTACTGGTCTAACAATATCAATAAAGTAAATGGAGGAACCAAAAGCCAGTGGCTCAAAGTAGTAACATAATTCTGCTGTGACGGAGATGACTCTAACTAAGTGCTAACTCCTAAGTTTGGTGTCGATGAAAGCGGTAGGATGTGCAAGGAAAAGAAGGCTGTAGCATATGCTTTCATCGGCCTCAGTGAGTTCCTTCCTACCTTTCCTTAAGCATGGTTTCCATAGGCTAATTAGCAGTCGCTACATGCTTATACCAGTTACTAGGGTTTTTATGGAAACATACTTAAACTTCATGCAGGGACAGCTGGCTTCACATAAATACAGCAAGCAACCTGGTCACAGAGTTCGAGAAACTTGCAACTGAGCAACAGGTAGAGACAGATAACGATAACTAAAGACAGCTCAGTGACTGTAAAACTCTATGAAAACAAATAGTCCTAAACTCTGGTGACACTTAGCGATAATTTTTCAGAGAATGACATAGTCGATTCAAATTCTGCAGTCAAGGTCATTAAATATAGTGACACGAGAAGACAGGCAGCGAAATGTAATGACAAGTAGCAACAAGTAGCAAGAGTTAGTGACTTCATGGACATCCATAACTCTAAGGACAGTTAAAAACAAAAGCAACAGGTAGCAGCAGTAAGTGAGCTTGTGGAAATCAGGTTCGACAGAAACAGCAAGGGTCTAAGTAATGTGAAGGAGCACTCAAAATTCCCTTCTGTCGAAACCCAATGTGCAGGCAATCAGAACAATACTTTTATGGCTCCAAATACTATCAGAAGTAATGCTTGTCTGTCCGTTATTCTGTCCTAAATGCAAAACTGTAATCAAAACAAAGTGCCTCGTTTCAGACTTAATGCCACATGGTGGACATATTTATACATTCTTTGTAAGTGAGAATGGTATCTGGTATATTGAGGTGCCATTCTACATGTAAATTGTGAATGAGGATATTGTAATACTAATGGTTACAGCATTGCCTTACATATTGTCAACATCTCTATACAACAAAACATACCTAACACTTTATGCACTCTTTTTTCTTCAACCTTTTTGGCCAATTCTATAATATATATACATGTCAATCTAAATACAATACAAGTCACAGAAATCTGCCTTTGAAGTGAAGTCTGTTCTTCACCCTTAGGCCTTCATATTATAAAATAGCTTCAAATCAGAATTAAGTCATCATTTCACCAGTATCACAAGAACTATTCTTATCAATAATACTACTATGGTATAAGTACACTCATGAGTATCAATAAACTCATGTCAAAGTTTAGAACAAAATTCATGCGATCAATCAATTTCTGAGACATTGTTCAGGTGCATTTCACGTCATCAAATCATACATTCATCAACATAAATTCTATTTCGATAGAATTATTGTCGACCTGTAGTGAAATCAATCCTATTGCACAGGATGTATTCTGAGCATGCAGATCAAATCTTTGCAATAAATCTTTGATAAAAGCTTTAGCTTAACTAGTGGTGGTATAGCTTCAAATGAATGACCTCATTATCATTAATTTCATGTAACATTTACACCAGGTATCATCATTTGTATTAACGTCAGCAAAAACAAGATGCGTCATACTATAAAGACTGATGCAGCTAAATAGTTGCTAAACAAGTTATTGCAAAGGAACATGGATGAACATGCATAAAGGAAACAAGGGTGACAATATGTGAACAAGGATGAACATGTGTCCATAAGGATGAGCATGCGTGAGTAAAGATGAACATAAGTGAACAGGGATGAACATAAGTGAACATGGATGAACATATGTCCATACCGATGAGCATGTGTGAACAAAGATGAACATAAGTGAACAGGGATGAACATGAGTGAACAAGGACGAACGCGTGTGCCCCTGGACTTGGATATCTGAACTCCAATGCTAATGGAACAGTCTAAAAGGCATTTCAAGCTATGTTTCATCTAGGGATGATGACGAAACAAGCAAATTTCCAATAGGAATCCCTTGAGAACAAAGATTTAAAAATCAGCATAAATATAGCACTATGTCTACACCTACCTGATACGACATTTTGAATGCTATCTTTTATTCCTGTGACATCATCTTTCACACCTTCCAGCTCGTCTTTTACTCCTTCCACGTTGTCTTTCATTCCTGTCATGTCGTCCTTCAATCCTTTAAGATCACCTTTCACTTCTAATGAGACAAACCAATTGATCATCAATAAGATGACATTTAATTAAACCATATCATACACCTAAAGTCTGATTCACGAAATAGAATTAACAACTTAAAAATCCATCCAGTAAATCGCAGGATTTGCATTAAGTTGTTGAAACATTCTTCAAAGACAACCACTTATTGACTAGAATGGCAAAACGCTTCCAACGTAAGAGTGTGCGCTGTAATGGTACATTGTAATTTACTGTGCACTTATGATGAAAGAAGGAAGGTTTAACATGTTATCAAATTATGTGCATCTTACATAAAAGAATATAATAAATTAGAAAACTAATTTAGATATTATAAATCTGGAACATCAATCACTGGCCAATATCAGCAGCCACTTTGAATCTAGAAAGGACATTGACTGCAGCTACCAATGGCCCTAATAATTCCACAGGAAAACCAATGAATGTTTTGCTACAGAGATGAATCAACATGGCGGATAATATAGAATAAGGCCACTTTAAATATGCCATTATATACACAATATGCTCATAAGGAATCAGGTTTGAAATCAAAAACATCAAAAACATTGTCATGCATAAATTCTTTAGCAAACCATACACAAGATAGGCTTTGTGCTGAGTCAGTTTGTGATAAACTGCATGAGAAGTGATTTCATGGTGATCATATAAATATGAAAAATGCCTATACAATGACCTTGGCTTACTCCAAGAGTAAGACTTAGCAATTGTGGGATTAAGACGATAGAAAAAGCCAAAGTGCTAATGAATCATAAAATTGTGTACGGTCAAAGTCCTACTTGGAAAAAGAGCATTTACAGCCTTGGCCTCGATCTCGACTATCCCAAAGTCTATAGTCACATCTACTTTTTAGTTTCAAATTCAACAATATCCACGTGACAAAGTCAAAAAGAAAGCTTCCAATACTAAATCAGAGACACAGGAAGAAATATCTATAATCTGTTTACCTTTTACATCTCCTTCCACCTTCCTTATACATTCACTGAAATCCTCATTGAGTTTTTTCTCTTTATCCAATTTACATTTCAAATCGTGAGAAAGTTGTGTGGTCGTCTGTGCATTGATAATCTGATCAATCTCATCTTCAGCAATGGTGCCAAATACGTCTTTTATGATTCCTTTTATTTCTGTTGATATGTTACCAAAGTCGACATCAGGAACTGACATATTGACAACATGACCAAAAAATGCGTTTCTTAACTCACGAAGGCGATCAATGTTTTCACTGACAGTGAATGGATAGGCTCTCTGATTACGTGGTCGGCATTTGTCGGTGATCTTAAGGCCAGCATACAGGAGAACAAAAAACAGTGCTGAAGGATCCCATGTTTCACAATCGCCTACAAGTATCATCTGCTGCAATGTGATATTGAACTTTGCTTGATTTTTCTTAACACTCTGAGGTATTGCATTGTACAGATATTGACCACTTGTTGCATCATTTGCCCATGGTTGAGATGGGAATTTAGCATCCCAATTAGTTATAAAAAGGCCCCTGAGATGCTTGGGTATGATCTCTATGATGATCTTCACAAGTTTGATGAAGTTCTCTTGTTCACTTGTTAAATCCATGATGCTCAATACAACCCTTAAAAGAGACAAGCCGTTTATAAAACATCTTTCATATCAGTACACTTACTCAATAACCCAATTTTTCGTGCAGTCAATCTAAAATATGTGAACAGACTTAACAATACACTATCTAAATACCCATCTGATCATTCCTATCAGTCTGCATTTTACACTCTGCATCTGAAAATTAGACTTATCTGAGAAAGGTTAGACATGCACATGAATTCTTAGATCTGTTTATTTTTGCCAGTGAATGCACGTCTGAGGTAGATCTAGCAATGCCTCACGACTTTGCATCTTCCTTTGTCGCCGTTCATGGAGTAATTACATTCTCATTTTACATAATATCCCAACATTTCTGCTGTCTTCAAACGGACATAATAAGTATATCAAAGCATTTAATGATTAAAGTAGCATAAATCTTCAACTTGGGCCCTCTTCAAACAACAACCCTTTGTAATAATATTCCATGCTAGAACTTCACATTGTTTCCAAGCCGCCACCGCAGAGGATGATGAAGACCAATGCATAGATTAACACTGATCTTTTCATGTCATTAACAAAAGGATTTCTGACATTGAGGTTTTCATGCAGCATATGGCAAATAATTCTATAAGTGAGGGATTCCCAACCAAGGTTGGCCTCACCCCCTACGGGTGAAATACGTTGGTGTTTGACAGGCTTTCTGACGGAAAATAGGGTGTGGGGGTTTGGCCCCAGAAAGAGTTTTCATATTAACGCCCTCCAGAACATCGGAAAACGCCCTTTTGCAGAATAGAGTGTAGCAGTTTACATCATTGATTTTCATGCTAAGATGGAGAAACTAGCTCCTTTGCATTCCTCTTTCTATAAGAACCAGTAAAATTGAGGTTCAGGCTAGCTGTTCTTTTTTCTAAATTTTTGAGGCTGAATTGTTCTTAATTTGTTCTTAAATTTGTGAGATGGAGACAATTTAGACATTAGACAATATGCAAGAAAAACTAGATGCCTAAGAAACAGGTATTATTTTTACAAGGGAATGTCATTTCATGTTAATATATTACACGACAATGTATGCATCTTTGTGCAAAAATACATTTTATGATAGTACTGCAGCCTCAATTTGTTCTTAATTTCCGAACAACTTTGAAGCTTTTAGTCTTATAGAATTATTCTTAAAAAAGGGGGGGACCTATTTTCATCGAAATTTGAAGATTTAAAACGACAAAGGAAAACACTAGACCACTTTTTCTCTATGGTACTACGAGCATGTAAGCCAATGATAGAGGCAAAAGTATCTCTTACCAACACATTGAAGAAAAGACATTTCTTACACTCAGAATATCTGGCATGGGCTACATGGAATGCACTCAAAAGTAACAATGTCCTATTTCCTAAAAGGGTTGCCACCTACATAAGCAGAAACTCTTAGACACTCTTACAAACCTCGTGTCGTCACTGAGAAAAGGGTAACAGTTTGTTGTAAAACAAAATCAAGATATCTGCATGCCATATATCTGTGTTATGATGCTTCTAGGTTCAAGAGTGGGTAGAACTCAACTAACAAATGATTAAAAAGTGCAGTGTAGTATACTTCTATATACAACCTTGTTGAATTACTGGGGGCAAAGTCCCCTGCCCCCCACCCCAGTGCCTATGGGCCTGCTGTGACAGGCACAAGCACTTTCATTTCCAAATTCGTAGCCGCCATCACTGTCAAAACATTACAAAAAGCGCGGGGGGAGTAAATAGCCTCGATTCATATATTAACATCTCATTATCGCTATTCTCGTTGATTTGTTCATTGTGGTCACAGTCAGCGGTTCTTGGTCGCAACGCAGGTCGCTCTGAAACTGATATAATAGTTATGATGCGGCTCTTTATTTTTAAGTAAAGAAGTATTTTTGACTTGACGTTCCAAAATTTGATTCCCATTAAAAATTCGAGATGTTTCCATGTTCCAATTCAACAAAAACGACAAGTTCCCTTGTTCCCCATAACCCCGTGGGAGGGCCCCATTAAAAATTCAAATCATCTTGGGATCATAAACAAACTTAAATCGTTATCAAAAATGATGACAATTCCAAGTTATAAAACCAACAAAAGAGAGAATAAATACTTCAATAAGAAACATGAGATCATTTATAACAAATCGTTCTTGCAGTTAAACAACGATAATAATAGAGAGAAACATTCTGCGGATTTGCAGTTTAGGGTTCCAGCCAAATCGCCGTAAATTCTATACGAAATTACTCCTCACGATGAATAGAGTCGAAACAGACGATAAAAGTGTGGTACTACTTACCAATTACTTAGGGTTCGGGCTAGGGTCAAGCTTAGGGTTCTGTGTAGGGTTAAGGGTCAGAGTTAGGGTTAGCGCTAGTTGCAGAACTGGCGGAAGTTTCTTCAAGGGATTTCAATGTTGATCGAGGGAAAAATAAGAGTAAATAAGTAATTGGTAAGTAGTACCCCACTTTTTATCGTCGTTTTCGACTTTAGGTATCGTAATGAGTAATTTCGTATAAAATTTACGGCGATTTGGCGGAACCCTAACCTGCAAATCCGCCCGTTTCCCTTATATATAACACAACATGATCGATGCGTTTCGTCATCAATCCCGATTGCAGAGTGCGGCCTGTCTCAAAACGACCTCAAGTACCCACGAGCAAAAGGTCATGTGTACAAGTGTGCAGTTGGTTTCAGGTTTGCACTAGTTATTTTCTGACTTTCACCCCTTTCAAAGCAAGACCATTTCAGCTATTTTTGTTGACCTCGACAAAGTCTATCAACTGCATATGCATATGCACGTCATGGTTTTCTTACTTATATGAAAGCTGGCAAATAGTCAAATTAATCAACCAAACCACACCCTAGTGCGCGTCAAGTGCTGTTTGTTTTGTCTTCAAGCCTAAAGAATGACGACGCCATGATATCTTCGCTTCCCAGAAGACAAAACGGCCTAACATACAATCGTATCCTAGCATCATTTCCTAGAAGCAATCGATCAACGTCATCATTACATAAAACACTGTTGCGATTAACCTCACAGAAACACAAACGAAATCAGATTGACAAAGTTGTACTTACCACTAAAGACGTAAAAACTTTCACGCAAGTAACAAACAACGGTAACTTGCTCGCAACAAGGAAATTCGCAGACACGGAAGCACAAGAGCGTAACAAGCAAACAAAACAACGAATACAAATGTACACAAAGGGGATTGTCTCAAATCATGTGATCTGTCTCCATGCATGATATCCATTCACAATACGTAGGTAATTTCCCCTGAAAACTCACACACCCACATGTGCTTACTGAGTTATTCTGGCAAGCAAAGTTTAATTCACAAACGTCCGTTAACGGCCTCCAACCCCCTAAACTTTCTGGTCAATGAACAGATATCAGTAAGAAAATACAAAGAAGGAAAAGTGGATTGTAGCACGTGATCACTAGTAGATGATCATTGAAAGGTGAATGTCTCCTCCGCATTACAGATAACAACAAACAACAAAGCAACATAAAATGACAATACTACTTTTCTTTAAATCCAAACAAAAGACTCAAATGACTCCAGTTTAATGTTCCGAATCCCTATTATTTGTTTTCTTTTATGTAATGAATAGAGATTTGTGTTTGAGTCTCCCGATTTCTTTAACTCCATTAGGTAGGATCCATTTGTAAATAATACGTCTCTTTCACATTAAGAGATGATTTTATCAGTATGGAATTCTAAGCAAATTGCTCTCTGTTCAATAAGGTTGCTATTTATGCCAAAAACATATCGATTCAACTTGTGTTAATGTAAATAGTAAACTTAGGCCAAATGATTCGATTTTCCATTCGATTTCATTTGGTCTCAAATTCGAGCATTGTCGAATATGTCCAGCAAGATTATTTGAGTTTTCGCTCGACTTTTAACTCCACTTCTGCATTTTGTTGGTGTCTACAAGCTGACAAATATTTTGCATAGAAGATATTTTCCCGCCATATGACACACCATATCACATACTTTCATTCATTCAACTTTTTAACTGGATTTCTCCCTCAACAGAACCTCAGATGGGAAATCAAGTCATCTTCACACAGCTTCTAAAGCACCAAGTTTGCAATTCATAGCATTTTGCTAGATAGGTCCTTTGTGAAAATTGTGAAATTAAAAAGTGTCCACATTGGGTCACACAAATGTTCTGGATATTTAGGACAGAACATTATGTATTAGCAAGTCCTTTATCAATCGGTTCTGTTACAAATTATAGCTTTCACTATCTACGCTTTTAATGCCACTTCATAATAAACCATAGAAGAGTGGGGGTCCTAAAGAAAAGAAGTTTAAGGGGCTCTAGGAGCATCACAGATTGTCTGTTCGACCCTGTCTATAAGAATGAATCAGTAGTTGCTTGTGGAGAGGTGCCATGACCCATCCATTGAGAACAACACTTCCATTGCAAAACTTTCCATTATGCTCTTTATGTATGGGCTTATTTGAGTAGAGAGCTTATTCCGAATTCGAGGGGGCAGAGTTATTATCTAAAAATTTTGTCTGGCATTAATTCTGGTTAATGGATAGAAGATGATGTCATAGATTTTTGCCCCTGACAAGACTTTGTTCGCAAGGAATGTAGCTATCATATGTCAATATGGAATTGAGGGGGTGTGATCACTCCTGTCACCCTTTGCTCCGCACAAGCCAACTAATGTTGTCTCTATTTGTTTTTGTTTATTTATGTTTATCTCTTACTATCAAAAGCCTTTGAAATAGATAATGGAAGGAAAGCACTCATTGCGTCACTATGGTAGTAACTCCTATTCTCCAAAGTATTAAAAGAACAGTTAAAATTTCGGCATTAGTCTTTACCAACATCCATGCTATCATCTGAGATGAGGGCTTATTCGAGGGGGCTTATTAAACATTTGAAGTTGTAGCATGGTGGCATATTCCAGGACAGGGGGTTACTCGATTATTTACAGTATCTAGCATCTACACTTAAACTCATTGCCACATGACTGACAAATCATCAAATATTCCCCCGTCGTATAAGATGAAGCTCAAGACCATGATTGCATAGTCAATAATACATAGCTTGTTACTTTCCTACAATTCAACGCCATAATTATATTAGACCTTCTCTTTGTAAATTTTACCACTATTCATTTTTTAAATTGCAAGACAAGTTTTTAACATGATCCCCAACACTAATAGGGGCCCTTTAAAAATAATAGTTCATCATCTGATTATGGGCTAAATCGGATGGAATGATCTACTGAAGAGGCCACAATGTGAAAAAGAATGAACTGAATGAAATTTTGTCTGCAACATCAGAAGACATTGAGCAGTGTCAGAAAAGGCCCGTTTCTGTTACTTAAGCCTGTTTCTAAGTAAGAAGGGAGATTCGGAGTTGCTCCATCTAGGAAATCTCGTTACGCTAAAGGAAAAGGGGGATAGCTGCCCCACTAAACATTCAAATGCCACAAAATTAACCATAGCTTTAGTAATAGCATAAGCATAGCATTCATCGCTTTATTCCTTAATATTTTCATTTTATTTGCATTGTCATGCAACTTCAAATGGCTCTAAGTGTAGTTATCAACGGTAACTGGATTGTCGCATCGTAGCCTTTGAATCAAAACATGATGGCCTATTCACCATTTTGTAACTTTAAACGTTAAATACTAACATACTATGCAAGCAATAGCATGATGAACTGTAGCTTTTAAACAATGCAACTTACCTGATAAGAATCTATCGTGGAAATGTAGAGTCTCCTGGCAAAACGCTCACGTTCAACCAACAATTTGACATTCAACCAACGAGCCGCAAAGAAGTGAAAGGGGTCATTCATTTAGTACGTACGCACGAAGGGGGGAGGGGGTCAAGCAACTGCGTACGGATGCGTACAAGGGGGAGTGGGGGTTGACACATGAGGTACGTACGCAAAGCAAAAAATTATCAGCTTTTTGCATACATCCAGCAATATTTCCATTTGCAAAGGACCCTTCACAAACAAATAATTAATGAAGTACGTATTCAGTTGAAATTACTTCTAGTACAGGGGTGTCAAACATAAGGCCCGCAGGCCGAATCCAACAATGTGGCCCCTAGGAATTTTGAATAAACTGGAACCCAGCGATATTTCTCCCATTGTAATAGCGGCATTAACTAGTGGCATTTACAAGGCTGAACACCCAGTTTTTGCCGTTGTCTAGCGTGCCAGTTAGGAAACATGCGATGAGTTATGTATATTTGAGAGCCCCTATTACCTAGCCCTCTCGGGTTCCGTCAACCGACCAGGCCATTGTGGCGCCATATTATACCCTACGTGGCCATTTGTTTGAACAGAATTATATATTTTTCGTGAAATACATTTGAAGTGATCATTTTAATGTCTCGTGAAAGCTTGAAAAATCTTTCTCCGTGGTTTTAGACGTCTAGAGACTTTCTTTTAGAGAAAAGGGGGGGGGTCAAACAACCAAGAGTACGTACGCAAAAGGGGGGGTGAGTATCAAGCGTACGTGTGCGTACGAGGGGGTATGGGGGGGTCAAATTTTAGGCAATTTAGAGCGTACGTACTAATTGAATGACCCCAAACAAGGAAGCTAAAATGAGACTAAGTACTTCATGTGTATGCGTATCCAAGTCAAAATAAGGCGTCAAACAGTTCAGACGCTAGAGGGTTGCAATATAAGACTTGAAAGGTGATATTACAGGCCTGATTCCAATGAAACAGGCAATGAAATGGAGATCAGTTACATTATATTACTAAACAATCCTAAATTGCATTGAGGTACGTCAGATTACAAGAATGTGCATGGAGAAAGGGGCTTGAACTCTTATCCTACCCCCAACAAAACTACATGTAGATATACTCTTTAGTGCCTAATAGACATCCCCCCGTTAATTAATTTTTTCAAAATTTTCCAGGCAGGACATTCTTATTCCAACCCCCCGGCTATTCAATTTTGGTAAAAATTTCATTAAAAAACTTTTTTGAATGACGTGAATAATCATTTTTCTTTTTTCATCGTTTTTTCTTATTTACTATTATTGGTTTCAGAAAAAGTTGCACTGCTTAGAAGCTTTTTCAATACCCTCCCACCTATTACATTTAAGGCAATTTTCCAGCCCCCCCGTTTATTCCAACCCCCCTGCTAATTAGATTTTGGGGACTTCTCAACCTACCTCCAGGCTATTCCAACCCCCCTTCTATTAGGCACCAAAGAGTACTGACATATACCTATTGAGCAAATAGATAGTAGACTCTTTCATCATAGTAGCTTTCATCACCAAATGTTGAAATAGGAGACATCTTTTTATCAGGTAACATTCTCTACGTTTCTGCAAGTTTGGTTTATTGCATCAAAATGCCTGAAACATTTCTCATGGAAACATTTTAGATCATCTCAGTCACTTCTTCATCGTCTTTTTAATTGAGAAGTGGTTTTAATTTTGATAACAACGTTTTCGTGCAGTCTTCAGGTTTGCATATTGTATATAAATGTATTATCGTTTAATCTACTTTTAAAATATTGTCCAGTGTCGTTTACTTCAGTAGCAAGATATAGTAACTTGGATGCTCAACCAGGCAGGTAGCCAGCTTGAATTCGTAAGAGGGGCACAGCTAACACATATAATAAATAAATAAATAAATAAATAGATAAATAAATAAATAAATAAATATATATATATATATATATATATATATATATATATAATTTGAACGGAGGAAGAAGGCAGAACACCTCTTTAATTAAATTTAATTAATTAAATTTTATGTTAATTTAATTAAATTTACATTTAATTAAATGTTAATTAAGTTCTGAAGTAATAAAGGGCGATTGCCTTTCTAACTTCATTCAGTTGCTCTGACGATGGCCGGATAAAGGCCGAAACTAGTTAGCACTGATGAAAAAGCGCAAAAAGATCAACTTGATGCCTATTTCTTGAAAGAGTTTCTGCCCTCTTCTACTTGTGCATTACTATATATATATATATATATATATATATATATATATTGTAAAATAACACGATTTACAGGATATACAAAGATATAATATAAAAGAAGTAAATCACAAAAATACACAAGTTCCTTTGTAACGATCAATGATGTCTCTAATCCTTTCACGATAATATTCTTTCACTGACGACGACTATAAAACAAACAAGAATTGACGGCGACTCTCTAACAGACTTGATAGGCTAACGACAAAATTCCAGAAACAGCAACACGACAACGACTTTGACTTTAACTCCACGACGACAACTGCTAACGACGACTTCGCATAACGACTGACTTCACAGAACATTGCACGCTTTATTTATAACAAACACATGACGCAACAGGGTAATTATAACATACAATGGAGCTAAGGGGCAATGGCATGGTAACACGTACATAACAAACAACAATGTACTAAGATTAGACAAGACGTCACGGACAAGCAACATGATCATGGTAACTGTGGGGGGGGGGGGTGGATGATGTAATGACCTAAAATGCTGATGGCGAGACAACAAAACCGGAACAAATGGGAACAGAGAACCAACGTTACTTAACATGACGAAATCAAAGAAAAAAATAAAACTAGTATTATAACATAACTCCCTCCTTCAAAATCAAGCCTCCTGGCTTGAAACATCAAAAGAGAGCTATACAAAAAAAAAATTGAATAAATGACAGACGAGACACAAAACAACCTAAAAACACACAATGCTACAGATTACGTTATATCAACAAGTCCTAGGATTCCAGATGTACTTTTCGCCGTTCCGAAGTGTGGAAATGGTGAGGAAATCGTGTCACAAAATTTGGGAGACTTTCCCCTGCCAACAATAAAATTTGGATAATCCCTCGGCACATTGATCATTTGTTCTCCCCCAAGTACTGGTGTCTCATCACTGGTGTCAGGTGACTGACTCTCGGTGCGGGCTTCTAGCATCAAGGAGGGTCGGGGCTGATCCATATCGTGGGCAATATTTCTAAGTTCCTCCACGAGCTGGTTCATGTCCTTTCCTAGGTGTTCCACATCATAGGCAGCTACGGGAGCGAAAGTTTCTGCCTGGGGTAGGTCATGGGAAGGAACATGGGAGCAGGAATATTTCCTATCCCAGCAGTACTTTGCCACATGACCCACCCTCAAACAGCAATAGCAAATCGGTTGCCCATCTTCGGTTCGATAAATGTTCGTGCGATTGACAAACGGGTTTCTTGCGTTCTCCTCTGCCAATCTAATCCTCTCATTCATTGTTGAAATCACCGAGCTAACCACGTCAATTACGAATTCTTTAAAGTCCGATATACAAATCATGTTACCTCCAGAAGGCATGAGTTCCTCACACGGGGCACCAATGTAAAATAACACGATTTTACAGGATATACAAAGATATAGTATAAAAGAAGTAAATCACAAAAATACACAAGTTCCTTTGTAACGATCAATGATGTCTCTAATCCTTTCACGATAATATTCTTTCACTGACGACGACTATAAAACAAACAAGAACTGACGGCGACTCTCTATCAGACTTGATAGGCTAACGACAAAATTCCAGAAACAGCAACACGACAACGACTTTGACTTTAACTCCACGACGACAACTGCTAACGACGACTTCGCATAACGACTGACTTCACAGAACATTGCACGCTTTATTTATAACAAACACATGACGCAACAGGGTAATTATAACATACAATGGAGCTAAGGGGCAATGGCATGGTAACACGTACATAACAAACAACAATGTACTAAGATTAGACAAGACGTCACGGACAAGCAACATGATCATGGTAACTGTGGGGGGGGGGGTGGATGATGTAATGACCTAAAATGCTGATGGCGAGACAACAAAACCGGAACAAATGGGAACAGAGAACCAACGTTACTTAACATGACGAAATCAAAGAAAAAAATAAAACTAGTATTATAACAATATATATATATATATATATATATATATATATATATATATATATATATATATATATATATATATATATATATATATATATATATATATATATATATATATATATATATATATATATATAGACCCTCAAGAAAAAATTCCAACTCTTAAAGCGTTTCGGCACAAGCCTTCATCAGTTATATATATTTATAATGGTTAGGTGTCCCTTTTTTTGTCTTCAGACTAATGCTGAAGATGGCAGAGCTTGTATCAAAGAAAATCACGAAGTATCAATCTTGGAAGCAAGTTATTCCTTTACAGTATAATGAACTAAGGATTCCAAGCAAATAATAAACAAAATCACTATTGTCATTCAAAGCCAATTATGATGGTTGAAGAACAAAGCAATCATTGCAAACAATGCCTATTTTTCACGAGAAAATCATAAAACCAAACAAATAAGTTAATTTCCAAGCTTCCTTAGTTTTGAGCTCCATGCACTAAAAACCTCATCAAATGTTATACCTTCCATGAGGACCCTGCTTTCGTATGAAAGGTATGTGAGATCACAGTCTCTTGTTGTCTTCATCGAACGATGTTGGGGGGAATCGATTTGCCCAAAGTGGAGAACACACATTCGCACCTGGCAGATGTTCACCCAGCTGTAATGGCAACATTGTAAAGTGTTGTCAATACTGGAGCAGTGTGATGGTGACGCATCCTTACATGTTTTGAAACGGTAACTAAGTCAATTCTTCCATCTAGTTTTGGCCATTCCACATCTTTCAGTACACGCTTAAAAATCCTGCACTCGGCTTCGAGATCATAAAGGGATGCATTGGCTGGAAGCAGTTGATCTTTGACAACTGGTATTGTTACACTGTGTTCATAAAACGGCTTTATAGTACCAAAGTCCATTAAATTGTTGGATGTGGGCGACAAAGCCTCCATTGCTTTCCAAAGTACTGTGCTATCTGAAGAGAAGCGTCGATCGAATTTGAAAAGAAGGACATCAAGAGTTTGAGCATAAATCTCGAGATTTGAACGCAGCCTACTCTCACAGAAGGTATATGCTCAGAAATAATAAAGTCATGGAAATGTTGGGGGGAACATGTGTTTCGCTTAGCTCTTGCCGACAAAGCAACACTAGTCTCAGACCTTTTGAAGCTGTCTCAATGGGTCTCAATCAGACGCTTTAGTGGTGACCCGTCATAGTAATCTGCAACAGCTGCTATTTTGAAAAAGCTGTAGAGGTTTGAGGTTGTGCTAAAATAGTCTCCAATTTCTTCGATGCTCTTCATCACTTAAAAAACACCAACCAGCAAAATTTTGTGCAGAAAACAGTGGACGTAAAGCACAGTTCTTGCACATGTCTTATTCATGCGCGCTTGCAGCCCACTGTGCAACCCCGAAAATACACTGGCACCATCATACGATTGTGACACTACACGTTTCCTTTTTATAAGAAAAACAATTTTTTTCCTGAGGCTCAATCTTCTTAACTGTTCACGAAATTGAGGTTAAGATTTTCTTAAGATTTTCTTAACTTTTGCAGGAAGAAAATGGCTGAAACAGGCTACTCTGTATTTGTTGGGCCACCACAAGTCTCGACCTTTGTACGAGAGTTTGCAAAAAATGAGCCAATATCAATTTCTGGCATGTAAAGAAGATGACCTGTGATTTTCTTAGCATTTTCTTGAACTTGAGCTTTGTGAGTTTCTTAGGATGTTCTTAGGATTTTCTTAAGATTTTTGCCATTTGAGCCTCATTTTCTTATAAACTTTTTTCTTATAAAAAAAAACACGTGTAGTCCTCCCAAGGATGAAAAGTCTTGAGAGTACCCTCAACGAAACTTGAAATACCTTTTGCCGATCTATCCCCTATTTCTGTCAAGTCAATACAATGTTCTTTCATAGTCCCATCAGTTCACATAAATCGTATAATGGGGCCCTGTATTTCAGTCCAGTTTTTGTCAGTTGTCCCGTCTGCCAAAATTGTGTATAATTTGGCTTCTCTCACTTTTAGCATATTGGTGTTCCATGTCTTAGATTAATCTGTGTTTTATGTCGTGTTGCTTTACTTTTGATGTTGCGTTTTGGAATGGTGTATCTGTGTTAATTCCTGTTATGTATGTAACTTGCTTGTAGTGTCAGTATTACTCTTTCCTGGCGATGTGTTTGTCCCTGTCAACATGTATTGTGCTCTGACGTAACGAATGTTGTATAGTACTTACGATTATATTATGTGTGTTTTAGTATTTGATTCAGTCAGTTGGTTAGTGCAATTCAGTCTTACGGTTACAAATATAAGCAACATACGAATAGCAGTTTCCTTGCGTGATACCTAACTTAGGCCTAGGCCTATGGCCTAGGCTTGAGGGCTCGAACATCGAAGACTTGCCGGCCACCGACGTGAGACCCCTTGTACGCTACACACTCGTGCTGCAATTTTCTCCCTCACTAGTTCTGCCAGAACTGAAATAAGTTCGTTCTGCATTGTTGGAGAAGTATATTTTGCATTGCCAGGGATCAGCTGGTGGGTTCTTTCCCAACCTGGTTCTAACGGGAAGATTAGTAGAGAAAAAGCTCTCAAAAACAAGCCATCACCTAAAATGTCAGATTCATCACTACCGCAAAATGGAAGGCTATTCTCACTCAAGAACCTGGTTACATTGAATACGGCAAATAACCATTTTCTTCTGCTCCATTGTTACGGTTGCAAATGATTGTGCCACGGAATTAGCATTTCTCTCCAAATAGTTCCACCAATTTGCCATTGCTTCCTGATGGCTTTTTGACGAATGATGTTTTGACAAGGCCTTACAATTGTCAATAGCACTCTTTCAGTCGCGAAAGCCAGTGCAATTGAATGTCGATTCAGTGTGTTTAGAGGGAAATACACAACAAGCAAAACAAACTGCAGCATCCTTCTCAATGCTATATTCAAGCCATTTGTACTTGCCATTCCAGTCAGGATTGAAGCGAATAACTTTCTTTCCGAAAGGGGTTGCTGGATAAACATCTAGCCGCGGTTGATTCGGAGAAACCTTGTTGTCGAAGAAAGGTGGTTCAGAAATACGCGGCGATGTGGAGGAGACAGCACTTTCACTTGGAATTGCATTGTTAGCATCCATTGTCTCCTCAGCACTTGTTGCCCCAGACATTTGAGATTGAGAAGTGGCATCTTCACTGGAAATGTCTGTTTCATCATCATGGTTTAGTTTGCACTTCTTAAAGTATTTTAATATACTAGATATATCTTTAGAAGGTGGGTGAGCAAGACTGGAAATGCGTCCAGCGAGATATATTTAGTAGTCACAGGGTATAGAGAATTCAACCTTTTCTCCTCTTGCTAGTTCCTTTGTCTTGAAGCAGAGGTCAATCAATCGTGTATCCTCACAAATCTAGGCTCGGTCATATACCTAAAGCCACCATGATTTAATATAACGGAGATCAACGGAAAGGCAGCCATAGAGGGCTCGGAAAAGTCTAGCCAATGTACTAAACCCTATCACTACTTTATCGTAAAATACTTCAAGTGCTGACACTTGCAAGTTGGTGAGAGCTTTTAATGCCTCTAGCAATTCTTTGTTATTGGAAAATAGAAGTTAATACAAACTTGCCCTCCAGTCGATTTGAGCCAATCAGAATTAAGGTTACGTAATGGTCATGTGACATGTCCTACAGTAACACAAACTACGCCAATGGAGTAAAAGAACGACAAACAAACTGCCACTGGCTATAGTTTGGAATACATAATTCATTTCTGTAGGGGGGGCACAGAGTCAAATTTTACAATTCCAGGGGGCCTTGCCACCAGGCCCCCCTTGCTTACGGGCCTGTGCTCAATGACTTTCTACTCGCTTGCTGCTGCAAAAGATTTGTGTCAGTATAGCATCCATTCCCATGGACGATGGAGCTCAAGGGGCTGGAGGGCCTGGAAAAGTGATATATGGATTGAGGAACGGTAGGGGTTTCATGTCCCCTAATTTTCATTAAATTTTGTAAAAACAATTTGGTCATGCAGCAGAATATTTAGCGTGAATTGGGGAGTGTGGCTAAATCGAAGCATTGCTTCCATTGTTACGGGATATACAGTTAGGTGATGATAAAACAGTTGGTCACTTTTTCAGGACGCCTCCCTCCCCAAGTTAAATTGTCTAGGTGCACAGTTGTCCTGAGGGTTTATTGCCCCTCTTTCTTTTATAGAAAAAGATACTTTTAAAAACCCAATACTGTAATTTTATGTTTCAAACCATCTCTATATAAGTTTTCATTCTTCTGCTATGAATTTAACACATTAAAGCGGCTATGATGCCAATCACCAACATTAGCTGAAATGGAATAAATCAATAAAACTGTAAAACTGATGATTATTTTTCATACGAAACCGTAAATGGTGACTTCTAGCATCCTTTTTATCATAATTCAGTACTTTCTGTATAGCTACATTTCTGTCTCTAAAATTGAACTACCCCCCCCCCCAGGCTCCCCCGATAAGAATATTGCTCTGCCTAATGCAATGAACTGAGTAATGAGCAACAGCCTCTGTTTGTAGAGTATGCTTATTCCGCATACGAGGTAATTGCGATAGATCATCCATAAAGCTTATTTCTGTGTGAGCATGGCAACGTTCTCATCAAAATCAGGCTGTGCATTGTGCATCAGTGGAAATCCTTTTGTCACTTCTTCGAATTGATAACAAACTTGAGTCTATGAATACGAAATGGTTATTTGCTACAACGATATTAATTCAAATTTGCAGATGTGAAAACGGCTATCAACCATGATGCAACTGTAATTATCCTTTTTCAACTTTAATCGGAGGATCGTATCGTTGTGTTTGAAGCCAATTTTGGTGGCCTACCTAAATGTAGGTAGGCCTTGTATGTTGCAAGGCCAATTCACTATTTTGTAACTTGAAATGTTTAAACACTTTTGTAATATGCAAACATCAACACGAGAAATTATAGTATTTTAACAATGCAACTTACCTGATAAGAAAATATAGTGGAAATGTAGCGTATCTTGATAAAATTTTCACATTCAACTAATACGTTGATTCTCTACGAATGACGCCACATAGAAAATGAAATAAGGAAGCCAAAGTGAGACTAAGTACTTCATGTGTATACGTATCCAATTCAAAATGAAGTGTCCAACCAGATTAATGGTTACAATGTAAGTAAGATTACAGGAGGGGTACTCATTACATCTCTATACGGGGGGTCTGGTCCATGTCAGCACTTTGTAGCGGAACCCCAAATATTAAGTCACAGTTTAGAGGAGGTCCAAATATTGAGTCTCAAAATTGTTTGAGAATTGTTCCAAACATTGAAATGTGGACAATATCTTAATATCATTTATAATAAGATTATCGTTGTCATATTTATAGTATTAAAACAATATAATTTGTTTTTATAACTTTTTGTCAATTCCAAGACCCAAATATTGAATATTTCTTATGCTGTAATTCTAAAACCCCAAATATTGACCTTTTTTAAAGCTGTCCTTCGCAGACCCCATGTATGATTGCTTTTTTAAAATCCCAGACCCCAAATATTGACATGGACCCCCGTATAGAGAAGAATGGAGTAACCCTCCTGGGAGTAAGATTTAAAGGGAGATGTCAAAGACTTAAATCCAATGAAAAGGCGATGAAATTGAGATCAGTTGGATAATATCGATTTAATACGTCATTGCACTGTGACGTACGTCAGATTACGAGACGGTGCAGGGATGAAAGGACTTTAACTCTTACCCCATCCAAAAGGAAATACGTTTAGAAGTAACTGCGTACAGTAAATCTTCTAATTGGCCATCCAACGAAAAGCCCCCCTTGAATAAGTCCCAGTGAAAGCACTTCAAATTGCTACTAAGCCCCCATCCTTGAGTACACCGCACACCAAATGATGGTAAATACTTTGATAAAGACTAGTAATTAAATGTTGACTGTTCGTTTAGTATTATGATGGGGAATAGAAGCTTTGACAACGAACTTTTTATGTGACATAGGTCAATTAATTTTATAGCGCCCACGTTCGAATAAGCTCAGCCCAATTGATGTCAAAAAATGTATAAGCAACCCAGTAACTAATTCGAGGATTTTATGATATAGTTTTTGAGGTAGCGGACACTTGTAACTTGCGGACACTTGTAACTTGTGGACATTTGTAGCAGCTTGCGGACACTTATTACTTGCGGACACTTGTAACTTGCCGACACTTTTAGCTTGATATAGCAAACATCCACTTCACACACGAATTATCGGTATCCACTGACTTTGGTGGTAATCCACTTATGATTTTTCTGTTGTTTCATCAAAGTAGTTTCTATGACGAAATGTTGAAGTAAGAAGCTCATCATATTGTCAGCTGACACTCCCTACGATTCTGCCAGTTTGTTTCATTGTACCAAAATTTTACATTGCTTCTGTTATGCCTTCATTGTTTTTCTTTTATTTGAGAAGTGGTTTTCATTTTGATAACAACATTTTCATGCAGTCGTCACGCTTGCACATTGTATATAAATATATTATCTGTTAGTCTACTTTCAAAATATTTTAACAAGTCTTCGTTTCCTTTAGCAGCAAAATAAAATGACTTGGATGCTCAGTGAACAGGGACGTAGCAACCGGGGGGGCGAGAGGGACCATGGCCCCCACTTTAGCAAACGATGCAAAAGTGCCCCTTTGAAGCCCAAAATGGACATGGTGCTGTGCCCCTTTTAGGACTTGACCCCCCCCACATTTTAGATGCTTCCTACATCCCTGTCAGTGAATGTCTATCAGCTTGCTGTTGTGCAAAATTTGTGCTACTATATCGTCCATTCGTTGTGACGACGCAGGTCTAATTGACCGGAGGGCCTAGCGGATTATAGCCCCTCTAACTTTTCTAGAACAGGTATTTCCAAAAAATCGAATACTGCAATCCTATTTGTTTTGAAGTAACTTTGTATAAGCTTTCATTCTTTTGGTATGAGTTTAACAAATCGACTTTGATGCCAATCACCAATATTATATATACTTGGTGAGCAAAAATATTGCACCTCCTAGTGTTTTCAAAATGGCGGACATGGCACCATGTTCTGCTCTATGAAAACTGCCTACGGTTTCATTGACCAACCACATGTGTTAAGCGTTAGAAATTAATATGTCATTAACTATGAACATTGCCAAGATAAACCAAGCTAGAATTCTGATTACAGTCCACAAGAATTTACAGTTATGTCAGTATTTCGTTGGGTAGCCACGCTTCTTTTTTACAGCCAAAATTCTTCGTGGAAGAGACTCGTATAATTTGCCAATAAAATCCCGTGGAATTCGGTCCCATTCAGATATGACTCTGGTTTGAAGCTCTTCTTTGGTTGTTGGAGGACCTCTTGGGTCACTATTAAGCTTGTTTTTTATAAACAACCATATATCTTCAATAATGTTCAAGTCAGGGCTTTGTGCTGGCCACGGCAAAACAGGAACGCCTCGAAGAGAAAGATATATCTTTGTGTATGCTGCTCGATGTGGGGGTGCATTATCCTGCTGAAATATGAAAGGCCTATCAACAGTCCCAAACATCGATTCAACATTGGCAAAAAGGTTGTCATGTAATAAACAAACATATTTTTCTGCATTTACGGTTCTATCACAGACTACCAATTTACCAACGCCAATAGGCCCAATACACCCCCAGAACATCAAAGGCATTTTTGAACGTCTGCTGAAAAAGAGTAGGATCATTCGCCTCTTGTTTTCTACGCCAAACTTGTAGTGTTTTATTGTCATTTTTAAGTCCAAACCTGCACTTGTCGGAGAAAATCACGTCTTTCCATTCGTCTACTTGCCAGTCCTGAACAGCACTGCCCCACCTTACCCTAGCTTTCCTATTTTGAAAGGAAACAAATGGTTTTCTTTTTCTGGCATAGTTTCTCATTCCATATTTCTTGAGAATACGTTTCACAGTCCACTTGGAAAGGTTTCCTTCAAGGTGGGTGGAAAATAGCTCGTTTCTGATAGTTTTCAAATTTGAAAACCTATGCTTCTTTGAAAGACGACAAACATACCTCTCTCCCCGAACATCAAATTTGTTTGGTTGTCCACGTCTTTCTAGCTTATCAGGATAGCCAGATTTTTCATAGCGCTTACAAATACGTATTACAGAAGAATGGCGACAACCAACAGCTGCTCCAATTTTTCTGAAGGATAGTCCATTTTTTCGCAAATTTACCACCGAGGCCCTCTCAAAATTTGTAAATTCCTTAGTTTTAGGCATGGCTTCGCATTTTTGCTTAATCTCTTTTGTTTACAATGTTTTTCTTTCGTTCAAAGTGCTAAAATGGCGTCAGCAGGTTTTTCGAATCTCTCGCCAAAACTGAAGCAAAGCAAATATTGTTTAATGGAATAAAATTCACTCTGAATGGATGTGTTTGTGCTGATAGGCCTAAAGTGGCTGCCATTTTCAGGCAGGAGGTGCAATATTTCTGCTCTCCTAGTGTAGTAACACCAAGATATTTGCAATGATCAACCATGGCCAGCAGAATGAATAAATGCCCTTTAAGTCCATTAGTGCATGACCAACTTCCTTGAGACTTAGTAAACATTAGTAAGTGTGCGCTCTCTACACCTCCCCCCAGCAAACACATCAATAAAATACTAACATTTCTGATAATGGTCAGGCAAATCTGAATTTATTTTGACACAAAAAACTTGACCTTGGTGTGACAAGGTTGAAGTTGGTTTCATCAAGTTGAAGTTGTCATCAAGGATGTAAATTTCATGTGCACTTGTAGGCTACGGTAGAGAACGCTTTAGGAGGTCTTATTTTTTGAAAATCAAATTTTTGTGTTCTTATAACATGTGATCTTAAAAACAATGAGTGTATGATGTTCAATTAATTAACACTTGTTTCTTTTTTAGAAGAATTTGTTCAGCCTACCACTCATGTCATGTAACAGACTAACGACAACGAGCCTCTGTTCAAAGAGATCGTTTATTTCACATCCGAGGTAATTGCAAGAGACCATCAAAATAATTCGTTACAGGTCTCTGTACTTGGAATAACAACACTGTTGAGATTCTGATTCTTGGCTAAATTTAAGCTGCTGTGAGGTCAATGGGCTGCTGAATGTTAAAAACTGCTGGCAAAACCGTAAGGAATACCTACTGGCAAATCTTGGGAAAGACTCTTACTGACAGCGTTAAACACAGGTGAGCAATCGTAATGGAGATATCTTGAGGTTAACAATTATGGAAAAATATTCAAAATGCAGCTTAATATGCCTAGTCGGAAATTATTTCATTGAAATTCCGTTTCATTTGTATTCAGTGATCGAAAGTTACATTGATTCAAACTCATCGGTTCGAGAATATAACGGATTTGAACGTAACGGCACACTTCGTTTGAGGAACCTCCAGGGTTAAAAATTGTGGAAAAATATTTAAAATGTAGCTTTACATGCCAAGTCGGATGTTATTTGAGTTAGATGCTTCGATATTCTATCTATAACATGTTTTGGACAGTTACAAGAAGACTACCATCGAATCTGAATGTTGTCCGCGAATCGGAATGTGAATGTTGTTCCCAGGACATTACAGTTTCACATGCTTGCCGTTGCAGATCTTCTTATAGTCTATAAGGCCTTTGTATTTGCAATATGAGATCAATGGAGCTGCTGAAAGCTAATAACTGCTGGCAAAACCTTAAGACAAACCTACTGGCAAATTTTGGGAAAAAAGCTTACTGACAGCGTTAAACACTGGTGAGCAATCGTAATGGAGATATCTTGATATGTTTTCACATGCTAGCCGTTGCAGTTCTTCTTATAGTCAATTAGGCCTTTATCGCTCTACTTCAGGAGTAATCATGTAGACACACAAAAGATTGCATTTTATTTTATAACATGACATAATGTATATAACCAAGCTTCTTATAAGAAACTAGAAGGTTGATGCATGTGTCCATCGTAATTTCTCTAGTAAGCATCTCCCTCTCAATAAAGCCCTCCCTAAAATATGTGAATAATGCCAAAGACAAGTTATAGTCATAACAAGAATAAACTTTGTGGTCTTGATGATGTTCATTAGTACGGTAATACACCAAATCAAAGTCACGTTCAAACGCCTATGTGCTGCAAACAGAAACGATAATAATTGATCAAGATTCCTGAAATATACATATAATACCACAATAGCAAATTTGTTCATATTTCAGAAATTTATTAAACCCTCCTTCGAATAAGCGACTTTCGAAAGTTCTTGAAAAAATTTAGCCCCTGAGGGGTCTTAATAGAGACTTTACAGTATATAAAAGCTGAGAAAATTAAGAATAGGCTTAAACACTATGAATTTTGTGAACTCGAAATATTATACTAGAATGATTCTTCGAGGATCAACCAACCGTATGCATTATGGCGATATGTACGTTGCTTGCATAGGCTTTTTCCTCAAATATATCTTTCGAGGTTAGGAGGTTGAGCTCTTTTTAATCTGTGCCCATATTGGCTGACCCCCCTGCTCTCCTTCCTGTACGCCACAGTCACTATGTACAAAATGTGTCCAATTCCTCAAGATGCATAAATTAAATTAGAGGGTTCAATTTACGTTATGACAATTGTCGGCATTTTGAATTCAGCAGGTCTGGAAATCAAAAATCAATCTCAGCTTGTAGTTTAGATTTGAACGGATCCGATTGAAACTAAAAAGTCTGTTCAATACAGAATTTGAAATAAATTAAGGAGTATAGATGAGAATAATAAAAGAGAAAGAGAACGCAGAAATGCAGGCAATAGAATGATACATTCTATTTTAGAAAGTACTTTTTATTCAGGAATTGAAGCCCTTGAAATAGTCTCAGGAAAAAATCTTTGCCGAGAAGAGCTCCACAAATAAACGCCTTTCCGGAACTCTCAATTGGTAATAGGCCTATTATGGAGAAAAACAATATTGCAATGAGCCTAAAGTAACCCATGTGTCAGGGCACTTTTCAAACATCCTTTCGAATAAGCCTTCCAATCTACTAACCGGTTTTCAAAACATAAAATGTATACTCACGCATATAAAGTAATCCCACGAGGGATTATTCGAAGAGTTCTTTTGTGGTATGCATTATATACATGATACATGACGAAGTAGCGTATTCAGGAAATTGAAAAGAGAAGACTTGACATCTAGGATGTCAATTATGTAAACAAATAAAATGTACTCTAATTAAACCCTTAAGAATCCAATTAAACTCCGATAAGTAACTGCTGAAAATTAAATCTTCAAGAACTGATTTCTTAAATGCTTTTTGCTATCATGAGCTTTGATAAACTTAATCATAAGCAAGTCTCTCCTATTAACAATAATCAACCTTGTCATTGGGATAATAAGCAGCCTTGCTTCATTTCAAGAGTTTGCAACAGTTTGCAGCCGCATCCTTCGTTACCGGTCATTACGTAAAAAGCACAAAAGATATCTTAAAGTTAGGATGGCTCCCAATAGAAGAGAGAAGAGATTTAAATCTCCTTAAACAAGTTTTCAAGGCTTTGAACTCGGAAACGTGGCCTTATTATCTAAACCTGAATGTGAGAGAAAATAAAAGAGACCTGAGATCGAATGGCACCAAATCGCTGGAAATACCAAAGAAAGAGAGCGGAACTTTTCAAGATAACGCGGCTGGACTATTTAACTCCCTGCCAGATAAAATAAGAAACTGCTCAAACTATAATACTTTTTTATCTTTAGCTAACAAATTTTTAATTAATAGAGCTGAACAATGTAATTAACTTTAATCTTAAGAGACATCCCTTTGTCTGTAAGTATTTTAACAAAATATTTATATAAGCAGTATTGTAACTTTAACAGTGAAAAGCCATCTGTAATGGATCTGTTAAATATTCATTATTATTATTATTATTATTATCATTTCACTGTATACATTAAAACGCTCTGAATGTCCGTTGCTTGTCTTACAACACTTATAGAAATATTGCAAATATCTTTAAATATGATTTTCAAAAACTTATAATGTAAGTAAATGTCATTGGTTTCCATAAGGGAGAGTAATTATTTTATGACCAGGGTGGGGACTGAAGTAAAAGTATTATGGGCCCTCAAAAACGTTCTACCCCACCATTTGCTTAAGTCAAGTTGTCTTTACCACACAGAAGAAAAACAGTAAAGCAAAGTTGCATTTATTCCTAAATACGGTATATGTTTATATACTACCTCTGTGTTCTTTCTACTCATTCTGCTAACCAATCTAGCACAGCATATTTTTTCAGTTACCCCACACTTTTCTTTTCAGTCCCCACACCAGTCAAAAATAATGCCTGCTTTCTTATGCAAATCGATGAAATTTCAAACTATATGTTTTTGAGCTTCAGACAGACCTTGGCAGCCCATTAAAGTGGGCTGAAGTTCCTCATGTGATAAGCTCCTTAAGTTCACGTTTCTTAATTTAAAAGAAAATCCATTGACTTGTTTACAAATACTGAAATTTAGTTGGTTTATGAACAACTCATTGCCCCATGAACTAATATGAACTGCTTGTGATAAATTCAAATATTTGCTCTATACCATGTCTCCACACATATGTCACATGATAAATAAGTGAATTTAGTAGCAGTGGGACTATCAAATGTTCACTCAACTTGGTCTTTTGAGAACACATCAAGATAACAGATTCATTATTTTTGAATTTTTGAAAAATTTCATGGTATTTAATCAATATATATGACTTTATCAATAATAGGTTGCCAGAGCTTTATGTATTTAATTTAGAGGATAAATTTGAAGCCGGGAGACATATGACATATTTGTATATTGTACGGATAAATATTGAAGATAATGATTAGTTTGGATTTCCATCTCAATAAATGAGCTCAAAATACAAAGAGTTTATAACTCGTTTGCATTCAGTTGCTGAATGTTCTAGTTCTTCAAATATATGTTATCAGTTCTGTGATTTTTGTATGATATAAACCTTACTTCTGGCTCCATTCCTCTTCAGATATTATCAAGATCAGTTGATAGAGAGACAGTTCAATATCTTTGTTGAATTGTTGCGTCACTTCCATCAAGCATACAATTATTATCTTAATAAATACAATCCTACAGTTCTACAGATGCCGGCATGCGCAGAGAGGTAAGAATTGAGATGTGACTAAACTCCTTCTATGGTTTGTGATGTAGTATTTTGTATTAATGAAGCATTTCTACTTATGTAATAATTACGTATATGTACATGTTGATATACATTATACCTTCATATGGATTATCTACTTCAAAATGTATTGCATTAAATATCAAAATGACATCTATGTTACAGTGATGATAAAAAGATGAATGTTTGCTTATTGATGTAGTGGTACTATTATTATACGTAAGGAAGCATCTTAAACACAATAAATTCTGTAATCAAAGAGTGCTTTTCACATGTTTCACACATTAACATATTTCCATGCTAATGTGAAATTCAACACAATCTAAAGGACCACACTTAAATGACATTTCAAGTGTTTTCTCATCCTGTGCATATCTATTGTCCTGTTGATAACTGAGTAATTCTGTTGTACAATAGTTGCCCACTTTTGTACATGTTCCTCCAGCCCATGGAGGTCCATATTCCATTTTTACTTTTCCATTTCTTGCAGCATACCCACACGTTCACTCCTCCCAGAAGCACTCGTTATTATGATTAGATCTTAGACATTCTGAATTTTTATATTCTGCATCTGATACACATCTCGATCTGTTCTACAACTGCCATTTTTATAAGAATATTTAACCATTTCATTTCTTCATACTCCGAAGGCGTTGCTAGAAAGGACGAAGAACGAGATAAGACAACCGCGCAGACAGCGACTGCAATGCCTGGAGAATTTTGTGTTTGCTATTGCACGGTCTAGTGTTGGTATTGGATACATTGCTATGGGTATTTTGCTGTAAGAGAGAGACCGTCCTGGCTTCAAATACATGGCAGCCAACGTCAGATCATGACTTGACACCCAAGAAGAATAAGTTACTGTAAGTTACTATGAAATTTATGCATATCTCGGATGTTCCTCAAGACACCTACATGAAAGGAGATATTCTGTGCCTCTATGTTATGCAGAATTCGTAAATTCAAATTTATCTCATTAAGAGAAAGTTTTGAGTTTACTTTAAATATTTTAAGTTGCCACATGTTACAGTTTATGTATACATCGATTGATCTCGTAGAAGCTCACTGCTCTAAACATATTTAGGCATTCCAAGTCTCCGTATTTTGCAGCATGCGTATATAGCTGTTCAGCCAGGAGAAGCCAAATTTTCAGATACTCCTCATCACCCATGGCATGTAGCATATTAATGTACTCACTCGTCCCATAGACACTAGTGTTTATGAGCATATTTAACACATTTTAAAGTTCCATACTTCACAGTGTATGCACATGTTGCTTAGTCCCAGGGAGTCCCGCTGTTATTATCATTTTGAGACATTCTTGTTCTCCATATTTTACAGTATCTGCACATGCTTATTCTTCCTATAGGCACGCTTTTTGATGAACATATTGTAAGCAATCCATCTCTCCATATGCTGCAGCCCACACATAAATCACTGTGTCCTATAGACAAGCATACTTATGGCCACAATTAAGAGACTCTAATATTTTAATTTGCCATCGTTTTCAGCATATGCACCAAACCACTTGTTCCATATTCACCCATCTCTGTGACAACATTTTAGATAGTCTAACGCACATAACAGCATGAATATGTCCATTCGTCCCACTAGCACACGTTTTATTGAGCATGCTTAATACATATCTCTTCTAAACAAATGAAGTCTCTATTGAATATTGTGCGGTACGTTCATGCGCATTCATACATGTGTATTTTTTTGGAGTTTTTTTCGGGTATCCATAAGTTTGAGCATATTTTTGACCGCTAAAGGTATTGTTAATGATGCCTGTATAAATTTACGTTCAAGTGCATACTATATGCAAGTTGAACGTCTATTGACAGTTGCCCATAAGTTAATGTCTTTTGTGTTATAGTTCTCCATATATTTGCTTTTACTTCTTAGATGTCCATATGATATCAACCTTACCCCATCATTGTTACTCTTTAGGTTTCATGGAGTTCAGTTATCGGAGAGATGATCCAATATCTTTGTCAAATGTTGGGTCACTTCTAGGGAGCACAGAATTTCTGTGGCATAAAAATACCCCTATAGTTGTGTAGAAGTCGAATTTTGATGAGAGGTTAATAAAAAGAAATGAAGTAACTCATTTTACGTCTTTGTGATACATTCTCTCAAAAATGCATACTTGATCTTACCAAGTGATTTATACGATGCTTGTGATGCCCATTGATGATTAATACATTGCTACAGACCTATGCTTCTATCGAGGCCCTTATTTCTAAATTATGGGGAAGAGGAGTATACAAACTGAGTTTTATGTAGAACATGTCAAATAACTTTATAACAATGCATGAAATAAAGTACTCTGTCCAATGATGAATAAAACAAGCAATCCTCAGAATGAGGATTGTTCTAAGACTTAGGGCATAACTTCTCAAATTGTATAAAATATGCAATAATAGAAAAAGGCTCGTCACTCATAGCTTATAGAGAAGGTAGGGGTAAGAGCGCAATTGCTTATGGAAGCATAGTTGGCAGTAAATTAAATAAAAGCGTCAGAGTACTATCAAAGGTAATTAGAATCGTAATCAGTATTTGGCACAAAGTAAGTTTTATAAGAGTGATTAACAAAACTGATTGTAGTTAATTAGAGAAATAATGTGTATGAAGTAATAGGTAGAGGTATTAAGCTGAACAAGTAGAGCTGATTATCATGTATATGAGATTATTCTTGACATTTAGAAATTCATTATTAAACCAAAATAATAAAGAAGTAATTTTATAGCAAAATGTTTTAAATAATTGCTTACATGTGTTCTCATACAGTTGATGTCCACTTTCATTTGCATTGCTAGGAGATTCTAAATACTCAAAATTTAACTCTGTGATTATACATCCCATGATCATATATCTAAGTGTGACCATTTTAGTCATCGTAAATCAGCCGATTCTAATGTAAGCTTGTTAGGTATGGTATTGCTTCACGTATTGCAGACTATGCATAATATCCATTCGTCTAATAGGCATTGAAATTTATGTAGATTGTAAATATATTTCTTTAAATTTTCATAGTCTACAGACACTACACGTGTCCTTTCGTCCCTTTTGTGTATATACATTAGGTGTTCTACTTCATTACAATCTTTTGTCCAATCGTCAAATACACTAGTTTTTCGATAGATAATCTACGCATTCTATCTCTTCATATTCTACTTAATTTCTATGTATTTTCGTATAATACATACTAACTTTTATATAGATTGTTCAGATATTCTAATTCTTCACTTTTTTCATGTTTTTCACATATTAATTCTTCCCATAGACACTAATCTTTGCTTGCATAAAATAGATAAACTGACTGATAATTTTGAACAGAATTTGCACATTTGGTCGTTGATTAGGAAGTAATGTTTATGTGTGTATTTTTACTGATTCTTCTTCTCTATATTGTACTGAATATGCATTCATCCATTCTTCCAATACACAGTCACTTTGTATATATATACAGTAGCTTAGATATTCTAACTCTTCATATTCTAAAGAAATTTCCCATATCCATTTGCCTTTTAGGTAATCAGCTGCATGTGTACATAGTACAAATTCTGCTGCTGTTGTATGGCATTACCTTTCCATGCATTTTCCAATATAGCTATATTAATAGTACGTATGCACCATTTTCTGATAGTAATCGTTGTAAACACATTTTTGCGTTATCCATTCACTGCTCCATATTCTCCAGAACTTGCTTGTATCCATTTGTGCCATTTACACTCACTTTAATTTGCTTTGAAGTAAGAATTTTATGAAAGGTTACTAAAAATCTCCTCTTCGACTCCAAATTCTGAGAATTTGTAGAAGTATCCACTTGTTCAATGGACAATTATTATTCGATCATATTTTTTTCAGTTTAGTTCTTCATATAATGCAAAGTGTGCACCTATCCATTCGATCTATAACCACAGGTTTTTATGTAGGTATTTTACGCATTCTCTCTTTCAATATTCTGCAAGTAGTTTACATCTTATAATTTGTCATATTCTGCAGGCGTTCTGAATCTCCTTTTCCCAATAGATTCTCGAATAATTTACGCATATATTTCTTTCATTGAAAATAATTCTTACCTCCACGAAATACCAGTACAGACTTACAAGTGCCTAAGAAAACAACGAACAATTGTCAGAAATGCTTTTCCTATAGAGGTGTACAGTCATGGAATGCCATTTCACTTGAAATTTGGCAGACATCGTCCCTTCAGACTTTTAGTTCAAAGCTGAA
Source organism: Mastigias papua (assembly GCA_964019165.1). Classification (NCBI taxonomy): domain Eukaryota; kingdom Metazoa; phylum Cnidaria; class Scyphozoa; order Rhizostomeae; family Mastigiidae; genus Mastigias; species Mastigias papua. The sequence goes on from OZ025271.1 coordinate 12,743,382, forward strand.
ATAAGGCTTTCCTTTTTATTTGTTATTTTATTAAACTGTAAGTTACTTTTTGCATATCTATATATTTCTAAATGTATTATGTATTAGTTCTGTTTCTGATTGATTATTGTAAAGTATATGGAGGCCCCATGTAAACCAGCATTTGCTGAAAGGCCACCACTCTCCTTAAATCGTATGAAAATGGAATAAAACAAAATGAAATCCCGATTTGCCCGATATGTGCGCACTTTGGTACGCAGGTAGTTTAGACATTCTAGTTTTGCAGAAAATGCATAAATATTTCCTATCAAACGTCATTCATTTGTTTATATTTAGAGTAGACCTTCTGGTTTGTCATATTCTGCACAATTTGCAACTATTTTTATGTTGGATAGTCCAGACATTCTCTTTTTCCATATAGTGAAGACATTGTATGTATCCATCTTTCCGATAGATACTCATCTTCGTATACACATAATTTTGACATTCTAATTCGTCATGTTCTACACAATTTGTACCTTATCCATTTCTCATATAGACGCTCATTTTTATCAAGAGATAAAGTTGAATAAGAGAATACTAAATTGTGGACTTCTATAATGCAAATGCTGTTTGCTATAATGCAGAAGCATTTTGTGGTGAAAGCTCCAACTTTGGCTAAGGTTAATATGATAATGTTTAATCTTTGTAGGGAGACGTCGATGCAGAAATGATGCCTCGAGAAAACATGTCAACAGATCATGGGTCAAACATTTGTTTTGCAACAAGCCCACTTTCTGAAGACCTAAAGATTAAGATGAGAGTAGATAAGCTTGCAAGTACCTTGTTGGCCCACAGTGAAAATGGTTAGCACTCTTATAATAGCGATTCAAAGAGGTATGTTTTGTTACATTTGTGAAGCTATCGTTTATATTTTGTTGATATGAGCATCATGATAGATGTGTCATCATAATTTTTATCTAGTTACGATATCCCAATTCATCATTTTCTCCATACTTTGCGCATTTCAACCCTCATTTTTATGTGCATATGTATGACATTATAATTCTCCAAATTCTACAGAATTTGCAAATATTACTGCACCCAATAGATATCCTAGTTTATTTAAAGAGTTTACACATTATAATTCGTCATAGTCCGCAAAATATTTATATATCCATTTGCCCAACACACGCTCATTTTGATGTCTATATAGTAGAAAATCTTTGGTTAGATATTCTGCAGACTTTACACTTTTCAATTAGTCCAATATGCATTAATATTTTGGTGAATTGTTTACAAATCCTACCTCTTTACATTCTGCACAACATTCCCATATCAATTAGTCCAATAGACATTCATCTTTACATCGATTCCTTGGACATTCTAAAACTTATGTTTCTAGACAATTTTCACATGGCTATTCGTCTCACAGACACAAATTTCTTGTGCATAAAGTAGACGTTCTCCTTCGGCATATTCAGCGAAATGTACACAAATCCATTGATATTATTTTCACATATAACTTCGCCCAATAGATACTCAACTTTATGTAGATAGTTTACACAGTCCAGTTCTTCATAGTCCTCAGAACTTCTATATATCCATAGCCCAAATACATACATTACATAAAATTGTTATTAGACAATCTCTTTGTAGATAGCCTGTCTCTTTTGTAATACCCAGTTCTATGTCCATATCCTTTAGTTTTGCAAGTATATATATTACATATTCTAGTTCTTCATATTATGAAGAATGTTTTCCCTATGTCTTTTCATTTTATGCGCCATTATTTGTAGATGTATATGTTTAAGAGGAGGATTTAAATATTAGAAGGGCTGCAAACTATCTGCCCCAATGAAAACAAGAGCTCTCAGTATGCATAATGGTTTATGATGTTGATCGTTATCCAGCCACATTGACAGGCCCTTACCCAGAGGGTTGATTGTGTAGAGGGCACAGTTAGCTACAAACAACTGCAAGATAGCTCGGGAATTTGTGAGAAGACTGATATCGTGTCTCAATGAAATAGGAGGACCCATCATGTTTGGGTTCAAAGTGACAGAAAATGTCTTGGATCTCACTTTCTACATTGGCACAAAATGCATCTCCCAGAAAACACAATTTGGCTACTTAGTACGGTTCTCAATTGCGTATCCAGGAAACATATACAGTTAAAAAGGAAAATGGAGAGCATGGAGAAGTTTATACATTCCAAGGTTTCGTTCCGTAGATTACGATCTATTGTGTGCATGCTTTCTAGATGCTATGATGAAAGGTTCTAGGTAAACATTTGTTGGCAATTGAGCTTTATTAGGAAAATATTGGATAACATTATTTAATTAGAAGGCAATGATTAAATTCTCAAAGCTATAGGGGCATGTGCCTATGTCATATTCACCAATTGTCTGAGTATTGTTCTGATAAAAAATATTATTCTTTTTCTATAGAAATGCCAGAATGAACCGCATTTCTACCTTGCTTGAGTGGGTTGTAGCCCCCAGCCCCCTAGTCTCTTAAGCCTTTGTACATATTACATATTCTATTGCATATATATACATCACACAAATCAATTTCATTACTTATATTTACCTCAGTCTGTCCATTTCATAGGAGTCCCAAGCCCATGACACCCAGCTTCATAAGCCTCTTTATATATTACATATTCTCTTTGTTAATATTTTGTACATATCAGTTTTCCAATAGACACTCATGCTTATGTATATAGTCCTAACTTTCTAATTCATTTTATTCTACAGGTTTACACATATCTATTGGTCCAATTGTTACTTATTTTTGTGCTGATAGTTTGCCTTTTCCAATTCTTCACTTTCTGGAGAATTTACCAGCCTTGATATCCATTATATTGCAAATCCATTCATTGATTCATTGAACATAACTGATTTATTCATTCAATACTTTCTTCGTTCTTTCCTTCATGTTTTAGTATCTCCATCTATCCTTCTACTTACTTCTACCTCCATCTATTAAACTTTTTTGCTTTTTGACATTCATTTCCCAATGCATATTCTACACACTCTGACTCTAGATATTCAACAGAAAGTGCATATTATAATTAATTAAGTTTCATGTTATATAGTTCATTTCATATATCTCAGATAAGTGTGTTAGAACTTCATCATTATCAAGTATCTTTTAATAATCTTTATAGATTTAATACCCATATATTTTGCATAAGGAAAGTGAAGTTGAAGCATATGTTTCTTATCATGTGAAAATGCAAGTATATGCGGTTGTTTATAAGAAACATGTCTATAATAAACATGAGTTTGAAATTAGCCAAAAGTTAATAAACATTTAAGAAACATTTGCAGGTCGAGCTTGAAAAGTAAACTTGAAAAAACAGCTGTGATGAGAAATGTTTTATTCATCATCATCATTATCATCATCTAACTGGAGGTTCAAAATAAATTGCCGTGGCTCTCCATTTCCTTCTATCCTGTGCCATCCTATTTGCTTCTTAGTTGCTTTCCTGTCATATACTTTTCATTGCCAGTCTGGTTACCCGCTGGATAGCGCGGCCTTTGGTGATCCACTCGACGAATTTGTTTTTGTTTACTGGGTAGAATAATTTCATATGACATCCATTTCTTAACTGCTTTCTTACTGCTGTATGAACATGTTTTAAAAAGTTTGCAAAAGAGTTTAAAAGGCTTGCAAAAGAGCTACAGTGCTTCTATCATTATCATCTATTTCTACACTCATTTCTTCCTGAAATCCATAAATCTAGATCATTTTGATAGGGCTCATCTCCAACAATCTGTTGCGAAATATCATCAAACTCCTGGTTATCTGGAGTGTTTGATATTTGATCTAGAGAGTGAAGACTGGCGGAACGTTGTAATTTGTTAGACCCTCTGGCTGCACTAGGTTGTCATCGAATTTTGTTGTTATTACAAGCTTCAAAACTTTTAAGAAAAATTTAAGACATATTTGAGGCTGGAATTGGAAAGCTATTATGAAGCATCCAGGCTGAAAGCAAAAAGTTTATTTCTTGTAGAAAAAACGTGAACATAAGTTTTTTGGCTTCATTTCAGGAATGTGACGTGAAATATTGAGAAGACTGTTCAACAAGTGAACTTGAATTAACATCAGACTTTATGTAACAATGTTATGTGATGTCAAAGTGTATACACACGTTTAGTATGTTTGGCCACAACTTTGTGGTAGAAAGACTTCTACAGTCAATTGGAGATGTGCACAACTGCCGATTTGCTGTTGGAAGCATCAATGGCCCTTAAAATGTTATTATGTACTGCTTTAGTGCAATATATGATAGTTGTGCTTTTTCATGTAACCTAATTCCTTTTGAAAAGGGAGAATAATCATGAGCTCGATGTTCTACTCTATCTCTGTGTTGCGGCGCTCATGATAGCGGATTCGACATAGGGCAGGAGTGTAACACAGAAATACAGTAATCTCTATTAGGCCGAATTAAAAGTAAGAGCACGAGGCAATATAACAAGTTAACACAGGGTTACAAGCTGTTAAGTTTATTGCTTAACACCCCCTCTTAAACTTAACATAGTATAGTAATAAAAGGATATAGTATTCAAAAGAGATAGATAAAATAGGTAACTGTTCTTATTATGTAGTATAAAAAATAGTTCACTGTTCAATTCCCATAAGCATTTGGGTAAAGTTCTTGAGTTTACAACCACCAACTGGCTTTGTAAAGACATCAGCGATGTTCTTGTCTGTTGGAACATAAATCAACTCCATTAAATCATTTGAAATTACTGACCTGACAAAATGGTACTTTACGTCAATATGTTTTGATCTCTGGTGGACCATAGGATTTCTAGCGAGTGAAATTGCACTCTGACTATCACAATATAACGTAAAATTGTCACATGAATAAGGATTAATCATATCTTTCAAGAGTTGTATCAAGAACATTGCTTCTTGTGTAGCCTCTGCTAATGCCATATATTCAGCTTCGCATGTAGAAAGGGCAATTGTCCTTTGCTTTCTGCTTTTCCATGATATTACTGCTCCTCTACTCACTAGCTGGAATGCGTAGCCAGTAATACTTTTTCTGTCTAATGAATTAGCCCAATCTGCATCACAATATCCGAATAGGCGCATTTTCTCTTTCGATTTTTGGAATATCAACTTCTGATCCATTGTACCTTTGAGGTAACGTAAGACATGCTTTGCCATTGTCTCATGTACTTTAGTTGGGTTTGCCATATGTTGTGCTAATTGAGTGACAACATAACATAAATCAGGTCGAGTACATGTCATAATATATATTAAGCTTCCAACTATCTTTCTGTACAACTTTGGATCAGCCTGCTCAGAGGTTTGTTCATTCGTCATGTATGACCTTTCACAGGGAGTACATCTTGGCTTACATTCTGTCATATTGAATCTCTGCAGCACTGTCTTGATATATTCGGTCTGATTCATTTGGATTTTATCTCCATCTCTGTTAAACTGTATGCCTAAAAACCATCCAATTTCACCAAGATCTTTCATTTTGAATTTCTGACTAAGAAGGCATTTTACATCACAGAGTGCGGACATGTTATTGCTTGCAATTATAAGATCATCTACCCATACAATTATTATTATCTTTGCATTTTCGGTGGTCCTGGTGTACACACAAGGGTCAGCAAGGGACTGTAGGAAATTCTCATTGATTAATTGTGAGTGTAGAAAGCTATTCCAATTTCTTCCACTCTGCTTTAATCCATAAAGAGATTTATTTAACCTCCATGCTAATTTCTCACCTTTCTTTCCATGTACTATGTATCCTTCTGGTTGTTCCACATATAGTTCACAGTCTATAGGTGCATTTAGATATGCAGTTTTAACATCCATCTGATGTACAATCAGGTCTTGTTGGCTGGCTAACTGCATCAGCATTCTAATTGATGTTATTTTCGCTGTGGGTGAGAAGGTTTCACTGTAATCAACATCTTGTATTTGAGAATAACCTTTTGCCACATATCTAGCTTTATGCTTGCAGACATTGTCAGGGCCAATTTTCTTGACATACACCCATCTGCCTCCAACAACTGTTTTTCCTTCTGGTATTGTAACTAGATCAAATGTCTTATTGTCTTCCAGAGCACACATTTCTTCATCCATAGCAATCTTCCAATGGCTTGCTTCATCAGAAATTATTGCCTCATTGAAGGTCTTCGGCATATCATCTAAACTGATAGCATAACAAAAATCTAGAGTACAGTCAATATCATCAGATTCAATTACATAATCATTAAGGTGTCCTGGCAATTTACGTTCTCTTCTGGGATATCTGCTTGCCTGTCCTTCTCTTTGGTTTTCTGCTTCTGTAGGTTCTAACTGAGCTGTTTCTCTAGTTGGCTCTTGTAGGTTCTTTCTTTCATCTTGCTCTAATCTTATGTCTCTTCGTACAATTACATCTTCTGCATCACAGGTTGGCTCATATAAACTACTGCTAAATTTCACACATCTTACTCTCTGAACATCATCACTATCTGGGAAGTATACTAGATATGCTGGGCTGCTTTTGTCATATCCAACAAATATTCCTTTCTTGCTCCTAGCATCTAACTTTGTCTTGTTTTGCACATATGCATAGCAAAAAGAACCAAAAATGTTCATGTTACTAATATTTGGCTTCTGACCTGTGAATACTTCTACTGGTGTCATCTCTATTCTAGGGTTGTAGCATCTATTCCTCACGTATACTGTAGTCATCACAGCATATACCCATAGTTTCTTTGGTAGTTTAGATTCCAATAACAAACACTTTGCCATATCAAAAATAGATCTCCAAGATCTTTCCACAGTCCCATTCTGATGGGGAGAATTTGGAGCACTGAATTCCTGTCTTATCTTGTTCTGTATGAGCAGTGCTTTAAAATCTTTGCTTGTAAATTCTCCTCCGTTGTCACATCTTAGTCTTTTGACTGTTCCATACACTGAAACATCTCCTAGAAATTTCTTCATTGCTTCAATTGAATCACTCTTCCTTTTGAGAAAGTACAGCATTATAAGACCAGAAAAATCATCCACCATAGCCATCACATATCTATAACCACTTTTGTCAACAGGCTCTATAGGTCCTGCTAGGTCAGTGTGGACTAATTCAAGAGGCGCAATGGCACGTCTATCTGGGTTTCTGTTTCTGTACTGGGTCATTTTTCCCTCTGTGCAAATACTGCATTCAAAGCTCTCTTTATTTGTGATGGTCATACCATCTACAACACTTTCCAACTTGATGATATCTTTTGTGTTGCAGTGGCCCATTATCTCATGCCATTCCTTTAGGGTGTGTGATGCACTCTTTTTGGTTATTGAGCTGCATAGGTAATAAAGTCTTCCTTTCTTTTTAATGTTGAATCTTGTGCCATCTGAACTAACTAATTCTGCTGAGCTCTTTTTAAAATTAATTTCAGCTCCATGTTCTGTAGCTGCTTGTACAGAGAAAATGTTCTGCTTGAATGATGGTACAAATAAGGCATTCTGTAACAATGCTCTCTCCTCATTACCTCTAGAATCTGTTAGAGTGATACAGGCATCTCCTCTTCCTTGTGCAATATTTCTTATTCTACTCCCATCGGCGAGTTCAATGGAGTGCTTTTCTGGGTCAAATGTTGAGTCCATCTTGATGAAACATGACCTGTCTTTTATTACATGAGTTGTGGCACCACAATCAACAAGCACTGTCTTTATGTCATGAGACTCACAGAATATCTTGTCATGATCACAGCCAATTTTGAATACAAAAGAATAGTCTTCAGGACTTTGATTTGTAACTGATTTCATTGAGTCTTTCTTCTTCCTGCATTGGTTTGTCATATGTGTACTATTCCTACAATGAGTACACCATTTATTCTGTTTCTCAGTTCTCTTTCCATACTCTGGGCACTCTGGATCAGTAGATTTGTGGTTTGGCTTACCACATGCATAGCACATTATAGGCCTTCTTCTTGTCCTAGATCCAAATTTCTTAGAAAATTTCATTACATTATCTTTTGCTTCTTCACAGTAGGCTTTTTCAGTATCTTCAAAACTTCTTAGGGCTACTTTAAATTCAGTGAAGGTTTGGTCTCTGTCCTTCTGAGTCACTACAGTTGAGAATGGTTTGAACTCTGGGGGTAAACCTTTTAACGCCATTGCAATAAGAAGACTATCACTAATTGTCTCATCTGCTGATTTCAAGGATGTATAGGCTGTCTCAGCACGGATCACATAGTCTGTCACACTCTCTTCATTACTCTTTTTCAGCGAAGTTAACTCTGTATACAGTGATATTATCCTGGGTTTTCGTTTGGATAGATAATGTTCTCTTAAGATTTTCAAAGCTTCTCGTCCGTTGTCTTTTGCATCTCTCAGCACAAGCGATAAACTCCTATCATCTAAGCATTGTACCAATTCTGCGAAAGCTTCTGCATTCCTCTCTGTATCCAATTCGTCATCGTTAACACCTCCGTCACTTTCAGGGAGAATCACTTTGTGAAGTTTCTGCAGTCTCATAAATCCTAAAAACTTCACTTCCCATAATTCGTAAGCTCTCTCATCACCATCAAATAGCAGGCGCGATCTGGGCCCATAACCTGTTGCGGCGCTCATGATAGCGGATTCGACATAGGGCAGGAGTGTAACACAGAAATACAGTAATCTCTATTAGGCCGAATTAAAAGTAAGAGCACGAGGCAATATAACAAGTTAACACAGGGTTACAAGCTGTTAAGTTTATTGCTTAACACTCTGTTATGATCTATTCTCAATTAAGTTTCCAAACTGTTCAAACAACCAGCTTCTAAATATTGACAAACTCTAGACTTCCCAGAAGCCTACTTTGCAAAATGTTGCTATCTTCTTGAGGCAGGATCATATTGTACAATCTTAGTAAATGAACTAAAATACAATATATTGATCGCATTGCATCAAAATTTTCTGATTTGATAGCATAAATTTGACGTAATATGTTTTTCAGCCTATCAATATTAACCTGAAACTATCCACCCCACACACCTTCAATGGTGTAAAATTGATTGACTTGATGCATTCACCTTTACATTGTCTACATATATTGGATCTATTTGATAAACAATACGTATATCTTAATAATAAGTTGTATCACAAAATAAAACACATTGTCGATGAAAGAAGTGGGACATTCATAGGAGAAAATTACCAGCTAAGGATATGATAATTCAAATACCCTATAGAAACAGTCATTGGTATGCAGCCTCCATTTACAGATACTTTCAATCTCGTAAACGAGGTAGAAGTATTGCAAGATGGCGTCTGATAATGTTGTCACATTGTAATGTTGTCATGTGCAATAAAAACAATCTCCTCAGCATTGTAATTATTAGTGCAAACAGCGAAGTCATTGAGGTAGATAGGTAATTGAGGACATAAGTGTATATATGCTCGTGATTGCTCATCGGATCTTGCAATATGTAAACACTGCTGTCATACTATACTGAAGCCGGTCTTTGGGTCCAGTTTGCAAGTGAATGACAAAGTCATACCTTGTATTGAAACAGGTGAGTCAATTCAGCATATATATACCGAACTACACCAACACATGTTACCCCTTCCTTGTAAGTACAGGTCTATTTCTGTGCATGTGGCGAGACGAAATAACATGTTTGATTATAAGTTACACTATTGTTTACATTTGCACTTGAAATTTTTGTTAGTTACTTATAGTTGACTGCACGCTTGATTAACCCTAGATAACCTTATGTATAGAAAAACAATCAGTTCGTGATCGTTATTAGGAAATGTGGAGCCACTTGGAAAGTTTTGTTTTTGAGTTCGAAGTTGTATAGATTTTTCTTACGCCGCCTGATGTACACGGTCCTTTTCTCACAAGAATTGACAAGTTGTCACCTATTAACAAAATCATATTAGGAGAATTTGATGAGTAATAGGTGTTTACAAGATCCTGTTGTACCTCCGTTGCTCCCTAAATAAGTAGAGAAGTACGGACGAATGATGTTTTCATATACACAATATTATACCATTTCTCTTGTTCTTTTCGTTCGTTCTATAATGTGAAAGCCAGCACAAAGTCTATATGTTTGCACTATAGTTTTGGTATTTAAAGTTAACTGAAACATGCAAGGTGATTAGGCCTGGAACATCTAGATAGAGGCATGGCAATGGAAGCAGATTGCCCTGGCCCCAAATCCTGAGAATGGACCCAGAGTTATGAAACAATTCTTTGGTGATTGAATCAACTATGAGATTTCACATTGACCTCATAAGTTGCCACATGGTTTCATTTGCCCTGTTATTCAACACAACTTGTGGGGTTTGTTAATGGCTTTCTGTACATTACCTAAGTTCTTCAAACTACCCTTTTCAAATAAGCCCCCCACTAGAACTTCAAATCATTAACAGTCTTCCTCCTCATAAAGGCCCCAATTACAGAAGATGGTGAATACCCTAATATCAACCTATACCCACTTGTAGGCCACTCTGTTTTTATTATTGAGCAAATTCTCTACTTCTTTGATCTCAGTGGTAATATTTGTTCAACCTTACACTGCATAAGCAAGAGAGTTCCTGTCTGTTTGGGTAAAGCTTTTTGATGCTTTTGACTTGGTTCTATGATACTATGCATTTATTATGTAATGTGAGACAGCCAGAACAAGAGATTTCTTGTGACCTGTGAAAAGCACAATGAGGAGGGTCCCTTTTGGAATAGGAATAGAACTGTTGATAGTTACATGTTAATTTGTAGTGTTCATTGTCCATGTTGGCTGCAGGAGAGATGTGCTAGATCACACCTCCTGTGGTTTTGTCATGTAAATCATATTGTACAGTGGTGTGGTTGTGAGCCACTAATTTTCTATAGAATGTTTACTCGTTCTACGCCACTGTAATATAAGTTTGTAGTTGTAATTCAGTCTTTGAATTATAAAAAAAACACAATAGAAACAACCTATCTGATTTTGCCAGAGTTTTGAACATGTCCATCTTTTAAAAAAGGGATAAGTGAGAACATTATGACATGAAATGTGTGAAAGATAATTTTGTTGTCTAGTGTTTTTTGACATCCACTATGTGAAAATGGAGCTAAAACAGGGCCGCATATTTTGGACTTTAGGGATATATACATTGGAGTTTAAAGATAGGTTACTTTTACCAAAGTCTTAATTAACACATAGTAATTAATTGACTTGTCAGTTGAATGATTTATTTTAAACCTTTGTAGGAACCCTAGCTAGCATATAGCCATCTCAGGAGATAAGCATTTTAAAACGAAAAGAGATATGTAAAACGTCAACCCAAGAAAATGCAATCTTCATTATTTAGACAACCAATAGTCAAACTGTCCCCCCTTGGCACCAACCATGGTTGTTCTTCTGGGCCTGGGGACAACATCAAGCAAGTGAAAGCAGCTAACATAACTAAATTTTGGAGGTCTTCTGGCTCTAGCTCTCAGAAATACTTTATAAGCAACTATACTTGCACAGTTCAGCATTTTTCTTGAAGCATTCTTCAAACTGTTATTTTCAAGGGCTTGTTTCACTGTTCAACCTCTCCACTTATACAATGCTGTATGGTCCTTGCCTTTGGTATCTGTACAATGCAGGTCAACAGGTCATGTAGAATGTAGACTGCAGGTCACACTGACAGCTACTTGTATTTTGATGAGAAGGCCATTCAGTTTAATCTATGTCATATTGAAGCTATGCTAAAAGCCATAAATGAATCTGAATACATTTTGGGATGATAAATCAATAACTTAGGCAAGCAGCAATGATGCATGTCCATATCAATATGGAATGATCAAACTGCCATGTGCTTACTTTGTAACTAGCTTAGCATGTTAGGTTTTGAAAGAATTTTCTAGGAAGCATCTCAGGTAATATTTAATAATTGGCATTTTAATATTGACTGAATTTTGCAGTGTGTTGGAGATGTATTGTGTTGTATAAGCATATTTTATTGGAATTAAAATCAGGTATGTGGAGCTCTCATCCTTGTATGTAAAGCACATTTTAAAATTGACTGCATTTTGCAATGTTTTCAGGACACATTGTGTTGTATGGGCATTTCACTTCTCTCTAGACTTGAAACATTTGCCAGAATGTATGAGGATTAATTGCCAAGGTAAAGAGAATAGCTTATTTAATAGCAGCATCCAAATCTACCAACTCCCTCACACTCCATAACCCCCAATGGCCAATGTTTATAAGTGTATGTGTGCCTATCCATTTCTCCATTCCATTAGTTCTTCTTTTCATTTGGTCAAATCCTGATTTGCACTATTTCCCCTACTTCCTATTCCCTCTCTTGACAATCAGTTAGTACTTGGAAGTTGCATGGAATTGGAAAGCAAAAAGATACAGTGGGTTTCCCACTGCCTTGGCCACCCAGAAACTTCCAAGTAACTTTCTGTTCTGTGCCTTGATCTGCATTTTACTTTACCTGGTCACCTGCATTTTGCAGTTGCCAACTTTCCCTAAGTTATTCTTGAGGCATAAAAATTGCTAAGTTATCAAATAACTATGCATACTTTCTTTTTGGATTATGCAATGTGCCTTTCATCCAAAGCATTAGATTGAGTCCATATGATTTCAGATGATGTAGAATTTTGGAGGGAAGTAGATCACAATATGGATGTTCAAAAGACAATTTTTTCTTAACATGTCTTTCATGATCTTTTTGAGATATGTGCTCATTTTATATACTCTTAGATGCATCAACTCTGCACTTCCAAATTCTTACTTTTTAACTCTCATTTTAGAGTTTGTTGTCCTCCTTTTGAGAAGTACATATCAATAACAATGAGTGATTTTATGTGTTTTTGCAAACCCAAGACAAACTTTAATCTTATTACTCACCTGCCCACAAAAAGAAATTTTTGTTCCTTTCTCAATTTGGCTATCTGGTTAATCAATATCAATCAGCTTTATCTATCTGGTTAATCAATATCAATCAGCTTTGGACACAACTGTATTACGTTATGAGCATCAGCCTGGCTCACCAATGATTTGCAACAGAACATAGATCAATGAAATTACACTAGACTAATTTTAATTGGCTTGAAGAAAGGTTTCAATGCAGTTGATCTGGAAATCCCACTCATAACTGCAAATTTATCGATTAAGTTATGTGGAACTTGGCATAATTGGATAGCAGTAGGCAATTGTGCAAGGTAAATGGCACTCCCTCTGATCCAAAAGAAAATTTTTGTTGAATTACTGTAAGCTATTGTCTTGGCCAACATTCATTCTTTATGTACCACAATGAGTAGCCTCTTTCTTTGAATGTTATGAGGGTACACTCACATTTTATAGTCTCTGCTCCAAATATCTGTAAGAATGAAAGACACCATGAAAGCCAGCTGTTAGCTCACCTAAGTGAAATGTCATATTTACCAGCTTTTTAGAAAATATTGAAGTAAGATTTTACATGTCTAATGATCACAACACTGAAATGCTTCCATTATAAGTTACCTCTCATTGGTACATCCAAAGTAAATACACTGTAGGAGAAAATTAACTTGCATAAGAAATTGGAACCTTTGTTGTACTCTTTCTAAATCAGGCTGTGCCTGGACAGGATCTTCATTAAGCACGAGTGCCTAAGGTATGGATTTTTTAGAGCTTGATTTATTGAGCACCTGGAATCTTGAAGTTGTATCTTAGGACACTCCTGTCTCTTTATCACAAGCAAAAGATTTCCCTAAATTTCAACTCATATCATCATTAAACTAATTCTTTAAGAACATGTGTAGGTCTGGGTAATCCAGAATCATCCTTTCTCACACTACTGAGTGGATATTGATACCCTACAAGTGAATTACAGCTACTTGTAGTACAGCTATTTTTTATGTTTTTAGCATACCATACATTCCAAGACTGAAGTCCCCATTTTGTTTTGGTTTTCTTCAGCCTTTTCTCTGTAGTTTGAAAGTATTCTTAACAGGGGTGCAAAACAGAGCTCCTAACCTGTTCAAGGAGCTCAATTTTTAGGGCACTGTTGTTTTGCCCAGCGCAAGACCAGATAAATATAGGATTTCTTGGTTTCCTCTATTAAAGTGTATTTCAAAGATGCTTCCATTTTTTACAACTTCTGTCAATGCCCATTCTTTATCCATCTGGAATGTCTTGTTTTTTCTCAGTAACCTTTGAGAAGAATACTCTCACTGCAAGCATTTGATTGTATCCATTACTATTGGCACAATTTTTACCAAATCAAAAATTAAGTTGAGGTCCAGAATGCAGGATGGTGGATGGTTAACTTGGGCAATAGAATACCAATTAGTTCCCTTAATAGTCAGAAAATCATAATCATGGCTGGTCAGCTATTAGTGACCTTGTAGAAAGAAGACAGCTACAATGATATGCCAGATTTTTAATTCAAATACCCAGCCTCTTTTACAGGATTACTCTTACAATACCCTGATGCTATAGAAAAAATGCTATACTCATCAGAGGCTGATCATTAAATACTATACATCATCATCCAGCTCATTAGAAGAGAGTTGGAAACTATGCAAACATACTGATACTGTGAAAACCATGCCAAGTTGAGTCCTTGCTCTTATTAGGTATTTCAAGAAATATCCACCACCTGATATACTCAATGAAATACACAGAGGAATTGTTGAGCCAATTTGTAGTTACAATTGTTCCATATGTAGGTGCTGAGTGAATCAAACATTGATATCTTGCAAAAATCCGTAAAAATACTGCTAGAATTGTAACCAACAACCAATACGTTGCTTGTGCTTCTACAGTAATCCAGCATCTTTGCTATTCAGTGAGCAGTGATCTTGTAGGAACAGACACAATCACATTTACATACAACTCTTTGAATTCAATAGCCCAGGCATACATGAGAGAATTACATAGTCTTCACTTGTTTTCAATACATGAGAACCATTGATATGCTCATGATCAGAAACTGATCTTACAACACCACTCCTAAGAAAAACCAATGACCAGAATGGTTTTTATAATCACAGTGCAAAACTGTGGAACAGTCTAGAAACACAAACAAAACTGCCACCTACCCTCAAAAGCCTGCAATGACCTCCTTATTATAGATACAGATTTACATTCTTTCTTTATTCTATTATTATTGCAAAATATAGGTTGAAATAGGCATGTAAGTATCTTTTTTTCTTAGTCCTGCATTTATTTCATTTTTATTTATATTTTATTTTTAAGGCAAATCAGAACCAACAGTCATTTGTTACAAGCTATGGCTTTTGACTATACACTATAGAAGCTCTTCACTATACACTATAGCAGTTTTGTAGACTGTCCTTGACGTTTTTAGCCCCATGCCCCCACTGACTAATTTATATCAGTAGAAGTCAATCAGAGATCATGGTATCTTTATTGTGCAAAGGAGACATTCAATTGTTAGATAGTCCATCTTGAATGCACCTTTTACTTGCTACTTCCAATATATGGCCTGTCATCCTTTCAAATTTGGGTGAAGTTTAGATTGCTCAATTTTCAGAACAAGAGGAGGTGTTGAGCTAAAATGTCCAAATCTTGTTTATCTCTTGGTTTTCTACCTTTCATTTAAAAATCCACTAGCACTAAGATGGTTGGTAACATTTTCCCAGATTTTGTCCCCCTTGAATATGGAATACACGTTATCCACTGTTTCTTTGAAAAACCACTGAATGCAGTATACAGTGCCACCTTGGCAACCTGGAATCTAGCACCTCCTCGTCAATAAAATATTCTAGCGTCAGCACTGGCCCCATTAATTAGCATGTGTCATGATTCAGTACTCAATCATAGATCTTCAAATGCATGTATTATGCATCGAAATTGATAAAGTAGCAACAGCTAGTACTGATACACTTATACACTGTGCCTTCAAAGACCAAATGCACAGTGTAATTTCTCCGGAAGAAAATGTTCTAATTCCAGAAGCGAGCTTATTGATTGATCTGCTTCATTCATCAGTAATCAATCAAAGATCCTCACATGCTATCGTTATTATGCATAGAACACATTCAATTTTTAAAGGTATGCTCTATGATTTTATGAAATTTTGATATTATAAGTTAGTCCTTGTTATTTCTGACATAGTTGATTGAAGGCTAGTCTATTTGACTTTCAGATTTATATCAATAGAAATGTTTTCAAATCAAAGAGCTTAAGTATTTGTTCATCTTAGTTCTATAACTTATGGAATTGTAGTAAACATGTATTGATAAGTTATTGAGAAATTCCTTTGACATCATTTTTCAAATGTTTTTTGTAGTGGTATTGAAATCACATTTGTAAATGTGTCAACTGAATTGAATAATAATTAGAAGGACATTTTAGTTTTTACATGCAATGGTAGTTGGTAAAGTCTTATAAAGTCTGCATTTTAGCAATGACCAATTGAATTGTCTGTTTGTTGTTTTCTCAGATCTCTTTTTTCAAGTACTCTAAAGCTGTTATGAATATTGTTTCATCAACTCAATAGAACCTTTGGTCTTATAAAAAAGTCACTTCATACTTGACCATAACAAAAATTTCAAAATTGACAACATCAATGTTCATTGTCAAAAACTGAGAACATTAATTTCCACATGTGTCTATCCTATAATAGTACTGATTGTGAACCAGAAGTATATTTTGGTATTTGGTGCTGTATTGTTAGGAAATTTTGATAATATGTGGTAAACCTGTTCAAAGATTTCTCCATTAAGTTTTTGCATTTTTATTTTTATGTATGGTGCAAAGAGAGAGAGAGTACCCTTCTGCACAAAGTGATTCAAAACTAATGGTGACATATAAAAATGACATATGAAATTTATCATCAAACTTGAAAGAGAAGTGAGAAAAATTCTTTTAAGTATTTTTCTGTGTTAAATTCTAAAGATTATTATTCAAGTCTTGATTGTTTTTAAATAATTGTACCTTTTCACCTTCATTGAGAAATAGACACCAAATCACGCATCATGGCAACTTTATAGGACGATCCAACAACTCACTAACGCCTTCAACAAATATTTCTGACATGTGAATCCTCCACAAACCTTATTTTGCTACGCTCCTGTTTATCGTTGTATCTTTATTCCATGTCCTCCAATTTTAGAATGCACATATACACAGTTCTAAAATATTTGTACCTCGATGACACCTGATAATGGACTTGGCTTTCCTGGATTTCACGGCATTTTAGCATATTAGAAACCCAATCCCGGGTTTTCCTAAATTGTTTTGATCGTCTCTACATTTATGTGATTTGTAAAGTTGTAGTATACTCCTTTTACACAGTTGTAAAATCTCATGGTGGATTTTGGCTTTCCTTCAGTTCATGACATTTAACATTCTTACTGATCTCAATTCAAGAGGGAATTTAATTTGATTGGTCATATATTTATGATAAGATTAAATACAGTAATCGTTTTAAATTCTGACCGTTTTCCACTATTATCAATAGTTTTTTGACTTGATTTTGCTTCTCATCGGGTGTTTTGATAGGCCATCGCTCATTTGGATTCTATTTTTTCAATTGGATTTTGACCATGAGATCCAAATACATACTTCAACCTCCTATATACAGCTTCATACAATATTCTCTCTCTGCTATTTCGATAAAATAATTCAGATTTTGGGACAAAACACAGTCTTTTCAAGCCAAAATATTAGCTTCTTCATGCACAAGATTTCTCTTACTTTCTTTGAAACAGCCACGGGGCTAAGGAAAATGCGGCAAAAAGCCGCCAGAATTTTCAGAACAATAGTGTCTATTGTTATTGACCAATCAGATTGCTCCATTTTAGCCCTTTTGGCGGCTGATGCTAGAGCCGTCATCTACTGATTTAGAGCAAAATTAGCAGCCCTTGGCCGCGAGATTGGCCGCAACTTGACTTTTTGGGACTCTTTTGTTTTTTCAACCAATCAGATTCCAATATTCTGCTGTTGATTGTATATTTACCCAGTGAAATAGCTTTATTTTACAATAGCCAATTATTCCAACAACCAATCAACATGTTGTATTTGAATATTCTCGTTTGTCCTCTAACCAATGACATTTGATCAATTCTTTGACTTATTAGCCAATCACAGACCGTAATTTGAATTAACATTGAAATATCGTCCAATCAGGTAGTTCTATTTTCAAATTTTCTATTGTATTTTCCTTTGTTTTCTAGCCAATCAAGGAAGTTCAAATATCGTCGTTATCAGCCTCATTTCCGGCCTCCAGTTCAGCAGAAAGACGGGGGTAAGAAATCGGTTTTATTAATATTTCTTGATTGATCTATAGTTCGTTTACTTACAAGTTAAGACTAAGTTATACTCTACTTGGCCTAATCGATGTAAGAGTTGTAAAGATAAGTATGTAGAACTTATATTTACAACTCTTACATCTATTAGACCATTACAAATATTGCCTGAAAGACTAAGTTAATGAAGTGATGGGTGTCTTAGTTCATCACTGAGTTTAATCAAAGGTCAACAAAACAGCCCTATTGATTTTCGCAAAAATTCCTCTGAAAATAGACACCCAAACACAACATTAAATTAGTCTCAAGGACAATCGAAGTGTAAATAGTAGGAAACGAGACAATAAAGACTCCAGATGAACATAGCCAAAAACAAGGTTAGCGAATGTATATTAGGATATAGTTGAAATATATATGGAGTGCTCTACGCAATGGGGTTCTTCAAAAGTGCCTTATGGAATCGCTGAGAGAAAGTAAAATGGTGAGCTCAAACATCCTACTTTCTCTCAAGACTTAATAGACTGAATAATGTAAAAGATAAGTTTATGGGGTTGTAATGCTGATTGGGTTCGCTAGCACTTGTTAATGGCTATGTTTAAACATCTTAAAATAGTTATTTACACACAAATAAATCATATAACTGCTAAACTGTTCATTAAATGCTAAAAAGTATTTGAATTTGAGTGAAAGGTAGTCCCTCTTCTGTTCTTTATTGTCATCTTCTTCTTCCTCTTTTTCTTTCTATTCTTCTTCTTCTTCTTCGTCTACGGTCCTTTAACTTTCTATTCAGCGTATATCGTGGATTGCTAGTGGAAAAAGAATGAAAAAGGCAGCAAAGCAATCGATGGTTTGGAAGATAATCATTTTATTTCTTCAATATATAAGAGAGATGTAAATTATTTAATCCAGTTTAATCATTGTTATGTATTGTAGTATGATATATTTTAACGACAATTATGTAATGCCAATTGAAATTATCCCCCTAAGTCTGCAAAATTTCTGCAATCAGCCCACAAGTGCTTTATTTTTGTTCAGTATTCAGCTCCAACCAAAACGGTAACTTCAATAAACATTTCTTCGAAATTTGTAAGGGAAATTCTGCTTACTCAGACATATTATTAAGGATACAGAACTAGTTAATCTCTCTATAAGCAATACATTTTGCACAATATGATTTCAGTCGTTTCTTGTTTTGTGATATGGAAATATATCCGTGTTATTTCTCACAAGATAACAATTTGACTTGGTTGAGATGAAGGTAGAAGAAGAAATGATGACATAATATGATACACATCTTCAATGTACAGAACTTATGAATTTGATTAAAAGCAATAAGTTTTTAGCTCAATGATATGTGCCTTTGTTTTATTTTTGAGAAGTGCAAAATTACTCGGCTTGTTCTGCACTAGTTATGAGTCTCTTTGAAATGAAATTAAAATAAAAAGAAATATGATACATCAGAAAAACTATAAAAGTAACATTATTAGCTATACTATGTTTGGAGTATGAGAGGAAGCATGGGGTTAAATAAATTAGAAGGCAAATGATCATTTCTTCTCTTCATCATATAATTTATCTGGCTCGAACTTAAAAGACCCCTTTTTGCTTTATTGTTTTGTGGTTCATGATATCAAAAGTTTTGATTCATGTAAAAGAAATGAAAGTAAATAAACTTCAAACAATTAATTAATCTTTGTTATCTGGTTCCTTTGTGTAAATGTTGAACTTAAAAGAGGAAGTTGTTTCTATGTTTCCAAGGGCATTCATAAAATGCATTGGTGATTAACATTAGATGAATTATTTTCTACCTCCAACCTTCAAAACCCTTAACTACATCATCCATCCACCATCACCCTAACCACCAATCATCAAAACTAACCAGAGCCTAACCAACATTACTATTCTCAACACACTGCTTAAATTCATCTAATGTTAATAAAATGTTGTTAGATTGTTTTTCATTTTATCTCTTTGTTCTTTTGTATGATAGTTATAGTGGCCCTCTTTCTTTCAACTATCATCATTAATCAACGAGAACCAGACAACAAAATTAACGTGTTTTCCAATATTTAATTACTGCTGTTTTGCAGTCATTGGTCAAGTTTTGCCCACGTTGTACTAACTCAATGCTTATCTTGACATGAAACTCTATTGATCTTATCGATATTCTTATCGATTCTAAACTCTATATTTCTCCACAAGCGATTTCCAGGGATATGATTGATTATCAATTTGTGCTATTCTTGTGTATAACATTGCAATCTAATGTGAAATTGGTAACATCATTTGGGACATGTCCAACCCCGTACAATGCATTCTTCTTTGACCATAGTAATAGACTATAGTTATTCAAATTGTAACTTACGATTAAAGCTTTCGAGATAGTCTTCTCTTTGATCAAACCATTGCATCGTTCGTTGACTACTTGAATTCCTCAAATAATGAAATAGTATATTATTACATGAAGTATTGTCAACCGACTCCTTGATTAGTGAATTTGTCAAATAATTTTGACAAAGGTCCTTCAACATAGCAACACTATTTATTCAATATAAAGTAATTTTCTGTAGGCCGATTCTCGTGCCTGCGTGGGAAATATTCATTAATTATATGAAATGTTCGCTTATACAGCAAGTGAACTAGGATTGAAAATGAATTTTTAATTAATGTATGTATGATTTACCGTTTTTAATGAATGGTATTTTGTTTCCATTGTATGTTCGATACCTAAGTACTTTACATATAAAAATGTATCCAACTCATACCTTCTCCATTCCTGCTTTTTTAAATTTATTCTTTTCTCAACGACTTTCTTCTCTTGTCCATCTTGTTTTGCTAATATAGATGCTTCATATTATATATAGCTAATGTCAGAATACAAAACATATAAATACTATGAATATTATAAATATACAAATATGTATGTTATGCATTTTCCATTCAAGTCATTTTGAGTTGAGTATTTGTTCACTTATTTTCTTCTTTCTCTGAGCTTGCTTTTTACCATTGTGGAGGCGACACAGAACCAATAATATGTAACTAATTCAAACATTAAAACATACATAACTCATACTTGTTATTTTCTATTGACTAGTTGTACGATAGCTTCCTGTTCAATGATTTTCCTCTTCTTCCCTTCTTTCTATCCCATTGTATTTGCTCCGTAATTGCAGAAATATATAAATAATGTGAAGATGAAAAATATACATAAATCATACCTGTGTCTTCCTTGTCAATTTTTATTGTGTATTTGTTCGTTGATTTTCCTCTTCTTCCCGTCTTTCTGTACCATTGTATTTGCTCCATAATTGCAGTTATTTATGAATAATGTAAAGGTGACAGATATACATAAATCATACCTATTTCTTCCTTATCAATTTGTATTGTGTATTTGTTCGATGTTTTTCCTCTTCTTCTCGTCTTTCTGTACCATTTTATTTGCTCCATAAATGCAGTTATATATAAATAATGTAAAGATGAAAAATATACATAAATCATACTTGTTTCTTCCTTGTCAATTTGTATTCTGTATTTGTTCGATGTTTTTCCTCTTCTTCTCGTCTTTCTGTACCATTGTATTTGCTTCATGATTGCAGTTATATATAAATAATTTAATGATGAAAAATATACATAAATCATACCAGTCCCACGCGTGTCATTCATGTATCACGTGTCATTCTGATTTGAGTAGTTACTCGTAAGCTGTGTTTTTCTGCACAGTTCACTGCAATTGCTGATGCTTCATATCCACATGCTCGATAATAACAGTTATAAATATATATAGAAATAATTAAAAGATTGAAATATATACAAGTCATACATGTTCCATGCATGTCATGATGATTTGAGTATTTGTTTCGTGATTTCTGTTTTCGATCTTCTCTCTTTTCATCTGTTTTTGCCTACAGAGATGGAGTAATTGTTTCCAGTGAATGGTATATCAATAAATCTACCCAATGGCAAAGATTAATGGTAAAAATCATATTTAAATAACTTGAACATCAGATAATATATAATTGTTAGGTAAAAGTGATTTGCTTATAGACATTTGTCCAAAATTGCACTATCAATGGAAAGCTATGCTTTAGTTGGAAGGAATGTTGAAGCATCTCACGAATGTTTTAGATAGATTTGTTTACACGTAATCTTATTTCGCCCGGTCAGTCTTTTGGGTTGTTTTTGTGTATGTATAGGTTACATTTAGGAAGACAGAGGGGAATGGGTTGAAGCAAATGATGCAGTAATTCAATGGGTTGCTCATTTCATTTCATTTAAAACCACAACTACAGTGATAAAGTAACATAGAACAACAACATTTAAAGATTTAAAGTACAGATAATAAACTGTTGTTCCAGCAAATAATGACGGTTTACTACAGGGAAGAGCGGTGTGTTGAAAATAGCCTTAAAAATTTACTACAGTACTTTTTTAGTCTTCATATTTAATTTTGATTATACCCTGTATTGTTGTTATGGCAATATTTTGCGTCATCAGATCTTTACAGTTCATTGTCAATACATCTCTATGTTTGAATTACTGATTTTCGCATATTTGCTTTGGTAGTTTTTCATTGTTGTCTGATATTTTCTTATTTTAGTGGCTATAAATCTGAAACTTTATTAAAACTCTTGATATTCCCCCCTTTTGATGACACACTCTTTTACAATTTTGTTAGATTTGCCCTTAATACAAAACTCCTGACACTGACCACCATTCACACACCTCCAGCCTCAAGATCCTCAACCACCAGACTTCCAGAATCTAGCAATACCACAATAAACTGCAACCTTTGCAAAACCTACAAAAGTGTAAAAGTGCGTGTTCTTATTCCAAAGGAGGCGATACTGATTTGAGTCATCTTATCGCCAGATTCCCTTGTTAAATGTGTAAAATATTGAGAGATGCTCACAAGTTGTTTGAGTTCTAATTTAAAACGTATTAAATCAATTATTATCAATTATTACTGTAAACACATTTTTGAGGCATCTTTAGTTAGGAGGAAAATTCATGGCATACTAGAGCAGAAGATAAATCTCATGTTTTTCAAATTTGTTTCCCTGTATCTTTTCATTTTCACATTAGACGCCTGTAGAAAACTTTAAAGAATGCTCTCTACCCTGTTATAATATGCAGTGTTTCGAATCCTATTGAATTCTATTCATTCAATTTGCGCCATACACATGCTTTTGCAACTAATGCTTCGTGCATTCCCAAGGGTATTGTTTCGTTACCTGCCGTTCTTCCTGTAGAAGCATGGTCTGTCGAATGACAAACATCTCCAGTTATCCAAGAGATTTACGAAGGCCTTCTTCAGCATTTTAGCCAATTTTCAACTGCCTATTATTATTTCCAGCTGCTTATGGCAGATTATTAATCGTTCATCGAAAGGAGATTGTGGTTGTTGAAGCTTATACGATGCTTCTTGTGTCTGAGACGGATATGCCTAATGGATATGACATTAAATGCGTAGATTTGCAAACAACAAGAATGAAGTATAGGAAGTTTACTTATCTGTGTTTTTCATGTCGTCTGTAGGCATAATTCCATCGCGTCAGCACTGAAGTGTTTCATCATTGCATTGCCAAGTGTTACAACTTCGCGTGCATGTTAGAAGGTTGGAAATCTGACCTGAAATGCAGGAAAATACTGTAAGTATCACATCGAATTTTAACAGATTCATGTGTCAATTTTGCATTTTAATAGGTGACAGTTATTTTTGTGCAATTTTCCAACCATTGCTTAAGTTGACGGTTTAGTTTGCCGCCAAGCCTTGGCTACCCCTCGTGCTTGAAATTGAAAGCAAAGCTATTGCTGAAATAACAGACATTGCAAAAATAAGTCCTTTTATAGAATTAAGGCTACAATTAGCTATAGTAAATTGTGAAAGAATTGTAATTAGAAGATACAACGTGAATACTTGCCTTCGATTAATTTGATCTCACAGAGTAATAACATGGGGTGCTTGCATGACCGATGTCCAAGATGCAAAGGTCGAAAGTGATGTATGCAAAGCTATTTATACCCTTGCTCGCATTGACCTCTGGGTCTATTGTTTGCAATTGGATTGAACTGTATCTACGTATCTATTAGAAATATTTTGAGATGATTTCTATATTTTATTCAAGTATTCTTAGGGCATAAATTGTTTAATGTTTACTTGCAAGTATTGCATGAATTTAAAGATCTATTTTATTAATATTTGTTCATATTTCCCGCCTGCTTAATTGCAATTCACGAGCTTCTATCCACTTCTCTCTGTCAGTTTTCCCATCGTTAGTTTTATTTCTGTTGAAAATCTGTTTTGCCAGTAGCAGGAATTTCTCTGGCCATGCGTGTTATTACATCAATTTTCTCCCATTTCAGGCGATGTTTCATGCAATGAAGATGTGATGTCATTTGCACACACAGACAGAGCACAGATTTTTAACAGACTTTATGTATAACATTTTATCAACCAGTCCCATCTTGCGATAACAGATGTCTCTTGTAAAATCAGCTGTTTTTCTGTTGGTTTCTTCTTACTTCCCTGGTGCTCCTCAGGGGGTATATTATTCCATATACATACACACCTTTATAGTCGATCGCACGTATCAGGAGATTTTTACCAATGCTACGCCCTTGAGATTCAACATGCTTCTTTATGATAATATCCAGAGAGAATAGAGCCCTCAAATGTCATATTGCTACTATAATGGTTGGTGTCTTGTGCTATTGAACTAACAAAGCTAGCATACTTTGTTTGTCGCGTTCCCTGTTGAATTCTTACAACTAAATCGATTTTGACGACAATTACACCCAGAACTATAAAACAAAAGCTGTTCTGTTTTGCATTTCCAAATCCTATAATGTCATCGTGTCAATTTTCTTTTTGTCAGAGGACGCAATGTATATATAATTCGTCCATTTTCATAATATACAGCCTAAAACCATCACAACTCAAATCGCCCTTATATTGGTTGGTTGTTTTACGACATTGGACTAAACAATAACTAAGTAGTTCCTGTTCTCTATTCAATTGATACAAGTTGAACTTGAAAGCATTGTGGCCTAGAGCCATAACTACTGACTATTTTCTTTTGGATTTCCAAATCCCTTAGTTGTAAACTGGTTAAGCTCGTCTCTCTACTACAGAGGCCACACCTTAGATATAATTTATCTATTTTCATAATTTTACTGCTTTGAGATTGAACAAGAGAAAGTCAATGAAATGAACTCGCAAGGTTATATGGATCAAATAATAGACTTCATAAATAGTTCTTAGGATTATAAATAATGCTCAAAGTTGAACGAAATGGAACTATTAAATAGATATCTTAAAATTTAAAACAGCTACAAACATGAAAGAAAACGATATAAAAAGCCTAGTGATTTGCGCATCGAATGATATAAAATTATTTATTACGACAAATAAATTAAACATTTGAAAATATATTATCTATGCTAATTATATCTCATAATAGTTACCTATACCCATTACAAAGAGATATAGTCTATAAAAGGAGGTAAAATCAAAATATATGTAGGATTAGCTATATTTGGTAGATAGTTCCAAGTGAAAAATTGAAAAATTTCTCTACTACATATTCTACATAGTTCACAGTTTGATAAATAGAAATTCTATCATAGGGTACAAGGGACATTTCAAATGGGTAGGAAGTGACTTGTAGAAGGTGTTGGCTACAACTTTCAATGGATATGTCGCTAGTTTAAATCTAACATCAATTATGTCAATAGTTGAACAGTATATGTTGTTAATTTCAAGCATCTCCAATGACGAAGACATTTCTCTGTCTTTTGTCGCAATTCTGCTTAAAACGATCAGGGATCATTTCTAAAATGCTTAGCAAAGGGGCTCTTTAGATGCGTCGTCTCAAAAAGTTATGGCTTTGTTAGGATCACGCCCATCCTTTCAACGAGGCAAATATGATAGTTTAGCTTAATCAAACTGAAAAGTGTAATCAACAATTTTAAAGTCTTGATGGACACACTAACGGTCATCTACATTTCCTTAGTGGCGCTTACGGATTCAATTCAATTCAATCATAAAGGGTAATAGAAAACAGGATTCATCACAAGCAATAGCCGACAACATGAGAAAGTCCTGGGATTAAGAAAACATAACAAATAATGAAATATATAAACAACATAAAACATGAAAACATGGCAAATTGTGAAATTGCGGAAAAATATAAACATGAAGATTGTTTAGAATATATTTAAAATTATGCATATCCTTTTGATTATGATTCTGATTACGATTAAACAAATCTATATATTACTACATATATGTGTGACGCTTGCTGAAACTTTAAGGCTTTTGAATAGCTGAAACATTCCACTTACAACAACGTCTGACATTCCTGAAAGGCAAAAATAAGCCACATTAGTGCCATGAGCATATACAGTTATTTCAACAATTTTGCTCAAAGATAGATATGAAGAGAGACTTATAATTTCCACTAAACTTTATTCTCTAATTCATTGAAAAGTTACAGTACTTTTCTCCAAAGTAGATAAACCTTATACTTAACCTATTTCATGAAAATGTCAAACCAATTCTAAGTTCATAAGATGTATGTGCATATTGCACATAAATTTATGTAAATTTCTACCTCATCCTCTTTTATTTCGAGATCAAAAACATCTATATTACTCTCAAAATGCGTGTCTTTCTTAAAATTGGTACATGATTATTTAGTCCTCTGCAGTGTTGTCTTCTATCAAATCACAGAGTACTACATACTCAGAGAAACATTATGCTAGGGAGGAGCATAATGGGTCAATGTCATTAGTTACCTTATTTGGCATTTAAAAGTAAATTCAATTCATGTAAAGATGTCAGTCTCGATAACGCTTTAAAAACTCGGATTGAATTTAATGTCGAGATTGAACAATATGGTGTGGTTGCTTAACTTCCTGTTGCTTGTGTTTAGAGTCATACAGTACATCCTCGAATAAGCCCCTACGAATAAGCCCCCCATCGAATAATCTCCCACCTACAAAATTACTTTTGCGAATAAGCACCCACCTCGAATAAGCCCCCATGGGGGCTTATTCAAGGGAAGCATAATGGTCAAATAATATCATATTTCAAGAAGCCCTCACAGTGCAATAGCTGTACAGTATTACTTCCTTTGAATGGAGGCATAAAAGCAAAGAGAAACGCGATTTTCGTGATAATAGAAACATTATAATGTTTGCTAAGTTTTCACACATCTCTTTGTAACTCTTTTAACGATTTCAGCTTCTGTAACTAGAAGCTCAAAATTTAGTTGATTGAGAAAATTATTGTGGTTATTATGTCAACCTTTGAGGAAAATGCCAGACTTTGAAATAAGCCCCCCATGGAATAAGCCCCCACCCAAAATTCATTTGTGCAAATAAGCCCCCGTGGGCTTATTCAAGGATTTACGGTAATATGTTTTCTTGAAAATTGTGATAGGGTAGCGTGGTTTACAAACTCCATACAAAGAGCTTTTCCCGAGTTTGAGGGTGAATCTTGACAACATATTAAACAATCATACAAATACTTTATCAGAACTGTCAAAATACTGAAAACACGAACTTTTAACCTTCTAAACATTATTTTATGAATGCCAAATATACAGCAAAGGTGCATCATTAAGAGACAATTGACCAGCTGAGTGTAAAAGAGATTGAAGATATGAAAGCAAGGAGGATGGAGAAGACAGCGTGCCTTGTTGCTAAGTTACTGGCCAACCTGAATGACGGGGTCCTTGTTTAAATTTAAAAAATAGAAGCATATCTGTATAAAAATCAACAAGGGCAGTTCTCCTTCAATAAAGAATATTTACTGCTGTATCATTCAACCTCGTCTTTTTCTTTCCTTTGGTGGGGTAAAGATAATTCGACTTAAGCAGAAGATGGTGCGAAATTTTTTTGAGGGAATATAATGCTTTCTCTTCTGTCCCAACCCCTGCCATAATCACACACTTAATCACTTAGTCATATTTCATTTCATTTCATTTCATTTTTACATCTTGTAGGAGGGTTGCCCTTCAGCAAAGCTGGTTTTCAAGGGGCCCTCCTTTAAAAAGAAAAAAATATGTATACAGCTAAAATACAATAATAAAATATGGCAAAAAAATACAGAAAAAGTTTTACAAAACTAATACTTAAACTTAAAAGAAAAATAAATGGTGCTATGCGAGCATGGCTTTTAGCTTCACTTTAAAAGTTGCAAAGGTATGAGCTGTTCTACAGTCATTAGGCAGTGAGTTCCAAATTGTAGCCCCCCTGTACGCAAAGCTGTTTTGCCCAAATTTCGTTTTCATTCTTGGGGGCCTTAAATTTAAATTGGAATTTCGAAGCATTCTGTTCGTCACTACAGATATTCTATTGAAAAGACTGGACAAGTAGACAGGCGCTTGGCCATTTATTGCTTTATAAACCATGCCCGCAGACTCTTGACGAATCATTTCAGCTATACTAGGCAATCTTAATTGTCTCAGGATCGGTTTAGCAGGTGCATCATACGGACTATCCGTTATAATTCTTATGGCTCTGTTTTGTAACTTTTCTAGAGTACAGCGGGTAGTGACTCCACATGCTCCCCAAACAGAGCAGCAGAACCTAAAGTGAGGTTCCACAAGCCCCTGATATAGCATCTTTAGCGTATGCTTAGGGAGTAATTTTTTGGAATGTCTAATCATTGCTATAGCCCGAGTCACTTTCGATGCAACTGCTTTTATATGGTCTTTCCATTTAAGCTTATTATCGATGTGAACTCCTAGATACTTGACAGAAGGCTTTTGCTCAATATGTTCCCCAGATATCACAAAATTTGCTCTTAAAGGTTCTGCAGTAATTTTATCATTTATAGAGTGTCTAGTGCCTATGAGCATTGATGTTGTTTTGGCTACATTTAAGATAACTTATTACCGTGTAGCCATACCTTAAGATTTTCCAATTCAGCGTTCATGTTACTGGTTATGTCTTTGACATCCTTTGCTGAATATGCAAGACTAGTATTGTCTGCATACATTGTAACCTTAGAGCAATTCAATGCGCATGGCAAGTCATTAATATAAGAAGGAATAGGAGAGGACCAAGGCATGATCCTTGAGGGACTCCACAGGTTATATTTTCAAAATTAGATGTTATTCCATTGACTCTACAGCACTGCCGCCTATTCTCTAAATTGGATGAGAACCATTTGTGTTTAGTATTCTTAATTCCATAGTGGCTGAGTTTTTCGAATAGGATATGTAGTGGACGTAAACATTGTAGTATAGGCCATTCTCACTCAATGCCTATTTTTCTTCGTTTCATTCATTCGCATTCTCTAATCGCACACCTTGGACATCACCATACGTCACTCCTGTCATCAAACACCTGGTCATTCCTATTCTGTTGTTCTCCACGCAAACATCTCTACACGAATCTATTCAACAATCTCCTAACAACAACCTAACCCTTCCTTTACGTAAATCATGTTTCTTTCGGTTGTTCAATGTTTATGTATATATTCATGTTATCTGTAAAGTAAAGTTTAGTCAGAGTAGAGTCAGAGTACCGTCAACAACATCGTCTCCTCTCTCTGCCTCCGTGTTCTCTGCACGTTAAATAATGATACGCAACAACATGGATCAACGAAGGATGTCACTGAACGAGCATTGCAGCCTATAGGACCCACGAACCTTGCGTTTGCCTATAGGACCCACGAACGAAATGGTTACAAACTAATTCTTCAGTTATTTCTTCGAAGTGAAAGATTTTATTATTAGGATTGGCATTATAATTACCTGCTATGAGAGAATTCTGTTGGTGAGGTACGTGTTAACCTTCTCGCCTGACTTGTGCAGGAAAGGCTAAGAATAGTGAGTTCTTCCACAACACGATAATTAACAAACGATCAATCAAATGTACATGAATGGGATAATTTCAATACACTTACTAACATTCGAATTATGGAGGCGGCCAACTTTAGTGCTGCTGTAAACGTCGGGTAAACGTCTTCTAAATTGTATCGCTGCTAAACTTTCGGCTGTTCTCTTCAATGCCCCCAGACGTTTCTCTCTACCCTAAACTTGGCACGCCGCTAGCTAATACGTTAATACCACTAATTAATAATTGTCCAATCAAAGTTCCTAGCACAACATGAATTAGAAATAACCAATAAAAGAACAGAACAAATCCAAAAGTCAACAAAACATAACAAAACAGCATAGCGACAGTTCATAGTTCGTAGAAAACGCCCCCATTGCGCCACATACGTTTGCCTTAAGGGTCTCCCCTATGCTACAGAAATAGCTATTCATTAGGTTAGGAATCTTGCTATTATCGGAGATAACTTCGTTTTCAATTTTTATGGATTCCAATTTGGTAGTTTTAGATGCCTTATTGACAATTTCATTTACAATTTTCCAAGTTTGCTTCGTATTGCCAAGGTTCTCATTTATTTGTTTTTTATAGTATTCGTTTTTTAGTTTTCTATTTAGCGCGTTCACCTTATTTCTTACATGCTTATATGATAAAAATAAGTAGGTCGGTTTAGATTTAACAGCGAATTTTTTCAGTTTATCTCTTGTTTTCCTCAATTTATGATACTCAGATGTCAACCAGGGGCAGTACTTTTGCGAGACTCTTCGATGTTGGAGAGGAGCATGTTTCTCAATCAACAGCACTAGAGTTTCCGTGAATCTATCAACGGTTTCGTCTAATGTTTCGAGTGATCTCACTATACTATCCCATGGCAAGCTCGAAACAACTCTCAAGAAAGCCGCTTTATCAAAATTTTTCATTTTTCTACTTATTATACACTTGTGCTCCTTAATGAAAGCCCCTCGAAATTTTCTTTTACAGTATATTAGATAATGATCACTAAAGGTAGTTTTAATCACACCAGATTCGAGAATGTTATGTTTGTTAGATACAGCAATGTGATCTATAAGGGTTGATGTTGTTAGTGTAACCCTAGTTGCTTCCCTTATTATTTGTGAGAAACCGAATTGCTGATAAATGTTTTCGAGCGCTTGTACGTGACTATGAGATGTTACTGTTTCATTGTTCATAAGGTTACAATTGGTATCCCCTATAAGAATAATTTCCTTACTTTTGCTATCAACATAACTTAATACTCTCTCTAAATGTCTGAAACCCTCAATAAGATCATTAGGTGGTCTGTCTGTACCATGAAATTATATTAAAAGGTTCGCTGTGGAATGGCAGGATCATTATACAAGTAAGTTCTAAGTTATGATTTGGCAAATCATCCCGAATAGTATAGTTAATGTCCTCCTTTATATATATGGCTACTCCACCCCCGTGCCTGTTGCGATCCTTCCTATGTAGCTTATATTTGTCAACAGAAATAATATTATCTCCTATAGTTTGATCTAGTTTTGTTTCATTGATTGCCAAGATATGATGATGTTACTAAGCCGGTATAAAATTTATTCCAAATATTTTCCAATATTTTAAACCTACACTTTCGTTCATTAGCTTAAAGAAACCTTTCCCAGAAAATTCATTTGCTGCAGCTTTTCTTAAATTTCCATTTCAGGGTATTATCTGTTTACGCTTACGCAAGTAAGCAATACAACATACAATAACAAACTTTTACAAACAAAAATACGATGCCATTAGGAGTATGATAGGCATAACTACCCAATGGCCACTTAGCAAAAAGTACTGTAATACAGATAATACAGATAATACAAATGCCAAGGACTACACCAAAATCCTAGTAGCCCTTCGTTAAAGAGGAGTAGCTTAAAAGTAATATTCAGAAAATCTTAGAAGATAGAAAATCTAGGACGAATCAAAAGGAATAGAGTACATTTTGGTATAATCCTAGGCAAAATAGATACATGAACAATACATAGAGGAATAATAACATTTGCAACTAATAAAGTGATAGGGTGAAGTATGAGATAGATAATTTATTATTTATGGTCCTATGAGAAACGCTCTGATTTGCGAATGAACCGAACCGTTGCTTCTACGATTTGTCGATTCTGGTTATATGTAAATATTTCTTGACCGTACAACGTGATTCGCACAAGAGCTTGATTTGGTAAATTTGAGATGTTATGAAATTGAAGTAATACGTTAATCGCACCAAGGAGATCACGTCTTTGTTCACTATAAGCATGACATTGCAGCAAGAAATGCTCAATGTCTTCAAACCCGTCGTTTATTAGACACATTGGGTCAACTGTGTCACGAACGTTGTGATTAAATTTATGTGACTTTAGTTTACTGATGCCTACTCTTAACTGGGTGAGAATGGAAAGACCTTTAGGATCATACATTCCATAGGTGGGTTTCTGGGGTGGCCAGATGAGAGAGAAGCGTTTGCTTTTGAATGAGGCTATTTTAGGGGATTCCCAAATCGCAGGGGAGGGGGGAGATCGTTCCATTCTTTTAAATAATTTGGGAAGAAACTTGACTTAAAATGCTCAGTTCTAGCATTCATTCGTCCAATGACAGCTTGGTTTCTAAGAGTAAAATTTGAACAACCACTTGATAGGATTTGATATCTTGTGTACTCATGTGTCAGTTTATTGATGAACTTAAATAAGACAACTAGGCATCTGTGTCATCTTCTATCATTCAAAGATTCCCCACCAAGCTCCTTGTAAATTTTGTTCCTTGAGGTTCCTTTCCGCGCCCCCGTTATTGCCAAGCCAGCAGAATACTGAACTGATTCGAGTCGCTCCATAAGGCTATGTAGCGTGACCCCATGGCTACAATCATTCACTTTCTGTGCGATATGGTAAATGACGTCACCATAGTCAAGATGTGGACGTGCAGACGTACATAGAGTTTATAAAGTTCGTTTAGGGCTTGCCTTAATAAGTAGTTGGAGAAAAACTTAACCAAGCCAATTCCAAGTCTCGCTTTGTTTATCACAGATTGGATATGTATGGTGGCTCATCGTTGTCATTCACTTTTTTGCATGATACATTGAAAAGTTATTGTTTAAAAATAATGTTTGTTTTATTTTGTAATAATTTTATTTATTTTGTTTATTTTTTGTTTTACGTTTAGTCTCAGCAAAACTTGAAATATTTTTTTATTCATTGGTAACTATAACCGTGGCTCATCGTTGTCATTTTCAAACTGCAAACGAGGTCATATACTAGTGCATGAGCCAGCAGTGAATCATCGAAGTTCCATTCATTATGTCCAATAAGAGAAAGATATGGGATATGTACGAAAAGAAATGCTCAGAGAAAAGAAAAGGGGAACCATTAAAGAAGAAATCATGTTCTCCACTTTGTATAATGTTGCAGCGTATGGGTGCAGAGGCCAACCGATTAAAAAAATTCGAACCACTGGACACGCGGGATTTCAATCGAGAACATAACATCTGCTTGCGAGAAATTTTATGAGATGCCAAAGGGCTCTTGCGATGTTCTTCTAAGTGACAGGGGCCCGTCATGCTACCTCACAGAGCAGACTATTGGGGGAAAGGTTTATTTCATTCGATTCCTGGATCAAAAGGCAAAAATCTGCAACAGGGAAGAACGTGAGAGGATAGAAAATGCTGCATCTAGCACCTCACAACCCTCACTTGGAAAGCTGTCAGAAAGCAAATCAATTGCAGTTCTCCCCAGTGTGCCCTACACAGCATTTCCAAAGTCTGTTTCAGATGCAGATTTATTGCAGACCCGGAAACTCATTGAGCCTCCAGATGTTCCATTAGTAACAATGACACTTGAAAGTTACAGTGTTTCTGATAAGAAATGGGACAAATTTGCCACTCTCGATTTTCTCAAAGAAAATAGGCTATTCTCTGAAGGTGGATTCTGAGTTGCATACATTGCCACAACACAGCATGCAAACTACCGAAAGAAGTGAGTAATCAAGAAAGCTAAAGTAGATAAACTTGCTGATCTAGAAGCTGCTGTTAACCTTAACAATACACAGCACACAAGAAAACAGGGTCAAATGCACTCTGCTGTAAGAAGCATCTGCCAGAAATTTGCAAGAAAAGTCCCCCATGCATTTGGAAAATGCTTCAACTATAAGAAAGTATATTTGTCAACAATAAATGGTATACCAGTCACTGTAGAAGAGTTTATACCAGGTAACTTTGAAAAATATTCTAGCAATACAGTATTAATGGAACAAGCCAGATCTGATGAGCACCTGGTGATTATTCAACAAGCAGAATGTTTCATGCATTTCTCATATGAAATGACCAATAAAGAACTTCTGGTAGTTGATCTGCAAGGTGTAGTTTATGAATTGTGTGATCCAGAAATTGCAAGCACAGTTTTATTAGAAGATGGTGAACTGAATTTCTGTGCTGGAAATTTGTCACAAAATGCAATAGAAAACTTTCTTGATAATCACACATGCAACAAATTTTGCGAAATGCTTGGACTTTAAAAAAGAATGGACAACTTTAGAAAAAGCTACAAGATTTATTGATTTAATATTACAGTTATCATTTTGAAAATTGAAACAGCCTGCAATAATTTCTATATTAATTGTTCTGTTATTTTTTATGTATTTTACAGCATCCCCAAGTATTGCATATTGTCATGATTGTAATGCAGTCTTCAGTGAGGCATAAAACTTTTTAGCATCTTTGCTCCTAATTTTGTGGGATCAAGAATATATTGTTTGAACATCTGAAATGAATCACTGTCTGTAAATGCATCTTGATCAGTTAGAATACCAGATATTTCTGCAACCTCCTCTAATTGTTCAAATTGTAGAGGAATTCCCATTTTCTCTGCCCCATATCTCTCAGGAAATGAGAGTAGATGATTTGGTACTCCAGTTGGCAATTCCAAATCTTTCTGACTTCTTATTCTGTGATTATTCCAGTTGTTAACAAATATGTCACATTTCCTTTGAAGTACTGGCACATATACATAAGCAAGCATTTGCCTGTGTAAATCATTATGTGGGTCATACTGCTGCTCATAAAGCAAATCTTTCAATTGAGATTAGAAATATTTTTCTAGCCGTTCGTGAAGATCTCTCCACCATCGCTCTATCTTGTTAGTGGTAGATGGCCCATAACACACAGAATCAGTGGGATCTTCAAAAAAGTCATACTGTGACATGAGATAGCTGTGAATTGTTGCCATCTTGCCGGCTTCTGTACCTTTGTCCATTCTCAGAAATCTGGGAGGCAAATTGAAGCTTCCAAGCATAGAAATGTATAATTTGCCTACAACAAGTGGATCTGAGTTTGACGTTACGACAGAAAGGGAAAGGAGTCTTCAAAAGAAGGTGTCTATAAAGCCATATATTCCCAAGGGAAAAGTCCAGTTCTGGTATCCGCACAGTTTATCGTGACCATCGACAGAAACAACCCATAAAGGCCCCTTCGATGTGAAGTTTCCTTTCTCGCGAATCTTTCTTTTCTGCAACTTTCTTGAGGAGACGCCATCGGGATCAAGGTCTGCAAGAATGTTACGAACTAAATGCATTGGGACTTTTAAGTGGTACTGCATTCTTAACTTTTGAGTCATTGCTCTATAGCCTAACAGTTTCCCTGGACCATCAAGTTCAGCTCTGACAGCATCTTTCACCGCATCAAGGGTGGTTGTTTCATCTATATATTTGATGCCAAAGTAACGCATCCTCCTGTCTAACGAAGTGAGGCTCCATCGATAGTAGCTGTAATCACGTTGAATAAAATCCAAAATCTCTGATCTTTTAAGATTTTGGCAAACATACATTCTTATCTCCTCTGCCAGCTTACCGTCATTTGTCCAATTCATGGCTTAACTTAAGTGCAAATATAACTAACAAGCACAGGGAAGAACACGATTTCATAACATTGTCCGGAAAGATAGCCTCGTTTACAGTTTGAAAATGACAACGATGAGCCACGCGTACAGTTCTCAACAAATAAAACAATTTTTTGAAAGCTTTTTGGAGAAACTAAAAGCAAACAAATAAAATAAAATAAAAGCGAATGCACTAAATTAATACAAAATGAAAAGTAAAATTATTTTGATACATAATAATTTCCAATGTATCATGCAAAAAATGCAATGACAACGATGAGCCACCATAGGTATGACTGGAAGACTTCAATCGACTATCAATCACGATACCTAAGTGGTTATGTCTATCAACTTTTTTTAACGGGTATATCATTCAAGAGAATACGTAGGTGGTCAATAGGGATCTTTTTTCAGAAAATAACACTTCCACTGCGTGGTTTGGGTGGGCCATGATTAAAAGACATTCTCCAATCATATGCCCAGCGTATATGGGTTATGAGCAACTGAAAAAATAACGTATCGTCAGCAAACAATTTAACATTGCATTTGAGCTCTGTTGTCAAATCGTTTATATAAGCAAGGAAAAAGAGAGGACCTAAAATAGACCCCTGGGTAACTCCTGCAGAGATTTTGACCCATTCAGATGTTTTGTCATATAATACTGTACATTGCATACGATCTGCCAAAAAAGCTTTGGATTTGTAACAGAAGCTCCCCAGATACGTCATTCTGCCGTAGTTTATAGATTAGTCCATCATGCCACACTCTATACAATGCTTTTGACATATCTAAATATACAGATCTTACATCCAACAGTGGGTTACAGTCGAATACAGCAAAAATAGAGTGAACAATTGAAGTCATCTGATTGATTTTGGAATCTCCAGTACGAATGCCAGATTGACTTGTTCTTAGCATTTCATGAAAAGTGACGTGTTCATACGAAGACTTGAATATCAGTTTTTCCATTACTTTGCTCAGAATTGGAAGGTAGGAGATTAGACGATAATTCTGCTTATGGCTTTTACTGTTCTTTTAGTGACCAGGAAGAACATTGGCTCTTTTCAGTTTTAGGATATGATGTCCGTCATCCATGTTCTCTGATCAAATGGTTGCATTATTTATGCTCTTGTGATTCAATAATCTTAGATTCCCACCACATCCTACGTAAGTACTTGTGTTATATAAGGTTTTCATTACTTTTGAAATATTATCAATTTTTAATATCAGTGGCTCCTATGGATACTTATCAAAAGATTCATGAAGATGAGTAGGATGTTCAATATCGATTTGTAAGATATGACCAGTTTTAAACTCATCCGAGCTAAATTCTCGTTAACATCTTATGAAACCAGCAGTAGCAGTTTTTAGGTTACTCGTGCAAAACTACCACTTGAATGCAAATTATGAGTAGGCCATAAAGATAGAATAGGTAAGATTTAAAATTTAACAAAGGATATTGCAGTAAATTGAAGTATAGCAGATTGGGATGAAGACGATATTGCAGATAAAGAGTGACACTTGGTAAAAAGCATATTACTAAAAAATTTAATGATGAAATAGCACAAGGTTCATTCTCAAGAAGTAGAAAGAATTGAAACACAAGGGCGATAGACTTGATGAACTGATTAAAATGACAATGATAGGGCAGTTTTACTTACGTAAAAGTTTTGCTGAAGATCTTTTTAGATGGTACCAATTCAATCTTCAACTTATGCGGGCTGATTTAAAATTTTACAATGAACATGGGCTATTGTTTGACTACCATCAGGTTGAATAACACATTTATCGTCAATACTTGATATAGCTGCTTGACAACTCAGCTCAAAAACACTGATATCAAATTACGCATTTCCTAAAAATAGTTAAGGGACTTGTCATTGCTAATGTCAGGGATTGGGGCGGAAGGAATATCAACATTTCCCTAGAACAATTCATACCCCTACTCGTATTTACATTGAAAAATTTAGACCCGATCAAAAAATCTATACAAAATCTCATACCCCATAGAAACCTTTATGGGTGACAATATACAAGCTGTATTTTATACCTCACAACCTCACATGAAAGTGTAAATTGTCACCTATATTTTGATTTGTATAGAGGATAGAACTGAAACGAATCGACATTTTAACTCACACAAATTTACAGTTTTGATGACCTCAAGTTATGGCAAACCACATATGACAACAGGAGAAATTTAGATGAATGTTTATATAATCAGCATTGAAATAAAAAAAAAAGTAACAGCAAAAAACAGATAATATCTTTGGAGGTTCACTTCAAAATGGCTCGAAACCTCGTGCAGCATAAGACAAAATGCAAAATTTTTATTAGTCAATTTTGGAAAAGAACTATTTAGTGTTTATTGGTTGATTAAAAAACATAATAATATGTTTCTTGATATTTTGTTTTCGAAATTTAGAAACAAATCTGAAGGGAAAAATAGTTTGCAATAAAATGGCAAAAGAACCATTGAAAAGAACCTTGTGAAAAGCTGGTATGCTCAGAAAGTGTGTTAGGTAGTAAGTATTAACCTGCTTAGGTAAGAAAAGATATACCATGTTCCTGCAGTTCTGCCACAGCTTGTTCTGATGAATAAGTTTTCCATTTCACAATTTTCATCATTATGACAATCATCATCAAATATTCTAGCTATAACTTCATCTAAATCAGAATCCAAGTCATCTTCACTTATATAGCCCTTTGGAGAACCATTATGATCATCACTGAGTGACAAATAATCTTCGCCATCCCTACTCACTTTTGGTTCTCTATTGCTATCATATAACCCTCTTTCTAATGACTGTGCAAGAAATGCAAGAGCCAGAAAGGAAAGGCTTTTTGAAGCGAAAAAATGTCATAAATCACAACTGAAAACTGACTCCTTGTGTCAAAAGGAAGTGTAATCTGAAGTGTTATGAAAGCTGTTCTTGAGATTGCCGCAAATATTTGTTTCTTCCCCACTATTATATTTTTCTAAGCAGGTAGAGAATTTGAAACCCGAATAATTAATGGTAATTTCAGGTTAGTTACCCAACATACTAACCATAAATATTTCCATACCCTATCTCAATTCTTTCCGCCCCGGTCCCTGGCATTAAAATGACTAGTCCCTTACCTGTAATAATCTGTAAGGACATCTGCAACATTCGAGGCAAATGAGCCCGATCAGTTGCCATAGCAACGATGCCATAAATTTACTTTCGGAAAGAAGTGAAGCCAGGTGTGACGTCATCTTTATTCGATACAGGAGATACGTTTCTGAAAAATGAAAATATTAAGTTAGTTATTTACAACAGGGTTTTGTATCGAAATGTGAGAAAAGACATTTATAGGGTCAAAAGTCATGCCTAGTTAAAGTATTCGTATCAAATGCGCTTGTAGAAATTGAGAGATTTATGGAACATAGCATACTATTTTATGGAATTCAGAATTTCAGAATGTCGTCTATCTATCATTAGATATTTCTTTAGTTGATAAATGCAACACAAACGTAACTAAAAGAATATAGACGAAATATTGACAAGAGCTTTTCATTTCAAACGACAAACATCAAATCAGCATAATGATACAAAATGACTGACAAGCTGTGAATTCATCACGTGACTCTATCTATATTCAGCAACCATTTTTGAATACTTATGTTTAAACTAATAAACACCCATTTGACCCCTTTAGATACAATTTGTCCTATTTCTGTAATAAGATAAATTTTGCCGTTTCATCACGGTAGTGTAATTTTTCTCTATGATGATATTTTAGAAAAATTGCTGTCCTTTTTCAGCCTCTTACTTTGTGTATTTAGTTTACACATTGTACTTGTCATCGGTTTCCTCGCATGCAACACAATCCCATTGATCTGAGCTCCTTGTAGTCTATAGCACCTCTTTCTTTCTAGCTTGTTGAAAATATAGTTGGAAATGTGTCTCGAAGTGAAGTGTCGACTCTCCCAATTACTCGTTATTTTGCACGTTCTCGTTCTCGTACATATGTTCACTCCTGCATAGCGTCACCATTTTCATCATAGCTCAAGCCTATGGTTTGAAAATCAACCAGTTCATATAAACTAATAGCCCACATACACCAGGGGTTTGGAAACAGAGAAGAAAACAGCTTCAGTTATATGAGTAATGACGAATCAAAACGAAATCGGAGTAATGAAAACGTCGTCAAACAATAGGTCCAGTTGCATACTTATCTGCTTTGGCTGGGAGAGCAGTATTCTGCCTCTCTCCTATTTAACCTGTCACTGCTTATAGTCCTGCAATATATTAGACATGAAGTGAACTTTTCGACAGAAAAACATCATCTAATCGTGAATCCTAAATGGCAACCATGCGTCAAAAACTCCTGTTACTTGACTCTAAGAACTGAATTTAATTGTATATGGTAATGAGCCATTATTGAACTTCGAGTTCCTTGAGAATTGCTAAAATTTCATTTAGATATAATAGAAGTCTTGCAAAACTCTTTTGATGAGAGAAGGCTAATGGAGCCAGGACTTTTCAAATATTTGGTGAAAAAGCAGATATTCATTATGATGCACATCATAAACTGTTTTGCAGTAAAAATTAATGGTTTAAGGTAAACTTTTAATTATACACATGGGAAGGATATATTTCAAGGAGTGTATCAAGTTTCATTCTTGGAGTCTCTGTTGCTCAAAAAGTAACTGATAGCCCTTGGAATCAAGACCTATCTCACACACTGAATATTGCAATAAGAACATTTCTTTGATGTAACAACACATCCTGGAGGACAGGGGTGGCTATAGCCTTCTTATTTGGTCTATTAAGTAGCACATAGCTCTAAGAAATTACTTAAGTTTCCAAAATGAAATGTAATGTGGCAGAAAGAAAGATGAAGTACTTAATGAGTCATGAACTATGATTTGAATTTAACCAAATATTTAAATATTGAAAAACCTTATTAATCAAAACTAAATGTAGAATATATTAGTTATGTAGTAAACTGTTTCCT
This sequence comes from Mastigias papua, assembly GCA_964019165.1. NCBI lineage: Eukaryota > Metazoa > Cnidaria > Scyphozoa > Rhizostomeae > Mastigiidae > Mastigias > Mastigias papua. Next base: position 12,784,224 of record OZ025271.1, read on the forward strand.
GCATGAATATGACATTTGTTCTAAACTCTTATACTACTTATCTTCTTCTTTTCATTAATTTACTTACCAAGTACTGTAGATGACGTCATGAAAATTAATTGAAAGCAACAGAGCATGAAACTAATTTAACTTGTTTTGATTACTGAATATTATCAATCAATACTATCTGAACATTTAATGATGAACATGTGAACATTATCATTAAAGTAATTAAGTTTTTGATACATAATATCCATAATTTCAGCAATCATTGTTTCTAGGAGGGTTTTGAAAATTTGACTGGAAGTAGGTGTCAATTTTTCACGTTATAGCCAGATATTCCTGAGCCCCTAGAGACCTACCCTGAGCATACAACTGGGGATTAAACCATGTTTTTCTGACGTGAGTTCGGTTCAGTTCAGTTCAGTTCATTTTATTTTAAAATTCCACTACATACAAAAGCCTCTAAAATTACATATACCATACAACATAAAGCACAGAATACAATAAGAAATATAAAATAATATTATACAATTGCTTACAGCATACAACAAGCACTAAATACACTAAGAATTACAAACAATTTTTGAGAAGAATTTGTATGCAGGGAATTTCTTATAAGGAGGAGCTCTCTCAATAGATAAACTAATCAAGGAGAGAGCATCCCCTAGGTTACAGACAAAATTTTGGAGTTAGATTGACGATTATATAAAATGTTGGTAGCTCACTGTTCTATATTTCAAATGTGAGTCGTGGCTGATTAATTGAATTTCTACAACTAGTCTTTGGTAGTAAGGAAATGGAGCGTAAGGTGATATCTGAAACTCGTTACTGTTGAAGCTAGCTTTATAACATGCGGAATGCTGTTCTAAGAATTTGCACCTGCATATTTTATGGATTTCAATCCATATTGTAAAGTATTTTTGCATGTCCAACGAATGTCACCTTCACATGCTTGCCTGGTATCATGTTGATGAACTTGTGAAAGTACATCAAAATAATCATGAAAACAAGATAGGGAATACTTATTTACAGATTCAAAAACAAAAGTTAGTAGTTTCATTTCAAAAAGATCCTTCAGCTTAAGGATTTGTGCCACAGCCCTCCACCTTTAACAGCCCTTCACTTACTATCAATGATTAAACAAATCAGAACTTCTATGGATTTGAACTTGAGATAATCTATTACAGGTACAATGGTTTCACAAAATTTAACAGTCATAAGTTAATCATATCTGTGCATCTCTTGATGATCGACGATCAGTGTTTTATGACGTCAAAACTTGTTAACTATTACCTTCACAGAATATTACTGCTGCTTCAAACAACTTTAGCATCACATGACTAAAGTAAGAACCTAAAATTATGAGCAAATGATTTCATATGATGTTGACTTAAAATTGCATTGCTCACAGCCGGCCATTGACCATGGTAAATCACTGAATAAAATTGATACGTACGGCTACCAATCACAATGCGTTGATTTCATCTCTCCAAATGGATTTAACACTATGTTCCAGCTGTTTAATTTGCAGTTTTATATAGATTCGTTCATGAGGAGCATAACTATACAAGGAATCTGTTTTCCCGACTAGTCTCATTTATTAAGACCACGCCGGTAGACAATGTAGGCCTAATGTTTTGAACTTTCACCTCGTTTTCGGTCTGAGACCAATACATTATAGTAGTGTCGATAATTTCAAGGTAACTTTACTACATTTTGCTTGGCACTTTATTCTCATTTAACACCGGCCCTAATTCAACACTGGTCCCTTATAACGCCAGTGGACAGGCTTGGTCTACTGCAACAGTGGCCTACTACCAATGTGGGCCACATGTTATGTCTTCTAGAAAAGTACCAAATTAAGAAAATGATAAAAAATAACGCACTTACTTCAACCGTGTGCGAACCCTATTGCATTTACAGCACAGCAGCAACAATAATAAAATCACAATTGAATCGCGAAGGAAGCACACGAAACTAAAAAATTCTGAGTGATCGACAACTTTTGGGTGTGGAATTGGGCTGACAAATTTTTCTTTTAAAAACTGTTGATCAAGCTTCTCGTCTACCCAAATGCTTAACAGGAGTAACACTTCCTCGTCAACCCAAGCTGAACCTCTGTCAACAGCTTTCATACTCATTATAGCAAAATGTTTTTCGATTTCCAATACTCTTGTTAGTCTGCAATCAGTGAAAATTTGTTGAATGAAAGTGGCGCACTTTGCTGCAATTAATAAACAAGCATATGTGGATATTAAAACTGCCCCGGGTTCAACCCTGATTTCAACCCGTATTCAGACTACGCTGACAGCAAGTAGCCCAAAGCAAACTCAGGGGCGAACTCAGCTCTGCTACAGGGTCAGTTTACAATGGTTCGAACCTGGGGCAAACCCAGGTTAATTGTGCTTACATTACAAAAGTCTAACTCGGGTTAAACTAGCTCGGGTCAGCAGGGGGCTAGTTTGTGCAATATAAGCAGGGTTTCAATTTCATCTGATTTTTCGTTGCTCCGTTTCCCTCTTCTATCCCATCCAAGTTTCTATTCTCCAAAGTTCTAATACACATTGATACACATTGAATAACTTTACCCAAATAATCATTTATCGGAAGATATGAAATAAGCGACAGTAACTTTACCTATTTTAATGCATTAAAAGAAAACATATTTTATCCCATATTTGCACAAGAATGTTAGTTATTTCTGAAATGATTACGTGCTCTTCACTTGCTGGTACTAGCTGCTGGGAAAAAACTGTGGACTACAATATTTAACGCAGCTTTCAGTCGAAAGTTGTAAAAGTTGGGTCCTTATACGCCAACCCATTTATCACCAATTCAAGAAAATTAACGCCATAAACCGATGGAGTAAGAAAGGCCGATAAGGTCCGCGACACTCAAAGTTTTGACCAGTAACTACACTTTCCTTAGCTCAAAGTACTTGACTGAACTCGCGGTACTGGACTGTGCAAAATTTTACTGTATATCTAAGCCATTCTTTCATAACAATGCACGTAATCATTTGAATGTCATGTGACATTTCCAACGAAGAAGACAAGTAAAAGAAACGTTATACAATATTGGGTTGGCGCAATCTAATAAACATATAAAAGTATAATTGATAATGTATAATACAATTAAGAATTAATACTTATACCTCTAAACATATTCTCTAAACGTGATTACAAATTGGCTTGAGTCAACCAATTATTTTCATGGTTAATATGGACCTAAAATCCATTCGTATAAAGGAGACTCAATGCACTTTTGTGATTCTTCTTCTTCTTAACTAAACATCAGTAAAATCTAATGGGGAATCCTCGCATTGGCAACTGCAAGATTCCTGTATGAGGCTGGGAGCACATGTAAAACACGCCCCATTACGATCAATATCACTAAAAACTCCCAAACATTTACATTCTCTAAAAGGTCCTCGTTTGATAATCCAACACTACCTTCTCATCCCAAGAGCCTTTCTCTTCGAAGTTGAATGAATTGGGTGTGTCAACTAAGGTGACAATGGATGGGTACATGCCATGTCAGCTGTACCGCTTCCTTTCTGAAACAGAGGCCAGTATGCGAGCAGAACTAAACTCCACCTCACGTTTAATCAAATAGTTTGTTGACTTTGATTTAAAATACATTACGACAATGCAATAAATAAGGCAGACAAAAGGTCCGGGACCTAATTCTAGGAGAACTTCAACATATCATCATATAAAATGTTTCCTCTTCATATCCGAGCGCATTCTAAACACTTTGTTCACAAGTTTCCTGTAACACTGATTGTCTGCACTAAATCACATTTTGTTTCAGCAAATGAAGGAAACTATGATGTCAAGGTCTGGATGAACTTACAACTACAAGCACGGCCTATAAAAATTTGGGATTATTTCTATCCCCAGACCTCTCTGTTGTGTCATGTGACAGTGTGTAGCAAATGAAGTTACAGATTAATTTGTATTCACAGGATGAGTTTGGCTGTCTAAGAGGAGGTAAACCCATAACATGTTGTCCAAGTAAGGGTACTATGAGGATCTGAAGGGCTTGTACAAAGAGAGTAGTCTTGAGGGCAGTTGCCAATAATCCCTCTAGGTTCTAATTGGGTCCTATATTACTCCATAGCACGGTGTATCTAGATGACCTTTATAAATACCATTTAAACTTTCGTGCAATTCCTTATTCCACTGGATCTCTTGCTAACAACGATGACATCAATAACTGACTTTCAATTACTATTGCCATCTCGTATCATAAGGATGTAAATTAATAAGGAGACATTGCCCTCAAATTACAAATCAAAAGGCAGTTCTCTAATTGAGAATCATACACAGGTACAGGGCGCTTCATATTTAAAATGAGTGATGGTAAATTAGGTAAGATAGCCACGTGATCAAATGGTAATCCCATGCTATGGTGATAGTGGTTTTGTTCCGAAATATAGCTAAAAGGGGACTTCAGCAACTTTCAAGCAAATCAGGGGCAATGAAGACAAATTCATTGCTCCTAGACAATAAACCTGCTACTAGGTTTATAATACCTACCGTTCACCAAAAGTAGATCGACTATTTAGTAATCAAAACCAGCTAATATTTACAAAGTACTATATCAAAATAAATAAACACGACATGACAAACAAAAAATACTAGAAAATGCACCAGTTCGCATGGTAAATTACAACCGTCAGATGAAGCCTCCTACGATAACAAAAGGGTATTACAAATGATATGTCTAGTGCATGTGATTGGCTATTAGAACAATGAAAACACACAAGGCTTTGCATACTATGGTGAGAAATTGCAGGACAAGGAGACAAGCAAGGTAAATAGGCAGAAAAGCGGTTGCCAGGGTGACAAAGCCAAGAGGGTTAAATAGTGGTATGGAGAGTGAAGGAGAGGAGAGAGTATTGCACAGAAGTGTAAATCTAGAAATAAGATATATAACAAATTATAACTAAAAGGTAATCCTATTCAGATTGTATAGAAGTAAAAAGGGGAGACCTCCAACATTCAAAAGTGGCTTCCTTGCTCCCTATCAATTTCGACACTGATGACAAAGTAAAGCACTCCAGCTCCTTCGCTGTTCCATTGCTGTCCTTACTTCTTGCCTATTAGACGATCGATGCTACTAGATGTACCCACTGTTACAGCAATTGTTCAAAAGTTGCAAAGGGCGATAGCACAAAGCAACACATAACCGTGTAGAAACGTACAGATATCGCATTGAATAAATATTATTGTCAAGTTTGCAACTCTACTGTCATCTTCAATTGCAAGGCAAATCTTTTAGCCACAGATGAAAACCGCTTATCAAAGCAAATAGCCTCGAAATGAATTCCATTTGAAATGACCTCACTAGAATCACATGACCTCTCAATAGAGATATAATCATCCAAAAACACTGGGCAAAATACCAAATGGAAAAATGAGATCAAAACTTACCATTGAAGAAGGCGACTTCTGTTTCTGAATGTAACATTCTATAAGGAAGAAATAAAGGAAACTATTTGAAAACAAAATACATCATTCTTTAAAGCACTAATTGTATAACAATTCTATTAACCAACAAAATATATTTAAAGGAAAGTTAATGATGCTAATACTGGTTCTGGCACATTGTCGTCAATGGAATTCAAATTAACAGAAATTAGAGCGACATTCCATTCTGATAACATGAGGACACAGCTCATTGTAAATAAAGTAAATTTAAACAAGCTAACTCCAAATATCAAATTGCTTTCAGGACGTCATCAAACAATAAGCATATCTCAAAAAATCTCCAGCACACTTACTGTTGACACTTGGAAAGTAATCTTTACTGCGGATGGAGGAGAACTAGAAGTTGGAGGAGTCTGAAAGAGAAATGAGTAAACATATTAGCAAAACAACACACAGCAACTATCTGTTATTTATTAGGCCTAGGTAATGCCGATGAAAGGCCGTGGAACCGATGACAAAGTACCAACAAATGATAAAAGGTTAAGTAGATAGAGAGATAAGATCAAGTTTGTTGATGTTAGATTTGAAAAAACCTGTCGCACAAGGAATGCCAATAATGTCCACAAATGATCACGTGATATGATTTAGAATATGACGTCATATCAACTTACTGGATATTGGGAAGGTGTTCTGACGCCATGGGATGGAGTTCCAGATGATGGTGAATGATGCGGCTATAAGAGAAAATAACAAAGTATTGCATAACGCAAATACGTCACAATGAGCACTAATGAGTATTCATCAAATTCATTTACACTTTCATATACTTGAGATGTACTAACTCTCATCTTATAAATGGGCCATATTATGCACAGTCTCAGTTAAAAAAGTAGACATCTTATGTGGCAATAACAGCCAAGTAAAACCGTCTCAACTAACTGCTGAAGAGGGTGTAATACGTCATCGCAGAGGGTGCCGTTCAACTGACATTCTTCCAGTATGCAACAACAGCAACAATAAGAATAACATTTGAATAGCCAATCAACTGAATGATGACGTAACATACCATTGAATGATCGACAGTACTATAAACATCTGCGTTGGGGGATGTCATGCGAGAGGTGGACATCTGTAATGACACATCAGAAATTACAATAAAGATCAATAAGGGATATCAGCTGACATCATTCCAAAATGAAAATGCATGGAATCAAATGTCACTTACAGTATCTAAGTATTTTACAATCAACAACAAAAATAAATGAAGCAAAGGTTTGTACATCAAAAATCCGAGCTCAGGGCTAAGATATTGAACAATAGAAATTATGTAAGATAACTCTATATATTGGCAGTTCCTTCTAATCAGCACCCAAATTGAAACAGCATGTGAGTCTTGTTAATGTTCACTAGGCCAAAGCACCTTCGTGGACCAGATTTAGCGGAAAATTCCGTGAAGCATATAGTTTGACAAACACTATAGATAGCTGCTACGATAAAGCAATATAAAATTTTATGTAAAACAAAACTTTCATTCCATCAAATGTTTGCATTCCATTGAACTGCCCAGTCAGTCTAAAGTCACATACAACTTTGTTAGTAAATATTTAAGCATCATAACGTACTGTTGAGGGTATTGTGGGAGACCAATAATGCAAGGAAATGTTGACAATGAAAAAGAAAAATCTATTGAAGAGAAAGGAGAAATATAGCACAAAACAACATGATAAAGCAACAACAAAACAAGGCTACTAAAATAACATTTGATAAAAAGTTGAGGATAAAACAGGGCTCTTCCTATAATGTCCCCGTTCCATCAAAGTTTAACAGTATGTCGGCAGCACTAGTACGATTAACACCTGCCTGTCAATACAGTTCCTAACTAACTAAATTCTTATAAGAAACTTTGCAAACCCCCTTCGCATTAGGATACACACTTAATGGGCTTAATTTTGCATCAAAATGGCTCCTATCTAGTTTAATAACATGATGACCTGACTCTATCTAATGTACTAACTGCACTTCAATCTCTGTATAGGCCTTAATGCACCATAAGTTGAGTTAACTTGCAAAGAAAGCGAAAGTCTATCAGATGAACTCATAATTATCCCTGAAAATATTGGAATAGACCCATATACAAATATATCTCTCAAACAAAACCAAACATACTGTAAGCTGAAAATATATTAGAATAGACTTAGTTTCTTATAACTAAAATATACTAACAACGGGATGTAGCGAAATAATTGCATAAAAATAAGGATAAAAATGACATACAAATAGAAAATACGATAAATGCGCCAGATTTGTAACAAAAAGTCAGAGTAGAATACAGCGGCGAGATGAACGTTCCTGGGGATACAATAAAATGTTTCAAATGACATGATTAGTAAATGTGACTATCATTAGAACAATAGACACACAATCTAAAATGTGTGACTTTGATTGTAAACACTGAGTTTCTTATAAGAAATTTCACACAAAAGCACAACTTGTTCGTGCACAACAGGGTACCTTAGTGGTTCACTGTAAAGTTACGCAGTGCCGGCCAATTAACTCCTCTGTATGATTCAACAAGAGACTGCAGCATGTATTGTTCGTGAATACTCAATAGAACTAAGCAATATCTTACGACAGATTTGGTCAAAAATCCCATGAAATATATACGTAGTTTGATAAACATCATCAAGCGTTGATAGGTTAATGTAATGCAAAATTTAACTAAAACAAAAATTTCATTCCATCAGATATGTGCATTCCATAAAATCCTTCAATCAGTTTACGGTGACAAATGGCCAACACATAGCATGCCAGTTATAATGTCACAACTTACTGTTGATGATGGATGATCAATTGCTCGAGGAGGTGGATGATCAATTGCTCGAGGAGGTGGATGTTCAATTGCACGAAGTAGTATTGAAAATAAGGGTGGGTTCTATTAATGAGAAAGGAGAATATTCGGATAAAACAAGACGGAAGTCATCAAGATGACACAAAATAAGAAAAGGCAACATGTAGATCAACCAAAATGAGAAGTTTTTCCAATCAAATATGTTCATTTAGTCAAAGTTTACAATCTGTATACAGCGGTAGTATGACTAAAACCTGCCAGTTAATACAAGCCAGTAAACAGTGGGGGTGGGGGCTGGGGTAGTGTGGACAGTGCTCCAAATAATTCGCTAAGATTCTTGTATTTCGAGATATCCCAAATAGTTATTTGAACGTATAACACGATGCACAAAATGCAGCCTAATCTGACATAAATACTCTAGACAGGCATATCCTTATGGTTTTATAGCTATTCCAATACAGTTTCTTACTTGGAAATCGTTTGCAGTGCTTGTTTAAAAGGTTGAGTGCATGATCTAACAATTTATACAATTATGATCAATTAAGTTATATACTTCAGAACGAATGACTACTAAGCTGACTCCAGTCAAACGCACTGTTAATTCCAATCTAAAGATGTATCTCTCCTGGAGCAACTTTCTATTTCACATCCATGCAGTACCGGAGCTCCAGGGGAGGTTGGGTACTAAATAGCTTCAACTCGTTGAATATGTGGCATGTCAGAGTCGTCCAAAACTGTACAGCCTTCATGGTTTCCATAAAGTTGTTACCTGTCACTACTTGTCGCTTGCATTTCAACAGAAATATACCTAAATATTTTGCAGCAACACATGACGACACGTAGAAACAGCTGACGACTGGTTTGCTGAGTTAGAGACAGCAGGAGATAAACCTTTTCCAGTATGCGCTTGGCACTTCTTCAAAGGAGGTTATTGAAAAATTGCAGCGCGACAAGGAAAACAATGAATATGGAGGATATTATAACAAGAGTTGAATTTGGAGGCCCCAAGGAATCAACCAGGATAGTTTCCTAGCTGAAGTACAGAAATATGAATGCCTGTACAAGTGTGAAGTACAAGAACAAATGCCTATAAATAAATGCTTGGAGCAAAGAAGGTAGTTAAGTTGGTATATCGATGAAAGATGCGGAACTGAAGTTTAAAAACCTGAGATCCATGTATACAAGGCATTTACATACAATGGGAAGTTTAGCTTCCGATTCAGAGAAGAGAATCTTTAGCTGCATCAAAGGAAATTGCTGCCTTTGAGTGGCAACAGCCAGACATACGTCACAGAAGACCGCTGACACATTTTCATGCCAAGTTAATTGGCTTTTGTCAGATATTTAATTTGGGTGTTGTGCAATCACCCAGCTTAATTTCACTAGAATCACCAGGAACATCATCCAGCACAAGTGATAACAACGGTGCTAGTATAAATGATTTTGATAGTACATACGGTCAGCCTGACAGTGACCCTGATTTTGAGAACCCGAGTCACTCAATGAACACCAGATCCCCCCAAGGAAATAAATGAATAGAAGGAGATAGATGGTGCTGTTCAAAATAAAGAACACATGACTAGTAGCATATCCGATGAAGAGGGACAAATATCAGTTTATGGGATCAAAGTACCTGATGAATCATCATATTCAAGGACAATTGGAAGTTTCAGTGGCAGCGTTAAATCAAACAACAGACCATGGACAAAAGTTGAGAAGCCAGCATCAACAGCCAACATGGATAACCTACTTGTGACAACAGCCAAGTCAATTGCTACTCATCTGAGAGAAGCCAGAGAGCAGGCAGTTTGAAGGACAAGGAAGATGGTGAAGAAAGCCTTTTTTTGCAGAAGTCTCATTCCAAGACTAAAGAGACTACCTAACAGAACAAGGGCTGCAATTAGGTGTCAAATTGAGCAAGAGTTTTTTCAGGCTGAATATGGTAGCCCTTATCATGCTCCACAGCCCAATGAATTTGAGCAGTTCAGACCAAACATAAATTCATTTTCTGACTCAACGAACTATGTTCCCTTTTCACAGTTAAAGAATTCTGATGAAAAATTCAACTACACTGTTTTATACAAATCTTGAATCAATCGCACACAAAATTGTCCTATTTTACAGTTATCGTCTTTGGTTTGTTCTCTATTAGGTACGTTATATGAAAACAGAAGCTTTCTTCAACTCAAAGGGATAAAAGACATACAATAACAGTACAGTGAAGCTTTTGCATTAGATATTCAGTATTTCTATATGATGCTTTAGATGTTGTGCTCTGTATGTTTCCTTGATCGTGAACTGAAGCACAAAATCTAACATGTTTATACTGCCAATTCACTTCACCATCGCGGCCAATGAAAAAATTCTTCAAACTTTCTTTGATTTGATCTGCTTCAAACCTGTACCTGTTGCCATGCAGTCTAAAAAGATTATGGAGACATTTATCTTCTGTCATAGCTCTTCTCAAATCACCAGGAATGATTTTTCCTGTTGAACCCCCACTGCCTACAAATCCATTTGGAAGATAGTTGGCATTATCCGTTAATCTAATGAAATTGTACAAATATACTGCAGCCCTGGTAAGCCCGTCAATTTGCTCTATTCCAGCTTTAATAGGACGACAAAAAATTATCCATTTCGCTGCCAGTATACCAAATTTGTTTTCTATTGTTCCCCTTGCCCTGGATAGCCGGTAATTGAAAATATGGTGTTTTCAGGAATTGCTTTTCCTGTATAAGGTTTTACAAGGTATGGTTTTAATGGGAAAATATCATCAGCAACTAAAACATATGGGAGGATTCTAACACCTTGTTAAGTTGGCTTTGCGATTCCAAAACTGCTGGGGTGGTGCTCCGCAAACGTCAGGTTGACAAAACACTTACATAATTATCTCCACCAAAGGCTCTTATGTCTACCATAATAAAGCAATGCTTTGTATCACACAATGCTAAAAGCACAAAGCTGTGGAACTTTCTTTCTTTCTGTCTTTCCAAAGTGCCTGTCATGTTACGTTAGCGATCATGAATCTGCACTTCTGTCTATCCTTTGCTAAATGCACGAACTCCGCTACTTTGTACCGTCCATTGAAACTTTCTATTAAACAATCCATGAATTTCTTCCGTTGTCGTCCTTTAGCCCTCATACCAATTATAATTGTGAGCAAAAGTCACTCTCCAATCCTTGTGCTCTTAGCATGTGACCAAGAAATTGCAGCTGTCTCTTCTCAATACTTCTCATAAATCCCCTTTCCAATCCCGCTCTTCTCAATACCTCTTCAGTTGTAACTTTGTCCGTCCATTGTATCCTTAACATTCCTCTTACAAACCACATTTCAACCGTCCATGCCTCAGATCCGTATAACAACTTTGACCTCGTGTTTCACAGTGTCAAATGCTTTCTCAGAGTCCACAAAACAGAGAAAAACAGTCTTTCGCATTTCAACAGACTGTTCAATTATCATTCTTAAAGGAAATATTGCATTGGTGGTACCTTTCACTTTCATAAATCCATACTGTTCCTCCAAGATTCTCTCATTGATCTTTCCTCTCAATCTATTCATTACTACTCTCAACAATACTTTACCAAGTTGATTCATAATGCTTATAGCTCTGTGTTTAGAGCATTCTAAAGCACCTGGTGTTTTGGGATTGCAACGTATACTGATTCTTTCATAGCATTTGGTATATACCCACTATCATAAATTCTGGTTGCTAAATCAGCTATTTTCCTTATTCGAAATTCATCTATAGCTTCTATCATTTCTATTACAATTCCATCTTCTCCTGCTGCCTTTCCTTTTATCATAGCCTTTATTGCTGCTCTTATTTCATCTTGCATAATTGGAGAGCCTGATAAAGTACCATCAAATTTTAGTATCTCTCTTCTATTATCAATATAAAGCATATTGACATATTCTTCCCATCTATTCTTTATTTCATCTACTTCTACCAAGATGTTACGATCTTTATCTTTTATAATGTTGTTCCCTAGAGATCCCTTTCTTGCTTCCTAATTCTTTGATCTTATCATATACTCTTGGTGAATTAGTCTTTTCCAAGTCCTCAATTTCATCACACTTTTGCAAAATCCACTCCTCTCTCCCTTCTCTACACTTTTTCTTAATTTCTTTATCTAGCTCTCTATACTTTACAGTGCTTAACTTCCATTTTCTTCTCTCATCTTCAAACTGAGTATGTCTTGTGTCATCCATGGTTGCCGTGTTGTTCTTGCCTTCTAAGGTAAAACGTTTTCAGCTGTCTCTACTAGTGCCTTCTGTAAATTCTTCCATTCACGCTCCACCCCTTCCTCTTTATCCTCTGAAACACCCTCACCTAGAACCTCATACCTATGCTTCACATCAATTAAGTATTTCCTTCTCAATTTCTCTCCATTGAGATCTTTCCATTACTTCCTAACTTTATATGTCTTCCTCTTCCTTACCTTCTTTAACTTTACTTTCATTACTGCCACTACTGGGACATGATCACAATCTAAACTACAGTCTGCACCAGGATATGTCTTTGCTTGTGGAACTTTATGTAAATGAAATCAGTTGAATAAGCTCTTTGGGACGTTCAGTTGAAATATGCTGTCCATCCAGGGCTTCAATGCAACTGGGATATTGCTACTCCTTTTTAAATTCTCTTACAATTTTGAGCGATTCTTGTGCATTTGAAGGCATTCATAAGTATGTTTCACTCAAAGTTGCCCATAATGCAGCACAGGTTTCTTTAATGATATTTGATATTGTTGCACGGCCAATTCCCAACCCAATTGCCTCTTGGCTATCTTAGGCCCTAACAAAAAGAGTAAATGCTCTAATTCTTCTGGTGCTAATTGAAGAAATCTAGAATATAAATAATAAAAGTAAGGAAGTTATAGTACTATCTGGTTTTATGGAGGAAAGATTTGGATGTTATGCCATATAGAGAAATCCAATCATAAACTAACTCAGTAAATTCAAAGAAAACTTCCAAGTGTCTAGCCTTAGACGAGCATATGGCAACAATCAAGGGCAGGGGTCTAATCCAAAAAAGGCCTACTAGAAGCTTGTAGAGGATACGGCTTAGAATACTAACTTGTAAATTAAGAAACAGAAGATATATTACAAGAATTTTCCTGATTTCCTTACTTCCTTGGCTAATGGCAATTAAGAGCATATATCATAAGACGAAAAGGGGCTTTTTATCCTTTAAGAAAGAGGACAGGGTCTAGACCCTCAGGAGCCCTCCATAATTGGGTGCCTGAGCTGTCCTGTCACAAGAACCTTGTTTCTGAGTTCTAATGCAGAAATAGTGTTAACATTTGTTACCTGCAAAAATAATCTCTATCATGCAATCTCAGCTCCCTCATCAAGGTGTTGCAAAAACCAAGCTTTGCTCTGAGTAGAAATATCTTTCTTACCCAACATCTGTGTTGTCTTCTGCGTGTAATGTCTGTTTACCGCAAGTAAACCATAGAGGCTGGATTCTCACAAGACAGCTTCCCAAGAATAGGCCATTTTAACAGTAGCATCAAATTTTGCAATTGTATCAAAAGCAAGTCCATTTTATTAGCGACAGGAAGCGAAAGGCAGTGACAGGTAGCGAAAGCCAGCAATCTTAAAATCTAATGACCAGACGCGACAGGTAGCGGCAGTTGGCGACCTTAAAATCTAATGGGCAGTAGCGACAGGTAGCAACAGGTGGCGACCCTATGGAAACCAGGCTGAAAAGAAGCTAATGACAATTCTCAAACGCATATAATTGATTTCATCTGATGCTTCTACAGATCTGCCATGATGGAGCATATGTTTACAGAGTGCTTTTCCCTAATACCTAACTAGCCTGGGCCTAACATTTTGCCCAGATGTGTTAGTCTCATGCCTTCACTCCTCCCCCCTCACTACCACTGGCACCATCAGTTTCATCACTGCCCAACTGTCAGATTCAGCTTCCTACTAGCCAAAGCTTAGAACACAATCAATTTTCTTAACAAGAACCAATTTACCAACCCCCTCTACCCTGTGCATAGGTTTTCTTGAATGATAGCCTGATTTACATGGTAAAGGAAGCGAGAAGACCAATCACAGGAATTTATGATACTCTTCAAAATACCGGGAACAGAACCGACAATCATTTATCCGAGTGAGTTGTACAAAATTTGTTTACAGCCCTAAAGTTTCTTACAATGAGTTCCTTATAGACAACAATTTGTGTAATTTGAAAAATGATGATATAGACAGACTAAATCAATCAATCAATCAATCAATCAATCAATCAATCAATCAATCAATCAATCAATCAATTAATCAATCAATCAATCAATCCATTGACCAATCAATCACTCAATAAATCTATTCAATGATCAATCAATCATGAATCAATCAATCAATCAATCACTCAATTCATCGATCAATCAATCATGAATCAATCAATCAATTAATCAATCAATCAATCCATTGATCAATCAATCACTCAATAAATTTATTCAATGATCAATCAATCATGAATCAATCAATCAATCAATCAATCAATCAATCAATCAATCGATTTTCAGTAATTCAACTAACTAATCACTCAAAAACTTAAGCACCATCAGCACCATCACTATTGTCATGAAAGTGTCATACTGCTGATGGATGCTGAAATGGGTACGAAATGTCTACATCACAAATATGTTACCGGATAGTCTTTATTAAATCATCACTGCTCTTTTTCCATCATTTGTTTCCTAAAAGGTTGTCATACAACTGTGTTTCCCGGTCAAGTTGTCCTAATCACGGTCATCATCGTTATCAGTCTTTAAACAGTCGCATCAAACAACAACTTCAATCAACTCACCACTGTTCGTCCATCAATCTCGAGTTCCACGCCACATTGCAATATCTATAAGAATAAATAAACTGGTAACTTCTTTGACATTCACAAACAATACATCAGCGCCATTATGATGGCAATTAGAGCCAAGGCTACTTTTCAGTTCAATTTCATTTTCACGCCATGAAGAGATACATTTGCTTGGCCCCCACATAAAAAATTGATGTTGCTCTTTCTGTTGGAACTACATCAACATCCACCATAAAACTGCTTTCCCAAAATAAAATAGTTCACACACTGCCAGTACTGAATGGAATAAGCGTAACATATTGTTAAAACGCAACATATTGTTGTCTGATATATTTTAAACGATACTCAAGCGCCAGATGTTTGTTATGTTACATAACTTGGACTTGTTATTGGACTTGTTGATTTCAATTTACATAACTTTCTTTTGTTCTATGTTTCGAATGATTGAATATGGTTAGGTTTCATTTGTATATCGTCAGATTGCTTGAGTTAAATTTCCATTCGAATATTCTGTTTCATGAAAGATAGCCATGTGTTTTATTTCTCGTAAGCTGCTTCTACTAAATTACGAAGGGAAAGAAGAGTGCTAAAAATCAAAAAAGCATTTCTTGAAGTTCAGTACAGAACGAAAAAACCTCACCATGTTTAAGGCATACTGAAAAGCTGTTCTCGTTCGACACTCGTTCAGTCTTTAATCTCTTGCAGTTCTAGCTCAACTTCTAAAATCCAACTATATCTGGCTTTGCTTAGAAAGCGACATTTAAAGCGGAGATATAAAATCTAACTCCCATTTCCATAATGAACAACAGTGACTCATGAAAGTGGTTGGAATTGTGCTGCATTTTGTAGTATTGTCAAATTTTGGTGCAAAATCCGCAGCATTTAATATTTTTAATTTATTTGCGAGTCGTCTATTGGAATCATAGAGGAAAAAGGAAGATGTGACCGATTTTTCTATTAGGCAAACATTTCTAGAGTAGCAAAGTACTGCTTTAGTATCAGCGTGGCTGCTTCTTTCGGTTTACTAATGCTTAAATGTTTCATTTGCTTAAACAAGAAAAAAGATTAACAAGCATTTTTCAAAATGGAAATTTCAAGAGGTCGCTTTTTGAGTGGTGAATTTGCGGTTTTAGACTCTTGTTCCTTTTCCTTCACGTTCGCATTCGTTTTCACAAAAATGTGATAAGGTTAGGCTTCATAGATTGGGCATGATTTAATTCTTTGCGAACTTTGAAAATAGCGAGATAAACAATTGATTCAAATATTTAGAAACAGGATTGATGACTTCAGAGTAAGCACGCTAAGGAGGGAGTACATCCAAAAACATAATAAATCATACAAGGGAGGGAGTTTAAAATTGAGTAATATTGACCGTACATTTAGTTGAATGGTCCCTGAGAATTTTACACATGCAATCAACTAACCAAAGTCACAAGCAAATTCTGACAACGTTGTTAAAAACAACCAGCAATCCTTGCTTCACTTGTAGATCAGCCGAATGCCATACAAACTGTACCGTAAATCCTTGACTAAGCCCCTACCTCCAAATAAGCCCCCCTCGAATAAGCCCCCATCTAAAAAGTCATCTCTGCAAATAAGCGCCCCCCTCGAATAAGTCCCCATGGGGGCTTATTCGAGGGAAGCATACTTATAGAATAATATCATATTTCAAGAAGTCCTCACAAGACAATAGCTGTACATTATTAATTCCTTTGAATGGAGGCATAAAAGCAAAGAGACACGCGACTTTCGTGATAATAGAAATATTACAATGTTTGTTAAATCTTCACACAACACTCTGTAACTCTTTTAACGATATCAGCGTCTCTAAGTAGAAGCTCAAAATTTAGTTCATTGAAAAATTATATCGTCTTTTATGTCAACCCTTGAGGAAAATGCTAGGCTGTGAAAAAGCCCCTCCCCTTGAAAAAGCCTGCACTCAAAAACTCATTTTTGGAATTAAGCCCCAGGGGGTTTATTCGAGGATTTACAGTATGAAAATAAAATCCGGTGCTGGTAGGCAGTGTCTTAAATTTTCAGGCCATTTTACTGCCAAAAGTTTCTTACATCTTTCTTAAATTTCTTAGGTAATGAACTTTCTTTGTGAAGCCCAAGGAGAGCAGAGATTTCCGCCTCCTCTCCATCACGCTTTTGGCAAAAGAACATACATGTACTTCATGAAGAGGGCATTGCTTGCACATTCAAATTCGAGGTTAACAGGAATAGACAGCCTATTGAACTTTCCTGTCTTGTCAACTGTAATCGATTTTCAATTTCAAAATAGAGCCCTAACACAGCGATCAAGGAATTTTGTTTTCCTAGAATGACCAACTCCATTGAGATCTGTAAACAGTTAAGCTCATTGAACTTAAATGCCAAGTTGAAGTCAAAACAAATTATCAAATGGAAAAGTCTTGTGTGTGAAATTTACTGAGAATGAAAGCAAACGGCGTATTGAGGGCCTGATTATACGGAGAGAAAGTGCCTTGCTTTGCCGGGAAGAGATAAATTTTCACCTACTATGGGGAAAGTGTCTATTGAGAATACATGAGGAAAATCATCCCGGCAAAGAGGGACAAATGTGGATGTATTTGGCGACAAAACTTTTGTTTAACTTAAAGTTAAAGTGTGTTGTCAAATTTATGCATTCTTTATGTCGCGTGATTAATATACGTGTGTTCTCTCTCAGACTTTGACCCAGCTTGCAGGGATGTTTCAATTACGCGTATATGGACAAAAAACGACTCGCCTTGCTGGGATCCCGGTTAAACAAAGGTGAGATCCTGCCTCTAAAAATTGTCCCCCCATGGCCTAGACGAAATAGAGACCTCAAATAATTGCAAACTGTTTTCAACAAGAGCTTCACCAGAACAAGTGGATCCCGGGTAAAACGTTCCGTCGTGGCAAAATGGGATAATGTTCTCCATATAATCAGGCCTTTAGCACAGTATTGCAATATACAATGGTGTTCAATTTCAAGACTGTTTTTGACAGTCAACTTGGAAAATTCATACTGCAAATTATAAAAGTTTTTTAGCTCTTTTCAGTTTGGGTGGGTAGGGTTGTTTCTTAACTTTCCAAAATTTGAGCCTACCGTATCTTATCACCTGTTTCTTATAAAACAAAATGGCCTGTACTCCATTTAGTTTCTCAAATAAATGCAAAAAATATACTTTTCCGATAAGAACAATTGCAAAAACAGTTGAACCTAAACTTATCGAAGAACTTAGAAAATTAAATTATCTTATTGCTATGAAACAAGACTATAACTTTACAATGCAGATGGGATCAAAACGTCCACGGGTCTGAATGAGCCATTGAATATGAGTTGAAAAGAATTGTATGATTTCAAACACAAAAGTGAATTACTTCCCAGTGCAACTTCTACTCAAATTGGCCAAGAGAAATGTCACCCACTAAGAGCGTCACCAAATACAATTGTGATGACAATGGCTTTATATACGCAATCTCACAATTTCTACTGTTTTCGTCGATCGCAAATGTTCATTGCACCAAGGATAATCAAAAAAGCGCTTACAAGAATATCCCCTTAATGGATTCAAAAAGCTTGTAAATGTAATGAACACCTTTAAAACTTCACAGTTAAGCTACTATCCTCTCATATGAATGTTTTATAGCCGCAAACATGATCAAAAAGGATAAACAAACTACATGAAATGGCTCTTAGGTTTACATATAAATATAGGGTGTCAACTTCCTAACAACTGCTGATTAAAAATAAATCCGTAAAATGATGTAATCTGTAATCCGTAATCATTAAAAACACCCATGATATTCAAAAATTTACGAAGGAAATAAACTCATAGAGATTAAACTCCTGGGACCGCAGATTTCACAAGATTTTTATTGATAACTTAGTATTTTTGTGGCTTCTGTAGGTAGTTGGTTTTAATTAGTTTTTGCAAAGAGACCTTCAATTGTTGCGAAGAGGAATTTATAAACCTCGCCACTTTGTGACTAAACTTTATGCGAGCTGTAAAAGGGACAGATAAACAACAACTAAGTGGAAACTCTCTGATTAATGCAGGCAGTGACTTAGTCAGGAAGGGGGGTGGAATCAAGAATTCTGCATGTCCACCATATGTCCCTGGAGATCTGTCTAGGATGTTGTAGAACTAATGAGGGAGAAGGGCTTAAACATATTTCTTTGGTCAGTGATGCAGTATGGCTGACATAGACAATGCCCAACACATAAACATCTCATTAATAACTCAATGTTTATGAAGATTATGAAATGGAAGAGAGAAGATGGAATGAGCTTTGTTGCTCATATTTGCTCTTGTTGTTGAAGAAAGTAATCTAGAAAGCCCCTATCTCAACCTTCATACAAATATCTGGGTCGATGCAACTCTTCCTGCGACAATAGAATCTTGCGAAAGGTGTCGAAAGAAAATTGTAAGTGGTAATAGTTAGTTACGAGCTAAAACAAATTAAGAGCAGCAATATGAATGACAATCTTAATGTAATCAGCAGTAACGAAGACATTTCCTTCTCCATCGAGTTGCGAATTTTGAAACACCAGCTTGCAATTGACCAAAAATATTGTTTATATGTTATTTATTTAATATCTAATGACGAATATAAAAGTGGTTTCTCTTTTTTCTTTGGTGCGATTTAACATTATAGAGTGCTAGTGTGAAAACAAGTATGAAATTCTGTTCCATTTACGAAAAAAGGAATGTAATTGTTTTTCCAAGAGCCTGAGAGAGGTCGTTCACAACAATTCTCCGGCCTATACCCAAAGAACCCTTAAGTCAACAGGAACTGCCACTGAATGCAAGAATGAAACTAAGAAACACAACTTCTCAACACCTCGTTGTTTGAAACATAGCCATAAAGGTACACAAGAAGCCCATGTACGATGGTATGGACTTTGGCTATCTATTCAACATTGGCCTAGCAATTAACTCTTTTTATTAAAGACACGCCTGATCTTTCCCCATCTTATTCAAAAGTGCAAATGATAATTGATCAAAGTGTGTCTTTAACCGCCGTTTTGTCCTTTCCTTATTCACCGCCTGACAGGAATGTGAGAGGTCAGAATAGGTGCGATAAAGACAGACTCAAAACCTATGTGATTTACTGCATACGTAATTTATGGATGACCATGAAACAAATTTTCATAAATGTCTTAATCAGCATCAGTATTTCTTGCTTTTTTGACAAATGCAGCCAAGCCAAACGTCTTAAAAGTTGTATACTGTATGTAGTTTCTCAAATACGTACAAAAAATTACTCATGAAATAAAAGGAATTCTAAGAACATTTGAGCCTGAAATTATTAAAAAATCAAGAACCTCGAGCCGCAGCAAAAATCACCTGGCTATTATAAAGTAGGGTTATAGGTTTACAATGCAGCTGTGTCCAACAAACCCATGGATCTGAATGGGTTGAAAAGAATATTATGATTACATATACAGAACAAAACTATGTCTCATTAGAGGTTCCACTCAAATGGGCCAAAAGAAATGTAACAAAGTACAAGCGTCTCCAAATGCCATTGTGAATGCCAATGACCTTACATACACACTCTCACTTTTTCTACAGCTTTCATTGATTTTAGATATTCTTGGAAAGACAAAGATCCAAATGAAGATGAACATATATCCTTCTGTTCAAGTCTACAAATGCGCAACCCAGTGTCTCCTAAAACTCAATGTGTTTCTTTGACAACAGTACTGCCCATGCAAATCTACACAGGCTACATGAATTAACGGCTGTAAATACCGAATTTCGGGAAATAACAATGGATTAAAGTAGCACTTCTTGAAAAATCCGCGTTCAGTTCTTCCATGGTTATTTTTTGAAACTACAGTTAATAGCACAAACTCCAATAAGCTTTCTCATTCACCAAAGTAAAACACATTAGCGCCATTATGATAGGAATTAGAGCCTAGGCTACTTTTTCCCGCCCTTTTCTCACACCAAATCACGCAATCAAGGCAAATCTTTAACAGTTGCGAGTCTGCTTTTGAGATGTGCAGTTGTCGTGAAAGCGCGCGTTGGAAATACTTACATAAAAATGACTATTTACTATGAACTTCGGATGAAAATTAACTGCAATAAACTTGCAGGTGGTATATGGCACAAATTGGCGACATTTGTGATTTCATTCGCGTACAGAACGTGCATTTGCGGACGTTAACTCCAAATAGACATGGCGCGGGGAAGTGAACAAATGGAGCTTATCAATAAGTAATAGCAGTAAAATGTCCAATGGAAAATTGAATGAAACGAAACAATTTTGTCATGTAGTTATTGACTTTTAGCAGAGGACTTAGAAAAAGTGATATTTACATTTGAGGATAATGGAATTACTAGCTTAGATGGAAGGACTTTGCTACAAGGAATTCTAAGTAATGGAGCGTTATGCATGGACAATTTTGCGTTTGTTGTATTACGGACTTTCTATAGCTTAAAAACATTTACACATATTGCAAATGAGGACAATTTTATTGCAGACACGAATATTGTATTGTTTTTCGCATATTTGGAAAAAATCGATATTGCCAAAAAGTTGTTTGCATTGTATTCAATATGGATTTATTATTGCTGTTTAATCACATTGGATATATTCAAATATACAAAGCATATCAAGGAGATGTAAGTTTTGAAGTGATGTTGTTTTCTTACATAACATGTAGACCAGGGATGTAGGAACCAGGGGGCCAGAGGGACCATGGCCCCTACTTTTTAGCAAACTATGCAAAAGTGCTACTTTGAAGCCCAAAATGGGTTTGGTAATGTCCCCCTTTTAGCACTTGCCCCCTCCCACTCCCTAGATGCTTCCTACGCCCCTGCTGTAGACTTAGACTGTAGAGTAGCAAAGTGATGACGTCACACACATCTGTTTTAAGAATTTCCATATTCTGACCATATTGAGTAATTGGCTTGGTTCATAGCATTAAGAACAAGGCTGGAAATAGGAATAGATCATGTAAACTAACCTGGCAATGAACTGCCAAAATCTCCATTGAAATGTATCAAATACAAGTCATTTCAGACTACTTTACAATGCTTCATTTGAAAAGGGGGTCAAAATGACCTAGTATCCAAATATGGTCATCTGTGACGTCACAGCTTACTATTCTAATTGCCAATAGTTGAAAAGTGGGTACTTCCCCCTGAGTACCCCCACCACTAGAGCCATGTCTACATCCTTACTATACATCTTCCTATTGTCTCTTTTCACCCTTAACAACCACCACATTCCAAACACAAACTCTCTTCATACATTACATCAAAAGTCAAACTTAAATCTAATGGGTTTAAAGCTATAAAACACTTCCTAACTACTAAATAACTGTTGTCATTTGAAAACTAGGAAATCTCAAAGCAACTCTTTCTAAATCCATAATCTCCCCTTTTGAGATCTAATTTGATACAGGCAAAATCCCTAGATTCATATGTATATTTCAGAAAAACAACCTGTTGCATGTAAAATGTTGGTTGTTTGATGTAAAAATATTTTAATCTATTCAAAACAGCAGGTATTATATTGGAAAATTGATAAATATAGTCATTAAGACTATTGTCTAACTTATATACATTGATAAAATAGCCCTTCAGATTTTGTTGAAAGATCAATTGATTGTTGGATATAAATATTGCTCAAAGTCAAAAACCAAAATCACCTTATAATTCTTGTCCTGTTATAAGTTCCACTTTGTCAATAATCCACTTACTTAAAATTAAACAACACATGAAATCCAAACAATTGAATGCAAAAGTTGTTATTTTCCAATGAACCATTTAAATGTTTCACAAACATAATATCAAACTGTATTTCTCTTCTCTGAAATATTTGAATTGTAATGTTAATAAAATTATCAAATTACTAATTACCACATATATAATATACCATTTGCATTTAAATTCTTGAAAATGGTAATTTATGAATTAGTAAATAACAAATAATTAATTAGTAAATCATCTTACCCTCCTTTCTATGTCATCATCCAGTCTAGTAGTGCAACTGAGTATGTTCAATACCTTCATCATTAAATCTCCCTTCCGTCGCCTTTCTTCCATCATCTCCACCATCCTCTTCCACCATTCAATCTTAATGTCCAGTCCTATTAACTCAAACCTTTCGCATGACATCCCCCAATCGCATGCATTCTCAAAACTCTCATTTGTCTTCATTTGACATTCCCTTATGCGCAACAGTTCCAATTGCCGATCATTAGAACACGGTCCATTCAATTCATCATCCATGAACACGCATTCCTCTATGAATACCCATCCACAATACCCACTCTGCTCTCCTCCTTTGAACTTCACTCGAATGGCATTCACAGTTGTTGTCATTCCGCGTAAACTGATGCCAAAACGACCAATGCGAAAACGCTCCTTCACAGTCACTACGTCCAATTGTTCAATCTCATACACATAGATCCGCTCAAACTGAACATTTGCGAATGCCATTCGAATATCGTCCTCCTTCCATCCGCAACTTTCCAAGTGGCTACAAATCAGACACAGATTGTGTGTTGTTACTTCATCTGACCAAAACCCATCACTATGGCATTTTCTAATAATTGACTTAATAAACTCCTTATCATTAAAATTCTTATTTAAAAAAAAAGTAATAATTTCAAATGATCTACTTAATTTAGTATCATTATCCAACCCACACACATTTAACAATTCAATTACATCATCTAATAATTGTTTCTCATTTACTTCTTGTTTTAATCGTACAACATTCTTCAACATTTCTTTAATTATTCCTTCATATGAAAATCCTGACAATAAACGACATGCAAATGAGACAACTTCAATAAACCCTTTTTCCAAATTGTCCTTTATAATTTCCAATAAATTCTTCATGCCTTTTTTACATATGTAAAGGGCTGAGAGAAATTCCATCAGTGATAAATGTTTAAATTGATACTTCTCTGTATAATTGTCTTTGACATCAACAAACAAACTTTTAATAAATGTCTTCTCTTCATCAGTTCCCCCAAGAGTTGATTCAATGTTTCCTTCAAAAATAATCTTGTTTTCTTTAAGTAAATTATAACAAAGTTCACTCAGGTAGGCCAATGTATTTGAATATTCTGTAAAAACTTGTGAGATTGTACTTATGTCTTGCCCTTTCTGTTTGTCAGCATGTTGTTTCAGCAATAGAAAAACAGTCCAACAATATAATTCAGTGTTGTTGAAAACCGCTTGCCCTTTCATCAAAATGGCCACACAGCAAAGTGTATTCAGAAACTGTGGCACATTCATGATGGGAAGATAACCCTTTGATGATGTTCTTGCCTTGTTTATATCAACTTTGTGATCTTCACGGGATGAGAATTTGTCAACATATTCATCAATTTGATCCTCACTTAGTCCATTAATTTCCACTTTAAACAAACCACCCATGTTATTATAACCAGTTAGCTTGTGTTCGACGTGGGGTCTCCCAGTTATTATAACTTTAGCCATACAATAGTTCCCATTAATATTAAGGAGGTCAAAAATGATTGAATCTTTTTCAGTTATGTCATAGAGCTCATCAAGGCCATCTACTATAACCAAGACCCCTTCTCCATCTCCAAAATCATAATTAACTTTACTTTTAATAAATTCACCAAGGATTTCATGCTTCTTCAGTTCGGCCACTTTGTGGTCCTTGAAGTAATTCAAGTCTCTACATTCAAACATGACACACATTTTAAAGTTTTGATAAATGTCACCATTTGCCCATCCATAAGTCAACTGTTTGGCAAGAACAGATTTTCCCATTCCCGCAATGCCACGAATAAAAGTTACACGATTATCGTCATCAATTACTCGAGATATTTTAATATCATCACCTCTCATACCTTGAACATGTGCAAAATGTTGTCTCGCTTCATCTCTGAAGTTATCCATCGTTGGTAATTCACGGTTTATCTTCAACTTAACGGCAAATTTATTGATATCTACTTCTTTCAGCTCTATTCTGTTATTGTTATCTACGCAATGAATTTCATGCATCTTGTACTGTTGTCTGTATTTCTTCTTTATTTCATCTGAAAGATAAATACAATTTAGAAACCATTAAATGAGCAACAGACCTATATTTAAGAATTCATACAGATTAAGCCAGAACAAAGGGTCGCATTTGAGGGGCAGAGCAATATGAAACGTTCAATGAGTCATTTTATAACTTCGCAAAAATGAATATTTTGAGAGTAAGGAATTAAGTTAAAGCCGGAAAACTCACTGGAAGATACTTAGTTTATCAACAAGACAACCAAGGGTGCCAAGGCCAATTAGAGCAAGGGGGATAGAAATCAAGAAAGGACATCGTGAGTGTCTGGGCATCTAATCCCTTCAGAAAGAGGGGCATGCTACCTGCCATGACTAAAACAGTTATGCAAAAGTAGGAGGCGATGTTTGTGAAATCCATTACGTTTCATTAAGTCCTCCAAAATTACGCTTCATTAATCTCAAGCTTATCGATATAAAAAATTTCTAAGCAAATCAGCTGCTCTTGGGTGGCTAATTTCTAGTGGGGTGGGAATAAAAGGGGGAAGTGGTTTAAATTAATGGGGGGGTTTGAATTTTCTGGAAAATTCAGTGAGCACAGAGGGGGTCAAATTTGTGGAGTAACATATTTAAATGAATTAAACAGTTGTCCTAAGCTGGTCTTTAGCAAGTATTGCTTCGATATTTGATATTTTGATGCAACAAGTAGCAAATAAGAAAAAACAGCTATTGCCAACATGAATTAGTACATGTTCAGTACTTTACAAATAATTCTTCCAGGATTAATTTCATGCACGGGGGTCTAAATAACAGCAGCAAATTGGTTGTATAATTATAAAAACATAATTTGCGGGTTGATGGTAATTAGGCACCAAAGCATAATATCTACTCAGTGCATTTTACTGTTTTGGTTATTTGCAAGCATTGTATGGGGTTTATATATTGTGTTTTTGTCATAGTTAAATAAAACTGCATCTAGTCATCATGTAACATTGTCTTCTTAAGGGCACGTTTGTCTCCTTTGGTCTAAACGACGATGAGAACGGAGGCACTGTCAATTATGTCACAAAGTCAGGCACATCAAAATATAAAAATGTCCTGAAAGACATGACAATTTAATGCACAAAGACGAATCCTTGTTAAGTATTGATTGGATGGGAACTTTGCCCAAAAAAGCAAGGCTTGTTGGCCAACAAAGATCTTATATCAATAAGATATTTAACATCATATATAATATTTTCTGGCCCACTTGGATGGTCTGATAACAACGAAAAATAAGTAACATAAAATTGATCTTTATCGCCATTTTCCATCCACTTCTCAAAACAATATCTATTCCTGCTCTATTGGCATAAAAGGTTTGCTATAATACAGAAGATTGCAAGAATATCAGAAGTAACCTTGATTTGGTCGAGAAGTATCACTGTGCAAGCAAGGCCCATCTCGGCCAGTGTAAAGACATGGCGAATGGTGTGTTGTCCTGAAATTTCTATATACTATATGTGTAATGCCAATTACTGGGTCGCTGCACATTACAGATTAATAAATATTTATAAACAAGACATAACGATGTTGGTATTATCAATTGCTTTGGATTTAACTACAAAACTAGTCAATGATGATGGAGATGGGATTAATGGCCTATCAAATGATAGCCAAAACATTCTCAATTGAAATGGTAAAATCCTCAAGTATGTATGAGTTCTTAAGTTTTGCGCACTTATTACATCTCAAATTACATATTACATCTTACTTAAAATTAGACGTCTTGAATCTGTAGATATCTGACACCCATTTACACTGCTTCATTTTTCTACAAAAACGGAGATAAAAGTATTCGTTCTTGTGTGTTCACATTGCTTACAAACACGAAAGAAACACTATCTGTTTTTATGGCTTTAATCTGTTCACACTGTTGCGCTTTTGTGAGATCACACTGAAGTGGTGCCATTGAGTATGTATTCTGTGTTGTTGCTATAGCAGCGTTTTTTTTATAAATTTTTGCACGTTCACACTGAACCATAGCGTTTTCAAAAGCCTCCGTTTGTGTAAATATCCAATTTGAAGAGCGTTTTCGACCGCCTCTGTTTTTGTGACTTTTTTCTGCTGAGTAATGTAAACGGTATCACACAAATAGAAATTCGTTCTCTCCATTCTCGTACAAAGATGGAGCAGTATGAAAGGGGTACTTGTAAAATGTCATATATTCTAATGATATAGGAAGCAAACAAATGCGTACTAATCATTATGAATCATGTCTGTGTTAAAACGTGTATTAGTACATTTCATGACGGACAGAGAAACTAGGATAGGAGATTATGCCTAAGTGGTAAAGCATGTTTGATAAAACCAGAGAGGCAATTAAAACTATTCTTGACCTTAAATTACACAATGTAAACAGAAATGCATGGTAATAAGAAAATAACAGATCAGTGAAAAAGTAAAGTCGTTTGAGCTTTATGCTCAGGTTCCAATTAATTTTTGAAGCAACGGAGAGGCAAAATGATGCGTCTTCCATACTTTCAATCCATCACATTATAAAATCTTTGATAAAATATTGATATGCTTTTCCAAACTATATGACAGCATTCAGTGGAAAACATTAATTGAAATTAGTATATTTCAAGATCCTATATGGCACTTAAGGAGGTTCTTTGAGGAATACGGAATATGGAGCAATGATCAGGCAGTAATGGACACAAAAACGGGGCTTGAATTTCAAGCACAACTTAAGCAAAGTTCATCAGATTTCTCTTGTATTCAATTACAGTCATCCCGCACTATAAACTTATGTATGTTTTATGGTCGGGCTGTTTCGTTGGCGTGTTTAGATGTTTCGTTTTATAACTTCACAGATATCCCTTTATAGTACTCTACTCACTTCAGGGAGGTAAGTTTTGAGTATGATAGTTTAAACACAAGAGAAATGTGAACAATGATCTACGACTGTCTACGAAAGTGTAAAGTGTGGTGTAAGGCTTTAAATCCGTAAAAATATGCATGTTTACTTTCACGAGAAATTCGTCTACCAGAAAGTGCTTGACTACTCAAAAAGCTAGGATTGGTGGATACTGGATTTCTGGGACTAAAAGAGCCAATAAAGTCAAATAAATTCAATATTCCAATGTTTTTGCAAGCCTACCATCTCCTTTAACTTTCAATTAATTTGCATAGAGTTCTTATGCTAATCCAAATTTTCAAATGTTACTCACATGTAGTACCTGTCTGTCTATAGAACACTGTAGCAATACAAAAACCTCAAACAGTCTTAAGGCAAAAGTCCTAAGAAATTGATAGTAACGAAATCATAACAAACGTATTGAACCACAAAATTCTCGTATTAAAAAATGTCTCTAATATTTAAACAAAACATATGGCTTACACCTCTGTGCATATGTTCTATTCTGGGTCATTTTAATGCAGAGCCCACGGCGATAAATGACAGACTACAATTAACCTACTTAAAATATACTTAGAATAGCTGTCTAATAATTATACATTGATCTATAAGGTGCCTAGCTTAAGAACTAGTTTAAAACTAGGACAATTATAGGACATAATACATAAACAGATTACACATTTCTGGGACAATTATGAGAAAGAACAAATTGTATAAAATGACGTTTAAATCAATGATTCACTTTGAACCAATGATGCGCAGGTGACCATCCCCTTATTGCACATACAACTGTAAACTGTAAACTTAACGAGAAAGAGCACGCAAAATGTGTCATATACTTTCTTGCCAACTCACTTCAAAATAATGAAACAGAACAAATTGTATCAAAAGAGATAGATTCACTGTGAGGCAGTGATGCGCAGCTAACCATGACCTGATTGCACATACAATTTTAAACTGCGAACTTAAAGAGAAAGCGCACCCCACTTGGGTCATTCAATTTCTTGCAAATGTTGCTTTTAACACAAATGTCAGCTTTGTAAAGTTGAAACATTGAGGAGTGATGGCTTTGGATTTAATATAAAGGCATTTAAAGCACAAATTATACGTTTGTCCAAACTCAAACTAATATTGCTAGTTGAGTAAGTAAAAGTGAGAGATATGATCACTTAAAAAACACTCTAGATCAATTATCACATGTAGATATTCTGAAAGATGTATCTAAAAGGAATTAGGATTGCAAGAGGACATGAAAGCGAATAACAAGCGACAGCAGCAACATGGAAAATCAGTAGGTGTTAGTAGGATTTTTGAATAGACCTATGGTGAAGAGTATTTATTAAAAGTGTGATCTCAAAACGCCAATGAATAGAAATGAAATTCATTTGACATGTGGCTGTGGTGGAACGTGCCTAAAATGAGCTGGCTGTCAAAAATTGAAGAGATGTCCATTGGTTTACAGATGAATGTGGTGTCAGAGAGTATAGCTGAAGGGAGATAGAAAAGACAATTGACAAAATGCTGCTGACCACCGACATGATGAACAACTCTAGGAGGCTGCTTGGTCTAATGAAGTCCAAAATTGGAAAAACGAATAAATTACAACAGGGAGTGAAATTTTATTGATAGAAGAAAGTGATCTGAGACAGCCATGGCCTTCTCCTTGCTAAGAGACTTTAGTGCAAATTGTCACTGTAGAAATGGAAGATTAAAATGAAGATGAACATTAGACAAGGTCATTATCATT
The DNA here is from genome assembly GCA_964019165.1 of Mastigias papua. Classification (NCBI taxonomy): domain Eukaryota; kingdom Metazoa; phylum Cnidaria; class Scyphozoa; order Rhizostomeae; family Mastigiidae; genus Mastigias; species Mastigias papua. The sequence goes on from OZ025271.1 coordinate 12,813,948, forward strand.
AAACAGTGACAGAGCAACTGTCGCCAATAGTGAAGGCAATAATGAATGGTAAAGCAATGTCTTATCTACAGATTCCAACACTATCTTTTTTTTTCAGGGGGGGGATAAAATAACTTAGACAACTCGTTTAGTAGGAGTGCTAATTGTGTCAATATCATGCCATTTAATCTCAGAGATGTGTGGTGCTTCAAGTAATCTTTGCAACGACTGTAGCTTCAATGGCACACTAATCTGCCACCACAATTTTGTAAAGAGTCAAGACCAGTCAGAGATTGCTCAAGAATGAAACATTATCATAGAAAACTTCTCGTCTGTTGAAGATCATACAAACATTGACATACCCGTAATCATGCAAAATAATCACACGGGATAATCAATAGGAGAATGCACTCCCATATAAGGATGTTTCGCTACCAAATTAGGAATAGTGTGTAACTATGGTCATACTGAACCAGCACTGATAATAACGGACATTAACAGTGAGAATATCTGCAAATAGTCCTGTGTCAGCTAATGCTAAGATCTAATACCAAACTTTAGATAAGCGATTCATCTCTAAACCTAATATTACTTGTATTCTTAATAAGACTGCTTATGTACTGCTGGCCCTTTTGGGATAGTATACTCTCAAACTAAGAAGTCAGTAGAGCCAAATTGACAAGCAGCATTGGTCACCATTTCGAAATAAGATTTTGTCCTACAGATGTCATATACCATCAATAACTGTTTCTCTTCTAAAAATATTTTTTCAAGCCACTTTTGTTCTTTTAATAACTTATCATTACAAGAATGCTAGCTGCAATGGCAAAATATTTTGCCACCATCATTTTGTAAAGTGCGAAGACCACCTAGAGAATGGTAAACAAAAAAACATTGCTACAGAAACCCTTTGGCTGTTAAAGTTCCTACTTAGACTTCTGCTTGTCAATAGACTTTTGTATATCATTGAGCTGATTTTCTTCAGAATTTTTCTTTAGGGGATTTCATATCAATCCAAAATTCTCCACAGAGTTTCATTCTCTACCCCTCCCCCAAGTTCCATTGGAAAAGTTTTCATACTTTGTCTAAGTCTAAACCGTCGTGTTATCTAGAATTATAAATGACTAGTCCCTTAGCACAAATTGCAATGCTTAGTTTTTCAATTTTCATTCAAATATTCTGCACCCGCTAGCTAAAATCAGTGAGAATTGGAAACAGCAGAGTTTTTGGAGATGGCAGAAACCCACCGAAAATGTCCTCATCAAAAAAGTTCTCGTCAAATACTTCATAAGGTATATATATGTCCATATATGTATTTAATACTTATATGTATTTATTTTATATATATGTTTATTCAAATGCTAGAAATTCAACTGTTAAATGCACCTCCCCTCGAATAAGCCTCGATCCCAGATGATGATCGTCGTCGTCGATGTGTGCCGTGTCAGATTCTGATATTGGTTGTCACGTTATGGTATTTGTCTTTGATGGCAGTGAGATGGATCAGCTAAACAGGTCTCAATTTCACCCTGTTTGCCAGTAACCTGGTGTAAAGTAGCCGTTGACGTCCCCTTGCTTTTGTGCCTTCAATTCTGCCAGTGATTGTCTGATGTTCTAATGTTTTCTTCCTCATTACTTTGTCCAAAGAAACCAAATTGTCTCTCATGGATCGTTTTTATCAAGTTCAAACTCGTCTGTGCTTTCCGTAGGATCTCCTCATTGCTAATTCTTTTTATCTATGATAACCTTAGAATGCGTCTCAGGAACCACGTCTCTATGGCAACTAATCTCTTTGCCAATGCTTTGCTGATTGTCCAGGTTTCACACCCATAGAGGAGTGTGCTCCAGACATAGCATTTCAGAGTTCTAAGTTTTGCTTGCATACTGATGCCTTTAGATGTTAAGATGCTTGCCATTGATTTAAAAGCTGTTTTAGCAATCCCGATTCTTCTGACAATTTCCTTATCTGATTTGCCGTTGGATGTTATCAAGCTACCAAGATAGATAAAGCTGTCCACTTGCTTTATGATTGCTCCATCCACCTTTACGGAGCATTTTGGAATTTGTCTTTTCTTGGAGATTACTTGGGTGAAAGATTTCTTCTGATTGATTTCCAGACCTGCTTTATTACTCTCTGTTGTAACTATATCCATGATCTTCTGGAGTTGATCTTCTGTCTCAGCAATGATAGTATTGTCGTCAGCATACCTTAAATTATTTATATCGATTCCTCCTATTTTACTACCTTCCATGTGTGCAATGCTATTCATTATTGACTCAGATGATGATGACGATTTGATAAATACTAATGCCTAAATTTAGACTCTTCTTATGATATGAAGGGCTACAAAGTTTTGGTGAGATTTCTATGAAGCACGTGTTAAGTAATTTTCTGAGCCCGGCACCCCTCGAATAATTCTTCCTCTCAAATAGGACCCTAACCAGAAGTATCAAAACTAAATAAGCCCCACAGGCCTAATTTGGTGATTAAAGGTAATGCTTCACCCCCTTTAATAATAAAACAATAGCTGTATCAGGTCGTATCATCATGTTTCACTTCTGATGGAGCGGGAATTCTGTTTGGATTGAAAACGGACCAACAGGCTCAAATAGCCATAGCATCAAAACACTTATGAAGAAACTGGGCAAAGGATTAAGAACAATATTGGACCAACAACTTTTAGAGGAACAAGTAAGGTTATTGTCCAAATTTAGAAGCAAGTATTAAATCCTCAATCTGAAAATGGTGATAAGAAAAGAACAGTGAAAGGAAACAAAGGCAGTATATACCTTTGAGCTATCAACCACACAAAAGAGTTTTATGTGGTTTTACATGATAAAATGTTAGGTGACACATTGAGAATTGGTATTCTCGTCCCCCTGTCTATTCACAATTCTGAGAAATCAATGCCTTCCAAATCAATACCCTTCCCAAATTACTAGTTTCCTGCGGACAGGGAAGAGAGAGTAGAAGATTCATTAACGCCACATGTAATAGTTAGTCCCGGCCTACTATTTTCAATGAAACCCACCTACACAATTGTTACAAGTATCAAATTAAGAAATGCAAGAATTAGTAGATGCTGTTAGTGAAAAGGAATTTAGAGAGCTAGAGAAAGTAGGACTGTCATGTGAAGGTAAGAAGACAAAAGAGGTAACACGATAAATGCAGAAAATGATATCATAGACAACACACAAGTTGGCAATGGGTTGTTGGAGTATGTTAAACAGCTTACGTATTTGGGAATACTCTTCAGGACAAAGCAAGACTGCTAACGTCAATGGTTTTCCTAATAGCTAAATATTGAAGCAAAAGTTGGATAAGGAAAAGCAGCAACAGAAAAACAACTGGTAGCAGTTTTGAAGTCGGGTGCTATATGAGACTGCTAATGATAAGCTGGGCTGTCAGAGTACAGAATGAGAACATCCTACTCTGTCTTCAACTTCCTAAGAGATTGCTAGATACAACAGTAAAGAAGAAACATTCTTATATAGGAAGTGGACAGACAAGGTAACCACTAGGAAAAGAAAAAATATTGTACAGAAGACTTTGGTTCAGAGCGAGCGGCATTTTCTAAGGAAGTCAAAAGATAAATGAGCAACTGTAGATTTGCTTGATTTGATATTCAAAAATCGTGTCAACTCTTCAGTTTCTCTTCCCACAATTCCATCTACTGTAAAAATCGCTGAAATATCTCTTTCCAGTTCCAATCAACTACAACACATTTCAGACATGTCATGGCTCCACATGCTATCAAAAATTGAAGAAAAATGCATTGCTTAATAGAGCAAAGCGGTATCAGTGGTTGCATGGTTGAAAGATGTTTGAAATTGGAGAGACGAGTGAAGGAGAGCAAGATTCAGAATGTAGTTGGTAGAATAAAGTGCTCTCAAACATACGTGACCCTCTCTTGGCTATAGGTTGTTAGTTAAATTTGTTACCATGGAAATAGAAAATTAATATGAAGAGGGGCATTAGACAAGATCATTATCATCAAAGAGTGACAGAGCAACTGTCGCCAACAATAAAGACATCTTTAGCATAGCAAGTATTTTTGATGCATTAAAAGACAGTTTCATAGGTATCACCAGGAATTGACGATTCTGTTTTGAAAAGGACAGTCCTCCAGCCCTTACGGGACTTACAAAATGAAAGGTCCCTTATCAAAACATGCTTCCAGGCCCCGGCCTAGCTGCACCCCTATTACGGACAACATTTATCACGTAAATCAAAGCTCGTCAAAACAGCATGTCGCAAATAATATAATTTTTTATTTCACTTTCATATAACTTAAGGAGGGTGGCCCTTCAGCTAACGCTGGTTTCCAAGCTGAGGGACCACCCACCTTAGATTATATGAAAATGAAATAAAAAATTATATTATTTGCGACATGCTGTTTTACGAGCATTGATTCCATCAAGTCTAAAAAGCAGCAAATAAAAGATATTTTCACCAAACAGTGATACCTGCTCACAGTCACGAATTATTGTTGAGATGATTTGCTGCATAAAGCCCTTCACATTCGATAATTCTGCCATTTTTGTATAACTAGATAAAAGAAGGGCGGGTTTGAAACCGAGGCAGAGACACAAAACATTAGAACAGTAAGTAGATACTGCGATTTTAGAATGGAAAGTACTCACTGCGACTTTAGAAGTTGTGAATTTGGAGTATGTCAAACTTTAGAACAAGTTGAAACTTTAGAAGACCCTATTTTTGGCGGGATATGCACGCCATAGTCAAGCACCATCTCATTTCAATTATTCAGCCCTGCACCTTTCACTATATGCACTTATATTGTATCTCTTCCAACAGATCTATATGTTGTGTTATGACCACAATGGTCAGACCTCTATAGTAAATATAAGATTTGCATCCTCAACAACTAATTCAAAATCATTAAGGACATGACAATCCTTCATCCAAATAATTCCTTCACGAACTGTGCCAAAGGTGCTAGACATGTACAAATTCAGCAGTCTCCATTCTACGTTAGAACAGTAATTTGACTGCTATGTAAGTTTTTTACATGGCTACCTCAAGTCTGCTGTTTAACTCATAGCCAAGAACAGGTCGTTAATGGTTTCCTGCTAGTCTTCTAATATTGCCTAAAAATCACATGATTTCTGCATATAAAGGCTCAAGGCATATTACTAGCAGATGATTTGAAGAACACAGCAAACCCTCCACCATATATTTCCATTGAGCTTCAGAGGATCATGGCCGCAATACGATGATGTATTGGCTGGGGGGATTGCGAAACTATTACCCACGTGGCAAAATTCAGTCGAAAATTTACGACTTTGCTACTTTGTAGGAAAGTTTTGCATCACAATACTATTTCTACCAATTCCACAAATTGTCCGAAATTTCACACTTCTATAAGAAAAAATTGCTGTACAATGTTTGCTTTTAGCTGCCCCAGAAATTTCCATTGTGCGGTTGCTGGTACAGATTCAAGTCTACGATCTCTTGGCATTTACCTCTTTCAAATTGAATGCATGAATTATGGGATACAAGCTATGTACTACAATAAATAAATAGAAAGGATATGAAATGATTGTTCTAAGCAGATGCCTGAATTGCAATACCTTCAAGGATGTAAAGAAATCAGAAGAGATAAATCACATGGATCAAACTTAGATAAGAATGCTTCAACATGTACTATGGACCAGGGAGTAGCTACACTTTAATAAACCAGCATTGATACTAGCAGACATTGATAATCCCATAATGCATAATTCATGCATTCAATTAGAAACAAATAAATGCCAAGGGATAGTTGATATGAATCAGTATTGGTTGTTGTTTGCCAGTTGGGTTGTACTAAATGAAGTTGGTCAAATATCAATGATGAAAGAGACAGGATTAATCACGATGGCCTATCAAATGATCGACAAAACATTCTCAAGTTTACAAGGGACAATCATCAAGTGTGTAGGGATGCTTCAGTTGTGCGCATTGAAAGCTTCATACGCGAATTAGTTGCAATTCATATAATAAAGTGAGATAGGAAGCAGACAATAATGCAACAATCATTACAAAATATGTCCTGATGAATTGACAAACTAGAAGGACTTGTGATTGTGCCTAAAAGGAACTGTCATTAAAGCAGAGCCAAAAGGGAAGTAGCGAAATAGTTATTAAGTAGTATATTTTCAAAATGACGAAACAAATGTATTTGTAGAAAGGGAAATAATCGAGATTGCGGTACATTGAGCAATCTTTGAATTCAATGAAGGACCAAAAGGGTTCTACAAGGTACTGAATAATTTTCATATCAAGATAACCTTAATTACATAACATTACATAATGAACATAATTATCCAACAAACTGTCAAAAAAATTTAGAGTGCTACCAAGAAGCAGTCTGATTTTGTCAAATAGAGAAGAAAACATCTTATGGGGGTTAGAGTTGGGTAGATTTGGAAACGGAACAAGAGAGGGGAGAATCCTACGTTCCTGGTCGATTTTCATGAGAAGACCCTTGTCTTGACTTTAATTTACATTTTCTTAAAATGATTATTCATTCAAAATACTTGGAATTTAGCACATGAGTTGTGCAGGCACTGATCTACATTTTTTAGGAGTGAACTGAGAGTTAAAGTTTTATGCCACAATTTATTTCTAAAGCGCAATCAAAAATTTCCATTAAACTATTTCTTTAAAATAAACAATATTTCTAATTAAGTAAATACAACAATTTAAGTTCTGGCCCTTACTCTACTTTACCAGAGAACACATAACAAAGCTGGACTTATTGGACTATTCGCTTACGAGAAACTTGAAATGAAAGACTTATATAGTTTTTGCATAATTATGCAGATGACATCATCAAGTATAAATATTTATACAAAACAATTACGTGAAAAGTTTTTTAAAATCTAACAGAATATGAAGATAAGGGAGCAGTACTAAATGAATTTGATTATTATTGAAATGTTCTTAGTAGTGTGAAAACCATCATCTTAATGTAAGAAGCCATGTTGGTTCACAAGGTAGCCTACTGCAGAATTAAGATGACTTTCACATTCAACAAGTTATTTCCAAAAGGCTGGCAAGAGCTACCAGTGACGAAATCTCCAATGAATCGAGCAGGTTGTAGGGATTGTACTCAACATATTCTACAGAAGACTGCTTCAAAGTAAAGGGTGTATGGTAATTAGTTTCATACGGAAGTTGAAAGAGGACAGAGCTAGGTTCGATAAACTGTCAAAAACTGAAGATAACTGCTGTGGAGGAAAAAAGAGAAGAAAATTTGCAACATGCAAATGACTGACGTGATGATCAAGCAACATCATATTGGCAATTATAGACGAAAATGTTGCAATGAAAAACAGATCAGAAGAGTGCTTAGTTGAAAGATGTCTCACATTGGGCAATAGAATGAATGACCTCAGAGGGTCCGAATCTTGCTGGTAGAAGAAAGTGATCTGAGACATCCTTGGCTTCCTCTGTCCTACGAGATTTTAGAGGATTTTCTTCAGCAGAAGTGGAAGATCAGCAGAAGTTAATGAAAAACAGTAGACAAGATTACTGTTAAACAATTACAGAGCAACTGTCACCAATAACAAACAGGTCTTCAGTGTAGGGAGCATTTTAATAAATCATGAAGATAAATCATGAGACAATTTCACAGTTACCAGAATCTAATGGTCAATTTAACAAGAAGCAGTTATGGCGAGTTGAAGCAGTTAACAGATAGCACTTGTGTCACTTGGAATTCCGAAAAACAGGCTTTAAATTCCGAGCTCTATAAGAAACACGGGCCAATACATTCCAAGGCCAAGCTATTGTTTCCACGATTGTAACATTGAAAATTGATCGTGATGTTGTGGATGCATAGTTGAAAAGGGAAGCGAAAGTTGTCCAAGTTTTAGAGATACGACACTTAAAAGCAACGTATTTCCAACTAGATCTATGCTAAACTCATATCAAATGCTAGTAGTCTAGGGATCCTTTATGGTCTGCCCAAGTTTCAAAATGACAAAGGTATTGCCAGAAATTTTCAGTCAGCTACAAGGATATACAATTACAAACTTTCCAAGCTCCTGATTCCAAATTTGCAGCAATCTGCTACTAATTAATACATAATAAAGGACATATATTGGTTCGTTTATGAAAACACTGCATTTGACACACGCCAATACAAGATGTCTGGTTACCTATGATATCTCTAGTTTGCCCATTGATGTTCCCCAGATGGGACCATTACCCTATGTGCATCATTACAGTTTAATAGGAATGATGTCATCAAATATTAGTGCTATATGTTGAAATCACTTTAGTGCACTGTATCAAATGTGGCAGATGAGCACATCAAGACTCATATGGTGGTCATGTGGACCTATTTTGGACCCCTTGACACATTGGAAAGCAAGTTCTATTCTGCCTAACAACATGGGACTAAATCCTTGTTTGTCCATAGATGTGTCAATAATACACACTTCTTTTCGCATTCCTGAACTGTTTTGCCAAATAACATCAAAACATTACGTTTATCCCTCCAAATGAATAAGATAAGCGTATTCCATGTGTCATGGTGCTTCATAATTGCATAATGGTCCTAATCTAAATACCACTAAGTATATAATAAAAAACCACCTGCAGATTTATAAAGTGATCTATCCATCATAGCACCAACCAAACAGAGGGCAAATCTACTCTATATTTTGATGAGATATGTGGCTCTTAATTTATCCTTTAGCTATTGCTTTACCTATGGCCTTTTCTACTTGCAGAAAATTCAGTTCTCCCAGTTTCTAGATAAGCGATTCAATTCTAAACGTAATATAGCGAAGACTATGCTTTTGTGCTGATGACCATTTTGTGATAGTAAAGCGGACAATAACCAAATTGATATTCGATCGACACTTCAAAGTTAGCTTTACCCTCCACATATCAAATACCATCAATACTTTTTCCTGCAAAAAGGCAGAATTTCATATGCCATTATTGTTCTTTAATGATTTATCTGCTTAAGAGTGTAAACAGCAATTGACGCTAGCTTCAATGGCGAACTATTCTTCCACCACCATTTTAGTAAAGAGTCAAGACCACTGGCAAGAAACTTCTCGTATGTTGAAGACCATAGAAACATTTACATACCCCTAATGATGCAAAGCAACCACAAGGGGTAAACCACAGGAGAGCAGAATTTTAAATAAGGAAGTTATATTACTTAATTTGGAATAGTGTTGTTATTGCCAAATTTCACGTAATAGTTTGTGTTAAAATATTTGGTTGTTTGTCTACATGTTTTCGGATCTGTTTGCTCGTAAACATGTTTGTTACGTGTTTACGTCGTTTCTTGTCTATTGTTTGTTGCCTTATCAGTTTTCTTGTTTTCGATGAGTTTTGTATGAGTTTTGTTATGTCAAATCCCGTGTTGCGTGTTGTTATGGGTACCTTGTAGAAGCGTAGTGCGTGCGTCCTTTTGTATGTGTCTAGAGATTTATTTTTGATTATAGTAGTGCGGCTTATCGAATAGTTTTTTGGTGGTAAGTGAAGTGCTGAAAGGCTTATAGCAACCTTTTATGTAGATTGGCTAAATGGGGAAATATTCGGTAAGTCTACGCTATTATAACATTTCATATTGTCTGTTTACAGTTATTTCAAGTGTCGTTATTGCTACTTTGTATGTTTCCGTGTTTGTGATGAGTTTATATTATTTATTGTAGTTAATCGATGAAATCAGATCGAATTAATGAGACCCCTTTATTTGCGGCATCTACATAAAAATTAACGAATACTTCGTCGGGGTTTCGTGTAAGTGAAGAAAGTCTGTGTTTGTGCCTGTCAGTTGTTGTTCGTGGGAAATGGCATCCAGGGTGAGGAAGCTCACTGAAAAGGGTCAGGAGTATCAGTTGGAGATAAAGTTCAAGGCTCTTGGCGAAACATGGAGAAGTATCAAGACGGTTTCAGAGGAGCTGAGGTTGTTTATGGCTGAAGAACGTTCCGTAAGGGAAGCGAAAGTCCTGTACGCAAAGTGGATGAATTTGTACGAAGCCTTTATGCAGGCGAACGATGAATATTGCTTTATTGTCAGTGAAGATGGCAGAAAAGAGCACTTTGATAATTGGTATAAAGACAAGGATGTGTTTTTATCAAATGTCAAATCAAATGTAGAAGACTGGTTTCTTGGAAAAGCCGATGAGCACAGCGCTGCCTCGAAGCAATCTAAATCCCAGAGTAAGAAGTCGTCGGTTAGGCTTGCAGAAGAATCGAAGAAATTGAAAGAGCTCATGAAGATGGAGGATCTTCTGAAGGAAAAGCAAGCAATGGAACTTAAGGTGAAAATGTTGGAAATAGAGCTTCAACATGAAAGAGAGAGAAAGAAGGTCGGTGAGGAAATCGCGAAGTCGCAAGGCAGAAGTCAGCTCATTCAGGAAATGGAAGATGACGATGAGGCTCATAGTCAGAATTTGCTTGGTGAAGGAGAAAGTGATGAAGCTGATAACAAGGAACTCCTTGAAGAAGATGAAGAAGAAGAAGCAGGTGATGATGATTATGTTGAAAGCATGTCGTTGACACAAACACACAGTTCTGAAACAAAGTCTGATGATGTGAAAAGACCTGCTTCTGCAAATGTAGTCTGTGAATCAAAGCTTGGAGAAGTTCTTCTAGAGCTGCAAAAGCCTAAGCTGGAGATAAAACAGTTTGATGGGGATTGCTTGAGTTTCAACAAATTTATGAGACAGTTTAAGTCACGAGTTGAGAACATCTGCAATGACGATGAAAAGATGGCCTTCTTAGAGCAGTGTACTACCGGAGAAGCTAATCGAATTGTGGCTGGGTACTCATTTCTGACTGCTGATGTTGGTTATCCAGCTGCATGGAAAGAATTGTCACGTAGATATGGTGATGTGGAGGTAATGGCAAATGCTTATTTGAAACGCGTGTTAAACTGGCAACCAATCAGACATGATGATTTCAAGGCTCTTGATGAATTTTCAGTGTTCCTTAAAGAATGCAGAGCAGCTACTCAGTGTGCTGGAGGCTTGGGTGTTTTGGAATATAGAGATAACTTGCAACAGATCTTGAGGAAATTACCACTCTATATGCATGACAGATGGAGGCGAATTGTTCAAGAACGTCAACGTAATGGGCAGTCTGTTAAGTTCACAGATGTAGTGGATTTTGTGGAACTAGAAGCTTTGAAGATGAATGATCCTGTGTGGGGTAAAGAAGCGCTTTTTGTCGGACAAAAGAAAGATCAAAGAAGACCAAAGGCTACTGCAGCATCAAATGTTGGTGAAGCAATCAAATGTTGGGGTTGTGATGGATCTCATAAGATTACGGAATGCTCAAAGATGAAAAACAGTAACTTGTCTGACAGAAAGATGCTTATTAGAGCCAGGAAGCTTTGTTTCAACTGTCTGAAGAAAGGACATATATCAACCAAGTGCCCTTCCAAAACGACATGTGCAGCATGCAAGAAGAGACATCATATTCTACTACATGAATTCGCAAAAGACGTTGAGCAGCAAGAAAGGAACATTCATAACAGTAATGATGGGCCGCTACAGTTAGGAGCTTCTAATGCAGTAAATCAAGGTTGCTGTACACTACCAATCATTCCAGTGAAAGTGAGTCTGGCGTCATGTGTAGTTGAGTGTAATGCATTTCTGGATCCGGGTAGTAATGTTTCATTTATTACTGAACGCTTGGCAGGTCAATTGCAAGGTACAGGAATAAAGACAATGCTACAACTGAAAACAATGGGAAATCAAGTTTGTCAACAAACAACAATGATATCTGGATTAGAAATAGCAGCTATAAATGGTGACGGCAAAGGAATAGATCTTCCTCCTGTATTTACAAAGCCAAGTTTGCCTGTAGATACATGGCAAATACCAACAAGGAAAGACATTGCTGCGTGGGAACATCTAAAGACCATTAAACTTCCAAAGTCAAAGATTAACACGACAATTGACATATTAATTGGAAATAATGTTCCTGCAGCATTAGCTCCCATTGAAGTTAAAACTGGTCCAATTGGAAGTCCCTTTGCTACAAGGACTTTACTTGGTTGGGTTGTCTGGGGCATTACAAGGAAGGGAAAAACAGTGAACTCATGTAACTATACGCTTGCAGACATCAACTTGGAGACTTTATACAGACAAAGCTTGGATTATGATTTTCCTGAAAAGGCAGCAGAAGACAAAAGGGAATGGTCGTGGGAAGACAGAAAGTTTATGAACATAATGGATGAATCTTGTATTCTGATTAATGGCCATTATCAAGTTGATCTTCCACTACGTGATGCGGAGCTTAAACTACCAAACAACAAGAAAATGGCAGAGGATAGACTCAAAGGTTTGCAGAAGAAGATGGCTCGGATACCTCAGTTTAAAGCGGATTATGTAACCTTCATACAAGACATGATTGATAAAGGATATGCAGAAGAAGTCTTAGAACAGAATGCCAAGAATGGTCAGGAATGGTACATACCACACCATGGAGTTTACCACCCAAGAAAACCAGAAAAGATCCGAGTCGTATTTGATTGTGCTGCTAAATACCTTGGAACATCACTAAATGATAACCTTTTGTCAGGGCCAAATCTGATGAACAGTTTGCAAGGAGTTTTGTTACGCTTTCGGAAGTTCTCAATTGCATTTTCCAGTGACATTGAGTGCATGTTTTATCAAGTAAAAGTACCTGACAAGCAAAGAGATTTGCTTAGATTTTTGTGGTGGCAAGATGGAGATGCAACTCAGAAGCCAAAGATCTATAGAAAAACAGTGCATTTGTTTGGAGCAGTATCATCGCCTTCATGCGCAAATTATGGATTGAGAAGAGCTGCTATGGATAATAAGAGCAATGTCAGTAAGGAAGCTGTAAATACTGTAAAGCAAGATTTTTACATGGATGATGTCCTGAAATCAACTGAGACCGTTGCTGAAGCAATCGCGTTGGTGAAAGAGTTGAAAACTGTGTGCAATGACGGAGGATTCAACCTCACGAAATGGTCTTCAAACAGGAGAGACGTATTGCAGGAAATTCCTATTGAACATCGATCAAAAGAATTAAGGAATTTGGATTTAGATTCTGCTCAGTTACCGGTAGAAAGGATGCTTGGCATTTTGTGGAATCCAGAAGAAGATGTTTTTCAGTTTCAATGCGATCTTCAGAAAATTGCGACTAACAGACGAACAATGTTGTCAATGGCGAGTTCCATTTATGACCCGTTAGGTTTCATTGCACCTCTAATCATACCAGCAAAGGAAATTCTGCAAGAGATGTGTAGGCAGAAAACTGGATGGGATGACCAGCCTGATACAGATATTTTGATGAAATGGGAACAGTGGGTCAAGAACATTGGAGACTTGAATAGATTGAAAATTGCAAGGTGCTATGTACCTGATCATTTTGGTTTGGTGGTCAAGCGAGAACTGCATGCATTTAGTGACGCTAGTGAACTGGGATATGGAATCGTAATTTACATCAGATCTATAAATCAAAAGGGAGACTTTCATTGTTCGTTGGTGTTTTCAAAGGCAAGAGTAGCTCCATTGAAAAGGATAACAATTCCAAGACTTGAATTGTCAGCTGCTACACTAGCTGTAAGACTAATCACCGTGGTGAAGAGAGAGCTTGATTTCCAGATTGACAAAATAATGTTTTGGACAGACAGTACATCAGTTCTAAAATATATCTCCAATGATAGAGCAAGGTATCACACGTTTGTTGCAAATCGTATTCAGGTAATCAGGGAAGTGACTGTTCCAGCACAATGGCGTTATGTAAGCACAAAAATAAACCCAGCTGATCTGGCATCGAGAGGTGTTTCAAAAGCACAAGAGCTGATGGGTAGTGCTTGGTTCTCCGGACCTGAATTCCTATGGCAAAATGATTCTGAATGGCCAAAGGATACATTTAATACTGCGATGGAGATTGATGATCCTGAGATAAAAGCTAGCTATGCAGTGATTGAAACAGAGGGGCACTCAGTTGTAGAAGAACTTGTGCTAAGAATATCAACATGGAAGAAGCTTAAAAGAGTTACGGCTTGGGTTTTGTTGGCAAAATTGAAATTCATGAATTTCATTCGGACAAGCTCGATCTCACATTTAAGTACAGTACATCAATTGACAAAAGAACTCTTAGAAGACAGTGAAGTTAAAATTATGAAAGCTGTTCAAGAAAAGACTTATTCTGCTGAAATAAAGGCCATTAAGAAAAATAATATGGTGTTGAAATGAAGTCCATTATTCAAGTACAATCCGGTGCTCACTAGTGATGGTTTGATAAGAATTGGTGGAAGAATTCATAATGCAGATATTTCTTATGATATGCGGCATCCTATTGTTTTACCAAAACAGTCACCTTTGGCACACCTTATTATGAGAAATGCTCATCAAAGATTAGGCCATCTGGGAAAGAATGCTATGTTAGCTAAAGTCAGAGAAAGGTACTGGATATTTGGAGCCAATCAACTAGCAAAAAGAATATCACGAGAATGCTGTATCTGCAGAAAGCACCATGCAAAACCATGTGAACAAGTTATGGCCGATCTCCCAGATTGTCGTTTAAATGCTGATGGAGCTCCTTTTGAAAATGCTGGTATGGATTATTTTGGTCCATTTCTAGTTAAAAGAGGACGATCCCAAGTAAAACGATATGGTATAATTTTCACATGTATGTCTTCAAGAGCAGTGCACCTTGAAATAGCTCATTCTTTAGAAACAGACGCATGCATTAATGCTATAAGACGATTTATGGCTAGAAGAGGACCTGTGAAAAGCATAACATCTGACAATGGTACAAATATTGTAGGGGCGGAAAAGGAGTTACGAGAGATGATCAACAAAATGAATCAAGCAAGAATGTGCAATGCACTCTGTAATTATGGGATACAGTGGCATTTTAATCCACCTTCGGCTTCACACTTTGGTGGAGTATGGGAGCGCATTATAAGATCTACGAGGAGGATCTTATTTTCCTTGATGAAAGAACAAGCTTGCAAGGCGGACGATGAAGCCCTATCTACTGTTTTCTGTGAAGCTGAGAACATATTGAATAGCCGACCTCTCACAGTTACATCAACTGATCCAAATGATTTATTACCTCAAACACCGAATATGCTGATAAATCCAAGAGGAATGACGTTAGAATCACCAGGAGTTTTTCAAAGGTCAGACACATATGCAAGACGTCGTTGGAAACATGTTCAGTATCTAATTGATATATTCTGGTCAAGATGGAAAAAAGAATACTTGAATACGCTCCAGAAACGAACCAAGTGGCAGCGGCAACGAAGAAATATTACTGTTGGAGACATTGTTCTAATTGTGGATGCGACACTACCAAGAAACAGATGGTTATTGGGAGTTGTGGAAGCTGTTTTCAGAGACAATAAAGGAAATGTACGTGTGTGCAGAGTTAGGACCAGATCAGCTGTTTTTGAAAGACCAATTGCAAAATTATGTGTCATTGTAGAAGCAAAGGACAGTGAATAATTGACTTGACTTATAATAGATAATCACTATACACGAGGAAATTTGGCAACAGTAAAATTGCTAGGGTAGCAATTAGGGGTGGGAGTGTTATTGCCAAATTTCACGTAATAGTTTGTATTAAAATATTTGGTTGTTTGTCTACATGTTTTCGGATCTGTTTGCTCGTAAACATGTTTGTTACGTGTTTACGTCGTTTCTTGTCTATTGTTTGTTGCCTTATCAGTTTTCTTGTTTTCGATGAGTTTTGTATGAGTTTTGTTATGTCAAATCCCGTGTTGCGTGTTGTTATGGGTACCTTGTAGAAGCGTAGTGCGTGCGTCCTTTTGTATGTGTCTAGAGATTTATTTTTGATTATAGTAGTGCGGCTTATCGAATAGTTTTTTGGTGGTAAGTGAAGTGCTGAAAGGCTTATAACAACCTTTTATGTAGATTGGCTAAATGGGGACATATTCGGTAAGTCTACGCTATTATAACATTTCATATTGTCTGTTTACAGTTATTTCAAGTGTCGTTATTGCTACTTTGTATGTTTCCGTGTTTGTGATGAGTTTATATTATTTATTGTAGTTAATCGATGAAATCAGATCGAATTAATGAGACCCCTTTATTTGCGGCATCTACAAGTGTGTAATTACGTTCATGCTGAACCAGTATACTTATAACATGAATGGCTTGGGAAGTACCGACCATCATGGTGATGATTTTCATGATCGTGTTGATGATCATGATGATTATGATGTTTATAGTGATCATGGACATGACAAGAATGATTATGATGTCACAGACCATAAATGATATGAGACAGACATGACAAATACCACTCACCTATGGCTTCTTGTGTGATGGGTTCTACAACAAATAAAATAAAATATAACAAATGAAATAACTAAAAAATATATATGCATCACTAAATTATATATATATATATATATATACAGTATATATATATATATATATATATATATATATATATATATATATATATATATATATATATATATATATATATATATATATATATATATATATATATATATATATATATATATATATATATATATCATTTTGCTTCAGAATATTACCTTACTCTGTTTACACTTGTGGAAAATTCAGGATGCAAGTCAAAGGCAATTATTCAACAACTAACATTGCCTAAACATTAAGCAAACATGCTAAAGAAACTGGGTCATTTCAAGTCCTCTGTCTTTCTCTTGAACTCTTGAACAAAATCCAGTATTTTATACTAGGAAGTCTTACTCCAGGCTAAACAAACTGACATGAATAAAATAGACATGCTAATTCAGTGGGGCCGAGGGGCAATGACTCGATGTACACCAAGTATCTCCATATATATGACAAATTGTTCAAGAATATAACATAGCAACTACAAAAACAGATAAAGATCTAAGTTTGGGAATGCAAAATTATGGGTCAAAGAAATCACTGCTTAACTATTATCGTTACTCTATCAAATACAATCCAATAATC
The DNA here is from genome assembly GCA_964019165.1 of Mastigias papua. Taxonomy (NCBI): domain Eukaryota; kingdom Metazoa; phylum Cnidaria; class Scyphozoa; order Rhizostomeae; family Mastigiidae; genus Mastigias; species Mastigias papua. The sequence goes on from OZ025271.1 coordinate 12,830,880, forward strand.
ATAGAATACAAATAGCAATATGCACAAGAAAATATCTATTTCACTATTATAACCTTATAATATTTCACTATTATAACCTTATAATATTTCACTATTATAACCTTATAATATTTCACTATTATAACCTTATAATATTTCACTATTATAACCTTATAATATTTCACTATTATAACCTTATAATATTTCACTATTATAACCTTATAATATTTCACTATTATAACCTTATAAGTTTTTGTGAAATTCTGAGCATGCATATAACTTTGTGGAAGTGCTATAATCAAACTGAAACTGAATGATGTCTTATTGTTGCTGCAAATCCTCATCACACACGGGCTGAAAATAAACTAAAGTTTAGTCAAAATACTGGCTATCTTTCAATCCTTCAGCAGGTGTTCCTTCATAAGACTTTACAATTTCATGAAATATGACACAAAAAGCTGTAGGTATAAGTAAAAACAATTTGTCATTCAAGATGTCCTCTGAAAAAAACAAAGTAATAATGAAAACAGGAAACAAAGGAATACATACTTTGACCTCTCTGCTCTTCAAAGGTCTTAAATTTGTCCTCCATCACTAAAATCGAAAACAAACCAAGATAACCAAAATGATAACAAGCCAATCAAATTCATGGCTAACTGCAATTGATTGGCAATTGTTGGCTCCATCGAGTATTTATTTCTTATACAAAAATAAGTGGGACCATAGTAAACGCTTCTGTTGTTGAGGAAAAGTTACTGAAAAATATTGCATCTGACATGAGGTATGAACCGTACAATGATACCAAAATTGTCTCGTTACTTCATTCATTCAATCGATACAACTACAGGCCTTTCAATGAGTAGATTAGACGTGCGCTGCCAATCGCACGCTTGGGATGTGCTAAACATTAAATTGTTAGAGCTTTCTTTAGTACTTGGATGTATATTTTTCATAAAGCTGGCATGAGCCACAAATCGAGCGCATGAACTGAGCTGGATGTGTGCCTACCCGCTCATGCGTGATTATGCGCGTCTCATTGAAAGGCTTGCGAATAATACGCATACATTTCAAACATCTGTGGATTGGAAAAATAGAATAACCTGGATTTGAGTTTAACAATCTAGTTGAAATGTAACAACACATTTGCATACCACTGACAACTTCATCAAAGAAATATACGTAAATATTGTAATATCATCATGAGATCATAGCTAGGACACAACAAATCAGTCAAAATCCTGTAAGAAAAGTTTACTTTCATCCATCAGTGAGCTGAGGTTTTGTCTATAGGCCCATTGACAGATTCTGTGGGGCAAAAGGGAATATGGAAAATACATGACCCCTGATGCTGTCTTTCACAAATTTTAGGTATTCAATATACCAAAGAAGATCAAAGCAAGTACATAGACTTGTACGGAAAGATGAGGTCACTATAAAAGGGTGAGAATGGGGTGCTTGAGTAGACAATGAAACAGCCCCAGTTGGGTAGCACAAAGTGCAGAGTCAAAGCTATCAGGACAAAAGAGAGGAGGGATCAATATGAGATATAATTGCTATTTAAATCAACTGATTCACAGCATGAAATTATACAATCTGATACAATCTGATCAAATTTGATACAATCTAATTGAACCTGACACGATCCGATCGAATCTGATACAGTATCATGGAATCTCATACAATCTGATTGGACCCGATACAATCTGATAGAATGAGAATGACACGACAAAAACCTGCAAATTGCCAGTAGGAGAAACATCAACTGGGGCGCATTGGCCTGAACAGGATACAATGTTGATGGGATAAACCTGGAAGTTGGGTGTAAGTGAGCAGGAGACTGACTCATTCTTCTATACTCCATTGCTATTATTCAACGGAATTGGAGCAATTCCAAATGGAAAGTAAATAGATGTGAAAGACAATCTAACACTGCGATTAAAAAATAGCAAAACATTCAGTACTTTTCATACCTTGCATTCTTCCTTCCATCCTCAATATCCATTCATTGTGGATTCGCTTTTCTTTATCATAATTTTTCTTCAATACACTATATTCTGTTGTTGTCATTTTAGCATTTATTATCTGGTCGATCTCACTTTCAGCAACAGTTCCGAATAGATTACTTGCAATGTCTTTAATTTCAGATGATACATTAACAAAGTCAATGGAAGGGACGGAAGTACTTGAAGGATGGCCGTAAAATTCGTTTCTGATCTCACGAAGGCGATCTACTCTTTCACCATCATTCAATGGATGAATTCTCTTGTTCTTTGACCGGCATTTGTCGATGAGCTTGAGGTCAGAATACAGGAACAAAAAGAACAATACTGTAGGATCCCATGAATCACTCTTGCCTGCAAGTAGGTTTTGCTGCATAACGGGACTACGGAGATCTCCGTTCTTGTTTTTTGCACTAGCAGGTATTGCATTCACTACATCCTGGCCACTGTTTGCATCATCTGCCCATGGTTTGGTTGGGAATTTAGCATTCCACTTTGTTTTGAAAAGTGTCCTTAGATGTTTGGGTATGATCTCTATTATCATCTTCACCAGTTTGACAAAGTTTTCTTGCTCTGACGTTAAATCCATGATTAACACAATCCTTGAAAGACAGAAATAGTCTATAAAACATCTATGAAAAAGGTATATCAAATGCATAATTGTGTTTAACATGTTTCTTACTAGTGTATGATACATAAAATATGGTATGGAAATTTGTTGTATAAAACTGTAAGAATCAATAACAGCTTTTATCATCAATCTTATAAACACCATAACTAGACCTCCTCACATCTATACCAATGTTGAGCCTACTGTGAGTGAATCAAATCAAGTCATGCCTCTAGATTACTTATGAACTCTCAGTTATGTGATATGACTTTCTCATATCAAGAATACAACTTCTTCATACAACTTACTTCTGAAGAATGCCTCAATTAATGAACAATAAAGAATGTGTCTAATTTTGGGTTTCATAATTTGACTATTCAGTGTAGATCTAGGGGAGGAAACTTGAGGGGCTGAGGACGGCTCACCCAAACCCCTTATACTCTAACAGAATACATACAAAATGCATCAAAAACAGCGTCAATCACTGACAATGTTCGTTTGAGATTTGCAGCAAAGCTCTCTTAACTATAGAAGAGTTGATGCATAAAATCACATGCAGTAAATGTACTTGTGGCTATCTTTCGATAAGTTCCTAATTTGCAATGTTTAATAGAATGAAGGTGCTTTAAACATTTGGAATTCGGGACCTATCTGATCCAGGGGTGGACTTTGCATATGTTGGGTGCGACAGTCAAATGCTCTTCGTTTACTCAGTAAATTACTATTTCATTACAGTGAAATATAGGAACTGCATAGAGCAGACAAATATTCAGGTGAATATTGTCTACCCATAGGAGTAAACTATGCACATAAATACTCTCAACACTATGGCAAGTTGCATTCATATGAAGATATCCTAAGAGCTATTTAGGCTGCTGACAAACATATGAATGATGTCATCAATCCTTACCTGTCTAGAATACACGTATTTCTATATTTAGAACGGGTGTTTAACTATAGTCTGTAAGTGTGCGGTCCCTAAATCTTCCCCAGTTAAACAACGGTGCACACCTTCACTTTCACTATATCAAATGCAATATCAAGCTTCACTGTCAAGTCCAGGGATGGTGCCCCGAATTTATAGCTAGCAGGAAGGGCTGAAATACTTTGTGTATTGATGTAGGGCAACACACCACAGCTGGAACTAACAGGGGGAAATGCTTTTCAAATTTCATCCCCTAGAATAAAAAGGCATCTCGGAAGATTTGCATTAGAGAGGAAATAAGACCTTAAATAGAAAACATAGGGTACCCAGGCCACCTATGGAAAGGCTTTCCGATATATCAATATCAAAAAATACTTCCTTAAGAATTAACAGAACAGTAAAAGAGCCCTATAAATGCTAATGAAAACCGGTTGAGGAAAGGAGGTACTTTAAAGTTGATCTAGCAGTCTCTGACAATTTCGCATCGTCCATAGTTGTAGCAAATAACATCATCACATTCTCTAAACCTTCATACACATATAATTACCATAATGATTCGATTAAGCCCCCGGGGCTGTCTTGTTAGAAACGATTTTGTGAGTGTGGGCTTATTCGAGGGGGGCCTATTAAATTTAGAATTCCTTAGTTCTACCAAGGAGAATACCTTATGTAATTTCTCAATATAAACTATTTTTCATTAGTAGGTAAATCATTATTCCTTCCCACAGAACAATACAGATCTCTAATACTTCACCCAATAAAACGTGCTCAATGGTTATACCTTACAGCTAGCGCTGCCATTGTACAACATTCCTGTTTTCGTTAATACCATTGGTAAGCATTAAATTGTTGTTTTCCAACGTTGAAAAGGAATTTCTCTATCTATATGGCATGGTCTGGCACTGACGGAAGAGTATTGACTCAAAAGTTATGTCCTTCCACATCCCCCAAACAACCGTGCTCGGTCTGTCCCTGAACAAAGCATGTATATGGAAAAGACAAACTGACATTTGGATGTAATGTATATCTGACAACAGTATGCAACCGCTGATAATTTTGAACCACTTGCAACAAAACACTCGCTATGTCTATATGAAGCATTGAATAGTTCTATTGATAGTTGGCTGTGCAATGACTGTGCAGGAATAGTTAAATAACCAATCAGAGCTCAATGTCACGTGATTTCAATTGCTGTAGTGTTATAGTGTCCGTATATCATTCGAATCTATCAGTTCAATATTGAAACACACCCACCCCTCCCTCTTAAATCATAGCAACCCTAACCTTCATATGCACAAGATTTAATCTAAGAACGGTCGTTCCAGTGGCAAAACCAAACCATGAAAAATGACATGTAGCCATCAATTCTATATCCCTATTGTTACTAAATGATGGTATCACAGAGGTGGGGAAGTGAGGTCCTTTATTACAAAGTGAAGACTTTTAGGGGGCTAAGATTATTTCCAATGATATTGTAAACAGGTATTAAACAACCGTTCAAAAGAAGCTGCAAGAATGTTGAAATGATAACACTGAAAAAATGTCAATATCATCTATTTAGCCTCATAATATTACTTTCTGTTCATTTTCATTGTTGTTTCTTCATGATAAAGTCAAATCATTTTAGATAACTTAAACTTAAATCGTCTTAACAAAATAATGATAATCCCAATTAATAAAGCCAATAAATCCTAATAAATAAAGCTAACAAAAGAGATGCTAACAACCTCGATAATAAACAGGAGATCATTCATAACATAACTTGTTCACGCAGTTAAACAACATATATCATAGAGACAAACATTTTCCTCATACATAACCCATTTTGATCGATAACTTTTGTCATCAATCCGGATTGCAGAGTGAGGCCTTTCGCAAAGAGATATCAAGTACCCACGAGCAAAAGATCACGTGTACAAGTGTGCAAATGGTTTCAGGTGTGTACTTTAAGTACGTATACACGTGACTTATTGGCCTACGCGCTTTTCAAAATAAGACCATTTCAGTTATCTTTGTTGTTTTCTAACTTCGAAAAGCCTATCAACAAGATGCACGTCAATGGTTTCTTTATTATTTGAAAGCTCGCAAATGTTTAAATTAACCAACCGAACCACGCCCTATCGCCTTGTAACACCCTGTCACGCCCATACTTTGTGTACAATAACAATCAATCTTTAGTGTGCAGTCGCCAAACTCTGCAGTTTGTGCATCAAATAAACCGAAATAAACTTCTTACTGCATATGCCATGGCCTGATATTTCTCACCGAACAATCCTTCAATTGGTTAACCCCATGCACGTTGGGGTCATTCAATTAGTACGTACGCTCTAAATTGGCTAAAATTTGACACCCCTCCCCCCTCGTACGCACACGTACGCTTGATACTCACCCCCCCTTTTTGCGTACGTACTCTTGGTTGTTTGACCCCCCCCCCCCGCCCATCTCTTACAGAATGTTTCTAGGCATCTAAAACCACGGAGAAAGACTTTTTAAGCTTTCACGAGACATTAAAATGATCACTTCAAATGTATTTCATGAACATTCTGTAGTGCTGTTCAAACAAATGGCCACATAGGGTATAATATGGCGCCACAATGGCCTGGTAGTTTGACGGAACCCGAGAGGGCTAGGTAATATGGGGCTTTCAAATATACATATCTCATCGCATGTTTCCTATCTGGCACGCTAGGCAACGGCGAAAAACTGGGTGTTCAGCCTTGTAAATGCCACTAGTAAATGCCGCTATTACAATGGGAAAAATATCGCTAGGTTTCAGTTTATTCAAAATTCCTATGGGCCACATTGTCGGATTCGGCCTGAGGGCCATAAGCTTGACACCCCTGTACTAGAAGTAATTTCACCTGAATACGTACTTCATTAATTAACTGTTGCAGGATATATGCAAAAAGCTGATAATTTTTTGCTTTGCGTACGTACTTCATGTGTCAACCCCCCCTCCCCCCTTGTACGCATTCGTACGCATTTGCTTGACCCCCCTCCCCCCCTTCGTGCGTACGTACTAAATGAATGACCCCGTTAAGAGGTTGAAACTCTACATGTACCTAATGCATAAAACTAATAAAGATATTTTACGTCATCAACTAATACTATGATCACATTTGTATATGGAAGCACAATACAACCACAATACTCGTAAATTACTTGTATACACTTACTAGCATATATTCCAATGAATCTCCTGTCTGGTAATACTTTGATAACTTGCCTTTTATAGGTTTATATTTACGATTCTTAACTAAAATACATTCCCGTCAAGTGCTGTTTGTTTTGTCTTCACGCCTAAAGAATGATGACGCCATGATGCCTTCGCTTCCCAGAAGACAAAACGGCTTAACATACAATCGTATCCTAACATCACTTCCCAGTATCAATCGATCAACGTCATCATAAATTTAAACGCTATTGCGATTAACCCCACAGAAACACAAACGAAATCAGATTGACAACGTTGTACTTACCACTAAAGACGTAACAACCTTCACCCAAGTAACAAACAACTATAACTTGCTCGCAACAAGGAAATTCGCAGACACGGAAGCACAAGAGCGTAACAAGCAAACAAAACAACGAATACAAATGTACACAAAGGGAATTGTCTCAAATCATGTGATCTGTCTCCATGCATGATATCCATTCACAATACGTAGGTAATTTCCCCTGAAAACTCACACACCCACACGTGCTTACTGAGTTATTCTGGCAAGCAAAGTTTAATACACAAACGTCCGTTAACGGCCTCCAACCCCCTAAACTTTCTGTTCAATGAACAGACATCAGTAAGAACATACAAAAAAGGGAAAGTGGATCGTAGCACGTGATCACTAGTAGATGATCACCGATTGATCACTTATCGGTTTATTATGAGTAACTAACATGGAAATCATTGAACGGTGAATGTCTCCTCCGCATCACTGATAACAACAAACAACCAAGCAACATAAAATGACAATACTTCTTTTCTTTAAATCCAAACAAAAGACTCAAATGACTCCAGTTTAATGTTCCAAATCCCTATTATTTGTTTTCTTTTATGTAATGAATAGAGATTTGTGTTTGAGTCTCCCGATTTCTTTAACTCCATTAGGAAGGATCCATTTGTAAGTAATCGTATCTTTCAAATTAAGAGATGATTTTATCAGTATGGAATTCTAAGCAAATTGCTCTCTGTTCAATAAGGTTGCTATTTATGCCAAAAACATATCGATTCAACTTGTGTTAATGTAAATAGTAAACTTAGGCCAAATGATTCGATTTTCCATTCGATTTCGTTTGGCCTCAAAGTCGAGCATTGTCGAATATGTCCAGCAAGATTATTTGAGTTTTTGCTCGACTTTAAACTCCACTTCTGCGTTTTGTTGGCGTCTACAAGCTGACAAATATTTTGCATAGAAGATATTTTCCCGCTATAGGACACACCATATCACATACTTTCATTAAGTATTCAACTTTTTCACTGGATTTCTCCCTCAACAGAACCTCAGATGGGAAATCAAGTCATCTTCACACAGCTTCTAAAGCACCAAGTTTGCAATTCATAGCATTTTGCTAGATAGGTCCTTTGTGAAAATTGTGAAATTAAAATGTGTCCACATTGGGTCACACATACGTTCTGGGTATTTAGGACAGAGCATTATGTGTTAGCAAGTCCTTTATCAATCGGTTCTGTTACAAATTATAGCTTTCACTATCTACGCTTTTAATGCCACTTCATAATAAAACCATAGCAGACAGGGGGTCCTAAAGAAAAGACGTTTAAGTTGCTCTAGGGGCATCGCAGATTGTCTGTTCGACCCCATCTATAAGAATGAATCAGTAGTTGCTTGTGGAGAGGTGCCATGCCCCATCCATTGAGAACAACACTTCGATTGCAAAACTTTCCATTATGCTCTTTATGTATGGGCTTATTTGAGTAAAGAGTTTTTTCCGAATTCGAGGGGGCAGAGCTATTATCTAAAAATATTGTCTGGCAGTAATTCTGGTTAATGGATAGAATATGATGTCATAGATTTTTGCACCTGAAAAGACGTTGTTCGCAAGGAATGTAGCTATCATATGTCAATATGGAATTGAGGGGGTGAGATCACTCCTGTCGCCCTTTGCTCAGCACAAGCCAACTAATGTTGTCTCTATTTGCTTTTGTTTATTTATGTTTACCTCTTATTATCAAAAGCCTTTGACATAGACAATGGAAGGAAAGCACTCATTGCGTCACTATGGTAGTAACTCCTATTCTCCAAAGTATTAAAAGAACAGTTAAAATTTCGGCATTAGTCTTTACCAACATCCATGCTATCATGTGGGATGGGGGCTTATTCGAGGGGGCTTATTAAAAATTTGAAGTTGTAGCATGGCGGCATATTCGAGGACGGGGGTTACTCGATTATTTACAATATCTAGCATCTACACGTAAACGCATTGCCAAATGACTGAAAAATCATCAAATATTCCCCCGTCGCATAAGATGAAACTCAAGACCATGATTGCATAGTCAATAACACATAGCTTGTTACTTTGCTACAATTCTACGTCATAATTATATTAGACCTTCTCTGTGTAAATTTTACCACTATTTCTTTTGTAAATATCAAGACAAGTTTTTAATATGATCCCCAACACTAGTAGGGGCTATGGGGGCCCGATCAGTTCAAAAATATAGTGAATTAATAAAAATAGTTGCAATTAATAAAAGACTATATAATTAATTATTGCATGTATACTGAATTAATAATTGCATGTGTACGTAATTACTAACTACAATATTAATTATTAAGCATACACAGAATTAATTATTGGACATACACAGAATTAATTATTGGACATACTCTGAATTAAAGGGCACATCCCAAGTTGCAATGCTTTCATTTTGGCGCGAAATTCAAATCACATTTTACAGCGTGACACTGCGTTAAAGTTTCTCAGATATGGAAAATAACAACGCTTCGGAGGTTAGGCGGATCGCACAGGAAGCAATAAGAAATATCACAGAACTTTCGCAACTAGTAAGTGCGGGAAGCAGCTCGGGTAATGAGGAAAACTTTTCAGCTCCTGCAACAGCATCAATGTCTTCTAGAGCTGACCAACGATCCTCAAATGGACGTTTTAGGCCATATGAAAGACCAAACCACGTTTCAGAATTACGGCTGCGATTCCCAACAACTGCAGGGTCATTTGGAAGAGGACGTGCTGGTCAAAATAGGATAGGAGTGCGTGGACGTGGAGTTGGTGGAGGTAGGCCTTTTGCTTCAGCAACAGTGACGCGAGATATAGTCATACTTCTCGCAAACGAAAACACCATACCGTCGCGGCATGAGAAAGCACAGCTTGAAAAAGATGGCCGGATTGTGACTGGTATGGACATTGACAGAGGATGGAATGAAGAAATGTTAAGACATGAACTTCAATTAGTCTTACCAATAGGTTTTAAAAATGTTCCTTTTCAAATAATGAAGAACTGTCACGGCAGTATAATACCACCAAACATTCCAAATGGTCGCAAAATTGATGCAGCCCTACTGCTAAGGTCCATTGCCCCAACTGGATGCATCTATGTTCAATTGATGGATGACCCACTTCCTGACGACATTCTAGAGATAACTACACTTTCACCAACAATTGAGCAAACTATTGATGAAAATGAAGCTACTGTAGCAGCAACTTCCAGACAAAAAGATGCTGCTTCATTTGTCATACCTATCTTGGACAGTGCTCCATCTGACCTGGCTGACCCAGTAGAAATTCTTAAATTTCTTCAAAACAATGTTGTGACTGGACGCCCTCTGGAAGTCAGTTCTATAGACAGCATACCAGAAGGCGAAACCAATTACATCACAGTTAATAGAGAAGACATCCTTAGAAGTACTTTTGATGAGCTGACATACATTCACAATCCCAGAAATACATTCCAAGTTGACTTTATGGGGGAGGACTGCATTGATCTTGGGGGGCCAAGAAAAGAATGGATTAGACTTATGAACCAACATATTAAGAAGAAATATTTTGAAAATGGGCTAAGACCATTATTGTCCAATGAGTATTTCTATGTAGGGTTGATGTTTTCTATCGCAATGCTGCAAAATGGACAGCTACCATCATTTCTCAGTGAAGCTGTGCTCCAAGATTTAATATCAGTTAAAGCAAATGATGCTTGTATTGCTCAAATGCAACTTGGAATGGAATCACTCGGAATGCATTCAGCCCTTTGCAAATTCCCTCAATTAGCATTTCTTCTAAGGCCAGGAGGGCAAAACTAATCCTTGACTGTTCAAAAGCTATTACAGCTTATCAAGCCATGCTTTTCCGAACAAGGATCAAATGCTTTGCACTTTGAGAGAGAAGCATACCAGATGTTTGTTAAATATGCAAGGGAAGTGGCAGCTAATAGGAGAAAATCAGGAACTGTTGCAATTACATTAAACCATATCCTACAGTTCACAACGGGGGCATCTGAGGAACCAATCCTTGGCTTTATTCTATATGTTATTTGCTTAATAAAGATGCAAAAAATGTTCTGTTTTAGCTATTGCTGGTATTATGCCCTGTTAGAGCGAATTTTGCTACACTATGTTCTGTTCCAACTATTGCTAACTTGTTTTGTTATTCTGTTACCATGAGAATGTTATGTTTCCAATATTTTTCCTCTTGGGTGGAGCTTTGATTTCTTCATTTATGCTATTAAATGTTGAAATTCACTTTGGTTGCAAATAATATACACAAATTAGTGTCATAATCAAGTGGTTATCAATCCATTGAAGCCAAGCACTGCAAATAGGTGTCAACTCCCTGGTTGTTATCCATTTGAAGAGGATCTGGGAACATTTCTGTATTTAGGGGAGAGATTGGGTCTATGCTAACCTGGTAAGCATCATTGTCTAAAAATGGACCTTCAGGGTCAATGCCAAAGCTTTCTGGTTCCTCTATTGCTGAATGTGTAGAGTTGATATTTTCAAGGATGCCTTTTTCCCAAAGCTGTAAGGGGGACATGTTTCCTTCTGTAAAAACCGGGTGATTGTTCATTTGTGCGACAAATTCCTGTAAAGAGCTGTTAATGCGTGGTAGGAAGACAAAGTGTAGGCAAAACAAATGAGTGTCATCCAATGGATCCAGAATTCCTCGTCTCTCCATGTTTTCAAACAGTTTAGCATAGAAAACCAATACCCCACTGTACACATCACGGTGGGTCCTTTCAACGCGGCAGTTGTGAACTGAAGAGCCTGTTATGATACTTCCCCTGCCAGCACCACGGTTTTCAATCATATAACTGGCAACCAAATAATTCTCCATGCCATAGTCGGATCTGACCCGAGATGGCAGCCCCCATTTAATAACGCCATCTTCAAATAAACTAAGAACAGTCTCAGCTTTATTATTATTGGCGCAATGACAATATATCAGGAGTCGTTTTTTCCCATCAATGCACACGTGCAATATAAACTTCCAGCGAATTAGCTTATGTGTTGAATCGATATGCCATAAGCTGTTTGGGGCTGGAACGAAATACTTCCTCCTATGAATAACAAGCCTCCAGCGTAATGCTGTTCCCACAGGGTCAACTCTGCGAATGGATTCGCTGACTCACCGCCGCTGAATTTTCAAGCCCCTGCTTCTTAGAGCACCTAGAAACCTTCTTCTTCCCAGATTTGGTGTTACAATAGTATTTCCATTGCTGTTTGAAAGAGCCAGGTATATCGAGTCTAGCTCTTCGTTTGAAATGTCACTATAACTTTGCTCTTCCATTTCAAATTCTATACGTCGACGTTGAATGGTGGAAATGCTAACATGTAGCAATTTGGCAATTTTCTGCCATGAAAAATGCAATGATCGGAGATGCTCTAATTGTTCTCTTGTGATTGCCAACAGAGGGCGACCAATAATGTTATCTTCACTTGGCCTGTTTTGCGTATAATATGCAGTATCCGAAGTTGCATCTTCATCTCTCTCAACAATTGTTGATAAAATTTCAAGTATTCCTTGAACATTCTTTTTCAAATCGATGAGCCTTCCTCTCAAATTCATATTAAGCCAATCAATCTCTGCAGGGTTTGATATTGACATATCTTCCACTAGCAGAGCCAAAGTTGACGGTGCATCGATAAGCCTTTCTTGGGCATCGATCAAGTCATTTCTGCATATATTTTGAAACGGATCTTCGGAAATAAATATCCTCAGAACTGAACTGAGAGTTCTAAGGAACAAAGAAAGCCCCCTTTCATTTCTTTCTCTCAATATACGGCGTCTTTGCCTTGGCATAACTTTCGAGTACAAGAAAATTATTGCATTAGGCCGTTGCAAAAATGTGATTTGAATTTCGCGCCAAAAGCAAAAGCATTGTATCTTGGGATTTGCCCTTTAATTCAGAGCATGACCAATAATTAATTCTGTGTATGTCCAATAATTAATTCAGTGTATCTCCAATAATTAATTCTGTGTATGCTTAATAATTATTGTTGCAGTTATTAATCACGCACACATGCAATTATTAATTCATTATATATGCAATAATTAATTATATAGTCTTTTATTAATTGCAACTATTTTTATTAATTCACTATATTTTTGAACTGATCGGGCCCCCATAAGGGGCCCTTTAAAAATAATAGTTGATCATCTGATTATGGGCTAAATCGGATGGTATGATCTACTGAAGAGGCCACAATGTGAAAAAGAATGAAATGACTAAAATATTGTCGGGAACATTAGAAGAGCATTGAGAAGTGTCAGATAACACCTGTTTCTGTTGCTTAAGCCTGTTTTTTAAGCCTGGTTTCCATTAAATCGTAGAACGATCGGGGACAGTCTGCGTCAGTCTGCGACAGTCTGCGATGTGCTCCAGATCCTTCCCGATTTAATGGAAACACTTGCTTGCGATCCTTACGATTGTCTGGGACCGTCTGCGATCACAGATCGTAATGGTCGGGAAAGTTGAACCAAGTTCAACTTTCCCGATCATTACGACAGTCCCGATCCTTCCCGATCCAAAAAAAAGTTAATGGAAACACACATCGCAGACACTCTGCGATCATCGCAGACGTTCCTTTGTTTAATTTTGCTCACGTGAACCAGATTAGCCAATTAGAGAATATCTGATTCCCGCCCTCTGATTCGGGGTCAGGTCAAAGTTAAAAACAGCCTTTTTGAGCTTGAAAAGGATCATGGTCGCAGACAATCGCAGACAGTTGCCGATCTATGGAAACATGTCTCTGCTGGAAAATGGAAGATGAGATCGCAGACTGACGCAGACTGTCCCCGATCGTTCTACGATTTAATGGAAACCAGGCTTAAGTAAGAAGGGAGATTCGGAGTTGCTCTATCTAGGAAATCGCGTTGTGCTCAAGGAAAAGGGGGAAGCTGCCCTACTAAACATTCAAATGCCACAAAATTAACCATAGCTTTAGTAATAGCATAAGCATTGCATTCATCGTTTTATTCCTTAATATTTTCATTTTATATGCATTTTCATGCAACTTCAAATAGCTCTAAGTGAAGTTATCAACGCTAACTGGAGGGTCGCATCGTAGCGTTTGAATCAAAACATGATGGCCTATTCACCGTTTTATAACTTTTGACGTTAAAAACTGACATACTATGCAAGTAATACCTCGATGAACTGTACCTTTCAAACAATGCAACTTACCTGATAAGAATTTATCGCGGAAATGTAGAGTCTCCTGACAAAACGCTCAAGTTCAACTAACAACTCGACATTCAACGAGTGTGGTTCAGCTCGAGACCATGCAAATAGGCGCTCTACGAAGAGCCATGCAAATAGGTGCTACCATGCAAATAGGTGCGCAGCGGGTAGCCACTTAAACAGAAATAGTCATTCGATACTTTAACGTCTGATGAGAACTACTTATCGCCTTAAGATACAACGGGGGTACAACATATACACCACTACACATAAACACAACACGCCGTTCGCGCAACGATAAGAGGACTGATTAGGCCTGTAAACCGTGGAATGAATCACACGTACTTTATGCAACTTCCATTATGGTTTACTCAAATTCACTACACAACTGTGACTACCTTGTGTACAGACACTGGACTGTTTCTCGATCAGAAGAGATACGCAACGCCGTAGCACGATATAAGCAATAGACCGTGTACTCTTTATGTCCTCGTAGGCCGTGCACTCGTTCTCTCCCAAAACGCACTGACGACTGACTAAGTCTAGAAACCTTCACCATTATTCTCTTCCCTCAGGTTCTATGATATTTACTAATAAAATCGATCACTCTGAGTACTCAGGGGCAAACTTCGCAATACTATTTATTTCGCTTAAAGAGGTCTTCTTTTGTATAGTAAACTAGGACCTATCATGCAAATAAGTGCTGTGGGTGAAAAGTAGTTCAATTGCAGTCGCCTTTCACATTAATCGATGTTTTCTAATATAATCAACCACTAGGAGTGTTTTAAAGCAAAACCGGGAATATTTTTAATTTCAGTTACGTAAAGAGACATATGTTATAGCAACACGCCCTAGCAATAACGCTACAGGAACGAAAGAAGAGGTGACGTAATGCTTACGTCAAATGCGACTTCACGAACAAGAGCTTTTTATTGCCATATTTGGATTATTTATTTTTAAAGGTAGACTGCAAAATATATATATGTAGTAGCAGTAAGTAAGGCAGGGGTCGAATCTGTTTTGTCGAGACGAAGACGAGGACGAATCAAGCCGAAGTATTGAAGAGCCGAGCTCGACGAAGAACTGCTAGTTTAGAAGTTTAGTTCAAGATTTTATGTACAATTGCCGTACCGTGGTTTCAAGTTTAAAGACAAGCATTTTGCTGTTATAAAGCCGAGTTGTTTTTGAGTGAAGTCTACTGAAAGCCTTGCCAAGTTTCAAGGTCGTAAGTTTATATTGTTGTTCCTAATTCTTTTGCGATTTTGTATAGAGACGAACTCACGCGTTATATCACACGAAAGACTGTGATTTAACATATTGGTGCCCCGTGTGAGGATCTTTGTGGAATATTCAAGAAGAAACTGTTTTATTTTAGCTTCTTTTGCAATTATTATCGTTGTATCGAAGAGCGAGTACTTTTGACTGCGTGGTTCCGCTCTTGTTCGGTTTAGTCTGTGGAGAACAATAGTACTGCTTATACTCATTACGTCACTTACCATCCTCAGAGTGGTGGTATTCACAGAATCTCGTAGCTGTTGTTGTTTGTTTGCGCTGCATTTAATCGCATTATCATATATATTCGTACATTGTATTCCTTGAATAATGGCTGAAATCGCTGAAACCGTGAATAATCTTCAGTCACAATTGACTGCCGTTCAAGCCGCAATTGAGGGTAACTCGCAAGCTAGTATGTTTAAGCCAAGGCCATTTACAGGTACCCTCAGCGAAGATGTCAATGAATGGCTAGCAAAATTCGATCGTTTCGCTAAATTTTATAACTGGACTAACGCAAAAAAACTCGGTGCCGTTGTGTTATTGTTCGAGGGCCCTGCATTATCGTGGTTCCAAACCCTCTCCGAGGAAACAACTAACAATTTTAATGACTTAGTGGAAGCACTTAAGGGCCGATTTGGCGCATCCAACATGGATTTTATTCTTAGGCAGGAGCTCTATGCCAGAAGACAGGGACCTGTAGAACCCTTAGCTAACTATACAGAAGACATAATTAAGCGTTGCCAGCGCCTTGCCCTCAATGATAATGAACTAATGAATATTTTCATTAATGGCCTCAACCCGGACTTGAAATCCCATGTCGTCCTTAACCAGCCTACATCATTTTCAGAAGCTGAAAAGCTTGCCCGGCTCCGTGAAGCGGTATCTAAAACGTCAGGGATAAATTCTGTAACGGCCTCAAATCAGTCTGCACAGGACCAAAGGATCAAGGAGCTTGAGGGGCAAGTAAAGCTGCTCATGTCTTTAGCCACTCCCCAGTCGTCATCTAAGTCTACCTCTTTGAGTTGCATTGCAAGTGATAACTCTGAATATTACCAAGGTAATGACAATAGTAGCGAAATCTACCAAGCTAAAGTTGATATAATTGCCGCTATTCAGAATTCCACTAATAATAATGCACGCCCAATTCGAAATCAGTTTCAGCCGCGTGGCCGCAATTTGCGCACGACCGACGGCCAGCCTGTCTGTAATTTTTGTTATTGTGTAGGTCACGTTGCCCGCTACTGCCCGCATAGAAATGGCAACTATCAAACTCCACAACCACGCTTTGGGCCTCAGTCCCAGCAGCCGCAGACTAGGTTTCAGTCACGATCGCAGCCTCGTTTCCAACCGCAACCTCAATCTATGCAAAATTTAAACGGGAACGGACCTTCCAATTGGGGAAATTGAAGGTCCAAAGCGTCAGCAAATCCCCACCCATCAAAGATGCCAACACCGATAATAACTGGAGGGAAGATCCCTTTGACGAAACGGAATCTAGGCCGCCTTATGTACCCTTGCCCAGTAAAAAGTCTCCTGTGGTAACTGAGGACATACCTGCTATTGAATCAGACATAATCAACGATAAACAAAGTTTTTCAAATGTCTCTATTTTTGGAAAAATCAAGAAGCAAGACGTTCGCCTTTTAGTTGATACAGGTGCTGCGATCAGTGTTGTCAGTGAACAATTTTATAAAGATAATTTACGCTTCGATGTCTCCTTAAGAAACAATAATTCGATCGATAACATTAAAACTGCTGACGGGCATACAACCCCGGTCATAGGCTTTGTTCAATTCGTTGTAGCCATAGGCGACCAAGACTATAACTGTGGTGCCTCCGTTGTACCCAATCTAGCTTACCAGGTGGTTCTTGGGCGTGATTTCCTGCACAAAAATGGCGCAATTACTGATGTTCCAAATGAAACTGTTACGTTTACATCTAATAATACCGTCGCATTTGCCGGGGACTCTCATGATTTATTCGCTGTAGATGTCTGCGTTGCAAGCACATATGTAGTTGAAGGCCACTGTGAAGTCATTTTACCCGCGTATTTAGCTAAGCCAGTAGGCCCTATCGTTGGTTTAATAGAATCCAACCAAAGCTTGTCTGACACTTATCACTTAGCAGCTGCTTCTGCCCTAGCTTTGCCAGATGATGACAATCGAGTTATTTTTCGACTAATAAATCCAACCGACCAGCCTGTTTTGTTACACAAAGGAACGTCTATTGGTACATTCTCTACCTTAAGTAAGACAGATCAAATCGTGCTGCCCGTTTCTGATCCCATTGTTTCTGCGGTTGAAAATGTTTCTGTAGCAGCTAAGCAAGGATCTACATCTCGATTTAAAGGTTTGCCAAGCCCTAACCTAACATCTGCGGAGAACAGGTGCCTAAATTTGCTTTTGGACCAATACTCTGACATATTTGCTTCATCAAGCTCTGATTTAGGCCGCACATCCATAATAAGACATAAAATTGACACAGGAGATGCTAGGCCCATTAAACAGCCGCCTTATCGGGTATCCCAGACACAAAAAGCGGAAATAGAAAACCAAATCGAAACCATGCTTAGCCAAGATGTCATCAAAGTTTCTACTAGCCCCTGGAGTTCTCCTGTCGTCCTAGTAAAGAAAAAGGATGGAACTATGCGCTTTTGCGTCGATTATCGCAAACTTAATGCAGTTACAAAGAAGGATAGTTATCCCTTGCCTCGTATTGATGACGCCCTCGATGCTCTATCTGGTTCTAAGTATTTTAGCACACTAGACCTCCAATCAGGCTATCATCAAGTTGCTATGGATTCTGACTCCATAGAGAAGACTGCTTTTACTTCACATGCAGGTCTATATGAATACAACGTAATGAGCTTTGGGTTAACAAACGCGCCTCCAACTTTCCAACGACTTATGCAACGCGTATTACACGGCCTCGATTGGAAGATCTGTTTAGTCTATATTGATGACGTCATAATTTTTTCAGAAACCTTTCAAGAGCATTTATCTCGTTTGGCTACTGTATTCGATCGTTTGCGGGAGGCCAACCTCAAGCTTAAGCCATCTAAATGTCATTTTGCGCGATCTTCTGTTAATTTTCTGGGGTTTGTCGTTTCATCGGAAGGAATTCTTCCAGATCCAAGTAAACTAAATGCCGTAGAAACATTTCCCGTACCATCTTCCGTCAAAGATATCCGCAGCTTTTTAGGCCTATGTAACTATTATCGTCGCTTCGTTAAAGATTTTGCTAAAATTGCTTCTCCGCTTAATCGCTTAACTCGTAAGTCCGTTCCATTTGTTTGGGACCCATCTTGTGAAGCAGCATTCCAAGACCTAAAAGCTCGTCTTTGTTCATCACCCATTCTCGCATACCCAGATTTCTCTCAAGCCTTCCATCTTCATACAGATGCTAGTCAGTATGCCATTGGATACGTATTAGGCCAGCATATTAACGGTTGTGAGCGCGTCATTGCTTACGGTGGTCGTGAATTAAATCTTGCTGAAACTCGCTACAGCACCACTGAGCGTGAAGCCCTTGCTGTTGTAGATGGTATCAAGCGTTATCAGCCTTATCTTTCATACAAGAAGTTTTTTGTACACACTGATCATGGCAGTCTTTCATGGTTAATGAAGGTAAAAGATCCTACTGGAAGACTTGCTCGATGGGCTTTGCAACTTCAGCAGTATGACTTTGAAATAATTCATCGACCAGGTGCACAAAATGGTGCTGCTGACGCATTATCTCGACGTAGTTATCCGCCATCGATTGAGCATTCATCTGTTTCTTTACCAGTTGCCACTGTAGAGCACCCTTGTCCACCTCCTGTCAACCTGCGCAATCTTCAACGAGAAGACGTCGACCTTCTTGCCGTCATTGAGTACCTTGAAACTTCAGCATTGCCGGACAATGATGCCAAGGCTCGATCCTTGCTTCTTTCAATTGATTCTTATTATCTCGATGAAAATGGTATTTTTTGTCATCTCTGGAGTCCAGGAAAGCGTAAACAACACTCTCTTCGCTCTCAAGTTGTTATTCCTGCTTCGCTACGTCACGATATTTTGATTTCTTGTCATGACGATCCATCTGCTGGGCATCTTGGTCACATTAAAACTTACGAAAAGGTCCGTCAGCGTTATTACTGGCATGGAATGTGTAAAGATATCGAGCACTGGTGCCGTACTTGCATTGATTGTGCAATGAGGAAGCGTCCTCGTAATCACCATAAAGCGCCATTGCTTCCAATTCCCGTCCAAGGTCCTTTCGATCGCCTTGCTATGGACATCTTAGGCCCATTGCCTACTACACATGATGGTAATCGATATATTCTCGTCTTCTCAGATTATTACACGCGTTGGCCAGAAGCTTACGCTCTCCCATCCGTCGAAGCATCTCGTATCGCTCAGTTGCTTGTTGACGAAATTTTAGCTCGGCATAGCGCACCACGTACTTTGTTGTCTGATCGTGGTCCGAATTTCCTATCGTCTGTTGTCCAATCCGTATGCCAAATCATGAACACTCGCCGTCTGCATACTACAGCATATCATCCTCAAACCGATGGCTTAGTAGAGCGTTTCAATGCTACGTTATGTGAAGGCCTTAGCATGTATGTCAGTACACACCAGAAAGATTGGGACAAACACCTTCCTCTCGTCCTTTTTGCTTATCGTGTTTCGCCTAACGCCACTACCTGTGAATCACCCTTTTACCTTCTCTATGGTCGTGAACCACACCTTCCGTTAGATGCAACTCTGTTGTTGCCCGATTCCAATGTTTCTAGCTCTGTTGCAGAATTACGTGCTCGCATCGTTTCAAATCTGGAGGAATCGCAGACGATTGTCGAATCAAACACCCAGCTCGCCCAGCAACGCATGAAGCTGCAATACGACAAACACACTACTCCTGTTACGTTCGATATCGGATCAAAGGTTTGGGTCTATACTCCTAAAACCCGGAAAGGCTTGTCCAAGAAACTTGCTCACAATTATCATGGGCCTTATCGCGTTACAGCAAAGTTATCCCCAGTGCATTTTAAGCTTCGTACGATGGATAATCGTCCCGTGTCCGTGCCCGTCCACGCTAATCGTATGAAACTCTATTTTGACCCGTCGGGTCGGCCAGTTTGTGCCCCTTCTCTCGTTGAAACTTCGCCTGATTTAGCAGCTTCTGATTTCCCACCAGACAGCTTCGACAGTTCGGCGACGTCTCCTATAGTCCGGCCACATGCTGACGCTCAGATTCAGTCAACGACAAACGATGGCACTGATTTGCCTATCACACGGCCTGAAGACACTTTTTCCCCAGCTGAAATTGTGCCAGTTCCCTAGCATCAAGCCAGGAGGCTTGCGTCTGAAGAGGGGGGTTATGTTATAGCAACACGCCCTAGCAACAACGCAACAAGAACGAAAGAAGAGGTGACGTAATGCTTACGTCAAATGTGACTTCATGAACAAGAGCTTTTTATTGCCATATTTGGATTATTTATTTTTAAAGGTAGACTGCAAAATATATATATGTAGTAGCAGTAAGTAAGGCAGGGGTCGAATCTGTTTTGTCGAGACGAAGACGAGGACGAATCAAGCCGAAGTATTGAAGAGCCGAGCTCGACGAAGAACTGCTAGTTTAGAAGTTTAGTTCAGGATTTTATGTACAATTGCCGTACCGTGGTTTCAAGTTTAAAGACAAGCATTTTGCTGTTATAAAGCCGAGTTGTTTTTGAGTGAAGTCTACTGAAAGCCTTGCCAAGTTTCAAGGTCGTAAGTTTATATTGTTGTTCCTAATTCTTTTGCGATTTTGTATAGAGACGAACTCACGCGTTATATCACACGAAAGACTGTGATTTAACACTAGTTTTCATATGGTGGCTTCTAGCATCCTCTTGATCACCATTCACTACTTTCTATATACCTACATTGCTTGTCTCCACAACAGAGCAGCCGTTTCACCACCCCCCCCCCCTTTTCACCGATAAAATAGAGGTATTTTTCTGCTGACCCTAATGCAATGAATTGAATAACGAGCCTCTGTTTGCAGACAGCTTTAATTCTACATACGAGGTAATTGCAATAGATCATCAATCAAATTTGTTTCTGTATCAGCATGGTTAGATTATTATCAACACCAGGCTAATCATTGTTTATCATTGGAAATCCTTTTATTATTACTTGGAATGGAATAGAACCTTGAGTAAATGATTACCCACTGGTTACTTGCAATAGCGATATCGATGAAACTCTGGAAATGTGAACATTGCTAGAAGCAATCCTCATATGGCGAATGGGCCTAACTTGTGAAACAACACAAATTCAGAGCTTTTGACACAGGTGAGCAATCTGAGTTGAGATAGCCTGAAATATTGTCATTTTCTGAAGAGCCTTGATTGATCTATGTCAGGACGACTCAGTGAAGCAATTTCGATTTCACATTCTGTAACTTTTCTAACAATCAGCAAATGAACTACAATAATTCATTTTAATTTGCGCTATATAAATTATTGTCATGTTTAATCAACTAGGTTTCGAATTCATTCCTTCATCGTAGTTTATATCATGATACATCAGTATGACAGGAAGAAGCATCAAAAATGTATTGAATATGAAATGCACGAGGGAATTCGAATAAGCACCACCATGCCAAAATTGTTTATACGCCGATTTTGAAGAAAGAGAGCCTTCCCTCAATTGAAACCAATGGCGTAAGACAATCGCCGGGGACTCTTAGGAATAAATTATTTGACGCAAAGACTTGTAACTATCTACCGTAATGCTTTGATTAAGCGTTTATTAAGTTATGTGATATTTTAGGGAGCGTCTACTCGAAAGAGGCATTTAATAGAGAGGGAATTTATTGAATTTTTGTACTTGTTCCTTCCTAGACAATAGGCAATATATATATATATATATATATATATATATATATATATATATATATATATATATATATATATATATATATATATATATATATATATATATATATATAATATATATATATAGACATCCTGGCTACTCGCTAGCTACTGAATGTATATATATATATATATATATATATATATATATATATATATATATATATATATATATATATATATATATATATATATATATATATATATATATATATATATATATATATATATATATATATATATATATATATTTATATATATATAATTATATACACTCAAATAGCTTCAATCATAAAGAAATTTTTAAAAACATAAATAGACCCTCAAGAAAAAATTCCAACTTTTAAAACGTTTCGGCACAAGCCTTCATCAGTTATGATAACTGATGAAGGCTTGTGCCGAAACGTTTTAAAAGTTGGAATTTTTTCTTGAGATATATATATATATATATATATATATATATATATATATATATATATATCTGTTTGCGTAGAGTTTGCAAAAAATATCTAAATCTAAGCTCAAAAAACGTCTAAGTCTAGTTCACAGTCATTATCAACATCGTCATCCTTGATGACATTTTTGGAGCAGGGTCTGTTACGTCTCCTTCCAATTACTTCAAATGGGTTTTCATGTAAGCTTCCCGCATTAAAATATTAAGCTCTTCCATCAGCACACTTTTTGCCTTCTTTAAAGCAGGAAATCATATCATCTTTTCTGCCATCAACTGATAACGACAACAGGGGCATCTGTTCGAAGGGGGCGTTTAATAGAATAAAGCGGTTATTGACAAAAAAATTAAAATAGAGAGTGTTTATTCGAGGGGAGTTAAGAAGAAGGGATCGTTTAATCACAGCATTACGGTATACCATTTTACTTTTTACAGTGGCCACTGCTTCAACGAGGAGAATTGACGTCCCTTTTGGGACATGAAAAGTTGAGGACAATTAATAATTACACTAGCCTAAGTCTATGTTAGGTACACCACTGCTTTAAGTAAAATGTCCAATTGAATAATCTTCCTTCCAACAACATTATAAAACATATCTCCCAGGGGATGGCTTATTTGTAGATTTATGGTTCAGTAAGCAATATATGCATGGTACTTGAAGTGCTCTCATATATAGGAAATGAATTAAAAAGAAACTTAACGACAGTCTGGAATGATAATTAGGTCATCAAAGTAAAGAAACATTAGTTGCCATAAACAGTAGAGACAGAGGATCAAAAGGCCTATTACTATTCTTTAAGAACATGTAATCTAATTAACCCTTTTGCCACTTTTTACCAAAATCTCTGACAATCAAGGATACACGATGAGGTGCAATCAAGAAGTAATTATCGGAAAGATTCACTTTAGAAGACTTTTAAGTGATAGCTTAGTTAAAAATTTTCATCTGCTTTTACTTATTTCTACTGTATTTATTACCAATGCAAAAATCTCTGACATTCACGGATAACTAGCAAAGCTGCATGCCGAAAATGTACAATGATTTTTGAAGTTATTCACTATTTGATTGGCTCTAACCATGGCCAATGATAAAATCGACTTTATTGTTATGGACTAAATATCTATGAATAGTTCACTGTTATGCAGTTTAAAACACACACTGAGACTATACTGTCTCATTTACGTTAATCTACAATCTTAGTAATGCTGTTGCTGGAAATAGGCTTAATCAGGGGGTTGAGTTCTGTTGACAGAAATCCACTTCATTTTTGCAAGTATTTCAGAAGAGAAAAGTGTTTAATGAGAATTATTGCAGCTTAATGTGGCTAGAAAGCTGTCGATGTTAATTCATTTCTAACCTTGTGTTACAAAACTGTCATCATCCAACCTGACTGACCTTCTTGTTTATCCGCATAAACTATTATTACCATCATTATTACATATTATATACATGTTAAGTTTAATTATATCTTTTATGCAAGTAAATTATTATATATGTAATTATAATTTATAATTAGACATGATAAATTAAGTTTACATAAAACTTGTTAAGTAATTTGTATGTGTATCTGCTTTGAAAGTTACGAATTATGATGCAAACAGAATTGATAAAATTTGTTAAATAGGATCGATAGCAAAATTTGATAAAATATTTGACCATATTATAAGCATCAAGGAAATAGTATGCCTTTGTGGAATTTCTCAAAGGTGAGTAAACAATTTGGATGAATGAAAAAATGGTAATATAAATTGATAGATTAACTGTGGTCGAAATCAGACAAAAGCGAGGTAAAGGGAAACTTTAATCAAGTTTAGTAGCAATTAATAACTTGCCATTAATTGGTTCATTGTCTCTAGTTAATTGTAGGTCCTTCCCGACTTCTTCTGTAACTTTTCCTGCACATCTTCTTCCATAGACTCTTGTAGATTCCATCTTTTATAAATTTGTTTTCTTTCTGCTTCTTCAGTTTCACGTTAATCACAGATGGATCCAGAAGGGGACCGTTTGGCCATGGTCCCCTAACAATGAAAATTTATCATATGAAATTGAGCATATAGCGTATGCTGAATCTGTTTAACGTGTCCATTGTGTTTAGGGTCACGTGTTCATTATAATTGTGACAATATGAATAAAGCGGAATATAGAATGCAAATCTTATCAACTGCATTTTGCCAGTCGTAACATATCATACTAAGTATATAGATGATTTCATTTATGGCATTTTTGCATTAAATTACCAATGAGAATGTATCCTTCTACATCGATCATCTTGTAATTCCTACGGTATTGTCACAGCGTATTGTTACTGCATAGTGCCAATTCGTGCCTATCATCTGATTTCCAATGGCATTTATAACGAAAACGTAGCACAATAAGTCATAGATTTCTTGAAGTTAACATTTTTTCCCATAGTAGGACATGGATCTCTCTACTTTGCTAGTGAATTTCAATGCCACAAGTATTCGTCTTAGCAATGGATAGAGCATTCAAAGTAGGCCTAATTTGCTTACGAAACAGTTCTAAATTCATGGCAAACATTTTCATTGGTAAAGCAATCACAACATAGCATGTAATCTGCAAAACTATTTTCACACACTTTCCGGATTTTCAAGTGCTTCAGTTGTCTAGTCTACATAATTGTTCTCAAGTTCAATTATGGAAGAACATTTTTAGAAAGTGAGCTAATAACTTTCATCTTTATATCTTTTAATTTCTGGATTGACATATTGCTTATATTTATTCCTAGTTGGATTTTTGTCACAGAGCTGTATTTTTCATTTGCACAATTTCTCATTAGAGTAAAATCAGGAAAGGCATCAGAACGGTAGGGAGCACGATGATTTTAGCTCCTTCATCTTTGTAAATGACTCTCCGCGTTTAATCTGCTTTTCATTCTCGAATTATCGTGGGTCCGTCCCCAAACAACAATGCAATTTAATCAAATCTTAGTCTAGAAGATGCATCTTTGCAGCCATTCTAAAAGGCAAAACTTACAGAATTTTATGTCACATAAGGTACAGGCATGTTGGGTCTTTCAAAGTCAATAAACAAAATCAGCCAAATTCCAATGTGCAATCACTCAAACATACCTCCCCGGTAGCACGACTAAATTGTACAAGTCAAAATTGTCTCGAAATACCTTCCAGCTTTCTTTCAGCAAGGGCTTAGCTTACTCTAATAATAATAATAATATAATAATATAATAATATAATAATATAATAATATAATAATATAATAATAATATAATAATAATAATAATAATAATAATAATAATAATAATAATAATAATAATAATACGATTATTTATACAGGATAGAAACACTTCAGCATATAATTGCTGTTATCAACGTGTGTCCTGTGAAAGTAAAGTAAGCTAAAACTAATAAAGGGTCCCTAGTTACAATTTTACAATGAGATAGAAATTTGAAAAGCATATAAAAGTGGTATAAAAGTTGAAAAATAAGTTACAAAAGTTGACTGAAAAGGCCCAGTCATGATTTCTTGATGTTGCTCCTTGATGTTGAATTGTTTGATCTAAGTAAAATAGGCATTGAGGCTCTTCTCATATTCGGTAGCATTTGCAATTGATCTTATTTTTAGAGGTAGGTCATTGTAGATCTTTGCGCCAGTGTAATAAAACGACTTGCGGGCATATTCAGTTCTAATTTTTGGTAATTTCAAGCTGTTGTTAGCATTTCTTGTATGTTTGCCATGATTCTGTAAGATGAAATGATCTTTGAATGTGTGACAGGTGTCTTTATCAATGCACTTTCTCACGAGTTTACATACTCGGATCTTGTTCGTATTCATCACTGATGGAAGCCCGTCACTATTTTTTTCATTACCATAAACAATCCTGATGGATCGCTCATGTAATGCAGTCAACTGTTTAACTCTGGTTTCAGACGGATTCATTTGCAGAGCACCACAGTAGGTGAAAACATGCAAGATCATAGAGCAGTATATTTTTTTGGCTGATTGTAAGTCAAGATGTTTTCTTAATCTGGCCAGAAGCCTAAGTCTTCCGGCTGCTTTCTTGTAGGATTTTTCAAAATGGCTATTAAGATCAAGTGAGCTGCTTACATATACACCCAGATACTTGTACTCGTCGGTGTTTCTATGAAAAAGTCTAGTTGCTTCTATGAAAAAAGCCTTAGAAGACCCGACGTATGATTCAACCCAATTGGCTCTCCTCTATCTTCGATACTGCATCCACCCATGAGATTAAACATAATCCAAACAGGATTATGATCCTAACCATAATCTGATTATCTACATACAGAATATCTGAATATTAAATTCAATGTAATAAATTGTACAGATAATGTAAGATATAATACAACAGGTTCTATTGTAATAAGCATGTAAGCAATTGATTTATAAGAATGTGAGTTGTGGTGTTTCTTATATTCTGCTTGGTGGATAAGTGGTATCCCACGCTGAATCATCGTGTTGCGGATCATTATCTAACGTGCAGAGAACACGAAGGCAGAGAGAGGAGACGGCGATGTTGACTGTACTCTGACTCTACTCTGACTTAACGTTACTTTACAGATAACATGGATACATGGATATATACATAAACATTAAACAACCCAAAATCAACATGATACACGTGTTGTGTATTTATGTTGCTGTTGTAGTTGCTTTATATATGTTATGTTGGGCCCAGGCCCTAGTGAGTTATGTTATGTTGAAGTTGACTTCATGTCGTGTTTTTTGCATATAAAACTCTATCGAAGTTACAACATGGTACCAGAAGTGGGGTACAATAGGTATACAGTGTTGAATCTGTGAAGCAGTAGCGTTTGGATATTAGTGACTTGTGTCGGAACACTTCAGTTGGGTACGTCTAATAGAAATTCGCCATGGCCTCTGCAATGATGTGGGCAGCGCCAAAGGAGCTTATTTTAGAAGGTAATTTGACTGCAAATTATAATGCTTTTGAAGAACATTTTAAGCTTTTAGAACGCACAGAGTTGGTAAAGAAGAGTGAAACGGAGAAAGTTTCGTACTTCCTATTATGTGCTGGAGAACGAGTCCGGGAATTATACCGCACCTTTGAATTTGATCAGCCTGAGTTTGTAACCAATGAAACAGGGGAGGTGTGGCAGAGGACCATAAAAGAAGTAAAGGATAAATTCAGAGCTTATTGTAATCCAAAGAAAAATCTTACCTATGAGAGATATGTATTTAATTCTAGAAGCCAAAAGGAATCTGAGGCAATTAATGCATATGTTACAGAGTTACGAAATCTCGCTACTAATTGTGAATTTGCAGATTTAAGGGACAGCCTTATTAGAGACCGGCTTGTGCTTGGAATTAGAGATCATGCCATGAGAGAAAGATTGCTCCGTGTAGAAGATTTAAGCCTGGAAAAGGCAGTCACTATGCTTCGTGCTGCTGAAGTTTCCAAACAGCAAACAGCTAGGATCAAAACAGCTGAGAGCCCAGAGGAGGGAGCAATAGAAGAGATAACCCAAAAGTACCAAAAGCTTCAAACAAAATTCAACAAATCCCATAGACAAACTCCAACAAAATCCTGCAAATCGTGTGGTGCAAAACATGCACTACGAAAATGTCCAGCGTTTGGGAAAATTTGTTCTAAATGTAACAAGCGCAATCATTTTGCCAAGTGCTGCTGGACAAAGGATGTTCATGATGTTCAAGAGTCTGATGATGAATCATCATTTGGTGAGATAGATATCATTATTATTGATAGAGTTGAGAAATCCACAGAATCTACCAAGATCCAAATTAATGGGTATTTTATGGACATTAAAATTGATTCTGGTGCAGAAGCAAATTTGCTTAGTAGCCAAGATTTTCAGAAAGTTGTACCTAAATCTCAACAAACAGCAAAGCTCAGGCCACCTAAGGAAAGACTTACAGCTTATGCGGGACATGTTATTCCAGTTCTTGGAAAATGTTTTTTACGTTGTCAAAACATGAAGGGGCAAGAGGAGATTTTAGAGTTTCATGTGGTCAATGAACACAAATCACTTTTAGGTTGTGAAAGTTCAAAAAAGTTACAATTCATTACTTTTAATGTGGATCAAGTACACAAAGATACACCACAAGATCCAGATGCTCTCATTGACATGACAACTCAGGAGATTTTGCAACAATACAAGCCACTTTTTGAAGGACTTGGGTGTATTGCAGAACCCTATCATATCAAAGTAAAGGAGGGTGCAGTGCCTGTAGTGCACGCACCAAGGAAACTTCCTATGTCACTAAGAGAGCGGGTTCAAGATGAACTTTCAAGCATGGAGAAAAAGGGTATCATACAGAAAGTTGAGGAGCCCACCCCATGGGTGAATAGTATGGTGGTTAATGAGAAGAAGTCTGGAAAGCTCCGAATTTGTATTGACCCTCGTGACTTAAATAAAGTGATTGAAAGAGAGCCTTATCAATTACCAACTCAACAAGAAATCACCAGCAGACTTGCTGGAGCACGCTATTTCAGTAAGCTTGATGCCACTTCAGGATATTGGCAAATTCCGTTGGATGAAGAATTTTCCTATCTGACAACATTTAATACACACATGGGTAGATACAGATTTCGGGTGATTCCTTTTGGTATTGTTTTTGCACAAGAGGTTTTTCACAGAACCATTGATGAAAAATTCAGAAATATGAAGGGCGTTGAAACTGTAATAGATGATTTCCTGATATGGGGAAAAACTTTAGAAGAACATGACAGAAATTTGAAGAAATGTCTTGATAGAATTAAAGACTTTGGTCTTACTCTAAATCAAGATAAATGTGAATTTCGGCCTACAGAGATTGAGTATCTTGGGGAAAAACTTACTCAAAATGGCATTCTGCCTGATGAGAAAAAAATCAGTGCTATTCTAGATTACCGTACACCACAGGACAAAGGTGATGTGCAGAGGCTGCTAGGAATGATTAACTACATCTCAAAGTTCACTCAGCACATGTCAGACATTACAGCCCCACTGCGAGAATTAATTAAGAAACATGCACATTTTGTCTGGGAGGAGAAACACAGTATTGCTTTTGACAATGTTAAGAAAGCCCTCACAAGTCCCAACAGTCTCAAGTTTTATGATGTGGCCAAAGACGTAACCTTGCAAGTTGATGCCAGTTATGGCGGTCTAGGAGCCACAATACTCCAGGAGGATGGTCCAGTAGCATATGCTAGTAAAGCCGTGACGGTAACCCAGAAAAAATGGGCACAAATTGAAAAGGAGATGCTTGCAATCGTTTTTGGATGTAGCAGATTTCATCAGTATGTGTATGGTAAAAAGATTAGAGTCGAAACAGATCACAAGCCCCTTGAAGTAATACTAAACAAGCCTCTATCACAAGCTCCTATGCGCCTGCAGAAAATGATGATGCAGCTACAAGCATATGATATTGAAATAGTTTATAAGAAAGGAAATGAGATGTTTGTTGCTGATGCTTTAAGTAGAGCTTATTCAGAGAAAATTGTTGAAGAGCAATTTGACAGAGACATAGAACAAGAAAAATGCATACACTTGATGTCAAAAAAAGCCTATATTACTGACAGCAGGTTGCAAGAAATAGTCATGGAAAATATGGTGGACACAGCCATCCAAACGCTCATTGGGCAAATAAGGGGAGGATGGCCAGAACGGAGGGAGGATGTACCTCTAGACATAAGATGCTATTATGATTATCGATTGGAATTACTGGGGCAAAATGGATTGGTCTACAAAGGTCACAGGATACTGATTCCCCTACGTCTTAGGAAGGAAATACTGCAAAAACTACACATTAGTCATCAAGGGATTGTGAAAACAAAGCAGATAGCGCGTGACACTGTATTCTGGCCAGGTTTAGCTCAACAAATTGAATCTATGATACAGAAATGTGATACCTGTCAACAGCTACAGAACAACCATCAAAAGGAGCCTTTGCAGCCACACGAGTTACCAGAGAGACCTTGGAAAAAGGTTGGAACAGACCTTTTTCAGTGGAACAAGAAGGACTATCTAATTGTATCAGATTATTACAGCCGATATTTTGAAGTTTGTCAATTACACAGCACATCATCAGCTACCGTAATAAGCAAAGCAAAGTCATTTTTTGCTAGACATGGTATACCAGAAATTGTGGTGAGTGATAATGGGCCACAATTTATTGCAGAAGAGTTCAAGATCTTTGCAGCAACTTATGGATTTTCCCATGATACCACAAGTCCAAGATACCCACAAAGCAATGGGTTTATTGAACGTACTATACAAACTGTGAAGAATACGTTTGAAAAAGCTAAGCTTAGCAAAAAAGATCCATATTTGGCCTTATTGCAGCTACGTAATACTCCCATTGATGGTAGAAGTCCAGCCCAGGTGCTCACAACACAAAGAACAATCATTCCCATCAAGCCAGATAGTCTACAGCCAAAGACAATAAACCATAAGCAATTCAAAGAAATTCGTCAAGGGAAACAACACAAAATTAAAGAGACTTTTGATAGAGGTACAAGGAAACTAAAAGAACTGCATTCGGGTCAAGCAGTGAGATTTCAAGTTGAACCAAGTGGCAGATGGAAAAGAGGGACAATAAAGAGGCCAGAAGGGAAAAATAGCTATGTGGTTGAAACAGAGAGTGGAACCTATCGGAGAAATAGATGACATATACGTAAATTGTATGAGGATGCTAGGGCACAACAGAGTGAACCAGATTATGAGTATCATGAACATAAAGAAAATGAAAATACCAATGACGAACCTCCAAGAGATAGTGAGGAGAACAGTTTGGCAAATGATATTGAAAATCTTCCTGTTCAAGATGAAGGCAATCATGGTCAATATGAGCAGATCGCAAGAACAATACATAAAACAAGAAGTGGACGTTTAGTTAAACCAAACCGGAAGTATACTGAAAACTTTGTTTGAACAAAAGGGATGTTGTGTATTTATGTTGCTGTTGTAGTTGCTTTATATATGTTATGTTGGGCCCAGGCCCTAGTGAGTTATGTTATGTTGAAGTTGACTTCATGTCGTTTTTTTGCATATAAAACTCTATCGAAGTTACAACAACACGTACAGGAAGGGTTGGTTGTTGTTGTTGTTAGAGGATGTTAGAGGATTGTTGACTAGACTCATGTTGCAATGATTGCGTATAGAACAACAGAAGATGAATGACGAGGTGTTCGATGAGAGGATTGACTTATGGTGATATCCTAGGCGTCTAATTGAACATTGTGAGTGAATGAAAGAAGGAAAATTGAAGTTGAGTAAGAAATGGCCTATGCTACAATGTTT
Source organism: Mastigias papua (assembly GCA_964019165.1). Lineage (NCBI taxonomy): Eukaryota > Metazoa > Cnidaria > Scyphozoa > Rhizostomeae > Mastigiidae > Mastigias > Mastigias papua. The sequence goes on from OZ025271.1 coordinate 12,862,924, forward strand.
ACGTTCACTACAGATTCATTGGTGAATGAACTGTTCACATGACATGTGATGCTGTTGCTCTTGTGCATAGTGACTATATTAATAACAGACGTGCATATTTTTATAAGAAACCTAGCTCATGGCCTAGTTATGAAAGTTCTTTATTTTTAGACATCGTTTGATCAGAGTTATCAACGCTAGAGTTTCGGAATGGTTCTTTAACTTTAACTGCACATTTAACGCCATGCACGTTGTGAGGGTACAGTTTCAAGACAAGACGGTACAGACCAGGAAATTTCAGCAGAACCCCCGTCTATTAACCACTAGCTACAAGGATTCGATACGATGCATTTGAGTTTGGCATGTTAATCCTCAATTCCTTTGCAGTGATGAAAATATTAAAAGTCAAAGAATTTCTTTAAGAGTTTTGTTTTTAGTAGTAAATGCTCATTAAATATTTTGGTCTTCTACATGCAGAATTTCTCATTAGATTTCTGCATGCATTCTCTATGCTCTTTACAATGCGATTCCTTAACACGATGAACTTGTACACCTAAAGAATGCAATCAAACGTATTGAAAGTTATATTAGAAGAGAACGGGTACGATTAGCTATTTATACTTCCATGTACTGAATATACTAATACAGGAAACATTATACAAGTGGTGATGTTTAAGCTGATAATCCTCTGTACAATGAGAAATTTTCTTATCGTGTTTTTTCAACGTCAAATTGAAATAGTATTGCTGGTAATATTAAAATTATTATGAAACATTCAGTATTCACCTTGATCACATTTTAATACTGAGAAAAATAGACATCTAATTAAATCTAGAAAGTGATAATAACACTGTAAAAATTAGAGATATTAAGTGCAACAAATAGAGCTGATTATTATGCATATGAGAATTTATCTTAACTTTCCAAAATTCATACTTAAACCAAAACGATGGAGAAATCAATGCATATAACATTGTTTCAATTACTTCTAATGGATCTTTCTCAATAATACAGTTTGTAAAATGCATTTTCAGTAAATCTGCAACGTACATTTTTACCACTGTTTAATGTTTCATTTACAACCAACAGAAATCCCCATCAGTTCAATAAGAACTATTAATAGTTTGCCCATGAATTTCCGATCTCCCCTTTAAATCTGTAAAACTCTCTTACTGTTGGAAAATCACCTTATTAGTAGCAATCTCTTTATTCATAATTTCCATGTATTCTTATTAGCAATACTTTCTCATCGTCAAATCATTCTCTATTCAATATTTAAACTTCATATATGCTAATTTGTGATAAATTCCATATTATATATTAATTGTTTACATTTATATATTAAATAAATTTACGCTATTCTGTTGTGTTGTAGTTCTCAGTGTTTTTGGTTTAGGACATTAGATGTCATGTGACACCAAACTTAGCTTCGTCTTTATTCTTCTTTAGAGTTCATCTCGACCAGTTACTAGATAGACATTCCACTATTTGATGATATCTTGGGACACTTATAACAAGCACACAATCTCATCTCAATTAGTAAGACCCTACAGTTGTTTTGAAGTCGACTTCTGACGAGTGGTGAGTGATAAGATGTGAATTAACTCATTCCATGGCTTTGTGATTGATTCTCTTCTATTAATTATGCTTATTTATGTCTTACATACGTATGTCTACATGTTGACATACTTTGTCATACTTTGTATATTCATATGGATTATATCTAACTGAAAATATATTACATTCGATTGAAAAATTAGAAAATAGTAATTAAATGATTGGTATATGTCATGAAGATAGTTACAAATGCCTGTTTGTTCATTAATGTTGTGTTTTAATAGTAGATATAAAAAGAATAAATACGACAATATTTTTCAATTTACAAGATATATATCGGATATTTCAAATCCATCATCAATTGATAAATACAATGAAAAACATCTAGGTCCATAAATAAACGCTAAATCATCAATCGAATATATATTAATCGAAAGAGGAATCACTGTAGCGAAAAGGAGTGTAACTCACTTTGTCACTGACTTCTCAAACTCATGTTCTTTTTAATGGTAAAGTCTATGACCAAATAGATGGTGTTGCTATGGGCTCATAACTTGCCCCTGTGCTAGCTAATCTATTCCTAGGGCATCATGAAGATATATGGCTTAATCAGTATCAAAGTCCTCCTGTTCAGTTTCATCGACGATATATTGATTATTGTTTATGTTCTTTTAATACTGAGCATGATACATTATCACTTTTTGATGTTCTCAGCTCACAAAACGCAAACATCAAATCCATTGTTAAAAAGGAAAATAATATAATGTTGGCTTTTCTTGATGTCTGTATCAATAATAAAAACCCTATCCTGTCTCTTAGCATCATTATATCCTAGAAATACATTTACTCGGTTGCTTAATAATTTTTTCAGCTTTTTTTCCTTTTCGTATAAGATTGGTCTTATTCGCACATTAGTAGATAGAGCTTACAACATCAATAATACTCCTCTTAACATTAATGAGGATGGTAATTAACTCTACTTTATATTTAAAAAAATGTCAATACCCTGAATATTTGATGAGTCAAATCGTATCTTGATAATGTTGATAGCTCTAAAACCTCAACTTCACCTACTGATATTTCTATTGTTTATTTTAAGCTGCCATATCTTAAACTTTCCAATTTTACCCAAGGTAAGATACGAATGGTTGTCAATAAATATTGTAACAATCTTAAAATACAACTACAATTTTCTTCCTTTAGGATTAAAAATTTGCTATCGGTTAAGGATTATGTGCCTAGATCGCTCCGCTCTTATGTGGTGTATAGATTTAAATGTACCGGATACAATTACGTGCAGATTGGCAACACAAGCCAATATTTATCTACTCGAGTGCGTGAGTGTATATTTACTGATATAAATTATAATATCTTTAAGCATCTTTAAAAGTTCAGTTGTTTGCAAATAGGCTTGCACCAGTCTACCAAAAACACCAGTTGTTTCGTTTCACAGGCATACTTGTGGCATCTGAGCTCCGACCTACAGTAGTTTTTAATTTATGTGTTCAAATGGCCCCGGGGTGGTCATAGTTGTTTGCTCCCTGGGGTATCGTTCTAGTAGTATTGTAGTGTGTAATTTTGCAAGTATTCTAAATTTTTATCGTGACTTTTATGGATACTAAAAAAAAAGAGACTTGCAATAGTATTTGTTATAAAATGTTGGATTCTTCAAACACTCCGTATAAAGCAAAAATTAAAAAGGTATTGCACATCTTGTAGGACAGGCCCTGATTTAAATAAGCAGATTCAGCATTATAACTTTTCCGTAAGCTTTGAGCTCTTTTTCTATAACCGTGTCATTCCTTTTCATTACATTAATTCCTTTTCGATTAATCTATTCGATTGATGTGTCTAGAGGTTTCTCATCATATTTAGCAACTGATGATGGATTGGAACAATCCAAAACATGTCTTGTAAATTGAAGAATATTTTTGTGTTTTTTCGCCTCACATCTACCTTTATAATATCCATATATTTTTTTTTAATACATAAAGCTATGTAGCACAAGGAAGCATCTTAAACATATTAACTGCAGTTAAAATCGAATACTTTTTATATGATTTATACACTGTCCTCACGAAAGTATCCGGATGCTGTTGAATTTGGTTGCGAATTCTCTGCGAGAAGGATTTTGTTTGCAAATTCCAAAATCAATTTCAATGAAAATCCTTTCATCAACTGCCCCTAAACTTTACTTGAAGCATCTTCATCCTTTCGACCTGCTAATTATTACACACATTTGATTTTATCAACATTTAAGCAAACGCTACGAAGAGTCTTTAATAAAGATGGTAGCGATCATACTGAAAGAGCTAACTTACGAACAGAGGTTAGAAATACTATTTTATCATAATAACGGGAATAGATACAATTAGATCGAGAATAGATTTAATAATAATGAGAAAAGGTATCATCATTAGACTTTTAGACATCAGTTGCATACCTTACATCTGTTGCTGTTGACATCTGCAAAAAACTTTGGAAGAAACAAGAAGTATAAAAAAGTTGCTGAGGTCAAACCAACTGACTGCCCATTCGAAGAAAACAACGAATTCAGGCTGTGGAATAGGACTCCTATTGTTAGTTGAAATAATCTTTTCTGAAACCCTTCCAAAATCAATAAATAGTAACAAACTGTTGCAGAATTTCTGAGCTTATTAACAGTAATTCTTTTATCTGAAATAAGAAGCCTGTACGCTGCAAGCCTTATGCAAGAGAACCGATCTCTATTTTATGACAGCATCATCTATGATGTCATGAGAAGTTTTTGCCTTCCTGACATTAGCATTTTTCTACGCTTCTTGTCTTTCCACAGTTTTTGTAAATGTCGACAGCACCAGCTTTAAGGTATCTGGTGATGTCTAAAAGTTTTTATGATATCTTTTTCCTTTAATATGCTAAAATAGTATTTTTAACATCTGTTCGTAATTCAGCTCGTTCCTTTTCATGTTTACGATCTTGACACAAAACTCTTCATGGTGTTTGCCTACATATTAATAAACTCAGATTTTTGTAGTAGTAAGTTGGTCGAAAGGCTGAAGATGCTTCAAGTAAAGTTTAGAGGTGGTTGATGACAGGGTTTTCATTAAAATTGATTTTGAAATTTGCAAACAAAACCTTTCTCGCAGAGAATTCGCAACCAAACTCAAAAGTATCCGATACTTTCGTGAGGACAGTGTATATGCATGTCCTGCTCGTTGGTCCTTTTGTACATGTTTTTCCAACTCATAAACATTCATATTCGTGTGCACATTTAAAACATTCTACTACTCCATGTTTTCCAGCACTTTTTGCAGCGTATGCACATTTCCATCTTTGCCACAGACGCTCATTTTTATGAGGATGTTTTAGACAATATCAGTCTTAACATTCTACCACATAGGCACATATCAATTAGCCGCACAGCCATTCAGTTTTAATAGCACATCTCAAGCATTCTCAACCTTCATTTTCTGCAAGTAATACACTTCTCAACTTTTTGCGCAAATTCCATTTTATAAGCAAATTTAAACATTTCAGTCCTTCATACTCTGAATCTGATGCTAGAGATAATTTGATAATTTGATGAAGACAAAGGGATGATTATGACTGATTACTGATTGTCCTAGCACGGCACCCAAGAAGAAGAAAATTCTTTGAAGTACTTGTACATTTCAGATCCTCCAGACGACTCTAACATTTAATGCTATATTTCTGGACAGTATGTATCCCTATTTTCTGCAGCATATGCACATGCCCATTCGTACCATAGACACCATATTTTGATATTACTTTAAATATTCTAAGTCGCCATATGCTACAGCATATTCACACCTCGATTCATCTTGTAGGCGCTCATTTTTATAAACATTTTCATAGACTCAATATCTCTATATTCTGCAGCACATGCACATCGCGATTCGTTTTCTTAACACTCACTTTCTAAAGCATTTTTCGACACTTCATTTTTCCACATTCTGCAGCATGGATATAAGACTATTCGATCAAGAAACGTAATTTAATAAGGATAGTTTTGGCATGATCAATATCCATGTTCTTTAGTGTATCTATTCCTGCCAGAGACACCAAATCATTATGAGCATATTTAACATATTCTAAATTTCCACATTCTACAACATATACACATGTTATATAGTACCAGAGAGGCTCCCACTTACATGTTTATCATATTCAACGCATAATTGTTCTTTATACTCTTCAGCATCTGCGTATGCACATTCTGTATTTATTGTTCTGCTGAGTATAGTTGAATTGTACTTATAGAGTACATGTTTTGGCAGTTAATATTTGAAAATGTAAGAGGTAATATGTAAGCAGCTCCTAGAGTCGTAGTTTAAAGCGTTGAAGACAAGGTCTAAACAACATAAATGTTGGCAAAGAGCCATTTTGTTACAATTTATATATATAAACTTATAAGCTAATTAACCAATAATCTATATAAGCATACTGTCTATTAACATCTTAAATTCATTTTCGATAACACTGGTAAGCAGCAAAATTACTTAGGAAATAAAAGAAGCCAATCTTGCCTACTTCTAGTTCGCTGAGCACAAAAATGGGCTTTAACTTTGCTGATTGGCTCTAGTTTTTAAGTTATGGCTCTATGCAAGAGTTTGCATAGCCACACCTGTCGGCAAAGGCTTGTCAAGAAAGGAGAAATAGCATATTCAATATTCTAACATCAACCATGCATCCAGTAACGCATTGAGAAACACTTCCTGTACCTGCTGAGGTACCTCAGAAATTAATACTTGATTCAGACTGATGGGTAAAGTGTAAGTTCGAAGAGTAGTAATCGATTGTCAATATGGCAGGCATCATATTTTCTAGCACCTTCTTCCGACGAACCATATCTCATAACTTAGGATATGCAGTCCATGTGAAGGAGATAAACTATGAGCAAACTTAGTGGCAGCTGAATGGCAATGTAAAGGTAATAGCTCTGTTGATGAATCTCCTAATAGTTCAAATGAGTGTTGCGAGAAGAACAGCCAACATCTGCCACTCATTGAATCCACTTAATTTATTTTTGCCACCATTGCACATAAAACAGGGGTGAATGAAAAGCTCTTTGAAGGCCGTAGATAAACAGGGACAGTTTTCATTTACATCATTACAAAGTTCGCCAAATTGACTGAAGCTAAAATAAAGACAGTTGTATCTATAGGTCCTTGGGTATGGCAGCTAATCCATGACAGTTAATTTGACCAAGCACCATTTAAAACAGAGAAAATTATATTAGGAAGATTTAAGTTGGTGGACACAAAATTTCTAGGGAACAAAACAGCAGAGAACTTCAGGGAATTGATTTCCAGTCGCATAGAAGTATACAGCTGTAAGGGGTGCAATATGTTACTTAAATCTTATTGTCAGATTTTCATATGGATTTCTTTCCATCTAGCTTTCGAGCAGTGAGTTGTGAGGATGGCATACGATTTCACCAAGATATGTATGCAAAGGAACAGAGATACCAGGACAATTGGAGCCCATTAATACTTGCAGGCTTTCGTTGGATGGCAATGAAGGATGCCACAGATGCTGCAAGCAAGCGATAAGCGAAACGACGAAGAAAAGACATTAAATAGCAAGTTAATTTGTTTGTTCTATACTCTTTGTTCTAAACGTATGCAATGATGACATTGATTATGTAGCTCAGCTTTACTACTGTATTCAGTGGTTCACCATGCCTACTAAATATACATCCACTTGCATAAATAAACCTTTTGTATCCTGTAAGCTATAGCCAATCAATTTTAACTGCCAGTCTTGAATTCAGTAGCTGATGAAAGAATGTAAGAAATCATGCTTTTTATTAACGAAGCAATCAACTTTTGAAAACTTGTTCACCAGTGTAATCTGTGTGATATTCATACACACTCATATATGCTTATACTTTTTGAGCTTGTTGTGGGCATCCATATTTCTGGCTCCGAAGGTTACTTTAATGGTTCTCATATACAATTTTCATACCATCTTTTCGTCCCTTAGACATTAACTTTCATAAAGACAGAGTAGATATTCTCCTTCTCCATATTCTGCAGGGTTTGCATGCATCCCCTTGTCCAATTGAAACATACATTTATGGGCTCTTTTTGACATTCCCTGTCTTCATATCATGAAAATTGTCCAATATTTAGCTATTCAATAGACTCTCTCATTATCCAATTGATAGACAGTCTAATTGTTTACATTATGTAGAATTTCGAATATTGCGTCACCCCATAGACGACTCACTTTTTTGAGAATTGCTTAGACATTCTCCTCCTCCACATTCTGCAGAATTGTCTAGTAGACACTTAGTAGTGTGGACATATTTTAAATGATTCTAAGTCTTCTTATAATGAAGAGTTTAAGCATATTTATACCTTCAATAGTCACATTTGTTGCATATAGTAGTAGACTGTCTAGCAGATATTCATCCTCTGCAGAACATTGAAAAGTCCTCTCGTCACATAGACACTCATTTCTATCTGGGTACATTAACATTCTAATTCTTTTCTTTCTGCTACATTTTGACATATCATATGGCCTACTGGACATTCAACTTTACGTAGAGAGTTGCATCCTTTAAATTTGTCATATTCTGCATCATTCACATTCTTGTTTTCCATTCGTTCAGTAGAGACTTTTCTATGTCGATTGTTTAGAAATTCTGATTCCTTATAATCTGCCAAATTTGGACATAGCCTCTCTTACAACAGAAACTCATTTTATGCAGACAGTTAAGATATTATAATTCATCATATTCTGCAGACATTCTAAATATCCTTTTCTTCAATGGATACTCTTACTTATATCTAGATATTAGACAATTTAATTCTTCATATTCTGCAGAATTTGCAAATTTCCATTTCTTCCATAGAAAGTCATTTCAATATTGGGTAATGTAGACATTCTCTTTCTCCACATAATGACGTCATTACATATATCCATTTGCACAATAAATGCGCATCTTTGTATACAGATAGTTTACACATTGTAGTTTTAGATGTTTCATCATATTCTGCGGAACTTCGACATATCCTTTCTTCCATTAGAAACTCATGTTTTTGCAGATAATTTAGATATTATAATTCGTCGTATTCTATTTGGCACAATTTTCGCGTATCCATTCATTACTAAAACGCTCATTTTTATGCACATGTTTTCGATATTCCAGTTCATCATATATTCTCAATACATTTTTATGTTCATATACATGACATTATAAATCTCCATTTTCTACATAATTTGCACATATTAATTCGTCCAATAAACACTCATTTATTGTACGTAAAGTAGGCATCTTCCTTCTGCGTAGTGTACATTATTTGCATGCGTCGATTTTTCCACTACACAGTTATTTGTATGCAGCTATATTAAACATTCTAATACATTATGTTCTGCAGAATTTGCGCATATCTTCTCATATAATAAACATTTGTTACAGTATATAGTTTATACATGTATAAAATTAGGAGAACTAGGATAATGTCTTAATGGGCGAGTGGCAAAGTGGTTAGAGCGCTTGACTTCTGTGCGAAACATCGATGGTTCAAGCCGAACTCTCGGATCACAGTTGGGATGCTCGCTCGCTGTTCACGCAGCAGCAAATGGGTACCTGGTGGCAACACTGGGGAAGTTAAAGACGGCGAGGAAAGGAACTGGCCACCCTACCTCACTATAGCGGCTGCTCAGGATAAGTGTCCCTCTAACGGGCATTCCCCAATGCACGAAATCGTACATGGGATTCACCTTTACCTAGTAGAATGTCTACTTTATGCACAATAAGTGATTTTCTGTGGCTCGATTAGATATGCAAAAATTCTGCAAAAACTGACGAATAAGAATGTTTAAACTATACTCATAGCATATCCAATAGTCCATTATACATTTACATTTATATAGATATTTATGACATTCTAATTGTTCATTTTCTTCCAAAATAAGACATATTCCTTTGTCCAACAGACACTCATCTTTTGGAGATAGTTTAGACATTCTCATTGTTCATATCTCGTCTAACGTGATCATATCCTTTCATCCAATAGACACTCATGTTTACGTCAACAGCTCAATCATTCTAATCTATTAGTTTTTGCTGAATGTTCACATGTCTCTTCGTCTCACAGACCCTCAATTATTAAAAGTAGACTTTCTTCTGCATATTCTGCAGAATGTGCACATATCCATTGATTCCGTAGACACTTATGTTTATGCAGATAGTTTTCAAATTCTGATTTTTCACTTTCTGGTGAATTTGCACAGATCTTCTAACAGACACTCAATTGTATGTATATAGCACAGGTCCATTTGTATAGCACACATCGATTTGCACATATCCATTTGAACAATAGATACGGTTATTGTATATAGTTCAGATACAGTAATGCTTGATTTTTTTCAGAATTGGCACAGACCTTTTCGTCTAATAGACACTGCAATGTAGTGTATTGTTTAGATGTTAGAACTCACAAGACTCAGAAGAAAATAGATATGTCTTTTCTTCCAATAGATACTCATTGTTGTTGTTGTTGTGTGCATATGTTATACAATCAAATTGCTAAGTTCGCCAGATTTTGAACATTCCCATAATTTCTTTATGCATTCTTCTCAGTTTACATACATTAAAAAGTCTACATGTTTGTATTCTACAAAACTTCTACCTTTCCATACTGTACATATGCTTTTATTTAGATAGTTTACACATTCCACTTCATTACATTCTGCTGATTGACATATTCCTTCAAATTTTACAAAACGTTATCATATCTTCTTCTCCACAAGACACTAATTTTTATGTAGATTGTTTACACATTCAAGTTTTTCGTATTCTCTAGAATCTGCGCTTGTCCATTTACCTTATACACAGTCATTTGTATGCATATCTAATTCTCTATTGTCCTGCAAGATATGCACAAGTCTTTTCAATTTTTTACATTCATTTCCATGTATATATTGAACACACTCTGGCTCTAAACCTTGAGTAGAAAGTGCATGCAATAATTAAATCCTTCAGTATACATTCATTTTCATTTCATATAATTCATTTCATATATTTCATATAACTCTGTTAGAACTTTATCATTGAGAAGTATCTTTTAATAATAATCTTTACAATTTCAATACCCAGATAGTTGACATAAGAAAAATGCAGTTAAATCATGTGTGTCTTATTGTTTGCAAACACAAATATACATTTTTTGTATAAGAAACATGTCTATAAGAAACACGAGGCTGGAATTAGCCAAAAGTTAAGAAACATTTAGGAAACATGGTCAGGCTTAGCTTTGAAAGTAAACTTGAAAAAACAGTTGCTGTAGGAAATTTTTTATTGGATAGAATAATTTCACATGACATCCATCTCTTAACTCTTTTTTGACTGCTGTATGAAATTGATCTCTTAACACTTTTTTGACTGCTGTATGAAATTGTTTTAAGAAGTTTGCAAAGGACGATCAGTGCTTCCATCATCATCTAATTCTACACTCATTTCTTCCTCCAATCCATCACTCTCGATCATTTTGATAGGCTCGTCTCCAACAATCTGTGGCGAAACATCATCCAACTCCTGGTTATCTTGAGTGCTTGATGTTTGTTCTAGAGTGAAGACAGACGGAACGTGGTGATTTGATAGACCCTCTGGCTGCACTAGGTTGTCATCGATGTTTTTTTCTATTACAAGCTTCAAGAATTTTAAGAAACATTTAAGAAACATTTGAGGCTGGAATTAGCAATCTATTATGAAACATCCAGGCTGAAAGCAGAATGTTTGTTTCTTGTAAAAATCACGTGTACTCAAGTTTTTTCGTTTCATTTCAGGATTGTGACATGAAACATTGAGAAGACTGTTCAACAAACGAACTGGAAGTAACATGACACTTTAGTTATCAATGTTATATAATGTGACAGTGTATACATAAGTTTAGGATATTAGGCCATATCTTTGTGATAGACGAACTTCTACAGTCAATTGGAGATGTGTGCAACTGTCGATATGCTGTTTAAAACGTCAATGGCCTTTTTTGTTGTTTTTTATGTAATGTTTTAGGGCAATATATGCTATTTGTGCTGTTTTATGTTACCTAGTTTTGTTTGAAAGGAAGAATACTCATGAGCTCGATCCTCTACTCTATCTGTGTTATCAATTATCCTCAATTAAGTCTCCAAACTGTTCAAATAGGCAATTTCTGAATATAAACAAACTCTAGACATACCAGAAGCCTACTTTGCAAAATATTGCTCTCTTCTTGATGTAGGATCATATTCTACAATCTTAGTAAATGAATTAAAATACAGTATATTCATCGTCTCACAAGTGTCTGATTTGATAGGTTAAATTTAATGCAATATTTCAGCACAGCAAAACTAATCTAAAACGCTCCACCCCTTCCCCCCTCCCATACAATGGTGTACAATGTATGCGCTTGTTGCATTCACATGTACATTGTCTAGATCTAATGTTTCTATTTGATAAACAATATATATCTCTTAGCAATCATTTGTTGTTACAAGTCCGTTTGGATTTCATGCACTAAAGAAAAGGCTAAGATCATTAGAAGATGCTCTTGTCATGCACAAGTATAATTGCTATTGATATATTCTTTAAATATACATTAAATTATAGAAGGGAACAGCTCCAAAACCCATGTTCTATTTTTCAAGCTTCTCAAACATTGTCCTTTTCAAGGTTTTGATTTCTGTGGCACTTTTCTCCGGACCATTTCACAAGCTGTCAATTTATCGCCGACGGTCAAAATTACTCTTTTTCGAGTAGCATCCCAAGACAATGAAGACACCAATGGATTTCAATTGCAAATAACAGGATTTAATTTTCGTACAAGGAAGAAACCATTTCAATTAAAATAACGTTTCGCACAAGGGTTACGGCCAAATCGAGGGGCGGTTAATCGAACTATGGTCAATCGAGGAAGTACTGTGAAGATTTCATTAATTATGATTAATGACATATATATCATATATATATTTTGCCAAAATTTCTCAATATTATAAAATCAGATAGTACACGAAGAAAATCGACTATGTTTTTAAATTTCCAAGACATATTTCGGTTTGGTACTGAAACCATCATCAGTTGAAATGGCTAAGATAACGTTACAACAAATAAGAACTATGCACTATCAATCGAACATATTAATCGAACAGAGGAATGTTGAAGAATGTTGAATTGTTGACTTCATTGTGTTTCGACCTATCTTTTACTGAACCAGGACCCTTTTCATTTCGACATATATATATATATATATATATATATATATATATATATATATATATATATATATATATATATATATATATATATATATATATATATATATATATATATATATATATATATATATATATATATATATATATATATATATATATATATATATATATATATATATATATATATATATATACATGTTTATAGAGTAATTTTTTAAGCAGCCTCTATTTGCGGATAATTCCATTCTCGCAAACGAGGTGGAAGTTTGCAAGATGGCGTCCGAAAATGTTGTCTTGTGCAATCAAAACAATCTCATCAGAACTGCAATTATTAGTGTAACCAGCTAAGTCATTCAGGTAGACATGTAATGGAGAACATTGGTTTGTATATATTCATGATTGGTCAATGGATCTTGCAATATGTGAACACTGCTATCATATTGTGCCAGTCATCAGCCCAGTTTGGCAGTTAATAAGGAAAAAGCCATATCTTGTACGTATGGAAAACAGGTGAGTAAGTTGAGGTGATATATATACTGAACTACACTAAAACATGTAACTCCTTCCTTGTAAGTAAGGATTTTTATTTCTGTGCTTGTGGTGAGGCGAAATAACACGTTTAGTTTTAAGCTATTTACATTTGCATTTGGAACTTTATTTATTTACTCATAGTTGGCTGGACGCTTGACTAACCCTGGGCAAACTTGTGTGTAGGAAAGCAATCAGTTCGTGATTGCTGTTAGGACATTGGGGTCATTTGGAAAGTTTTGGTCTTGAATTTTTGGTTCTATAGATTTTTCTTAGGGATATATACATTTGGCTGTAAACATGGGTTAATTTTGCCTAAATCTTGAGTAACACAACGTAAGAATTTAGTGGCTTTTCAGTTCAATAGTTTATTTCAAATCTTTGTTAGGACGCTAGATTGCTTATAGTCATCTCGGAAGATAAGCATTCTAAAATGAAAAGAGATATGTAAAAATTAAACCCTAGAAAATGCAGGCTTCAGTTATGTGAAGAACCGAAAGTCAAGCTGTCCCCCCTTGGTACCAAGCATGGTTGTTCCTCTGGGGCAGGGGACAGCATCAGGCAAGTTAAAGCAGCTACCATAACTAAATTTAAGAGGTCTGCTGGCTCTAGCTCTAAGAGATGCTTTGTGAGCAACTATACTTGCACAGTTCAGCATCTTTCTTGATGCATTCTTCAAATTGTTATTTGCCAAGGGCTTGTTTTACTGTTAAGCCTCTCCACTTATACAATGCTGTATGGCCCTTGCCTTTGACATCTGTAGAATGCAGGTCAACAGGTCATATAAAATGCAGGTCAACAGGTCATGTAAAATGCAGGTCACCAGGTCATGTAAAATGCAGGTCACACTGGCAGCTACTTGTATTTTTATGAGGAGGCCATTCAATTCAATCTATGTCATATTGAAGAAAGGCTGTAGGACATGAATAGGTTCATCAAAGAATCTGATAATATCTCCAGATAATATGTTGATATCTTGGCCAAGCAGTCATGATGCATGTCCATATCAATATGCAATAATCAGACTGCTGTGTGCTTACTTTGTAACTAGCTTAGCATTTTGTGTTTTGACTGAATTTTCTATGAAACATCTCAGGTGATATTTTATTGAAATTGGAATCAGTTATGTTGAATTCTGACCCTTGTGTGTATAGCACATTGTAGCACTGACTGCATTTTAGAATGTATTTGGGACACATTGTGTTGTATGGGTATTTCACTCAGCCCTAGACTTGACACATTTGCCAGAATGCATGGGGATTAATTTCCAAGGTAAAGATAATAGCATATTTAATAGCAGTATCCAAATCTACCTTTGTCATCTCCACAACTTCTTGGAATAACTGGATCAAAACCAACAAAGAGCAGCAGTATAATATTGAACTTCCAAATAAAATGTTTCTAAACAATATGAATACAATCTTTTATGACTGGTTTCTACAACATATTTTTAATAAATAACATAAGTGATCTGGATTACTCCAACTCTCCCACATTCCATAATCTCCAATGGCCAATGTTTACAAGTGTATGTTTGCCTCTCTACTTCTCCATGTCATTAGTTCTTCTCTCTATATTTGGTCAAATCCTCATTTACACTGTTTTCTTCACATTCTATTCCCTCACTTGACAATCAGTTAGTACTTGCAAGCTGTGTAGAACTGAAAAGCAAAACATATACAGTAGGTGGATGCAAGTCTTTCCCACCGACTTAACCACTTAAAAATTTCCATGTATTTTGTCTGTTGTGTGCCATGATCTGCATTGTATGTCACCTGGTAACCTGCTTTTATTGTAGCCCCCCTTGTTCTAGGTTATTTTTTGAAGCATAAAATTTGCTTAGTTATGAACTAACTGTAGTTATTTTCTTTTGAATTACTTAATTTGCCCTTTGTGCAAGGCATTGGGTGAGAGTCCAGAAATATTTCCAACTTTCCACTTTCTGTCAAATCTTCATCTTAACCCTTCCCCTTTTAAGACAATCAAAAGTAGCCAAAGTTCTTAAAATCTGCATTGTGTATATCTCAAAGCCTTTAAATGTAAAAGGAATATGCATTTCATTGTCAATGTCACTTTAACTGAAAACTTGGTTAAAGCTGTATTGTTAATGCAAATTACTAAACCTTCCTCCAGTACAAAAAAGAGCAAAATCTTTCTCCGTCTCAGATCTATAGAGCTGTGAATTTTTCTGGACTCTGCATTTGGAAGAGGGGAGTAGATCATAATATGGGTGTCCAAAATGCAAGTTTGTCTTAACTTTTGTTTCATGATCTTATTGAGATATTTGCTCATTTTATGTACTCTTAGATCCACCAGTTTTGGACTTCTAAATTCCCACTTCTTATCCCTCTTGTTAGAGTTTTTCCCCCTACTGAGATGTACATATCAATAACAATCATTGATTTTATATTTTGTTTCAAATCCAAGACATAATGTAATCTATTACTCACTTGCTCACAAATATACATTTTTGTTCCTTACTCAATTTGGCTATTTGATGAATTAATATTCAATCAGGTTTATGTATATTTGGTCACAAATATATTATTATATGAGCATCAGTCTGATCTTCAACTATTGCAGCTTGTTAATACAGCCCATATGCTTAACACCAATGATTTATACTAGAATAAAAAAACAAGAAATTACACTAGTCTGATTGTAATTGACTTGAAGAAGGATTTCAACATAATTGATCTGGAAGCCCAACTCAAAACTGGAAATGTATGAAGTACCTTATCTTATGCATAATTGGCTCATAACAAGCTTGTATAACAGTAAACAATTTTGCTGGGTAAATGACACTCCCTCTTATGTTAAAGAAACAATTTATGGAGTTCCTGTAAGCTACTGACTTCGTCCATATCCACTCTTTATGTACATCAATGATTTGCCTCTTTCTTTGCAGAAATCTACTGTCAGGATATATGCAGGCCTTTCAATGAATAAATTGTGTGTGCGCTGCCAATCTCACATGTGGGATTGTTTGCACATGCTAAAAATTTAATTTTAAGCGCTTTCCTTAGTACTTGGATGCATACTTTTGATAAAACTGGAGCGAGCGACAAATAGAGTGCACAAATTGAGCTGGGCACGTGCCTGTGTGTTCGTGTGCCAACATGTGTGTCTCATTGAAAGGCCTGTATATGCCAATGATACAGCCCTTTCCCTCTCTTCAGAACACTGTAATGAACTACACTTCCCCTAAACTTAAATCATTTGAAGTTGCAAGAGTGACTTGATGTATATAAACTTTCTTTGAATGTTGTGAGGGTACAGCCACTTCTTGTAGTCTCTGCTCCAAACATCTGTAAGAATGAAAGCCACCATGAAAGCCAGAAGATAGTTTGCTCAACTAGGGCAAACATCATAGTTACAAGCCTTTTGGAATATGTTGAAGTAAGATTTTACATGTCTAATCATCACTTGACAATGAAAGGCTTCCATTATAAGTTACCAGTTTTTGCTACCTCCTAATTAGCAACCATGGAGGAGAAAACTGACTTGCCTGAGAAATTCAAGCATTGTTTGTACTCAGTGTAAATCAGGCTGTGCCCTGACAGGTTCTTGATTGAGCATGAGTGCCTAAAGTATGATTGTTTTAGAACATGATTTATTGAGCAATGAGAAGTTTTGAAGTTATGTCTTAGAAAATCCTTTCTCTTTATCACAGGCAAAGACTTCCCTAAATTTCTATTCAAATCATCATTAAACTAATTGTTTAAGATCATGTGTAGGTCTGGGTAATGCAGAATCATCTTTTCTCACACTGCTGAGTGGATAGTCATACCCTGCAAGTGAATCACAACTTGTAATTCAGCACTCTTCTTATATGCTAGGTTGGAATATTCCTAGGTTGGAGTCCCCATTTTGTTTTGCTTTTCTTAAGTCTTGTCTATATAGTTTGAAAGCACTCTTAAGAGGGGTGCAAAACAGAGCTCCCAACCTGTTCAAGGATATCATTTTCTAGGGCACCTTTGTTTTGCTCAGGGCAAGACCTGATAGATATTTACTTTCTTGGTTTCCTATATTAAAGTGTATTTGAAGGATATCTCCATTTTGTACATCTTCTTTCAATGCCCACTGTTAATCCACCTGGAATGTCTTGTGTTTCTTAGAAAGTATTGAGAAAAATACTCTCACTGCAAGCATTTGATTGTATTCCTCACTATTGGCATAATTTTTGCCAAATCACAAATAACTTAAGTTTCAGATTGCATGATGGTGGATGGTTAACTTGGCCAATAGACTATCATTTAGTTCCCCTGTAAAATCAGAAAATCATAATCATGGCTGGTCAACTATTAGTGACTTTGTAGATGGAAGACAGCTACAATGATAGTACAGATTTTTAATTCACTGACTCAGCCTATTTTAGAGGATTACTCTTACAATTACTCTTATAGAAAAGTTACTATACTCATCAAAAGCTGATCATTAAATACTATACATCATCATCCAGCTCATCAGAAGAGAGTTGGAAACTATGCAAACATACTGATACTGTGAAGGCCATGCCAAATTGAGCCCTTGCTCATATTAAGTATTCCAAGAAATATCTACCACCTGATATACTCAATGAAATATACAGAGGAATTGTTAAGCCCCCTTGTAGGTACAGTTGTTCCATTAGGGGTTGCCTTTAGTGAATCAACAATTGACATCTTGCAAGAAGTTCAACAGAAAATGCTGCTAGAGTTGTAAGCAACAACCAATATCATGCTTCTTCTGCTCCTGCAATCCAGAATCTTTGTTATTCAATCAGCAGTGACCTTGTAAGAAAAGACACAGCCACATTTACATACAATTCTTTAAATTTACTAGCCCAGGCATATTTGAGAGAATTACATCGAATTACATAGTTGTAAAATGCTTTACTACACAAGAACAGTTAATATGCTCATCAGAAACTGGTCTTACATTGCACATCCTAAAAAAGCCAATGGCCAGAAGCTTTTTATAATCATAGTGCAGAAATGTGGAACAGTCTAGAAACAGAAACAAAACTTGCACCCACCCTCAAAAGCCTGCAAGGACTCTGATACAGATTTTATTTCAGACCAACATTCCTTCTTTATTCTATTATTTTTTGCAAAATATATTTTGAATTAGGCATGTAAGCATCTTTTGTTCTTAATCCAGCATTTATTTGGTTTTCATTTTTATCTATATTTTATTTTGATTTTTAAGTTAAAGCAGAATCAGCAATGATTTGTTACAAGCTATGGTTTTTGACTATACACTAGAACCTCTTCAACTATTAGTTTTGTAGATTGTGGTTGAAGTTTTAGACCCCAAACCCCCACTGATTAATCTATATCAGTAGAAGTCAATCAGAGATCATGCTCTCTTTATTGTGCAAAGGAGATATTCTGTTGCTAGATGGTCCATCTTGAGTGTACCTTTTAAATGTTACTTCCAACAAATGACCTGTCATGTTGTCAAAATTGGGTGAAGTTCAGACTATTCTATTTTCAGAACAAGAGGAGATGTTGAGCTAAATTTTCAAATCTTGTTTATCTCTTGGTTATCTATCTTACATTTAAAAATCAACTAGCACTACGATGGTTGGTCCCTCTTGGATGTGAAATACCCGTTATCCACTGTTTCTTTGAAAAGCCATTGTATGCAGTATACATTGTCACATTGGCAACCTGGAATCTGACACTCCCTCTTCAATAAAATATTCTAGTTTCAGCACTGGGCCCATATTGTTATGGTAAGTTAAAGACTATATTGTTGACAAATTTAGTCACCACAGTAACTTTGGATGCATGAAATCTAATTTGTTCAAGGGAGGGACCAACCCCTAAAATGTCAATGCATACATCTCTTGTATACAGCCAGGATCCCTCCATAATTCCAGCAGAGGCCCCATGATTGATTGGCATCATTAATCAGTAATCAATCACAGATTTGTATGATCTGTGCTCTTTATTGTGATCTCACATGCTATCTTTATTGTGCATAGAACACATTCAATTTTTGGATGTATGCTCTATGATTTTATGATATTTTGATATGAAAAGTTAGTCCTTATTATTTCTGGCATAGTTGATTGAATTTTAGTTTAATTGACTTTCAGATTTACATCAATAGAAATGTTTTCAAATCAAAGAGCTTAAGTATTTGTTCATCTTAGTTCTATAACTTATGGAATTGTAGTGAACATGTAATGATAAGTTATTTTGAGATTCCTTTGACAGTATCTTTCAAATGTCTTTTGTAACGGTATTGAAATCTCATGTGTAAAAGTGTCAACTAAATTGAATAATAATTAGAAGGACATTTTGGTTTTTACATGCAATGGTAGTTTGTAAAGTCTTATGAAGTCTGCATATTACCAATGATCAATTGAATTGTCTGTTTGTTGTTTTCTCAGGTCTCTGTTTTCAAGTACTCTAGAGCTGTTATGAATATTTTTTCATCAACTCAATAGAGCCTTTAGTCATATAAAAAAGTGATTTCTTCCTTGACCCTGACACAAATGTCAAAATTGAGAACATCAATGTAAATTGTCTAAAATTGAGAACATTAATTTCCATATCTGTTTATTCCATAATATTACTTTTTCTTCAACTAGAAGTATATTTTGGTATTTGGTGCTATAGTGTTAGAAAATTTAGATGATGTGTGGCAAGCCTGCTCAAAGATCTGTCCATTAAGTTTTTTCATTTTTATTTTTATGCATGGTGCAAAAGAGAGAGTACCCTTTTGCACAAAATAATTCAAAACTAATGATAACATATAAAAATGACATATGAAATTTATCATCAAAGTTGAAAGAGGTGTGATAAAAATCCTGTTAGTATTTGTCTGTGTTTATCTCTAAATATTATTATTCAAGTCTTGATTGTTTTTAAATAATTGTCCCTTTTCACCTTCATTGAGAAATAGACACCAAATCGCACGTCATGCCAACTTTATAGGACGATCCAACAACTGACTAATGCCTTCAGCAAATATTTCTGGCATGTGAATCCTCCACAAACCTTATTTTGCTACGCTCCTGTTTATCGTTTCATCTTTACTCGGTTTCCTCCAATTTTAGTATGCACATATACACAGTCCTAAAATATTTGTTCCTCGATGACACCTGATAATTTACTTGGCTTTCCTAGATTTTACGGCATTTTAACATATTAGACACCCAATCCTGCGTTTTCCTAAGTTGTTTTGATTGTCTCTACATTTATGTGATTTTTAAAGTTGTAGTATACTCTTATAAACAGTTGTAAAATCTCATGGTAGATTTTGGCTTTTCTTGATGTCATGACATTTAACATTCGTACTGATCTCAATTCAAGAGGGAATTTACTTTGATTGGTCATATATTTATGATCAGATTAAATACAGTAATCGTTTTAAATTCTGACCGTCTTCCACTATTATCAATAGTGTTTTGACTTGACTTTGCTTCTCATCGGGTGTTTTGATAGGCCATCGCTAATTTGGATTCTATTTTATCAACTGGATTTTGACCATGACATCCAAATATATGTTAAGTCTCCTATATGCAACTTCATACAATATTCTCCCTCAACTATGTCGATATAATCAGTCGAATTTTTTGGATAAAACATAGTCTTTTCAAGCCAAAACATTAGCTTCTTCACGCACAAGATTTCTCTTGATTTCTTTGAAACAGCCACGGGGCTAGGGAAAAAGCGGCAAAAAGCCGCCAGAATTTGTAGAACAATAGGGTCTATTGTTATTGACCAATCAGATTGCTCCATTTTAGCCCTTTTGGCGGCTGAGGCTAGAGCCGTCATCTACTGATTTAGAGCAAAATTAGCAGCCCTTGGCCGCGAAATTGGCCGCAACTGGACTTTTTGTGACTCTTTTGTTTTTTCAACCAATCAGATTCCAGTATTCTGCTGTTGATTGTTTATTTACCCAATGAAATAGCTGTATTTTACAATAGCCGATTATTCCAACAACCAATCAACATGTTGTATTTGAATATTCTGTTTGTACTCTAACCAATGACATTTTATCAATTCGTTGAATTATTGGCCAATCACAGACCGTAATTTGAATTAACATTGAAATATCGTCCAATCAGCTAGTTCTATTTTCAAATTTTCTATTGTATTTTCCTTTGTTTTCTAGCCAATCAAGGAAGTTCAAATATCGTCGTTATCAGCCTCATTTTCGGCTTTCAGTCGAGCAGAAAGACGGGGGTAAGAAATCGGTTTTAGTAATATTTCTTGATTGATCTATAGTTCTTCTACTTACAAGTTAAGACTAAGTTATACTCTACTTGGCCTAATCGATGTAAGAGTTGTAAAGATAAGTATGTAGAACTTATATTTACAACTCTTACATCTATTAGACCATTACAAATATTGCCCAAGAGACTAAGTTAATGAAGTGAAGGGTGTCTTAGTTCATCACTGAGTTTAATCAAAGGTCAACAAAACAGCCCTATTGATTTTCACAAAAAAAGCATCTGAAAATAGACACCCAAACACAACATTAAATTAGTCTCAAGGACAAACTAAGTGTTAATAGTAGGATAGGAAGACAATAAGGACTCCAGATGACCATAGCCAGAAACAAGGTTAGCGAATGTATATTAGGATATAGTTGAAATCTATATGGAGTGCTCTACGCAAGGGGTTGTTCAAAATTGCCTTATGGAATTGCTGAGAGAAAGTAAAATGGTGAGCTCAAACATCCTACTGTCTCTCAAAACGTAACGTAAAAGATAAGTTTATGGGGATTGCAATATTCATTGGGTTCGCTAACACTTGTAAATGGCTATATTCAGGCATCTTAAAATATTTATTTACACACAAGCAAATCATATAACTGCTAAACTGTTCATTAAATGCTAAAAAGTATTCGAATTTGAGTGACAGGTAGTCCCTCTTCTGTTCTTTATTGTCGTCTTCTTCTTCCTCTGTTTCTTTGTATTCTTCTCCTTCTTCTACAGTCCTTTAACTTTCTATTCAGCATATATTGTGGATTGTTAGCTGAAAAAGAATGAAAAAGGCAGGAAAGCGATCTATGGTTTGGAAGATAATCATTGTATTTCTTTAAAATAAAAGAGAGATGTAAGTTATTTAATCCAGTATATTCATTGTTATGTATTTTAGAGTGATATATTTTAATGGCGAATTATGTAATGCCAATCGAAAATATCTCTCCAAGTCTGCGAAATGTCTGCAATCAGCCCACATGTATGTTTTATGTTTGTTCAGTATTCAGCACCAAACAAAACGATAACTTCTATAAACATTTCTTTGAAAGCTGTAAGGGAAACGCTTTTACTCAGACATATTGCTACGGGACTGTTCAGGATACAGAACTAGTTAATCTCTCTATAAGCAATGCATTTTTGCACAATCTGATGTCCGTCATTTCTTGTTTAGTGATATGGAAATATATCCATGCTATTTCACACAAGATAACAATTTGACTTGGTTGAGATTAAGGTAGAAAAGTAAATGATGATTTAGTATGATGCAAATCTTCAATGTACAGAATTTATGAATTTGATTGAAAGCAATAAGTTTTTAGCTCAATGATATGTGCCTTTGTTCTATTTTTGAGAAGTGCAAAAATACTCGGCTTGTTCTGCACTAGTTATGAATTTCATTGAAATGAAATTGAAATAAAAAGAGATATGATACATCAGAAAAACTATAAAAATACCATTACATCATGTTTGGAGTATGAGTGGAAGCATGGGGTTAAATAAATTAGAAGGCAAATGATCATTTCTTCTCTTCATCACATAATTTGTCTGGCTCCAACTTAAAAGACCCCTTTTGCTGTATTGTTTTGTGGTCCATGATATCAAATTTTTGATATGTACAAAAAAATGGAAGTAAATAAACTTGAAACAATTATTAATATTTGTTGTCTGGTTCCTTTGTTGAAATGTTGAATTTTAAAGAGGAAATTGTTTCTGTGCTTCCAAACACGTTCATAAAATACATTGATGATTAACATTAGATGAATTATTTTCTACCTCCAACCTTCAAAACCCTTAACTACATCTTCCATCCACCATCACCCTAACCACCAATCATCAAAACTAACCAGAGCCTAACCAACATTACTATTCTCAACACACTGCTTAAATTCATCTAATGTTACTAAAATGTTGTTGGATTGCTTTTCATTTTATCTCTTTGTTCTTTTGTATGATAGTTATAGTGGCCCTCTTTCTTTCAACTATCATCATTAATCAACGAGAACCAGACAACAAAATTAACGTGTTTTCCTATATTTAATTACTGCTGCTTTGCAGTGATTGGTCAAGTTTTGCCCACGTTGAACTAACTCAATGCTTATCTTGACATGAAATTCTATTAATCTTATCGATATTCTTATTGATTCTGCACTCTATATTTCTCCATAAGTGATTTCTAGGGATATTGTTGATTATCCATTTGTGCTCTTCTATACTTCAATAACATTGC
Source organism: Mastigias papua (assembly GCA_964019165.1). NCBI lineage: Eukaryota > Metazoa > Cnidaria > Scyphozoa > Rhizostomeae > Mastigiidae > Mastigias > Mastigias papua. The sequence continues at coordinate 12,886,632 of OZ025271.1, forward strand.
AATCTAATGTGAAATTGGTAATATCATTTGGGACATGTCCAACTCCGTACAATGCCTTCTTCTTTGACAATAGTAATAGACTATAGTTATTCAAATTGTAACTTACGATTAAAGCTTTTGAGATAGTCTTCTCTTTGATCAAACCATTGCATCTTTCGTTGACTCCTTGAATTCCTCAAATAATAAAATAGTATATTATTACATGAAGTATTGTCAACCGACTCCTTGATTAGTGAATTTGTCAAATAATTTTGACAAAGGTCCTTCAACATAGCAACACTATTTATTCAATATCAAGTAATTTTCTGTAGACCGATTCTCATGCCTGCATGGGAAATATTCATTAATTATGTCAAATCTTTGCTTTTACAGAAAGTGAACTAGGATTGAAAATAAATTTTTAATTAATGTATGTATGATTTACCGTTTTTAATGAATGGTATTTTGTTTCCATTGTTTGTTCGATACAGAAGTACTTTACATATAAACATGTACGCAACTCATACCTCCTCCATTCCTGCTTTTTTAAATTTATTCTTTTCTCAACGACTTTCTTCTCTTACCCATCTTGTTTTGCTAATATAGATGCTTCATATTATATATAGCTAATGTCAGAATACAAAACATATTAATACTACGAATATTATAAATATACAAATATGTATGTTATGCATTTTCCATTCAAGTCATTTTGAGTTGAGTATTTGTTCAATTATTTTCTTCTTTCTCTGAGCTTGCTTTTTACCATTGTAGATGCGACACAAAACCAATAATATGTAACTAATTCAAACATAAAAAACATACATAACTCATACTTTTTCTTGTCAGTTGAGTATTGTACGATAGTTTCCTAGTCATTTTGTATTTTGTAATTGTTCAATGATTGTCCTCTTCTTCCCTTCTTTCTATCCCATTGTATTTGCTCCGTAATTGCAGAAATATATAAATAATGTGGAAATGAAAAATATACATAAATCGTACCTGTTTCTTTCTTGTCAATTTGTATTGTGTATTTGTTCGTTGAGTTTCCTCTTCTCCCCTTCTTTCTGTACCATTGTATTTGATCCGTAATTGCAGAAATATATAAATAATGTGAAGATGAAAAATATACATAAGTCATACCTGTTTCTTCCTTGTCAATTTGTATTGTGTATTTGTTCGTAGATTTTCCTCATCTTCCCGCCTTTCTGTACCATTGTATTTGCTCCGTAATTGCAGAAATATATAAATAATGTGAAGATGAAAAATATACATAAGTCATACCTGTTTCTTCCTTGTCAATTTGTATTGTGTATTTGTTCAATGTTTTTCCTCTTCTTCTCGTCTTTCTGTACCATTTTATTTGCTCCATAAATGCAGTTATATATAAATAATTTAATGATGAAAAATATGCATAAATCATACCTATTTCTTTCTTGTCAATTTGTATTGTGTATTTGTTCTATGTTTTTCCTCTTCTTTCGGTCTTTCTGTACCATTGTATTTGCTCCATGATTGCAGTTATATTTAAATAATTTAAAAATGAAAAATATACATAAATCATACCAGTACCACGCGTGACATTCACGTTTCACGTGTCATTCTGATTTGAGTAGTTACTCGTAAGCTGTGTTTTTCTGCACAGTTCACTGCAATTGCTGATGCTTCATATGCACATGCTCGATAATAACAGTTATAAATATATAGAAATAATTAAACGATTGAAGTATACACAAGTCATACGTGTTCCATGCATGTCATGTTGATTTGAGTATTTGTTTCGTGATTTCTGTTTTCGATCTTCTCTCTTTTCATCTGTTTTTACCTACAGAGATGGAGTAATTGTTTCCAGTGAATGGTATGTCAATAAATCTGCCCAATGGCAAAGATTAATGGTAAAAATAATATTTAAATAACTTAAAGATCAGAGAATATATAATTGTTAGGTAAAAGTGATTTGCTTGTAGACATTTTTCCAAAATTGCACTATCGATGGAAAGCTATGCTTTAGTGGGAAGGAATGTTGAAGCATCTCACGAATGTTTTAGATAGATTTGTTTACACGTAATCTTATTTTGTCTGGTCAGTCTTTTGGCTTATTTTGCCCGGTGAGTCTTTTGGATTGTTTTTGTGTATGTATAGGTTACGTTTAGGAAGACAGAGGGGAATGGGTTGAAGCAAGTGAGGAAGTAATTCAATGTGTTGTTCATTTCATTTCATTTAAAACCACAACTACAGTGATAAAGTAAAAAAGAACAACAACATTTAAAGAGTTAAAGTGCAGATGATAAACTGTTGTTCCAGCAAATAATGACGGTTTAGTAAAGGGTAGAGCGGTGTGTTGAAAATATCCTCAAAAATTTTCTACAGTACTTTTTTAGTCTTCATATTTAGTTTTGATTATACCCTGTATTGTTGTTATGGCAACATTTTGCGTCATCAGATCTTTACAGTTCATTGTTAATACATCTCTATGTTTGAATTACTGATTTTCGCATTTTTGCTTTGGTAGTTTTTCATAGTTGTATGATTTTTCTTATTTTAGTACCTATAAATCTGAAACTTTATTAAAACTCTTGATATTCCCCCCTTTTGATGATACACTCTTTTACAATTTTGTTAGATTTGCCCTTAGTACCAAACTCCTGACACTAGCCAACATTCACAAACCTCCAGCCTCAAGATCCTCAACCACCAGACTTCCAGAATCTAGCAATACCACAACAAACTACAACCTTTGCAAAACCTACAAAAGTGTAAAAGAGCGTGTTCTTTATTCCAAAAGAGGCGATGCTGATTTGAGTCATTATATCGCCAGATTCCCTTGTTAATTGTGTAAAATATTGAGAGATGCTCACAAGTTGTTTGAGTTCTTTATTGAAAACGTATTAAATCAATTATTATCAATTATTACTGTAAACATGTATCTGAGGCATCTTTAGTTGGGAGGAAAATTCATGGCATACTACACAATAAGATAAATCTCATATTTTTCAAATTTGTTTTCCTTATCTTTTCATTTTCACATTAGACGCCTGTAGAAAACTTTAAAGAATGCTCTCTACCCTGTTATAATATGCAGTGTTTCGAATCCTATTGAAGTCTGTTCATTCAATTTGCGCCATGCACATGCTTTTGCAACTAATGCTTCGTGCATTCCCAAAGGATTGTTTCGTTACCTGCCACTCTTCCTGTAGAAGCATGGTCTGTCGAATGACAAACATCTCCAATTATCCCAGAGATTTACGAAGGCCTTCTTCAGCATTTTGGCCAATTTTCAACTGCCTATTATTATTTTCAACTGCTTATTGCTGATTATTAATCGTTCATCGAAAGGAGACTGTGGTTGTTGAAGCTTATACGATGCTTCTTGTGTCTGAGACGGATATGTCAACTGGATATGACATGAAATGCTTAGATTTGCAAGATACAAGAATGAAGTATAGGAGGTTTACTTATCTGTGTTTCTCATGTCGTCTATAGGCATAATTCCACTGCGTCAGCATTGAAGTGTTTCATCATTGCATTGCAAAGTGTTACAACTTAGCGTGCATGTTGGAAGGTTGGAAATCTGACCTGAAATGCAGGAAAATACTGTAAGTATCACATCGAATTTTAAAAGATTCATGTTACAATTTTGCAATTTATAGTTGATATTTGTTTTTATGCAATTCTCTATGTTTCCAGCCAGTATTTGAGATGAAGGTTGAGTTTGCCGCCAAGCCTTTGCTACCCCTCCTGCATGAAATTTAAAGCAATGTTGTTGCTGAACTCACAGACATTGCAAAAAGAAGTCCTTGTACATAATTAAAGCTACAATTAGCTATAGTAAAGTGTGAACGAATTGTAATTAGAAAGTGTAGCGTGAATACTTGCCTTCGATTAATTTGATCTCACAGAGTAATAGCATGGAGTGATTTCATGACCGATGTCCAAGATGCAAAGGTCGACAGTGATGTGTGCAAAGCTATTTATACCCTTGCTCGCATTGACCTCTGGGTCTATTGTTTGCAACTGGATGGAACTGTATGTACGTATGTATTACAAATATTTTGAGATGATTTCTATATGTTATTCAAGTATTCTTAGGGCATAAATTGTTTAATGTTTACTTGCAAGTATTGCATGAATTTATAAATCTATTTTATTAACATTTGTTCATATTTCCCGCCTGTTTAATGACAATTCACGAGTTTCTATCCACTTCTCTCTGTCAGTTTTCCCATCTTTAGTTTTATTTCTTTTAAAAATCTGTTTTGCCGGTAGCATGACTTTCTTAGGCCATGCGTGTTATTACATTAATTTTCTCCAATTTTAGGAGATGTTTCATGCAATGAAGATGTGATGTCATTTGCACACAGAGAGAGCACAGATTATGAACAGCCTTTATGAATAACATTTTAGCAACATTTCTATCCTTTAATGACAGATGTGTCTTGTAAACTCAGCTGTTTTTATGTTGTTGTCTTCTTAATTCCCGGGTCCTCCTCAGGGGGTATATTATTCCATATACATACACACCTTTATAGTCGATCGCACGTATCAGGAGATTTTTACCAATGCTACGCCCTTGAGATTCGATATGCTTCTTCATGATAATATCCAGAGAGAATAGAGCCCTCAAACGTCAAATTGCTCCTATCGTGGTTTGTGTCTTGTGATATTCAATTAAAATATATGTTTGTTTGCCCCGTTGTCTATTCAATTGATTATTGCGGCTAATAGACCCAAGGTCATAACCAGAGGCTGTTCTGTTTTGCATTTCAAAATCCCGTACTGTAAACTGCTCAATTTTCAATTTTACAGAAGTTGCATGGCAAATACACTTCATCCATTTTCATAATTTACTGCTTAAAGCTCTCAGCCATCAAATTGCTCTTATATTGTTCGGTCTGTTGTGTTATTGAACTGAAATATAACCTTCCTTGCTCTATTTGCTAATCAATTCATAGAAATCGAAGTTGAGAGCATCTTGGCCTAGATCCATAACTAAGAGCTGTTTTCTTTTGGATTTCCAATCCCTTAATGTAAACTGGGTAATTTTGTCTCTACTACAGAGGATGCATCGTAGATATTATTAATCCTTTTTCATAATTGCACTGCTTTGAGATTGTACAACAGAAAGTCAATGAACTGAATTCGCAATATCATCTTTGACAAAATGATAGAATTAACAACTAATTCTTATGATTACTCAAAGGTGAATGAAATGTAACTATTAAATTAATATCTTAAACGAGTTACAAATATGAAAGAAGACGATGTGAAGTCAAATGATTTCTTCATCGTATGATGTATGCAAATTATTTATTATGATAAAGGTATTACATATTTGAAAATGCATTATTCACTAATAGGATATCTCATAACAAACATGCGCAATACGAAGGGGTATAATTCATGAAAAGTAACTCAATTCAAATGGAAGCGATGCAAACCATTGATTTGAAAGAGAGGCTATAAACAGTACGAATATTAATGGAACATTAATAAGGATTTCAAAGAGTTCTATAATTGTGTATCTGATAACATTTCACAAATGCAATGAAATAATCTGAAGACTTGCAAACTATGTAGCATGCTAGCATACCAAATATATACACAATGTATGTATAATTTCCTTCGATTTGGTTAATAGTTCTGCTAGGAACAATTGAAACATCACGTAATCAATATACTTTATAGTTTGATAACAAGAATTTCAATAGGATCACAAAGAGGATTTTTAGAAAGGTATGAAAACCGCCTTTTTACAGCTGATTGCTACAAAACTTTGAACTATGAATAGGGGTGATTACTGAAATTTGTAACAAAGGAGGGCTCTCTAGGTGCCGCGTCTTAATTGATTATGTCTTTGTTAGGACCACACCCATCTTCTATAGGATGCAAATATGATAGTTTAACTTAATCAAATTAAACAGTGTAATCAACAATTTTAAAGCCTTTGACGGAAACACTATCAGTCATCTACACTTTTTAATTGGCGTTTTTGGATTCAACTTATTCAATCATATGGGTTAATAGAAAGCGGGACTCATCACAAGCAATAGCTGACAACATGAGAAAGTTCTGGGATTATGACAATGTGACAAATGACATGCATTTCACATCAATATTTTTGAAAACAACACGTTTTAAACTTGTAATGGACAATAGGGAAACTTTGAAAGACACGATCATTGCAACCCATCTTTGATACAAGGGGGAGGGGGCTCAATCCAAAGCTCTACACCCTGAGCCACCCTTAGCAATCACTCCAGGCTATTAAACTGAAATCGGAGAATCATAACATTCATGGATGTGTGAACATATTGATGGAGAGAGGATGGCACGTGATCTTACTGCCAATTACATTATGTAGTAACCAGGACTTTAAGGTTCTGGAAATATCACGTGTTTTCGTAAAATCAAGAGATTAGGGTGAACGAAAGCTCGTGGCCAAGAGATATATGTCGAGATAAACCATGTGCAACTTGTATTGATAAATCTGAAGTGATCGAATTGATTGGAAAAGCCTTGATATGGGAGGGAGTAGTCTTAAGTGGCATGAGAATATTTCAAAAAGATACAAGGATGTTGCCACGGATCTTTAAGAATAACCTGTGCATTGAGATTATGAACGTACAACATACTGGTAATGAAAACTCATGCTTTCAAAGATCCAACATTTATGTTAATATCATTCCTTGTAAATGAAAGTAGAAGCGAGAAGTACATTAAAGCATAGAATATATCTGAATATACGTAAATATAACGGTTAAATGATTTATGAGCGAAATATTTAAATACATGTTCTTTTTACACAAGTCATTATGATTAGAAACAATGGATAAATGTGTGCTAGTTTTATGCATGTTGCTCTATTAAATTACTCTGCAAAATGTCCAATTTCTAATGAATTCCAAGGTTCAATTGCAAACCAAATAGTCAACTGTTTTTGAGTTGATAAATAATGGAATAAAAGTTCACTGTATCATGTAATTCTATCTAAAGCTTAAAAAGTATATATCATAGCACAAAGCATATATGTCAGTTGTTAGTTCCTCAAGTGGTGCATCACACATGCAACTTCTTGAAGCTTGCAAAGCTCCTGCACAGCCTTTAATTTCCATTCCCAGTAACATTTGAATGTCCTGAAAGGTAGAAATTAACCAATATTACAGATGCTTATTACAGATGCTTAAAATATATTACTAGTGAAAACACAACAAACGATTTAAGAGATATCTAAAACTTGCTGACAATTCAATTCATCACTTCTATTCAAGTCAATTCTTCAAAATAGCAAAGCATCTTCATGGCCTATTATGAGATCTGAGACAGTAGCAGCGTTGATATACTTCAAAGAGTCTGATCTTTAATACTGATTTAATACTAAATCGCAACAAACAGGTGAGAACATTAAAATTTGGACAAAAATCAGAGCCAGTTACCAAACATGGACATAACAAAGAGAAGTCTTTGAAGTACAACAAACACCATAGGCCTGTCTCTATGAGAACTACCAACCCCTAGGAGTGATGTAAGTATTGAACAGCCCCTAATGTAATATAGACGGAGGGCCCCTTGTAAATCAGAACTCAATGAGAGGCTACCTTCCTAAAACACATGAAATGAAACGAAAAGAAGAGTGTTTCTTCATTGGATTGTTAAAACTTTAACAATAGTGAATAGGCGCCAAATGGTCAACCATATAGCCAAATTGGGCACAATGTTCATCCTGTAACGCGAATCTACCCCCATCTAGTTGCATATTTCGTTTCACATATTGGTCGTTACCAACTGTCTCATACTCTGATGAGGGCAATACGAAAAAAGTGCTTTTGGGATGCTAATGAATGTTCCCAAAAGACTGTGAATTAAAACTTTATTAAAATATAAACATATATATATATATTTGGGACATCTGAATCTCTAGCTAGTTCCAGCTTCTTATGCTCGTTTTCCTCTTGCCATCATCAGTTTACTTACGAACTAGTTGACGTCACAAAAAGCAATTGTAAACAACAGAACATCGAGCTAGTTTATTTTTTGGTTACTAAACATCGATAAGTTAAACTCTTTTAATGCTTTCCAGACTCCTGAGAACCCTGTAAGCCTGTTAATACTACAATAAGTTTAGAAATAACTGCTTGGCTGACCATTCCTTGTAATGACAATGGCTGCCGCTTTCTTAAGATTACATGTTTTTTTTCTATATGAAACATTTAGTCTGTTTCCATCCACGTGTCTTTGACACTCATACAAATAATCCACTGATTAGTTTTTTGTTGGTAACTTCAGCTGATTGTCTCGCAAACTTACCCAGATAATCAGAGAGAACATTTGTGTACTAGAAGATTAAAACATAAATTCAAGAAAAAGTGTGCCAAGTTGAAGATAAGATATAAAGACTATCATACCTCATTTTTCAATGATGTTCGGGGTGATGACGATTAATGATGGGCCTAAGGAAAGCAAGAGCACGCAGGGTTGTTCATACAAAGATTTAAACTATGTTTACTATGAAAACAGATAAAAAGGAAGAAAATTGAAGTACACTGTGAGTTCCGCTCAATTTGCTACATAAATATTATCATACATTTTGAGTAGAAATCATAATAAAATGCACAAATATCACTTAAAGCAGAATATTCAATTGAATACAACAGCATTACATTCAAATCCCACTCATAATACAATCCTATGTATATATACAATGCTACATCATATGATTTCAACTTACATCGTGTTGAGATAGTACACTCCATTAACAGACTTGAGGAGACACATGTCCATAATAAAACTGAAGTACTAACGTTGAATATGCTGTATCTGAAAATGAAGATAAAGCAATATCATACGGAAGTTTCATAAATACTTAGTCAAATCATATAGTTATTACATTTAATGCACAAATATGAACTATATCATGGTATAAACCATATCTGGGCTGCTCACCAATGAGATGTTTGTTGCCAAGCAATGGCAATACTCGAATATGAATTGTAGCTATCATAACAGCATCAATGCACAACAAACATACTGAAATATGTAAGATGTGAATGTGAAGCCTAGAGAGGGCAGTAATTAGAGGCCATTGCAAATTGCATGTAAAAGGTATTATCTACAAACATTTAATGCCTTTTGCAATCGTGCCAGGAAACTTACTGTTGAAAATGGAAGAAAAGTGCTTCCAGTGGATGTATGTGTGAGAAGCTAAAAGACTCTGCATGAGAAACAAGTGAATTATTAAAGAATGAAATAAATCAATAACTATTAAACAATAATTATTCACCAATTACTCAACAATTAAGTTAATGGATACAAAATTATACATGCTGTACAATATTATTTTATCCAATGATAATTATAAAAACTTGTAAGAATAAACAACAAAACTTGTAAAAAAAGTGCCTACAATTGCTTAGAAGCCACCATTGACTGTAACAGAAAGCTGAATAAAATACTTCAAAGGACCAACAATATCCGAGTTGATCTGAGAATACATCACCAAATAGACAATGGTATCTGAATATAACTTACGCTATAATGAGGAGGCATACCACAATAATAAATTTGAGATGCTGGCGCTGAAGGATTCATCTACAAAAGAAGACAGAAAGAATTAAATATATTAGACAGATAGCAAATATCTCATCAATTTATTAGATATTCATTAGATTGAACAAATGTTCTATGTAATAAAACTGCATTCATATCACATCTTCTTTTTATTAGAAACAGACATCCTCTATACAGCCTGGATGTCTCATAATAGTTTGTCATATCCAGCCTTAGATGTTTCCTAAGTTGATCTCCAAATTCTGGAAATTTCCTACAACAATAAGGCAACTACGAGAGATAGGATCTTTAGCTAAGGATATTTGAGTAATTGATTCGGTTTGTATTTTGATTCTTGTTTACTAAACGTTTCTCACAAAGGCAGATTTTTCACGTTACTATTTGAAACTCAGCCAGGCAGTGTTTCTTAACTTTTACCTGCTTTGGGAGAAACCAATAGACTTAAACATCCAATGGTCAAATAATACATGAATGTGAGGCACGATAGATCTGACACTATTGTTGCAGTCAGTATGGTTAGACCATGGAATAGAGACTATAAAATGATCTTCTGGTGATGCATCTATATATGGGTCAACTGCCAATTAGTGTGACTTTGTACATTCCACACTATGACGTAAAAGAGATACCAATTAGACCACAATATGGCAATTATTATATATCATTACAAAGATCTGAACTTCATCAACATCTTCGATAAAAATTTCAATCAAAGAAATTTAATGAAAAACATAGTAATAAACAGACACGACAATGCTATATGATTTTGACTTACATTATATTGAGAAGATGCACTCATATGATAAATATTGAGATGCTGAATGCTGAATGCTGTAAATGAAAATAAGACAAATGAAATCACATGAATACTTCATACTTAGTCGCATGAAATAGTTGTCAGACATGTGATATACTATACACTTTTACAAAGAGGTAAGTACAGGTGCTACTTTCATAACATCAATTCTGCTTGAGTTGTCATTCCAAATATTGCCCCTCCCTCACACACATTCTATGCAAATGCAATGTCTTCCATTAGTTATACTGTTTGTACTATTGTAATGTTGTACACCCCAAAACAAAGTCTTCATTTCTTATGAATCTGACTCATCAACCCAGTCGTATATTTATGCCAATATAACATCATCAATGCACAACAAACATGTACTCTAATATGTTAGGCGAAAGAAGTTATGGCATAGAAAGTAGAAGAATGTGAGGCCTAGAGAGGACAGTAATGAGATGCAATTGCTGATTTCATGTGAATGGTATTATCTACACATGATTAGTGTCTCTGACAACCGGGTAAGCAAATTTACAGTTGAAGATGGAAGATTACAGCCTCAAATGGATGTATGTGTATAAGAGGTTGAAGAAGTTTGCACGAGAGACAAGTAAATCATAAACAGAAAAAAGTTTAAGTGAAGTGAACTCATAACTATCCATCAATACTAGTGGCCTAAAGATGATAATAAAGCTAATAAATATGAACCAAGCTGTGATCTATAATACTACCTAATAACATACTAGACAAAACAACATTGAAACCAAATGACAACAGATGCTAAGCATCCATTATTCGACTATGACGTCATACAGTGAAGAATCCTCCATGAAAGACCACTACTCCAAATTGGAATACAATTGGAATATTGGAATACATTGCTAAATATACGACACCACGTGATAACAACTTACGTCATATTGAGAAGGTAGATAACTCTGATAGAACTGAGGTACTTGCGCTAAAGGATGCATCCATAAAACAACACAGTAGCAATCACATCTGGCAATATATTTCGGTTCACCTTTTGGTCATCCGACGTTTCATACTCTGACGAGTGTCGGACGAAAAAAGCATTTCAGCATACTAAAAGAATGTTCCCGCTATTTGTGCTAAAGTAAAGTTCTGTAGTACTAACAGACTTTTAAACAATGAAATCATATAACTCTATATCATACTTGCAACATTGTATAGTATGAAATTTATGATAACATTACAAATCTCCTAAACACGAAGTTAAAGCTATATTTGCATTTGCATGTATTACAATTCTAAATGTTGCCCAAACAAATGAATTCTTTGATCATGTAATATGCACGTGCAAAATAACAACTGTATAGAATACTCTGTCCATGAAATTATGAAACAACATTACAACACAATACAGTTATTATTTCATATCAACTTACTTTGTGCTGAGGAAATATACTGCTATGATAGAAATGAAGCGATAATGCTGAAGCATGCATCTATAAAGGAGACAGGAATAATTAACTAGAACGAGGAGAAAACAGTGAATACAAAGAGAGAGAGGAGAAAAAGAGAAAAAAGCAAGAGAACAAAGAGGAGAATAGTAGATAGTAAAGGCAAGACTAAAGGGATGAAGAAATGGAGAATAAAGAGGACATAACAGAGGAGGAAAATCAGGATTAAAACATTGGAGAAAAGTTGAGAATACAGAGCAGAAAGAGGAGATTAATAGCCGAAAAAGAGGAGAAAAAGAAGAGCAACATCGAGGAGGACAAGAGGGCAATAAAGGGGAGAACAGAAGTGAAAAATATGAGAACAAAGAGGGGAAGAGAGAAGGAAAAGAGGAGAAGAGAGTGGAACATGAGGAGGAGACGAACAAATTTACAAAGAGTAGAATTCAGAGGAAAAGTGGAGGTTGAAGAGAAGAAACAGATAAGACAAGTATGAGAACAAAGAGGGGAAGAGAGAAGGAAAAGAGGAGAAGAGAGTGGAACATGAGGAGGAGACGAACAAATTTACAAAGAGTAGAATTCAGAGGAAAAGTGGAGGATGAAGAGAAGAAACAGATAAGACAAGTATGAGAACAAAGAGGGGAAGAGAGAAGGAAAAGAGGAGAAGAGAGTGGAACATGAGGAGGAGACGAACAAATTTACAAAGAGTAGAATTCAGAGGAAAAGTGGAGGATGAAGAGAAGAAACAGATAAGACAAGTATGAGAACAAAGAAGGAAAGAGAGAAGGAAAAGAGGAGAAGAGAGTGGAACATGAGGAGGAGACGAACAAATTTACAAAGAGTAGAATTCAGAGGAAAAGTGGAGGATGAAGAGAAGAAACAGATAAGAAAAGTATGAGAACAAAGAGGGGAAGAGAGAAGGAAAAGAGGAGAAGAGAGTGGAACATGAGGAGGAGACGAACAAATTTACAAAGAGTAGAATTCAGAGGAAAAGAGGAGGATGAAGAGAAGAAACAGATAAGAAAAATATGAGAACAAAGAGGGGAAGAGAGAAGGAAAAGAGGAGAAGAGAGTGGAACATAAGGAGAAGACGAACAAATTTACAAAGAGTAGAATTCAGAGGAAAAGAGGAGGATGAAGAGAAGAAACAGATAAGAAAAATATGAGAACAAAGAGGGGAAGAGAGAAGGAAAAGAGGAGAAGAGAGTGGAACATAAGGAGAAGACGAACAAATTTACAAAGAGTAGAATTCAGAGGAAAAGAGGAGGATGAAGAGAAGAAACAGATAAGAAAAATATGAGAACAAAGAAGGGAAGAGAGAAGGAAAAGAGGAGAAGAGAGTGGACCATAAGGAGAAGACGAACAAATTTACAAAGAGTAGAATTCAGAGGAAAAGTGGAGGATGAAGAGAAGAAACAGATAAGAAAAGTATGAGAACAAAGAGGGGAAGAGAGAAGGAAAAGAGGAGAAGAGAGTGGAACATACAACAATGCCACTGAAAATGCACAACACTGCAAAAACACATCACATAATTTAAGTCCTCTATGTGTTTCTAGTTGGTAGCGTTATCAAAGCACTAACCGCGACCGTTTTCATCACATTTAGGACATTAAAACTTTGGTCAATAAAGTTAACAATAAGTTTAAACCAACAAATCTAAATACATTTGAGATCATACCAACTGAGAGCTTTTCCTTGACTTGCAGCCTGACAAATGCTTTTACACAAGATCATTGCAAGTTTCCTTGATTTTCTCTTATTTTCCCTAACCTAAATGAAAAACACCCTATCTCCCTTGAATTTCTCTGACCCTATGAATCCTGATAAAAAGAGGACAAAAGAGAGAGGCGAAACAGGACAATACAGGGGAGAAAAAAGAAGAGGTAAAGAGGAGAAAAAAGATGAGCATAAAAAGGGGAATAAGAAGGATAAATGAGAAAACTGCGGAATAAAGAGGGCAATAAATAGGAGGAAAATGAAAGAATACAGAGGAGAAAAAGAGGTGAATCAGAGGAAAATAAAGAAGAGAAAACGGACGAAAGAAAGAGGAAATGAAACAGAGAAGAAACACGAGAAGAAAGCGAAGAAGGAAGATGATACAAAAAGAGAAGAATAAAAGAAGAAAACGACCTGAAGAAAGGAGACAAGAAAAGAAAATGAAGATGTGAAAAAGATGAAGAGAAAGAAAAGAATGCAGATGAGAATAAAGAGAAGAATTAGGAGGATAAAAAGAGAAGAATTAAGACGAGAAAAGTGACAAAAAATCAAGGAAAGGAGACAAGATAAAGTGGAAAATAAAGGGGACAGAAAGAGAAGAATAAAGAAAAAAAGAGGAGAATAAAGAGGAAAAGAGAGAATCAAAGGGGGAGAAGGTTGAGTAGAATAAAGAAGCGACAAAGAGGAAAGTAGAGAGGAGGCAAATAGGAGAAAAAAGAAGAGAATAAGAGGATAATATAGAGAAAGGAATAACAGGAGAATGCGGAAAAAAATAAAATAAGATGAAAGAGAAGATCAAAAGGATAAAAAGGACGAGAAGAGTGAGAGAAAGAGGAAATGAGGAGGAGATAAACAGGAGAAGAAAGAGGAATAGGATCAAGAATATATATGAATGACAGTCTTAAAATTTATAACAATTAAGCAAAATACGCTATATGTGGCTTGATTTGTATTACACCTCAGCCTATACAGACGTCAAGATAAGTCAACAAGGTTTGTTATATTCATTCTGCCAAAAACCAGCTTGGCTTAATCTAGCATGTATCGCAATAAAAATGGCCTGACACTACCTGTGAGAAACAATTACCAATATAGTTCTGCAATCTGATTGATCAAACATAAAACCACAAGCACTATAAAAATTATCGAAATGCGCATTTGATAGTTGTGTCATAAGATGACGTCAAGAGCTGTCCAGGACATTTTGAAGAAGAAGCTGATGTTACGCTTTTTAACTGTGCGTTTACAATCTTTGAAGGAACTGCCCATATTGCATTTTCAATGCCTAAGAAATTATCAGAAAAAATGTGTCCTAAATATCATTCGCTAATTTCAGTTCCTTATCTCAATGACAAGATGATCTGCCGGTTAAACTGAGACGTGTGTCAATATGACTTTAGAGTGACAGTTTGATAAATGCCTGGTTTTGCCAATAATTTTAAACATGTGCTGATACATCTTGCAGAGTTTGAACTTGAAAAAGATTTGACTGTACCACCTATTTGAAACTTGGTAATCAGTTGTTATTGTAAAATGTGATGTGATATTAATGAATGAGCGAATAAATGAATGAATGAATTGAAGGAAGGAAAAATGGATGGAAAATATGGAAAATTAAATAAATATGGTGTTGCTGAGGGGCTTGTAAAAAGACTAGAATTTCATTATTTCCAAAATGTAGCTCTCCTCATTATATTCTATTTTAACGCTTTGCAGGTAAAATAAAATGGGAGAGAAAGGGATGTCTAAATTCAATCAGAACCACCCCCTTCTCTTCTTTATAATGTCCAAGAAAGACGTCATATATGTATCGTTCCTAAGAGCAAGATAAGATAAGAAGACGAGAAGACACAAATAAACTGAGGAAGAAAGATAACTCTACAAATTACCTTTAATTTTCCATCAAGGCTGCCAGTGGATAGCATTTCACTATCACGACTAAATGACATACAAAGCACAGCATCCTCCATCAACATACAATTGTCCTTAAATAGACTATTCAGTAACATTATTTCTTTCATTAGGCTGCAACAATAGTGGGTAATATTGATATATGACAATGAATATAAAGATATCTTATAATATCAACATACAAAGCACAGCATCTTCCATCAACAAAAAATTGTCCTTAAATAGACTATTCAGTAACATTATTTCTTTCATTAGGCTGCAACAATAGTGGGTAATATTGATATATTACAATGAATATAAAGATATCTTATAATATCAACATACAAAGCACAGCATCTTCCATCAACATAAAATTGTCCTTAAATAGACTATTCAGTAACATTACTTCTTTCATTAGGCTGCAACAATTGTGGGTAATATTGATCTATTACAATTAATATAAAGATATCTTACAATATCAACATACAAAGCACAGCATCTTCCATCAACATACAATTGTCCTTAAATAGACTATTCAGTAACATTATTTCTTTCATTAGGCTGCAACAATAGTGGGTAATATTGATATATGACAATGAATATAAAGATATCTTATAATATCAACATACAAAGCACAGCATCTTCCATCAACATAAAATTGTCCTTAAATAGACTATTCAGTAACATTATTTCTTTCATTAGGCTGCAACAATTGTGGGTAATATTGATCTATTACAATTAATATAAAGATATCTTACAATATCAACATACAAAGCACAGCATCTTCCATCAACATACAATTGTCCTTAAATAGACTATTCAGTAACATTATTTCTTTCATTAGGCTGCAACAATAGTGGGTAATATTGATATATGACAATGAATATAAAGATATCTTATAATATCAACATACAAAGCACAGCATCTTCCATCAACAAAAAATTGTCCTTAAATAGACTATTCAGTAACATTATTTCTTTCATTAGGCTGCAACAGTATTCGGTAATATTGATCTATTACAATTAATATAAAGATATCTTACAATATCAACATACAAAGCACAGCATCTTCCATCACCATACAATTGTCCTTAAATAGACTATTCAGTAACATTATTTCTTTCATTAGGCTGCAACAATAGTGGGTAATATTGATATATGACAATGAATATAAAGATATCTTATAATATCAACATACAAAGCACAGCATCTTCCATCAACATAAAATTGTCCTTAAATAGACTATTCAGTAACATTGTTTTTTTCATTAGGCTGCAACAATAGTGGGTAATATTGATATATGACAATGAATATAAAGATATCTTATAATATCAACATACAAAGCACAGCATCTTCCATCAACATAAAATTGTCCTTAAATAGACTATTCAGTAACATTATTTCTTTCATTAGGCTGCAACAATAGTGGGTAATATTGATATATGACAATGAATATAAAGATATCTTATAATATCAACATACAAAGCACAGCATCTTCCATCAACATAAAATTGTCCTTAAATAGACTATTCAGTAACATTGTTTCTTTCATTAGGCTGCAACAATAGTGGGTAATATTGATATATGACAATGAATATAAAGATATCTTATAATATCAACATACAAAGCACAGCATCTTCCATCAACATAAAATTGTCCTTAAATAGACTATTCAGTAACATTATTTCCTTCATTAGGCTGCAACAATAGTGGGTAATATTGATATATGACATTGAATATAAAGATATCTTACAATGTCAACCTACAAAGCACTGCATCTTTCATGAACATAAAATTGTCCTTAAATAGAATATTCAGTAATATTATGTCTTTCATTGGGTTACAATAATATTGGGTAATATTGATATACTACAATACATACAAAGATATCTTACAATATCAACATACAAAGCACAGCATCTTCCATCAACATACAATTGTCCTTAAATAGACTATTCAGTAACATTATTTCTGTCATTAGGCTGCAACAATAGTGGGTAATATTGATATATGACAATGAATATAACGATATCTTATAATATCAACATACAAAGCACAGCATCTTCCATCAACAAAAAATTGTCCTTAAATAGACTATTCAGTAACATTATTTCTTTCATTAGGCTGCAACAGTATTCGGTAATATTGATCTATTACAATTAATATAAAGATATCTTACAATATCAACATACAAAGCACAGCATCTTCCATCACCATACAATTGTCCTTAAATAGACTATTCAGTAACATTATTTCTTTCATTAGGCTGCAACAATAGTGGGTAATATTGATATATGACAATGAATATAAAGATATCTTATAATATCAACATACAAAGCACAGCATGTTCCATCAACATAAAATTGTCCTTAAATAGACTATTCAGTAACATTGTTTCTTTCATTAGGCTGCAACAATAGTGGGTAATATTGATATACTACAATACATACAAAGATATCTTACAATATCAACATACAAAGCACAGCATCATCCATCAACATAAAATTGTCCTTAAATAGAATATTCAGTAATATTATTTCTTTCATTAGGCTGCAACAATATTGGGTAATATTGATCTATTACAATTAATATAAAGATATCTTACAATATCAACATACAAAGCACAGCATCTTCCATCAACATAAAATTTTCCTTAAATAGAAATGGTTTTAATATTATCATGCTAGTATGGTGATATATGTTCGAGTGAAACAAATACATGTTTTTTTATAAGAAAGACACTTTTCCTGAGGCTCAATTTTCTTAACTATTCACGAATCTGAGGCTGAAATTGTCATAAGATTTTCTTAACTTTCGCAGGATTAAACGGGCTGAAACAGGCTACTCTGTAATTTTTGGGCGACCATAAGTTTCGATCTTTGTATGATAGGTTGCAACACTGACTCGATCTTTGTACGATAGTCTGCAAAAATGAGCCAATATCAATTTCTGGCATGTAAAGAAAATGACCTGTGAGTTTCTTAGCATTTTCTTGAACTTTAGCCTTGTGATTTTCTTCGGATTTTCTTAAGATTTTGGCTATTTGAGCCTCATTTTCCTATAAACACTTTCCTTATAAAAAAGAATGCGTATCATAAGTAAATATAAAGTCAAATTTCCTTCTTGTCTAACCATGCTTTCCATAGTTCCTTCAACCCCAATATCTTTTCTTTGAAACCCTTTCTCATTCCTCCCCATTCTGATTTCTCTATTTTACCACCATATCATTATTTCACATCTAAGCCCCATCTGTTCAGTGTTGTCCAGTTATGTTTAGTTCCTTCCAGTTCTGTCCAGTTCTTGCCTCTACATTCTGTTCCTACACAGACAGCACAAAGCTTTGATACCAGTTCTGGTCAATATCTGCTGTTCCAAATCTTTTCCAAAACCTTCCTATCCTGTCCCAATTTCTCTAAATATACCAAATTACCCTTTCAAACCCCAATATCTTCTGCCCAACCCCTTACAACTCCTTTTTCTATCCTTTCTATTTCCATCCCTACCCATCCACTATAGTGCACTATAAAGCTTTCTGTCTCTTATCTCTCAAGCTCATAATGTCTCTAATTTGTAAACCACAGAATGTATTGTCTTTTCTTTGATTCTTTTTACATCATGTCAATGGTGAGCTATAGAAAAAGAGAGAAGAAACCTCTGACTGACATTTCAAGTCTATACAGATTTTACCGGTCTGAAAATTCCATACTTCATTGAATCTGTACGCACTCCCAGTAACTAAATAGTGTCAATCTGGTGAAAATGGTACATATTCTGAATGGGCTTTTGTTCCAAACTGAAAAACAAACACAAACACTCATGAAAAAGCACAAAATAAAACATCAGTCTTTTCTAATTTTCTTGAAAAGCTCACAAGAATGTTGAGTATTGGAATTGAAAAACCCAACAAAGCATTAAAAACACAATTTCCTTATCAGGTGGCCTAACTCTCATGTTCATGTGAGTATTTCAAATAAGCATCAGGCAAAAGGCCAACAGTATTGCATATGTGCTGCCTTGAGGCTCATTCCTCTGTGTGTTTTATGATGGCAGACAAACTTGGCTCACCCTACTATAAAATATTTCAGTAAACTCATGTTGGCATGAAATCTGTCATGTGATGTAAATTAACTTCTGCAATGAGCAGCTACAAAATAAAATACAAAAGCAATTGTTTTGGCAGTCTCTTGCAACAACAATAACAACTGAGCTAGTGAGTGAGTGAGTGAGTGAGTGAGTGTGTGTGTGTGTGTGTGTGTGTGTGTGTGTGTGTGTGTGTGTGTGTGTGTGTGTGTATGTGTGTGTGTTTCTGTGTGTGTTTCTGCATGTATTACATTTGTGCTTTTGTGAATGTGCAAGTATGTGTGTGCAAGTATGTGTGTGCACATCTGTTTTTTTATGTTTGTGTGACCTGTAAATGTTTGTGTAGCATGCACAATCTAACTTCCTATGCCCCCCAATTACCAACTTCCTATGCCCCCCAAATACCAACTTCCTATGCCCCCCAATACCATAATTACCATAATTCTCCAAATTAACTGTGGCATTATTATCAAAATGTCATAATCACAATAAATATTGATTTTAAAACCCGAAGTTGACTTGAAACAACCTCACATGATATACTATGGCTCATAAATTCAATGATAATATATATTCATATGTATATATACTTATTTACTCATTCATATATACTATCACATAATACAGACTAAATTCATACATTCTCTTTCACATTCAGAATAAACTAGATTCAAACATACAAGCAAGCCTGGGAGGTTTGACAGATCTACCATGTAAAACAAATATATTTGCCATTGACTAGATAACAACTAGTCCCTAAGTCCCCCATGGTACCAGGTTAGATTGTTTGTCTGATCTGCATAGGTTCACAGGATTACAATTTGTAATCTTTACAAACCACGAGTCATGAAAGACAGTAGTATGCCATAAAAGACCTTACAATTTATGCAGCTTACAAAACCTAATCACATAAAATGAATACAATTCTCTGATATCTAGTTGTGGTATTCAGTTAGATGTAATTCTATTCTGGCAGAAATCTACACCTTTCTTTAACTGTAAAATGCTCACACTCACAGAGTCATTTCAATATCAACAAAACACGAGGCACTCAAGATATCAAGATCTTTCTACCTGCAATATTTACTACCTATTTTATTATCTAAACATCAGATTATACTTTGCATCTTCCTAGAAATTCTGCAAAGAAAACAATAGATGACTTACTCTGCGGACTCAATCTCTAGCGCCATTTTGGGAATTGAACATGTGTTCTAATTTGGCCTCGTTTGCATTTGTTGATCATTGTGTCGATCGACAAAAGGATGGCTCAGAGGCCATCAGCCCCCTTCTACTTCTCAAAAAACACCTGAGCCCCCTTACAGTTTTTCTGACTAATGAATATTTAGGCAGACAAACAGAACAGATTGAATATAAGAGCTACGAAACTGAAAGAGAGCAAGAATGAAAGAGAGCAGGAAAAGATGTCAGATTGATGACAATTAGGAGATCAATACACCGAGAATGAAGACTGGATACAGACACCAGACTACCCGTTATAAAAAATTTCATTACGAAGAACGAATGGCCACAAAGAACGATCGATATTCCAAAGCATTTTGGAATAGTGAGGTAGTGCCACTCGAAGTGGGATAGTGACAGAAAAATTTATAACAGTGGCATTGCCCCTCATGGCCTTCCTTTGAAATGCCCCCCCTCTAGTACTCAATTAGGTACTGAGAAAGTGTTCCGGTTCGTTTCTTTTTGATTCTAGGACAACGCTCTTTCTTAATTTAAAGATAAGACAATCTAGAAAGAGAATGAAATCATTCATTTGCGTGTGTGAAACTTAAATATTTTGACTGCTTTGCTTCAAAGTGATTTGTTTTTAAGATTCTAGGCAAAGACATACCTTCAGCTTAGATATTCTTGGGGGTCAAAGAGGGGAAAATTCTTGTAGCTTGGGCAATGTTTCCGTACCCCTAGCTTTGTATCTTATTCTAAAGCAGTTTTTAAGTTCTATATCAACTGAGAATTATATGTCTATTAATCATCCTTGCTGTGGATGCTACAATAAATTACACACATAGCTGTGATAGGAGAGATCTTTGGTAAAAAGACGTTTGCTTTCAACAAGCATCCTGATTGGTGGAGATACCTCATCGCAAGCTCATTTTTAAGCACTAGGTTCAGTATGTGGGTTTCCACTGTAGAACAGGGCATTTTTTAACATACAAACTGGGGGGGCAAATACCCCCCAGTCCTCAACTTGTCCCCCGAGTGAAGAAGTTTTAAACCCCAGAAAAATATCCCTTTTTGTATCGGTTCTTAGCTATGTTTTCAAACAACTACTGCTATCATCATGTACGTTGTTGTAATAATTGCAAAACTTGAGATTTCATCAAAACTTGACATTTATAAACATTGTTTCCATATATATTATTTTGAATTATGCTTGTTGACCTACTATCACGTCCCTTTTTGAGAGTTTGCCCCCCCAGTAAAAATATGTTAAAAAAGGCTATGCTATAGAAGGCAGTACGAAAATAATAGGAAAGTGTTGGTGAGATCCAAATGAAACAAATTGCAGAAAAGTAAGAGCCACTGCTAAATTAGATAAAACGCCAAAAATGATCAGCAATGGTGAAGGATCTGCTAGAGCAAACTTTCAAACGTCATAACACATATTTTCATTTCTAACGAAATAGTCAATAATCTCAAGGAGAGACATGAAATCTGCTCATCAAATTATTGAATCATGGTTTCTTCATATTTGAAGGAAACCAAGTTGTGTGTTGTTCGGTAGAAATTCTCTCTAAGTTTGTGTATCAGCTTTAATCAAAAATTGAAAAGAGCGCATTTATATATAAGAGCACATATATGCACTTCCTTGGGGAGGGGATTTCTCACCCTCATATCCCCATGAAACCTTTGCCCTGTCTTCATGATCAGCGGTTGAATAAATGTAAACATTTCGAATATTATATGTATTCGAATCGATATGATTTAGCCTCTTACTGATATACCAACCCCTTTTAAATACTTGTATGGCCTCTTTGTCATGTTCTGCATTGTGTATCTCTAAAGCCTGGTACTCATTGGGCGTTAAAGTGCGCGCGCCCTTGAGCGTTTATCTGTGGAATTTAAACCCGCAGGCATACTCACTATGTAAAGTTTTAAACGCGTGATTTTAACTGAGAGCAGCGGTGGGCCTAGAAAATATGAAGAAAGAGTTGTATATTGTACATTTCTTTTTTTCAAGTACCGCTGTTTGAAATTTTCGAATAAATTTTTCGCATCATCCCAATTCTCGATGAAATCTAATGACCTTGCCACTTCTGTCCAAGCATTTTTCACAGCATCTCTTTCCTTGTATCCCTTTTTGGACTTATCGTATAGCACTGGAAAATGTCGAACAGCTTCTGACAATTTCTCTTCGTCAACAAGTGACAATACATTGATATTGCAAGCCATATTGCTACATGTGTCTCTCTCAAGTTCTAACAATGTTATTCAGATACGCAAATCTGTGTAATAAGTGAAAATGTGCGTGAGTCCCGTAGGAAAAAAGTTCACAACCACATGCTGATCAATCATTTTCCGTGTGATGAAGTGTTACATTCCGCAGCACTTCAGAACTTTAAACGCCAAGATCAAAAAGTTTTGATCTGTGCGTTTAACTTTTTTTCGAGCGCGCGCCCTCAGGAATTTAAACGCACTACGGTACTCACTACCGTTTAAGGTAAATCCTCAAGGGCGCGCGCACTTAAACGCCTAGTGAGTACCAGGCTTAACAGTGATCTCAAATGCTTATGGTTAAGACACCTTGCTTAGGTATTTTTCTGGCATAAACATCGACTTTATTGAACAGAGAGCAATTAGCTAAGAACTGATAAAATCATATCATAATTTGAAAGATACGATTGTTTACAAATGGATCCTACCTAATGGATTTAAAGAAATCGGGAGACTCAAACGCAAATCTTTAACCATTACATACAATGAAAGATATAATAGGGGATAGGGCCATTGAACTTGAAGCATGCGATCATGTTGGTTGAAATCAATGAATACAAGTTCGCGCGTTGTATCTTGCTGGTTGTTTGTTGTCAGTGCTGTGGAGGAGGCATCCACATAGAACATCATGTTTTTCCTGTTTGCTGCTCGTTGTAGATTGGAATACAGTGATCAATTTCTGCCTTGCCCAGACGGATAAACAAGGTATATGAAGAGAGGAAGGGGATTTCTAATATCCTTTAAGCCACTGTCAGATTTTCAGCATCGTGTGTGGTGGACTATATTCCCGCACCTAAATATGAATGAACAGTTGTGTAGTGGCAAATTTCCGACAAGGGGGCTCAATACAGAATTCTCTATGTGGTAAATTTTGAGACACGGCCCCTTAGAAATATGCAAATACAGTCAAGTGCATTTCTCGATATTCAACTGATTTTGCAATGAATTGGTCTTAATTTAAAACGTGAATCTATATCCGTTGCAACAAGTGAAAGCGAGAAAATAAAAGAAGTATTTCAAAACATTTGAAACTCGAAGTGATCCCCAAAGAACTCTTGAAAGATTAACAATGGGGTCCCAACATTACAACCCTGTTAATGAAAGTAAGAATATCATTGACGTCACCAACTCTACATCTGTCTTGTACAGCAGCGTCTATCTACCGCTGGATGCATTTTTGTCTAGTCATGCGTTCATAATGCTTTTTACCATAAATATAGTAGAGTTATGATTTCTACTAGGCCCTATTTGCTGTTATTCAGTGATATGACTGCAATTGAAACACCATTGAGCCAAACATATCCCAGTGCACCAAACAGGGTGTGCCAAGTAAACCAGATGAATTTCCCTGACTTTTCACAGATAGTTTCCTGACAATACCTGACAATTCAAGCATTTTCTGTTTCATGTTCTGGTGCAATTGACACTTATAGTTTTGCAAATCTGAATACATGTAGGCATCTAGTATAGAAAGCCATGAATTATGGAGGCAGACAGGTATGATATAAGTCACATGATTATACCAGAATGGATCAAAGGACCCTGAAAGGTCTTCTCAAAAACCTTCGCATGCTGTTCAGAATTCACTCAAACATCTCTGACAACGGCAAATTTGAAATCATTTCCCTAGCATTTCCCTGTCATGATGTGATGGCATAGAGGGAAGGAACAAGGCGGGCCCACGGCCCCCCTTAACAAAATTGTAACAGGGGCGCTGAAATAGCAAACTGGAAAGATTTATATGAAAAACTATAGTGCGTTTCATCGTTGTTTCAGTTGAAAATAACTGCAAATCCAGTGACAGTTCTTCGAAGGAGGGGGGAGGGGGGAGGCCAAAATTAACAATCAATATACGTAGTGAGTAAAATGTCAAATGAAGAGGAATAGCAGTGAAGAGAAAATCTGAGTAAAACTCTATTCAGCATTAAACAAACAAATCGATAATGCATAATAATATTATAATATATATAATATAGTATGATACATTATACTACATTATTCTACGAAATCCATTTTCCCATCCTATACTGCTATCTCCCATTCGTAATTGCCATCAAACTTGAATGAATTAGGCTGGATGATATCATATTACATAATAACCAAAGGATAATCATATTACTAACAACCAAAGGGGCAATGGATGAGATGTGATCGCTGGATGAGATTTATTAATGCCATGAAAGTAGGCTCAAAGCCAGCTCTGAAAAGACAGGGGGAAATCCAGTCAAGGGTGCCATACTTTAAAAGTTAGTAAGGGATCCCTTCTTTCAAGCGTTCGAGAGTATGACGTCATCAAAGAATAGCAACATTAACATATGCTGCTTACGTCATAATTTGCCTTTTACCCTTCTAGGCAAAATCATTGAACTGGCAAACAGGGCCTGAATTTTACAATTGAGAGAGCAGTGTCCCCTACGTGCCCCTTAGCTTTGTTCTTCGGCAATAGTCTGCCAGGAGATGAAATTTGATTTTAGAATGAAAGCACTTATGTCCCTCACAACTGGCATGTAGCCACAGTATTACGTCACATAGCACATTTAGAAAGTCTTCCAGTACGAAAACCATTCACAGGCACAGCGTCGGTAGTGGCGCTGGGGGGGGGGGGGTTCAGCCCCCGCAACACTTTCTACCAGCCATTCATTTTTCTAGCCTTTATAACAGGTGAGGAGAATGCATATGCTCGCCAATTAAGAGAAAAATCTTGTCTATAACGTTTTCCTTTGTGACTGGCGATGCTATTGTAATGAAGATTGGGCGATCTGCTGTTCGAGTTACACCTGTTAGAGTTTTCTAGCCGCCCACTTTTTATCTGTAGCCCTCCCTACTGTCTATTTGGCAGCGCCGTGCCTGACAGACAAATTGAAATCCTTTGGACAGTGGACGAATTCAGACATATTTAACCATTATGAAACTGATTGAATTAGGAACTGGGGGGAACTTGGGGGTTCGTTGCCCACAAATTTTACAACAGCTGAAAACTTCCCCTAAAATCTTCCATTAGATCACTTGCAACAAACGATAACCAATCATCATTGAATAATGTGACAATCATGCTAGCACATTGTATAAAGACAAAGTCTGAGATGTATAAATTAACGGAAGAATCCTTTGCCATAAACTTTCCTTTTCGTAATTGGGGTTTAGGCATTAAATTGACCAATGTAATGGTATAATTTGAGAGGTATCCCCAATGGTCAAATTAGCAATCTTATTTTACGTCAATGGATTCTCAATTCCAAATTGCAAGTCACGTGGCCACATGGATGATAGTCGGCGCAAAACAACGGCCTAATTACGATATAATCTACCAACATTAATTGCTACACGACAAAAGCCATGGGTAAAACGGTGTATACTATCCACCAGGTGATTTTAAGTTGGTTTCCATCCAAGATTAGGATAAACGATGTTGCACATGCAGATTCATTTAAGTAGTTTTACTTTACTTAGCAGAGAGGTAAAGAATGCTAAAAACATGCTAGATACATATAAGTGCGAAGCAAAACTTAAATTTCTTGAATTACTACCATTAAAGTATATCGATACTACATCAATTAGTTGAGCACTTCACTACCAATGCAATCGTCCAAAATGATGAGCAAAAATGACTCCAGATGATGTTAATGTGCAATTCTCCTCTGGTCCTCTTGATCTTTCACAACAAATAATGACTGTTTCTATCCACTTAGATCATCCAACTGAACATCTGATCAGATAGTAAATCAAAAAATAAGCTTGATAGAGTTACTGAACACTATGGGGGAGAGGGGGAGAGTCCCCTTTGTTGTATTCTTCATCTGTGCTCTTTAACGCTGGCCTAATGGATCCGGCCTAATGTTGTGATGTAGTCTTATCTTTGCCTCTGTTTCAACTTGAGACTGATTATATTGTTAACTAGAGCTTGTCCTTGTTAGTATTTTACTGCATGGGCCTCATACTCCATCGTCATAGCATTAGCGGCAACCCCTTCAACATATATACAGGAGTTGGAGGACCAGTGACTGCACCCTTTTGTTGCAAATATGTAATAACTCGTAAAATTGCCTAGTGTAAAACAAT
Source organism: Mastigias papua (assembly GCA_964019165.1). Taxonomy (NCBI): domain Eukaryota; kingdom Metazoa; phylum Cnidaria; class Scyphozoa; order Rhizostomeae; family Mastigiidae; genus Mastigias; species Mastigias papua. The sequence continues at coordinate 12,913,580 of OZ025271.1, forward strand.
GATGACGATAGCAATATGATGGAAAAAATGTCGAAAATTCATAGCACAAGAACAGCACAGTGAATCATGTGAATTACATCATGTGATTCATCACGTGTAGGATGAAGATGAGGATGATCTCGACGAAAGTATAGGCGAATAAGTAAGCTATGCCCCACAAGATGGAGAGTACAGTACGAGGTTTCTCTTTGGAATATATTATCGAACACTTTTCTCCTCTATTCAAAGCATTGAAGCTATGCCTAGTCAAAACTTCAGGGTCTGATATGAAACCACGAATTATTCTCACATCGGCCATCAATTCTCAGCAGCCCTCAAGCTTATCACAGACTTTCAATCACATCTTGTTAAAACTAACAGTATCTAGACTGAAAAGCATTATCGTATGATGCATCATTAGACCATTCCAAAAGTAGAGAAACATTATAAGAGCTTTTAGCCAGCTCTTCTTCCAAAAGCAACAGGCTCCTATGTATTTCAAAGGGGTTGACACAATGCTAGAACAACTGAGCAGGGAGCAAGATAGCTGTAAATCTATTTGCGTTATGAATAGTGTTATGAATTGCTATAGAAGAAATATATTATATAAATTCTAATTGCTTAAAGATCAAAGAGCTGGAATTTCAACGTGTCAGTTGTGCATTTTTAGTGTAGTACTCTTCGGTGTCTAATTCCAGACAGGGGTAGAATTAGTGGGGGTTTGGAATATTCTAGATAATTCAATTTAATCTGGGATTGGAATTAGCAGGGGATTGGGATATGCGCAATCACATGAATATTAGAATTTAGAAAATTATTCTAAGCTGGTTCGTATTCTCTAACGCACAGCAAAAAGTCCCTTACAATTACGGCTTCAATATTTCGGTGCAACAAGTAAAAATACTGAAAAGTCAGTTTGAAGCAATAGGAACAGGAAAATTATTTTGCTATGAAAAAAGACCTAGAGTAGAAGTCTGTTTAGTAACAGTTAGTTAAGAATATTGACGATACAAACGGTTCTTGCCAAGAGGAATTAGTCTTGTTTCGGCTAATTTATACACTAGGTCCTCTAAAGCTAATTGATGGGGGCGGTACTAATAAGACTAGAAGGTTTGACAACAATTTGAAAAACTAATCAGCAGAGTTGAAGGCAATAAGGCACAATAGAGTAATCAACACATCTCTGGCTGTCTTGCGTCAGGGGATCAAAAATCATAAGCTGCTAATTGACTAAGTAGAAGCAGCAGACAAGCCTAGCCTATATAGGTAAATTCTTTGATAAGTTCTAATGGAAAAATTTGTTTTCAGCAGGCAGACAAATGAAAACGGAGATTCCTTCTCAAACAAGCCCAGAAAAATTCAAAGATGCTACCATTCACGTCAAACACTTAAACGACAAGCTTGATAAACATCATGGAATATGCAGTGAAAATGACTGTAAATTTGTTGCTTCCAAGTTAACATGAGAGCTTTACTTCTGATTCGAAATTTGCAAATTTCAATATTAAGATATCAGCCCCTTCAGACAATGTCGTAGAGAGATTTTGTAATAGTTTGTCAGCAAAAATCATAAAAGAAATCTCACTGTTTGGATCTGTGCCTTTTATGGGAAGGACGTACATAGAACTTATTTATTTCAGAAAGTCATTTCTCAAGCATACAACTGACTAATTTCTTAGGGCTGGAGCACTATAGCCCCCCTCCCAGTTTCTCAAACATTGGCCTGTCTTGCAGATAAATTTTCATAGAAAGTCTTCATCAGTACTAATAAAACGACTTATTCGTATTTACCTACATAACAACATCATCTACATAACTATAAATATACAAGCTGTACCCACATTGCATATGAATATACATAAGAAAATAAATCAATAATTTACTTTTCTTAAATGTAAGCGTTATGATTAGTAGCTTTATCAATATTAAACTTCTATAGCATGTTAACACCCACCAATTGATCACTTGAAATAAATCGCACGTGAAGCTAAAATGACGCCCAAAAGACTTTTGATACAGGTTTTAACTTAAGTATGTGCTAATTAAGTAGTAACAAGCATACCAAAAGAAGGCCAGGGGTCACCAACCCAGTCCCTGTGGGCATTTTTTACCATCAATAACCAGATCTGCCACCCAAAAACCGGTTCAAAAAAGTAAAGGAAGCTGTGCAACTTTGTAATAGTAGAGGTGCATTTTTAAAAAGTGGTAATCTTTTGCATTGGACCAAACTGAATACGTCTAGCTCAATTCTTGGCTTTGTGCTCACATTACTTCATCCCAAAAAGGGAGCTAAATGAAACAGAGGTAGACACAAGCAGATCTCTGTGGCCCCATTGAAACTACTCCATATTTGAGAAAAACAGATATGTTCAGCTGCGCTTTTGGCTCTGCATTCAGAATATTCTAATATAAGATGAGCATTCAATCAGAGTAAGGAAAACGGAGAAGTATGAACGTGTTCTTAGTTTCAAAAAGGTTGGTGATCCCATGCACAAACTATAACAAATCGCATTTGAGGAGCATAGCCCTATCAGTGAATAAGTCAAAATCTTTGTCGTCATGTCATTTTCAATATGATCTCTTACCACAAACATGCCTACATAATGTTTTATGTGCACTAGTTTTGTGTTGTAAGCATAGCTCTGGTTCAGCTGAACCGTAATCATACGGAACTATTTTCAACCTTTTACTCTATAAGTGTGTTTATTCCTATGCCTATTTTCAACTTAAACCTAGGGTGAAGTCAGGTCAATTTCGAGCACAGGATGCATATTGTCAAATTATTGCTTTAAGTTTTGCATTTCTCTGTGGTAGCAATTGCTTTCCCTTGCAGCCCATCAACATAATATGCACAAGAATTTGGATGAGATATCGATTTTAGCAGTTCTGAGAGTGTTTTCTATTTTTCACTATAGGGCATCATTACGTCTATCTTTATATTTTATCCTGTGTATACCAACAATTACTATGTTTATAAACCAAATAGTGTACTTTGAGATTGGAGAATTCGTAACGTTCTCTTTTTATCAACTAAAAAATATAACATATTCCTAGCGCTCCAAAATAAAGGTGAACACATGACCAGCTGAATACGTGCTAAAACATATTGCCTAGTGTGTGAATGTGAGTGTGAGTGTGAGTGTGAATGTTAATGTGAGTCTGAGTGTGAGTGTGTGTGTTCCGTTATATTTATTATGTGAACAACATCAAAGTCAGGTTGTCTTTCTATTAGAAGATGGATAGACAAATCTGACCGGGTTTCACACATTTCCATGGTCTCCACTGAGTAAGATAAAATATCAGCTAGACTGTATCCGATCTGTAGTCAATAGCTTTCCAATCTACCAGCTAGAAGAACAGCAGCAGATTGTTTAGTTGGTAGCCCCTAACCCCCGATGTACCATTAAGGATATCAGAGACCGTTTGTGTAGATGATCCCTTTTAGCCTTCTAGATTCATTATGAAACACATCTTAGGTACAGTTTTCCCAATCAGCAATAAATAACCCTCAATCCACCAGGAATGCACCACATACAGTTTGTCCAATCAGTAACCCCTAGTCTATTTCATTCACCAGGAAAGCGATCACATAGAGCTTTTTTGGCACGTAGCTCTAACCTTCTTGATTCACCACAGAAGACATCAGCTACGTGTTGTCTGAATGGTAGTCCATAACCACATCGGCCCAACAGCTGACCACTGGTCATCTGACTAGTATTACCAGTGATCGTCATTAGATTTGAGCAAATAATCTGCTCTCTTGTGAAATAAGAAATTCCCAAAGAAACTTCGGGTTTATTTCCAAACCTTTTTGACTTAACCCGAATCATCCTACAAAAACAAAAGTAAATATTCAACACAGTGCTACTTGAATGATCCCTGTGTCCTTCATACTTTGCCAAAATCAACTACTGTATGCAATAACGAATCCCTGGATGGAAATATAATGGTGTCCCTATAAAGAAAACTACATCACATTGTCTTCTGCCAATAGTATGGCATCTTACGTATATTTAGGTAACTATGTGTGCTTGGACAAGTATGGAAAATGACAAAACAATAGAAATGCCGAATTCAGTGATTCCCATTTGCTACATCATATAACTATGCTCAACGTGCAATTGCGGGTTGAGGGCATATATGGAGGTAGAAAAAGGATGATACACGGAAAAGGAAAAGGATGTTTTTTGATATTGTGTTACATGCTGCTTTGTGGTCTAGGACCGAGCGTGGTTGTTTAGATTAGGTCAGACCAATATCTGTGTAAATCTCTCTTTAGATTGAAGTTTGAAAACAGCGGGTATGGACATATAAGAATCAATTGCCTAAAAGTGAAGGTGAAATGGGGGATTACAGAAAGTGCCTTCATCACCATGGGGAACTTTGGCTGCCACTAAATGCACGAAAACATAATGAAGGGCTCAAACTAAAGCAAAAGTGAATGGTGCCCGTGACTGTGGTCTTGCAGAAGAGATGGGTCACCGTGACTGCTGACAGGTGGTTTCAGTTGGTTACTAGCTGACAGGTGGTTTCAGTTTGACCGGCAAAAACCTCAAATTTTGAGCTCTGTAACAAGACACATATACCTAGGCAAATTCACACCAGTTAGGAGACATTGCAGGAAACCATAAGCGTAGCTAAGTTTCCAAATCTTCACAATGTTTTCTATGACAATATGTGTAGGTGTTCTGTACTACACAACATTACCGCTACAACAACAAATGCAAGGAATCTTGGCCACTGTCAGTATTGTATGTCTTAGAAGATCGTCAAGAGCATAAAAGTGGACCCCGAATGTAGTAGATCTTTTTTAACTTACTGGGGTTTGAGAAGGTGCATCATCTTCAGAAATTTGAGATCCTGATGGTAAAGGATATGCCTAAAAGAGAAAATAGCAAATATTTAATACTAAGAACATGTCATAGTGAGTATATTTTGTTAATTGTTTGCTGTATTGAATGGTGTAATTAGTAGTGTGTTATGATTATAAATGCGCAATATGATAGCGTGACAGGGATATTTAATATCAATGAAGAAGAAAGTCAAAACGTTTGACAAATGTGAAATTTTTTCTTGACGCCAATAGATACATATATATATATATATATATATATATATATATATATATATATATATATATATATATATATATATATATATATATATATATATTTTACAGTACTCATATATATGAATAATACTAGATACCAAAGCTGCTTGAATATTGTTTCCACCGAGACACTGTTGAGAACCTGTAATGAAAACATAGCCATAAGCTTGAACAGCTTGCAATGGGTACAATAATGCAGTTTAACTATAAGTTATCTTAATCGTACAATGCCTTTGTACGCAAATTTCCACTTCAAGCAAAAATTGCAAACATTGCAAAAGAAGAAGATGTCACTTACTGTTAGGACTCAACTGCATTGTAGCATTGTTTCCAATAATAAGATTGCCTCCAGGTAGTACATTAACTGTTTGGATTTCTGAAGCGAGAATGAAATAGTAAACACTGTATTCCATGTTAAAGTGCACCACTGAAAACACATCAGCTTGTTTATACAAACAATCCACCTAATTTGGCACGTGTTGTTGACTGAAATGCGTCTAAACACATTTTTTTATATCTATCCTTGAAGCTTTAATCTAAATTTGAACAAAGTACTGAGGTAACATTGGAAACTAGGAATTCAAATATGTTGAGAGTTCACTTTTTTCAAATGGTGTATGAGATCCAGACATTGGAACAGTCTGTGAGTCTCTGTCTGGAAAATTTAAGCCTTTATTGTAGGCTGCTTATTGGAATTTCAAATTTGGATAAGCTGCATACACAACAATGTTAAATTCCATGCTAATGATAAACTGAATTTATGTCCAATTCAATAAGATACTGCAGCATGTCACATCACCGTTATGTATCCTTGACCATTCCGTCTGGTGGGCAAAACAACTCGCTGCAAAGAAGGCAATGTCTGAAATGCAAGTAATCGGCTTTAGAAAGCTGAATTGTTGCTATCATTAACAGGTACTTTATTTAAGTCTTCAGTAGTCTACCAATATCTCAGTTCACATACTATTTCATTTATGTTGTTACAAAATGGTCTTATACAAATAGCAGGACCTATGGTGTATTCATAAATTTCACTGTTGACTCTACAAGTTCATTCATGTCTAGGAAAGCTTGATAACAGTCGTGGTAAATAGCTTGACAATTTTAGCTATATGCCATCCTGAAATGTGACGACAGGTTCTAAAGGTTTTAAATTCCTTCTGCAATGACTGTACCTATCGATTTCATAGGACTGTTGTCCTTACAAACAGTCAGCAGTTACGCAAGCATTTTACAGCTCTTGGCCCTCGAATACATCTTATGTAGTCTCTAGATATACAGTAATAGAATACTGTGAATATAATTGTCATCGTTTAGGCAGGTTGAGGATCAAGAACTGCACAATTCTCGCATAACTGTCTGACAATCTACTAAAGACAACAGTCCTGTAAATCGATGGCAAAACAGCCACAGTCTGCAAAGTGAATTCCTGCAGAAGGAATATACAGCCATTGAAACCTGTAGTCGCATTTCAGGAAGGCAAATAAATAAAATTATTACGTTATTGACAACGACGGTGATCAAGTCTTGACGTGAAGGGATTTGCAGAGTCAAAAATGGAACTTATGAACGCAAGTAAAATTCTTCTATTTTCAAAAGAAAATTCTGCTGCAGCATGGATGAAATAGCATGTGAACGTAGAGATTGATGAATTATTGCAGGCGCAATAAAATTACCGGTGAATTATAGCAGCAGCTTAGCTATTCAAAAGCCAACAAACTGTAGTTCAGACATTGCCTTCTTAGCAGCGAGTTGTTGTGCCCACGGGATAGAACTGATCAATCATAATAAAGATTATGTACTGGTCATGTGGTGTGCTGTAGTGTCTTATTGGACACAAGGAAATCAGTTAATGCGAAGAAAGAAGTGATCGTAAGTAAAATAACCAGCATACCAAGAACCTGTGTACCTGCTGGGTCCATGTCCTAGAGCAAAAAGTAATACAATCTCCAAATGATAACATACAACAGGGGTTGAAAAATACTATTAGAGACTATTTGGATAATGTAAATTAACAGTTCTGCTATCACCTAGGATGTCTACTGACAGCACACTACTTAAACAATGATACATGATCTGGTATCATTATTCTAAAACTCTGAAATAGCAGATAATATTCTTGTGCTGAATCATTATATTTGGTCATTGTTATATTATATTATAGATTGAAAAGAACAACTAAAGAGCAATAAATCAACAGAAATCCCAGGTAAATTACTGAATGTTTTTGAGAAACTATTTGTTTCTTAGAGTGCAAAATCGAGGCTTTCTTGTTACTAGCCAACATTCATAGGCGCATGTAGAATTGACGCTTTCTTCCTTAATAAAGTTATGACAATCAAAAGACCTAAAGGTACAAAAGTAAAGGAGTACTTTGATAAGGCTGTTGCAGCAGCAAATATCTGACATAATTAGCAGAAGGATTATTTATCAACATGGCATGTGTGCTGAGCATAACAATAGAACAATTTTGTAAAAATAATATTCTTTGTAGGACTTCTAGCTTAAACATTGGTAAAGCCTTTGGTTTCAATGAGTTGTTAACACCTATGACACTTAAATTCTGTAGAAATGCTATACAAAAGAATTGTGTAATGCTATCATGCTGGCAACACAGGTACACTAAAACATATTTTTATTTCTATCTATTAAATAATTTCGAATAGGGTTGGTGGTCCTCCAGGAAATGTTTTAAGCACTTCCACCATTTACTTTCTATCCTATAATACCGAAGTTGCTTTGTATGGGAATAGATGTTGCAAGTCACCATCAACTCAATTGTGCTACCATTCTAGTAAAGGCATCGACTGTGTAGACCATTTCGCAGACTTGTTGATGCCGTTTTCATTAAATTCTTCATTTTATTGTCTCAATTTGTAGCCCCCAGGAAAACAACTAAAATCTAAAACTCTCGAACTTTAGACCAATACTGACGTTCTAAGAAAAGAAGACACTGCTACGTCAACGGTTGGTGGCTTGGCTGCTGATGGCTATGAGACAAAGAATCAAACTTTTCTCGCAAGGTACATTATCAAATTTTGCAAATGGATTTAATGAGCAACCATTTGACCACTTCAAAGATTTCTAAGTTTGATATGAAACTTGGGACTGAAAGTTCAAACTGGGTATTACTATAAAAAAATAACATAGCGGGGCAACGTGCAGCACTAAAAATGTTACTAGGAGATAAAGCCTTGACAAAACCGAGATATTCAGTTGAGTTATGAGCCCCTTGTAACAATCCTGAAGTGCTCACTTTATGAACACTACAAGCATGGCAGTGATGTTACATGCTAACAAAGGAAAATGTAGTAAGCAGAGGCGGATCGAGACCTTCTCAACATTCTCAGTTGAGAATGTCAGATTTTCTAGCGTCCAGATTTTCGAATCTTACCATCCTGTCAACTCAAATCGAGTCTGATTTCTCAAGGTTGCTGACCCCCGTACCCACTGATATTTGCTGCACACTTGGTATACCTCAAGGAAGTGGTAACCTAGCAATAGTGATTAAGTAATAAAATCGCTTGACAAGTGTCAATAATCCTGAAAGGTATCTAGGCAAGTTGCGACAGTTTACGTGTAGTTTCCATGCCAATTTGAGAAGTTCCTTCGCATCTTGAGAATGTGCTACGCAATTTTCTTACTGCGTGCGCATCGAAACAGTACTGATGATTGGTCACTTGAGAAGGTAGATCTGCGCTGGTTAGACGAGGTCCAAAATACATAGCAACGGCTTTTTCTTGGTACTCTTTTTATATGAGGTAGGTCTGGACGATTTTAAAACTAACTCCTTGCGCGTCCTGAGGAGAAGGTTCACTGAGAATCTTGAGGATTCAGGGGGTGGGTATACGTGACTGTTTGGAATTTGCCGTGTACCCCTGGCACGTTTGAGTTATCTGTTGGATGAAGTAGCTCAGAGCGGGAGAAAACTATTCTTCGTTAGCAATCTATGCGAAATAATAGAATTTTCAGAAGAAGTCAAGCAGCTGTTGACGAAGAGAGATGTTGAACAAATTATGATGGTATATAGTGCTAGTATGCAGCTTTCTCTAGGTAAGTGTTGTCACACAGGATGGCTTTATCGCAAGTAGTAGTTGATAGTCATACTTTGTCACAGGCATGCAGACAGATTCTCTACTCCCGGTCCATTGAGTAAATGTTGATAAAGGAGAAACTGCCCCCCTCCCGATAATGTATGGCTATATTTTTCCTTTTTGACTGTTTTATAGTCGTTCACGGCAGTCCGTATTCGCATGTGCAATTATTGTTTACAAGATTGCTGGATGAATACGAGTCTGGCCGGTGTCAGTTGACATTGGGTATAAACAAAGGGTCGGAGAGCGGAGGGTTAAGGTCAGGCTAGGTTGTGTGTTAGAAATGCTATAGGTCCCTACTGAACAGATATAACGAAGATTTGTCCTAACTTCCGCTTACACAATCACACTTATGTTTGTAGACGCTGTAGGGGTATGTACTCTCCAGTCCGGAATAGACGTCCCCCCCGACTATTTATTTTTTCAAAAAATGCACACCAAGACATTCTTATTGCAACCCCCCCCGCTTATTAATTTTGAGCCAAGAGGAAATTTTCCCAACCAGACCAAGAATTGTTCGGCGAAAGTAACTCGTTGTGAATGCTTGTTGCGCTGAAAAAATGCTAGCGTGAAATGCGTAATTGTTGCAAGAAGCACTGAAAACGCAGCCGACAGTTGTGCCAATGATGATGACATTATGAACGACGATGGTAGACACATTTTTAGCATGCTAGAAATGTGTAATAAACGTAATAAATTTTTTTCAAAAAGTTAAAGTTTTTTATCCAATGCATATTGTGGTCTCCTTTCCACATCCCACCCCATAGACACTCGCCTTGGAGCTTTTTCCACCCCCCGCTTATTTGGTTTGAGACTTATTTCCAACCCCCCCGCTTATTGCCACCCCCCCTTCTATTCCGGACTGGAGAGTACACAAACCGATTAGTGTTTCTTCGTTGTACCGCATGTTCACAAGGTGTCTATCGTGTCTAACATCAAAGTTTTAGGTGCAGATAGACACGATAGCCGCAGATTGACACCATGTGAACCAGGCTTTAGAGACAACCTTCTAGAGACGCTTGGTAGCTAATCTTTGATACAGGGGACCTTGTCGCAGCAGAAGCTCATAATAGTTCAGCTTTGATATAGAGACACTTGTTCTAACAGAATGACAAAGTGGCTCGTGGGACTTTGTTTTGAATGCCATCAAAGTAGAAACCCAGTTGCTTCGGACAGTTGTTGGCAATGTTGTCATGTCAATTATTTCTTTATGTTAAGAACTCTTCTCTGGGAGATCACTTGGAATTCTGGAACATGGGTAATTCCTTAGTGTGGGGTTCCAGCTGTAGATAGGGCAGTGATGCCTTGTCAAAAACTAAATTTCCTAACAATAGTTTTATTGAAGCAGAGGTTAGTTTTGATTCTGTAAGTAAAGTGCTTTTGAAATTTCAATAGTCCTTGATCTTTCAGGCATAATTATCAAAACTGTGATAATTGTTTGGGTGTGGTCTTTGGGTGTGGTCTTTGGGTGTGGTTTTATATTTTGAACCTTTGAGAATATCAGAAAAAGTGCTGGATCCGCCCCTGGTAGTAAGTATATATGCAAAGGAACTTGTGTGGTGTACAAATACTGAATAAATCAGGAATTTCATACTTTCTTTATATTAAATGGAATCTCCTCTAACGGAGTTTTAACTCCTTCTTTCGATATGACAAGGTTACATCGCTTGGGATTCACAGTTCCTTCTCCAACAACTTGTTCAATTCTGAATTCTTTAGAATGACAGAGTATATTGTTGGAAAACCTATTGAGGACATGAAAATTACGCAAAATTAAGTTAGCACAGTAACATACAACAGTCGAGGAATAGGTTATGTCATATCTAAGGGTTGAGATCCTGAAGCAAACCACGCCATCTTTTAGTGAATCACAGGAGGGGAAATTGAATAAATCACTAGGTTATAATTGCCTTATAAAACACTTTTAGAATTTTATGGTTAATACCATATCTTCATAATTCTTGCATTCCTTCCTAAAGCAAGAAAGTGAACTATACTATTTGCTAAAAACACATTCTCTAACACTTCCTACTATGATAAGATTTCTAATAACGTGTTGACTTTGCCAGGAGGAGTCTTGCAATGAAAAAATCATAAGAAGTATCTGTAAATTGGCTGGCATGCTCAAAAAAGTGTGCACTCCATGAGTAGCAAAGTACATCCTGTCTATGATATTTGTGATGTAGCATGCCTCTGTTACCAGTAATGAGTAATAAGAATATACATTCAAGGTACAAGATAAATTGGAGCAAAATGATTAAATAGTCAAAGTAATCATATGAGATATGAAGAAAGTAAATCAGTGCAATGAAATTATTTTAGAATATAGCAAAAGAAGACAAAGATTAATATGAAACCTATCACCATCACTTGAAAATTAAACTTGAATAGCATTCTAGAAGCCCTTAAAGTAAAGATAGAAATAGTTCAGTTAAATAGTTGCTGGAAGATTTCATGGCAACCTTTGCAAAGCTTTGCTTTGAACTAATTTCTCATGGGGTACCTACCCTATGATGCTTGTAAGATAAAAAGAATGAAATTAAGTCTTACTTTAGATTCAGCGGCCCATCAGCGACTTGATAGCTACCAATAAGATTCAGGGTCATTTTTGTGACACTATATAGTTCCAATTGACACCTTAGAACATTTTCCAAATGAGACTCTTTTACGATCTCCTTTAAATCTTCCAACTTATGGTTCTCAAAACAAAAGGCTTGAAATGTTCTCTCCTCATAGGACAAGCCCTTGCAATAAACGTGAAAATGAACAAAAAAGCAGGACCCTGTGTATGGTCTTAACAATTCAATGACAGGTTCAATGATCCATTCATTGACAGTTTTCCGGATGAAACTCACTCTAAAAGAGAATAAATAAGAATGATACTTATAATATCGATCAAAACTAAGAAGAGTGCAAAGTTGTTCCATATGGAAATTATGATCGATATGACAAAAAGAAAAATTGCCCTTTGATATACATTTGTGAGGTACAGAATAAAGACGGTTTTCTGTGAGTGTGGAAAGTACTTGAAACTCTGCAGGGCATTCAAAATCATCCTACTATAAAACCCATCCACTGATGTGTTGAAAAGGCCACATGATTGATTACACAGCTTGATTCACAACAGAGTAAGTATTCTCCTTGGTTCATTTTGATTGGTAATGCAAGCAATTTATATTTCAAAACATGCCAGCAACTTAGCTTTCATGTAGTATTGTATCCAGCCAACAATACCATTCAGGAGCTAATCCCAATGGGTATCAGTTACTGACTGGTTGGACAGATATAAATCCTATCAAAGGTTACTAAGGTCATAGCTGAGTGATGAGAGCCAATTGTATGCATTGTAAACGAGAAATATAAGTCAATATTATCTACATCCCTCCAACTTTCGAGATTTCGTAACATTTCGAATAGAATTTCAATCATCTACTTTGAAAACAGCTGCAAATTGTTTGTTTTGTCATGCCAGTGCAGCACATATGCCTATGAACTATAGCATGTGATGCCATGTTGTATCATGTCTATGAACTATGTATTCGTCACCTTTCCTGCTTTTGGCAGCACAGACACGAATTGCACCAAGAGATAATGCAGTGCTAGTTTGATTTTAGCTTCGGTTAGTCAAATAAACAAATGGAATATGGAGCTCCAAGAGCGGGGGCTAAGAAATCAAGTAACATTTGAATTATGATATGAGCTCATCAATCCACAATTTTTTAACAAAAGTCCCTGTCTTATAGTCCATGAACAGAACTTGCATGCAAATTGTTATATCACTAAATAGCCCACGATTACTTAGGCCTCTTTTCAATCCATGATTCAATGACTTGTAGTTATGAACATTCTCTATACGGAAGAGGCAATAGAAAGCAATAGCTAAGTCATGCAGAATATACCATACTGTTTGATAGCAACACCATCACCACAGCAGAAGCCATAAAAATCACTGTTTCAACAATTTAATGAATGAATGGCGAGTAAAATCAACTACGGTATAATGGCAATGAATGCTATTACTGAGAAAATCAACTTACATAGAAAAGTGATCCAACTGAACATTTACAAGTCTTCCTTCAATATGAAATTGAATGGTCTCAGTAACATCAATAATCCCATCGCTATCTCCATAAAAGATAACCAATCTCTCATGTTCACACATGCTTCTGTCCATATACAGCAATATTGTAACTGGTTTCATAGGTTGCTTACCATTTCTTTCTTTCATGTGTATGATAGGAAATGGCTTTAATCTAAAATAGCTTAAATCCTTGATTGCTTTCTCTGAAAATACATTCATCTGAAAAAATAGAATAATGGCCGACTTTATCAAAACTGTACAATCAGTTAATGGACGCATGCTGCAGGGTACATAATTTCAAACAGCAATCTCTATAAAAATCATCTACAGCTTGATATATTGCAAAGTGAGCCCACGTAACTTCTATATACCGAATGAAGATGGATGACTGAGATTGATTTACATCAATTCAAATTTCACTTCATAGCTCAAATAGGTGCTTGCTATAACTTTTATATAAGCAAACATTTTTCTGAGTAGCATCCAAATATCTCCAACCAGTTTGATACTCATCCTGAAACATTTAAGGATAAAAATCCAGTTTCATATGATTTGAGAATATTTATTCACTTTCTGATGGTTATAAACAATCTGTTGGTACTACAGAACTTCACTATCATTCACATTGTTTAAAATCATGGGATAGAAATATCTGCAACTGCAGGTTGTGTAAAGTGTTCATATTAGGGGCAAGATTTTTGAAAATAAGTACATTATAATTAGGTTTTATCAATTTTAACTTGTCATATTTAAATTGTAGTAGAAGTCGACCTTAATTAGCACTAATATGCTACGTTCTTTTTTTTCTGTTTTTTATTTTAAACAGCCAACTGTAAAGAATTATATACATACATACATACATACACTATAGCACAAAAAAGTGGGGACATTCTTTTAGAGTACTAAAAGCTTCTTTGCGTCTGACACTCATCAGAGTATGAAACGTCCGATAACGACTGAAAGATGAACCGAAATATATAGCCAGATGCGGGAACACATGATATGATGAATAATGTGTCTATTTGACCCTACGATTGGCCAATTAGCACCTAGTACATCCGTTGGAATGCCTTCAGCCCAATACCTAGGAAAATCAACCTTATCAAAACTTTGGTTCATAGGGAACTGATGATTTACTCTAAAATCAAGTTAGATTCTGAGTTGTACTGAATGAAATAACTGCTATTTGACAATGGATATCCAGATGGTGTCCTTGTTTCTTGTATTAGGGAAAAACTAGCCAACATTTCATCAGAAAACCAGTTTGGTCATGAAAAGTGTCCGGTTTACCTAAAATTGCCCTTAATTGGAAATGCGTCATCAAAATTTGAGAACCACATTAATACAGCCATTAGATTTTGGTTCTATGTTGTGAAGCTCCGTGCGGTTTATAATACTAGGGTCATGCTACCATCTGCTAAAAAAGATAGCTTTCCTACCACTCAAAAAAGTTGTGTAGTTTACGAATTTTCGTGCCGATGTGAAGCTCGTTACGTAGGGTGCACTACGCAGAGAGAAGCAGACAGAATAAAACAACACGCACCCACGAGCATTAGGACGAAAAACAATATAATAAGAAAACAGCCATCTAGTACGTATAAAACGAATTCTACAATGAAAAGTGATTCAAGGATAGGAAAACATCTTATTACAAATCCAGAATGCACCAACACATATACAGACAATAATTTTCAGATCAAAGGGCAAGCGAGATTGTTCTTTCATTTAAGCGTTTTGGAATCAGTTTACATTAAGGCTCAAAATCCAGTCTTGTGTAAACAAAACAATTCACTTTCTCACTTGGACTCTTCAAGTAAACAATGGTGAATAGGTGCTAACTGGCCAATCATAGGGCAAATAGACGCATTATTCATCTCATCATGTGAACCTGCATCTGGCTATATATTTCGATTAACCTTCCGGTCATTATCCAATGTTTCATACTCTGACAAGTGTCGCACGAAAGAAGCTTTCAGTATGCTAAAAGAATGCTTCCACTTTTTGTGCTATAGTGAAGCTATGAACAACTTCATTTAAATTTGCCAAAAGCAAGTAATATATGTGTTTGGAAGGCACCAAATACCTTTCCAAAAGCAACACAACATGGTAGAAACAGACCTTGAACTCAACTATGGTATTTTCATCACCAAATGTGTCTTCTTCGAATATGAGCTTGATGCCAAACTTTGAATCAAATGGTGCAATTGACCCGCCAGATCTAGGAACTTGGTAAGTAACTAAATCGAGAGCGGTGCATAAAACAAAGAAGGATGCGTTTGAAATTCTAGCAGATGTAACCATCGTTTTTTGCGTCCCTTTATCTACAAAAAGGTCGTAAAATTACACAATTAAGAAGAGCTGAGTACGCCTAAGTTATTTCTAATTGTGTAATATGCTGTGCTATCATCATAGATTTACTATGAAATGACAACAACAGCACCTAAGTCACATATCCTAGAAAAGATACGCACATATCTTTTGTATCATCTCAGTAGATCATCAATTGAAAGATCACAGGGAAACAACAAAATAGTAAAAGTTTGCACGTCTATTTCAGAACTAGGTTCTACTCTGATTGAATCCCACTCCCATATGCTTTCAATGAAATGCATGAGCTATATTGGATATGCAGAATATTGACTAACTGCACGATGGCCTGTGTTGCAGACACAATGTTGGGAAATATTGTAAACATATATTGGAATAGCATAACTTGGGTTGGCAATCTAAAAGTATCGAATAGCCAGCCATTAGGATGGAATCCACAAAGACAAATCCTTCATTACTTACTTAGTTGTTTACTTATCTGCTTAGAGGTTTAAACCCTCCACTATAATCATCAGTGATAACTTCTTTATAGCAAATATATAACAATACAGGTCTCAGTTGAACTTCAGATTACCTGTCTCAAGATTCTTCCATTCCATCGCATTATGATCATAGCACTTTATTACAGTAGAAGAAAGTTCAGGCAAGTCTATAATACTATGCTTTAGTGAAAGAACAGCCGGGATCTTGAAGTTCAACTTCATTGGCTCAATTTGTACAACGTGACTTAGGATCATTTCACCAAACTCAATGGGAATTTGTGGGATCTTTGATACATCGGCAGCTCTTATCTTCAGTTCGACACGCTGGTCTACGGAGCCTGCTGGCACATGCAGAGATAAAATTGAAGTGCTGTAATGTACATCTCCATTCTCTTCAATGTCAACTCGTACTTTCCTATTTGAAAACAAGAAAAGACAAAATGAAGCCATATTATGATGCGGCTATAATATACTACAGTATATCCCCCCCCCCATATATAAGATCCTATTGTTGTGAAGGCTAGGCTGAACAAGGTTCGTATTTAAAAGGAACATAAATTTTACTAGGGTAGGAATATTCTTGTCCGAAGATTCATTTAATGTTCCCTTTATAGCAAAGAAGAATATGAATTCCAGTGGTTGCTACATACATCTAAAATTCTCACTAGAACAGTGGTCTCAAATTTTTCTATTGTCGAAATAAAAACTGTCCTGGAACTATGCAACTGACTGTTTCTATAATCAGTGAGCCTTGTCTTTAAGAACCTGGTAGTCTTAATTGTCAAAAGCCAACTATATCACATTGCAATAGGAACCTGTGTGTTTATCAAACTTTAGTAGAGTCTTATTTTCAAGGTGTATACGACATGAGAAACAGCCTGTAGGTCCTTATTTTGGTAGGTTCTTATATGCGGGAGATCTAATGTATATCATTTAAGAATTTAAAAACCTACAACGTACTTTGCCTAATAAACACTGAAAAGACACTGAGTCATCGGGTCCTAACTGCATACGGTGTTTAATATTCAACATATATACAAGAAGATAAGTAATATTCATCTCACACTAGATGCATATTATTACAGTATATGGACAACTATTGTAGAAGCATCAGCATAAAGCATAGCAACTGTCACATGCAAATAGCATCCCACATGCATTTATGCTTGCAAGCATTTTTCTTGTCAGTGCACTTTAAAGACAGTAAAGGAAAACATTCAAAACATGCAGACAGAAACCGAAGTCTAAAGTGTATCTAAATAGAGCCAACATATTACATATAAATGTAAAGCACCATGATTTTGAAGCAATATGGGATCTTTGTGGTAATATATTGTACATCACTGTTAGCTGATATTTCTCCACTAGCACGTGGTTGCATAAATTGGTTTTTGGAACAGCACAAGGGATTGTAATCATTTGTTGATAAAAGAAAGAAATCTTAACAGTAATACAGTGGTAGAAGAGCAATGAGTAGAAAATCGCATACATTTCAGCTAACATATGAAATTGTAGGTGAATGCGCAAGTGCTGAAGTAAAAATATGTGTATTAAAACATCTTACCCAATGCCGTCCCTGATGGAATCTGGAGTCAATGATTCAAAACTTGTATTCTATGATTTGCAAGTACAGTTTAGAACCAGGAAGCACGAACTTTACTAGAAGTCATGACTTCAACAAACAGAGCTAGAGAGTATGTCTTTGTTGATTTAATTTAAACATACTAACAAGTGAAAGCCTTATAGCAGTTGCATCCAAGAAATAAATTACCATATTGATGTAAATTGAAAACCAAGATTCTATTTAGGACTGCACAGATGACGCTTTATTTAAAACTTAATGTGTACGGCAAATTAATTGAGGCCAAAAAACTTAAGCTACAGTTCAAAGCCACTAATAAAATAATAAGGTAGCATCCATATTATGTTGGTTATTTCTTGAAGTAAATTTAGTTCTCTGTCGGTATTGAATGTAAAGTGTAACCAACATATGTGATAAGAGAGTTTAAATAGAGTTGTGTTACAGTTGTTCAGAGATTCGATCAGGCTCAATGGCAGGGAAGTCAAGTCTTCTCGTCCAACCAGTGGCCACTAAAGAGTGAAGTTGCATAGAAAGTTAAGTTCAGAATATGTGGGTTTCTATCGCTCTGTTTACTTATACTATGCCAGTGTGGTTCTGCAATTGTCAAATTTGGTTGCATTTGCTGAAATTTTTCATATGCTGACTTGTTCTATGTTTTCTTTTTGTTCATGAAGAAAAATACGTATCCACAAACTTCGAATGACACGATTGAAAAAGACAGGGTTCTCAAGCAAAACTGAATGACTGCCACAGATGCCAAAAGATCATTAGAAGATGATAAGAAATGTCAAATTCTCGACAGATGTGAAGCGACATTTATTGGCAAATACGTTTCAAACTACGATTACCCTAAGGGCATCAAGTGAGAACCCATTCCTGTAATGTGCATTGTCAGGTATGTAAGTACAGCAAGACATGTGACGTTCTTGACAGATGTGAGGCAACGGAGAATGGCATTCATGGTTCAAAGTACAAACACCCTTTGTGCATCAAGTAAGAACATGTCCCATTGTTTGTTCATGTAATTTTCCTAGTTAGCACAAGATATTGAACAGAAACTTGTATAAACCGTTAATTTCTTATCGTTAGTTGTATCCAAATACTAGTTAATATAGAACAACTGAATCCAGGATGATTCATATGTTTGTACTGGGGGTATGTAATCCTGCTGAATTTAGATAGTGATATATCTTGATCATTTACACCATACGTTCGATTTCATCTGAATATTAGACTGGAGACGAAGTGGCTTGAAGCAGCACTTGTATCCTTATAGGACGTTATTTGCATCGTATTGTTAGTATTTTGGACTCTCAGTGTTTAAAGAAAACTGAGGAGTGCCGTTTTGTGTTGTTTGGTTTGGTAGAGCATCAGTGGCTCCAAGAGAATGTGAGCCAACAGAATCACTATAGGCCCCAGGAAATTATAAGTATATTGTAAAGCGTATCACACTAAGGTAACATCCACATTGTGTTAGTTGTTTGTTAAAGTAAATTTAGATCTGTGTTGATATTGAATGCAAAGTAAAGCCAATGCCATCATTCGTCATAAGCACCGTATGCTATAGTAGAGTTTAAATAGTGGTATTGTAATTGTTAAGGGATTCGCTCAGGTTCAATGGCAGGAACATCAAGTCTCCTCGCCGAACCAGTGGCCACTCGAAAAAGTGAAATTGTATAGAAAGATAAGTTTAGAATATGTGTGTTTCTATGGGTCTGTTCTTTACTACTGTGACAGCAGCATACTCAAGACAAGAGAAGAATGAAATGCTACTTCTACATCATGAACCCGGGGAGGGCCCAAAATTATATAATCTCTTTGTATGGGGTGCCAAACAGGTCAATACTGTCAACTCTGAAATACCTGCTGCATATCTAGATTATTTCGTCTAAACTCCATCTATTTAGTCAAAATTACGGTTATCTTGTCTGAACGCTAGTTACTTCTTCTCAACTCACTTTATTTATCCTGAACACTACACAAATTTTGCAGCATATTCAACTATTTCATCATGCTGAACTTTTTGACCTTGCTCAACTTTTTCAGCATACTCCAAGTTTTCACAATGCTCCAGTCTTCACCATGCTCAACCTTTTCACCATGCTCAACTTTTCAATTTGCCCAGCTTTGTCAAATTGCATCTCGGTCTCCATAGCTGTACAAAGCACACACCCATCCCACTTTGTGCTAAATGCATAATCTTGAACTAATCCTCCTCTCCTGTCCAAAGCTAATCTTGCTTTATGAGTTGGAACTTTCATTGTATGAAAGGTACTTAGAATAATTAAATCTTTGCGAATAATGTTCGTTTTAACCATAGCTACTTTACGGTACTTGGTCGATGGCCTGAAGTGTGTAGTATAGTTACTCCTTGAAGCTGTAGATGGTGGTCTAAAAGTTGGGAAGAGTCTTCTACGTTCAGATGATTCAATCTGTCTGCATCAGATGGGTGCAGTGCTTGAGGTTAGCAATGATTATGCCATATTATTAACATGGGATTTGCTTTCCATGGCAGAGTTTATAGATATATTAATACTGCTATTAATGCTCCCTGCCATTTTTGTATAGCTGCACAATACGTTGAGTATTGTGAAGTCCAACATGTTGAAAATGTTGAGCATGGTGAAACAGCTGAGCATTGTGAAAAGTTGAGCATGGTGAAAAAGTTGAGCATATTGAAAAAGTTGAGCATTGTGTAAAAGTCTAGCATGGTGAAAAGCTGAGCAGTGTCAATTAGAGCTAAGAAGAAACAAGCAGAAGTCAGGCACAGTGAATAGAATTCGGGATGAATAAATGGAGTTGAGAAGAGATAACTAGGGATCAAACAAAATATACACAGTTTAGGCGAAATAATTCAGGTATGCAGCAGGTATTTTAGAGTTGAAAATATCAGCCTGGTTGGCACCCCATATCATAGACTATTACAGCAATTTCCCAATCTAATAATGACATCACAGACAGTCTATCTTTTCATTTTCCCAGAGCCTCACAATTGCTTATCAGTTACTTCAACATACCAATACCGTGAAATCTCTGCATATTAGCCATTGCTACACAAATAATGCCAAGAATTTACAAAGCCATTCATGAGCACGTGATGAAACGGTTATATATAGCACTTGACCACCTAAAAGCTGTAATATAAATGCAACACGATTGCAAAAATAATGTCATACCAACTTACCGGATATTGCGAACATGCACAAACGTCATGGGATGGAGCTCCAGTTGAAGGTGGAAGAGGCGGCTATAAGAGAGAATAGCATAGTATTGCATAAAAAATACATTATAACGAGTGCTATTGAGTACTCATAAAGTCGTCAACTGTTTTTGAAAGCTCTCAAGTAATTTAATCACATTAACAAACTGAGTACAGAGGAAATGGGAATTGGGTAAAAGACACTTGCAGTATAAGATAACTTTAGATAAGAGAACAACAGACTTCATACAAGAATCTAGAGATTGTAAAGTATTAATCAATGGTGTTGTGATGGTATCCATGGCGCCAGCAGTCCTTCTTATCAACAGGTCCAATGAACATCACAATGGAGATATGTTTGCTCCCTCTATCAATTAACTAAACGAGTCACAGGGTAAATCAACGGCTTACCTTTGAGCATGGAGTTGAAAGTAAGACCAGTTAGCTATGTGGGAGAGAACTTCAATATTACAAAGTTCAAGTTCGACCCCTACTGGGTTTATTCACTTTATCACAATATCACCTAACAAATTAAAAAGTATGATAGCTTACTGTTGACGGTGGGAGAGCACGGTGGCGATGGTCAGATTCTTTAGAACTTGAAGGAGACTCCTACAATAGCAACATATGACAATATAAGCATACAATCACTAATAAATTTGCATAACAAAAAGTTGCTACGATAGAGCAATACAAAATGTAGCAAAAGCAAACATTTAATTCCATGAAATGTGTGCATTACATCCAATTCTTCAATCACTCTACAGCGACAGATGGGAAGCACTTCGCATGTTATTCAAGAATGTCATCACTTACCGTTATTGGTGGAAGATCAATGGCGGAAGGAGATGTTGAAGATGAGGGTGGCTTCTTCAATTAAAGAGAAAAAAAACAATGTAAGCTCAAAATACAACATACAAGAACATACAAAATGGAAGTCAGTATCACAAAGTTAGATGAAATTGACCGAAGTGAAAAGTTCTCTCCTTCAATGTAGCTACTTACTGTTGATGATGGATGAGCACGGCGAAAAAGTCGCTCAATAAGCGAGGGAGAGGGAGGCTTCTATGAAAGACGAAAGAGATAACACATTCACACATGATATGAGAAGCATGAAATCATAACTGAAGTAATTAGAAAATCGAATCAACGCATACTCTCCAATGATGAATAAACGGAGTTATTACATACAAGTTAAGAACTCACACTTTGTCACAATATCACTTAACAACTTAAAAATGTGATAGCTTACTGTTGACCGTGGGAAGTTGATAAAGTAATATACAGTTAAACAAAAGAAAAAATTTAAACGCATCCAATGTGTGCATTATATTCAATTATTCAATCAGTCTAAAGTGACAGATACAAAAAACTTCGCATGTTGTTCATGAATGTCATAAATTACTGGTAATGGTGGAAGATCGACGGTGGAAGAAGATGTTGAAGATGAGGGTGGCCCTCTGTACCAAAAAAGAGATATTAAAAACTGTAAGCTAAAATTGCAAAACAAAAGAACAGACAAAATAGAATTCTGTATCCCAGAATAGGACTTGGGCAGAAGGCCAACTCTGACCCAGTGGTTTTGAAGTTTAGTAGGAGCAGTAGGATCATTTGATAGGAGGAGTTATCGTGATGAGAAAGTCAAGTAATTGAAAGACGATTATTGAATCTCTTTAGCATGCAGAAAGAAATGTTTTATTAGCAAGCACCAAAGTGGTACCAAAGCGTAGAATGATGGCTAAACTGTTAAATGTTAACAAGTTTAATATATTTTCGATTCTTTCACTTTGTCATCACAAGCTCTTTATCAATATACCTCAAGCAGTAATAAATCCTCGCCCTAACAAAAAGTTTTATTACTAATTATCTCCCAAACTGCTGGTAAGTGCCCCCCTATGATGCATCAGCCGAAGAGACCAAAAAGGTGAGATGTGCCATTTCATTGTTGATTATCAAGGCAAAGCTTCAGGAATGCATTTCAATGTTTTTCCTTAATAAGCTAAAGTATTTCATTAAACTAAGTAGTAATTAGTTACATAATCTATTCGTATTTGGTATCAAAAATCAACATTGTCCCCTATTGCTGTCCCATGGTATCTGTGGTTAAAAGATAAGATAGTTAACAGTTATTAGCTTCTGGTTCACTGTGTTATTGCACCTTTACACTCGAGTCCTATCTCTTTGGAAAGCAATATGCTAAAGTTGCTGATATGGCTGCATTTATGCAAGTGTTGATATGTATCTCTGTTTATCTAAGAGAAGTCACATATTTGCATAAATATCTGCCTTTTAGGAGAAAATGCTATTGATATTTCTTAATTAAGGCTCGTGACTCCACCCTATCAACCTCCTGACTACGTCCTTCATGACTATATAAACTTACCGATAGGGATTAGATGGGAATCTGTAGAAGCTAATGCCTGGTGGATAGCAGTATTATTTCTGCACAGTGGTAACTTTTCTTCGATATTTTTCTCCCTACTTTCAATTTCCATCTACAATAACAAACTAGCGGATTTCAACAAGTGCTCTCTACTGACTATCCTTCAGATACCTGGTTTCCAATCTACTTAAACTCATTTTCAATATGCACCTCCTTCCTATGCGTAAACAAAGTAAGCAGGAATCGGCCTTCTGCATAAATCCCATTCTGTGTCTGTATCACAAAGTTAGATGAAATCGACCGAAGTGGGAAGTTCTTTCTTTTATATAATCACTTACTATTGATATTGGAGGAGCACGGCGAAAAAGTCGCTTAATAAGCGAGGGAGGTTTCTACGAAAGATGAAAGAGATAACACATACTCACAAAACACAAGAAGCATACAATTCAATACATAGAAAACGTGTTTTACCGCGTACTCTCCATTGCTAAATAAATGGGTGTCGTCATTTACAATTTTTCCAAAAATTCTCCCACCCACCTAAGTAAGACCCCACTTATTAAGAAGATCCTGGTCACTATCAAATCTTCTTTTCTGCAACACATCTTTATTACTATCTATCTATATAAGTTTGAAGGTATTTAAAAGTTCACTGAAACTGTACTGTTTAAGTAGCTTTGGTTACTTGAACAGTCATCTACTCTCAAGATAAAATCTCCAAACCCGATGAAGACTCCCTATCAAATACATTTATAGAAAATAATTAATATCCTTCCTGTTGATTTGACAGAAGACAACCCAACAGATAATTTCATTCCATCAGATGCACGAATTCCATAAATCCCTCAACCAGTTCAAAGCAACAAAAGGCAAACATTTAGAATGTGAAGTATAACGTCATAAAGTAATGCTGATAGTTGAATATCTATCATTGGAGAACATGTTAAAGATTAGGGTGTTTCCTTTTAATGATAAAGAAGAATTTTCGTATGAAAACAAGACAGAAGTTATTAAGATACAAGAAATAAAAACAAATAACATGAAAATAAACGAAAATGAGAAGTTCTGTCCATTAAATGTGTCCATTTCTTCAAAATTCACAATCTGCATACAGCGGTAGTGTTACTACGATCTGCCAATCAAAACAGGCCTGTAGACAGTGGGGGGAGGGTAGGGCTGGCAGTTTCCCGAAAATAATTCGCTAAGATTTTTGTACTTCAAGATGTTCCAAATAGTCGTTTTAACTTATAACATTGTGAAAATCTACAGTTTAATCTGAAAGAAATGCTTTAAACAGGTATATCCTTATGGTTTCATAGCTATTCCAATGCTGTTCTTCTTGGAAATCGTTTGCTTAACAGTGCTTGTTGAAAAGGTTAAGCATATGATCTAAGAATATATGCACTTATGATAAACTAAATTATATACCTCAGAATAAATGTTTACTAAACTGATTCGAACCAAGCGCACTTTTAATTCCAATCTAGAGATGTACCTCCCCTGGCGCAGGTTTCTATTTGGCATGCATACAGTACAGGGTAGAATTGGAGCTAAATTTCTCCATCCTGTTGAATACGTGTCAAGTTAGACTCGTCCAAAAATGAAATAGAAACTAATGAAAACTCTCAAACACATATCATCGACTTCATCTGATGCTTGTATAATTCTACCATCAGGAAGCACTTCTATGCATACAAAAGGTGCTTTCATAATACCTAAAGGAAGAAGCCAAAACATTTTGCCTTTGGGGATTGCCCCCATAACTCCAATCCTCCCTCCTTCGCTACCACAGGCACTATCATCTTCATCCCTGCCCCCCTTCCACAAAATGGTTCAGCTGCCTATTGGTCTGCAATATAGTTATCAGTCAAATCAATTCTTATGATAAACTTTTTAACTCCCTACACTTTAGCAATGTAAATTCTCGCCAAAGTTTAGAGTAAAATTGAATTTCATAACAAGAAACAATTTACCACCCCAATTATCCTTTGCATATACCGTATTGAATGACAGTCTCAATTCGATAAAACATGCCAATAAATAATCAACAATCCATTCGTTTCTCAGGCTATAAAGTATCTTTTCCTCTCATCTTATATTGTTATAACCATCCACAATTGCCATCAAACTTGAATGAATATGGATGGAAGTCATTTTACTGATAATGGAGAAAGCAACGGCTGACAGGTGATCGTAAGCTCAGAAGTATTGACGAAATGAGAAAAGGCACAAAGCCAGCTCTAAAAACAAGGGAGAGCAAAGCCATAGAATCACATATCACATGGCAAGTCTACGGTTATCCAGAAAAGTTTTGAGGCTATATTCCAACAAACTACTTCCAAAATGTACCCTCAGAATGGTGCCTTCTACCACAAAAATCACTGACTATGGACAAATTTAAATTTCCAGAACACTGGATGGGAACGGGGGCACTTGGAGATACCTGGCCTCCAAGTTTTGCAATCATTGAGAAAAGGGCCCTGAAGGTCTAAATACATGCACTTCATCTTGAGAAATCTGAGGCTTACGCAAAGTCACAGGACTCCCATATCAATTTGTTTGGACACAACTAAAATTCTCCTAAAGTTAGATATGCTATCTACACCCTCACTGTATTTCGCTGCTGGTGGCAATAATCATGCTAGTATAGCCCGCAAATTGCATTGGTGGATGTGGCTCCTAAATTACAGGGTGTGACACCTAAATTATAGGTTGTGGCTTTGGTGATACACGAAGCTAAGAAGGGAAAGGTATGGATCATTAGAAATAAAATCCCCTTGTGCCCCCAAGCCCATGCTCTCAAACTCCCAAAATGGTCCAAGCAAAATAACAAATATCAGAATATTAGTAAATCATCTTGATCTATAGTGTCTTCATGATAAAAATTGCTCCATACTAATTGAATCCATACTAATCAAACGATGTCATATATAAGGCAATAAAAGCGAGGCTTCAAACAAGACAATCAGATTTCCAAATGATACTCAAACAAATGAGAAACTAAAAACAATGCAATTTCAAGATCATGTGAGCTAAGATGGATATATATTTTCATTCATAACATACCCTATCTCGATGATCATCAGGTGGTGAACTTCGTGATGATTGAGAAGACGTCAACTGTGGCTCCACCTGCGAAAAATGCAGATGGATACATAGTCCGCAATACTAACATTCAGACATTGAGAGAACAGATTTTGGAAACTAGCACAGATCTGCTGTAAGAGTAGATGTTTTCCTTTATAGCTACAGGATGTCTTCTTTATAAAGATGCTCAAGCATTAACAAATCAAAGGAGTTCTGATTCATGTTTTGTGCCAAATCAACCGGAAAATTTACCAATACTCTCTGATTTCACACATAAAGAAGGAGATACTGAACCAGCCCAACTCCACTCCTCATTGCCTCCACCTCTGATTGAATAGTGGAAAGAACTCCCGTCTCCTGATGCTCCACTACGTCATCAACCTGCTGTCTCACATACCCTCACTATGTCAGATTGCTTAAAATGGTATAGGGGGCGAGGGGCTAAAAGCAGATGTGAATGAGGGGATTTACAACATTCATATAAATCGCCGTATAAGCCAAAAAAATTCCACACTAATATGCAATGGCTGACGTCATACTAACAATGTATGAACCTGTTTCAACACATATCGCTGCAATGATGTCACCTCTACTATCAACATCTCTTGCTTGGGTGATTGCCAAAACACAAATGATCCAATTCAATTCAACTGACTGATAAAACTAAATGCCACAAGACATTCCATCATTTGCATATGCAGTGAAGAATAGTTCTTGATTTATGGTTGAGTCCATTTGTAGTGACGTCATTAGAATCAAGTGGACATTGAATAAAGGTCAAAGGACTATATTTATGTGAATGAGGTAACGATCAAAAACAGATTGGGAACCATAGCTAATGAATGAAAAAGATGAAAACTTACAGTTAACGAAGGACGAGTACTTGTGTGTGTAAGATCCTGTAAGAGGAAAACGATGAAAACATTCAAAAAAATATATGATGTTTAAACAAATAATTGCTTAATAACTCCAATTAATCAACAAATATTGTTTATAATAACGATATTGCTTATGCTGAGAAAATTAGCGACATAATAATATAGGGGAATACACGAACCCAGCACAACAAGTGGCACAATTGGCGGTTGTGCACTGGGAAGCGGATATCCCCTACACATGTATGGGTGCAAAACTCTCGAACCACAGAAGACACAGCTGTGAGGTACAGATCAAACGACAGATCTCATTGAGTACAAACTACCCCAAGGGTTCCATTGAGATTAGGTGAAGTAACCATGTCGCAGTGACGTCATCACATGGTAATTAGTGATGATAATGATGATGTGATGATGATGGTGACGATAACGATGATGATGATGATGATGATGATGGTGATGATGATAATGATGAGGATGATAATGATGATGATAAGTTTGTCTTCTTTATAAATAATGAGCAATTACCTTCCTATTCCGAATGACAGAAAATCAGAGCATCTCTCCAGCATTGGGATGAGGAATAGCGAGAAAGCTCAGAGTTGACCTAATAGCTCTACATATCAAAGAAACTTAATGACGTCATCACGCAAAATGCACATCTGGTAAACACTCAAACAAACTTACTGTAGGCACTTGGATAGTGGGTCTTCCTGCGGATGGAGAAGAACTAAAAGTTGGAGGAGCCTGAAAAAGAAACGAAACAAAATATTACAAAATGAAAGAATAGATGAAATAAATCATCAAATATTCATCAATCCTATTGGTCAAACAATTATACTTCTGAACGATGTAAATAATGAACCGAAGTGACGTCATATTACGAGAAAAAGAGCAAGAATAGGGCAAACTGTCAAGGTTACAAAAGGGGCAAAATTGCCCCAGGCAATGAACCTGAGGAGGTCCCAAAATTATAAAATATCCTATTGGTGATTGTAACAATTTTAAAAATGCAATATTGAAATCACAGGTGCCCTAATTGGTTTATTTGCCATGGGCCACACATTCGCTCATCAGCAACTTCTCCAAAGCTTTCCACATCCGCTCTTGATCATGTGATGAAATTGTAGAAGATACCACTAGACAATGTTATCTCAACTTACTGGATATTGGGAAGGTGTTCTGACGTCATGGGATGGAGTTCCAGATGACGGTGAATGAGGCAGCTATAAGAGAAAATATCAAAGCATTGCATAGCAAACATACGTCATAACGAGTGCCATTGATTACTCATCGATTCATTTGAATGCATAGTGTATTGCCAAAGCTTCACGATTGTGATGAGATAATGCAATCCAGTATGCTTAGCGGATATCATTATACAACAAAAACAGCAATATTGACTTGATAGAACGATGCAATTGAGTTAGAACTCAACATACCGTTGGATGATCGGCAGTATTATCGACAGCTGTCTTGGGGGATGTCATGCGAAAAGAGGTGGACATCTATAAAGAAATGTGACAAATTTGAATAGCAATCAATTATTTATATAAAAAAGGATTATTAGCTGGTATAAATGAAAAAAGATCCTCT
The DNA here is from genome assembly GCA_964019165.1 of Mastigias papua. Classification (NCBI taxonomy): domain Eukaryota; kingdom Metazoa; phylum Cnidaria; class Scyphozoa; order Rhizostomeae; family Mastigiidae; genus Mastigias; species Mastigias papua. Next base: position 12,942,376 of record OZ025271.1, read on the forward strand.
AACATGCCACCTGTTATTGAAAACTCTCAGATAATTCAACTTCATTAAAAACTGAGTGATGCAGTGAAGAATGCAAAAAAAATTGTAAAATGGAGCTGTGATGGTATCCATGGTGTGAGCAGTCCTTCTTATCAACAGGTCCAATGAACACCTCAATGGAACTGCGATGGCGCCCATGCACCAATAGCCAAGAGGGGCTCACTGTCAGCCAATGACTTACCTTTGAACATGGAGTTGAAAGCAAGACCAGTTAGCTATGTGGTAGAGAACTTCAATATCACAAAGTTCAAGTTCGACCCCTACTCGGTTTATTCACTTTGTCTTCCTATCCCCTAACAAATAAAAAAGTGTGATAGCTTACAGTTGACGGTGGCAGAACTCGGTGGCGATGGTCAGAGTCTTTAGAACTTGAAGGAAACTCCTACAATAGCAACATATGACAATATAAGCATACAATCATTAATAAATTTGCATAACAACAAGTTGCTACGATAGAGTAATACAAAATGTAGCAAAAGCAAAAATTTAATTCCATGAAATGTGTGCATTACATCCAATTCTTCAATCATTCTACAGCAACAGATGGGAAACACTTGGTATGTTATTCATGAATGTCATAACTTATTGTTAATGGTGGAAGATCAACGGCGGAAGGAGATGTTGAAGGTGAGGGTGGCTTCGTCTATTAAAGAGTAAATAAAACAGTGTAGGCTAAAAATACAAAATAAAAGAACATACAAAATGGAAGTCAGTATCACAAAAATTAGATGAAATTGGCCGAAGTGAGAAGTTGTTTCCTTTACTATAATCACTTACTGTTGATGTTTGAGGAGCAAGGTGAGAACGTCGTTTAATAAGCGAGCGAGGTGTCTACGAAAGATGAAAGAGATAACACATACACACATGATATAAGAAGCATGAAATCACAACTGAATTAATTAGAACAATCGAATCACTGCATACTCCCCATTGCTGAATAAACGGGTGTGGTTACTTACAATTTTTTTTGAAATTTTTCCCATCCCACCAATTTATTAGACTTTCACTTATTATCCTTGTCACTGTCAAATGTTCTTTCTACAAGGCACCTTTATTATTACCTATTTACAAAAGATTTAAATATACGTTTTGCAGGTATTCTAAAGTGCACTGAAACTGTATTGTCGAGCTTGCTTTGGTTACTTGAGCAGTAATCTGCTCTCCTGAAAAAATCCCCTAACCCCATAAAGACCCCATAACTAATACTGTACAAGTACAGAGAATAACTCATTGTCCCGTTTAATGAGACTCTTTCCTGTTGACTTGGCAAAAAAGAACTCTACAGCAAACTCTACACTACAGACAACACACTTAAATGAGGGAAGCTTCTATCAAGGGGAATTTTCAGATAAAGACAACATGGAAGTTATCACGATGGAGCAAAATAAGAAAAAGTAACAGGAAGATTGACCAAAATGAGAAGTTCTTTCCATCAAATGTGTCAATGTAGTCAAAGTTTACAATCTGTATACAGCGGTAATATGATTGATACCTGCCAATCAATACAGGTCAATACAGTGGTAGTATGACTGGCACCTGACAGTGGGGGTCCGGGGGTAGGGTTGGCAGTGCTCCCAATAATTCGCTAAGATTCCTTTGGTGCAAATCTGCAGCCTAATCTGACAGAAATACTCTAAACAGGCGTATCCTTGTGGGTTCATAGCTAGTCCAATACAGTTTCTTCCTTGGAACTCATTTTTGGTGCTTGTTGAAAAAGTTGAGCGCATGATCTAACAATTTATGCAATTATGATGAACTACATTATATACTTCAGAATAAATGACTACTAAGCTGATTCCAGTCAAGCGCACTCTTAATTCCAATCTAAAGATGTACTTCTCCTTGAGCAACTTTCTATTTCACATCCATGCAGTACCAGAGCTCCAGGGGAGATTGGGTTCCAAATGCCTTTGACATGTTGACTGTGGCAAGTTAGGTTCGTCCAAAAATGTAAGGCCATAAAATCTTCATGGTTTCCATAAAATTGCTACCTGTTACTACCTGTGGGTTGTGTTGCAACGGAAGTATACCTAAACATTTTGCAGCGACAGTGGGTGACACATAGAAACAGCTGATGACCGGGTCACTGAGTAAGAACAAGTTCTAACTCAGCAACAGCTGGAGATAAATTTTTTTCCAGTATACACTTCGCATTTCTTCAAAGGAAGTCACTGACAGATTGTAGCAGAACAGTTAAAACGATCGAATATAGAAGACAACATAACAAGAGTTGAATTTGGAGGCCCCAAGGCAATCAGCCAAGATAGTTTCCAAGCCGAGGTACTGAAATATGAGTGCCATTACAACAAGTAAATGTGGAGTACAGGAACAAATATCTACAAATGAATGCTTGGAGCAAAATGGGTATTAAAGTTGGCATGTCAATGAAAGATGGGGAACTGAAATCTAAAAATCTGAGATCCACGTATACAAGGCATTTCCATACAATGAGGAGTCTACCTTCCAGTTCAGAGAAGATAACTTTTAGCTGCGTCAAAGGAAATTGCTGCCTTCGAATGGCAACAGCCATACATACGTCACAGAAGAACGCTGACACATTTTCATGCCAAGTTACTTGGCTTTTGTCAGATATTTAATTTGGGTGTTGTGCAATCACCCAGCTTAATTTCACTTGAATCACAAGGACCATCATCTAGCACAAGTGATAACAATGGTGCTAGTACAAATGATTTTGATAGTACATACGGTCAGCCTGAAAGTGACCCTGATTTTGAGAACCCGAGTCACCCAATGAACACCACAGCCCCCCAAGGAAATAAATGAATAGAAGAAGATAGATGGTGCTGTTCAAAATAAAGAACACATGACTAGTAGCATATCCGATGAAGAGGGACAAATATCAGTGTATGGGGTGAAAGTACCTGATGAATCATCATATTCAAGGACCATTGGAAGTTTCAGTGGCAGCTTTAAATCAAATATCAGAACAAGGAAAAAGATATGAGAAGCCAGCATCAAAAGCTGACATGGATAACCTACTTGTGACAACAGCGAAGTTAATTATTACTCATTTGAGAGAAGAAAGAGAACACGCAGCTTTGACGGACAAGGAAGATGATGAAGAAAGCCTTTTTTGCAGAATTCTCATTCCAAGACTAAAGAGACTACCTAACAGAACAAGGGCTGCAATTAGGCATCAAATTGAGCAAGAGTATTTTTCAGGCTGAATATGGTAGCCCTTATCATGCTTCACAGCCCAATGAATTTGAGCAGTTCAGACCAAGCATAAATTCATTGTCTGACTCAACGAACTATGTTTCCTTTTCACAGTTAAAGAATTCTGATGAAAAATTCAACTACACCAGTTTATACAAATCTTGAATAAATGCCACACAGCATTTTCCTATTTTACAGTTGTGGTCTTTGGTTTGTTCTCTATTAGGTACGTTATGTCAAAACAGAAGCTTTCTTCAACTCAAAGGGATAAAAGACATACAATAACAGTAAAGTGAAGCTTTTGCATTAGATATTCAGTATTTCTATATGATGCTTTAGATGTTGTGTTCTGTATGTTTTCTTGATTGTGTACTGTAGCACAAAATCTAACATGTTTATACTGCCAATTCACCTCACGATCGCGGCCAATGACAAAATCCTTAAAATTTTCTTTGACTTGATCTGCTTCACACCTGTACCTGTTGCCATTTAGTCTAAAAAGATCATGGAGACATTTATCATCATTCATAACATTTCTCCAATCACCAGGAATGATTTTTCCTGTTGAATCCCCACTGCCTACAAATCCATTTGAAAGATAGTTGGCATTATCCGTTAATCTAAAGCAATTGTGTAAATATACTGTAGCCCTGGTAAGTCCTTCAATTTGCTCTATTCCAGCTTTAATAGGACAACAAAAATTCTCCAATTTGCTGCCAGTATACCACATGTGTTTTCTATTGTTCTCCTTGACCTGGATAGCCAGCAATTGAAAATACGGTGTTTTTCAGTAATTGTTTTTCCTGTATAAGGTTTTACAAGGTATGGTTTTAATGGGAAAATATCTTCAACTGAAACATATGGGAGGATTCTATCACCTTGTTAAGCTGGCTTTGGGATTCCAATACTGCTGGGATGGTACTCTGCAAACGTCAGTTTGACAAAACACTTACATAACTATCTCCACCAAACGCTCTTATGTCTACCATATTAAAGCAATGCTTTGTATCACACAATGCTAAAAGCAGAAAGCTGTGGAACTTTCTTTCTTTCTGTCTTTCCAAAGTGCCTGTCATGTTACGTTAGCGATCATGAATCTGCACTTCTGTCTATCCTTTGCTAAATGCACTAACTCCGCTACTTTGTACCATCTACTAAAACTTTATATTAAACAATCCATGAATTTCTTCCGCTGTCGTCCTTTAGCCCTCCTTCCATTTATCATTGTCAGCAAACAGTCACTGTCCAATCCTTGTGCTCTTAGTATGTGACCAAGAAATTGCAGCTGTCTCTTCTCAATACTTCTCATCAATCCCCTTTCCAATCCCGCTCTTCTCAATACCTCTTCATTTGTAACTTTGTTCGTCCATTGTATCCTTAACATTCATCTTACAAACCACATTTCAACTGCATCTAATTTTCTTCTCAAATCCTTCCTAATAGTCCATGCCTCACATCCGTATAACAACTTTCACCACACAAAACATTTCAATATTCTTACTCTAAACTTATACTCATACTCAAATTCTTCAACATCTTAGCCATATTACCAAATGTCTTCTTTGCCAATCCAATCGGCTTTACAATCTCCTTCTCACTATTTCCTTGGTCAGTACTGGTGCTTCCCAAATAAACAAAACTTTCAACTTACTTTACTTCCGTCTCTCCCACTTTTATCTTCACTTTCACTTTCTCTTTCCTCTTTGTAACTGTCAATGTATTGGTCATGTCTACATTTATTCTCAGTCCTTTACTCGCACATTCGTCCTTTAGCTTGTTCATTAGCGCTTGTAACTTCTTCTCAGAATCAGCGATCAATACTGTATCATCAGCATATCTGACATTGTTCACGTTCCTTCCGCCGACTGAGATACCTTCTAAGTCTTTCAACGCATCCATAACCACTTGACTGTACAATGAGAACAAATCTGGGGACAATACGCAGCCTTGCCTCACTCCTCTTTCTATTTCAGTCCAATCTGTCACTTTATTCTCTATTCTCACTGCAGCTTTCTGATTCCAATACAAGTTGCCTATCAACCTGGTGTCTTTTCCGTCCATTCCTGTGCTCTCTAGGATGTTAACCAACTCCTCGTGTTTCACAGTGTCAAATGCCTTCTCAGAGTCCACAAAACAGAGATAAACAGTCTTCTGCATTTCAACAGACCATTCAATTATCATTCTTAAAGCAAATATTGCACTGTTGGTACCTGTCCCTTTCCTAAATCCATGCTGTTCCTCCAAGACTCTCTCATTCATCTTTCCCCTCAATCTATTCATTACTACGCTCAACAATACCTTACAAAGTTGACTCATAATGCTTATAGTTCTGTGTGTAGAGCATTCTAAAGCACCTGATTTCTTTGGGATTGAAACGAATACTGATTCTCTCATAGTATTTGGTATATACCCACTCTCATAATTTCTGTTTGCTACATCAGTTATTTTCCTTATTCGAAATTCCTCTGTAGCTTCTATCATCCCTATTACAATTTCATCTTCTCCTGCTACCTTTACTTTTTTCATAGCCTTTGTCGCTGCTCTTATTTCATCTTGCATAATTGGAGGGCCTGACAAAGTACTATCAAATTTTATTATCTCTCCTCCATTATCATTATAAAGCATATTGACATATTCTTCCAATCTATTCTTCATTTCATCTACTTCTACCAAGATGTTACCATCTTTATCTTTTATGATATTGTTACTAGAGATCCCTTTCTTGCTTCCTAATTCTTTGATCTAATCATATACTCTTGGTGAATTAGTCTATTCCAAATCCTCAATTTCATCACATTTTTGCAAAAATCCACTCCTCTCTCCATTCTCTACACTTGTTCTTGATTTCTTTATTTAGCTCTCTATATTTTCCAGTGTTTAACTTCCATTTTCTTTTCTCATCCATCAAACTGAGTATGTCTTGTGTTATCCATGGTTGCCATGTTGTTCTTGCCTTCTCAGGTAAGACGTTTTCAGCTGTCTCTACCAGTGCCTTCTGTAAATTGATCCATCCACGCTCCACCCCTTCCTCTTCATCCTCTGAAGCACTCTCACCTAGAACATCATACCTGTTCTTCAAATCAATTAAGTGTTTCCTTCTCAATTGCTCTTCATTGAGATCTTTCCATTACTTCCTAACTCTACATGTCTTCCTCTTCTTTACCTTCTTTAACTTTACTATCATTACTGCCACTAATAGGACATAAATACACTAATAAACAGCCTGCACCAGGATATGTCTTTGCATGTGGAACTTTATGTAATTGAAATACGTCGAACCAGCTCTTTGGGGACATTCAGTTGAAATATGCTTTCCATCCAGGGCTTCAATGCAATTGGGATATTGCCACTCGTCTTTAAATTCTCTTGCAATTTCGAGCGATTCTTGTGCATTTTAAGGCATTCTCAAGTATGTTTCTCTCCAAGTTGCCCATTATGCAGCACAGGTTTCTTTAATAATATTTGATATTGTTGCACGGCAAATTCCAAACACAATTGCCTCCTGGCTATCTTAGGCCCTACCAAAAAGAGTAAATGCTCTAATTCCTCTGGTGCTATTCGAAGAAATCTAGAATATAAATAATAAATGCAAGGAAGTTATAGTGCAATCTGGTTTTATGGAGAAAAGATTTGGATGTTATGCCATCCAGAGAAATCCAATCATAAACTAACTAAGTAAATTCAAAGAAATCTTCAAGTGTCTAGCCTCAGCCGAGCATATGGCAACTATCAAGGGTAGGGGGCTAATCCAAAAAAGGCCTACTAGAAGCTTTTAGAGGATACGACTTAGAATAATAACTTGTAAATTAAGAAACAGAAGATATATTACAAGAATTTTCCTGATTTCCTTACTTCCTTGGCTAATGGCAATTAAGAGCATATATCATAAGCCGAAAAGGGACTTTTATCCTTTAAGAAAGAGGACAGGGTCTAGACCCTCAGGAGCCCTCCATAATTGGGTGCCTGAGCTTTCCTGTCACAAGAACCTTGTCTCTGAGTTCTAATGCAGAAATAGTGTTAACATTTGTTACCTGCAAAAATAATCTCTATCATGCAGTCTCAGCTCCCTCATCAAGGTGTTGTAAAAACCAAGCTTTGCTCTGAGTAGACATATATCTTTCTTACCCAACATCTGTGTTGTCTTCTACGTGTAATGTCTGTTTACCGCAAGTAAACCATAGAGGCTGGATTCTCACAAAACAGCTTCCCGAGAAGAGGCCATTTTAACTCTAGCATCAAATTTTGCAATTGTACCAAAAGCAAGTCCATTTTATTAGCGACAGGAAGCGAAAGGCAGCGACAGGTAGCGAAAGCCAGCAATCTTAAAATCTAATGACCAGACGCGACAGGTAGCAGCAGTTGGCGACCTTAAAATCTAATGGGCAGTAGCGACAGGTAGCAACAGGTGGCGACCCTATGGAAATCAGGCTGAAAAGAAGCTAATGACAATTCTCAAATGCATATAATTGATTTCATCTGATGCTTCTACAGATCTGCCATGATGGAGCATATGTTTACAGAGTGCTTTTCCCTAATACCTAACTAGCCTGGCCCTAACATTTTGCCCAGAGGTGTTAGTCTCATGCCTTCACTCCTCCCTCCCTCACTACCACTGGCACCATCAGTTTCATCACTGCCCAGCTGTCAGGTTCAGCTGCCTACAAGCCAACGTTTATGACACTATCAATTTTCTTAACAAGAACCAATTTACCAACCTCCCTTTACCCTGTGCATAGGTTTTCTTGACTGACAGTCTCATTTACATGGTAAAGGAAGCGAGAAAACCAATCACAGGAATTTATGATACTCTTCAAAATACCGGAACAGAACTGACAATCATTTATCCGAGTGAGTTGCACAAAATTTGTTTACAGCCCTTAAGTCTCTTACAATGAGTTTCTTATAGAAAACAATTTGTCTAATATGAGACAATGATGATATAGACAGACTAAATCAATCAATCAGTCAGTCAATCAATCAATCAATCAATCAATCAATCTATTGATCAATCAATCACTTAGTAAATCTATTAAATGATCAATCAATCATGAATCAATCAATTAATGAATCAATCAATCAATCAATCAATCGATTTTCAGTAAATCAACTAACTAATCACTCAAAAACTTAATCACAATCACCACCATCACTATTATCGTGAAATTGTCATACTGCTGATGGATGCTGAAATGGGTACGAAATGTCTACATCACAAATATGTTACCGGATAGTCTTCATTAAATCATCACTGCTCTTTTTCCATCATTTGTTTCCTAAAGGTTGTCATACAACTGTATTTCCTGATCAAGTTGTCCTGTTCACGGTCATCATCGTTATCAGTCTTTAAACAGTCGCATCAAACAACAACTTCAATCAACTCACCACTGTTCGTCCATCAATCTTGAGTTCCACGCCACATTGCACTATCTATAAGAATAAGTAAACAGGTAACTTCGCTGACATTCACAAACAATACATCAGCGCCATTATGATGGCAATTCGAGCCAAGGCTACTTTTCAGTTCAATTTCATTTTCACGCAATGAAGAGATACATTTGCTTGGCCCCCACATAAAAAATTGATGTTGCTCTTTCTGTTGGAACTACATCAACATCCACCATAAAACTGCTTTCCCAAAACAAAATAGATTACACACTGCCAGTACTGAATGGAATAAGTGTAACATATTGTCTAAACGCAACATATTGTTGTCTGATATATTATATTTAAACGATACTCAAGGGAAAGAAGAGTGCTGAAAATCAAAAAAACATTTCTTGAATGAAGTTCAGTACAGAACGAAAAAACGGCACCATGTTTTAGGCATACTGGAAAGCTTTTCTCGTTTGAAACTCGTTCAGTCTTTAATTTCTTGAATTTCTAGCTCAACTTCTAAACTCCGACTATATCTGGCTTTGCTTAGAAAGCGACAATTAAAGTGGAGATATAAAATCTTACTCCTATTTCCATAATGAACAACAGTGACTCATGAAACAGGTTGGAATTCTGCTGCATTTTATAGCATTATCAAATTTTGGTGCAAAATCCGTAGCATTTAATATCTTTAATTTTTTTGCGAATCGTCTATCGGAATCATAGAGGAAAAAGAAAGATGTGACCGATTTTTCTATTAGGCAAACATTTCTAGAGTAGCAAAGTACTGCTTTAGTATCAGCGTGACTGCTTCTTTCGGTTTACTAACGCTTAAATGTTTCGTTTGCTTAAAAAAGAAGAAAGATTAACAAGCATTTTTCAAAATGGAAATTTCAAGAGGTCGCTTTTTGAGTGGTAAATTTGCGGTTTTAGACTCTTGGTCCTTTTCCTTCACGTTCGCATTCGTTTTCACAAAAATGTGCTAAGGTTAGGTTTCATAGATTGGGCATGATTTGATTCTTTGCGAACTTTGAAAATAGCGAGATAACCAATTGATTCAAATATTTAGAAACAGGATTGATGACTTCAGAGTAAGCACGCTAAGGAGGGAGTACACCCAAAAACATAATAAATCATACAAGGGAGGGAGTTTAAAATTGAGTAGTATTGACCGTACATGTAGTTGAATGGTCCCTGAGAATTTTACACATGCAATCAACTAACCAAAGTCACAAGCAAATTCTGACAACGTTGTTAAAAACCACCAGCAATCCTTGCTTCACTTGTAGATCAGCCGAATGCCATACAAACTGTACCGTAAATCCTTGACTAAGCCCCTACCTCCAAATAAGCCCCCCTCGAATAAGCCCCCATCTAAAAAGTCATCTTTGCAAATAAGCGCCCCCCTCGAATAAGTCCCCATGGGGGCTTATTCGAGGGAAGCATAATTATAGAATAATATCATATTTCAAGAAGTCCTCACAAGACAATAGCTGTACACTATTACTTCCTTTGAATGGAGGCATAAAAGCAAAGAGACACGCGACTTTCGTGATAATAGAAATATTACAATGTTTGTTAAATCTTCACACAACACTCTGTAACTCTTTTAACGATATCAGCGTCTCTAAGTAGAAGCTCAAAATTTAGTTCATTGAAAAATTATATCGTCTTTTATGTCAACCCTTGAGGAAAATGCTAGGCTGTGAAAAAAGCCCCTCCCCTTGAAAAAGCCTGCACTCAAAAACTCATTTTTGGAATTAAGCCCCAGGGGGTTTATTCGAGGATTTACAGTATGAAAATAAAATCCGGTGCTGGTAGGCAGTGTCTTAAATTTTCAGGCCATTTTACTGCCAAAAGTTTCTTACATCTTTCCTAAATTTCTTAGGTAATGAAATTTCTTTGTGAAGCCCAAGGAGAGCAGAGATTTCTGCCTCCTCTCCATCACGCTTTTGGCAAAAGAACATACATGTACTTCATGAAGAGGGCATTGCTTGCACATTCAAATTCGAGGTTAACAGAAATAGACAGCCTATTGAACTTCCCTGTTTTGTCAACTGTAATCGATTTTCAATTTCAAAATAGAGCCCTAACACAGTGATCAAGGAATTTTGTTTTCCTAGAATGACCAACTCCATTGAGATCTGTAAACAGTTAAGCTCATTGAACTTAAATGCCAAGTTGAAGTCAAAACAAATTATCAAATGGAAAAGTCTTGTGTGTGAAATTTACCGAGAATGAAAGCAAACGGCGTATTGAGGGCCTGATTATACGCAGAGAAAGTGCCTTGCTTTGCCAGGAAGAGATAAATTTTCACCTACTATGGGGAAAGTTTCTATTGAGATTACAGGAGGAAAATCATCCCACAAAGTGGGACAAATGTGGATGTATTGGCTCCAAAACTTTAGTTTAACTTAAAGTTTAAGTGTATTGTCAAATTTCTGCATTCTTTATGTCGCGTGATTAATATACTTGCGTACTCTCTCAGACTTTGACCAAGCTTGCAGGGATGTTTCGATTACGCGTGTATGGACAAAAAATGCCTCGCCTTGCTGGGATCCCGGTTAAACAACGGTGAGATCCTGCCTCTGAAAATTGTCCCCCCCCCCTGGCCGAGACGAAATTAAGACCTCATATAATTGCAAACTGTTTTCAAGCTTCACCAGAACAAGTGGATCCCGGGTAAAACGTTCCGTCCTGGCAAAACTGGAAAATTTTCTCCATATAATCAGGCCTTTAGCACAGTATTGCAATATACAATGATGTTCAATTTCAAGACTGTGTTGACTGTCAACTTGGAAGATTCAAACTGCAAATTATAAAAGTTTCTTAGCTCTTTTCAGTTTGGCTGGGTAGGGTTGTTTCTTAACTTTCCAATAACTGAGCCTACCGTATCTCATAACTTGTTTCTTATAAAACAAAATGGCCTGTACTCCATTTAGTTTCTCAAATAAATGCAAAAAATATACTTTTCCGATAAGAACAATTGCAAAAACAGTTGAACCTAAACTTATCGAAGAACTTAGAAAATTAAATTATCTTATTGTTATGAAACAAGACTATAACTTTACAATGCAGATGGGATCAAAACGTCCACGGGTCTGAATGAGCCATTGAACATGAGTTGAAAAGAATTGTATGATTTCAAACACAAAATTGAATTATTTCTCAGTACAACTTCTACTCAAATTGGCCAAGAGAAATGTCACCCACTAAGAGTGTCACCAAATAAAATTGTGATGACAATGGCTTTATATACGCAATCTCACAATTTCTACTGTTTTCGTCGATTGCAACTGCTCATTGCACTAAGGCCAGTCAAAAACTGCCTGCGCTTACAAGAATATCCCCTTTAATGCAATCAAAAAGCTTGTAAATGTAATGAACACATTTAAAGCTTCACAGTTGAGCTACTATCCTCTCATATGAATGTTTCATAGAAGCAAACATGATCAAAAAGGATAAACAAACTACATGAAACGGTTCTTAGGTTTACATATAAATATAGGGTGTCAACTTCCCAACAACTGCTGATTAAAAATAAATCCGTAAAGTGATGTAATCTGTAATCCGTAATCATTAAAAACACCCATGATATTCAAAAGTTTAAGAAGGAAATAAACTCATAGAGATTAAACTCATAGGACCGCAGATTTCACAAAATTTTTATTGATAACTTAGTATTTTTGTGGCTTCTGTGGATAGTTGGTTTTAATTAGTATGTGCAAAGAGACTTTCAATTGTTGCGAAAAGGAATTTATAAACCTCGCCACTTTGTGACTAAACTTTATGCGAGCTGTAAAAGGGACAGATAAACAACAACTAAGTGGAAACTCTCTGATTAATGCAGGCAGTGACTTAGTCAGGAAGGGGGGATCAAGAATTCTGCATGTCCACCATATGTCCCTCGAGATCTGTCTAGGATGTTGTAGAACTAATGAGGGAGAAGGGCTTAAACATATTTCTTTGGTCAGTGATGCAGTATGGCTGACATAGACAATGCCCAACACATAAACATCTCATTAATAACTCAATGTTTATGAAGATTATGAAATGGAAGAGAGAAGATGGAATGAGCTTTGTTGCTCATATTTGCACTTGTTGTTGAAGAAATTAATCTAAAAAGCCCCTATCTCAACCTTCATACGATTATCTGGGTCGATGCAACTCTTCCTGCGACAATAGAATCTTGTGAAAGGTGTCAAAAGAAAATTGTAAGTGGTAATAGTTAGTTACGAGCTATATGAATGACAATCTTAATGTAATCAGCAGTAACGAAGACATTTCCTTCTCCATTGAGTTGCGAATTTTGAAACACCATCTTGCAATTGACCAAAAATATTGTTTATATGTTATTATATTTAATATCTAATGACGAATATAAAAGTGGTTTCTCTTTTTTTCTTTGGTGCGAATTAACATTATAGAGTGCTAGTGTGAAAACAAGTATGAAATTCTGTTCCATTTACCAAAAAAGGCATGTAATTGTTTTTCCAAGAGTCTGAGAGAGGTCGTCCACAACAATTCTCCGGCCTATACCCAAGGTACCCTTAAGTCAACAGGAACTGCCACTGACTGCAAGAATGAAACTAAGAAACACAACTTCTCAACACCTCGTTGTTTGAAACATAGCCATAAAGGTACACAAGATGCCCATGTACGATGCTATGGACTTTGGCTATCTATTCAACATTGGCCTAGCAATTAACTCTTTTTATTAAAGACACGCCTGATCTTTCCCCATCTTATTCAAAAGTGCAAATGATAATTGATCAAAGTGTGTCTTTAACCGCCGTTTTGTCCTTTCCTTATTCATCGCCTGACATGAATGTGAGAGGTCAGAATAGGTGCGATAAAGACAGACTCAAAACCTATGTGATTTAATGCATACGTAATTTATGGATGACCATGAAGCAAATTTTCATAAATGTCTTAATCAACATCAGTATTTCTTGCTTTTTTGACAAATGTAGCCAAGCCAAACGTCTTAAAAATTGCATACTGTATGTAGTTTGTCAAATACGTACAAAAAATTACTCATGAAATAAAAGGAATTCTAAGAACATTTGAGCCTGAAATTATTAAAAAATCAAGAACCTCGAGCCGCAGCAAAAATCACCTGGCTACTTTAAAGTAGGGTTATAGGTTTACAATGCAGCTGTATCCAACAAACCCATGGATCTGAATGGGTTGAAAAGAATATTATGATTACATATACAGAACTAAACTATGTCTCATTAGAGGTTCCACTCAAATGGGCCAAAAGAAATGTGACAAAGTACAAGCGTCTCCAAATGCCATTGTGAATGCCAATGGCCTTACATACACACTCTCACTTTTTCTACAGCTTTCATTGATTTTAGATATTCTTGGAAAGACAAAGATCCAAATGAAGATGAACATATATCCTTCTGTTCAAGTCTACAAATGCGCAACCCAGTGTCTCCTAAAACTCAATGTGTTTCTTTGACAACAGTACTGCCCATGCAAATCTACACAGGCTACATGAATTAACGGCTGTAAATACCGAATTTCGGGAAATAACAATGGATTAAAGTAGCACTTCTTGACAAATCCGCGTTCAGTTCTTCCATGGTTATTTTTTGAAACTACAGTTAATAGCACAAACTCCAATAAGCCTTCTCATTCACCAAATTAAAACACATTAGCGCCATTATGATAGGCATTAGAGCCTAGGCTACTTTTTCCCGCCCTTTTCTCACACCAAATCACGCAATAAAGGCAAATCTTTAACAGTTGCGAGTCTGCTTTTGAGATGTGCAGTTGTCGTGAAAGCGCGCATTGGAAATACTTACATAAAAATGACTATTTACTATGAACTTCGGATGAAAATTAACTGCAATAAACTTGCAGGTGGTATATGGCACAAATTGGCGACATTTGTGATTTCATTCGCGTACAGAACGTGCATTTGCGGACGTTAACTCCAAGTAGACATGGCGCGGGGAAGTGAACAAATGGAGCTTATCAAGAAGTAACAGAAGTAAAATTTCCAATGGAAATTTGAATGAAACGAAACAATTTTGTCATGTAGTTATTGACTTTTGGCAGAGGACTTAGAGAAAGTGATATTTACATTTGAGGATAATGGAATTACCAGCTTAAATGGAAGGACTTTGCTACAATGAATTCTAAGTAATGGAGCGTTATGCGTGGACAATTTTGCGTTTGTTGTATCACGGACTTTCTATAGCTTAAAAACATTTACACATATTGCAAATGAGGACAATTTTATTGCTGAAACGAATATTGTATTGTTTTTTGCATATTTGGAAAAAATTGATATTGCCAAAAATCTATTTGCATTGTATTCCATATGGATTTATTATTGCTGTTTAATCATATTGGATATATTCAAATATACAAAGCATATCAAGGAGATGTAAGTTTTGAATTAATGTTGCTTTCTTGCATAACATGTAGACCAGGGATGTAGGAACCGGGGGCCAGAGGGACCATGGCCCCTACTTTTTAGCAAACTATGCAAAAGTGCTACTTTGAAGCCCAAAATCGGTTTGGTAATGTGTCCCTTTTAGCACTTGCCCCCCCCACCTTAGATGCTTCCTACGTCCCTGCTGTAGACTTAGACAGAAGAGTAGCAAATTGATGACGTCACATACATCTGTTTTAAGAATTTCCATATTTTGACCATATTGAGTAATTGGCTTGGTTCATAGCATTAAGAACAAGGTTGGAAATAGGAATAGATCATGTAAACTAACCTGGCAATGAACTGCCAAAATCTCCATTGAAACGTATCAAATACAAGTCATTTCAGACTACTTTACAATGCTTCATTTGAAAAGGGGGTCAAAATTACATATTATCCAAATATGGTCATCTGTGACGTCACACTTTACTATTCTAATTGCCAATAGTTGAAAAGTGGGTACTTCCCCCCTGAGTACCCCCACCACTAGAACCATTTCTACATCCTTACTATACATCTTCCTATTGTCTCTTTTCACCCTTAACAACCACCACATTCCCAACACAAACTCTCTTCATACATTACATCAAAAGTCAAACTTAAATCTTATTGATTTAAAGCTGTAAAACACTTCCTAACTACTATATAACTGTTGTCATTTGAAAACTAGGAAATCTCAAAGCAACTCTGTCTAAATCCATAATCTCCCTTTTTGAGATCTAATTTGACACAGGCAAAATCCCTAGATTCATATGTATATTCCAGAAAAACAACCTGTTGCATGTAAAATGTTGGTTGTTTGATGTAAAAATATTTTAATCTATTGAAAAAGCAGGTATTGCTTTGGCAAATTGATAAATATAGTCATTAAGACTATTGCCTAACTTATATACATTGATCAAATAGCCCTTCAGATTTTGTTGAAATAACACTTGATTATTGGATATAAATATTGTCCAATTTCAAAAACCAAAATCACCTTATAATTCTTGTCCTGTTATAAGTTCCACTTTTTCAATAATCCACTTACTTAAAATTAAACAACACATGAAATCCAAACAATTGAATGCAAAAGTTGTTATTTTCTAATAAACCATTTAAATGTTTAACAAACATAATATCAAACTGCATTTCTCTTCTCTGAAATATGTGAATTGCAATGTTAATAAAATTATCAAATTACTAATTATCACATATATAATATACCATTTGCATTTAAATTCTTGAAAATGGTAATTTATGAATTAGTAAATAACAAATAATTAATTAGTAAATCATCTTACCCTCCTTTTCATGTAATCATCCATTCTAGTAGTGCAGCCCTCTATGACCAATCTCTTAGTCATTAAATCTCCCTTCCATCGCCTTTCTTCCATCATCTCCACCATCCTCTCCCACCATTCAATCTTAATGTCCAGATACCATAACTCAAACCTTTTGCATGACATCCCCCAATCGCACGCATTCAGAAAACTCTCCTCTGTCTTCATTTGACATCTGACTATGTTCAACAGTTTCAATTGCCGATCATTCGAACATGGTCCATTCAATGTATCATCCATCAACTCGCATTCCTCTATGACTACCCATCCACAATACTCATTCCGCTCTCCTCCTTTGAACTTCTTTTGAATGGCATTCACAGTTGTCTTAATTGTGTTCATTCCGCGTAACCAGATGCCAAGATCACCAATGCGAAAACGCTCCTTCACAGCTACCATGTCCAATTGTTCAATCTCATTCACATAGATCTGATCAAACTGAACATTTGCGAATGCCATTCGAATATCGTCCTCCTTCCATCTGCAACTTTCCAAGTGTCTACAAATCAGACACAGATTGTGTGTTGTTACTTCATCTGACACAAACCCCTTACTATGGCATTTTCTAATAATTGACTTAATAAACTCCTTATCATTAAAATTCTTATTTAAAAAAAAAGTAATAATTTCAAATGATCTACTTAATTTAGTCCTCCAATCCAACTCACACTCATTTAACAATTCAATTACATCATGTAATAATTGTTTCTCATTTACTTCTTGTTTTAATCCAACAACATTCTTTAACATTTCTTTTATTATTCCTTCATATGAAAATCCTGACAATAAACGACATACAAATGAGACAACTTCAATAAACCCTTTTTCCAAATTGTCCTTTATAATTTTCAATAAATTCTTCATGTCCTTTTGACATATGTAAAGAGCTGAGAGAAATTCCATCAGTGATAAATGTTTAAATTGATACTTCTCTGTAATATTGTCTGACACATTAACAAATAGACTTTCAACAAATTCCTTGTCCTTTCCAATGTCACCAAGTCGTGATTCAATCGTTCCTTCAAAAATTATTTTGTTCTTTGTTAGTAAATTGTGGCAAACTTTACTTAGTGTGGATAATAGTTGTGAGAATTCTCTGAAAATTTCTGAAGCCATCTTTCTATTTGAACCATCTTTGTCAGCATGTTGTTTCAGCAATAGAAACACAGTCCAGCAATATAATTCAGTACTGTTGGAAATTGCTTGACCTTTCAACAAAATTGCAATGCAACATAATGTATTTAAGAACTGTGGCACACGAATGATTGGAACATTTGATGCACCCTTTGCTTTGTTTATATCCAAAATGTGATCTTCACTTATAGAGAACTTTTCTACATATTTATTGATTTGCTCATTAGTGAGTCCTTGAATTTCAACAGTCTTTAAACCTCCCACATTACGGTAGCCATTTAGTGTGAATTCAATGTGGGGTCTCCCAGTTAGTATAACTTTAGACATGGGATAAATCTTACGGCTCAGAAGTGGCCCAATGATTGAATCTTTTTCAGTTATGTCAGAGAGTTCATCAAGGCCATCTACTATAACCAAGACCCCTTCTCCATTTCCCAAATCGTAATCAACTTTACTTTTAATAAATTCACCAAGGATTTCATGCTTCTTCAGCTCAGCCCCATCATGGTCCTTGAAGTAATTCAAGTCTCTACATTCAAACATGACACACATTTTAAAGTTTTGGTAAATGTCGCCATTTGCCCACCCATAAGTCAATTGTTTGGCAAGAACTGATTTTCCCATTCCCGCAATCCCGCGAATAAAAGTTACACGGTGTTCGTCATCAATCAAATTAGATATATCAATAGCATCACCTGCGGCATCTTTAAGATTATCCAAATACCGTTTTGCTTCATCTCTGAAATGCCCTTTGGGTGCTGAGCATCGGCTTATCTTTAACTTTACGGCAAAGTCAGAGACATCTACTTCTTTCAGCACTATTCGGTTGTTTTCATCAACTTTATGAATTTCATGCTTCTTATGAAGTGCCTGGTAAGTCTGCTTTGTTTTATCTACGAGACAAATACTCTTTAAGTAATAGTTCATTATACAAACAATGGACTATAAGACAGAGGTAGACAGAAAGAGACAATAGCGGGAAAGGAAAAGAAATAGTGAGAAAGTGTATTTGAATCTTTCTGCACAAGGATTCAGGGGGCAAGTAGCTTTGGAACGAAATATAGAGCCTTTACCGTAGTGAATGTAGAAAAATAGAAGTGTAAAAATATACACATTAATATTACTAGCTTCAATCCAGATATTGTCTAACAAACTTGATGAACTCGACCTAACAAACTTTGAAGCAACTGATTGTTTTTTTGTGTCTTGCATAGTTTCTTTTCCTCATAGACCAATAAATCCTTAGTTTTTCTTTACAAATCAAGGCTTTCAATTTTTTCGGAATCTAGGTAGGTCTTCCGACATTATGCAAGTGAACCATTTTAGATCCTAATCAAAGAAAGTAGTGCCTACAAAACTACTCCTCGAAATACTCGCTTTTCTCAGAAGCAATATTAGGGATTTTTGTGAATTTGGGGATGAAATTTTAGAATTTATGATGACAACTGTCTAAAGAAGTGTTTAGCAAATGCTTAAAATTTCGGTAATTTTGAAATCATTGGCTTCAAATGTTTTATTGTTTATAGAACAGGGTGTACTTTAATAGAAAATTGTTAGTTAACTTGGGAATAAATTAATTTACCATATTGATACAACAAAAATGCTATTGATGATGATCATGATTACGATGATGGTATTGATGATGATGATGAGCACGATCATGATTACGACGATGATAATGACAATGATGATATTGCTGATGATGATGGTGAGTTGAATATATGATTATTTCAATCTAATTTATATATTATCATGATAAAGCACTCACTGCCTATGACACAAAATGATGCAGATGAATAAGGTTATTCAACGTAATCAAACAAAAACAATTGGTTCAAATGGATGAAGTCACCTGCTATTTATATAAAAACACATTTTGTGGTGAATTCATAAGAGAATAGATTCAACAGACAAACAACTTCAATTTAGAAACCCAAAGCGCTTAGCATCCATGGTACAAAAAAGTAATTTGACATTTCTAACCATCTAAACATGAAAAACTAACCAGAGATGCTGGAGCCAATTAAAGGTAAGGAGGAATGGACAAGTCAAAGGGGGATCTTCAGTGCCAGGTATCTAACCCCCTAGGAAAGTAGGATTCGCTACCAGCAATGTATTAAAAGGGTTAATTACATTAATCCAATAGTCCGATTGGAACATTCAATTTTCTAAAGAAAAACTAAACATTATTCACATTTGTTTTAATATAAGAATATAGTCCATAAAACTATTAATCTTCAACATTGCTGAAATTCAATAACAACCTAAGAATAAGTCAAGTCTCATGATGACTTACACTTTTTGTTTATTTGCGCTTTTTAGAAAACAAAATAAGGTTAAGTGTGACTTAACCGGTCTAAGAGCCATTAAGCTATGATGTGCTTCATCAACTTTTTGGGGAGTGTCTGATACACACTTTTTTATTTGAGAATATCGTCCATAAGAGTATTATTCATATCTTCCAAACTACAACGTCCATAATTAATATCATTTTTGTTCATTTGGAAAATCCCTTCGCATTTGAGTGAATATCTAACTGGTCCATCATTATTGCACATCAAAAAGTGATTAAAATGAGCCCATTCTGGCCATAACGTAAGCCTATAGCGTTGGTATTGTTGCCAGACAAAATCCAAGGAACCTTCATCAATAAAACAACATGCATCTTGTCAACATACAGTAAAAATCTTTGAATAAAAACCTTCATTTATTAGGAACCTACAACCCGGAATTGCATAATTTTATATCAAGTAGCTAGGACTGTTTTTAGGTTGATATTCTAACTAGGCCCTTATAAATGACTTCATTCTTCATCCACTAAAACAAAATTCAGTCTGTTTGCCATTCAGCCCACTTCAATGATGCTCCAAAACTGTTGCAAACACAACTGTGATAGGCAAGGGCCGCAAGGGCAAGATTGGCGTGAATTTGGCTAGGCCAAGACTAAAAATAGTTGGCAAAAATTTTTGTTCACAGACTCTATGTGGCCATAATATTTCAATGCTAAATTATCGCATTTATGGCATTTGTTTATGACCCTATGTTAAGAACCTGGACCCTAGTTACAAGATCTGGCTCACCACAGAAGAACACAAACAGGCTCATTTCAAAATTTTAGGTTCTTATGCATGGGTTGTTACTGTATATGATTGTCCTCAAAAGGCCACATTTGCCTACTCATGATAGAGCTCATGAATATAGCAATACTCTGTTAAGGAAAGAAAATCTAATGCTCAAAGGTGAATCAATGTAAACTTCTGACTAGGTTGTAAATGTGGCCCGAAAGAGAAGGCTTGTTGACCCACAAAAACTCGTAAGAGCAATCTTTCTTGGCCTATTTGGATGGTTCAATAAAAGGCATATAACTAAACTAAAATTAATCAATATTATCACGCTATTACTTTACTACCATTTTCTGTTCAATTATAGAAATACTGTGTATCCTTCCCCTACTGTCAAACACAATTTGTTCTGATGTAACTTGATTGGATGGAGGACTTCTCATATTTGCATGTAAAGTCTGGTTTCCATGTCGTCGTAAGTGTCGGGGACACATCCCAGTCATTGTATTGACGATGCTACTGGAATGCTACCGTTAGTAGTATAGGTTCTTTAAATATTTTTGGCATTCTACATGTAGGTTCCTAATAAAGTGGCTCCTTGCACAAAAAGCATGTAAGTGATGTGGACCTATTCAGAATGATGCAGTGACCATGTGGGCGCACTTAGACCCCCTTGAAATATTGGAAAACAAATTCCATTCTACCCATCCATATGGGCTTATGTCACAATTTGTCAAAAGACATTATCATAACACAATATCTCTTTGCATAAAGAAATGGTGAACTGAACAACTTCTGAAATATATTATCAAAACAACATCCAGATATTAAGTTACGGCCTCCAAATGAATTAGTCTCTGGCCAAACGACTCAATTTTTCACTCGATTTTTCGCTCGACAAAAAATCGAGGGAAAAATCGAGCCGTTTGGCCACCTTGTCGAGTGAGTTGAGTGGAGTCGAGTGAAGTTGAGTGAAGTTTGATCTCTGTCAAAAGAATAGAGCAAAAGAATTGTTGTTGAGTGAAAATCGAGCCGTTTGGTCACCTTGTTGAGTGAGTTGAGTGGAGTCGAGTGAAGTTGAGTGAAGTTTGATCTCTGTCAAAAGAATCGAGCAAAAGAATTGTTGTTGAGTGAAAATCAAGCCGTTTGGCCACCTTGTTGAGTGAGTCGAGTGGAAGCATGCGCAGTAGCGTCATATTGGGCGAGAAAATCTTTGTGATGACAAATCGTTTTTGGTTCATTTACGTTACGAAGCTATGAGTGACGCGACGAAAACAAAGATTTCGATCGATAAATCTGAGAGTGCAGGAATTTTGGAATAAGAGGAAGGTTATCATATCAGTTCTGATGAATCTGCGTCTAGAATTGCGGCTGCTCTGTGTTTCCTTCCCGTCATCTTGAATCGCTGAGAATAGCTCATTCGGTGCGCATTTGAATTCAAAAGGAGGCTCTCTGATAAGGGGGGGGGGAGTTGAGTGACACATCGAGGGAAAAATCGAGCGAAAAGTCGAGTCATTTGGCCATACATGCTCGACTACGCTAAACTTTGAGATCAAATGTTGAGTAAAAAGTCGAGTGAAAAATCAGGTCGTTTGGCCAGGGCCTTAGACAAGTGTACACCATATATCTTGGTACTTTACATTTTCACAACGGTCCTAGTCTAAACACCACTCAGTATATCACAAACAACCACTTACAGGTTTACAACATGATTTATCTATCCCAGCACTAATCAAATAGAGGGTAAATCTAGTCTTTATTTTGATAAGACTAGCGGCCTATGATTTAACGTTCTGGCTATTGCATTACCGCACGGCTTTTCTACTTGCTGTTCATCATAATTCATTGAGAACTTAGCAAGACTGAATCATTTCTTGTTAAATATGTCCGTCCTACAAATACTCATGATGATGCTATCTCCCAGTTTCTAGATAAGCGATTCATTTCTAAATATAATATGCGAAGACTGTGCTTTTTGCTGTTGGCCTTTTTGGTATAGTATAGTCTCAAACTAAAAAGAGGACAATAACCAGATTGATATTCGATCAACACTTCGAAGTTAGAGTTACCCTCCACATATCAAAACCATCAACACTTGTTTCCTGCATCATTTCATATGCCATTATTGTTCTTTAATGATTTATCTGTTTAAGAGTGTAAACAGCAATTGATGCTAGCTTCAATGGCAAACTATTCTGCCACAAACATGCTGTAAAGAGTCAAGACCACTTGGAGATTGCTAAGCAAGGAAACACTATCACAGGGAACCTTTCATCTGACGAAAATCATACCAACATTGACAAACCCGTAATGATGCAAAGGAATCACAAGGAATAAACCACATGAGTAAAATCCCAAATAAAGATGGTTGGCTACCTAATTAGGAATAGTGTGCAACTATGGTTATACTGAGCCAGCAATGATAATAATGCAAATGGACCTGTTTCAGCTAATGCTAAGATCTGATGCCAAACTTTAAATAAGTGATTCATCTCTAAACCTAATATTACTGGTGCTCTTAATAAGATTGCTTTTGTGCTGGTGGCCCTTTGGTGATAGTATAGTCTCAAACTAAGAAAGTCAGTAGAGCCAAATTGACAAGCAGCATTGGTCACCATTTCGAAGTAAGATTTTGTCCTACAGATATCAAATAGCATTAATAGCTGTTTCTCTTCAAAACATATCATTTCTAGCTATTTTTGTTCTTTAATAATTTAGCATTATAAGAATGCTAGCTGCAATTGCAATATATTCTGCCACCACCATTTGGTAGAGTGTCAAGACTACCCAGAGATTGGTAAACAAGGAAACACTATTACGGAAACCCATTGGCTGTTAAAATTCATACAAACTGATCATTGAAATACCCGCAACAATGCAATGGAACCCCAAGAGATAAACCTTGCGACCCAATCCCAAATATGGATGCAAGTAGTGGTAGATACCAAGTGCATGGTTGGCATGGATACATGAAACACAATGAAGATCAAATTAGTGATTATGATGACCATGTTCATGATCATGATGATCTAGATGATTGCATTAATTAAGGAAATGATAAGAATGATTATGATATCATCGACCAAAATGTCTTGAGATATCCATAACCAATTAAACTTACCTGTGGCTTCTTGTGTGATGGGCTCTAAAGAAACCAAATTATGCATAGATTAGATCATGCCAATTTTATCTATTATTATGACCAATAAGAAACATATAGCTCATTAATACTTTAAATAATGCCATCACATTGCATGTCCAAACATCGGCTTATATTTTTACAAATTTCGGCATGTGATGCAATTCAAGTTCACAGCAATGGGTGTAATTTGCACTTTAAGTTAACATGCTGTTACAACTTGGGTATCTCAAACCATTTGTTCGCTGCTCATGCAGCACAATTATGATATATATTACTAAACCTACAAATTCAGTAAATAGGTTTGATCAAATGAGTCTTATTCATTATCAACAGGTCAAACAAACTCAATATAGTAAATGGAGGAACCAAAGACCGGTGGCTCATGTAAAACCAAGATCTCACTATGAAAGCAGTGACTCTGAGTCAGTACTGACTCACATTCTTATGTTGATGCAAGCTATAGGTTGCGCAAGGAAAGGATAAGATATACATCTGATTTCAACAGCATAGATGAATTCCATCTCATCTTTTCATACAGAAACAAGTAGGGCCTAAGCAATATGACGGTTATGACAATTACTATCGTTTAAATAATCAAACTCCAATGGAAAGGGCACTAATATCTTTCAAATAATGTTAACAATTGTACGCTCCCAACTGACTGTTTACACGAAGAAAGCCTTAATTGATGAGTCAGGTCCTCCTTCTCCTTATTTTAACAAATAAACTCTTATCACCATAGGGTATCTAGGTTCTAAATTTCCGTTGCAATTGCAAAATCTGCATATATCAATTATCTTACTACATCCTGTACACGTAAAAATACGTGACACTATTGTCAATAGTGAGTAGTAGGATGAGGCTCCAATCTATATATAAATTGAAATATAAATGCTGCAAGACTAACAGGTTAACAAAAGCTCTATAATCACAGAATCAATATATTCACTTTCAAAATCTTTAAACGACAAAAATACCTAGCACTTTAAGCACTTGGTTCCCAATAACCTTTCTCTTCAATTCTGAAACAATCATACACGTCAAATTAAATACAAGTTGCTGAAATATGTTTTGGTAGCTAAAGTTTCAGTCTGACTTAGGCCATCGGCTTATAAAAAAGGAAAATCAAAGTCTATTATATATGACAATGAGAAACAGTACAGTACAATATGATCTCCATTAAGAGAAATGAATGCTACGTAGCACAAATAGCCAAATAAATGTTGCAAATGAGGTTTTAATTCATGATTGTAAAAATGCGACAGTAACAATGGCTTGCAAAACGTCATACCAGATACATTTTGTTCCAACTTTTCATGACCAACTTGCAACTTCTCCACATTTGCCGTCAACACTACAAAAGGAATGCTTTACAAATGAGACTTTGCAAAATGAAACATCAATCCAAAGCCATTAATGTTAGTTCAACATTATGGCAAAAAATGGCTGCCCCTATAAGATATAAATGCAACAAAATAACAAGCAATGAAATTAATATGACTTAAATTCTTGATTCTATCTATTCACAAACAAAAAACAATATAATTTACCAAACTAGACATACCTGATTGGTCTTGCTTTAAGTCAGTTACATCAGATTTCGTCTCTGCAAACCAAACAAGACATGTAGCAAGGATGATATGAATTTGGTCTCTAGTTGGCTAACAAACAAATCAAATCTGATGTGCAATCATAGATGTGTGACATATGTTGCTTGATATATGACGTATGATGTATGACACTTAATGTTTATCACATGATGTATCATTACGTCATAATTTCTATTTCATACCTTCTCATGTAGATACCTGTCTTATATCACTTTAAATCATAACGTCACCAAAAGCGAGATAACTATCAAATTTCTCCCTGAAGCATGCGCGATCACACGCAAATGCGATTACATACACCATTCGAGGGAAATGAGGTTCTGAACAATGGATACGTTTCCTGCATGTTAAAGTCTGTATAACCTCATTCTAATTATTGAAATTAGAGCTCAAAATTGAGTAGTGTGTATTTTTAGCAAAATGTATGCTTGGCCATCACTCATTAAAAGAAAAAGTAAAATGGCCTACTGAATCATACCTGCGTTGCTCTCTTGTAATGCCCTTATATCAGATTCCACTTCTGCAACATTAGTTTGATAATAGACAATATTAACACCACTATATGCCAAGCATGAACAAACATAATCAAAACAGAATGGAAAACTAAAACAACGCTGATAAGAAAAAAGTAATGATGAAACTATTTAAATGCAATTGATTTATCACTGTTAATCTAATTGCCAACATTATGTCATAGTACATGGCTAATTATATCATAACTATTTTTATAACTCCTCATATTTATATTTAATAATAATAAGCAGCTGAGACAAAATTCCATATCTTGCAATATATGAAACTTCTGATACATTAGCCAATACTAATATTTACTCTAAAACCAAATACCTCCAAAAAATATCTGGTCTTTAAGAGTTAACACAAGGTATCAACAATGATGGCGTCACTTAGTCATGACATAACTCCAGAATTGCAAGACATCAGTATCCAACCTTTTTAAAACATTTATTTTTTGTCATATTCCGCATTTAACTTATAGTGAACTAATGATGATCTTCGTATGTGAGTGACAATGAATGCCATTAAATATGTTTTTGCATGGCTCTCTAGCTTCTGTTTTGTTTTCAAAGTGAGTTAAGCACCTGCAGCCATATTCACAACACATTAAAAATGCTACAACCTACAAATTACGAACTTACGAGGTGATGACATGGAAATGTACCCAACATTGCCAAAAATGGCCGTACTTCCAGACAACATATTTATTGGTCCTGGATGCTCTGGTCTGCCTGCAACTAAAACAATATGTTGTATAATACATACGTCTTAAATTATATAACTATCTTCAACAATATTAAAAGTTCATTAATGGATAGCAACTTGATGGGCTTCATATAAAGTAAAAGATATATATCATAAATTCCATTTGCCTATTTACATTCAAATGACAGTTATGGTTTATTGTCAGAAACTGGAGCCTATCCCATATGACGTCAACTATTGAATCTGATAATTGATAGTCAGTGTTGAGCTATAGTTTACTAAAATTTATCTAATAAAAGGCGGTGCTTTCTCCTCGATTAGCTTAGCCATTATGAGAGTTCCTCCTTAAAAATTCCTCCTCATACAAGTCATATAGAGCTATGAGTCTTTCCCTTTATTTGCAATATATTTTATCAATCTCTATGTAGGTATTTATTGCTGTTAACTCTTTAATTTAGAGATCTGTATGTAATGGAATTGGGATGGAGTGAACTGAACTGAAAATATGTCAATGTGATATGAAAAAAGAACGATGGTTCGGTAGGAGTGCAATCAAAAGTACGCCTTGGCATTCCAGAGTTGTATACTAGTGTGTGTGTGTGTGTGTGTGTGTGTATGAATGCAAAAATATGCATTTACCAGGAAACCCTTTGACTCGAGAGCACCCCTTGTGAAGGAGATGTCAACACCTCAATCAGCAGACAGCACTATCATATGCATGAATATACTAAGAATAAGCTCAATCTCGAATAGAATCTCCAGTCATTTGTAGATTGTACTAGCTTGCTGGATTAGTCAATTCATTTATTCACAATTAACATCCTTTATCCATGTGATGAGTAAACTTATAATACAAGAAAGGAACAAGTCAAATGATAACATCTGGGACACAAAAAAAACATACCTGATGTCAACTGCCCGCTGCCATCATCCGATTGTCTGGCCAATTCTAAAACACAAATGCGACTTATGTATGTGATAAACACAATTGAAACAAATACTTTTTGTTAACAAATAATGATTAAAAGTGCTTTTTAGTCATTTACTTGATGATCTCATTCATTCACATATTTCCTGTTGATAGTTCATTGAAAGCCGTACCACAATGTTACATTTAGGTCTACAGCATGCCATTCTAAGTATCATGAAATTGCTTCACTTCCTTAGATGATACTTTACCACCTTAGATCTCTATCGACTATTGTCAAAGGTAATCTATAATACAATTCAATTCAATTATTTATCCATGTTAATAACATTCAGATAGAGAGACACATGAAGAGTGGCATCAATTTCACTCCATTATTCAAATACAACTGAACAATTAGAAAGAAATTATTAATGAAGCAATACCACTGTGACCATGCTCCAAATCTTCATTATCTGTTTGTGAACCTACTGATTTGCTTTTTGGTTCTGAAAGAAATGTGTCATATGGTCTCTGAACAGTCTATCCTATGCATGGCAACCTTAAAATCATCATTAAAAATCATAAGTGATATAATATGGTAAGAATGCAATCAGTATTAAACAGATGATGGCATGACATCAGATTTATGGTGTATGACTAAAAGCATCAAACTGTGTTGTTTGCTATAAATGGTTTTAAGTTTATAAGTTTTAAGTTTATAAATGGTCTTAAGTTTATAAGTTTTAAGTTTATAAATGGTCTTAAGTTTATAAGTTTTAAGTTTATAAATGGTTTTAAGTTTATAAGTTTTAAGTTTATAAATGGTCTTAAGTTTATACGTTTTAAGTTTATAAATGGTCTTAAGCTTTCATATTTACATATAAGAGACTGACATATACCTAATAGATTCACATGTCAAATCTGGAGTAAAATTGACTAACGTTTCCCATGTAAACGAGGCAAGACAATCATATCCAATTATACTAATGAGCTGTCACACTTTCTCTAGCTATGGAACCTAAATAACATATTGAAAAAGTCATATGCCCAATGGACTAACACTCTAACTAGAACCAAATCATAGACCAAATCTCTGTAGATGTCATTCATACATCTTGATTCCCTTGTACCTGTTTATCACTGCTCATTTTGAAAGATACTTTTGTGATATAAAAGTCATCTACAAGTACAGCCTTCTTTCAGTATTAAAATGAATCAAAGCAATGTCAAAAATGGTGAGCAAAAAGACGCAACAGACATCTTAGTACGTCAATGTCAAAGTGACAGCAAATCAAATAGTTTCATACCTGGAATCTTTCCCTCCATTATCTTGAATATCTACAAAAACACAGTTTTGTTTACATGAACTATTAAATAACGAAAACAAACAAGCAAATGTATCAAAACCAATGATGAGAAAGCAAGTTAGAACATATCTTAAAACAAATTATATTTGCCCTTTCATTGTTGTATCAAACGCTACAGGCATTGGTACAGTCCTATCAAATGGTATAGGCATTGGTACAGTCGTATCAAACATCATAGGCATTGGTACAGTCCTATCAAATGGTATAGGCATTGGTACAGTCGTATCAAACATCATAGGCATTGGTACAGTCGTATCAAACATCATAGGCATTGGTACAGTCCTATCAAATGGTATGGGCATTGCTACAGTCGCATCAAATGGTATAGGCATTGGTACAGTCGTATCAAACATCATAGGCATTGGTACAGTCCTATCAAATGGTATAGGCATTGCTACAGTCGTATCAAATAGTACTGACAAACAGAAGGAAGGAACTTTTCAGAAACGTTTAGAACAACAATATGGCGAGAAATTAAGAAACTTCTACTATAGGCATTGAGCCAGGTTTCTTATAAAAGACATAACGTGTATGTAAATCAGTGAATTGTTTGCAATGGCTACAGAGTTGGTAGGCAAATCCATACTCACCCTGTTGTATTACATTGTAGTTATTTATTTGTAGATACTGTAAATCTTCGAGTAAGTCCCCCAGGGGGCTATTCAGTTTTGATACTGTCTGCGTAGGGGCTAATTAGAGGAGATGGCTTATTTGAGGGGGACATGTAATATTATTTGCAGCATGTTGCATAGAAAGTTCATTGACGAAACTCCCTTTGTCCACGATATTAAAAGATAAGTCTAAATTTACCAATTCGGCTTCATCAAGGTCTTCATCATGATCAAGGGTGGAAGCTAATTCGATTAGGGTGGGTTAGTAGAATTTAAGCTTCATACAGGGGGGCTTATTCATTGGCAAATTTTTCGAGAGGGGTAATCCCAGGGTATTAGGTATCTATATGAAGAACAAACACCTTGAAATTGAAATGAAAGGCTAAAGACAGAACAATCATAAAATGCCTCTTGAAATATCTAAGGAATTATCACAACATTTTCCACTTATAATTCAATTGTGCTAATAATAATGATAATTATAATCGACTTTATTCAATTGCTATGATGATATTTTCCCTTACACAGATATCTTTCGGATGCTAACTCTAAATTTTGAAATGGTATCTCAAAGAAAGGAATAAGGTGTTAATCTTTGAAATCACGTCATTGTTTACGTAAGAATAATAACGAAAATGTCACTACGAATCAATGTGGAGCACAAACCAAGTAGGACACAACAATTGTTGTAACCAATCAATTGCATTTGCTATTGTTCTATTGTGTCTGGTATATAACATTGGCCATCTTCAACCAATGGTGAGAAAGTAGAACTTAGGGGGTCCGACATGACAAAAGACTTGAACGTCTTCATCATTTTTACAGGTTAAAATGCAAAAGCACATCATGAAAATATTAAGAAAATAAGGAGATCTGCAAAAGGAGATTTTGGTCAAAACAAGGCCACTTGGTTGGGAAAACTGAAAGTGCAAGCACAACATGTAAGCAGTGGGGATGGGGGCTGGAGGAACAGAATTTGCTTGATAAGGATAAACACGAGTTGTAGTTGGATAGCTCCTTACTATCTGCGTTAGGGAGTTAACGAGCCTAGTCATGCAGTTTTGAAAAGTTCCACTCTCCCTTCGTACTTCTATATATTGAATGAATAGAGGGCATTCTTGTGAACATCATCAGACCATTGCAAATGAAAACAAAACAGGATTCGTAGAATTGAATTCTTTAACTTGACTGCACACGATAAGATGATCCAGATCCTATTAAAACTATTTTAATCCTATCACAATTAATCTAGTAATGTATGAATAAAGTATTGTTTATGAATTCATAGAATCCCTTCAATTATTTAATGATCTTGTTGTTATGGAATTCGCTCTTTGGTGCCTTCCAACGAATCAGATAAAAGATCATCCTACATCAAATATCACATGATGGTATTTATGGTTGCAAACATGCGCAATATGACTATTCAACAGTAAACCCCTGTCTGCTAACAAATCGTTGTAAACAGACCAGGTGGTGTAATGCTTGAGTACTTTTCAAACCTATTTATAGTGTCAATACTCATATTTCAGTAGCCGTGATCCTTTCTTCTGATGATACCATCGCATGGGATTTAAATATACCTCATCTTAACATAACCGGCAACAGGGCGTGTGTATGGGGGGAGGGGGTTGATACATTCCTTAATGTTTTGCTGTTAATTTGAAAGCCTCTATCCCAAAGGTACAATAATCGCCAAGAGTCCTGGGACACTTTGCACTTTTTGTATTCTGTAATGCACTTTCATTACCATCTACCAACTGAAAGAATGTTGGTTATCAGGATAACTATGCGAGACAATAGGAAATTTCATGCGCACGCTAATTCCAAGTGTCCAACTGGTGAACGAATATTATTCTAGAGGGAAGGTGGGTGCGTTTATGTAGCAATGATAACAATCCGTAGAGGATTTTTTCATCAGTTTCCTGTAAGTATCCCAAAGACTCTTGGCGAGTACATATTGTATAACCCACTTATACGTCGTGTAGGCAAAAGAAGAACACAGTGTATCCACAATTGTATTCAAACAGATTACGTCCTTCGTGTATTGTTATTCTAATATTATATATATATATACCCTAACCCTAAGCCCCCATCCAAAAAGCATCGAAAATAAACAGACCAGGGGCCAATTCAAGGGTTTACGGTATACACCTGTTTTATATATTTCTGTTAGAAGCAGAACCGCACCATGCAATTAGTTAAAACGACTATCTGCAATATCTCAAAATACAATCTCAGTGAATAGTTGGGGAGCACGGCCTGCCAGTCCCTCCACTGTCTACGGGCCTGAATACCCGCGGCCTGCCGCATCCATGACTACATACCGTTCTAGTCTAAAAGAGAATTAGATGGCTGAGGGATAACCAGAACCAGATCCGAAAGAGCCATGACATATTACTTCAACATCAAACCCATGATATTGCATCTATAACAGTATCTCTTTCCTATGATTCTACAGTCCTATACAATCTGGATATCTACACATGATACGCCACTTATCATATTCTATAAAAGCATATCACAGGCCCTTAGACAGCTGAACCGGATTGGGGGGCCACAGATGTAGAAGTCAAGTTAGAACCCTTTCGGGGGAGAGCATTACATATAAGGCATAAGTATACGCGAAAATAATGGTTTTCATAGGCTTTATGATGAAAAATGGGGGTCTAGGGAAAAATTTTTCATAGTAACACCCTCCAGAACATCGGAAAAGGCCCTTTTGCAAAATAGACTGAAACAGTTCCCATCATTGATCTAAGATAGAGAAACTGGCTCCTCTGCACTCTTTCTAATTATAAGAACCTGTAAAATTGAGGTTTAGACTGGCTGTTCTTAATTTTTTTCTAAATTTTTGAGGCTGAATTGTTCATAAAATTTATTCTTAAATTTGTGGGGTGTAGACAATTTAGATATTAGACAATATGCAAGACAACATTAGATGCCTGTGAAACAGGTATTATTCCTACGAGGGAATGACATTTCATGTTAATGTATTATTGGACAGTGCATGCATCTTTGTGCAAATATACATTTTACGAGAGTACTTCAGCCTCAATGTGTTCTTATTTTGTTCTTAATTTCCCACCAATTCTGAGGCTGTTGGTTTTATAAAATTGTTATTATAAAAAAGGAGTGAACCTAGTTTCATTGAAATTTGAAGATTTAAACGACAAAGGAAAAAGCTAAACCGTCCTTTCTCTTTGGTACTACATGCATATACACAAGTGATGGAGGCAAAACTATCTCTTATCAACACATTGAAGAAAAGACATTTCTTACCCTCGGATATCTGATATGGGCTACATGGAATGCACTCAAAAGGAACAATGCCCTATTTCCTAAAAGGGTTGCCACCTACACAAGCAGTAACTCTTAGACACTCTTACAACACTTGTGTCGTCACTGAGAAAAGGATAACAGTTAGTTGCAAAACAAAATCAAGATATCTGCATGCCACATATCTATGTTATGATGCTTCTAGGTTCAAGAATGGGTAGAACTCAACTGACAAATGATTAAAAAGTGCAGTGTAGTATACTTCTATATACAACCTTGGTGAATTACAGGGGGCAAAGCCCCCCTGCCCCCCCCCCATTGCCTACGGGCCTGCTGTGATAGGCACAACGACCTTCATTTCTAAATTCGTAACCGCCATCACTGTCAAACAGCGACAAAAGGTGCGGTGGGGGGGGGGGAATAAACAGCCTCGATTCATATAT
Source organism: Mastigias papua (assembly GCA_964019165.1). Lineage (NCBI taxonomy): Eukaryota > Metazoa > Cnidaria > Scyphozoa > Rhizostomeae > Mastigiidae > Mastigias > Mastigias papua. The sequence goes on from OZ025271.1 coordinate 12,975,517, forward strand.
TAACATGTCATTATCCCTATTCTCGTTGATCTGTTCGTTGTGGTCACAGTCAGCGCTATTTGGTCGCAACGCAGGTCGCTCTGAAACTGATATAGCAGTTATGATGCGGCTCTTTATTTTTAAGTAAAGAAATATTTTTGACTTGACGTTCTAAAATATTCCATGCTCCCTAAAACAATTTCATACGTCCCCTTGATTCCCATTAAAAATTCGAGATATTTCCATGTTCCAATTCAACAAAACCGGCAAGTTCCCTTGTTCCCCATAACCCCTGGGAGGGCGCCATTATAAATTCAAACCATCTTAGAATCATAAACAAACTTAAATCGTTATCAAAAATGATGACGATTCCAAGTTATAAAACCAATAAATCCTAGTGCATAAAACTGAACAAAAGAGAGAATAAATTCGTCAATAAGAAACAGGAGATCATTTATAACAAATCGTTCTTGCAGTTAAACAACGATAATAATAGAGAGAAACATTCTGCGGATTTACAGTTTAGGGTTCCAGCCAAATCGCCGTAAATTCTATACGAAATTACTCCTCACGATGAATAGAGTCGAAACAGACGATAAAAGTGTGGTACTACATACCAATTACTTAGGGTTCGGGCTAAGGTCAGGCTTAGGGTTCTGTGTAGGGTAAGGATCAGAGTTAGGGTAAGGGTCAGAGTTAGGGTTAGCGTTAGTTGCAGAACTGGCGGAAGTTTCTTCAAGGGAGTTCAATGTTGTCTGAGGGAAAAATAAGAGTAAATAAGTAATTGGTAAGTAGTACCCTATTTTTCATCGTCTGTTTCGAGTTTTGGCATTGTACAGAGTAATTCCGTATAGAATTTGCGGCAATTTGGCTGGAACCCTAAACTGCAAATCCATTTCCCTTATGCATAACACAACATGATTGATGCTTTTAGGCATCAATCCGGATTGCAGAGTGCAGCCTTTCTCAAAGAGATATCAAGTACAAAGGTCACATGTACAAGCACGTGTACGAGCAAAAGGTCATGTGTACAAGTGTGCAATTGTTCTCAGGTGTGCACTTGAAGAATATACGTGGCTTATTGGATTACATGCTTTTCAAAATAAGACCATCTCAGTTATTTTTGTTATTTTCTAACCTCAAAAAGGCCTATCAACAAGATGCACGTCAATGGTTTCTTAATTATTTGAAAGCTCGCAAATGTTTAAATTAATCAAACAAGCCACGCCCTATCGCCTATAACACCCTGTCACGCCCATACTTTTGTGTACAATAACAATCAATCTTTAGTGTGCACTTGCCAAACTCTGCAGTTTGTGCATCAAAAAAACCGAAATAAACTATTTACTGCATATGCTATGGCCTGACATTTCTCACTGAACAATTGTTCAATTGGTTAACCTGTTAAAGCCTGGTACTCACTACGATATTAAGTGTTCTTAAGTGATCTTAAGTGTGTTTATCTACTTGAGTTTAACTTAAAATCACAGTGAGTATGATGCGTGTGTTTACATTTTTCACTTTAAACACACTTAAGATCACACAAAAGTTAAACTCACAGATCAAACTTTTTTGATATGTGAGTTTAAAGTTCTCAAGAGCCGAAGAATGCTGATGATTGATTCTATTGAATTTGATATTAAAGACCAATTTTCTGAAGTCAAAGCTGAAATTCCTTGTTTCGCTAGTGATAAAACAAAAGAAAAAAGTATTGCAAGTCAAAACAATTAAACCTTTGCTATGGCTAGCCAGAAGAAAAATCTCTCTTTGTTTGATGAAGAAAACCTTACTGAATTGGTGAGAAATTACCCCATTTTATATGTCAAATCGCATCAAGCTTATAAAGAACGTGATGCTGTCAGAAATGCCTGGCAGGATGTGGCAATGGCCCTTGAATTTACAAGTGATGGAGAGTCTGCCCGACAGTATTTTGATGTATTAAAGAAAAGATACCTGCGAAAGAGAGTTAATATAAAAAAAGCCAACATATCTGGCACATCATCTGCAGTAGTACTTAAGGCTAAGAAGGACCTTGAGCCGTATGCTTTTTCTCCTGGATTGAGCGCTACCTTAAGTCTAGAGCAACAAAAAGCAATGTTTCGCTAGCATGTGGAGATGTGGAATCAGTGGCAAGCCAACTAAGCAGCAGCAGTGACCAGAGCGACTTAGAAGCTGACTTAGAAGAGGAAAACGAAAGCTTAAGTGCACAGACAAGTACTTCAGAAAACAATCCGATTCTTGTGCCTGATGAATCTAGTGAACCAGCGATAGATGCACCACAAACTAAAAAGCGAAAAGCGGAAAAAAAATTGAAGTCCAACAAGCCACCAAAAATGTCAATTCTGGATAAAAAACAAATGCACATAATGGAGCAAATGGAGAAGGATTTGATAAGAGACAGGGAGTTAAGTGCCCCTACAAAATTCAAAGATTCTGTTGATGCATTTTGTGAGTCCCTTGCTTTGGAGATGCAACAATTCGATGAGCAAGAGATTTGTATCATTAAGCACGAAATTAATAACATAATCTTTAAACATCAAATGAATAAATTCAGTATGAGAGCATCATTTTCTAATCATGGACCTTTCCATGCAAGCCAAGAAGTTCATTTCATTTCATTCATTTCATTTTAAAATTCCACTATATACAAAAAGCCATAATAGGTAAATAATTAAAAACAAACAACAAAGCTAAATACAGCAATAAATATAAACTAGTAAAATAGCAAAATCTATAATAAATTACAAAAGTACTACAAACTAAGAAAGTTACAATTAATTAGGGGAATTTGTATGTAGGGAATTTCTTAAGGGAGGGGCTCTCTCAATCGGTAAACTAATCGAGGAGAGAGCACAATTAGCAGTACAATTGCCTTCGCAGAGCTACCAAGTAAACCAAGGGTGTGACTATGCCTATAATGGTTAGCTTTGGGCTTATCAAGTAGTGAACAGTCACAAAACTTATTGCATAGAAGTTTTGTTTAGCTAGTTTATTTGCAAGTGTTAAATTTATAAGTAAATTTTCCATCATTTTTTGTATGTCCTTCTTACATGTGAAAGCTGCCAAGGAACACTGCCTTCATTTGAATTGAAATAATCTTTCAGAGCATCGCGCATTGATACTGTTTCTTCTCTTGGTCTCGATCCTCGTTTTCCTCTAATATTTCTTATGCAGTTTGTCTCACTATCATTTCGCTCAAGCTGATTTCTCCATTCCCCCAGATAGATGGTACCATCATTATCTTCTGAATCCGCAAATCCATTTGGGGTGTATGGTGCTTTACTAGTTTGGCGAAGATAATTATGCAAAGCTAGGCAGGCTAAAACATACTTTTCAACATTTTCAACGATAGCTCGAATGGAAGTGAGGAAAATTCTCCATCTGGCTACAAGAACCCCAAAAATATTTTCAATGACATGACGACCCCTTAAGTGACGGTAGTTATAAACTCTTTCTTCCTCTGATAAATTGAATCCCGGATATGGCCGCATTAGCCAAGTTTTTAAGGGACAAATGTCATCTCCAAGCAAAAAGTATGGAAGGGGTTCAAATGAACAAGATGGTCAACTCTGTGGTTGAGGCAATTTCATATTGCCATTTTCAAGTAACTGTCCTATTAATCATTTGGCTAGTACTCCACTATCATTGTTACTGCTATAGCTTCCTATGTCAAAAAGTGTCAAACAGTAATCAGCATCGCAAGCTGCAAGTAATACATTGAATTCGAATATGCTTCCCGTCTATAGCACCAACAGCGTGTGGGACATTCCAGTATTCTTCAAATTTCTGAGAAATCGCTTTCCAATCCTCTGGAGAGTTAGGACACTTAATATAGGGCTCCTTCAGGGATTGAAAGATTGCATCAGAGGTCTCTGGCAAAATTTGACTAACAGTTGTCCTTCCCATCCTGAAGGAAAATGAAAATGATTGTTGGCTTTCTTCAGAACCTAAATTGCGCAATGTTAATGCCAGTCTTGCCGCTGGTTTTATTGTTCTATGAAAATTTGTATCTTGCTTTTCTATTCTTGGTTGAACTAAGCCAAGGAGATGCTCAAATCTCTCTCGTGTCATTCTCATAAAGCGAAAGAAAAGCTCTCGGTCTTTTTTTTAAATAATGTTTCAAAAGCACCAAACTGTCCCCGATTTTCAAAAATATCTCGTATCCAGATGCTCTTTATTTGCTTTTTTCTCAATTACCTCAACTTTCTAAGTCATGCCAGTCTTACTAAAAAGGTCAATCTTTTCCTCAGCCTTTTCCTGTCCATGGCTATTTACACTGATTTGCATCAACAGTGGTAACTTTGAAATATGCTTGTCAAGTTTTAATTGACATGTAATATCACTTAAAAACACTTAAACTCGAAGTGAGTATGATCTTGGGTTTTATACCAGCATTTTAAGAACACTTAAACTCGCGTAGATAAACACACCTAAGATCACTTAAGAACACTTTATATCGCAGTGAGTACCAGGCCTAAGAGATTGAAACTCTACTTGTACCTAATGCATAAAACTAATAAAGATATTTTACCTCATCAACTAACACTATGGCCACATTCGTATATTCGGTGCGCTCCCGGTCGCTCATTAGAGAGAACATGGTAAATGAACGTTCATTAGTAAAGTAATTTTATTTTATTTTTATTTTTATTTATTTTATTTATTTCATTTTTTTTTAAAGTAAATTTTAAATTGCTGCAGGGTTGCTATGTATTTCCATGCTCCCTGTGGTGTTGTCTTGTATTTCCGTAATGTTGTGTCTCTATATCGTTGAATGTAATTGTAATTTTTATGAGCATAAAAAAAACAAAACAAAAAAAAAACTCATCGGTATGAGAATATGACGTAATTGATCGTAGCCGCACTTCGTTTGAGGAACCCCTGGGTTAAAAATTAGGAAAAAATATTCAACATATATCTTACCAAGCTTAGTTGGATGGTATTTCATTGAAATTCTGATTTATTTGCAATAAGTGATCGAAAATTCACATTAGTTCAAAACTCATCGGTATGGGAATATGACGTAAGTGATCGTAACGGCACTTCGTTTGAGGAACCCCTCTGGGTTAAAAATTATGACAAAATATTCAAAATGTATCTTACCAAGCTTAGTCGGATGTTATTTCATAGAAATTCTGATTTATTAGCAATAAATGATCGAAAGTTCACATTAATTCACACTCATCCGTATGAGAATATGACGTAACTGACCGTGACGGCACTTCATTTGAGGAACTCCTCTGGGTTAAAAATTATGAGAAAATATTCAAAATGTAACTTAACATGCCTAGTCAGATGTTATTTGAGTTAGATGCTTCGATATTCTATCTACAACATGCTGTGGACAGTTATAAGATGACTACCATCCAATCTGAATATTGTGCTCGAATCTGAATGTGAATCTTGTCCCCAGGATTAAAGTGGGCTTTGCCTATTACCTAAAAACCTGCTCATCAGCCCCGATCAATTAACTGCAACAAATGACAAGACGAAGACTGATATTTCCATACATTATCATTTCAAAGCGGCCTAAGTCACAGTTTGGCAAACTGAAACTGCCATAAACTTTAACTAGTGGTTAAAATGTAGTACAATAGATCGTGAGCATACTTCTATTTTGACACAAAAACAGGAAACAGTACCTGACAATCAAATCTTTATGTTGCCTTCCAAAGATTTAGACGTCTATCTTGCCTTCCAAAGATTTAAATGAAAGCCTTCCAAAGATTTAGACGAAAGCGAGCTAATGCAAATAGAACTTCGTGTCGCAACTTGAAGCTCAACGAAAGTCAAACACGGAAGGAAGTGAACAACAAAAATATTGAAGGGGCATTCAAAGATGACGGGGGCTCAAAGGGAAGTTCAGCGCTAGTACGGTTTTGCACCTCACAGTGATAACAGGGGGCTACACCCATAAATTATACACCATTCGATAGCTCTTCACCTGTCCATTCATATGCTACCCCCATTTACCCCCATAGGGGTAGGAGTGGGGTCAGGGTTAGGGTTGGGGTTAGTTATTTCTTGTCAGCCATCACAAATATCATCGAAATACTCACGATATTCATAATGGCGGACAAGAAACAACTAGCGCTAGCCCTAAACCTTCCCTTACTGCTAACGGAAACCCTACCCTATGGGGGTAAATGGGGTAGAATATGAATGTACAGATGAAGAGCTATCGAATGGTGTATAATTTATGGGTGTAGCCCCCTGTTATCACTGTGAGGTGCAAAACCGTACTAGCGCCGAAAAGTTCTTTTTCTTGCTACCAAAGAGTGGCAGAGCACTATGTTTGGGGGGAAGGGGGGCTCTAGTAAAAAGTAAGTAGAACAGCTGGGATATAGAGGGGGTGCTAAAACTGGTACCAAAGTACATTTGCAAGAAAACGTGGAGAGGCAACAGCCCTATAAAGCACCCACAGCTCCACAGCCATTGTATCCTAAACCCAGGGGGGGCACTCTGCACATAGACATACAGGGGGTAAGTCCAAGAAATTTATCGGCCACCCAAAAATATCAGCTCATTTTCCATAAGACCCAAAAATATCAGTTTTACTTATATCTTGTACCCAAAAATATCACAAATTGGAATGTTGGTTGAGATACTATCACATAGCTGTATTCTATAGGAACTGCCATTTAAAAAAAGCTGTAAATAGTTGCAGTTGCCATTAGCAAACATGGGGCAAATGTCGCCCCTGTGCTGCAGGTGTCCTTGATGTTTTTAGTCTTTTGGTAAGACATCGTTTGACTTCTATAACCTATTTCGTGCAATATAAAGTTTACAGTGAGTGCAAAAAGTAGCATTAAAACTTCCAAAAAGTATTGTAACATGACTTGAAATAAGTAAAATAAGCCGCAGCGAATTAGGTCTATTAACAATACATTTGAATCAGATATGAAAATCTCATGAAAAACCAAAAACTATGTGTTTCTAAATCTGATACCTAGAAATATCAGAATTGTATCTATTATTTTTGCAGGGCCCAAACATATCATTTCTGACAAATATTTAACCCAAAACTATCACTTTGGGCAAGCATTTGACCCAAAATATCGGACTGACCCCCCTCGTATGTCTGTGTGCCAAGTGCCCCCCTGGGATCATAAACAGTGAACTGTGCACAGTTTAAGGTGATTGACATAGGCAATCTGAGGGGGGAGGGGGCAGCCATAGAATCTAGTATAGAATGTCCTCTAGTGGGGACATATCTGAGAAAGGATCACAGTTATAAAACATTTATGGCAATGCCCTCTACTTTTAACTCCAGATTAAGCAGGGGATCGTTATAAGCAAGGGGTTGTAAACTCCTCAAAAATTATATAAGCAGGGGTCAGAATTAGCGACGGGCTTTGAAATTTATAAAACTGTGTGCCAATCTGTTTCCTTAAAGCCCATGCTAAACGACCTAACATCTCGTCCAACGGTCATCCGACATATATTGAACTAAAATAGTCCACTCTTGACATAGCATGACTTGACTTGATTCGCAAACCCATATATTTTTATTGTAAGCCTTTTAACCTACGCTGCTAGTCTATGATTTAATTTGAATATAGGAGCATGGGAACAGCCTTAGTTACAAAGAGGCACTACATGGGAGCACGACTAGTGAGTACACACTCCTACATATGATATGAATACCTAATGTGTCGCTGAGCCTCAGCATTCCAATGACTGTTTGGATTTTGAGCCTAAGAATATTCTTATATTATAATTCAATATTTGTGATTTTGAGTCGCTATTTTCGTATACACTATTCCTACTAAGAAGTGGTTGAATTAAGAATTGTGTACATAACATTCACGGAAGAGTTATCGAGTCGCGTCATAGTGCAATTACCTCTCTTATTGTATATATGAATCTCATACATGCTTTGTTTTCTAAAGAAAACTCAAATGAGCAAATCATCCAAACCTTGATGAAACTTACGCCTTGCATTATTCTTATGTTATTCTTGAAGTTCAGTGATATTCAGCCTTGATATTCATATAGACTTTATTCTTATACACAAGACGTGTGTATCAATGCAATATAGTTACACCTGTGACAAGATGCAAATTTGTCGAGATTTCAAAAATTTACAGGGGTTATTCACTGATAAAATTTGCCATGCTAATCAGGGCAGATATTGACATGGGCTACAAGACAATTGAGCTATGAAATCTAACTGTTGCAGGCAGTAGATGATCCAGGGCTGGAGGATCTAAGAGCGTAGTCCCTGGACATGTTTGCAGATCATTCCCCTCAAACTCTCGCAAATGCAAGCAAAGGCCCTTTCTGAAATATTTCCTCTTACATTTCACTTACAGCGTCAATGGAATATGGCACGGTATTTTACTTACCGTGGGGTCCGGACTACCCATTGTACCCCATGGGTACGCCACTGGCTGCAGAACATTCAGATCATGCTGCGCTCCACTCAACATTATGACTTTTACGCACCCCTGAATAAAATCATATTTTGACTCCTTTGGCCAAACAATTCAACTGCGACCAACAATACCTCAGAACATTAGCGCTCTAATGTTGAATCATACAAAATTATTGAAAATTTTTAGATTTCATCAATAATTTGTTGTATAATTCAACAATATGGCCAAACGATCCAACTTTGACCATCCAACAAATGCTGGATGAATTGTCCGGGGGTTTACACATTGAAATTAAAAATCTTCTAAGTCAGTTACTCGACATATTCCAGGTTTACCAAAACAAACTTCAGGATTTAATACACAGGGATTCACAATACGATCGAGATCTTAAACACTTCTTCCAATGAACATAAGAGGGGGGCGTTTATTCGGGGTCCAAGAGTAGACGCAATAGTAGGTACATTCACATTAACAACTCATACTATATTCTTACATGATGATAAAGCAACCCTAATAATTACCGCTCTCCCCTTGAGAGAGGTCTGGGGCTGCAATACTGTTAAAAGTATGGTCGTTTCTAAAAAGGCGAACACCCCAAGAACAGGCTGAACACCCCAAGAACACTCCATGAACACGCTATAAAACCCCAAATTTGAGGCTGAACACCTCAAACATCTCAACAATATCGATTAATTACTCCAAAATGACTTTGATCAATTATTCACAATTAATTTTGGTGCGGGGAGGGCCATTTAAGTATTATGTTGTTGGTGTTGTGACATCCATGCATCTTTTTGCGCGCCAAAAGTACGAACGGGGGTCAATACATGTAGAGTGAGTGGAAGTCCATAGGTACCTAGTAGGAAAGTTTCTTACTTTTCGGCTTCAGCACTGAAAAGTTCTAAGCTTCTTCACGGTACTAGTCGCATGGAGAATGAAAAGTTCCTTGTACACTTGAAATAATGATAAGTCTTAGTAAAGAACATAAGCTTAACTGTTGGAGAACGATAGTGGGGCAAGGGGGCCGACAGGAGCAAAAGGGCACCGACTACCATAGTGTTAGAGTACTAGTTCTGTATTTTATTTCTTGATTACGTAATGCTGTGATACCATTAGTTTCCGTTGATTCCGGTTGTGTTTGTGGTCACCCGCACTTCCACTTCATGCTGTAGCATCGCCACAGATTCTGTCATCATCTCTTTGTTGAAGTATGTAATGTGTCAGTGGTCAGTGTAATATGGGCGTGTTGTTAATGTGATATCAGTACCTGTTCTTGTTTGTAAATCAGTTGAGCTCAAGTAGCCGAGAATTGAAGCGGTGTAAGTGAATTTCTAGTTGCCATTCACCGTGAATTTTAGTTGTGTTTTAGTCGAGGTGAGAAGTTGTCGTACTTGCGTTGCCGTTATTGTTATTATTGCCGTTTTCCGCCTACCTTTGACGGACCTGGATGCCGTCGAACTTTGACAAGCTTTCTGAACTCGAACTATTATTTGTACTGTTTGCTATTTTCGGATTTCTTTCCTTCATTGGTTTTATTACTTGGCTTTTACTTTACTGCCTTGTTTATTTGGTTATACCTGTAAAACTTAATCGTTTTAAAAATAGGCCAGCAAACCTATCCCAGAAATGGAGGGCACCGGATGCACTTTTTTGGGAATTTCAGGGGCTATGCATCTCACAATCATATAAATGATTGTCTTTTCCAATCAAATAGTACTTCTATGTAGCTTATATGATCTCCTTTGTATCAAATTAACGTTTGGAAAACAAATCATTGCGTTGACCCCCGTTCGTACTTTTGGCGCGCAAAAAGATGCATGGATGTCACAACACCAACAACATAATACTTAAATGGCCCTCCCCGCACCAAAATTATTTGTGAATAATTGATCAAAGTCATTTTGGAGTAATTAATCGATATTGTTGAGATTTTTGAGGTGGTCAGCCTCAAATTTGGGGTTTTATAGCGTGTTCATGGAGTGTTCTTGGGGTGTTCAGCCTGTTCTTGGGGTGTTCGCATTTTTAGAAACGACGATTTGATTTTGCCCACCACTACTGGGGAAAGCATTGAATATACTGGGGACTGTTCCTCATTTTGCAAAACACTGCCCTGTGTGGAAGGAGGTGCATGATTTTCATTAATAATTCAGCAGTGTTCATCATTTATTGCATTTCTGATACGTTTATCTCCTCAATAATAGCAAAGAACCTTGATAAGGGTGAACATGTGAAAATTCTTCCATTGATAAATCTAAAACGTGTTATTCTACGTCATAGCCTATGCAAACAATTTTATTGTGCCATATTGTGGATTAGAGCCATGCCTCTGAGAATTCCGAGTTGTACACCTGAGGCAAAGCAATTGGCTGGCTACATGCAATTATGGTATGTGCTTCAAATACTCTGTGCTTCCCTCTCAAAATATAGAACTTGAACTAGGAAGAACGTTAGAGTTGTAAAGATTAGGATGTAGCTGCACAGGAGAAATGATAGTGGACTGTGGGAGGCTCTAGGGGAGGAATGTAGCCAACCCAGTTTTAATACCAAGTGTACTTTAGTACTCTTATTGGCACCCAGGGGCTCAGATACAAGGGGCTTCTTAGGGCTCCAAACCCCTGTCCTGTTTAAAAAGCGTAAAAGTACCCATTGTCTTCGAAAAGCTTGGAACTATTTATTACATTTTTTTGTCAAATAGATCTGATTGTAATCTCCCTTAGACTTGAGAGTAGCAAAATCATAGAGGTTTTTCTGCTTCTGAAGTCCGGCCCATAGCCAAAGGGGAATAGGGTAGTGACCTTTCGAGAATTCTGAAGTTTGACTCAGTGCCCCTACATAAGTGATGCATTCTAACGTATTTTGCATCATCCTCGTATTCATTAGATTAGCCTCACTTGCAGGTAGATAACGACCATTACTCACTCATTGTTGATATTCCTGCTTTGGGAAAGTTGATTTTCTCTTGGACAAATTTCTTGCGTGTCTTTTTATGTGGACTTGACCCCTCCCCTCGACAATTCCTAGCTGTGCACCCGAAAACCCTCTATATTCCTTCAATTTTGAGCCCTCTTCACTAGGTGCAAACATTGCTGTATTCAACATAGGTTAGTTCTAACACATTTCTGTTCACATGGCAACTTTCTGAAAACTGGTGTGAGCACCAATCAACGGCGAACCTGATTTAGTCCTCTTTCATCATCATCATCAGTAGCATATCCTATTCGGGACGTGGCTGAAAAAACGGCTGCCCTATGTGCTGCCCTGCATTGTGCATATTACCCTACTGTTGCAATTGACATTCCCAAATGTTTCGAGATACAGTCCTCCCATTTCCTTAGCTGTCTGCCTCTGCTTCTCTTTCCAGGCATTCGTCCTTCCAGAATCTTTCTCCCCATGCTTTCATGTTGTTTCAAATGCCCGAAGTACTGTAGCTTTCTTCTAGTGATTCCTTGTACTAGATTGCCCGTATTAGTGGGCAGGTTAAGCTCCTCACTGATTGAAAGATTAGTCCTCCTACCCCGCCAGCTTACACGAAGCATACGACGATAATGTTTAGTTTTCTTTACGCGTGCACAATTCACGATCTTTCACGATATTGCACAATTGTTGGCAGCTACTCAGAAAACCGCTTTCTTTCTTTAAGCCTCTATTGCATTTTGCCGTAAGTAAAAACTAGTTCTAGTTATTTTCATGTAATAAAATTTAACCTGAGTTAGATTTAGCCCAAGTTGAACCTAGATTAGTTTGCGTAGTGTGAATATGGCTTTATACTATAATGATGCCATACTTCTGGAATCAACAAACCATTTAAAAAAGTGCAGCAGTAATATACCTAGTGCAATAAGACTATTAGGGGTGTCATACCTTACACACCCCACTGTAAATCTTCCCATGTATCGCTGCTTCTGATTCTCTGGAAACAAGTATTCTATTTTCTATCGTTTTAACCTAAAGCACTCCTAAAGCACATCTTAGCTTTTTTGGGTGAGGGGAGGAGACGAATCTTCCAGCTGAAGGGGAATACCCTGGTCATTCCCTTTTCAAATATAAATATATGTACCTCAAATATAGGGTGCCGATGTGAGCTAGGCCGTAAACAACTGCATATACTGGGTTTTAAAACAACTATTAAAAATTGGCTACGTGTGGTCAACGATCCGATTAATAGTATCCTTAAAACAATATACGTTGAAAATTTAAATCAAGGACTAAATTGGACAAAGAACTTAAAATAAATTTTTATGAGGCATGGTTTAGGAGACATATGGATATCAACCAATTCTAACTCAAACGAACAACCACCTCATAAACAAGTCGTAAGTTACATATCGCAACGTATTATTGACGTGAGTGTACAAGATACTCTTTCTACTTTAAGAAACCAATCGAAAATGCGCACTTACTGCTTATTTAAGAAAGATTTTGAAAGGGAACAATACGTAACAGAAATAAAAAACCCAGCCATACGAAAGACCATAAGCAAATTTAGACTATCTGACCATAAACTAGAGATAGAAACTCAGAGATATCATAGGCCACAAAAGGGGCCAGATGAAAGGATTTGTATAACGTGTGGGGAGGTGGAAGATGAAATACATTGTCTCATGAGCTGTAAACTAACCATAGATAAAAGAGAAAAACTATTTTCAAAAATATCGGAATATAACAAAACTTTTAATCGCTTAAACGATAAAGCAAAATTTATCTACTTATTGGGAAGTACTCAAATTTGTGATGAAAATGTTTATCAGTTTATAAATCAATGCTTGAAAAATAGCTACTCGATAAAAAAAATGAAAAAACAGAACTTTTATGATCTAATACAAATCGCGAAATCGGAACGGGTTGCACAGATATCGACTTTAAGATTTAGATTTATAATTAGATGTATAATATAGTAACTGTTTGTGTTGTCTTCTTTATGTTCTGTTTATAATGTCTGTCATTAGCTGCTTGACATATACAATAAACCATTGTAATAAGGCTTTTGATAGAAAATGAAATTGAGAAAAATGGAAATAAGCACCAGTACGCTAATCTTTAAACTTCTGAGCCCATTTGTATGTCATAAACAGAGATTTCCCACAGCTTTCCACGCACTGTGTTTGCAACCCCAAAGCTACAATATTCTTCATACTTCAAGAGCTTCTTTCTCTAAGCTTTATAATCAAAAGACCAACACAGTATAAGACATTGGCTCTGGATAGCAAGGACATTGCATTCAGCTGTAACAAGTAAATTTTTCGTCCGATACTTTAACAGTTATGGTCTACATTGGCTTCGTCCTTTACGTCACTTTGAACAACGTCATTTTTTAAGCATGAATCGAATTATAGCTATCAGGCGTATGTTAGTGAATTTAAGAACAGAAATTATCATGCTTCATTCTATGATTTTTGTTTGACCTTCAAGTCTAGTTCAATAACTTGAACTTCTATATCCTCTAGAGGTGCAGGACAACCTATCTTGGGGGATTAAAATTTATAAACCAACATAAAGTAAAGGCAATGAAGCTCTACTTTGAAAAATCAGACAAAGGGTTCAGAGGCAGGCCTCGTGAAACTATGGTTACGACATTGAATAAAGACATTACAAGAGCGAGATCAATGGAAGGGTCATTTCCAATACCAATTATTAGGAACCAGGGAGACCTTAAGCAAATAAGATCGAAAGCACAATGCCGTGCAGCATGGAGAAATATTCCAAACATAGTATTAGGCTAATAAACGAGCATATTGTACCTTATGGTTCTCAAGGCTGTTTTTGATATTATTTTGAAAATATTTCCTATATCCTCCAGAACTTCCACAGCAATTTTAAAACTTTCTAGGACTTTTTCGCACACACTCAGTAGTGTACAAAGGCCATTACCAGGAAAGCATCCCTTGACTGTTCCAGGCTTTCCAGGTTTTCGCAGACCTAAACCATAACTCACTGACTTTTCTACATTTTTCTTAACTTCAAACCATATTCCCTGACTTTTCCAGATTGTCAAAGCTTTTCAAACTCCTGATAACCATGCACGAAAACACTGAGCTCAATGGTTATACATTTGGAAAAGGAATACTCTACAGCCAGTATAAAAGAACTTCAGTGTTTCACAATGTCACACATATGTGACGTTACCCTCTTCTGCCCACCCACTCCCCACCAATCGATCTTAGATTGGCTCTACGACAGTGCACACTTAAATTAGAAGCAAACAATACGCTACCTGCCTTTTATACCTGTCAATAATTTCATTTTCTGTATTACTTTGCGCATTTTGAAATACATGATCTTAAATGAAGTTCTCAACTGCAACAGGAAGATTTCACCTTTGTGTGAGACGCAAAATATGGCGGCCTAACAAAGCCTAATGACAATTTTAGCATCTTGACATGTTAGGCACTAGCGTAGTATGCACTCAACACCATAATAAAATGCAGGCCTTTTACTAGACAACTTACCTGATAAGGAAATATCTTGGAAGTATATAGTTTCCTGATAAAACGCTCGCATTCAGTCAATAAAGTAACTGTCAGCGAGCGATGTCTAGCAAAGGCAAAACAAGGAAGCCAAAATGAGACTAAGTACTTCATGTGTATATGTACCCAATTCGACATACATTGTCTTGCCAGGCAGATGCTTGCAATGTGAGATATGAGGGGTGATATTAAAGACCTAATTCCAATGAAATAAAAAGTGAAATGGAGATTAGTTGAATTATATTGATTAATAGTCCTAAACTAGATTCATGAGATTACTAGATGGTCCATAGATAAAATAGCTTGAACTCCTACCCCCCCCCCCCAACTAAACTACATTTAGAGGTATTTAGATATACCCATGGAGTTAGTAGATAATGGACTCTTGTAGATTGGTATAGCAAAAAGTCTACTTCATACACCAGTTGTCAGGCTCCATTTTCATTGTAATTAAGATATGATTTTCTGTAATATATACTTCACTATAGTAGTTCTATGATAAATTATTGAAAGAGGAAGCTTATCAAGGTAAAATTTTCTATTATTCTGCAAGTTTCTTTCATTGTATCAAGTTGTCTGTAAAAGTTCTCATCAGCACAGTTTACATTGCTTCACATATGGCTTCATTGTCAATTGTTGTAAGAAATAGATTTCAATTTAATAACAACTTGTTCATGGCGTAATCAGGTCTGCACATTGCATATAGATTTATTGTCTGTTAGTTGACTTTAAGAATATATTAATTAGTGTCGTTTCCTGTTTGGTAGCAAGAAATAATGACTTGGATGCTAATACTGCAATCTTGTGTTTACAACTAACTTTGCATAAATATTCGTTCCACTCAGTATAAGTTTAGCAAATCAACTTTGATGTCAATCTTTATTATTAGACAAGGGACTCAATCAATCAATCATTAAGTCAATAAATAAATAAATCAATTAATCAAGTTATGGGTTCATTAAATATATGTACGCTCTAAAGGGGGACGACGGGGTACCAGAAAAGTGTACGAAAACGTACGAGGGGAGGAGGCTCTATTCAAAGAATGTCCGTACTGCCATGTAATTGTCAAACGTTAGGTACTTGGGAAGCATCTTAAATAGATAAAACTACGTTTTTGAAATAATACGCGCAAGGTCGGTCTAACCAAGAAAAACCTTAACGTAGATTTGAGATTTCTCTTTGTATTACATTTTACGAACTTTGAAAATGGCGAGATAAACAATACCGTAAATCCTCGAATTAGCCTCCCACCCTCGAATAAGTTCACCTCGAATAAGCTCCCATGCTAGAGTTTAAAAATGTTAATAAGCCCCCCCCCCTTGAATAAGCCCCCATCCTAGGTGATGATGAAGAATGTAGCAAAGACTAATGCTTAAATATAGACTTTTCATCTAACAGTATGGAGAAAAGGAGCTTTGGCAATAAGCATTTTATACGACATTTGTCAAATAATTTTAAAAGCCCCCCTCAAATATGTCCCTCTCGAATAAGACCCAATCCAAAAAGCAGCAGAAATAAATAAGCCCCCAGGGGCCTAATTCGAGGATTTACGATAGATTGAAATAATCAGGAGGAGCAATGAGTTAAAGGTACGTATGTAATTACATAATTCTTTACAGTTGGCTTTTTAACATAAGAAACAGAAAATAGGAGAACGTAGCATATTAATGCTAATTAAGCCCAACTTCTACTACAATGTAAAATATGAAAAGATAAAATAGATAAAACCTAATTAAAATGATACCTATTTTCAAGAACCCTACCCCTAATATAAAATCTTTACACACTTTGCAGTTGCAAATATTTCCATCCCATGATATTAAACGTCTCTTGAACTCAGATAGAGTACTAGAATTTTTATGTCTTTCGGTAGAGAGGACCACAATATATAGCCTCTGTACATGACATCTTCGGTACCATACTTGGTGGTCACAATATTTGGCAACCGCAAATGATTATCACCTCGAAGGTTGTAATTGTTATGGTTTTCGAAAAAACACCCTTCATGAACTCAGGACTGATGTTGTGTTTTGCTTTATAAATTTCAATCATTAGCAATTGCAGGTTGCGCTGGTGATTACTCAAATTTTCTTCTCTTTCTACTTCTAATTCTTTTCCATTATCTCTGCATACCAGTTTTAAGACTCTTTCCTGAATTCGATTTATTTTAGAATTGCTACCTCTGTCGTGAAACACCCACACAAAGCGAAATGATTAAATTGCGACTTAATAAAAGCATTCATCAAAGTCTCTATTTTAGCTGGATCCATCAAATAAGATACTCGAACAAGCGCGTTGAGCTTTCAATCCTTAAAAAATACCACAATTTATGGTCTTAAAACAATCAAGTATTTTGGTTCCAAACTTTGGAATACACTCCCACTTTTCATTCGGATTTCTTGTTCTGCTTCAGTATTTCGATCCAGTCTCAAGACCTTTTTTATAGACTCATATTTACGTTGACACTTTCATTTAGTAGCTCAAAGCTTAACGGAATTCTCACAATTGCTTGCTACTTGATACACATCTGGATCTGGTTCGTTGTAGTTTTTAATAAAATTCTTTTAGTTTTCTTTGATTTTATTGGGGGGACTCTCTCTCGATTAGTTTATCTATTTAGAGAGTTCCTCCTTAGTCAATTAATCTTAAATACAACCTTGTAATATCCTTTTGTCTTTTTTGTGTTTCTTATAATCAATGTTAAATTAAATGTAGTTTGTATTTAATAATGTTTTTTATGTAATTACTTGTAGACTGTATTTGGGATTAATTGATAAATGAATGAAAACTGAAACTGAAACTGAAACTTCTGGTTGGCTTTGTTACATATATCTTCAATAGAATGTACGCTTAGTGGGAAGGGGTACCTCCAATGCGTACAGGAGGGAGGGGATCCAAGCACGATGAACATTGAGCATATGTACCTTTTGAAAGACCCCTATCAATCAACTGATACTTAACTTTTATACGAAGCCGCAAATGGTGTCTTCTACCACCCTATTTATCTGCATTTAGTACTTCCTCTATACCTGCATCTGTTGTCTCTACAAGACAATTGAGAAGCTCCCCCCGTTCCTCGATAGAAATATGTGTCTGCGCACCCTGATGTAAATTGAATAAGGAGCAAATAGCCTCTGTTTGCATATAACGCTTTTAATACATACGAGGTAAGTTCAATAGATCATTCATAAATGTGTTTTGTGCGAGCATGATTTGTATTCCATAAAACAAGGTTGCTTACTATGCATCATTGGAGGTCCTTTATCGTTACGTCGAGAAGTCAGGAACCTTGAATCCATGTTTACGCATTGGTTATTTGCTATGCCAGTATTAATGAAACTTTGAACATGTGACATTACAAGCGCCAACTATAAAGCAAGTAGGCCCAAGTTCGTAAACAACGGAAATCTTTGGCTTTTGACACAGGTGAGCAATTTTAGTAGAGATATATATAGATTTATTCATATGCTTGCATTCCTTCTTATAGCTGATGAGCTTTGAGTGACCTACGTCAGGATGACATAGCTAAACATTTGTAATTCACATTCCTTAATCCTTTTTATAACAGTCAATAGCCAATTATATATAGCAAAGGTGCATTTACATAGACTGCATAAATGATCTACAGGATGTCATTTTAATTTTTTTATATAAATTATTGACATTATTACTTAACTAGGTTTAAAACTCATTCCCACGTCGTAAATTAGATTCTACAACATCAGCCTGAAACTAAAACTTATCAGAAATGTGTCGAATATGTCATGACTGCAGAAAATATTCGATTCAATATTCAACTTCAATAGGTACTGTAAATTCTCAAATTGGCACCCTTCTAAAAAACCACATGGTAAAAGCCTTTACCAAACAACCCCCACCCTTTGAATAAGCACCACACCAAACCTTTAAATTGCTAATACACCTGTTATGAATAAAAGAGTCATTCAATGAGCTTTGTAGGATTGTACCTGATATAATTATCTTCAATGGGAATCGGAGGATGCCTGGGGGCTTTTCGTAATATTTTATTTGATGGAAAGACTTTTATCACCAACAGGAAAATTACGCAGTAAGAAGAAATAACCTGACTGCTCAAAGCATCTGAGGGGCTCTATGGGGGCCTGAAGAATTTGTTGGGGGCAATTAGGAATTGAATTAGCCTCAATCTATGTCAGCTACGATACTGCTGCAAATAAACCTTCCAATCAAATAATATCCCATCAAACATTACCATAAGTTTGAGTGTATCAGTCATGGACCTATAACCCTTTATCATTCTTTAGTTAAATGTACTTAGCTTTACTCTTCCACATCAATCTCCCATGTCCAGGAATCCACATTAACTCCCATGTTAAAAATACTACATATGTTGAAATAGTTCTGCCTGTTCCCTTGGGAGCATTGATCAAAGGAGACTTTGTAATTTAACTATATCTTGTGGTTTTATATCAGTTAGATAACTGGTTTTAAATGTTCCTCAAATGTTTTTCGACATGCTATCTTTATTCCTACATTCCTTTTCTCAAATCTGACGTCACCTATTCCATGGATTTCTTGCTGATCATGATACTTATATTCTTGATTTCACGTGCTCTCCTAGCAGTAACCTTCTCCCTTTTCTGATTTTAAGTCATGCCAGCCAGGTGGAGTCAGTAAACTGTAAAAAGGAAATGACCAAATCAGTAAATTGGCATCCTTAAAATCATTAATCGGGGATAGCATCAAACTCTTTTTCCTGAAGTGAAGATTTATCTACATAAAGCTACTTCTTGTATCATATTGTGTACATTTCTCTTCATCTTTCTGTTTAATCTTCACATGCTCTCAAGTGTTACATTCTATGTCAATTACAATAATATGATAATTTTGGTGCCTCTATAAGGAAGTGAGTGTCCTTCATGACAATTATTCTAATTTACAGTTTCTTAATTACTACTACTTTTCAAACCACTTGCCAAAATCAATGAATCAATTTAGCAAAGATTCGCTTTTTAAGATTTTTAAGAGCAAGCTACGTTAAGAAATGTTGTCTGCTTTTATTTTGTTTAGCTATACTTATCACCAATGCAAAAACTCTGACAATCACGGATTATTATCTAGCTGGTTGCAGAAAATGTAAAATGATTTGTAACATTAGTCACTACTTTTTGGTTATAATCACCATCAATGTTAGAAAAACGTTATTTCTTTGGACTACACATCTATGAATAGTTTATTGTTATACCGTTTTAAAAAAACACTAAGATTATACTGTCTCAGATACTTTAATCTGCAATCTTAGCCTTACTGTCGCTAAACACAGGCAAAGAAGGGAATGAGAATGTTTGCGGTTTAATCTGCAATCTTAGCTTTACTGTCGATAGACACAGGCGAAGAAGGGAATGAAAATGTTTGCGGTTTAATATGGATAGATAGCTGTCGACCTTAGTACAGTTCTAAACTTGTATTGTGGCATTGTAATCATCCGTCCTTACTGGCCTTCTTTGTGACTAACATTAATCATTATTCTCATTAAACATTGCAAGTTAAGTATTGCAGTCAATTCTCTTCTAATAAAAGAGAAGCGGGAATATTAGAGTTAATACGGTAAATTAAAATTTAACCAACATGTCCTCTAAATTTGTCAGAAAGCTAACAGCTAAATTAGAGCCTTTTCTAGGGTTTCAAAGTACCTTGATGAAAAACAATCACTTATGGTGCTGTTTTGAATTAGGGCTGCCATTTTGTCCGTCCAACAGAAATTGTTGTGCTATTCTGCGAGCTTTCAGACATTAGTTTTTTGCGAATAACTAAAACAGGTCTTGTAATATGAAGTAAAGTTTCAAGATATAAAAGGAAGTTTTTGAAACGTCTAAACTTTCGCACAATAATTTTCATCTGACAGATCTGTTGGACGGACAAAATGTTACCCTAATTCGAAACAGCGCCTTATCCTCTACAACTCTTTTATTTTATCTCAGTTTAATTATTGCTTTTAATATGGATGTTTTGTGGAAAAGCTGCCAATAAAGAGCTAAACCGCAGCCACAAGAGAGCACTTCGAATTCTAGGAAATGACTATTCTTCTCCATTTGAAGAACTTCTACAAAAATCAAATGAATGTATAATTCACATAAAAAATTTAAAAAGATTAATGCTTGAGGTTTATAAATGTTTGAAAAGTGAAAACCCATCTTTTATGTGGAACATGTTCCAAGAAAAGAGTATTCAGTATAATTTACGATCGAAAAAGCTGTTCATGTTGCCTCAAACTAACACTATTAAATATGGAAATGATAGTATAGTTGTGCAAGGCGGCATCTTATGGAATTACCTTCCAAATGAAATTAAAAGCCAAACCTCCGTCTGCTCTTTTATGAAACGTAAAAAAAATTGCAGTGCAGTGGGTTGCAATTGTAAAATTGTAAATAGTAAAGCTGTTATACACTTCGTGTACATTTTTTTTAAAATATATTTTAGAGTATGTAAATAGTTGGTCATAATTAGTTTCTTTAAAAGCTATGTAAAAACACCAACTTTAAATAATTTCATATTAATATTATTATAGTATTATTACATAACGGTTCCACTTGCCAGTTAACGATGAATAACGAATACGAATAAAAAATTACGAATAACAATATGTTTGACCGCGTGTCTCTCGCAAACTAAAAACTCAAGGGATGAACTCAAGCACAATGGCGTTACTAATTAACGAGACGATAACAAGGATTTGACATTGAATTACACACAAATAAACAACACAAAAATGCACGCACCAGTCATGAAAAACAACCAAGCAGCCGTTACAGGAGCGGTCATTATTTATGGCCGGGGTGGAGACTGAAGAGAAAGCGGTATGTTCCCTTAAAACAATTTTACCCCACCATTTGCTAAAGTCAAATTTTCTTTACCCCAACTAAGGAAAACAATAAAGCAATTATAAATTTATGCTTAAACATGGTATATGGTTTTACACTACCGCCGTGGTAAAAATTATTCTTCTACCCCACCTTATACGGCTTATTTTTTCAGTTACCCCACCATTTTATCTTCAGTTCCCACCACGGTCATAAATAATGACTGCTCCCTAAGTATACTTCCAGCAAGCATCAAAGTAAAATAGAGATCTTCGTGTATTTTTCTTGAAGATGAGTAAACAATCTTGATGAATGACAAAAACCTTTAGATAGATAGATTAACTGTGGTTGAAATAAGACAAAAGTTAGGTCAAAAGAAGACTTAATCAAAGTTCGTAACAATTGATAAACAATCATTAATTGGCTCTTTAACTTTGGTTACTTGCAGTGTCTTCTCGATTTCTTCTGTAGCTTTTTATCCATATCTGTATCCATCATTTCTTCTAAATTCCACCTCTTGTGAGCTTGTATCGTGCTATTTCTTCAGTATAAGTTTAAACACTGGACTGGTGGATATAAAAGCGGACCGCAGAGCCATGGCCGCCAAACAATGATAATTCATCATTTGATATTAAGTATGTATGGTATGTTGAGTCTGCAAAACGTGCCCATTAAAATTATCATAAGATGAATAATAGAGTATAATATGCAAAGGTTATCAAATGCAGTATGCCTTTCGTAACATATCAAACTGGGCATATAGAAAATTCTATTTAGCATAATTAACATAGCAAGGAGAGTGTAGCCTTCTACAGTGATCATCTTGCAATTCCAACCGTTTTGTACACTGCCATTCGTACCTATTGTTCAATGGGAGTTACAATTGAATTGCCAATAGCATCTATATCGAAAAAGAAGCACGCTACATCATTGATTTATGGAGGGTAATATTGTCTCGCTTAGTAGGACATGGGGATCTCAACTTTGCTTCTGAAGCTTAACACCACAAGCGATCCTTTTACTGTAAAGCGAAATATTGTAAGTAGGCCTAAATTGCCTGTGAAGCAGTTCTCAATTCAAGACTAAAATCATGATTGGAAAAGTTATCACAATATGGTGGGTAATCTGCAAGGTACTTTTGGACATTGTCGGTCTTTTGAAATGACTCAGTGGTCTATACTCTAGATGACTTTAGCTCTTTGCAGTTTTTCTTTTTAAATTTAAACGCTGGTGGATACAGAGGGGGGGGGCGGGAGGCATGGCCGCCAAACAATGAGATTTCATCATTTGAAGTTATGTATGTAAGGTATATTGAGTCTGCACCAGGTGTCCATTAATATTGTCAGAATATGAATAATAGAGTATAGAGCTTTTTACCTCTAATTTACTTATCATTCTCGAATTATCGTATATTCGTATCCAAACGCAATGCAATTCGATGAATTCTCAATCTGGAAGATCTGCCCTTTTAACCATTGTGGAAGACAAAGCTCACAGAATTTTATGTCTTATAAGGAATAAGCATGCTCGGTCCTTCCATCTCACAAAGCAAAGTTATCCACATTACCAGGTGCAGTTCCTCAATCCTTTTTCCCCTAGCTTACAACTAAATTGTAAAAGACAAAATTGCCTTAGAATACTATATAGGTTTCTTTCATTAATAGGGCGGACTACTCTAATTGCCTACTCTAGTTGCTTTGCCTACTCTAATTACAACAGAATGTTCTAAATTCTGTGTTAGCTACGCCCTTAGATAAGCCTATATATGATTCTATCCAATTGGCTCTCCTCAATGTTCGACGATAGATCCGTCCCTGAGTTTAATCATCATCCTAACAAGTTGATGACACGAACCTTAATCTGCCTATCTATATATTGAATATCTATACATATCAGATATATCAGATAACTTATCATATGAAGCAGCAGCTCCTTAGGTTAAAAGCGTATGAAGATTGCATCAATTGGTGAATAAACTGTTCTTATGACATGTGATGCGGGTAATCCTGTAGATGGTAACAATATTGATTAACTGAAACGCATATTTTTATAAGAAACCTAGCATATGGCCTAGTTATGAAAGCTTCTTATTCTCAGACATACAGTCAACTCTCTCTAAGCAGACACTTCAATAAAGTGGACACCTCTTAAAAAAGACCTCTACCGGAAGTCCCTGCCAAAGCCAATAGGAAATGCTTTATTTTCGTATTCTATGAGACAGATACATTGAACTAAAAAAAAGACTGGAACGATAAGTCTATTGTTTCAGCGCGTGGCCTGACGGCTGCTATGTGGACAGGCTCTGTACGTATGCGCAGTAAAATGCGCGGGAAAGTTTAACAAAGAACCATTGACCGAACTGGCTTAGTACCGATCAAAATGTAGATAAGTTGCGTTGCTTTCGGTTGTCTAAAAAAACAAATACACAGCGATGAAGAGAAGAAGCACAGAGAGAATTACGTTGCATTTCATGGGCAAGTTTTTTGCTTCAGACCCAATCCAGTGCACTCAAAGGACCAAAAGTTGACTAGGCCCATCAGTCACTTTAATTATATTTTCCTGGATGTAGGGCTTCTTTCCTGCGGAAACCTGACATTTAGCATTACTATAAGCAGATTGGTTGAAGAAAGAAGATACAGCTTCATGTATGAAAATGTTTTTCATTCATTCTCAAAGCATCAGCAATATAGGGATACATTAGCAAACAAAAATGAAATTTGAGGTCATGCAAAAATGTGAAGCAATGTAAGCAGTGACCCTAAAAAAGTTTATAACAAATAACAGCGTATGATAGAGGTACATTACATGGTACATAAGTAACTGCATTCAATATTGTCAGTTTTCCCCTAAAAAATCCAACAATGTTTGAAAAGTGGGGAAAAGCAGTAAGAAGGATTAACAAAGATCGGTCTGCATGGAAAGCAACATCTTATAGTTTTATCTGCAGTGATCATTTCAGAGCTTCAGACTATATCACACCACCATCACATGGTGTCAGCTGCCGGCTTAAACCAACTTCCATTCCATCTGTATTCCCTGGATTCCCAAGTTACTTGCAACCAAAAGAATGCAGAACCCATCCAAGGCCAGGGCACAAGAGATCTCTTCATTAAATACATCATTCATCCTGTAAAATACTGAGGAGTCATTCAGGCAGGGCAAGGAAGTGAGAGACATAGACTGACAAAACTAGTTTTATTTAGAAACCAATGACTGTGTTACTGGTCACATTTTTGAAGAAAATTTCAGAAGTATACTGTTAAATTAAATGTTTCACCCATTGATTACCACATACCTTCAGTTTAATGAAGGTATAAATTTCCTTAATAGAATGCATTTTTATGAGGTTGTGCTAGTTTGCGGAACATGTTGGCAGATATTTAATGGGAAATGCTAATTAACTTTCACGTTAATCAAACATTTCCTCCTTGAAAGGCATCTCATGATAATGAGATTCTACTCGCACATGCAATGATAGGAAGACTGCAACTGCATTAACATGGCTAACATTGATTATAGTCTGCCCTACCAATTCTATACTAAATCCTACCCACTTTACCTATCGAAAGCTCATTTTTCACCCTCTTCTCACTATGCCAAATGAAAACATGGACTGCATAGGAGGAAACTAAATGATCCAAAAATAACAGCTAACTTATACGGAGAAAATACTAGTTGCACTCACCGGAAGCAAATGTGAATTACCTATTGTTGATTTTTCTTTATTTCTATGTCAGTACGCTGAGACATAGGTTTCCACACCGAAGATCGCCAGCATAGATCGCCATTCAGGCCTAAGTGCATGAAATTCACCAAGCCTTACATATTGTTGGCTTTCTGCTCATGAATGGTGTTGGTTCATGACTCCAGATGCCTTCATATTATATTCTAGTTCCTCTTCTACAACTCCAATGTTTCTCGACAAGGTTCCTCAATCGTCAATTCGGCAAAATTCCTGTCCTTTAAACTGTTTCTGTACGTGATATATTGATACTTCCTTGTACGTGCGTACGTACAATGGCTGCGCACATGATCGCCATTTTTGGACACGCATATGCGCATGTGAGAACAATGAGCTTATCGTTCCAGTCTTTTTATTTTAGTTCAATGGACAGATACCTCGTTATGATGGACAGCGGTTACAACTGCTTAATCTCAAACTCACAAAACACTTCAAAGAAGCGGACACTATGACATTAATTTTGTTTGAAAACAATGATTTAAGCAAAAATTTATAAAAAAGAGGATCACAAAGCATGTTGGAAATTGAATATCACTTCTGATACCGGTGGTTCTTTTCATTCTCGAGACTTTCATTCTCTGTTGACACACCCGATTGTTGAGTTCTCCTATGCGATGAAACACGCAAGAGTCAAATAGAAAGTGCAGAGAAATTTGTGTCGACAGTGATGACAGCAATGACGATGAGCCAGTAATAGAAGAAAGCCACTAAAATCCCAAAAATTCGTGTTGCTATTCAAATGGTAGAAAAATTGATGCAGTTTGCAAAGAATGATCTGAAAAACGAGGAGATTGCCATATGTTAGGATTCAGTCTGCAGATTACTTAAGGAAGAGAACCCACCATCTCAAGAAGAAAAATATTAATGACTACTCTTTTTAGGAAATGCTTTTGTATAAATACTCTATTTGATGGGTCAGAACTTATTTATTAAATTGATGAGAACTTCTTTTATATTTGAGCCCATGATGTTAACGGACACATTAAGTGGCAACTCAGATATGGCAGTGGTCTATAAAGCAGACACCTCTTTACAGCGGAAGCTTCCTCAAAATTGAGAGGGTGTTCGCTTTAGAGAGAGCTGATTTTATTTTGATTAAAGCTTAGCACTATAAGTCCATTAACAGTTTCGTAATTTCAGTTGCACATTTAGTGCTATAGACTTTGTTAGTGTCCAGTGTTATGCAAGTCACTATGGACACTGGAAGTTTCATCAGAAACCCGACTATCAATCACTTGCTACATGGTTTGCACTCAACTCAGGTCAATTTCCATTCATAATTCTGAACTTCTTGCCATGATAAGAATAGTCCAAATTTACAAGTCACCTTAGGATTTGGTTGTTAGTAGCAAAATCTCATTAGATTTTTTGGCCTTCTACATGCAGCTCTCTTATAGAGTGGTTCCATAAAACAAAGGGCCTGTACTTGTAAAGAATGTTATCGCATATTTTCATTGGTGACAGATTGCTTATTTCTATCCATGTACTGCATAAAAATAAAACAGATAGTATCATATACACAAAACATTGTACACAATTGAGATATATTGTTGTCTGATTGATAAAATGTTAATACCGAACAACATAGACGTATAATTGAACCTAGAAAGTGATATTAACATTGTAGGAATTAGAGATATTAAGTGTAACAAATAGAGCTGAATATAATGTATATGATATCATTCTTAACATTCCATAGTTCATGCATAAGCCCAGAAGGACAGGGAAGTCAACGTATATAATTGATATTAGCAACGCTGTCTCATCGTCAAATCACATTCCATTCGATATTTTTAAACTTCATTTATGTTACATTGTTGATTATGTTACATTGTTAATGTTATATTGATCAATTCTCTGTTACTTATTAGGCGTATATATTAAAATATTCTATAATGTTACACTATTCTGTTGTGTTCTAGATCTCCGTATATTTATTTTTAGACCTTAAATGCCTCTGTTACATCATACTTAGTTCCGTCCTTGTCTTTCCTTAGATTTCATCTAGATCAGTTACCTGAGAGACGGTTCAACATCTTTATCAAAATTCTGCATCACATCTAACAACAAACACACAATTTCATCTCATTGAAGTTGAGATATCACTCCCAGATGTTTCGAAGTTGACTTTAGATGAGAGGTGAGTAATAAGATGTGAATTAACTCATTACATTGCTTTGTGATTAATTCTCTGCTATTAATTATGCTTATTTATGTCTTACATAAGTATGTCTACATGTTGACATACTTTGTCATACTTTGTACATTCATATGGATTAACATCTATCTGAAAATATATTACATTAAATTGAAAAATTAGAAAATAATAATTAAATGATTGTTATGTGTCATTAAGATAGTTACAGATGAGTGTTTGTTCATTAATGGTGTTTTTTAATAGTAGATATAAGGCGAATAAATACGACAATATTTGTCAATTTTCAAGACATATTTCAGATTGTCCAAATCCACCATCAGTAGCTAAATACAATGAGAAACTTCTAGGTACATGAAAAACGCTAAATCATCAATCGAATATATATTAATCGAAAAAGGAATCAATGTAGCAAAAAGGAGTGTAACTCACTTTCTCACTGACTTCTCAGACTCACTTTCTTTTGAATGGTAAAGTCTATGACCAAATAGATGGTGTTGCTATGGGCTCATAACTTGTACCTGTGCTAACTAATCTATTCCTAGGCAGTGGCGTAGCGTCAGGGTATTCAAGGTATTCAGTGAATACCCTACAATTTGCAGAAACAATAATTATCTGCATTATGTTGCGATAACAGTACTATATCTCAAATGCTCATTCAAATGGCAAATTTAATTCCTTTTAACGAGTTTACCTGCCTTAATATTCAAGCTGTGTAAGTGTGCAGACATGAATCATTTGGAAGCAAGCAGATTTGTGAAGGTAATGCAGAAGACAGAACAAGAACTTCATGTTAAACAGATGTTCGTCACGAATACGCAGTGAATCCCGGTAGGGTGTTTCCACCAATCAAAATGCTCCATTTCATGAATAAAATTTTCTTTAATGAGCGAAAACAATCTCAAAATACGC
The DNA here is from genome assembly GCA_964019165.1 of Mastigias papua. Classification (NCBI taxonomy): domain Eukaryota; kingdom Metazoa; phylum Cnidaria; class Scyphozoa; order Rhizostomeae; family Mastigiidae; genus Mastigias; species Mastigias papua. The sequence continues at coordinate 13,003,989 of OZ025271.1, forward strand.
TGAGAAATGGCCAGCGTCCAGCCTCATATTTCTATAGCCTCACATAGAGGCTTATAAACAATGAGCTTGAGTACTTGGAGTGGAGGAGTAGTTATCGAATACTAAGTAAATATGACACGTGAAATTTATAATAGGAGAGTTGAAATACTGAATTTTTAGCAAGAAAGTTCTGGTCAGATGTAAATTATGTCATGTGGCAGCAACAGCAAGAAAGACAAGTGAAAAGTAGGTAGCTCGTAGATGTTCAGTCGCACGTTGACCAATTTCCTCAATGTCTCATTTTGCGATGTTAGGAGGAGCCTATAACTGTTTTAATTTCGTGAATATTATAACGATAGACGTCAAACATTCCCCTATATTTCTAAATATATGTAAGTTCCCTAGCTTAGTTTCTTTCTGTTTACATAATGCGTACTGCTAGCTTTGCACAATTCAAAGGTATGCAGAGTCATGTGATGTTGTCCATATCAACATTCTGACTTATTAGTCATTCTCTGCTATTGTCCAGTTGCTATTGTAAAGAGTGTTCTTTTGTTAAGGCTTCGAGAACCTTATAGGCTTTGTTGTTATAGGCCCTGTTCATGATTTGGTAGATGGATTTAACTTGACTATGGGGGAATAAGCGGTGGTGATATCGTCACATCGCTGATTCAAACCACATTCTCAAAATTATCACTTGCTGAAAAAGAGGATTATTAATAAGGGGAGACCGAAGCCTAGCAATAACATCACACGGTCTAGATATAACGTCTAGTATTAATTTTCGGTTCCTTTCTGTTATGTGACCGTGACCGACTGATGAATACAGGGTAGGAGATTGAGTTTTTGTACTAGATATTTATGTTCAGGGCGATAAATGCCACGGGACGTCAACTAGCCACACCAAGCCACACCCAGCCACACCCTATGCTAGAATACCCTCTCGAAAAAGTCACGCTACGCCACTGTTCCTAGGCCATCATGAAGATATATGGCTTAATCAGTATCAAAGTCCTCCTGTTCAGTTTTATCGACGCTTTGTTGATGATTGATTTTGTCCTTTTAATACTGAGCATGATACATTATCACTTTTTGATGTTCTCAGCTCACAAAGCGCAAACATCAAATTCATTGTTAATAAGGAAAATAATATAATGTTGGCTTTTCTTGATGTCTGTATTAATAATAAAGACCCATCCTGTCTCTTAACATCATCACATCCTATAAATACATTTACTCGGTTGCTTAATAATCTTTTCAGCTCTTCTTCCTTTCCTTATAAGATTGGTCTTATTCGTACATTAGTAGGTAGAGCTTACAAAATTAATAATAGTCTTCTTAACTTTAATGAGGATGCTAATAAACTCTACTTTATATTTAAAAAATATCAATACCCTAAATATTTAATAAGCCGGGTAGTCAAATCGGATTTTGATAATGCTGATAACTCTAAAACCTCAACTCCACCTACTGATATTTCTATTGTGTATTTTAAGCTGCCTTATCTCAAGCTCTCCAATTTTATCCAAGGCATGACACAAATGGTCGTCAATAAATATTGTACCAATCCTAAACTGCAACTACAATTTTCTTCCTTTAAGATTAAAAATTTGCTATCGGTTAAGGATCATGTGCCTAGATCGCTCCGCTCTTATGTAGTGTATAGATTTAACTGTATCGGATGCAATTACGTGCAGATTGGCGAAACAACTCAACATTTATCTACTCGAGTGCGTGAGTATATATTAACTGATAAAAATTATAATATCTTTAAACATCTTTAAAAGTTCAGTTGATTGCAAAGAGGCTTGCACCAGTCGACCAAGAACACCAGTTGTTTCGTGTCACAGGCATACTTGTGGCATCTGAGCTCCGACCGACAGTAGTTTTTAATTTATGTGTTTAAATGGCCCCAGAGTAGTCATAGTCGTTTGCTCCCAAGGGTATCGTTCTAGTAGTATTGTAGTGTGTAATTTTGCAAGTATTCTAAATTTTTATCGTGACTTTGGATTTTAAACAAGAAGAGGCTTGCAACGATACTTGTTATAAAGTGTTGGATTCTACAAACACTCCATCCCCCGCCATACAAGACAAAATTCTACTGTTTTAATAAGGTCTATTTTCATTCTTATATGGCATACAATTTGACTTTATAAGGTCAATTTATAAAGTCTTCTGCTATTATAAGGCCTAATTTCTCAATACTTATTTCTATAAAGTCTGATTATATAAAGCGTGTTTTCATAGAGTGTATTTTCATAAAGTGTATTCCTATGAATAGTGATTTTATAAGGTCTCATTTCTCATAAAGTCTAATTTCTTATAAAATGTATTTTTATGGACTGTGTGTTTCCTAAAGTGTGTTTTTATATGGTCTAATGTTTCATAAGGTCTAATATTTCATAAGGTCTAATATTTATGAGCTCTGGTTTATGAGCATGCGCAACGGTGGTAACTTTAGCGGAACAAAAATGGCGCAGAGACAGCATGTTGACAAGGACGCCGAGGAAAAGCTGAAGTCCCTTGTTGGCAGCATTCTATTCAGTTCTTCCGTACCAAGGAAGTTGTGTTACTACCAGATTCGAAGGCAGAGCTGGTTTTGAGGCCTCCAAGAAAGGCTGTGCTCATGGAGAGGGGTTTTGTGTTGAGTGAGCTGATGATCAATAAAGGATGGTCAGAACAGGAAGTTATAGAATACCTGGAGGGCTGCTTTCAAGAAAAATTGCAGGATTTACTATCTTTTTCAATGTCATTTAGGTGAGTGACTTCTGTGTCTTTGATGCTATGCAGAATTGCTGTTTGAAAGTCTACTGATAAGTGTGTGTGATCTAAATTCCATTTAAATCATGGAAAGGCTACTCTAATACTTCTTACAACACTTTCCAGGGAAATAACTATTTGTGACATCAGTAGGCAATAATACTTACCCCTGTTGGGTGAGATCTGAAAACAGTGATGTAGCTAAGGGGCCGGGGCTGGTCACCCCAATAGCAAAAGTTTTGTCTGCGAAAAGAACACATCTACAAAACGTCAGCACTTCTATCATAAGAAGAGACTCTTAGTGTCAAAAAATCATTCTTGTAATATTTTCTTTGTTGATAAACCAATTAAACTGCTATTTCTGTAGAATACGTTTTTGCCTTCCCCCAGAATTCTCCCTCCCAGACTTTTTCTTTTGCCCCCCTCGCCAAAAATTGACCCTAGCTATGCCACTGTCTGAATACATACAGAGTTTGCACTTAAAAAAAATCACACACACTTATCAGTAGACTTTCAAACAGCAATTCTGCATAGCATCAAAGACACAGAAGTCACTCACCTAAATGACATTGAAAAAGATAGTAAATCCTGCAATTTTTCTTGAAAGCAGCCCTCCAGGTATTCTATAACTTCCTGTTCTGACCATCCTTTATTGATCATCAGCTCACTCAACACAAAACCCCTCTCCATGAGCACAGCCTTTCTTGGAGGCCTCAAAACCAGCTCTGCCTTCGAATCTGGTAGTAACACAACTTCCTTGGTACGGAAGAACTGAATAGAATGCTGCCAACAAGGGACTTCAGCTTTTCCTCGGCGTCCTTGTCAACATGCTGTCTCTGCGCCATTTTTGTTCCGCTAAAGTTACCACCGTTGCGCATGCTCATAAACCAGAGCTCATAAATATTAGACCTTATGAAATATTAGACCTTATGAAACATTAGACCATATAAAAACACACTTTAGGAAACACACAGTCCATAAAAATACATTTTATAAGAAATTAGACTTTATGAGAAATGAGACCTTATAAAATCACTATTCATAGGAATACACTTTATGAAAATACACTCTATGAAAACACGCTTTATATAATCAGACTTTATAGAAATAAGTATTGAGAAATTAGGCCTTATAATAGCAGAAGACTTTATAAATTGACCTTATAAAGTCAAATTGTATGCCATATAAGAATGAAAATAGACCTTATTAAAACAGTAGAATTTTGTCTTGTATGGCGGGGGATAACACTCCGTAAAAACTAAAAATTAAAAAAGTATCGCACATCTTGTGTGAAAGGCCCTGATTTAAATAAGCAGATTCAGCATTATAACTTTTCCGTAAGCCTTTAGCACTTTTTCTATAACCGGTTCATTCCTTTTCGTTACATTGATTCCTTTTTTGATTAATATATTCATTCGATTGATGATTTAACATTTATTTATGTGTCTAGGAGTTTTTCATTGCATTTAGCAACTGATGATGGATTGGAGCAATCCGAAACATGTCTTGTAAATTGAAAAATATTGTTGCATTTATTCGTCTCATATCTACTTTTAGACTATCGATATATAGTTTGTTTTATTACTAAAATAACACTATGTAACACAAGGAAGCATCGTAAACATATTAACTGCAGTGAAAATCAAGTACTTTTTATATGATTTGTAAACTGTCCTCACGAAAGTATCCGGATACTTTTGAATCTGGTGGCGAATTATCTGAGAGAAAGATTTTGTGTACGAATTTCAAAAGCAATGTTCATGAAAACCCCTTCATCAACCGCCCCTAAACTTTACTTGAAGCATCTTCAGTCTTTAGAACTGCTTATTACTACAAACATTTGACTTTATCAACATTTTAGCAAACGCTACGAAGAGTTTTTAATAAAGATAGTAGCGATCATACTGAAAGAGCTAACTTACAAACAGAGGTTAGAAATACTATTTTATCATAATAATGAGAATAGATATCGCCACTTTTAGATTTTTAGACTTCAGTTGCATACCTTAAATCTGTTGCTGTCGACATCTGCAAAAAACTTGGAAGAAACAAGAAGTATAAAAAAGTCAACCTTTGCTGAGGTCAACCCAACTGACTGCCCATTCGCAGAAAACAACGAATTCAGGCTGTGGAATAGGACTCCTATTGTTAGTTGAAATAATTTTTTCTGAAACCCTTCCAAAATCAATAAAGAGTAACAAAATGTTGCAGAATTTCTGAGCTTATTAACAGTAATTCTTTTATCTGAAATAAGAAGCCTGTACGATGCAAGCCTTACGCAAGTCAACCGATCTCAATTTTACGATAGCATCACCTATGATGTCGCGAGAGTTCTTTGCCTTCCTGACCTTAGCATTTTTTTACTTGTCATTCCACAGTTTTTGCAAATATCGACAGCGCTAGCTGTAAGGTATCAGGTGATGTCTAAAAGTTTATGATATCTTTTTCCATTAATATGCTAAAATAGTATTTTTAACATCTGTTCGTAATTGAGCTCGTTCCTTCTCATGTTTACGATCTTGACACAAAACTCTTCATGGTGTTTGCCTACATATTAATAAACTCAGATTTTTGTAGTAGTAAGTAGGTCGAAGGGCTGAAGATACTTCAAGTAAAGTTTAGAGGTGGTTGATGACAGGGTTGTCATTAAAATTGATTTTGAAATTTGCAAACAAAACCTTTCTCGCAGAGAATTCGCAACCAAATTCAAAATTATCCGATACTTTCGTGAGGACAGTGTATATGCATGTCCTGTTTGTTGGTCCTTTTGTACATGTTTTTCCAACCCATAAACATTCATATTCGTGTGCACATTTAAAACATTCTACTACTCCATGTCTTCCAGCATTTTTTGCAGCGTATGCACATTTCCATCTTTGCCACAGACGCCCATTTTTATGAGGATGTTTTAAACAATATCAGTCTTCACATTCTACCACATATGCACATATCAATTAGCCGCACAGCCATTCAGTTTTAATAGCACATCTCAAGCATTCTCAATCTTCATTTTCTGCATATAATACACTTCTCAACTTTTTGCGCAAATTCCATTTTTATAAGCAAATTTAAACATTTCAGTTCTCCATACTCTGAATCTGGTGCTAGAGTTAATTTGATAATTTGATGAAGACAAAGGGATGATTATGACTGATTACTGATTGTCATGACGTCACGGCACCCAAGAAGCAGAAAATTCTTTGATGTACTTGTACATCTCAGATCCTCCAGAAGACTCTTACATTTAATGCCATATTTATGATGACAGTATGTATCCCTATTTTCTGCAGCATAATCCAGTTCTCTGCCTCCTTTGCTCTCATTACATTACAAACTCTCCTTGTCCATATTCTGCACAATTTGCAATTATCAATTAGAAACTCCTGCTTATGTATATAATTCTCACTTTCTACTTCTTTACATTCTGCAAATGTAAACACATCCATTGGTCCAAATGACATTTGTTTTTTATGCTGATAGTTCACATATTCTAATTCTTCACTTATTTGAGAATTTGTCAGCCCTGATATTCTGCATATTCATTATTACGAATGGTTGGTTTATTCATTCAATCATTTATTTGTTCTTTCTTTCATATCTTAGTTTATATATATATCGCTTTACTTATCTCTCAATCTCTCGGATCCAAGCCTTGGGTTCTTTTTATTCTAAGGTGCTCAATGAATTCTTATTATCTCTTTTGCTACTCTCAGAAAATTGATGAGTTTGTTCGTGCTGCTGTAATGTATAATTGATATATGCTTTTCAACAAGTTAGTCACAATCACTTGCCTACAACCTTTGACTTATACAAATGATGCATGATGTGGAGAGTTTACAATGCTTAATAAATTATCGCAATCATGGACATATGAGTGTATGCAAAATTTTAAAGAATATGACGACTCAGAATGTCTTTACTATCTGCATAGGGTGAAGTTACTAGTTCAAGAATAGATGTGTGCACACGCTGCACATTATGAAGCCTTTGAGCGTCTAATATATGCAAACAAAAGTGAGTGTCAGTGGAACTTCTTGATATGTGCAAATTTTGCAAAATATGAAGAATTAAGCCTGGTTTCCATATCGTCGTAAGCGACGCGGACGCGTCCCAGTCATGGCATTGGGGACACCACGGCGACACTTATGACGATATGGAAACATGCTTTCAGTGATGTCCCCTTCGACTGCGTCACGTCGTGGACAGAAAAAAGAGTTGAAAATTGTTCAACTTTGTTTATCGACGGCGTCGTGTCCCCGTTGCATCCCCGTCCTGACAGATGTAATGGGAACATGATTTTCGATATGGGAACATGTTTTTGATTCGTCGCCGTCGACGGCGCACATCCAGTGGCGGTTTTAGGAGAGGGCCAGCGGGCCATGGCCCCAGACCCCGCGCTTTTGGTAATCCAGAAGGGGCCCTGCGTCCAACAAAAAATTGAAATGACTTTGAGCAATGCCTCGAAAAAAGTATAGCAAACATGTACGCGGATGATACCAGTGTAACATGTTCTGCTGAAGATCTTACTGAGCTCTGCAACGACTTAAAAACAGAGGTTGGCAATATAGCAGAATGGTTAAGACTAAATAAGCTGAGTCTTAACACTGATAAAACAGAGTACATGGTAGTTGGTCACAAACGTCAAACCAACAGTATCTCTGAACCTATTGAGATAAAACAAAACGAGGAGCCAATTAAACGGGTCCAGACAGTAAAATATCTCGGAACCATGGAAGACGAAAACCTTACATGGAATGAGCAATATAAAAAGCTCAAAGGTAAAATAAAAAGTGCGCTATCGTCCCTGCAGAAATTAAGAAACATACTTCCGCAGTCGAAACTAGACCAAGTGTATAGGGCGCTGCTCGAGAGTCATCTGCGATACAGTGATGAGTTGTGGGGCAGTTTATCAAATACAAAACTTGATCATCTCCAGCGTCTTCAAAACAGAGCACGGACGCTAATTGAGAGCTCCAGATTGAAAGATGGGTGGATTTGTAACTGGCTCTCAGTTTCCAACTTGATCAGATTTGATAGGGCAATAATGATCTACGAAATCCTTAACGGTCTGTGTCCGAAGAACTTGAACGCGAAACTCATCACCAGATCCCAGATTTCAAAATATCAACCAAGAAATCAGCAAGATTTAGACATCCGAAGACTCAATCTTGAGATTTTTCTGCATAAATGCAAAGACATGGAACGAAATTCCATTGCAAATAAGATTAAGTTCCAATATCTTCACTTTTAAAAAAAGACTGAAGGAATTTCTCCAGAATTAAAACCCTTCCCCAAGCACGACACCCAGGAAGATCAGCAATCTGGTATTCTCGTAAATTGATTAGTAAGTTATAGATTATTTAGATGAACGTTGATTAGTAAGTTATATATATTTGCTTTTATATTTTAATTTTTGTAATTTAAGCTGATGGGAGTTCGTGATTAAATATATGATGATGATGATGAAAAGAAATCTCAGACACTTTCAAACAATGGCCCCGCAGATGACTTCGGCCCCGGGCCCCGCGATCCCTAAAACTGCCACTGCGCCCATCAACTATCCAACAATGCACATTCAATTTTCATATCAACATGGCCGCTTCAAGTCAAGCCCATCATGGTATCACTGACGAGCAACTGATGGAACTGGTGCAAAATTGTCCATGCATATACAACACAAGACTTAAGGATTACAACGATAGGAGAGTGAAGCAAAATGCATGGAAAGCTATTGCTGATCAATTGCAAATTGACCCTTCTGAGGCACGGACAAAATACGATGTTGCCAGAACACGATTTTCCAGGTATTCGAAATCAGTAAGGACCATCAAACCTGGGTCTGGATTGGGTGACTTAAAAATAAAAGAAGAGTATGTTTACTGCTACCGTGTTTGTTTGGCATGAATGGTCAAAAGGGCGCGAAATTACAAAAACAGCCCTCCGGACGACGATATGACTGGAAAGCGTCCCCTTCGCTTATGACGATATGGAAACCATATCATCGTAAGCGTCCCAACAGCATCGCCGATCCTCTGCTGGGACACGTCCCCGTCGCTTATGTCGATATGGAAACCAGGCTTTAGACTTGTTACATATTGTAAACAAATTAAACAAACATGATAGAAATTCTTGTTTATGTATAGTGCTCAAATTTTATAACTCGCCACATTCCACAGAAAATTGATATAGCCTCTCTTTCAACAGACATTCAGTTTTATGTTCATATATTATATAATCAATATCTCTATATCCTACAGAGTGTAGATATATCATGACGCTCCAGTAGCATTTGTCAAGGTTTGCGTATATTAGAAATTCTAGTTCGTTATATTCTGCAAATTCCTCTCATATCCATTCGTGTTATTATAGGAACGTGAGTTTGTGCTTCCTATAGGCTGCTTGCTCGTTCAGTGACATCCTTCGTTGATCCATGTTGTTGTGTATCCTTATTTTACGTTCAGAGAACACGGAGGCAGAGAGGGGAAACGATGTTGTTGACGGTACTCTGACTCTACTCTGACTACACTTTACGACATAAATTACATGCATATATACAGAAACATTTAACAACCCGAAATAAACATAATTTACGTAAAGGAAGGGTTAGGTTGTTGTTAGATGATTGTTGAATAGGCTCATGGTGTGATGATTGCGTAGAGAACAACAGAAGAGGAATGACCAAGATGACAGGAGTGACGTACGGTGATGTCCCAGGTGTGCGATTAGAGAATGCGAATGAATGAAAAGAAGAAAATCGGCATTGAGTATGAAATGGCCTAAGTGCACAATGTTTACGTGTCACTACATAACATGGCACTCATTTGTATATATAGTTAGTTTACAATGCTTCACGTTCTGCATTATTTGCATCTATTGTTTCCTTAATGCTACGCAATTCTATGTCCATACAGTAAACATTCTAATTCTTTATATTCTTGCTGTCCATTAGACCCACACTTTTTTGAGGATAGCTTACGCATTTTATCCCTTCAAATAATTGAACCGTAAACATATCTTTTCCTCCATAAGATATTCTCTTTCACAATCATAGTTTTTCTTTTTCTTCAGAATCTGCATCTATCCATTCATCCAATACACATCCATTTGTATGCAGATACTTTAAACGTTCTAATTCTTTATATAGTGCAGATTGTCTATAAGTCTTTTTGCTATTTCACAATCGTTTCTTTTTGTGTACTGTACACAAACTGGTTCAAAGTGTTCAGCTGAAATTGCATTTGATAATTAAGTTATCTAATGTGCATTCATTTTTATTTCATGTAATATTTTTCTTGCGTAATTTGTACATATCCATTTGCTCAATACACATCCGGTCTCAGTCTATTTTAGACATTCCACATCTCCTCCACATCTCCTCCACATTATGCAGCATTTATGATCCAATACTCTGTTAGAATTTTATCATTGACAAGTATATCTTAATAATCTTATCATTTTAATACTCATATTTGGCATAAGGACAATAAAGTAAAAGCATATGTTTCCGTTTGTTGTCAAACTCAAGTATACTTAAATTGTCGCTTCGTTGCAGGAATGTGTCATGAAAAGTTGAGAAGATTGCTTAACAAACGAACTGGAATTAACATCACACTTTAGTTATCACTGTTATGTCATGACACTTTATTTACCAATGCTATATAATGTCAAAGTGTATACATAAGTTTAGGATTTTAGGCCATATCTTTGTTATAGACGAACTTCTACAGTCAATTGGAGATGTGTGCAACTGTCGATATGCTGTTTAAAACGTCAATGGCCTTTTTTGTTTTTTTTATGTAATGCTTTAGTGCAATATATGCTATTTGTGCTTTTTATGTAACCTGGTTTTGTTTGAAAGGGAGAATAATTATGTGCTCGACCCTCAATCTCTATCTGTGTGATCAACTATCTTCAAATCAGTCTGCAAACTGTTCAAACAAACGTCTTCTGAATATAAACAAACTCTAGACATCCCAGCAGCCTACTTTGCAAAATATTGCTTGCTTCGTCAAGCAGGAGCATATTCTACAATCTTAGTAAATGAATTAAAAAACAATATATTAATCGCATCGTATCACACGTGTTTAATTTGATAGGTTAAATGTAATGCAATATTTTATTTCAGCAGAGCAAAACTAATCTGAAAAGCTCTACCCCTTCCCCCCTCCTATTCAATGGTGTACAATTTATGCGCTTGACGCATTCACCTGTACATCGTCTAGATCTAATGTATCTATTTGATAAACAATACATATCTTTTAGTAATCATTTGTTATTATAAGCACTTTTGGACTTCATATATAATATAATAGCTATTTCGCATTAAGAACTTAGAAATCCCTTTCTGCTTTAGCAGCTTCATAAATGTCTTTTACCAATGTGCTCCATCTTTTTCTGTCTTGTGCCAGTAATCTGAGATTTCTCATATCGTCTATAGATTTAAGCTGGGTGAAATTATACTTGTTGTTGTGTGTGTAGTTCGTAAGCCTTATTATGTCATTGTGTAGTGAGTTTGGCAGTGTAGTTGTGGGTCTTCCTCTAAAGTTCTTTGAGTTCGAATTTTCAAAATAATAGTTCATGGCTTTCTGTGCCGGTGTTTCTGGACTTAAACGTAGTACGTGACCAAAAAGCCTCCATCTGCTCTGCAGTATTTCCAACGAAAGTACTTCTTCACCTGTTTGTTTGTAGAACTGTTTGTTGCTGATGATCGTAGGGTATTTGATGTTTAATATTCGTCTTAATTGTTGTCTATGAAAAGCCTTTAGATCTTCTTCCTCTTTTCTTGTCAATCCCCAAGTGCCTGAGTTATATACTAGAACTGGCTTGACCAAAGACTTGTATAACTTGATTTTTAACGCTTGTTTTATTTTCTCTTTTCTGATCCAGATACTTTGTAGCTTATTTAAAGTGGCTATTGATAACTGTTTCCTCCTACACACATCTTCGATATCTCCTAACAATGATCCCAACTTTGTTACTGTTCTCCATTTTTCTTCGTTATCTAGTTTTGTGATCTTTAAATTTATTCCTTCTGATCTTTCGCATCTATATGGGACTTTGATCTTTCTTTCTAGAATTGTTTCTTCGGTTTTTGATTTGTTAACTTTTAGATTTTCTTCCAGTAGTATTTCTTGTACATATTTACTTAGATTGTGTTGTTTCTCCTTTTCTGTTGTTATAAAGTCCACATCATCAGCGTATATTGTTTCTTGTGGCAAGGACGATATCGTATCGTTTTTGAAAAAGGATCTTATTTTTCTTAATGCATATTCAAGATAGATGTTAAATAACGTGCCGCTTAATGCGTCTCCCTGTGGTGACCCGATGTTACTTTGAAAAGGCTCTGCTTTGACGTTGTTCAGCTTGATAGTAAGTGTGCTGTTGGACAGTAGCAAACGAATTATGTGGGCTGCATGCACAAGAGAAAGGGCTAAGATCATTAGAAGTTGATCTTGTCATACACAAGTAGAATTTTTATTGTTATATTCCTTAAGCCCTGGAAAAATGACTGGACATTTGCACTGAACATGCACTGGACAAATGTCCAGTGCAAAATGTTGCGTCGTTTTGCCATCTTGTCCAATCTTGTTCAGTCGTGTTCAGCGATGTTGAGAGTTGCTCAGTCGATTTTGAAGGCAGTCAAAAATGTTCAGTGGACAAAAATGTTCAGTGGACAATGTTCACCCGTTTTGCCACACCACTTAACATTGTCCAGCTTGCGCAAGCGCATTGCAGATGTAACAGCGGTCAGCGGACCGTATTTTGGTGCCATTTCAATTCTCCATACCTGCTCAGACCAGACATTATCGAAGGAGAGTTTGGAAACCAGAAGAAAGAAATGGAATCAGAATTGTCCCAAAAACAGGCAGAGAAGTGGTCAAATTGTGCTTCATTCGCATCATTTCTATGTAGGCCACAATGTCCTCTAGAGTCAGTTCATTCACAATATTGTTGAACATACCTCTTTCTTCTCGTCGCTTTACCCATTTCCTCGTTTTTCCACGATTTTTTTGGGTTCTTCATCGTCAACAGCCCACATAATTCTCAAAACCAAAGCAATTTTTCTCTTACGATCCATGATTGTCGATCTCAAAATTTTGGCGGCACATTTTGTTTCCATTTTACATCCCCTTGGCGCTCTATGGTCGGTTAGCCCCAGGCTCCTAAAATTAGATTCCAGACCCCAAAATCGTGCGCTTCCTATCGCAGGGAAAATGTTCACTGGACAATGTTCAGTCGCTTTGCCACCTCCGAAATTTTTCATTTGTTCACACACTGGGCACGGTGAGCAATGTCCAATCGGTGTTCAGTGCAAATGTCCAGTCGTTTTGCCAGGCCTTTAAACATATATTAGATTATAGAAAGGAACAGCTCCTTAAAGGCATGTCATATTTGTCAAGCTTCTCGAAAATTCCCTTTTTCAAGGTTTTGATTTTTGTGGCACTTTCTACGGACCATTTCACAAGCTTTCAACTCATCGCCGACGGTGAAAACTACCCTTTTTCGAGTAGCATCCGAAGAAATTGAAGAAACCATTTGATTTGAATTGCAAATAAATAGGATTTTATTTTTGTACAAGGAGGACAACACTTCGATTAAAATAAAGGCTTGCTTGAGGGTCACGGCCGTATAATCGAGGGACAGTTAATAGAACTACGGTTAATCGAGAAAGTACTGTAAAGGTTTCGTTAATTATGATAATGACATATATGGAGTTATTTGTGCAGCCTCTATTTGCGGATAATTCCAATCTCGTAAACGAGGTAGAAGTATTACAAGATGGCGTCTGAAAATGTTGTCTTGTGCAATCAAAACAATCTCATCAGAATTGCAATTATTAGTGTAAACAGCTAAGTCATTAAGGTAGATATGTAATGGAGAACATTAGTTTGTATGTATTTATGATTCCTCAATGGATCTTGCAATATGCGAACACTGCTATCATATTGTGCCAGTCATCAGCCCAGTTTGTAGGTTAAGGAAAAAGTCATATCTTGTATGGAAAACAGGTGAGTAAGTTGAGGATAAATATATATACCGAACTACACTAACACGTGTTACCCCATTCTTGTAAGTAAGTATTTATATTTTTGTGCATGTGGCGAGGCGAAATAACACGTTTAGTTTTAAGTTGTTTACAGTTGCATTTAAAACTTTATTTATTTACTCATATAGTTGACTGGACGCTTGACTAACCCTGGTTAACCGTATATGTAGAAAAACAATCAGTTCGTTATTGCTGTTAGGACATGCGGGGTCATTTGGAAAGTTTTGTTGTTGAATTTGTGGTTGTATAAATTTTTCTTAGGGATATATATACATTTGACTGTAAACATAGCTTAATTTTGACCTAAATCTTGAGTAACACAGCGTAATAATTTAGTGGCTTTTCAGTTCAATAGTCTGTTTCAAATCTTTGTTGGGACAATAGATTGCATATCGTCATCTCAGGAGATAAGCATTCTAAAATGAAAAGAGATATGTAAAAATTCAACCCTAGAAAATGCAGTCTTCAATTAGTTGGAGAACCAAAATGTCACACTGTCCCCCTTTGGCACCAACTATGGTTGGGCCTCTAGGGGGGGGGATAACATGAAGCAAGTGAAAGCAGCTAACATAACTAAATTTAAAAGGCCTGCTGGCTCTAGCTCTCAGAAATGCTTGGTAAACAACTAAACTTGAACAGTTTGGCATTTGTCTTGATGCATTCTTCAGACTGTTATTTGCCAAGGGCTTGGTTCACTGTTAAGCCTCTCCACTTATACAATGCTTCATGGTCCTTGTCTTTGGCATCTGTAGAATGCAGGTCAACAGGTCATGTAGAATGCATGTCTCACTGGCAGCTACTTGTATTTTTATGAAGAGGCTGTGCTATAAAAGCTAGACTAGAAGTCATCAATAAAGTCCTCAATGAATTTGAGAATATTTCCAGATAATACATCAATAGCTTTGTCTAACAGTCATGATGCATGTCCATATGAATATGCAATAATCAGACTGTCATTTGCTAACTTTGTAACTAGCTTAGCATTTTGTGTTTTGAGAGAATTTTCTAGGAAACATCTCAATTTATAATTAATTGAAATTAAAATGAGATATATTGGATTCTGATCCTTGTGTTTACAGCAGATTGTAGTACTGACTGCATTGTACAATGTGTTTCGGGCAAATTGAGTTGTATGGGAATGTCACTCGTCCCTAGACTTGAAACATTTGCCAGAATTCATGCAGATTAATTTCTAAGCTAAAGATTATAGCATATTTAATAGCAGTATCCAAATCTATCTTTGTCATCTTCACAATTTCTTGGAATAACTGAATCAATAACAACAAAGAGCAGCAGTGTTATAATGAACTTCCAAATAAAATATTTCTAAACAATATGAATACAATCTTTTATGACTGGTTTCTACAACATATGTTTAATAAATAACATAAGTGATCTGGATTACTCCAACTCCCCCACATTCCATAATCCCAAATGACCAATGTTTATAAGTGTATGTGTGCCTCTCTGCTTCTCCATTCCATTAGTTCTTCTCTCTTTATTTGGTCTTATCCTGATTTACACTGTTTTCTGCACTTTCTATTCCTTTACTTGATAATCAGTTTGTACTTGCAAACTGTGTAGAACTGAAAAGCAGCAAATATACAACAGGTGGATGCAGGCTTTTCCTACAAACTTGACCACTTGCAAACTGTCATGTATTTTTTCTGTTGTGTGCCATGATCTGCATTGTATTTGACCTAGTAACCTTCATTTTCCAGTTGCCCCTTTGCCCTAGGTTATCGTTGAAGCATAAAATTTGCTTAGTAATGAAATAACTGAAGCTATTTCCTTTTGGATTACTTAACTTGCCCTTTGTCCTTTGAAGGCATTGAGTGAGAGTCTACAAAAATGTCCAACTTCTCTCTGGCTGTCAAATCTTCATCATAACCCTTCCTCTTTTAACACAATCAAAAGTAGCCACAGTTCTTAAGCTCTGCATTATGTATGTCTCAAAAATTTGAACTTTAAAAGGACTATGCATTTCACTGTTGATGCCACATTAACTGAAAACTTGGTTAAAGCTGTATTGTTAATGCAAATTACTAAACCTTCCTCAAGTACAACAAAGAGAACAAAATCTTAATCTGGCTCAGATCTGTAGAGCTGTGAATTTTTCTGGACTCTGCATTTGGCGGGGTCCATATGGTTACAGATGATGTAGGATGGAAGAAGGGAGTAGCTCATACTATGGGTGTCCAAAATGCAAGTGTTTCTTAACTTGTCTTTCATGATCTTATTGAGATATTTGCTCATTTTATGTACTCTTAGATGCACCAGTTTTGCACTTCCAAATTCTTACTTTTAACCCCTCTTGTTAGAGTTTTTCCGCCTACTGAGATGTACATATCAATAACAATGATTTATTTTATATTTTTTATCAAATCCAAGACAGAATGTAATCTATTACGCACCTGTCGATAAATAGATATTTTTGTTCCTGTCTCAACTTGGCCATCTGAAGACTTAATATTCAATCAGCTTTATGTATATTTGGTCACAAATATATTATTATATGAGCATCAGTCTGATCTTCAACTATTGCAGCTTTTTACTACAGCCGATATGGTTAGCACCAATGATTTATACTAGAATAAAAAACAAGAAATTATGCTAGTCTGATTTTAATTGACTTGAAGAAGGATTTCAAAATAATTTATCTGGAAGCCCAACTCAAAAATGGAAATGTATGAAGTACCTTATCTTGTGCATAATTGGCTCATATCATACTTGGATAACATTAAGCAATTTTGCATGGTAAATGACCCTCCCTCTTATGTTAAAGAAACAATTTATGGAGTTCCTGTATGCTACTGCCTTCATCCATATCCACTCTTTATGTACATAAATGATTTGCCTCTTTCTTTTCAGAAATCTGCTGTCAGCATATATGCTGGCCTTTCAATGAGTAAATTGTATGTGCGCTGCCAATCTCACATGTGGGATTGTTTGCGCATGCTAAAAATTTAATTTTAAGCGCTTTCCTTAGTACTTGGATGCATACTTTTGATAAAACTGGAGCGAGCGACAAATAGAGTGCACAAATTGAGCTGGGCACATGCCTGTGCGTTCGTGTGCCAACATGTGTGTCTCATTGAAAGGCCTGTATATGCCAATGATACAGCCCTTTCCCTCTCTTCAGAACACTGTAATGAACTACACTTCCCCTAAACTTAAATCATTTGAAGTTGCAAGAGTGACTTCATGTATATAAACTTTCTTTGAATGTTGTGAGGGTACAGCCACTTCTTGTAGTCTCTGCTCCAAACATCTGTAAGAATGAAAGCCACCATGAAAGCCAGAAGATAGCTCAACTAGGGCAAACATCATAGTTACAAGCCTTTTGAAATATGTTGAAGTAAGATTTTACATGTCTAATCATCACTTGACAATGAAAGGCTTCCATTATAAGTTACCAGTTTTTGCTACCTCCTAATTAGTAACCATGGAGGAGAAAACTGACTTGCCTAAGACATTCAAGTATTGGTTGTACTCAGTGTAAATCAGGCTGTGCCTTGAAAGGTTCTTGATTAAGCACAAGTGTTTAAAGTATGATTGTTTTAAAACATGATTTATTGAGCAATGAGGAGTTTTGAAGTTATGTCTTAGAAAATCCTTTCTCTTTATCACAGGCAAAGACTTCCCTAAATTTCTATTCAAATCATCATTAAACTAATTGTTTAAGATCATGTGTAGGTCTGGGTAATGCAGAATCATCTTTTCTCACACTGCTGAGTTGATAGTCATACCCTGCAAGTGAATCACAACTTGTAATTCAGCACTCGTCTTATATGCTAGGTAGGAACAGTCCTAGGTTGGAGTCCCCATTTTGTTTTGCTTTTCTTAAGTCTTGTCTATATATTTTTAAAGCATTCTTAAGAGGGGTGCAAAACAGAGCTCCCAACCTGTTCAAGGATATCATTTTCTAGGGCACCTTTGTTTTGCTCAGGGCAAGACCTGATAGATATTTAATTTCTTGGTTTCCTATATTAAAGTGTATTTGAAAGATATCTCCATTTTGTACATCTTCTTTCAATGCCCACTGCTAATCCACCTGGAATGTCTTGTGTTTTCTTAGAAACCATTGAGAAAAATACTCTCACTGCAAGCATTTGATTGTATTCCTCACTATTGGCAAAATGTTTGCCAAATCAAAAATAACTTAAGTTTCAGATTGCATGATGGTGGATGGTTAACTTGGCCAATAGAGTATCAATTATGTCCCCTGTAAAATCAGACAATCATATTCATGGCTGGTCAACTATTAGTGACTTTGTAGAAGGAAGACAGCTACAATGATAGTGCAGATTTTTAATTCACTGACTCAGCCTATTTTAGAGGATTACTCTTACAATTACTCTTATAGAAAAGTTACTATACTCATCGAAAGCTGATCAATAAATACTATACATCATCATCCAGCTCATCAGAAGAGACTTGGAAACTATGCAAACATACTGATACTGTGAAGGCCATGGCAAATTGAGCCCTTGCTCTTATTAAGTATTCCAGGAAATATCTACCACCTGATATACTCATTGAAATGTACAGAGGAATTGTTGAGCCCCCCTGTAGGTACAGTTGTTCCATAAGGGGCTGCCTTTAGTGAATGAACAATTGACATCTTGCAAGAAGTTCAGCAGAAAATGCTGCTAGAGTTGTAAGCAACAACCAATATCATGCTTCTTCTGCTCCTGCAATCCAGAATCTTTGTTATTCAATCAGCAGCGATCTTGTAAGAAAAGAAACAGCCACATTTACATACAATTCTTTAAATTCACTAGCCCAGGCATATGTGAGAGAATTACATAGAATTACATAGTTGTAAAATGCTTTACTACACAAGAACAGTTAATATGCTCATCAGAAACAGGTCTTACATTGCACATCCTAAAAAAGCCAATGGCCAGAAGCTTTTTATAATCATAGTGCAAAAATGTGGAACAGTCTAGAAACAGAAACAAAACTTGCACCCACCCTCAAAAGCCTGCAAGGACTCTGATACAGATTTCATTTCAGATCTACATTCCTTCTTTATTCTATTATTTTTGCAAAATATAATTTGAATTAGGCATGTAAGCATCTTTTGTTCTTAATCCAGCATTTATTTGGTTTTCATGTTTATTTATATTTTATTTTGATTTTTAAGTTAAAGCAGAATCAGCAATGATTTGTTACAAGCTATGGTTTTTGACTATACACTAGAACCTCTTCAACTATCAGTTTTGTAGATTGTGGTTGAAGTTTTAGCCCCAAACCCCCACTGATTAATCTATATCAGTAGAAGTCAATCAGAGATCATGCTCTCTTTATTGTGCAAAGGAGATATTCTGTTGCTAGATGGTCCATCTTGAATGTACCTTTTACTTGATACTTTCAACAAATGACCTGTCATGTTGTCAAAATTGGATGAAGTTCAAACTGCTCTATGTTCAGAACAAGAAGAGATGTTGAGCTAAAATTTCCAAATCTTGTTTATCTCTTGGTTATCTATCTTACATTTAAAAATCAACTAGCACTAAGGTGGTTGGTTACATGTCCACTGATTTTGTCCCTCTTGGATGTGAAATACCCCTTATCCACTGTTCCTTTGCAGAGCCACTGTATGCAGTATACTTTGTCACATTGACATCCTGGAATCTGACACCCCCTCTTCAATAAAATATTCTGGTGTCAGCACTTGGCCCATATTGTTATGTTAAGTTAAATACTATATTGTTGACAAATTTAGTCACCGCAGTAACTTTGGATGCATGAAATCTAATTTTTTCAATTGAGGGGCCAACCCCTAAACTGTCAATGCATACATCTCTTGTATACTGCCAGGATCCCTCCATAATTCCATCACAGGGCCCATGATTGATTGGCATCATTAATCGGTAATCAATCATAGATTTGTATGATCTGTGCTCGTTATTGTGATCTCACATGCTATCTTTATTTTGCATAGAACACATTCAATTTTGGATGTATGCTCTATGATTTTATGTATTTTGATATGAAAAGTTAGTCCTTATTATTTCTGGCATAGTTGATTGAATTTTAGTTGAGTTGACTTTCAGATTTATATCAATAGAAGTGTTTTCAAATCAAAGAGCTTAAGTATTTGTTCATCTTAGTTCTATAACTTATGGAAATGTAGTGAACATGTATTGATAAGTTATTGAGAAATTCCTTTGACATCATTTTTCAAATGTCTTTTGTAGTTGTATTGAAATCACATTTGTAAAAGTGTCAACTGAATTGGATAATAATTAGAAGGACATTTTGGTTTTTACATGCAATGGTAGTTTGTAACGTCTTATGAAGTCTGCATATTACTAATGATGAATTGAATTGTCTGATGTTGTTTTCTCAGATCTCTTTTTTCAAGTACTCTAGAGCTGTTTTGAATATTTTTTCATCAACTCAATAGAGCCTTTAGTCATATAAAAAAGTCATTTCTTCCTTGACCCTGACACAAATGTCAAAATTGAGAACATCAATATAAATTGTCTAAAATTGAGAACATTAATTTCCATATCTGTTTATTCCATAATATTACTTTTTTTCAACTAGAAGTATATTTTGGTATTTGGTGCTATAGTGTTAGAAAATTTATATGATGTGTGGCATTCCTGCTCAAAGATTTGTCCTTTAAGTTTTTGCATTTTGTTTATACATGGTGCGAAAGAGAGAGTACCCTTCTGCACAAAATAATTCAAAACTAATGATAACATATAAAAATGACATATGAAATTTATCATCAAACTTGAAAGAGGTGTGAAAAAATTCTGTTAGTATTTTTCTGTGTTTATCTCTAAATATTATTATTCAAGTCTTGATTGTTTTTAGATAATTGTCCCTTTTCACCTTCATTGAGAAATTGACACCAAATCACACGTCATGTCAACTTTATAGGACGATCCAACAACTCACTAACGCCTTCAACAGATATTTCTGGCATGTGAATCCTCCACAAACCTTATTTTGCTACGCTCCTGTTTATCGTTTTATCTTTACTCGTTGTCCTCCAATTTTAGTATGCACATATACACAGTTCTAAAATATTTGTACCTCGATGACACCTGATACTGTACTTGGCTTTCCTAGATTTTACGGCATTTTAATATATTAGACACCCAATCCTGCGTTTTCCTAAATTGTTTTGATTGTCTCTACATTTATGTGATTTTTAAAGTTGTAGTATACTCTTATAAACAGTTGTAAAATCTCATGGTAGATTTTGGCTTTTCTTGATGTCATGACATTTAACATTCGTACTGATCTCAATTCAAGAGGGAATTTACTTTGATTGGTCATATATTTATGATCAGATTAAATACAGTAATCGTTTTAAATTCTGACCGTCTTCCACTATTATCAATAGTGTTTTGACTTGACTTTGCTTCTCATCGGGTGTTTTGATAGGCCATCGCTAATTTGGATTCCATTTTATCAACTGGATTTTGACCATGACACCGAAATATATGTTAAGTCTCCTATATGCAACTTCATACAATATTCTCTCTCAACTATTTCGATATAATCAGTCGAATTTTTTGGATAAAACATAGTCTTTTCAAGCCAAAACATTAGCTTCTTCACGCACAAGATTTCTCTTGATTTCTTTGAAACAGCCACGGGGCTAGGGAAAAAGCGGCAAAAAGCCGCCAGAATTTGTAGAACAATAGGGTCTATTGTTATTGACCAATCAGATTGCTCCATTTTAGCCCTTTTGGCGGCTGAGGCTAGAGCCGTCATCTACTGATTTAGAGCAAAATTAGCAGCCCTTGGCCGCGAAATTGGCCGCAGCTGGACTTTTTGTGACTCTTTTGTTTTTTCAACCAATCAGATTCCAGTATTCTGCTGTTGATTGTTTATTTACCCAATGAAATAGCTGTATTTTACAATAGCCCATTATTCCAACAACCAATCAACATGTTGTATTTGAATATTCTGTTTGTACTCTAACCAATGACATTTGATCAATTCGTTGAATTATTGGCCAATCACAGACCGTAATTTGAATTAACATTGAAATATCGTCCAATCAGCTAGTTCTAGTTTCAAATTTTCTATTGTATTTTCCTTTGTTTTCTAGCCAATCAAGGAAGTTCAAATATCATCGTTATCAGCCTCATTTCCGGCTTTCAGTCGAGCAGAAAGACAGGGGTAAGAAATCGGTTTTATTAATATTTCTTGATTGATCTATAGTTCTTCTACTTACAAGTTAAGACTAAGTTATACTCTACTTGGCCTAATCGATGTAAGAGTTGTAAAGATAAGTATGTAGAACTTATATTTACAACTCTTACATCTATTAGACCATTACAAATATTGCCCAAGAGACTAAGTTAATGAAGTGAAGGGTGTCTTAGTTCATCACTGAGTTTAATCAAAGGTCAACAAAACAGCCCTATTGATTTTCACAAAAAAGCATCTGAAAATAGACACCCAAACACAACATTAAATTAGTCTCAAGGACAAACTAAGTGTTAATAGTAGGATAGGAAGACAATAAGGACTCCAGATGAACATAGCCAAAAACAAGGTTAGCGAATATATATTAGGATATAGTTGAAATCTATATGGAGTGCTCTACGCAAGGGGTTCTTCAAAATTACCTTATGGAATCGCTGAGAGAACGTAAAATGGTGAGCTCAAACATCCTACTTTCTCTCAAAACTTAATAGATTGAATAATGTAAAAGATAAGTTTATGGGGATTGCAATACTGATTGGGTTCGCTAACACTTGTAAATGGCTATGTTTAAACATCTTAAAATAGTTATTTACACAAAAGCAAATCAGATAACTGCTAAACTGTTCATTAAATGCTAAAAAGTATTCGAATTTGAGTGAAAGGTAGTCCCTCTTCTGTTCTTTATTGTCGTCTTCTTCTTCCTCTTTTTCTTTGTATTCTTCTTCTTCTTCTTCTTCGTCTACAGTCCTTTAACTTTCTATTCAGCATATATCGTGAATTGTTAGCTGAAAAAAGAATGAAAAAGGCAGCAAAGCGATCTATGGTTTAGAAGATAATCAATATATTTCTTCAAAATATAAGAAAGATGTAAGTTATGTCATGCAGTTTAATTACCTTCATATATTGCAGTATGTAAAAGTACATTTTAAGTCTGGAAAATGTCTGCAATCAGCCCACATGTATGTTTTATGTTTGTTCAGTATTCAGCACCAAACAAAACGATAACTTCAATAAACAGTTCTTTGAAAGCTGTAAGGGAAACGCTTTTTGCTCAGACATATTGTTACGGGAATTTTCAGGATACAGAACCAGTGAATCTCTCTACATGCAATACATTTTGCACAATATGATTTCAGTCGTTTCCAGTTTTGAGATATGGAAATATATGCGTGTTATTTCACACTAGTTAACAATTTGACTTGATTGAGATTAAGGTAGAAAAAGAGATGATGAATTAAAATGATGAAAATCTTCAGCTTACAGAACTTCTGAATTTGATTAAAAGCAATAATTGTTTAGCTTAATACTATATGCTTCTGTTCTATTATTGAGAAGTGCAAAAATACTCGGCTTGTCCCGCACTAGTTATGAGTCTCATTGATATGAAATTAAAATAAAAAGAGATATGATACCTCAGAAAAACTATAAAAGTAACATTACATCATGTCTAGAGTATGAGAGGAACCATGTTGTTGAATAAATTAGAAGGCAAATGATGTTCAGTTTATGAGAGGAAACATTGAGGTGAAGAAATTGGAAGGCAAATGAACAGTGCTTCTCTTCATCACATAGTTTTTCTGGCTCGAACTTAAAAATACTCCTTTTTTCTATATTATTTTGTAGTCCTTGAAATCTAAAGTTTTGATTCATGTAAAAGAAATGAAAGTAAATAAACTTGAAACAATTAATTAATCTTTGTTATCTGGTTCATTTGTTGAAATGTTGAATTTAAAAGAGGAAATTGTTTCTGTGCTTCCAAGCACAGTTATAAAATATATTGATGATTAACGTTAGATGAATTATTTTCTACCTCCAACCTTCAAAACCCTTAACTACATCATCCATCCACCATCATCCAGAAACCACCAACCTTCAAAATTACCCACAGACTAACTCCTTATTACTATTCTCAACACACTGCTTAAATTCATCTAATGTTAATCAACAAAGGCTTTCAGTTCATTTTTCATTTTTCTACTAGTCCATTTCTGTAATAGTTCTAGTCGTCCTCGTTCTTTCAGCTTTTATCATTAATCAAAGAGAACCAGATAACAAAGTTAACTTGATTTCAGATGTGTAATCACTTCTCAATTGTCATGATTCAGTTTTATCCACTTTTTCCTATCTCGATCCTTATTTTTAAATCTATGTTCAATTTGTTAGTAATTTCCCTGACATGACAGAATCCATGCTATGTCTCTTATTCTTTGGCCATAGTGATAAAATATAGTTAATCCAAATTATAACTTACGATTGAAGTCCTTGATATAGTCTTCTCTTTGATAGAACCATAGCATCTTTCATTGACTCCTTAAGTTCAAATAATAAGATATCATGTTATTGCATTATGTATTTAAACATTTAAATCTGATGAAACTTTTGCAATGAATTTCCAACAATCTCCTTGGTTATTGCATTGATAGAATTGATTTCACAAAAGTCCTTCAAATTCATAACAACACTTGTTCAATATCCAGGCATCTTCTTTCCAGTAATCATTGTGTCTTTATGGACGTTAATCAGTAACTATATAACATGCCCTGTTAAATATTGAAAAACCTAAACTTGAAAATAATTTATCAATTAACATAGTTATGATTCACCATTCAATAGTGGACAAAAGTCCTTGGGACACTTAGAAGAAACAGATAAAAAACCATTTTCCTCTACATATTGTCATAGTTGCTACAAACATGCACCCCCCTTCCCCCTAGAACAATGTTGATTCGTTTGTGGTACATTTGAAGTTGGCGTGCACGCGAAATTTTCCCATTATCGCAGGTACTTCTCCAGAAAACCAACATTGTTTCAGGGGGAGAGGGGAATGAAAGTTTGTTGCAGACTGCAAAAAGTGCAAAGTGTCCCAGGACTTTTGTCGGGTATTGTCTGGTATTGAAATTTTTCAAAACACGTTATACCTGCAATGTGTTGGTTGGTCAAGGGGTAATCGATGGTGCTAAAAACGATGGTGATATTTAAAATTCTGTAAGTCATCTCTGTGACGTCATGTCACGTGCGTGTCTATCATTCTGTCCCTCCGGCAGTGCTCCTACCCAAATCGGTATTAGGACATAATTTTTTTATCTTCCAAAAACAATGTAATCGACGAAACGAGCCTCACGAGACTTATCTTGAAAATATAGGAACAGTTCGAGCAACATAGCTTGCAAAAACGCTCTAAATACCGGCTTTACTTGAACTTTGCCAGAACTTGCAAACGAGGCCAAGACAGACGTTAGCACATGTACTAACGGTAGTATTGTTATGGTTACGCAGATGCACTCCGTAACTTATTAATTTCACCATTCGTTCTTATTCAAATTCCTAAAATATATTCTGCTTATGTATTTTGGCAACTTTTTCTATACAAGAGGCGTTATATGTGCACTGCTTTTATGGCTGGTGTGTTAACTGGCTATGCATTACAGTTCAAAATGTACCCAAGAAACACCCCCATTGAAAACATTCGCTATTGATTACATATGCCTGTCTGCATGGCGAAATTTCAGGAATACGTCCGTTATCAGCAAAACAGACAGAACAGACGGCAGGGATATTCAAAGTCTCCTTCGTGTTACACAATTACTAGTTAGCTAAAAAGAACAACGACCAAAAGTACATTCACACTAGTAATCTAAATGGCTTCACTAGATAACAACAACAATTTATTGATGCACTAGAGATAGAGACAATAATGAATGATGCCAACCGCCAATATGTTCGTCAGGTTCACATGTCTGGTGAAGAGACAGTCACTCTATGTGGCTGTTGTTTTGCTCATTGGCAGTTTTATTGTTACATTTTGTCACTTCAGATCAAAACTGTAATTGCCCCTCCCTCTGTCCTTTTTGTACCTACGCTTTTGTATGCAGCTTGACAACAACGGAATGCGATGAGTATCCCGCAGTGTGTTGTTGCTATGCATTCCACAGTTTACACGGTTTACACCACAGTTTACACTTGCAAAAAGCTCTGTATTTCTGCATACGCTTAGTATTTAATTTGTGTAAAATACGTAAAAGATGTACACAATAGGTGTACACCCAACAACAATATTCAAGTTTATAGAAAACGTAGTAGTGGTATGAAAATTGGCCTTTTTCCACGGTTTACACTTTCGAAGGTATTAAGAGTTAGATCATGTGATTCTTTATGCAAAAAAGTGTAAACCGTGGAGTTTTCCCTCATTATTTCCTTACCAGTATACTAAAAACTTCATGAAAAATCATTAAAGCATGTACATAGATAGTGTACACCTGGCATGGTGGTCATCTTTTTGCTTTCGTCAAGGGAAGCACCCTTTTTCGCCTGATTTTCAAGTGTAAACTGTGAGTGTAAACCGTGTAAACTGTCGCTAGTGCATATTGTTGTTGTTGTTCAGTCTGATTTGCAATGAAGGACGCTGAACCGTGTAATGTATTGCATGTATTGTATTCCATACAACGTAGTTTGTCCACTTTATTTTGTCAAATAATCATTTCCCGCATCTTTCCATAATTCAAACTGACTGTTAAGGTGGTCAAGGGGGCTAGAAGTGATAACAGGTTGTACAGCATACCATATATTATCACCATCGAATTTACTTGTGTGCTCATTATCTGGGTCCCCGAAGATGGGGAGGCCTTGCCCCTCCCCTCATAGCCTTTCTGGCCTCTTCAGAGGGCCTGAATCTGTTCTGTCATGACTTAAAATTTCTGAGAAAACGACCGTTCTCCCTTCTAGTTAGTGCTGGAGGCTCACAACTCTTTTTCTGGATGGTTTTGACTCCATACACTGTTTACCTATGCGTTTACTCTAGATTTAGAGATCCTACACTGAGTTGTGATGTCACTATGCGGCAAGTTAAACTCCTTTCGCCACAAATTAACAACTTCATTCTTCTCATCAGTAATTTTCGCTTCTCTCGTCATCTCCTTTCAATCTCTGTGTACCCTTATGGTACACTTTTGTGGCCATCTGCAGCCGCCTATGACAGTTGTTCAATTCCTACAGTCAAGCTCACGATTACGAGGCTACGTCTTTAATATGATGTTAAGCGCAAACTACTGCTCATAATTCTTCTGCGTTTTTGCTATATAGAAGCTCGAGCCTTATATTTTTATGAACATGGCTTACAGTTGCACTTGTGTGTACAAAAGTACCGTTTATATGCACCTCCAAGAGACAAGCCCAATAAATTTACCCTGTGACGTCAGCATGACGTCATAGGGTAAAGATACGTAAAAACTGTTGTCACTATCGTAATCAGCGCCCCCGAAAACCCTATGATCGCCCATGATTGCAGCCAAATAGCTTTTATCTTTCAAATTTGATACCAGACAATAGTGGACAAAAGTCCTTGGGACACTTAGAAGAAACAGATAAAAAACCATTTTCCTCTACATATTGTCATAGTTGCTACAAACATGCACCCCCCTTCCCCCTAGAACAATGTTGATTCGTTTGTGGTACATTTGAAGTTGGCGTGCACGCGAAATTTTCCCATTATCGCAGGTACTTCTCCAGAAAACCAACATTGTTTCAGGGGGAGAGGGGAATGAAAGTTTGTTGCAGACTGCAAAAAGTGCAAAGTGTCCCAGGACTTTTGTCGGGTATTGTCTGGTATTGAAATTTTTCAAAACACGTTATACCTGCAATGTGTTGGTTGGTCAAGGGGTAATCGATGGTGCTAAAAACGATGGTGATATTTAAAATTCTGTAAGTCATCTCTGTGACGTCATGTCACGTGCGTGTCTATCATTCTGTCCCTCCGGCAGTGCTCCTACCCAAATCGGTATTAGGACATAATTTTTTTATCTTCCAAAAACAATGTAATCGACGAAACGAGCCTCACGAGACTTATCTTGAAAATATAGGAACAGTTCGAGCAACATAGCTTGCAAAAACGCTCTAAATACCGGCTTTACTTGAACTTTGCCAGAACTTGCAAACGAGGCCAAGACAGACGTTAGCACATGTACTAACGGTAGTATTGTTATGGTTACGCAGATGCACTCCGTAACTTATTAATTTCACCATTCGTTCTTATTCAAATTCCTAAAATATATTCTGCTTATGTATTTTGGCAACTTTTTCTATACAAGAGGCGTTATATGTGCACTGCTTTTATGGCTGGTGTGTTAACTGGCTATGCATTACAGTTCAAAATGTACCCAAGAAACACCCCCATTGAAAACATTCGCTATTGATTACATATGCCTGTCTGCATGGCGAAATTTCAGGAATACGTCCGTTATCAGCAAAACAGACAGAACAGACGGCAGGGATATTCAAAGTCTCCTTCGTGTTACACAATTACTAGTTAGCTAAAAAGAACAACGACCAAAAGTACATTCACACTAGTAATCTAAATGGCTTCACTAGATAACAACAACAATTTATTGATGCACTAGAGATAGAGACAATAATGAATGATGCCAACCGCCAATATGTTCGTCAGGTTCACATGTCTGGTGAAGAGACAGTCACTCTATGTGGCTGTTGTTTTGCTCATTGGCAGTTTTATTGTTACATTTTGTCACTTCAGATCAAAACTGTAATTGCCCCTCCCTCTGTCCTTTTTGTACCTACGCTTTTGTATGCAGCTTGACAACAACGGAATGCGATGAGTATCCCGCAGTGTGTTGTTGCTATGCATTCCACAGTTTACACGGTTTACACCACAGTTTACACTTGCAAAAAGCTCTGTATTTCTGCATACGCTTAGTATTTAATTTGTGTAAAATACGTAAAAGATGTACACAATATGTGTACACCCAACAACAATATTCAAGTTTATAGAAAACGTAGTAGTGGTATGAAAATTGGCCTTTTTCCACGGTTTACACTTTCGAAGGTATTAAGAGTTAGATCATGTGATTCTTTATGCAAAAAAGTGTAAACCGTGGAGTTTTCCCTCATTATTTCCTTACCAGTATACTAAAAACTTCATGAAAAATCATTAAAGCATGTACATAGATAGTGTACACCTGGCATGGTGGTCATCTTTTTGCTTTCGTCAAGGGAAGCACCCTTTTTCGCCTGATTTTCAAGTGTAAACTGTGAGTGTAAACCGTGTAAACTGTCGCTAGTGCATATTGTTGTTGTTGTTCAGTCTGATTTGCAATGAAGGACGCTGAACCGTGTAATGTATTGCATGTATTGTATTCCATACAACGTAGTTTGTCCACTTTATTTTGTCAAATAATCATTTCCCGCATCTTTCCATAATTCAAACTGACTGTTAAGGTGGTCAAGGGGGCTAGAAGTGATAACAGGTTGTACAGCATACCATATATTATCACCATCGAATTTACTTGTGTGCTCATTATCTGGGTCCCCGAAGATGGGGAGGCCTTGCCCCTCCCCTCATAGCCTTTCTGGCCTCTTCAGAGGGCCTGAATCTGTTCTGTCATGACTTAAAATTTCTGAGAAAACGACCGTTCTCCCTTCTAGTTAGTGCTGGAGGCTCACAACTCTTTTTCTGGATGGTTTTGACTCCATACACTGTTTACCTATGCGTTTACTCTAGATTTAGAGATCCTACACTGAGTTGTGATGTCACTATGCGGCAAGTTAAACTCCTTTCGCCACAAATTAACAACTTCATTCTTCTCATCAGTAATTTTCGCTTCTCTCGTCATCTCCTTTCAATCTCTGTGTACCCTTATGGTACACTTTTGTGGCCATCTGCAGCCGCCTATGACAGTTGTTCAATTCCTACAGTCAAGCTCACGATTACGAGGCTACGTCTTTAATATGATGTTAAGCGCAAACTACTGCTCATAATTCTTCTGCGTTTTTGCTATATAGAAGCTCGAGCCTTATATTTTTATGAACATGGCTTACAGTTGCACTTGTGTGTACAAAAGTACCGTTTATATGCACCTCCAAGAGACAAGCCCAATAAATTTACCCTGTGACGTCAGCATGACGTCATAGGGTAAAGATACGTAAAAACTGTTGTCACTATCGTAATCAGCGCCCCCGAAAACCCTATGATCGCCCATGATTGCAGCCAAATAGCTTTTATCTTTCAAATTTGATACCAGACAATAGTGGACAAAAGTCCTTGGGACACTTAGAAGAAACAGATAAAAAACCATTTTCCTCTACATATTGTCATAGTTGCTACAAACATGCACCCCCCTTCCCCCTAGAACAATGTTGATTCGTTTGTGGTACATTTGAAGTTGGCGTGCACGCGAAATTTTCCCATTATCGCAGGTACTTCTCCAGAAAACCAACATTGTTTCAGGGGGAGAGGGGAATGAAAGTTTGTTGCAGACTGCAAAAAGTGCAAAGTGTCCCAGGACTTTTGTCGGGTATTGATTGCTTTTAAGTTATTTCTTGCTTTTTCTATCGTTTTGCCATTATAGTTTCTCGACTCTTATAATTATATACACATAACTTAAGGACAGATACATATATTAACATATGACTGCTACCTGTTGCATTTTTGTTACTTTGAGATGACTGACATGAATTATGAAAGATTTTCTTCTTCCTTCATCCTGTTTTGCGAATGTAGATGCTTGATAGTAAATAAATACTAATATGAAATTTAAATAAATATTACTTTTTTGTTTCATATTTACACAAGTTTGAGTTTAGTATTTGTTCGATGATTTTCTTCTTTCATACTTCGTTGCCATTTTATATGCTCCATACTAAACATTATAGATAATTAACTTAAATATAAACATAGCCGTGAAACATACCTGCTACAATGATGTCATTTTGAGTTTAGTATTTATTCGACGAGTTTCTTCTTTTTCCATCCTTCTTTGCCATTTTATATAGTTCACAATAACAATTACATATAGATAACTTAAATATAAACATACACATAAAACATACCTGCTCCAATGATGTCATTTTGAGTTGAATATTTATCCGACGAGTTTCTTCTTTTTCCATCCTTCTTTGCCACTTTATATAGTTCACAATAACAATTACATATAGATAACTTAAATATAAACATACACATAAAACATACCTGCTCCAATGATGTCATTTTGAGTTGAATATTTATCCGACGAGTTTCTTCTTTTTCCATCCTTCTTTACCACTTTATATAGTTCACAATAACAATTACATATAGATAACTTAAATATAAACATACACATAAAACATACCTGCTCCAATGACGTCATTTTGAGTTGAGTATTTATTCGACGAGTTTCTTCTTTTTCCATCCTTCTTTGCCACTTTATATAGTTCACAATAACAATTACATATAGATAACTTAAATATAAACATACACATAAAACAAACCTGCTCCGATGATGTCATTTTGAGTTGAGTATTTATTCGACGATTTTCTTCTTTCTTACTTCGTTGCCATTTTATATGTTCCACACTAAACGTTATAGATAATTAACTTAAATATAAACATGCACGTGAAACATACCTGCTCCAATGATGTCATCTTGAGTTGAGTATTTATTCGACGAGTTTCTTCTTTTTCCATCCTTCTTTGCCATTTTATATAGTTCACAATAATTATTATATATCTATAACTTAAATATAAACATACACATAAAACATACGTGCTCCAATGACGTCATTTTGAGTTTAGTATTTGTTTGATAATTTTCTTCTTCATTCATCTTTCTTTGCCTTTTTAATTAAATATTAAGCTTTGATATAATCATGCACATATAACATACCTGCTCCAATGATGTCATTTTGAGTTGAATATTTGTTCTCTTATTTCCTTTCTTTTCCATCCTTGTTTACCATTGTAGGTGCTGCTTAAGAACTATCAGAATACCGTCTTTCTGTACCATTGTATTTGCTCCATTATTGCAGTTATATATGAATAATTTAAAAATGAAAAATATACATAAATCATATTTGTTTCTTTCTTATCAATTCGTATTGTTTATTTGTTCGATGTTTTTCCTCTTCTTCCCATCTTTCTGTACCATTGTATTTGCTTCATGACTGCAGTTATATATAAATAATTTGAAGATGAAATATATACATAAATCGCACTTGTTTCTTCCTTGTCAATTCGTATTGTGTATTTGTTCGATGTTTTTCCTCTTCTGTCGGTGTTTTTATACCAGTTTATTTGCTTCATGATTGCAGTTATATATAAATAATTTAAAGATGAAAAATATACATAAATCATACCAGTACCACGCGTGTCATTCATGTATCACGTGTCATTTTGATTTGAGTAGTTGCTCGTAAGCTGTGTTTTTCTCCACCGTTCACTGCAATTGCTGATGCTTCATATGCACATGCTCAATAATAACAGTTATAAATATATAGAAATAATTAAAAGATTGAAGTATACACAAGTCATACGTGTTCCATGCATGTCATGTTGATTTGAGTATTTGTTTCGTGATTTCTGTTTTCGATCTTCTCTCATTTCATCTGTTTTTGCCTACAGAGATGGAGTAATTGTTTCCAGTGAATGGTATATCAATAAATCTGCCCAATGGCAAAGATTAATGGTAAAAATCATATTTAAATAACTTAAAGATCAGAGAATATATAATTGTTAGGTAAAAGTGATTTGCTTATAGACATTTGTCCAAAATTCCACTATCAATGGAAAGTTATGCTTTAGTGGGAAGGAATGTTGAAGCATCTCAGGAATGTTTTAGATAGATTTGTTTACACGTAATCTTGTTTTGGCCGGTCAGTCTTTTGGATTGTTTTTGTGTATGTATAGGTTACATTTAGCAAGACAGAGGGAAATGGGTTGAAGCAAGTGAAGAAGTTATTCAATGTGTTGTTCATTTCATGTCATTTAAAACCACAACTACAGTGATAAAGTAAAATAGAACAACAACATTTAAAGATTTAAAGTGCATATGATAAACTGTTGTTCCAGCAAATAATGACGGTTTACTACAGGGTAGAGCGGTGTGTTGAAAATAGCCTCAAAAATTTACTACAGTACCTTTTTAGTCGTCATATTTAATTTTGATTATACCCTGTATTGTTGTTATGGCAATATTTTGCGTCATCAGATCTTTACAGTTCATTGTTAATACATCTCTATGTTTGAATTACTGATTTTCGCATTTTTGCTTTGGTAGTTTTTCATAGTTGTATGATTTTTCTTATTTTAGTACCTATAAATCTGAAACTTTATTAAAACTCTTGATATTCTCCCCTTTTGATGATACACTCTTTTACAATTTTGTTATATTTGCCCTTAGTACCAAACTCCTGACACTAACCAACATTCACAAACCTCCAGCCTCAAGATCCTCAACCACCAGACTTCCAGAATCTAGCAATACCACAACAAACTACAACCTTTGCAAAACCTACAAAAGTGTAAAAGAGCGTGTTCTTTATTCCAAAAGAGGCGATGCTGATTTGAGTCATTATATCGCCAGATTCCCTTGTTAATTGTGTAAAATGTTGAGAGATGCTCACAAGTTGTTTGAGTTCTAATTTAAAACGTATTGAATCAATTATTATCAATTATTACTGTAAACACATTTCTGAGGCATCTTTAGTTGGGAGGAAAATTCATGGCATACTAAACAAGAAGATAAATCTGTTTGTTTCCCTGTATCTTTTCATTTTCACATTAGACGCTTGTAGAAAACTTTGAAGAATGCTCTCTACCCTGTTATCATATGCAGTGTTTCGAATCCTATTGAATTCTGTTCGTTCAATTTGCGCCATGCATGTGCATGCTTTTGCAACTAATGCTTCGTGCATTCCCAAAGGATTGTTTCATTACCTGCCGTTCTTCCTGTAAAAGCACGGTCTGTCGAATGACAAACATCTCGTATCGACCCAGAGATTTTCGAAGGTAATTTTCTGCATTCTAGCCAATTTTCAACTGCCTATTATTATCTTCAACTGCTTATTGCTGATTATTAATCGTTCATCGAAAGGAGATTGTGGTTGTTGAAGCTTATACGATGCTTCTTGTGTCTGAGACGGATATGTCAACTGGATATGACATGAAATGCTTAGATTTGCAAGATACAAGAATGAAGTATAGGAGGTTTACTTATCTGTGTTTCTCATGTCCTCTGTAGGCATAATTCCATCGCGTCCGGATTGAAGTGTTTCATCATTGCATTGCCAAGTGTTACAACTTCGCGTACATGTCAGAAGGTTGGAAATCTGACCTGAAATGCAGGAAAATACTGTAAGTATCACATCGAATTTTAACAGATTCATGTGTCAATTTTGCATTTTAATAGGTGGCAGTTATTTTTGTGCAATTTTTCAACCATTGCTCAAGTTGAAGGTTGAGTTTTCCGCCAAGCCTTGGCTACCCCTCGTGCATGGAATTGAAAGCAAAACTGCTGCTTAATTAACAGACATTGCAAGTTAAGTCCTTTTATAGACTCAAGGCTACAAGTAGCTATAGTGAAGTGTGAACGAGTTGTAATTTGAAGATACAACGTGAATACTTGCCTTCGATTAATTTGATCTCAGAGCATTACCGTGGGGTCCTTGCATGACCGATGTCCAAGATGCAAAGGTCGAAAGTGATGTGTGCAAAGCTATTTATACCCTTGCTCGCATTGACCTCTGGGTCTATTGTTTGCAACTGGATGGAACTGTATCTACGTATCTATTGCAAATATTTTGAGATGATTTCTATATTTTATTCAAGTATTCTTAGGGCATAAATTGTTTAATGTTTACTTGCACGTTTTTGCGTCATTTTAAATTTGATTACAGCTTGCTGACATTTCCTGCTTGTGTTCTAACAGTTTGAGTTCTTGTCCACTTCTGTCCGTCTGTTTTCTAATCAAACTTTTATATTTCTTGAAAATCTGTTTTGCCTGTAGCATGTCTTTCATAGGCCATGCGTGTTATTACATTACTTTTCTCCAATTTTAGGAGATCTTTCATGCAATGAAGATGTGATGTCATTTGCACAAGGAGAGCACAGATTATGAACAGCCTTTATGTATAACATTTTAGCAACCATTTCTATCCTTTGATAACAGATGTCTCTTGTAAAATCAGCTGTTTTTCTGTTGTTTTCTTCTTAATTCCGGGGTCCTCCTCAGGGGGTATATTATTCCATATACATACACACCTTTATATTCGATCGCACGTATCAGGAGATTTTTACCAATGCTACACCCTTGAGATTCAACATGCTTCTTTATGATAATATCCAGAGAGAATAGAGCCCTCAAACGTCAAATTGCTCCTATCGTGGTTTGTTTCTTGTGGTATTCAACTAAAATATAACTTTGTTTGCCCCGTTGTCTGTTCAATTGATTATGGCGACTAATAAACCCAAGGTCATAACCAGAGGTTGTTCTGTTTTGCATTTCAAAATCCCGTACTGTAAACTGCTCAATTTTCAATTTTACAGAAGTTGCATGGCAAATACACTTCATCCATTTTCATAATTTACTGCTTAAAGCTCTCAGCCGTCAAATTGCCCTTATATTGTTCGGTCTGTTGTGTTATTGAACTCAAATATAACCTTCCTTGCTCTATTTTCTAATCAATTCATACAAATCGAAGTTGGGAGCATCTTGGCCTAGATCCATAACTAAGAGCTGTTTTCTTTTGGATTTCCAATCCCTTAATATAAACTGGTTAACTTTGTCTAAACTACAGAGAACGCATCGTAGATAGTATTCATCCATTTTCATAAATGCACTGCTTTGAGATTGTACAACAGAATGTCAATGAACTGAATTCACAATATCATCATCGACAAAATGATAGAATTAACTACTAATTCTCATGATTGCTAACACTACTCAAAGGTGAATGAAATGCAACTATTAAATTAATATCTTAAAAGAGTTACGAATATGAAAGAAGAGAATATGGAAAGTCAAATGATTTCTTAATCGTATGAGGTATAAAAATTTTCTGTTTCGATAGAGGTATTAAACATTTGAAAATGCATTATCCACCGCTGTGTCTTAATTGAGTATGTCTTTGTTAGTAGTATACTCATCTTCTATAGGATGCAGATATGATAGTTTAACTTAAATTAAACAGTGTAATCAACAATTTTAAAGCCTTGACGGAAACACAATCAGTCATCTACACATTTTATTTGGCACCTTCGGATTCAATTCAATTCAATCATAAATTCAATTCAATCATATGGGTTAATAGAAAATACAACTCATCACAAGCAATAGCTCACAACATGAGAAAGTCCTGGGATTAAGAAAACATAACGAATGATATGCATTTCACATCAATATTTTTGAAAACAACACGTTTTAAACTTGTAATGGACAATAGGGAAACTTTGAAAGACACGATCATTGCAACCCATCTTTGATACAAGGGGGAGGGGGCTCAATCCAAAGCTCTACACCCTGAGCCTCCCTCAGAAATCACCCCAGGCTATTAAACTGAAATCGGAGAATCATAAAATTCATAGATGTGTAAACATATTGATGGAGAGAGGATGGCACGTGATCTTACTGCCAATTACATTATGTAGTAACCAGGACTTTAAGGTTCTGGACATATCACATGTTTTCGTAAAATCAAGAGATTACGGTGAACGAAAGCTTGTGGCCAAGAGACATATGTCGAGATAAACCATGTGCAATGTTTATTGATAAATCTGAAGTGATCGAATTGATTGGAAAAGCCTTGATATGGGAGGGAGTAGTCTTAAGTGGCATGAGAATATTTCAAAAAGATACAAGGATGTTGCCACGGATCTTTGAGAATAACCTGTGCATTGAGATTATGAACGTACAACATACTGGTAATGAAAACTCCTGCTTTCAAAGATTCAACATTTATGTTAATATCATTCCTTGTAAATGAAAGTAGAAGCGAGAAGTACACTAAAGCATAGAATGTGTCTGAAAATACGTAAATATAACGGTTAACTGATTTATGAACAAAATTTTTCAAATACATTCCTATTATTACAGAAGTGGTTATGAATAGAAACAATGGATAAATGTTTGCTAGTTATATGCATCTTGCTCTATCAAATTACTCTGCAAAATCTCCAATTTCTAACGAATTCCAAGGTTCAATTGCAAACCAAATAGTCAACTGTTTTTGAGTTGATAAATAATGGAATAAAAGTTCACCGTATCATGTAATTCTATCTAAAGCTTAAAAAGTATATATCATAGCACAAAGCATATATGTCAGTTGTTAGTTCCTCGAGTGGTGCATCACCCATGCAACTTCTTGAAGCTTGCAAAGCTCCTCCATAGCCTTTACTTTCCATTCCCAGTAATATTTCAATGTCCTGAAACGTAAAAATTAACCAATATTACTGTTGCTTAAATACTAAATCGCAAAAAACTGGTGAGAACATTAAAATTTGAGCCAAAATCAGAGCCAGTTACCAAACATGGAAATAAAAAAGAGAAGCCTTTGAAGTAGTATTATAATGTAATGTAGACGGGGGGGGGGCCTTGTAAATTAGCACTCAGTGAGAGTCTACCTTCCTAAAACATATGAAATGAAACGAAAAGAAGTGTGTTTCTTCCTGGGATTCTTAAAAATTTAACAATAGTGAATAGGTGCCAAATGGTCAACCATAAAGCCAAATTGGGTACAATATTCATCCTGTCACGCGAATCTACCCCCATCTAGTTG
The DNA here is from genome assembly GCA_964019165.1 of Mastigias papua. Taxonomy (NCBI): domain Eukaryota; kingdom Metazoa; phylum Cnidaria; class Scyphozoa; order Rhizostomeae; family Mastigiidae; genus Mastigias; species Mastigias papua. The sequence goes on from OZ025271.1 coordinate 13,041,493, forward strand.
CATGTTTCGGTTCACATATTGGTCGTGTTCCAGTGTCTCATACTCTGACGAAGAGCATACGAAAAAGTGCTTCTAGGATACTAACGAATGTTCCCAACAGACAGTTTATTAAAAGTTTATTAAAATATAAAAATATATAAACTTGGGAGTAAATCATTTTTCATTTGTATCTCTAGCTAGTTCCACCTTCTTATCCTCTTTTTCCTCTTGCCATCATCAGTTTACTTACAAACTAGTTGACGTCACAAAAAACAATGATAAGCAACAGAGTATCGAGCTAGTTTAGTTTTTGGTTACTAAACATCGATAAGTTAAACTCTTTTAATGTTTTCCAGATTCCTGAGAACCCTGTAAGACTGTCCATACTATAATAAGTGTAGAAATAACTGCTTGGCTGACCATTCCTTCTAGTGACAATGGCTGCCGCATTCTGAAGGTACATGTTTGTTTTCTATAAGAAACATGTAGTCTTTTGCCATCCAAGTGTCTTTGACACTCATACAAATAATCCACTGCTGAGTTTTCTGTCGGTAACTTCAGCTGATTGTCTCTTAAAATTACTCACAAAATCAAAAAAGTACATTTGTGTACTAGAAGATCAAAACATTATAAATTCAAGAAAGTGAGCCAAGTTGAAGATAAGATATAAAGACTATCATACCTCATTTCGACAATCAGGTTGTGGTGTTCTCAATGATGTTTGGAGTGATGACGATTGATAATGGGCCTAAGGAAAGCAAAAGCATGCAGGGTTGTTAATATAAAGACTTACATTACACTATGCTTACTTTGAAAACAGATAAAAAGGAAGAAAGTTGAAAAGTACATTGTGAGTTCCGCTCAATTTGCTACATAAATATTATCATACATTTTGAGTAGAAATCATAATAAAATGCACAAATATCACTTAAAGCAAAATATTCAATTGAATACAACAGTATCTTCTATAATAAGAGTAACCTTCAAATCCCATTGATAATACAATGCTATGTATATATATATAATGCTACATCATATGATTTCAACTTACATCGTGTTGAGATGGTACACTCCATTAACAGACTTGAGGAGACACATTTCCATAATAAAACTGAGGTACTAATGTTGCATATGCTGTATCTGTAAATGAAGATAAAGCAAAATCATACGGATGTTTCATAAATACTTAGTCACATCACATAGTCATTACATTTAATGCACAAATATGAACTACATCATGGTATAAACCATATCAGAGCTGCTCACCAATGAGATGTTTGTTGCCAAGCAATGGCAATACTCGAATATGAATTGTAGCTACCATAACAGCATCAATGCACAACATACATACTGAAATATGTAAGACGTGAATGTGAAGCTTCGAGAGGACAGTAATTAGAGGCCATTACAAATTGCATGTAAAAGGTATTATCTACAAACATTTAATGCCTTTTGCAATCGTGCCAGGAAACTTACTGTTGAAAATGGAAGAAAAGTGCTTCCAGTGGATGTATGTGTGAGAAGCTAAAAGACTCTGCATGAGAAACAAGTGAATTAATAAAGAATGAAATAAATCAGTAACTATTAAACAATAATTATTCACCAATTACTCAACAATTAAGTTAATGAATATAAAATTATACATGCTGTACAATATTATTTTATCCAATGATAATTATAAAAACTTGTAAGAATAAACAACAAAACTTGTAAAAAAAGTGCCTACAATTGCTTAGAAGCCACCATTGACTGTAACATCAAGCTGAATAAAATACTTCAAAGGACCAACAATATCTGAGTTGATCTGAGAATACATCACCAAATAGACAATGCTATCTGAATATAACTTACGCTATAATGTGGAGGCACTCCACTATAATAGATTTGAGATGCTGGAGCTGAAGGATTCATCTACAAAAGAAGATAGAAAGAATTAAATATATTAGACAGATAGCAAATATCTCATCAATTTCATTAGATATTCATTAGATTGAACAAATGTTCTATGTAATAAAACTGCATTCACATCACATCTTCTTTTTATTAGAAACAGACATCCTCTATACAGTCTGGATGTCTCATAATAGTTTGTCATATCCAGCCTTAGATGTTTCCTAAGGGCCGATTTATAGTTCATTTGATCATGCATGATACAACATTCCATTTCACTTAACGCATGTCAAAACAAACAGCGCACTTCGTAGTTGTGATCGTGTCTCAGCAGGAATCCCTATTTTGTGACATCTGTATATCCATTTTGCATGATACAAGTCTGAAAAGTTGAATGGAGTTCAACTCCGTTATTTTTTGTATCATGCAAATGGACAACGCGATATGGGGTCCATCTGATTGACAATCTGCACTGCCTCATCATTATCAGTTTCGCGCGTTGAAGTGTTGGTGATGATGATTGGTTGCATGATACAAGCATGATACCAACTATAAATCGGCCTTAAGTTGATCTCCAAATTCTGGAAATTTCCTACAACAATCAGGCAACTATGAGAGATAGGATCTTTAGCTAAGGATATTTGAGTAATTGATTCGGTTTGTATTTTGATTCTTGTTTACTAAACTTTTCTCACAAAGGCAGATTTTTCACAATACTTTTGAAACTCAGACAGTCCGTGTTTCTTAATTTTTACCTGCTTTGGGAGAAACCAATAGTCTTTAATATCAAATGGTCAAATAATACATGAATGTGAGGCACGATAGATCTGACAATATTGTTGCAGTCAGTATGGTTAGACCATGGAATAGAGGCTATAAAATGGTCTTCTGGCGATGCATCTATATATGGGTCAACTGCCAATTAGTGTGACTTTGTACATTGCACACTATGACGTAAAAGAGATATCAATTAGACCACAATATGGCAATTATTATATATCATTACAAAGATCTGAACTTCATCAACATCTTCGATAAAAATTTCAATCAAAGAAATCCAGTGAGAAACATAGTAATAAACAGGCACGACAATACTATATGATTTTGACTTACATTATATTGAGAAGATGCACTCATATGATAAATATTGAGATGTTGATGCTGAATGCTGAATGCTGTAAATGAAAATAAGACAATCGAAATCATATGACTACTTCATACTTAGTCGCATGAAATAGTTGTCAGACACGTGATATACTATACACTTTTATAAAGAGGTAAGTACAGGTGCTACTTTCATAACATCAATTCTGCTTGAGTTGTCATTCCAAATATTGCTCCTCCCTCACACACATTCTATGCAAATGCAATGTCTTCCATTAGTTATACTGTCTGTACTGTTGTAATGTTGTACACCCCACAACAAAGTCTTCATTTCTTATGAATCTGACTCATCAACCCAGTCGTATATTTATGCCAATATAACATCATCAATGCACAACAAACATGCACTCTAATATGTTAGGCGAAAGAAGTCATGGCATAGAAAGTAGAAGAATGTGAGGCCTAGAGAGGACAGTAATGAGATGCAATTGCTGATTTCATGTGAAAGGTATTATCTACACATGATTAGTGCCTCTTGCAAACGTGTAAGCAAACTTACAGTTGCAGGTAGAAGAGTACTGCCTCAAGTGGATGTATGTGTATGAGAGGTTGAAGGGTTCTGCATAAGAAACAAGTAAATTATAAACAGACAAAAGTTTAAGTGAAGTGAACTAATAACTATTCATCAATACTAGTGGCCTAAAGATGACAACAAAGCTAATAAATATGAACCAAGTTGTGATTTATAATACTACATAATAACATACTAGACAAAACAACATTGAAACCAAATGACAACAGATGCTAAGCATCCATTATTCGACTATGACGTCATACAGTGAAGAATCCTCCATGAAAGACCACTACTCCAAATTGGAATACAATTGGAATATTGGAATACATTGCTAAATTGTACGACACCACGTGATAACAACTTACGTCATATTGAGAAGGTAGATAACTCTGATAGAACTGAGGTACTTGCGCTAAAGGATGCATCCATAAAACAACACAGTAGCAATCACATCTGCCAATATATTTCGGTTCATCTTTTGGTCATCCGACGTTTCATACTCTGACGAGTGTCGGACGAAAAAAGCATTTCAGCATACTAAAAGAATGTTCCCGCTATTTGTGCTAAAGTAAAGTTCTGTAGTACTAACAGACTTTTAAACAATGAAATCATATAACTCTATATGATACTTGCAACATTGTATAGTATGAAATTTATGATAACATTACAAATCTCCTAAACACGAAGTTAAAGCTATATTTGCATTTGCATGTATTACAATTCTAAATGTTGCCCAAACAAATGAATTCTTTGATCATGTAATATGCACGTGCAAAATAACAACTGTATAGAATACTCTGTCCATGAAATTATGAAACAACATTACAACAAAATACAGTTATTATTTCATATCAATTTACTTTGTGCTGAGGAAATATACTGCTATGATAGACATGAAGCAATAATGCTGAAGCATGCATCTATAAAGGAGACAGAAATAATTAACTAGAACGAGGAGAAAAAAGTGAATACAAAGAGAGAGAGGAGAAAAAGAGAAAAAAGCAAGAGAACAAAGAGGAGAATAGTAGATAGTAAAGGCAAGAATAAAGGGATGAAGAAATGGAGAATAAAGAGGACATAACAGAGGAGGAAAATCAGGATTAAAACATTGGAGAAAAGTTGAGAATACAGAGCAGAAAGAGGAAATTAATAGCCGAAAAAGAGGAGAAAAAGAAGAGCAACATCGAGGAGGGCAAGGGGTCAATAAAGGGGAGAACAGAAGAGAAAAATATGAGAACAAAGAGGGGAAGAGAGAAGGAAAAGAGGAGAAGAGAGTGGAACATGAGGAGGAGACGAACAAATTTACAAAGAGTAGAATTCAGAGGAAAAGTGGAGGATGAAGAGAAGAAACAGATAAGAAAAGTATGAGAACAAAGAGGGGAAGAGAGAAGGAAAAGAGGAGAAGAGAGTGGAACACAAGGAGAAGATGAACAAATTTACAAAGAGTAGAATTCAGAGGAAAAGAGGAGGATGAAGAGAAGAAACAGATAAGAAAAATATGAGAACAAAGAGGGGAAGAGAGAAGGAAAAGAGGAGAAGAGAGTGGAACATACAACAATGCCACTGAAAATGCACAACACTGCAAAAACACATCACATAATTTAATTCCTCTATGTGTTTCTAGTTGGTAGCGTTATCAAAGCACTAACCGCGACCGTTTTCATCACATTTAGGACATTAAAACTTTGGTCAATAAAGTTAACAATAAGGTTAAACCAACAAATCTAAATACATCTGAGATCATACCAACTGAAAGCTTTTCCTTGACTTGCAGCCTGACAAATGCTTTTACACAAGATCATTGCAAGTTTCCTTGACGTTCTCTTATTTTCCCTAACCTAAATAAAAAACACCCTATCTCCCTTGAATTTCTCTGACCCTATGAATCCTGATAAAAAGAGGACAAAAGAGAGAGGCGAAACAGGACAATACAGGGGAGAAAAAAGAGGAGGTAAAGAGGAGAAAAAAGATGAGCATAAAAAGGGGAATAAGAAGGATAAATGAGAAAACTGCAGAATAAAGAGGGCAATAAATAGGAGGAAAATGAAAGAACACAGAGGAGAAAAAGAGGTGAATCAGAGGAAAATAAAGAAGAGAAAACGGACGAAAGAAAGAGGAAATGAAACAGAGAAGAAACACGAGAAGAAAGCGAAGAAGGGAGATGATACGTAAAGAGAAGAATAAAAGAAGAAAACGACCTGAAGAAAGGAGACAAGAAAAGAAAATAAAGATGTGAAAAAGATGAAGAGAAAGAAAAGAATGCAGATGAGAATAAAGAGAAGAATTAGGAGGATAAAAAGAGAAGAATTAAGACGAGAAAAGTGACAAAAACTCGAGGAAAGGAGACAAGATAAAGTGGAAAATAAAGGGGACAGAAAGAGAAGAATAAAGAAAAAAAGAGGAGAATAAAGAGGAAAAGAGAGAATCAAAGGGGGAGAAGGTTGAGTAGAATAAAGAAGCGACAAAGAGGAAAGTAGAGAGGAGGCAAATAGGAGAAAAAAGAAGAGAATAAGAGGATAATATAGAGAAAGGAATAACAGGAGAATGCGGAAAAAAATAAAATAAGATGAAAGAGAAGATCAAAAGGATAAAAAGGACGAGAAGAGTGAGAGAAAGAGGAAATGAGGAGGAGATAAACAGGAGAAGAAAGAGGAATAGGATCAAGAATATATATGAATGACAGTCTTAAAATTTATAACAATTAAGCAAAATACGCTATATGTGGCTTGATTTGTATTACACCTCAGCCTATACAGACGTCAAGATAAGTCAACAAGGTTTGTTATATTCATTCTGCCAAAAACCAGCTTGGCTTAATCTAGCATGTATCGCAATAAAAATGGCCTGACACTACCTGTGAGAAACAATTGCCAATATAGTTCTGCAATCTGATTGGTCAAACATAAAACCACAAGCACTATAAAAATTATCGAAATGCGCATTTGATAGTTGTGTCATAAGATGACGTCAAGAGCTGTCCAGGACATTTTGAAGAAGCTGATGTTACGCTTTTTAAATGTGCGTTTACAATCTTTGAAGGAACTGCCCATATTGCGTTTTCAATGCCTAAGAAATTATCAGAAAAAATGTCCTAAATATCATTCGCTAATTTCAGTTCCTTATCTCAATGACAAGATGATCTGCCGGTTAAACTGAGACGTGTGTCAATATGACTTTAGAGTGACAGTTTGATAAATGCCTGGTTTTGCCAATAAGTTTAAACATGTGCTGATACATCTTGCAGAGTTTGAACTTGAAAAAGATTTGACTGTACCACCTATTTGAAACTTGGCAATCAGTTGTTATTGTAAAATGTGATGTGATATTAATGAATGAGCGAATAAATGAATGAATGAATTGAAGGAAGGAAAAATGGATGGAAAATATGGAAAATTAAATAAATATGTTGTTGCTGAGGGGCTTGTAAAAAGACTAGAATTTCATTATTTCCAAAATGTAGCTCTCCTCATTATATTCTATTTTAACGCTTTGCAGGTAAAATAAAATGGGAGAGAAAGGGATGTCTAAATTCAATCAGAACCACCCCCTTCTCTTCTTTATAATGTCCAAGAAAGACGTCATATATGTATCGTTCCTAAGAGCAAGATAAGATAAGAAGACGAGAAGACACAAATAAACTGAGTAAGGAAGATAACTCTACAAATTACCTTTAATTTTCCATCAAGGCTGCCAGTGGATAGCATTTCACTATCACGACTAAATGACATACAAATCACAGCATCTTCCATCAACATAAAATTGTCCTTAAATAGAATATTCAGCAATATTACTTCTTTCATTAGGCTGCAACAATATTGGGTAATATTGATCTATTACAATTAATATAAAGATATCTTATAATATCAACATATAAAGCACTGCATCTTACATCAACATAAAATTGTCCTTAAATAGAATATTCAGTAATATTATTTCTTTCATTGGGTTACAACAATATTGGGTAATATTGATCTATTACAATGAATATAAAGATATCTTACAATATCAACATACAAAGCACTGCATCTTCCGTCAGAATAAAATTGTCCTTAAATAGACTATTCAGTAACATTATTTCTTTCATTAGGCTGCAACAATATTGGGTAATATTGATCTATTACAATTAATATAAAGATATCTTACAATATCAACATACAAAGCACAGCATCATCCATCAACATAAAATTGTCCTTAAATAGAATATTCAGTAATATTATTTCTTTCATTAGGCTGCAAAAATATTGGGTAATATTGATCTATTACAATTAATATAAAGATATCTTACAATATCAACATACAAAGCACTGCATCTTCCATCAGCATAAAATTGTCCTTAAATAGACTATTCAGTAACATTATTTCTTTCATTAGGCTGCAACAATATTGGGTAATATTGATCTATTACAATTAATATAAAGATATCTTACAATATCAACATACAAAGCACAGCATCATCCATCAACATAAAATTGTCCTTAAATAGAATATTCAGTAATATTATTTCTTTCATTAGGCTGCAACAATATTGGGTAATATTGACCTATTACAATTAATATAAAGATATCTTACAATATCAACATACAAAGTACAGCATCTTCCATCAACATAAAATTGTCCTAAAATAGAAACGTTTTTAATATTATCATGCTAGTTTGGTGATATATGTTCGAGTGAAACAAATACATGTTGTTTTATAAGACAGACACTTTTCCTGAGGCTCAATTTTCTTAACTATTCACGAATCTGAGGCTGAAATTTTCATAAGATTTTCTTAACTTTCGCAGGATTAAACGGGCTGACACAGGCTACTCTGTATTTTTTGGGCCACCAAAAGTCTCGATCTTTGTACGATAGTTTGCAAAACTGAGCAAATATCAATTTCTGGCATGTAAAGAAGCTGAACTGTGATTTTCTTAGCATTTTCTTGAACTTTAGCCTTGTGATTTTCTTTGGATTTTCTTAAGATTTTGGCCATTTGAGCCTCATGTTCCTATAAACTCTGTCCTTATAAAAAAGAACGTGTAGCATAAGAAAATATACAGTCAAAATTCCTTCTTGTCTAACCATGCTTTCCATAGTTCCTTCTGCCCCACTATCTTTTCTTTGAAACCCTTTCTCATTCCTCCCCACTCTGACTTCTCTATTTTACCACTATATCATTATTTCAAATCTAAGCCCCATCGGTCCAGTTTTGTATAGATATGTCTAGTTCCTTCCAGTTCTGTCCAGTTCTTGCCTCTACATTCTGTTCCTACCCAGCCAGTACAAAGCTTTGATACCATTTCTGGTCAATATCTGCCGTTCCAAATCTTTTCTGAAACTTTCCTATCCTGTCCCAATTCCTCTAAATACCCCAAATTACCCTTTCAAGCCCCATCATATTCGGTCCAATCCCTTACAACTCCTTTTTCTATCCTTTCTATTTCCATCCCTACCCATCCACCACAGTGCACTATAAAGCTCACTGTCTCCTCTCTTTCATGCTCATACAGTATCCAATGTGTAAACTACAAAATGTACTGTCATTTCCTGAATTTTTACATCATTTCAATGGTGAGCTATAGAAAAAGAGAGAACAAACCTCTGATTGATATTTCAAGTCTTTACGGATTTTACCGGTCTGAAAATTCCATACTTCAATGAATCCGTCCGCACTCCCAGTAACTAAATATTGTCCGTCCGGTGAAAATGCAGCACATTCTGGGTGAACTTTTGTTCCAAACTGAAAAAGAAACACAAACACTCATGAAAAAGCCTAAAATAAAATACCAACCTCGTTCTAACTGTAAAATAAAAACCTCGTTCTCACCCTACTATAAAATATTTCAGTAAACTGGTATCGGCATGAAATTTGTCATGTGATGTACCTTCGATTCTGTAATGAGCAGCCAGGAGGTAAAATACAAAAGTGATTGCTTTGACAGTTTCTTGCAACAACAACAACCAAAATAACAACAACAAACCAACCTTGATGACTTTGCTTATCTGTGTAGGATATTTCTCTTCCTCTTGCTCCTTTACAGCGGCTTTGCCTCTAAAGAGATCAATTGCCATACCAGGGGGTAACAATCCTTGATACTGCTGCCATTTTAATGCCTGACCGAGTAGAGCCATCAAACGTGATGGGGGTACAACACTTACTTCGCCAGACAATGCTAAAGTGTAGAAGAGATATAATATCTTATACATTGCTAATTATTACGTTAATTACTTAATTACTTCCTTATTTGTTTACCTACTTCCTTCATTTAGCACTTACATATAAATTTTTATATGTACATATTCAATTTCAAGCATAATTACTTTACCTAAATACATGCATTTTTGTTATAACAAAGAATTAAAATTGACTACATAAACTTACATCATCCATGGCTGCCATAGATGGTAAGGACATTTTGTCAGCGAGTTCCATCTATGACAGCCACTTACTATAATCATATATTACAATTTATCAAGATAAAGGAAAACAACAAACAAAAATCACTAATTTCAACTAATTTCAACCAGGTGTCTCAAAAAGGAGGCTCTTGCACTATAAAACAACTTTAACCAGGTGCTAGCTCAAAAGTTTGAATGTATGTGAGCACCCAATAAATAGATAACAAATTAAAATGCATTAAAATAATAGTGTGCAGAAAAACGAATTAATAAGTCATATTCAGTGAGAGAGAGTAGATGGGAGAGAGTTTGGTTGGTTCAATGTCAACCAATCATCTCAACCAGACTAGGCATCCAATGAGAAACACCCAGCTAGATAAGGCATCCAATGAAAAACACCCAACTAGATTAGGCATCCAATGAAAAACATCCAACTAGATTAGACATCCAATGAAAAACACCCAACTAGATTAGGCATCCAATGAAAAATATTCAACTAGATTAGACATCAAATGAAAACCAACCATTTGGATTATGCATGTAAGGGCAACAAGTCATATGGGTTGAACGCATCCAAAGTCAATATACTTCCTTAACTGTACTTATCCATTGATTATTACATAAATTCTGTTGAAATATCACATAATCATAAGCTTTTGTTGATGAAAAGTCAGGATTAAAATAAGGATTTACTAAACCTTGAGCAATTGAAGTTCTTTGCTTTTCCTTACTGCTTCCATCTGGATAGGCCTTAAATTATGGAATAAAGATTATGTATTCAGTTAAGTGTAAACATAAACAAGGTTGAGAAAAGATTTGCCTAATGAAATTCCTTGAATTTTTCATGATCTGGATCTTGATGGCCCTCCATGATCTACTCTGCTCATGAATATGTTTGTATAAATCAATTAATCATCAGACAATCATCTGATAATCATTGGCTAATCATTCAGCCAATCAATGAATCAAGCAGTCAATTAATAAACAAATTAATGATTCAGTCAATCAATCATTTAAATCTTGTGATCTACAGAATGAAATAAAAAATGATTTAAATATAAAATGTCATACCTCTCTTGGATCAAAATAAGATCTAGCAAGGAGATTTTCAAGACGAAGATATCTGTCAGGCTGATGCTGTTTAAGCATAATCATTGGGTCAGTCTGTCGAAGTAGTGATCTAGCAGCACCAAGTTCTCTAAGCTCAATCAATTCAACAACTATCTAAAATTAATAAATGTATATAATATATAATATGGAATGATATAATATAATGTAATATAATATATTATAATATACTATACTATACTATATGATACTATACTATACTATACTATACTATACTATACTATACTATACTATACTATACTATACTATACTATACTTTACTATACTATAATATAATATACTATAAATATAATACAATATCATATGATATAATACATTATAATACATAAATGTAGACATCTTTCAGACTATATAGTATACTGCAAGGGCAGTTCAAGAGAAAATTTTCACTGAGTCAAATCTGAAGGTTCATGGAATGCTTGTTGGCCACACCTTTGCAGTTAACTCACTAAATGCTACCATATTGACATAAAGCCAATATATAAGTCTTGTCTTTCTCCTTCATATCTCCTACTTCTTTCCACATTCAGTCATAGATTTTGTGTGTTTGGCTTTTCTACTTGAAATGTCATCCAACCTTCAATCATATCAGTGGATCCAAACAGTGTGTGTGTGTGTGTGTGTGTGTGTGTGTGTGTGTGTGTGTGTGTGTGTGTGTGTGTGTGTGTGTGTGTGTGTGTGTGTGTGTATGTGTGTGTGTGTGTGTATGTGTGTGTGTGTGTGTCTGTGTGTGTGTGTGTGTCTGTGTGTGTGTCTGTCTGTGTGTGTGTCTGTGTGTGTGTGTTAGTGAGTGTGCTAGTGAGTGTGTATTAGTGAGTATCTAAGTTAGACTGAAGGGTTTCTTCATAAATCTGATTATGGCAGGGGCATCAGGTCACAATACAACAGATACTTGATACAAATGAATTGAATTATATCATCACCTGTTCATAAAGATCAATAAGAGTTTTTTCAGGTAATTTCAATGATTGTATAGCCTGTAGTACAACATCCCAATGTCCATTGCTTATATCTGATACAAAACTCTCCACACTGTCAACAGTATTTAGGGTCACACCAGTTTCTTCCTAAAAGCAAATGAAATAAAGATAAAATGAATTAATATAGTATAACTGGAAATAAGTATGAAAAAGCGAAACCAAAGCAATACATCTGCAAGCCTCCAGTTGAAGATAATGTGACAGAGGCATTAACAATGGACATAGCAACTAAGTACATTCTGCATACATTGTCATGGTAACATCCTAGTGGAGTACATTATCATCAATTCACTGCAAAAAGCAAAGGTAAATTTAAACAAATGCCTCTACTTCCATTGAATTGAATATAGATTGGTAATCAAAAGTATTATGAACCTGCAAAGTTGTAAATGTTCTGATGAGGCTGTTTTCTTTGAGATATTGCTGAATAAGTCGAATGACACTAAAAAGAAATTTGGAGATATGAAAAATAACCAGGAAAATAAAATTAGTCAATGGGAATTTGATAATACACTACAAAAACATCCTGTGCTAGTGTGTCCATATGTGTGTGTGTGTGTGTGTGTGTGTGTGTGTGTGTGTGTGTGTGTGTGTGTGTGTGTGTGTGTGTGTGTGTGTGTGTGTGTGTGTATGTGTGTGTGTGTGTGTTATTGTATTTCCAATTTGCTCCTTGTATTTCCTCTGTATGTATGATTGTGTGTACACAATTGTGTATATGTGTGTTAAGATCTGGTCAATAAGGAAAAACAAACAGACATAGTTATGCTCACTGCTAATGTTATTTAACTGTCTTTTCTTACAACAAAGCCTGTTTCAATGACACTACATTTTGATTTTATTTTAACTTGATCAGGGCTAATACACTTGTGCTATTTCAACACCAAATACCATAATGCTTTTCCAAATTAACTGTGGCATTATTATCAAAATGTCATAATCACAATAAATATTGATTTTAAAACCCGAAGTTGACTTGAAACAACCTCACATGATATACTATGGCTCATATATTCAATGATAATATATATTCATATATATATATATATATATATATATATATATATATATATATATATATATATATATATATATATATATATATATATATATATATATATATATATATATATATATATATATATATATATATATATATATATATATATATATATATATATATATATATATATATATATATATATATTTATATATAGATATATATACTTATCTACTTATTCATATATACCATCATATAATACAGGCTAAATTGATTCATTCTCTGTCACATTCAGAATAAATTAGATTCAAACATACAAGCAAGCCTGGGAGATTTGACAGATCTACCATGTAAAACAAATATACTGTATTTGCCATTGACTAGATAACAACTAGTCCCCAAGCCCCCATGGTACCAGGTTCGATTGTTTGTCTGATCTGCATAGGTTCACAGCTGTGCAGGATTACACTTTGTAATCTTTACAAACCACGAGTCATGAAAGACAGTAGTATGCCATAAAAGACCTTACAATTTATGCAGCTTACAAAAACTAATCACATAAAATGAATACAATTCTCTGATATCTAGTTGTGGTATTCAGTTAGACGTAATTCTATTCTGGCAGAAATCTACACCTTTCTTTAACTGTAAAATGCTCACACTCATAGAGTCATTTCAATATCAACAAAACACGAGGCACTGAAGATATCAAGATCTTTCTACGTGCAATATTTACTACTTATTTTATTATCTAAATATCAGATTATACTTTGCATCTTCCTAGAAATTCTGCAAAGAAAACAATAGATGACTTACTCTGCGGACTCGATCTCTAGCGCCATTTTGGGAATTGAAAATGTGTTCTAAGTTGGCCTCGTTTGCATTTATTGATCATTGTGTCGATCGACAAAAGGAGGGCTCTGAGGGCATCAGCCCCCTTCTACTTCTCAAAAAACGCCTGAGCCCCCTTACAATTTTTCTCACTAATGAATATTTAGAGAGACAAATAGAACATAAGGAATATAAGAGCTACGAAACAGAAAGAGAGCAAGAATGAAAGAGAGCAGGAAAAGATTTCAGATGGATGAAAATTAGGAGATCAATACAGCGAGAATAAAGACTGGATACAGACACTAGACTAAACCTTATAAAAAATTTCATTGCGAGGAACGAATGGCTACAAAGAACGATCGATATTCCGAAGCATTTTGGAATAGTGAGGTAGTGCCACTCGACGTGGGATAGTGCCAGAAAAATTTATGACAGAGGCATATCCCCTCATGGCCTTCCTTTGAAATGCCCCCCCCCCCTAGTACTCAATTAGGTACTGAGAAAATGGTCCGGTTCGTTTCTTTTCGAATCTAGGACAACGCTCTTTCTTAATTTAAAGATAAGACAATCTAGAAAGAGAATGAAATCATTAATTTGCATGTGTGACACTTAAATACTTTGACTGCTTTGCTTCAAAATGATTTGTTTTTAAGATTCTTGGCAAAGACATACATTCAGCTTTGATATTCTTGGGGGGCAAAGAGGGGCAAATTCTTCAAGCTTGGGCAATGTTTCCGTACCCCCTAGCTTTGTATCTTATTCTAAAACAGTTTTCCCATTCATATCAACTGAGAATTATATGTCTATTAATCATCCTTGCTATGGATGCTACAATAAATTATACACATATCTGTGATAGGAGAGATCTTTAGGGAAAAGACGTTTGCTTACAACAAGCATCCTGATTGGTGGAGATACCTCATCGCAGGCTCATTTTTAAGCACTAGGTTCAGTATATGGGTTTCCACTGTAGAATAGGGCATTTTTTAACATACAAACTGGGGGGGGGGCAAATGCCCCGAGTGCTCAACTTTACCCCTCGAGTGGAGAGGTTTTTGACCCAAGAAAAATATTCCTTTTAATGTAGGTTCTCAACTATGTTGTCAAACAACTACTGCTGTCATCATGTAAGTTGTTGTATCAATTACAAAACTAGAGATTTCATCTCCAACCTCTTTACATCAAAACTTGACATTTATGAGCATTGTTTCAATATATCACATGTATCGGGCTTATTTCAAATTGGCTTTTTCTCCTAGTAGCTCGTCCCATTTTGAGAGTTCCCCCCCCCCCCCCAGTAAAAATATGTTAAAAAAGGCTATGCTTTAGAAGGCAGTGCGACATTAATAGAAAAGTGTTGGTGAGATCCAAGTGAAACAAGTTGCGGTAAAGTGAGAGCCACTGGTAAATTAGATAAAACGCCAAAAATGATCAGCAATGGTGAAGGATCTGCTAGAGCAAACTTTCAAAAGTCATAACACATGTTTTCATTCCTAACGAAATCGTCAATAATCTCAAGGAGAGACATGAAATCTGCTCGTCAAATTATTGAATCATACTTTCTTCATATTTGAAGGAAACCAAGTTGTGTATTGTTCGGTAGACATTCTCTCTAAGTATGTGTATCAGCTTTAATCAAAAATTGAAAAGAGCGCATTTATATATAAGAGCGCATATATCCAATTCCTTTGGGAGGGGATTTCTCACCCTCATATCCCCATGAAACCTTTGCCCTGTCTTCATGATCAGCGGTTGAATAAATGTAAACATTTCGAATGTTATATGTATTCGAATCGATATGATTTAGCCACTTACTGATATACCAACCCCTTTTGAATACTTGTATGGCCTCTTTGTCATGTTCTGCATTGTGTATCTCTGAGAGTGATCTCAAATGCTTATGTTTAAGACACCTTGAATAGGTATTTTTCTGGCATAAACGGCGACTTTATTGAACAGAGAGCAATTAGTTAAGAATTCCATACTGATAAAATCATCTCATAATTTGAAAGAGGTGATTCTTTACAAATGGATCCTACCTAATGGATTTAAAGAAATCGGGAGACTCAAACGCAAATCTCTAACCATTACATACAATGAAAGATATTATAGGGGATAGGGCCATTGAACTTGAAGCATGTGATCATGTTGTTTGAAATCAATGAAAACAAATTCGCTTGTTGTATCTTGCTGGTTGTTTGTTGTCAGTGATGTGGAGGAGGCATCCACATAGACCATCGTGTTTTTCCTGTTTGCTGCTCGCTGTAGTTTGGAATACAGTTATCAATTTCTGCCTTGCCCAGACGGATAAACAAGGGCTGACAAGCAGAGGAAGGGGATTTCTAATCTCCTTTAAGCCACTGTCAAATTTTCAGCATCATGTTGCCTGGACTATCTTCCCGCATCTAAATATGGCTGAACAGTTGTGTAGTGGCAAATTTCTGACAAGGGGGCTCAATACAGAATTCTCTATTTGATAAATTTTGAGACACGGCCCCTTAGAAATATGCAAATGCAGTCACAAGTGCATTTATCGATTTTCAACTGATTTTGTAATGTATTGTTCTATATTCACAACTTGAATCTATGTCCTTTGCAACAAGTGAAAGCGGGAAAATCAAGGGAGTATTGCAAGGCACTTGAAACTCGAAGGGGGACTGAGCCCCCAAAGAGCTCTTGAAAAATTAACAAGGGGATGCCAACACTATAACCCTGTTAATGAAAGTAAGACTATCATTGACGTCACGAGCTCTACTTCCTTCTCGTAAAACACCGTCTATCTACCGCTGGATGCACTTTTGTTTAGTCGTCCGTTCACAATCGTTTTTACCATATAGTCGAGATATGATTTCTACCAGGCCCTTTTTGTTGTTATTCAGTGATATGATTGCAATTGAAACACCATTGAGCCAAACATATCCCAGTGTACCAAACAGGGTGTGCCAAGTGAACCAGATGGATTTCCCCGATTTTCAAATATATTTTCCTGACAATACCCTGGCAATTTAAGCATTTTCTGTTTCATGTTGTGGAGCATTTGATCCCTCTAGTTTTGCAAATCTGAATATATTTGTTGTAGGCGTCTTGTATAGAAAGCCATGAATTATGTAGGCAAACAGATACAATGCAAGTCACGTGATTATAACAGAATGGATCAAAGGACCCTGAAAGGCTTTCTCAAAACCTTCGCATGTTGTTCAGAATTCCATCAAGCTTCTTTTACAATGGGAACATTGTGCTGACTTCCCTGACACTTCCCTGTCATGATGTGATGGTAAAGAGGCAACAACCAATGGTGGCTCATGGCCCCCTCTTAACATGATTATAACAGGGTGCTGAAATGACAAACTGGGAAATTTTTTCCAAAAATTATAGTGCGCTTCATTGTTGTCTCAGTTGAAAAAAACTGCAAATCGAGTAAGAGTTATCAAAGGGGGAGGCAGGGGGGCCAAAATTAATAATCAATATGCGTAGTTAGTGTATTTTTAAGTGCAGAGAAAGTCGCAAAGACAACAAACTCTGGTAAAAACACTCCATTCAACATTCAATAAACAAATTGATAATAAAGTATAATATACACTATAATACATTATAATTTATTATTCTATGAAATCCTTTTTCCCGTCCTATACTACTATCCCCCATATTGCCATCAAACTTGAATGAATTACTAACAGCCGAGGGGGCAATGGATGAGATGTGATCGCTGGATGAGATTTATTGACGTCATGAAAGTAGGCACAAAGCCAGCTCCGAGAAGACAGGGGGAATCCAGTCAAGGGTGCCATACTTGAAAGATTAATAAGGGGTGCTTCGTTCAAGTGTCCGATTGTATGACGTTAATAAGCATAGCTGTTTAGACAAAATATTGCTTTATCTTAAGTCATTGAATGACGAAGGAGGGCCTGCATTTTAATGTTGAGAGGGCAGTATCCTCTGCCCCGTGCCCCTCAGCTTGGAGAAGAGTTAACCTGGAGATGAAACTTGATTATTTAACGAAAGCCCTTATTTTCCCTACAAATGCCATGCATCCACAGTAATTCTTATCACATGGTACGTTCAGGCCGTCGTCTAGCCCGAAAATCATTCAATATAGACAACGGACAAATTCAAACGTAGGCAACCATTAAAATCACCGATTGACTTAGAAACATGGGGATATTTGAGGGTACATGGTCCCCAAATTCTACAAGACTGAGAAAGTACCCCAAACGTCTTTCAATGGATCTCTTGCTAGAAACGATAACCAATCATCAAGAAATCACGCGAGAAACATCCCAGCTTATTGCATAAAGACAATGCCTTAGAAATACAAATTATCGGGGGATTCCTTTGTCAAAATCATACTTTGATAAAGAGGCTTTGGCATTAAATTGGCCAATGCAAAGGTAACATTTGAAATGTACCCTTCATGGTAGAAATGGCACTCTTACATTACGTCATTGGATTCTCAATTCCAAATTGCAGGTTACGACCCCATCTACACGTTCAATCAGAGTCAGTCGCAAAGGGCCTAATTGCGTTATTAGTCTAATTACTCTAACAAAGCTACCATCTACACGATAAAAGCCATGGATCCACACGGTCTAAGCGATCAGATGTTCACATGATGATACACCGTCGAAGTCTCCTTCGTACCTATGATAAACAAATGTTTAGATAAAAGAAAATAACAAATAACTGAAGAACCTAACTGAACAGAAAACAATGACAAAGTTTATTTAATAACATATAGAAAACGTTGCACTATAAATGAAGATAATATGAATGCGGACAAAAAATATTTAATACTGATTGAAGTAATAACAAACCAATAAAAGATATATATATAAAGTTATCAGGTATAAAATCTCCTATGCTTCTACAACCATCCAAACAAATTGAAGAGCATAAGATTTTCAAGGATCTCTCTTGATCTTGCCTCTCTATGATAAGTATCGGTCGTTTCTAATGCTTATGGACTTAACTACACATGCTATTAACCTCTCTTTGGTATAAATTTTAATAAACTTATAGATATTATCCAATAGATCTCTGTTCTAAACTACATCACAGATGAGGTATTGATAATGAGGCTTTCAAACAATCATCAAATGTCCAAATGAGGCTGAAACAAATGTGCATTTTAAAGCGGTGCAAATGAAACTATAACACACCCTATTCCAACGATCACCAAGCCGTGATCTCAATGATGATCGTGATGATCTCAGTGTTGATCGTGATGATCTCAGAGTTGATCGTGATGATCTCAGAGTTGATCGTGATGATCTCTGCTGAAGATCAACCTGAGAAAAAACCACATACATACATAGTCAACAAACCCAATATTCAAGCATCGCAAAAACAGATCTAGAAAACCAGGGCAGATTTCTCCTCGTATGGTTGAATTTCATTCATAGCTAGGCCACATCTACTTTTCGAAGGTACTGTTACATAAATAATCAAAGGAACTCCGATTCCACCGCAAAAAAGTTTACAAATACTTTTGATTTCACTTCTATCAAAATAGATGCTACACCGGTGCAGCTTCACTCGTCATTGTCCCACCTCTGGTGGAATAGTCGAAGCCACTCCCTTCCATTGCTGCTCCACTACATAACAACCCTGCTGTCTCGCACCCCGCCCCCCCTTTGACAGAATGTTTGGAAAGTTCTTGGCGATGAAGGGTTAAAGACAGATGTGAATAAGGAAGGATATAGCATATAGCCAGTTGCAGTACAAAGCAATTACAGTGGACAACAGTATGCATTGGCTGACGTCATAATAAAAATATACCAGCCTCTGTAACATACTGAGAACAGATATCATTGCAAAGATGTCGCCTCTACTAGCATCATCCCTTGCAAGGGTGACTGCCAAACCATAAATGATTCTTGACTGTTAAAATTAAATGCCACAAGACAGTCTATCATCTGCATATGCATTAACGAACATCTCTTGAAACCATGTTCGAATCCATCTGAGGTGACGTCATTACAACAACTGACCATTGAATAAAGGTCATATAACTCTATGGAAGAAATTTGATGTAACAATCCAAAACTACTGGGAACAATAATAAAGGATGAAAAAGACAAAAACTTACAGTTGACGAAGGACGAGTACTTGTGTGTGTAAGATCCTGTAAGAGGAAAACGATGAAAACATTCAAAAGTGAAACATGATGTTTAAACAAATAATTACTTGATAAATTTAATAAACAGCTGAATATTGTTTACAATAAAGTTAATGATCATGCTGAGAATATTAATGACGAAACCATATAGGGGAATACACGTTTCTTCTTTGATTAAAGGAACCTAGCACAACAAGGTGCACAATTGGCGGTTGTGAACTTGGAGGGGAACACCCCAAACATACGTTTGGATGCACAACTCTTGAACCACGGAAGACACAGCTGCGAAGTATGCCTCAAACGAAAGACCTTATTGAATACTCACTACCCCCAAGGGTTTCATTGAGATTGGGCGTGGCAACCATGTCACAGTGACGTCATCAAGTGCCAACTAGTGATGATAACGACGACAACGACGACAAAGGCGATGATGATGATGATGATGATGACAAGTCTGTCTTCTTTATCATTAATCATATATACTATAAATGACGGGTTGACCAGAAAGCTAAGAGTAGACCAAATAACTCCACGTATCGAAATGACTTAATGACGTCATCAAGGAAACAGCACATCTGGCAAAGACTCAAACAAACTTACTGTAGGCACTTGGAAAGTGGGTCTTTCTGCGGATGGAGAAGAACTAGAAGTTGGAGGAGCCTGACAAAGAAACGAAGAAAACTATTGCAAAATGAAAGATTAGATGAAATAAATCATTAAATATTCATCAATCTTATTGGTCAAACAATTATATTTCTGAACGGTGTAAATAATGAACCAGCAGTGATGTCATATTACGAGAAATGGAGTACGAATAGGGCAAACTGTCAAGGTTACAAAAGGGGCACAATTGCCCCAGGCAACGAAGCTGAGGAGATCCCAAAATTATGAAATATCCCATTGGTGATTGTAACAATTTTAAAATGTAATATTGAAATCACAGGTGCCCTAATTGATTTATTTGCCATGGGCCACACATTTGCTCATCAGCAACTTCTCCAAAGTTCTCCACAGCTGCTCATGATCATGTGATGAAACTGTAGAAGATACCACTAGACAATGTCATCTCAACTTACTGGATATTGGGAGGGTGTTCTGACTTCATGGGATGGAGTTCCAGATGATGGTGAATGAGGCGGCTATAAGAGAAAATAGCAAAGTATTGCATAACAAAAATACGTCATAACGAGTAACACTGATTACTCATCGATTCATTTGAATGCATAGTGTATTAACAAAGCCTCGTGATGATGGCGAGACAATGTAATCCAGTGGGCTTAGCCGATATCATCATACAACAACAACAGCAATAGTTACTTGATAGAATCATGCAATTGAGTTAGAACTCAACATACTGTTGGATGATCGGCAGTATTATCGACAGCTGTCTTGGGGGATGTCATGCGAAGAGAGGTGGACATCTATAATGAAATATGACAAATTTACATAGTAATCAATTATATTATTTATATTAAAAAGGATTATTAGCTGGCGTAAATGAGAAATGATCATCTACCATGCCACTTGTTATTGAAAACTCTCAGATAATTCAACTTCATTAAAAACTGAGTGATGCAGTGAAGAATGCAAAAAAATTGTAAAATGGAGCTGTGATGGTATCCATGGTGTGAGCAGTCCTTCTTATCAACAGGTCCAATGAACACCTCAATGGAACTGCGGTGGCACCCATGCACCAATAGCCAAGAGGGACTCACTGTCAGCCAATGACTTACCTTTGAACGTGGAGTTGAAAGCAAGACCAGTTAGCTATGTGGTAGAGAACTTCAATATCACAAAGTTCAAGTTCGACCCCTACTTGGTTTATTCACTTTGTCTTGCTATCACCTAACAAATAAAAAAGTGTGATAGCTTACTGTTGACGGTGGGAGAGAGCAGTGGCGATGGTCAGATTCTTTAGAACTTGAAGGAGACTCCTACAATAGCAACATATGACAATATAAGCATACAATCATTAATAAATTTGCATAACAACAAGTTGCTACGATAGAGTAATACAAAATGTAGCAAAAGCAAAAATTTAATTCCATGAAATGTGTGCATTATATCCAATTCTTCAATCATTCTACAGCGACAGATAGGAAACACTTGGTATGTTATTCATGAATGCCAGAACTTACTGTTAATGGTGGAAGATCAACGGTGGAAGGAGATGTTGAAGGTGAGTGTGGCTTCTTCTATTAAAGAGAAAAGAAACAATGTAGGCTAAAAATACAAAATAAAAGAAATTACAAAATAGAATTCAGTATCACAAAGTTAGATGAAATTGACCGAAGTGAGAAGTTCCTTCCTTTAATATAATCACTTACTGTTGATGGTGGAGGAGCGCGGCGAAAAAGTCGTTTAATAAGCGAGGGAGGTTTCTACGAAAGATGAAAGAGATAAAACATACACAAATGATATAAGAAGCACGAAATCACAACTGAATTAATTAGAAAAATCGAATCACTGCATACTCCCCATTGCCGAATAAACGGGTGTGGCTACTTACATTTTTCTTAAAAACTTTCCCACCCTACAAACTTATTAGACTTTCACTTATTATCCTTGTCACTGTCAAATGTTCTTTTCTACAAGGCACCTTTATTATTATCTATCTACAAAAGATACAAATGTATGCTTTGAGGGTATTCAAAAGTGCACTGAAACTGTATTGTTGAAGTACCTTTGGCTAATTGAGCAGCAATCTGCTCTCTAGAAAAAATCTCCCAAACCCCATAAAGACTCTCTATTTAATACGTGTACAGAGAATAAAGTCATTTTCCTGTTTAGTGAGAGACCTTCCTGAAGATTTGGCATTAAGGAGTATAAGACAATAGTTGCGGCGTCAATTACCAAAGGGTAGGGGGGCAGGAACCAAGAGTCAGAGAAATTTTACGAGCCCAGCTCATTTCCAGTCACACCTTTTCTAAACCCTAATTAGTTTAGCATGTATTTAGAGAACATTTGAGCATGAATATTTTACTAAAAAATGCAAATAAAGTCTGGACTAACCTAGATGTTTAAGTCAGTTCTGGCAACTGATTGATTAATTCACATATATATTATAAATATCAAAAGGAAATTCTTAAAGATCACAGTATGCTATGCGAATTTTGGTCACGCCTTGCGCGAATTGTCTATTAACCATGTCCTGAGATCCTGCAAAATTGTGGACATCACCTGTTCCTCAACGTTAAACGCTCGTTCTGTTATATCATGACACATTACCAACGTTTATCATAAGGAATAGTGGTCAACAGGCATGAAAGGTGCTCCAGAGTTTCAAAATTATCCATAGTTGACCACACTGTTGAATTTCCTAGACCATATTCTCGTTTTTCGGGACAACACAATGTTGCTAAAACCAATCTAAATTAGGCTCCAACAGCTGCTTCTTGTTTTGTGATCGTTTCATCATCACTGCTGTCATTGTGTCAAATTTCACAAAGAGTCTCATGCAACCATAACTTCAATCAACTCACCACTTTTTTGCTATCAATCATCAGCATCACGCCACAATGCACTATCTATAAGGATAAATAATCTCTAAAACCTCTTTAATGCGCAGTTATGATAGCAATTAGAGCCTAGGCTACTTTTTCCCGCCCTTTTCTCACACCAAATCACGCAATCAAGGCAAATCTTTAACAGTTGCGAGTCTGCTTTTGAGATGAGCAGTTGGTGAGAAAACGCGTTGAAAAAAGTGCAATATAAATGACTACTTTTTGTGAAACGTACAAGGCAAATTAATTGCATTCAACTTGAAGATGGTAAATGGCATCAATTGACAAGAATTACGAGTTAACTTCTATCGAAAAAGTGCATTTGCGGTCGGTAACTCCAACTAGACATTGAGCGGGAAAGTGAAAACATGGAGCTTATCAAGAAACACAAGCATTAACAATTCCAATGACAAATTGAATAAACCCGGACAAATTATGGGGTGTACTTATTGACTTTTAGCAGATGACTTAGAGAAAGGGATATTAACATTTGGGGATAATGGAATTACTTGTTTATGGAAGAAATTTGCTACAGTGAATTCTAAGTAACGGAGCGTTATGTGTGGACAATTTTGCGTTTGTTGTATTACGGACTTTCTATAGCTCAAAAACATGTATACCTATTGCGAATGAGGACAATTTTATTGCCGAAATGAATGATATATTGCTTTTTGCATATTTGGAGAAAATTGATATTGCCAAATTTATTTGCATTGTATTCAATATGGATTTATTATTGCTGTTTAATCATATTGGATATATTCAAATATACAAAGCATATAAAGGAGATGTAAGTTTTGACTTGATGTTGTTTTCTTGCATAACCTGTAGACCAAGGTCGTAGAGTAGTAAAGTGATGACGTCACACAGATGCATCTGCTGTAAGAACTTGCACATTTTGATAATATTGACTCATTGACTTGGTTCATAGCATTAAGAACCAGGCTGGAAATATAAGTAGCTAAAATAAACTAACCTGGCAATGAACTGCCAAAATCTCCATTGAAATGTATAAAAAACAAGTCATTTCAGACTACTTTACAATGCTTCATTTGAAAAGGGGGTCAAAAATGATCTATTATCCAAATATGGTCATCTGTGACGTCACACTTCACTATTCTAATTGCCAATAGTTGAAAAGTGGGTACTTCCCCCTGAGTACCCCCACCACTAGAACCATTTCTACATCCTTACTATACATCTTCCTATTGTCTCTTTTCACCCTTAACAACCACCACATTCCAAACACAAACTCTCTTCATACATTACATCAAAAATCAAACTTAAATCTTATTGATTTAAAGCTGTAAAACACTTCCTAACTACTAAATAACTGTTCTCATTTGAAAACTAGGAAATCTCAAAGCAACTCTGTCTAAATCCATAATCTCCCTTTTTGAGATCTAATTTGACACAGGCAAAATCCCTAGATTCATATGTATATTGCAGAAAAACAACCTGTTGCATGTAAAATGTTGGTTGTTTGATGTAAAAATATTTTAATCTATTGAAAAAGTCAGGTATTGTCTTGGGAAATTGATAAATATAGTCATTAAGAATATTGTCTAACTTATACACATTGATAAAATAGCCCTTCATACTTTGTTGATAGATCACATGATTGTTGGATATAAATATTGCCAAACTCAAAAACCAAAATCACCTTATAATTCTTGTCCTGTTATAATTTGCACTTTTTCAATAATCCCCTTACTTAAAATTAAACAACACATGAAATCCAAACAATTGAATGCAAAAGTTGTTATTTTCTAATAAACCATTTAAATGTTTCACAAACATAATATCAAACTGTATTTCTCTTCTCTGAAATATTTGAATTGCAATGTTAATAAAATTATCAAATTGCTAATTATCACATATATAATATACCATTTGCATTTAAATTGTTAAAAATGGTAATTTATGAATTAGTAAATAACAAATAATTAATTAGTAAATCATCTTACCTTCTTTTCCAAGTTGTGACTCATGTCAGTAGTGCATCTTCTTATCTTCAATGTCTTGATCTTTAAATCTCCCTTCCTTTGCCTTTCTTCCATCATCTCCACCATCCCCTCCCACCATTCAATCTTAATGTCCAGATACCATAACTCTAACCTTTCGCATGACATCCCCCAATCGCATGCATTCAAAAAACTCTCCTTTGTCTTCATTTGACATTTCCATATGCTCAACAGGTCCAATTCCCGATCATTCGAACACGGTCCATTCAACTCATCATCCATCAACACGCATTCCTCTATGACCACTCCACAATACTCATTTTGCTCTCCTCCTTTGAACTTCTCTCGAATGGCATTCACAGTTGTCTTAATTGTGTTCATTCCGTGTAACTCGATGCCATGACGACCAATGCGAAAACGCTCCTTCACAGTCACTACGTCCAATTGTTCAATCTCATTCACATTGATCTGCTCAAACTGAACATTTGCGAATGCCATTCGAATATCTTTCTCCTTCCATCCGCAACTTTCCAAGTGTCTACAAATCAGACACAGATTGTGTGTTGTTACTTCATCTGACTCAAACCCATCACAATGGCATTTTCTAATAATTGACTTAATAAACTCCTTATCATTAAAATTCTTATTTAAAAAAAAAGTAATAATTTCAAATGATCTACTTAATTTAGTATCATCATCCAACCCACACTCATTTAACAATTCAATTACATCATCTAATAATTGTTTCTCATTTGCTACTTGTTCCAATCCTACAACATTCTTTAACAATTCCTTTATTATTCCTTCATATGAAAATCCTGACAATAAACGACATGCAAATGAGACAACTTCAATAAACCCTTTTTTCAAATTGTCCTTTATAATTTCCAATAAATTCTTCATGTCTTTTTTACATATGTAAAGGGCTGAGAGAAATTCCATCAGTGATAAATGTTTAAATTGATACTTATCTGTAATATTGTCTGACACATCAACAAATAGACTTTCAACAAAGTCCTTGTCCTTTCCAACTTCACCAAGCAGTAATTCAATACTTCCTTCAAAAATTATTTTGTTCTTTGTTAGTAAATTGTGGCAAACTTCACTCAGTGTTGATAATGTTTGTGAGAAGTCACTGAAAACTTCTGAAGCCATCTTTCTACTTGAACCATCTTTGTCAGCATGTTGTTTCAGCAATAGATAAACAGTCCAACAATATAATTCAGTGCTGTTCAAAACAGCTTCTCCTTTGCTTAAAATGGCCACACAGCAAAGCGTATTCAGAAACTGTGGCACATACATGATGGGGAGAAAACCTTTTGATGACCTTCTTGCAGTATTTATTCTTTCTTTGTGATCTTCACGGGATGAGAATTTGTCAACATATTCATCAATTTGATCCTCACTTAGTCCATTAATTTCCACTTTAGACAAGCAACCCATGTTATCATGACCAGTTACTTTGTCTTCGATGTGGGGTCTCCCAGTTAGTATAACTTTAGACATAGGATAAATCTTACGGCTCAGAAGTTGCCCAATGATTGAATCTTTTTCAGTTATGTCATAGAGTTCATCAAGGCCATCTACTATAAACAAGACCCCTTCTCCATTTCCCAAATTGTAATCAACTTTACTTTTAATAAATTTACCAAGGATTTCATGCTTCTTCAGCTCAGCCCCTTCATGGTCCTTGAAGTAATTCAAGTCTCTACATTCAAACATGACACACATGTTAAAGTTTTGATAAATGTCACCATTTGCCCACCCATAAGTCAACTGTTTGGCAAGAACAGATTTTCCCATCCCCGCAATTCCTCGAATAAAAGTTACACGGCATTTCTCATCAATCAAGTTAGATATATCAATAGCATCACCTGCGGCAGCTTTAAGATTATCCAAATGCCGTTTCGCTTCATCTCTGAAATCACTTTTGGATGCTGAGCAACAACCTATCTTTAAATTTACGGCAAAGTCAGAGATATCTACTTCTTTCAGCACTATTCTGTTGTTTTCGTCGACCCTGTGAATTTTATGTGTCTTATGAAGTTCTTTGTAAGTCTCTTTTAGTTTATCTACAAGAAAAATAGAGCTTAGATAATATTTCAGCGTATAAGAAGTGAATTAATAGAGTGTTTGAAAGCGATAGAAAAGGAGAGGCAATAGAGGGAAAGGAAAATAATTCATTATGGAAGTTTCTTTGACTCTTTCTGCTCATGGAAATTGGGCAAGTAACGCTGGGACAAACAATAGAACATTCAGCGTATTAAAGTTAAGAAAGATACACGTTTTTGTTTATAAACCATCAGATTTCTCACTACCAGCCCGGCAATGCTTAGCAAAGTTGACAAAATCGCCCGAAAATCGCTAAACTATTTCTTATTTGTAACACACAGTTTCTTTAGGCAAAAGACCCCTAAGATCCCTTACTTTTTTATCTTTAGTTTGTTTTACAACTAAAGGCTGTAAATTCTGCGGAGTTTAGGTCAGTCCTCCGAGTCATTCATGTCATCCATTTTGGAGCCTAGTCAAAGAAGGCGGAGCCTTTAAAATCAGTGCATTCGATAATTGCTTTCCTCAAAAACAGTTCTAAGGTTTTTCTGAAGTTTTGCATGAAGCTGCGTATTGTATGTTTAAAATTTTCCATTCACCCATCAGACTGTTTAGCAATTATTAACACTTTCCATACTTTGAGGGGCCATTGTTTAAATCTTTGATTGTCTGTAAAATACGTGTACCTCGACAGAAAAAGGTTTGTTAACTCGATGAATTACTTTATCATATTAATTTAACAAAAATGTTTATATGATGACGATGATGCTGTTGCTGATGATGGTGGTGGGTTGAAAAAGTAAAACTTTGATTAAATCTTTATATGATAGTGATAAATGCACTCAATGTTAATCACACAAAATGATGGAGTTTTCATGAGCAAAGTTTTTCTGTGATGTAATCAAGCAAAACAATTGTTTCAAATGGAATAAGTCATCTGTTTATCATAAACAAAACATTTTATGATTATTTGATTAAGAACAGGTTACACATGCAAGCAACCTTAAATTAAAAGCCATATGAATGTACCATCCGTGATAATAAAATCAAGTTGGTATTTCCAAATATCTCATTTCACGAGTTAACGATACCCCAGAAATGAAAGAACATTTACACTCTTCTTGTATTAGAACACAGTCGATAAAAATATGAGGTGTGATTTGCCAACAAAATATGAACACTGCTAGAACATGCTAAGCCTCAGATGAGAATATTCACAAGCACTCAACTATCCACATTCGTTTGGTAAACAAGTTCTGACGAGGTTGGTAATAAACACCAACATTCGTTGATTTAGTTTCAAAAGTAGCTCAACTGAATGTCTCAGAAACTAAATATACTCGATGTAGTTTCTCACATAATATCACATTCTCATATATGATAAAAAATCCCCCTAAAAAGATAAAAATGATTTTAAGAACATATGAGACCAGAATCATAAAACAAATAAGAAGATCAAATCGCGGTCAAAATTATCTGGTTCCTATAAAAAAGAGTTTAATACTCAAAGACGGTTCCGTACAGAAGTTAAATTGGGTTTAATATCCAGCACGAGAGAAAAAGGCTTACAAAGATTTCAAGTGTTCAATATCACATATTATATCTCTTGGTCCACCTTTATTGAATATTTTCCATTTAATTATTGAAACATTTACTTAATTCTATTCTCTCTTAACCAATACTGGTTCCGCTATCCTTCTCTACTGCACATGAGTTTGAGAGTCAAAAGGACCCGCTCTCCTGTGCACGGGGTCATAATCACTATTTCTTTAGTTCCTATAACTTATTTTTGTAAATGTGATTTCGTGTTTCTTCTTTTAAATCAACTGATTCAAATTATCAATGATCAATAACCATCACGTTGCTATATTGTGATTTTCCACATGAAAGACATCTCTCGATAGGCTCCGATCAGCTGCGAAAAGAGCATCTAAACTTGATAATCATGCAGAATTTTATGTTAACATTAATTCATATAACAAATCCATTTATATTCAAATTATTCAATTTACAATGAACAACGACGAGGCCTCAACAAAATAATGTAAGTGATACTACGCAATTGTGAATTAAATATAAGACCTCCACGATTGAAAACAAAGAATGGGTAAAACTGGTTTGCATACAGGGGGGCCACGGTTTGGAATTCCTTATGTAGCGATTGTAAGATAGCAAATAGTTTCTAGTCATTTAAGACGCAACTAAAATCCATGCTTGCTGAGTAGTAAAATCTTTTCCGTTTTTTCAAAATCTCTCTTTAACTCTAATTTCATTCTCATTTTCCATTGTAATTAACTTTTGAACTTAGTATGTAAGTAGTTATTTTAAATTGTACTTATTAGTTTTATAGCATGGCTCCCTGGAAACCAGATCTCTGTATATGAGGGGCCACCATGTATAAATAATTAAAAATGAAGTGAAATGAAATGACATGAAAGTGATATTATGCAAGTCCCAGAATGAGCTGTATGGAACATTCGTTTGAAAAGATGGCAGTGGATATCAAATCTAATGGTGATAATTCGACAATAAGAGAGATTCTAGTCTAAGGATGGAAGACAAGATTCCCATTCTAGAGAGCCACATCGCCATCATTGGACAGAAGCAATTGATGAGGTAGAGTATTACAAGCATAGACTATATCCACACATTAATGGAAGTGATTTTACATTCGGATGAATTGGCCAAAGAGACTGATGACTTATGCCTTCCTTAAGTACAAGGTGAATTTGATTTTTTGATGATCTAGATAGCTTTGATAAACTGTATTGGAAAGTCGGTGATAAAGGGGTTGATGGCCTTATATTGTTCTTAGGTTGTTCATGATTTGCCTATCAGATTACATAAAAAAATTTCAATACGTCATTGCAAAACAACATTTCAACTCTGAACCGTAGTCAGTTCTAAACAAAACGGAATTTGATCCACAAACAGCATTATTACATTCATGTGGCTTTTACTTTAAATTTTTAATAACTCTCTGAAATTAACACTGAAGGTAATGAAATTTCTGCCTGGGACAATTAAGTAAGCGCAAGTAATTATGAAGACCTCCATTCACCTAATTGGTACGGCTACGCCACAATAATTTCATAAGTTTACACAAAATGGATTATGGGATATCAGTTATATCACACAAGTGTGCTGAGATAAAAATGGTTATTCAAGAGGAGCCTAGATGAAACATCAGTAACGAGAAAAGCACGCAACCAGAAGACGTATATTTTTGATGAGAGCCCTTTCTTAATGCGAACTCATACCTTAAAAGAGCCTCCTCTCAAAAGCTAATAATCAATTTAGTGCTCCCGGCATGCAGCCAGTTAATTATCAAAATTTTTAAGATAGGACCGTCTATTCAACATTGTTCAAGCCATTCCCTCCTTTAGCAGTACCCCTGCTATGACACTCTACAGTGTAGGATTCATTTGCTTGAGGTAAAAGTCCACCTATAAAATTACTATCTTCATGCTCCTAATAAACGTATTCAAGAACAGTTCAACTTGTATATATACATTTAACAAGAAATATAATGAACATTCTCTTACCGATAAGACTTTGTTCAATCTTTTCCTGGCTCATTGCTGACTTTTCAATACCACTGATTTCATGTTTAGCAGCCTCTCCGAACAACGTATGTGCAGCATTTTTGATCTCTATCACAATCCTTTTAAACTCAGCATTTGAGCATGACATACTTTCTGGATGGGCAAAGCATTCATTTCTAATCTTTCTGAGTTTGTCAATCTCGGATTTAGAGCTACCGTTTTCAATCAAGTTAAGATCAGAGAAAAGAAAAATCTTACACAACAGTGTTGTGTCCCATTGCTGCACATTTCCATTTTTTATCTTTGTCATATAATCTTTGTTTTGTTTCTTGAAACTGTCTGCTAATATCCCGTATAGTTGAACCCCACTTTCGCCATCACTATTCCATTCCTCATATTTATGATTCCATTTCTTTACAAAAAGTTCTCTCAAGTGTTTTGCAATAACGTTCAAGATGATATACGTCAGTTTCGTAAAATTTTCTCCCTCAGTGGTTAATACGATCCCTAGAATGAAGTTTAAAATGACAGCCGATGAACAAAGTTGACAGCATTTTAAAATTTCAATTTTTGGCTGATGTACGTTAGATAATAAAACTCGTCTATTTACGGCCAAAAAGCAACTTTGATAGTGTCACAAAAGAGAGAAAAACAGTAGAGCCTCTTCGTTCTTTCGTATTTCTATCAAATATCTGAGACAAGTCCTGCAAAGCCTTATAGTTAAGTTTTGGGGATTCGAATGCACTTGATTGAGATTAAACTCCTCAAAGTTTCAGCGCACACAAAAAGGAGATAGGTGCTCGTAGTAAAATTAATCCCACTTTTTGAATACTTGTGACTCACCTTATTCAAGACCATACAGCTCAAAGCGTTCATTGCTGCTTTGAGAACCCACCTAAGCCACTACCACGTGTAAAAATATTGATATCATTTAATCCAGGGTATTTAGTGCGACATCTTTGCCAACTGTAGTCTAAAAACTGTACTGGGTGGGCATTAAAGAAACATTGTCTCGTTAAGAAATAAAAGAATGTTATATTCAAACAGTAATTTACCAGATGTGTGTCCTGTATCAGACTCTACAACCTCTTCCTGTTCGTTACTACACTCCATCTCTTCACTCGGCTGTATACATTTCTCATCAGCTATGGTAGGTTTCATTTCTGAGTGCCAAATCTTAGAGATTTCATCTTCAGCATCTTTTTGAAACAGCTTCTTTGCTGCACCAGTGATGTCAGCTATCATTTTGTCACTTTGATCAGGTAAAGGTGGCTTACTTGCTTCACAAGATGCAAACTGAGCATTTGCTTTTCTGAGCTTTACTATGTCTCTCTTAACTGAATTGTCACAAATATCTAGGCGAAAGTCAATCATGATATTTACCAAGATATCCGTATCCCATTCTTCTTCATTCCCATGATGCAACTTGTTCTTGTACTTATTGAATATCTTTAGGTCCTTCTTCTTAAGGTCCTTTGCAGGTATTGCATTAATAAGATCATTGCCCGAAGACTCACTGCCACTTTTCCATGGTTGTTCCGGAAACTTCGCATTCCATTGTTCAATACTGCCGCAAATATTTCGGAACAGTTTGTGAAATAATGACAGACAGCTTTTCATAAAAGTCTGGTGTCTTAACTGATTTCTCCATACTATCCATTGGATCTAGAATTAAAACAATTCTAAATTTAGTCAATGAACTTAAATGCTCTTTGGTCTCTGATAAACTCTGATAAACGGAGAGGTTGTAATAAGCGGGGGGGGGGGGGATTAGAAAATTCTGCATAAATACCTGAATAGTTGCAAGATGAGAATAAAACAAAAATATGTATCAACGCAATGCAAACAATACACGCAGAATCTCAACATTATATATAAATCGCCATACTATGAAAATGGCTCTATCCAAAACAGTTTCGTTGTCTCTCACGTCCATGTTCCTAAAATTAATAGGTGGAAGGGAATTCTATATGGCACCAGGGGGTTGGGAAGAATTCCAGAAATTGACAAATGTCCCCCTACCTCTTTTATTATAAACCAAAGAGTAAGATAGTCCTAATTTAGTCATTAAGTATCAACCCAATGTACAAATTAGACTCAGAAATTTTAACATCACTTACAAATCGTCATGAAACAATTTTCGTTGTCTTTCAGGTGCACTGTTCCAAATGAGATAAGCGGAAGAGGGTTCTAAATAGGCTCCGGTGGGTTGCGAAGAAATTTGTAAACCTCTTTCTACTTCGTTTATTAGAAACCAAAGAGTGTCATCGTGATGATATGAATGGAAAAGTTGTCGTAAACGAATGAATAATTTTACTAGAAGTTTCTTCAATATTTTTAACATTTCCGCTATTTCTGCTTTTATGCCTTACTCTCAGGTTGTGTAGGTATGTCCTTTGAAGAATCTTTGAAATGCAACTTGAGCAATATTTTATGGGGTGGTTTATTAAAAACTTTCTTCGGGTATAATACCTAAAGACAATAATTTCATATTTTACAGTCATACTGCACTGTCTGTGGAAAGTGGTATTCGATGTGTAGCTGAACTTATAATGGTCAGA
The DNA here is from genome assembly GCA_964019165.1 of Mastigias papua. NCBI lineage: Eukaryota > Metazoa > Cnidaria > Scyphozoa > Rhizostomeae > Mastigiidae > Mastigias > Mastigias papua. The sequence goes on from OZ025271.1 coordinate 13,075,094, forward strand.
GTGATTTTAATGAATGAGCCCCACATTGGGAGTCCTCCACTCGCTAGGTACCAAATTATGTAAGAGAAATGCAGAAGGAAAAGCGTAGATGGCATAAATTTAGCTGGAAAATTTGACAATGAAAGGTCTGAGCTGAACAGCACAAAGAACTGTAACATAGTCTCACTATGATTGACTCCTGCGCAGCACTGAAAACAAACAACCAGCAAGATACAGCAAATGGAATTCTTTTCTTTAAATCCAAAACAACAGAATCAAATGAATCCAATTTAATATTCCTAATCCTACTATTTGTTTTCTTGTATATAATGACTAGAGACTTGCGTCCTTGAATTAGCGCCCTTGAAATTGAAATCCCCCTCTAGTTCATGGAAATTTTATCACGGTTATTGAAATTCGCCAGTTCAATATGCCATTGCAGTGGTATGTCCTAAGCAGTTGTCTAGAGCCTAATTGAGTCTAAAAATGACTTTTCCTTGTGTTTAGGGCGTCGCAAAATCAAACGTTGATGAGACTACACCCATTACATCTATTTCATGTGCAGAATGAGGTTTATGAGCTACCCTCCATATCATGTTAATGTTTTCAAAAAGTCAGGCTATTTTTGAGTCACTTGTGAATATCCACATGTGTAAGCGTGAATTTACAAACGAAACTGCAGGTCTTCATAATCAACGTGATATGTGTCTTGTGGTTATCGCATATCATGCCACTTGTCAATTCTCTTCAATTTTCCTACCATCGCGTTTTAGAAGTGGTGCCAAAATGGTGTTGATGCGACTTATTCAACCCAACTGGTATGTACTTCCATCCCTATTCTGTTCTGAAAGAACTGTCCATGTTGAATTTACAAGCAATCGAAATGCTACAGAGCAGAGGGTTAAAATAGAACACTACAGAAAATCCATTCTCATGGCGATATGCTTTCATAGCAACCCTTGAGATGAGATTAGCGCAATTGAACTAAAAAATTCTATCGACTCTTAGTCTGGATATGACGCAATTGCCTGACTTAAATAACCTATGTATACACCAAGTTAATTCGCATTTTGTAAATTGACACAACAGATATCCAAGCAAATTATCTCCTTGTTTTTCTTGCTCGAATATAATTTTTCCAAAGGCTTGCAATAGTTCCTTAAACACGTCTATCTCATGCGTAGTGAGTAAATAACCTTCTCGAATATCCCTCGAAGATAACCACAATCAAACATTAGCACAAGTTTATACTATTTCTACTTATAGTTAAAACAATGTGATAAAAATTTCGTGTAAAATCTACGTTACCGAAGGAACAATGGTACTTTATATTCCCTTAGCAATAAGAAGATGAGAACGTCCTGTGTGGAACCCTTCGTTCCATGAATCGATCACGTGGGTAACAAGCAAAGCGCTATAGCATGGATGACTTCAATAACACAGTAAAAAGGTAAAATATATTTATATGAAATGGCGTTTAAAGTTATACAAACTTTTCTCTGTCCTTCAAAGTGCTAAACTACTTTCGATCGAATGATACCAAGCGTCATATGCTAAAATGCAAACAATAGAGAGAAGCAGGTAACCCGAAGCACGTGATCAACAGAAACTGGTATCTGTTTGCTTGAATTGTACACAACTGACTCATGTATTGCCAGGTTACTAAATTAGTAATGTCGATATGTACCTCAGAAATTGCCAACAATTGGATTGTACGCAAGCTAGTAGATTTCATAAAACAAAGGAGAAAAGAGAGGGGTCATGTGCATCAGGGGTAAAGACGTTATAGGAACTGCCAGCAATACAAATGAAGACAAGAAGTATTAACATATTATGTCATCATTTATTGGGCCATTTCCGACCACCATTCCCAAGTAATCAAATGCAATCATTGATTAGATCCCACATCCCCCAATCCCAATTCATGTCATAATTAGCCTCGCATACTCCTAAAAGGGAACTCCCAGTCAAGTATTGTGATGATAAGGAAATCTCAAGCACAGGATCACAACTAACAGATAGAGAGCTTGTCTTGAAGTTCTCATAAAGGATCCTTATAAGGATGGTTTCTATATAGCTGAATGCATGTGAAGGTTGCAACATCTATGCATGTAGTCATGTATTACACTTTGATCACATTAGAAAATGACAGCAAATCACGTTGCTTTCCATCTCTAGCTGAAACTTTGACAGTTAGTTAACAACTACCGTTTCTCTTAAACGTAAATCTACATTCAGTTTGTGTTGAAAACAATCTGCGCATTCTTTAAGATTGGTCTACCATCGGAGGCCCTATTGCGCACATATTACTATGTACTTGAGATCAGTCCCTCACAATGTACTACCAATGCATTGACAGTGCCAAACTGTGCAGCATTAAGTAAATACTAAACACTTTGAAAACCAAAAAGTAACATGCTTTAATCTCTAGGACAAAATGTTGGAGTGCAAAAGATTTTACTTTGTGTTCGTATTAGAAGTTAATAACTCCAATGTTGTTGCATTATTTTGCTACAAGATGCACAGCTCGTTGATAATTGATAATACGCTGAGATGAACTGTGCCCCAGTTCTTGCAAAATCATATTGGCTGTGAGTCTGCTCTTGCACATACTTTATTGACAAACTACAATTACGCATACTTCAGTAATTCAACCTCAGATCAGTTCGCTTTAGACAATAAGAGGCTCTTTACATGAGAAATTTCATCCCGCGATGAGTTATCAAATAATGAAGCGTGGCTTATTTTGCTCTGCGTTTACATGAGAACCCATCCCACGATGAAAAGTCGCGCCAAATGACACCACTCAATCATTTCATTTCCCTCGCTTTTTCTGAAAACAACATGGCGCCTGTCCAGAAGCACTTCACAGCTTTGGTCGTGTTATTCAAGTGTTTGTTAACTATGGTAAGCGTTGCTGTTAGTTTAAATTTCGGTCTAATACCTCAAATTATAGTGCAGCACCAAAGGTTACAAGTGCAAATATCAGAGTCCATATTAGAGAAGAATCGTTTGATACGAAGATACAAGCATGCACGACGAAGATTCTTATTAAGGAAAAGAAGAAATAGGTGGAAAAATCCCGGTCGGACTGACGTTTGGTGGACAAATGCTTGGAGAGGGTTAATTCTTGATGAAGAATGGTTAGCAAATTTTAGAATGTCACGAGATGACTTTGGGATTCTTGAGCAAACGTTGAGACCATATATTTGCAAATGCAAGTAGTAGGCTTCGACGAAACCCCTGTTGATTGCCCAAACTCACTATGGGATGAGGACAAATCCTGTTTACATGGTAGTTTACGGAAAATAAGCCCCTTTTCACCCCGCGATGAAATTTCATCCCGTGCTGGAATGCCGCGATGAACTCACCCCGTGATGAGTTTGAAAACGCCCCCTTTCATGTAAACGCTCTTGCATTTAACAATAAGGTAGTGATGAAACTCGTCGCGGGATGAGCTCATCGCGGGATGAAATTTCTCATGTAACTAGCCTCTAAGATCCATGACACTAACTTGATACTGTCTTAACGAACGATAGACAAAGATATTTCGTTACTTTAGCATGTTCATCTGATATGTAGTAAGTAGATCTCCCTCTCGCCTATACACCAAAAATTATTTACAGTGCTTCCAACATGTGTGGCTATGATTCTGCAATATTGAAATAGAAAGGATACTGACGCTGTTATAGTGCCTGAGAATGCCTGCCAAAGGTACTTGGAACACCCAAACAATTTCTGAATTTCCGACTCCTGCCGCTTCGCTTTGAAACCAGTTAAAATGCAAAACCTCTCCACCCTCAAACAAAGTTGATTTGATACCAAAAACCCGTAGTTTTATAAACCCTCATAACTTTTGGCCTTTGCGTTGCTCACAGTTCCTTCATACCACAGTGTTGAACCGGGCAGGGAATGTTATAGCTCGTCTATAGCGTAAATCATAACAAGTGTTCCGAGATTTGGCGGGCATTGTAGCAATAAGAAGATGAGAACGCCCTGTGTGGAACTCTTCGTTCCATGAATCGATCACGTGCATAAAAAGCAAAGCACTATAGCATGAATGACTTCAATAACACAGTTAAAAAGCAGAAGATATTTGAATGAAATGGCGCTTAAAGGTATACAAACCTTTCTCTGTCCTTCAAAGTTCTAAACTGTTTTCGATCGAGGAATACCAAGCGGTATATGCTAAAATGCAAACAATAGAGAGAAGCAGGTAACCCGAAGCACGTGATCAACAGAAACTGGTATCTGTTTGCTTGAATTGTACACAACTGACTCATGTATTGCCAGGTTACTAAATTAGTAATGTCGATATGTGCCTCAGAAATGGCCAACAATTGGATTGTACACAAACGAGTAGATTTCATGAAACAAAGGAGAACTTCAGTGTCATGCGCTTAAGGGGGTAAGGCAACACAAAGCATATAGTATGACATCATGTATTGTGTGATGTTAGAAAAGCACTTTCCCAGTAATCAAACGTAATCATTGATTAGATCTCAATTTGATTCATCTTAGTATGTGACTGGCACGCCCCCAAAGAGATCTGAAAATCCAGTATAGGTGCCGATCAGTCAATCGTAAGCACAGAGTTACAAATATCAGATATATGTGCTGGGGAAATGTACAACAAGGATTTTTATGAGCTTCGTGTCCCTATAGCCGTAAACATTGTTCATTTTTATTCTCTTCTATATCAAATAGGACCTGAATACATACAACAAATACAACTGCTGTGCCACTCACTGCAGGAAAGCACACGAAATCAGTGAGTTCCACAATGATTGACACTTACAATTAACATAGGGATTAAATCCAAAGAAACATTACAATTAAGCCGTAACATCTGAAAGCGTCTTGCGATGCATTGTACCAAGTAAGTCTATAACCATATACTTTTAGTTTTGACCTTATCAGGCCATGACAAAAATTCAGCTTGTTCTTCAACTGTACTTGAAACATTGGCATTATCTAAAACCTATTGTTTTACTTAATATTTCTATAAACATGCAGTGTGTCTTAAAAGCACTGTGTGTCCATTGAATTTCGCCTGTCATCAGATTCCAATATTACGCACAATATACAATTTACTTGAGAACAATCCCTCACAATGTATTGCCAATACACTGCAAGTACCAAACTGTACAACATAATGTAGATAATAAACACTTTAAGAACCAACAAAGAGAGTGCTGTAATTTCTAGTACAGTCCAGTAGCCTGTAGGTAGCTTTGTATACCGGCCATTCCCCGGAGTGCAAAGGATTTTTCTTTGTGCCCAAATTAGATATTAACAACTCGAACATTTTTGCATCAATTTGCAGTAGTTTTTAAACTTTTTTCTCGACATCATGCAAGTCAATGCATTTTGAATGCAACTGAGGGCTACCAGGATGCGCAGCCGGTTGATAACACTGGACAACATAATTTTTCTGCTGGAACAACAATGCTTTTACTATAGCTAATTTTGGACGCTGCGTCATACCACAACGGGTTTAATCAGTACCAGTCACATGATTTCAGTGCAGAGTACAATAAAAGAAAAATTTAAAAACAATTCTAAGGCAGTGGCTTGTAGAAAACTCTTTCACACCTAATTAGTTTGAAATTCTTTCATACTTTGGTTGAAATGGTTTAATAATCTTGTTGAAATTCATTGTCTGAAAATACGATTGACAACCAAAATGGTAACATTGTGATCCATTATAATGAGTAAGTTAACTATCCCTCTGTGAGATGATATTTGTTTCCATTTCCTGTTTTCATTCTCTGAAAATATGCTAGATGTAGAATTCTGTGTGTAACAATCTGATGCAAGCTACCGCTCTTTAGTCAAATGCATGAAGGCAGTGTGAAATGTCAATACAATGCAAAAATGACATAGATGCTTTAGGTAACACCTATCGTAAGTTCATCTCCAAAGAGCAGAGAAAAAGTATTCAGTTTAGAACAATTTTATGAAAGATCCTAATACATTTACGCTACGAGTAACCTTAGAGATCAAGATAAACAGTGGGACATTCGCATCGTCTTCAAGTCACAGAAAGAAAGCATTCGGCTCTGAACGAAGGGAAATCAGAACTGGCTCAAGTTCAGAATTCCTATAGTCTGGCGAGAGCGAACTAGTCACTTTGACGATTGATACTTCTGCACTATTATCTTAATCAAATTTGAAAAAAACGAAGCGGAAGAGCATACACTACTCTAAACTTTCTTTAGTAAGTCTTACTTTGTAACCATGCATTTGCAAGGATTTTTTCTGTCTATGAAAAAAGTTGTGCTGAAATATTTTAACTTAGTTACTAATGATGAATTTATACGCCAATCATGATGATGCGAAATGATATTTCATAATGCAGCATTGGCATTTCTTAATCGCTATTTCTCATTAGATGTTAATCCTAATACATAAACTCTCAGAAATATGATGTATATGAATCACCTTGCTTTATTCATAACGCTATGAAACTTTCACCTTATCATTTATAGTAGCACATCCCTAAAAATATAGCATAAAATTCAATGGAAGTTACTTTAATTACTGTTTTTGGCATGGAAAGGTATCCAAGTCAATTAAGGATTCAAGCATGCTTACGAAATCATATTGGCCTCGAGCCTGGACTTGTACTTACTTTATTGAAAAAATACAAATGCTCATACGTTATTCATTAAATCTTGATTAATTTCCACATTATCCAATATCATTTATGATACTAAACTTACTAACATATTAATGAAAGATGGAAGAAGACACTTTGATACTTCTTCACTACAATGATGAACACTGCCCTTGGCACGGTTTTTCTTTCATTCCATCAATCGATCAAATACAAACCATGCACACACTATATTCTCAGAGACATTGACGAAGAGTATCGATATATCATCTGCTCTTTTCTTGCTGTTTGATCATATTCTAGATACTAAAGTTAAAAATATGTTGCAAAAATTTCGTGTTAAGTCTATGTTACAAAAAGAACAAGAACGCCTTTGTTTTGCCTTAGCAACAAGAAGATGAGAACGCCCTATGTGGAACCTTTCGATCCATGAATCGATCACGTGGGTAACAAGCAAAGCACTATAGCATAAATGACTTCAATAACACAGTAAAAAGGTAAAATATATTTCTACAAATATATATGTACATACTTTCTCAAGTGAACCTTTGCTCATTTCAACTTGTTAAATCATGTTCTAGATAACACAGTTAACTATATACCTTAAGAATTCAGTAATAAGTCCGCTTTATAGAAAGGACAACAACGCCATTATATTGCCTTGCAATGCCTACCAAAATTACTTGGAACACACACACACAATTGTATGAATTCCCGACTCCTGCAGCTTCTCCGTGAAACTAATTAAGATTTAAATCCCCTACCTCTTGAAACATTATTAATTCGATAGCGAAAAGCGGCAGCTTTACAAACACGCATCACGTTTGGCCTTCGAGTTGCTCACATTTACTTCATACAACATTGTTTAACGGGGGAGGGGATGCTATAGCTCATCTATAGCGTAAACCATAGCAAATGATTCAAGACTTTTGGGGGCATTGTAGGAATAAGAAGATGACAACGCCCTATGTAGAATCCTTCAGTCCATGATTTGATCAAATGTGAAACAAGCAAACACATAGCATAAATGACTTCAATAACACAGTTAAAAAGCAGAAGATATTTAAATGAAATGGCGCTTAAAGGTATACAAACCTTTCTCTGTCCTTCAAAGTTCTAAACTGTTTTCGATCGAGGAATACCAAGCGGTATATGCTAAAATGCAAACAATAGAGAGAAGCAGGTAATCCGAAGCACGTGATCAACAGAAACTGGTATCTGTTTGCATGTATTGTACGCAAATGGCTCCTGTATTGCCAAGCTACTACATTATGTATTATGAGATGAAACTCATAGATGACAAACATTTGAGGTGTATGCAATCAATAGATTTTGCTGAAATAAAGGAGATCTTATATTAATGCGTATCAGAGGTTAAAGAGTTGGAAGCGATTGCAATGAACATATTAGTCAACAATCTAGCCATTTTTGTTGCTGCACGGATACTTAGGAATTTTTCCACGAAGTATTTAAATGTATGATGCTGAATCTCTTAGCATCATTCCATTCGTTATAAAAAAGTCCCCCGATATGAAAATCTGGACAGAAGAAGAACTCCTACAATTCACTCTGGTCAGTTAACTTTCAATCTCACTTGCATGTATACTTATCTGTAAAAGCTCTGAATAGGGGATTCAATGTCAGCCAAAAGCAGGGCATAGAAATTAGAAAAAGGGGTGTTTCGAAGGAAAGCAAACCATATACAAGTAAAAGGGTATTTTTAGATAAACATCCCTGTATTCAAAATCATGTGTTTTCAGCAATCTGTTTATGCCATCTATCAATTCAACAAATGCATAGATACAGTTGAGCATTGATGCAGTTGTAATGAGCAATATGTTCAAAGTTAGAAATTCTTAAATATTCTGCAGTCACAAAATCCCTGTTCTAAAACTTCTCTTCAGTACTCCTGATGGCATGACTACAGCTTCTTTGTTGCATAAAGTCATGAAATCAAACTTTCAACTCATAAACTTTCGTTGTAATAATTTGGAGAATGCACAAAGCCCCAGCAAATATGGGATAATATTATCTTACACTGCTTAAGAAAACAGCAAATGCTGCGTAAGAAATTAACAATAATAGTATTGTTATTTTTAATTGATATGATTGACATGATGATTCACATGTATAAATTATAAATACAATTTGATGACAGCAGTTATAGCATAATTCAAAATATGATTGCTAGTGTACTCTTATCTTACTCAATGTACTCTTATCTTACTCATGCAAGTACTTATTTGTCATAGGATTGCTGGTCTATTACTATTACATAAAATTAACGAAAGAGGAAATTGAAATTTGATCCTCTTTGTTTCTTCTTGCCAGCTGACATCCAGAAAGTACATATACCTTGAGGGCCAATCAATGACTAAAGTCAAAATATATTCACAGGTACAGAGTTGGTTGGCAAGCGCAAAGCATACATGCGATGATGTGCTCTACTCTAGGCCTACACATTGTGCAAGCAAGCTGATGGAAAATACGGGCACTAAGGCACAAAATAATAACATTGCAACAATAACATTACACAAAATCAGAACTTACTGTATGTTCCACACATTTTGCGACAAGCTGTTATTAAAACTGAGAAACACTCTTCAAGAAATATCAAAACAATACTTCGTGCGCTTATATAGGGGGGTTGGGTGAGCTAAGCCAAAAGCGTATCACGTGAAAATAATGGTTGGTGCCAAACTTGTCAGCGTTCTGGGTTTACATACTACTTGGGTAATTCCCCAACAACTATAGAATGACATCCATCTATTTGCTTTTGCTATAGAGAGTGTAGTGCTCTATGTAACAAGTATCAACAATTTGAGATAATGACTAGGCCTATAAGTAAATGACTCCATTCATTTCGGTTGAATACAACACAAGTACAGATATTTCTTCAATCTCCGAGGTGACAAAGCTTGCTTCCTTAATCACTGAAAGTGGTAAATGCAGGCATGGTTTCCATATTGCTGTTACAATAAATTTGTGTCACAAACATATCTATCCCATTTTCATCTTTTCGTACATTTACTATGCCATTTTTAACGCCATTCTTAACAACTCGAACTCACTTGGTATTGTTACTGCTGCATTACAGCAAATCTTTCACACTGATCAGTTGTTCACCGCGATGGCGGATACTATGACAAACAGCACTGACTGTCTTGAAACAAACAAGGAGTGTTGCAATGAATAATGTCTCAGCAATAAGTTCATCCCAAGTATATTTTGTGATAGTAAGTAGCAAAGAAGTTCTCCCCAAGAAGACATTATAACCAGCCTATTCGTTCAATGAAAGCTGCATAGCCATTGGATCTAATTCTTCTGCTTTTTATTACCTGGAAGGTATGTTCCTTTATTGAAAGAATTTGGCAGCCAAAGGTATATGCAGTATTTTGTATGAAAGTTGAAAGCAAACGGGGTGAAATAGTGAGATACTTCTTGTTGAAGCAATCTGGCTGCTTTTTCAATGATTGAAAGTAACTTGGAGCCATTCAGAATACATAGAAGAATTCATTTTCAAAACTAATGCAGAGATTGTATGTAATATTACTAGGTATCTATCTATACAAGTCTTAAATTGCACAAGAGTTTGCCCAACTTTTGCATGTTTATAACGATTGCTAACTTGTTGGTTAGATATCTCTATTCCAACTTGTAAATCTTTTTAAGTATTGGGCTAAACTTGATTTCTTTGCAAAGTTGATTCTTTAAGACCTCCCACATCCTTCTCTACTCACAGCTGATACACCTTCATTTGAAGCTGACGTTGATTGTCGCTAGGGTTGCCAGATGGCCTGGTAGCAAATTGCAGCAATTATCACCTAAATATGTGTCAAAATATGCCAAAACATTTCTCCCGAAGAAATGACATCAATGGAGTAATGCGCATGCGCATCTCGAAACTTTCATTTCTGTGATGACACTAGAAACATTTTGTTTTGCCAATTTTGTATGGTATAATGCTACAAAACTCAAACAACTGTCTGAAGAATTTAGAAAAAGTCAAAGCTGCGGTCAAGAAATCAGGACCATGAAAAACCCTATGGTACATATTTTTTGTATCTCATGACTCACTTTACAACCATATTTGTGTCAGACAATCACTGTTAAAAGTCCTTGGAACACTCATTGAATAATGAAGTTTATTTTACAAAGAAAATTTCCGTTCAAATTTTGATGACTATTGATCCCCTACCCCCTGAAAACAATGTCGAAGTAAAAGCTCAGCTGCCAGCATTCTATCTGAAATGAAACTGACATGTCTGCTGCGAGTAATCATACATACTAGTTTGCCTATATGCAAATGAGCTATTCAACCAATCGGTATCCTCCATTTTGTACCACGTGATGTCTGCTGCGAGTAATCCCTGACTAATTCAACATTGTTTTAAAGGAGGAGAGAGGGGGAGTTTGCTCTATGAGCCACAATATAATGTAAGTGTTCCAAGACTTTTCACAGTGATTGTAGCTTATGATGTCATAACCTGCATGTCTATTTTCTCACAAATTACTATCCCGATGCGGCAAAAAGCTTACATACACAATGTTACTGAGTTTTGAAAAGCGCTCAATGTGGTAATTATGACAAGACGGAGGATATCATCAACCTGGAGAATTGAAACGTTGACATGCTAACCATTAACTTCGTTCAATGTGTTGAACTCACCTGTGACGCTAATATCTGATTACCTATGTTGATGTGGATCCAGTTTTTGTCCAACATATATGTATGAAGTTAGCAGAAAAATTTGATATTTCACACTATCTGAAAGACGCCGGAAAATGCGACAAATTAAGAAATACGCCAAGACAAAATTTTAGGAGCTCTCGATGACAAAAAGAAACCAAAATAGCTAAACTTGGCGTCGAATACGCCAAATTGGTGACCCTACTCGTGTGTATGCGTATTCAGTTTGGAATAAATGGTACGTTGAGAGAATAAAAGTGTAAATGGAGGCTATGGTTACTCTTTATAATAGAAAGAGTGGCAATAATGAAGATTATTTCCGATAAAATGTCAATGGAACAGATGAGAAGTCATATCCTTCCTTGGGTTATAGCTCTGCATACAGCATTGGATGTAGTAGAACCTATTTGGATACTATGTTTCTGTACGAGAACTACGAGAGATATCTTCAATCTGGTTGTATAAATAGAGAGAACTATGGAGTACATATTATTTTTGTGTCAAAAAAGGGAGACGGTTTTAATATTATCTCCTGGCATTCCCTTGTCCTATTCATAGCTCTGCGTGCGGCAGTCCTGACGTGCGGCAGTTGGTCTAGCAGAACCTATTTGGATGCTAGTGTCTTTTTACGATAACTATGAAGGATATCCTCAATCTGATTGCATAAATACAGAAAATCATCGGTTATATTGTAGTTGCAAGTGAAATGGAAATGGTAACATTTCCTGTAGCATGGTATTTTTGTATAATATATTTCACTATAGCACGAAAAAGCGGAAACATTCTTTTAGCATACTGAAAGCATTTTTCGTGCTACACGTTTTTGTTTTATAAGAAACCAGTTTATAAGCAACCTAGTACTAGACACACAAAAAATTAAGAAACTTTTAGAACTACAACGAAAGGGCTAAGAAACTTTAGAACTTTCTGTGCTATTTCAAAGCTTGGGGTTTGTGAAATATATTTCCTCCACGGATGTAACAATTGTCAACTAAAAGATGTGAGAAAGATCCTTTGGTTGAGAGGAAGATATGCCCATTTTTGCGACAAATGGCACATTGGAGCCATTACCTAGTTCAACGCAAAACTGAACCAATAAAGTACCCTTTTCGAAGACCAAAATGAAGATTATATAAAATTTACTGAAATTAACGGTGTGGACATGAGGTTGATTTAGATTTGGAGCCGCACTAACGTCTTTTGTTTGCTATCATGCTAATAGTTTACTATATCCACGTTTTTTTATATCGCTTTCACTGCAATCTTTGTTCATTAAATTAAGAAACTTTTAAGAAATTTTTAGAACTAAAATGTGGCCAACAATTAAGAAACTTTTAGTACTAGGCCTTGAGCTAGATTTCTTATAAAAAAACGTGTATAGTGAAGTTCTGTAGTACCAACAGACTTGTAATATAATATATTTACTGTAGTTCTATAACTTAAAACGCAACCCCCGTGAAATGCGCTTACTATTACGTGTTTATGATTCGGAAATCATGATTTGTCAAGTTTGCAAGGTTTATATAGTGGTCTCCTGTGGAGCACCTATATGGATTCTAGAACCTATATGTAAGGCTCTCTCTCCACAACCTCTTTGGTTGGGCTCAAGCCGACCCACACTCTAATCTTCTGCGTATTTAAATGCAATTACAACTAAGTTTCACCGAAATTATTGGCTTTAGTTTAAAACTTATACAAAATGATGTAATAAGGAAGTCGAGTTCTCAAGCATTTTTAGGGGGAGGACCCAATCACTTTTTGAGCCTCACGAAGGGAATTTGCCCAACAGGCAACCCCCTGGTTACGAGCCTGAGTTGAGCAGTTACAATGTGTAATGAGGCGTGTTAGACAGCATACTGTCACAGAATATTATCTATTCTGTGATACTGTAGTACCTTTTCTTACAACATAAGTCACTAGTACATTGCTCTAGATTAGAAATCTATAAGTTCAAATGATAACATGTTACCAGATTGATTCTTCTATACCTCAAGATTTTCATTTAGTATAACTCTAATAGGAGGATCACATTGTGTTGTGTGATGCAAAACATGATAGCCTATAAGGCCTACTCAGACAATTTCGTAGCAGAAAGTGTCAAACAATACGTGGCACCAAAAAGCAGTGTACAAACAATACTATTATGCACTGTAGCTTGTTAAGAAGACAACTCACCGTACAAGAAACCATCTCGCACCAAAGTGTGCAGGCTCTTTAAAGATAGCTCACTTTCAAAGCCATATTCAACACCCTCCTCTTGAGTGATTCAAAACAGAAATTCAAATATGCAGCCAAGTACTTCATGTGTATATGTATCCAATTTTTGATAAATGGAGAGAATAAAAGTGCAAATGGAGGCTATGATTGCTCTATATAATAGAAAGAGTGGCAATAATGAAAATTATTTCCAATAGAAATATTAATGGAAAAGAAATGAATACGGATAGGTCCATCAGAGATCTTACCTTGCAGTAGAGTACATAAGGCAATTCGGAGATGCAGCAACGAGGGGGGCTTGAGCTCTTACAGTCTCCTCCCCAATTACAATATATTCACGTTTGTTTTGCATCCCGATATGCTGAAATGAACTCTTGAGATAGAGCAATCTTGCACCATGATATGGCATAAATCCAATATACACAAGAATTAGCAGGGTTCACTTTGATAAAATCCAATGAATGATATTCCTTGCATCTATATTTAATCACAATAACTTTTGAAATGGAATGTTCATTTTTCTTATGATGTTTCCTGTTTTCATTTGCATTATTCATAAATTCAAGCAACGATTTGTTAGTGCATCAAAATTTCATTAGAACATTTAATTAAGAGTGTGTTATTAATGTCTTTGTTATCTCTTTTTTGAGAATGGCCTTTTGTTTTGAAATAACATGTTGTATACTTATCAGGCTTTGTCTATTGCAATCAAATTCATTATGTACTAATCAATTTCAGGATTATTTCTGTCAGTTTAATTTCCTATAATAATAACAACTATTTCTATGTTCGGGGGTGGGGGAAAGATTTTTGTGGGGGGGGGCACGAGTGGACAGATTAAAATTGCATGGATATAGTGGGTGCAAACGGGGACTAAAGCACATTTGCTATAAACATCTATTCAAAAGAGAACACAAGACAACCCCAGTATATCTGCAGTAGTTCTCTTGGTATTTCCACAGGGCTACAGCCGGCTGGCCAGCTTAGCGCGCTAATTTGAGATTTAGATTGATGCATATAGAATTTATGGTTGTTTTCTAGATTTAACTATCGCCGGGCGATTAGGCCAGGTAGAAGTAGCTTGGAAAAGTACTTATATCTTTATTTTAGGACGTAACATTTTGTTGTTGTGCACTTGGACTCTCAACGCATGAGAATGGTTGAGGAGTGCCCTTTTGTGTAGTATTTGGTTAGTTACGTCGGAGGCTCCAGGGGTTTTGAGCCAAAAGAATCACGATTAGTTACGAGAAAGCTTAATGCTTACTTAAATTGATTGATCTTCGTTTATTGTGTGAAATTACGCATGTTAACATAACAAGTTGTTGTTTTAGAAGTAAGAAAACAGTTATCCAGCTATGTTCATAATTAAGTGTAAATGTCGTCAGAGGTCTACCCTCTATGTTAGTCACTATTGTCGTCACAGTCTATTGTTGTGAAAGAGTTATATAGCTGTCTGATTATTTAGAAATAGAGTTAGTCAGGTTCAATGGCAGGGACTTAAAGTCACCTCGCCGAACAAAGTAACTAGTTGCTAAGGAATCAGATAATCAGGAAAGAAAAGTATCGAAGACTGAACGCGTGTACGTACAACTCTGTGTGTGTCTCACTTTGGCTCTACCGCAACGACAGCTAACCATCATCTTCTCGTCTATTTGTCCATTTTACACAATCCTTCAATTAACACCTTTGCCCTGGGGGCTTTATTTATTTTGATGCATTTTGAGTGAGAGCATATTTCAAGTGAGGGCTCATTCAAGGGTGGCTTATAAAGTTATTTGACATATACCGCATGAAAAGCTCTTTTTCAATGCTCCCATGAAGATCCTATTCGCCATACAATTATGTTCGACTTTTTTTAGCATCATTCTATACTTTGTGATTTTTTCATTTGCCACCAAGATCTTTATCACCATATGTGATATGGGCGTTTTGAGGGGATCTACTCATCCATTTGAAGCCCTAGTATGGTTGCGTATTCAAGATGGTTGACTGTCTCAAGGAGGTCAGATCGAAGATTTACGGTAAATAAGACTTTCACAGTCTTTGCTTGGCAACAATGCAATGTTAAAACTCGTGTTATATGCACATAATTTCCATTACAAATGCAATGACATGGACATAAATAACCCTGAAATAGATTTTAGTATTGCAGGTAGCACCGCGGTATTGGGATATGGGAGCTTCAAGTCTACACCCCTTCTCCTAATGAAATGAAAATTATTAAGCAAGTTTTCAATAATTAGTTGAACTTATCAAAGGCTGTCTTTGCAACTTGATAGGATATAGATCCACCTCTCACAGTAATCGACAGAGCCTATCTCGACAAAATCCACTGTATGATTTTTCTAGCCGAAACATTTCAGTACAGTGACTTTATTCGTAAGCATAGGAGCCCAACCTGAGGGGTACAGATTCCCATTCCTGCAAAAGCTTCACAAGAGTACATGTTCAGGACAAAAACAATAAATATTTCATATAAAAGCCCTACAGCTCAACACTGATTAATCTTCATTTTACACCTTAGTCCAATAGACACCTGCGTACATGATTATCACTTTTATGGTTTTGGATTATTTTATGTATTTCCTGTTGTTTTTTCCTCAATCTGTTGATTTACAGTCCTTTTTGATACGAGTCTGGCAATTCTTGCTCAACTTTCTTAATTTTGATAAAGTATATAAGTTCTCAGATGCTCGCTAGGGTTTCACTTGAAAATAGCAGCAAGGAATGCTGATGGTTTTAAATATAACCAGAACTTGCTTAACAAAAGAATGTACGTAATTAAGCTCTTATGAGAATTCAAATATAAACTCGTTACAAAAAATACACATTGGTCACACTAACTTCAAATTTGTGAGACCAAATTCACCATTTCGCACTAAGTTCAAATTCCTCAGACAAAATTCGAATTCAGTACACCAATGTCAAAATCGTAACAAGAAATTCAAGTACGTCCCTCCAAATTTAAAATTTAATTTGTTAAAGTCCTCCACAACTTAAAGAAAAGATTTAGTCCACGAATGAATAAGTTCAAGGAAACAACGGGAAAATGACTGATGAGAAGTATAAAGTTTGGTTGCCTGTATAACTGAAATCCGTAGTATATGGAAGTAGCCTTCAGTCAGATGATGGACTTTGTTCCTTGTGTGGAGTTGCATTGAACATGAAGACTATATCTATTTGGATGTATACCTTTGATCATATGAATATAATTTAACTTTGACATATTTGCCAAATTACCGCCATTTTGAAATGACTTTGATAAAGAGGCTGAAGACCAGACTCGCAGCTCTATCCAGCTATTTTCTCACTCGTGTCTTGAATTTCTACTCCTTCAATCCTTGACAAGTTTTACTTAAATCCTTGACTTACATTTTTCTTCAGAGCTCATTTTGTTTCTTTCCAGAATACAAGGAATGATTATAAATAGTTACTACACTTGGTGAGCAAAAATATTGCACCTCCTAGTGATTTTCAAAATGGCGGACAGGGCACCATGTTTTGCTGTATGAAAACTGCCTACGGTTTCTCTGACCAGCCACTTGAGTTAAGCGTTAGAAATTAATATGTCATTAACTATGAATATTGCCAAAATAAACCAAGCTAGAATTCTGATTATAGTCCACAAGAATTTACAGTTATTTCAGTATTTTGTTGGGTAGCCACGCTTCTTTTTTACAGCCAAAATTCTTCGTGAAAGAGACTCGTATAATTTGCCAATAAAATCCCGTGGAATTTGGTCCCATTCAGATATGACTCAGGTTTGAAGCTCATCTTTGGTTGTTGGAGGACCTCTTGGGTCACAATTAAGCTTATTTTTTATAAACAACCATATATTTTCAATAATGTTCAAGTAAGGGCTTTGTGCTGGCCATGGCAAAACAGGAACGCCTCAAAGAGAAAGATATATCTTTGTGTATGCTGCTTGATGTGGGGGTGCATTATCCTGCTGAAATATGAAAGGCCTATCAGTAGTCCCAAACATCAATTCAACATTGGCAAAAAGGTTGTCATGTAATAAACAAACATATTTGTCTGCATTTACGGTTCTATCACTGACTACCAATTTACCAACGCCAGTAGGCCCAACACACCCCGAAAACATCAAAGAGGTGGCATTTTTGAACGTCTGCTGAAAAAGAGTAGGATCATTGACCTCTTGTTTTGTACGCCAAACTTGTAGTGTTTTATAGTCATTTTTAAGTCCAAACCTGCACTCGTCGGAGAAAATCACGTCTTTCCATTCGTCTACTTGCCAGTCCTGAACAGCACTGCCCCACCTTACCCTAGCTTTCCTATTTTGAAAGGAAACAAATGGTTTTCTTTTTCTGGCATAGTTTCTCATTCCATATTTCTTGAGAATACGTTTCACAGTCCACTTGGAAAGGTTTCCTTCAAGGTGGGTGGAAAATAGCTCGTTTCTGATAGTTTTCAAATTTGAAAACCTATGCTTCTTTGAAAGACGACAAACATACCTCTCTCCCCGAACATCAAATTTGTTTGGTTGTCCACGTCTTTCTAGCTTATCAGGATAGCCAGATTTTTCATAGCGCTTACAAATACGTATTACAGAAGAATGGCGACAACCAACAGCTGCTCCAATTTTTCTGAAGGATAGTCCATTTTTTCGCAAATTTACCACCGAGGCCCTCTCAAAATTTGTAAATTCCTTAGTTTTAGGCATGGCTTCGCATTTTTGCTTAATCTCTTTTGTTTACAATGGTTTTCTTTCGTTCAAAGTGCTAAAATGGCGTCAGCAGGTTTTTCGAATCTCTCGCCAAAACTGAAGCAAAGCAAATATTGTTTAATGGAATAAAATTCACTCTGAATGGATGTGTTTGTGCTGATAGGCCTAAAGTGGCTGCCATTTTCAGGCAGGAGGTGCAATATTTCTGCTCTCCTAGTGTAGTAACACCAAGATATTTGCAATGACCAACCATGGCCAGCAGAATGAATAAATGCCCTTTAAGTCCATTAGTGCATGACCAACTTCCTTGAGACTTAGTAAACATTGGGAAGTGTGCGCTCTCTACACCTCCCCCCAGCAAACACATCAATAAAATACTAACATTTCTGATAATGGTCAGGCAAATCTGAATTTATTTTGACACAAAAAACTTGACTTTGGTGTGACAAGGTTGAATTTGGTTTCATCAAGTTGAAGTTGTCATCAAGGATGTAAATTTCATGTGCACTTGTAGGCTACGGTAGAGAACGCTTTAGGAGGTCTTATTTTTTGAAAATCAAATTTTTGTGTTCTTATAACATGTGATCTTAAAAACAATGAGTGTATGATGTTCAAATAATTAACACTTGTTTCTTTTTTAGAAGAATTTGTTCAGCCTACCACTCATGTCATGTAACAGACTAACGACAACGAGCCTCTGTTCAAAGAGATCGTTTATTTCACACCCGAGGTAATTGCAAGAGATCATCAAAATAATTCGTTACAGGTCTCTGTACTTGGAATAGCAACACTGTTGAGATTCTGATTCCTGGCTAACTTTAAGCTGCTGTGAGGTCAATGGGCTGCTGAATGTTAAAAACTGCTGGCAAAACCATAAGGAATACCTACTGGCAAATCTTGGGAAAGACTCTTACTGACAGCGTTAAACACAGGTGAGCAATCGTAATGGAGATATCTTGAGGTTAACAATTATGGAAAAATATTCAAAATGCAGCTTAATATGCCTAGTCGGAAATTATTTCATTGAAATTCTGTTTCATTTGTATTCAGTGATCGAAAGTTACATTGATTCAAACTCATCGGTTCGAGAATATAACGGATTTGAACGTAACGGCACACTTCGTTTGAGGAACCTCCAGGGTTAAAAATTGTGGAAAAATATTTAAAATGTAGCTTTACATGCCAAGTCGGATGTTATTTGAGTTAGATGCTTCGATATTCTATCTATAACATGTTTTGGACAGTTACAAGATGACTACCATCGAATCTGAATGTTGTCCGCGAATCGGAATGTGAATGTTGTTCCCAGGACATTACAGTTTCACATGCTTGCCGTTGCAGATCTTCTTATAGTCTATAAGGCCTTTGTATTTGCAATATGAGATCAATGGAGCTGCTGAAAGCTAATAACTGCTGGCAAAACCTTAAGACAAACCTACTGGCAAATCTTGGGAAAAAAGCTTACTGACAGCGTGAAACACTGGTGAGCAATCGTAATGGAGATATCTTGATATGTTTTCACATGCTAGCCGTTGCAGTTCTTCTTATAGTCAATTAGGCCTTTATCGCTCTACTTCAGGAGTAATCATGTAGACACACAAAAGATTGCATTTTATTTTATAACATGACATAATGTATATAACCAAGCTTCTTATAAGAAACTAGAAGTTTGATGCATGTGTCCATCGTAATTTCTCTAGTAAGCATCTCCCTCTCAATAAAGCCCTCCCTAAAATATGTGAATAATGCCAAAGACAAGTTATAGTCATAACAAGAATAAACTTTGTGGTCTTGATGATGTTCATTAGTACGGTAATACACCAAATCAAAGTCACGTTCAAACGCCTATGTGCTGCAAACAGAAACGATAATAATTGATCAAGATTCCTGAAATATACATATAATACCACAATAGCAAATTTGTTCATATTTCAGAAATTTATTAAACCCTCCTTCGAATAAGCGACTTTCGAAAGTTCTTGAAAAAATTTAGCCCCTGAGGGGTCTTAATAGAGACTTTACAGTATATAAAAGCTGAGAAAATTAAGAATAGGCTTAAACACTATGACTTTTGTGAACTCGAAATATTATACTAGAATGATTCTTCGAGGATCAACCAACCGTATGCATTATGGCGATATGTACGTTGCTTGCATAGGCTTTTTCCTCAGATATATCTTTCGAGGTTAGGAGGTTGAGCTCTTTTTAATCTGTGCCCATATTGGCTGACCCCCCTGCTCTCCTTCCTGTACGCCACAGTCACTATGTACAAAATGTGTCCAATTCCTCAAGATGCATAAATTAAATTAGAGGGTTCAATTTACGTTATGACAATTGTCGGCATTTTGAATTCAGCAGGTCTGGAAATCAAAAATCAATCTCAGCTTGTAGTTTAGATTTGAACGGATCCGATTGAAACTAAAAAGTCTGTTTAATACAGAATTTGAAATAAATTAAGGAGTATAGATGAGAATAATAAAAGAGAAAGAGAACGCAGAAATGCAGGCAATAGAATGATACATTCTATTTTAGAAAGTACTTTTTATTCAGGAATTGAAGCCCTTGAAATAGTCTCAGGAAAAAATCTTTGCCGAGAAGAGCTCCACAAATAAACGCCTTTCCGGAACTCTCAATTGGTAATAGGCCTATTATGGAGAAAAACAATATTGCAATGAGCCTAAAGTAACCCATGTGTCAGGGCACTTTTCAAACATCCTTTCGAATAAGCCTTCCAATCTACTAACCGGTTTTCAAAACATAAAATGTATACTCACGCATATAAAGTAATCCCACGAGGGATTATTCGAAGAGTTCTTTTGTGGTATGCATTATATACATGATACATGACGAAGTAGCGTATTCAGGAAATTGAAAAGAGAAGACTTGACATCTAGGATGTCAATTATGTAAACAAATAAAATGTACTCTAATTAAACCCTTAAGAATCCAATTAAACTCCGATAAGTAACTGCTGAAAATTAAATCTTCAAGAACTGATTTCTTAAATGCTTTTTGCTATCATGAGCTTTGATAAACTTAATCATAAGCAAGTCTCTCCTATTAACAATAATCAACCTTGTCATTGGGATAATAAGCAGCCTTGCTTCATTTCAAGAGTTTGCAACAGTTTGCAGCCGCATCCTTCGTTACCGGTCATTACGTAAAAAGCACAAAAGATATCTTAAAGTTAGGATGGCTCCCAATAGAAGAGAGAAGAGATTTAAATCTCCTTAAACAAGTTTTCAAGGCTTTGAACTCGGAAACGTGGCCTTATTATCTAAAACTGAATGTGAGAGAAAATAAAAGAGACCTGAGATCGAATGGCACCAAATCGCTGGAAATACCAAAGAAAGAGAGCGGAACTTTTCAAGATAACGCGGCTAGACTATTTAACTCCCTGCCAGATAAAATAGGAAACTGCTCAAACTATAATACTTTTTTATCTTTAGCTAACAAATTTTTAATTAATAGAGCTGAACAATGTAATTAACTTTAATCTTAAGAGACATCCCTTTGTCTGTAAGTATTTTAACAAAATATTTATATAAGCAGTATTGTAACTTTAACAGTGAAAAGCCATCTGTAATGGATCTGTTAAATATTCATTATTATTATTATTATTATTATCATTTCACTGTATACATTAAAACGCTCTGAATGTCCGTTGCTTGTCTTACAACACTTATAGAAATATTGCAAATATCTTTAAATATGATTTTTTGTGGAATACAACCTATGTAACCGTGGAATTTTCAAAAACTTATAATGTAAGTAAATGTCATTGGTTTCCATAAGGGAGAGTAATTATTTTATGACCAGGGTGGGGACTGAAGTAAAAGTATTATGGGCCCTCAAAAACGTTCTACCCCACCATTTGCTTAAGTCAAGTTGTCTTTACCACACAGAAGAAAAACAGTAAAGCAAAGTTGCATTTATTCCTAAATACGGTATATGTTTATATACTACCTCTGTGTTCTTTCTACTCATTCTGCTAACCAATCTAGCACAGCATATTTTTTCAGTTACCCCACACTTTTCTTTTCAGTCCCCACACCAGTCAAAAATAATGCCTGCTTTCTTATGGAAATCGATGAAATTTCAAACTATATGTTTTTGAGCTTCAGACAGACCTTGGCAGCCCATTAAAGTGGGCTGAAGTTCCTCATGTGATAAGCTCCTTAAGTTCACGTTTCTTAATTCAAAAGAAAATCCATTGACTTGTTTACAAATACTGAAATTTAGTTGGTTTATGAACAACTCATTGCCTCATGAACTAATATGAACTGCTTGTGATAAATTCAAATATTTGCTCTATACCATGTCTCCACACAAATGTGACATGATAAATAAGTGAATTTAGTAGCAGTGGGACTATCAAATGTTCACTCAATTTGGTCTTTTGAGAACACATCAATCTGAACAAACAAGATAACAGATTCATTATTTTTGAATTTTTGAAAAATTTCATGGTATTTAATCAATATATATGACTTTATCAATAATAGGTTGCCAGAGCTTTATGTATTTAATTTAGAGGATAAATTTGAAGCCGGGAGACATATGACATATTTGTATATTGTACGGATAAATATTGAAGATAATGATTAGTTTGGATTTCCATCTCAATAAATGAGCTCAAAATACAAAGAGTTTATAACTCGTTTGCATTCAGTTGCTGAATGTTCTAGTTCTTCAAATATATGTTATCAGTTCTGTGATTTTTGTATGATATAAACCTTACTTCTGGCTCCATTCCTCTTCAGATATTATCAAGATCAGTTGATAGAGAGACAGTTCAATATCTTTGTTGAATTGTTGCGTCACTTCCATCAAGCATACAATTATTATCTTAATAAATACAATCCTACAGTTCTACAGATGCCGGCATGCGCAGAGAGGTAAGAATTGAGATGTGACTAAACTCCTTCTATGGTTTGTGATGTAGTATTTTGTATTAATGAAGCATTTCGACTTATGTAATAATTGCGTATATGTACATGTTGATATACATTATACCTTCATATGGATTATCTACTTCAAAATGCATTGCATTAAATATCAAAATGACATCTATGTTACAGTGATGATAAAAAGATGAATGTTTGCTTATTGATGTAGTGGTACTATTATTATACGTAAGGAAGCATCTTAAACACAATAAATTCTGTAATCAAAGAGTGCTTTTCACATGTATCACACATTAACATATTTCCATGCTAATGTGAAATTCAACACAATCTAAAGGACCACACTTAAATGACATTTCAAGTGTTTTCTCATCCTGTGCATATCTATTGTCCTGTTGATAACTAAGTAATCCTGTTGTACAATAGTTGCCCACTTTTGTACATGTTCCTCCAGCCCATGGAGGTCCATATTCCATTTTTACTTTTCCATTTCTTGCAGCATACCCACACGTTCACTCCTCCCAGAAGCACTCGTTATTATGATTAGATCTTAGACATTCTGAATTTTTATATTCTGCATCTGATACACATCTCGATCTGTTCTACAAATGCCATTTTTATAAGAATATTTAACCATTTCATTTCTTCATACTCCGAAGGCGTTGCTAGAAAGGACGAAGAACGAGATAAGACAACCGGGCAGACAGCGACTACAATGCCTGGAGAATTTTGTGTTTGCTATTGCACGGTCTAGTGTTGGTATTGGATACATTGCTATGGGTATTTTGCTGTAAGAGAGAGACCGTCCTGGCTTCAAATACATGGCAGCCAACGTCAGATCATGACTTGACACCCAAGAAGAATAAGTTACTGTACGTTACTATGAAATTTATGCATATCTCGGATGTTCCTCAAGACACCTACATGAAAGGAGATATTCTGTGCCTCTATATTATGCAGAATTCGTAAATTCAAATTTATCTCATTAAGAGAAAGTTTTGAGTTTACTTTAAATATTTTAAGTTGCCACATGTTACAGTTTATGTATACATCGATTGATCTCGTAGAAGCTCACTGCTCTAAACATATTTAGGCATTCCAAGTCTCCGTATTTTGCAGCATGCGTATATAGCTGTTCAGCGAGGAGAAGCCAAATTTTCAGATACTCCTCATCACCCATGGCATGTAGCATATTAATGTACTCACTCGTCCCATAGACACTAGTGTTTATGAGCATATTTAACACATTTTAAAGTTCCATACTTCACAGTGTATGCACATGTTGCTTATTTCCAGGGAGTCCCGCTGTTATTATCATTTTGAGACATTCTTGTTCCCCATATTTTACAGTATCTGCACATGCTTATTCTTCCTATAGGCACGCTTTTTGATGAACATATTGTAAGCAATCCATCTCTCCATATGCTGCAGCCCACACATAAATCACTGTGTCCTATAGACAAGCATACTTATGGCCACAATTAAGAGACTCTAATATTCTAATTTGCCATCGTTTTCAGCATATGCACCAAACCACTTGTTCCATATTCACCCATCTCTGTGACAACATTTTAGATAGTCTAACGCACATAACAGCATGAATATGTCCATTCGTCCCACTAGCACACGTTTTATTGAGCATGCTTAATACATATCTCTTCTAAACAAATGAAGTCTCTATTGAATATTGTGCGGTACGTTCATGCGCATTCATGCATGTGTATTTTTTTGGAGTTTTTTTCGGGTATCCATAAGTTTGAGCATATTTTTGACCGCTAAAGGTATTGTCAATGATGCCTGTATAAATTTATGTTCAAGTGCATACTATATGCAAGTTGAACGTCTATTGACAGTTGCCCATAAGTTAACGTCTTTTGTGTTATAGTTCTCCATATATTTGCTTTTACTTCTTAGATGTCCATATGATATCAACCTTACCCCATCATTGTTACTCTTTAGGTTTCATGGAGTTCAGTTATCGGAGAGATGATCCAATATCTTTGTCAAATGTTGGGTCACTTCTAGGGAGCACAGGATTTCTGTGGCATAAAAATACCCCTATAGTTGTGTAGAAGTCGAATTTTGATGAGAGGTTAATAAAAAGAAATGAAGTAACTCATTTTACGTCTTTGTGATACATTCTCTAAAAAATGCATACTTGATCTTACCAAGTGATTTATACGATGCTTGTGATGCCCATTGATGATTAATACATTGCTACAGACCTATGCTTCTATCGAGGCCGTTATTTCTAAATTATGGGGAAGAGGAGTATACAAACTGAGTTTTATGTAGAACATGTCAAATAACTTTATAACAATGCATGAAATAAAGTACTCTGTCCAATGATGAATAAAACAAGCAATCCTCAGAATGAGGATTGTTCTAGGACTTAGGGCATAACTTCTCAAATTGTATAAAATATGCAATAATAGAAAAAGGCTCGTCACTCATAGCTTATAGAGAAGGTAGGGGTAAGAGCGCAATTGCTTATGGAAGCATAGTGGGCAGTAAATTAAATAAAAGCGTCAGAGTACTATCAAAGGTAATTAGAATCGTAATCAGTATTTGGCACAAAGTAAGTTTTATAAGAGTGATTAACAAAACTGATTGTAGTTAATTAGAGAAATAATGTGTATGAAGTAATAGGTAGAGGTATTAAGCTTAACAAGTAGAGCTGATTATCATGTATATGAGATTATTCTTGACATTTAGAAATTCATTATTAAACCAAAATAATAAAGAAGTAATTTTATAGCAAAATGTTTTAAATAATTGCTTACATGTGTTCTCATACAGTTGATGTCCACTTTCATTTGCATTGCTAGGAGATTCTAAATACTCAAAATTTAACTCTGTGATTATACATCCCATGATCATATATCTAAGTGTGACCATTTTAGTCATCGTAAATCAGCCGATTCTAATGTAAGCTTGTTAGGTATGGTATTGCTTCACGTATTGCAGACTATGCATAATATCCATTCGTCTAATAGGCATTGAAATTTATGTAGATTGTAAATATATTTCTTTAAGTTTTCATAGTCTACAGACACTACACGTGTCCTTTCGTCCCTTTTGTGTATATACATTAGGTGTTCTACTTCATTACAATCTTTTGTCCAATCGTCAAATACACTAGTTTTTCAATAGATAGTCTACGCATTCTATCTCTTCATATTCTACTTAATTTCTATGTATTTTCGTATAATACATACTAACTTTTATATAGATTGTTCAGATATTCTAATTCTTCACTTTTTTCATGTTTTTCACATATTAATTCTTCCCATAGACACTAATCTTTGCTTGCATAAAATAGATAAACTGACTGATAATTTTGAACAGAATTTGCACATTTGGTCGTTGATTAGGAAGTAATGTTTATGTGTGTATTTTTACTGATTCTTCTTCTCTATATTGTACTGAATATGCATTCATCCATTCTTCCAATACACAGTCACTTTGTATATATATAGAGTAGCTTAGATATTCTAACTCTTCATATTCTAAAGAAATTTCCCATATCCATTTGCCTTTTAGGTAATCAGCTGCATGTGTACATAGTACAAATTCTGCTGCTGTTGTATGGCATTACTTTTCCATGCATTTTCCAATATAGCTATATTAATAGTACGTATGCACCATTCTGTGATAGTAATCGTTGTAAACACATTTTTGCGTTATCCATTCACTGTTCCATATTCTCCAGAACTTGCTTTTATCCATTTGTGCCATTTACACTCACTTTAATTTGCTTTGAAGTAAGAATTTTATGAAAGGTTACTAAAAATCTCCTCTTCCACTCCACATTCTGAGAATTTATAGAAGTATCCACTTGTTCAATGGACAATTTTTATTCGATCATATTTTTTTCAGTTTAGTTCTTCATATAATGCAAAGTGTGCACCTATCCATTCGATCTATAATCACAGGTTTTTATGTAGGTATTTTACTACGCATTCTCTCTTTCAATATTCTGCAAGTAGTTTACATCTTATAATTTGTCATATTCTGCAGGCGTTCTGAATTTTCTTTTCCCAATAGATTCTCGAATAATTTAAGCATATATTTCTTTCATTGAAAATAATTCTTACCTCCACGAAATACCAGTACAGACTTACAAGTGCCTAAGAAAACAACGAACAATTGTCAGAAATGCTTTTCCTATAGAGGTGTACAGTCATGGAATGCCATTTCACTTGAAATTTGGCAGACATCGTCCCTTCAGACTTTTAGTTCAAAGCTGAAATAAGGCTTTCCTTTTTATTTGTTATTTTATTAAACTGTAAGTTACTTTTTGCATATCTATATAATTCTAAATGTATTATGTATTAGTTCTGTTTCTGATTGTTTATTGTAAAGTATATGGAGGCCCCATGTAAACCAGCATTTGCTGAAAGGCCACCACTCTCCTTAAATCGTATGAAAATGGAATAAAACAAAATGAAATCCCGATTTGCCCGATATGTGCGCACTTTGGTACGCAGGTAGTTTAGACATTCTAGTTTTGCAGAAAATGCATAAATATTTCCTATCAAACGTCATTCATTTGTTTATATTTAGAGTAGACCTTCTGGTTTGTCATATTCTGCACAATTTGCAACTATTTTTATGTTGGATAGTCCAGACATTCTCTTTTTCCATATAGTGAAGACATTGTATGTATTCATCTTTCCGATAGATACTCATCTTCGTATACACATAATTTTGACATTCTAATTCGTCATGTTCTACACAATTTGTACCTAATCCATTTCTCATATAGACGCTCATTTTTATCAAGAGATAAAGTTGAATAAGAGAATACTAAATTGTGGACTTCTATAATGCAAATGCTGTTTGCTATAATGCAGAAGCATTTTGTGGTGAAAGCTCCAACTTTGGCTAAGGTTAATATGATAATGTTTAATCTTTGTAGGGAGACGTCGATGCAGAAATGATGCCTCGAGAAAACATGTCAACAGATCATGGGTCAAACATTTGTTTTGCAACAAGCCCACTTTCTGAAGACCTAAAGATTAAGATGAGAGTAGATAAGCTTGCAAGTACCTTGTTGGCCCACAGTGAAAATGGTTAGCACTCTTATAATAGCGATTCAAAGAGGTATGTTTTGTTACATTTGTGAAGCTATCGTTTATATTTTGTTGATATGAGCATCATGATAGATGTGTCATAATAATTTTTATCTAGTTACGATATCCCAATTCATCATTTTCTCCATACTTTGCGCATTTCAACCCTCATTTTTATGTGCATATGTATGACATTATAATTCTCCAAATTCTACAGAATTTGCAAATATTACTGCACCCAATAGATATCCTAGTTTATTTAAAGAGTTTACACATTATAATTCGTCATAGTCCGCAAAACATTTATATATCCATTTGCCCAATACACGCTCATTTTGATGTCTATATAGTAGAAAATCTTTGGTTAGATATTCTGCAGGCTTTACACTTTTCAATTAGTCCAATATGCATTGATATTTTGGTGAATTGTTTACAAATCCTACCTCTTTACATTCTGCACAACATACCCATATCAATTAGTCCAATAGACATTCATCTTTACATCGATTCCTTGGACATTCTAAAACTTATGTTTCTAGACAATTTTCACATGGCTATTCGTCACAGACACAAATTTCTTGTGCATAAAGTAGACGTTCTCCTTCGGCATATTCAGCGAAATGTACACAAATCCATTGATATTATTTTCACACATAACTTTGCCCAATAGATACTCAACTTTATGTAGATAGTTTACACAGTCCAATTCTTCATAGTCCTCAGAACTTCTATATATCCATAGCCCAAATACATACATTACATAAAAATGTTATTAGACAATCTCTTTGTAGATAGCCTGTCTCCTTTGTAATACCCAGTTCTATGTCCATATCCTTTAGTTTTGCAAGTATATATATTACATATTCTCGTTCTTCATATTATGCAGAATGTTTTCCCTATGTCTTTTCATTTTATGCGCCATTATTTGTAGATGTATATGTTTAAGAGGAGGATTTAAATTTTAGAAGGGCTGCAAACTATCTGCCCCAATGAAAACAAGAGCTCTCAGTATGCATGATGGTTTATGATGTTGATCGTTATCCAGCCACATTGACAGGCCCTTACCCAGAGGGTTGATTGTGTAGAGGGCACAGTTAGCTACAAACAACTGCAAGATAGCTCGGGAATTTGTGAGAAGACTGATATCGTGTCTCAGTGACATAGGAGGACCCATCATGTTTGGGTTCAAAGTGACAGAAAATGTCTTGGATCTCACTTTCTACATTGGCACAAAATGCATCTCCCAGAAAACACAATTTGGCTACTTAGTACGGTTCTCAATTGCGTATCCAGGAAACATATACAGTTAAAAAGGAAAATGGAGAGCATGGAGAAGTTTATACATTCCAAGGTTTTGTTCCGTAGATTACGATCTATTGTGTGCATGCTTTCTAGATGCTATGATGAAAGGTTCTAGGTAAACATTTGTTGGCAATTGAGCTTTATTAGGAAAATATTGGATAACATTATTTAATTAGAAGGCAATGATTAAATTCTCAAAGCTATAGGGGCATGTGCCTATGTCCTATTCACCAATTGTCTGAGTATTGTTCTGATAAAAAATATTATTCTTTTTCTATAGAAATGCCAGAATGAACCGCATTTCTACCTTGCTTGAGTGGGTTGTAGCCCCCAGCCCCCTAGTCTCTTAAGCCTTTGTACATATTACATATTCTATTGCATATATATACATCACACAAATCAATTTCATTACTTATATTTACCTCAGTCTGTCCATTTCATAGGAGTCCCAAGCCCATGACACCCAGCTTCATAAGCCTCTTTATATATTACATATTCTCTTTGTTAATATTTTGTACATATCAGTTTTCCAATAGACACTCACGCTTATGTATTTAGTCCTAACTTTCTAATTCATTTTATTCTACAGGTTTACACATATCTATTGGTCCAATTGTTACTTATTTTTGTGCTGATAGTTTGCCTTTTCCAATTCTTCACTTTCTGGAGAATTTACCAGCCTTGATATCCATTATATTGCAAATCCATTCATTGATTCATTGAACATAACTGATTTATTCATTCAATACTTTCTTCGTTCTTTCCTTCATGTTTTAGTATCTCCATCTATCCTTCTACTTACTTCTACATCCATCTATTAAACTTTTTTGCTTTTTGACATTCATTTCCCAATGCATATTCTACACACTCTGACTCTAGATATTCAACAGAAAGTGCATATTATAATTAATTAAGTTTCATGTCATATAGTTCATTTCATATATCTCAGATAAGTGTGTTAGAACTTCATCATTATCAAGTATCTTTTAATAATCTTTATAGATTTAATACCCATATATTTTGCATAAGGAAAGTGAAGTTGAAGCATATGTTTCTTATCATGTGAAAATGCAAGTATATGCGGTTTTTTATAAGAAACATGTCTATAATAAACATGAGTTTGAAATTAGCCAAAAGTTAATAAACATTTAAGAAACATTTGCAGGTCGAGCTTGAAAAGTAAACTTGAAAAAACAGCTGTGATGAGAAATGTTTTATTCATCATCATCATTATCATCATCTAACTGGAGGTTCAAAATAAATTGCCGTGGCTCTCCATTTCCTTCTATCCTGTGCCATCCTATTTGCTTCTTAGTTGCTTTCCTGTCATATACTTTTCATTGCCAGTCTGGTTACCCGCTGGATAGCGCGGCCTTTGGTGATCCACTCGACGAATTTGTTTTTGTTTACTGGGTAGAATAATTTCATATGACATCCATTTCTTAACTGCTTTCTTACTGCTGTATGAACATGTTTTAAAAAGTTTGCAAAAGAGTTTAAAAGGCTTGCAAAAGAGCTACAGTGCTTCTATCATTATCATCTATTTCTACACTCATTTCTTCCTGAAATCCATAAATCTAGATCATTTTGATAGGCTCATCTCCAACAATCTGTTGCGAAATATCATCCAACTCCTGGTTATCTGGAGTGTTTGATATTTGATCTAGAGTGAAGACTGGCGGAACGTTGTAATTTGTTAGACCCTCTGGCTGCACTAGGTTGTCATCGAATTTTGTTGTTATTACAAGCTTCAAAACTTTTAAGAAAAATTTAAGACATATTTGAGGCTGGAATTGGAAAGCTATTATGAAGTATCCAGGCTGAAAGCAGAAAGTTTATTTCTTGTAGAAAAAACGTGAACATAAGTTTTTTGGCTTCATTTCAGGAATGTGACGTGAAATATTGAGAAGACTGTTCAACAAGTGAACTTGAATTAACATCAGACTTTATGTAACAATGTTATGTGATGTCAAAGTGTATACATACGTTTAGTATGTTTGGCCACAACTTTGTGGTAGAAAGACTTCTACAGTCAATTGGAGATGTGCACAACTGCCGATTTGCTGTTGGAAGCATCAATGGCCCTTAAAATGTTATTATGTACTGCTTTAGTGCAATATATGATAGTTGTGCTTTTTCATGTAACCTAATTCCTTTTGAAAAGGGAGAATAATCATGAGCTCGATGTTCTACTCTATCTCTGTTATGATCTATTCTCAATTAAGTTTCCAAACTGTTCAAACAACCAGCTTCTAAATATTGACAAACTCTAGACTTCCCAGAAGCCTACTTTGCAAAATGTTGCTATCTTCTTGAGGCAGGATCATATTGTACAATCTTAGTAAATGAACTAAAATACAATATATTGATCGCATTGCATCAAAATTTTCTGATTTGATAGCATAAATTTGACGTAATATGTTTTTCAGCCTATCAATATTAACCTGAAACTATCCACCCCACACACCTTGAATGGTGTAAAATTGATTGACTTGATGCATTCACCTTTACATTGTCTACATATATTGGATCTATTTGATAAACAATACGTATATCTTAATAATAAGTTGTATCACAAAATAAAACACACTGTCGATGAAAGAAGTGGGACATTCATAGGAGAAAATTACCAGCTAAGGATATGATAATTCAAATACCCTATAGAAACAGTCATTGGTATGCAGCCTCCATTTACAGATACTTTCAATCTCGTAAACGAGGTAGAAGTATTGCAAGATGACGTCTGATAATGTTGTCACATTGTAATGTTGTCATGTGCAATAAAAACAATCTCCTCAGCATTGTAATTATTAGTGCAAACAGCGAAGTCATTGAGGTAGATAGGTAATTGAGGACATAAGTGTATATATGCTCGTGATTGCTCATCGGATCTTGCAATATGTAAACACTGCTGTCATACTATACTGAAGCCGGTCTTCGGGCCCAGTTTGCAAGTGAATGACAAAGTCATACCTTGTATTGAAACAGGTGAGTAAATTCAGCATATATATACCGAACTACACCAACACATGTTACCCCTTCCTTGTAAGTACAGGTCTATTTCTGTGCATGTGGCGAGACGAAATAACATGTTTGATTTTAAGTTACACTATTGTTTACATTTGCACTTGAAATTTTTGTTAGTTACTTATAGTTGACTGCACGCTTGATTAACCCTAGATAACCTTATGTATAGAAAAACAATCAGTTCGTGATCGTTATTAGGAAATGTGGAGCCACTTGGAAAGTTTTGTTTTTGAGTTCGAAGTTGTATAGATTTTTCTTACGCCGCCTGATGTACATGGTCCTTTTCTCACAAGAATTGACAAGTTGTCACCTATTAACAAAATCATATTAGGAGAATTTGATGAGTAATAGGTGTTTACAAGATCCTGTTGTACCTCCGTTGCTCCCTAAATAAGTAGAGAAGTACGGACGAATGATGTTTTCATATACACAATATTATACCATTTCTCTTGTTCTTTTCGTTCGTTCTATAATGTGAAAGCCAGCACAAAGTCTATATGTTTGCACTATAGTTTTGGTATTTAAAGTTAACTGAAACATGCAAGGTGATTAGGCCTGGAACATCTAGATAGAGGCATGGCAATGGAAGCAGATTGCCCTGGCCCCAAATCCTGAGAATGGACCCAGAGTTATGAAACAATTCTTTGGTGATTGAATCAACTATGAGATTTCACATTGACCCCATAAGTTGCCACATGGTTTCATTTGCCCCGTTATTCAACACAACTTTTGGGGTTTGTTAATGGCTTTCTGTACATTACCTAAGTTCTTCAAACTACCCTTTTCAAATAAGCCCCCCACTAGAACTTCAAATCATTAACAGTCTTCCTCCTCATAAAGGCCCCAATTACAGAAGATGGTGAATACCCTAATATCAACCTATACCCACTTGTAGGCCACTCTGTTTTTATTATTGAGCAAATTCTCTACTTCTTTGATCTCAGTGGTAATATTTGTTCAACCTTACACTGCATAAGCAAGAGAGTTCCTGTCTGTTTGGGTAAAGCTTTTTGATGCTTTTGACTTGGTTCTATGAAACTATGCATTTATTATGTAATGTGAGACAGCCAGAACAAGAGATTTCTTGTGACCTGTGAAAAGCACAATGAGGAGGGTCCCTTTTGGAATAGGAATAGAACTGTTGATAGTTACATGTTAATTTGTAGTGTTCATTGTCCATGTTGGCTGCAGGAGAGATGTGCTAGATCACACCTCCTGTGGTTTTGTCATGTAAATCATATTGTACAGTGGTGTGGTTGTGAGCCACTAACTTTCTATAGAATGTTTACTCGTTCTACGCCACTGTAATATAAGTTTGTAGTTGTAATTCAGTCTTTGAATTATAAAAAAAACACAATAGAAACAACCTATCTGATTTTGCCAGAGTTTTGAACATGTCCATCTTTTAAAAAAGGGATAAGTGAGAACATTATGACATGAAATGTGTGAAAGATAATTTTGTTGTCTAGTGTTTTTTGACATCCACTATGTAAAAATGGAGCTAAAACAGGGCCGCATATTTTGGGCTTTAGGGATATATACTTTGGAGTTTAAAGATAGGTTAATTTTTACCAAAGTCTTAATTAACACATAGTAATTAATTGACTTGTCAGTTGAATGATTTATTTTAAACCTTTGTAGGAACCCTAGCTAGCATATAGCCATCTCAGGAGATAAGCATTTTAAAACGAAAAGAGATATGTAAAATGTCAACCCAAGAAAATGCAATCTTCATTATTTAGACAACCAATAGTCAAACTGTCCCCCCTTGGCACCAACCATGGTTGTTCTTCTGGGCCTGGGACAACATCAAGCAAGTGAAAGCAGCTAACATAACTAAATTTTGGAGGTCTTCTGGCTCTAGCTCTCAGAAATACTTTATAAGCAACTATACTTGCACAGTTCAGCATTTTTCTTGAAGCATTCTTCAAACTGTTATTTTCCAAGGGCTTGTTTCACTGTTCAACCTCTCCACTTATACAATGCTGTATGGTCCTTGCCTTTGGTATCTGTACAATGCAGGTCAACAGGTCATGTACAATGTAGACTGCAGGTCACACTGACAGCTACTTGTATTTTGATGAGAAGGCCATTCAGTTTAATCTATGTCAAATTGAAGCTATGCTAAAAGCCATAAATGAATCTGAATACATTTTGGGATGATAAATCAATAACTTAGGCAAGCAGCAATGATGCATGTCCATATCAATATGGAATGATCAAACTGCCATGTGCTTACTTTGTAACTAGCTTAGCAAGTTAGGTTTTGAAAGAATTTTCTAGGAAGCATCTCAGGTAATATTTAATAATTGGCATTTTAATATTGACTGAATTTTGCAGTGTGTTGGAGATGTATTGTGTTGTATAAGCATATTTTATTGGAATTAAAATCAGGTATGTGGAGCTCTCATCCTTGTATGTAAAGCACATTTTAAAATTGACTGCATTTTGCAATGTTTCCAGGACACATTGTGTTGTATGGGCATTTCACTCCTCTCTAGACTTGAAACATTTGCCAGAATGTATGAGGATTAATTGCCAAGGTAAAGAGAATAGCTTATTTAATAGCAGCATCCAAATCTACCAACTCCCTCACACTCCATAACCCCCAATGGCCAATGTTTATAAGTGTATGTGTGCCTATCCATTTCTCCATTCCATTAGTTCTTCTTTTCATTTGGTCAAATCCTGATTTGCACTATTTCCCCTACTTCCTATTCCCTCTCTTGACAATCAGTTAGTACTTGGAAGTTGCATGGAATTGGAAAGCAAAAAGATACAGCGGGTGTCCCATTGCCTTGGCCACCTAAAAACTTCCAAGTAACTTTCTGTTCTGTGCCTTGATCTGCATTTTACTTTACCTGGTCACCTGCATTTTGCAGTTGCCAACTTTCCCTAAGTTATTCTTGAGGCATAAAAATTGCTAAGTTATCAAATAACTATGCATACTTTCTTTTTGGATTATGCAATGTGCCTTTCATCCAAAGCATTAGATTGAGTCCATATGATTTCAGATGATGTAGAATTTTGGAGGGAAGTAGATCACAATATGGATGTTCAAAAGACAATTTTTTCTTAACATGTCTTTCATGATCTTTTTGAGATATTTGCTCATTTTATATACTCTTAGATGCATCAACTCTGCACTTCCAAATTCTTACTTTTTAACTCTCATTTTAGAGTTTGTTGTCCTCCTTTGAGAAGTACATATCAATAACAATGAGTGATTTTATGTGTTTTTGCAAACCCAAGACAACCTTTAATCTTATTACTCACCTGCCCACAAAAAGAAATTTTTGTTCCTTTCTCAATTTGGCTATCTGGTTAATCAATATCAATCAGCTTTATCTATCTGGTTAATCAATATCAATCAGCTTTGGACACAACTGTATTACATTATGAGCATCAGCCTGGCTCACCAATGATTTGCAACAGAAGATAGATCAATGAAATTACACTAGACTAATTTTAATTGGCTTGAAGAAAGGTTTCAATGCAGTTGACCTGGAAATCCCACTCATAACTGCAAATTTATCGATTAAGTTATGTGGAACTTGGCATAATTGGATAGCAGTAGGTAATTGTGCAAGGTAAATGGCACTCCCTCTGATCCAAAAGAAAATTTTTGTAGAATTACTGTAAGCTATTGTCTTGGCCAACATTCATTCTTTATGTACCACAATGAGTTGCCTCTTTCTTTGAATGTTATGAGGGTACACTCACATTTTATAGTCTCTGCTCCAAATATCTGTAAGAATGAAATACACCATGAAAGCCAGCTGTTAGCTCACCTAAGTGAAATGTCATATTTACCAGCTGTTTAGAAAATATTGAAGTAAGATTTTACATGTCTAATGATCACAACACTGAAATGCTTCCATTATAAGTTACCTCTCATTGGTACATCCAAAGTAAATACACTGTAGGAGAAAATTAACTTGCATAAGAAATTGGAACCTTTGTTGTACTTTTTCTAAATCAGGCTGTGCCTGGACAGGATCTTCATTAAGCACGAGTGCCTAAGGTATGGATTTTTTAGAGCTTGATTTATTGAGCACCTGGAATCTTGAAGTTGTATCTTAGGACACTCCTGTCTCTTTATCACAAGCAAAAGATTTCCCTAAATTTCAACTCATATCATCATTAAACTAATTCTTTAAGAACATGTGTAGGTCTGGGTAATCCAGAATCATCCTTTCTCACACTACTGAGTGGATATTGATACCCTACAAGTGAATTACAGCTACTTGTAGTACAGCTATTTTTTATGTTTTTAGCATACCATACATTCCAAGACTGAAGTCCCCATTTTGTTCTGGTTTTCTTCAGCCTTTTCTCTGTAGTTTGAAAGTATTCTTAACAGGGGTGCAAAACAGAGCTCCTAACCTGTTCAAGGAGCTCAATTTTTAGGGCACTGTTGTTTTGCTCAGCGCAAGACCAGATAAATATAGGATTTCTTGGTTTCCTCTATTAAAGTGTATTTCAAAGATGCTTCCATTTTTTATAACTTCTTTCAATGCCCATTCTTTATCCATCTGGAATGTCTTGTTTTTTCTTAGTAACCTTTGAGAAGAATACTCTCACTGCAAGCATTTGATTGTATCCATTACTATTGGCACAATTTTTACCAAATCAAAAATTAAGTTGAGGTCCAGAATGCAGGATGGTGGATGGTTAACTTGGGCAATAGAGTATCAATTAGTTCCCTGTAAAGTCAGAACATCAAAATTATGGCTGGTCAGCTATTAGTGACCTTGTAGAAAGAAGACAGCTACAATGATATGCCAGATTTTTAATTCAGATACCCAGCCTCTTTTACAGGATTACTCTTACAATACCCTGATGCTATAGAAAAAATGCTATACTCATCAGAGGCTGATCATTAAATACTATACATCATCATCCAGCTCATTAGAAGAGAGGTGGAAACTATGCAAACATACTGATACTGTGAAAACCATGCCAAGTTGAGTCCTTGCTCTTATTAGGTATTTCAAGAAATATCCACCACCTGACATACTCAATGAAATACACAGAGGAATTGTTGAGCCAATTTGTAGTTACAATTGTTCCATATGGAGGTGCTGAGTGAATCAAACATTGATATCTTGCAAAAATCCGTAAAAATACTGCTAGAATTGTAACCAACAACCAATACGTTGCTTGTGCTTCTACAGTAATCCAGCATCTTTGCTATTCAGTGAGCAGTGATCTTGTAGGAACAGACACAATCACATTTACATACAACTCTTTGAATTCAATAGCCCAGGCATACATGAGAGAATTACATAGTCTTCACTTGTTTTCAATACATGAGAACCATTGATATGCTCATGATCAGAAACTGATCTTACAACACCACTCCTAAGAAAAACCAATGACCAGAATGGTTTTTATAATCACAGTGCAAAACTGTGGAACAGTCTAGAAACATAAACAAAACTGCCACCTACCCTCAAAAGCCTGCAATGACCTCCTTATTATAGATACAGATTTACATTGTTTCTTTATTCTATTATTATTGCAAAATATAGGTTGAAATAGGCATGTAAGTATCTTGTTTTCTTAGTCCTGCATTTATTTAATTTTTATTTATATTTTATTTTTAAGGCAAATCAGAACCAACAGTCATTTGTTACAAGCTATGGCTTTTGACTATAAACTATAGAAGCTCTTCACTATACACTATAGCAGTTTTGTAGACTGTGCTTGACGTTTTTAGCCCCATGCCCCCACTGACTAATTTATATCAGTAGAAGTCAATCAGAGATCATGGTATCTTTATTGTGCAAAGGAGGCATTCGATTGTTAGATAGTCCATCTTGAATGCACCTTTTACTTGCTACTTCCAATATATGGCCTGTCATCCTTTCAAATTTGGGTGAAGTTTAGATTGCTCAATTTTCAGAACAAGAGGAGGTGTTGAGCTAAAATGTCCAAATCTTGTTTATCTCTTGGTTTTCTACCTTTCATTTAAAAATCCACTAGCACTAAGATGGTTGGTAACATTTTCCCAGATTTTGTCCCCCTTGAATATGGAATACACCTTAACCACTGTTTCTTTGAAAAACCACTGAATGCAGTATACAGTGCCACCTTGGCAACCTGGAATCTAACACCCCCTCTTCAATAGAATATTCTAGTGTCAGCACTGGCCCCATTAATTAGCATGTATCATGATTCAGTACTCAATCATAGATCTTCAAATGCATGTATTATGCATCGAAATTGATAAAGTAGCAACAGCTAGTACTGATACACTTATACACTGTGCCTTCAAAGAACAAATGCACAGTGTAATTTCTCCGGAAGAAAATGTTCTAATTCCAGAAGCGAGCTTATTGATTGATCTGCTTCATTCATCAGTAATCAATCAAAGATCCTCACATGCAATCTTTATTATGCATAGAACACATTCAATTTTTAAAGGTATGCTCTATGATTTTATGAAATTTTGATATTATAAGTTAGTCCTTGTTATTTCTGACATAGTTGATTGAAGGCTAGTCTATTTGACTTTCAGATATTTATCAATAGAAATGTTGTCAAATCAAAGAGCTTAAGTATTTGTTCATCTTAGTTCTATAACTTATAGAAATGTAGTGAACATGTATTGATAAGTTATTTTGAAATTCCTTTGACATCATTTTTCAAATGTTTTTTGTAGTGGTATTGAAATCACATTTGTAAATGTGTCAACTGAATTGAATAATAATTAGAAGGACATTTTAGTTTTTACATGCAATGGTAGTTTGTAAAGTCTTATAAAGTCTGCATTTTAGCAATGACCAATTGAATTGTCTGTTTGTTGTTTTCTCAGATCTCTTTTTTCAAGTACTCTAAAGCTGTTATGAATATTTTTTCATCAACTCAATAGAACCTTTGGTCTTATAAAAAAGTCACTTCATACTTGACCATAACAAAAATTTCAAAATTGACAACATCAATGTTCATTGTCAAAAACTGAGAACATTAATTTCCACATGTGTCTATCCTATAATAGTACTGATTGTGAACCAGAAGTATATTTTGGTATTTGGTGCTGTATTGTTAGGAAATTTTGATAATATGTGGTAAACCTGTTCAAAGATTTCTCCATTAAGTTTTTGCATTTTTATTTTTATGTATGGTGCAAAGAGAGAGAGAGTACCCTTCTGCACAAAGTGATTCAAAACTAATGGTGACATATAAAAATGACATATGAAATTTATCATCAAACTTGAAAGAGAAGTGAGAAAAATTCTTTTAAGTATTTTTCTGTGTTAAATTCTAAAGATTATTATTCAAGTCTTTATTGTTTTTAAGTAATTGTCCCTTTTCACCTTCATTGAGAAATAGACACCAAATCACGCATCATGGCAACTTTATAGGACGATCCAACAACTGACTAACGCCTTCAACAAATATTTCTGGCATATGAATCCTCCACGAACCTTATTTTGCTACGCTCCTGTTTATCGTGTTATCTTTATTCGGTTTCCTCCAATTTTAGTGTGCACATATACACAGTCCTAAAATATTTGTTCCTCGATGACACCTGATAGTGAACTTGGCTTTCCTGGATTTCACGGCATTTTAGCATATTAGACACCCAATCCCGTGTTTTCCTAAATTGTTTTGATCGTCTCTACATTTATGTGATTTGTAAAGTTGTAGTATACTCCTTTTACACAGTTGTAAAATCTCATGATGGATTTTGGCTTTCCTTCATGTCATGACATTTAACATTCTTACTGATCTCAATTCAAGAGGGAATTTAATTTGATTGGTCATATATTTATGATAAGATTAAATACAGCAATCGTTTTAAATTCTGACCGTTTTCCACTATTATCAATTGTGTTTTGAGACTTGATTTTGCTTCTCATCGGGTGTTTTGATAGGCCATCGCTCATTTGGATTCTATTTATCAATTGGATTTTGACCATGAGATCCAAATACATACTTCAATCTCCTATATACAGCTTCATACAGTATTCTCTCT
This sequence comes from Mastigias papua, assembly GCA_964019165.1. NCBI lineage: Eukaryota > Metazoa > Cnidaria > Scyphozoa > Rhizostomeae > Mastigiidae > Mastigias > Mastigias papua. The sequence goes on from OZ025271.1 coordinate 13,115,581, forward strand.
CTGCTATTTCGATAAAATAATTCAGATTTTGGGACAAAACACAGTCTTTTCAAGCCAAAATAGTAGCTTCTTCATGCACAAGATTTCTCTTAATTTCTTTGAAACAGCCACGGGGCTAAGGAAAATGCGGCAAAAAGCCGCCAGAATTTTCAGAACAATAGTGTCTATTGTTATTGACCAATCAGATTGCTCCATTTTAGCCCTTTTGGCGGCTGAGGCTAGAGCCGTCATCTACTGATTTAGAGCAAAATTAGCAGCCCTTGACCGCGAGATTGGCCGCAACTTGACTTTTTGGGACTCTTTTGTTTTTTCAACCAATCAGATTCCAATATTCTGCTGTTGATTGTATATTTACCCAGTGAAATAGCTTTATTTTACAATAGCCAATTATTCCAACAACCAATCAACATGTTGTATTTGAATATTCTCGTTTGTCCTCTAACCAATGACATTTGATCAATTCTTTGAATTATTGGCCAGTCACAGACCGTAATTTGAATTAACATTGAAATATCGTCCAATCAGGTAGTTCTAGTTTCAAATTTTCTATTGTATTTTCCTTTGTTTTCTAGCCAATCAAGGAAGTTCAATTATCGTCGTTATCAGCCTCATTTCCGGCCTCCAGTTCAGCAGAAAGACGGGGGTAAGACATCGGTTTTATTAATATTTCTTGATTGATCTATAGTTCTTCTACTTACAAGTTAAGACTAAGTTATACTCTACTTGGCCTAATCGATGTAAGAGTTGTAAAGATAAGTATGTAGGACTTATATTTACAACTCTTACATCTATTAGACCATTACAAATATTGCCTGAAAGACTAAGTTAATGAAGTGAAGGGTGTCTTAGTTCGTCACTGAGTTTAATCAAAGATCAACAAAACAGCCCTATTGATTTTCGCAAAAATCCCTCTGATACTAGACACCCAAACACAACATTAAATTAGTCTCAAGGACAAGCTAAGTGTAAATAGTAGGAAAGGAAGACAATAAGGACTCCAGATGAACATAGCCAAAAACAAGGTTAGCGAATGTATATTAGGATATAGTTGAAATCTATATGGAGTGCTCTATGCAAGGGGTTCTTCAAAATTGCCTTATGGAATCGCTGAGAGAAAGTAAAATGGTGAGCTCAAACATCCTACTTTCTCTCAAAACGTAATGTAAAAGATAAGTTTATGGGGATTACAATATTCATTGGGTTCGCTAACACTTGTAAATGGCTATATTCAGGCATCTTAAAATATTTATTTACACACAAGCAAATCATATAACTGCTAAACTGTTCATTAAATGCTAAAAAGTATTTGAATTTGAGTGAAAGGTAGTCCCTCTTCTGTTCTTTATTGTCGTCTTCTTCTTCCTCTTTTTCTTTGTATTCTTCTTCTTCTTCTTCTTCTTCTACAGTCATTTAACTTTCTATTCAGCATATATTGTGGATTGTTAGCTGAAAAAGACTGAAAAAGGCAGGAAAGCGATCTATGGTTTGGAAGATAATCATTGTATTTCTTTAAAATAAAAGAGAGATGTAAGTTATTTAATCCAGTATATTCATTGTTATGTATTTTAGAGTGATATATTTTAATGGCGAATTATGTAATGCCAATCGAAAATATCTCTCCAAGTCTGCGAAATGTCTGCAATCAGCCCACATGTATGTTTTATGTTTGTTCAGTATTCAGCACCAGACAAAACGATAACTTCTATAAACATTTCTTTGAAAGCTGTAAGGGAAACGCATTTACTCAGACATATTGCTACGGGACTGTTCAGGATACAGAACTAGTTAATCTCTCTATAAGCAATGCAGTTTTGCCCAATCTGATGTCCGTCATTTCTTGTTTAGTGATATGGAAATATATCCATGCTATTTCACACAAGATAACAATTTGACTTGGTTGAGATTAAGGTAGAAAAGTAAATGATGATTTAGTATGATGCAAATCTTCAATGTACAGAATTTATGAATTTGATTGAAAGGAATAAGTTTTTAGCTCAATGATATGTGCCTTTGTTCTATTTTTGAGAAGTGCAAAAATACTCGGCTTGTTCTGCACTAGTTATGAATTTCATTGAAATGAAATTGAAATAAAAAGAGATATGGTACATCAGAAAAACTATAAAAATACCATTACATCATGTTTGGAGTATGAGTGGAAGCATGGGATTAAATAAATTAGAAAGTAAATGATCATTTCTTCTCTTCATCACATAATTTATCTGGCTCGAACTTAAAAGACCCCTTTTTGCTGTATTGTTTTGTGGTCCATGATATCAAATTTTTTATATGTACACAAAAATGGAAGTAAATAAACTTGAAAAAATTCATCAATCTTTGTTATCTGGTTCCTTTGTGGAAATGTTGAACTTAAAAACGGAGATTGTTTCTATGTTTCCAAGCAAATTTGTAAAATACATTGATGTTTAACATTAGATGAATTATTTTCTACCTCCAACCTTCAAAACCCTTAACTACATCTTCCATCCACCATCACCCTAACCACCAATCATCAAAACTAACTAGAGCCTAACCAACATTACTATTCTCAACACACTGCTTAAATTCATCTAATGTTAATAAAATGTTGTTGGATTGCTTTTAATTTTATCTCTTTGTTCTTTTGTATGATAGTTGTAGTGGCCCTCTTTCTTTCAACTATCATCATTAATCAACGAGAACCAGACAACAAAATTAACGTGTTTTCCAATATTTAATTACTGCTGTTTTGCAGTGATTGGTCAAGTTTTGCCCACGTTGTACTAACTCAATGCTTATCTTGACATGAAACTCTATTGATCTTATCGATATTCTTATCGATTCTAAACTCTATATTTCTCCACAAGCGATTTCCAGGGATATTATTGATTATCAATTTGTGCTACTCTTGTGTATAACATTGCAATCTAATGTGAAATTGGTAATATCATTTGGGACATGTCCAACTCCTTACAATGCCTTTTTCTGTGACGATAGTAATAGACTATAGTTAATTCAAATTGTAACTTACAATTCAAGCTTTTGAGATAGTCTTCTCTTTGATCAAACCATTGCATCTTTCGTTGACTCCTTGAATTCAAACGATAAAATAGTATATTATTACATGAAGTATTGTCAATCGACTCCTTGATTAGTGAATTTGTGAAATAATTTTGACAAAGGTCCTTCAACATAGCAACACTATTTATTCAATATCAAGTAATTTTCTGTAAACCAATTCTCATGCCTGCATGGGAAATATTCATTAATTATGTCAAATCTTCGCTTTTACAGCAAGTGAACTAGGATTGAAAATAAATTTTTAATTAATGTATGTATGATTTACTGTTTTTAATGAATGGTATTTTGTTTCCATTGTTTGTTCGATACATAAGTACTTTACATATAAAAATGTACGCAACTCATACCTCCTCCATTCCTGCTTTTTAAAATTTATTCTTTTCTCAACGACTTTCTTCTCTTACCCATCTTGTTTTGCTAATATAGATGCTTCATGTTATATATAGCTAATGTCAGAATACAAAACATATAAATACTATGAATATTATACATATACAAATATGTATGTTATGCATTTTCCATTCAAGTCATTTTGAGTTGAGTATTTGTTCACTTATTTTCTTCTTTCTCTGAGCTTGCTTTTTACCATTGTAGATGCGACACAAAAACAATAATATGTAACTAATTCAAACATTGAAACATACATAACTCATACTTTTTCTTGTCAGTTGAGTATTGTACGATAGTTTCCTAGTCATTTTGTATTTTGTAATTGTTCAATGATTTTCCTCTTCTTCCCTTCTTTCTATCCCATTGTATTTGCTCCGTAATTGCAGAAATATATAAATAATGTGGAAATGAAAAATATACATAAATCGTACCAGTTTCTTTCTTGTCAATTTGTATTGTGTATTTGTTCGTTGAGTTTCCTCTTCTTCCCGTCTTTCTGTACCATTGTATTTGCTCCGTAATTGCAGAAATATATAAATAATGTGAAGATGAAACATATACATAAGTCATACCTGTTTCTTCCTTGTCAATTTGTATTGTGTATTTGTTCGTAGATTTTCCTCGTCTTCCCGCCTTTCTGTACCATTGTATTTGCTCCATACATGCAGTTATTTATGAATAATTTAAAGATGAAATATATACATAAATCATACCTATTTCTTCCTTATCAATTTGTATTGTGTATTTGTTCGATGTTTTTCCTCTTCTTCTCGTCTTTCTGTATCATTTTATTTGCTCCATAAATGCAGATATATATAAATAATTTAATGATGAAAAATATACATAAATCATACCAGTACCACGCGTGTCATTCACGTATCACGTGTCATTCTGATTTGAGTAGTTACTCGTAACCTGTGTTTTTCTCCACCGTTCACTGCAATTGCTGATGCTTCATATGCACATGCTCGATAATAACAGTTATAAATATATAGAAATAATTAAAAGATTGAAGTATACACAAGTCATACGTGTTCCATGCATGTCATGTTGATTTGAGTATCTGTTTTGTGATGTCTGTTTTCGATCTTCTGTCTTTAATCTGTTTTTGCCTACAGAGATGAAGTAATTGTTTCCAGTGAATGGTATATCAATAAATCTGCCCAATGGCAAAGATTAATGGTAAAAATCATATTTAAATAACTTAAAGATCAGAGAATATATAATTGTTAGGTAAAAGTGATTTGCTTATAGACATTTTCCCAAAATTGTACTATCAATGGAAAGCTATGCTTTAGTGGGAAGGAATGTTGAAGCATCTCACGAATGCTGTAGATAGATTTGTTTACACGTAATCTTATTTTGCCCGGTCAGTCTTTTGGATTGTTTTTGTGTATGTATAGTTTACATTTAGCAAGACAGAGGGAAATGGGTTGAAGTAAGTGAAGAAGTTATTCAATGTGTTGTTCATTTCATTTCATTTAAAACCACAACTACAATGATAAAGTAACAAAGAACAACAACATTTAAAGATTTAAAGTGCAGATGATGAACTGTTGTTCAGCAAATAATGACGGTTTGACGCTACAGGGTAGAGCGGTGTGTTGAAAATAGCCTCAAAAATTTACTACAGTACTTTTTTAGTCTTCAAATTTAATTTTGATTATACCCTGTATTGTTGTTATGGGAACATTGTGCGTCATCAGATCTTTAGAGTTCATTGTTAATACATCTCCATGTTTGAATTGCTGATTTCCGCATTTCTGCTTTGGTAATTTTTCATAGTTGTCTGATGTTTTCTTCTTTTAGTGGCTATACTTCTGAACCTTTATTAAAACTCTTGATATTCCCCCCTTTTGGTTACACGCTGTTTTACAATTTTGTTAGATTTGCCCTTGATACCAGACTCCTGACACTAACCACCATTCACACACCTCCAGCCTCAAGATCCTCAACCACCAGACTTCCAGAATCTAGCAATACCACAATAAACTACAACCTTTGCAAAACCTACAAAAGTGTAAAAGAGCGTGTTCTTTATTCCAAAAGAGGCGATGCTGATTTGAGTCATTATATCGCCAGATTCCCTTGTTAATTGTGTAAAATATTGAGAGATGCTCACAAGTTGTTTGAGTTCTAATTTAAAACGTATTAAATCAATTATTATCAATTATTACTGTAAACACATTTTTGAGGCATCTTTAGTTAGGAGAAAAATTCATGGCATACTAGAGCAGAAGATAAATCTCATGTTTTTCAAATTTGTTTCCCTGTATCTTTTCATTTTCACATTAGACGCCTGTAGAAAACTTTAAAGAATGCTCTCTACCCTGTTATAATATGCAGTGTGTCGAATCCTATTGAATTCTGTTCATTCAATTTGCGCCATGCACATGCTTTTGTAACTAGTGCTTCGTGTATTCCCAAAGGATTGTTTCGTTACCTGCCGTTCTTCCTGTAAAAGCATGGTCTGTCGAATGACAAACATCTCCTATTATTCCAGAGATTTAGGAAGGCCTTCTTCAGCATTTTAGCCAATTTTCAACTGCCTATTATTATTTTCAGCTGCTTATGGCAGATTATTAATCGTTCATCGAAAGGAGATTGTGGTTGTTGAAGCTTATACGATGCTTCTTGTATCTGAGACGGGTATGCCTACTGGATATGACATGAGATGCTTAGATTTGCAAGCAACAAGAATGAAGTATAGGAAGTTTACTTATCTGTGTTTCTCATGTCGTCTGTAGGCATACTTCCATCGCGTCAGCATTGAAGTGTTTCATCATTGCATTGCAAAGTGTTACAACTTAGCGTACTGTAAGTATCACATCGAATTTCAACAGATTCATGTAGCAAAGATTGCAATCTAGTATGTCATAGTTATTTTTGTGCAATTGTCTAGTTTTCAAGCATTTGAGATGAAGGTTGAGTTTGCCGACAAGGCATGGCTACCCCTCGTACATGAAGCTGAAAGCAAAACTGTTGCTTAATTAACAAACATTGCAAATTAAGTCCTTTTATAGACTCAAGGCTACAAGTAGCTATAGTAAAGTGCGAACGAGTTGTAGTTAGAAGATACACCGTGAATACTTACCTTAGATTAATTTGATCTCACAGAGCATTAACATTGAGTGCTTGCATGACCGATGTCCAAGATGCAAAGGTCGAAAGTGATGTGTACAAAGCTATTTATACCCTTGCTCGCATTGACTTCTGGGTCTATTGTTTTTGCAATTGGATTGAAATTTATCTACGTATCTATTACGAATATTTTGAGATGATTTCTATATTTTATTCAAGTATTCTTAGGATATAAATTATTAAATGTTTACTTGCAAGTATTGCATGAATTTATAAATCTATTTTATTAACATTTGTCATATTTCCCGCCTGTTTAATGACAATGCAATTTTCTATCCACTTCTCTCTGTCTGTTTTCCCATCTTTAGTTTTATCTCTGTTAAAAATCTGTTTTGCCTTTAGCATGATTTTCTTAGGCCATGCGTGTTATTACATTAATTTTCTCCAATTGTAGGAGATCTTTCATGCAATGAAGATGTGATGTCATTTGCACACAGAGAGAGCACAGATTATGAACAGCCTTTATGTATAACATTTTAGCAACATTTCTATCCTTTGATGACAGATGTGTCTTCTAAAATCAGCTGTTTTTCTGTTGTTGTCTTCTTAATTCCCGGGTCCTCCTCAAGGGGTATATTATTCCATATACATACACACCTGTATAGTCGATCGCACGTATCAGGAGATTTTTACCAATGCTACGCCCTTGAGATTCAACATGTGTCTTTATGATAATATCCAGAGAGAATAGATCCCTCAAACGTCATATTGCTCCTATCGTGGTTTGTTTCTTGTGGTATTCAACTAAAATATAACTTTGTTTGCCCCGTTGTCTGTTCAATTGATTATGGCGACTAATGGACCCAAAGTCATAACCAGAGGCTGTTCTGTTTTGCATTTCAAAACCCCGTACTGTAAACTGGTCAATTTTCAATTTTACAGAAGTTGCACGGCAAATACACTTCATACATTTTCATAATTTACTGCTTAAAGCTCTCAGCCGTCAAATTGCTCTTATATTGTTCGGTCTGTTGTGTTATTGAACTCAAATATAACCTTCCTTGCTCTATTTTCTAATCAATTCATACAAATCGAAGTTGGGAGCATCTTGGCCTAGATCCATAACTAAGAGCTGTTTTCTTTTGGATTTCCAATCCCTTAATATACACTGGTTAACTTTGTCTAAACTACAGAGAACGCATCGTAGATAGTATTCATCCATTTTCATAAATGCACTGCTTTGAGATTGTACAACAGAAAGTCAATGAACTGAATTCGCAATATCATCATCGACAAAATGATAGAATTAACAACTAATTCTTATGATTACTAACACTACTCAAAGGTGAATGAAATGTAACTATTAAATTAATATCTTAAAAGAGTTACGACTATGAAAGAAGAGAATATGAAAAGTCAAATGATTTCTTCATCGTATGAGGTATAAAAATTGTTTGTTACGATAGAGGTATTAAACATTTGAAAATGCATTATCCACTGCTGTGTCTTAATTGAGTATGTCTTTGTTAGTAGTACACTCATCTTCTATAGTATGCAGATATGATAGTTTAACTTAAATTAAACAGTGTAATCAACAATTTTAAAGCCTTTGATGGAAACACAATCAGTCATCTACACATTTTATTTGGCACCTTCGGATTCAATTCAATTCAATCATAAATTCAATTCAATCATATGGGTTAATAGAAAATACAACTCATCACAAGCAATAGCTGACAACATGAGAAAGTCCTGGGATTAAGAAAACATAACGAATGACATGCATTTCACATCAATATTTTTGAAAACAACACGTTTTAAACTTGTAATGGACAATAGGGAAACTTTGAAAGACACTATCATTGCAACCCATCTTTGATACAAGGGGGAGGGGGCTCAATCCAAAGCTCTACACCCTGAGCCACCCTTAGAAATCACTCCAGGCTATTAAACTGAAATCGGAGAATCATAACATTCATGGATGTGTGAACATATTGATGGAGAGAGGATGGCACGTGATCTTACTGCCAATTACATTATGTAGTAACCAGGAGTTTAAGGTTCTGGAAATATCACTTGTTTTCGTAAAATCAAGAGGTTAGGGTGAACGAAACCTTGTGGCCAAGAGATAAATGTTGAGATAAACCACGTGCAATTTATATGGATAAATCTGAAGTGATCGAATTGATTGGAAAAGCCTTGATATGGGAGGGAGTAGTTTTAAGTGGCATGAGAATATTTCAAAAAGATACAAGGATGTTGCCACGGATCTTTGAGAATAACCTGTGCATTGAGATTATGAACGTACAACATACTGGTAATGAAAACTCCTGCTTTCAAAGATTCAACATTTATGTTAAGATCATTCCTTGAAAATGAAAGTAGAAGCGAGAAGTATACAAAAGCATAGAATGTGTCTGAAAATACGTAAATATAACGGTTAACTGATTTATGAACAAAATTTTTCAAATACATTCCTATTATTACAGAAGTGGTTATGAATAGAAACAATGGATAAATGTTTGCTAGTTTTATGCATCTTGCTCTATCAAATTACTCTGCAAAATCTCCAATTTCTAATGAATTCCAAGGTTCAATTGCAAACCAAATAGTCAATTGTTTTTGAGTTGATAAATAATGGAATAAAAGTTCACCGTATCATGTAATTCTATCTAAAGCTTACAAAGTATTTATCATAGTGCAAAGCATTTATGTCAGTTGTTAGTTCCTCAAGTGGTGCATCACACATGCAACTTCTTGAAACTTGCAAAGCTCCTGCACAGCCTTTAATTTCCATTCCCAGCAACATTTGAACGTTCTGAAAGGTAGAGATTAACCAATATTACAGAAGCTTAAAATATATTACTAGTGAAAACACAACAAACGATTTAAGAGATATCTAAAACTTGCTAACAATTCAATTCATCACTTCTATTCAATTCAATTCTTCAAAATAGCAAAGCATCTTCATGGCCTATTATGAAATCTGAGACAGTAGCTGCTTTGATATACTTCAAAGAGTCTGATCTTTAATACTGATTAAATACTAAATCGCAACAAACAGGTGAAAACATTAAAACTTGGACAAAAATCAGAGCCAGTTACCAAACATGGACATAACAAAGAGAAGTCTTTGAAGTACAATAAACACAATAGGCCTGTCTCTATGAGAACTGCCAACCCCTGGGCGTGATGTAAGTATTCAACAGCCCCTAATGTAATATAGACGGAGGGCCCTTGGTAAATCAGCACTCAGTGAGAGGCTACCTTCCTAAATGATATGAAATGAAACGAAGAGTGTTTCTTCCTTGGATTCTTAAAAATTTAACAATAGTGAATAGGCGCCCATTTGTCAACCATTTAGCCAAATTGGGCACAATGTTCATCCTGTAACGCGAATCTACCCCCATCTAGTTGCATATTTCGTTTCACATATTCATATATTCATCAACTGTCTCATACTCTGATGAGTGCAATACGAAACAAGTGCTTTTGGGATGCTAATGAATGTTCCCAAAAGACTGTGAATTAAAACTTTATTAAAATATAAAAATATATAGATATGGGAAAACTGAATCTCTCGCTAGTTCCAGCTTCTTATGCTCGTTTTCCTCTTGCCATCATCAGTTTACTTACGAACTAGTTGACGTCACAAAAAGCAATAGTAAACAACAGAACATTGAACTAGTTTGTTATTTTTTCGTTACTAAACATCGATAAGTTAAACTCTTGTGCTGTATCTGTAAATGAAGATAAAGCAAAGTCATGCGGATGTTTCATAAATACTTAGTCAAATCACATAGTCATTACATTTAATGCACAAATATGAACTACATCATGGTACAAACCATATCTGGGCTGCTCATCAATGAGATGTTTGTTGCCAAGCAATGGCAATACTCGAATATGAATTGTAGCTATCATAACAGCATGAATGCACAACAAACATACTGAAATATGTAACACGTGAATGTGAAGCCTAGAGAGGGCAGAAATTAGAGGCCATTGCAAATTGCATGTAAAAGGTATTATCTACAAACAGTTAATGCCTTTTGCAATCGTGCCAGGAAATTTACTGTTGAAAATGGAAGAAAAGTGCTTCCAGTGGATGTATGTGTGAGAAGCTAAAAGACTCTGCATGAGAAACAAGTAAATTATTAAAGAATGAAATAAATCAATAACTATTAAGCAATAATTATTCACCAATTATTCAACAATTAAGTTGATGAATACAAAATTATATATGCTGTACAACAATATTTCATCCAATGATAATTATAAAGAATTATAAGAATAAACAACAAAACTTGTAAAAAAAGTGCCTGCAATTGCTTAGAAGCCACCATTGACTGTAACATCAAGCTGAATAAAATACTTCAAAGGACCAACAATATCCGAGTTGATCTGAGAATACATCACCAAATAGACAATGCTATCTGAATATAACTTACGCTATAATGAGGAGGCATACCACCATAATAGATTTGAGATGCTGGCGCTGATGGATTCATCTACAAAAGAAGATTGAAAGAATTAAATATATTAGACCGATAGCAAATATCTCATTAATTTCATTAGATATTCATTAGATTGAACAAATGTTCTATGTAATAAAACTGCATTCATATCACATCTTCTTTTTATTAGAAACAGACATCCTCTATACAGCCTGGATGTCTCATAATAGTTTGTCATATCCAGCCTTAGATGTTTCCTAAGTTGATCTCCAAATTCTGGAAATTTCCTACAACAATAAGGCAACTATGAGAGATAGGATCTTTAGCTAAGGATATTTGAGTAATTGATTCGGTTTGTATTTTGATTCTTGTTTACTAAACTTTTCTCACAAAGGCAGATTTTTCACGTTACTTTTTGAAACTCAGCCAGGCAGTGTTTCTTAACTTTTACCTGCTTTGGGAGAAACCAATAGACTTAAACATCCAATGGTCAAGTAATACATGAATGTGAGGCACGATAGATCTGACAATATTGTTGCAGTCAGTATGGTTAGACCATGGAATAGAGACTATAAAATGGTCTTCTGGCGATGCATCTATATATGGGTCAACTGCCAATTAGTGTGACTTTGTATATCGTACACCATAACGTAAAAGAGATATCAATTAAACCACAATATGGCAACTAATATATATCATTACAAAGATTTGAACTTCATCAACATCTTCGATAAAAATTTCAATCAAAGAAATTTAATGAAAAACATAGTAATACACAGACACGACAATTCTATATGATTTTGACTTACATTATATTGAGAAGATGCACTCATATGATAAATATTGAGATGCTGAATGCTGAATGCTGTAAATGAAAATAAGACAAACGAAATCATATGAATACTTCATAATTAGTCACATGAAATAGTTGTCAGACATGTGATATACTATAAACTTTTTCACAGAGGTAAGGACAGGTGATATTGTCAAAACATCAATTCTGCTTGAATTGCCAATCCAAATATTGCTCCTCCCTCACACACATTCTATGTAAATGCAATGTCTTCCATTAGTTATAATGTTTGTGCTGTTATAATGTTGTACACCCCACAACAAAATCTCCAGTTCAATAATATCCATTCCATTTCCATTTCAATTTCATTAGATATTCATTAGATTGAAGAAATGTTTTGTGTAGTAAAAATGAATTCAAATCGCATGTTCTTTTTAGTATAAACAGACATCCTCCCTTAAGCCTGGATGTCTCATAATAGTTTGTCAAATCCGGCCTTAAATGTTTCTTAAGTTAGTTGTCAAATTCTGGAAATCTCCTACAACAATAAGGCAACTGTGAGAAATATGCTAGACGATCAATTCTGCTTGAATTGGCAATCCATATATTGCTCCTCCCTCAAACACTTTCTATGTAAATACAATGTTTTCCATTAGTTATACTGTTTGTACTGTTATACTGCTGTACACCCCAAAACAAAGTCTTCATTTCTTATGAATCTGAATCATCAACCCAGTCGTATATTTATGCCAGTATAACATCATCAATACACAACACATGTATTCTAATATGTTAGACGAGAGAAGTCATGGCATAGAGAGTAGAAGCCTAGAGAGGACAGTAATGAGATGCAGTTGCTGATTTCATGTGAAAGGTATTATCTACACATGATTAGTGTCTCTTACAAACGTGCAAGCAAACTTACAGTTGCAGGTAGAAGAGTACAGCCTCAAGTGGATGTATGTGTATGAGAGGTTGAAGGAGCCTGCACGAGAAACAAGTAAATTATAAACAGACAAAAGTTTAAGTGAAGTGAACTTATAACTATTCATCAATACTAATGGCCTAAAGATGACAACAAAGCTAATAAATATGAACCAAGTTGTTATTTATAATACTACATAATAACATAATAGACAAAACAACATTGAAACCAAATGACAACAGATGATAAGCATCCATTATTCGACTATGACGTCATACAGTGAAGAATACCTCCATGAAAGATTACTACTCCAAATTGGTGCAAGAATACATTAACATATGGGCAGTGCTACCTGATATCAACTTACGTTGTATTGAGAAGGTACATCATTATAATACAGCTGAGATACCGATGCTGATGGGTAGATCTAAAAGAGAAGATAGCAAACAACTAAACAAGCATATAACTATATCTAAAATGGTATATTGTGAGTTGATTAATGCGGTATCAATCTCTTCAAAAAAGTAAACAAAGGAATTCTTGTCCCTAAATTACTCTTGCTTGAAATTGCATTCCAAACATTGTTTCAGTGAATGATGTCCTTCATCAATCAGACAACACTGGTGAATGTACACATTAAAAACTGCATAGAAATACTCTTGGGAGAGTATGCATGTAGATTTATATACAATACATTTATCCGATTTCAACTTACCTCATATTGAGAAGGTACATCGCCATGATACTGCGATACTAGTGCTGAAGGATTCATCTACAACAGAAGGATAGATAAAATTAAACCAATATATAAGAAAATAACATCATAAATGTCATTAGACATAAATTAGGTTCATCTAATGTTTTATTGTGTATGATTGCATTTCATGGAATATTGAGAGAGTACACCCATATCATGAAAGAGAGGCTTGAATGTTTGAGAGATGATACGTACTCATGTGATTTGAGTATGATTTACTCGTGATAGTATGTTTTAGTATGATTTTTATTACTCGTGTGATTTGTTGTCAATGTTGTCTTTTAAATGGGAAAAACTAAAAATATCATATTTGTAGGATTTTCTTTAACATTATTTGACAAAGTGCAGGAGCTATGGTTCCTACTAGCCCAATGGCTGCACGGTTTATGTTGCTCTTTAAAATCGAATGATAATCTATACATTTAACCACAAAATCTTTTCATGAAATTTCCTCCAAGATTTGCATCATTTTCCACAGAATCAAAATGAAAGAAGGAATCGATTGGGGAGGGGGAAGCACCATAAAACTCGTAACTGGAGAGGCAAGCATGAGAAACTGGGAACAACTGGAGCCCTAATCTATATGTTAAAAGAGACCTTGATTTGCCTATTTTTAGGTCCTCTCGACAAAACATGAAATTTAAGTTTCCCTCTCAAAGGGGTTGCACAGGGATCCCTTGTTCCGTGACAAGTGATAAATCCTATAACATAAAGATATACGGATTTTCATTTATTGTAATCAATTATTAGATAGGGGAAGGAGTACCTTCACAGTTCCATCACTGCTTGCGCTGATCAGATGGTGTGCGTCCTGTGTGTAAATGGCGTTATTCATGAAGAATGTATGCCCCCGGAATTCTTTGAGAGTTCGGCTTGATTTCAGGCCATGAATTCTGGATAAAAAATAGCAAAAAAGGATCGCATAAAACAGTGCTTGATAAGGTACAGCAAGCAAATGGTAGAAGACACATCGAATGGAAGCGGTTTGGAAAAAACCTGAAACACAACGAAGGAGAAGAGAAGCAACGAAAAGAAAGCGGAGAAGATCGAGGAGAAGATCGAGTAGAATAAAGAGGAGGAACAGTGAAGGAAGATAGAGAAGAGAAGAAAGGGGTAGAAGAAGTAGAAGATAGAACAGAAAAAGGACGAAAAGAAAGAGGACAATAAAGAGGAGAATCAAGAGCAGAAGAAAAAGGAGAAGAAAGGGGAGAAAAAAAGAAGAGAATAGGAGAGCATAGGGGAGAAAAAGGGTGAAAAGAATGAGATGACACTGAGAAGACAAAAGAGAATAAAGAAAAGAAGAAAGATGTGATGACAGAGAAGAATATGAGGAAGAAAAATTCGAGACGAGAGAGTGAGAAGAGGACAATCAAGAGGAGATAAAGAGGAGAAGAAAGAGGACAACGGTTAAAGACTATATAAGAATGCCAGTCATTAGAAGTCATACTATGTAAACATATGATATTCTATATATGGTTTATTTTGCACTACACGTGAGCCAAAACAAAAGTCAAGATTGGTTAACGACCTTTGTTAAATTCGCTCAGTCAAAATCGAGCTTGAATTCATATAGGATGTATCGCATCAAAAATGGCCTAACCTTACTTGTGAGAGATATTTGTTGATATAATTCTGCAATTCGATTGGTCAAGTATAAAAACATAAGCAATATAAACAAATATCGACATACATACTTGATAGTTGTGTCATAAGATGACGTCAAGAGCTGTCCAGAATCTTTTGAAAAAGAGACTGACGTCACACCCTTCAAATGTGCACTTTCGGATCTTCGCAGGCATTCTGTTAAACAATAGATTTTACTGTCCCATGTCCCTGACGTACTTTTTATTTTTGGTAGTGTAATCATTGTTTTGAGTAATCCATTCTATCAGTTGTCATTAAATGTCATCACCACCGTTAGTGTCCTTGCGCAATGTATGAGTAATGTGTCTCCATATAAAAATCATGCTTTTTTGTGTTTAGGCAGTTGTTGTGCATCGTCAGCCGTAATAGTAAGTCGCAAATGTTAGTCGAGTGCATGTTATAAGACGTCGAATCTGGTGAGTTGCCGAGCCGAATCTGTTGAACTACCGAGTGTGTGTTATTGTTGTATTAGCTGAGCCGAAGAAATTCTAGTATTCAGACGATTTATGTGATTTTATTTGGACATATCTCTGCCAATTACACTTTATCTGTAAAGGTTTAAAGCAGGAAATCTTTACCATTCGCCAGATAGTATTTTCCATACCTGAAAAAATATCAGAAGAAATGCCTTAAATATAATTTGCTAAATCCGTTTCCTGATCCAAGTGACAAGATCATCAGCCAGCTATATGTAACATGCTTTGATGTGTATTTCCAGTGACAGGTTGACAAATGTCTGGTTATGTCAAAGATTTGAAACATGTCGTCATATATGTTTAAGGGCGTCATTGCGACAAAAGATTTGGCTGCGACAAGTATTTGAAACATGTATCGATGTGTTCGGAGTGACAGCTTGTTAAAGAAGAAGACATGAAAATACAAGACGAAGATCTGAAGAAGCTAAGATAGGGAGAAGATTTGAATACAATTAGGGGGAGATAAGAAGGATAAAGAACGAAGAGATATCATCAAAGTATGGAGAAAAGTAGAAACTAAGATAGGATGATGATAAAAAGATATGAAAGTACAACAGGAAGATAAGGAGAAGACCTGAACAAAATAAGGATATAAAAGGAAGTTAGAAAAACTACAATATAAGAAAATGAGAAGAATAGATAGGAGAAAAATAATGCGAGGAAAATAAGAAGGAGATATGAAGAACATAAGATAAGAAGACGAGAAGACACAAATAAACTGAGGAAGAAAGAGAACTCTACAGATTACTTTTAATTTTCCAACAAGGCTGCCAGTGGATAGCATTTCACTATCACGGCTAAATGACATACAAATCACAGCATCTTCCATCAACATAAAATTGTCCTTATATAGAATATTCAGCAATATTACTTCTTTCATTGGGCTGCAACAATATTGGGTAATATTGATCTATTACAATTAATATAAAGATATCTTACAATATCAACATAAAAAGCACAGCATCTTCCATCAACATCAAATTGTCCTTAACTAGAGCACTATGTAATGCTTTTATTTTCATTCGGTGATACTAATGTTCCAGTGAAAGTAATAACATAGGAAAATATTACAGTAAATATAATTTCCTTCTTGTTTAACCATGTTTTCTGTAGCTCATTCTACACCATATCTGTTCTTTCTTTGAAATCGCTTTCATCCCTTCAAGCTTCAATTTCTAAGTTGTCCAATGTTATTATTTCAAATTCGAGCCTTGTATGTCCAGTACCTTCTTTTTAGTTTTTTTTCTGTATAGCTCTATCTCCGTCCTCCATATGGTGTTCCTACCTAGCCAATACAAAGCCCTGTATTCCTTTCCTGTCAATATCTGTACCCCTTCCTAGTCAAATCTCTCTACTTACCCCACCAAATTCTTTACAACTCTATCCTTCCTATTTCCATCCCTACCCACCCACTATAGTGCACTATAAAGCTCTCTGTCTCTTCTCTCTCAAGCTCATAATGTCTCTAATTTGTAAACCACAGAATGTATTGTCTTTTCTTTGATTCTTTTTACATCATTTCAATGGTGAGCTATAGAAAAAGAGAGAACAAACCTCTGGCTGACATTTCAAGTCTATACGGATTTTACCGGTCTGAAAATTCCATACTTTAATGAATCCATCCGCACTCCCAGTAACTAAATATTGTCCGTCCGGTGAAAATGCAGCACATTCTGGGTGAACTTTTGTTCCAAACTGAAAAACAAACACAAACACTCATGAAAAAGCACAAAATGAACCATATGCCTTATTTAATTTTCTTGAAAAGCTCACAAGAATGTTGAGTATTGGAATTGAAAAACCCAACAAAGCATTAAAAACACAATTTCCTTATCAGGTGGCCTAACTCTCATGTTCATGTGAGTATTTCAAATAAGCATCAGGCAAAAGGCCAACAGTATTGCATATGTGCTGCCTTGAGGCTCATTCCTCTGTGTGTTTTATGACGGCAGACAAACTTGGCTCACCCTACTATAAAATATTTCAGTAAACTCGTGTTGGCATGAAATCTGTCATGTGATGTAAATTAAATTCTGCAATGAGCAGCTACCAGATAAAATACAAAAGCAATTGTTTTGGCAGTTTCTTGCAACAACAATAAAACCTGAGTTAGTGAGTGATTGAGTGAGTGAGTGAGTGAGTGTGTGCGTGTGTGTGTGTGTGTGTGTGTGTTTCTGTGTGTGTTTCTGCATGTATTACATTTGTGCTTTTGTGAATGTGCAAGTATGTGTGTGCAAGTATGTGTGTGCAAGTATGTGTGTGCAAGTATGTGTGTGCAAGTATGTGTGTGCACATCTGGTTTTTTATGTTTGTGTCTGTAAATGTTTGTGTAGCATGCACAATCTAACTTCCTATGCCCCCCAAATACCAACTTCCTATGCCCCCCAAATACCAACTTCCTATGCCCTCCAAATACCAACGTCCTATGCCCCCCAAATACCAACTTCCTATGCCCACCCAATACCATAATTACCATAATTCTCCAACTTAACTGTGGCATTATTATCAAAATGTCATAATCACAATAAATATTGATTTTAAAACCCAAAGTTGACTTGAAACAACCTCACATGATATACTATGGCTCATATATTCAATGATAATATATATGCATATGCATATATACTTATTTACTTATTCATATATACTATCATATAATACAGACTAAATTCATACATTCTCTTTCACATTCAGAATAAACTAGATTCAAATATACAAGCAAGCCTGGGAGGTTTGACAGATCTACCATGTAAAACAAATATATTTGCCATTGACTAGATAACAACTAGTCCCTAAGTCCCCCATGGTACCAGGTTAGATTGTTTGTCTGATCTGCATAGGTTCACAGGATTACGATTTGTAATCTTTACAAACCACGAGTCATGAAAGACAGTAGTATGCGATAAAAGGCCTTACAATTTATGCAGCTTACAAAAACTAATCACATAAAATGAATACAATTCTCTGATATTTGGTTGTGGTGTTCAGTTAAGTGTAATTCTATTCTGGCAGAAATCTACACCTTTCTTTAACTGTAAAATGCTCACACTCAGAGTCATTTCAATAGCAACAAAACACGAGGCACTGAAGATATCAAGATCTTTCTACATGCAATATTTACTACTTATTTTATTATCTAAATATCAGATTATACTTTGCATCTTCCTAGAAATTCTGCAAAGAAAACAATAGATGACTTACTCTGCGGACTCAATCTCTAGCGCCATTTTGGGAATTGAAAATGTGTTCTAAATTGGCCTCGTTTGCATTTGTTGATCATTGTGTCGTTCGACAAAAGGAGGGCTCTGAGGGCATCAGCCCCCTTCTACTTCTCAAAAAACGCCCGAGCCCCCTTACAGTTTTTCTGGCTAATGAATATTTAGGCAGACAAACAGAACAGATTGAATATAAGAGCTACGAAACTGAAAGAGAGCAAGAGTGAAAGAGAGCAGGAAAAGATGTCAGATTGATGAAAATTAGGAGATAAATACAGCGAGAATAAAGACTGGATACAGACACCAGACTAACCGCTATAAAAAATTT
This sequence comes from Mastigias papua, assembly GCA_964019165.1. Classification (NCBI taxonomy): domain Eukaryota; kingdom Metazoa; phylum Cnidaria; class Scyphozoa; order Rhizostomeae; family Mastigiidae; genus Mastigias; species Mastigias papua. The sequence goes on from OZ025271.1 coordinate 13,134,704, forward strand.
CATTACGAAGAACGAATGGCTACAAAAAACGATCGATATTCCAAAGCATTTTGGGATAGTGAGGTAGTGCCACTCGTAGTGGGATAGTGCCAGAAAAATTTATGACAGTGGCATTGCCTCTCATGGCCTTCCTTTGAAATTCAATTCAATTCAATTCTCAACATAACTAAGTTACAATGAATAAGAATATTAAAAAAGCAAACTAACAAACAGCAATATATAACAAACTAAGTTAGCTGATGGACACATGAAAAAAACTCAGGATAGAGCTATCAAAGCCATGTGCCCAATAGACGTGATTTGAAGTTTACAATTAATTTTGTTTATTTTTCGATAATAGTAAGATTGAAGTAACAAAATGCTAATACAACTAAAGTAAAAGAATAGAACAATCATATAAGAACGCTAAAAAAATAAAAGTATGAAAAGTGGGAAGATTAGGTTTACAGCATGTGCTAGTGTATACATCAAGTCAATTAGGTCAGACTGTCTAAGAGGTACTGCTTCATGTTCTTTTTAAAATATATTTTGTTGATGGCTTTTTTCAAATTTAGAGGCAAAGAGTTCCAAATTTTAATACCGTCAAGAGTAAGAAAATTTCTTTTAAAGCTGGTTGATATAACTTGTAGGGAAAAACCAAGGCTTGAGGACTGCCTTGTATTGTAACGATGAAGACTTTTTGTTTTTAGAAATTTGTGGGGAAGAGTAGTGGAATTAGTCTCGTTATTGATTTGAAACATGAATTTTGCTGTTTCAAGTTTGTACAGTTTGTCAAAGTTCAATAGTCGTAAACGTTTGAAGATGGGATCACTGTGTGCAGTATACGCAGCAAAGTCAACTACTCTAATAGCTTTACGTAAGTTGCATCTTAGGGGTTCTAAGATCGATGTGTTCGCACATCCCCAATTCAGTATACCATAGAGTGCATGGGATTCAATAAATGAATTGTATACCGTTCGTAAAGTATTTTTAGGGACAGAATGTCTTAGTTTGTAAAGAACCCCAATACCTTTAGATATTTTTATATTTACTTGTTTTATATGTTGTTTCCAATTTAACTTTTCATCAATTATAATACCAAGATATTTAGTATAATTTTCTTGCTTAAGTTTTTCATTATTTATGCTAAGATTTATTGGTGTTATTACTTTTTTAGGGCTAATAATAAGAAAGTTAGATTTAGAAACGTTTAGTGATAGCTTGTTAGCTAATAGCCATTCAGATACTTTGGCTAGTTGAGTGTTTACATGTCTTTCAATAAATTCAAGCTTTTTATCAGCGAAAAAGATACTGGTGTGGTCAGCAAAAAGACGAAAGTCTAGTTCTTTTGAAGAATTATTTATGTCATTAATGTAGAGCAGAAATAATAGGGGTCCAAGTAATGTCCCCTAGTACTCAATTAGGCACTGAGAAAATGCTCCGGTTCGTTTCTTTTAGATTCTAGGGCAGCGACCTTGTCTGAATTTAAACATAAAACAATATAGAGAGAAAATAAAGGATGAAATCATTCATTTGCGTGAGTTGCACTTAAATATTTTGACTGCTTTCCTTCAAAGTGTTTTATTTTTAACATTCTAGGCAAAGAGGTACCTTCAGCTTAGGCATTCTTTGGGGTGGGGGCAAAGAGGGGCAAATTCTTCTAGATTGGGCAATGTTTCCGTACCCCTAGCTTTGTATCTTATTCTAAAACAGTTTTTCCATTCTCATATCAACTGAGAATTATATGTCTATTAATCATCCTTCCCATGGATGCTACAATAAATTACACACATAGCTGTGATAGGAGAGATCTTTAAGGAGGTGACGTTTGATTACAACCAGCATCCTGATTGGTCGAGCTGCCTCATCGCAGGCTCATTTTTTAAGTACTAGGTTCACTATGTAGGTTTGCACTGTAAAACAGGGCCTTTTTAAAATACAAACTAGGGGAGGGGCAAATGCCCCCAGTTCTTAACTTTGCTCCCCGAGTGAAGAGGCTTTTGGCCCCCAGGAAACTATCCCTTTTTGTATAGGTCCTCAGCTATTTTGTCAAACAACTATTGCTGTCATCATGTACGTTATTGTAACAATTACAAAACTTGAGATTTCATCTCCAACCTCTTTACATCAAAACTTGACATTTATAAACATTGTTTCAATATATATTATTTCAAATTATGCTTTTTGACCTACTATCACGTCCCTTTTTGCGAGTTTACGCCCCACACCCAGTAAAAATATGTTAAAAAAGGCTATCCTGTAGAAGGCAGTACGAAAATAATAGAAAAGTGTTGGTGAGATTCAAGTGAAAGAAATTGCAGAAAAGTGAGAGCCACTGGTAAATTAGATAAAACGCCAAAAATGATCAGCAATGGTGAAGGATCTGCTAAAGCATGTTTTCATTCCTAGCGAAATCGTCAATAATCTTAAGGAGAGACATGAAATCTGCTCATCAAATCATTGAATCATGCTTTCTTCATATTTGAAGGAAACCAAGTTGTGTGTTGTTCGGTAGAAATTCTCTCTAAGTATGTGTATCAGCTCTAATCAAAAATTGAAAAGAGCGCATTTATATACAAGAGCGCATATATGCACTTCCTTGGGGAGGGGATTTCTCACCCTCATATCCCCATGAAACCTTTGCCCTGTCTTCATGGTCAGCGGTTGAATAAATGTATACATTTTGTATATGTATTCGAATCGATATGATTTAGCCTCTTACTGATATACCAACCCCTTTTGAATATTTGTATGGCTTCTTTGTCATGTTCTGCATTGTGTATCTCTAACAGTGATCTCAAATGCTTATGTTTAAGACACCTTGAATAGGTATGTTTCTGGCATAAACAGCGACTTTATTGAACAGAGAGCAATTAGCTAAGAATTCCATACTGATAAAATCATCGAATAATTTGAAAGATGTGATTCTTTACAAATGGATCCTACCTAATGGATTTAAAGAAATCGGGAGACTCAAACGCAAATCTCTAACCATTACATACAATGAAAGATATTATAGGGGATAGGGCCATTGAACTTGAAGCATGTGATCATGTTGTTTGAAATGAATGAAAACAAATTCGCTTGTTGTATCTTGCTGGTTGTTTGTTGTCAGTGCTGTGGAGGAGGCATCCACATAGACCATCGTGTTTTTCCTGTTTGCTGCTCGTTGTAGTTTGGAATACAGTTATCAATTTCTGCCTTGCCCAGACGGATAAACAAGGTATACGAGGAGAGAAAGGGTACTTCTAATCTCCTTTAAGCCACTGTCAAATTTTCAGCATCATGTTGGCTGGACTATCTTTCCGCATCTAGATATGAATGAACAGTTGTGCAGTGGCAAATTTCTGACAAAGGGGCTCAATACAGAATTCTCTATTTGGAAAATTTAAGACACGGCCCCTTAGAAATATGCAAATGCAGTCACAAGTGCATTTCTCGATTTTCCACTGATTTTGTAATGTATTGTTCTATATTCACAACTTGAATCTATGTCCTTTGCAACAAGTGAAAGCGAGAAAATCAAGGAAGTATTGCAAGGTACTTGAAACTCGAAGGGGGACTGATCCTGCAAAGAGCTCTTGAAAAATTAACAAGGGGATGCCAACACTATAACCCTGGTAATGAAGGTAAGAATATCATTGACGTCACCAGCTCTACATCTTTCTTGTAAAGCAGCGTCTATCTACCGCTGGATGCACTTTTGTTTAGTCGTCCGTTCACAATCGTTTTTACCTTAAACATAGTCGAGATGTGATTTCTACCAGGTCCTGTTTGTTGTTATTCAGTGATATGACTGCAATTGAAACACCATGGAGTCAAAGATATCCCAGTGCACCAAACAGGGTGTGCCAAGTGAACCAGATGGATTTCCCCGATTTTCAAATATATTTTCCTGACAATACCCTGGCAATTTAAGCATTTTCTGTTTCATGTTGTAGAGCATTTGATCCCCCTAGGTTTGCAAATCTGAATATATTTGTTGTAGGCGTCTTATATAGAAAGCCATGAATTATGTAGGCAAACAGATACCATGCAAGTCATGTGATTATAATTGAATGGATCAAAGGACCCTGAAAGGCTTTCTCAAAACCTTCGCATGTTGTTCAGAATTCTATCAAACTGCCATGGAAATAATAAAATTGAGCTGATTTCCCAGATTCTTTCCTGTCATGGATTGATCGCATAGAGGTAAAGAACAAGGAGGGCTCATGGACCCTTTTGATACATGATTGTAGCAGGGGTACTGAAATGGCAAACCAGAATGTTTTTTGAAAAATTATAGTACGCTTCATTGTTGTCTCAGTTGAAAATAACTGCAAATCCAGTGAGAGTTTTCACAAGGGGGGAGGGAGGGGGGCCAAAATTAATAATCAATACAAGTAGCGAGCATAATGTCAAATGAAGATAAAATCTGAGAGTAAAGCTCCATTCAGCATTAAACAAACAAATCGATAATGCATAATAATATTATAATATATATAATATAGTATGATACATTATAATACATTATTCTACGAAATCCATTTTCCCATCCTATACTGCTATCTCCCATTCTTAACTGCCATCAAACATGAATGAATTAGGCTGGATGATATCATATTACATAATAACCAAAGGATAATCATATTACTAATAACCAAAGGGGCAATGGATGAGATGTGATCGCTGGATGAGATTTATTAATGCCATGAAAGTAGGCTCAAAGCCAGCTCTGAAAAGACAGGGGGACACCCAGTCAAGGGTGCCATACTTTAAAAGTTAGTAAGGGATCCCTTCTATCAAGCGTTCGAGAGTATGACGTCAACAAGGAATAGCAACAATAACATATGCTGCTTACGTCATAATTTGCCTTATTGCCTAAAACACTTGTGTTAAATTCTATATTTTTCTTACCCTTTTACACAAAAGAAGGCTCTAACTTAAATCATTGAACAAGCAAAGAGGGTCTGCATGTTACAACTGAGAGGGCAGTGTCCCCTATGTACCCCTTAGCTTTCTGCTTGTCAAAAGTTTGCCAGTAGATAAAATTTTATTTTGGAATGAAAGCCCTTGTTTTCCTTGCAATTGCCATGCAGCCAAAGTAGTTCCTACCTCATGGTACGTTGAGCAGGTTATCCAGCATGAAAATCAATCATAGGCACAGCGTCAGTAGGGACGCTGGGGGAGGGGGGTTCAGCCTCCGTCTACACTTTTTGCCAGCCAGTGATTGTTCCAGCCTTTGTCAAGTATCCGTTTGTAGCAGCCTACTTTTTATCTGTAGGCCTCCTCACCTTTGAAATGTGGCACCGCTGTGCCTGACAGATAAATTGAAACCCCTTGGACAGCAGACAAATTAAGACGTATGGAACCAATAATCGATTGAATTGAATTGAACTGGGGGAACTTGGGTGTACGTGACTCATACATTTTACAAGAGTTGACAACGTGCCCTAAAAGTCCTAAATTAGATCTCTTGCAACAAACGATGACCAATCATCAAAGAACCATGCGAAATACATGCCAGCACATTGTATGAAGACAAAGCCTCACATAGAACCATGCGACAAACATGCCAGCACATTGTATGAAGACAGAGCCTCACATATGTAAGGTAACGGGAATTCTTTTGCCATACTCATACTTTGATAAACGGGCTCTGGCATCAAATTGACAAATACAATGGTATAATTTGAGAGGTATACCCCATGGTAAAATTGGCAATCTTATATTAAATCATTGGATTCTCACTTCTAACTTGCAATTCACGTTGCCACATGGATGATAGTCAGCACAAAAAGCGGCCTAATTACGATATAATCTACCAACATTAATTGCTACACAACAAAAGCCATGGGTAAAAACGGTCTAAGCCATCAGATGTTCACATGACGATACAACGCTGAAATCTCCTTCGTACCTATGATAGACAAACACTTAGATAAAAGAAAATAACACAGAATTGGCGAAGCCATATGAACAATAACAAAGACAAAATTCATTTAACAAGATATAGAAAAGGCTTAGATCATCAAGAAACTCTCTTGATCTTGCCTCCTTATGATATTCCAATGGTTGTGAACTTAATTGCACTGGGCATCAGCCTCTCTTTGGTCTGGATTTTAACAACCTCATAAACATTATCCAATGAACTCTGCTACCAACATCTCTTGCTTGGGTGATTGCCCAACCACAAATGATTCAAGTCAACTGACTGATAAAACTAAATGCCACAAGACATTTCATCATTTGCATATGTAGTGAAGAACATTTCTTGATTCATGGTTGAGTCCATTTGTAGTGACATCATTAGAATCAAATGGACATTGAATAAGGGCCAAAGGATTATATTTATGTGAATGACGTAACGATCAAAAGCAGATTGGGAACCATAGTTAAAGAATGAAAAAGATGAAAACTTACAGTTGACGAAGGACGAGTACTTGTGTGTGTAAGATCCTGTAAGAGGAAAACGATGAAAATATTCAAAAATTTATAATGTTTAATGAATAATTACTTTATAACTCTCATAGACAACAAAATAGTGTTTATTATACAGTCAATGGTCATGCTAAGAAAGTTAACAACGTAATAGAATAGGGGAATACACGCTTTTCTGTAAAAGAACCCAGCACAACGAGTGGCACAAGTGACGGTTGTGCACTTGGAGGGGAATCCCCCACAACTGGTTGGGTGAGAAACTCTCGAACCACAGAAGATACAGCTGTGAGGTACACATCAAATGACAGACCTTATTGAGTACAAACTACCCCAAGGGTTCCATCGACATTGGGCAAAGCAACCATGTCACAGTGACTTGATCAAATGATAGGTAGTGACGATAATGATAATAATGATGATGATGATGATGATGATGATGATGATGATGATGGTGATGATGATGATGGTGGTGATGATGATGATGATGATGATGATGATGATGACGATGATAATGATGATGATAAGTTTGTCTTCTTCATCATTAATGATTCATACTATAAATAATGAGCAATTACCTTTCTATTCTATAAATAACTCTCCAGCATTGGGGTGAGGAATAGCGAGAAAGCTCAGAGGTGATCTAATAGCTCTACATATTAAAGAAACTTAATGACGTCATCACGCTACATGCGCATCTGGCAAACACTCAAACAAACTTACTGTAGGCACTTGGAAAGTGGGTCTTCCTGCGGATGGAGAAGAACTAGAAGTTGGAGGAGCCTGAAAAAGAAAGGAAGAAACATATTACAAAATGAAAGAATAGATGAAATAAATCATTAAATATTCATCAATCCTATTGGCCAAACAATTATATTTCTGAACGATGTAAATAATGAACCAGCAGTGACGTCATATTACGAGAAAAAGAGCAAGAATAGGGCAAACTGTCAAGGTTACAAAAGGGGCACAATTGCCCCAGGCAATGAACCTGAGGAGGTCCCAAAATTATGAAATATCCCATTGGTGATTGTAAAAAATTTAAAATGTAATATTGAAATCACTGGGGGCCTAATTGATATATTTTCCATGGGCCACATATTCGCTCGTCAGCAACTTCTCCAAAGGTCTCCACAGCTGCTCATGATCATGTGATGAAACTGTAGAAGATACCACTAGACAATGTCATCTCAACTTACTGGATATTGGGAGGGTGTTCTGACTTCATGGGATGGAGTTCCAGATGATGGTGAATGAGGCGGCTATAAGAGAAAATAGCAAAGTATTGCATAACAAAAATACGTCATAACGAGTAACACTGATTACTCATCGATTCATTTGAATGCATAGTGTATTAACAAAGCCTCGTGATGATGGCGAGACAATGTAATCCAGTGGGCTTAGCCGATATCATCATACAACAACAACAGCAATAGTTACTTGATAGAATGATGCAATTGAGTTAGAATTCAACATACTGTTAGATGATCGGCAGTATTATCGACAGCTGTCTTGGGGGATGTCATGCGAAGAGAGGTGGACATCTATAATGAAATATGACAAATTTACATAGTAATCAATTATATTATTTATATTAAAAAGGATTATTAGCTGGTGTAAATGAGAAATGATCATCTACCATGCCCCTTGTTATTGAAAACTCTCAGATAATTCAACTTCATTAAAAACTGAGTGATGCAGTGAAGAATGCAAAAAAATTGTAAAATGGAGCTGTGATGGTATCCATGGTGTGAGCAGTCCTTCTTATCAACAGGTCCAATGAACACCTCAATGGAACTGCGGTGGCGCCCATGCACCAATAGCCAAGAGGGGCTCACTATCAGCCAATGACTTACCTTTGAACGTGGAGTTGAAAGCAAGACCAGTTAGCTATGTGGTAGAGAACTTCAATATCACAAAGTTCAAGTTCGACCCCTACTCGGTTTATTCACTTTGTCTTGCTATCACCTAACAAATAAAAAAGTGTGATAGCTTACTGTTGACGGTGGGAGAACTTGGTGGCGATGGTCAGATTCTTTAGAACTTGAAGGAGACTCCTACAATAGCAACATATGACAATATAAGCATACAATCATTAATAAATTTGCATAACAACAAGTTGCTACGATAGAGTAATACAAAATGTAGCAAAAGCAAAAATTTAATTCCATGAAATGTGTGCATTATATCCAATTCTTCAATCATTCTACAGCGACAGATAGGAAACACTTGGTATGTTATTCATGAATGCCAGAACTTACTGTTAATGGTGGAAGATCTACGGTGGAAGGAGATGTTGAAGGTGAGTGTGGCTTCTTCTATTAAAGAGGAAAGAAACAATGTAGGCTAAAAATACAAAATAAAAGAAATTACAAAATAGAATTCAGTATCACAAAGTTAGATGAAATTGACCGAAGTGAGAAGTTCCTTCCTTTAATATAATCACTTACTGTTGATGGTGGAGGAGCGCGGCGAAAAAGTCGTTTAATAAGCGAGGGAGGTTTCTACGAAAGATGACAGAGATAAAACATACACAAATGATATAAGAAGCACGAAATCACAACTGAATTAATTAGAAAAATCGAATCACTGCATACTCCCCATTGCCGAATAAACGGGTGTGGCTACTTACATTTTTCTTAAAAACTTTCCCACCCTACAAACTTATTAGACTTTCACTTATTATCCTTGTCACTGTCAAATGTTCTTTTCTACAAGGCACCTTTATTATTATCTATCTACAAAAGATACAAATGTATGCTTTGAGGGTATTCAAAAGTGCACTGAAACTGTATTGTTGAAGTACCTTTGGCTAATTGAGCAGCAATCTGCTCTCTAGAAAAAATCTCCCAAACCCCATAAAGACTCTCTATTTAATACGTGTGCAGAGAATAAAGTCATTTTCCTGTTTAGTGAGAGACCTTCCTGAAGATTTGGCATTAAGGAGTATAAGACAATAGTTGCAGCGTCAATTACCAAAGGGTAGGGGGCAGGAACCAAGAGTCAGAGAAATTTTACGAGCCCAGCTCATTTCCAGTCACACCTTTTCTAAACCCTAATTAGTTTAGCATGTATTTAGAGAACATTTGAGCATGAATATTTTACTAAAAAATGCAAATAAACTCTGGACTACCCTAGATGTTTAAGTCAGTTCTGGCAACTGATTGAATAATTCACATATATATTATAAATATCAAAAGGAAATTCTTAAAGATCACAGTATGCTATGCGAATTTTGGTCACGCCTTGCACGAATTGTCTATTAACCATGTCCTGAGATCCTGCAAAATTGTGGACATCACCTGTTCCTCAACGTTAAACGCTCGTTCTGTTATATCATGACGCATTACCAACGTTTATCATAAGGAATAGTGGTCAACAGGCATGAAAGGTGCTCCAGAGTTTCAAAATTATCCATAGTTGACCACACTGTTGAATTTCCTAGACCATATTCTCGTTTTTCAGGACCACACAATGTTGCTAAAACCAATCTAAATTAGGCTCCAACAGATCCTTCTTGTTTTGTGATCGTTTCATCATCACTGCTGTCATTGTGTCAAATTTCACAAAGAGTCTCATGCAACCATAACTTCAATCAACTCACCACTTGTTCCCAATCAATCCTCAGCTTCACGCCACAATGCACTATCTATAAGAATAAATAATCTCTAAAACCTCTTTAATGCGCAGTTATGCTAGCAATTAGAGCCTAGGCTACTTTTTCCCGCCCTTTTCTCACACCAAATCACGCAATCAAGGCAAATCTTTGACAGTTGCGGGTCTGCTTTCAAGATGAGCAGTTTGTGAGAAAACGCGTTGGAAAAAGTGCAATAAAAAATTGCTACTTCTTGTTAAACGTACAAAAAAAATTAATTGCATTCAACTTGAAGAGGGTAAATGGCACCAATTAACAAGAATTACGAGTTAACTTCTATCGAAAAAGTGCATTTACGGTCGGTAACTCCAACTAGACATTGAGCGGGAAAGTGAAAACATGGAGCTTATCAAGAAATACCAGCATTAACAATTCCAATGACAAATTGAATAAACCCGGACAAATTATGGGATGTACTTATTGCCTTTTAGCAGATAACTTAGAGAAAGGGACATTTACGCTTGGGGATAATGGAATTACTTGCTTATGGAAAGACTTTGCTACAATGAATTCTAAGTAACGGAGCGTTATGCATGGACAATTTTGCGTTTGTTTTATTACGGACTTTCTATAGCTCAAAAACATTTACACATATTGCAAACGAGGACAATTTTATTGCAGAAACGAATATTGTATTGTTTTTTGCATATTTGGAAAAAATTGATATTGCCAAATTTATTTGCATTGTAATAAATATGGATTTATTATTGCTGTTTAATCATATTGGATATATTCAAATATACAAAGCATATCAAGGAGATGTAAGTTCTGAATTAATGTTGCTTTCTTGCATAACCTGTAGACTAAGGCTGTAGAGTAGTAAAGTGATGACGTCACACATATCTGTTTTATGAATATGCACAATTTGACCATATTGACTCATTGACTTGGTTCATAGCATTAAGAACCAGGCTGGAAATAGGAATAGCACATATAAACTACACTGGCAATGAACTGCCAAAATCTCCATTGAAATGTATCAAATACAAGTCATTTCAGACTACTTTACAATGCTTCATTTGAAAAGGGGGTTAAAATTACCTATTATTCAAATATGGTCATCTGTGACGTCACACTTCACCATTCTAATTGCCAATAGTTGAAAAGTGGGTACTTCCCCCCTGAGTACCCCCACCACTAGAATCATTTCTACATCCTTACTATACATCTTCCTATTGTCTCTTTTCACCCTTAACAACCACCACATTCCCAACACAAACTCTCTTCATACATTACATCAAAAGTCAAACTTAAATCTTATTGATTTAAAGCTGTAAAACACTTCCTAACTATTAAATAACTGTTGTCATTTGAAAACTAGGAAATCTCAAAGCAACTCTTTCTAAATCCATAATCTCCCTTTTTGAGATCTAATTTGATACAGGCAAAATCCCTAGATTCATATGTATATTCCAGAAAAACAACCTGTTGCATGTAAAATGTTGGTTGTTTGATGTAAAAATATTTTAATCTGTTGAAAAAATTAGGTACTATATTGGAAAATTGATAAATATAGTCATTAAGACTATTGTCTAACTTATATACATTGATAAAATAGCCCTTCAGATTTTGTTGAAAGATCACTTGATTGTTGGATACAAAAATTGTCCAAATTCAAAAACCAAAATCACCTTATAATTCTTGTCTGTTATAAGTTCCACTTTTTCAATAATCCACTTACTTAAAATTAAACAACACATGAAATCCAAACAACTGAATGCAAAAGTTGTTATTTTCCAATAAACCATTTAAATGTGTAACAAACATAATATCAAACTGCATTTCTCTTCTCTGAAATATGTGAATTGCAATGTTAATAAAATTGTCAAATTACTAATTATCACATATATAATATACCATTTGCATTTAAATTGTTGAAAATGGTAATTTATGAATTAGTAAATAACAAATAATTAATTAGTAAATCATCTTACCCTCCATTCTATGTCATAATTCATTCTAGTAGTGCATTTGTATATGTGCAAGTTCTTCATCATTAAATCTCCCTTCCTTCGCCTTTCTTCCATCATCTCCACCATCCTCTCCCACCATTCAATCTTAATGTCCAGTCCTATTAACCCAAACCTTTCGCATGACATCCCCCAATCGCATGCATTCAAAAAACTCTCTTTTGTCTTCATTTGACAGTCGTCTATGCGCAACAGTTCCAATTGCCGATCATTCGAACACTGTCCATTCAATTCATCATCCATGAACACGCATTGAAATATGTCTACCATTCCACAATACCCATTGTGCTCTCCTCCTTTGAACTTCTTTTGAATGGCATTCACAGTTGTTGTCATTCCGAGTAACACGATGCCACCACGACCAATGCGAAAACGCTCCTTCACAGCTACAACATCCAATTGTTCAATCTCAGACACAAAGATCTGCCCAAACTGAACATTTGCGAATGCCATTCGAATATCGTCCTCCTTCCATCCGCAACTTTCCAAGTGTCTACAAATCAAACAGATATTGTGTGTATCTACTTCATTTGTCCACAAGACATCGCCATGGCATTTCTTGATAATTGACTTAATAGACTCCTTATCATTAAAATTCTTATTTAAAAAAAAAGTAATAATTTCAAATGATCTACTTAATTTAGTATCATTATCCAACCCACACACATTTAACAATTCAATTACCTCATCTAATAATTGTTTCTCATTTACTTCTTGTTTTAATCCAACAACATTCTTTAACATTTCTTTTATTATTCCTTCATATGAAAATCCTGACAATAAACGACATACAAATGAGACAACTTCAATAAACCCTTTTTCCAAATTGTCCTTTATAATTTCCAATAAATTCTTCATGTCCTTTTGACATATGTAAAGAGCTGAGAGAAATTCCATCAGTGATAAATGTTTAAATTGATACTTCTCTGTAATATTGTCTGACACATTAACAAATAGACTTTCAACAAATTCCTTGTCCTTTCCAATGTCACCAAGCCGTGATTCAATCTTTCCTTCAAATATTATTTTGTTCTTTGTTAGTAAATTGTGGCAGACTTCACTCAGTGTTGATAATGTTTGTGAGAATTGTCTGAAAATTTCTGAAGCCATCTTTCTACTTGAACCATGTATGTCAGCATGTTGTTTCAGCAATAGAAAAACAGTCCAACAATATAATTCAGTGTTGTTGAAAACCGCTTGCCCTCTCATCAAAATGGCCACACAGCAAAGTGTATTCAAAAACTGTGGCACATTCATGATGGGAAGATTACCTCTTGATGATGTTCTTGCCATGTTTATATCAACTTTGTGATCTTCACGGGAAGAGAATTTGTCAACATATTCATCAATTTGATCCTCACTTAGTCCATTAATTTCCACTTTACACAAACCACCCATGTTATTATAACCAATTAGTTTGTCTTCGACGTGGGGTCTCCCAGTTATTATAACTTTAGCCATACCATAGTTCCCATTGATATTAAGGAGGTCAAAAATGATTGAATCTTTTTCAGTTATGTCATAGAGTTCATCCAGACCATCTACTATAAACAAGACGCCTTCTCCATCTCCCAAGTCGTAGTTGATTTTACTCTTTAGGAATTCATCCAGGATTTCATGTTTCTTCAGCTCGACCCCTTTACGGTCTTTGAAGTAATTCAAGTTTCTACATTCAAACATGACACACATTCTAAAGCTTTTATAAATGTCACCATTTGCCCACCCATAAGTCAACTGTTTGGCAAGAACAGATTTTCCCATTCCCGCAATGCCGCGAATAAAAGTTACACGATTCTCGTCATCAGTTAAACGAGATATTTCAATATCATCACCTCTCATACCTTGAACGTGGGCAAAATGTTGTCTCGCTTCATCTCTGAAGGTATCCATCGTTGGTAATTCACGGTTTATCTTCAACTTAACGGCAAATTTATTGATATCTACTTCTTTCAGCTCTATTCTGTTATTGTTATCTACGCAATGAATTTCATGCATCTTGTACTGTTGTCTGTATTTCTTCTTTATTTCATCTGAAAGATAAATGCAATTTCAAAACCATTAAATAAGCAACAGAACTATATTTAAGAATTCATACAGATTAAGCCAGAACAAAGGGTCGCATTTGAGGGGCAGAGCAATATGAAACGTTCAATGAGTCATTTTATAACTTCGCAAAAATGAATATTTTGAGAGTAAGGAATTAAGTTAAAGCCGGAAAACTCACTGGAAGATACTTAGTTTATCAACAAGACAACCAAGGGTGCCATGGCCAATTAGAGCAAGGGGGATAAAAATCAAGAAAGGACATCTTCAGTGTCTGGGCATCTTATCCCGTCAGAAAGAGGGGCATGCTACCTGCCATGACTAAAACATAATTATGCAAAAGTAGGAGGCGATGTTTGTGAAATCCATTACGTTTCATTAAATCCTCCAAAACTACGCTTCATTAATCTCAAGCTTATCGATATAAAAAAAATCTAAGCAAATCAGCTGCTCTTGGGTGGCTAATTTCTAGTGGGGTGGGAATAAAAGGGAGAAGTGGTTTAAATTAATGGGGGGGGGTTTGAATTTTCTGGAAAATTCAGTGAGCACAGAGGGGGTCAAATTTGTGGAGTAACATATTTAAATGAATTAAACAGTTGTCCTAAGCTGGTCTTTAGCAAGTATGGCTTCGATATTTGATATTTTGATGCAACAAGTAGCAAATAAAAAAACCAGCTATTGCCAACATGAATTATTACTTGTTTAGTACTTTACAAATAATTCTTCCAGGATTAATTTCACGCACGGGGGTCTAAATAACAGCAGCAAATTGGTTGTATAATTATCAGAACATAATTTGCGGGTTGATGGTAATTAGGCACCAAAGCATAATATCTACTCAGTGCATTTTGCTCTTTTGGTTATTTGCAAGCATTGTATGGGGTTTATATATTGTGTTTTTGTCATAGTTAAATAAAACTGCATCTAGTCATCATGTAACATTGTCTTCTTAAGGACACGTTTGTCTTTGTCTTCTTAAGGACACGTTTGTCTCCTTTGGCCTAAACGACGATGAGAACAGACATGACAATTTAATGCACAAAGACGAATCCTTGTAGAGTATTGATTGGATGGGAACTTTGCCCAAAAAAGCAAGGCTTGTTCGCCAACAAAGATCTTATATCAATAAGATATTTAACATAATATATAATATTTTCTGGCCCATTTGGATGGTCTGATAACAACGAAAAATAAGTATCATAAAATTGATCTTTATCGTTATTTTCCATCCACTTCTCAAAACAATATCTATTCCTGCTCTATTGGCATACAAGGCTTGCTATAATACAGAAGATTCCAAGAATATCAGAAGTAACCTTAATTTGATGGAGAAGTATCACTAAGCAAGCAAGGCCCATCTGGGCCAGTGAAAAGACATGGCGAATGGTGTGTTGTCCTGAAATTTCTATATACCATGTGCATAATACCAATTACTGGGTCTTTTGCACATTACAGATTAATAAATATTTATAAGCAAGAAATAACGATGTTGGTATTATCAATTGCTTTGGATTTAACTACAAAACTAGTCAATGATGATGGAGATGGGATTAATGGCCTATCAAATGATAGCCAAAACATTCTCAATTGAAATGGTAAAATCCTCAAGTATGTATGAATTTGTAAGTTTTGCGCACTTATTACATCTCACATTACATATTACATCTTACTTAAAATTAGATATCTTGAATCTGTAGATATCTGACACCCATTTAC
The DNA here is from genome assembly GCA_964019165.1 of Mastigias papua. Classification (NCBI taxonomy): domain Eukaryota; kingdom Metazoa; phylum Cnidaria; class Scyphozoa; order Rhizostomeae; family Mastigiidae; genus Mastigias; species Mastigias papua. Next base: position 13,150,484 of record OZ025271.1, read on the forward strand.
ACTGCTTCATTTTTCTACAAAAACGGAGATAAAAGTATTCGTTCCTTTGTGTTCACATTGCTTACAAAAACGAAAGCAACACTACCTTTTTTTAATGTCTTTAATCTGTTCACACTGTTGCGCTTTTGTGAGATCACACTGAAGTGGTGCCATTGAGCATGTATTCTGTGTTGTTGCTATAGCAGCGTTTTTTTTATCAATGTTTGCGCGTTCACACTGAACCATAGCGTTTTCAAAACCCTCCGTTGTGTAAATATCCACTTTGAAGAGCGTTTTCGAACGCCTCTGTTTTTGTGACTTTTTTCTGCTGAGTAGTGTCAACGGTATCACAAAAATTGACATTCTTTCTCTCCATTCTCGTACAAAGATGGGGCAGTATGAAAGGGGTACTTGTAAAATTTCATATATTCTAATGATATAGGAAGCAAACAAATGCGTACTAATCATTATGAATCATGTCTGTGTCAAAATGTGTATTATTACATTTCATGACGGACAGAGAAACTAGGACAGGAGATTATGCCTAAGTGGTAAAGCATGTTTGATAAAACCAGAGAGGCAATTAAAACTATTCTTGACCTTAAATTACACAATGTAAACAGAAATGCATGGTAATAAGAAAATAACAGATCAGTGAAAAAGTAAAGTCGTTTGAGCGTTATGTTCAGTTTCCAATTAATTTTTGAAGCAATGGAGAGGCAAAATGATGCGTCTTCCATACTTTCAATCCATCACATTATAAAATCTTTGATAAAATATTGATATGCTTTTCCAAACTATATGACAGCATTCAGTGGAAAACATTAATTGAAATTAGTATATTTCAAGATCCTGTATGGCACTTAAGGAGGTTCTTTGAGGAATACGGAATATGGAACAATGGTCAGGCAGCAATGGACACAAAAACGGGGCTTGAATTTCAAGCACAACTTAAGCAAAGTTCATCAGATTTCTCTTGTATTCAATTACAGTCATCCCGCACTATAAACTGATGTATGTTTTATGGTCGGGCTGTTTCGTTGGCGTGTTTAGATGTTTCGTTTTATAACTTCACAGGTATCGCTTTATAGCACTCTACTCACTTCAAGGAGGTAAGTTTTGAGTATGATAGTTTTAACACAAGAGAAATGTGAACAATGATCTACGACTGTCTACGAAAGTGTAAAGTGTGGTGTAAGGCTTTAAATCCGTAAAAATATGCATGTTTACTTTCACGAGAAATTCGTCTACCAGAAAGTGCTTGACTACTCAAAAAGCTAGGATTGGTGGATACTGGATTTCTGGGACTAAAAGAGCCAATAAAGTCAAATCAGTTCAATATTCCAATGTTTTTGCAAGCCTGTCATCTCCTTCAACTTTCAATTAATTCGCATAGAATTCTTATGCTAATCCAAATTTTCAAATGTTACTCACATGTAGTACCTGTCTATCTATGGAACACTGTAGTAATACAAAAAACTCAAACAGTCTTAAGGCAAAAGGCCTAAGAAATTGATAGTAACGAAATCATAACAAACGTATTGAACCACAAAATTCTCGTATTAAAAATGTCTCTAATATTTAAACAAAACATATGGCTTACACCTCTGTGGATATCCCCTTTTCTGGGCCATTCTAAAGCATAGCCCATGGCGATAAATGACAGACTACAGTGAACCTGCTTAAAATATACTTAGAATAGCTGTCTAATTATTATACATTAATCTATAAGGAGCCTAGCTTAAGAACTAGTTGAAAACTAGGACAATTATAGGACAGAATACATAAACAGACTACACATTTCTGGGACAATTATGAGAAAGAACAAATTGTATAAAAATACATTTAAATCAATGATTCACTTTGAACCAATGATGCGCAGGTGACCATCCCCTTATTGCACATGCAACTGCAAACTGTAAACTTAACGAGCAAGAGCGCGCAAAATTTGTCATATACTGTCTTGCCAACTCACTTCAAAATAATGAAACAGAGCAAATTGCATCAAAAGAGATAGATTCACTGTGAGGCAATGATGCGCAGCTAACCATGATATAATTGCACATACAATTTTAAACTGCGAACTTAAAGAGAAAGCGCACCCCACTTGGGTCATTCAATTTCTTGCAAATGTTGCTTTTAACACAAATGTCAGCTTTATAAAGTTGAAACGTTGAGGAGTGATGGCTTTGGATTTAATATAAAGGCATTTAAAGCACAAATTATACGTTTGTCCAAACTCAAACTAATATTGCTGCTTGAGTAAGCAAAAGTGAGAGATATGATCACTTTAAAATCACTCTAGATCAATTATCACATGCAGATAGTCTGAAAGATGCATCTAAAAGGAGTTAGGATTGTAAGACATGAAAGCAAATAACAAGCGACAGCAGCAACATATAAAATCAGTAGGTATTAGTAGAATTTTTGAATAGACCTATGGTGAAGAGTATTAGTGGAAAGTGTGATCTCAAAACGCCAATGAATAGAAATGAAATTCATTTGACATGTGGCTGTGGTGGAACGTGCCTAAAATGAGCTGGCTGTCAAAAATTGAAGACATGTCCATTGGTTTACAGATTAATGTGGTGTCAGAGAGTATAGCTGAAGGGAGATAGAAAAGACAATTGACAAAATGCTGCTGTGACCACCGACATGATGAACAACTCTAGGAGACTGCTTGGTCTAATGAAGTCCAAAATTGGAAAAACGAATAAATTACAACAGGGAATGAAATTTTATTGATAGGAGAAAGTGATCTGAGACAGCCATGGCCTTCTCCTTGCTAAGAGACTTTAATGCAATTTGTCACTGTAGAAATGGAAGATTAAAATGAAGATGAACATTAGACAAGGTCATTATCATTAAACAGTGACAGAGCAACTGTCGCCAATAGTGATGACAATAATGAATAGTGAAGCAATGTCTTATCTACAGATTCCAACACTATCTGTTTTTTCGGTGGGGGGGGGGATAAAATAACTTAGACAACTCGTTTAGTAGGAGTGCTATTTGTGTCAATATCATGCCATTTAATCTCAGAGATGTGTGGTGCTTCAAGTAATCTTTGCAACGACTGAAGCTTCAATGGAACACTAATCTGCCACCACAATTTTGTAAAGATTCAAGACCAGTCGGAGATTGCTCAAGAATGAAACATTATCATAGAAAACTTCTCGTCTGTCGAAGATCACACAAACATCGACATACCCGTAATGATGCAAAGTAATGACAAGGGATAATCCATAGGAGAATGCAATCCCATATAAGGATGTTTCGCTACCAAATTAGGAATAGTGTTTAACTATGGTCATACTGAACCAGCACTGATAATAACGAACATTAACAGTGAGAATATCTGCAAATAGACCTGTGTCAGCTAATGCTAAGATCTAATACCAAACTTTAGATAAGCGATTCATCTCTAAACCTAATATTACTTGTATTCGTAATAAGACTGCTTATGTACTGCTGGCCCTTATGGGATAGTACAGTCTCAAACTAAGAAGTCAGTAGAGCCAAATTGACAAGCAGCATTGATCACCAATTCGAAGTAAGACTTTGTCCTACAGATGTCATATACCATCAATAATTGTTTCTCTTCCAAAAATATCATTTCAAGCCACTTTTGTTCTTTTAATAATTTATCACTATAAGAATGCTAGCTACAATGGCAAAATAATTTGCCACCATCATTTTGTAAAGTGCGAAGACCACCTAGAGAATGGTAAACAAGAAAACATTGCTATGGAAACCCTTTGGCTGTTAAAGTTCCTACTTAGACTTCTGTTTGTCAATAGACTTCTGTATATCATTGAGCTGATTTTCTCCAGAATTTGTTTTAGGGGCTTTCATATCAATCCAAAATTTTCCACAGAGTTGTATTCTCCACCCCCCCCCCCCCAAGTGCCACTGGAAAGGTTTTCATACCTTGTCTAAGTCTAAACCATCCCGATATCCAGAATTATACATGACTAGTCCCTTAGTGCAAATTTCAATGCTTAGTTTTTCAATTTTCATTCAAATATTCTGCACTTGCTAGTTAAAATCAGTGAGAGTTGGATACTGGGGAGCTTTTGGAGATGGCAGAAACCCACCGAAAATGCCCTCATCAAAAAAGTTCTCGTCAAATACTTCATAAGTTATATATGTGTTCATATATGTATTTAATACTTATATCTATGTATTTTATATATATGTTTATTCAAATGCTATAAATTCAAATGTTAAATGCGCCTGCCCTCGAATAAGCCACGATCCCAGATGATGATGAAAATGTGATAAATACTAATGCCTAAATTTAGACTCTTCTTATGATATGAAGAGCTAAAAAGTTCTGATGAACTTTTCACAAAGCATGTGTTAAGTAACTGTGTGAGCCCCCATCCCTCGAATAAGTCTTCCTCTCAAATAAGACCCTATTCAGAAGCATCAAAAATAAATAAGCCCCTTAGGCCTAATTTGGGGATTTAAGGTAATGCTTCTCCCCTTTAATAATAAAAAACAATAGCTGTATCAGGCCGTATCTTCATGTTTCATTTCTGATGGAATGGGAATTCTGTTTGGATCGAAAACAGACAAACAGGCTCAATAAGCCATAGCATCAAAACACTTATGACGAAAATGGGCAAAGGATTAATAACAATATTTGACCAACAGCTTTCAAAGGAACATTTGAGGGTATTGTCCAAATTCAGAAGCAAGTATTAAACCCTTAATCTGAAAATGGTGATAAGAAAAGGAGAACAGTGAAAGGAAACAGAACCAGTATATACCTTTGCCATATCAACCACACAAAAGATTGTGACATGGTTTTACATGATAAAATGTTAGGTGACACATTGAAAATTAGTACTTTCGTCCCCTGTCTATTCAAAGTTCTGAAAAATCCATGCCTTCCAAATGCAAACCATCCTCAAATTACTGCTTTCCTGACGACAGGAAAGAGAGTAGAAGATTCACTAACGCCACAGGTAATAGTTAGTCCTGGCCTCCTATTTTCAATGAAATCCACCTACACAATTATTATAGCTATCGAATTAAGAAATACAAGAGTTAATAGATGCCTTAAGTGAAAAGGAGTTTAGAGAGAGAGAGAGAGTACGACTGTCACGTGAAGGTAAGAAGACAAAACTGATAATACAATAAATGCAGAAGACGATAGCATGGACAACACATAAGTTGGCAATGGGTTGTTGGAGTATGTTAATCAGCTTACGTATTTGGGAACACTCTTCAAGACAAAGCAAGACTGCTAACGTCAATGGTTTTCCTAATAGCCAAATATTGAAGCAAAAGTTGGATAAGGAAAAGCAGCAACAGAAAAACAACCAGTAGTTTGAACTCTGGTGCTATATGAGAATGCTATAGATAAGCTGTGTTGAGAGATTTAAGAATGAGGACATCAAACTTTGTGTTCATCTACCTAAGAGATGGCTAGATACAACAGTAAAGAACAAACATTCTTATATATGAAGTGGACAGAAAAGGTAATCACTGGGAAAGGAAAAAATATTGTAAAGAACAGATTGCTTCAGAGTGAAGGGCATTTCATAGGAAGGTTAAAAGATAAAAAATCACTTGTAGATGTGTTTGACTTGATGCTCGAAAGTCGTTTCAGCTCTTCACTTTCTCTTGCCACAATTCCATCTACTGTAGCAATTGCTGAGAGATCTTTCCAGTTCCGATCAACTACAACATATTTCAGATTTGTCATGGCTACACAAGTTATCAAAACTTGAAGAAAAATGCATTGCTTATAAGAACAAAATGGTATCAGTGGTTGCATGGTTGAAAGATGTTTGAAATTGGAGAGACGAGTGAAGGAGAGCAGGATTCAGAATGTAGTTGGTAGAATAAAGTGCTCTCAAACATACGTCACCCTCTCTTGGCTATAAGATGTTAGTGAAATTTGCTACCATGGAAATAGAAGATTAATATGAAGAGGGGCATTAGACAAGATCATTATCATCAACGAGTGACAGAGCAACTGTCGCCAACAATAAAGACTTCTTCAGCATTGGAAGTATTTTTGATGAATTAAAAGACAGTTTCATTGGCATCACCAGGAATTGGCTCATCAAAACGTAAATGGTACGCTCCTTTGCAATATTCAATACGTGGATAAACTTCAATTGTCTACACAAAAGGGAACGTAATATAGGCAATGGGCGTTCTTCAAAATGATGATTTACGCTTTGAGAAAAACTGTCCAATAAATGCACTACAAATTCTACCATTACTTCAGTTACTGCATCACGCATTAAATGCAACAGCATGCAAGCCTAAAGTCACAGATTCTTTTATGCATTGATGTAATTTTCCTGCAATATTTAATGCTACTGGCCACTGAAGGCATTTATGGACTTAGTGACATGTCATATCACTTTTACAAATTTCATTGTATTCTTTAGTACACAATTGTTGCATAGTAAACAAAGAAACGTAAAATTATAGATATCTTTGAAAATAGAGAGGAAGCTGAACCCCTCCTGGAGTTCCCTTCATTTATAGTCCTGCTTTGCCTTAAGATTTTCGGTAAAATCGCTGATACCATTCAAAATATATTCAACGGACATATAACGCAAACAATGATGGTCTTTTTCAATTAAAAAAGTTGACAATCAAGGCTTTAGTAGTACAACAAACAACCAATAATATATCCCACAGTAGTGGTGGTAAAATGTTGAAAATGGCCTGAGAACAAACTTGAGAGAAATTTTACGAAGTTCTTACTAGTTTTATGTAAACTGGCAAAAGGCCATGGTCAGAAAATTTAAGGTCCAGTACTGTTAATTGAGACAAATTGAGATCAGATGAGTAAAATATTGTTTACATGTCAATGTACTTCTGAGCATATACATCATAATCCAATGTTTTTCTGTTATTGCTATCCCCTAGACTTCTTAGGATCGGTACTGCTTTTTTAGATAAGATCCAAATTGAAGCATTTATTAAACAACTCAAGGCAATCGGAGATAGGATTATAGGCTTTTGTGTCATTCTAGATCTGTAAATTTGATGTGCTTGTTTAAAGAAAACAGTCTTAGTGAACGCAAGGTAATTCACCACGTTCAACGATATCATAAACATTACTGCTAGATACGCTAAAAGAAACAAACAGCCACAAGAAACCAAACATCTATGGAATGTAAGCAACGTGCTGAGAAAAACAAAAATCATGTCCAGGGTTCATGCACATCATGTCTAATACTTTTCCTGACTTTTCCTGACATATTTTTCTTCAAAGTGAAAGTGTCTTTAATGACAACATATCAGAAATACATAATATTTTTCCTGACCAACAAGTGTTAAAGAGTGACTGAACCATCTCCTATCACTAAGTAGTTGAATACATTGCTCCACATTGGGAAAGAGCAAAAGAAGACTCTCTGGTCCATCACCTTCTCAATTAGGAACAAAACACATAAAAAACTGTGCAATGTGTGAAGTTGTCTGTTGGGCACCAAAGAATTCATTTGCATGGATGGCAAAACTTTCTCAATTTCTTCAGACTCTCTTCAAGTTTCAATAAATTTTCTGATTTTACTTAAAAGCAAGTTTTGTCCCATTTTTTCCTGGCCCTATGAGCCCTGGTGTCCTTCGATATTACCTGTGCTAGAATATGACGCGCAAAATGATTGATACAAATGATATTGCTAGAGTCAAGCACCATCTCCTTTCAATTATTCAGTCCTGCACCTTCTACAACATTTATTTACGTTGTATTTCTTCCAACAGATCTATATATTGTTTTATGACCACAATGGTCAGACTTCTGTATTAAACATAAGATTTGCATCCTCTGCAACTAATTCAAAATCATGAAGGACATGACAATCTTTCATCGAACTAATTTCTTCACTAACTGTGCCAAAGATGTTAGACATGTACAAATTCAGTAGTCTCCATTCTACGTTCGAACAGTAACTTGACTGTCCTGTAGTTTATTTTTGCATGGTTACCTCAAGTCTGCTGTTTAACTCATAGCCAAGAACTGGTCGTTAATGGTTTCCTGCTAGTCTTCTAATATTGCCTAAAAATCACATGATTTCTGCACATCAAGGCTCAAGGCATACTATTTGCAGCTGACTTGAAGAACACAGCAACCCTCGACCATATATTGCCATTGAACTTTAAAGGATCATGGCGGCAGTAAAATGATGCATTGGCTGCGGGGATTGGGGAGCTATTAGCCACATGACACCATTCTGTCAAAAATTAACGACTTTTGCTACATTGTAGGAAAGAATTGCACCACAATACTACTTCTACAAACTAAACAAAGTGTTGGAATTTATGCACTTCTGATACGAAAAATTGTTGGAAAATGTTTGCTTTCAGCTGCAACAGGAAATTTGTATTGTGCAGTTGTTGGTACAGACTCAAGTAAACCATATGGTGGCATTTGTCTGTTTCTAGTTGAATGCATGAATTATGGGATACAAGCTATGTATTAAAAGTAATATATAGGAAAACTGGAAACGGTTGTTGCAAGGAAATGCCTGAATTGAACTAACATGAAGGACGTAAAGAAATCAGTAGAGATAAATCACAAGGACTAAACTTAAGAATGCTTCAACATGTATTATGGACCATGGGGTAGCTACACTTTACGAAACCAGCATTGATAATAGCAAAACATTGATATTCCCATAATGCATAATTCATGCATTTAACTAGAAACAAATAAATGCCAAGAGATGGTTGAACTAAATCTGCACCAGCAAGTGCGCAGTTATCGGGGAGCTAAAAGTAACAATTTTCCAATAGAATATCTGAATATGGACCTCTGTCGCAAACGGTAAATATCAGGTTAGCAGTCTTTAATGGCAAAAAAGACCATTGGATGATACATCTGTCTGGTAACTACCAATTCCATGAATGGCTTTGACCAATCAGACAAGACTATGATTGTGGTGATCATGTTGATGACTATGGTGATTAAGGTGATCATGGGATTGATAAGAGTGACAATTTCATCACCAGTCAGAAATGATGTAAAGCAGAAGTAATTTACTAAACTTACTTGTGGCTTCAGGTGTGATGGGCTCTAAAAATAAGAGATTTATAGATCAGATCATAGGACATTAATTCATTATTACCAATGTATCCTAAAACAACACATAAAATTAGATTGATAAATATAATGAACATGATATAGTACACAGTGAATATACACTGTCTATAATTAATCATATCGTAATTTTAACCTAGAGCTCCTTCTTTTAGTAAAGTTTTGATTTATAGCAATTAGCCTAAAGAATATTCTGTTTTGTAGAATCATCAGGCTGCTAAATCTGTTTGTGGCTATAGCCATCAATGTGACTGAATACCATCATATGGGCCAAACTCAAAATCAATTGATGCATCAAACTGTAATTGACCATCAACAATATAAGACATAGAAAATTTCTTTTTTCTGGTGCCTGCTTATTACACGTGGATGTACAGTATTCAGCAAATTTAATATTCATGGATGCACAAAAAGTGTTTAACCATAGGCAAAGCGTATGTTATTGTCAAGTGTTCCCTTGAAAACAGAGAAAAATAGAACTGGAATGACTTTAGAATATGAACATACTTAAATCCTTCTGTTTTCTGGCATCTTCACGTTCTTTGGCAAATTCTGCAAAACAACAACAAATCAAAACTCTCCACGTGAACAGAATGGGCAATTATCAGTCATCCTTGAATTGTTTGCGTGTGAAATGATGGATAGAATGTCCATGGTGCACAATTAAGTACTAGATAAAGAGTATGATTACTGAAGAAATCTAAAGACATCATGATCTTCATAATGAGACATTGATAATAGCAAGCAATGTAATGCTACTGAAAATGCAATTTGTGGGGTGAGTGGCCAAGCGGTTCAGTTGGCTTCCGTTAGCTAGTTGAAGTTAGGCTTGGCTGTGCTAGGTCAGCAACTGGATGGGCGACTATCCAGATAAACGACGAAAGCAGCTCACTCCGCCGTCCTTCGGAAGGGACGTTAAACTAGGGGTCCCATGCCTGGATGCGGCATGCACAGTAGGCCTAAATTAGCTGAAAATGCTAGATATAACAGCCTACTCAACATAAAGTAAACAAACAAACAAACAAATGCCACACAAAAGTCCCTAATTCAAAATTGTAAATATCCAGAAGGGCAGGCAAAAAGGATTGGTGCCTTGTGCCAACAGCTCGTGATCAATTGATATCTTTTTCACGTCCCCTCTCAGCTCTGTAAAAATAACGTTTACATGCAAAGACATAAAATTGATTTCTACAAAACAATCAACCAACAATCAATCCAACGTGTATTGGAAGGGATAATTGTCCTTCACTACTATGTTAGTAGCCAGCAAAAGCAATCATTTCATGGAAAACAGCTCCGTAAATACTAGATAAACAGAACAACCATTAAATCAACATCTAGAGAAAATATGATGTCTATTGTGAGATATGAATGCCAAAGCTAAAAAGCAATGCTACTAAAAATGCCGTACACAAGATCCCAATTCAGAATATTAAATATGTACAAAGGACAGGCAAAAAGAGCTTATACCTTGAGCCAGCTCTTTATGACCAATTTTAATGCTTTCCATGTCGTCTCTCAGCCCTGTAAAACCAAGGTTTACCTTCAGTGATATTAAACTGAATAAATCAGAGCCATCAGTTTGATGCGAAGCAATGGTTCATAAAGCTCAAATTTTTAACTCTACCCATCCACAAACAACAACGAGATATAATTTTTCAACCTAGACTTACCTGCTTGGCCCTGCTTCAAATCGCTTACATCGGATGCTGTTGCTACAAACAATGGAAAAAACAATGCATGTAACAAATGTGATATGCATTTGGTTTCTTGTTGACTTACAATGATATCAAATGTAATGTGCTATGATAGACTTGTGTCATGCGACATGTGATGCACGATGTTTAGCGTGTAGCGTATGACGTAAGATGTATGACGTAAGGTGGATGACGTAAGGTGGATGGCGTAACACGTATGATTATGGCATCCTTCTTATATTAGATCGTCTCATGAAGATGCCTGGTTTAAGTCGCTTCACATCATAATGCCACTATTACTATCGCAATAAGCATATCAATTGTGTGCTCAATACAAGTACACAATGCATATCAACAAGCCAATAGTTATTAGTTAAAGAACAATTAATGTGTCATTCATGTCATTCATATAAATATGTACATGTGATATTCCACCAAACGTCTGTACAGGTGATATTCCATTAATCAACCGTCTGTACATGTGACATTCAAAAAACTCAATATTATCTTGGAATGTGAATCTTTTGTAAGAACACCATATGATTAACAGAAATAATACAGCCAATGGTAATCAAGGATCGAATTAAAAATTGATAATGTCTACAATGGAAATAACTCGAATTTCGCATACCAACTTGGTCTTGTGCCAACTGTTCATGGGCCATTTTCACACTTTCCATATCGTCTCTCAGCCCTGTGTGTAAACTCAATGTGTAAACTCAGTGATACTAAAATCAATACATTAGAGCCATCTGTCTGAAACAAGAAACAACTTTGAACAAGACCGAAATTCTGACTTTTACCCATCCTCCAATAATTATGAGAGATGAATTATTAAATTAGCCATAATTATTTAAACACATTATCTATGATAACTGGATGGTCTAACTCCTCTAAATATTAAGGACAATGTATTCTCTGCAGTTGAGTGACAATAAAATGGTCTAAACTTCATAGGTTGCAACAGTGAATAACATTCTGTATCAGTCTAACTTTCACTTGCACATAAGCTACATATGCCATACCTGTGTTGCTCTCTTGCAATGCCCTCACATCGGATTCCATTTCTGCAAAAATTAGTTTTATAATAGAAGAGATGAACATCATTATATGAGAAGCATCAGCAAACAACATCAACACTAAAACTACACTGTATTTAATACTTTTATTTATATTTGCAACAGATTGTCACAATATATAATAAAAAATATGTCTAATCTATTTTAGTAATTTTTCATATATATGTAAATACATACATATATATATATATATATATATATATATATATATATATATATATATATATATATATATATATATATATATATATATATATATATATATTTATATCTACAGTATATATATATATATATATATATATATATATATATATATATATATATATATATATATATATATATATATATATATATATATATATATATATATATATATATATATATATATATATATATATATATATATATATCTATTTATACACATACATACACACACACACACACACACACACACACACACACACACACACACACACACACACACACACATATATATATATATATATATATATATATATATATACAAACTAACCCTAAGCCGCATCCACAACGTATATAAATTACATAAATAGAATAAACCACAAATATACTATCCTTTAAGTAAACGTTTCGATCAGATTCTTCATCAGTACTAAACTTACAATGACATTGGGCCTGCTTAAATTACCTACATAACAATGGGGTCACAATTGATATTACCTAAGGGGGACCTACCTATTAACACCTCATGATAAATTAAGAATCCATTATATGGGGAGGGCCGAAGCTGTGAAGTAAGAAACAAAGGAGGATAATATAGAGCATATAAGGTGATGCAAAGAGTGCGAGAAGTGTGAAGAAAAGAAGAATAGATTCTGGATAGACGCAAAATTGACAAAAGAAGCAATTAACGCTAGGAAAGTGCATAGGGGATTGCTAATGATCTGCATATCTGACGTTAAGTCCCTCAGGTATAAAGCTCTGTAGTCTAAACTGCCAGAACCAGGGACTCACGATGTTTAGATCAGAAGACTCCTGTGCTAATCAATTGCGCCTTAGCCGAATTAATATTATAAAGTACGCTTGGCTCTGAAGAAGGCATTATAGCCGAAACATAGGGAAGGCCCTAGATGCGTTGAGGGACTCACGGTAGAATGACCTTAAGATTCCACCGCTATTCTTTTGTGCCTGGATGGCGCAATTGATTAGCACAGGAGTCTTCTGATCTAAACATCGTGAGTTCGAATCCACACTGGGGCCAAAATAAATTTTCCAATTGTGGTAGCCCACTCATGACTTAGTATTTACCTATGTCAGCTTTAGCCGAATTAATATTATATATATATATATATATATATATATATATATATATATATATATATATATATATATATATATATATATATATATATATATATATATATATATATATATATATATATATATATATATATATATATGTCATAAGGCTCTGTTTGATTTCTCAACTAGTTCAAATATCAAAAGGTTATACGGTAAATCCTCGAATTAGCTCTCCCTGAAATAAGGCCCCCCTCGAATAAGCCCCCATGTTAGAACTTCAACTTCTTAATAAGCCCCCCATAGAATAAGCCGCCACCCTAGATGCTGATGAAGACTGTAATAAATACTAATGCTTAAATATAGACTGTTCTTGTAATAGAGTGGAGGAAAGGAGCTGTGGCAATGGGCGTTTTATACGACATTTCTCAAATAATTTTATAAGCCCCCCTCGAATAAGCCTGCACCCAAAAAGCACCAAACATAAATAAGCCCCTAAGGGGTTAATTCGAGGGTTTACGGTAAGCTACAAAACTGTGAACTTACGAGGTGATGATATTGAAATGGAATTAACATTTCCAAAGATGGCTGTACTTCCAGATAGCATATTTATTGGCCCTGAATGGTCTGGTCTGGCTGCAACTAGAAGAAATTTTGTAATATATGATTTTGTTCAACCGTCTAGAGCAATAGGAAACGATCTACAAACGATGAATAATATGAAATCCATTGAATACTATTAAATATACCTTATTACAGCCATTAAATTGAAATATATTTATCATAAATGCCATTTGCCTATTTACACTCAAATGACATATTTCAGATGCTAGATTCACTTATATTAATGTATATGGAGTGATTACTTTTCAATCAATCAACAGACAATAGTAAACGATGGAAAATAATTAAATTTCTTCTCTAAAGGAGTGGCACAATGGCAACAACTAAACAGCATTCCGTACCAATAGGAGGCAACATTGCAACACTTACAGAGCACCTTCTACATGGTTGACACAGAAAATGAAAAGCAAAATTCCCTGACTTTTCTAAACCCAAAGGGGAGAGCACACCCTTACTGAAGGGGGTGACAAAATGGTACTAATTAGAGAGCACCCCTTTAAAAGTAGGTTCACTACATTGCAAAAATTCTAGAGCAACTTTGATAAAGGGGATAGGAAAATGATAATAATTCGAGAGCTCCTCTAATGAAGGGTGGCAACATAGTAATAAGTAGACAACACCCTTATGAGCATGGATTTACAAGAATGAGTCTCCATTATGAATAAAGTCTACAGTTAGTTGTATATTGTAACAGTTTGCCAGTTCTAGTTATTTGGGCATTTCATTAAGTCATAATTTACAAATCTTACATCAATCTAGTGAGCAAACTGTCAATATCACAGAATTCCAAGAACAAATGAGAACATTCATTAGCGGGCTTTAAGCATGTTTTCCATCCAATATTCGTCAGAGTATGAAACATAGGACAATGACAGAGTGATGGGCAGAAATATATAGGAAGAGGCGGATACATTCACGTGACAAGATGAATACTGCATACCATTGGCAATTTTATTGACCAATTTGCACCTACTCACTATTATTTAGTTGAAGAGTTCAAGGTAGAACACGAAATCTGTATAATAAATATTCTATAAAAAACATACCCAAAGTCAACTGTCCTCTGACGTCATCCGATTGTCTGGCCGAGTCTAGAACACAAATACCGTAATTTGGCGATTATAAGCCGCCCTTGATTATAAGCCGCACCAACAAAACTTTTATCTAAATGCAGAGATAATTCTTTTAAACAGAATCGGAGACAATGATCATAGTGTGCAGTACTTCGACTCAAACACCCTTTAGGGATATAAAAACTTAAAAACTTTCAAACTTCAACTAAATAGCTTAACCAACAAAAATATTGTCAAGCATGGCATCGTCTATGTCTTGAACGTTATTAAAGAGTATTTTTGTCGTCCAGGAATATTAATTTGTCATCTCCATTGCTAGCTTTAAAGGTATCAGGAGAGATTTGCTGGATCATCTACTGCTATGCCACAAATATCAAATGACTTTTTCACAACATATGTGAAGTATTATGATGACATGACATCTTGGATTAAAAGTACAAGCCACCCTTGATTATAAGCCTCACTTGATTATAAGCCTCACTTGGTTATAAGCTGCATCAAAATGTTTCAAATAAGAACTGTAAGCAGTGGCTTATAATCGGAGAAATATGATAAAATGTAAGTATGCGACAAAAACAATAGACCCTTTTCACAATGACGTAGAGAGGGCTCGACCTCTGGCGAAAACGAGGCAGGTGATGTTCCAGATTCATCGCCGACAATGCTCAGTACGGGGAAAAGAGCTACTCATTCATTTTTGCGATTGTTCTGCTTAAGATACGGTCAAAAATGGACAATAACATGGATTCCATGTTAAATCAGGCTCCGGAGAATAAATGTAGATCACTCGGATGGCAATGTAACGTATATTGGTGCTATAACACACTTTACAAAACCGATGCTTCGCCATCGGGCCTAAATTTGTTTAGGTATTCACAGGCGAATCGAGCGAAGATTCGTTGGCGCAATTTTAGTAAAACAGTAGATGGAATGGGTGATTTCATTATAAAAATACTGTGCCTACCTTCGAGGGAAGCATTTTACGGATGGGAATATCATAAACGGTCGAACATGCGGCGACTCACTCGAGGACCTTTGCCACCCTCGCATCTGTACACTCTTGAGGCTAATAAGATCAGGCCGTCTCACAAGCGAACAAAACGCGTCTATCCTAGCTACATTTGCTTCGACATCGGCTTTTGTTTTGAAAATCATGAAAATTATATTTTCCTTCAGATTCTATCAGTGCATCACAAACAGAATCTCATTCCTATACCGTTCTCTTGAGCATGACCAACGTGATTTGATTAGATTTTGTGCACTTTATTAATCGCTCTCACACAAGCAAAAGAGCTCCCGTAGTCCGTGTTAACTTTGACACAATGAATTCTTGACCTGGTGATGACACTTCTTGTAGATATACACTCATCAGGTTGATAAGTTTGGAAAAGCACAAATAACTTGATGAATTCATTAATAGTAACAAATACAGGGTAACCAAGAACAAGAATAATTATTGATAGCACTGAAATTGTCACTCAAATGGTCTTAGTATTACCACTATCATTTTGTAGAGCACTTAGTAGGCCTCTGTAGTGTATAGTCCACCCCACAATAATATACTGATATTGGAATTTAGAAACTGATTTTATAAGTATACCTAATGTCACTATCTGTTGGATACTGTATAACGAATGGCTAAAAAGTAGCTACAAGGTCGCATGCATAGTAAAGTTGTAGTGAAATCAGGCTGTAAAATGAGAGCTACATCAAGAATGAAGTAGCTTGTAGTATGGCCAATAGCCCATAGAATTGAGGAATTTTAGGGAAACACCAGGAGAACAGACATCTGCAATGTCAAATCATCTAGCAGTCATTGCACTAGTAGTACCTTGCTCAGGAATGCTCAGAACACCATACTTTTGTGCCAGGTCTCTATCAAACTCTAGCAATTCTAAGTTTTGAGGTATATATAATGCAACAATTGGTGAGATGCTGATTTAAGTGTTGCTATGTTAGTTAGGTTTAAGGGATGGTGGAAGTTCAATGAAAATTTCAGTGTCAAGCTGTTAGTATTGTTGCTGGGTACTCCATGAATTGCTCTGGCATACCTGCTCTGAAACATTATTGCTAGGGAATGGAACAGAGGATGTTCATCAAATGAGCATTACCTCTACCTATGAAACTTTTTATAGTATTTATGCCATTTATTTTCGCATATCCAGATAGAGAGGGGGGGGGGTAAGGGGGAGACAAAGAAGAGACAAAAATGAGTCACTAAATGATCCAGACAGAGGGAGGGCAAAAATGTAGTTTACAAGTTAATCATAGCATGCTCTTTGTCAACAGAGCAGAGTGTATACCTACAAGAAGTGTCATCACCAGGTCAAGAATTCATTGTGTCAAAGTTAACACGGACTACGGGAGCTCTTTTGCTTGTGTGAGAGCGATTAATAAAGTGCACAAAATCTAATCAAATCACGTTGGTCATGCTCAAGAGAACGGTATAGGAATGAGATTCTGTTTGTGATGCACTGATAGAATCTGAAGGAAAATATAATTTTCATGATTTTCAAAACAAAAGCCGATGTCGAAGCAAATGTAGCTAGGATAGACGCGTTTTGTTCGCTTGTGAGACGGCCTGATCTTATTAGCCTCAAGAGTGTACAGATGCGAGGGTGGCAAAGGTCCTCGAGTGAGTCGCCGCATGTTCGACCGTTTATGATATTCCCATCCGTAAAATGCTTCCCTCGAAGGTAGGCACAGTATTTTTATAATGAAATCACCCATTCCATCTACTGTTTTACTAAAATTGCGCCAACGAATCTTCGCTCGATTCGCCTGTGAATACCTAAACAAATTTAGGCCCGATGGCGAAGCATCGGTTTTGTAAAGTGTGTTATAGCACCAATATACGTTACATTGCCATCCGAGTGATCTACATTTATTCTCCGGAGCCTGATTTAACATGGAATCCATGTTATTGTCCATTTTTGACCGTATCTTAAGCAGAACAATCGCAAAAATGAATGAGTAGCTCTTTTCCCCGTACTGAGCATTGTCGGCGATGAATCTGGAACATCACCTGCCTCGTTTTCGCCAGAGGTCGAGCCCTCTCTACGTCATTGTGAAAAGGGTCTATTGAAGAATACGTTGTTAGACAACCAAGAATAACTAAAGGAACTTATTGATCATTTACTCTATAACTTCAGTCCTTGAAACATTTTCTATTGACAGTTCATTGAAAACCACACTACCATGTCACATTCAGTTCTACAGCATGACATTCTATGGATTATGAAATTGCTCTACCACCTTAGGTCTTCATGGCAGTACTCAATAATGCCATTCAATTCAATCATCTATCCATTTTGAACGAAATTAGTTCAATTCAATTACTCAATGTAATATAACATAGAAGCTAGAAGGAAATTTCTTATCATGAAGTACCAATGTGGCCATGTTCTAATTCTTCATTGTCCATTTCTGAATCTGTTGATATGCTCTCTGTATCTGAAAATCAAAAATTGTGTCAGCGTATCTCTGACGAATCTACCCCACAGGGTTATCATCAAATCATCTGATATTTTTCTTACGTGATAATAATGTAAACAATATTCAAACGATGGCAGAACTACTTCAGATCCATGGCATAAAGCTATGACTTTCTAGCTGTGTTATTCGCATTGAAGGGTCAATACATCAACAAAGTCTAATACAATAGGCTGGGCTGTGCTTGCCAGGATCACATATCACCTTTGATGCAAAATTCAATAACACTTCCGATGAAAATGAAGCAAGACAAACATTTTCCCTTCAAACCGTAAATCCTTGAAGTAGCCCCCTGGGGGCGTATTTTTTTGATGCTTTTTGGGTGGGGGCTTATTCGAGGGGGGCTTATAAAATTCATTTGACAAATGCCGTATAAAAAGCTCATTGTCAAAGTTCCTTTTCTCCATACTGTTACAAGAACAGTATAAATTTGAGCATTAGTCTTTATGAAAGTCTTCATCATCATCATCAGGGGTGGGGACTTATTAGAGGGGGGGCTTATTAACAATTTGAAATTCTAGCATGGGGGCTTATTCGAGGGGGGGCTTATTCGAGGGAGGGGGCTAATTCGAGGATTTGCGGTATCCATTTATACTAAAGAGCTGCTATACCTTCTCTAGCTATGAATCTTAATTACTTATGAAAATGTCGTATGCCAAATGGATTACAACTTTAATATGAAAAATATGAAAACACCAGATCTCTTTAGATGACATTCATACACCTCGTCTCTTTTCTACCAGTATACGAATGCCCATTTAGAAAGGGATACCTTTGTGATATGAACGTTATCTATACACAGAGCCTTCCTTCAGTATCAAAATGAATCACAGCCATATGAACTGGAGAGCAAATACACGCAACAGACATTTTAGAATATCAATTTGAGCATGACAGTAAATCAGAAATTTTCATACCTGAAACCCTTCTCTCCATTATCTTGAATATCTACAAAGCAAAGTTTACTTTAAATCAAATATTGAAAATTAGCAAAAATTTTTTCCTTTACAAAAATTCTTGTAACCAACCACTTGCATTTGCTATTGTTCTAATGTGCCTGGTATATAACATTGGCCATCTTCAACAAATGGTGAGAAGATAGAACTTAGGGGGTCCGATATGACAAAAGACTTGAACGTCTTCATCATTTTTACAGGTTAGAATGCAAAAGCACATCATGAAAATATTAAGAAAATAAGGAGATCTGCAATAGGAGATTTTGGTCAAAACAAGGCCACTTGGTTGGGAAAACTGAAAGTGGAAGCACAACATGTAAGCACTGGGGATGGGGGCTGGAGGAACACAATTTGCTTGATAAGGATAAAAACGAGTTGTAGTTGGATAGCTCCTTACTATCTGCGTTAGGGAGTTAACGAGCCTAGTCATGCAGTTTTGAAAAGTTCCACTCTCCCTTGGTACTTCTATATATTGAATGAATAGAGGGCATTCTTGTGAACATCATCAGACCATTGCAAATGAAAACAAAACAGGATTCGTAGAACTGAATTCTTTAACTTGAATGCACACGATAAGATGATCCAGATCCTATTAAAACTATTTTAATCCTATCACAATTAATCTAGTAATGTATGAATAAAGTATTGTTTATGAATTCATAGAATCCCTTCAATTATTTAATGATCTTGTTGTTATGGAATTCACTCTTTGGTGCCTTCCAACGAATCAGATAAAAGATCATCCTACATCAAATATCACATGATGGTATTTATGGTTGCAAACATGCGCTATATGACCATTCAACTGTAAACCCCTCTCTGCTAACAAATCGTTGTAAACAGACCAGGTGGTGTAATGCTTGAGTACTTTTCAAACCTATTTATAGTGTCAATACTCATATTTCAGTAGCCGTGATCCTTTCTTCTGACGATACCACCGAATGGGATTTAAATATACCTCATCTTAACATAACCAGGGGCCGATATACAACAGGGCGTGTGTATGGGGGGAGGGGGTTGATACATTCCTTAATGTTTTGCGGTTAATTTGAAAGCCTCTATTCCAAAGATAAAATAATCGCCAAGAGTCCTAGGACACTTTGCACTTTTTGTATTCTGTAATGCACTTTCATTACCATCTACCAACTGAAAGAATGTTGGTTATCTGGATAACTATGCGAGACAATAGGAAATTTCATGCGCACGCTAACTCCAAGTGTCCAACTGGTGAACGAATATTGTTCTAAAGGGAAGGGGGGGTGCGTTTATGTAGCAATGATAACAATCCGTAGAGGATTTTTTTCATCAGTTTCCTGTAAGTATCCCAAAGACTCTTGGCGAGTACATATTGTATAACCCACTTATGCGTCGTGTAGGCAAAAGAAGAACACAGTGTATCCACAATTGCATTCAAACAGATTACGTCCTTCGTAATATCATATATATATATACACTAACCCTAAGCCCCCATCCAAAAAGCATCAAAAATAAACAGACCATGGGCTAATTCAAGGGTTTACGGTATACACCTGTTTTATATATTTCTGTTAGAAGCAGAACCGCACCATGCAAATAGTTAAAACGACTATCTGCAATATCTCAAAATACAATCTCAGTGAATAATTGGGGAGCACGGCCTGCCCTGTGCCTCCACTGCCCTTGGGCCTGAATACCGTTCTAGTCTAAAAGAAAATTAGATGGCTGAGGGATAACCAGAACCAGATCCGAAAGAGCCATGACATATTACTTCAACATCAAACCCATGATATTGCATCTATAACAGTATCTCTTTCCTATGATTCTACATTCCTATACAATCTGAATATCTACACATGATACCCCACTTATCATATTCTATAAAAGCATATCACAGGCTCGTAGACAGCTGAACCGGATTGGGGGTACCCCACTTTTTATCGTCTTTTTCGACTTTTGGCATCGTAAAGAGTAATTTCGTATAAAATTTACGGTGATTTGGCGGAACCCTAACCTGCAAATCCGCCCGTTTCCCTTATACATAACACAACATGATCGATGCTTTTCGGCATCAATCCCGATTGCAGAGTGCGGCCTGTCTCAAAACGATCTCAAATACCCCCGAGCAAAAGGTCATGTGTACAAGTGTGCAGTTGGTTTCAGGTTTGCACTAGTTATTTTCTGACTTTCACGCTTTTCAAAATAAGACCATTTCAGTTATTTTTGTTGACCTCGAAAAAGTCTATCAACTGCATATGCATATGCACGTCAATGATTTTCTTAATTATATGAAAGCTGGCAAATATTCAAATTAATCAACCAAACCACACCCTAGTGCGCGTACAGTGTTGCTTGTTTTGTCTTCAAGCCTAAAGAATGATGACGCCATGATGCCTTCGCTTCCCAGAAGACAAAACGGCCTAACATACAATCGTATCCTAACATCACTTCCCAGTATCAATCGATCAACGTCATCATAAATTTCAACACTATGGCGATTAACCTCACAGAAACACAAACGAAATCAGATTGCCAAAGTTGTACTTACCACTAAAGACGTAACAACCTTCACTCAAGTAACAAACAACTATAACTTGCTCGCAACAAGGAAATTCGCAGACACGGAAGCACAAGAGCGTAACAAGCAAACAAAACAACGAATACAAATGTACACAAAGGGAATTGTCTAAAATCATGTGATCTGTCTCCATGCATTATATCCATTCACAATACGTAGGTAATTTCCCCTGAAAACTCACACACCCACACGTGCTTACTGAGTTTCTGGAAAGCAAAGTTTAATATACAAACTTCCGTTAACGGCCTCCAACCCCCTAAACTTTCTGTTCAATGAACAGATATCAGTAAGAAAATACAAAGAAGGAAAAGTTGATTGTAGCACGTGATCACTAGTAGATGATCATTGAACTGTGAATGTCTCCTCCGCATTACAGATAACAACAAACAACAAAGCAAAATAAAATGACAATACTTCTTTTCTTTAAATCCAAACAAAAGACTCAAATGACTCCAGTTTAATGTTCCGAATCCCTATTATTTGTTTTCTTTTATGTAATGAATAGATATTTTTGTTTGAGTCTCCCGATTTCTTTAACTCCATTAGGTAGGATCCATTTGTAAATAATACGTCTCTTTCAAAGTACGAGATGATTTTATCACTATGGAATTCTAAGCAAATTGCTCTCTGTTCAATAAGGTTGCTATTTATGCCAAAAACATATCGATTCAACTTGTGTTAATGTAAATAGTAACCTTAGGCCAAACGATTCGATTTTCCATTCGATTTCATTTGGCCTCAAAGTCGAGCATAGTCGAATATGTCCAGCAAGATTATTTGAGTTTTCGCTCGACTTTTAACTACACTTCTGCGTTTTGTTGGTGTATACAAGCTGACAAATATTTTGCATAGAAGATATTTTCCCGCCATAGGACACACCACATCACATACTTTCATTAAGTATTCAACTTTTTCACTTGATTTCTCCCTCGGCAGAACCTCAGATGGAAAATCAAGTCATCTTCACAGAGCTTCTACAGCACCAAGTTTGCAATTCATAGCATTTTGCTAGATAGGTCCTTGGTGAAAATTGTGAAATTAAAAAGTGTCCACATTGGGTCACACAAACGTTCTGGATATCTAGGACAGAGCATTATGTGTTAGCAAGTCCTTTATCAATCGGTTCTGTTATGAATTATAGCTTTCACCATCTACGCTTTTAAAGCCATTTCATAATAAACCATAGCAGAGTGGGGGTCCTAAAGAAAAGAAGTTTAAGGGGCTCTATGGGCATCGCAGATTGTCTGTTCGACCACGTTTATGAGAATGAATCAGTAGTTGCTTGTGGATGGGTACCATGCCTGGTCCATTGAGACCAGCACTTCCATTGCAAAACTTTCCACTATGCTCATTGTGTAGGGGATTATTAGGGGATAGAGCATATTCCGAATTCGAGGGGGCCGAGGTATTATCTAAAAATATTGTCTGGCAGTGATTCTTGTTGAAGGATAGAATATGATGTCATAGATTTTTGCCCCTGAAAAGGCTTTGTTTGCAAAGACTGCAGCTATCATATGTCAATATGGAATTGAGGGAGTGAGATCGCTCCTGTCGCCCTTTGCTCCGCACAAGCCTACTAATGTTGTCTATATTTCTTTTTGTTTATTTATGTTTACCTCTTACTATCAAAAGCCTTTGAAATAGACAATTTAAGGAAAGTACTCATTGCGTCACTAGGGTAGTAACTCCTAGTCTCCAAAGTATTAAAAGAACAGTTAAAATTTCGGCATTAGTCTTTACCAACATCCATGCTATCAACTGAGATGAGGGCTTATTCGAGGGGGCTTATTAAAACATTGAAGTTGTAGCAAGGCGGCATATTCGATGACGGGGGTTACTCGATTATTTACAGTATCTAGCATCTATACTTAAACTCATTGCCAAGTGACTGAAAAATCATCAAATATTCACCCATCGTATAAGATGAAGCTCAAGACCATGATTGCATAGTCAATAACACATAGCTTGTTACTTTCCTACAATTCTACGTCATAATTATATTAGACCTTCTCTTAGTAAATTTTACCACTATTTCTTTTGTAAATTGCAAGACAAGTTTTTAATATGATCCCCAACACTAGTAGGGGCCCTTTAAAAAAAAAACAATCATCATTTGATTATGGGCTAAATCGGATGGAATGATCTACTGAAGAGGCAACAATGTGAAAAAGATTGAAATGAATAAAATGTTGTCTGCAACATCAGAAGAGCATTGGGAAGTGTCAGAAAACGCCTGTTTCTTTTGCATTCGGAGTTGCCCTATATAGGAAATAGCGTTGTGCTCAAGGAAAAGGGGGATAGCTGCCCTACTAAACATTCAAATGCCACAAAATTAACCATAGCTTTAGTAATAGCATAAGCATAGCATTCGTCGTTTTATTCCTTAATATTTTCATTTTATATGCATTTTCATGCAACTTCAAATAGCTCTAAGTGAAGTTATGAACGCTAACTGGAGGGTCGTATCGTAGAGTTTGAATCAAAACATGATAGCCTATTCACCATTTTATAACTTTTGACCTTAAAAACTGACATACTATGCAAGTAATATCTCGATGAACTATAGCTTTTAAACAATGCAACTTACCTGATAAGAATTTATCGCGGAAATGTAGAGTCTCCTGACAAAACGCTCAAGTTCAACTAACAACTCGACATTCAACGAACTAGTCACACATAAGTGAAACAAGGAAGCTAAAATAAGACTAAGTACTTCATGTGCATGGGTATCCAATTTAAAATTAGACATCAAACCGTACAGAAGCGAACGGGTTGCAATATAAGACTTGATGGGTGATATTACAGGCCTAATTCCAATGAAACAGGCAATGAAATGGAGATCAGTTACATTATATTACTAAACAATCCTAAATTGCATTGAAGTACGTCAGATTCCAATGATGTGCATTGAGAAAGGGGCTTGAACTCTTATCCTACCAAAACGAAACTACATTTGGAAGTACTTACATATACCTGTTGAGCAAATAGATAGCAGACTCTTTCATCATGATAGCTTTTATCACGAAATGTTGAAATAGGAGACATCTTTTTATCAAGTAACATTTTCTACGTTTCTGCAAGTTTGGTTTATTGCATCACAATGCCTGAACCATTTCTCATGGACACATTTTAGATCATATGAGTTACTTCTTCATCGTCTATTTAATTTAGAAGTGGTTTTAATTTTGATAACAACGTTTTCGTGCTATCCTCAAGTTTGCACATTGTCTATAAATATATTATCTGTTAGCAGACTTTTGGAATATATTAGTCAATATCGCATCCTTGAGTAGCAAGATAGGTATAATGACTTGGACGCTCAATGAATTTCTACTCGCTTGCTATTGCAAAAGATTTGTGTCAGTATAGCATCCATTCCCATGGACGATGGAGCTCAAGGGGCAGGAGGGCCTGGAAAAGTGATATATGGATTGAAGAACGGTGGGGGTTTCATGTCTCCTGATTTTCATTAAATTTTGTAAAAACAATTTGGTCATGCAGCAGAATATTTAGTGTGAATTGGAGAGTGTGGCTAAATCGCAGCATTGCTTCCATTGTTACGGGATATACAGTTAGGTAATGATCAAGCAGTTGGTCACTTTTTCAGGACGCCCCCTCCCCAAGTTAAATTGTCTAGGTGCATAGTTGTCCTGAGGGTTTATTGCCCCTCTTTCTTTTATAGAAAAAGATACTTTTAAACACCCAATACTGTAATTTTATGTTTTAAACCATCTCTATATAAGTTTTCATTCTTCTGCAATGAATTTAACAAATCAACTTTGATGCCAATCCCCAATATTAGATGAAATAGAATAAATAAATAAAGCTGTAAAACTCATGCATAGTTTTTATACGAAGCCGCAAATGGTGACTTCTAGCATCCTTTTTATCATAATTCAGTACTTTCTGTATAGCTACATTTCTGTCCCTACAATTGACCTACCCCCTCCCCCCAGGCTCCCCCGAAAAGAATATTGCTCTGCCTAATGCAATGAACTGAATAATGAGCAACAGTCTGTTTGTAGAGTATGCTTATTCCACATACGAGGTAATTGCAATAGATCATCCATAAAGCTTATGTCTGTGTGAGCATGGCAACGTTCTCATCAAAATCAGGCTGTGCTTTGTGCATCAGTGGAAATCCTTTTGTCATTTCTTCGAATTGATAACAAACTTGAGTCTATGAATACGAACTGGTTATTTGCTACAACGATATTAATGCAAATTTGCAGATGTGAACATGGCTATCAACCATGATGCAACTGTAATTATCCTTTTTCAACCTTAATCGAAGGATCGTATAGTTATGTTTGAAGCCAATTTTGGTTGCCTAACTAAATGTAGGTAGGTTTTGTATGTTGCAAGGCCAATTCACTATTTTGTAACTTGAAATGTTTAAACACTTTTGTATTATGCAAACAACAACACGAGAAATTGTAGTATTTTAACAATGCAACGTACCTGATAAGAAAATATAGTGGACATGTAGCGTACAGTATCTTGAAATTCGTTGATTTTCTACGAATGACGCCACATAGAAAATGTAATAAGGAAGCCTAAGTGAGACTAAGTACTTCATGTGTATACGTATCCAATTCAAAATGAAGTGTCCAACCAGATTGATGGTTACAATATAAGTAAGATCCCAGGAGGGGTACTTATTACATCTCTATACGGGGGGTCTGGTCCATGTCAGCACTTTGTAGCGGAACCCCAAATATTAAGTCACAGTTTAGAGGAGGCCCAAATATTGAGTCTCAAAATTGTTTAAGAATTGTTCCAAATATTAAAATGTGGACAATATTAGATTATCGTTGTCATATTTATAGTATTAAAACGTTATAATTTGTTTTTCTTTTATAACTTTGTTGTCAATTCTAAGACCCAAAATATTGAATGTTTCTTATGCTGTAATTCTCAAACCCCAAATATTGACTTTTTAAAGTTGTTCTTCACAGACCCCAAATATGCTTGCATTTTTAAAATCTCAGACCCTAAATATTGACATGGACCCCCGTATAGAGAAGTAGTGAGTAACCCTCCTGGGAGTAAGATTTAAAGGGAGAAGTCAAAGACTTAAATCCAATGAAAAGGCGATGAAATTGAGATCAGTTGGATAATATCGATTTAATACGTCATTGCACTGTGACGTACGTCAGATTACGAGACGGTGCAAGGATAAAAGGACTTTAAGGCCCCGTTCACATTGCTCTGTATTCATATGAAAACGGATAAAAAAATATCCGTCTTTGCCTTGCGTTCACATTGCTCCGCTATGAAAACGGATACTTCTGAAAACGGAGACTTTTGAAAACGCAAAAATGCAGTGTGAACATCGAAAACGGATACTTTTGAAAATGCTAGTATAAGACTCAATATCATGCCATTTTCCGCTGTACCTGGAGGGGAGCAGTGTGAACACTTATCGTTTTCATAGCGTATTCAAATGTACTCGGAGCAATGTGAACAGGCAAAACGGATCGAAATGAAAACGGATAAAAACAAATACGGAGCAATGTGAACATAGCCTAACTCTTACCCCATCCAAATGGAAATACGTTTAGAAGTATCTACGTACAGTAAATCCTCGAATTGGCCATCCCACGAAAAGCCCCCCTTGAATAAGTCCCATTGAAAGCACTTCAAATTGTTACTAAGCCCCCATCCTTGAGTACACCGCACACCAGATGATGGTAAATACTTTGATAAAGATTAGTACTTGAATGTTGACTGTTCTTTTAGTAGTATTAAGAATAGAAGTTTTGACAATGAGCTTTTTATGTTACATAGGTTAAATCATTTTATAGCGCCCACGTTCGAATAAGGGACCGTTCATTATTTATGCCGCAGGTTGGCACCGAAGAGAAATAAAACATGGAAACCTTTTTTCGTTTACCCAACCTTTGAACAAATCAAAAAAATATTTACCCAACCAAAACCAAAGACAAAAAATTCCTTACCCAACCATGATGTGCATGTTTTGAAATTTTAGCAATTTGGACTTTTCCTCTTTAAAATCAACCTTTTTATGCATTGTTCATCGATAATAATCTTTCAACATGGAATTGACATAATATATTTCATCATTACCTTTAAGTAAACGCTAGTTTCCACCCACCCGCAGCTCGCCCATACCTGGTTGTTACAATTAAATTTTCTTGTGCCCCTTGCTCTTCAATGTCAAAGTCAGCAAAAACTATGTCATCTTCACCATTCTCATTGTCATCTTGAGATTCGTAGATCACTTTGTTCTACGTCACTCTTGTCTTCGGAGTCTGCATTTATATCTGTGTAACTGCCATCACTTTTTGTCATTGCTTGGCTCTCTTGAACATTTTTTAAGACTGTTCGTTGATTTTCAATAGTCTCCTTTCTTAGGACATCAGCAGTTATACCTCTCACTTTGTCTTTCTTGCTGCAATTAATGTCCATGTGATGCTGTAATAAGTATTTGTCCAATTCAATAACCAACAACTTAGATAGTTTCCCAGTTACCACAAGTTGGAGCCAATCATAGTCATCATAGGTAGAATTTGTTTTTTGATCCTTTTGTTCTGATCTATGGACAGCTCTACGCTCTTTGCTAGCTGACAAATCCCGGAGATGATTAACACATGAGACAACCAATGAATCCTCTATGCCAAGCTTCCTTGCAGTATCTTCAATCATGTCATTGTCATTTAACGAAATCATTCCATTCTTGAACAGCCTGGTAATGTAAGCACGAGGTTGCCAGTCATCAATTTCTCGTAGATTGCCTTGATCGTCTTGCAATGGCGTGCTGGAGGCTGGCAAATAGTGCCCTGGGTTGTTCAAATCTGGCATGGGATGTGGTATTCTGCTTGCTGGAGGACCTACCCAGGTATGTCTTTCACAAAACTCACACACTGTGCCATGTTCGCTGATGCAAGCAAACTTTACATGTTCCATGAATAATTCACCAACTCTGTAATGGTTCTCAAAAAACTTAACGATCTTATATATATATCCTGAGCCAGGCACTGTCCTCTTCTTTTCTTCTGTTGTTGCAGCTTGATATTCAACGAGATTGCTTCTGTTGAAGAAGAATAGCTCGCTTGGTTGTTGCGACAACTTGCAATTGATATATTCACTTAACACGGGTGCACCATCTATTCTTTTGACAAGCTCATTTGCGACTGTCCATGCATTCTTAGTCATTCTGTCTCTTTCATAATTCTCAAATTCCTGAACAGACATGCTTGAAATTTGTTCAGGACTCATTCCCTCATATCTCTTAATTGTTTCCCAGTTTATTGTTGCTCCATCTACCACTGAATCAGCAATGGCAGAGTTTGTCCTCTCTGCTTCTCCCTGGCCACTGTCACCTCTTGAACGGTGTACTCTTACTCTATAATCTGAATCAAACATTCTTGCCATTTCAGCATCTCTGAACCTGACCTCAAAGTTTGAGACCCCGACACCTGGGCCTGCATCTGTTAAAAATGCAATGCGAGGCCTCATTGGAGGGAGCTTTAACTCATTGATTGTGGTAACCAAATGCTGACATTTTTCCTTCGTTTCAATGGATCTTTGGATCAAAGTAGAATTGTCCTTTGAAAGGTTTTTAAGCACATCCTCAACTATCGAGGCTATCCTCTTTTGAAGAAGAGTCCCCTCTGCCTCTTTCAAGTTAGCTTCCAATGCCAGAGTTTCCCCAAGTATCATGTGCAGATTGGATTTAAGAATCTATAAACGTTGATTTTCATAATCTTCAAGCTTGCTACAAGTACCCTGTTCGAGTTTATTAATGTCCTCTTCTGTTGTCATATCCATGTACTGAAATGCATAGTTGTGTAACTTGTGGCAAAGGGAGCAGAATGTTTCTGTATATTGTGGGCAACCAAGAGAATCTCCTTCTACCATGAAGATGTTTCCAGTTGAATGCCAAAGTCGTACCATTTCGCTTGCCCAAACTGTTCCTGACGAACCAACAATGGCCTTTGGTCTAATGAACACTGAATGGCGGTCCATGTCATTTATCAGTTTCTCTACGCCATTGTTATCTTTGAAGCTCTGCTTTGTCATAATGCATAATTCTACGAGAACCTGGCGTCTGATAAACCAGTTTCTCAGGCCAGTCATACTTTGGCAATTTTCTTGCCTTGCTCGCATCTTTCAAAGTTAGAATTTTCTGATTTCTTGCTCCTGAAAACCCTTCACTTGTTCCCGGTCTCAAATATGCCTTATCATCGATGCTATATAGTAGTGAGAAAGCCTTTGCATCACCAGAATTTTCAGAAAACATTGACATTTTTATGTTTTTAACATGAGCTCGTTGAAAATGCGTGTTTTCATTTTCATTATCTTCAGCCTTGGGGGGCTTTTTAAAGCACATCAGTCCCTTTCCAATGTGTCGTGATGCTTGAACAGAGCGAATGTTCTTTGGCTTACATCTATTATACAGAGTTGTAGCTGAATTTATCAGTCGTTTTCCAGCTTTCAAAAGTCGATAGTTTGCAATATTCACAAGATCTCTTGATTTAACTCTATAGTTCGTATACATAACTAAGTCATGCCGTCTTCCATGATAGGTTGCCTTGTCCTCTATGCATTTGCCAAGGAATTCTTCATCTTCATCACTTAGTTTTCTTGGTGCACCTTGCAGCCCTACTTTCCTAGGCTTTATACGGTTTTCTTCAATTAGTTGCGTTGCTCTGCGTTTTCTCATCTGACTGAGGCGCTGTTTGGTATAAGCATCTGTTGGATGCAGCAATTGGTCAATATCATGCAGTCTCTCTTTTAAGTGTAGGTTTTTTGAATCTAAATCTTGTACAACATGTTCCGGCCATGACTTTTGCTTCAAATCTGCCAGGGCAATGCTTTCTGCTAATTGCATCTCCAACTGGATTCGTTTTCCTTTCAGTTCACCTTCAACCATCTCATGGGCAGCCTTCTTTGCATCGGAAACTTCATCCATGACTTTTGACACCTTCAAGAAACAGTTTGTAATACACTTGCTACTCCCATTTCCGTAAAACTTTAAGTGGCTTTTACCAGAAACATTAGAAATTATATGTTAGGTTTTGCAAAAAGTCCATATTTGGTTTACACCCAATTTTCTAGCCATATGAATATGGCCTAAACGTTTAAAGATCATTGTAGCAGATTGTCTATAACACATGACAGGGCAATTGATCAGAAATCTTTCATAAGTTTTCTATTTATCACTTCAACGTGCTCTGTTTCAAAATGAATTACAGTAAGGTATCTGAATTGGTGAAGCTGTATTTAAGGGTAATAGGCCTCTTAGTTTCATTTTCCAAGAAATATTAGAGACATATTAGTAATGATGCATTCATGTTCTGATTTACGTGTTTGTTATGATGCAGTAACACATTGTTGTGAATTGATTAATCTGCATTGACAGATTGGGCACAACTAAACTCGTTTTTTGACAAAGGGTGCGGTCACACTAGACTGTAAGTAAAGCATTGTGTTTCCGCAGCCAAAGTATACTGTGCACCTAGGTGCTAATTTGCTCAATTGTCAAAATGGTACACAATCGGGGGTTTCCACCTATTCATTGTGTGAAGGAAGGAGCGCAGAATAGATTTGATATTAAATCAGAACGTGTTGACAATTTTAATCACACAAATCGTAATTTTTCTTTAAAGGAGATTTCTTTCATACAAAATAGAGGATTCCGAAATATAACATTGTTCTTGTTAGATTTTAACGGCTTTCCCTTGTTTATATACTCCTTGTATCAGTCAAAATGATATGCCTGTTAAAAATAATCCCACAATTCAGCATCCATTGGAGATCCCACTACAATAAACATACAGTTTGGCAGCCTGGGTTTGATAATAAATATTAATTCTGCACTAATCTTTTAAATTTTTCCACCCCACCTAGTTACACATCATCTCTTCCAAGCCACGCCCAACCACGCCCCTTTTCCGATAGAGAATACCCTGTTTAAAGATTCACGCTACAGCCACTGCTTCATAAGTACCTATTCTAGTATATCAATGTCTTTGTTGCCCACCATTAACTTGGGGTGCGCTTGATCGAGAGAGTGCACTTATCCCAAATTTTGGCTCGGAAGGGGTGCGTTTATTTCGGGGTGCGCTTATTCGAAGTTGGCTCGGTTAATCGAATAATTACGGTATGCATGTGCTAGCCCCCCTAGGCCTGAACAAAGAAAGGGTTGACAATAGTAGACAAACCTTTTGAACATTTCGCGTGATTTCCCTGCTATCCAGACCAAAACGTTCCAACTTTCTCCTTGACCTGTCCACTCCCAATAAAACTCTGGACACAATTCTGTCCCACTCTGAATCTAAGGTTTCCAGGAGCCTTTCAATTAGATAATTGTCAAGGGTTATTCTTGGGGTAAATTGGGGGAGGTCACTCTTTGAACATATCGTATCAAGAAACAACTCCAAGTCGATTTCGTCAGGTCTCAGTACAACAAACCGTGTCTTCGATTCTTCATGCGTGATTATGTAGACGCAGAGTCCCCATTGCTCATTTAACAGAGCATATTGGAATTTATCCTTGTCAGTATTTAGATATGGCGGTTCGATATTTTTAAATCTATCACAGAAAGCTTCGAGGGCATCATCAAATCGTAAAAAGCAGCTGGTATGCTCTTTCCCGTCTGTTCCAATTGCATCTGCAGTCAACAAGTCCCACACTGTCAAGAGCCCTTCTATGCAATTTTTCATGCTTTCGCGCTGTTTTCCACCACAATCATCAAGCGAAGAAGTTTCATCAGAAAGAAATTTTTCTAGTTTGTGTCTGTTTTCACTGATACTGCAAGTTTGCTGCGACTTCAAAACCCTCTGTGAATACCTTGAATTCGAAATCAATTCCTTTCGAGAGTCATTTTTCCCTCTGTACGCAGTGAAATCTTTCCTTTTTCTACCAGGGCCTTGGCCAGGGCCAGGACCAGGACCACCAACAGTTGCCATTTTGATCCGCGTTGATATTTTGATCAATTGATCGCCACGTTGATCTACTTTGATCAATTTCCCGCGTTACTGAATGTTCTATTGTTCTCTTTATTAGCATTTTGCACTATGGGATTGTATTATCGTGTCAATACAACAACAACTGTAAAGTGAAACTGAATATATTCTTCAAACATGGCGTCACACGATCAGTGTAGAAATGCTTCTGAAAACAAATTTACCACCTGGTTGGAGACTACTGGTTTATTGGAATATGCGGATATGTTTGCAGAGAATGGATACGATGATTTGCAATTACTCGAAGGGATGGAAGAAATCGAAATGAAAGATATGATTGAAGTTTTAGGAATCACAAAGCAAGGGCATATCCTGAAGCTTAAGAAGTGCATAGGCCAACTGGCATTACAGAAGCAAGCAAAAGCAATTTCTTCAACAAAAAGTTTGGAAACAGGAGCAGCCACTCCTTTGAAAAGGCAAAGCAGTAAGTATAATTCGCTTTGCTAGATTTAGGGTACCCTCCCTTCTCATGTTTCGTTCCAAGGTCTCAGTGATTGCTTTGTTCTTAGATCTTATTGTTTCATTCTTTAGATCTCATTGTTTTATTCTTCGGGGGGGGATAGGGGGTGGTATTCTAAAATTTTTATGAGTGGTAATAAAAAGATGAGATTAAGAACATTGAATAAATATGAGGAATCACATTGTAAATTTTGGTATATTTTGCACAAGTTCAAAGGAATCAGATCTCATGGCTTTTCAATGTGCCTTTCATGTAATTGTTGCTCAATGCTCCCTGTTTCTGCTGTACAACTTTTCAAAATTATATTTTTGGGATTAAATAAGTATTTGACATTATGCCTATTTGCTGACACAGTTTCCAGCATTATCTTATTATTTTTCTTTTATTTTCTAGAGTTAATATTCAGTGGAGGAAAGCTTGGTGTAGCTGCATGTAATGCCAAGGAAGATCAGGCATGGGCCAGGTTCTTAAAGCAGAATCCCAAGACAAAGAAAATGACATTTTTCAATGATGTTACAAGGGAAATTTATGAGTCTGCTTATTGTTACAAGCAGAGCCAATTTAACAGTTATTTGAATGGCCAGAGACTCTTCCGATGGGATGTAACAAAAAACATTGAAAATATCAAAACAGTTGTTTGCTCATATGATATAGGAATCATCCCAAAGGAGAATATCTCATTTCATAGGTATCTTCTATTACCAGTAGATCCTAATGTAAAAGATTTGAGTCTTGCAAGTAGGGCCTTAAATCACATTACTGCAACAAAGCACAAAATTGACCAGCTTCTAGCACAATTACAGAAGCGGAATACTGAGCTTTTTAACAGCCAAATGGAGTTAAAGAAATGGGCTGCAAATGAGCATGCAGTAATTGCAAGGTTCATTTTAACAATGAATGAGCTGTGTGTAAAGGTAACAGCACAGGAGAATGATGTCAGCCACACAGTGAAAGGCCTCACAAAGAGATTTGGAAGCAAATCTTTGGATGACTTTGAAAGAAAGAGGCAGAACCAAAGACAGAAGGAGCAGAAAAGCAAAAGCCAAAGAAAGAAAAAGATTGTTAAGGTTCGCCAAGCAAGATCATTATTGAAAAGAAGTGAATTTGCTGAAGATGATATAAATGAAATATGTCCTGACTCATATCTCAAAAGGGCATCAAAGACAATCAATATGAGAGATTTGATAAAAGAAAATTTTCCAGGGAAGAAGAAAAGTATTATGTACCTGCAGTCCATTGGTGCATTTGATAGCCTGGCTGAGGTGACATCAAGTGATGAAGAAAGTGAAGATATGGACAGTGACTCTGACATGATTTTTGATGACTGACATTTTTCAGACACTTACTGATAAAAAATTTATTTTAAGTATTTTATGATAATTTTTTTGCTACCCGACCTTTCAAAGGAACAAAATTATTTTTACCCAACCTTTTAAGAAGCCAGAAAATGGATTACCCAATCAAATTCTCTTTGGTGCCAACCCGCGGCATAAATAATGAACAGTCCCTAAGCTCAGCCCAATTGGTGTCAAGAATGTATAAGCAACCAAGTAACTAATTCGAGGATTTTATGATATAGTTTTTGAGGTGGCGGACACTTGTAACTTGCGGACACTTGTAGCTTGTGGACATTTGTAGCAGCTTGCGGACACTTATTACTTGCGGACACTTGTAACTTACGGACACTTTTAGCTTGATATAGCAAAAATCGACTTCACACACGAATTATCGGTATCCACTGACTTTGGTGGTAATCCACTTATGATTTTTCTGTTGTTTCATTAAAGTAGTTTTTATGACGAAATGTTGAAGTAAGAAGCTCATCATATTGTCAGGCAACATTTCCTACGATTCTGCCAGTTTGTTTCATTCTACCAAAATGTCTTAAGAATTTCTCATCGGCACATTTTAGATTGTTTCAGTTATGCCTTCATTGTTTTCCTTTTATTTGAGAAGTGGTTTTCATTTTGATAACAACATTTTCATGCAGTCGTCACGCTTGCACATTGTATATAAATATATTATCTGTTAGTCTACTTTCAAAATATTTTAACCAGTGTCGTTTCCTTTAGCAGCAAAATAAAATGACTTGGATGCTCAGTGAAAAGGGACGTAGGAACCGGAGGGCGAGAGGGGCCATGGTCTCCACTATTAGCAAACTATGCAAAAGTGCCCCTTTGAAGCCCAAAATGGACATGGTGCTGTGCCCTTTTAGGACTTGACCCCCCCAATTTTTTAGATGCTTCCTACATCCCTGTCAGTGAATGTATATCAGCTTGCTGTTGTGCAAAATTTGTGCTACTATATCATCCATTCCTTTTGACGACGCAGGTCTAATTGACCGGAGGGCCTAGCGGATTATAGCCCCTCTAACTTTTCTAGAACAGGTATTTCCAAAAAATCGAATACTGCAATCCTATTTGTTTTTAAGTAACTTTGTATAAGCTTTCATTCTTTTGGTATGAGTTTAACAAATCGACTTTGATGCCAATCACCAATATTATATATATAGGAATTTAATTAATCAAGCTATCAATAAAACTGACGCCTAGTTTACAAATTGTGGCTTCTAGCATCCTCTTGATCACCATTCACTACTTTCTATATACTAACATTGCTTGTCTCCACACCTGAGCAGACTCCCCCCCCCCCCGTTTCCCCAATAAAATAGAAGTATTCTTCTGCTGACCCTAATGCAATGAATTGAATAACGAGCCTCTGTTTGCAGACAGTTTTTATTCTACATACGAGGTAATTGCTATAGATCATCAATAAAATTTGTGTCTGTATCAGCATGGTTAGATTATTATCAACACCAGGCTAATCATTGTTTATCATTGGAAGTCCTTTTATTATTACTTGGAATGGAATAGAACCTTGAGTAAATGATTACCCACTGGTTACTTGCAATAGCGATATCGATGAAACTCTGGAAATGTGAACATTGCTAGAAGCAATCCTCATATGGCGAATGGGCCTAACTTGTGAAACAACACAAATTCAGAGCTTTTGACACAGGTGAGCAATCTGAGTTGAGATAGCCTGAAATATTGTCATATTCTGATGAGCCTTGATTGATCTATGTCAGGACGACTCAGTGAAGCAATTTTGATTTCACATTCTGTAACTTGTCTAACAATCAGCAAATGAACTACAATAATTCATTTTAATTTGCGCTATATAAATTATTGTCATGTTTAATCAACTAGGTTTCGAATTCATTCCTTCATCGTAGTTTATATCATGATACATCAGTATGAAACTATGAATCATCACAAATGTATTAAATATGAAAATCATAAGGGAATTCGAATAAGCACCATGCCAAAATTGTTTATACGCTGATTTTGAAGAAAAAAGAGTCTCTCAATGATTTTTTATGGATAATGTGCCAGATTTATTTATCTTTCCTCAATTGAAACCAATGGCGTAAGAGAATGCCCGTTGATTCTTAGGAATAAGTTATTTGACGCAAAGACTTGTATCTATCTACCGTAATGCTTCGATTAAGCGTATATATATATATATATATATATATATATATATATATATATATATATATATATATATATATATATATATATATATATATATATATATATATATATATATATATATATATATATATATATATATGCCACTGTGGTCTAGTGGTTAAGACGCTTGCCCGGAATGCGAGAGATCCTGGTCGATCCCAGGTGGTGGCAAATTTTAATTTTCTCCTGGTTTTTCTGAGCATTATATCAACCTTTCCGTTTGCACCGAAAAAGGAGAAATCCTGGTTACTCGCTAGCTACTGATTGTATATATATATATATATATATATATATATATATATATATATATATATATATATATATATATATATATATATATATATATATATATATATTTATATATATATATATATATATTTATATATATAATGAGCAATATCGATTACTAAACAGGCTTGTCGTGATATATATATAAATATATTTATATAAATATATATATATATATATATATATATATATATATATATATATATATATATATATATATATATATATATATATATATATATATATATATATATATATATATATATATATATTTATATATATATACACAGACAGAGTGAACAAGAGAAAGACGATCTGGAGTTTCTTGTAATATGTATATAATGCTCTACTAGTTTCGACCGATGGTCATCATCAGGAGAATAACAAAATGTGCTTACACTACTGTTTTTATGACTAAAATTTGTAATATGACATAGGATATGTAATACAATGTTACGTTTAATTGGGGGTATTATGGGTTGACTTTTTATTGACTTTCGTTTAATGAATTGATAGGCCACACGGAAACAATGTGTAAACAATGAATGAACGGTGTGCTGTGGCTCTTATGCTTTGGTATTTTAAAAAGTTTTTTAGAAGGTTCATGGGTGGTTTAGTTTATTGGTTAACCCATTAGGGCATAATGTCTTAAGGCGTTTAATCTATCTGTCCTCATGGGACTCTAAAATTGTTGTAATTTTTTCTGGTGGGGCTGTTTCTATTTTTTCTATGATGGTGAATTTAGCGTGTATAGAGAAGTTATGGTCTGGTTGGCGGAAATGTTGTTCCACAGGGAGTAGTTTATCAAAATCGGTTGATCTGATTCTATGTCTGTAGTTGTTAAGTCTAATATTAAAGGGCCATTCTGATTTACCTATGTATTGTTTATTGCAATAAATGCATTCTAATAGGTATATGACATTTTTGCTTTTGCAGTTGGTTTGATGATAAATGTTGTAAGAATGGTGTGTAACAAAACTTTTAACCGAGCTTGTTGATTTTATATGGTTACAGCATAAACTATTAGTGGAGTTGCATGGGTGACAAAATTTTATAGTGTGTGTTTTCTTAGGATATTTTTGAACGACTTTGTTGTTTAAGATGTTGTTGCTGCCAATCATTTCTTTAAGGTTCGTAGGTCGTCGGAAAGCTAGCATACCTGGTTTATATATATATATGTTTGCATAGAGTTAACACACAACATCTAAATCTAAGCTCAAACAACGTCTAAGTCTAGTTCACAGTCATCATCAACATCGTCGTCCTTGATGGTATTTTTGGAGCAGGTTCGGTAACATCTTCTTCCATTACTTTAAATGGGTTTTTGACGTGTAACTTACATCATTAAGGTATTAAGCTCTTCCATCAGCATACTTTTTGCTTTCTTTAAAGCAGGAAATCATATCACCTTTGCTACCACCAACTCGTAATGACAACAGGGGCATATGTTCGAGGGGGGCCGGGCGTTTAATAGAATGAAGCGATTATTGAAAAAATGCTTAAAATAGAGAGTGCTTATTCGAGGGTTGCATTAAAAAAAGGGACGTTTAATCGACGCATAACGGTAAACCATTTCACTCTATTCATTGGCCACTGCTTCAGCGAGCAGACTTGACGTCCCTTTTGGGACATGACAACGTTGGGGGCAATTAGTAATTACACTAGCCTAAACCTATGTCAGGTACACCACTGCTTTAACTAAAATGTCCAATTGAATAATCTTCCTTCCAAGAACATTATAAGACATACTTCCCAAGGGATGGCTTATTTGTAGATTTATGGTTCAGTAAGCAATATATGCATGGTACATGAAGTGCTCGCATATATAGGAAATGAATTAAAGACAAACTTAACGACAGTCTAGAATGACAATTAGGTCATCAAAGTAAAGAAACATTAGTTGCCATAAACAGTAGAGACAGAGGATCAAAAGGCCTATTACTATTCTTTAAGAACATGTAATCTAATTAACCATTTTGCCACTTTTTACCAAAATCTCTGACAATCAAGGATAAACGATGAGGTGCAATCAAGAAGTAATTATCGGAAAGATTCACTTTAGAAGACTTTTAAGTGATAGCTTAGTTAAAAATTTTCATCTGCTTTTACTTATTTCTACTGTATTTATTACCAATGCAAAAATCTCTGACATTCACGGATAACTAGCAAAGCTGCATGCCGAAAATGTACAATGATTTTTGAAGTTATTCACTATTTGATTGGCTCTAACCATGGCCAATGATAAAATCGACTTTATTTTTATGGACTAAATATCTATCAATAGTTCACTGTTATGCAGTTTAAAACACATACTGAGATTATACTGTCTCATTTACGTTAATCTACAATCTTAGTATTGCTGTTGCTGGAAATAGGCTTAATAAGGGTGTTGAGTTCTATTGACAGACATCCACTTCATTTTTGCAAGTATTTCAGAAGATAAAAGTGTTTAATGAGAATTCTTGCAGCTTAATGTGGCTAGAAAGCTGTCGATGTTGATTCATTTCTAACCTTGTGTTACGAAACTGTCATCATCCAACCTGACTGACCTTCTTGTTCATCCGCATAAACTCTTATTACCATCATTATTACATATTATACATGTTAAGTTTTATTATATCTTTTATACAAGTAAATTATTTAGCTGTTAATTATAATTTATAATTAGACATGATAAATTAAGTTTACATAAAACTTCTTAAGTAATTTGTATGTGTATCTGGTTTGAAAGTAACGAATTATGATACAAACAGAATTGATAAAAATTGTTAAATAGGATCGATATCAAAATTTGATGACATATTTGAGCATATTACAAGCATCAAGAAAATAGTAAGCCTTTGTGGAATTTCTCAAAGATTAGTAAACAATTTGGATGAATGACAAAATGGTGATATAGACTGATAGATTAGCTTTGGTTGAAATCTGACAAAAGCGAGGTAAAAAGAAACTTTAATCAAGTTTAGTAGCAATTAATAACTTGCCATTAATTGGTTCATTGTCTCTAGTTAATTGCAAATCCTTCCCGACTTCTTCTGTAACTTTTCCTGCACATCTTCTTCCATAGACTCTTGTAAATTCCATCTATTATGAATTTGTTTCTTTCTGTATCTTCAGTTTCACGTTAATCACAGATGGATCCAGAAGGGGACCGTTTGGCCATGGTCCCCTAACAATGAACATTTATCACATGAAATTGAGCATATAGCGTATGCTGAATCTGTTTAACGTGTCCATTATGTTTAGAGTCACATGTCCATTATAATTGTGAAAATATGAATAAAGCGGATTATAGAATGCAAATCTTATCAACTGCAGTTTGCCTGTCGTAACATATCATACTAAGCATATAGATGATTTCATTTATAGCAATTTTGCATTAAATTACCAAGAAGAATGTATCCTTCTACAGCGATCATCTTGTAATTCCTACTGTATTGTCACAGCGTATTGTTACTGCATAGTGCCAATTCGTGACTATCATCTGATTGCCAATGGCATTTATAACGAAAATGTAGCACAATAAGTCATAGATTTCTTGAAGTTAACATTATTTCCCATAGTAGGACATGGATCTCTCTACTTTGCTAGTGAATTTCAATGCTACAAGTATTCATCTTAG
This sequence comes from Mastigias papua, assembly GCA_964019165.1. NCBI lineage: Eukaryota > Metazoa > Cnidaria > Scyphozoa > Rhizostomeae > Mastigiidae > Mastigias > Mastigias papua. The sequence goes on from OZ025271.1 coordinate 13,191,192, forward strand.
CAATGGATAGAGCATTCAAAGTAGGCCTAATTTGCTTGTGGAACAGTTCTAAATTCAAGGCAAACATTTTCATTGGTAAAGCAATCACAACATAGCATGTAATCTGCAAAACTATTTTCACATATTTTCGGGATTTTCAAGTGCCTCAGTGGCCTATGCCTACAGAATTGTTCTCAAGTTCAATTATGGAAGAACATTTTTAGAAATTGAGCTAATATCTTTCATATTGAAACATCATGACTTATATTTCTTATATTTATTCCTAGTTGGATCTTTGTCACAGAGCTGTATTTTTCATTTGCACAATTTCTCATTAGAGTAAAATCAGGAAAGGCATCAGAACGGTAGGGAGCACGATGATTTTAGCTCCGTCATCTTTATAAATGACTCTCCGCGTTTAATCTGCTTTTCATTCTCGAGTTATCGTGGGTCCGTCCCCAAACAACAATGCAATTCAATCAAATCTTAGTCTAGAAGATGCGTCTTTGTAGCCATTCTAAAAGGCAAAACTTACAGAATTTTGTCACATATGGTACAGACATGTTGGATCTTTCAAAGTCACTAAACAATATCATCCACATTCCAAGGTGCAATTCCCTCAAACATACCTACCCGGTAGCACGACTAAATTGTACAAGTCAAAATTGTCTCGAAATACCTCCCAGCTTTCTTTCAGCAAGGGCTTAGCTTACTCTAGTTGCTTCTATGAAAAAAGCCTTAGAAGACCCGATGTATGATTCTACCCAATTGGCTCTCCTCAATCTTCGATGCTGCATCCACCCATGAGTTTTAAACATAATCCAAACAGGATGATGATCCTAACCATAATCTGATTATCTACATACAGAATGTCTGAATATTAAATTCAATGTAATAAATTGTACAGATAATGGAAGATAAAATATATAAATAAAATATATAATATATAACACAGCAGGTTCTAATGTAATGAGCATGTAAGCAATTGATTTATAAGAATGTGAATTGTGGTGCTTCTTACAATCTGCTTGTTGGATAAGTGGCATCCATCGCTGAATCATCGTGTTGCGTATCATTATCTAGCGTGCAGAGAACACGGAGGCAGAGAGAGGAGAGGGCGATGTTGACTGTACTCTGACTCTACTCTGACTTAATGTTACTTTACAGATAACATAGATATATACATAAACATTGAACAACCCAAAATTAACATGATACACGTGCAGGAAGAGTTTGGTTGTTTTTGTTGTTAGAGGATGTTAGAGGATTGCTGACTAGGATCATGTTGCGATGATTGCGTATAGAACAACAGAAGAGGAATGACGAGGTGTTCGATGAGAGGATTGACTTATTGTGATATCCTAGGCGTGTAATTGAAAATTGTGAGTGAATGAAAGAAGGAAAATTGACGTAAAGTAAGAAATGGCCTATGCTACAATGTTTACACTCACTACAGGAGTTCCCCCTTTAGATTGCAAGCGGATGAGAAGCATTCGATCCGTAATGGAGAAAGCAGTGTGCGATTGTTAACATTGTAGGGTGAGAAATATGAATGGCAAAAAAGAATAGCATTAGTGAAATAAGCGAACAAGTATACATCAAAAAGTTACTATTTTTATTAAATGTCCGATGATTGAATGACGAGTGTCCAATCTTGATTTTGTTAATGCTTGGTCAACGTCTTTGCGTTGGGCAACCAGGAACCAGGAGCGGAAGAAGTTTCGTGGAGCGAAAGCAGTGAGAGAGGCATGAGATGATTGTGTGCTGAGTTGTTGCTGCCTTGAGTTCTGTGTTGGCATAAGTGTTCGATGACAGGAGTGACGTACGGTGATATCCATGGTGTGTGATTGAAGGTTGTGAATGAATGAATGAAAGAAAATTGGCGTTGAGTAACAAATGGCCTATGCTACAATGTTTACGATCACTACAGATTCATTGGTGAATGAACTGTTCATATGACATGTGATGCTGTTGCTCTTGTGCGTAGTGACTATATTAATTAACAGAAGCGCATATTTTTATAAGAAACCTAGCTTATGGCCTAGTTATGAAAGTTCTTTATTTTTAGACATCTTTTGATCAGAGTTATCAACGCTAGAGTTTCAGAATGGTTCTTTAACTTTAACAGCACATTTAACGCCATTTACGTTGTGAGTTTGGCATTTTAATCCTCAATTCCTTTGCAGTGATGAGAATATTAAAAGTCAAAGAGTTTCTTAGGAGTTTGTTTGTTAGTAGTAAATGTTTATAAATATTTTGGTCTTCTACACGCAGAATTTCTCATTAGATTTCTGCATGCATTCTCTATGCTCTTTACAATGCGATTCCTTAACACAAAGCACTTGTACACCTAAAGAATGCAATCAAACGTAGTGAAAGTTATGTTAGAAGAGAACGGGTACAATTAGCTATTTATACTTCCATGTACTGAATATACTAATACAGGAAACATTATACAAGTGGTGATGTTTAAGCTGATAATCCTCTGTACAATGAGAAATTTTCTTATCGTGTTTTTTCAACGTCAAATTGAAATAGTATCGCTGGTAATATTAAAATTATTATGAAACATTCAGTATTCACCTTGATCACATTTTAGTACTGAGAAAAATAGACATCTAATTAAATCTAGAAGGTGATAATAACACTGTAAAAATTAGAGACATTAAGTGCAACAAATAGAGCTGATTATTATGCATATGAGAATTATTCTTAACTTTCCAAAATTCATACTTAAACCAAAAGGATGGAGAAATCAATGTATATAACAATGTTTCAATTGCTTCTAATGGATCTTTCTCAATAATACAGTTTGTAAAATGCATTTTCAGTAAATCTGCACTGTACATTTTTACCACTGTTTAATGTTTCATTTACAATCAACAGAAATCCCCATCAGTTCAATAAGAACTGTTAATAGTTTGCCCATGAATTCCCGATCTCCCCCTAAAATCTATGAAACTCTCTTACTGTTGGGAAATCACCCTATAAGTAGCAATCTCTTTATTCATAATTTCCATGTGTTGTTATTACAAATGCTTTCTCATCTTCAAATCATTTTCTATTCAATATTTAAACTTCAAATATGCTAATTTGTGATAAATTCCATATTATATATTAATTTATTACATTTATATATTCAATATATTTACGCTATTCTGTTGTGTTGTAGTTCTCAGTGTTTTTGGTTTAGAACATTAGATGTCATGTGACACCATACTTAGCTTCGTCTTTATTCTTCTTTAGAGTTCATCTCGACCAGTTACTAGATAGACATTCCACTATTTGATGATATCTTGGGACACTTATAACAAGAACACAATCTCATCTCAATTAGTAAGACCCTACAGTTGTTTTGAAGTCGACTTTTGACGAGTGGTGAGTAATATGATGTGAATTAACTCACTCTATGGCTTTCTGATTGATTTTCTTCTATTAATTATGCTTATTTATGTCTTACATACGTATGTCTACATGTTGACATACTTTGTCATACTTTGTACAATCATATGGGTTAACATGTAACTGAAAATATATTACATTAAATCGAAAAATTAGAAAATAGTAATTAAATGATTGTTACATATCATTAAGATAGTTACAAATGACTGTTTGTTCATTAATGTTGTTTTTTAATAGTAGATATGAAGCGAATAAGTACGACAATATTTGTCAATTTACAAGACAAATTTCGGATTGTTCCAATCCATCATCAAATGCTAAATACAATGAAAAACTTCTAGGTGCATAAATAAATGCTAAATTATCAATCGAATGAATATATTAATTGAAAGAGGAATTAATGTAGCGAAAAGGAGTGTAACTCACTTTCTCACTGACTTCTCAGACTCACTTTCTTTTTAATGGTAAAGTCTATCACCAAATAGATGGTGTTGCTATGGGCTCATAACTTGTACCTGTGCTAACTAGTCTATTCCTGGGCATCATGAAGATATATGGCTTAATGAATATCAAAGACCTCCTGTTCAGTTTCATCGACGATATGTTAATTATTGTTTATGTCCTTTTAATACTGAGGATGATACATTATCACTTTTTGATTTTCTCAGCTCACAAACCCAGGCCTCAGTTACACGGTACCGGATAGCTTTTTGTATCGGATACCAATTGGCTATCTGATACAACTTTTGCTCCGAATTCATTGCGGTTACACTGTTCCGGATAGCTTTGTATACCTGTTACGTTTCCAGTTACACGGTACCAGATCCACTCCGCACTGCAAGGCCTTATCTATTGTTTTTTGCTCTTCTGCGGAGACAACCATAGCAACTAGGTTTAAGGCTGCCATAGTTTGGCTCCAAATGTTAGCTGCCATCACTTTGCAAGCATGGCCAACATAGAAGATTGCGACGATGCATTCGGATGGACAGATGCTGAAGTTGAGCTTTTACTGGAAGCTGTTAAAGTATTTGCCAACCAGTGTCAATTTGAGGGTAAAGACTGGGAGAGTATAAAGTCATGGCACTTTTCCATAGGCAGGGTTAGCAACATTTGCCAATAATCTAGTGATGCATCCTTTTCTCGCCAAATACATAGTCAAACTCCTTTGAAAAATCAAACTAGTTAGCTGGACTGCACCGGCTAATGCCGTAAATACAAATGCAATGTCAAGAAGCTTATTGATTTCCACCATATTGTCTTCTTTTACGAAGTATCAAATTTGGCGCCCTTTTCGTCCTTCACTCTGAGAATGAGGCTATGGAGCAAAAAGTGTATCGGATAGCCCTTTACGGCTTGGTTACACGGAACCCGAGTGTATCGGATACATTCTTGTGTCACTTACAAATCAGATCACTTTTTGTACCGGATAGCCAATGGAATGTGTATCGGATAGCAAGGCACCGTGTAACTGACAGGCGTATCTGGTATAAAATGCTATCCGATACAAAAGGTATCCGGTACCGTGTAACTGAGGCCCCAAACATCAAATTCATTGTTAAAAAGGAAAATAATATGATGTTGGCTATTCTTGATGTCTGTATCAACAATAAAGACCCATCCTGTCTCTTAGCATCATTACATCCTAGAAATACATTTACTCGGTTGCTTAATAATTTTTTCAGCGTTTCTTCCTTTTCTTATAAAATTGGTGTTATTCGCACATTAGTAGGTAGAGCTTACAAAATTAATAATACTCTTCTTAACTTTAATGAGGATGTTAATAAACTCTACTTTATATTTAAAAAAATATCAATACCCTGAATATTTAATAAGCCGGGTAGTCAAATCGGATCTTGATAGCTCTAAAACCTCAACTTCACCTACTGATATTTCTATTGTTTATTTTAAGCTGCCATATCTTAAGCTCTCCAATTTTACCCACAGTAAGATACGAATGATTGTCAATAAATATTGTAACAATCTTAAAATACAACTACAATTTTCTTCCTTTAGGATTAAAAATTTGCTATCGGTTAAGGATCATATGCCTAGATTGCTCCGCTCTTATGTGGTGTATAGATTTAAATGTACCGGATGCAATTACGTACAGATTGGCAACACAACCCAACATTTATCTACTCGAGTGCGTGAGTATATATTTACTGATATAAATTATAATATCTTTAAACATCTTTAAAAGTTCAGTTTTTTGCAAAGAGGCTTGCACCAGTCGACCAAGAACACCAGTTGTTTCGTGTCACAGGCATACTTGTGGTATCTGAGCTCCGACCTACAGTAGTTTTTAATTTATGTGTTCAAATGGCCCCGGGCTAGTCATAGTTGTTTGCTCCCTGGGGTATCGTTCTAGTAGTATTGTAGTGTGTAATTTTGCAAGTATTCTAAATTTTTATCGTGACTTTTATGGATACTAAAAAAAAGAGACTTGCAATAGTATTTGTTATAAAATGTTGGATTCTTCAAACACTCCGTATAAAGCAAAAATTAAAAAGGTATTGCACATCTTGTAGGACAGGCCCTGATTTAAATAAGCAGATTCAGCATTATAACTTTTCCGTAAGCTTTGAGCTCTTTTTCTATAACCGTGTCATTCCTTTTCATTACATTAATTCCTTTTCGATTAATATATTCGATTGATGTGTCTAGAGGTTTCTCATCATATTTAGCAACTGATGATGGATTGGAACAATCCAAAACATGTCTTGTAAATTGAAGAATATTTTTGTGTTTTTTCGCCTCACATCTACCTTTATAATATCCATATATTTTTTTTTTATAACATAACACTGTGTAACACAAGGAAGCATCTTAAACATATTAACTGCAGTTAAAATCGAATACTTTTTATATGATTTATACACTCTCCTCACGAAAGTATCCGGATGCTGTTGAATTTGGTTGCGAATTCTCTGCGAGAAGGATTTTGTTTGCAAATTCCAAAATCAATTTCAATGAAAATCCTTTCATCAACTGCCCCTAAACTTTACTTGAAGCATCTTCATCCTTTCGACCTGCTAATTATTACACACATTTGATTTTATCAATATTTAAGCAAACGCTACGAAGAGTCTTTAATAAAGATGGTAGCGATCATACTGAAAGAGCTAACTTACGAACAGAGGTTAGAAATACTATTTTATCATAATAACGGGAATAGATACAATTAGATCGAGAATAGATTTAATAATAATGAGAAAAGGTATCATCATTAGACTTTTAGACATCAGTTGCATACCTTACATCTGTTGCTGTTGACATCTGCAAAAAACTTTGGAAGAAACAAGAAGTATAAAAAAGTTGCTGAGGTCAAACCAACTGACTGCCCATTCGAAGAAAACAACGAATTCAGGCTGTGGAATAGGACTCTTATTGTTAGTTGAAATAATCTTTTCTGAAACACTTCCAAAATCAATAAATAGTAACAAACTGTTGCAGAATTTCTGAGCTTATTAACAGTAATTCTTTTATCCGAAATAAGAAGCTTGTACGCTGCAAGCCTTACGCAAGTCAACCGATCTCAATTTTACGATAGCATCACCTATGATGTCGCGAGAATTTTTGCCTTCCTGACCTTAGCATTTTTCTACGCTTCTTGTCTTTCCACAGTTTTTGCAAATGTCGACAGCATCAGCTTTAAGGTATCTGGTGATGTCTAAAAGTTTTTATGATATCTTTTTCCATTATTATGCTAAAACAGTATTTTTAACATCTGTTCGTAAGTCAGCTGGTTCCTTTTCATGTTTACGATCTTGGCACAAAACTCTTCATAGTGTTTGCCTACATATTAATAAACTCAGATTTTTGTAGTAGTAAGTAGGTCGAGAGGCTGAAGATGCTTCAAGTAAAGTTTAGCGGCGGTTGATGAAAGGGTTTTCATCAAAATTGATTTTGAAATTTGCAAACAAAATCTCTCTCGCAGAGAATTCGCAACCAAATTCAAAAGTATCCGATACTTTCGTGAGGACAGTGTATATGCATGTCCTGTTCGTTGGTCTTTTTGTACATGTTTTTCGAACCCATAAACATTCATATTCGTGTGCACATTTAAAACATTCTACTACTCCATGTTTTCCAGCACTTTTTTCAGCGTATGCACATTTCCATCTTTGCCACAGACGCCCACTTTTATGAGGATAATTTAGACAATATCAATCTTCGCATTCTACCACATATGCACATATCAATTAGCCGCACAGCCATTCAGTTTTAACAGCACATCTCAAGCATTCTCAACCTTCATTTTCTGCAAGTAATACACTTCTCAACTTTTTGCACAAATTCCATTTTTATACGCAAATTTAAAACATTTCAGTTTTCCATACTCTGAATCTGATCCTAGAGATAATTTAATAATTTGATGAAGACAAAAGGATGATTATGATTGATTACTGATTGTCATGACGTCACGGCACCCAAGAAGAAGACAATTCTATGATGTACTTGTACATCTCAGATCCTTCAGAAGACTCTTACATTTAATGCCATATTTATGATGACAGTATGTATCCCTATTTTCTGCAGCATATAAACATGCCCATTGGTACCATAGACACCATATTTTGATATAACTTTATATATTCTAAGTGGCAATATGGTTCATCTTATGTACACCTCGATTCATCTCGTAGGCACTCACTTTTATAAACATTTTTATACACTCTATATCTCTATCTAAAGCACATGCACATCTCGATTCGTTTATCTCGACTCCTATCCTTTCCTTTATAGTCAATCATTTTTGTATGCATATGTTACATATTCCCCTTCTTCATATTCTGCAGAGTAGTCTGCCTATATCCCTTCATTTTATGCACCATCATTTGTAGGCATATACATTCAAGGATATTGGAGGACTTACAATTTAGTTAGGCTGCAGAGTGTCTGCTCCATTGAAGAAGAAGAGTGATCAGGATGCCTGATGAGTTACGATGTTGACTGCTATCTAGCCATACCCATGGGGTGTATTTTGTCTGGAAGCACAGTTTGATAACGTAGGAGGAACCACCATGGTTGAGTATGACTTGACAGAAAATTTTTTTACATTGCAGCATCTATATTGACTAAAAATGCATCATCAACATAATCACTTGACTGCTCTGTACCGTTTTCAATTGCACATTCAGGAAAAATATACAATGAAGAAGAAAATTGAGAGGAAGCAACTTTTTGAAAAATACTCTGGCTAAAACCCACGCTTAACACAATAAATCAAGTCTTCACGATAAAATCAACAAAAGACACAAAAATTACATTCTTAGCTTAGATTTTTATTGTGTAAGAAAAGAATCTTCCTTTCATTCGAGAGATAAGTAAGGTTGCATTCCGTGGCTGCTTTCTCCTTGGGACATCTGTGAGAATCAACTCTGGCCAAAGCAGAAACATTATGAAATGTATGCGATGACCAATGAGGGACAGAAAAAGGTGAGATGAAATGCTAAAATGTGTAGTGTATGTGCTTTCTAAATCCTGCGATGAAAGATTTAATGTGAAATATCCCTAGGAAGGTGAGCTTAATGATTTGAAAGTTTTGATTACATTATTAATTCTGGGAAAATTATTGAAATCTCGAAACAATAGGGGCATGTGGCCCAGGTCCCCTTGTCCACTTGTCTGTGTATTGTTTTAGGTGAAAAGTATCATTATTGTTCTAAAGAAATGGAAGACTGAAATGGATTTCTACCTTACTGGAAGGGGTTGTGGTCTCCAGTTCTCTGCCACTTTTGCTGTCATTACGTTACAAATTCTCTTTGTTCATATTCTGCACAATTTGCAATTATCAATTAGAAACTCCTGCTTATGTATATAGTTCTCACTTTCTACTTCTTTACATTCTGCAGAATGTAAACATATCCATTGGTCCAAATGACATTTATTTTTTATGCTGATAGTTCACATATTCTAATTCTTCACTTATTTGAGAATTTGTCAGCCCTGATATTCCGCATATTCATTATTACGAATGGTTGGTTTATTCATTCAATCATTTATTCGTTCTTTCTTTCATATCTTAGTATATATATATATCGCTTTACTTATCTCTCAATCTCTCGGATCCAAGCCTTGGGTTCTTTTTATTCTAAGGTGCTCAATGAATTCTTATTATCTCTTTTGCTTCCCCTCAGAAAATTGATGAGTTTGTTCGTGCTGCTGCTGCGAAGCTGAACGAAAATGGACGGTCGTGCCAATTAATGACGTTTTAAAGGGGCCGTCGAAACCGAGGGACGGGGGTACTGGCCCCTCGTACCTTTTTGCATAAAATAGTCGTTTGCACATTCTTTGCACTTTTTTGCAGTATTATGAGCTGATGGTATCAAGCTCCCATTATGAATTCTTTTCATCAAGGTATAGTAGCAGTATTAATTCCATGAAAGCCACGTCTTAGTCCCCCGTCAAAATAGTTAGTCCCCGTTAATAAAAATCCTCTCGACACCCATGATAAGAGACATCCGCTCTTCTAATACTAACATCAGTAAACAAAATAACGTGCCACAAAGACTGTTTTGAAGAAACACTGCCACAAAGCCAATCCTTCTTTGAGTACCAGTCTTTTTGAAACGACCTGTTCCCTGTCTTCAACTGCAATACTGGCATTGGTCGCGGTTGTTGCACGGTTAGCTTCTGGTCTTCTGTATTTCTAGAGCCAAAAGGTCTTTGCAAAAGTTGTGCAACAACATCTATAAATTGCTGGGCTTGGATCTGAGCCATTTCTCAGAAGTATTTTGTTCTTGTGAATAAAACAAAGTCCTTCTCTACACGGATAGCTTGGCTAGCAACCCGGGGCTAGCAAGAGAAAGAGCTATAAGAAACTGTGCTGTACTACGCATGTCTGTACTTCGTGCTTATAGAGGTGGGCACGACCATGGATTGTTATTGCTAGCACATGACTGCAGATTAGCCAATATAGTTAGAGGATTTTACAATAAGTTATTGTCTTATTTCGTGCTATTTACTTTTGGGCACGACCTACAGACATGCGCATTGCGATCAACAGTCTCAGCACAGGGTGTCAAAGACGTATGACACAACGGCGATGCAGGGATAATAAAACCATTAAGAATGTACACTCCTTATTAGTTATTGACACAGACAAAAATATTGATAAACGATTTATGGTTGTGCCGGGCACGACAAGTCAGGGGCGGATCCAGGAATAAAACTGACTGCTGCACAACATAGGAAACATTTAAGCAAGGGCGTGGCTCAAAGCTGGCTTGTTGCCACGCATAGTTTTGTCAGTGTCATACATATTCAGCTGTTCACATTATTTGCCTCTCTTTCAGTGGTTCTCTCTTGAAACACACAATAGACATCATCCGAAACAACAGTAAGTGCTAGCAAAGAAATGGTAAAAAGAGGTCTAATATGAATGAAAAATATATCATTGTCATTCGTTTGTCCAAACTGGTTCCTTATCGATATCAATAAATACAAGCATTCAACTTTTATAAGCAATTTCTAAAATATCCCCTTCCTCAGCACAAAAGTCGACGTCATCGACATCATGACGTTCAAAGCGGGCTGCCAATCTTTGAGGTTGTAATGTCCTTGTTCGGCTGTGCTGTTTATCCCATCAGCAAGGAATCTTTTGGTTCTGTTACTTGTTCCGCAATGTGACGAATGATTTTCTTCCCATTTGATGCTTAAAAAGTGAAGACAGTTACGAAGAATCACGAGCCACGTTTAGAACTACCTACCCCCAAAGCGAGACGTACTTATTGATCAGCCCCTCAGTTCTGAGATCCACGAACAGTGGCGGTTCGACGAGGGAATGAACAACATTTGTACCTAGAGACATGCAGGGCCTAAGACTTGTCAACTGACTCATCAAAATGTTGAATAGCGTCTCTGAGTCTGAAGCAGTAGCTACCAATGACACTGAATCTGAACAAATTAAACAATTGCAATTGTGCAGCGACAACTAACAATCGTGCAGCAGAACCTGACAATCGTGCAGCAAAACTTAACAATAGTGCGGATTACTGGTGATTTGATTTCAGGATTGTTTTCTTTTATCTAAAATGTCAGATGATTGTGCAGCATCTCAAATTCTCGACAATGGTTTGTGCAGCACATCGAACTCGTAATGCTGCACAATAGATTCTACTGTATCACAATCGTTTTAGAGCGCCTTACAATTGTCTCCTATCACAGCACAATAGAATTCTGACAGGCTACAATTCAGGACACACTAAGCGATGAGCCAAATATGGAATGCTCAATTCGTTCTCAGCACTCAGCACAAAAGTGATGACGAGACCAGGTACGGGGGTACACAAAGATCTGAACGATGTTGCTGGGGGACTTACGAAGAGTTTTCTCGAAATTCGACTGCCTTACGTAAGGCTTGTGCATTACCCTGGATCCGCCCCTGACAAGCACGACCTTTAGCTTCGCCACTGGCTGTAATGTATAAATGATATATGCTTTTCAACAAGTTAGTCACAATCACTTGCCTACAACCTTTGACTTATACAAATGATGTATGATTTGGAGAGTTTACAATGCTTAATCAATTATCGTAATAATGGACATATGAGTGTATGTAAAATTTTAAAGAATATGACGACTCAGAATGTCTTTACTATCTGCATAGGGTGAAGTTACTAGTTGAAGAATAGATGTGTGTACACGCTGCGCATTATGAAGCCTTTGGGTGTCTAATATATGCAAACAAAAGTGAGTGTCAGTGGAACATCTTGATATGTGCAAATGTTGCAAAACATAAAGAATTAGACTTGTTACATATAGTAAACAAATTAAACAAACATGATAGACATTCTTGGTTATGAGTAGTGCTCAAATTTTATAACTCGCCACATTCCACAGAAAATTTATATATCCTCTCTTTCAACAGACATTCAGGTTTATGTGCTTACATTATATAATCAATTTCTCTATATCCTACAGAGTGTAGATATATCATGACGCTCCAGTAGCACTTTTCTTTATTTGCGTATATTAGAAATTCTAGTTCGTTATATTCTGCAAATTCCTCTCATATCCATTCGTGTAATATGGCACTCATTTGTATATAAATTCACTCATATGCCATACATGGGACAGCCTTGACTCACGTAATACCAAGAGCTACATATATAATTAGTTTGCAATGCTTCACGTTCTGCATCATTTGCATTTATTATTTCCTTAATGCTACGCAATGCTATGTCTATACTTTAAACATTCTAATTCGTTATATTCTTGCTGCCCATTAGGCCCACACTTTTTTGAGGATAGCTTACACAGTTTATCCCCTCAAATAATCGAACCGTAAACATATCTTTTCCTCTATAAGACTGTCTCTTTCACATTTATTGTTTTTCTTTTTCTTCAGAATCTGCATCTATTCATTCATCCACTACACATTCATTTTTATGCAGATAGTTTAAACATTCTAATTCTTTATATAGTTCAGATTGTCTATAAGTCGTTTTGCTATTTCACAATCGTTTCTATACGTGTACTGTACACAAACTGGTTCAAAGTGTTCAGCTGAAATTGCATTTGATAACTAAGTCATCTAATGTGCATTCATTTTTATTTCATGTAATAATCTTTTTGCGTAATTTCTACATATCCATTTGCTCAATACACATCCGGTCTCAGTCTATGTTAGACATTCCACATCTCCTCCACATCTCCTCCACATTATACAGCATTTATGATCCAATACTCTGTTAGAACTGTATCATTGACAAGTATCTCTTAATAATCTTATCATTTTAATACTCATATATTCGGCATAAGGAAAATAAAGTAAAAGCATATGTTTCCGTTTGTTGTCAAGCTCAAGTATACTTAAATTTTCGCTTCGTTGCAGGAATGTATCATGAAAAGTTGAGAAGACTGCTTAACAAACGAACTGGAATTAACATCACGCTTTAGTTATCACTGTTATGTCATGACACTTTATTTACCAATGCTATATAATGTCAAAGTGTATACATAAGTTTAGGATTTTAGGCCATATCTTTGTAATAGACGAACTTCTACAGTCAATTGGAGATGTGTACAACTGTCGATATGCTGATTAAAACATCAATGGCCTTTGTTGTTTTTTATGTAATGTTTTAGTGCAATATATGCTATTTGTTCTTTTTATGTTACCTAGTTTTGTTTGACAGGAAGAATACTCATGAGCTCGATCCTCTACTCTATCTGTGTTATCAATTATCCTCAATTAAGTCTCCAAACTGTTCAAATAGGCAGCTTCCGAATATAAACAAACTCTAGACATCCCAGAAGCCTACTTTTCAAAATATTGCTCTCTTCTTGATGTAGGATCATATTCTACAATCTTAGTAAACGAATTAAAAAACAATATATTAATCGCATTGTATCACAAGTGTTTACTTTGATAAGTTAAATGTAATGCAATATTTTATTTCAGCATAGCAAAACTAATCTGAAAAGCTCCACCTCTTCCCCCTCCTATTCAATGGTGTACAATTTATGCGCTTGACGCATTCACCTGTACATCGTCTAGATCTAATGTATCTATTTGATAAACAATACATATCTTTAGTAATCATTTGTTATTATAAGCACTTTTGGGTTTCAGAGAAAAGGCTAAGATCATTAGAAGGTGTTCTTGTCATACACAAGTAGAATTGCTATTGTTATATTCCTTAAACATATATTAAATTATAGAAAGGAACAGCTCCAAAAAGGCATGTCCTATTTGTCAAGCTTCTCAAACATTCCCTTTTTCAAGGTTTTGATTTCCGTGGCACATTCTCCGGACCATTTCGCAAGTTTTCCACTTATTGCCGACGTAAAACTACCCTTTTTCGAGTAGCATGCGAAGACAATGAAGAAACCATTTGATTTGAATTGCAAATAGCAGGGTTTTATTTTCATACAAGGAAGAAAACACTTTAGTTAAAATAAAGTTTAGCTTAAGGGTCACAGCCGTATAATCGAGGGACAGTTTATCAAGCTATGGTTAATTGAGAAAGTACTGTAAAGGGTTCATTAATTATGATTAATGACATATATAGATTATTTTTTATCCAGCCTCTATTTGCAGATAATTCAATTATCGTAAGAGAGGTAGAGGGATTGCAAGATGGCGTCTGACAATATTGTCTTATACAATCAAAACAATCTCATCAGAATTGCAATTATTAGTGTAAACAGCTAAGTCATTCAGGTAGATATGTAATGGAGAACATTGGTTTGCTTGTATTCCTGATTGATCAACGGGTCTTGCAATATGCGAACACTGCTATCATATTGTGCCAGTCATCAGGCCAGTTTGCAAGTTAAGGACAAAGTCATATCTTGTATGGAGAACAGGTGAGTAAATTGAGGATATATATATATATATATATATATATATATATATATATATATATATATATATATATATATATATATATATATATATATATATATATATATATATATATCTATATACCGAATTACACTAACACATGTTGCCCCTTCCTTGTATGTAAGGATTTTTATTTCTTTGCATGTGGTAAAGCGAAATAACACGTTTAGTTTTAAGTTGTTTACATTTGCATTTAAAACTTTATTTATTTACTCATAGTTGACTGGACGCTTGACTAACCCTGGGTAACCGTATGTGTAGAAAAACAATCAGTTCATGATTGTTGTTAGGACATGCAGTGTCATTTGGAAAGTTTTGGTTTTGAATTTGTGGTTGTATAGATTTCTCTTAAGGATATATACATTTGACTGTAAACATAGGTTAATTTTTACCTAAATCTTGAGTAACATAACGTAATAATTTAATGGTTTTTCAGTTCAATAGTTTATGTCAAATCTTTGTTGGGACACTAGATTGCATTTAGTCATCTCAGGAGATATGCATTCTAAAATGAAAAGAGATATGTATAAATTCAACCATAGAAAATGCAGTTTTCAATTATTTGGATAAGCAAAATACCACACTGTCCCCCTTGACACCAACCATGGTTAGGCCTCTGGGGGGGGGGGGGGTAACATGAAGCAAGTGAAAGCAGCTACCATAACTAAATTTAAGAGGTCTGCTGGCTCTAGCTCTCAGAAATGCTTGGTAAGCAACTAGATTTGAACAGTTTGGCATTTTTCTTCAAGAATTCTTCAGACTGTTATTTGTCAGGGACTTGTCTCACTGTTCAGCCTTTCCTCTATTACAATGCTGTACGGTCTTTGCCTTTGGCATCTGTAGAATTGAGGTCACAGGTCATGTAAAATGCAGGTCAATAGGTCATGTAAAATGCAGGTCAACAGGTCATGTAAAATGCAGGTCAACAGGTCATGTAAAATGCATGTCAATAGGTCATGTAAAATGCATGTCACACTGGCAGCTACTTGTATTTTCATGAGAAAGCCATTCAGTTCAATCTATGTCATATGGAAGCTAGGCTAGAATCCATTAATAAAGTCATCAATGAATCTGAGACTATTTCCAGATAATATATCAATAGCTTTGTCTAACAATCATGATGCATGTCCATATCAATATGCAATAATCAGACTGCCATGTGCTTGCTTTGTAACCAGCTAAGCATTTTGTGCTTTGAAAGAATTTTGCTAGGAAACAGCTCAGGTCATATTTTATTGGAATTAAAATCAGGTATGTTGAATTCTGACCCTTGTGTGTACAGCACATTGTAATATTGACTGTATTTTGCAATGTGCTTGGGACACATTGTCGTGTATCGGCAATTCACTCATCCCTAGACTTGAAACATTTGCCAGAATGCATGGGGATTAATTTCCAAGGTAAAGATAATAGCATATTTAATAGCAGTATCCAAATCTACCTTTGTCATCTCCACAATTTCTGGGAATAACTGGATCATAATCAACAAATAGCAACAGTATAATAGTGAACTTCCAAATATAATTTTTCTAAACAATATGAATACAATCTTTTATGACTGGTTTCTACAACATATGTTTAATAAATAACATAAGTGATCTGGATTACTCCAACTCCCCCACATTCCATAATCCCCAATGGCCAATGTTTACAAGTGTATGTGTGCCTCTCTACTTCTCTATTCCATTAGTTCTTCTTTCTTTATTTGGTCAAATCCTGATTTACACTGTTTTCCGAACTTTCTATTCCTTCACTTGATAATCAGTTAGTACTTGCAAGCTGTGTAGAACTGAAAAGGAAAAAAACATACAGCAGGTGGATGTAGGCCTTTCCTACAGACTTGACCACTTAAAAACTTCCACATATTTTTTCTGCTGTGTGCCATGATCTGCATTGTACTTGACCTAGTATCCTGCATTTTGCAGTTGCCCCTTTGCCCTAGGTTATTGTTGAAGGATAACAAATGCTTAGTAATTAAATAACTGTAGCTATTTTAACTTGCCCTTTGTCCAAGGCATTGGTTGAGAATCCAGAAATATTTCCAACTTTCCACTTGCTGTCAAATCTTCATCATAACCCTTCCTCTTTTAAGACAATCAAAAGTAGCCAAAGTTCTTAAGCTCTGCATTGTGTAGGTCTTGAATACTTGAACTGTAGAAGGACTATGCATTTCATTGTCAATGTCATATTAACTGAAAACTTGGTTAAAGCTGTATTGTTAATGCAAATTAATAAACCTTCCTCAAGTACAACAAAGAGAGCAAAATCTTAATCTGGCTCAGATCTGTAGAGCTGTGAATTTTTCTGGACTCTGAATTTGGTGGGATCCATATGGTTTCAAATGATGAAGGATGGAGGAGGGGAGTAGATCATTATATGGGTGTCAAAAATGCATGTTTTTTTAACTTTTGTTTCATGATCATATTGAGATATTTGCTCATTATGTGTACTCTTAGATGCACCAGTTTTGGAATTCCAAATTCTTACTGTTTATCCTTCTTGTTAGAGTTTTTCCCCCTATTGAGATGCACATATCAATAGCAATGATTTATTTTATATTTTCTTTTCACACCCAAGACAGATTGTAAGCTATTACTCACATGCTCACAATCTTATTACTCACCTGTCCATAAATAGACATTTTTGTTCCTTACTCAACTTGGCTATCTGATGAATTAATATTCAATTAGCTTTATATATATTTGGTAACAAATATATTATTTTATGAGCATCAGTCTGATCTTCAACGATTGCAGCTTGTTAATACAGCCCGTACGGTTAGCACCAATGATTTATACTAGAATAAAAAAACAAGAAATTACACTAGTCTGATTGTAATTGACTTGAAGAAGGGTTTTAGCACAGTTGATCTGGAAGCCAGACTCAAAAATGGAAATATATGAAGTACCTTATCTTGTGCATGATTGGCTCATAACATACAATTTTGCTGGGTAAATGTCACTCCCTCTTATGTTAAAGACACAACTTATGGAGTTCCTGTAAGCTATTGCCTTGGTTCACATCTATTCTTTATATACATCAATGATTTGTCTCTTTCTTTGCAGAAATCTACTGTCAGCATATATGCAGGCCTTTCAATGAGTAAATTGGATGCGCGCTGCCAATTTCACGTGTGGGATTGTTTGCGCGCTAAAAATTCAATTTGTAGAGCTTTCCTTAGTACTTGGATGCATACTTTTCATAAAACTGGAGCGAGCGACAAATAGAGTGCATGAATTGAGCTGGGGGCGTGCCTGTGCATTCGTGTGCCAACACATGTGTCTCATTGAAAGGCCTGTATATGCCAATGATACACCCCTTTCCCTCTCTTCAGAACACTGTAATGAACTATGATTCCCCTAAACTTAAATCAATTGAAGTTGCAAGACTGACTTGATGTATATAAACTTTCCTTGAATGTTGTGAGGGTACAGCCACTTCTTGTAGTCTCTGCTCCAAACATCTGTAAGAATGAAAGCCACCATGAAAGCCAGAAGATAGTTTGCTCAACTAGGACAAACATCATAGTTACAAGCCTTTTGGAATATGTTGAAGTTAAATTTTACATGTCTAATGATCACATGACAATAAAAGGCTTCCATTATAAGTTACCAGTTTTTGTTTCCTCCTAATTAGTAACCATGGAGGAGAAAACTGACTTGCCTAAGAAATTCAAGCATTGTTTGTACTCAGTGTAAATCAGGCTGCTCCCTGAAAGGTTCTTGATTGAGCACAAGTGTTTAAAATATGATTGTTTTTAGAGCATGATTTATTAACCACCAGGAGTCTTGATGTTGCATCTTAAGAACATCCTTTCTCTTTATCACAGGCAAAGACTTCCCTAAATTTCTATTCAAATCATCATTAAACTAATTGTTTAAGATCATGTGTAGGTCTGGGTAATGCAGAATCATCTTACCTCACACTGCTGAGTTGATAGTCATACCCTGCAAGTGAATCACAACTTGTAATTCAGCACTCGTCTTATATGCTAGGTAGGAACAGTCCTAGGTTGGAGTCCCCATTTTGTTTTGCTTTTCTTAAGTCTTGTCTATATATTTTGAAAGCATTCTTAAGAGGGGTGCAAAACAGAGCTCCCAACCTGTTCAAGGATATCATTTTCTAGGGCACCTTTGTTTTGCTTAGGGCAAGATAGATATTTAATTTCTTGGTTTCCTATATTAAAGTGTATTTGAAAGATATCTCCATTTTGTACATCTTCTTTCAATGCCCACTGTTAATCCACCTGGAATGTCTTGCTTTTTCTTAGAAACCATTGAGAAAAATACTCTCACTGCAAGCATTTGATTGTATTCCTCACTTTTGGCACAATTTTTGCCAAATCAAAAATAACTTAAGTTTCAGATTGCATGATGGTGGATGGTTAACTTGGTCAATAGAGTATCAATTAGTTCACCTGTAAAATCAGACAATCATAATCATGGCTGGTCAACTATTAGTGACTTTGTAGAAGGAAGACAGCTACAATGATAGTGCAGATTTTTAATTCACTGACTCAGCCTATTTTAGAGGATTACTCTTACAATTACTCTTATAGACAAGTTACTATACTCATCAAAAGCTGATCATTGAATACTATACATCATCATCCAGCTCATCAGAAGAGAGTTGGAAACTATGCAAACATACTGATACTGTGAAGGCCATGGCAAATTGAGCCCTTGCTCTTATTGAGTATTCCAAGAAATATCTACCACCTGATATACTCAATGATATATACAGAGGAATTGTTGAGCCCCCTTGTAGGTTCAGTTGTTCCATAAGGGGCTGCCTTTAGTGAATCAACAATTGACATCTTGCAAGAAGTTCAACAGAAAATGCTGCTAGAGTTGTAAGCAGCAACCAATATCATGCTTCTTCTGCTCCTGCAATCCAGAATCTTTGTTATTCAATCAGCAGCGATCTTGTAAGAAAAGAAACAGCCACATTTACATACAATTCTTTAAATTCACTAGCCCAGGCATATGTGAGAGACTTACATAGAATTACATAGTTGTAAAATGCTTTACTACACAAGAACAGTTAATATACTCATCAGAAACTCGTCTTACATTGCACATCCTAAAAAATCCAATTGCCAGAAGCTTTTTATAATCATAGTGCAAACATGTGGAACAGTCTAGAAACAGAAACAAAACTTGCACCCACCCTCAAAAGCCTGCAAGGACTCTGATACAGATTTTATTTCAGATCTACATTCCTTCTTTATTCTATTATTTTTGCAAAATATATTTTGAATTAGGCATGTAAGCATCTTTTGTTCTTAATCCTGCATTTATTTAGTTTTCATTTTTATTTATATTTTAGTTTGATTTTTAAGTTAAAGCAGAATCAGCAATGATTTGTTACAAGCTATGGTTTTTGACTATACACTAGAACCTCTTCAACTATCAGTTTTGTAGATTGTGGTTGAAGTTTTGGCCCCAAACCCCCACTGATTAATCTATATCAGTAGAAGTCAATCAGAGATCATGCTCTCTTTATTGTGCAAGGGAGATATTCTGTTGCAAGATGGTCCATCTTGAATGTACCTTTTACTTGATACTTCCAACAAATGACCTGTCATGTTGTCAAAATCGGGTGAAGTTCAAACTGCTCAATTTTCAGAACAAGAAGAGATGTTGAGCTAAAATTTCCAAATCTTGTTTATCTCTTGGTTATCTATCTTACATTTAAACATCAACTAGCACTACGAGGGTTGGTTGCATGTCCACTGATTTTGTCCCTCTTGGATGTGAAATACCCCTTATCCACTGTTTCTTTGAAAAGCCACTGTATGCAGTATACATTGTCACATTGGCAACCTGGAATCTGACACCCCCTTCTTCAATAAAATATTCTAGTGTCAGCACTGGGCCCATATTGTTATGTTAAGTTAAAGACTATATTGTTGACAAATTTAGTCACCACTGTAACTTTGATACATGAAATCTAAGTTTTCAAGGGAGGGGCCAACCCCTAAACTGTCAATGCTTACATCTCTTGTATACAGCCAGGATCCCTCCATAATTCCATCACAGGCCCCATGATTGATTGGCATCATTAATCAGTAATCAATCATAGATTTGTATGATCTGTGCTCTTTATTGTGATCTCACATGCTATCCCCATGATTGATTGGCATCATTAATCAGTAATCAATCATAGATTTGTATGATCTGTGCTCTTTATTGTGATCTCACATGCTATCCCCATGATTGATTGGCATCATTAATCAGTAATCAATCATAGATTTGTATGATCTGTGCTCTTTATTGTGATCTCACATGCTATCTTTATTGTGCATAGAACACATTCAATTTTTGGATGTATGCTCTATGATTTTATGATATTTTGATATGAAAAGTTAGTCCTTATTATTTCTGATATAGTTGATTGAATTTTAGTTTAAATGACTTTCAGATTTTTATCAATAGAAATATTGTCAAATCAAAGAGCTTAAGTATTTGTTCATCTTAGTTCTATAACTTATGGAATTGTAGTGAACATGTATTGATAAGTTATTGAGAAATTCCTTTGACATCATTTTTCAAATGTTGTTTGTAGTTGTATTGAAATCACATTTGTAAAAGTGTCAACCAACTGAATATAATAATAATTAGAAGGACATTTTGGTTTTTACATGCAATGGTAGTTTGTAAAGCCTTATGAAGTCTGCATATTACCAATGATCACTTGAATTGTCTGTTTGTTGTTTTCTCAGGTCTCTGTTTTCAAGTACTCTAGAGCTGTTAGGAATATTTTTTCATCAACTTAATAGAGCCTTTGGTCATATAAAAAGTCATTTTTACTTGACCATAACAAAACTGCCAAAATTGAAAACATCAATTTCATGGTCAAAAATTGAGAACATTAATTTTCATATCTGTCTATCCTATAATAGTACTGATTGTCCACCAGAAGTATAGTTTGGTATTTGGTGCTGTATTGTTAGGAAATCTTGATAATGTGTGGTAAGCCTGCAGAAAGATTTGTCCATTAAGTCTTCGCATTTTTATTTTTATGTATGGTGCAAAGGAAGTAGTACCATTGTGCACAAAGTGATTAAAAAGAGATATGAGATTTACTTACATAATGAGATATACATAGTGAGATGTGAGATTTATCATCAAATTTAAAAGAGGAGTGAGAAGAATTCTTTTAGTATTTTTCTGTGTTAAGCTCTAACGATTATTATTCAAGTCTTGATTGGTTTTAAATAATTGTCCCTTTTCACCTTCATTGAGAAATAGACACCAAATCACACGTCATGTCAACTTTGTAGGATGATCCAACAACTGACTAACGCCTTCAACAAATATTTCTGGCATGTGAATCCTCCACAAACCTTATTTTGCCATGCTCCTGTTTATTGTTTTATCTTTAATCGATTTCCTCCCATTTTAGTATGCACATATACACAGTCCGAAAATATTTGTTCCTCGATGATACCTAATAGTGGACTTGGTTCTCCTAGATGTCATGGCATTTTAACATATTAGACACACAATCCCACGTTTTCCTAAATTGTTTTGATCGTCTCTACATTTATGTGATTTGTAAAGTTGTAGTATACTCCTTTTACACAGTTGTAAAATCTCATGGTGGATTTTGGCTTTCCTTCATGTCATGACATTTAACATTCTTACTGATCTCAATTCAAGAGGGAATTTAATTTGATTGGTCATATATTTATGATAAGATTAAATACAGCAATCGTTTTAAATTCTGACCGTTTTCCACTATTATCAATAGTGTTTTGACTTGATTTTGCTTCTCATCGGGTGTTTTGATAGGCCATCGCTCATTTGGATTCTATTTTATCAATTGGATTTTGACCATGACATCCAAATACATACTTCAATCTCCTATATACAGCTTCATACAATATTCTCTCTCTTCTATGTCGATAAAATAATTCAGATTTTCGGACAAAACACAGTCTTTTCAAGCCAAAATAGTAGCTTCTTCATTCACAAGATTTCTCTTAATTTCTTTGAAACAGCCACGGGGCTAAGGAAAATGCGGCAAAAAGCCGCCAGAATTTTCAGAACAATAGTGTCTATTGTTATTGACCAATCAGATTGCTCCATTTTAGCCCTTTTGGCGGCTGAGGCTAGAGCCGTCATCTACTGATTTAGAGCAAAATTAGCAGCCCTTGGCCGCGAGATTGGCCGCAACTTGACTTTTTGGGACTCTTTTGTTTTTTCAACCAATCAGATTCCAATATTCTGCTGTTGATTGTATATTTACCCAGTGAAATAGCTTTATTTTACAATAGCCAATTATTCCAACAACCAATCAACATGTTGTATTTGAATATTCTCGTTTGTCCTCTAACCAATGACATTTGATCAATTCTTTGAATTATTGGCCAATCACAGACCGTAATTTGAATTAACATTGAAATATCGTCCAATCAGGTAGTTCTATTTTCAAATTTTCTATTGTATTTTCCTTTGTTTTCTAGCCAATCAAGGAAGTTCCAATATCGTCGTTATCAGCCTCATTTCCGGCTTTCAGTCGAGCAGAAAGACGGGGGTAAGAAATCGGTTTTATTAATATTTCTTGATTGATCTATAGTTCTTCTACTTACAAGTTAAGACTAAGTAATACTCTAAATGGCCTAATCGATGTAAGAGTTGTAAAGATAAGTATGTAGAACTTATATTTACAACTCTTACATCTATTAGACCATTACAAATATTGCCCAAGAGACTAAGTTAATGAAGTGAAGGGTGTCTTAGTTCATCACTGAGTTTAATCAAAGATCAACAAAACAGCCCTACTGATTTTCACAAAAAGCGATCTGAAAATAGACACCCAAACACAACATTAAATTAGTCTCAAGGACAAGCTAAGTGTAAATAGTAGGAAAGGAAGACAATGACGACTCCAGATGAACATAGCCAAAACAAGGTTAGCGAATGTGTACTAGGATATAGTTGAAATCTATATGGAGTGCTCTATGCAAGGGGTTCTTCAAAATTACCTTATGGACTCGCTGAGAGATAGTAAAATGGTGAGCTCAAACATCCTACTTTCTCTCAAAACTTAATAGATATAATAATGTGAAAGATAAGTTTATGGGGATTGCAATATTGATTTGGTTCGCTAACACTTGTAAATGGCTATATTCAGACATCTTAAAATATTTATTTACACACAAATAAATCATATAACTGCTAAATTGTTCATTAAACGCTAAAAAGTATTTGAATTTCAGTGAAAAGTAGTCCCTCTTCTGTCCTTAATCGTCGTCTTCTACTTTTTATTCTACAATTCTTCAACTTTCTCTTCAGCATACATCATGGATTGTTGGCTGAAAAAAGAATGAAAAGGGCAGCAAAACGATCTATAGTTTGGAAGATAATCAATTTATTTCTTCAAAATATAAGAAAGAT
Organism: Mastigias papua; assembly: GCA_964019165.1. Classification (NCBI taxonomy): domain Eukaryota; kingdom Metazoa; phylum Cnidaria; class Scyphozoa; order Rhizostomeae; family Mastigiidae; genus Mastigias; species Mastigias papua. Next base: position 13,215,330 of record OZ025271.1, read on the forward strand.
GTAAGTTATGTCATGCAGTTTAATTACCTCCATATATTGCAGTATGTAAAAGTACATTTTAAGTCTGGAAAATGTCTGCAATCAGCCCACATGTATGTTTTATGTTTGTTCAGTAGTCAGCACCGAACAAAACGGTAACTTCAATAAACATTTCTTTGAAAGCTGTAAGGGAAACGCTTTTTGCTCAGACATATTGTTACGGAAATGTTAAGGATACAGAACCAGTGAATCTCTCTACATGCAATACATTTTGCACAATATGATTTCAGTCGTTTTCAATTTTGAAATATGGAAATATATGCGTGTTATTTCACACTAGTTAACAATTTGACTTGATTGAGATTAAGGTAGAAAATGAGATGATGAATTAAAATGATGAAAATCTTCAGCTTACAGAACTTCTGAATTTGATTAAAAGCAATAATTGTTTAGCTTAATATTATATGCTTCTGTTCTATTATTGAGAAGTGCAAAAATACTCGGCTTGTCCCGCACTAGTTATGAGTCTCATTGAAATGAAATTAAAATAAAAAGAGATATGATACCTCAGAAAAACTATAAAAGTAACATTACATCATGTCTGGAGTATGAGAGGAACCATGTTGTTAAATAAATTAGCAGGCAAATGATGTTCGGTTTATGAGAGGAAACATTGAGGTGAAGAAATTGGAAAGCAAATGAACAGTTCTTCTCTTCATCACTTAGTTTTTCTGGCTCGAACTTAAAAATACTCCTGTTTTCTTTATTGTTTTGTAGTCCTTGAAATCTAAAGTTTTGATTCATGTAAAAGACATGAAAGTAAATAAACTTGAAACAATTAATTAATCTTTGTTATCTGGTTCAATTGTTGAAATGTTGAATGTAAAAGAGGAAATTGTTTCTGTGCTTCCAAGCACATTCATAAAATGCATTGATGATTAACATTAGATGAATTATTTTCTACCTCCAACCTTCAAAACCCTTAACTACATCATCCATCCACCATCATCCATAAACCACCAACCATCAAAACTAACCAGAGCCTAACCAACATTGCTATTCTCAACACACTGCTTAAATTCATCTAATGTTAATCAACAAAGGGTGTCAGATAGTTTTTCATTTTTCTGCTAGTCCATTTCTGTAATAGGTCTAGTTGTCCTCGTTCTTTCAGCTTTTATCATTAATCAAAGAGAACCAGATAACAAAGTTAACATGATTTCAGATGTGCAATCACTTCGCAATTGTCATGATTCAGTTTTATCCACTTTTTTCTATCTCGATCCTGATTTTTAAATCTATGTTCAATTTGGTAGTACTTTCCCTAACATGACAGAATCCATGCTATGTCTCTTATTCTTTGGCCATAGTGATAAAATATAGTTAATCCAAAGTGCAACTTACGATTGAAGTCCTTGATATAGTCTTCTCTTTGATAGAACAATAGGATCTTTCATTGATTCCTTAAGTTCAAATAATATGATATCATGTTATTGCATTATGTATTTAGACATTTAAATCTGATGAAAATGTTGCAATTAATTTCCAACAATCTCCTTGGTTATTGCATTGATAGAATTGATTTCACAAAAGTCCTTCAAATTCATAACAACACTTGTTCAATATCCAGGCATCTTATTTCCATTAATCATTGTGTCTTTATGGACGTTAATCAGTAACTATATATCATGTCCTGTTAAATATTGAAAAAATGGAAAATTCAAAATAATTTATCAATTAACATAGTTATGATTCACCATTGCTTTTAAATTATTTTTTGCTCTCTCTATCGTTTTGCCATTATAGTTTCTCGAGGCTTATAATTATATACATATAACTTAAGGACAGATACATATATTAACATATGACTCCTATCTGTTGCATTTTTGTCACTTTGAAATGATTGACATGAATTATGAAAGATTTTCTTCTCCCTCCATCCTGTTTTGCGAATGTAGATGCTTCATAGTAAATAAATACTAATATGAAATTTAAATAAATATTACCTTTTGGTTTCATATTTACACAAGTTTGAGTTTAGTAGTTGTTCGTCGATTTTCTTCTTTCTTACTTCGTTGTCATTGTATATGCTCCATACTAAACATTATAGATAATTAACTTAAATATAAACAAGGACGTGAAGCATACCTGCTACAATGATGTCATTTTGAGTTGAGTATTTGTTTGATAATTTTCTTCTTCTTTCATCCTTCTTTGACATTTTATATGCTTTATAGTAACAATTATATATCAATAACTTAAATATACACAAACACATGAAACATACCTGCTCCACTGACTTCATGTTGAGTTGAGTATTTGTTCGATAATTTTCTTCTTCTTTCATTCTTCTTTGCCATTTTGTATACTTCATTGTAACAATTATATATCAATAATGTAAATATAAACATACACATAAAATATACCTGCTCCAATGACGTCATTTTGAGTTTAGTATATGTTCGACGATTTTCTTCTTTCTTACTCCATTGCCATTTTATATGCTCCACACTTAACATTATAGGTAATTAACTTAAATATAAACATGCACGTGAAACATACCTGCTCCAATGATGTCATTTTGAGTTGAGTATTTTTTCGATAATTTTCTTCTTCATTCTTCTTTGCCATTTTAATTAAATATCAAACTTAAATATAAACATACAAATAAAACATACCTGCTGCAATGATATCACTTTTAGTTGAGTATTTGTTCAATGATTTTCTTCTTCTTTCATCCTTCTTTGCCATTTTACTTAAGTATAAAACTTAATATATACATACAAATGAAACATACCTGCTCCAATGATGTTATTTTAACTTGAGTAGGCCTATTTGCCTGATGATTGTCTTCTTCTGTCATCCTTCTTTGCCATTTTATATACTTCATTGTAACAATTATATATCGATGACGTAAATATAAACATACACGTAAAATGTACCTACTCCAATGACGTCATTTTGAGTTGAGTATTTGTTCGATAATTTTCTTCTTCTTTCATCCTTCTTTGACATTTTATATGCTTTATAGTAACAATTATATATCAATAACTTAAATATACACAAACACATGAAACATACCTGCTCCACTGACTTCATGTTGAGTTGAGTATTTGTTCGATAATTTTCTTCTTCTTTCATTCTTCTTTGCCATTTTGTATACTTCATTGTAACAATTATATATCAATAATGTAAATATAAACATACACATAAAATATACCTGCTCCAATGACGTCATTTTGAGTTTAGTATATGTTCGACGATTTTCTTCTTTCTTACTCCATTGCCATTTTATATGCTCCACACTTAACATTATAGGTAATTAACTTAAATATAAACATGCACGTGAAACATACCTGCTCCAATGATGTCATTTTGAGTTGAGTATTTTTTCGATAATTTTCTTCTTCATTCTTCTTTGCCATTTTAATTAAATATCAAACTTAAATATAAACATACAAATAAAACATACCTGCTGCAATGATATCACTTTTAGTTGAGTATTTGTTCAATGATTTTCTTCTTCTTTCATCCTTCTTTGCCATTTTACTTAAGTATAAAACTTAATATATACATACAAATGAAACATACCTGCTCCAATGATGTTATTTTAACTTGAGTAGGCCTATTTGCCTGATGATTGTCTTCTTCTGTCATCCTTCTTTGCCATTTTATATACTTCATTGTAACAATTATATATCGATGACGTAAATATAAACATACACGTAAAATGTACCTACTCCAATGACGTCATTTTGAGTTGAGTATTTGTTCGATAATTTTCTTCTTCTTTCATCCTTCTTTGACATTTTATATGCTTTATAGTAACAATTATATATCAATAACTTAAATATACACAAACACATGAAACATACCTGCTCCACTGACTTCATGTTGAGTTGAGTATTTGTTCGATAATTTTCTTCTTCTTTCATTCTTCTTTGACATTTTATATACTTTATAGTAACAATTATATATCGATAACTTAAATATAAACATATACATAAAACATACCTGCTTCAATGAAGTCATTTTGAGTTGAGTATTTATTCGCTTATTTTCTGTCTTGTCCATCCTTCTTTACCATTTCAGGTGCTCCTTAGGAACTGTTATATGTAAATGATTGAACATTGAAATATATACACAAGTCATACGTGTTCCATTCATATCATGTTGAGTTGAGTATTTGTTCAGTGATTTGCTTCTCTTTCCATCGTTTTTTGCCTACATTACATGCAGTAGTTGTAGATATAATTGTCTCGTTCTTTTGCCATTGTTAATGTGACATAATACAAATTATATGAAAGTAACATAAGGATAAATATATATGCATTACTCATACATGTTTCATTTATGTTGTTTTGAGTTGATTGTTTCTTCCATGATTTTGATTCCTTCCGCATCCTTCTTGCCATTGTAGATCCTAAATGCTAACAATTATAAGTAAATAATTTATAGTTAAAAAAATATTTAACTCATAGGTCATCCCTGTGTCATTCTGAGTTGAGTATTTATTCGCTCGATTTCTTCGTTATGCAATTACAAGTAAGTGCTTGTTAGATAAAAATATATATTTATATGTCATACGTATTCCATTCTTGTCATTTTGAATTCAGTATTTGCTCGAAGACTTTCTTCTTATTCCATCTTTCTTTTCTATGCCTAATGCTTCATTAGGACAGTTATATGTATATGATCTAAAGATAAATATATGCAAAAATTGTTCGTGCTACATTGATGTCATTGTAAGTTTAATATTTGTTCTATCATTGCCTTTGCCTTCTTTATCCATATTTATAGTCCATTTTAAATGCGCCATGCAAACAATTATATATAAATAATTTGACGATAAATACATACGTAGATCATATATGCTCCATTGAGGTCAGTTTGAGTTGAGTGTTTGGTTTGTGATTTTCTTCTCTTGTCATTCTTCTTTTCCATTGTAGGTGCTCAATAACAACAAGTTTATATACCTAAGTTAGAGATAAAAATATTTGTTTTTCATATTATGTTCTATTCTTGTCATCTAGACTTGCTTGTTTGTTCAATAATTTCCTCTTTTCTGTATACTTCTTTTCCATTGTGAATGGTTCATAATAGTAGGTATATACAAATAGTGTAAAGATAAACATATGAATAAATCGCATATGCTACAGTGATGTTATAGTGAGTTGAGTATTTGCTGAATCATTCTTTATATCGTTATCTGTTTGTTTTTAAATATTGGCTTGATTATTCTCTTCTTTTACCATCTTTCTTTTAAAAATTTAAATGCTAACTAGCAATAATTATAAATAAGTTAGTTAATGACAAAAATATACGTAAATCATATGTCCTTCATTGATGCCAGTTTGAGTTTAGCATTTAGTCGGTGATGTTCTTCTCTTTTCATCTATATTTGCAAATATATATGAAATAATTGTTTGTAATCAATATTGTATGAATGATTTGCGAATACCGAACCTTATTGGTAACAATCATATTTAAATAACGTAAAGATCAAAGTATATATAATACTTGGGTAAAAGTGATTGACTTATTGATTGTTCTAATTTGTATCATCAATGTAAAACTATGCTTTAGGGGGGAAGGAGTGCTGATGCATTTCATCAATGTGTTTTATGGTTAGCATTCAGTCTTTTATCTTGCCCGTTCAGTCTCTGTATTTGGATGCAAGCTTTGAGCCTATGCAACAATATTGTATATTTAGGATTACGGGGGTTGGAGAAGGGTTGAAGCAGATGATGAAGTAATTTATTGAGAATAACAATAATTAGTTCTAATTAATAATTAATTATTAATTCTAACAAATACTGAAGATTTATTAAAGGGTACAGCAGTGTATCCCAGATTAGCCCCAGCAATTTACTTCAGTATCTTTGTAGTCTTCATATTTCATTCTACCCTGTGTTGTTGCTATGGCAACATTTCACGTGATCAGATGTTTACAATTCGTTGTTAATACATTTCTGTGTTTGAAATACTGATTTCCGTATTTTCGCCTTGTTTATTCTTCATAGTTGTCTGATGTTTTCTTATTTCTTTGACTATAAACCTGAACTTTTATTAAAACTCTTGATATTCCCCCTTTTGATTACACACTCTTTTACAATTTTGTTAGATTTGCCCTTAATACCAAACTCCTGACACTAACCACCATACACATACCTCCAGCCTCAAGATCCTCAACCACCAGACTTCCAGAATCTAGCAATACCACGATAAACTACAACCTTTGCAAAACCTACAAAAGTGTAAAAGTGCGTGTTCTTATTCCAAAGGAGGCGATGCTAATTTGAGTCATTATATCGCCAGATTCCCGTGTTAATTGTATGAAACATTGAGAGATGCTCACAAGTTGTTTGAGTTCTTTATTGAAAACGTATTAAATCAATTATTATCAATTATTACTGTAAACACATTTCTGAGGCATCTTTAGTTGGGAGGAAAATTCATGGCATACTAAAGAAGAAGATAAATCTCATGTTTTTCAAATTTGTTTCCCTGTGTCTTTTCATTTTCACATTAGACGCTTGTAGAAAACTTTAAAGAATGCTCTCCACCCTCCTAAAATATGCAGTGTTTCGAATCCTATTGAATTCTGTTCATTCGATTTGCGCCATGCACATGCTTTTGCAACTAATGCTTGGTGCATTCCCAAAGGATTATTTCGTTACCTGCCGTTCTTCCTGTAGAAGCATGGTCTGTCGAATGACAAACATCTCCAGTTATCCCAGAGATTTACGAAGGCCTTCTTCAACATTTTAGCCAATTGTCAACTGCCTATTATTATTTTCAACTGCTTATTGCAGATTATTAATCGTTCATCGAAAGGAGATTGTGGTTGTTGAAGCTTATACGATGCTTCTTTTGCCTGAGACGGATATGCCTAATTGATATGACATTAAATCCGTAGATTTGCAAACAACAAGAATGAAGTATAAGAAGTTTACTTATCTGTATTTCTCATGTCCTCTGTAGGCATAATTCCACTGCAGCAGCAATGAAATGTTTCATCATTGCATTGCCAAGTTTTATCACTGTGCGTGAATGTTGGAAGGTTGGAAATCTGACCTGAAATGCAGGAAAATACTGTAAGTATCCCATCAAATTTTAATAGATTTATCTGTCAGTTTTGCAGTTTAATAGGCCATCGTTATTTTTATGCAATTTTCCAACCGGTAGTTGAGTTTAAGTTTGAGTTTGCCGCCAAGGCATGACAACCCCTCGTGCATGAAATTGAAAGCAAAGCTGTTGCTGAATTCACAGAATTTGCAAAATTAAGCCCTTTTATAGAATTAAGGCTAAAATTAGCTATAGTAAAGAATGAACGAATTGTAATTAGAAGATACATCGTGAATACTTGCCTTCGATTAATTTGATCTCACAGAGTAATAACATGGAGTGCTTGCATGACCGATTTCCAAGATGCAAAGGTCGAAAGTGATGTGTGCAAAGCTATTTATACTCTTGCTCGCATTGACCTCTGGGTCTATTGTTTGCAACTGGATGGAACTGTATCTACGTATATATTACAAATATTTTGAGATGATTTCTATATTTTATTCAAGTATTCTTAGGTCATCAGTTGTTTAATGTTTACTTCCAAGTATTGCATGAATTTATAAATCTATTTTATTAACATTTGTCACATTTCCCGCCTGTTTAATGACAATTCACGATTTTCTATCCATTTCTCTCTGTCAGTTTTCCCATCTTTAGTTTTATTTCTGTTGAAAAACTGTTTTGCCTGTAGCATGACTTTCTTAGGCCATGCATGTTATTACATTAATTTCTTCCAATTTTAGGAGATGTTTCATGCAATGAAGATGTGATGCCATTTGCACAGAGAGAGAACAGATTTTGAACAGCCTTTATGTATAACATTTTATGAACCAGTTCTATCTTTTGATGGCAGATTTCTCTTTCTAAAATCAGCTGTTTTTCTGTTGTTTTCTTCTTAATTCCCGGGTTCTCCTCAGGGGGAATATTATTCCATATACATACACACCTTTATATTTGATCGCACGTAGCAGGAGATTTTTACCAATACTACGCCCTTGAGATTCAACATGCTTTTTTATGATGTTATCCAGAGAGAATAGAGCCCTCGAACGTCATGTTGCTCTTATAATGGTTGGTGTCTTGTGCTATTGAACTAATAAAGCTAACATACTCTGTTTCTCACGTTCCCTATTCAAGACAATTACACCCAGAACAATAAAACAAAGCTGTTCTGTTTTGCACTTCTAAATTCTGTAATGTCATCGTGTCAATTTTCTTTTTGTCAGAGGATGCAAAGTATATATAATTTGTCCATTTTCATAATATACAGCCTAAAACCATCACAACTCAAATCGCCCTTATATTGGTTGGTTGTTTTGTGACAGTGGACAAAAAAATAACTTAGTAGTTCCTGTTCTCTATTCAATTGATACAAGTCGAAGTTGAAAGCATTGTGGCCTAGATCCATAACTAACGACTTTTTTTCTTTTGGATTTCCAAATCCCTTCGTTGTAAACTTGTTAAGCTCGTCTCTCTACTACAGAGGCCACACCGTAGATATAATTTATCTATTTTCATAATTTTACTGCTTTGAGATTGAACAAGAGAAAGTCAATGAAATGAACTCGCAAGGTTATATGGATCAAATAATAGAATTCATAAATAGTTCTTAGGATTATAAACAATGCTCGAAGTTGAACGAAATGGAACTATTAAACAGATATCCTAAAATTTAACACAGCTACAAACATGAAAGAAGACGTTATAAAAAGCCTAGTGATTTGCTCATCGAATGATATAAAATTATTTATTACGACAAATAAATGAAACATTTGAAAATATATTATCTATGCTAAGTATATATCATAATCATTACCTATACCCAATATGAAGAGATAAAGTCTATAAAAAGGAGCTAAAATCAAAATATATGCAGAATTAGCTATACTTGGTAGATAGTTCTACAAGAAAAAATTGAAGAATGTCTCTAATACATATTCTACATAGTTCACATTTTGATAAATAGAATTTCAATCATAGGGTACAAGGGACACTTCAAATGGGTAGGAAGTGACTTGTAGAAGGTGTTGGCTACAACTTTCAATGGATATGTCGCTAGTTTAAATCTAACATCAATTATGTCACTAGTTGAATAGTATATGTTATTAATTTCAAGCATCTCCAATGACGAATAAATTTCTGTCTTTTTTCGCAATTCTGCTTAAAAAGATCAGGGATCATTTCTAAAATGTTTAGCAAAGGGGCTCTTTAGATGCATCGTCTCAAAAAGTTATGGCTTTGTTAGGATCACGCTCATCCTTTCAACGAGGCAAATATGATAGTTTAGCTTAATCAACCTGAAAACTGTAATCAACAATTTTAAAGTCTTGATGGAAACACTAACGGTCATCTACATTTCCTTAGTGGCGCTTACGGATTCAATTCAATTCAATCATAAAGGGTAATAGACAGCAGGACTCATCACAAGCAATAGCCGACAACATGAGAAAGTCCTGGGATTAAGAAAACATAACAAATAATGAAATATATAAACAACATAAAACATGAAAACATGGCAACGTCTGAAATTGCGGATAAATATAAACATGAAGATTGTTTAGAATATATTTTAAATTATGCATATCCTTTTGAAGATGATTCTGATTACGATTAAAAAATCTATATATCATTACATATATGTGTGACACTTGCTGAAACTTTAAGGCTTTTGAATAGCTAAAACATTCCACTTACAACAACGTCTGACATTCCTGAAAGGCAAAAATAAGCCACATTAGTGCTATGAGCATATATAGTTATTTCAACAATTTTGCTCAAAAATAGATATGAGGAGAGATTTATAATTTCCACTAAACTTCATTTTCTAATTCATTGAAAAGTTACAGTACTTTTCTCCAAAGTAGATAAACCTTATACTTAACCTATTTCATGAAAATATCAAACCAATTCTAAATTCATTAAGATGTATGTGCATAATGCACATAGAGTTATGTAAATTTCTACCTCATCATCTTCTATTTCCAGATCAAAAACATCTAAATTACTCACAAAATGCGTGTCTTTCTTAAAATTGATACATGATGATTTAGTCCTCTGCAGTGTGGTCTTCTATCAAATCACAGAGCACTACATACTCAGAGAAATATGATGCTAGGGAGGAGCATAATGGGTCAATGTCATTAGTTACCTTATTTGGCATTTAAAAGCAAATTCAATTCATGTAAAGATGTCAGGCTCGATAACGCTTTAAAAACTCGGATTGAATTTAATGTCGAGATTGAACAATATGCTGTGGTTGCTTAACTTCCTGTTGCTTGTGTTTATAGTCATACCGTACATCCTCAAATAAGCCCCTGCGAATAAGCCCCCCCCCCATCGAATAATCTCCTATTGTATCATTCAATCTCGCCTTCTTCTTTCCTTTGGTGGGGTAAAGATAATTCGACTTAAGCAGAAGATGGTGCGAAATTTTTTTGAGGGAATATAATGCTTTCTCTTCTGTCCCAACCCCGGCCATAATCACACACTTAATCACTTAGTCATATGATGTAACTAAACCGGTATAAAATTTATTCCAAATATTTTCCAATATTTTAAACCTACACTTTCGTTCATTAGCTTAAGGAAACCTTTCCCAGAAAACTCATTTGCTGCAGCTTTTCTTAAATTTCCATTTCAGGGTATTATCTGTTTACGCAAGTAAGCAATACAAAATACAATAACAAACTTTTATAAACAAAAATACGATGCCATTAGGAGTATGATAGGCATAACTACCCAATGGCCACTTAGCAAAAAGTACTGTAATACAGATAATACAGATAATACAAATGCCAAACGCTACACCAAAATCCTAGTAGCCCCTCATTAGAGAGGATTAGCTTAAAAGTAATATTGAGAAAATCTTAGAAGATAGAAAATCTAGGACGAATCAAAAGGAATGCAGTATATTTTGATGTAATCCTAGGCAAAATAGATACATGAACAATACATAGAGGAATAATAACATTTGCCACTAATAAAGTGATAGGGTGAAGTATGAGATAGATAATTTATTATTTATGGTCCTATGAGAAACGCTCTGATTTGCGAATGAACCGAACCGTTGCTTCTACGATTTGTCGATTCTGGTTATATGTAAGTATTTCATCACTGTACAACGTGGTTCGCACAAGAGCTTGATTAGGTAAATTTGAGATGTTATGAAATTGGAGTAATACGTTAATCGCACCAAGGAGATCACGTCTTTCTTCACTATAAGCATGGCACTTCAGCAAGAAGTGCTCAATGTCCTCAATTCCGTCGTTTATTAGAAACATTAGGTCAAGTGAGTCACGAACGTTGTGATTAAATTTATGTGACTTTAGTGTACTGATGCCTACTCTTAACTGGGTGAGAATGGAAAGACCTTTAGGATCATACATTCTATAGGTGGGTTTCTGGGGTGGCCAGATGAGAGAGAAGCGTTTGCTTTTGAATGAGGCTAATGTAGGGGATTCCCAAATCGCAGGGGAGGGGGGAGATCGTTCCATTCTTTTAAATAATTTGGGAAGAAACTTGACTTGAAATGCTCAGTTCTAGCATTCATTCGTCCAATGACAGCTTGGTTTCTAAGAGTAAAATTTGAACAACCACTTGATAGGATTTGATATCTTGTGTACTCATGTGTCAGTTTATTGATGAACTTAAATAAGACAACTAGGCATCTGTGTCATCTTCTATCATTCAAAGATTCCCCACCAAGCTCCTTGTAAATTTTGTTCCTTGAGGTTCCTTTCCGCGCCCCCGTTATTGCCAAGCCAGCAGAATACTGAACTGATTCGAGTCGCTCCATCAGGTTATGTAGCGTGACCCCATGGCTACAATTATTCACTTTCTGTGCGATATGGTAAATGACGTCACCATAGTCAAGATGTGGATGTACAGACGTACATAGAGTTTATAAATTTCCTTTAGGGTTTGCCTTAATAAGTAGTTTGAAAAACACCTAACCAAGCCAATTCCACGTCTCGCTTTGATTACCACAGATTGGATATGGCTGGAAGACTTCAATCCACTATCAAACAAGACACCAATAGGTAGGTGGTCAATAGGGATCTTTTTTTAGAGAATAATACTTCCACTGCGTGGTTTGGGTGGGCCAGGATTAAGAGACAATCTCCAATCATATGCCCGGCGTATATGGGTTATGAGCAACTGAAAAAATGACGTATCGTCAGCAAACAATTTAACATTGCATTTGAGATCTGTTGTCAAATCGTTTACATAAACAAGAAAAAAGAGAGGACCTAAAATAGACCCCTGGGTAACTCCTGCAGAGATTGTGACCCATTGAGATGTTTTGTCATATAATACTGTACGTTGCATACGATCTGCCAAAGAGCTTTGGATTTGTAACAAAAGCTGCCCAGATACGTCATTTTGCCGTAGTTTATAGATTAGTCCATCATGCCACACTCTATAAAATGCTTTTGAAATATCTAAATATACAGATCTTACATCCAACAGTGGTTACAGTCGAATACAGCAAAAATAGAGTGAACAATTGAAGTCATCTGATTGATTTTGGAATCTCCAGTACGAATGCCAGATTGACTGGTTCTTAGCATTTCATGAAAAGTGACGTGTTCATACGAAGACTTGAATGTCAGTTTTTCCATTACTTTGCTCAGAATTGGAAGGCAGGAGATTAGACGATAATTCTGCTTATGGCTTTTACTGTTCTTTTAGTGACCTGGAACAACATTGGCTCTTTTCAGTTTTAGGATATGATGTCCGTCATCCATGTTCTCTGATCAAATGGTTGTATTCTTTATGCTCTTTTGATTCAATAATCTTAGATTCCCACCACATCCTACGTAAGTACTTGTGTTATATAAGGTTGTTATTACTTTTGAAATATTATCAATTTTTAATATCAGTGGCTCCTATGGATACTTATCAAAAGATTCATGAAGATGAGTAGGATGTTCAATATCGACTTGTAAGATATGGCCAGTTTTAAAATCATCCGAGCTAAATTCTCGTTAACATCATATGAAACCAACAGTAGTAGTTTTAAGGTTACTCGTGCAAAAGTACCACTTGAGTGCAAATTATGAGTAGGCCATAAAGATAGAATAGGTAAGATTTAAAATTTAACAAAGGATATTGCAGTAAATTGGAGAATAGCAGATTGGAATGAAGACAATTTTGCAGATAAAGAGTGACACTTGGTAAAACGCATATTACTAAACATTTTAATGATGAAATAGCACAAGGTTTATTCTCAAGAAGGAGAAAGAATTGAAACACAAGGGCGATAGACTTGATGAACTGATTAAAATGACAATGATAGGGCAGTTTTACTTACGTAAAAGTTTTGCTGAAGATCTTTTTAGATGGTACCAATTCAATCTTTAATTTATGCGGGCTGATTTAAAATTTTACAATGAACATGGGCTATTTTTTGACTACCATCAGGTGGAATAACACGCTTATCGTCAATACTTGATATAGCTGCTTGACAACTCAGCTCAAAAACACTGATATCAAATTACGCATTTCCTACAAATAGTTAAGGGACTGGTCATTATTAATATCAGGAACTGGAGTGGAAGGAATATCAACATTTCCCTAGAACAATTCATACCCCTACTCGTATTTACAGTGAAAAATTTAGACCCCATCAAAAAATCTACACAAAATCTCATACCCCATAGAGACCTTTATGGGTGACAATATACAAGCTGTATTTTATACCTCACAACCTCACATGACAGTGTAAATTGTCACCTACATTTTGATTGGTATAGAGGATAGAACTGAAACGAATCGACATTTTAACTCACACAAATTTACAGTTTTGATGACCTCAAGTTATGGCAAACCACATATGACAACAGGAGACATTTAGATGAATTTTTATATAATGAGCATTGAAATAGAAAAAAAATAAAGTAACAGCAAAAAATAGATAATATCTTTGGAGGTTCACTTCAAAATGGCTCGAAACCTCGTGCAGCATAAGATAAAATGCAAAATTTTTATTGTTCAATTTTGGGATTTTGGGATATTGGGAAAGAACTATTTAGTGTTTATTGGTTGATTAAAAAACATAATAATATGTTTCTTGATATTTTGTTTTTGAAATTTAGAAACAAATCTGAAGGGAAAAATAGTTTGCAATAAAATGGCAAAAGAACCATTGAAAAGAACTTTGTGAAAAGCTGGTATGCTCAGAAAGTGTGTTAAGTAGTAAGTATTAACCTGCTTAGGTAAGAAAAGATATACCATGTTCCTGCAGTTCTGCCACAGCTTGTTCTGATGAATAAGTTTTCCATTTCACAATTTTCATCATTATGACAATCATCATCAAATATTCTAGCTAGCATTTCATCTAAATCAGAGTCCAAGTCATCTTCACTTATATAGCCCTTTGGAGAACCATTATGATCATCACTGAGTGACAAATAATCTTCGCCATCCCTACTCACTTTTGGTTCTCTATTGCTATCATATAACTCTCTTTCTAATGACTGTGCAAGAAATGCAAGAGCCAGAAAGGAAAGGCTTTTTGAAGCGAAGAAATGTCATAAATCACAACTGAACACTGACTCCTTGTTTCAAAAGGAAATGCAATCTGAAGTGTTATGAAAGCTGTTCTTGAGATTGCAGCAAATATTTGTTTCTTCCCTACTATTATATCTGTCTAAGCAGGTAGAGAATTTGAAACCCGAATAATTAATGGTAATTTTAGTTTAGTAACCCAACATACTAACCATAAATATTTCCATACCCTATCTCAATTCTTTCCGCCCCTGTCCCTGGCATTAAAATGACCAGTCCCTTACCTGTAATAATCTGTAAGGACATCTGCAACATTCGTGGCAAATGAGCCTGATCAGTTGCCATAGCAACGATGCCATAAATGTACTTTCTGAAAGAAGTGAAGCCAGGTGTGACGTCATCTCTATTCGACACAGGAGATACGTTTCTGAAAAATGACAATATTAAGTTAGTACTTTACAACATGGTTTTGTATCGAAAGGTGAGAAAAGACATTTATAGGGCTAAAAGTCATGCCTAGTTAAAGGATTCGTATCAAATGCGCTGGTAGAAGTTGAGAGATTTATAAAACGTAGCATACTATCTTGTAGAATTCAAAATTTCAGAATGTCAACTATCTATCATTAGATATTTCTTGAGTTGATAAATGCAACACAAATGTAACTTAAAGAATATAGACAAAATATTGACAAGAGCTTTTCATTTCAAACGACAAACATCAAATCAGCATAATGATACAAAATGAATGCCAAGCTGTGAATTCATCACGTGACTCTATCTATATTCAGCAACCATTTTTGAGTACTTATGTTTAAACTAATAAACACCCATTTGACCCCTTTAGATACAATTTGTCCTATTTCTGTAATAAGATAAATTTTGCCGTTTCATAACGGTAGTGTAGTTTTTCTCTATGATGATATTTTAGAAAAACTGCTTTCCTTTTTCAGCCTCTTACTTTGTGTATTTAGTTTACACATTGTACTTGTCATCGGTTTCCTCGCATGCAACACAATCCCATTGATTTGAGCTCCTTGTAGTCTATAGCACCTCTTTCTTTCTAGCTTGTTGAAAATATAGTTGGAAATGTGTCTCGAAGTGAAGTGTCGACTCTCCCAATTACTGGTTATTTTGCACGTTCTCGTTCTCGTACGTATGTTCACTCCTGCATAGCGTCACCATTTTCATCATAGCTCAAGCCTATGGTTTGAAAATCAACCATTTCATATAAACTAATAGCCCACATACACCAGGGGTTTGGGAAAAGAGAAGAAAACAGCTTCAGTTATATGAGTAATGACGAATCAATACGAAATCGGAATAATGAAAACGTCGTCAAAAAATAGGTCCAGTTGCATACTTATCTGCTTTGGCTGGGAGAGCAGTATTCTGCCTCTCTCCTATTTAACCTGTCACTGCTTATAGTCCTGTAATATATTAGACATAAAGTGAACTTTTTGACAGAAAAACATTATCTAATCGTGAATCCTAAATGGCAACCATGCGTCAATAACTCCTGTTACTTGACTCTAAGAACTGAATTTAATTGTATATGGTAATGAGCCATTATTGAACTGCGAGTTCCTTGAGAGTTCCTAAAATTTCATTTAGATATAATAGAAGTCTTGCAAAACTCTTTTGATGAGAGAAGGCTAATGGAGCCAGGACTTTTCAAATATTTGGTGAAAAAGCAGATATTCATTATGATGCACATCATAAACTGTTTTGCAGTAAAAATTAATGGTTGAAGGTAAACTTTTAATTATACACATGGGAAGGATATATTTCAAGGAGTGTATCAAGTTTCATTCTTGGAGTCTCTGTTGCTCAAAAAGTAACTGATAACCCTTGGAATCAAGACCTATCTCACACATTGTATATTGCAATAAGAACATTTCTTGGATGTAACAACACATCCTAGGGGACAGGGGAGGCTATAGCCTTCTTATTTGCTCTATTAAGTAGCACATAGCTCTAAGAAATTACTTAAGTTTCCAAAATGAAATGTAATGTGGCAGAATGAAAGATGAAGTACTTAATGAGTCATGAACTATGATTTGAATTTAACCAAATATTTAAATATTGAAAAATCTTATTAATCAAAATTAAATGTAGAATATATTAGTTATGTAGTAAACTGTTTCCTGCATGAATATGACATTTGTTCTAAACTCTTATACTACTTATCTTCTTCTTTTCATTAATTTACTTACCAAGTACTGTAGATGACGTCATGAAAATTAATTGAAAGCAACAGAGCATGAAACTAATTTAACTTGTTTTGATTACTGAATATTATCAATCAATACTATCTGAATATTTAATGATGAACATGTGAACATTATCATTACAATAATTAAGTTTTTGATACATAATATCCATAATTTCAGCAATCATTGTTTCTAGGAGGGTTTTGAAAATGTGACTGGAAGTAGGTGTCAATTTTTGACATTATAGCCAGATATTCCTGAGCCCCTAGAGACCTACCCTGAGCATACAACTGGGGATTAAACTATCTTTTTCTGACGTGAGTTCGGTCCTTGTGCCACAGCCCTCCACCTGTAATAGCCCTTCACTTACTATCAATGATTAAACAAATCAGAACTTCTATAGATGTGAACTTGAGATACTTTATTACAGGTACAATGATTTCACAAAATTTAACAGTCATAAGTTAATCATATCTGTGCATCTCTTGATGATGGACGATCAGTGTTTTATGACGTCAAAACTTGTTAACTATTACCTTCACAGAATATTACTGGTGCTTCAAACCACTTTAGCATCACATGACTACAGTAACAACCTAAAATTATGAGCAAATGACTTCAGATGATGTTGACTTAAAATTGCATTGCTCACAGCCTGCCATTGACCATGATAAATCACTGAATAAAATTGATACGTACGGCTACCAATCACAATACTTTGATTGCATCTCTCCAGATGGATTTAACACTATGTTCCAGCTGTTTAATTTGCAGTTTTATATAGATTCGTTCATGTGGAGCATAATCATACAAGGAATCTGTTTTCACGACAAGTCTCACTTATTAAGACCAAGCAGGTAGACAATGTAGGCCTAATATTTTGAACTTTCACCTCGTTTTCGGTCTGAGACCAATATATTATAGTAGCATCGATAATTTCAAGGTAACTTTACTACATTTTGCTTGGCACTTTATTCTCATTCAACACCGGCCCTAATTCAACACTGGTCCCATATAACGCCAGTGGACAGGCTTGGTCTACTGCAACAGTGGCCTACTACCAATGTGGGCCACATTTTATGTCTTCCAGAAAAGTACCAAATTAAGAAAATGATAAAAAATAACGCACTTACTTCAACCGTGTGCGAACCCTATTGCATTTACAGCACAGCAGCAACAATAATAAAATCACAAATGAATCACGAAGGAATCACACGAAACTAAAAAATTCCGAGTGATCGACAACTTTTGGGCGTGGAATTGGGCTGACAAATTTTTCTTTTAAAAACTGTTGATCAAGCTTCTCTTCTACCCACATGCTTAACAGGAGTAACACTTCCTCGTCAACCCAAGCTGAATCTCTGTCAACAGCTTCCATACTCATTATAGCAAACTGTTTTTCGATTTCCAATACTTTTGTTAGTCTGCAATCAGTGAAAAATTGTTGAATGAAAGTGGCGCACTTTGCTGCAATTAATAAACAAGCATATGTGGATATTAAAACTGCCCCTTGTTCAACCCTGATTTCAACCCGTATTCAGACTACGCTGACAGCAAGTAGCCCAGAGCAAACTCAGGGGCGAAATCAGCTCTGCTACAGGGTCAGTTTACAATGGTTCGAACCTGGGGCAAACCCAGGTTAATTGTGCTTACATTACAAAAATCTAACTCGGGTTAATCTAGCTCTGGTTCGCAGGGGGTTAGTTTGTGCAATATAAGCAAGGTTTTAATTTCATCTGACTTTTCGCTGCTCCTTTTACTTCTTCTATCCTATCAAAGGTTTTATTCCCCAAAGTTATAATACACATTGGTACAGATTGAATAACTTTACCCAAATAATCATTCATTTGTCGGAAGATATAAAATAAGCGACAGTAACTTTACCTATTTTAATGCATTAAAAGAAAACATATTTTATCCCATATTTGCCCGAGAACGTTACTTATTTCTCAATTGATTCCACTACTGGACGTGCTCGTCAATCTCTGGTACTAGCTGCTGGGACAAAACCATGGACTACAATATTTAAAGCAGCTTTCAGTCGAAAGTCGTAAAAGTTGGACCCTTTTACGCCAACCCATTTATCACCACTTCAGGAAAATTAATGCCATAAACGGATGGCGTAAGAAAGGCCGATAAGGTCATCTACACTCAAACTTATGACCAGAAACTACACTTTCTTTAACTCAAAGTACTTGACTGAACTCGCGGTACTGGACTGTGCAAAATTTTACTGTATATCAAAGCCATTCTTTCGTAACAATGCATGCAATCATTGGAATGTCACGTGACATTTCCAACGCAGAAGACAAGTAAAAGAAACGATATACAATATTGGGTTGGCGCAATCTAATAAACATATAAAATTATAATTTATAATGTATAATACAATTAAGAATTAATATTTATACATGTTAACATATTCTCTGAACGTGATTACAAATTGGCTTGAGTCAACCAATAATTTTCATGGTTAACTTGGACCTAAAATCCAATCGTATAAAGGAGACTAAATATACTTCTGTGATTATGGCCTACTTAACTTAATATCAATAAAGTCTAATGGGGAATCCTCGCATTGGCAACTGCAAGACTCCTGTATGAGGATGGGAGCACATGTAAAACAGGCCCAATTACGATCAATGTCACTAAAAACTCCTGAACATTTAAATTCTCTAAAATGTCGTCGATTGATAATCCAATACTACCCTCTAATCTCAAGAGTCTTTCTAATCAAAGTTGAATGAAGTGGGTGTATCAACTAAGGTGACAATGGATGGGTACATGCCTTGTCAACTGTACTGCTTCTTTTCCAGAATAGAGGCCAGTTTGCGAGCAGAACAAAATTCCACCTCATGTTTAATCAAATATTTCGTTGACTCTGATTTGAAATACATTCAGACAATGCTATGAATAAGACCGATAAAGGTCTGGGGCCTAAATCTAGGAGAACGTCAACATATCATCATATAAAATGTTTCCTCTTCATTTCTGAGCGCATTCTAAACACTTTGTTGACAAGTTTCCTGTAACACTGATTGTCTACACTAAATTTTGTTTCAGCAAATGAAGGAAATTATGAAGTCAAGATCTGGATCAACTTACGACTAAAAGATACGACCTAAAAACATTTGAAACTAGTACTATCCTCAGGCCTCTCTGTTGTATAATGTGACTGTGACAGTGTGAAGCAAATGAAGTTATTGACTAAATTGTATTAATAGGATGAAATTGTCTGTCAAGAGGAGGCATACTCATTACATGTTATCCAAATAAGGGTACTCTGAGGATCTGAAAGGCATGTACAAAGAGAGCAGTCTTGAGGGCATTTACCAATACCCCTTTTAGGTTCCAATTGGGCTCTATCTTACTCCATAGCATGGTGGATCTAGATGACCTGTATATCTAGATGACTTCATGCAATTTCTTATTTCACTGGAACTGAATTTCAAATATTACTGCAATCTCATATCATAAGGATGTAAATTAATAAGGAGACATTGCCCTCAAATTACAAATCAAAAGGCAGTTCTTTAATTGAGAATCATAAACAGGTACAGGGCTTTTTATATTTAAAATGAGTGATGGTAAATTAGGTTAGATAGCCACGTGATCAAATGGCAATCCCATGCTATGGTGATAGTGGTTTTGTTCCGAAATATAGCTAAAAAGGGACTTCAACACAAGCAAATCAAGGACAATGAAGGCAAATTCATTGCTCCTAGACAATAAACCTGCAACTAGGTTTCTAATACCTACCACTCACAAAAAGTAGATCGAATGTTTGTTAATCAAAACCAGCTAATATTTACAACGTACTATATCAAAATAAATAAACACGACATGACAAACAAAAATACTAGAAAATGCACCAGTTCGCATGGTAAATTACAACTGTCAGATGAAGTCTCCTACGATAACAAAAAGGTATTACAAATAAGATGTCTAGTGCATGTGATTGGCTATTAGAACAATGAAAACACACAAGGAATTGCATACTAAGCTGAGAAATTGCAGGACAAGGAGACAAGCAAGGTAAATAGGCAGAAAAGCGGTGGCCAGGGTGACAAGGCCAAGAAGGTTGAATAGTGGTACAGAAAGTGAAGGAGAGGAGAGAGTTTTGCACAGAAATGTAAGTCTAGAAATAAGATAGATAACAAATTATAACTATAAGGTAATCCTATTCAGATTGTATAGAAGTAAAAAGGGGAGACCTCCAACATTCAAAAGAGGCTTCTTTGCTCCCTATCAATTTCGACACTGATGACAAAGTAAAGCACTCCAGCTCCTTCGCTGCTCCATTGCTGTACTTACTTCTTGCCTACTAGACGATCGATGCTACTGGATGTACTCACTGTGACAGCAATTGTTCAAAAGTTGCAAAAGACGATAGCAGAAAGCAACAAATAACCGTGTAGAAATGTACAGATATCGCATTGAATAAATATTATTGTCAAGACTGTAACTCTACTGTCATCTTCAATTGCAAGGCAAATCTTTTAGCCACAGATGAAAACTGCTTTCCAAAGCAAATAGCCTCGAAATGAATTCCATTTGAAATGACCTCACTAGAATCAGATGACCTCTGAAAAGAGATGTAATCATCCAAAAACACTGGGCAAAATACCAAATGGACAAATGAGATCAAAACTTACCATTGAAGAAGGCGACTTCTGTTTCTGAATGTAACATTCTATAAGGAAGAAATAAAGGAAAATATTTGAAAACAAAATACATCATTCTTTAAAGCACTAATTGTATAACAATTCTATTAACTAACAAAATATATTTACAGGA
Source organism: Mastigias papua (assembly GCA_964019165.1). Classification (NCBI taxonomy): domain Eukaryota; kingdom Metazoa; phylum Cnidaria; class Scyphozoa; order Rhizostomeae; family Mastigiidae; genus Mastigias; species Mastigias papua. The sequence continues at coordinate 13,236,893 of OZ025271.1, forward strand.
AAGCTAATGATGCTAACACTGGTTCTGGCACATTGTCGTCAATGGAATTCAAATTAACAGAAATTAGAGCGACATTCCATTCTGATAACATGAGGACAGAGCTCATTGTAAATAAAGTAAATTTAAACCAACTGACTCCAAATATCAAATTGATTTCAGGACGTCATCAAACAATAAGCATATCTGGAAAAAACTCCAACACACTTACTGTTGACACTTGGAAAGTAATCTTTACTGCGGATGGAGGAGAACTAGAAGTTGGAGGAGTCTGAAAGAGAAATGAGTAAACATATTAGAAAAACAATACACAGCAACTGTCTGTATGCTACTGGGCCTACGTAATGTCGGTGAAAGGATTTGGGACCAATGACAAAGTACCAACAAATGATAGAAGGTTTAGTAGATAGAACGAAAAGATCAAGTTTGTTGATGTTAGATTTGAAAAAACCTGTCGCACAAGGAATGCCAATAATGTCCACAAATGATCACGTGATATAATTTAGAATATGACGTCATATCAACTTACTGGATATTGGGAAGGTGTTCTGACGTCATGGGATGGAGTTCCAGATGATGGTGAATGATGCGGCTATAAGAGAAAATAACAAAGTATTGCATAACGCAAATACGTCACAATGAGCACCAATGAGTATTCATCAAATTCATTTACATTTTCATATACTTGAGATGTACTAACTCTCATCTTATAAATGGGCCATATTACGCACAGTCTCAGTTAAAAAAGTAGACATCTTATGTGGCAATAATAGCCAAGTAAAACCGTCTAAACTTGCTGCTGAAGAGCTTGTAATACGTCATCGCAGAGGGTGCCGTTCAATTGACATTCTTCCAGTATACAACAACAGCAACAATAAGAATAACATTTGAATAGCCAATCAACTGAATGATGACATAACATACCATTGAATGATCGACAGTACTATAAACATCTGCGTTGGGGGATGTCATGCGAGAGGTGGACATCTGTAATGAACACATCAGAAATTACAATAAAGATCAATAAGGGTTATCAGCTGACATCATTCCAAAATGAAAATGCATGGAATCAAATGTCACTTATAGTATCTAAGTATTTTACAATCCACAACAAAAATAAATGAAGCAAAGGCTTGTACATCAAATATCTGAGCTCAGGGCTAGGATATTGAACAATAGAAATTATGTGAGATAACTCTATGTATTGGCAGTTCCTTCTAATCAGCACCCAAATTGAAACAGCATGTGAGTCTTGTTAATGTTCACTAGGCCAAAGAACCTTCGTGGACCAGATTTAGCGGAAAATTCCGTGAAGCATATAGTTTGACAAAGACTATAGATAGCTGCTACGAGAAAGCAATATAACATTTTATGTAAAAGAAAACTTTCATTCCATCAAATGTGTGCATTCCATTGAACTGCCCAGTCAGTCTAAAGTCACATACAACTTTGTTAGGAAATATTTAAGCATCATAACTTACTGTTGATGGTATTGTGGGAGACCAATAATGCAAGGAAATGTTGACAATGAAAAAGAAAAATCTATTGAAGAGAAAGGAGAAATATAGCACAAAACAACATGATAAAGCAACAACAAAACAAGGCTACTAAAATAACATTTGAAAAAAAGTTGAGGATAAAAAAGGGCTCTTCCTATAATGTCCCCGTTCCATCAAAGTTTAACAGTATGTCGGCAGCACTAGTACGATTAACACCTGCCTGTCAATACAGTTCCTAACTAACTAAATTCTTATAAGAAACTATGTAAACCCCCGTCGCATTAGGATACAAACTTAATGGACTTAATTTTGCATCAAAATGGCTCCTATCTAGTTTAATAACATGATGACCTGACTCTATCTAATGTACTAACTCCACTTCAATCTCTGTATAGGCCTTAATGCACCATAAGTTGAGTTAACTTGCAAAGAAAGCGAAAGTCTATCAGATGAACTCATAATTATCCCTGAAAATATTGGAATAGACACATATACAAATATATCTCTCAAACAAAACCAAACATACTGTAAGCTGTAAAGATATTAGGATAGACTTAGTTTCTTATAACTAAAATATACTAACAACGGGATGTAGCGAAATAATTGCATAAAAATAAGGATAAAAATGACATACAAATAGAAAATACGATAAATGCGCCAGATTTGTAACAAAAAGTCAGAGTAGAATACAGCGGCGAGATGAACGTTCCTGGGGATACAATAAAATGTTTCAAATGACATGATTAGTAAATGTGACTATCATTAGAACAATAGACACACAATCTAAAATGTGTGACTTTGATTGTAAACACTGAGTTTCTTATAAGAAATTTCACACAAAAGCAAAAACATCATCAAGCGTTTGCATCGACAGATTTGGTCAAAAATCCCATGAAATATATACGTAGTTTGATAAACATCATCAAGCGTTGATAGGCTAATGTAATGCAAAATTTAACTAAAACAAAAATTTCATTCCATCAGATATGTGCATTCCATAAAATCCTTCAATCAGTTTACGGTGACAAATGGCCAACACATAGCATGCCAGTTATAATGTCACAACTTACTGTTGATGATGGATGATCAATTGCTCGAGGAGGTGGATGATCAATTGCTCGAGGAGGTGGATGTTCAATTGCACGAAGTAGTATTGAAAATAAGGGTGGGTTCTATTAATGAGAAAGGAGAATATTCGGATAAAACAAGACGGAAGTCATCAAGATGACACAAAATAAGAAAAAGCAACATGTAGATCAACCAAAATGAGAAGTTTTTCCAATCAAATATGTCCATTTAGTCAAAGTTTACAATCTGTATACAGCGGTAGTATGACTAAAACCTGCCAGTTAATACAAGCCAGTAAACAGTGGGGGTGGGGGCTGGGGTAGTGTGGACAGTGCTCCAAATAATTCGCTAAGATTCTTGTATTTCGAGATATCCCAAATAGTTATTTGAACGTATAACACGATGCACAAAATGCAGCCTAATCTGACATAAATACTCTAGACAGGCATATCCTTATGGTTTTATAGCTATTCCAATACAGTTTCTTACTTGGAAATCGCTTGCAGTGCTTGTTTAAAAGGTTGAGTGCATGATCTAACAATTTATACAATTATGATCAATTAAGTTATATACTTCAGAATGAATGACTACCAAGCTGATTCCAGTCAAACGCACTGTTAATTCCAATCTAAAGATGTATCTCTCCTGGAGCAACTTTCTATTTCACATCCATGCAGTACCGGAGCTCCAGGGGAGGTTGGGTACTAAATAGCTTCAACTCGTTGAATATGTGGCATGTCAGAGTCGTCCAAAAATGTACAGCCTTCATGGTTTCCATAAAGTTGCTACCTGTCACTACTTGTCGCTTGCATTTCAACAGAAATATACCTAAATATTTTGCAGCAACACATGACGACACGTAGAAACAGCTGACGACTGGTTTGCTGAGTTAGAGACAGCAGGAGATAAATCTTTTCCAGTATGCGCTTGGCACTTCTTCAAAGGAGGTTATTGAAAAATTGCAGCGCGACAAGGAAAACAATGAATATGGAGGATAGTATAACAAGAGTTGAATTTGGAGGCCCCAAGGAATCAACCAGGATAGTTTCCTAGCTGAAGTACAGAAATATGAATGCCTGTACAAGTGTGAAGTACAAGAACAAATGCCTATAAATAAATGCTTGGAGCAAAGAAGGTAGTTAAGTTGGTATATCGATGAAAGATGCGGAACTGAAGTTTAAAAACCTGAGATCCATGTATACAAGGCATTTACATACAATGGGAAGTTTAGCTTCCGATTCAGAGAAGAGAATCTTTAGCTGCATCAAAGGAAATTGCTGCCTTTGAGTGGCAACAGCCAGACATACGTCACAGAAGACCGCTGACACATTTTCATGCCAAGTTAATTGGCTTTTGTCAGATATTTAATTTGGGTGTTGTGCAATCACCCAGCTTAATTTCACTAGAATCACCAGGAACATCATCCAGCACAAGTGATAACAACGGTGCTAGTATAAATGATTTTGATAGTACATACGGTCAGCCTGACAGTGACCCTGATTTTGAGAACCCGAGTCACTCAATGAACACCAGATCCCCCCAAGGAAATAAATGAATAGAAGGAGATAGATGGTGCTGTTCAAAATAAAGAACACATGACTAGTAGCATATCCGATGAAGAGGGACAAATATCAGTTTATGGGATCAAAGCACCTGATGAATCATCATATTCAAGGACAATTGGAAGTTTCAGTGGCAGCGTTAAATCAAACAACAGACCATGGACAAAAGTTGAGAAGCCAGCATCAACAGCCAACATGGATAACCTACTTGTGACAACAGCCAAGTCAATTGCTACTCATCTGAGAGAAGCCAGAGAGCAGGCAGTTTGAAGGACAAGGAAGATGGTGAAGAAAGCCTTTTTTTGCAGAAGTCTCATTCCAAGACTAAAGAGACTACCTAACAGAACAAGGGCTGCAATTAGGTGTCAAATTGAGCAAGAGTTTTTTCAGGCTGAATATGGTAGCCCTTATCATGCTCCACAGCCCAATGAATTTGAGCAGTTCAGACCAAACATAAATTCATTTTCTGACTCAACGAACTATGTTCCCTTTTCAGAGTTAAAGAATTCTGATGAAAAATTCAACTACACTGTTTTATACAAATCTTGAATCAATCGCACACAAAATTTTCCTATTTTACAGTTATCGTCTTTGGTTTGTTCTCTATTAGGTACGTTATATGAAAACAGAAGCTTTCTTTAACTCACAGGGATAAAAGGCATACAATAACAGTAAAGTGACACTTCTGCTTTTGATCTTCAGTATTTCTATATGATGCTTTAGGTGTTGTGTTCTGTATGTTTCCTTGATCGTGAACTGTAGCACAAAATCTAACATGTTTATACTGCCAATTCACTTCACGATCGCGGCCAATGAAAAAATTCTTCAAACTTTCTTTGATTTGATCTGCTTCAAACCTGTACCTGTTGCCATGTAGTCTAAAAAGATTATGGAGACATTTATCTTCTTTCATAACTCTTCTCAAATCACCAGGAATGATTTTTCCTGTTGAACCCCCACTGCCTACAAATCCATTTGGAAGATAGTTGGCATTATCCGTTAATCTAATGAAATTGTACAAATATACTGCAGCCCTGGTAAGCCCGTCAATTTGCTCTATTCCAGCTTTAATAGGACGACAAAAAATTATCCATTTCGCTGCCAGTATACCAAATTTGTTTTCTATTGGCCTCCTTGCCCTGGATAGCCGGTAATTGAAAATACGGTGTTTTTCAGTAATTGCTTTTCCTGTATTAGGTTTTACAAGGTATGGTTTTAATGGGAAAATACCATCAGCAACTAAAACATATGGGAGGATTCTATCACCTTGTTAAGTTGGCTTTGCTATTCCAAAACTGCTGGGGTGGTACTCCGCAAACGTCAGTTTGACAAAACACCTACATAATTATCTCCACCAAAGGCTCTTATGTCTACCATAGTGAAGCAATGCTTTGTATCACACAATGCTAAAAGCACAAAGCTGTGGAACTTTCTTTCTTTCTGTCTTTCCAAAGTGCCTGTCATGTTACGTTAGCGATCATGAATCTGCACTTCTGTCTATCCTTTGCTAAATGCACGAACTCCGCTACTTTGTACCGTCCATTGAAACTTTCTATTATACAATCCATGAATTTCTTCCGTTGTCGTCCTTTAGCCCTCATACCAATTATAATTGTGAGCAAAAAGTCACTCTCCAATCCTTGTGCTCTTAGCATGTGACCAAGAAATTGCAGCTGTCTCTTCTCAATACTTCTCATAAATCCCCTTTCCAATCCCGCTCTTCTCATTACCTCTTCAGTTGTAACTTTGTCCGTCCATTGTATCCTTACCATTCCTCTTACAAACCACATTTCAACCGTCCATGCCTCAGATCCGTATAACAACTTTGACCTTGTGTTTCACAGTGTCAAATGCTTTCTCAGAGTCCACAAAATAGAGAAAAACAGTCTTTTGCATTTCAACAGACTGTTCAATTATCATTCTTAAAGGAAATATTGCATTGGTGGTACCTTTCACTTTCATAAATCCATACTGTTCCTCCAAGATTCTCTCATTGATCTTTCCTCTCAATCTATTCATTACTACTCTCAACAATACCTTACCAGGTTGATCATAATGCTTATAGCTCTGTGTTTAGAGCAGTCTAAAGCACCTGGTGTTTTGGGATTGCAACGTATACTGATTCTTTCATAGCATTTGGTATATACCCACTCTCATAAATTCTGTTTGCTAAATCAGCTATTTTCCTTATTCGAAATTCATCTATAGCTTCTATCATTTCTATTACAATTCCATCCTCTCCTGCTGCCTTTCCTGTTATCATAGCCTTTATTGCTGCTCTTATTTCATCTTGCATAATTGGAGGGCCTGATAAAGTACCATCAAATTTTAGTATCTCTCTTCTATTATCAATATAAAGCACATTGACATATTCTTCCCATCTATTCTTTATTTCATCTACTTCTACCAAGATGTTACCATCTTTATCTTTTATAATGTTGTTCCCTAGAGATCCCTTTCTTGCTTCCTAATTCTTTGATCTTATCATATACTCTTGGTGAATTAGTCTTTTCCAAGTCCTCAATTTCATCACACTTTTGCAAAATCCACTCCTCTCTCCGTTCTCTACACTTTTTCTTAATTTCTTTATCTAGCTCTCTATACTTTACAGTGCTTAACTTCCATTTTCTTCTCTCATCTTCAAACTGAGTATGTCTTGTGTCATCCATGGTTGCCGTGTTGTTCTTGCCTTCTCAGATAAGACGTTTTCAGCTGTCTCTACCAGTGCCTTCTGTAAATTCATCCATTCACGCTCCACCTCTTCCTCTTCATCCTCTGAAACACCCTCACCTAGAACCTCATACCTATGCTTCACATCAATTAAGTATTTCCTTCTCAATTTCTCTCCATTGAGATCTTTCCATTACTTCCTAACTTTATACGTCTTCCTCTTCCTTACCTTCTTTAACTTTACTTTCATTACTGCCACTACTGGGACATGATCACAATCTAAACTACAGTCTGCACCAGGATATGTCTTTGCTTGTGGAACTTTATGTAAATGAAATCAGTCGAATAAGCTCTTTGGGACGTTCAGTTGAAATATGCTGTCCATCCAGGGCTTCAATGCAATTGGGATATTGCTACTCCTTTTTAAATTCTCTTACAATTTTGAGCGATTCTTGTGCATTTGAAGGCATTCATAAGTATGTTTCACTCAAAGTTGCCCATAATGCAGCACAGGTTTCTTTAATGATATTTGATATTGTTGCACGGCCAATTCCCAACCCAATTGCCTCTTGGCTATCTTAGGCCCTAACAAAAAGAGTAAATGCTCTAATTCTTCTGGTGCTAATTGAAGAAATCTAGAATATAAATAATAAAAGTAAGGAAGTTATAGTACTATCTGGTTTTATGGAGGAAAGATTTGGATGTTATGCCATATAGAGAAATCCAATCATAAACTAACTCAGTAAATTCAAAGAAAACTTCCAAGTGTCTAGCCTTAGACGAGCATATGGCAACAATCAAGGGCAGGGGTCTAATCCAAAAAAGGCCTACTAGAAGCTTGTAGAGGATACGGCTTAGAATACTAACTTGTAAATTAAGAAACAGAAGATATATTACAAGAATTTTCCTGATTTCCTTACTTCCTTGGCTAATGGCAATTAAGAGCATATATCATAAGCTGAAAAGGGGCTTTTTATCCTTTAAGAAAGAGGACAGGGTCTAGACCCTCAGGAGCCCTCCATAATTGGGTGCCTGAGCTTTCCTGTCACAAGAACTTTGTCTCTGAGTTCTAATGCAGAAATAGTGTAAACATTTGTTACCTGCAAAAATAATCTCTATCATGCAGTCTCAGCTCCCTCATCAAGGTGTTGTAAAAACCAAGCTTTGCTCTGAGTAGAAATATCTTTCTTTCCCAACATCTGTGTTGTCTACTGCGTGTAATGTCTGTTTACCGCAAGTAAACCATAGAGGCTGGATTCTCACAAAACAGCTTCCCAAGAAGAGGCCATTTTAACTATAGCATCAAATTTTGCAATTGTACCAAAAGCAAGTCCATTTTATTAGCGACAGGAAGCGAAAGGCAGCGACAGGTAGCGAAAGCTAGCAATCTTAATATCTAATGACCAGACGCGACAGGTAGCGGCAGTTGGGGACCTTAAAATCTAATGGGCAGTAGCGACAGGTAGCAGTAGCCCCCATATTTCTGTCAAAGGTAGCCATTTGGGTCTACTACTTACATAAGAAGAGATTTGATTTTTATCATTTTTTATCGCTGAGTTATTTAACTTTCTTGCCATCGCCATTCACAGCAATACTGTTGCTCCTCCCTGCTGGACCGCGTGTTATCAGTTTGCGAGCGGTCCTGCAGGACGAAGTAGCTGTATGTGTTATCGCGAGGAGACTTTGGTTGCTGTTCTTCCTGGTAAGCATGCTCCACTTTCCTGAAATGGGTTTGATTTAAGATTTCCTGTATCTCCTTTGTCCATTTCATCCGTATTCTACTGTGGCAAGCCATTACTACCATATAGTTGCCGTGTGACTTGGAGGAGAATTTTGTCGGTCTGTTTCCAGTTTACTGCTGTTTTCGCTTGATTTCATTTGCCAAGGAATCCTACTTTTCGAGGGTGATGTCGCTATGACAGATCTTCCTGAGCCGTTTCATTCTCTCTGCTAAACCATAGTGCTTTTGCCGGTAAGTTGTGATAAACCATATAGAAGATATTTTCATGTTGTATTTTGTGGTATATTATGGTGTATTTTGCTTATTTCTTACGTTTTGTTACCTGACATGGGATAACTTTCGGGAAGCTTTCAGTTTGGGTTGTTTTTGCATGATGTGAAGTTCCAGTTTTATTTTGAGGAAAAAAAATTAAGGCGTGATAAAATATTGACCAGTAGCATACTGACATTGTTTTCTCTAACTTCCAAAGTTTTTCCGTGTTTTTCCTGTATGAGGTTGTTCGTTGTGTTATCTATTATAACTCTGAAAGTTTTGTAGCCCTCCCCCTTATGGTTTAAGCAATGAAGAGGCTGCTATTCATCTTTCATGTCAAGTGTGATTACAAGCAAACTACATGACTTGCTAAGTTTCTTGAGTGTTAGCCATATAGCGGTTTGGTATCCTTCAATCTTCATTCTGGTGTAGTTTATCTAGAGACACGCGAGGGGATTCCCAAGTTCATCTCACGATCGCAGATACATTTGATCCTTTGTTTCCAAACAACTACATTATAGATTTGTGACTGCAAAGGGTTCTGGAAATTGTTCAGCAGATTCCTACTGGACTATTTAATAATTGCTGGGATTTTTAGCGTGCTGTTCACTTTCAGCTATGCTAGGCCACTCTGACATTGTTTACAGTTGAGACCGGTCTGAGTTGAGATGTTGTTTGTAATTTCTAAATAGCTCTTTATGTTTGCAACAGTTATTTTAGGCTAGAGCTAGAATGTTATCCAATTTAGTCTGTGGATTATTGCAGTTTGATACTCTGTCTCTGTTTCTTTTTCTTGCATTAGTTAAGGAAACAATCGTGTGCATTCTCTCCAAAATCTTGAGGGGCGTTTCACATTACTATCAGTCCCCGTAGCTGATGCCTTACTTACTTCCAGTACAGTTTGTAGCTGTATCCTAGTACTCTTTATTTACAACACTTTTATAGTTCTTTTCACTATGGATCGTAGTGTAACTTTTGAGGAGTCAAATTAGGGGTTCCTTTATCGTGAATGTTTCTTTGCTGGACAACAGTTGCTATAAATTCCATTAATGATTTCCATAGATCATTCTGTACATGATGATTCAGTTTAAGGGGATTACTTACTATTAGATAGCACGATCATCGCTATTGTGTAGACTTGATTTTTCCGAGCCCCTTACCATCAACTCCCCCCACCCCAAATACTGTAATTGAGAATACTGAAATTACTCGAAACCTGATTTGAAGATTAATATTCTATAGGATGTTACTTGTACATAGCAGTATTCTATTATTTTTATGAAGTAACACTATGGAGTCCTCAGAGCTATTATAATTCGATACAAGCTAAGTTAATGGCTAAAGAAAGCTAATATACCAGTTACCAAAGGATTACTGGATGCAACCATATTGCAGGTTTATGGCTCAGATTTAATTGTGTACCTGTATGGAGACGATTTGTGATCACCCACTAGGTCATAGCCGTAGTCATTCCTGTCAGTTGATGGGCTATATTGTATATGTTATACACTGTTACAATTATACTACTAGATTCCCCAACACTCTCTATATTAGAAGTGAAGTATGCAGGAGACAATACTTGATGTAGCTCTTTAATGTCTCACTGTAAAGAAAATTTTGAAGAATTATGTGCTTATTTCATATACAGGAGACTAGCTTAATACTGAAAGCCCGCTAAACGCGTGCTCCCTTATCCCCAGTTCAAAAGGTTACAGATTAGCCTTGGAAAGACTAACGCTGTGCCCCCATCAAAGCTGCATGGTCTGCAATTTTGAGGAGCAAGAATCCAAAAAGCTCGCATAGGATCAAGAGAAGATGACATCATGGCCCTCTGTCATGGAGCACGTGACCTTCGGCCTTGCATTGTGTAAATTGAGAAAAATTACGAGAGAAAATTATGCAAAAAATGCTCGGATACCTGCGCTGGGCTACGTGGCTTCTTGACTTTCATCCTTTTTCTGTACAGCCCCGTAGCCTAGCGCAGGTATCCGAGCATTTTTTGCATAATTTTTTCTCGTAATTTTCCTCGATTTACACAATGCAAGGCCGAAGGTCACGTGCTCCATGACAGAGGCCCATGATGTCACCTTCTCTTGATCCTATGCGAGCTTTTTGGATTCTTGCTCCTCAAAAATGCAGACCATGCAGCTTTGATGGGGGCACAGAGTTAGTCTTTCCAAGGCTAATCTGTAACCTTTTGAACTGGGGATAGGGGAGCACGCGTTTAGCGGGCTTTCAGTATTAAGCTTTTAAAATCTAATGACCAGTAGCGACAGGTAGCAACAGGTGGCAACCCTATGGAAATCAGGCTTAAAGAAGCTAATGACAATTCTCAAATGCATATAATTGATTTCATCTGATGCTTCTACAGATCTGCCATGATGGAGCATATGTTTACAGAGTGCTTTTCCCTAATACCTAACTAGCCTGGCCCTAACATTTTGCCCTGAGGTGTTAGTCTCATGCCTTCACTCCTCCCCCCCCCCTCACTACCATTGGCACCATCAGTTTCATCACTGCCCAACTGTCAGGTTCAGCTGCCTACACGCCACAGTTTACGACACTATCAATTTTCTTAACAAGAATCAATTTACCAACCCCCTCTACCCTGTGCATAGGTTTTCTTGAATCACAGTCTCATTTACATGGTAAAGGAAGCGAGAAAACCAATCACAGGAATTTATGATACTCTTTAAAATACCGGAACAGAACCGACAATCATTTATCCAAGTGAGTTGTACAAAATTTATTTACAGCCCTATAGTTTCTTACAATGAGTTTCTTATAGACAATAATTTGTGTAATTTGAAAAATGATGATATAGACAGACTAAATCAATCAATCAATCAATCAATCAATCAATCAATCAATCAATCAATCAATCAATCAATCCATTGATCAATCAATCACTTAATAAATCTATTAAATGATCAAGCAATCATGAATCAATCAATCAATCAATCAATCAATCGATTTTCAGTAAATCAACTAACTAATCACTCAAAAACTTAAGCACCATCACCACCATCACTATTGTGAAAGTGTCATACTGGTGATGGATGCTGAAATGGGTACGAAATGTCTACATCACAAATATGTTACCGGATAGTTTTCATTAAGTCATCACTGCTCTTTTTCCATCATTTGTTTCCTAAAAGGTTGTCATACAACTGTGTTCCCCAGTCAAGTTGTCCTAATCACGGTCATCATCGTTATCAGTCTTTAAACAGTCGTATCAAACAACAACTTCGATCAACTCACCACTGTTTGTCTATTAATCAGGAGTTTCACGCCACATTGCACTATCTATAAGAATAAATAAACAGGTAACTTCTTTGACATTCACAAACAATACATCAGCGCCATTATGATGGCGATTAGAGCCAAGGCTACTTTTCAGTTCAATTTCATTTTCACGCAATGAAGAGATACATTTGCTTGGCCCCCACATAAAAAATTGATGTAGCTCTGTCTGTTGGAACTACATCAACATCCACCATAAAACAGCTTTCCCAAAACAAAATAGATCACACACTGCCAGTACTGAATGGAATAAGCGCAACATATTGTTAAAACGCAACATATTGTTGTCTGATATATTTTAAACGATACTCAAGGGAAAGAAGAGTGCTGAAAACCAAAAAAACATTTCTTGAAGTTCAGTACAGAACGAAAAATGGCACCATGCTTTAGGCATACTGGAAAGCTTTTCTCGTCAGGCACTTGTTCAGTCTGTAATCTCATGAATTCCTAGCTCAACTTCTAAAATCCGACTATATCTGGCTTTGCTTAGAAAGCGACAAATAAAGCGGAGATATAACATCTTACTCCCATTTCCATAATAAACAGCAGTGACTCATGAAAGTGGTTGGGATTGTGCTGCATTTTGTAGTATTATCAAATTTTGGTGCAAAATCCGTAGCATTTAATATCTTTAATTTATTTGTGAATCATCTATCGCAATCATTGAGGAAAAAGATTGAGGTGACCAATTTTTCTATTAGGCAAACATTTTTAGAGTAGCAAAGTACTGCTTTAGTATCAGCGTGGCTGCTTCTTTCGGTTTACTAAAGCTTAAATGTTTCCTTTGCTTAAAAGAGAAAAAAGAGTAAAAAGCATTTTTCAAGAGAAATTTCGAGAGGTCACTTTTTGAGTGGTGAATTTGCTGTTTTAGACTATTGTTCCTTTTCTTTCACGTTCGCATTCGTTTTCACAAAAATGTGATAAGGTTAGGTTTCTTAGATTAGGCATGATTTAATTTTTTGCGAACTTTGAAAATAGCGAGATAAACAAATGATTCAAATATATAGAAAAAGTATTGATGACTTAACAGTAAGCACGATAAGGAGGGAGAACATCCAAAAACATAATAAATCGTACAAGGGAGGGAGTTTAAAATTGAGTAGTATTGACCGTACATCTAGTTGAATGGTCCCTGAGAATTTTACACATGCAATCAACTAACCAAAGTCACAAGCAAATTCTGACAACGTTGTTAAAAACCACCAGCAATCCTTGCTTCACTTGTAGATCAGCCGAATGCCATACAAACTGTACCGTAAATCATTGACTAAGCCCCTACCTCCAAATAAGCCCCCCTCGAATAAGCCCCTATCTAAAAAGTCATCTTTGCAAATAAGCGCCCCCCTCGAATAAGTCCCCATGGGGGCTTATTCGTGGGAAGCATAATTATAGAATAATATCATATTTCAAGAAGTCCTCACAAGACAATAGCTGTACATTATTACTTCCTTTGAATGGAGGCATAAAAGCAAAGAGACACGCGATTTTCGTGATAATAGAAATATTACAATGTTTGTTAAATCTTCACACAACACTCTGTAACTCTTTTAACGATATCAGCGTCTCTAAGTAGAAACTCAAAATTTAGTTCATTGAAAAATTATATCGTCTGTTATGTCAACCCTTGAGGAAAATGCTAGGCTGTGAAAAAGCCCCTCCCCTTGAAAAAGCCTGCACTCAAAAACTCAATTTTGGAATTAAGCCCCAGGGGGTTTATTCGAGGATTTACAGTATGAAAATAAAATCCGGTGCTGGTAGGCAGTGTCTTAAATTTTCAGGCCATTTTACTGCCAAAAGTTTCTTACATCTTTCCTAAATTTCTTAGGTAATGAACTTTCTTTGTGAAGCCCAAGGAGAGCAGAGATTTCTGCCTCCTCTCCATCACGCTTTTGGCAAAAGAACATACATGTACTTCATGAAGAGGGCATTGCTTGCATATTCAAATTCGAGGCTAACAGGAATAGACAGCCTATTGAACCTTCCTGTCTTGTCAACTGTAATCGATTTTCAATTGTAAAATAGAGCCCTAACACAGTGATTTAAGAATTTTGTTTTCCTAGAATGACCAACTCCATTGAGATTACAGGAGGAAAATCATCCCCACAAAGTGGGACAAATCTGGATATATTGGCGCCAAAAATTTAGTTTAACTTAAAGTTTAAGTGTATTGTCAAATTTATGCATTCTTTATGTCGCGTGATTAATATACTTGCGTACTCTCTCAGACTTTGACCAAGCTTGCAGGGATGTTTCGATTACGCGTGTATGGACAAAAAATGCCTCGCCTTGCTGGGATCCCGGTTAAACAACGGTGAGATCCTGCCTCTGAAAATTGCCCCCCCCTGGCCGAGACGACATTAAGACCTCATATAATTGCAAACTGTTTTCAACAAGAGCTTCACCAGAACAAATGGATCCCGGTACAACGTTCTGTCCTGGCAAAACGGGACAATGTTCTCCATATAATCAGGCCTTTAGCACAGTATTGCAATATACAATGAAGTTCAATTTCAAGACTGTTTTGACTGTCAACTTGGAAGATTCAAACTGAAAATTATAAAAGTTTCTTAGCTCTTTTCAGTTTGGGTGGGTAGGGTTGTTTCTTAACTTTCCAATAATTGAGCCTACCGTATCTCATAACTTGTTTCTTATAAAACAAAATGGCCTGTACTCCATGTAGTTTCTCAAATACATGCAAAAAATATACTTTTCCGATAAGAACAATTGCAAAAACAGTTGAACCTAAACTTATTGAAGAACTTAGAAAATTAAATTATCTTATGGCTATGAAACAAGACTGTACCTTTTCCATGCAGATGGGTTCAAAACATCCACGGGTCTGAATGAGCCATTGAATATGAGTTGAAAAGAATTGTATGATTTCAAACACAAAAGTGAATTATTTCTCAGTACAACTTCTACTCAAAGTGGCCAAGAGAAATGTCACCCACTAAGAGCGTCACCAAATGCTATTGTGACGACAATGGCTTTATATACGCAATCTCACAATTTCTACTGGTTTCGTCGATTGCAACTGCTCATTGCACTAAGGCCAGTCAAAAACTGCCTGCGCTTACAAGAATATCCCCTTTAATGCATTCAAAAAGCTTGTAAATGTAATGAACGCCTTCAAAACTTAACAGTAAAGCTACTGTCCTCTCATATGAATGTTCCATAGCCGCAAACATGATCAAAAGGATAAACAGACTACATGAAAAGGCTCTTTGGCTTACATGTAAATATAGGGTGTCAACTTCCCAACAACTGCTGATTAAAAATAAATCTGTAAAGTGATGTAATCTGTAATCCGTAATCATTAAAAAACACCCCTGATATTCAAAAGTTTAAGAAGGAAATAATCTCATAGAGATTAAACTCATGGGATCGCAGATTTTATAAGATTTTTATTGATACCTTAGTATTTTTGTGGCTTCTGTGGATAGTTGGTTTTAATTAGTTTGTAAATTAGCTATGTATATATTAGCTAACTTAAACTAAAGTATTTATTATCATATATATATATATATATATATATATATATATATATATATATATATATATATATATATATATATATATATATATATATATATATATATATATATATATATATATATATATTATATTATATTATATTATATTATATTATATTATATTATATTATATTATATATTATATTATATTATATTATATTATATTATATTATATTATATTATATTATATATTATTATATTATATATTATTATATTACAATTAACAGACAAAGACTCAAGTGAAGATGAAGGTATATCATTCTATTGGTTGATAGAAATCTCTCCATTACTTCATGTACTACATTTCCTATTTAATAAAATACATCTAAATTTTAAAGTTCACTATTGCGCAATCAAGTGTTTCCTGAAACTAAATGTTTTTCTTTGACAAAATTAATCTGGGTTGCCACTTCTATTTGGAAAAAATTGTCTGAGTTTTCCTGATTTTCTCTGACAAAACTTTAAATTGGGGCGTTTTGATTTCCTTCTCTAGATATGTTGTGAGGTAGAGCCTTGGACCTATTCTTGCCGTTCCAGGTTCTTGGCTTCATAAAACACAAAACTGCTCTTGCTCTCTCCATTTTCTAAGAGAGTAAAAGTTATTGAGGGTAAAGGATGTGATTATGCGCTTGTGCTAAACAACTGTGAGGCACAAACATTCATCTAATGCTGCTCTTTTGGTAGGGACTGCGCCAACATCTACCATAAAACTACTTCCCCCAACGTAGATCACTCACTGCTAAAAATAATCTCAATAAGCCATATAAAATCATGTGTAGCATATTTTTATCTGCTTTATCTTGAACAACACTCAAGGGAAAGAGCGTTGAAAATAAGAAAAAAAACAAACACTTCTTGAATTTCTAGCTCAACTCCAAACATATGAGTGTCTGAATATTGTGAATAACACAATGTTATCATCTAAACTTCACAAGCTAAATTTCATATAAGCAAAGTGATAATCAGTGGAATTAGGAGTTGTAAAAATATGCCAAATTGATTGGACCAAATATTAATAAGCTTCAGTACAGCATTTACACCATCCAGAAGCCTGCTTTTATGACCACTGAAAGAATCGCAAAGTTATCTATCGTACTATCATTTTCATCGTATTTGGGCAACATTCTGTGCAAAATCAGTATCTCCATATCACAAGAAAAGAACGAAATTCGTGATCAAGCTGATCTTTCCAAGGTCTGTAAAGGCAGCAGGATATGAAAGAAACGAGCAGTGACAGTTCGAGAAAATAACAGACCCGTGTGGGATTCGAACTCGCGACCCCTGACTGTGTACGTCAAGTTCTCTACCAACTGAGCTATTGGGCCAAGCTTCCAAATCGTTGCTCAAGGGTAGGTCATTGACATTGTCCGTACTGTTTTCCTCATAAGACGTGTTCTGGTTGGGATCTACTCAAAACAGTCGACAAAGAGACTTTCAATTGTTGCGAAGAGGAATTTATAAACCTTGCCACTTTGTGACTAGACTTTATGCGAGCTGTAAAAGGGACAGATAAACAACAACTAAGTGGAAACTCTCTGATTAATGCAGGCAGTGATGTAGTCATGAAGGGGAGGGGGAATCAAGAATTCTGCATGTCCACCATATGTCCCTCGTTATCTGTCTAGGATGTTGTAAAACTAATGAGGCAGAGGGGTTTAAACAAATTGCTATGTTTAGTGATGCGGTATGGCTGACATAGACAATGCCCAACACATAAACATCTCATTAATAACTCAATGTTTATGAAGATTATGAAATGGAAGAGAGAAGATGTAATGAGCTTTTTTGCTCATATTTGCCCTTGTTGTTGAAGAAAGTAATGTAGAAACCCCCTATCTCAACCTTCATACGATTATCTGGGTCGATGCAACTCTTCCTGCGACAATAGAATCTTGCGAAAGGTGTCAAAAGAAAATTGTAAGTGGTAATAGTTAGTTACGAGCTAAAACAAATTAAGAGCAGCAATATGAATGACAATTTTAATGTAATCAGCAGTAACGAAGACATTTCCTTCTCCACTGAGCTGCGAATTTTGAAACACCAGCTTGCAATTGACCAAAAATATTGTTTATATGTTGTTGTGTTTGATGTCTAATGACGAATATAAAAGTGGTTTCTCTTTTTTTCTTTGGTGCGAATTAACATTATAGAGTGCTAGTGTGAAAACAAGTATGAAATTCTGTTCCATTTACCAAAAAAGGCATGTAATTGTTTTTCCAAGAGTCTGAAAGAGGTCGTCCACAACAATTCTCCGGCCTATACCCAAGGTACCCTTAAGTCAACAGGAACCGCCACTGAATGCTAGAATGAAACTAAGAAACACAACTTCTCAACACCTCGTTGTTTGAAACATAGCCATAAAGGTACACAAGAAGCCCATGTACGATGGTATGGACTTTGGCTATCTATTCAACATTGGCCTAGCATTTAACTCTTTATTACAGACACGCCTGATCTTTCCCCATCTTATTCAAAAGTGCAAATGATAATTGATCAAAGTGTGTCTTTAACCGCCGTTTTGTCCTTTCCTTATTCATCGCCTGACATGAATGTGAGAGGTCAGAATAGGTGCGATAAAGACAGACTCAAAACCTATGTGATTTACTGCATACGTAATTTATGGATGACCATGAAGCAAATTTTCATAAATGTCTTAATCAACATCAGTATTTCTTGTTTTTTTTGACAAATGTAGCCAAGCCAAACGTCTTAAAAATTGCATACTGTATGTAGTTTGTCAAATACGTACAAAAAATTACTCATGAAATAAAAGGAATTCTAAGAACATTTGAGCCTGAAATTATTAAAAAATCAAGAACCACGAGCCGCAGCAAAAATCACCTGGCTATTATAAAGTAGGGTTATAGGTTTACAATGCAGCTGTGTCCAACAAACCCATTGATCTGAATGGGTTGAAAAGAATATTATGATTACATATACAGAACTAAACTATGTCTCATTAGAGGTTCCACTCAAATGGGCCAAAAGAAATGTGACAAAGTACAAGCGTCTCCAAATGCCATTGTGAATGCCAATGGCCTTACATATACACTCTCACTTTTTCTACAGCTTTCATTGATTTTAGATATTCTTGGAAAGACAAAGATCCAAATGAAGATGAACATATATCCTTCTTTTCAAGTCTACAAATGCGCAACCCAGTGTCTCCTAAAACTCAATGTATTTCTTTGACAACAGTACTGCCCATGCAAATCTACAGAGGCTACATGAATTAACGGCTGTAAATACCGAATTTCGGGAAATATCAATGGATTAAAGTAGCACTTCTTGAAAAATCCGCGTTCAGTTCTTCCATGGATATTTTTGGAAACTACAGTTAATAGCACAAACTCCAATAAGCCTTCTCATTTACCAAATTAAAACACATTAGCGCCATTATGATAGGAATTAGAGCCTAGGCTACTTTTTCCCGCCCTTTTCTCACACCAAATCACGCAATCAAGGCAAATCTTCAACAGTTGCGAGTCTGCTTTTGAGATACGCAGTTGTCGTGAAAGCGCGCATTGGAAATACTTACATAAAAATGACTATTTACTATGAACTTCGGATGAAAATTAACTGCAATAAATTTGCAGGTGGTATATGGCACAAATTGGCGACATTTGTGATTTCATTCGCGTACAGAACGTGCATTTGCGGACGTTAACTCCAAGTAGACATGGCGCGGGGAAGTGAACAAATGGAACTTATCAAGAAGTAATAGAAGTAAAATTTCCAATGGAAATTTGAATGAAACGAAACAATTTTGTCATGTAGATATTGACTTTTGGCAGAGGACTTAGAGAAAGGGATATTTGCATTTGAGGATAAAGGAATTACTTGCTTAAATGGAAGGACTTTGCTACAATGAATTCTAAGTAATGGAGCGTTATGCGTGGACAATTTTGCGTTTGTTGTATTACGGACTTTCTATAGCTTAAAAACATTTACACATATTGCAAATGAGGACAATTTTATTGCTGAAACGAATATTGTATTGTTTTTTGCATATTTGGAAAAAATTGATATCGCAAAATTTATTTGCATTGTATTCAATATGGATTTATTATTGCTGTTTAATCATATTGGATATATTCAAATATACAAAGCATATCAAGGAGATGTAAGTTTTGAATTAATATTGCTTTCTTGCATAACATGTAGACCAGGGATGTAGGAACCGGGGGCCAGAGGGACCATGGCCCCTACTTTTTAGCAAACTATGCCAAAGTGCTACTTTGAAGCCCAAAATGGGTTTGGTAATGAGCCCTGTTAGCACTTGCCCCCCCACTCCTTAGATGCTTCCTACGTCCCTGCTGTAGACTTAGACTGTAGAGGAGCAAAGTGATGACGTCACACACATCTGTTTTAAGAATTTCCACAGTTTGACCATATTGAGTAATTGGCTTGGTTCATAGCATTAAGAACAAGGCTGGAAATAGGAATAGATCATGTAAACTAACATGGCAATGAACTGCCAAAATATCCATTGAAATGTATGAAATACAAGTCATTTCAGACTACTTTACAATACTTCATTTGAAAAGGGGGTCAAAATTACCAATTATCCAAATATGGTCATCTGTGATGTCACACTTTACTATTCTAATTGCCAATAGTTGAAAAGTGGGTACTTCCCCCTGAGTACCCCCACCACTAGAACCATTTCTACTTCCTTACTATACATCTTCCTATTGTTTATTTTTCACCCTTAACAACCACCACATTCCCAACACAAACTCTCTTCATACATTACATCAAAAGTCAAACTTAAATCTTATTGATTTAAAGCTGTACAACACTTCCTAACTACTAAATAACTGTTGTCATTTGAAAACTAGGAAATCTCAAAGCAACTCTTTCTAAATCCATAATCTCCCATTTTGAGATCTAATTTGATACAAGCAAAATCCCTAGATTTATATGTATATTCCAGAAAAACAACCTGTTGCATGTAAAATGTTGGTTGTTTGATGTAAAAATATTTTAATCTATTCAAAACAGCAGGTATTATATTGGAAAATTGATAAATATAGTCATTAAGACTATTGTCTAACTTATATACATTGATAAAATAGCCCTTCAGATTTTGTTGAAAGATCACTTGATTGTTGGATATAAATATTGTCCAAATTCAAAAACCAAAATCACCTTATAATTCTTGTCCTGTTATAAGTTCCACTTTTTCAATAATCCACTTACTTAAAATCAAACAACACATGAAATCCAAACAATTGAATGCAAAAGTTGTCATTTTCTAATAAACCATTTAAATGTTTAACAAACATAATATCAAACTGCATTTCTCTTCTCTGAAATATGTGAATTGCAATGTTAATAAAATTATCAAATTACTAATTATCACATATATAATATACAATTTGCATTTAAATTGTTAAAAATCGTAATTTATGAATTAGTAAATAACAAATAATTAATTAATAAATCATCTTACCCTCCTTTCCATGTCAGGATTTATTCTAGTAGTGCAACTCCATATGTCCAATCTGTTGATCTTTAAATCTCCCTTCCTTCGCCTTTCTTCCATCATCTCCACCATCCTCTCCCACCATTCAATCTTAATGTCCAGTTTTATTAACTCAAACCATTCGCATGACATCCCCCAATCGCACGCATTCTCAAAACTCTCCTTTGTCTTCATTTGACATTCCATTATGCTCAACAGTTTCAATTGCCGATCATTAGAATACCTGTCATTCACTTCATCATCCATGAACACGCATCCCACTATGTGTACCATTCCACAATACCCACTCCGCTCTCCTCCTTTGAACTTCTTTTGAATGGCATTCACAGTTGTTGTCATTCCGCGTAACTCGATGCCACCAACACCAATGCGAAAACGCTCCTTCACAGTCACTATGTCCAAGTGTTCAATCTCATTCACATCGATCTGCCCAAACTCAACATTTGCGAATGCCATTCGAATATCGTCTTCCTTCCATCCGCAACTTTCCAAGTGGCTACAAATCAGACACATATTGTGTGTTGTTACTTCATATGACTCAAACCAATCACCATGGCATTTTCTAATAATTGACTTAATAAACTCCTTATCATTAAAATTCTTATTTAAAAAAAAAGTAATAATTTCAAATGATCTACTTAATTTAGTATCATCATCCAACCCACATTTGTTTAATAGTTTAAGTACATCTCGTAATAAGTGTTTCTCATTTACTTCATGTTCCAATCCTATAACATTCTTTATCATTTCTTTTATTATTCCTTCATATGAAAATCCTGACAATAAACGACATACAAATGAGACAACTTCAATAAACCCTTTTTTCAAATTGTCTTTTACAAGTTTCATCCGATTTCTTTTGCCCTTTTTACATATGTAAATGGCTGAGAGAAATTCCATCAGTGATAAATGTTTAAATTGATACTTATCTGTAATATTGTCTGACACATCAACAAATAGGCTTTCAACAAATTCCTTGTCCTTTCCAATGTCACCAAGCAGTAGTTTAATACTTCCTTCAAAAATTATTTTGTTCTTTGTTAGTAAATTGTGGCAAACTTTACTTAGTGTTGATAATGTTTTTGAGAAGTCTCTGAAAACTTCTGGAGCCTTTCTACTTGAACCATCTTTGTCAGCATGTTGTTTCAGCAATAGATAAACAGTCCAACAATATAATTCAGTGCTGTTCAAAACAGCTTCTCCTTTGCTTAAAATGGCCACACAGCAAAGCGTATTCAGAAACTGTGGCACATGCATGATGGGGAGAAAACCTTTTGATGACCTTCTTGCCTTATTTATTCTTTTTTTGTGATCTTCACGGGATGAGAATTTGTCAACATATTCATCAATTTGATCCTCACTTAGTCCATTAATTTCCACTTTAGACAAGCAACCCATGTTATCATGACCAGTTACTTTGTCTTCGATGTGGGGTCTCCCAGTTAGTATAACTTTAGACATGGGATAAATCTTACGGCTCAGAAGTTGCCCAATGATTGAATCTTTTTTAGTTATGTCATAGAGTTCATCAAGGCCATCTACTATAACCAAGACCCCTTCTCCATTTCCCAAATTGTAATCAACTTTACTTTTAATAAATTTACCAAGGATTTCATGCTTCTTCAGTTCAGCCCCTTCATGGTCCTTGAAGTAATTCAAGTCTCTACATTCAAACATGACACACATGTTAAAGTTTTGATAAATGTCACCGTTTGCCCACGCATAAGTCAACTGTTTGGCAAGAACTGATTTTCCCATCCCCGCAATGCCGCGAATAAAAGTTACACGGCATTTCTCATCAATCAAGTTAGATTTATCAATAGCATCACCTGCGGCAGCTTTAAGATTGTCCAAATACCGCTTTGCTTCATCTCTGAAATCACTTCTGGATGCTGAGCAACGACCTATTTTCAAATTTACGGCAAAGTCAGAGACATCTACTTCTTTCAGCACTATTCTGTTGTTTTCGTCGACCTTGTGAATTTTATGTGTCTTATGAAGTTCTTTGTAAGTCTCTTTCAGTTTATCTACAAGATAAATACAGCTTAAGTAATATGTCAGCGCATAAAAATTAAATTAATAGAGTGTCTGAAATTGACAGAAAAAGAGAGACAATAGAAGGAAAGGAAAATAATTCAGTATGGAAGTTTCTTTGACTCTCTCTGCTTATGGACATTGGGCAAATAACTCTGGGTCAAACAACAGAACATTCATCCTATTAAAGTTAAGAAAGGTACACATTTTTGTTTATAAACCATCAGATTTCTCGCTACCAGCCCGGCAATGCTTAGCAAAGTTGACAAAATCGCCCGAAAAACATTTAACTGTTTCTTATTTGTAACACACAGTTTCCTTTGGCAAAAGAACCCTCAGATCCTTTAATTTTTTATCTCTAGTTTTTCTACAACTCAACGCTGTAAATTCTGCGGAGTCTAGATCAGTCCTCCAAGTCATTCATGTCATCCATTTTGGAGCCTAGTCAAAGAAGGCGGAGCCTTTAAAATCAGTGCATTCGATAATTGCTTTCCTCAAAAACAGCTCTACGGTTTTTCGTAAGTTTTGCATGAAGCTGCGTATTGTATGTTTAAAATTTTCCATTCACCCATCAGACTGTTTAGCAATTATTAAAACTTTCCATACTTTGAGGGGCCATTGTTTAAATCTTTGATTGTCTGTAAAATACGTGTACCTCGACAGAAAAAGGCTTGTTACATGGATAATGAATTACTTTATCATATTAATTCAACAAACATGCCAGTGATGTAATCAAGCAAAACAATTGTTTCAAATGGAATAAGTCATCTGTGTATCATATACAAAAACATTTTATGATTATTTGATTAAAGAACAGGTTACACATGCAAGAAGCTTTAAATTAAAAGCCATATGAATGCACCATCCGTGATAATAAAATCAAGTTGGTATTTCCAAATATCTCATTTCACGAGTTAACGATACCCCGGAAATGAAAGAACATTTACACTCTTCTTGTATAAGAACACAGTCGATAAAAACATGAGGTGTGATTTGCCAACAAAATATGAACACTGCTAGAACATGCTAAGCCTCAGATGAGAATATTCACAAGCACTCAGCTATCCACATTCGTTTGGTAAACAAGTTCTGACGAGGTTGGTAATAAACACCAACATTCGTTGATTTAGTTTCAAAAGTAGCTCAACTGAATGTCTCAGAAACTAAATATACTCGATGTAGTTTCTCACATAATATCACATTCTCACATATGATAAAAAATCCCCCTAAAAAGATAAAAATGATTTTAAGAACATATGAGACCAGAATCATAAAACAAATAAGAAGATCAAATCGCGGTCAAAATTATCTGGTTCCTATAAAAAAGAGTTTAATACTCAAAGACGGTTCCATACAGAAGTTAAATTGGGTTTAATATCCAGCACGAGAGAAAAAGGCTTACAAAGATTTCAAGTGTTCAATATCACATATTATATCTCTTGGTCCACCTTTATTGATTATTTTCCACTTAATTATTGAAACATTTACTTAATTCTATTCTCTCTTAACCAATACTGGTTCCGCTATCCTTCTCTACTGTACATGAGTTTGAGAGTCAAAAGGACCCGCTCTCCTGTGCACGGGGTCATAATCACTATTTCTTTAGTTCCTATAACTTATTTTTGTAAATATGATTTCGTGTTTCTTCTTTTAAATCAACTGATTCAAATTATCAATGATCAATAACCATCACGTTGCTATATTGTGATTTTCCACATGAAAGACATCTCTCGATAGGCTCCGATCAGTTGCGAAAAGAGCATTTAAACTTGATAATCATGCAGAATGTTATGTTAACATTAATTCATATAATAAATCCATTTATATTCAAATTATTCAATTTACAATGAACAACGACGAGGCCTCAACAAAATAATGTAAGTGATACTACGCAATTGTGAATTAAATATAAGACCTCCACGATTGAAAACAAAGAATGGGTAAAACTGGTTTGCATACAGGGGGGCCACGGTTTGGAATTCCTTACCTAGCGATTGTAAGATAGCAAATAGTTTCCAGTCATTTAAGATGCAACTAAAAACCATGCTTGCTGAGTAGTAAAATCTTTTCCGTTTTTTCAAAATCTCTCTTTAACTTTAATTTCATTCTCATTTTCCATTGTAATTAACTTTTGAACTTAGTATGTAAGTAGTTATTTTAAATTGTACGTATTAGTTTTATAGCATGGCTCCCTGGAAACCAGATCTCTGTATATGAGGGGCCACCATGTATAAATAATTAAAAATGAAGTGAAATGAAATGACATGAAAGTGATATTATGCAAGTCCCAGAATGAGCTGTATGGAACATTCGTTTGAAAAGATGGCAGTGGATATCAAATCTAATGGTGATAATTCGACAATAAGAGAGATTAGAGTCTAAGGATGGAAGACAAGATTCCCATTCTAGAGAGCCATATCGCCATCATTGGACAGAAGCAATTGATGAGGTAGAGTATTACAAGCATAGACTATATCCACGCATTAATGGAAGTGATTTTACATTCGGATGAATTGGCTAAAGAGACTGATCACTTATGCTTTCTTTAAGTACAAGGTCTATTTGGGACGCTTCTGTTATCGATTTCTCCTTGTAAACTGATTTACAGCGATCCAAAAAATCTCATCGAGAAATGACGTTAAATTAGGCCCAATGAAACATTGTATGCATTTACCAAAAAAGTGCGCAAGGTGTTTAAAGAAAG
The DNA here is from genome assembly GCA_964019165.1 of Mastigias papua. NCBI lineage: Eukaryota > Metazoa > Cnidaria > Scyphozoa > Rhizostomeae > Mastigiidae > Mastigias > Mastigias papua. The sequence goes on from OZ025271.1 coordinate 13,262,744, forward strand.
GTATAACTCTTTTGTTTTTAGCGACTTAAATTGTTGTCCTTGTTGGTTTGACCAAGGTACTGAACAATACTTTAAAGATCCAGATAGCTTTGATAAACTGTATTGGAGAGTCAGTAATAAAGGGGTTGATGGCCTTATATTGTTCTTAGGTTGCTCATGATTTGCCTATCAGATCGCATCAATATTCCAATACGTCATTTCAATGAATATTTCAACTTTGAACTATAGGCAATTCTAAACAACATGACCTTCTATCCAAACACAGCATTTCTCATATTCATGTTTGTTTTTCTTTTACATCCATAACGATCCTATGAGTACCACTGAAGGTAGTGTTCTTGTCTTCCTGGCAAAACAGGTTCGGCACGAGGTATGATGATGGAAACAATCTTAATTCTAACTCAGCTGATTCACACGCCCAATATTACAACAATCTCACCATTTAACACAGAATACATTATCAAATACCAGTTACATGGTATGTTGCAGCAACAAATGATTATTCAAGAGCAGCTTAGATGGTATGTCCGTAACGATGAAAGCAACAAGCCAGCAGACATTAAATTTGATGAGCTTCACTCTTAATGAATAATAATATCTTTCGTCTGACAACCCCTCTCAAAGACCAAAAATTTATTTAGCACTCCAAGCACTGAATAGAGAGGACATGATAACCATTACCTTCGGAACAACCAATCAGCAGGCGTTTATTTTAACGAGAGGCCTCTTATCTAATAAGCGTCATTCTCTTTTGAAAGCCCCATCTCTGAGGTCATGAAATAAATCAGTGCTCCAGGTGCTCATTACAACAAATAGGCTATTCATAACAATAGAGGCAATCAAACAATTCTAAGTACGAATGCTTTTGATGCTCATTTAGGAACAACGGGCAAATACATTCCAATATATTCCACTACTACGCTCTAGTATGTTTAGGACTTGATTGCTCAAGTAAAAACGCCCATCTTCGAGACATGATCTTCAAGATTCCAAGAAACATACTAAAAATATTTCACGTTCATTGTAAGCATATGGCAAGAAAATTAATCGACAATCTCTTACCAATATCACTTTGTTGAATCATCTTCTGGGTAATTGGGGACTTTTCAATAGCACTGATCTTACACTCGGCATCCTTTCCGAACAGATTCTTTACAGCACTTTTGATCTTTGCTACATGATCTTTAAAGTCATCATCTGAGCATGCCGTACTCTCGCGATGGGCAAAGAACTCATTTCTGATTTCTCTGATTGTGTCAATCTCTTTATACTCAGAGCTGCTTTGTTCAAACTTGAGATCAGAGTAAAGAAAAATCTTACATAATGTTGTTATGTCCCATAGCTGTTCATTTCCAGCCTGGATCTTTTTCATGTAACTTTTTTTGTTTTCTTTTCTGAAACCTTCTCCTAATGATTCCCATAGTTGGTCCCCACTATTGCTATCACTTTTCCAAATCTCATGCTTTTCATTCCATCTCCTTGTAAAAAGTGTTCTCAAATGATCTGCAACAATGTCCACAATGATGCATGAAAGCTTCACAAAATTCTCTCTCTCAGCAGTTAATTCCATGCCTAGAATCAAATTTATAATAGCAGTTCATGAATGAAGTTGACAACATTGTAGCTAGTGAAAGTACAAGAAAGAATTATACCTCATTTGTGTCCAGTCCAATCAAGGCAAAAGGTTGAAGACAATTAATTCAACGATGCATAACAGAAAGCAATGCAAATTATCACTTTATGTACTTTTAGAGAATAAAACCAGTCGATATATTGCAAAAAATATTGCTGTCTTTGCGATCGACTGATTTTGAAATCGCATTCAAAACCTGACAGAAAATTGCAAAGAAATTAGGATTTGTATGCTATATATTAAAAAAATTAGAGGAGTGCATATTTTTAACATGTGCTCCGAAAGGGCTAAAGTATTATATACTGCTCTACACATATACAACGCTTTATTCAGGAATAAGATTTATATGCACCAAAATGAGATCCCAGTGCAAATTCAGTACTTTTCCCATGTGTACATAAGTGAAAGTCGTACTCCTGGGTGCTTAATAGACGTCCCCCGCTAATTAATTTTTCAAAAATTTTCCACCTAGGACATTCTTGTTCCAACCCTCCGCCCCCCGCCTATTGATTTTTGGAAGTACTACAGTAATAGCCCGCGTATAAGAAGAACCAGGGTTTTAAGAACCTGTTAGGCTAAACTTTTCATTTCAAGTCTCCTGCACATAAGAACCTATTTACACTAAAATTTATGCTAATTTCTAATCGGTGGGGTTTCTGTAAAAGTGTATTGGTAGAAACTGCTTGATTAAGACAATCAGCTATTTGAAAATAACTTAATATGGCTTTTTAACTTTCAAGTTTAATGTATAGGCTGCTATATGTAGAATATTCAGATAGAATTGGTATAAAAATAAGAGAACCTATTTTAAGAACCATGGCAGCTTAAATTTGCTTTAAGTACCATTTACATAAGAACCACTTTAAGCTAAATTGAAAAATTCAGGTTCTTATACGCGGGCTATTACTGTATCTCAACCAAGGCAGCTTTTAGAGGAGATACTTTGGCTTGCAAGTAAAAAGTATAGTAAGATAGGTACGAATCGCATGTGTTGTATGGTTCAGTCCTTGGTTCTGTAGACTTGGTAACATTACTTTGATACACATTTGTGATAAGAAACCATTGCCTTTTCTACAACAATTCTGGTCATTTCCAGCCCCAACGTTTATTCTAACCCCCTCCGCTAACTAGGCTTTGAGGATGTTTCCAGCCCTCCGACTATTCCAGCTCACCTCTCTATTAGGCACCCAAGAGTACATACCTATCATTTTATTTCATGGCCAAAATTCTCCACACTCAAAAGGAGGGGAATGACAAAATAAGAGCATTTTAAAATAAGAAGTAAGAAGTATGACGTAATTGTGCTGTATACACGAGAAAACATTAAGCCTTTTCTCTTTCACTTCTCTACAAAATCCAAGAGAACTTCTGCAATATTTTATTGGTAAGTTGCATTGATACTAATGCCCTTTACCATTATTAACTACATGATATAACATTCTGCACTTCATTATTAACTAAGCAACATGGTATTGTTAGGTTTACTGGAAAAAAACTATAGCAGACACTAACAATCGAAATCAAAGATTCTCAATCACTGGAGATTTTCAAGCAAAAGATTAAATCATTTAGAAACATTGATTCCAGCTGTAGATTACGCAAAAATTTTGTTCCAGCGCTAGGTTTCATGTAATTAGTTTTAGTTTTAATCATATTTCTATATTTTATATATTTGGCATTAATTAGCGCATTGCTAAATATCACTGCCAACGTTAAAAAAGCATTACAATTATTGCTATATTCAGCAAACACATAAAGGATATTGTCATTCTTGGCAAAATGTACCACAATTGTTGACTGCTTATGGTTAAACTTTTCAGCAAGAAATCAGGTATGCATCGCAGCTTTGAACTTCCAACCAAGCAGACTATCATGAATGAAATTTTGATGTCATTTCCCCCAAAATTCTTTATTACAAGATCTTATCAACTCTAGTCTAAAAACTGTACGCGTAGGCAATTATCACCATCTCACTAAGCACAAGAGGAGAAAATCACCAATGACTTAATACAACATAACGGAGTATTAGATTCAAACAATACTTTACCAGAAGTGTGTTTTGCACTAGACTCTGTATCTTCTTCTAATTCGTTACTCGGTTGCATGCATTGCTCATCAGCTTTTGATGTTTCAATTTCTGAGTGCCAAATCTTAGAGATTTCAATTTCAGCATCCTTTTGAAACAACGCCTTTGCTGCACCAGTGATGTCAGCTATCATTTGTTCACTTTGAGCTGGTGAACATGACTTACTTGCTTCACAAGATGCAAAATGAGAACTTGCTTTTCTGAGCTTTACTATGTCTCTCTTAACTGAATCGTCACAAATATCTAGGCCAAAGTCAATCATGATATGTACCAAAATATCAGTATCCCATTCTTCTTCATTCCCATGATGCAACTTGTTCTTGTACTCATTGAATTTCTTAAGGTGCTTCTTCTTAAGGTCCTTTGCAGGTATTGCATTAATAAGATCATTGCCCGAAGACTCACTGCCACTTTTCCATGGTTGCTCTGCAAACTTTGCATTCCATTGTTCAATGAAATACTGCCGCAGATATTTCGGAACAGTTTCCGAAATAATGACAGACAGCTTCTCATAATAGTTTGGTGTCTTATCTGATTTCTCCATACTATCCATTGGATCTAGAATTAAGACAATTCTAAATTTAGTCAATGAACCTAAATGCTCTTTGGGCTCTCTAATAAATAGAGAGCTTGGAATAAGCAGGCGGAGGGGTTAGAAAATTCTGCATAATTACCTGAATAGTTGCAAAATGAGAATAAAACAAAATATGTATCAACGCAATTCAAACAGTAGACGCAAGAATCTCAACATTATTTATAAATCTTCATACTACGAAAAAGGCTCTATCCAAAACAGTTTCGCTGTCTCTCATGTCCATGTTCCCAAAATTAATATGCGGAAGGGAATTTTATATAGGCACCAGGGGGTTGGGGAGAATTCCAGAAATTGACAAATGTTCCCTTACCTCTTTTATTATAAACCAAAGAGTAAGATAATCCTAAATTTAGTCATTAAGTATCAACCCAGTGCACAAATTAGACTCAGAAATTTTAACATCATTTACAATTCGTCATGAAACAATTTTCGTTGTCTTTCAGGTGCACTGTTCCAAAATAAATAAGTGGAAGGGGGTTCTAAATTGGCTCAGGTGGGTTGTGAAGAATTCTAAAAATTTATAGACCTCTCTCTACTTCGTTTATTAGAGACCAAAGAGTGTCATCGTAGTAATGATTTTATAGTTAATAGAATCGTCTGCAATATTTTTTATATTTCCGCTATTTCTGCTTTTATGCCGTACTCTCAAGTTGTGTAGTTATGTCCTTTGAACAATCTTTGAAATGCAACTTGAGCGATGCTATGTGAGGTGGTTTATGAAACCTTTTCTCTGGGTATTATGCCTAAAGACAGTTTCAAGCAATAATTTCATATTTTACAGTCATACTGCACTGCCTGTAGAAAACGACATTCAATGCGTAGCTGAACTTACAATGGTCAGAGTAACTTAAATGAATGAACCCCACATTGGGAGGCCTCCACTCGCTAGGTAACAAATTATGTAACAGGAATGCAGAAGGAAAAGCGTAGATGGAATAAATTTAGCTAGAAAATTTGACAATGAAAGGTCTGAGCTGAACTGCACAACGAACTGTAACATATTCTCACTATGATTGAATCCTGCGCAGCACTGAAAACAAACAACCAGAAAGATACAGCAAATGGAATTCTTTTCTTTAAATCCAAAACAACAGAATCAAAAATGAATCCAAGTTAATATTCCTAATCCTTCTATTTGTTTTCTTGTATTATGTAATGAATAGGGATTTACGTCCTTGAGTTAGCGTCTTTGAATTTGAAATGCCCCCTCTAGTTCATGGAAATTTTGTCAAGGTCATTGAAATTCGCCAGTTCAATATACCAGTTTTACGTCCTAAGCAGATATCTAGAGCCTTATTGAGTAAAAATGACTTCCTTGTGTTTATGGCGCCGCAAAATCAAACATTGATAAGACTACACACATTATATCTATTTCATGTGCAGAATGAGGTTTATGAGCTACCCTCCATATCATGTTAATGTTTTTATAAAAACAGGCTATTTTTTGTCACTTATGAATATCCACATGAGTAAGCGTGAATTTACAAACGAAACTGCAGGTCTTCATAATCAACGTGATATGTTTCTTGTTGGTTATCACATATCATGCCACTTGTCAATTCTCTTCAATTTTCCCACCATCGCTTTTTAGAAGTGGTGCCAAAATGGTGTTGATGCGACTTATTCAATCCAACTGATATGTACTTCCATCCCTATTCTGTTCTGAAAGAACTGTCCATGTTGAATTTACAAGCAATCGACATGCTACAGAGCAGAGAGTTAAAACAGAACACTACAGAATATCCGTTCTCATTGCGATATGCTTTCATAGCAACCCTTGAGATGAGGTTAGCGCAATTAGAAAGTTCTATCGACTCTTGGTCTCGATATGACACAATTGCATTACTTAAATCACCTACGTATACACCAAGTTAATTCGAATTTTGTAAATTGACAAAACATGGCATTCATATTTGCAAAAGCGAGGTATCCAAGCAAAGCGAGATTTCTTGTTGCTCGTTTCAATACTATTTACATATATGCTATAATTGAACCTCTTTGCTGCATAAGAGACACTTGAAGGCTAGTTTAAGATATCCTATTGCAGCAATTGGAAATAACACTGACTTAAAACCTTTAAACGATTAAATTGACGATTAATCTGTCAGTTTGGCATAAAAAATGCCGATGCAATGAAATGCCCTTGCAAAATGTTGACATGTTCAAAAGTAGATGCTATACTTTGAGTTGATTAAAACTCTAATAACTTATTAATAACATATATGCATACTGGGTACATGAATGCCCAACTTAACTTATCAACTCATTTTTTAAGAACCTAAAGTTAAATACAATCGGTATGTGTTGCTTAGTCCATATAGCCACGACGAAGTCAATCCTTCACAATGCAAAAAATGGAACGTCTTAGATAAAATCTCTTCCGATTATAAATCAATTCACTTCATTTAAAACCAAACGCGATATATTGCGAGCAACCTCACAAATGATTTACTCTTCAGGTGATCTCTCAAAGAGGTTTACTTGAGATAAATGGGTAAACAAACCTTTAAATCTCTTTACAAAAGTAGACGGATGACTTCGCAATGACTGACCTCAAGCAGCAAATGATCAAAAATAAGGTGAACCGGCGTATAAGTAGACAAAACTATCGAAACTCGAAGGAGGATATTTGCTATACAAATCTACACAAAGGGGTCATTAAATCGTACGATACATATCTCCAAATATGGTATGGGTATGGAAATATCATAGACAACTTCCTCTAGTTACCAGGCTACTTGATTACTTGAACTGATTTACAGTTTTCATACAAGATACATTTGGAGTTTATACAATTGATACTAATCACCACAAATCAATAACAATCATAACAAATCAAGATGAATTGATTGCAGATAAGTAGTAGTCAAGTTACCATGAGGTTTTGTTTTGTATCTCCAACTACGTTTGAACTTCAAAAGTAAACACGAGACACAGTTTTGCAAAACACTTAGTGACCACCCCCCAAAATTACATTGTTCCTTAATATAATTGGGGGAGGGGGCTAACTAACATCCCTCGTCCCTCTAGTCTCCGCCAATGCATATGCCTTTTGAATATTTTCATAACTGATCCTTGATTAAATCCACATGTACGTACCAAAGATTGTATTTAGAAGCGTCGGCTGGCATATCTAATATCAGCTGGCAAACATTAGAGCTTATTAACACCAAGAAACTCATTCTTCATTGCATGCATAAATGCTGACATACATGTTAGCTTAATTCAACTTATTCACTCATACGTGATTTAAGAATGCATGGCTTATTACAATCGGAAACTCCTGTTTAGTCTACACAACGACATGCCCATCATACCATCACAATACAAAACCAACAATCCCTTAGATAAAATATTTTCCTAGTATCAATCAATCAGCTTCATTAAAAATCAAACGTCTTATTTCGATTCACGTCACAGACACTTTGTGTAAATGTGATCATTCAAAGAAGTCTATTTGTGATCAACAGGTGAACAACCCTAAAACCTCTTTCTAAAAGTAGACGGATGACTTCGCAATGACTGACATCAAGCAGCAAATGATCAAAAGTGAGGGAAAAAGGCGTACAAGTCAAACAAAATAATCGAAACTTGAAGGATGATATTTGCTATACAAATCTACACAAAAATTCATTAAATCGTACGATACATATCTCCAAATATGGTATGAGTATTGAAATATCATAGACAACTTCCTCTAGTTACCAGGCTACTTAATAACATATTCGTAGTTAACAAAGACCATTCATTTGGCTTCCATATCTTTGATACACATCATCACAAATCATTCAAATCATCGCAAATCATTCAAATCAACACATTCACATAATCACAAATCATTAACAAAACCGTTCCTGCACTGTAGTTCAAGAAAAAGGAGTTGAGGGGTCTGAATGCAGAATGAAGCTAGACGGAATCGTAATCAAAGATTTTACCTTGACTTTATCTTTAAAGATTAATAAAAGACAATCTAGCCACGTAAAATGTCAATCAAACATATAAGAAAACAGCAGACACAGCAAACCTCACAAAATACAGCAAGCAACAAACAGGAAAACATGAGTTTCAATACAACTGTCTCCTCCACAGCACTGATAACAATTAGCCAGCAAGATATAGGAAATTAAAATTCTTTTCATTGAATCGAAACAACATTATCACATACTCCCAATTCAAAGAGATCTTTCGTTTGATAAAACTTCTACAACCGTGCATCTCATGATTCAAAAGTCGTGCACACGAACATGTTTAAGGGTAGGCCCATCCTCGTACACAAACGACAATTGCCAAGAAGAGGTGAACAAAAGGGCGCGTCCTCCATATCTATGCTTTCTACTCATCACACACATTAATTCACCTTTCTACCTAATGAAATTATGCTATGGAAACATGGCATTTGTCAAGTTTAAACTCACTGTATATTACAAATTCCTCAATTTTCATATGTTCTGTCGACAGCGGAAGACTAGAATTTAGATGACTTGGCCATCATACAACAATAATTGAACAACTGAATGCATTTTCATACAGTAGTCTGTCAGTGAGCTATGATCGTCCCCTTTCAAATAGACTCAGATGCTCCTTCATCTACAGGTATGCCGTCCCTTCAGCTAATACCACATCTTCAATAAAAAAGTTGCTAATTGCAAGGGTAGGCACAAGCCTCCACAGACTGGGGAGAATTATGACGGGTAACGACCATTTGGACCACGCAGTTTGGTAAAATGTACAAGCTACTTTGCAACTAAACAGTTACAAAAACAGCTATATAAATAGCAATGATTTTAAATATAAATGAATTATACCTTGCAAGAAATCTCTCACATCCTCAAGCTTCTTCTGCTTAAATTTGGATAATTTACAAATATGACCTTGGAGACATCTGAGGGACAAGTCCAACCCACTCCCCCGTGGCACTGCTTCTGTTTACTGCACTTTAGATGAAAGGCTTTGTTTAGCCTTCCACAACTACATCGTTCCATTACTACTCTTTTTTCACAAGCAAAGATAGAAGGGAAAAGAGTTCAGGGAAGTATGCTTTGAAAAAGGTGATTAATGCCAGTAGTAAACCGTGCCACCTTAACAATATCATTACTCATACTTTATATATCCCGACCGTGTTCTTCTCTTTATACAAGGGAGACACTTAAAACTTTATTCCAACATGCAACCCGCAATAAACCAGACAATATAATTTTCCCACTAAGTGCTTCTTACACAGCACCAAAAACAATCAGCCAGCAAGATACAGCAAGCAAAATTCCTTTTATTGAATCTAAAGAACATGATTACATACTCCCATTTCAATGATACCACCCCCTATTAAACCCTTCCTTGTTGGCCACGATAAGAGATTTGCTCTTGAGTCTCCCGATTTCCATAAAGCCATCAGGTAGAGTCAATTTGTAGATAATCTTCTTTTTCAAATCATGAGATAATTCTATGAGAATGGAATTCTAAGCTAATTGCTCTCTATTCAATACGGTGGGTGTTTGCATCCAAAAATCCCGTTTCAATACTTTTACCAATACGAACTGAAGATATAGTAAACAACTTGCTATGTGTGTTATGTAAATATTCAAATGGACATATATGAACATGTACGAGTAGGGAAGCCAAATCATATTAAATCTTTGCCATCTAATACACGAAGGCTAACTTTTAACACATAAGTACATCATTAACATGTATATGCTATTCCATTCATTTATATGACCAACGTTAGAAAAATGACACATAAAGGTATGGCCAAACTGGCCAACATTGTTGGCGAACATGTCAAATTTGACATGGTCGCCAACAATGTTACCCAGTTTGGCCACCATATTGGCCAACAAATTCAGGTCAAAAAATGTTCGTGGCATGTTTGTACATGCTCAAAACATTTTCGCGAACATTTGTTGTTCGATGTAATGTTGTCTAATTTGGCCACTATGTTCGCGAACAATTCAACTCTGTAAGGTAAAAGCAGGTAAAAGTGGCGCGAGAAATATGCGCAAATCATTAGTGCGCATTGCTACTAGCCCGCATGAGGTTATTTTCAAAATGGAAATGGAAGCAATGGAGAAAAACAGAATGGACAAAACAAATACCAGATGGATTGATGCACAAATATCAAAATTGATTGATATTACTCATATGAGTTATAGAAACTGAGAAATGAAGTCTCAAGCGTTTTCTCGTGTCTCGTTTTCGTTATTTGGCAGTAGCAAAAGGCAAGCTGCTGCTTTCTTTCTACTCGACATTTTTTACACAGTACAAAGATTTGGCGCGTTTGAACAACAACAACAACAACTACAGCCATAGCATGTCATGTATCGAATTTGTTGGCGAACAATGTTGCCCATTTTGGCCACTTCTATGACCAACGTGAAAAATCGACGAACATTCCACCAACATTATGACTGACATGTTCGCGAACAATGTTGTCCAGTTTGGCCAAGCCTTAAGTGGCTTTGACAAGTACAAATAGGAAGCCAAATCATATTAAATCTTTGACATCTAATACATGGAGGCTAACTTTTAGCACACAAGTACATCATTAACATGTATATGCTATTCCATTCATTTATATTACCAACGTAAGAAAAATGACACATGGATTAACCCAAGTAATAGAAATGCCTACAAAGAGGACCAAATATATGAGACATTGCTCTCTGTACCTGCCCTGATCTTAAGAATGAAATAAAAGTTGTTGAAGGCATAAGTGATCATGAAGCAGTACCCAAAAATATGAACTTGAGAGCAAAGATTAATTCAAAAAAATCCGGAAAAGAGCTGCTGTTTAAAAAGCAACTAGGGACCAGATAGCGGAAGATCTTAAAGATTTGAGAAAACATTACCTTGAAAATTGTATGGACAAGTCGGTTTCAGGAGAATGGGAATTCATCAAAGCTACGATAATGAATACTGCTAAGAAATACAATTAAAATTAAAATCAAAACGAAACAATTAAAATCAGGCAAGGATCTGCCGTGGATGACATGGGATATAAAGAGATTATTAAAGAAGAAGCAAAGAAAATCTAACAAGGCAAAGAGAACAAAAAATGAAATATTTTTGAACAGAATACATACAACTACAGAAGGTTATAAAAAAAACAAATGGCCTAAGCTCATAACTATTACATAAACAGCTTGTTTGAAGATTCTGAGGACGACACTACTCAGAAAAATGGCGTGAAACGATTTTGGAACTATATCAAATCCGTCAAAAAGTACACTGTTAGCATCCAGGCATTAAATTACCATGGAAAATTTGTCACTACAGGTCAAGAAAAAGCTGATGTGCCGTCAGAACAGTACAAATCAGCCATTTCAAAACCATCACAAGATCTAATCACCTGTGAGAAGGATGTCTTGTATGATCCTATGACAGATATTATCATCTCAGAGAAAGGGGTCCTAAAACTCATACACAGTTTGAAAATCAATAAAGCTTTTGGTCTTGACCTCAATCCTACCCGATTTCTAAAAGATCATGCAGAAATCATCGCTTCTGTGCTAAATACTATATCCCAAAAATCAGTTGATATAGACACAACACCAACAGATTGTAGGAGCGCAAATATAGTGGCAGTTTTGAAAAAGGGGATCAAACCAGATCCAACTAACTATAGTGCAATCTCACTTACTTGTGTGACATACAAAATGCTAGGGCACATCATCCATACACAAATAACATATCATCTTAATGCAAATAACATTCATTTAAAGTTGCAACATGGGTTCAGAAGTAAACATAGAAGTGAAACTCAACTAATCAGCTGTGTAGAAGATCTATCAAGATACCAAGACAATAGAGAATAATTAGATCTCATAATACTATAGACAAAAATATACAAATAAATAAAAATATGATGATGAGGAAGTAGAAAAATTATATAGAATTATTGAGCAAGAAGGAAAATGACATAAAGAATGGAAAGACATAGTGATAGCATTAGGGGATTTTAATGCAAAATTAGGACGCGAATGGTATGAAGATATAGTAGGGTCGTATGGATTAGGAGAAGTTAACGAGAGGGGATAAAGGCTTTTTGAATTCTGTGAAAAGGAAAATCTTTTTATTTGCAACACATGGTTTAAGCAGAAATTAAAATCAAGAAGCACATAGAAGCATCCAAATGAGAAAGATGAAAATCAGATTGATTATATTCTAGTAGACAAAAGATATCAAAACTACCATTACTAATGTAAAGGTAACGAAAGATGCAGATTGTGGTTCACATCATGATCCTGTCTGGATGACCATCAAAGTTAAGTTAAAAAGGCAGGAAAGAAGACATGTTCGCATGAGTTGGAATCTAGACGCGCTGAAAGATAAGGGCATGCAAGATAGCCTACGTTTACTAAAGAAGTCAGTGAGAAGTTAAGTGAAAATAACCATAAACATGACTGACACAAATTGAAGGCATGCTTGACAACAGTGGCGGCAAAGATATGTAGAAAACGTAAAATAACTAAGAAGCAAAATTGTATGAATGAAGATATCTAGGATGTAATGGAAGAGGGGCCCATTTCTAAGCATGATAGGTTGAGTTATGCAGAATTAACAAAGGAAATCAGAAAAATGCGTCGTAAGGCTAAACAAGAATATCACGAAAGTTTGTGCAAAGAAATATAAGAATTAGATAGGAAGCACAGTCCAAAAACATATAATGTGATAAAGAAGTTAACAAATAAAAGGATAAGTATCAATAGTAACATAACATATGAGGATGGGAACACAGTTAGTACAGAACACGATATACTGCTAAGGTGGGCACAGTATATAGAGGACTTATATAATGATAAAGATAAACCCCTTTAGATAACACATGTAGTTTCACAGTATATGAAGGTGTATATTGACAGAGAAGAGGTAAAGAGCATTATAGCGTCATTGCCTAAGAAAAAGGCCACAGGTACAGATGAGAGTCCAGCAGAGCTATTGCAGCAAATCGGAAACGACGGTATTAGTCTAATGACTAAAATAATTAATAATTGCTAAAAAACTGGTGAGCTGCCTGAAGATTTTTTATCAACGACATTTATAAGAAATACAAAAGGTTTCTAGAAAACTAAACTGTAATAAACATTGAGCCATTAGTTTAATTTCACATGCGTCAAAAGTAATTTTACAAGTAATCAAATCAAGAATTGCATAGTTGATTGAAAGTAGATTGGGGGATAGCAAATTAGGTTTCAGAAAAGGTAGAAGCACTAGGAATGGCATTTGGCAGCTTAGATTCACGACAGAAAGATTGATTGAAAAGAATAAGAGATTATTTGTATGTTACATCGACTATAAAATAGCGTTGGACAAAATAAAGCATATTGCTCTTAGTAAACTGCTTGCATAACTCATGCTTAAGTTATTCCAAGAGTTGCTTTCTCTTTGGAAAAGGGAAAAATTAACAGCTGCATTCCAACATGCAACAAGAAACAAACAAGAAAATCTAATTTTCCCATTAAATGACTCTTACACAGCACTGAAAACATACAACCAGCAAGATATGGCAAGCAAAATTCCTTTCATTGAATCTAAAGAACAGGTTGGCATACTTATAGTTCTTTGGCCCAACACTTCTATTATATCCTTCCATATTGGTTACGATAAAAGATTTGCTCTTGAATCTCCCGATTTCTTTAAATTCATTAGCTAGGATCCATTTGTAAATAATCTTCTCTTTCAAATTACGAGATAACTTTATCAGCATGGAATTCTAAGCAAATTGCTCACTTTTCAATATGGTTGCTTTTTGCATCTAAAAATCCCGTTTCGATATTCCTAGTAATACGCATTGGAATAAACAACATGATAAACAAAGTTGTTGCTAGTGACTGCCAATAAAAGTTGGTTTAAGGTAAAAGTTTGATGACAAAAGGGTGTGGTCATCACTTGAATATGAATATTCTACAGAGGTGTTAATTTAGAGAACAAGGGAGTTTTTCGATATATGGAAAGGCTAATTTCACGAAGCAGCTGGAAATGTTATCGTTCCCAAAACTTTTTGACGATTTAAGTCTAACAATTGAATCACTAACGTGCTGCACCTGGATTGACTCTTGAAGACAAATGTACTCTTAAGTCGATTGATATCATAGTCACCTGAAAGTAGAGGATTTAAATATTTATCAATACTTCCCGCTATATCTCTACCTACACAGCAGAAATATTTGTTCATAACATTGGACATATCCTTCTTAGTGATAATTTTGTGATAATTTCAGTGCCCTTGTCACTTATTACATCAATATTAGTAGACTAAGATCTCTTCGACTAGAAATCTGATGGAATCCCTAACACAAACAGAGGCTCCATCACCCCTTGCAGAGTGCTCTGATCAATCTTCTTGGTAGCCTGTTATGGCTGTTAATTCAGAAGGGTAATCAGAGTTAATCTTTATTTCATTCATTAATAACTTGATCTCACCAAGGTGGCTACATATACTATTGACGTTAAGAGAATTAATTGACATGCCCCTCTCCCTTGATTCCAAACCGCTGATGAGACAGTGCAGGGTGGATATCAGAAAAGTTGTCAAAAATTTTTGCACCCCTATTATAAGCAGTGGCAGAAATGTGTTTTCCACTGCATCACCGTCAACAGGCACACTCCCATATCATCACGTATAATTAAACTAGCTAACGTGCAATCACAATATCCAGAAAACATCCTTCCTTCCTTGGCTTTTGTCTGAATTTCATTTCCTTCCACTCACTTCAATATATCCATGCAAAATCTTATGATTTATTAGCACCGGACAGTCATATGAAAACGTAAATAAAACTTTTTGATAAATAAGACAGAAAATAAAATGAAACAATTCAGCTTAAATCAATGTTTGAGTTTCAAACTATTTTCTTCATGTTTTGCCATGGGATACCCTGAAATTAGAGTATATACCCAGAAAGTTTTCAGAATTATAGTATATACCCAGAGGAAGGGGGAAGGAGGAAGGAGGACGGGAGAGGGGGGAGGGAGGAAGCGACATAGGAATAGGAGAGTGATCCACTGGCAGTAAAACAGGAATAACATTGTTCTCCAGGGTGACCTAACCGTTGGTGTTCCAACAAATTCTGCCGAGGATTGTAGGCCTACAAAAACGTAATGCGATGATGGAGTATCATTTATCACATGGGCCTATTCTCTATCAATGCATATGAATCAAATACTAATTAATGAACAGCGCCACCGCAGTGCTGCTAGGACTACCGCTCCCTTTCACATTGTTTCCACCATATTCTGCCTTATCTTTTCAACGTTCTTTTGGATTTTTGCAAACATAAACACTATTCTATTCAATACATGAAAATTGTACAATTCACTTCAATATTTACTATTCACTTCAAAAGGTTTTGGTTGGCATAAATAAGCGACTTGGTTGGCATAAATTATCAACTTAATTAGCTAAACGAGAGAATGCCAACCTAAAATAAATCATATATTATTTATATTATTATTACTATTACTATCATTTATGTCTCGGAGATGCCTTTACATCCATTTTAGAGGATAAAGAGTAAATGGTTGTCTGTTGTATCGACCCATACCATGGTGGATCTTCCTGCACTACCCCCCCCCTCCCCCCACCAAGGCAAAACAACAAGGCACCATCATTTTTTAATGACAATGAGTATAAATTTATTCATGACTCACAGCTCTGACAGTCTGGAAAGAAGTAACTTAACGAGGGTTTTTGTCAGTAAATTACCAAATGGGCTAGAGTGTCTGCCAGTGCATTATTGTTTTGCAACCCCCTCTGAGAAAAAGGGCCAGACCATGCAGCTGATAGTAAGCATGAAGGCGATACGTAAATTAGAACTAAAGAACCTTTAGAATTTTCAAGCCTTTTGGTTGCATTCTGCACTGTATGTTCCCCTTACAACGTACTTCACAGGACCGGCTGAAAAGGAATGAACTCTAGAATGGGTTAGAAGACTAAATGTGCTAACATAACAACAACAACAATAACAACACATTGACAACTATACAAGCAGGCACAGAGCCAAAGGTAAATTCCTTGATTTTTCCAGGTTGTCCATGTTTTCCTTGACCTCACATTTTATCCCTTGATTTTTCCAGGCTTTCCCTGCCTTCAATTCTAATTCCTTGCCTTTTCCAGATTTTCCAGGTTTTCCCTGATCCCAATTTTAATTCCTTGATTTGTCCAGGTTGTCCAGGTTTTTCATAACATTAAGTTTAATTCTCTGAATTTTCTAAGCTTTCCATGTCCTTAAACTTAATTCCCTGATGTCTCCAGGCTTTCCAGGGTTTCCCTGATCCCAAGTTTAATTCCTTGATTTTTCCAGGTTGTCCAGGTTTTCCCTAACCTCAAGTTTAATTCCTTGATTTCTCCAGATTTTCTCAGTCCTCAAAGTGAATTCCCTGACATTTCTAGATTTCAAGGGTGTCTCTGACCTCAACTTTAAGTTCCTGACTTTTCCAGTTTTTCCAAGTTTTCTTCTGTCCTCAAATTTAATTCGATGATCTTTCCAGTTTCTTCAGGTTTTCCCTTTCCTCAAATTTAACTCCATGATTTGTCAAGGTTATCCAAGGTTTCTTCTGTCTCAAATTTAATTCTCTAACTTTTCCAGTTTCTCCAGGTTTTCCCATTCCTGAAATTTAATTCTCTGACTTTTCCAGGTTTCCTAGGTGTTCCTTAACCTCAAATTTAAATCTCTGACTTGTCCAGGGTTTCCAAGCTTTCCCTAGCCTAAAATTTAATTCCTTGATATTTGCAGATTTTCCATGTGTTCCTTGACCTACAATTCAGTTCCCTAACTTTTCTAGGTTTTCCATGCTTTCCCTAATATAAAGTCTAATTCTCTGAATGTTTCAGGTTTTTCCGGTCTTCACACTTTAATTCTCTGACTTTTTCCAGGTTTCTCATGCTTTCCCTAATATAAAGTCTAATTCTCTGAATGTTTCAGCTTTTTCCGGTCTTCACATTTAATTCCCTGACTTGTCCAGGTTTTTTCCAGGATTTCCCTATGCTAAAATTCAATTCCCTGACTTTTCCAGTTTTTCCAGAATTTCCCTATGCTAAAATTGAATTCATTGTCTTTTCCAGTTTTTCCAGGTTTTCCCTTCCTCACAATTAATTCCATGCTTTTTCCAGGTTTTTTTAAGCCTTTCTTGACCTCAAAGTTATTTCCATGACATTTCCAAGATGTCCAAGCTTTCATTGATCTCAAGCTTAAGTCTCTGAGTTTTCCACACTTCCCAGGCTTTCCTTAACCTCAAAATTATTTCCATGATTTTCCCAAGTTTTTCAGGCTTTCCTTGACTTTTCAAATTCCACTTCCTGACTTTTCCAGATCCTCCGCGTGTCTCTTACCTCAAATTTAATTCCCTGAGTTTTCCAGGTCTTCCAGATTTTTGAGATCCCTGGTACTTCACTCGGGCTGGGGTTTCTTTTGTTGGTGACAAAAAGCCCCCCTCCCCCATGTACGGCAGGATTAAGAAACAGCTAAGAAGTAGTTTCTGATTCCCTATTGTTGTTGTTGCAGTTGTGACTCATATTTCCTCACACATTCTATAAAAGTTCCTAAACCACTCTGAATATTCATATGTACTGAGAACCTTTTAAATTACAAATTGACAAATGAATTGAAATGAAATGCAAACATTATATCACATTCAACGGCACGCTACTGAGTCCTTTATTTAAGAGTAAAATACCAGAATCAGTATTAGTCATTGAAAAGAGGTCAGCCTCGATTCATTAAGAGGACTTATATATTAGGTAGAAAAGATGGCGTCCTAATTTTAGCGTTCTCCCCCAGTCTAGTCTTAATTCCAAGTGCATCGTCAACAGTGTACGGGAATACACAAGACGGGGGATAAGACACCGTTAGACAGAGTGAAGCATGTGACTAACAATAAATTCATGAATTTGCTGTGGGGTCATTTGAAAACTACATAATGGAACAATTGTCATTTTGACTCCTCTCCTAACCTCCTTGAAACGGCCTTTCACACAAGAGTTGATACCCCTTCATTGCTACGTAACATTCTTACAACAGAACCCAATTCCTCTATACGAGACAAGTCTGTAAAGTTTTATTCAAGTCTTATAGCATGACGTCATATAATAGAGCAAAATTTATGTAATATAGCATCATACAGAATAGAATATTATGACGTGATATAATAAGGAATATTAACATATAGTGTAAAAAGTTATAAAAGAGTATGCAATATATATATATATATATATAAACGTCAAAAAGCTACAACCAACCAAGTAATTTACAAGTATAGATAGAATTCAAGAAATAAAATTACTCCATTTCAAACGTTTCGGCACAAGCCTTCATCAGTAATCATTCATTACTGATGAAGGCTTGTGCCGAAACGTTTGAAATGGAGTAATTTTATTTCTTGAATTCTATATATATATATATATATATATATATATATATATATATATATATATATATATATATATATATATATATATATATATATATATATATATATATATATATATATATATATATATATATATATATATATATATATATATATATATATATATATATATAGTCCTGCTGAGGAAAGATTACTCAAGAACGTTCTAGAAATAAAGATGGTAGTTGCAACGCCCCATAACTGAGGGAGCCCAACACCCTTCTACCCGTAATAATTTCACAAAAGCCTGTCATGAAAAGCATGCATACACACACCCTTCACTATTGCGTAATATTTGAATGACCGCTGCAGACATGTAATGCTATCATAGATCCATAGTTCTATAATCTACAAGAACCTAATACCATTGTAGGAGGCGGTTGGCCTGGGGGACTACAGTCCCTGATTTGGAAGAGAAGGATTTTGCTGGAGCACTCTTTTTAGAAAAAACAATAGCTTTTACTGAACATAGTTATGACTCAATACGTGGACATCAATAATTATATTTTCAAACATCTCAAAACAAAAACAAACCTTTTTAGCAGTTGCAAAACTTTTCATCTTTACTGGCAGATACTAAACCTAAAAGGGAACAACTCACGTCAATATTTATGTCCTAATCTAATAAATGAAAGAAAATAGCTATATGATACAATATATTCAGTCTATGTCGATGTTGGTAATTTTAAGTCGAATTTTCTTAAAATCGTTCAAAATCAATTAACGTTTTAAAAAGTAATAATACTAAGGCATAATAACGAATAGAAAAGAATAAAACTATGTACTATTTAAAATATAACATTTTATAATATTATATACGACATATCTATTTGCATTGAATTGAAAAAACATTATATAATATATAATTGTGTTAACACAGGCCAAAATCTGGGTAAAATGTCTTTCAGAGCAGGATTTAATCAGGTACTCTCGTTGACAATAAGTTACAGGATCGATGTCATCCTGTAATATTTTATATCAATCTTTCACCTTGACTAATACATCTGAACAATTCCTATGTTCAAAGTTCTGAAATTCTGAACAATTTTTGTTCACATTTGGAGAACAAGAAGCAGCATGTGTGTGACCATAGAAAATTAAACGAAAGGAGGTTGTTCCCAGACTACTTCCATGTAATAATTGACTTTGTTTATGCAGACTTATCTAACCAAGAAATTTATCAATTTGCTACAGCATACCATTGAGAGGTGTGACAATAAATATCAAGAGCTCTGACATTGAGATACTCAAGAAGTATAGCCGGCAAATGTTTAAAAAACATGTAAAGTCTATTTTCTCCCAACCTAATTGACCAATCATCATGCAGGGTTATGATAACACATCCTAAGGCTAGGCTCATTTTACAGTTAGAATTAAAAGTGTCGGAGCGAAGTAAAATCATTACAATTTTTGACAATCTGGAGCGTTCACATTCTTCATGGCTTAATTATTGCTACTTTTGTTGCTTTTAAAGAATATTATTAGTACGCTGCCAGAGGCGCCTCCACGTAACCAAAGCGGTGGGGGGGGGGGTAAGGGGGCAAGACTACCAATGACAAGCAGCATAGTCACCAACTGAATTTCTTTTATATCTCCATGTTGTTTATTGTTGGTTAGGTGATTGCTTTCTGTTCATGCGAACAACCGTGTGCATATTGGTTGCGCTACATGAAGGAGCCTTGACAAGCAGTTCTGCTGAAGGGCAACCTTCAAAAAATGAATTGAATTTAAATTAAAATGAAATGAACTCGAGTCATTGGTAGCCTAGCCTCGTTTGGGTACATTTCGTGAGGTCATTTCAAACAGTAAATACCCATGGAAACTAACACGACCAAATGTGCCGATGCATTGATCAGCTACAAACATTATCTATCTTAAAGGGCTCTGCATGCTCATCCTCCCCTCCCCTCCCCTCCCCTCCCCTCCCCTCCCCTCCTCTCAGTTAAAGCACCCATGAAGCTGGAAAGGAAGAAAGCCATACAAGGAGTGCATGTTTTCGTTCCAAATTTTGTTCACTGACATCGGGAGCAGGTCTGTAATCCTTGAAGGCCAGAGAAGCACAACATTGACTTGACATGAGGGATATGGGTCCGTGATACCCTTTTTATTTCCCTGATGTTTCTACTTAAGTGTGAATGGGGCTCACCGTGAATGGGGCTCACCGTGAATGGGGCTCACCGTGAATGGGGCTCACAGAATTTCTGGGAACTCATCGCTCTGTAGGGTAGAACATGTGCGACAGGTATCACCAGACCGTCATCAAGCGACTGTCAGCATTGGCAACAACAACAGCATAAGTAAATGGAACATGGAATGTTCAAACTATATTTCAGAAAAGACAACTCTAGAACATCAAACAAGAAATGAGGACAATGAAAATAAACATTCTTGGACTCTCAGAGGTGCAGGCAGGGGTGTAGATCTGGGGGGCTCGGGGGGGCGTAGCCCTCCATGGTGAATATATGAGATTTCTGGGGGGGCTCAGCCGTCTGCATGAATCTCCAGTTGCTTGAAAAATTATCCTTAATTTTTCTATCAGACTCAAGACTTACAAATTTCTTAACCTCTATAAAGCTAAATTTGGAACTCAAAGCAGAAGTCTGGAGACCACGCCTGGGCGCGGTATCCAAAATTCTGTTATGAGCCCCCTTTGTTAAACATTTAGCACTACACCCCTGGTTGCAGGCAAGATAACATCAGATGAGTTATACTAAGGAGTTGATAGTCATCAAAGAGGAGTTGGAATATTAATAGATGCAGAATATTCAAAGGCACTGAAAGGCTTTTGGAGTGTTAATGACAGAGTCATCGTCATGAAAATTAGTAGAAAACCATTTGACATCGGAAGTATTCAGGCTTATGCTCCAACAGATTGAGTCATTCTATGAGGATACTGAAAAAGCAATAAAGTAACTGAAATCCCAAGACATAAATATCATAATGAGAGATTTCAATGCAAAAGTTAGCAATGATAGAATAGACAAGATTATGGGACCTTTTGGTTTAGCAGAAATAAATGAAAAAGGAAAAAACTGATTGAGTGTTTACAATACTTACAATACAACATAATGCAAACATGCCACAGGGAGTATGGGGCTACATAACAACCCTGTGGCATTTAACAATTAACTTAACTTGAAGTCAATTTCAAAATGTGTGTCAGGCGAAACAGATTAATGAATTATATAAGTTCGGTTATGTATGAGTAATGCATAGCCTTGGGTATAACTTTGTGGTGGAAAGATTAAGTGGTGCACAGAGTATAACTTTGTTGTAATGAATACATGGTTGAAAAACCACCCAAGAAAATGCTGGACATGGAAAAGCCCTGGGGATAGGAAAAGAAATCAAATTGACTATATATTGATTCAAGAAAGATATTGCAATCCCATAACATCATGCAGATCCATGCCAGACTGTGACAGCGATCACATCCCTGCCTTGGAATCATGAAAGTCAAACTAAAGAAGTTGAAGAGATCAAAGAGGGAACCAAAGCTACAACTGAGCCTTTTAGAAGAAGATGAAGATTTGAAAAATAAGTATAGAATAAATGTTAAGAATAAATTTGAAGTTCTCGATGCTTTAACTACAGCGGAGGAGAGATGGTAGAAAATGAAAGAAAGCATCAAAGAGGCGGCCAATGAACACATACAACTTATAGAGAAAAAAGTTAACAAGAAATGGATGACTACAGAAATTCTGGTTCTTATGGAAGATTGGAGAAAAGTAAAAAAGAATGAAGAAGATTATAGTGAAATATGCAAATTTATCAAGAAAAAATGTAATGAAGCTAAGGAGAAATGGATTAACGATCAGTGCATATAGATTGAGCAACAGACCGTCAAAGACAGCAAATATATACATCAAACAATTGAGGAAATGACTGGGAAGAATCCATCATCAAGAACAGGATGCTTGAAATCTAAGGATTGACAAATCCTGATGGGCAAAATCGAAAATCTAAACAGACGGTCAAAATAAATTGAAGATCTATATAATGATGAAAGATGCCCAGCAACTTCAATTAGGAATGGAATCAAATGTTCCCCAATTTAGCTGAGGAAGTGAAACATGCATTGAAAAAGATGAAAAAAGGCAAGGCAGCAGGTCCTGATAATGTGCCCATTGAACTCATAACAGCTTAACAAGATATAGAAATTATGGAAGTGACAAAGCTGCTTAACATCATATACGACACAGGCGAAATACCTCATGACCTAACAAAATCTGTCTTTATTGCGATACCAAAGAACCCTGGAACAACTTATTGTGAACAACACAGAACGATTAGTCTCATGAGCCATCTAGCAAAAGTTCTTTTACGAGTGCTTCTGTGCAGAATGAGGAGCAAGATACGGCCTGAGATCTCAGAGAAGCAGTTTGGATTTGTGGCAGATAGAGGAAAAAGAAATGCGATTTTTACACTAAACATGCTCCTAGAAAGATCAATAGAGGTACAGAAGGACATATGCCTTTGTTTTATAGATTACTCAAAGGCCTTCGAAAAAGTGAGACATGATGATTTAATTGCAATCTTGATGGGCCTGAACATAGATGCCAAGGATCTGCGCATCCTGAGAAACCTATACTGGGGACAAACGGAGGCGATAAGGATAGAGAATGAAATCAGTGAATATCAAGCAACAAAGAGAGGAGTAAGGCAGGGCTGCGCAGTGTCACCTGATCTTTTCAATTTATAAAGAGAGATGGCCCTCAGAAACCTCAATGAACATCAAGGAATCAAAGTAGGCGGCAATAATATCAACAATTTACTGTATGTTGATGACACGGTACTCATTGCAAATTCAGGACAAAAACGTCAAACACTTCTTACAACAGCATCAGCCAAAAGTGTACAGGAAGGTTTAGAACTAAATGTTAAGAAAACGGAATGCACGGTGATCTCAAAAAAGGCCAACGCACCAATTTGTAATATATAATGTAATGGTGAGAAAATAAAACAAATAAAAAGCTTCAAATATCTGGGATATACCATATCACAAAATGCAAAGAGTGACGCTGAAATAAAGAAAAGAATTGCTATGGCTAAGGAAACTTTCAGGAAAATGAAACCATATTTACAAACAGAAACATTACCATGAACATAAAAGTTAATACCCTCAAAGCATACGTTTTGTCAGTTCTTTTATACGGATGTGAGAGCTGGACACTGAATAGACAAAAACAGAAAGGAGGCTGGAGGCTGCAGAGCTGTGGTTTCTTCAAAGAATGTTAAGAATATCACGGACAGAGAAAAAATTAAACATAGAGGTTATGGAAATGGCAGTGTAGGAAAGATCACTGATGAGAATCATAAGAGAGAGACAAATGAAAGTATTGAGACATCTGCAGGGAGGATGGGATCGAGAAACAAATGCTGTGTGGTAAAGTTGAAGGAAGGAGGAGCAAAGGACGACAAAGAATTAAATACATGGACAGCCTCAACAACTATGTCACCAATAAGTCACTCAGCAACACTGAGCTAATGAAAAAGACAGATAACAGAAAAGAATGGCGTGCCACGATCGTCGATGTCTGCTCCAGACCTGACACCTGAAGAAGAGAAGTTTCTACTTTCCCCAAGGTTTCCAAATTTATTTTAATATATAGTTATAGAAACAGATATAATAAGGACACTTAACGCAAGGGTACGGTCTGCCCCCCTGTATCCTACACCGCTTCCGGCACCACTGGTTCAGCTTCTTCGTTTGCAATCAAGTTATAACTTTGTCGTAGCATGGACGTATATTAATTGATATTGACTGCACCAGTGTCTTGAATTATTCTGGATTTATACTGACAGAAATTGTTGCAGACGCATGATATGTTTTGTGCAGAAAGTAAAAGTTATATGTTATAAGATTGCCAATAACGAAAGATTGTACTGCCAAAAGTAATAGAAATTCTTCCAAACCAGAAAGGACAAATAAAAATAATTTTCATAAAGAAACGAAACCACTTAGAAATTAATGAATGAATTTTAGTATTGGAAATGCAAAGCCAATGAATATAATAGAAGCAAATAATTTCAAAGCTAAACTGACTTATTTTTTAATCAATAGTTTTTTGTTGTTTTCTTCAGGAGTTCGCAGTCTTATTGACAGTAGTGGCTTTCTTCTTCCTCATCATTATTTCATGTTCTGTTACTTTCATCCATTACCCATGATGTGTAAAGGCTTAAAATGGCTTTTTATTTACTCTTCAGAAAGTTATGTTCCCAATATTAAAATCAAACTGCAGTAACGTAAATTTGATGATCAGATGGAGCAGAGACATGCAGCAAGAAGAGGTTTTGATTGCACAAAATCTTAACCAGTTTATCAGCAATGCTACAATAACTGAATGCATTTTAGGCAACTACACTTTGAAAAAATCAAAATGTGAAGTTGTCATCTTTATTAGTCATATTCTTTTAATTTTATTCATTCATTTTCATTGCCATCAACCAAAAAAGTAACAAAAGCACATTTACAACATACAACCCTGATAAGTCACCTTGGGAAATATTGTTTACCTTCAACAAGAGCAAAACTGGTTCAACAGTTATACAACAATAGTTATACACAACATATACAAACAGATGGCAAGGTATTATACGTTATAAAGTCAATTGTTATTCTTACATGATGTTGCATTGTACAATAATTGCTTGTTCTTGTTACAAGTATCAATAAAATTGCAAGCAATGTTGAATGCAAGCATCAAATTGCAAGCAATATTGAACGTTTCATTTTGAAAGTTTCAAATAAACTAAGGGGTTGGAATAATAGGGGTAGTTGGATATTTCCTAAAAGCCCAATAAACGGGTTATTGGGATGAACGGCGTGGGTGGAACAATTCCCCCACGTATAATAGCCAGGAATGAACTTCACAAGTTGTGTCAACTCTAAAAAAAATGAAAAAGGCGACTTTCTCATGTTTTTTAATATTCGATGGAATTACAGACTGAAGAATAATAAGCAGAGGGTCTGGAATAAGAATGTTCAAGGCGGAATTTTTCAGCAATTTAATAAGCGGTGGGAGGGGGGAGATGTGCATCTATTCGGGGTTCAAGAACACATCGTCTTTTCTTCCTCTAATCTGTTTTCAATTCTAAACCTCTTTAAAGAAAACTCAAGCTCAGAGACAATAACTCTATATTTTCATCTTTTTCGTACCGCATCGATCGCCATTCTAACTTCTACAATCTTGGACCAAACTTATGAGGCAAACTGTAGATTTCGTACAAACTGGCACTGGTTTCACGTATGTATTGGAGAAATAGATAAAACCTGTTTAAATGATTAACCTTGGTAGGGAAAGGTGTCTTGAAGCATGCTATGGCTTCAATACAGCTGACTTTTCATACGCAAAGGAAACGGTTTGTCCTGGGTTTGCGGTTAAAATTGAAAGTGAAGATAGCTGCATGGGTGGATAAAAAATGTAAGTCGAACTTGTTTGATTATAAGCCGTCCTTGATTATAAGCCGCAAACAAAATGTGCAAGAACAAAATGTAAGCCGCGGCATATAATACGGTATAATGTTTTATATGAATGACTCCTTCACAGCACTGGTAACAACCATCCAGTAAGATACGGCACGCGAATCGTAATTTCATTGAATCAAAACAACACGATCACATACATCCAATTCAATGGTCCAATCCCTCTGTTATATCGTTTACTGATTTCTTTAAATCCATTAGATGGGATTGCATACTTCTAGCTTAATGATCCCATCCCCCATTATATTTTTCATTTCATGTAACGGTTAAAAATTTGCGCTTGAATTCCCCGATTTCTTTACGTCCATTAGGAAGGATTAATTTGTAAATAATCGCCTCTTTCAAACTGTGAGATGATTTGATCAGCATGGAATTCTAAGCTAATTGCCCTCTGTTCAATAAAATCATTAGCTGTGTCAATAAATAACTTTTTCTGTTGTCTTAAGATACGCAATATTTATTACATAATAGTATTGTTTGTATACTGTGCTTCGGTTTCAGTCATTGTCTAATAAACTGAACATATTGATGTATAGCAAGATCAATGTGGGCAACGTGTAATCATTTGGACTTACAGAAGTCATATAATATGTAATGATGTACTAGTGACGTATGTTGTGGAAGACCAACAGTACAGTATGCTGTCTAGCACACCTCATCAAACAATAAAACTGCTCAACTCCCGCCAGAAAGCCAGGGATGGACTGCAGGAGCAATGCTATCTTTTTAAGCTCAAAAAATTAACTGAGTCCTCCAGTTAAAAGTAATAGACTACGCGAACTCATTTTAATAGATTAAAAATGTTTGCAAAGTACAGCCAAAATCTTTGCTTAAATCTATTTATAATTGCATTAAAATATGTAGATGATAAAAGTCTTGACATTCAAATCTACGACTTTAACGACAGTTCATTTCTATACATTTAAATGTGTACTGCTTGGGTGACATTAATGCCCCCCCCCGCTTAATTTCGATCATTTTCAACGCCTCAGACCGTATTAAGATCCACTCTTAATACTGTCATCGTACTGGGTATGAGTTAGGACTAAACACAGACCTACCGCAAGGAACTTTCTCCTTATGACAAAATTCAACTAAAATTTATGCTAAATTGGGATTGGGGGATATAACACGCCCCAATACCCCCTGTCGTGACTTGTAATACAAGCCTGCCACCTTAATAATATGGTTACATCACATGGTCCACTTATGTAAATCTCATCTCTTTTGACAAGACAGAAAATTCATAAACTGTGTCTGAAAACCCGATGAGTAGCAAATAGGAAAAAAGCGCAACTGCTTCCTGTATATTTCATGCCAATGCCTCCTATGTAATACTGATAAAAAACACCCAGCAAGATAAAGCAAGCGGACATAAATTTCATTGAATCTAAACAATACGATCACATACTTCAAGTTCAATGGCCCTGTCTCCCTATTATCAGCACCCAGCAATATAAAGCAAGCGGACATAAATTTCATTGAATCTAAACAATACGATCACATACTTCAAGTTCAATGGCCCTGTCTCCCTATTATCAGCACCCAGCAATATAAAGCAAGCGGACATAAATTTCATTGAATCTAAACAATACGATCACATACTTCAAGTTCAATGGCCCTGTCTCCCTATTATCAGCACCCAGCAATATAAAGCAAGCGGACATAAATTTCATTGAATCTAAACAATACGATCACATACTTCAAGTTCAATGGCCCTGTCTCCCTATTATCAGCACCCAGCAATATAAAGCAAGCGGACATAAATTTCATTGAATCTAAACAATACGATCACATACTTCAAGTTCAATGGCCCTGTCTCCCTATTATCAGCACCCAGCAATATAAAGCAAGCGGACATAAATTTCATTGAATCTAAACAATACGATCACATACTTCAAGTTCAATGGCCCTGTCTCCCTATTATCAGCACCCAGCAATATAAAGCAAGCGGACATAAATTTCATTGAATCTAAACAATACGATCACATACTTCAAGTTCAATGGCCCTGTCTCCCTATTATCAGCACCCAGCAATATAAAGCAAGCGGACATAAATTTCATTGAATCTAAACAATACGATCACATACTTCAAGTTCAATGGCCCTGTCTCCCTATTATCAGCACCCAGCAATATAAAGCAAGCGGACATAAATTTCATTGAATCTAAACAATACGATCACATACTTCAAGTTCAATGGCCCTGTCTCCCTATTATCAGCACCCAGCAATATAAAGCAAGCGGACATAAATTTCATTAAATCTAAACAATACGATCACATACTTCAAGTTCAATGGCCCTGTCTTCCTATTATCAGCACCCAGCAAGATAAAGCAAGCGGACATAAATTTCATTGAATCTAAACAATACGATCACATACTTCAAGTTCAATGGCCCTGTCTTCCTATTATCATTTTCATTCATTGTAACGGTTATAGAATTAAGTTTGAGTCTCCTGATTTCTTTAAATCCATTAGGGAGGAGCCATTTGTCAATAATCGTCTCATTCAAATTACAACATGATTTTATCTGCTTGGAATTCTACTCTAATTGCTCTCCGTTCAATAAGGTTACTATTTTTGCCAAAAAGCATACCACTTTAATAAGCCGTCCTACATTGTGCATTGGAGATCAATCTTTGAAGGTAAAGACAGAACGTAATACATTACAAATATATTGTCTTATTATGATCAATTAGTCTTATCGCTTGTTCTTTGAGTCTTTATATGATTAAATACTGTCCTTTCAATTAGAACTGACATTTGCAAACCCCCATAGTAAGGGATAAGAGACTGATCATTATCTCTTCCAAGGGAGGGATAAAAGACATGTAGGACGGAGGATCAAAATTATAGTCACTTAGAGGGAGCGGGTGGTAGGGGGGGTGAGCATAAGGAGAATTCTAAAAGACGAAATATGGAGTTCTTTCTAAAGTACTGGAGTTGGAATTAAAGTTTTTACACAAATCTTAGAGGGAGGGGGGGGGCGAAATTCCATCAAATATATAAGTATGTTAAGTACTTAACCTTCCTCAACTCTATCCAGTCGATGGGGCTGCGATGGCCCCCCTAGTGTGAGCAGTCCTCTCTCAACAGCAGGTCCAATGCACATTGCGATGGAGCTGCGATGACTCCCCTGTGCAAATTGGTTAAGAGAGGGGCGGTGCGAGCAAATGACCTACCCTTGAGCAACGATTTGGAAGCGTGGCCCGATAGCTCAGTTGGTAGAGCACAGACGTACATAGTCAGGGGTCGCGAGTTCGAATCCCGCTCGGGTCGGTTATTTTCTCGCACTTTCACTTTTCATATAAGTATGTCTTCCACTAACTACCCACAAGTAATTCCTTGACCCCTCCCAAACATTTAACCTTGCATCATCAGGTGGAAATACAACGAGATTTTCCCCACTTAGGCCAGAAT
Organism: Mastigias papua; assembly: GCA_964019165.1. Classification (NCBI taxonomy): domain Eukaryota; kingdom Metazoa; phylum Cnidaria; class Scyphozoa; order Rhizostomeae; family Mastigiidae; genus Mastigias; species Mastigias papua. The sequence continues at coordinate 13,292,367 of OZ025271.1, forward strand.
AGAAATCTAAGAATGAATGATATTTCTTACACATTTCAAAAAGGCTGTTATGATGTTAGTAATGCACACATTTGTATAGGAATATATGCTTGTTTTGCTCAACCATAATATTCTTAAAAATGTTTTGATTACGAGCTTATAGCTATTCCTAAAATACTCTTAAATCTCAGCGATTTTGAGCATTAGTATTCGTATGGACTAAAATCTTTATGATGAAAAATAGCAAAAAAACTTTATTGCGCCTTTGCAATCATCATCAGTTTAAACTTTGTTGTCATTCTTGACTGATGTTATTCAATTTCATGGCCTAATATCATCAATGATAATATCAGAATGACTTTGCAATTGCATCTGATTATTCTTAAATCTCAGCGATTTCAAGCATTAGTATTCGAATAGATTATATATATTATTATAATAAAAAGTGTATAACAGACACTTCCCGATGAGTTGCTGAGTCATATCATAGTTTCATGACCCCCAGACAGAATGGGTGAAACTTCCACTTAATAATAAAAAGAACAATAATAACGAATATTTAACAGATATTAAGATACAGATACAGATCTATTGCAGATGTACTTGTATTCTTTCATAAAAAACATCACATAGACAAATGGTCCAAATCCTCAAGACGGTTGAGCGTTGTGTTATTCTTAAATTATTCTTGAAATTCAACGATTTTGAGCTTTAATATTCCTATAGACTATAATTTTTATAAATTTATAAGCGCTGATGTGAATAGCATTTGTTGTATGCGACATGAGATCATAGCGAGATGTAAGTTTTGTATTGATTCAATGCCTCGATTGCATACAGTCAACTCCGCTTTTGTCATATTACAAGGGACGGTGGAGCAATACATTTGGTGAAGGACCCCATAGAGATGCTATAATGCCAGTGGGGACAGACGGGATGTTATAAGAAATAAAACACAATACGCTTACGGCCGGCATAATAACACAACTGTTAGATAATATTTCAACTCACTTAATTCTCCAAGAAGTCAAGGATAAATTTTCAGCTCTTGTTACTATGATTTCTGCTCGATTTGGAGTACAGTAAAATCACTTGCAATTCCATCACGTCAGACTTCAATAGGATTAAAGAACAACCCGTTTTATCCAGGATATAAAAATGCATTAAACAAGATAAATAACAAACTTCATATTGCTTCAGGGATGCATTTTCAGCTCTTCTTCCTACGATTTTCATTCGATTTCGAGTGCAGTAAAATCAATTGCAATTCTACGTCGTCAGATTTCACCCATGGTCAACTGATATTGGAGAGCAACCACATTTTAACCTTCATGTTGTTTCATATATGGCTTAGCAACTGAAGGAATGCACTTTGCTTTACCCCTGAACACTCTTAGGAATTTGTAGCGAAATAAAAATCCTGTACAAACTGCACGGATCGGATACAACAACAGTTGATTTTTCCAAACGGGGCGCCTGCTGGGAAATCACAGCTTGGAGGGAGGGGGGATGGGAAATGTAAAAAGGATCTCTTCTTACTCCACGAAGTATATCTCTCCATAAATTAATTGCAATATTAACATAAATAAATAAGTTAATTATTTCTATCCGGGTATAAACCACGATAAAAGGCACAACTTAAAGAATGATTATTGACCAAAGACTGTTACTCTGATTTCTGTCAAGACATGACTACCTTTTGGCAAATCAAGAAATATGAAGGAATATTACATCAACTCATGACCAACTATTAATCCAAGCAGTTCCATTTTCTCAGCCCTTTTATGATTTTGCCACAAAATGAGAATTTTTCAAACAGTATACTGTATCATAAAACTTGTTGGAGTCCTGACACTCTATGCTGTAAGCTGTTGTTCCTTATGAAGTAAGCTAAATGAGTATCAATCCGTTGTATCTTGAATAGGCCGAAAGCTTGAACCTCCTGAGTGGTTGAGAAGTAACAACGTGAAAAAGCCGATTAACATCATAGATAAATGGGTTGAGTGGAGCAAAAAGACGGGGGATTGAAACACACCGTGTATAGGACTTGACAGTAAAGATTTACCTTAGTCCTTTCAAATTTAGTCCCCCTTTAATTCTCGCTACCTATAATTGTCGTTCTTTCAATTTCCCCCTGATCCTTCGTGTTTCCCCTTTCGATTTTCAACATAGCATAATAGAACATAACATAACATAACAACATAACAACATAACATAACATAACATAACATAACATAACATAACATAACATAACATACCATACCGTAAATTCTCTATTAAGCCCCCCAGGGGGCTTATTGATTTCAAGCGCTCTAGAGGGAGGGCTTATTAGAGAGGGGGGCTTATAAGAGAGCGGGGGTAAATAAATTTTTTGAAAATTTTTAATAGTATACTGCATATTTCCTGTTTGAAAATAGCGAGCAATATTTAAATTTATTAGTCTATACATCATAAGTTCCCAGCAGAACAAACAAAATTGAAAGATTATGTGGTAACCGTTGATATAGAATGTTTTTATGTGCAGAAAGTCAATTAGTGACTTTGATTCTTTAAAGGTTGGGAACTATTGTTTACTGCGCGTGATTACGCTTAACATACTTACTCCTATGAAACTTGGTACTATTCAATATTTTATAAGGAGGGGGGCTTAATAGAGGGGGGCTTAATAAATTTAGTCCAGAAAGGGGGCTTATTGGAGAGGGGAGACTTAATTGAGAGGGGGGCTAAAAAGAGAATTTACGGTAACATAACATAACATAACATAACGTAACATAACATATGAGAAGTCTGTTGGTACTACAGAACTTCACTATAGCACGAAAAAGCGGGAACATTGTTTTAGCATACTGAAAGCTTTCTTCGTCCGACACTCGTCATTATACGTCTATAAGTGCAAATCGTAACACGTTGCCAGACTGCTGATTTTTCTATACATTAAGAGTTGCATTAGGTACAAATCTAATAGGAGGATCACATCCTCTCGTGTGAGGCAAAACATGAGAGCCTATAGGCCTATTCGGACCGTTTCGTAACAGAAAATGTCAAACAATACGTGGCACCAAAATGTAATGTACAAACAACATCATTATGTACTGTAGCTTGTTAAGAAGACAACTCACCGTATAAGAAACCATCTCGCACCAAAGTGTGCAGGCTCTTTGAAGATAGCTCACTTTCACAGCCATATTCAACTCCATCCTCTTGAGTGATTCAAAACAGAAATTCAAACATGCAGCCAAGTACTTCATGTGTATATGTATCCAATTTTTGATAAAGGGTACTTGGAGGGAATAAAAGTGTACATGGAGGCCATGATTGCTCTATATTGTAAAATTGAGCAAAAATTGACACCATTGTGAAATTGTGCATAAATAACAATAAAAAGATCTAGTCTATGAAACAACTGAAATTATGATGATGATGATGCTGATCTTGATCTTTGCACTGCGGCCTTTAGCTTTACATCGTCAGGATGCCTTGAGTCGAGCGGTCTTTCGAGTCGTTGTAGAGAATATACATTGTAATAGCTATTAAATATACTTCAACTTACTGTACAAGTGGTTCGGCGAGGAGACTCACGTCCCTGCCATTGAACCTTCTCTTCCTTTCTTCTACTATAAACTCGGTATATATATTCGAAAGCATGCTTCGATTGCACAAGCATTGCAATTACAACATGCAATCGTCACGCGCAATCGTGCTACCAAAATCTAACCAAATATAGTGTTATTCCAACCTTATCTTATTCTTGAACCATACTTGCATTCGAGTCTGATGCGAGGCTAGAGTTTACGAAATCTTTAACAAAGGAAAGCCTATAGTTTAATGCAAGGCGATGATATAGGGATTCCATATCATGCTGTCTAGAACTTGCGTCATATGCGAATCTGGTTCCACGTGTAATAGATACAAATGGGTCTACTAGGTAATACTAAATATGGCAAAGGTTTGCCTCCTACAGAAGAGATAATTCGTGTATGGCGCAATGCGTACAGTAGATCTTGTTGCATATCAACCCATTCTCATGCCAGAATACATGACTATGACGATATGCAAAACTTCTAAATTACGCCACTATGATGATAACTGCGGACGAATAAGTTAGTCTCCAGTCTCCATCCAGTGAAATAGAGACACCTTAATACGTTGTCTAAGGAGGCACACACTTGCTTGCTGTGAATGCTGTAATGGTTGCCTCGTGAGATGGAATAAAATGGAAAATAGCGCACTAAGAGAAATTAGAGGGACCAGGGGCGGATCCAAGAATAAAACTGACAGCTGCACAACATAGGAAACATTTAAGGCAAGGGCGTGGCTCAAAGCTGGCTGGTTGCCACGCCTAGTTTTGTCAGCATCATACATATATTTCGGCTGTTCACATTAATTGCTTCTCTTTCAGTGGTTCTCTCTTGAAACACACAATAGACATCATCCAAAACAACAGTAAGTGCTAACGAAGAAATGGTAAAAAGAGGTCTTATATGGATGAAAAATATATCATTGTCATTCGTTTGTCCAAACTGGTTCCTTATCGATATTAATAAATACAAGCATTCAACTTTTATAAGTGATTTCTAAAATATCCCCTTCCTCAGCACAAAAGTCGACGTCATCGATAGCATGACATTCAAAGCGGGCTGCCAATCTTTGAGGTTGTAATGTCCTTCTTCGGCTGTGCTGTTTATCCCATCAGCACGGAATCTCTTGGTTCTGTTACTTGTTCCGCAATGTGACGAATGATTTTCTTCCCATTTGATGCTTAAAAAGTGAAGACAGTTACGAAGAATCACGAGCCACGTTTAGAACTATCTACCCCCAAAGTGAGACGTACTTATTGATCAGCCCTTCAGTTCTGAGATCCACGAACAGTGGCGGTTCGACGAGGGAATGAACAACATTTGTACCTAGAGACATGCAGGGCCTAAGACTTATCAACTGACTCATCAAAATGTTGAATAGCGTCTCTGAGTCTGAAGCAGCAGCTACCAATGACACTGAATCTGAACAAATTAAAAACTTGCAATTGTGCAGCGACAACTAACAATCGTGCAGCAGAACCTGACAATCGTGCAGTAAAACTTAACAATAGTGCGGATTACTGGTGATTTGATTTCAGGATTGTTTTCTTTTATCTAAAATGTCAGATGATTGTGCAGCATCTCAAATTCTCGACAATGGTTTGTGCAGCACATCGAACTCGTAATGCTGCACAATAGATTCTACTGTATCACAATCGTTTTAGAGCGCCTTACAATTGTCTCCTATCACAGCACAATAGTCTTCTGACAGGCTACAATTCAGGACACAATAAGCGATGAGCCAAATATGGAATGCTCAATTCGTTCTCAGCACTCAGCACAAAAGTGATGACGAGACCAGGTACGGGGGTACACAAAGATCTGAACGATGCTGCTGGGGGATTTACGAAGAGTTTTCTCGAAATTCGACTGCCTTATGTAAAGCTTGTGCATTACCCTGGATCCGCCCCTGACAAGCACGACCTTTAGCTTCGCCACTGGCTGTAATGTATAAATGATATATGCCTTTCAACAAGTTAGTCACAATCACTTGCCTACAAACTTTGACTTATACAAATGATGCATGATGTGGAGAGTTTACAATGCTTAATAAATTATCGTAATAATGGACATATGAGTGTATGTAAAATTTTAAAGAATATGACCACTCAGAATGTCTTTACTATCTGCATAGGGTGATGTTACTAGTTGAAGAATAGATGTGTGTACACGCTGCGCATTATGAAGCCTTTGAGCGTCTAATATATGCAAACAAAAGTGAGTGTCAGTGGAACATCTTGATATGTGCAAATGTTGCAAACATGAAGAATTAGACTTGTTACATATAGTAAACAAATTAAACAAACATGATAGACATTCTTGTTTATGTATAGGGCTCAAATTTTATAACTCGCCACATTCTACAGAAAATTAATATATCCTCTCTTCCAACAGACATTCAGTTTTATGTGCTTATATTATATAATCAATATCTCCATATCCTACAGAGTGTAGATATATCATGACGCTCCAGTAGCACTTTTCAAGATTTGCGTATATTAGAAATTCTAGTTCGTTATATTCTGCAAATTCCTCTCATATCCATTCGTGTAATATGGCACTCATTTGTATATATATTCACTCATATGCCATACATGGGACAGCCTTGACTCATGTAATACCAAGAGCTACATATATAGTTAGTTTACAATGCTTCACGTTCTGCATCGTTTGCATTTATTGTTTCCTTATTTAGGAAACAATTCTGATATGTATGAGCCCAAAATTGCATACTTACAGATTGTCAGGAACCTTTTCCTTCTTGCATGCAAGCATACAATTTTTGTAGAACCCCCTCCCCCTTTTTTGCTTGTGTATGTGAATAGCCCCTTATAGACCTTGTTTTCACTTTTGTCCAGCTAATGCTCTTTCAAACATGAAATGCAATCAGTAGTGAGTTTGTAATTTTACATTTGACTAGACATCCATTTACTTGTCTGACTTTCCTTCCTGCAATAGGAGGAGGTAAATCTATTTGTTGCATTAATCAGTTTTAGTTGTAATGACATTGTATTTCCTCCTAACAGGCATTTCACAGATGCTGCTAACATTCTAATTCGTTATATCCTTGCTATCCATTAGGCCCACAGTTTTTTGAGGATAGCTTACACATTTTATCCCTTCAAATAATTGAACCGTAAACATATCTTTTCCTCCATAAGATATTCTCTTTCACATTCATAGTTTTCCGTTTTCTTCAGATTCTGCACATATCCATCCATCCAATACACATCCATTTTTATGCAGATAGTTTAAACGTTCTAATTCTTTATATAGTGCAGATTGTCCATAAGTCTATTTGCTATTTCACAATCGTTTCTATATGCATACTGTACACAAACTGGTTCAAAGTGTTGAGCTGAAATTGCATTTGATAATTAAGTTATCTAATGTGCATTCATTTTTATTTCTTTGCGTAAATTGTACATATCCATTTGCTCAATACACATCCGGTCTCAGTCTATTTTAGACATTCCACATCTCCTCCACATCTCCTCCACATTATGCAGCATTTATGATCCAATACTCAGTTAGAACTTTATCATTGACAAGTATATTTTAATAATCTTATCATTTTAATACTCATATTTGGCATAAGGAAAATAAAGTAAAAGCATATGTGTCTGTTTCTTGTCAGACTCAAGTATACTTAAATTGTCGCTTCGTTGCAGGAATGTGTCATGAAAAGTTGAGAAGACTGCTTAACAAATGAACTGGAATTAACATCACGCTTTAGTTATCACTGTTATGTCATGACACTTTATTTACCAATGCTATATAATGTCAAAGTGTATACATAAGTTTAGGATGGTAGGCCATATCTTTGTGATAGACGAACTTCTACAGTCAATTGGAGACGTGTGCAACTGTTGATGTGCTGTTTAAAACGTCAATGGCCTTTTTTGTTTTTTTTATGTAATATTTTAGTGGAATATATGCCATTTGTGCTTTTTATGTAACCTGGTTTTGTTTGAAAGGGAGAATAATTATGTGCTCGAACCTCAATCTCTATCTGTGTTATCAACTATCTTCAGATCAGTCTGCAAACTGTTCAAACAAGCGTCTTCTGAATATAAACAAACTCTAGACATCCCAGAAGCCTACTTTGCAAAATATTGCTTGCTTCTTCAAGCAAGATCATATTCTTCAATCTTAGTAAATGAATTAAAAAACAATATATTAATCGCATTGTATCACAAGTGTTTAATTTGATAGGTTAAATGTAATGCAATATTTTATTTCAGCACAGCAAAACTAATCTGAAAAGCTCCACTCCTTCCCCCCTCCTATTCAATGGTGTACAATTTATGCGCTTGACGCATTCGCCTGTACATCGTCTAGATCTAATGTATCTATTTGATAAACAATACATATCTTTTAGTAATCATTTGTTATTATAAGCACTTTTGGGTTTCAGAGAAAAGGCTAAGATCATTAGAGGGTGTTCTTGTCATACACAAGTAGAATTGCTATTGTTATATTCCTTAAACATATATTAAATTATAGAAAGGAACAGCTCCAAAAAGGCATGTCCTATTTGTCAAGCTTCTCAAACATTCCCTTTTTCAAGGTTTTGATTTCCGTGGCACATTCTCCGGACCATTTCGCAAGTTTTCCACTTATCGCCGACGTAAAACTACCCTTTTTCGAGTAGCATGCGAAGACAATGAAGAAACCATTTGATTTGAATTGCAAATAGCAGGGTTTTATTTTCATACAAGGAAGAAAACACTTTAGTTAAAATAAAGTTTAGCTTAAGGGTCACAGCCGTATAATCGAGGGACAGCTTATCAAGCTACGGTTAATTGAGAAAGTACTGTAAAGGGTTCCTTAATTATGATTAATGACATATATAAATTATTTTTTATCCAGCCTCTACTTGCGGATAATTCCACTATCGTAAACGAGGTAGATTGATTGCAAGATGGCGTCTTAAAATGTTGTCTCGTGCTATCAAAACAATCTCATCAGAATTGCAATTATTAGTGTAAACAGCTAAGTCATTCAGGTAGATATGTAATGGAGAACATTGGTTTGCTTGTATTTCTGATTGATCGACGGATCTTGCTATATGCGAACACTGCTATCATATTGTGCCAATCGTCAGGCCAGTTTGCAAGTTAAGGAAAAAGCCATATATTGTATGGAAAACAGGTGAGTAAATTGAGTATAAATATATATATATATACCGAACTGCACTAACATATGTTGCCCCTTCCTTGTAAGTATGGATGTTTATTTCTTTGCATGTGGTGAAGCGCAATAACACGTTTAGTTTTAAGTTATTTACATTTGCATTTCAAACTAAATTTATATACTCATAGTTGACTGGACGACGCTTGACTATCACTGGTTAACCGTATGTGTAGAAAAACAATCAGTTTGTTATTGCTGTTAGGACATGCTGGGTCATTTGGAAAGTTTTGTTTTCGAATTTTTGGTTGTATAGATTTTTCTTAGGGATATATACATTTGGCTGTAAACATTAGTTTATTTTGAACAAAGTCTTGAGTAACACAACGTAATGATTTTGTGGCTTTTCAGTTCAATAGTTTATTTCAAATCTTTGTTGGGACACTAGATTGCATATAGTCATCTCAGGAGATAAACAATCTAAAATGAAAAGAGATATGTAAAAATTCAGCCCTAGAAAATGCAGTCTTCAATGATTTGGAGAAAACAAATGTCACACTGTCTCCCCTAGGCACCAGCCATGGTTGGGCCTCTGAGGGGGAGGTATCATGAAGCAAGTGAAAGCAGCTACCATAACTAAATCTAAGAGGTCTGCTGGCTCTAGCCCTCAGAAATACTTGGTAGGCAACTAAACTTGCACAGGTCAGCATTTTTCTTGAAGCATTCTTCAAACTGTTATTTTCAAGGGCTTGTTTCACTGTTAAGCCTCTCCGCTTATACAATGCTGTATGGCCCTTGCCTTTGACATCTGTAGAATGCAGGTCAACAGGTCATGTAAAATGCATGATAACAGGTCATGTAGAATGCAGGTCAGACTGGCAGCTACTTGTATTGTTATGAGGAGGCCATTCAGTTCAATCTATGTCATATTGAAGAAAGGCTTGGAGGACATGAATAAGTTCATCAAAGAATCTGATAATGTTTCCAGATAATATGTTGATTTCTTGGTCAAGCAGTCATGATGCTTGTCCATATCAATATGCAATAATCAGACTGCTGTGTGCTTACTTTGTAACTAGCTTAGCATTTTGTGTTTTGACCGAATTTTCTATGAAACATCTCAGGTGATATTTTATTGAAATTGGAATCAGGTATGTTGAATTCTGACCCTTGTGTGTATAGCACATTGTAGTACTGACTGGATTTTACAATGTGCTTGGGACACATTGTATTATATGGGTGTTTCACTCAGCCCTAGACTTGAAACATTTGCCAGAATGCATGGGGATTAATTTCCAAGGTAAAGATAATAGCATATTTAATAGCAGTATCCAAATCTACCTTTGTCATCTCCACAATTTCTTGGAATAACTGGATCAAAATCAACAAATAGCAACAGTATAATAGTGAACTTCCAAATAAAATTTTTGTAAACAATATGAATACAATCTTTTATGACTGGTTTCTACAACATATTTTTAATAAATAACATAAGTGATCTGGATTACTCCAACTCTCCCACATTCCATAATCTCCAATGGCCAATGTTTACAAGTGTATGTGTGCCTCTCTACTTCTCCATTTCATTAGTTCTTCTCTCTTTATTTGGTCAAATCCTCATTTACACTGTTTTCTGCACATTCTATTCCCTCACTTGACAATCAGTTAGTACTTGCAAGCTGTGTAGAACTGAAAAGCAAACAATATACAGCAGGTGGATGCAAGTCTTTCCCACTGACTTGACCACTTAAAAATTTCCATGTATTTTGTCTGTTGTGTGCCATGATCTGCATTGTATTTCACCTGGTAACCTGCTTTTATAGTGGCCCCCTTGTTCTAGGTTATTTGTTGAAGCATAAAATTTGCTTAGTTATGAAATAACTGTAACTATGTTCGTTTGGGTTACTTAACTTGCCCTTTGTGCAAGGCATTGGGTGAGTGTCCAGAAATATTTCCAACTTTCCACTTGCTGTCAAATCTTCATCTTAACCTTTCCTCTTTTAAGACAATCAAAAGTAGCCAAAGTTCTTAAACTCTGCATTGTGTATATCTCAAAAACTTGAAATGTAAAAGGAATATGCATTTCATTATCAATGTCTCATTAACTAAAAACTTTGTTAAAGCTGTATTGTTAATGCAAATTACTAAACCTTCCTCAAGTACAACAAAGAGAGCAAAATCTTAATCTGGCTCAGATCTGTAGAGCTGTGACTTTTTCTGGACTCTGCATTTTGTTGTGTCCATATGGTTTCAAATGATGTAGGATGGAGGAGGGGAGTAGATCATAATATGGGTGTCCAAAATGCAAGTTTGTCTTAACTTTTGTTTCATGATCTTATTGAGATATTTGCTCATTTTATGTACTCTTAGATGAACCAGTTTCATACTTCCAAATTCTTACTTTTAATCCCTCTTGATAGAGTTTTTCCCCCTACTGAGATGTACATATCAATAACAATGATTTGTTTTATATTTTCTTTTCAAATCCAAGACAGACTGTAATCTTTTACTCACTTGCTCACAAATAGACATTTTGGTTCCTTATTCACCTTGGCTCTCTGATGACTTAATATTCAATCAGCTTTATGTATATTTGGTCACAAATATATTATTATATGAGCATCAGTCTGATCTTCAACTATTGCAGCTTGTTAATACAGCCCATACGGTTAACACCAATGATTTATACTAGAATAAAAATACAAGAAATTACACTAGTCTGATTGTAATTGACTTGAAGAAGGATTTCAACATAATTGATCTGGAAGCCCAACTCAAAAATGAAAATGTATGAAGTACTTTATCTTGTGCATGATTGGCTCATAACAAGCTTGTATAACAGTAAGCAATTTTGCTGTGTAAATGTCACTCCCTCTTATGTTAAAGAAACAATTTATGGAGTTCCTGTAAGCTACTGCCTTCATCCATATCCACTCTTTATGTACATCAATGATTTGCCTCTTTCTTTGCAGAAATCTACTCTCAGCATATATGCTGGCCTTTCAATGAGTAAATTGGATGCACTCTGCAAAGCTTGCATGTGGGATTGTTTGCGCATGCTAAAAATTCAATTTTTAGAGCTTTCCTTAGTACTTGGATGCATACTTTTGATAAAACTGGAGCGAGTGACAAATAGAGTGCACAAATTGAGCTGGGCACGTGCCTGTGCATTCATGTGCCATCATGCACATCTCATTGAAAGCCTTGTATATGCCAATGATACACCCCTTTCTCTCTCTTCAGAACACTGCAATGAACTACACTTCCCCTAAACTTAAATCAATTGAAGTTGCAAGACTGACTTCATGTATATAAACTTTCTTTGAGTGTTGTGAGGGTACAGCCACTTTGTTATAGTCTCTGCTCCAAACATCTGTAAGAATGACAGCCACCATGAAAACCAGAAGATAGTTAGCTCAACTAGGACAAACATCATAGTTACAAGCCTTTTGGAATATGTTGAAGTAAGATTTTACATGTCTAATCATGACATGACAATGAAAGGCTTCCATTATAAGTTACCGGTTTTTGTTTCCTCCTAATTAGTAACCATGGAGGAGAAAACTGACTTGCCTAAGAAATTCAAGCATTGTTTGTACTCAGTGTAAATCAGGCTGCTCCCTGAAAGGTTCTTGATTGAGCACAAGTGTTCAAAATATGATTGTTTTTAGAGCATGATTTATTGACCACCAGGAATCTTGATGTTGCATCTTAAGAACATCCTTTCTCTTTATCACAGGCAAAGACTTCCCTAAATTTCTATTCAAATCATCATTAAACTAATTGTTTAAGACCATGTGTAGGTCTGGGTAATGCAGAATCATCTTTTCTCACACTGCTGAGTTGATAGTCATACCCTGCAAGTGAATCACAACTTGTAATTCAGCACTCTTCTTATATGCTAGGTAGGAACAGTCCTAGGTTGGAGTCCTAAATTTGGTTTGCTTTTCTTAAGTCTTGTCTATATAGTTTGAAAGCATTCTTAAGAGGGGTGCAAAACAGAGCTCCCAACCTGTTCAAGGATATCAGTTTCTGGGGCACCTTTGGTTTGCTCAGGCAAGACCTGATAGATATTTAATTTCTTGGTTTCCTATATAAAGTATATTTGAAAGATATCTCCATTTTGTACATCTTCTTTCAATGCCCACTGTTAATCCACCTGGAATGTCTTGTGTTTTCTTAGAAACCATTGAGAAAAATACTCTCACTGCAAGCATTTGATTGTATTCCTCACTATTGGCACAATATTTGCCAAATCAAAAATAATTTAAGTTTCAGATTGCATGATGGTGGATGGTTAACTTGGCCAATAGAGTATCAATTAGTTCCCCTGTAAAATCAGAAAATCATAATCATGGCTGGTCAACTATTAGTGACTTTGTAGAAGGAAGACAGCTACAATGATAGTGCAGATTTTTAATTCACTGACTGTGAATCAATAATTGACATCTTGCAAGAAATTCAACAGACAATGCTGCTAGAGTTGTAAGCAACAACCAATATCATGCTTCTTCTGCTCCTGCAACCCAGAATCTTTGTTATTCAATAAGCAGTGACCTTGTCAGAAAAGAAACAGCCACATTTACATACAATTCTTTAAATTCACTAGCCCAGGCATATGTGAGAGACTTACATAGAATTACATAGTTGTAAATGCTTTACTACATTAGAACAGTTAATATGCTCATCAGAAACTGGTCTTACATTGCACATCCTAAAAAATCCAATGGCCAGAAGCGTTTTATAATCATAGTGCAAAAATGTGGAACAATCTAGAAACAGAAACAAAACTTGCACCCACCCTCAAAAGCCTGCAAGGACTCTGATACAGATTTGATGTCAGATCTACATTCCTTCTTTAGTCTATTAGTTTTGCAAAATATATTTTGAATTAGGCATGTAAGCATCTTTTGTTCTTAATCCTGCATTTATTTAGTTTTCATTTTTATTTATATTTTATGTTGATTTTTAAGTTAAAGCAGAATCAGCAATGATTTGTTACAAGCTATGGTTTTTGACTATACACTAGAAACTCTTCAACTATCAGTTTTGTAGATTGTGGTTGAAGTTTTAGACCCCAAACCCCCATTGATTAATCTATATCATTAGAATCTCTATCTCTATATCAATCAGAGATCATGCTCTCTTTTTTATGCAAAGGAGATATTCTGTTGCTACATAGTCCATCTCGAATGTACCATTTACTTGTTACTTCCAACAAATGACCTGTCATGTTGTCAAAATTGGGTGAAGTTCAGACTACTCTATTTTCAGAACAAGAAGAGATGTTGAGCTAAAATTTCCAAATCTTGTTTATCTCTTGGTTATCTATCTTACATTTAAAAATCAACTAGCACTACGATGGTTGGTTACATGTCCACTGATTTTGTCCCTCTTGGATGTTAAATACCCCTTATACACTGTTTCGTTGAAAAGCCACTGTATGCAGTATACATTGTCACATTGGCAACCTGGAATCTGACACCCCCCTCTTCAATAAAATATTCTGGTGTCAGCACTGGGCCGATATTGTTATGTTAAGTTAAAGACTATATTGTTGACAAATTTAGTTACCACAGTAACTTTGGATGCATGAAATCTAATGTTTTCAAGGGAGGGGCCAAACCCTATATTGTCAATGCATACATCTCTTGTATACAGCCAGGATCCCTCCATAATTCCAGCACAGGTCCCATGATTGATTGGCATCATTAATCAGTAATCAATCACAGATTTGTATGATCTGTGCTCTTTATTGTGATCTCACATGCTATCCCCATGATTGATTGGCATCATTAATCAGTAATCAATCATAGATTTGTATGATCTGTGCTCTTTATTGTGATCTCACATGCTATCCCCATGATTGATTGGCATCATTAATCAGTAATCAATCACAGATTTGCATGATCTGTGCTCTTTATTGTGATCTCACATGCTATCCCCATGATTGATTGGCATCATTAATCAGTAATCAATCACAGATTTGTATGATCTGTGCTCTTTATTGTGATCTCACATGCTATCCCCATGATTGATTGGCATCATTAATCAGTAATCAATCACAGATTTGCATGATCTGTGCTCTTTATTATGATCTCACATGCTATCCCCATGATTGATTGGCATCATTAATCAGTAATCAATCACAGATTTGCATGATCTGTGCTCTTTATTATGATCTCACATGCTATCTTTATTGTGCATAGAACACATTCAATTTTTGGATGTATGCTCTTTGATTTTATGATATTTTGATATGAAAAGTTAGTTCTTGTTATTTCTGGCATAGTTGATTGAATTTTAGTTTAAATGACTGTCAGATATTTATCAATAGAAATGATGTCAAATCAACGAGCTTAAGTAGTTGTTCATCTTAGTTCTATAACTTATAGAAATGTGAACATGTATTGATAAGTTATTGAGAAATTCCTTTGACATCATTTGTCAAATGTTGTTTGTAGTTGTATTGAAATCACATTTGTAAAAGTGTCAACTAAATTAAATAATAATTAGAAGGACATTTTGTTTTTTACATGCAATGGTAGTTTGTAAAGCCTTATGAAGTCTGCATATTACCAATGATCAATTGAATTGTCTGTTTGTTGTTTTCCCTGATCTCTTTTTTCAAGTACTCTAGAGCTGTTATGGATATTTTTTCATCAACTCAATAGAGCCTTTAGTCATATAAAAAAGTCATTTCCTACTTGACCCTGACACACATGTCAAAATTGAGAATATCAATGTTTATTGTCTAAAATTGAGAACATTAATTTCCATATCTGTTTATTCCATAATATTACTTTTTCTTCAACTAGAAGTATATTTTGGTATTTGGTGCTATAGTGTTAGAAAATGTAGATGATGTGTGGCAAGCCTGCTCAAAGATTTGTCCATTAAGTGTTTGCATGTTTTTTATTCATGGTGCAAAAGAGAGGGTACCCTTCTGCACAAAATAATTCAAAACTAATGGTGACATATAAAAATGACATATGAAATTTATCATCAAACTTGAAAGATGAGTGATAAAAATTCTGTTAGTATTTTTCTGTATTTATCTCTAAATATTATTATTCAAGTCTTGATTGTTTTTAGATAATTGCCCCTGTTTACCTTCATTGAGAAATTGACACCAAATCACACATCATGGCAACTTTATAGGATGATCCAACAACTGACTAACGCCTTGATCAAATATTTCTGGCATGTGAATCCTCCACAAACCTTATTTTGCTACGCTCCTGTTTATCGTTTTATCTTTACTCGTTGTCCTCCAATTTTAGTATGCACATATACACAGTTCTAAAATATTTGTACCTCGATGACCTGATACTGTACTTGGCTGTCCTAGATTTTACGGCATTTTAACATATTAGACACCCAATCCTGCGTTTTCCTAAATTGTTTTGATTGTCTCTACATTTATGTGATTTTTAAAGTTGTAGTATACTCTTATAAACAGTTGTAAAATCTCATGGTAGATTTTGGCTTTTCTTGATGTCATGACATTTAACATTCGTACTGATCTCAATTCAAGAGGGAATTTACTTTGATTGGTCATATATTTATGATAAGATTAAATACAGTAATCGTTTTAAATTCTGACCGTTTTCCACTATTATCAATAGTGTTTTGAGACTTGATTTTGCTTCTCATCGGCTGTTTTGATAGGCCATCGCTCATTTGGATTCTATTTTATCAATTGGACTTTGACCATGAGATCCAAATACATACTTCAATCTCCCATATACAACTTCATACAATAGTCTCTCTCTGCTACTTCGATAAAATACTTCAGATTTTTGGACAAAACACAGTCTTTTCAAGCCAAAACATTAGCTTCTTCACACTTAAGATTTCTCTTACTTTCTTTGAAACAGCCACGGGGCTAACGACAAAGCGGCAAAATGCCGCCAGAATTTGCAGAACAATAGTATCTATTGTTATTGACCAATTAGATTGCTCTATTTTAGCCCTTTTGGCGGCCGAGGCTAGAGCCGTCATCTACTGATTTTAGAGCAAAATTAGCAGCCCTTGGCCGCGAAATTGGCCGCAACTGGACTTTTTGGGACTCTTTTGTTTTTTCAACCAATCAGATTCCAGTATTCTGCTGTTGATTGTTTATTTACCCAATGAAATGGCATTATTTTACAATAGGCGATTATGCAAACAACCAATCAACATATAGTATTTGAATATTCCTGTTTGTTCTCTACCCAATGAGATTTGATCAATTGATTGAATTGTTGGCCAATCACAGACCATCAGTTGAAGTAGCATTGAAGTATCGTCCAATCAGGTAGTTCTATTTTCAAATTTTCTATTGTATTTTCCTTTGTTTTCTAGCCAATCAAGGAAGTTCAAATATCGTCGTTATCAGCCTCATTTCCGGCCTCCAGTTCAGCAGAAAGACGGGGGTAAGAAATCGGTTTTATTAATATTTCTTGATTGATCTATAGTTCGTCTACTTACAAGTTAAGACTAAGTTATACTCTACTTGGCCTAATCGATGTAAGAGTTGTAAAGATAAGTATGTAGAACTTATATTTACAACTCTTACATCTATTAGACCATTACAAATATTGCCCAAGAGACTAAGTTAATGAAGTGAAGGGTGTCTTAGTTCATCACTGAGTTTAATCAAAGGTCAACAAAACAGCCCTATTGATTTTCAGACAAAACCCTCTGAAAATAGACACCCAAACACAACATTAAATTAGTCTCAAGGACAAACTAAGTGTTAATAGTAGGATAGGAAGACAATAAGGACTCCAGATGAACATAGCCAAAAACAAGGTTAGCGAATGTATATTAGGATATAGCTGAAATCTATATGGAGTGCTCTAAGCAAGGGGTTCTTCAAAACTGCCTTATGGAATCGCTGAGAGAAAGTGAAATGGTGAGCTCAAACATCCTACTTTCTCTCAAAACTTAATATATTGAGTAATTTAAAAGATAAGTTTATGGGGATTGCAATACTGATTGGGTTCGCTAACACCTGTTTATGGCTATGTTTAAACATCTTAAAATAGGTATTGACACACAAGCAAATCATATAACTGCTAAACTGTTCATTAAACGCTAAGAAGTACTCGAATTTGAGTGAAAGGTAGTCCCTCTTCTGTTCTTTATTGTCATCTTCTTCTTCCTCTTTTTCTTTTTAATCTTCTTCTCCTTCTTCTTCTACAGTCCTTTAACTTTCTATTCAGCATATATCGTGGTGGATTGTTAGCTGAGAAAAGAATGAAAAAGGCAGCAAAGCGATCTATGGTTTGGAAGATAATCATTGTATTTCTTCAAAATAAAAGAGAGATGTAAGTTATTTAATCCAGTTTATTCATTGTTATGTATTTTAGAGTGATATATTTTAATGACGAATTATGTAATGCCAATCGAAAATATCTCTCCAAGTCTGCAAAATTTCTGCAATCAGCCCAAATGTATGTTTTATGTTTGTTCAGTATTCAGCACGAAACAAAACGATAACTTCAATAAACATTTCTTTGAAAGCTGTAAGGGAAACGCTTTTACTCAGACATATTGTTACATGAATGTTCAGGATACAGAACCAGTGAATCTCTCTACATGCAATACATTTTGCACAATATGATTTCAGTCGTTTCTAACTTTGAGATATGGAAATATATGTGTGTTATGTCACCCAATGTAACAAGTTGACTTGATTGAGATTAAGGTAAAAAAAGAGATGATGAAATAAAATGATGACAATCTTCAGCTTACAGAACTTCTGAATTTGATTAAAAGCAATAATTGTTTAGCTTAATGTTATATGCTTCTGTTCTATTATTGAGAAGTGCAAAAATACTCGGCTTGTCCCGCACTAGTTATGAGCCTCATTGATATGAAATTAAAATAAAAAGAGATATGATACCTCAGAAAAACTATAAAAGTAACATTACGTCATGTTTGGAGTATGAGAGGAACCATGTTGTTAAATAAATTAGAAGGCAAATGATGTTCAGTTTATGAGAGGAAACATTGAGGTGAAGAAATTGGAGGGCAACTGAACAGTTCTTCTCTTCATCACATATTTTTTCTGGCTCGAACTTAAAAATACTCCTTTTTTCTTTATTGTTTTGTGGTCCTTGAAATCTAAAGCTCTGATTCATATAAAAGAAATGAAAGTAAATAAACTTGAAACAATTAATTAATCTTTGTTACCTGGTTCATTTGTTGAAATGTTGAATTTAAAAGAGGAAATTGTTTCTATGCTTCCAAGCACGTTCATAAAATACATTGATGATTAACATTAGATGAATTATTTTCTACCTCCAACCTTCAAAACCCTTAACTACATCATCCATCCACCATCATCCATACACCACCAACCATCAAAACTAACCAGACCCTAACCAATATTGCTATTCTCAACACACTGCTTAAATTCATCTAATGTTAATCAACAAAGGCTTTCAGATAGTTTTTCATTTTTCTGCTAGTTCATTTCTGTAATAATTCTAGTCGTCCTCGTTCTTTCAGCTTTTATCATTAATCAAAGAGAACCAGATAACAAAGTTAAAATGATATTTCAGATGTGTAATCACTTCTCAATTGTCATGATTCAGTTTTATCCACTTTTTCCTATCTCGATCCTGATTTTTATATCTATGTTCAAATTGGTATTATTTTCCCTGACATAACAGAATCCATGCTATGTCTCTTATTCTTTGGCCATAGTGATAAAATATAGTTAATCCAAATTATAACTTACGATTGAAGTCGTTGATATAGTCTTCTCTTTGATAGAACCATAGCATCTTTCATTGACTCCTTAAGTTCAAATAATAAGATATCATGTTATTGCATTATGTATTTAAACATTTAAATCTGATGAAAATGTTGCAATGAATTTCCAACAATCTCCTTGGTTATTGCATTGATAGAATTGATTTCACAAAAGTCCTTCAAATTCATAACAACATTTGTTCAATATCCAGGCATCTTCTTTCCATTAATCATTGTGTCTTTATGGACGTTAATCAGTAACTATATATCATGTCCTGTTAAATATTGAAAAAAACTAAAATTCAAAATAATTTATCAATTAGCATAGTTATGATTCACCATTGTTGTTAAATTAGTTTTTGCTCTCTCTATCGTTTTGCCATTATAGTTTCTCGACTCTTATAATTATACACACATACGACTTAAGGACAGATACATATATTAACATATGACTGCTACCTGTTGCATTTTTGTTACTTTGAGATGACTGACATGAATTATGAAAGATTTTCTTCTCCCTCCATCATGTTTTGCAAATGTAGATGCTTGATAGTAAATAAATACTAATATGAAATTTAAATAAATATTACTCTTTGGTTTCCCATTTACACAAGTTTGAGTTAAGTATTTGTTCGATGATTTTCTTCTGTCTTACTTCGTTGTCATTTTATATGCTCCATACTAAACATTATAGATAATTAACGTAAATATAAACATGCACATAAAACATACCTGCTACAATGATGTCATCTTGAGTTGAGTATTTATTCGACGAGTTTCTTCTTTTTCCATCCTTCTTTGCCATTTTATATAGTTCACAATAACAAATGTATATCGATAGCTTAAATATAAACATGCAAATAAAACATACCTGCTCCAATGATGTCATTTTGAGTTGAGTATTTGTTCGATAATTTTCTTCGTCCTTCATTCTTCTTTGCCATTTTAATTAAATATCAAATTAAATATAAACATAGAAATAAAACATACCTGCTGCAATGATATCACTTTTAATTGAGTATTTGTTCAATGATTTTCTTCTTCTTTCATTCTTCTTTGCCATTTTAATTAAGTATAAAACTTAATATAAACATACAAATGAAACATACCTGCTCCAATGATGTTATTTTAAGTTGAGTAGGCCTATTTGCTTGATGATTTTCTTCTTCTTTCATCTTTCTGTGCCATTTTATATACTTCATTGTAACAAGTATATATCGATGACGTAAATATAAACATACACGTAAAACGTACCTGCTCCAATGACGTCATTTTGAGTTGAGTATTTGTTCGATAATTTTCTTCTTCTTTCATCCTTCTGTTCCATTTTGTATACTACATAGTAACAATTATATATCGATAACTTAAATATACACAAACACATGAAACATACCTGCTCCACTGACGTCATTTTGAGTTGAGTATTTGTTCGATAATTTTCTTCTTCATTCATCTTTCTTTGCCTTTTTAATTAAATATTAAGCTTTGATATAATCATGCAAATATAACATACCTGCTCCAATGATGTCATTTTGAGTTGAATATTTCTTCTCTTATTTCCTTACTTTTCCATCCTTGTTTACCATTGTAGGTGCTCCTTAAGAACTGTTATATGTAAATAATTGAAAATTGAAATATATACACAAGTAACACGTGTTCCATTCATATCATGTTAAGTTGAGTATTTTTTTCGTGATTTGCTTCTCTTTCCATCGTTTTTTGCCTACATTACATGAAGTAGTTGTAAATATAATTGTATCGTTCTTTTGCCATTATTAATGTGACATAATACAAATTATATGAAATAACATGAGGATAAATATATATGCATAACTCATACATGTTCCATTTATGTTATTTTGAATTGAGTATTTGTTCCATGATTTTCCTTCCTTCTGCTTCCTTCTGCATCCTTCTTGCCATTGCAGACCGGTCTAGAGCCTAAATGCTAACAATTATAAGTAAATAATTTATAGATAAAAAGATACATAACTCATGCGTGATCCGTACTTGTCATTCTGAATTTAGTATATACTTCTTTCCCATTGTGAATGGTCCATAATAATAGGTATATACAAATAATGTAAAGATAAAAATATGCATAAATCGTATTTGCTACATTGTTGTTATTGTGAGTTGAGTATTTGCTGAATCATTCTTTATATCGTTATCTGTTTGTTTTTGAATATTGGTTTGATGATTCTCTTCTTTTACCATCTTTCTTTTAAAATTGAAATGCTAAATAGCAACAATTATAAATAAACAATTTAATGACAAATATATAAGTAAACCATATGTCCTTCATTGACATCAGTTTGAGTTTAGTATTTAGTCGATGATGTTCTTCTGTTTTTTATCTATATTTGCAAACATATATGAAGTGATTGTTTGTACTCAATGTTATATGAATAATTTGCCAATGCAGAACATTAGAGGGGTAAGTATGCTTTAGGGGAGAAGGAGTGCTGATGCATTTCACTAGTGTTTTTATAGTTAACATTCAGTCTATTGTTTTGCCCGTTCAGTCTCTGGATATGGATGCAAACGTTGATGCAAGCAAACAGTTTTGTTTACATATAAGTTATATTTGGGATGACAGGGGTGGAACGGGGGTTGAAGCAGATGGTAATTAATTATTAATTCTTACTAATACTGAAGGTTTATTACCGGGTAGAGCAGTGTATCCCAAAATAGCCCCAACAATTTACTATAGTATATTTGTAGTTCTCATATTTGATGTTTGATTGTACCCTGTGTTGTTGTTATGGCAACATTTCGCGTGACCAGATGTGTACAGTTCGTTGTTAATACATCGCTTTGTTTGAAGTACTGATTTTTCCGTATTTTCGCTTTGGTTATTCTTCATAGTTGTATTTTTTATGATGATATCTTATTTTTTTTGACTATAAATCTGAACCTTTATTAAAACTCTTTATATTCCCCCCTTTTGATTACACGCTGTTTTACAGTTTTGCTAGATTTGCCCTTAATATCATACTCCTGTCACTAACCACCATTCACACACCTCCAGCCTCAACCTCCTCAACCACCAAACTTCCAGAATCTAGCAATACCACAATAAACTACAACCTTTGCAAAACCTACAAAAGTGTAAAAGAGCGTGTTCTTATTCCAAAAGAGGCGATGCTGATTTGAGTCATTATCTCGCCAGATTCCCTTGTTAATTGTATGAAATGTTGAGAGATGCTCACAAGTTGTTTGAGTTCTAATTTAAAACGTATTAAATCAATTATTATAATTATTATCAATTATTACTGTAAACACATTTCTGAGGCATCTCTAGTTGGGAGGAAAATTCATGGCATACTAAACAGTAAGATAAATCTCATATTTTTCAAATTTGTTTTCCTTATCTTTTCATTTTCACATTAGAAGCTTGTAGAAAACTTCAAAGAATGCTCTCTACCCTGTTATAATATGTAGTGTTTCGAATCCTATTGAATTCTGTTCATTCAATTTGCGCCATGCACATGCTTTTGCAACTAATGCTTCGTGCATTCCCAAAGGATTGTTTCGTTACCTGCAGTTCTTTCTGCTAAAGCATGGTCTGTCGAATGACAAACATCTCTAATTATCCCAGAGATTTCCGAAGGCCTTCTTCAGCATTTTGGCCAATTTTCAACTGCCTATTATTATTTTGAACTGCTTATTGCTGATTATTAATCGTTCATCGAAAGGAGATTGTGGTTGTTGAAGCTTATACGATGCTTCTTGTGTCTGAGACGGATATGTCTAATGGATATGACATGAAATGCGTAGATTTGCAAACAACAAGAATGAAGTATAGGAAGTTTACTTATCTGTGTTTCTCATGTCGTCTATAGGCATTATTCCACTGCGTCAGGATTGAAATGTTTCATCATTGCATTGCAAAGTGTTACAACTTAGCGTGCATGTTGGAAGGTTGGAAATCTGACCTGAAATGCAGGAAAATACTGTAAGTATCACATCGAATTTTAAAAGATTCATGTTACAATTTTGCAATTTATAGTTGATATTTGTTTTTATGCAATTCTCTATGTTTCCAGCCAGTATTTGAGATGAAGGTTGAGTTTGCCGCCAAGCCTTTGCTACCCCTCGTGCATGAAATTTAAAGCAATGTTGTTGCTGAATTCACAGACATTGCAAATTAAGTCCTTTTATAGACTCAAGGCTACAAGTAGCTACAGTAAAGTGCGAACGAGTTGTAATTAGAAGATACATCGTGAATACTTGCCTTAGATTAATTTGATCTCACAGAGTAATAACATGGAGTGCTTGTATGGCCGATGTCCAAGATGCAAAGATCGAAAGTGATGTGTGCAAAGCTATTTATACCCTTGCTCGCATTGACCTCTGGGTCTATTGTTTGCAACTGGATGGACTGTATCTACGTATCTATTGCAAATATTTTGAGATGATTTCTATATTTTATTCAAGTATTCTTAGGGTATAAATTGTTTAATGTTTACTTGCAAGTATTGAATGAATTTAGAACTCTATTTGATTAAAGTTCCTTCATATTTACCGCCTGTTTTGTTGTAATTCACGACTTTCCACCCACTTCCTTCTGTCAGTTTTCCCATCTTTAGTTTTATTTCTTTTAAAAACCTGTTTTGACGGTAGCATGACTTTCTTAGGCCAAGCGTGTTATTACATTAATTTTCTCCAATTTTAGGAGATTTTTCATGCAATGAAGATGTCATGTCATTTGCACACAGAGAGAGCACAGATTATAAACAGCCTTTATGTATAACATTTTAGCAACATTTCTATTCTTTGATGACAGATGTGTCTTGTAAAATCAGCTGTTTTTCTGTTGTTTTCTTCTTAATTCCCGGGTTTTCCTCAGGGGGTATATTATTCCTTATACATACACATCTTTATAGTCGATCGCACGTGTCAGGAGATTTTTACCAATTCTACGCCCTTGAGATTCAATATGCTTCTTCATGATAATATCCAGAGAGAATAGAGCCCTCAAACGTCAAATTGCTCCTGTCGTGGTTTGTGTCTTGTGGTATTCAATTAAAATATATGTTTGTTTGCCCCGTTGTCTGTTCAATTGATTATTGCGACTAATAGACCCAAAGTCATAACCAGAGGCTGTTCTGTTTTGCATTTCAAAATCCCGTACTGTAAACTGCTCAATTTTCAATTTTACAGAAGTTGCATGGCAAATACACTTCATCCATTTTCATAATTTACTGCTTAAAGCTCTCAGCCGTCAAATTGCTCTTATATTGTTCGGTCTGTTGTGTTATTGAACTCAAATATAACCTTCCTTGCTCTATTTTCTAATCAATTCATACAAATCGAAGTTGAGAGTATCTTGGCCTAGATCCATAACTAAGAGCTGTTTTCTTTTGGATTTCCAATCCCTTAATATAAACTGGTTAACTTTGTCTAAACTACAGAGAACGCATCTTAGATAGTATTCATCCATTTTCATAAATGCACTGCTTTGAGATTGTACAACAGAAAGTCAATGAACTGAATTCGCAATATCATCATCGACAAAATGATAGAATTAACTACTAATTCTCATGATTACTAACACTGCTCAAAGGTGAATGAAATGTAACTATTAAATTAATATCTTAAAAGAGTTACGAATATGAAAGAAGAGAATATGAAAAGTCAAATGATATCTTCATCGTATGAGGTATAAAAATTTTTTGTTACGATAGAGGTATTAAACATTTGACAATGCATTATCCACTGCTGTGTCTTAATTGAGTATGTCTTTGTTAGTAGTATACTCATCTTCTATAGGATGCAGATATGATAGTTTAACTTAAAGTAAACAGTGTAATCAACAATTTTAAAGCCTTGACGGAAACACAATCAGTCATCTACACATTTTGTTTGGCACCTTCGGATTCAATTCAATTCAATCATAAATTAAATTCAATCATATGGGTTAATAGAAAATACAACTCATCACAAGCAATAGCTGACAACATGAGAAGGTCCTGGGATTAAGAATACATAACGAATGACATGCATTTCACGTCAATATTTTTGAAAACAACACGTTTTAAACTTGTAATGGACAATAGGGAAACTTTGAAAGACACGATCATTGCAACCCATCTTTGATACAAGGGGGAGGGGGCTCAATCCAAAGCTCTACACCCTGAGCCACCCTTAGCAATCACTCCAGGCTATTAAACTGAAATCGGAGAATCATAACATTCATGGATGTGTGAACATATTGATGGAGAGAGGATGGCACGTGATCTTACTGCCAATTATATTATGTAGTAACCAGGAGTTTAAGGTTCTGGAAATATCACGTGTTTTCGTAAAATCAAGAGATTAGGGTGAACGAAAGCTCGTGGCCAAGAGAAATATGTCGAGATAAACCATGTGCAATGTTTATTGATAAATCTGAAGTGATCGAATTGATTGGAAAAGCTTTGATATGGGAGGGAGTAGTTCTAAGTGGCATGAGAATATTTCAAAAAGATACAAGAATGTTGCAACGGATCTTTGAAATTAACCTGTGCATTGAGATTATGAACGTACAACATACTGGTAATGAAAACTCCTGCTTTCAAAGATTCAACATTTATGTTAATATCATTCCTTGTAAATGAAAGTAGAAGCGAGAAGTACACTAAAGCATAGAATGTGTCTGACAATACGTAAATATAACGGTTAATTAATTTATGAACAAAATTTTTCACATACATTCCTATTTGTACAGAAGTCGTTATGAATAGAAACAATGGATAAATATTTGCTAGTTTTATGTATCTTGCTCTATCAAATTATTCTGCAAAATCTCCAATTTCTAATGAATTCCAAGGTTCAATTGCAAACCCAATAGTCAACTGTTTTTGAGTTGATAAATAATGGAATAAAAGTTCACCGTATCATGCAATTCTATCTAAAGCTTAAAAAGTATATATCATAGCACAAAGCATATATGTTAGTTGTTAGTTCCTCAAGTGGTGCATCACACATGCAACTTCTTGAAGCTTGCAAAGCTCCTCCATAGCCTTCACTTTCCATTCCCAGTAATATTTCAATGTCCTGAAACGTAAAAATTAACCAATATTACAGTTGCTTAAATACTAAATCGCAAAAAACAGGTGAGAACATTAAAATTTGAGCCAAAATCAGAGCCAGTTGCCAAACATGGAAATGAAAAAGAGAAGCCTTTCAAGTAGTACTATAATGTAATGTAGACGGGGGGCCTTGTAAATCAGCACTCAATGAGAGGCTACCTTCCTAAAACATATGAAATGAAACGAAAAGAAGTGTGTTTCTTCCTTGGATTATTAAAAATTTAACAATAGTGAATAGGCGCCAAATGGTCAACCATATAGCCAAATTGGGCACAATATTCATCCTGTTACGCGAATCTACCCCCATCTAGTTGCATGTTTCGGTTCACATATTGGTCGTGTTCCAGTGTCTCATACTCTGACGAAGAGCATACGAAAAAGTGCTTCTAGGGTACTAACGAATGTTCCCAACAGACAGTTTATTAAAACTTTATAAAAATTTATAAACTTGGGAGTAAATCGTTTGTCATTTGTATCTCTAGCTAGTTCCACCTTCTTATGCTCTTTTTCCTCTTGCGATCACCAGTTTATATACAAACTAGTTGATGTCACAAAAAAACAATGATAAGCAACACAGTATCCAGCTAGTTTGTTATTTTTTGGTTACTAACCATCGATAAGTTAAACTCTTTTAATGCTTTCCAGACTCCTGAGAACCCTGTAAGCCTGTCCATACTATAATAAGTGTAGAAATAACTGCTTAGCTGACCATTCCTTGTAGTGACAATGGCTGCCGCTTTCTGAAGATTACATGTTTGTTTTCTATATGAAACATTTAGTCTTTTGCCATCCACGTGTCTTTGACACTCATACAAATAATCCACTGCTGAGTTTTCTGTCGGTAACTTCAGCTGATTGTCTCTTAAAATTACTCACATAATCAAAAAAGTACATTTGTGTACTAGAAGATCAAAACATTATAAATTCAAGAAAAAGTGTGCCAAGTTGAAGATAAGGTATAAAGACTATCATACCTCATTTCGACAATCAGATTGTGATGTTCTCAATGATGTTCGGAGTGATGACGATTGATAATGGGCCTAAGGAAAGCAAAAGCATGCAGGGTTGTTAATACAAAGATTTAAACTATGTTTACTACGAAAACAGATAAAAAGGAAGAAAATTGAAGTACACTGTGAGTTCCGCTCAATTTGCTACATAAACATTATCATACATTTTTAGTTGAAATCATAATAAGACGCACAAATATCACTTAAAGCAAAATATTCAAGTGAATACAACAGCATCTTCCATAACAAGAGTCACTTTTGAATCCCATTTATAATACAATCCTATATATATATATATATATATATATATATATATATATATATATATATATATATATATATATATATATATATATATATATATATATATATATATATATACATATATATATATATATATATATATATATATATATATATATATATATATATATATATATATATATATATATATATATATATATATATATATATATATATATATATATATATATATATATATATATATATATATATATATATATATATATATATATATATATATATATATATATATATCAGGGCTGTCAATGAAAGGCGCTCGATCGAGCGCGAGCGCTTCCACACTCCCCTAGAACATCTGACTGGCTCTACACATCGAGCGCCTTCCCTGACTATTGATCGTAAAGTGATGAAGGATTTTTTCCTTTCCTGATTTCATAAAAATAAGTCATAAACAAAACCCTAATATATCTTAATCAAATTACCCAATTCAGAGCTATTCAATTCAAAGTTAATAAATTTAAAAGATCACACTAGTGTGCTTTCACTTGTTGAGCCTCCATTATTTATTACCAGCCTCGTTTAATTCACATAGTTGCACAAAGTAGCGTGTTGTTTCCAATATGGCCAAAGTTGAAATGGTAACTTTCAAGTCCTGGGGAAAAGAAAATATAATTGGGTATAAAACGGCAGAGATCAAAAATCGACTATATGTTGTTGAAGTATGGTGTGTGTTATGTCGCAAAAATGAACAAGCTATCAAAATCAGTATTGCAAAACATCATATCAATTGACTTCAAAGCCCACAAACTTTTGTGCATATAGTTATGAACCCTCACAAAAAGCTGCACAGTTTCAGATCACACCCCTAGTGGGTTGATCAAGCCCCTAAAGCATTTCAGGCACTTGGGGTATTGCTCTCCTGGATATTTTTCACGGAGAGGCCTGATATATATATATATATATATAGCTACATGTGATGTCAATATACATCGTGTTGAGATGGTACACTCCATTAACAGAACTGAGATACTAATGTTGAATATGCTGCATCTGAAAATGAAGATAAAGCAAAATCATACGGATGTTTCATAAATACTTAGTAAAATTATATAATCATTACGTTAAAAATATACTATCCATTTGTCATAGAAATAAACACAAGTTCCTTTCTCCTGATATCAATTTAGGTTGAATTGACAATCCATATATTGCTCCTATAAACACCTTCATGTTCATGTAATGTCCTCCCTCAGTTGTACTGTCATAGCCCTAACCCCAAAGCAAACTTTCCATCTAGCATGAATGTCATTCATAACCACAGTCGCACTTATGCTAGTATTGTTTGTGTATTTATGCAGCACGTTGCATATGACTGGCATTCTTGATGACGAAATATGCTTACAGATCAGTAAGGCAAGTATTGCTTTTGGGAAACTAGAGATGCGACTTTGGGGTTTCCGTGGGATTTCTTTGTGTACTAAGATCAAAGTCTACAATATACTTATACTATCTTCCCTTCTCTATGCATGTGAAACTTGGACGACATAAAGAAAACATCTCTAGCGTCTTGAAGGCTTCCATCAGAACTAATTGAGGAATATCCTAGACTTAAGGTGGAAAATGTATGTTAGTGATGTCGAGGTATTAGAGAGAGGCCAGTGTCAGAGTATAGAATCAATGATATTTCAGCATTGATTAAGATGGAGTGGACATGTGGTCAGAATGGCAGAAGAGCTAATTCCTACACAGCGCGGCGCCTGTATGGTGAACTTGTCCGTGAGAAGCGCCTGGCTGAAAAGCCGAAAATGAGGTATAAGGATTGCTTGAAAACAATTATAAAGAAGTGATGTATTGATGGAGCAACCTGGGAAAGCACAAAACTATGAAAAGATGTCAGTGGAGGAAAGAAGAGTACAATGGAAAGGACAACTTGAAGAATGACAGGGTAAGGTATAACAAACTGAACAAAGATATCCGGAAAACACACATAAATGAAGCAGTTGATAAGATGAGAAGTCAGGTCGGATATAAATGAGATATATGTAATCGTCTGTGCTTGACTTAAAAAGTCACCAGAAAGTACATAAACGCCGCGGAAAAATCGATTAGAATCTAAGTGATGTTACAACATGTCGTGAGTGTGCAGAAGTATGCAAAAGTATAGCAGGGTTAAAACTTCACGTAAAAATTCACGGCAAAAATGTTGCAAAGACTTTTGCCAGACCTGTCCATGTCTGAAGAACCTGCATCAAGGAATGCAAGTGTCTAGCTGGACTAAAAACCCACAGCAGGGCAGTTCACCAATGAAATGTTTTTGCCAAGCAATGGCAACACTCGAATGTGAGTTGCAGCTATCATATCAGCATCAATGTACAACCAGCATACTGAAATATGTAAGACGGGAATGTGAAGCTTCGAGGGGGCAATAGTGAGAGGCCATTGCATATTGCATGTAAAAGGTGTTATCTGCACACAGTTAGTGGCTTTGCAATCGTGTCAGGAAACTTACTGTTGAAAGTGGAAGAAAACTGCATCCAGTGGATGTATGTGTGTGAGAGGCTGAAAGACTCTGCATGAGAAACAAGTAAATTATTAAAGAGTGAAATAAATCAATAACTATTAAGCAATGATTATTGACCAATTATGAAAATTAAGTTAATGAATACAAAATTATACATGCTGTACAACATTATTTTATGCAATGAGAATTATAAAGAATTATGAGAATAAACAACAAAACTTGTAAAAAAGTGCCTGCAATCGCTTAGAAGCAACCATTCAACAGTGGGCTGGGGCCTGGAAATTTCGAAAATTGGCCCCCCTCAAATTTTGTATTTGCTTCAATGAGTCTTAAAATAGAAAAAAATAATTGCAGAAAAGCAAGAATCAAATCGAAAGCTTGACTCTTTCCAAAGTTATAGCAGTTTGAATCTCAGCAAATCATCTATTTGTTGGTGGTCCACTTGCATATTATGTCCTGAGTTGCCAGAACTTACCTATAATGTGACATTTCTCCAGAAAAATTGAAAATTGAGCTTTTTC
This sequence comes from Mastigias papua, assembly GCA_964019165.1. Taxonomy (NCBI): domain Eukaryota; kingdom Metazoa; phylum Cnidaria; class Scyphozoa; order Rhizostomeae; family Mastigiidae; genus Mastigias; species Mastigias papua. The sequence goes on from OZ025271.1 coordinate 13,323,195, forward strand.
GTCATTTTCATATATGAAATGAACAGTTAGAAGCATAATTTTTTTGGAGTTTAAGTTTTGGTAGTTTCCAATTCGTTAAATGGCAAGAATTTCCCTGTTTTTTAAGCAACATTGATTTAAAACATAGCAAATTCTGCGTAAAACGTCACATTTTTTTTATAGTAATTTCTTGCATTAGGGAAAAAATCTCGAATTGCCATAAGCCAGACATAGTAAAGTACACATTTCCTAAAAGAATGGAATTTTAGCTGTTATTAAATCTATGTTTTGAAATGTCTGGCCTGTGGTATCTAAAAAACAAACAGATTTGACTGGGAAGTAAGAAAGTCTACTATGGTCGGTCTCAAAAATTGATGAAATTAGTATTCCCTCTAGTTATGTAGAAATATTAGGAAATAAATGTATATTATTTAGTAATGTCATTGTAAAAAGCCTCTTGGCAGTCAAGTTTCAAGAGCTGTCTTGAAAACTCAAAAATCAACAATTTAGTGTGAAACTTTCTGCCGAAATTTGGCGACCTTTTCATGAAAAAATTACAGTTGTGTACATGAAAGCTCTTGTGAATATGTTTGGCACAGCTGTCGCTCTGGAAGATATTTTAGCAAAATATTTCCGTCATTATGAAAAGAAAAGACCAGGAACTGTCTTCACTGTTGTACCAATCTTTGCTTTTATAATAAGACACTCCAAATTAATGACTGGAAACAAAACAACTGTGTTGACATGAAAACAGTGGCATTTGCTATTGAACAAATTTCAAAAGTCACTGAGAAAGCCAGTGACAGACAAGACAGAAAAAACAGAATCTAGCGATTTTCTTAAAGGGGTAGAAATCAGCTAATCCAAATTTGGATAACATCAAAAAAAAGTTTTAATATTACAAACACAGTAAAATGCTTTCGCACTTGCCCTATCGAGGAAGAGTGTGACAACATCTTACGTGAGTGCTGACGTGATCGCAATCGTTCACTTGCAACGAACATAAGGATTGAAAGTGATAAAAATTTCCCAAAACTGGGAAAACTTGTACATTTACAACATGAAATTGACTTGGGATGAATTCTTCAACATCTGTCAAGCCCAAAAGCCCAATAATTTCAAGCCTCCAGATTGGGAAAAGGTGAAATCAGTGATAGTCGAGAAGCTTGCGGTGCTAGATGATGATCTGGTAAAGGATAAACTAAGTGCCTTGAGAACTCGCTACGGAAGATGCATCAAAGCACTCAGCTCCAAGACTAGTGCCGACAGAAAAGCGGAGTGCAGTGCTGTGGTACTTGACAGTGAGGAACTCAATCCAGTTGTCCTTGACGAGAAGCCACCATTAAAGAAAAGAAAAATAAAGTCACTTGATCAGCTAGGGGAGAAGCAATTGAAATATCGAACTGATGCTATATAGAAGAAGGTTGAAGAGTTTGCTGAAGAAAATGAAGAGTCAACATTACGAGTTATGGGAATGTTGCTAAAAACTGTAAGGAAAAGAGTGCACGCGAGCTTGGTGATGAGATATGGCAACAACCAAGTTCATCACGGGAAACATCATCGTCCAGATCCAAGTTCATTTCAAAAGATGCTGCTATTGCCATCATGGTGAACTGTTCATTAGGTCGCGATACCTACTCAAAATTAAAGAAGATTCTAAAACAGCAAGGTCATGATATTCTCCCCCCTTGGATCCACATTAAAGCAGAACAGTCAAAAATCTCACCTAAACCCCAACCTTTACCTGTTCCACATGAAGGTGTTATGCTGACATATGTTGAATCTGTTTCTTTCACAGCACAGAGAATCATGGAAGACATGCCCATATCACTCATTCCAAATCCAGCTATCATGGACATCAAGTTTGGTTTTGATGGAAGTGGAAATCATGCAATTTATCAACAACTTAACAACGAGAAAACAAACAACATAATTATGATAATGTTTTGTCCACTTGCCTTAAAGTCTGAATCAGGTGAAGCTAAATGGTCTCAGAAGTCTCCTAACAGTGCCCTCGCCCATCGCCCTTTGGCTTTACAGCTAGGTAGGGAGTCGATCAAAACTCTTCAATCATTGACAGTGTTTGATGATGACATCAACAAAATGAAATCTGTTGGATGCAAGGTGAAAGTTGGGGATCTGGAGATTCCAATCAAGGTCAATGTTGCATCTCATATGATGGACATGAAGGCAGCCAAGATATATCTTGGGCTTGGTGGAGCCTATTGTGATCTTTGCGAAACTTCAAAAGAAGATTGCCATGATACCGATATTGTCGGTGAAGGTTTTGACATCACAAGAAATGTTGAAGATCTAAAAGGCTTGTTTAATGATCTTGGTCAAGATGATGGCTCTGTGTGGAAGGCACCACATGACTATGGTATACGAAAGGGACTGACAGCCAAACCGATACCAGACCATGAAGTTACATCAGTTCAAGTTCTCCATTCATTGCTCAGGGCTTTCGATCATTACATGAAGATTGCTGTACATCTCAGAGCTGCTGTTTTTGTTTGGTCAGAGTCTCCCACAAGTCGAAGTCACCAGCTCTTGAAGAAGGCAAAGGCAGAAATCCAGGAGAAGATCGAGAATGAGATTGGGGAAAAATGGGATTACCCAGGTGGAACCGGCAATGGAGGGACAACCACAACTGGAAACACTGCCAGGAGACTTTTACATGATAAGAAAGGGAGAGAGATTATCGTTCAGATGCTACCTGAGAAATATCAGCAGGTGATGAGGCAGATTGGGCAGTACCTGTCAGTAATTCTAAGGTTGTTTAGTTCCAGTAAAACTATAGATGTTACTGAGTACAGAAAATTGTGCACAACTCTCTATCTTCTGTATCTCCAGAGTTTTCCATCTCCTCACAATACTGAAAAACAAACGTGGATTAGCATCACTCCTTCATTGCATAAACTTCTTGGTCATTCTTGGGAGCTGATTGAGCTGAATGCTGACTGTGGACTTAAAAACTTTGATGAGACTGGTCTTGAAGCTAACAACAAAATTCTGAGGTTGATCAGCCTTAAGCTTGCTAGAAAGACTTCACAGACTGCTAATCTTCATGATGTAATCGACAGATTGTGGTTGGGATCTGATCCTAAAGTAAACAATATTTGCTTGAAGACTCAGCCATACTGTAAGAATTGCTGTGAATACGGGCATTCCAGCAGATATTGCAAGGCCAGAGAATCAATTCCAGGTCCACTGAGTGACGATGATACTTTGTTGCAAAATTTAATTGTTTTATGATTCGGTAGTTTTCTTCACATTCTGTAAAATACTTCTCCGCCTCTTATCTGGTACCATAGTGGCAATAAAAAGGGCATTGGTCATAAATAGAACCATTGTACAGGGGGTGGTTTTAATAAATTTCAAACCCCTCTCTTCCTCACACCCTCAGTTATGCACTTTCTCCGCAATCAGGTGTTGCTTTCAAGTTTATCATATCAACAGAGCTTTCAGCTCGTAAAAAAGTAAGTACAACTGAAAGTGTAACTTTTTAGTTATCACATGATTCCACTAGCCCTTGAGTTTCTTGCGAGCCCTCAAACACGTTCCTTTTGTCATCCAAACTGAGAGAAAGGCAAATTCTGGATGTTTAGACCATCATGCCCAAATAAGGAAATTTGGCCCCAGATCCCAGATTTTGCGTATATTTTAGACTTTTTGATGTCATCTGATTCGCCTTGTCTGTGTGCTTCTAACAAGCCCTCAACCACTTCCATAAGTAAATGTTTGGCTGAATTATGCAATTTTTTTTCCATAATTTCGATGCCCCAGCCCACTGTGCATTGACTGTAACATCAAGCTGAATAAAATACTTCAAAAGAGCAATAACATCCGAGTTGATCTTAGAATACATCACCAAATAGACAATGCAATCTGAATATAACTTACGCTATAATGAGGAGGGACTCCACTATAATAGATTTGAGATACTGGTGCTGAAGGATTCATCTACAAAATAAGATAGAAAGAATTAAATATAATAAATAGATAGCAAATATCTCATCAATTTTACTAGATATTCATTAGATTGAACAAATGTCGTATGTGATCAAAATGCATTTGAATCACACGTTCTTGTCAAATGTCGGATGTCTCATAACAGTTTGTCAAATCCAGCCTTAAATGTTTCTTAAGTTAGTCTTCAACTTCTGGAAATTTCCTACAACAATAGGGCAACTGTGAGAAATAGAATTTTTAGTTAAGGACATTTGAGTGATGGATTCTGTTTGTATTTTATTTCCAGTTTGCTAAAACTTTTCTCAAAAAGGCAGAGTTTTCCAGTTTACTTTTGAAACTCAGCCGGCCCGTGTTTATTAATTTTACCTGCTTTGAACCTCAAGTTTCTTATAAACTTGTTTCTCACAGAAAACAACGTGTATACGATCAGTGACTTGCTGGCATTGTAAGTATGGGCCAACGTTTACTAACTGCAAAACAAGCTATGGTCCTAACAGAATTCTCCTTCAAAAGTATAAGCCGTGTTATATATTGACACTGAAGGTTCTTCTAAGAAAAAATTATCAAACGTGTGGTATTTCAAACCGCTAGTCATTGAGAGGTATGTGATGGAGTGCCATGGGTGTAAAGTGCAATGGTACACCTTTTGTCATAAAATCCTCATCTCTTAATTCACTTTTTTAATTTCAAAGCTGACTAGGATCTGTATTCATTTACAACAGCTAGAACACGGGAGAGAGGCTAACAATCCTTAAAATCTAATGGTAACATAATATATGAATGTGAGGCATGATCGAATTGACACTATTGTTGCAGTCAGTATGGTCAGACCATGGAATAGAGACAATAAAATGATCTTCTGGCGATGCATCTATATATGGGTCAACTGCCAATTAGTGTGACTTTGTACATTGCACACTATGACGTAAAAGAGAGATATCAATAAGAGACCACAATATGGCAATTATTATATATCATTACAAAGATTTGAACTTCATCAACATCTTCGATAAAAATTTCAATCAAAGAAATTTAATGAAAAACATAGTAATAAACAGACACGACAATGCTATATGATTTTGACTTACATTATATTGAGAAGATGCACTCATATGATAAATATTGAGATGCTGAATGCTGAATGCTGTAAATGAAAATAAGACAAATGAAATCACATGAATACTTCATACTTAGTCGCATGAAATAGTTGTCAGACACGTGATATACTATACACTTTTACAAAGAGGTAACTACAGGTGCTACTTTCATAACATCAATTCTGCTTGAGTTGTCATTCCAAATATTGCTCCTCCCTCACACACATTCTATGCAAATGCAATGTCTTCCATTAGTCATACTGTTTGTACTTTTGTAATGTTGTACACCCCACAAAAAAGTCTTCATTTCTTATGAATCTGACTCATCAACCCAGTCGTATATTTATGCCAATATAACATCATCAATGCACAACAAACATGTACTCTAATATGTTAGGCGAAAGAAGTCATGGCATAGAAAGTAGAAGAATGTGAGGCCTAGAGAGGACAGTAAAGAGATGCAATTGCTGATTTCATGTGAATGGTATTATCTACACATGATTAGTGTCTCTGACAAACGGGTAAGCAAATTTACAGTTGAAGGTGGAAGATTACAGCCTCAAATGGATGTATGTGTATAAGAGGTTGAAGAAGATTGCACGAGAGACAAGTAAATTATAAACAGACAAAAGTTTAAGTGAAGTGAACTAATAACTATTCATAAATACTAGTGGCCTAAAGATGACAACAAAGCTAATAAATATGAACCAAGTTGTGATGTATAATACTACCTAATAACATACTAGACAAAACAACATTGAAACCAAATGACAACAGATGCTAAGCATCCATTATTCGACTATGACGTCATACAGTGAAGAATCCTCCATGAAAGACCACTACTCCAAATTGGAATACAATTGGAATATTGGAATACATTGCTAAATATACGACACCACGTGATAACAACTTACGTCATATTGAGAAGGTAGATAACTCTGATAGAACTGAGGTACTTGCGCTAAAGGATGCATCCATAAAACAACACAGTAGCAATCACATCTGGCAATATATTTCGGTTCACCTTTTGGTCATCCGACGTTTCATACTCTGACGAGTGTCGGACGAAAAAAGCATTTCAGCATACTAAAAGAATGTTCCCGCTATTTGTGCTAAAGTAAAGTTCTGTAGTACTAACAGACTTTTAAACAATGAAATCATATAACTCTATATGATACTTGCAACATTGTATAGTATGAAATTTATGATAACATTACAAATCTCCTAAACACGAAGTTAAAGCTATATTTGCATTTGCATGTATTACAATTCTAAATGTTGCCCAAACAAATGAATTCTTTGATCATGTAATATGCACGTGCAAAATAACAACTGTATAGAATACTCTGTCAATGAAATTATGAAACAACATTACAACAAAATACAGTTATTATTTCATATCAACTTACTTTGTGCTGAGGAAATATACTGCTATGATAGAAATGAAGCAATAATGCTGAAGCATGCATCTATGAAGGAGACAGGAATAATTAACTAGAACGAGGAGAACACAGTGAATACAAAGAGAGAGAGAGGAGAAAAAGAGAAAAAAGCAAGAGAACAAAGAGGAGAATAGTAGATAGTAAAGGCGAGAATAAAGGGATGAAGAAATGGAGAATAAAGAGGACATAACAGAGGAGGAAAATCAGGATTAAAACATTGGAGAAAAGTTGAGAATACAGAGCAGAAAGAGGAAATTAATGGCCGAAAAAGAGGAGAAAAAGAAGAGCAACATCGAGGAGGACAAGGGGGCAATAAAGGGGAGAACAGAAGAGAAAAATATGAGAACAAAGAGGGGAAGAGAGAAGGAAAAGAGGAGAAGAGAGTGGAACATGAGGAGGAGACGAACAAATTTACAAAGAGTAGAATTCAGAGGAAAAGTGGAGGATGAAGAGAAAAAACAGATAAGAAAAGTATGAGAACAAAGAGGGGAAGAGAGAAGGAAAAGAGGAGAAAAGAGTGGAACATAAGGAGAAGACGAACAAATTTACAAAGAGTAGAATTCAGAGGAAAAGAGGAGGATGAAGAGAAGAAACAGATAAGAAAAATATGAGAACAAAGAGGGGAAGAAAGAAGGAAAAGAGGAGAAGAGAGTGGAACACAAAGAGAAGACGAACAAATTTACAAAGAGTAGAATTCAGAGGAAAAGAGGAGGATGAAGAGAAGAAACAGATAAGAAAAATATGAGAACAAAGAGGGGAAAAAGAAGGAAAAGAGGAGAAGAAAGTGGAACATAAGGAGAAGACGAACAAATTTACAAAGAGTAGAATTCAGAGGAAAAGTGGAGGATGAAGAGAAGAAACAGATAAGAAAAATATGGGAACAACGAGGGGAAGAGAGAAGGAAAAGAGGAGAAGAGAGTGGAACATACAACAATGCCACTGAAAATGCACAACACTGCAAAAACACATCACATAATTTAATTCCTCTATGTGTTTCTAGTTGGTAGCGTTATCAAAGCACTAACCGCGACCGTTTTCATCACATTTAGGACATTAAAACTTTGGTCAATAAAGTTAACAATAAGGTTAAACCAACAAATCTAAATACATCTGAGATCATACCAACTGAAAGCTTTTCCTTGACTTGCAGCCTGACAAATGCTTTTACACAAGATCATTGCAAGTTTCCTTGACGTTCTCTTATTTTCCCTAACCTAAATAAAAAACACCCTATCTCCCTTGAATTTCTCTGACCCTATGAATCCTGATAAAAAGAGGACAAAAGAGAGAGGCGAAACAGGACAATACAGGGGAGAAAAAAGAGGAGGTAAAGAGGAGAAAAAAGATGAGCATAAAAAGGGGAATAAGAAGGATAAATGAGAAAACTGCAGAATAAAGAGGGCAATAAATAGGAGGAAAATGAAAGAACACAGAGGAGAAAAAGAGGTGAATCAGAGGAAAATAAAGAAGAGAAAACGGACGAAAGAAAGAGGAAATGAAACAGAGAAGAAACACGAGAAGAAAGCCAAGAAGGGAGATGATACGTAAAGAGAAGAATAAAAGAAGAAAACGACCTGAAGAAAGGAGACAAGAAAAGAAAATAAAGATGTGAAAAAGATGAAGAGAAAGAAAAGAATGCAGATGAGAATAAAGAGAAGAATTAGGAGGATAAAAAGAGAAGAATTAAGACGAGAAAAGTGACAAAAACTCAAGGAAAGGAGACAAGATAAAGTGGAAAATAAAGGGGACAGAAAGAGAAGAATAAAGAAAAAAAGAGGAGAATAAAGAGGAAAAGAGAGAATCAAAGGGGGAGAAGGTTGAGTAGAATAAAGAAGCGACAAAGAGGAAAGTAGAGAGGAGGCAAATAGGAGAAAAAAGAAGAGAATAAGAGGGTAATATAGAGAAAGGAATAACAGGAGAATGCGGAAAAAAATAAAATAAGATGAAAGAGAAGATCAAAAGGATAAAAAGGACGAGAAGAATGAGAGAAAGAGGAAATGAGGAGGAGATAAACAGGAGAAGAAAGAGGAATAGGATCAAGAATATATATGAATGACAGTCTTAAAATTTATAACAATTAAGCAAAATACGCTATATGTGGCTTGATTTGTATTACACCTCAGCCTATACAGACGTCAAGATAAGTCAACAAGGTTTGTTATATTCATTCTGCCAAAAACCAGCTTGGCTTAATCTAGCATGTATCGCAATAAAAATGGCCTGACACTACCTGTGAGAAACAGTTGCCAATATAGTTCTGCAATCTGATTGGTCAAACATAAAACCACAAGCACTATAAAAATTATCGAAATGCGCATTTGATAGTTGTGTCATAAGATGACGTCAAGAGCTGTCCAGGACATTTTGAAGAAGCAGCTGATGTTACGCTTTTTAACTGTGCGTTTACAATCTTTGAAGGAACTGCCCATATTGCATTTTCAATGCCTAAGAAATTATCAGAAAAAATGTGTCCTAAATATCATTCGCTAATTTCAGTTCCTTATCTCAATGACAAGATGATCTGCCGGTTAAACTGAGACGTGTGTCAATATGACTTTAGAGTGACAGTTTGATAAATGCCTGGTTTTGCCAATAATTCTAAACATGTGCTGATACATCTTGCAGAGTTTGAACTTGAAAAAGATTTGACTGTACCACCTATTTGAAACTTGGTAATCAGTTGTTATTGTAAAATGTGATGTGATATTAATGAATGAGCGAATAAATGAATGAATGAATTGAAGGAAGGAAAAATGGATGGAAAATATGGAAAATTAAATAAATATGGTGTTGCTGAGGGGCTTGTAAAAAGACTAGAATTTCATTATTTCCAAAATGTAGCTCTCCTCATTATATTCTATTTTAACGCTTTGCAGGTAAAATAAAATGGGAGAGAAAGGGATGTCTAAATTCAATCAGAACCACCCCCTTCTATTCTTTATAATGTCCAAGAAAGACGTCATATATGTATCGTTCCTAAGAGCAAGATAAGATAAGAAGACGAGAAGATACAAATAAACTGAGGAAGAAAGATAACTCTACAAATTACCTTTAATTTTCCATCAAGGCTGCCAGTGGATAGCATTTCACTATCACGGCTAAATGACATACAAAGCACAGCATCTTCCATCAACATAAAATTGTCCTTAAATAGAATATTCAGTAATAGTACTTCTTTCATTAGGCTGCAACAATATTGGGTAATATTGATCTATTACAATTAATATAAAGATATCTTACAATATCAACATACAAAGCACAGCATCATCCATCAACATAAAATTGTCCTAAAATAGAAACGTTTTTAATATTATCATGCTAGTTTGGTGATATATGTTCGAGTGAAACAAATACATGTTTTTTTATAAGAAAGACACTTTTCCTGAGGCTCAATTTTCTTAACTATTCACGAATCTGAGGCTGAAATTTTCATAAGATTTTCTTAACTTTCGCAGGATTAAACGGGCTGACACAGGCTACTCTGTATTTTTTGGGCCACCAAAAGTCTCGATCTTTGTACGATAGTTTGCAAAACTGAGCAAATATCAATTTCTGGCATGTAAAGAAGCTGAACTGTAATTTTCTTAGCATTTTCTTGAACTTTAGCCTTGTGATTTTCTTTGGATTTTCTTAAGATTTTGGCCATTTGAGCCTCATGTTCCTATAAACTCTGTCCTTATAACAAAGAACGTGTAGCATAAGAAAATATACAGTCAAAATTCCTTCTTGTCTAACCATGCTTTTCATAGTTCCTTCTGCCCCACTATCTTTTCTTTGAAACCCTTTCTCATTCCTCCCCACTCTGACTTCTCTATTTTACCACCATATCATTATTTCAAATCTAAGCCCCATCGGTCCAGTTTTGTACAGATATGTCTAGTTCCTTTCAGTTCTGTCCAGTTCTTGCCTCTACATTCTGTTCCTACCCAGCCAGTACAAAGCTTTGATACCATTTCTGGTCAATATCTGCCGTTCCAAATCTTTTCTGAAACTTTCCTATCCTGTCCCAATTCCTCTAAATATCCCAAATTACCCTTTCAAGCCCCATCATATTCGGTCCAATCCCTTACAACTCCTTTTTCTATCCTTTCTATTTCCATCCCTACCCATCCACCACAGTGCACTATAAAGCTCACTGTCTCCTCTCTTTCATGCTCATACAGTATCCAATGTGTAAACTACAAAATGTACTGTCATTTCCTGAATTTTTACATCATTTCAATGGTGAGCTATAGAAAAAGAGAGAACAAACTTCTGATTGATATTTCAAGTCTTTACGGATTTGACCGGTCTGAAAATTCCATACTTCAATGAATCCGTCCGCACTCCCAGTAACTAAATATTGTCCGTCCGGTGAAAATGCAGCACATTCTGGGTGAGCTTTTGTTCCAAACTGAAAAAGAAACACAAACACTCATGAAAAAGCCTAAAATAAAATACCAACCTCGTTCTAACTGTAAAATAAAAACCTCGTTCTCACCCTACTATAAAATATTTCAGTAAACTGGTATCGGCATGAAATCTGTCATGTGACGTACCTTCGATTCTGTAATGAGCAGCCAGGAGGTAAAATACAAAAGTGATTGCTTTGACAATTTCTTGCAACAACAACAACCAAACTAACAACAACAAACCAACCTTGATGACTTTGCTTATCTGTGTAGGATGTTTCTCTTCCTCTTGCTCCTTTACAGCGGCTTTGCCTCTAAAGAGATCAATTGCCATACCAGGGGGTAATACTGCTGCCATTTTAATGCTTGACCGAGTAGAGCCATCAAACGTGATGGGGGTACAACACTTACTTCGCCAGACAATGCTAAAGTGTAGAAGAGAAATAATATCTTATACATTGCTAATTAGTACGTTAATTACTTAATTACTTCTTTATTTGTTTACCTACTTCCTTCATTTAGCACTTACATATAAATTTTTATATGTACATATTCAATTTCAAGCATAATTACTTTACCTACATACATACATCTTTTTATAACAAAGAATTAAAATTGACTACATAAACTTAAATCATCCATGGCTGCCATAGATGGCAAGGACATTTTGTCAGCGAGCTCCATCTATGACAGCCACTTACAATAATCATATATTACAATTTATCAAGATAAAGGAAAACAACAAACAAAACTCACTAATTTCAACTAATTTCAACCAGGTGTCTCAAAAAGGAGGCTCTGGCACTATAAAACAACTTTAACCAGGTGCTAGCTCAAAAGTTTGAATGTATGTGAGCACCCAATAAATAGATAACAAATTAAAATGCATTAAAATAATAGTGTGCAGACAAACGAATTAATAAGTCATATTCAGTGAGAGAGAGTAGATGGGAGAGAGTTTGGTTGGTTCAATGTCAACCAATCATCTCAACTAGACTAGGCATCCAATGAAAAACACCCAGCTAGATCAGGCATCCAATGAAAAACACCCAGCTAGATTAGGCATCCAATGAAAAACACCCAGCTAGATTAGGCATCCAATGAAAAACACCCAACTAGATTAGACATCAAATGAACACCAACCATTTGGATTATGCATGTAAGGGCAACAAGTCATATGGGTTGAACGCATCCAAAGTCAAGATACTTCCTTAACTGTACTTATCCATTGATTATTAAATAAATTCTGTTTAAAATATCATATAATCATCAGCTTTTGTTGATGAAAAGTCAGGATTAAAATAAGGATTTACTAAACCTTGAGCAATTGAAGTTCTTTGCTTTTCCTTACTGCTTCCATCTGGATAGGCCATAAATTATGGAATAAAGATTATGTATTCAGTTAAATGTAAACAAAAACAAGGTTGAGAAAAGATTTGCCTAATGAAATTCCTTGAATTTTTCATGATCTGGATCTTGATGGCCCTCCATGATCTACTCTGCTCATGAATATGTTTGTATAAATCAATTAATCATCAGACAATCATCTGATAATCATTGGCTAATCATTCAGCCAATCAATCACTCAAGCAGTCAATTAATAAACAAATTAATGATTCAATCAATCAATCATTTAAATCTTGTGATCTACAGAATGAAATAAAAATGATTTAAATATAAAATGTCATACCTCTCTTGGATCAAAATAAGATCTAGCAAGGAGATTTTCAAGACGAAGATATCTGTCAGGCTGATGCTGTTTAAGCATAATCATTGGGTCAGTCTGTCGAAGTAGTGATCTAGCAGCACCAAGTTCTCTAAGCTCAATCAATTCAACAACTATCTAAAATTAATAAATGTATATAATATATAATATGGAATAATATAATATAATGTAATATAATATATTATAATATACTATACTATACTATATGATACTATACTATACTATACTATACTATACTATACTATACTATACTATACTATACTATACTATACTATACTATACCATACTATACTATACTATACTATACTATATGATACTATACTATACTATACTATACTATACTATACTATACTATACTATACTATACTATACTTTACTATACTATAATATAATATACTATAATAAAATACAATATCATATGATATAATACATTATAATACATAAATGTGGACATCTTTCAGACTACATAGTATACTGCAAGGGCAGTTCAAGAGAAAATTTTCACTGAGTCAAATCTGAAGGTTCATGGAATGCTTGTTGGCCACACCTTTGCAGTTAACTCACTAAATGCTACCATATTGACATAAAGCCAATATATAAGTCTTTTCTTTCTCCTTCATATCTCCTACTTCTTTCCACATTCAGTCATAGATTTTGTGTGTTTGGCTTTTCTACTTGAAATGTCATCCAACCTTCAATCATATCAGTGGATCCAAACAGTGTGTGTGTGTGTGTGTGTGTGTGTGTGTGTGTGTGTGTGTGTGTGTGTGTGTGTGTGTGTGTGTGTGTGTGTGTGTGTGTGTGTGTGTGTGTGTGTGTCTGTGTGTGTGTCTGTGTGTGTGTGTTAGTGAGTGTGCTAGTGAGTGTGTATTAGTGAGTATCTAAGTTAGACTGAAGGGTTTCTTCATAAATCTGATTATGGCAGGGGCATCATTTCACAATACAACAGATACTTGATACAAATGAATTGAATTATATCATCACCTGTTCATAAAGATCAATAAGAGTTTTGTCAGGTAATTTCAATGATTGTATAGCCTGTAGTACAACATCCCAATGTCCATTGCTTATATCTGATACAAAACTCTCCACACTGTCAACAGTATTTAGGGTCACACCAGTTTCTTCCTAAAAGCAAATGAAATAAAGATAAAATGAATTAATATAGTATAACTGGAAATAAGTATGAAAAAGCGAAACCAAAGCAATATATCTGCAAGCCTCCAGTTGAAGATAATGTGACAGAGGCATTAACAATGGACATAGCAACTAAGTACATTCTGCATACATTGTCATGGTAACATCCTAGTGGAGTACATTATCATCAATTCACTGCAAAAAGCAAAGGTAAAATCTAAACAAATGCCTCTACTTCCATTGAATTGAATATAGATTGATAATCAAAAGTATTATGAACCTGCAAAGTTGTAAATGTTCTGATGAGGCTGTTTTCTTTGAGATATTGCTGAATAAGTCGAATGACACTAAAAAGAAATTTGGAGATATGAAAAATAACCAGGAAAATAAAATTAGTCAATGGGAATTTGATAATGCACTACATCCTGTGCTAGTGTGTCCATATTTGTGTGTGTGTGTGTGTGTGTGTGTGTGTGTGTGTGTGTGTGTGTGTGTGTGTGTGTGTGTGTGTGTGTGTGTGTGTGTGTGTGTGTGTTCTGTGCGTGTTTCTGTGCGTGTTTCTGTGTGTGTTTCTGTGTGTGTTTCTGCATGTATTACATTTGTGCTTTTGTGAATGTGCAAGTAGGTGTGTGCAAGTATGTGTGCACGTGTGTTTTTTTATGTTTGTGTCTGTAAATGTTTGTGTAGCTAGCACAATCTAACTTCCTATGTCCCCCAAATACCAACTTCCTATGCCCCCCAAATACCAACTTCCTATGCCCCCCAAATACCATAATTACCATAATTTTCCAAATTAATTGTTGCATTATTATCAAAATGTCATAATCACAATAAATATTGATTTTAAAACCCAAAGTTGACTTGAAACAACCTCACATGATATACTATGGCTCATATATTCAATGATAATATATATTCATATGTATATATACTTATTTACTTATTCATATATACTATCATATAATACAGACTAAATTCATACATTCTCTTTCACATTCAGAATAAACTAGATTCAAACATACAAGCAAGCCTGGGAGGTTTGACAGATCTACCATGTAAAACAAATATATTTGCCATTGACTAGATAACAACTAGTCCCTAAGTCCCCCATGGTACCAGGGTAGATTGTTTGTCTGATCTGATCTGCATAGGTTCACAGGATTACAATTTGTAATCTTTACAAACCACGAGTCATGAAAGACAGTAGTATGCGATAAAAGACCTTACAATTTATGCAGCTTACAAAAACTAATCACATAAAATGAATACAATTCTCTGATATCTAGTTGTGGTATTCAGTTAGATGTAATTCTATTCTGGCAGAAATCTACACCTCTCTTTAACTGTAAAATGCTCACACTCACAGAGTCATTTCAATATCAACAAAACACGAGGCAGTGAAGATATCAAGATCTTTCTACATGCAATATTTACTACTTATTTTATTATCTAAATATCAGATTATACTTTGCATCTTCCTAGAAATTCTGCAAAGAAAACAATAGATGACTTACTCTGCGGACTCAATCTCTAGCGCCATTTTGGGAATTGAAAATGTGTTCTAGCTTGGCCTCGTTTGCATTTGTTGATCATTGTGTCGATCGACAAAAGGAGGGCTCCGAGGGCATCAGCCCCCTTCTACTTCTCAAAAAACGCCTGAGCCCCCTTACAGTTTTTCTGGCTAATGAATATTTTAGGCAGACAAACAGAACAGATGGAATATAAGAGCTACGACACTGAAAGAGAGCAAGAATGAAAGAGAGCAAGATAAGATGTCAGATGGATGAAACTTAGGAGATCAATATAGCGAGAATAAAGACTGGATACAGACACCAGACTAACCCTTATAAAAAATTTCATTACGAAGAACGAATGGCCACAAAAAATGATCGATATTCCAAAGCATTTTGGGATAGTGGGGTAGTGCCACTTGACGTGGGATAGTGCCAGAAAAATTTATGACAGTGGCATGGCCCGTCATGGCCTTCCTTTGAAATGCCCCCTAATACTCAATTAGGTACTGAGAAAATGTTCCGGTTCGTTTCTTTTCAATTCTAGGACAACGCTCTTTCTTAATTTAAAGATAAGACAATCTAGAAAGAGAATGAAATCATTAATTTGCGTGTGTGAAACTTAAATACTTTGACTGCTTTGCTTCAAAATGATTTGTTTTCAAGATTCTTGGCAAAGACATACCTTCAGCTTAGACATTCTTGGGGCGCAAAGAGGGGTAAATTTTTCTAGCTTGGGCAATGTTTCCGTACCCCCTAGCTTTGTATCTTATTCTAAAACAGTTTTTCCATTCTATATCAACTGAGAATTATATGTCTATTAATCATCCTTGCTATGGATGCTACAATAAATTATACACATATCTGTGATAGGAGAGATATTTGGTGAAAAGACGTTTGCTTACAACAAGCATCCTGATTGGTGGAGATACCTCATCGCAGGCTCATTTTTAAGCACTAGGTTCAGTATGTGGGTTTCCACTGTAGAACAGGGCATTTGTTAGCATACAAACTGGGGGGGGGGCAAATGCCCCCGTAGTGCTCAACTTGCCCCCCGAGTGAAGAGGTTTTTGACCCCAGAAAAATATCCCTTTTAGTGTAGGTTCTCAGCTATGTTGTCAAACAACTACTGCTGTCATCATGTGCGCTATTGTAACAATTACAAAACTTGAGATTTCATCTCCAAACTCTTTATATCAAAACTTGACATTTATGAATATTGTTTCAATATATCACATGTATCAAGCTTATTTCAAATTAGGCTTTTTCTCCTAGTAGCACGTCCCATTTTGAGAGTTCCCCCCCCCAGTAAAAATATGTTAAAAAAGGCTATGTTTTAGAAGGCAGTGCGACATTAATAGAAAAATGTTGGTGAGACCCAAGTGAAACAAATTGCAGAAAAGAGAGAGCCACTGGTAAATTAGATAAAACGCCAAAAATGATCAGCAATGGTGAAGGATGTGCTAGAGAAAACATTCAAAAGTCATAACACATGTTTTCATTCCTAACGAAATCGTCAATAATCTCAAGGAGAGACATGAACTCTGCTCATCAAATTATTGAATCATGCTTTCCTCATATTTGAAGGAAACCAAGTTGTGTATTGTTTGGTAGAAATTCTCTCTAAGTTTGTGTATCAGCTTTAATCAAAAATTGAAAAGAGCGCATTTATATATAAGAGTGCATATATGCAATTCCTTTGGGAGGGGATTTCTCACCCTCATATCCCCATGAAACCTTTGCCCTGTCTTCATGATCAGCGGTTGAATAAATGTAAACATTTCGAATATTATATGTATTTGAATCGATATGATTTAGCCTCTTACTGATATACCAACCCCTTTTGAATACTTGTATGGCTTCTTTGTCATGTTCTGCATTGTGTATCTCTGACAGTGATCTCAAATGCTTATGTTTAAGACAACTTGAGTAGGTATTTTTCTGGCATAAACAGCGACTTTATTGAACAGAGAGCAATTAGCTAAGAATTCCATACTGATAAAATCATCGAATAATTTGAAAGAGGTGATTCTTTACAAATGGATCCTACCTAATGGATTTAAAGAAATCGGGAGACTCAAACGCAAATCCCTAACCATTACATACAATGAAAGATATAATAGGGGATAGGGCCATTGAACTTGAAGCATGTGATCATGTTGGTTGAAATCAATGAAAACAAATTCGCTTGTTGTATCTTGCTGGTTGTTTGTTGTCAGTGCTGTGGAGGAGGCATCCACATAGACCATCGTATTTTTCCTGTTTGCTGCTCGCTGTAGTTTGGAATACAGTGATCAATCTCTGCCTTGCCCAGACGGATAAACAAGGGCTGACAAGCAGAGGAAGGGGATTTCTAATCTCCTTTAGGCCACTGTCAGATTTTCAGCATCATGTTGGCTGGACTATCTTCCCGCACCTAAATATGAATGAACAGTTGTGTAGTGGCAAATTTCTGACAAGGGGGCTCAATACAGAATTCTCTATTTGGTAAATTTTGAGACACGGCCCCTTAGAAATATGCAAATGCAGTCAAGTGCATTTCTCGATATTCCACTGATTTTGCAATGAATTGTTCTTAATTTACAACGTGAATCTATATTCGTTGCAATAAGTGAAAGCGAAAAAAAAAGAAGTATTGCAATACACTTAAAACTCGAAGGGGAACTGATCCTCCAAAGAGCTCTTGAAAAATTAACAAGGGGGTCCCAACACTACAACCCTATTAATGAAAGTAAGAATATCATTGACGTCACCAGCTCTACATCTTTCTTGTAAAGCAGCGTCTATCTACCACTGGATGCACTTTTGGTTAGTCGTCCGTTCATAATCGTTTTTACCATAAACGTAGTCGAGATATGATTTCTACTAGGCCCTATTTGTTGTTATTCAGTGATATGACTGCAATTGAAACACCATTGAGCCAAACATATCCCAGGGCACCAAAATGGGGTGTGCCAAGTAAACCAGATGGATTTCCCCGATTTTCAAATATATTTTCCTGACAATACCCTGGCAATTTAAGCATTTTCTGTTTCATGTTGTGGAGCATTTGATCCCTCTAGTTTTGGAAATCTGAATATATTTGTTGTAGGCGTCTTGGATAGAAAGCCATGAATTATGTAGGCAAACAGAAACCATGCAAATCACGTGAAAATAACAGAATGGATCAAACTACCCTGAAACGCTTTCTCAAAACTTTTGGATGCTATTCATAATTCCCCCAAGCTTCTCTTACAATGGTAAAATTGAACTGACTTCCCTGATACTTCCCTGTCATGATGTGATGGTAAAGAGGCAAAGAACAAGAAGGGCTCATGACTTCTCTTAACATGATTATAACAGTGTGCTGACATGACAACCTGGAAATGTTTTTTCGAAAAATTATAGAGCGCCTCATTGTCGTTTCAGTTGAAAAAAACTGCAAATCCAATGAGAATTTTCAAAAAGGGGAGGGAGGGGGCAAACATTAATAATCGATATACGTAGTGAGTATAATATCAAGTGAAGAGAAAGTCGCAAAGAAAAGAAACTCTGGTAAAAACACTCAATAAACAAAGTATAATATTATAATATATATAATACACTATAATACATTATAATATATTTCATATAATATATTATTATATGAAATCCTTTTTCCCGTCCTATACTGCTATCCCATATTGCCATGAAACTTGAATGAATTACTAAAAACCGAAGGGGCAATGGATGAGGTGTGATCAACAGATGGGATTTATTGACGTCATGAAAGTAGGCACAAAGCCAGCTCCGAAAAGACAGGGGGAATCCAATCAAGGGTGCCATGCTTGAGAAGTTAGTAAGGGTCCCTTCTTTCAAGTGTCTGACTGTATGACGTTAGTAAAAATAGCTTTTTAGACAAAATATGGCTTTTTCTTACGTCATTGAATGACGAAGGAGGGCCTGCATTTTAATGCTGAGAGGGCAGTGTCCTCTGCCCCCGTGCCCCTTAGCTCTTTGCTCGGAGAAGAGTTAACCTGGAGATGAAATTTGATTGTTTAACAAAGCTCCTTACAATTGCCTTGTATCCACAGTATTTCTTATCACATGGTACGTTCAGGCCGTCTTCCAGCCCGAAAATCATTCAATATAGACAACGGACGAATTCAGACGTAGGGGACCATTACAATCACCGATTGACTTAGAAACATGGGGATATTTGAGGGTACATGGCCCCCAAATTCTACAAGAGCTGAAAAAGTACCCAAACGTCTTTCAATGGATCTCTTGGTAAAAACGATAACCAATCATTAAAAACTCACGTGAGGAACATGCCAGCTCAATGCATAAAGACAATGCTTTAGAAATACAAATTATCGGGGGATTTCTTTGTCAAAATCATACTTTGATAAAGAGGCTTTGGCATTAAATTGGCCAATGCAAAGGTACAATTTGAAATGTACCCTACATGGTAGAAGTGGCAATCCTACATTACGTCATTGGATTCTCAATTCCAAATTACAAGTTACATCCCCATCTATACGTTCAATTAGAGTCGGTCGCAAAAAGTGCTTAATTGCGTTTTAATCTAACAAAGCTACCATATACACGATAAAAGCCATGGATGCACACGGTCTAAGCGATCAGATGTTCACATGACGATACACCGTCGAAGTCTCCTTCGTACCTATGATAAACAAATGTTTAGATAAAAGAAAATAACAAATAACTGAAGAACCTAACTGAACAGAAGACAATGACAAAGTTTATTTAATAGCATATAGAAAAGGTTGCACTATAAATGAAGATATTATGAATGCGGACAGAAAATATTTAATACTGATTGAAGTAATAACAAACCAATAGAAGATATATATAAAGTTATCGGATATAAAATCCCCTATGCTTCTACAACCATCCAAATAAACCAAAGAGCATAAGATCTTCAAGGAACTCTCTTGATCTTGCCTCTCTATGATAAGTAATGTTCTTTCTAATGCTTATGGACATAACTACACACGCTATTAGCCTCTCTTTGGTATAAATTTTAATAAACTTATCAATATTATCAAATAGATCTCAGTTCTAAACTACATCACAGATGAGGTATTGATAATGAGGCTTTCAAACAATCATCAAATGTCCAAATGAGGCTGAAATAAATGTGCATTTTAAAGCGATGCAAATGAAATTATAACACATCCTATTCCAACGATCATCAAGCCGTGATCTCAATGATGATCGTGATGATCTCAGTGTTGATCGTGATGATCTCAGAGTTGATCGTGATGATCTCTGCTGAAGATCAACCTGAGAAAAAACCACATGCATACATAGTCAACAAACCCAATATTCAAGCATCGCAAAAACAGATCTAGAAAACCAGGGCGGATTTCTCCTCCTATGGTTGAATTTCATTCATGGCTAGGCCACATCTACTTTTCGAAGGTACTGATACATAAATAATCAAAGGAACTCCGATTCCACCGCAAAAAAGTTTACAAATACTTTTGATTTCACTTCTATCAAAATAGATGCTACACCGGTGCAGCTTCACTCTTCATTGTCCCACCTCTGGTGGAATAGTCGAAGCCACTCCCTTCCATTGCTGCTCCACTACATAACAACCCTGCTGCCTCGCACCCCGCCCCCCCCCCCCTTTGACAGAATGTTTGGAAAGTTCTTGGCGATGAGGGGTTAAAAACAGATGTGAATAAGGAAGGATATAGCATATAGCCAGTTGCAGTACAAAGCAATTACAGTGGACAACAGTATGCATTGGCTGACGTCATAATAAAAATGTACCAGCCTCTGTAACATACTGAGAACAGATATCATTGCAAAGATGTCGCCTCTACTAGCATCATCCCTTGCAAGGGTGACTGCCAAACCATAAATGATTCTTGACTGTTAAAATTAAATGCCACAAGACAGTCTATCATCTGCATATGCATTAACGAACATCTCTTGAAACCATGTTCGAATCCATCTGAGGTGACGTCATTACAACAACTGACCATTGAATAAAGATCATGTAACTCTATGGAAGAAATTTGACGTAACAATCCAAAAATACTGGGAACAATAGTAAAGGATGAAAAAGACAAAAACTTACAGTTGACGAAGGATGAGTACTTGTGTGTGTAAGATCCTGTAAGAGGAAAACGATGAAAACATTCAAAAGTGAAATATGATGTTTAAAGAAATAATTATTTAATAAATTTAATAAACAACTGAATATTGTTTACAATAAAGTTAATGATCATGCTAAGAATATTAATGACGAAACCATATAGGGGAATACACGTTTCTTCTTTGATTAAAGGAACCTAGCACAACAAAGTGCACAATTGGCGGTTGTGAACTTGGAGGGGAACACCCCAAACACACGCTTGGAAGCACAACTCTTGAACCACGGAAGACACAGCTGCGAGGTATGTCTCAAACGAAAGACCTTGTTGAATACTCACTACCCCCAAGGGTTATATTGAGATTGGGCGTGGCAACCATGCACAGTGACGTCATCAAGTGCCAACTAGTGATGATAATGACGACAACGACAGCAAAGGCGATGTGATGATGATGATGATGATGACAAGTCTGTCTTCTTTATCATTAATCATATATACTATAAATGACGGGTTGACCAGAAAGCTAAGAGTACACCAAATAACTCCACGTATCGAAATAACTTAATGACGTCATCAAGGAAACAGCACATCTGGCAAAGACTCAAACAAACTTACTGTAGGCACTTGGAAAGTGGGTCTTTCTGCGGATGGAGAAGAACTAGAAGTTGGAGGAGCCTGACAAAGAAACGAAGAAAACTATTGCAAAATGAAAGATTAGATGAAATAAATCATTAAATATTCATCAATCTTATTGGTCAAACAATTATATTTCTGAACGGTGTAAATAATGAACCAGCAGTGATGTCATATTACGAGAAATGGAGCACGAATAGGGCAAACTGTCAAGGTTACAAAAGGGGCACAATTGCCCCAAGCAACGAAGCTGAGGAGATCCCAAAATTATGAAATATCCCATTGGTGATTGTAACAATTTTTTTTTTAAATGTAATATTGAAATCACAGGGGCCCTAATTGATTTATTTGCCATGGGCCACACATTCGCTCATCAGCAACTTCTCCAAAGTTCTCCACAGCTGCTCATGATCATGTGATGAAACTGTAGAAGATACCACTAGACAATGTCATCTCAACTTACTGGATATTGGGAGGGTGTTCTGACTTCATGGGATGGAGTTCCAGATGATGGTGAATGAGGTGGCTATAAAAGAAAATAGCAAAGTATTGCATAACAAAAATACGTCATAATGGGTGCCATTGATTACTCATCGATTCGGTTGAATGCATAGTGTATTAACAAAGCCTCGTGATGATGGCGAGACAATGTAATCCAATGCATTTAGATGATATCATCATACAACAACAACAGCAATAGTTACTTGATAGAATCATGCAATTGAGTTAGAACTCAACATACTGTTGGATGATCGGCAGTATTATCGACAGCTGTCTTGGGGGATGTCATGCGAAGAGAGGTGGACATCTATAATGAAATATGACAAATTTACATAGCAATCAATTATATTATTTATATTAAAAAGGATTATTAGCTGGTGTAAATGAGAAATGATCATCTACCATGCCACCTGTTATTGAAAACTCTCAGATAATTCAACTTCATTAAAAACTGAGTGATGTAGTGAAGAATGCAAAAAAAATTGTAAAATGGAGCTGTGATGGTATCCATGGTGTGAGCAGTCCTTCTTATCAACAGGTCCAATGAAAACCTCAATGGAACTGCGGTGACGTCCATGCACCAATAGCCAAGAGGGACTCACTGTCAGCCAATGACTTACCTTTGAACGTGGAGTTGAAAGCAATACTAGTTAGCTATGTGGTAGAGAACTTCAATATTACAAAGTTCAAGTTCGACCCCTACTGGGTTTATTCACATTGTCTTGCTATCACCTAACAAATCAAGAAGTATGATAGCTTACTGTTGACGGTGGGAGAACTTGGTGGCGATGGTCAGATTCTTTAGAACTTGAAGGAGACTCCTACAATAGCAACATATGACAATATAAGCATACAATCATTAATAAATTTGCATAACAACAAGTTGCTACGATAGAGTAATACAAAATGTAGCAAAAGCAAAAATTTAATTCCATGAAATGTGTGCATTATATCCAATTCTTCAATCATTCTACAGCGACAGATAGGAAACATTTGGTATGTTATTCATGACTGTCATAACTCACTGTTAATGGTGGAAGATCAACAGCGGAAGGAGATGTTGAAGGTGAGGGTGGCTTCGTCTATTAAAGAGAAAATAAAACAATGTAGGCTAAAAATACAAAGTAAAGGAAAATACAAAAGGAAGTCAGTATCACAAAGTTAGACGAAATTGACCGAAGTGAGAAGTTCCTTCCTTTAATATAATCATTTACTGTTGGTGGTGGAAGAGCGCGGCGAACAAATCGGTTAATAAACGAGATAGGGTTCTACGAAAGATGAAAGAGATAATACATACACACATGATATAAGAAGCATGAAATCACAACTGAATTAATTAGAACAATCGAATCACTGCATACTCCCCATTGCCAAATAAACGGGTGTGGCTACTTACAATTTTTTTTGAAAATTTTCCCATCCCACCAATTTATTAGACTTTCACTTATTATCCTTGTCACTGTCAAATGGTCTTTCTACAAGGCACCTTTATTATTACCTATTTACAAAAGATTTAAATATACGTTTTGCAGGTATTCTAAAGTGCACTGAAACTGTATTGTCGAGCTTGCTTTGGTTACTTGAGCAGTAATCTGCTCTCCTGAAAAAATCCCCTAACCCCATAAAGACCCCATAACTAATACTGTACAAGTACAGAGAATAAGTCATTGTCCCGTTTAATGAGGCTCTTTCCTGTTGACTTGGCAAAAAAACAATTCTACAGCAAACTCTACACTACAGACAACACACTTAAATGAGGGAAGCTTCTATCAAGGGGAATTTTCAGATGAAGACAACATGGAAGTTATCACGATGGAGCAAAATAAGAAAAAGTAACAGGAAGATCAACCAAAATGAGAAGTTCTTTCCATCAAATGTGTCAATGTAGTCAAAGTTTACAATCTGTATACAGCGGTAATATGATTGACACCTGCCAATCAATACAGGTCAATACAGTGGTAGTATGACTGGCACCTGACAGTGGGGGTCCGGGGGTAGGGTTGGCAGTGCTCCTAATAATTCGCTAAGATTCCTTTGGTGCAAATCTGCAGCCTAATCTGACAGAAATACTCTAAACAGGCGTATCCTTGTGGGTTCATAGCTAGTCCAATATAGTTTCTTCCTTGGAACTCATTTTTGGTGCTTGTTGAAAAAGTTGAGCGCATGATCTAACAATTTATGCAATTATGATGAACTACATTATATACTTCAGAATAAATGACTACTAAGCTGATTACAGTCAAGGGCACTGTTAATTCCAATCTAAAGATGTACATCTCCTGGAGCAACTTTCTATTTCACATCCATGCAGTACCGGAGCTTCAGGGGAGATTGGGTTCTAATTGCCTTCAACTTGTTGTCTATGTGGGAAGTCAGATTCGTCCAAAAATGTAAGGCCATAAAGTCTTCATGGTTTCCATAAAGTTGCTACCTGTCACTAGCTGTTGTTTGAGTTTCAACGGAAAAATACCTAAGCATTTTGCAGCAAGAGTTGGTGACATGTAGAAACAGCTGACAACCGGGTCACTGAGTTAGAACAAGTTCTAACTCAACGACACCTGGAGACAAGTTTTTTTCCAGTATACACTTTGAATTTCTGCAAAGGGGGTCACTGACAGATTGTAGCACGACAATCAAAAAGACTGAATATGGACGAAAATATAACAAAAGTTGAACTTGGAGGCCCCAAGGCAGTCAGCCAGGATAGTTTCCTAGCAGAAGTACAGAAATGTGAATGCCTGTACAACAAGTAAAGTGTGGAGTACAAGAATAAATGTCTATAAGTGCTTGCAGCACAGTGGATAGTAAAGTTGGTATGTCAATGAAAGATGGGGAACTGAAGTTTAAAAACCTGAGATCCACATATACAAGGCATTTATGTACAATGAGGAGTTTACCTTCCGGTTCAAGGAAGAGGCTTATTAGCTGCGTCAAAGGAAATTGCTGCTTTTCAGTGGCAACAGCCATATATAAGTCACAGAAGAACGTTGACACACTTTCGTGCAAAGTTAAGTGGCTTCTGTCAGATGTTTAATTTGGGTGTTGTGCAATCACCCAGCTTAATTTCAATAGAATCACCAGGAACATCATCTAGCACAAGTGATAACAATGGTGCTAGTACAAATGATTTTGATAGTACATACGGTCAGCCTGAAAGTGACCCTGATTTTGAGAACCCGAGTCATCCAATGAACACCACAGCCCCCCGAAGGAAATAAATGAATAGAAGGAGATAGATGGTGTTGTTCAAAATAAAGAACACATGACTAGTAGCATATCCGATGAAGAGGGAAAAATATCAGTGTATGGGGTGAAGGTACCTGATGAAGCCAGCATCAACAACTGACATGGATGAGCTACTTGTGACAACAGTCAAGTCAATTATTACTCATTTGAGAGAAGACAGAGAACACGCAGCTTTGAAGGACAAGGAAGATGATGAAAGCCTTTTTTGCATAAGTCTCATTCCAAGACTAACGAGACTGCCTAACAGAACAAGGGCTGCAATTAGGCGTCAAACTGAGCAAGAGTTTTTTCAGGCTGAATATGGTAGCCCTTATCATGCTCCACAGCCCAATGAATTTGAGCAGTTCAGACCAAACATAAACTCATTTTCTGACTCAAGGAACTATCTGCCCTTTTCCCAGTTAAAGAATTCTGATGAAAAATCCAACTACACCAGTTTAAACAAATCTTGAATCAATCGCACACAAAATTTTCCTATTTTACAGTTATGGTCTTTGGTTTGTTCTCTATTAGGTACGTTATGTGAAAACAGAAGCTTTCTTCAACTCACAGGGATAAAAGACATACAATAACAGTAAAGTGACACTTCTGCTTTTGATATTCAGTATGTCTATATGATGCTTTTGATGTTGTGTTCTGTATGTTTTCTTGATCGTGAACTGTAGCACAAAATCTAACATGTTTATACTGCCAATTCACTTCACCATCGCGGCCAATGAAAAAATCCTTAAAATTTCCTTTGACTTGATCTGCTTCAAACCTGTATCTGTTGCCGTGTGGTCTAGAAAGATTATGGAGACATTTATCTTCATTCATAACATTTCTCCAATCACCAGGAATAATTTTTCCTGTTGAATCCCATTGCCTACAAATCCATTTGAAAGATAGTTGGCATTATCCATTAATCTAAGGCAATTGTGCAAATATACTGCAGCCTTGGTAAGCTCTTCAATTTGCTCTATTCCAGCTTTAATAGGACGACCAAAAATTCTCCATTTTCCTGTCAGTATAACAAATGTGTTTTCTATTGTTCTCCTTGCCTGAATGGCCGGTAATTGAAAATTCGGTATTTTTCAGTAATTGCTTTCCTGTATAAAGTTTCACAAGGTACGGTTTTAATGGGAAAATATCATCAGCAACTATAACATATGCGAGGATTCTATCACCTTGTTAAGTTGGCTTTGCGACTCCAATACTGCTGGGATGGTACTCCGCAAACGTCAGTTTGACAAAACACTTACATAATTATCTCCACCAAAGGCTCTTATGTCTACCATAGTGAAGGAATGCTTTGTATCACACAATGCTACAAGCACAAAGCTGTGGAACTTTCTGTCTTTCTTTCCGTGTTGCGTGTCATGTGACGTTAGCGATCATGAATCTCCACTTCTGTCTATCCTTTGCTAAATGCACTAACTCCGCTACTGTGTGCCATCCACTAAAACTTTCTATTAAACAATCCATGAATTTCTTCCGCTGTCGTCCTTTAGCCCTCCTTCCATTTATCATTGTCAGCAAACAGTCGCTTTCCAATCCTTGTGCTCTTAGTATGTGACCAAGAAATTGCAGCTGTCTCTTCTCAATACTTCTCATCAATCCCCTTTCCAATCCCGCTCTTCTCAATACCTCTTCATTTGAAACTTTGTTCGTCCATTGTATCCGTAACATTCATCTTACAAACCACATTCCAACTACATCTAATTTTCTTCTCAAATCCTTCCTAATCGTCCATGCCACATATCCATATAACAACTTTGACCACACAAAACATTTCAATATTCTTACTCTAAACTTTATACTCATACTCAGATTCTTCAACAACTTATCCATATTACCAAATGTCTTCTTTGCCAATCCAATCGGCTTTACAATCTCCTTCTCACTATTTCCTTGGTCAGTACTGGTGCTTCCCAAATAAACAAAACTTTCAACTTGCTTTACTTCCGTCTCTCCCACTTTTATCTTCACTTTCACTTTCTCTTTGCTCTTTGTAACTGTCAATGTATTGGTCATATCTATATTTATTCTCAGTCCTTTACTCGCACATTCGTCCTTTAGCTTTTTCATTAGCGCTTGTAACTTCTTCTCAGAATCAGCGATCAATACTGTATCATCAGCATATCTGACATTGTTCACATTCCTTCCGCCGACTGAGATACCTTCTAAGTCTTTCAACGCATCCATAACCACTTGACTGTACAATGAGAAAAAATCTGGGGACAATACGCAGCCTTGCCTCACTCCTAAATTTTATTTCGGTCCAATCTGTCACTTTATTCTCTATTCTCACTGCAGCTTTCTGATTCCAATACAAGTTGCCTATCAACCTGGTGTCTTTTCCGTCCATTCCTGTGCTCCTTAGGATGTTAACCAACTCCTCGTGTTTCACAGTGTCAAATGCCTTCTCAGAGTCCACAAAACAGAGATAAACAGTCTTCTGCATTTCAACAGACCGTTCAATTATCATTCTTAAAGCAAATATTGCACTGTTGGTACCTGTCCTTTTCCTAAATCCATGCTGTTCCTCCAAGACTCTCTCATTCATCTTTCCCTTCAATCTATTCATTACTACTCTCAACAATACCTTACCAAGTTGACTCATAATGCTTATAGTTCTGTGTGTAGAGCATTCTACAGCACC
Organism: Mastigias papua; assembly: GCA_964019165.1. Lineage (NCBI taxonomy): Eukaryota > Metazoa > Cnidaria > Scyphozoa > Rhizostomeae > Mastigiidae > Mastigias > Mastigias papua. The sequence goes on from OZ025271.1 coordinate 13,351,560, forward strand.
TGATTTCTTTGGGATTGAAACGAATACTGATTCTCTCATAGCATTTGGTATATACCCACTCTCATAATTTCTGTTTGGTACATCAGTTAGTTTCCTTATTCGAAATTCCTCTGTAGCTTCTATCATCCCTATTACAATTTCATCTTCTCCTGCTACCTTTACTTTTTTCATAGCCTTTGTCGCTGCTCTTATTTCATCTTGCATAATTGGAGGGTCTGACAAAGTACTATCAAATTTTATTATCTCTCCTCCATTATCATTATAAAGCATATTGACATATTCTTCCAATCTATTCTTCATTTCATCTACTTCTACCAAGATGTTACCATCTTTATCTTTTATGATATTGTTACTAGAGATCCCTTTCTTGCTTCCTAATTCTTTGATCTAATCATATACTCTTGGTGAATTAGTCTATTCCAAATCCTCAATTTCATCACATTTTTGCAAAAATCCACTCCTCTCTCCATTCTCTACACTTGTTCTTGATTTCTTTATTTAGCTCTCTATATTTTCCAGTGTTTAACTTCCATTTTCTTTTCTCATCCATCAAACTGAGTATGTCTTGTGTTATCCATGGTTGCCATGTTGTTCTTGCCTTCTCAGGTAAGACGTTTTCAGCTGTCTCTACCAGTGCCTTCTGTAAATTGATCCATCCACGCTCCACCCCTTCCTCTTCATCCTCTGAAGCACTCTCACCTAGAACATCATACCTGTTCTTCAAATCAATTAAGTGTTTCCTTCTCAATTGCTCTTCATTGAGATCTTTCCATTACTTCCTAACTCTACATGTCTTCCTCTTCTTTACCTTCTTTAACTTTACTATCATTACTGCCACTAATAGGACATAAATACACTAATAAACAGCCTGCACCAGGATATGTCTTTGCATGTGGAACTTTATGTAATTGAAATACGTCGAACCAGCTCTTTGGGGACATTCAGTTGAAATATGCTTTCCATCCAGGGCTTCAATGCAATTGGGATATTGCCACTCGTCTTTAAATTCTCTTGCAATTTCGAGCGATTCTTGTGCATTTTAAGGCATTCTCAAGTATGTTTCTCTCCAAGTTGCCCATTATCCAGCACAGGTTTCTTTAATAATATTTGATATTGTTGCACGGCAAATTCCAAACACAATTGCCTCCTGGCTATCTTAGGCCCTACCAAAAAGAGTAAATGCTCTAATTCCTCTGGTGCTATTCGAAGAAATCTAGAATATAAATAATAAATGCAAGGAAGTTATAGTGCAATCTGGTTTTATGGAGAAAAGATTTGGATGTTATGCCATCCAGAGAAATCCAATCATAAACTAACTAAGTAAATTCAAAGAAATCTTCAAGTGTCTAGCCTCAGCCGAGCATATGGCAACTATCAAGGGTAGGGGGCTAATCCAAAAAAGGCCTACTAGAAGCTTTTAGAGGATACGACTTAGAATAATAACTTGTAAATTAAGAAACAGAAGATATATTACAAGAATTTTCCTGATTTCCTTACTTCCTTGGCTAATGGCAATTAAGAGCATATATCATAAGCCGAAAAGGGACTTTTATCCTTTAAGAAAGAGGACAGGGTCTAGACCCTCAGGAGCCCTCCATAATTGGGTGCCTGAGCTTTCCTGTCACAAGAACCTTGTCTCTGAGTTCTAATGCAGAAATAGTGTTAACATTTGTTACCTGCAAAAATAATCTCTATCATGCAGTCTCAGCTCCCTCATCAAGGTGTTGTAAAAACCAAGCTTTGCTCTGAGTAGAAATATCTTTCTTACCCAACATCTGTGTTGTCTTCTGCGTGTAATGTCTGTTTACCGCAAGTAAACCATAGAGGCTGGATTCTCACAAAACAGCTTCCCGAGAAGAGGCCATTTTAACTCTAGCATCAAATTTTGCAATTGTACCAAAAGCAAGTCCATTTTATTAGCGACAGGAAGCGAAAGGCAGCGACAGGTAGCGAAAGCCAGCAATCTTAAAATCTAATGACCAGACGCGACAGGTAGCAGCAGTTGGCGACCTTAAAATCTAATGGGCAGTAGCAACAGGTAGCAACAGGTGGCGACCCTATGGAAATCAGGCTGAAAAGAAGCTAATGACAATTCTCAAATGCATATAATTGATTTCATCTGATGCTTCTACAGATCTGCCATGATGGAGCATATGTTTACAGAGTGCTTTTCCCTAATACCTAACTAGCCTGGCCCTAACATTTTGCCCAGAGGTGTTAGTCTCATGCCTTCACTCCTCCCTCCCTCACTACCACTGGCACCATCAGTTTCATCACTGCCCAGCTGTCAGGTTCAGCTGCCTACAAGCCAACGTTTATGACACTATCAATTTTCTTAACAAGAACCAATTTACCAACCTCCCTTTACCCTGTGCATAGGTTTTCTTGACTGACAGTCTCATTTACATGGTAAAGGAAGCGAGAAAACCAATCACAGGAATTTATGATACTCTTCAAAATACCGGAACAGAACTGACAATCATTTATCCGAGTGAGTTGCACAAAATTTGTTTACAGCCCTTAAGTCTCTTACAATGAGTTTCTTATAGAAAACAATTTGTCTAATATGAGACAATGATGATATAGACAGACTAAATCAATCAATCAGTCAGTCAATCAATCAATCAATCAATCAATCAATCAATCTATTGATCAATCAATCACTTAGTAAATCTATTAAATGATCAATCAATCATGAATCAATCAATTAATGAATCAATCAATCAATCAATCAATCGATTTTCAGTAAATCAACTAACTAATCATTCAAAAACTTAACCACCATCATCACCATCACTATTGTCGTGAAATTGTCATACTGCTGATGGATGCTGAAATGGGTACGAAATGTCTACATCACAAATATGTTACCGGATAGTTTTCATTAAATCATCACTGCTCTTTTTCCATCATTTCCTTTCTAAATGGTTGTCATAAAACTGTGTTTCCTGATCAAGTTGTCCTGTTCACGGTCATCATCGTTATCAGTCTTTAAAACAGTCGCATCAAACAACAACTTCGATCAACTCACCACTGTTCTGAAATCAATCTCGAGGTTCACGCCACATTGCACTATCTATAAGAATAAATAAACTGGTAACTTCTTTGACATTCACAAACAATACATCAGCGCCATTATGATGGCAATTAGAGCCAAGGCTACTTTTCAGTTCAATTTCATTTTCACGCAATGAAGAGATACATTTGCTTGGCCCCCACATAAAAAATTGATGTTGCTCTTTCTGTTGGAACTACATCAACATCCACCATAAAACTGCTTTCCCAAAACAAAATAGATTACACACTGCCAGTACTGAATGGAATAAGTGTAACATATTGTTTAAACGCAACATATTGTTGTCTGATATATTATATTTAAACGATACTCAAGGGAAAGAAGAGTGCTGAAAATCAAAAAAACATTTCTTGAATGAAGTTCAGTACAGAACGAAAAAACGGCACCATGTTTTAGGCATACTGGAAAGCTTTTCTCGTTTGAAACTCGTTCAGTCTTTAATTTCTTGAATTTCTAGCTCAACTTCTAAACTCCGACTATATCTGGCTTTGCTTAGAAAGCGACAATTAAAGTGGAGATATAAAATCTTACTCCTATTTCCATAATGAACAACAGTGACTCATGAAACAGGTTGGAATTCTGCAGCATTTTATAGCATTATCAAATTTTGGTGCAAAATCCGTAGCATTTAATATCTTTAATTTTTTTGCGAATCGTCTATCGGAATCATAGAGGAAAAAGAAAGATGTGACCGATTTTTCTATTAGGCAAACATTTCTAGAGTAGCAAAGTACTGCTTTAGTATCAGCGTGACTGCTTCTTTCGGTTTACTAACGCTTAAATGTTTCGTTTGCTTAAAAAAGAAGAAAGATTAACAAGCATGTTTCAAAATGGAAATTTCAAGAGGTCGCTTTTTGAGTGGTAAATTTGCGGTTTTAGACTCTTGGTCCTTTTCCTTCACGTTCGCATTCGTTTTCACAAAAATGTGCTAAGGTTAGGTTTCATAGATTGGGCATGATTTGATTCTTTGCGAACTTTGAAAATAGCGAGATAACCAATTGATTCAAATATTTAGAAACAGGATTGATGACTTCAGAGTAAGCACGCTAAGGAGGGAGTACACCCAAAAACATAATAAATCATACAAGGGAGGGAGTTTAAAATTGAGTAGTATTGACCGTACATGTAGTTGAATGGTCCCTGAGAATTTTACACATGCAATCAACTAACCAAAGTCACAAGCAAATTCTGACAACGTTGTTAAAAACCACCAGCAATCCTTGCTTCACTTGTAGATCAGCCGAATGCCATACAAACTGTACCGTAAATCCTTGACTAAGCCCCTACCTCCAAATAAGCCCCCCTCGAATAAGCCCCCATCTAAAAAGTCATCTTTGCAAATAAGCGCCCCCCTCGAATAAGTCCCCATGGGGGCTTATTCGAGGGAAGCATAATTATAGAATAATATCATATTTCAAGAAGTCCTCACAAGACAATAGCTGTACACTATTACTTCCTTTGAATGGAGGCATAAAAGCAAAGAGACACGCGACTTTCGTGATAATAGAAATATTACAATGTTTGTTAAATCTTCACACAACACTCTGTAACTCTTTTAACGATATCAGCGTCTCTAAGTAGAAGCTCAAAATTTAGTTCATTGAAAAATTATATCGTCTTTTATGTCAACCCTTGAGGAAAATGCTAGGCTGTGAAAAAAGCCCCTCCCCTTGAAAAAGCCTGCACTCAAAAACTCATTTTTGGAATTAAGCCCCAGGGGGTTTATTCGAGGATTTACAGTATGAAAATAAAATCCGGTGCTGGTAGGCAGTGTCTTAAATTTTCAGGCCATTTTACTGCCAAAAGTTTCTTACATCTTTCCTAAATTTCTTAGGTAATGAAATTTCTTTGTGAAGCCCAAGGAGAGCAGAGATTTCTGCCTCCTCTCCATCACGCTTTTGGCAAAAGAACATACATGTACTTCATGAAGAGGGCATTGCTTGCACATTCAAATTCGAGGTTAACAGAAATAGACAGCCTATTGAACTTTCCTGTTTTGTCAACTGTAATCGATTTTCAATTTCAAAATAGAGCCCTAACACAGTGATCAAGGAATTTTGTTTTCCTAGAATGACCAACTCCATTGAGATCTGTAAACAGTTAAGCTCATTGAACTTAAATGCCAAGTTGAAGTCAAAACAAATTATCAAATGGAAAAGTCTTGTGTGTGAAATTTACCGAGAATGAAAGCAAACGGCGTATTGAGGGCCTGATTATACGCAGAGAAAGTGCCTTGCTTTGCGGGGAAGAGATAAATTTTCACCTACTATGGGGAAAGTTTCTATTGAGATTACAGGAGGAAAATCATCCCACAAAGTGGGACAAATGTGGATGTATTGGCTCCAAAACTTTAGTTTAACTTAAAGTTTAAGTGTATTGTCAAATTTATGCATTCTTTATGTCGCGTGATTAATATACTTGCGTACTCTCTCAGACTTTGACCAAGCTTGCAGGGATGTTTCGATTACGCGTGTATGGACAAAAAATGCCTCGCCTTGCTGGGATCCCGGTTAAACAACGGTGAGATCCTGCCTCTGAAAATTGTCCCCCCCCTGGCCGAGACGAAATTAAGACCTCATATAATTGCAAACTGTTTTCAAGCTTCACCAGAACAAGTGGATCCCGGGTAAAACGTTCCGTCCTGGCAAAACTGGAAAATTTTCTCCATATAATCAGGCCTTTAGCACAGTATTGCAATATACAATGATGTTCAATTTCAAGACTGTGTTGACTGTCAACTTGGAAGATTCAAACTGCAAATTATAAAAGTTTCTTAGCTCTTTTCAGTTTGGCTGGGTAGGGTTGTTTCTTAACTTTCCAATAACTGAGCCTACCGTATCTCATAACTTGTTTCTTATAAAACAAAATGGCCTGTACTCCATTTAGTTTCTCAAATAAATGCAAAAAATATACTTTTCCGATAAGAACAATTGCAAAAACAGTTGAATTACAATGCAGATGGGATCAAAACGTCCACGGGTCTGAATGAGCCATTGAACATGAGTTGAAAAGAATTGTATGATTTCAAACACAAAATTGAATTATTTCTCAGTACAACTTCTACTCAAATTGGCCAAGAGAACTGTCACCCACTAAGAGTGTCACCAAATAAAATTGTGATGACAATGGCTTTATATACGCAATCTCACAATTTCTACTGTTTTCGTCGATTGCAACTGCTCATTGCACTAAGGCCAGTCAAAAACTGCCTGCGCTTACAAGAATATCCCCTTTAATGCAATCAAAAAGCTTGTAAATGTAATGAACACATTTAAAGCTTCACAGTTGAGCTACTATCCTCTCATATGAATGTTTCATAGCCGCAAACATGATCAAAAAGGATAAACAAACTACATGAAACGGCTCTTAGGTTTACATATAAATATAGGGTGTCAACTTCCCAACAACTGCTGATTAAAAATAAATCCGTAAAGTGATGTAATCTGTAATCCGTAATCATTAAAAACACCCATGATATTCAAAAGTTTAAGAAGGAAATAAACTCATAGAGATTAAACTCATAGGACCGCAGATTTCACAAAATTTTTATTGATAACTTAGTATTTTTGTGGCTTCTGTGGATAGTTGGTTTTAATTAGTATGTGCAAAGAGACTTTCAATTGTTGCGAAGAGGAATTTATAAACCTCGCCACTTTGTGACTAAACTTTATGCGAGCTGTAAAAGGGACAGATAAACAACAACTAAGTGGAAACTCTCTGATTAATGCAGGCAGTGACTTAGTCAGGAAGGGGGGATCAAGAATTCTGCATGTCCACCATATGTCCCTCGAGATCTGTCTAGGATGTTGTAGAACTAATGAGGGAGAAGGGCTTAAACATATTTCTTTGGTCAGTGATGCAGTATGGCTGACATAGACAATGCCCAACACATAAACATCTCATTAATAACTCAATGTTTATGAAGATTATGAAATGGAAGAGAGAAGATGGAATGAGCTTTGTTGCTCATATTTGCCCTTGTTGTTGAAGAAATTAATCTAAAAAGCCCCTATCTCAACCTTCATACGATTATCTGGGTCGATGCAACTCTTCCTGCGACAATAGAATCTTGTGAAAGGTGTCAAAAGAAAATTGTACGTGGTAATAGTTAGTTACGAGCTATATGAATGACAATCTTAATGTAATCAGCAGTAACGAAGACATTTCCTTCTCCATTGAGTTGGGAATTTTGAAACACCATCTTGCAATTGACCAAAAATATTGTTTATATGTTATTATATTTAATATCTAATGACGAATATAAAAGTGGTTTCTCTTTTTTTCTTTGGTGCGAATTAACATTATAGAGTGCTAGTGTGAAAACAAGTATGAAATTCTGTTCCATTTACCAAAAAAGGCATGTAATTGTTTTTCCAAGAGTCTGAGAGAGGTCGTCCACAACAATTCTCCGGCCTATACCCAAGGTACCCTTAAGTCAACAGGAACTGCCACTGACTGCAAGAATGAAACTAAGAAACACAACTTCTCAACACCTCGTTGTTTGAAACATAGCCATAAAGGTACACAAGATGCCCATGTACGATGCTATGGACTTTGGCTATCTATTCAACATTGGCCTAGCAATTAACTCTTTTTATTAAAGACACGCCTGATCTTTCCCCATCTTATTCAAAAGTGCAAATGATAATTGATCAAAGTGTGTCTTTAACCGCCGTTTTGTCCTTTCCTTATTCATCGCCTGACATGAATGTGAGAGGTCAGAATAGGTGCGATAAAGACAGACTCAAAACCTATGTGATTTAATGCATACGTAATTTATGGATGACCATGAAGCAAATTTTCATAAATGTCTTAATCAACATCAGTATTTCTTGCTTTTTTGACAAATGTAGCCAAGCCAAACGTCTTAAAAATTGCATACTGTATGTAGTTTGTCAAATACGTACAAAAAATTACTCATGAAATAAAAGGAATTCTAAGAACATTTGAGCCAGAAATTATTAAAAAATCAAGAACCTCGAGCCGCAGCAAAAATCACCTGGCTACTTTAAAGTAGGGTTATAGGTTTACAATGCAGCTGTATCCAACAAACCCATGGATCTGAATGGGTTGAAAAGAATATTATGATTACATATACAGAACTAAACTATGTCTCATTAGAGGTTCCACTCAAATGGGCCAAAAGAAATGTGACAAAGTACAAGCGTCTCCAAATGCCATTGTGAATGCCAATGGCCTTACATACACACTCTCACTTTTTCTACAGCTTTCATTGATTTTAGATATTCTTGGAAAGACAAAGATCCAAATGAAGATGAACATATATCCTTCTGTTCAAGTCTACAAATGCGCAACCCAGTGTCTCCTAAAACTCAATGTGTTTCTTTGACAACAGTACTGCCCATGCAAATCTACACAGGCTACATGAATTAACGGCTGTAAATACCGAATTTCGGGAAATAACAATGGATTAAAGTAGCACTTCTTGACAAATCCGCGTTCAGTTCTTCCATGGTTATATTTTGAAACTACAGTTAATAGCACAAACTCCAATAAGCCTTCTCATTCACCAAATTAAAACACATTAGCGCCATTATGATAGGCATTAGAGCCTAGGCTACTTTTTCCCGCCCTTTTCTCACACCAAATCACGCAATAAAGGCAAATCTTTAACAGTTGCGAGTCTGCTTTTGAGATGTGCAGTTGTCGTGAAAGCGCGCATTGGAAATACTTACATAAAAATGACTATTTACTATGAACTTCGGATGAAAATTAACTGCAATAAACTTGCAGGTGGTATATGGCACAAATTGGCGACATTTGTGATTTCATTCGCGTACAGAACGTGCATTTGCGGACGTTAACTCCAAGTAGACATGGCGCGGGGAAGTGAACAAATGGAGCTTATCAAGAAGTAACAGAAGTAAAATTTCCAATGGAAATTTGAATGAAACGAAACAATTTTGTCATGTAGTTATTGACTTTTGGCAGAGGACTTAGAGAAAGTGATATTTACATTTGAGGATAATGGAATTACCAGCTTAAATGGAAGGACTTTGCTACAATGAATTCTAAGTAATGGCGCGTTATGCGTGGACAATTTTGCGTTTGTTGTATCACGGACTTTCTATAGCTTAAAAACATTTACACATATTGCAAATGAGGACAATTTTATTGCTGAAACGAATATTGTATTGTTTTTTGCATATTTGGAAAAAATTGATATTGCCAAAAATCTATTTGCATTGTATTCCATATGGATTTATTATTGCTGTTTAATCATATTGGATATATTCAAATATACAAAGCATATCAAGGAGATGTAAGTTTTGAATTAATGTTGCTTTCTTGCATAACATGTAGACCAGGGATGTAGGAACCGGGGGCCAGAGGGACCATGGCCCCTACTTTTTAGCAAACTATGCAAAAGTGCTACTTTGAAGCCCACAATGGGTTTGGTAATGAGCCTTGTTAGCACTTGCCCCCCCCCACTCCTTAGATGCTTCCTACGTCCCTGCTGTAGACTTAGACTGTAGAGTAGCAACGTGATGACGTCACACACATCTGTTTTAAGAATTTCCATATTTTGACCATATTGAGTAATTGGCTTGGTTCATAGCATTAAGAACAAGGCTGGAAATAGGAATAGATCATGTAAACTAACCTGGCAATGAACTGCCAAAATATCAATTGAAATGTATCAAATACAAGTCATTTCAGACTACTTTACAATGCTTCATTTGACAAAAGGGGTCAAAAATGATCTATAATCCAAATATGGTCATCTGTGACGCCACACTTTACTATTCTAATTGCCAATAGTTGAAAAGTGGGTACTTCCCCCCTGAGTACCCCCACCACTAGAATCATTTCTACATCCTTACTATACATCTTCCTATTGTCTCTTCTCACCCTTAACAACCACCACATTACCAACACAAACTCTCTTCATACATTACATCAAAAGTCAAACTTAAATCTTATTGATTTAAAGCTGTAAAACATTTCGTAACTACTATATAACTGTTGTCATTTGAAAACTAGGAAATCTCAAAGCAACTCTGTCTAAATCCATAATCTCCCTTTTTGAGATCTAATTTGACACAGGCAAAATCCCTAGATTCATATGTATATTCCAGAAAAACAACCTGTTGCATGTAAAGTGTTGGTTGTTTGATGTAAAAATATTTTAATCTATTGAAAAACCAAGTATTATATTGGCAAAGTGACAAATATAGTCATTAAGACTATTGTCTAACTTATATACATTGATAAAATAGCCCTTCAGATTTTGTTGAAAGATCACTTGATTGTTGGATATAAATATTGTCCAAACTCAAAAACCAAAATCACCTTATAATTCTTGTCCTGTTATAAGTTATACTTTTTCAATAATTCACTTACTTAAAATTAAACAACACATGAAATCCAAACAACTGAATGCAAAAGTTGTTCTTTTCTAATAAACCATTTAAATGTTTAACAAACATAATATCAAACTGCATTTCTCTTCTCTGAAATATTTGAATTGCAATGTTAATAAAAATTATCAAATTACTAAGTATCACATATATAATATACCATTTGCATTTAAATTGTTAAAAATGGTAATTTATGAATTAGTAAATAACAAATAATTAATTAGTAAATCATCTTACCCTCCTTTTCATGTCAAGATTCATGTCAGGAGTGCAGTACTTTATGTCCAATCTCTTTATCATTAAATCTCCCATCCATCGCCTTTCTTCCATCATCTCCACCATCCTCTCCCACCATTCAATCTTAATGTCCAGTCTTTCTAACCAAAACCATTCGCATGACATCCCCCAATCGCATGCATTGAAAAAACTCTCTTTTGTCTTCATTTGACATTCGTATATGTACAACTGTTTCAATTGCCGATCATTCCAACACCTGTCATTCAATTCATCATCCATGAACACGCATTCCTCTATGGCTACCCCTCCACAATAACCTTTCCACTCTCCTCCTTTGAACTTCTCTCGAATGGCATTCACAGTTGTTGTCATTCTGAGTAACCTGATGCCATAAAGACCAATGCGAAAACGCTCCTTCACAGTCACAACGTCCAATTGTTCAATCTCATTCACATGGATCCGCCCAAACTGAACATTTGCGAATGCCATTCGAATATCGTCCTCCTTCCATCCGCAACTTTCCAAGTGTCTACAAATCAGACACAGATTGTGTGTTGTTACTTCATCTGACCAAAACGCATTACCATGGTATTTTCTAATAATTGACTTAATAAACTCCTTATCATTAAAATTCTTATTTAAAAAAAAAGTAATAATTTCAAATGATCTACTTAATTTAGTATCATAATGCAACCCACACTCATTTAACAATTCAATTACATCATCTAATAATTGGTTCTCATTTACTTCTTGTTCCAATCCTACAACATTCTTTAACATGTCTTTTATTATTCCTTCATATGAAAATCCTGACAATAAACGACATACAAATGAGACAACTTCAATAAACCCATTTTCCAAATTGTCCTTTATAATTTCCAATAAATTCTTCATGTCTTTTTTACATATGTAAAGGGCTGAGAGAAATTCCATCAGTGATAAATGTTTAAATTGATACTTATCTGTAATATTGTCTGACACATCAACAAATAGGCTTTCAACAAATTCCTTGTCCTTTCCAATGTCACCAAGCAGTAGTTTAATATTTCCTTCAAAAATGATTTTGTTCTTTGTTAGTAAATTGTGGCAAACTTTACTTAGTGTTGATAATGTATTTGAGAAGTCTCTGAAAACTTCTGAAGCCTTTCTACTTGAACCATCTTTGTCAGCATGTTGTTTCAGCAATAGATAAACAGTCCAACAATATAATTCAGTGCTGTTCAAAACAGCTTCTCCTTTGCTTAAAATGGCCACACAGCAAAGCGTATTCAGAAATTGTGGCACATACATGATGGGGAGAAAACCTTTTGATGACCTTCTTGCCTTATTTATTCTATTTTTGTGATCTTCACGGGATGAGAATTTGTCAACATATTCATCAATTTGACCCTCACTTAGTCCATTAATTTCCACTTTAGACAAGCAACCCATGTTATCATGACCAGTTACTTTGTCTTCGATGTGGGGTCTCCCAGTTAGTATAACTTTAGACATGGGATAAATCTTACGGCTCAGAAGTTGCCCAATGATTGAATCTTTTTCAGTTATGTCATAGAGTTCATCCAGGCCATCTACTATAACCAAGACCCCTTCTCCATTTCCCAAATTGTAATCAACTTTACTTTTAATGAATTTACCAAGGATTTCATGCTTCTTCAGCTCAGCCCCTTCATGGTCCTTGAAGTAATTCAAGTCTCTACATTCAAACATGACACACATTTTAAAGTTTTGGTAAATGTCGCCATTTGCCCACCCATAAGTCAATTGTTTGGCAAGAACTGATTTTCCCATTCCCGCAATCCCGCGAATAAAAGTTACACGGCATTTCTCATCAATCAAGTTAGATTTATCAATAGCATCACCTGCGGCATCTTTAAGATTATCCAAATACCGTTTTGCTTCATCTCTGAAATGCCCTTTGGGTGCTGAGCATCGGCTTATCTTTAACTTTACGGCAAAGTCAGAGATATCTACTTCTTTCAGCACTATTCTGTTGTTTTCGTCGATCTTGTGAATTTTATGTGTCTTATGAAGTTCTTTGAAAGTCTCTTTTAGTTTATCTACAAGATAAATACAGCTTAAGTAATATGTCAGCGTATAAAAATTGAATTAATAGAGTGTCTGAAATTGACAGAAAAAGAGACACAATAGAAGGAAAGGAAAATAATTCAGTATGGAAGTTTCTTTGACTTTCTCTGCTTATGGAAATTGGGCAAATAACTCTGGGTCAAACAACAGAATATTCATCCTATTAAAGTTGAGAAAGATACACATTTCTGTTTACAAACCATCAGATTTCTCGCTACCAGCCCGGCAATGCTTAGTAAAGTTGAGAAAATCGTCCGAAAAACACTTAACTATTTCTTATTTGTAACACACAGTTTCCTTTGGCAAAAGAACCCTCGGATCCTTTAATTTTTTATCTCTAGTTTTTCTACAACTCAACACTTTAAATTCTGCGGAGTCTAGATCAGCCCTCCAAGTCATTCATGTCATCCATTTTGGAGCCTAGTCAAAGAAGGCGGAGCCTTTAACATCAGTGCATTCGATAATTGCTTTCCTCAAAAAACAGCTCTAAGCTTTTTCTGAAGTTTTGCATGAAGCTGCGCATTGTATGCTTAAAATTTTCCATTCACACATCAGACTGTTTAGCAATTATTAAAACTTTCCATACTTTGAGGGGCCATTGTTTAAATCTTTGATTGTCTGTAAAATACGTGTACCTCGACAGAAACAGGTTTGTTAAATGGATAACGAATTACTTTATCATATTAATTCAACAAACATGCCAGTGATGTAATCAAGCAAAACAATTGTTTCAAATGGAATAAGTCATCTCTGTATCATATACAAAAACATTTTATGATTATTTGATTAAAGAACAGGTTAAACGTGCAAGCAACCTTAAATTAAAAGCCATATGAATGTACCATCCGTGATAATAAAATCAAGTTGGTATTTCCAAATGTAACGAATTGAGTTTGATGTTTAGTCGTGTTACGTTGTATTTCATGTTACTTCTTGAATTATCATGTTACGTGTTTCAGTGTTACGTTCATGTGGAGTCCTGTTGTGCGTAGTAAACACCCTTTCCGGGCAATATGTTCCCTTGTCAACGTGTATTGTGATCGTGACATATCGTGTATTGTGATCTTGACGTACCATGTATTGATTGGCGTTCAGTTGATGTCATATGTAATGAGTGTTTAATTCAGATTGATCAGTCTTTCAGTTACAACTATATAATACACAGCAAAGCGCAGTTTTACTTGTGTTACTTCTACTTAGGCCTAGGCCCATGGCCTAGGCATAAGACTTTAGTAAATACTGGCCACCAGCAAAGAACCCTAGAACGCTACACAAACATCTCATTTCACGAGTTAACGATACCCCAGAAATGAAAGACCACTTACACTCTTATAGCATAAGAACACAGTCGATAAAAACATTAAGGTGTGATTTGTCAACAACATATGAAAACTGCTAGAACATGCTAAGTCTCAGATGAGAATATTCACAAGCACTCAACTATCCACATTCTTTTGGCAAACAAATTCTGATGACATTGGTAATAAACACCAGCATTCTCTGATTCAGTTTCAAAAGTAGCTCAGCTGAATGTCTCAGAAACTAGTTATACTCGATGTAGTTTCTCACATAATCTCACATTCTCACATATGTACATGAGTTTGAGAGTCAAAAGGACCCGCTCTCCTATGCACGGGGTCATAATCACTAATTCTTTAGTTCCTACAACTTATTTTTGTAAATATGATTTCGTGTGTCTTCTTCTAGATCAAATGATTAAAATTATCAATGATCAATAACCATCATATTGTTATATTGTGATAGTCAGTATGAAAGACATCTCTCGATAGGCTCCGATCAGCTGCGAAAAGAGCATCTAAACTTGATAATCATGCAGAATTTTATGTTAACATTAATTCATATACTAAATTCATTTATATTCAAATTATTTAATTTACAATAAGTAACGACAAGACCTCAACAAAACAATGTCAGTGATACTACGCAAGTCCCAGAATGAGCTGGATGGGAAATTTATTTGAAAAGATATCAAAACTAATGGTGATAATTCAATAATAAGAGAGATTCTAGTCCAAGGATGGAAGACAAGATTTCCATTCTAGAGAGCCACATCGCCATCATTGGGTAGAAGCAATTGATGAGGTAGAGTATTACAAGCATAGAATATATCCATGCATTAATGGAAGTGATTTTACATTCGGATGAATTGGCTAAAGAAATTGATGACTTATGCCTTCCTTAAGTACAAGGTGAATTTGATTTTTGTGATGATCTAGATAGCTTTGGTAAACTGTATTGGACAGTCGGTAATAAGGGGGCTGATGTCCCTATATTTTTCTTAGGTTGCTCTTGATTTGCTTATCAGACTGCATGAAAATTCCATTACGTCATTCAAAACAACATTTCAACTCTGAACCATAGATAATTCCAAACAACACAGAATTCCATCCACAAACAACATTTTTATGCCCATGTGGATTTTCCTTTAAAGACATAATGATTCTAAAATAAACACTGAAGGTAGCGGACGTTTCTTCCTGCCAAAATAAAGTTCAACAGAAATAATAACAAAGTCTTTATAAAAAGGGGTATCCAAACTCATTTTAAGGGGCAGATGAATCTACATCTCATTTCAGATGCTTTCTCGTACACTCTCATTCATAGATCATGGTGCACATCATCATGGCACTTCATCAGAATCATACGCAAGCTCTCACAGGCCACATAAAATGACGTGGTTGGCCACATCTGGCCTGCGGGCCACATCTGGCCTGCGAGCTTCAAGTTTGACACATGTACTTTATACTCTCAATCCAGCTGGTTTATACAGTCAATGTTATGATAGCTTCGTCATTTTACACACAATGCATTATGGGATATCATTTATATCTCACAAGGATACTGAAGCAACAAATGGCTATTCAATAGCAACCTAGATCGACTGTCAATAACGAGAGAAGCAACCAACAAGCAGATGTATATTTTGAGAAACGACCTGTTTTAATAAGCACCCAACTCTTATGAGAGCCCCTATCAAACGGCACCAATTAATTGAGCGCTCCCGGCGCTTTTTAGAGAGAATGTGAATTCATAAGGATGGAAACAATTGAGACCACTTGTTACTACGGATGCTTTGTTGTGCTGACTGTCGAAGCAGTAGTTAAATAACCTATAATGAAACACCATTATCTCAGACATTAACAATCAAATAAGCTAAAATGGGATCGTCTAGACATCACTTTCCCCCCCCCCTCAGAAAAACAGTACCTCCGCTGCAACGCTGTAATGTTTATGATTTGATTGATTGTGCTAAAAAACCCTAACTCCAAGACATGATCTTCAAGTTCCTAATAAACGCATTCAACACACTTCAACATCATTATATGCATACAATTAGATCCAATCTAACAATCGACAAGTTAGTGTTTTCAGTGCTCCTAACCATGGAAGAAAATGGAGTGAAAGCTCAGTTACAAACAATGTTTTGTTTACTTTTGCTTAGCCTTCAAAGTATCGATTGTTAGTCGGTAACGCAGTTGAACTTCATAATAGGCCCTTTATCATGTCTCAACCGAAAAGTTAAGTGTATAAGTAAGGGGGCAGTCATATATCGATATTTTCCTGGCTTAGTATTATTCCGACTTTAATGTGCGTGGGAGGGGGTTCAACAGCCTGGGTGCTAAAAAGAATTCTTTACATTGATTTTCATGTCAAGGACTACGAAATGAGGGTAAAGTTTCTTAGTGTCTTTGTTTTCTATGGGGGGGGGGGGCTCTCCTTCCATCAAGTAACCTATTTCGAGAGCAGGTTGTAAATTAATCTATCCTATATATAATCATGTAATTTCCTCTTTTCCTAGGCTAATTTATACTAATGGCATTTCTAGCTAATTTATCATATTGTAATATATTCACATGCATCATAGTTTTGTTGGAATGGCATTCATGATGAATTGATAATTAGATGAAAATGAGACTGAAGCTGAAACTGAACAAATTGTCTTACTAGAGAATCTTTCTCCAGTTCAGGCTCGAGGTCTGTAATGATCTCATCCAATGGTTTCCTTAACAAGTTCCTTGTTGTTGTAATCACATGAGTACTGATTTTGGAGGGAACAAACGTCGGAGCAATAGCTTTAACATAAATTTGTAAATTAACCAATCTCTTTTGCTTGGCATGTCTAGACATGCTATCAATTCAACAATTTTTACTATAAAGTTCTTCTGGCACAACTCTTGTCAATAGTCTATAGACAGGACGAAACAAAACAACGTCAAATACTGTGCATCCAGGAACATCATGATACTGGTGCAAGTGCCATTGACAACAATCAAAATATCTGGTTCATTAAATGGGCAAATGCTCTTTATGAATTCTTTTGAATTAATATTCATAATCAATACGGGCAATATCATTCGTAATATATTCGTATTCAGTTTTATTCCTTGAGCACATTTCTAGCGACATGCAATGTTCGATAATGGGTCTGATAGCCCATTAGATGCTAGCCCTATCTTCTATTAGCAAGTGTTTCTGTAGGGCCTATACTTTCATGGACTGATGCTAAGGGAAGGTGTGGGTTCTAAAAGTTAGCACCGAAATGACTGTCCCCCCCAATGCATGACTGACTTCTAGGGATTTCAAGAAAAATGAAAAAATATACCGACATGTTTTCTTCATATTGCCTAAGATAATCATACAACTGTATTGTCTTGTCAAGAGAACATATTTCTAGCTACCTACAATGTTCCAGAATAAGTCCGATAGCGTAATAAACACTAGGCTTATTTCTATTTGCAAGTGATTGTAGGGCCAATTTGGCTTTTAATGGAACAGCCCTAAGAGAAGGGGTGGCAGCCTGAAAGTTAGAATCGAAATAACGCTAAGCGCGGATGAAATCGACACACACACAAATACAAAATACAAATAAATCACTTAATATAGCGCATTTTTGATCTAACATCTTCAAGTGCACTTCACAGTTCCTAAAAGTTCCTAAAAGCTTAAAATGTCCATCTAAAACTTATTAAAAAGAAAGGTCTTTAACTTTTTCTTAAATGTTTCAACATTAACGCATTGTTTTACATCATTAGGAATGTCATTCCACAGTCGTGGTCCCATTACACTGAATGATCTGTTTGCACATGATTCTCTCTTTACTCTGGGAATATCTAGTTTCATTTAAATATAGTTTGATCTTAATAGTCTCACACTTTTACTTAGCTTCAGCATATCTTTCAGATATTGAGGAGCTGTGCCTTTCAGTGCCTTAAAAACTAGAGTTAGAACTTTGTGTTCAATTCTGAGATGTATAGGTAACCAATGAAGTTGTTTAAGACATCTTGTGATACTTTCATGAGCTTTCCTTCCTAGTACAGCTCTGGCAGCTAACACCTGTACTCTTTGCAGCCTATTAATTTCATGTTTTGGTAGGTCAATCAAGATTGCATTCGAATAGTCTAGGTGGGACATCACTATACCCACAGCTATTGTTTCTGCAGCTTCATCTGTTAAAACTTTCCTCACTTGTTTCAATCTGTACAATCCATACATTGCTTTTCGACACATCTCCGTTATATGTTTTTGCATGTTGAGTTGTTCATCCATATAGGCTCCAAGGTATTTTATTACTTCAGTCCTCTCAACTAGCTCTCCATTAACATCAAGGCTCTTATTCTCACATTTTGTAAGTTGATAAGAAGAACCAAAGTATATGTACTCCGTTTTAGAGGGATTCATTTTCAGTCTATTGCTATCCATCCAGTCTTTCACAGCAAGACAAATTCCCTGTAGTTTCTGGTTGCCTTCACATTCACCTTGATGGTGACTTGGTTTGAAAGATGTACTTAAAGCATGATCATCAGCATAACCATAGATATGCAGGTTTTCAGGGATAATATCTGCTATCGTACTGGCATAGATTAGGTAGAGAGCTGGCCCCAAACATGACCCTTGGGGGACAGAGCACATCACATCCTTTAGTGGAGAATATTCTGATCCTACATTGACCTTGAACTTGCGACATCGAAGATAGAATTCAAGCCAGCTAAGAGCTACTCCTTCAATACCAAAGTGCATGGATAGTACATCTAACAAGATATCATGGTCCACTGTATCAAATGCCGCACTAAGATCAATTGCCACTAATGCTGTCACTTCTTGCTTTTCCATCTTCCATAAGATATCATTAAATATTTTAACTAGTGCTGTTTCACAACTATAGCTCTCTCTGTAGGCTGACTGATAGTCTGGAAGTAAGTCATTGCTGCCGCAGTGTTCCATTAACTGTACCAGAGCAGCTTTTTCAAGTAATTTTGACAAGAAACTCAAGTTGCTTACTGGCCTATAATTATCCAATAAAAGTTCTAATCCTATTTTCTTCAATATTGGTCTGACAATTGATAATTTCCATTCTTTTGCAAAAACTCCTTGTTGCAGTGACAAGTTGATCAGTTTAGTGATAACTGGTAGAATTTTCTTCAGGATGATGTCATTTTTCAGAATATTTGTAGGCATGGCATCTAGTTCACAGGACTTTGTTGACATTCCTTTTATTAGTTTTTCCACCTCTTCCTGTGTTAAAATTTTAAACTTGCTAAACCCTGCAACTGAGTGATTCTTTTTTGAAACATATTTTGGTTTTCCTTAAGTTCTTCTCTGATTTTCTGTATCTTGTTTGTAAAAAACTCAGCAAACTCTGTGGCAAGTTGATCTTCTGACTTCCCTTCTGGCATCTGATTTTCTGATTTTGATCCTGTTATTTTGTTGAAGGTATTGTATAGAGCTTTTGTATCTCCTTTGCACATTAGAATTTTATCAGACAGTATTTTGGTTTTCTTCTCTGATATCATATAATTATACTTATTTCTTTCATGATGGTATACCCTCCACTGTTGTTGTTCTCCATACTTGATCCATTTCCTTTCCTCTCTTCTGACCTTTTTTTTCTGATAAGAGACTTCTTCATCAAACCAGTCTTTCCTCTGTCTGACTACCATAGTGAATGTTTTAACAGGAGCAACTATGTCTAAGCTTCTCTTAACCTCTCCCTCAATTAACTTTACGCATTCATCAACTGAATCAACAGAGTCATTGACACATGTGAAATCCAAGCTATTACTCAGTTCCTCAATGTTGAGGTTTTTCAGCTTCCTCTGTGTTCTGGTGACTTTTGAGATGTTCTCTTTTGGAATGTTTACCTCAACCATCACACTTCTGTGGTCTGAAATATAAATCCCAGGTTTACAATCAACTATCACTTTGCTGCCAGACTCTGTAAACACATGGTCAAGTGGGTGTCCCTTATTGTGTGTTGAGAATGTCACATGTTGCTCTAATCCAAGGGATTCCATAGCTCTAAGATAAGTATTAGCATCTTTATTTTTCCTGTCATCAATCCAACTGTTGAAATCACCCATTATGATTATGTTCTTATGTTGTGATAGAATTTCACTCAAAAATTCAGGATATTCTTCCAAAAATATTGCTGTTTCAACTGGGTGGGTCAAGGATCGAGGTGGGCAATAAATAAGCATAATATGGTGTGAGACATTTTTATAGCAAGCCCTCCATAGACCAAATTCAAATGATTTCATTTCCCCAGCCTTAATCCTTTTCACTTTGATACTTTGATGTGGCTTCTATAAACCAGACACAAACCATCACACACACACACACACACACACACACACATATATATATATATATATATATATATATATATATATATATATATATATATATATATATATATATATATATATATATATATATATATATATATATATATATATATATATATATATATATATATATATATATATATATATATATATAAACTAAACCTAAGCCGCATCCACAACGTATATAAATTACATAAATAGAATAAACCACAAATATACTCTCCTTTAAGTAAATGTTTCGATCGATTAAGTACTGATGAAGATTCTGATCGAAACGTTTACTTAAAGGATAGTATATTTGTGGTTTATTCTATATATATATATATATATATATATATTGATTTACTGCGGCCATTTTGCCATTTTCTTATTGCTTTACAGCGCCTTTTTCCATTTGCTCTTCTTTGTATTTCATTCAGAAGTAAACTATTTTTTGTTAAAACTGCTTTTCCCACAAATATTAATGATAATGTCATCTTCTAGTTTCTAGATAAGCGAGTCAT
Source organism: Mastigias papua (assembly GCA_964019165.1). NCBI lineage: Eukaryota > Metazoa > Cnidaria > Scyphozoa > Rhizostomeae > Mastigiidae > Mastigias > Mastigias papua. The sequence continues at coordinate 13,372,489 of OZ025271.1, forward strand.
TCCTTAACGTATTATCCTATGCTATGCTTAACGTATTACAATCCTATGCTAAGATTGTATTTTGTGCTGTTGACCCTTTTGGTATAGAATAGTCTCAAACTTAAAAGAGGACAATAACCAAATTGATAGGCGATCGTCATTTTGAAGATAGATCTACCCTCTACATATCAAATACCATCAATACTCTTTTCCTGCAAACAGGCAGGATTTCATATGCCATAATTTCTCTTTAATGATTTATCTGCTTAAGAGCGTAATCAGCAATTGATGTTATTTTCAATGGCTAACTATTCTGTCACCAACATATTGTAAAGAGTCAAGACAACTCGAAGAATGCTAAACATGGAAACAATATCGTAGGAAACTTCTCTTCACACGAAAATCATACAAACATTGACATACCTGTAATAATGACAAGCCCCCGTCGAATAAGCCTCCATGCTAGAACTTCAAAATGCAAACCCTCCCCAAATTACAACTGTCCTGACGACAGGAAAGAGAGAGTAGAAGGTTCACTAACGCCAGATGTAATAGTTAGTCCAGGCCTCCTATTTTCAAAGAAACCTACCTACACAATTATTACAAGCATCGAATGAAGAAATGCAAGAGTTAGTAGATGCTGTTAGTGAAGAGGAGTAAAGCTAAGAAGACAAACGTGATAACATAATATATGCAGAAGCTGATAACCAGTTGGTAATGGGTTGCTGCAGAATGTCAAACAGCTTACGTATTTGGGAATACTCTTCAAGACAAAGCAAGACAGCTAACGTCGATGGTTTTCCTAATAGCCAAACATTGAAGAGAAAGTTGGATAAGGAAAAGCAGCAACAAAAAACAACTGGTAGCAGTTTTGAAGTCGGGTGCTATATGAGACTGCTAATGATAAGCTGGGCTGTCAGAGTAAAGAATGAGAACATCCTACTCTGTCTTCAACTTCCTAAGAGATTGCTAGATACAACAGTAAAGAAGAAACATTCTTATATAGGAAGTGGACAGAAAAGGTAACCACTAGGAAAAGAAAATATATTGTACGGAAGACTTTGGTTCAGAGCGAGCGGAATTTTCTAAGGAAGTCAAAAGATAAATAAGCAACTGTAGATTTGCTTGATTTGATATTCAAAAATCGTGTCAACTCTTCAGTTTCTCTTCCCACAATTCCATCTACTGTAAAAATCGCTGAAATATCTCTTTCCAGTTCCAATCAACTACAACACATTACAGACATTTCATGGCTCTACATGCTATCAAAAATTGAAGAAAAATGCATTGCTTAAAAGAGCAAAGCGGTATCAGTGGTTGCATGGTTGAAAGATGTTTGAAATTGGAGAGACCAGTGAAGGAGAGCAAGATTCAGAATGTAGTTGGTAGAATAAAGTGCTCTCAAACATACGTGACCCTCTCTTGGCTATAGGTTGTTAGTTAAATTTGTTACCATGGAAATAGAAAATTAATATGAAGAGGGGCATTAGACAAGATCATTATCATCAAAGAGTGACAGAGCAACTGTCGCAAACAATAAAGACATCTTTAGCATAGCAAGTATTTTTGATGAATTAAAAGACAGTTTCATAGGTATCACCAGGAATTGACGATTCTGTTTTGAAAAGGACAGTCCTCCAGCCTTTACGGGACTTACAAAATGAAAGGTCCCTTATCAAAACATGCTCCCAGGCCCCGGCCTAGCTGCACCCCTATTACGGACAACATTTATCACCTAAATCAAAGTTCGTCAAAACAGCATGTCGCAAATAATATAAATGTTTATTTCACTTTCATATAACTTAAGGAGGGTGGCCCTTCAGCTAACGCTGGTTTTCAAGCTGAGGGACCACCCACCTTAGATTATATGAAAATGAAATAAAAAATTATATTATTTGCGACATGCTGTTTTACGAGCATTGATTCCATCAAGTATAAAAAGCAGCAAATAAAAGATATTTTCACCACACAGTGATACCTGCTCACAGTCACGAATTATTGTTGAGATGATTTGCTGCATAAAGCCCTTCACATTCGATAATTCTGCCATTTTTGTATAACTAGATAAAAGAAGGGCAGGTTTGAAACCGAGGCAGAGACCAAAACATTAGAACAGTAAGTAGATACTGCGACTTTAGAATGGAAAGTACTCACTGCGACTTTAGAAGTTGTGAATTTGGAGTATGTCAAACTTTAGAACAAGTTGAAACTTTAGAAGACCCTATTTTTGGCGGGATATGCACGCCATAGTCAAGCACCATCTCATTTCAATTATTCAGCCCTGCACCTTTCACTATATGTACTTATATTGTATCTCTTCCAACAGATCTATATGTCGTGTTATGACCTCAATGGTCAGACCTCTATAGTAAATATAAGATTTGCATCCTCAACAACTAATTCAAAATCATTAAGGACATGACAATCCTTCATCCAAATAATTCCTTCACGAACTGTGCCAAAGGTGTTAGACATGTACAAATTCAGTAGTCTCCATTCTACGTTAGAACAGTAATCTGACTGCTATGTAATTTTTTTACATGGCTACCTCAAGTCTGCTGTTTAACTCATAGCCAAGAACAGGTCATTAATGGTTTCCTGCTAGTCTTCTAATATTGCCTAAAAATCACATGATTTCTGCATATAAAGGCTCAAGGCATATTACTAGCAGATGATTTGAAGAACACAGCAAACCCTCCACCATATATTTCCATTGAGCTTCAGAGGATCATGGCCGCAATACGATGATGTATTGGCTGGGGGGATTGCGAAACTATTACCCACGTGGCAAAATTCAGTCGAAAATTTACGACTTTGCTACTTTGTAGGAAAGTTTTGCATCACAATACTATTTCTACCAAATCCACAAATTGTCCGCAATTTCACACTTCTATAAGAAAAAATTGCTGTACAATGTTTGCTTTTAGCTGCCCCAGAAATTTCCATTGTGCGGTTGCTGGTACAGAGTCAAGTCTACAATCTCTTGGCATTTACCTCTTTCTAATTGAATGCATGAATTATGGGATACAAGCTATGTACTACAATAAATAAATAGAAAGGATATGAAATGATTGTTCTAAGCAGATGCCTGAATTGCAATACCTTCAAGGATGTAAAGAAATCAGAAGAGATAAATCACATGGATCAAACTTAGATAAGAATGCTTCAACATGTACTATGGACCAGGGGGTAGCTACACTTTAATAAACCAGCATTGATACTAGCAGACATTGATAATCCCATAATGCATAATTCATGCAGTCAATTAGAAACAAATAAATGCCAAAAGATTGTTGAATTGAATCAGTATTGGTTGTTGTTTGCCAGTTGCGTTGTACTAAATGAAGTTGGTCAAATATCAATGATGAAAGAGACAGGATTAATCACGGTGGCCTATCAAATGATTGACAAAACATTCTCAAGTTTACAGGGGAAATCATCAAGTGTGTAGGAATGCTTCAGTTGTGCGCATTGAAAGCTTCATACACGAATTAGTTGCAATTCATATAATATAGTGAGATAGGAAGCAGACAATAATGCAACAATCATTACAAACTATGTCCTGATGAATTGACAAACTAGAAGGACTTGTGATTGTGCCTAAAAGGAACTGTCATTAAAGCAGAGCCAAAAGGGAAGTAGCGAAATAGTTATTAAGTAGTATATTTTCAAAATGACGAAACAAATGTATTTGTAGAAAGGGAATAATCGAGATTGCGGTACATTGAGCAATCTCTGAAATCAATGAAGGACCAAACGGGTTCTACAAGTTACTGAATAATTTTCATATCAAGATAACTTTAATTACATAACATTACATAAAGAACATAATCATCAAGCAAACTGTCAAACAAATTTAGAGTGCTGCCAAGAAGCAGTCTGATTTTGTCAAATAGAGAAGAAAACATCTTATGGGGGTTAGGGTTGGGTAGATCTGGAAAAGGAGCAAGAAAGGGGAGAATCTTACGTTCCTGGTCGATTGTCATGAGAAGACCTTTGTCTTGACTTTAATTTGCATTTTCTTAACATGATTATTCATTCAAAATACTTGTAATTTAGCAAATGCGTTGTGCAGGGACTGATCTACATTTTTTAGGAGTGAACTGAGAGTTAAAGTTTTATGCCACAATTTATTTCTAAAGCACAATCAAAATTTCCATTAAACTATTTCTTTCAAATAAACAATATTTCTAATTAAGTAAATATAACAATTTAAGTTCTGGCCCTTACTATACTTTACCAGAGAACACATAACAAAGCTGGATTCATTGGACTATTCGCCTACAAGAAACTTGAAATGAAAGACTTATATAGTTTTTGCATAATTATGCAGATGACGTCATCAAGTATAAATATTTATACAAAACAATTACGTGAAAAGTTTTTTAAAATCTAACAGAATATGAAGATAAGGGAGCAGTACTAAATGAATTTGGTTATTATTGAAATGTTGTTAGTAGTGTGTAACTACTATCTTAATGTAAGAAGCCATGTTGGTTCACAAGGTAGCCTACTGCAGAATTAAGATGACTTTCACATTCAACAAGTTATTTTCAAAAGGCTGGCAAGAGCTACCAGTGACAAAATCTCCAATGAATCGAGCAGGTTGTGGGGATTGTACTCAAAATATTCTACAGAAGACTGCTTCAAAGTAAAGGGTGTATGGTAGTTAGTTTCATACGGAAGTTGAAAGAGGACAGAGCTAGGTTCGATAAATTGTCAAAAACTGAAGATAACTGCTGTGGAGGAAACAAAGAGAAGAAAATTTGCAACATGCCAATGACTGACATGATGATCAAGCAACATCATATTGGCAATTATAGACGAAAATGTTGCAATGAAAAACAGATAAGAAGAGTGCTTAGTTGAAAGAGGTCTCACACTGGGCAATAGAATGAATGAACTCAACGGGTCCGAATCTTGCTGGTCGAAGAAAGTGATCTGAGAAATCCTTGACCTCCTCTGTCCTACGAGATTTTAGTGAATTTGTCTTCAACAGAAGTGGAAGATCAGCAGACGTTAATGAAAAACAGTAGACAAGATTACTGTTAAACAATTACAGAGCAATTGTTACCAATAACAAACAGGTCTTCAGTGTAGGGAGCATTTTAATAAATCATGAAGATAAATCATGAGACAATTTCACAGTAACAAGAATCTAATGGTCAATTTAACAAGAAGCAGTTATGGCGAGTTGAAGCAGTTAACAGACAGCACTTGTGTCACTTTGAATTAAAGACAAACAGGCTTTAAATTTCGAGCTCTATAGGAAACACGGGTCAATACATTCCAAGGCCAAGCTATTGTTTCCACGATTGTAACATTGACAATTGATTGTGATGTTGTGGATGCATTGTTGAAAAAGGAAGGGAAAGTTGTCCAAGTTTTAGAGATACGACACTTAAAAGCAACGTATTTCCAATTAGATCTATGCTAAACTCATATCATCTGCTAGTAGTCTAGGGATCCTTTATGGTCTGCCCAATTTTCAACATGACAATGGTATTGCCTGAAATTTTTAGTCAGCTGCAAGGATTTACAATTATAAACTTTCCAAGCTCCTGATTCCCATTTTGCAGCCATCTACTACCAACAAATACATAATGAAGGACATTTATTGATTCGTTTATGAAAATACTTCATTTGAAACAAGCCAATACAAGATGTCTGGTTACCTATGCTATCTCTAGTCTGCCCATTGATGTTCCCCAGATGGGAGCATTACCCTATGTTGAACATCACTTTAGTGCACTGTACCAAATGTGGCAGATGAGCACACCAAGACTCATACGGTGGTCATGTGGACCTATTTTGGACCCATTGACACATTGGAAAGCAAGTTCTACTCTACCTGACCACATGGGCCTACGTCCTTGTTTATCCATATGCGTGTCAATAATACACACTGATTTTGCATAACAATTCCTGAACTGTATAACCAAATAACATAAAAACATTAAAGTTACCCCTGAAACTGAATTAGCTAAGTGTACACCATATGTCCTGGTGCTTCATATTTGCGTAATGGTCCTAATCTAAATACCACTAAGTATATAATAACACACCACTTACAGGTTTATAAACTGATCTATCCATCATTGCACCAACCAAACAGACGATAAATCTAGTCTATAATTGGATTAGATTTGTGGCTCTTAATTTACCCTTTAGCTATTGCTTTACCTATGGCCTATTCAACTAATAACCAAATATGGAAGGGAGAGTTGGATAAGGAAAAGAAGCAACAGAAAAACAACCAGGAGTTCGAACTCTGGTGCTATATGAGAATGCTATGGATAAGCCGGGTTGAGAGATTTAAGAATAAGGACATCCAACTTTGTGTTCAACTACCTAAGAGACTGCTAGATACAACAGTAAAGAACAAACATTCTTATGTATGAAGTGGAAAGAAAAGGTAATCACTGGGAAAGGAAAAATATATTATACAGAACAGATTGCTTCAGAGAGAGGGGCATTTCCTGGGAAAGTCAAAAGATAAAAGAGCACTTGAAAAGTCTGTTGGTACTACAGAACTTCATTACAGCACGAAAAAGCGGTACCGTGTTTTAACCATACTGAAAAGCTTTTCAGTATGGTTAAAAGAGCACTTGTAGATGTGATTGATTTGATGCTCGAAAGTCGTTTCCGCTCTTCTGTAGCAATTGCTGAGAGATCTTTCCAGTACCGATCAATCATGGAAGGCCAACTGGTGCAAAGTTCAACAAAAAGTATTTTTCAACAAAACCAAGATATTATTCCAGGTTCAAGAACACAGTCAACGTCAACTGCATAAATCAACCTCAGTAAAATAAAGTAACATCTAGAATTCAACAAAATTAATCAACATCAACAAAATTAATCAAAGTCAACAAAATTAATCAACGTCAACAAAATTAATCAACGTCAACAAAATTAATCAACGTCAACAAAATTAATCAACGTCAACAAATCTCAAAATGCCATTCTTGAGCTTTTTGGCGCGAAAATTTGCTAGGTGGCCTTGGTGACATTTAAGTTAGATGGATTCCGACAATAGCAATTGAACTTTTAGAGGAATGTGTTTGTCAATGTGTGAGAGACGAATTACGACGATCGTCTTCTGCCCATGGGCAGCAGAGTAGTCTTATTGAACGAACCAGATAGCACATTACAACCTCTGTTGCCGCTTTGTCGAGAGATTTGGTTGGCAGGCCTCCATCAACTTTGACTAGTCCAGGGTCAACCAGTGTGCTTGTTTGGGCCTATCGCAACAGCCACAAGTACCAACTTGCACACCCTGTTGTCATTAGGAGCAAAGAGGGCAAATGTTCGTGTACCGGGGCATAATTTTCGTTACAAACAAGATGGAAGGCAGCTGTGAAGACACAAGAATCAGATGTTAGTTTACTTTGTTACCATGGAAATAGAAAATTAATATGAAGAGGGGCATTAGACAAGATCATTATCATCAAAGAGTGACAGAGCAACTGTCGCCAACAATAAAGACATCTTCAGCATTGGAAATATTTTTGATGAATTAAAAGACAGTTTCATAGGCATCACCAGGAATTGGCTGATCAAAATGTAAATGATACGCTCCTTTGCAATCTTCAACAAGTGGATAAGCTTCAATTGTTTACACAACATAGAAAATTTATATAGGCAAAGGGCGTTCTCCAAAATGATGATTTACGCTCTAGGAAAGACTGTCAAATAAATGCACCACAAATTCTACCATTAAATTGGTTACTGCATCACATATTAAATACAACAGCCTCCAAACCTAAAATAACGGATTCTTTTATGCATTGATGTCATTTTCATGCCATATTTAACGCTACTGGCCACTAAAGGCAATTATGAACTTTATGCCATGTCATATCACTTATTCAAATTTCATTGTATTCTTTAGTACAATTGTTGCATAGTCAACAAAGAAACGTAAAATTATAGTTATCTTTGAAAGTAGAGAGGAAGCTGAACCCCTCCTGGAGTCCCCTTCATTTATAGTCCAGCTTTGCCCTAAGATTTTCGGTAAAATCGCTTATACCATTCAAAATATATTCAACGGACATATAACGCAAACAATGATGGCCTTTTTCAATTAAAAAAGGTGACAATCAAGGCTTTAGTAGTACTACAAACAACCAATAATATATCCCACAGTACTGGTGGTAAAATATTTGAAATGGCCTGAGAACAAACTTGAGAGAAATTTTACAAAGTTCTTACTAGTTTTATGTAAGCTGGCAAAAGGCCACGGTCAGAAAATTTAAGATCCAATACTGATAGTTGAGAAAAGCTGAGATCATTTGAGTAAAATATTGTTTACTTATCAATGCAATTCTGAGCATATACCTCATAATCCAATGCTTTTCTGTAATTGTTATCCCCTAAACCTCTTAGGAACGGTATTGCTTTTTTATATTAGATCCAAACCGAAGTATTTAAAAGAAACTCAAGTCTTTCGGGGATATGATTATAGGCTATTGTGTCATTCAAAATCTTCAAATTTGATGTGCTTGTTTAAAGAAAACATTCTTAGTGAACGTAAAATAATTCACCACTTTCAACGATATCATAAACATCACTGCTAGATACGCTAAAAGAAACAAACAGCCACAAGACACCAAACATCTATGGAATGTAAGCAACGTGCTGAGAGAAACAAAAATCATGTCCAGGATTCATACACATCATGTCTAATATCTTTCCTGACTTTTCCTGACATTTTTCTTGAAAATGAAGGTGTCTTTCATGACAACATATCAGAAATACATAATATTTTTCCTGACCAACATGTGTTAAAGAGTGACTGAACCATCTCCTATCACTAAGTAGTTGAATACATTGCTCCACATTGGGAAAGAGCAAAAGAAGACTCTCTGGTCCATCACCTTCTCAATTACGAACAAAAAACATCAAAAACTGTGCAATGTGTAAAGTTGTCTGTTGGGCACCAAAGAATTCATTTGCATGGATGGCAAAATTTTCTCAATTTCTTCAGACTCCCTGACTTTTCCTGGTTTTCCTTAAAAGCAAGTTTTGTCCCATTTTTTCCTGGCCCTGTGAGCCCTGATGTCCTTCAATATTACCTGTGCTAGAATATGACGCGCAAAATGATTGATACAAAAGATATTGCTAGAGTCAAGCACCATTTCCTTTCAATTATTCAGTCCTGCACCTTCTACAACATTTATTTACGTTGTATTTCTTCCAACAGGTCTATATGTTGTTTTATGACCACAATGGTCAGACCTCTGTAATAAACATAAGATTTGCATCCTCTGCAACTAATTCAAAATCATGAAGGACATGACAATCTTTCATCGAACTAATTTCTTCACTAACTGTGCCAAAGATGTTAGACATGTATAAATTCAGTAGTCTCCATCCTACGTTAGAACAGTAACTTGACTGTCCTGTAGTTTATTTTTACATGGTTACCTCAAGTCTGCTGTTTAACTCATAGCCAAGAACTGGTCGTTAATGGTTTCCTGCTAGTCTTCTAATATTGCCTAAAAATCACATGATTTCTGTACATCAAGGATCAAGGCATACTATTTGCAGCTGACTTGAAGAACACAGCAACCCTCGACCATATATTGCCATTGAACTTTAAAGGATCATGGCGGCAGTAAAATGCTGCATTGGCTGCGGGGATTGGGGAGCTATTAGCCACATGACACCATTCTGTCAAAAATTAACGACTTTTGCTACATGGTAGGAAAGAATTGCACCACAATACTACTTCTACCAACTAAACAAAGTGTTGGAATTTATGCACTTCTGATATGAAAAATTGTTGGAAAATGTTTGCTTTCAGATGCAACAGGAAATATCTATTGTGCAGTTGTTGGTACAGACTCAAGTAAACCATATCGTGGCACTTGTCTGTTTCTAATTGAAGGCATGAATTATGAGATACAAGCTATGTATTAAAAGTAATATATAGGAAAAATGGAAACGGTTGTTGCAAGGAAATGCCTGAATTGAACTAACATGAAGGACGTAAAGAAATCAGAAGAGATAAATCACAAGGACTAAACTTAAGAATGCTTCAACATGTAATAAGGACCAGGGGATAGGTACCCTTTACGAAACCAGCATTGATAATAGCAAAACATTGATATTCCCATAATGCATAATTCATGCATTTAACTAGAAACAAATAAATGCCAAGAAATGGTTGAACTAAATCTGCACCAGCAAGTGCGCAGTTATCGGGGAGCTAAAAGTAACAATTTTCCAATAGAATATCTGAAAATGGACCTCTGTCGACAAACGGTAAATATCAGATTAGCAGTCTTTAATGGCAAAAAAGACCATTGGATGATACATCTGTCTGGTAACTACCAATTCCATGAATGGCTTGGGCTATGGTGATTAAGGCGATCATGGGATTGATAAGAGTGACAATTTCATCACCAGTCAGAAATGATGTAAAGCAGAAGTAATTTACTAAACTTACTTGTGGCTTCAGGTGTGATGGGCTCTAAAAATAAGAGATTTATAGATCAGATCATAGGACATTAATTCATTATTACCAATGTATCCTAAAACAACACATAAAATTAGATTGATAAATATAATGAACATGATATAGTACACAGTGAATATACATTGTCTATAATTAATCATATCGTAATTTTAACCTAGAGCTCCTTCTTTTAGTAAAGTTTTGATTTATAGCAATTAGCCTAAAGAATATTCTGTTTTGTAAAATCATCAGGCTGCTAAATCTGTTTGTGGCTATAGCCATCAATGTGACTGAATACCATCATATGGGCCAAACTCAAAATCAATTGATGCATCAAACTATAATTGACCATCAACAATATAAGACATAGAAAATTTCTTTTTCTGGTGCCTGCTTATTACACGTGGATGTACAGTATTCAGCAAATTTAATATTCATGGATGCACAAAAAGTGTTTAACCATAGGCAAAGCGTATGTTATTGTCAAGTGTTCCCTTGAAAACAGAGAAAAATAGAACTGGAATGACTTTAGAATATGAACATACTTAAATCCTTCTGTTTTCTGGCATCTTCACGTTCTTTGGCAAATTCTGCAAAACAACAACAAATCAAAACTCTCCACGTGAACAGAATGGGCAATTATCAGTCATCCTTGAATTGTTTGCGTGTAAAATGATGGATAGAATGTCCATGGTGCACAATTAAGTACTAGATAAAGAGTATGATTACTGAAGAAATCTAAAGACATCATGATCTTCATAATGAGACATTGATAATAGCAAGCAATGTAATGCTACTGAAAATGCAATTTGTGGGGTGAGTGGCCAAGCGGTTCAGTTGGCTTCCGTTAGCTAGTTGAAGTTAGGCTTGGCTGTGCTAGGTCAGCAACTGGATGGGCGACTATCCAGATAAACGACGAAAGCAGCTCACTCCGCCGTCCTTCGGAAGGGATGTTAAACTAGGGGTCCCATGCCTGGATGCGGCATGCACAGTAGGCCTAAATTAGCTGAAAATGCTAGATGTAACAGCCTATTCAAAATAAAGTAAACAAACAAACAAACAAATGCCACACAAAAGTCCCTAATTCAAAATTGTAAATATCTAGAGGGGCAGGCAAAAAGGATTGGTACCTTGTGCCAACAGCTCGTTGTGCCAACATATCTTTTTCACGTCCCCTCTCAGCTCTGTAAAAATAGCGTTTACATGCAAAGACATAAAATTGATTTCTCCATAACAATCAACCAACAATCAATCCAACGTGTATTGGAAGAGATAATTGTCCCTCACTACTATGTTAGTAGCCAGCAAAAGCAATCATTTCATGGCAAACAATTCCGTAAATACTAAATAAACAGAACAACCATTAAAACAACATCTAGAAAAACTATGATGTCTATTGTGAGATATGAATGCCAAAGCTAAAAAGCAATGCTACTAAAAATGCCGCACACAAGATCCCAATTCAGAATATTAAATATGTACAAAGGACAGGCAAAAAGAGCGTATACCTTGAGCCAGCTCTTTATGACCAATTTTAATGCTTTCCATGTCGTCTCTCAGCCCTGTAAAACCAAGGTTTACCTTCAGTGATATTAAACTGAATAAATCAGAGCCATCAGTTTGATGCGAAGCAATGGTTCATAAAACTCAAATTTTTAACTCTACCCATCCACAAACAACAATGAGATATAATTTTTCAACCTAGACTTACCTGCTTGGCCCTGCTTCAAATCGCTTACATCGGATACTGTCGCTACAAAACATGGAAAAAACTATGCATGTAACAAGTGTGATATGCATTTGGTTTCTTGTTGACTTACAATGATATCAAATGTAATGTGCTATGATAGACTTGTGTCATGCGACATGTGATGCACGATGTTTAGCGTGCAGCGTATGACGTAAGATGTATGACGTAAGGTGGATGACGTAAGGTGGATGACGTAACACGTATGATTATGGTATCCTTCTTACATTAGATCGTCTCATGAAGATTCTTGGTTTAAGTCGCTTCACATCATAATGCCATTATTACTATCGCAATAAGCATATCAATTGTGTGCTCAATACAAGTACACAATGCATATCAACAAGCCAATAGCTATTAGTTAAAGAACAATTAATGTGTCATTCATGTCATTCATATAAATATGTACATGTGACATTCCATCAACCGTCTGTACAGGTGATATTCAACAAACTCAATATTATCTTGGAATGTGAATCTTTTGTAAGAACACCATATGATTAACACATATAATACAGCCAATGGTAATCAAGGATCGAATTAAAAATTGATAATGTCTACAATGGAAATAACTCGAGTTTCGCATACCAACTTGGTCTTGTGCCAACTGTTCATGGGCCATTTTCACACTTTCCATATCGTCTCTCAGTCCTGTAAACCAATGTGTAAACTCAGTGATACTAAAATCAATACATTAGAGCCATCTGTCTGAAACAAGAAACAACTTTGAAAAAGACCGAAATTCTGAATTTTACCCATCCTCCAATAATTATCAGAGATAAATTAGTAAATTAGCCATAATTATTTAAACACATTATCTATGATATCTGGATGGTCTAACTCCCCTAAATATTAAGGACAATGTATTCTCTGCAGTTGAGTGACAATAAAATGGTCTAAACTTCATAGGTTGCAACAGTGAATAACATTCTGTATCAGTGTTACTTTCACTTGCACAAAAGCTACATATGCCATACCTGTGTTGCTCTCTTGCAATGCCCTCACATCGGATTCCATTTCTGCAAAAATTAGTTTTATAACAGAAAAGATGAACATCATTATATGAGAAGCATCAGCAAACATAATCAACACTAAAACTACACTGAAATAGCAAGAATCTCATGTCATCGCACAGACAAATTAATATACTGCATTTATTACTTTTATTTATATTTACAACAGATTGTCACAATATATAATAAAAAATTATGTCTAATCTAGTTTAGTAATTTTTCATATAAAATTAAGCATTAAAATCAACAAAGGATGACAGCTGTCTCTGCAATTGCCGAAATCAAAACAACTGCCCACTGAAAGGAAAATGCCTCACACCTAGAATCGTATACCAAGCTACAGTGAAATCAGAAGGAAATATGAAAAGATATATTGGACTATGAGAAACAACATTTAAAGAAAGATATAGAAACCATATCAAAGATTTTAATAATATCAGGTACAGGAACAACACAGAATTGACAAAACATGTTTGGCAACTAAAAGAGAGTAATAAACACTTCGAAATAAAATGGAAGATATTAAAGAGAACCAATGGAACACAACATAACGGGAAATGTAATTTGTGTTTGTAGGAAAAGCTCTTCATTATTGACTCAATATACGATGAATCACTACATAATAAAAGATCAGAACTAATTAACAATTGCCGCCATCAGAATAAACTCCTGTTAAGAACACTGAAGCAGACGTGACTCCATTTAATGATCTACGTTCTATTTTGCGACATGGATTCCATTGATACTTATTCGTTGTGCGTATATTATGCGTTGGTCAATCGTTATCTTCATACGCCTGATGATTGTGTTGCCATGAAACCGACGGTCACGTATACAAGTATGTTCTAATTGTTCTTCTCTTTTATCTTATCGTATCGCTCCATTACATTGTTGGGCACTTTGGTATGGTAGAAGATACATTGGAATTTATCGCCGCTTGTCTATATATACATATATATATATATATATATATATATATATATATATATATATTCATATATACATATATATATATATATATATATATATATATATATATTCATATATATATATATATATATATATATATATATATATATATATATATATATATATATATATATATATATATATATATATATATATATATATATATATATATATATATATATATATATATATATATATATATATATATATATATATATATATACATACCATCGGGCCACGCTTCCAAATCGTTGCTCAAGGGTAGGTCATTTGCTTGCACCGCCCCTCTCTTAACCAATTTGCACAAGGGAGCTATTGCAGCTCCATCGCAATGTGCATTGGACCTGCTGTTGAGAGAGGATTGCTCACACCAGGGGGGCCATCGCAGCCCCATCAACTGGATAGGGATAAAAGGTCATGGGTCACGAGTTCGAATCCTGCTCGGGTCGGTTATTTTCTCGCACTCTCACTTTTCATTTCTTTCAAACCCTGTTGCTTCTACTAAACCTTCCTCAACTCTATCCAGTCGATGGGGCTGCGATGGCCCCCCCCCCTGGTGTGAGCAGTCCTTTCTCAACAGCAGGTCCAATGCACATTGCGATGGAGCTGCGATGGCTCCCCTGTGCAAATTGCTTAAGAGAGGGATGGTGCGAGCAAATGACCTACCCTTGAGCAACGATTTGGCAGCGTGGCCCGATAGCTCAGTTGGTAGAGCACAGACGTCTGCAGACGTAAAAAGTCAGGGGTCGCAAGTTCGAATCCCGCTCGCGTCGGTTATTTTCTACCACTTTCACTTTTTATTTCTTTCAAACCCTGTTGCTTCTACTATATATATATATATATATATATATATATATATATATATATATATATATATTTATATATATATATATATATATATATATATATATATATATATATATATATATATATATATATATATACACTCAAATAGCTCCAATCATAAAGAAATTTTTAAAGACATAAATAGACCCTCAAGAAAAAATTCCAACTTTTAAAACGTTTCGGCACAAGCCTTCATCAGTTCATCAACTGATGAAGGCTTGTGCCGAAACGTTTTAAAAGTTGGAATTTTTTCTTGAGGGTCTATATATATATATATATATATATATATATATATATATATATATATATATATATATATATATATATATATATATATATACTAAGTCATGAGTGGGCTACCACAATTGGAAAATTTCTTTTGGCCCCAGTGCGGATTCGAACTCACGATGTGCCTGGATGGCGCAATTGATTAGCACAGGTGTCTTCTGATCTAAACATCGTGAGTTCGAATCCGCACTGGGGCCAAAAGAAATTTTCCAATTGTGGTAGCCCACTCTTGACTTAGTATTTACCTATGTCAGCCTTAGCCGAATTAAGATATATATATATATATATATATATATATATATATATATATATATATATATATATATATATATATATATATATATATATATATATATATATATATATATATATATATATCAGGCGAGAAGAACTGACTCTCGACTTCTTTTCAGACAGTTTCTCGATAGTTTTTTAAATAATTTTTAGCTACTTAATTTTTAGATACTTTAATCTTTTAAGTTATATATGAACATTGTTAATTAAAAGTTATTAAGGAAGCAGGACCCTGTTGATAACAGTATGTAATTACTGATAGGTTATCCTGTTAAAATATTCGTATATTATTATTACTATTATTATTATATATATATATATATATATATATATATATATATATATATATATATATATATATATATATATATATATATATATATATATATATATATATATATATATATATATATATATATATATATATATATATATATATGTCATAAGGCTCTGTTTGATTTCTCAACTAGTTCAAATATCATAAGGTCATACCGTAAATGCTCGAATTAGCTCCCCTGAAATAAGCCCCCCTCGAATAAGCCCCCATGTTAGATCTTCAACTTGGTAATAAGCCCTCCATTGAATAAGCCGCCACGGTAGGTGATGATGAAGACTGTAATAAAGACTAATGCTTAAATATAGACTGTTCTTGTAGTAGTATGGTGAAAAGGAGCTTTGGCAATGAGCGTTTTATACGACATTTCTCAAATAATTTTATAAGCCCCCCTCGAATAAGCCCGCACCCAAAAAGCATCAAAATACATAAGCCCTCAGGGGGTTAATTAGAGGGTTTATGGTAAGCTACAAAACTGTGAACTTACGAGGTGATGATATTGAAATGGAATTAACATTTCCAAAGATGGCTGTACTTCCAGATAGCATATTTATTGGCCCTGAATGGTCTGGTCTAGCTGCAACTAGAATAAATTTTGTAATATATGATTTTGTTCAACCGTCTAGAGCAATAGGAAACGATCTACAAACGATGAATAATATGAAATCCATTGAATACTATTAAATATACCTTATTACAGCCATTAAATTGAAATATATTTATCATAAATG
Source organism: Mastigias papua (assembly GCA_964019165.1). Lineage (NCBI taxonomy): Eukaryota > Metazoa > Cnidaria > Scyphozoa > Rhizostomeae > Mastigiidae > Mastigias > Mastigias papua. The sequence continues at coordinate 13,389,149 of OZ025271.1, forward strand.
CCATTTGCCTATTTACACTGAAATGACATATTTCAGATGCTAGATTCACTTATATTAATGTATATGGAGTGATTACTTTTCAATCAATCAACAGACAATAGTAAACGATGGAAAATAATTAAATTTCTTCTCTAAAGGAGTGGCACAATGGCAACAACTAAACAGCATTCCGTACCAATAGGAGGCAACATTGCAACACTTACAGAGCACCTTCTACATGGTTTACACAGAAAATGAAAAGCAAAATTCCCTGACTTTTCCCTGACTTTTCTAAACCCAAAGGGGAGAGCACACCCTTACTGAAGGGGGTGACAAAATGGTACTAATTAGAGAGCACCCCTTTAAAAGTAGCTTCACTACATTGCAAAAATTCTAGAGCAACTTTGATAAAGGGGATAGGAAAATGATAATAATTAGAGAGCTCCTCTAATGAAGGGTGGCAACATAGTAATAAGTAGACAACACCCTTATGAGCATGGATTTACAAGAATGAGTCTCCATTATGAATAAAGTCTACAGTTAGTTGTATATTGTAACAGTTTACCAGTTCTAGTTATTTGGGCATTTCATTAAGTCATAATTTACAAATCTTACATCAATCTAGTGAGCAAACTGTCAATATCACAGAATTCCAAAAACAAATGAGAACATTCATTAGCGGGCTTTAAGCATGTTTTCCAACCAATGCTCGTCAGAGTATGAAACATAGGACAATGACTGAATGATGGGCAGAAATATATAGGAAGAGGCGGATACATTCATGTGACAAGATGAATACTGCATACCATTGGCCATTTTGTCGACCAATTTGCACCTACTCACTATTGTTTAATTGAAGAGTTCAAGGTAGAACACGAAATCTGTATAATAAATATTCTATAAAAAACATACCCAAAGTCAACTGTCCTCTGACGTCATCCGATTGTCTGGCCGAGTCTAGAACACAAATACCGTATTTTGGCGATTATAAGCCGCCCTTGATTATAAGCCGCACCAACAAAACTTTTATCTAAATGCAGAGATAATTCTTTTAAACAGAATCGGAGACAATGATCATAGTATGCAGTACTTCGACTCAAACACCCTTTAGGGATATAAAAACTTAAAAACCTTCAAACTTCAACTAATTAGCTTTACCAACAAAAATATTGCCAAGCATGGCATCGTCTATGTCTTGAACGTTATTAAAGAGTATTTTTGTCGTCCAGGAATATTACTTTGTCATCTCCATTGCTAGCTTTAAAGGCATCAGGAGAGATTTCTTGGATCATCTACTGCTATGCCACAAATATCAAATGACTTTTTCACGACATATGTGAAGTATTATGATGACATGACATCTTGGATTAAAAATACAAGCCACCCTTGATTATAAGCCGATCTTGATTATAAGCCTCACTTGGTTATAAGCCGCATCGAAATGTTCCAAATAAGAACTGTAAGCTGCGGCTTATAATCGGAGAAATATGATAAAATGTAATTATGCGACAAAAACAATACGTTGTTGGACAACCAAGAATAACTAAAGGAACTTATTGATCATTTACTCTATAACTTCAGTCCTTGAAACACTTTCTGTTGACAGTTCATTGAAAACCACATTACCATGTCACATTCAGTTCTACAGCATGATATTCTATGGATTATGAAATTGCTTTACCACCTTATGCTAGGCGCACACAGGAGAAATTTGCTTAAGAAAAGTGGCATTCGTGCCATATTGCTTAAGCAAAATTCTCCAGTGTTCGGTGGTTAATCCCTAAGCAGTATTGCTTTTCTAGCCAAAAGTAAAATATCTATCGTGTTTGATATTTTTTTCCTTTCGTGCCATTTTGCTTACAGTGTGCGGGGGTGAAAGCAATATTGCTTACAACTCTTGGAGTGCAGCGCATGCGCTTTATCCATATTCTACGGTGGTAAGATTGTGTAATGGCGAAAATCACCAGTAACTTTTAAATGAAGCTATTCCTCAGAATAACTTGATATTGTTATTTCCCTTGCCCATGTATTTCAGATCGGCTAAGTTTATGGAAAGGTTGAAGGGAGATCAACCTATACACCAAACTGACAAAAATCAGAACAAACAGGCATTTCTCAGTGTTAATCAACTTCCCACAATATATGGGTCCTTCCATATTTTTCATTTGGCCAGTAAAGTAAGGCAGCCCTTGATAGTTTTTCTCAGTCCAGATTCTTCTGCATGCTAACTGTACAAGTCACGAGATCTCCTCAGTTTGATAAATGGGGATGTAGCGAATGTTTATTTATCGCCGCAGGGCTTGTTTGCCACAATGAGCATTTGTCACCCCCCACGTGACAATGACGTCATACCCATCGCTGATTGGTTAGACCGCTTTGGAGGGCAAAACAAAAGTTAGCAGTGGAGATCGAAGGACAATCATGTAGTGGGGCACTAGTGAAATTGGAGATTTTGTTGCCGTAGAGAATTCTCCAACAAACAAAAAGCCCGTACTACGCTTCATACGTTTATCATCATTCAAGTTATAACCTATTCCATGAAACTATAGCCGGAGATAGTGAAATATCGACTGACTTCAAGTAGCTATGGGAATCCTCTTATCAGGCTGTGAGAAAGATCGTGTCCTGAAGAAATCGCTTTCGGGTGGCTATAAAGCCCTATGTTTTTGGATGTAAGTGTCCCTCATTGATCAGAAACTTCTATTTATATAAGATCATGATGAGAATTGATGTGAGAAATACGAATAAAGTTAATTTATGAAATTTGATTGATTTGCTGAGATAGGCCTAACAGACTCTTGTAAACAAACGGCACACGCTCGAGACTGCCGATATGATACTTGCTCGTGGTCGCAGAAGCAGACCCATACTGATTTTCTGTATAGCTAGGATCAGCCATTAAATAAATCTTGTTTTTATGTAGGATAAATGAGCTTGGCTTGGCAGCTCCAAGTTGCAATAAAACTGCGAATGCACAGAGCTCCCAGGGTTGGAAACCGAACGAGATCTTAGTGCATTGTATGTCAACTGACAGAATATGATTTGGGTGCATTTTAATGAATCAATTTTTCAAAATAATGCGATTTTGAGCAAGTTAAGTCTATGGTCGAAGTTACGCCGAGATATTGTTTTGCCCTCCAAAATGATCTGACCAATCAGAAGCGGCATGACATCATTGTCACGTGGGGGGTGACAAATGCTCATTGTTCGAAGAATACTATGATCTCAACTGCAGACAAGCGCATGCGTTACACTCCGAGAGTTGTAAGCAGTATTGCGTTCACCCCCGCACACTGTAAGCAAAATGGCACGAAAGGAAAAAAATATCAAACACGATAGATATTTTACTTTTGGCTAGAAAAGCAATATTGCTTAGGGATTAACCACCGAACACTGGAGAATTTTGCTTAAGCAATATGGCACGAATGGCACTTTTCTTAAGCAAATTTCTCCAGTGTGCGCCTAGCATTAGGTCTTCATGGCAGTACTCAATAATGCCATTCAATTCAATCATCTATCCATTTTGAACGAAATTAGTTCAATTCAATTACCCAATGTAATACAACATAGAAGCTAGAAGGAAATTTCTTATCATGAAGTACCAATGTTGCCATGTTCTAATTCTTCATTGTCCATTTCTGAATCTGTTGATATTCTCTCTGTGTCTGAAAATAAAAATTTGTGTCAGCTTATCTCTGACGAATCTACTCCACAGGGCGACCTTCAAATCATTTGATTTCCTTCTAACATGATAAGAATGTTAGAAACAATATTCAACAGATGGCAGAACTACTTAAGAACCATGGCATAAAATATGAGTTTCCAATTGTGTTATTCGCATTGAAGGTTCAATATATCAACAAAGTCTAATACAATAGGCTGGGCTGTGCTTGCCAGGATCACATATCACCTTTGATGCAAAATTCAACAACACTTCCGATGAAAATGAAGCAAGATAAACATTTTCCCTTCATATCCATTTATACCAAAGAGCTGCTATACCTTCTCTAGCTCTGAATCTTAATTACTTCTGAATATGTCATATGCCAAATGGACTAAAACTTTAATATGAAAAATATGAAAACACCAGATCTCTTTAGATGACATTCATACACCTCGTCTCTTTTCTACCAGTATACGAATGCCCATTTAGAAAGGGATACCTTTGTGATATGAACGTTATCTATACACAGAGCCTTCCTTCAGTATCAAAATGAATCACAGCCATATGAACTGGAGAGCAAATACACGCAACAGACATTTTAGAATATCAATTTGAGCATGACAGTAAATCAGAAATTTTCATACCTGAAACCCTTCTCTCCATTATCTTGAATATCTACAAAGCAAAGTTTAGTTTAAATCAAATATTGAAAATTAGCAAAAATTTTCCTTTACAAAAATTCTTGTAACCAACCACTTGCATTTGCTATTGTTCTAATGTGTCTGGTATATAACATTGGCCATCTTCAATCAATGGTGAGAAAGTAGAACTTAGGGGGTCCGACATGACAAAAGACTTGAACGTCTTCATCATTTTTACAGGTTAAAATGCAAAGGCACATCATGAAAATATTAAGAAAATAAGGAGATCTGCAAAAGGAGATTTTGGTCAACACAAGGCCACTTGGTTGGGAAAACTGAAAGTGGAAGCACAACAGGTAAGCACTGGGGATGGGGGCTGGAGGAACACAATTTGCTTGATAAGGATAAAAACGAGTTGTAGTTGGATAGCTCCTTACTATCTGCGTTAGGGAGTTAACGAGCCTAGTCATGCAGTTTTGAAAAGTTCCACTCTCCCTTCGTACTTCTATATATTGAATGAATAGAGGGCTTTCTTGTGAACATCATCAGACCATTGCAAATGAAAACAAAACAGGATTCGTAGAACTGGTTTCTTTAACTTGAATGCACACGATAAGATGATCCAGATCCTATTAAAACTATTTTAATCCTATCACAATTAATCTAGTAATGTATGAATAAAGTATTGTTTATGAATTCATAGAATCCCTTCAATTATTTAATGATCTTGTTATTATGGAATTCGCTCTTTGGTGCCTTCCAACGAATCAGATAAAAGATCATCCTACATCAAATATCACATGATGGTATTTATGGTTGCAAACATGCGCTATATGACCATTCAACTGTAAACCCCTCTCTGCTAACAAATCGTTGTAAACAGACCAGGTGGTGTAATGCTTGAGTACTTTTCAAACCTATTTATAGTGTCAATACTCATATTTCAGTAGCCGTGATCCTTTCTTCTGATGATACCATCGCATGGGATTTAAATATACCTCATCTTAACATAACCAGGGGCCGATATACAACAGGGCGTGTGTATGGGAGGAGGGGGTTGATACATTCCTTAATGTTTCGCTGTTAATTTGAAAGCCTCTATTCCAAAGGTAAAATAATCGCCAAGAGTCCTGGGACACTTTGCACTTTTTGTATTCTGCAATGCACTTTCATTACCATCTACCAACTGAAAGAATGTTGGTTATCTGGATAACTATGCGAGACAATAGGAAATTTCATGCGCACGCTAACTCCAAGTGTCCAACTGGTGAACGAATATTGTTCTAAAGGGAAGGGGGGGTGCGTTTATGTAGCAATGATAACAATCCGTAGAGGATTTTTTTCATCAGTTTCCTGTAAGTATCCCAAAGACTCTTGGCGAGTACATATTGTATAACCCACTTATGCGTCGTGTAGGCAAAAGAAGAACACAGTGTATCCACAATTGCATTCAAACAGATTACGTCCTTCGTATATTGTTATTCTAATATCATATATATATATATATACACTAACCCTAAGCCCCCATCCAAAAAGCATCAAAAATAAACAGACCATGGGCTAATTCAAGGGTTTACGGTATACACCTGTTTTATATATTTCTGTTAGAAGCAGAACCGCACCATGCAAATAGTTAAAACGGCTATCTGCAATATCTCAAAATACAATCTCAGTGAATAATTGGGGAGCACGGCCTGCCCTGTGCCTCCATTGCCCTTGGGCCTGAATACCGTTCTAGTCTAAAAGAAAATTAGATGGCTGAGGGATAACCAGAACCAGATCCAAAAGAGCCATGACCTATTACTTCAACATCAAACCCATGATATTGCATCTATAACAGTATCTCTTTCCTATGATTCTACATTCCTATACAATCTGAATATCTACACATGATACCCCACGTATCATATTCTATAAAAGCATATCACAGGCTCGTAGACAGCTGAACCGGATTGGGGGTACCACACTTTTTATCGTCTTTTTCAACTTTTGGCATCGTAAAGAGTAATTTCGTATAAAATTTACGGTGATTTGGCGGAACCCTAAACTGCAAATCCGCCCGTTTCCCTTATACATAACACAACATGATCGATCCTTTTCGGCACCAATCCCGATTGCAGAGTGCGGCCTTTCTCAAAACGATCTCAGATACCCACGAGCAACAGGTCATGTGTACAAGTGTGCAGTTGGTTTCAGGTTTGCACTAGTTATTTTCTGACTTTCACGCTTTTCAAAATAAGATCATTTCAGTTATTTTTGTTGACCTCGAAAAAGTCTATCAACTGCATATGCATATGCACGTCAATGGTTTTCTTAATTATATGAAAGCTGGCAAATATTCAAATTAATCAACCAAACCACACTCTAGTGCGCGTACAGTGTTGCTTGTTTTGCCTTCAAGCCTAAAGAATGATGACGCCATGATACCTTCGCTTCCCAGAAGACAAAACGGCCTAACATACAATCGTATCATAACATCACTTCCCAGTATCAATCGATCAACGTCATCATAAATTTAAACACTATTGCGATTAACCTCACAGAAACACAAACGAAATTAGATTGACAACGTTGTACTTACCACTAAAGACGTAAAAACCTTCACCCAAGTAACAAACAACGGTAACTTGCTCGCAACAAGGAAATTCGCAGACACGGAAGCACAAGAGCGTAACAAGCAAACAAACCAACGAATACAAATGTACACAAAGGGGATTGTCTCAAATCATGTGATCTGTCTCCATGCATGATATCCATTCACAATACGTAGATAATTTCCCCTGAAAACTCACACACCCCGACGTACCTTAATGAGTTATTCTGACAAGCAAAGTTTAATACACAAACGTCCGTTAACGGCCTCCAACCCCCTAAACTTTCTGGTTAATGAACAGATATCAGTAAGAAAATACAAAGAAGGAAAAGTGGATTGTAGCACGTGATCACTAGTAGATGATCATTGAACGGTGAATGTCTCCTCCGCATTACAGATAACAACAAACAACAAAGCAACATAAAATGACAATACTTCTTTTCTTTAAATCCAAACAAAAGACTCAAATGACTCCAGTTTAATGTTCCGAATCCCTATTATTTGTTTTCTTTTATGTAATGAATAGAGATTTGTGTTTGAGTCTCCCGATGTTTTTAACTCCATTAGGTAGGATCCATTTGTCAATAATCGTCTCTTTCAAATTACGAGATGATTTTATCAGTATGGAATTCTAAGCAAATTGCTCTCTGTTCACTAAGGTTGCTATTTATGCCAAAAACATAGCTATTCAACTTGTGTTAGCGTAAATAGTAAACCTAGGCCAAATGATTCGATTTTCCATTCGACTTCATTTGGCCTCAAAGTCGAGCATTTTCGAATATGTCCAGCAAGATTATTTGAGTTTTTGCTCGACTTTTAACTCCACTTCTGCGTTTTGTTGGCGTCTACAAGCTGACAAATATTTTGCATAGAAGATATTTTCCCGCTATAGGACACGCCATATCACATACTTTCATTAAGTATTCAACTTTTTCACTGGATTTCTCCCTCGGCAGAACCTCAGATGGGAAGTCAAGTCATCTTCACACAGCTTCTAAAGCACCAAGTTTGCAATTCATAGCATTTTGCTAGATAGGTCTTTTGTGAAAATTGTGAAATTAAAAAGTGTCCACATTGGGTCACACATACGTTCTGGGTATTTAGGACAGAGCATTATGTATTAGCAAGTCCTTTATCAATCGGTTCTGTTACAGATTATAGCTTTCAGTATCTACGCTTTTAAAGCCACTTCATAATAAACCATAGCAGAGTGGGGGTCCTAAAGAAAAGAAGTTTAAGGGGCTCTAGGGGCGTCGATGATTGTCTGTTCGACCCTGTCTATAAGAATGAATCAGTAGTTGCTTGTGGAGAGGTGCCATGACCCATCCATTGAGAACAACACTTCCATTGCAAAACTTTCCATTATGCTCTTTGCGTAGGGGCTTATTTGAGTAGAGAGCTTATTCCGAATTCGAGGGGGCAGAGCTTTTATCTAAAAATATTGTCTGGCAGTAATTCTGGTTAATGGATAGAATATGATGTCATAGATTTTTGCACCTGAAAAGACTTTGTTCGCAAGGAATGTAGCTATCATATGTCAATATGGAATTGAGGGGGTGAGATCGCTCCTGTCGCCCTTTGCTTAGCACAAGCCAACTAATGTTGTCTCTATTTGTTTTTGTTTATTTATTTTTACCTCTTACTATCAAAAGCCTTTGAAATAGACAATGGAAGGAAAGCACTCATTGCGTCACTAGGGTCAGGAAATCGCGTTGTGCTCAAGGAAAAGGGGGATAGCTGCCCCACTAAACACTCAAATGCCACAAAATTAACCATAGCTTTAGTAATAGCATAAGCATAGCATTCATCGTTTTATTCCTTAATATTTTCATTTTATATGCATTTTCATGCAACTTCAAATAGCTTTAAGTGAAGTTATCAACGCTAACTGGAGGGTCGCATCGTAGCGTTTGAATCAAAACATGATGGCCTATTCACCATTTTATAACTTGTGACGTTAAAAACTGACATACTATGCAAGTAATACCTCGATGAACTGTACCTTTTAAACAATGCAACTTACCTGATAAGAATTTATATCGGAGATGCAGAGTCTCCTGATAAAACGCTCACTTTCAGCCAACAACTTGACATTCAACGAACTTGCCACAAAGAAATGAAACAAGGAAGCTAAAATGAGACTAAGTACCTCATGTGTATACGAATCCAAGTCAAAATAAGGCGCCAAACCCATTGGTCAAGCCATACAGACGGTTGCAATATAAGACTTGATGGGTGATATTACAGGCCTAATTCCAATGAAACAGGCAATGAAATGGAGATCAGTTACATTATATTACTAAACAATCCTAAATTGCATTGAAGTACGTCAGATTACAATGATGTACATAGAGAAAGGGGCTTGAACTCTTATCCTACCAATACGAAACTACATTTAAATGTACTCTTTAGTGCCTAATGGACGTCCCCCCGCGAATTAACTTTTTCAAAACTTTCCAGGCAGAAGATTCTCATTCCAAATCCCTCCCCCCGGCTATTAAATTCGCTCTCTGCTGACGCTAATTCCTGATGGCAGGGATTAACGAGAAAACAATTTTGCCGTAAAATAAATGCAGCTCGAGAGCAGTCCTTATTTTATTGGCCGGTCCTTTTCATCCTTACGTGTGAAAGGAATAAGGTGGACTTCGTTCACGAAATGGACCATATAAACTAGGACCCAAAGAGCTAATTGCTTTAATCCTTACAAACATGTCCTTATGTCGCTCCTGTATATAGGCCCTAAGCACCCAAGTGACTAAGTCCAGGATTTACTTGGTAGCGGACACTTGTAGCTTGCGGACAATTGTAGCTTGATATAGCAAACATCCACTTCACACACGAATTATCAGTATCCATTGACTTTGGTGGTAATCCACTTATGATTTTTCTCTTTTGTCATCAAAGTAGTTTTTATGACGAAATGTTGAAGTAAGAAGCTCATCATATTAGCAGCTGACACTCCCTACAATTGTGCAAGTTTGTTTCATTGTACCAAAATTTCTTAAGAACTTCTCATCGGCACATTTTACATTGTTTCAGTTATGCCTTCATTGTTTTCCTTTTATTTGAGAAGTGGTTTTCATTTTGATACCAACATTTTCATGCAGTCGTCACGCTTGCACATTGTATATAAATATATTATCTGTTAGTCTACTTTCAAAATATTTTAACCAGTGTCGTTTCCTTTAGCAGCAAAATAAAATGACTTGGATGCTCAGTGAACAGGGACGTAGCAACCGGGGGGGGGGGGGCGAGAGGGGCCATGGCCTCCACTTTTTAGCAACCTATGCAAAAGCGTCCCTTTGAAGCCCGAAATGGGATTGGTAATGTGTCCCTTTTAGGACTTGGCCCCCCACTTTTTGATGCTTCCTACGTCCCTGCCAGTGAATTTCTATCAGCTTCCTGTTGTGCAAAATTTGTGCTACTATACCGTCCATTCCAATTGACGACGGAGGTCTAATTGATTGGAGGGCCTAGGGGATTATAGCCCGTCTAATTTCTCTAGAAAAGGTATTTCCAACAAATCGAATACTGCAATCCAATATTTTTTGAAGTAACTTTGTATAAGCTTTCATTTCTTTGGTATGAGTTTAGCAAATCGGCTTTTAATGCAAATCACCAATGCTATGCAATGGAATTAGTTAATCAAGCTATCAATAAAACTGACGCCTAGTTTACAAATGGTGGCTTCTAGCATCCTCTTGATCACCATTCACTACTTTCTATATACCAACATTGGTTGTCTGCACAACTGAGCAGCCCCCCCCCCCCTGTTTCCCCGCAGCTGACCCTAATGCAATGAATTGAATAACGAACGAGCCTCAGTTTGCAGACAGCTTTTATTCCACATATACGAGGTACTTGCAATAGATCATCAATCAAATTTGTTTCTGTATCAGCATGGTTAGATTATTATCAACACCAGGCTAATCATTGTGTATCATTGGAAATCCTTTTATCATTACTAGGACTGGAATAGAACCTCGAGTAACTGATTACCCACTGGTTACTTGCAATAGCGATATCGATGAAACTCTGGAAATGTGAACATTGCTAGCAGCAATACTCATATGGCGAATGGGCCTAACTTGTGAAACAACACAAATTCAGAGCTTTTGACACAGGTGAGCAATCTGAGTTGAGATAGCCTGGAATATTGTCATATTCTGAAGAGCCTTGATTGATCTATGTCAGTACGACTCAGTGAAGCAATTTTGAATTCACATTCTGTACCTTTTATAACAATCAGCAAATGAACTGCAATAATTCATTTTAATTTGCGCTATATAAATTATTGTCATGTTTAATCAACTAGGTTTCGAATTCATTCCTTCATCGTAGTTTATATCCTGATACATCAGTATGACAGGAAGAAGCATCAAAAATGTATTGAATATGAAATGCACGAGGGACTTCGAATAAGCACCACCATGCCAAAAATTGTTTATACGCCGATTTTGAAGAAACAGAGCCTTCCCTCAATTGAAACCAATGGCGTAAGAAAATCGCCGGGGACTCTTAGGAATAAATTATTTGACGCAAAGACTTGTATGTATATACCGTAATGCTTTGATTAAGCGTTTATTAAGTTATGTGATATTTTAGGGGGCGTCTAGTCGAAAGAGGCATTTAATAGAGAGGGAATTTATTGAATTTTTGTACCTGTTCCTTCCTAGACAATAGGCAATATATATATATATATATATATATATATATATATATATATATATATATATATATATATATATATATATATATATATATATAGACATCCTGGTTACTCGCTAGCTACTGAATGTATATATATATATATATTTATATATATATAATTATATACACTCAAATAGCTCCAATCATAAAGAAATTTTTAAAGACATAAATAGACCCTCAAGAAAAAATTCCAACTTTTAAAACGTTTCGGCACAAGCCTTCATCAGTTATGATAACTGATGAAGGCTTGTGCCGAAACGTTTTAAAAGTTGAAATTTTTTCTTGAGGGTCTATATATAGATATATCTTCTTCCATAGACTCTTGTAAATTCCATCTTTTATAAATTTGTTTTCTTTCTGTTTCTTCAGTTTCACATTAATCACAGATGGATCCAGAAGGGGACCGTTTGGCCATGGTCCCCTAACAATGAAAATTTATCATATGAAATTGAGCATATAGCGTATGCTGAATCTGTTTAACGTGTCCATTGTGTTTAGGGTCACGTGTCCATTATAATTGTGACAATATGAATAAAGCGGAGTATAGAATGCAAATCTTATCAACTGCATTTTGCCTGTCGTAACATATCATACTAAGCATATAGATGATTTCATTTATAGCAATTTTGCATTAAATTACCAATGAGAAGGTATCCTTCTACAGCGGCCATCTTGTAATTCCTACGGTATTGTCACAGCGTATTGTTACTGCATAGTGCCAATTCGTGCCTATCATCTGATTTCCAATGGCATTTATAACGAAAACGTAGCACAATAAGTCATAGATTTCTTGAAGTTAATATTATTTCCCATAGTAGGACATGGATCTCTCTACTTTGCTAGTGACTTTCAATGCTACAAGTATTCGTCTTAGCAATGGATAGAGCATTCAAAGTAGGCCTAATTTGCTTGTGGAACAGTTATAAATTCAAGGCAAACATTTTTATTGGTAAAGCAATCACAACATAGCATGTAATCTGCAAAACTATTTTAACACACTTTCCGAATTTTCAAGTGCTTCAGTTGTCTCGTCTACATAATTGTTCTCAAGTTCAATTATGGAAGAACATTTTTAGAAATTGAGCTAATATCTTTTATCTTTATATCTTTTAATTTCTGGATTGAAACACCATGACTTATATTTCTTATATTTATTCCTAGTTGGATCTTTGTCACAGAGCTGTATTTTTCATTTGCACAATTTCTCATTAGAGTAAAGTCAGAAAATGCATCAGAACGGTAGGGAGCACAATGATTTTAGCTCCGTCATCTTTATAAATGACTCTCCGCGTTTAATCTGCTTTTCATTCTCGAATCATCGTGGGCCCGTCCCCAAACAACAAGGCAATTCAATCAAATCTTCGTCTAGAAGATGCGTCTTTGTAGCCATTCTAAAAGGCAAAACTTACAGAATTTTATGTCACATAAGGTACAGGCATGTTGGGTCTTTCAAAGTCAATAAACAAAATCAGCCAAATTCCAATGTGCAATCACTCAAACATACCTCCCCGATAGCACGACTAAATATCCAAGTCAACATTGTCTCGAAATACCTCCCAGCTTTCTTTCAGCAAGATCTTAGCTTACTCTAGTTGCTTCTATGAACAAAGCCTTAGAAGACCCGCTGTATGATTCTACCCAATTGGCTCTCCTCAATCTTCGATGCTGCATCCACCCATGAGTTTAAACATAATTCAAACAGGATGATGATCCTAACCATAATCTGACTATCTACATACAGAATATCTGAATATTAAATTCAATGTAATAAATTGTACAGATAATGTAAGATATAATACAGCAGGTTCTATTGTAATAAGCATGTAAGCAATTGATATATAAGAATTTGAGTTGTGGTACTTCTTATAATCTGATTGTTGGATAAGTGGCATCTCTGGCTGAACCATCGTGTTGCGTATCATTATTTAACGTGCAGAAACACGGAGGCAGAGAGAGGAGACGGCGATGTTGACTGTACTCTGACTCTACTCTGACTTAACGTTACTTTACAGATAACATGGATATATACATAAACATTGAACGACCCAAAATGAACATGATACACGTACAGGAAGGGTTTGGTTGTTGTTGTTGTTAGAGGATGTTAGAGGATTGTTGACTGGCTCATGTTGCAATGATTGCGTATAGAACAACAGAAGAGGAATGACGAGGTGTTCGATGAGAGGATTGACTTATTGTGATATCCTAGGCGTGTAATTGAAAATTGTGAGTGAATGAAAGAAGGAAAATTGACGTTGAGTAAGAAATGGCCTATGCTACAATGTTTACGTTCACTACAGATTCATTGGTGAATGAACTGTTCATTTGACATGTGATGCTGTTGCTCTTGTGCATAGTGACTATATTAATTAACAGGAGTGCATATTTTTATAAGAAATCAAGCTCATGGCCTAGTTATGAAAGTTCTCTATTTTTAGACATATTTTGATAAGAGGTATCAACGCTAGAGTTTCAGAATGGTTCTTTAACTTTAACTGCACATTTAACGCCATGTACGTTGTGAGGGTACAGTTTCAAGACAAGACGGTACGGATACTGGAAATTTCAGCACAACCCCCGTCTATTAACCACTAGCTACAAGGATTAGACACGATGCATTCGAGTTTGGCATTTTAATCCTCAATTCCTTTGCAGTGATGAAAATATTAAAAGTCAAAGAGTTTCTTAGGAGTTTGTTTGTTAGTAGTTAATGCTCATTAATTATTTTGGTCTTCTACATGCAGAATTTCTCATTAGATTTCTGCATGCATTCTCTATGCTCTTTACAATGCGATTCCTTAACACAAAGAACTTGTACACCTAAAGAATGCAATCAAACGTAGTGAAAGTTATGTTAGAAGAGAACGGGTACGATTAGCTATTTATACTTCCATGTAATGAATATACTAATACAGGAAACATTATACAAGTGGTGATGTTTAAGCTGATAATCCTCTGTACAGTGAGAAATTTTCTTGTCGTGTTTTTTCAACGTCAAATTGAAATAGTATCGCTGGTAATATTGAAATTATTATGAAACATTCAGTATTCACCTTGATCACATTTTAATACTGAGAAAAATAGACATCTAATTAAATCTAGAAAGTGATAATAACACTGTAAAAATTAGAGATATTAAGTGCAACAAATAGAACTGATTATTATGCATATGAGAATTAATCTTAATTTTCCAAAATTCATACTTAAACCAAAAGGATGGAGAAATCAATACATATAACATTGTTTCAATTACTTACAATGGAACGTTCTCAATAATACAGTTTGTAAAATCTTCACTATTGCACGAAAAAGCGGGAACATTGCTTTAGCATACTGAAAGCTTTTTTCGTCCGACACTCGTCAGAGTATGAAACGTCGGATAGCGACCGAAAGGTGAAACGAAATATATAGCCAGATGCGGGTACACGTGATATGATGAATAATGCGTCTATTTGGCCCTATGATTGGCCAATTAGCACCTATTCACCATTGTTTACTTGAAGAGTCCAAGTGAAAAAACGAACTCTTTTTGTTTACACAAGACTGGGTTTTGAGTCTTGATGTAAACCGATTCCAAAACACCTAAATGAAAGGACGATCTTGCTTGCCCAATGATCCGAAAATTATCGTCTGTATATGTTTTGAGGCATTCTGGATTTGTAATAAGATGTTGTCCTATGGCCGAATCACTTTTCATTTTAGAAATAGAGTTTTTACACATACGAGGTGGCTGCTCTCTTGTTGTTGTGTTTTTCGTCCTGATGCTCGTGGGGACATGTTGTTTTATTCTGTCTGCTAGTCTCTGCGTGGTGCGTCCTACGTACCGAGCTTCACATCGGCACGAAAATTCGTAAACTACACAACTTTTTTGAGTGGTAGGAACGCTATCTTTTTTAGCAGATGGTAGCATGACTCTAGTGTTATAAACCGCACGAGGCTTCACAGCATAGAAGCAAGATGTAATGGCTTTGTTAATTTGGTTTTCAAATTTTGAAGAAACATTTCCAATCCAGGGCAATTTTAGGTAGACCGGGCACTTTTCAGGACCAAACTGTTTTTCTGATGAAATGTTGGCTAGTTTTTCCTTAATGCAAGAAACAAGGACATCTTCTGGATATCCATTGTCAATAAGCAGTTGTTTTATTGTGCCCAGCTCAGTTGTTGTTCTCAGAACAACTGAGCTGGGCACAATAAAACAACTGCTTATTGACAATGGATATCCAGAAGATGTCCTTGTTTCTTGCATTAAGGAAAAACTAGCCAACATTTCATCAGAAAAACAGTTTGGTCCTGAAAAGTGCCCGGTCTACCTAAAATTGCCCTGGATTGGAAATGTTTCTTCAAAATTTGAAAACCAAATTAACAAAGCCATTACATCTTGCTTCTATGCTGTGAAGCCTCGTGCGGTTTATAACACTAGAGTCATGCTACCATCTGCTAAAAAAGATAGCGTTCCTACCACTCAAAAAAGTTGTGTAGTTTACGAATTTTCGTGCCGATGTGAAGCTCGGTACGTAGGACGCACCACGCAGAGACTAGCAGACAGAATAAAACAACATGTCCCCACGAGCATCAGGACGAAAAACACAACAACAAGAGAGCAGCCACCTCGTATGTGTAAAAACTCTATTTCTAAAATGAAAAGTGATTCGGCCATAGGACAACATCTTATTACAAATCCAGAATGCCTCAAAACATATACAGACGATAATTTTCGGATCATTGGGCAAGCAAGATCGTCCTTTCATTTAGGTGTTTTGGAATCGGTTTACATCAAGACTCAAAACCCAGTCTTGTGTAAACAAAAAGAGTTCGTTTTTTCACTTGGACTCTTCAAGTAAACAATGGTGAATAGGTGCTAATTGGCCAATCATAGAGCCAAATAGACGCATTATTCATCATATCACGTGTACCCGCATCTGGCTATATATTTCGTTTCACCTTTCGGTCGCTATCCGACGTTTCATACTCTGACGAGTGTCGGACGAAAAAAGCTTTCAGTACGCTAAAGCAATGTTCCCGCTTTTTCGTGCAATAGTGAAGTTCTGTAGTACCAACAGACTTTTCAAGTTTGTAAAATGCATTTTCAGTAAATTTGCAACGTACATTTTTACCACTGTTTAATGTTTCATTTGCAATCAGCAGAAATCCCCATCAGTTCAATAAGAACTATTAATAGTTTGCCCATGAATTCCCGATCTCCCCCTTAAATCTGTGAAACTCTCTTACTGTTGGAAAATCACCCTATAAGTAGCAACCTCTTTACTCATAAATGTCCATGTGTTGTTATTAGCATTGCTTTCTCATTGTCAAATCATTTTCTATTCAATATTTAAACTTCACATGTGCTAATTTGTGATAAATTCCATAGTATATATTAGTTGTTTACATTTATATATTAAATAAATTTACGCTATTCTTTTGTGTTGTAGTTCTCAGTGTTTTTGTTTTAGAACATTAGATGTCATGTGATACCATACTTAGCTTCGTCTTTATTCTTCTTTAGAGTTCATCTCGACCAGTTACTAGATAGACATTCCACTATTTGATGATATCTTGGGACACTTATAACAAGAAAACACTCTCATCTCAATTAGTAAGACCCTACAGTTGTTTTCAAGTCGACTTTTGACGAGTGGTGAGTAATATGATGTGAATTAACTCATTCTATGGCTTTGTGATTGATTCTCTTCTATTAATTATGCTTATTTATGTCTTACATACGTATGTCTACATGTTGACATACTTTGTCATACTTTGTACAATCATATGGATTAACATCTAACTGAAAATATATTACATTAAATTGAAACATTAGACAATAGTAATTAAATGATTGTTACATGTCATTAAGATAGTTACAAATGACTGTTTGTTCATTAATGTTGTTTTTTAATAGTAGATGTGAAGCGACCAAATGCGACAACATTTGTGAATTTACAAGACATATTTCGGATTGTTCAAATCCATCATCAGTTGCTAAATACAATGAAAAACTTCTAGGTGCATAAATAAACGCTAAATCATCAATCTAATATATATTAATCGAAAAAGGAATCAATGTAGCGAAAAGGAGTGTAACTCACTTTCTCACTCACTTCTCAAGCTCACTTTCTTTTTAATGGTAAAGTCTATGACCAAATAGATGGTGTTGCTATGGGCTCATAACTTACCCCTGTGCTAGCTAATCTATTCCTAGGGCATCATGAAGATATATGGCTTAATAAATATCAAAGACCTTATGTTCAGTTTTATCGACGTTTTGTTGGTGATTGTTTTTGTCTTTCTAATACTGAGGATGATACATTATCACTTTTTGATGTTCTCAGCTCACAAAACGCAAGCATCAAATTTATTGTTAAAAAGGAAAATAATATAATGTTGGCTTTTCTTGATGTCTGTATCAATAATAAAGACCCATCCTGTCTCTTAACATCATTACATCCTAGAAATACATTTACTCGGTTGCTTAATAATCTTTTCAGCTTTCTTCCTTGTCGTATAAGATTGGTCTTATTCGTACATTAGTAGATAGAGCTTACAACATTAATAATACTCTTCTTAACTTTAATGAGGATGTTAATAAACTCTACGTTATATGTAAAAGAATGTCAATACCCTGAATATTTAGTAAGCCAAATCGGATCTTGATAATGCTGATAGCTCTAAAACCTCAACTCCACCTACTGATATTTCTATTGTTTATTTTAAGCTACCATATCTTAAACTTTCCAATTTTACCCAAGGTAAGATACGAATGGTTGTCAATAAATATTGTAACAATCTTAAAATACAACTACCATTTTCTTCCTTTTGAATTAAAAGTTTGCTATCGGTTAAGGATCATGTGCCTAGATCGCTCCGCTCTTATGTAGTGTATAGATTTAAATGTGCGGGATGCAATTACGAGCAGATTTGCGAGACAAGGCAACATTTATCTACTCGAGTGCGTGAGTATATATTTACTGATATAAATTATAATATCTTTAAACATCTTTAAAAGTTCAGTTGTTTGCAAATAGGCTTGCACCAGTCGACCAAGAACACCAGTTGTTTCGTTTCACAGGCATACTTGTGGCATCTGAGCTGAGACCGACAGTAATTTTTAATTTATGTGTTCAAATGGCCCTTGCTCCCAGGGGGTATCGTTCTAGTAGTATTGTAGTGTGTAATTTTTCCACTATTCTAAATTTTTATCGTGACTTTTATGGATACTAAAAAAAAGAGACTTGCAATAGTATTTGTTATAAAATGTTGGATTCTTCAAACACTCCGTATAAACTAAAAATTAAAACAGCATTGCACATCTTGTAGGACAGGCCCTGATTTAAATAAGCAAATTCAGCATTATAACTTTTATTATAGCTTTTAGCTCTTTTTCTATAACCGTTTCATTCCTTTTCATTACATTGATTCCTTTTTCGATTAATATATTCGATTGATGTGTCTAGAGGTTTCTCATTGTATTTAGCAACTGATGATGGATTGGAACAATCCAAAACATGTCTTGCAAATTGAAAAATATTGTTGTGCTTCTTCGTCTCATATCTACCTTTATAATATCGATATATTTTGTTTTTTAATAACATAACACTATGTAACACAAGGAAGCATCTTAAATATATTAACTGCAGTTAAAATCGAGTATTTTTGATATGATTTGTACACTGCCCTCACAAAAGTATCCGGATACTTTTGAATTTGGTTCTGAATTCTCTACGAGAAAGGTGTTGTTTATAAATTTCAAAAGCGATTTTCAAGAAAACCCCTTCATCAACCACCCCTAAACTTTACTTGAAGCGTCTTCAGCCTTTCGACCTGCTTATTACTACAAAAATTTGATTTTATCAACATTTAAGCAAACGCTACGAAGAGTTTTTAATAAAGATGGTAGCGATCATACTGAAAGAGCTAACTTACGAACAGAGGTTAGAAATACTATTTTATCATAATAACGGGAATAGATATCATTGGATCGAGAATAGATATAATAATAATGAGAATAAATATCATCATTAGACTTTTAGACATCAGTTGCATACCTTCAATCTGTTGCTGTCGACATCTGCAAAAAAACTTGGAAGAAACAAGAAGTATAAAAAAGTCAACCTTTGCTGAGGTCAAACCAACTGACTGCCCATTCGCAGAAAACAACGAATTCAGGCTGTGGAATAGGACTCCTATTGTTAGTTGAAATAATCTTTTCTGAAACCCTTCCAAAATCAATAAAGAGTAACAAAATGTTGCAGAATTTCTGAGTTTATTAACAGTAATTCTTTTATCTGAAATAAGAAGCCTGTACGATGCAAGCCTTACGCAAGTCAACCGATCTCAATTTTACGATAGCATCACCTATGATGTCGCGAGAATTCTATGCCTTCCTGACCTTAGCATTTTTCTACGCTTCTTGTCATTCCACAGTTTTTGCAAATATCGACAGCGCTAGCTGTAAGGTATCAGGTGATGTCTAAAAGTTTATGATATCTTTTTCCATTAATATGCTAAAATAGTATTTTTATCATCTGTTCGTAATTCAGCTCGTTCCTTTTCATGTTTACGATCTTGACACAAAACTCTTTATGGTGTTTGCCTACATATTAATAAACTCAGATTTTTGTAGTAGTAAGTTGGTCGAAAGGCTGAAGATGCTTCAAGTAAAGTTTAGAGGTGGTTGATGACAGGGTTTTCATTAAAATTGATTTTGAAATTTGCAAACAAAATCTCTCTCGCAGAGAATTCGCAACCAAATTCAAAAGTGTCTGGATACTTTCGTGAGGACAGTGTATATGCATGTCCTGTTCGTTGGTCCATTTGAACATGTTTTTCCAACCCATAAACATTCATATTCGTGTGCACATTTAAAACATTCTACTACTCCATGTCTTCCAGCATTTTTTGCAGCGTATGCTCATTTCCATCTTTGCCACAGACGCCCATTTTTATGAGGATGTTTTAAACAATATCAGTCTTAACATTCTACCACATATGCACATATCAATTAGCCGCACAGCCATTCAGTTTTAATAGCACATCTCAAGCATTCTCAATCTTCATTTTCTGCAAGTAATACACTTCTCAAATTTTTGTGCAAATTCCATTTTTATAAGCAAATTTAAACATTTCAGTTCTCCATACTCTGAATCTGGTGCTAGAGTTAATTTGATAATTTGATGAAGACAAAGGGATGATTATGACTGATTACTGATTTTCATGACGTCACTGCACCCAAGAAGCAGAAAATTCTTTGAAGTACTTGCACATCTCAGATCCTCCAGAAGACTCTTACACTTAATGCCATATTTATGATGACAGTATGTATCCCTATTTTCTGCAGCATATGCACATGCCCATTCGTACCATAGACACCATATTTTGATATTACTTTATATATTCTAAGTCGCTATATGCTACAGCTTATGCACACCTCGATTCATCTCGTAGGCGCTCACTTTTATAAACATTTTCATAGACTCAATATCTCTATATTCTGCAGCATATGCACACCTCGATTTTTTGCTTCCTAAACACCCACTTTTTAAAGCAATTTTTGAAACATGGATATAAGACTATTCGGTCAAAAGACGTAATTTTATGAGGATGGTTTTCGCATGATCATAATTCATGTTCTTTAGCGTAAGCAGATATCCCTTCTTGCAAGAGACACCAAACCATTATGAGCATATTTAACATATTCTAAATCTCCATATTCTACAGCATACTGTATACATATGTCATATACTCACCGAGAGGCCCCCACTTTCATGTCCATATCCAACGCATAATTATTCTTTATTTTCTGCTGCATCTGCGCATGTTCATTCATCATTTACATATGCACATCTCAATGAAAATGTTTTAGACATTCTAACTCACATTACAACTCATGAATATGTTCATTCGTTCCACAGACACCCATGTTTTGAGCATTTCTGGTACATTTTCATTATTGCTATATATATATATATATATATATATATATATATATATATATATATATATATATATATATATATATATACTAAGTCATGAGTGGGCTACCACAATTGGAAAATTGTGGTATATATATATATATATATATATATATATATATATATATATACCACAATTGTGGTATATATATATATATATATATATATATATATATATATATATTAAGTGGAAGCAACAGGGTTTGGAAGAAATGAAAAGTGAAAGTGCGAGAAAATAACCGACCCGAGCGGGATTCGAACTCGCGACCCCTGACTTTGTACGTCGGTGCTCTACCAACTGAGCTATCGGGCCACGCTTCGAAATCGTTGCTCAAGGGTAGGTCATTTGCTCGCACCGCCCCTCTCTTAACCAATTTGCACAGGGGAGCCATCGCAGCTCCATCGCAATGTGCATTGGACCTGCTGTTGAGAGAGGACTGCTCACACCAGGGGGGCCATCGCAGCCCCATCGACTGGATAGAGTTGAGGAAGGTTAAGTGGAAGCAACAGGGTTTGGAAGAAATGAAAAGTGAAAGTGCGAGAAAATAACCGACCCGAGCGGGATTCGAACTCGCGACCCCTGACTTTGTACGTCGGTGCTCTACCAACTGAGCTATCGGGCCACGCTTCGAAATCGTTGCTCAAGGGTAGGTCATTTGCTCGCACCGCCCCTCTCTTAACCAATTTGCACAGGGGAGCCATCGCAGCTCCATCGCAATGTGCATTGGACCTGCTGTTGAGAGATATATATTGTTATATATATATTTATATATATATATATATATAATATATATATATATATATATATATATATATATATATATATATATATATATATATATATATATATATATATATATATATACATATATATATATATATATATATATATATATCTAAAATTATGAATTAATTACACTATGATATGTATCATCATACATTCCACTAAAATTTTAAAGGCGTTATTAATAATACGAATCAATAGCAAATTTGCTTCAGAAACAAATGAAGTCAATTTTTGCCCAATTTTAATTCGCTGAGCACAAAGATGGGCTTAAATTTTGTAGCTTGGTTATAGTTTCTAAGTTATGGCAGTATGTAAAAGGTTGCATAACCCCACCTGTCGGCAAAGGCTTGTGAAGAAAGAAGAAACAGCATATTCAATATTTTAACATCAACCATGCATCCAGTAACGCATTGAGAACTACTTCCTGTACCTGCTGAGGTACCTCAGAAATAAATACTTGATTCAGAATGATGAGCAAAGTGTAAGTTTGAAGAGTAATAGTCGATTGTCAATGTGGCGGGCATCATACTATAAAGCACCTTCTTTCGATAAATCACATCTCATACCTTAGGATGTGCAGTCCATGTGAAGGAGATAAAGTATGATCAACATTAGTGGCAGCTGAATGGAAGTGTAAAGGTAATAGCTCTGTTGATGAATCTCCTAATAGTTCAAATGAGTGTTGCGAGAGGAACAGCCAACATCTGCCACTCATTGAATCCACTTGATTTATTTTTGCCACCATTGCACATAAAACAGGGGTTAATGAAAAGCTCTTTGAAGGCCGTAGATAAACAGGGACAGTTTTCATTTACATCATTACAAAGTTCGCCAAATTGACTGAAGCTGAAATAAAACAGTTGTATCTATAGGTCCTTGAATATGGCAGCTAATCCATGACAGTTAATTTGACGAAGCACCATCTGAAACAGAGAAAATTATATTAGGAAGATTTAAGTTGGTGGTCACAAAATTTCTAGGGAACAAAACAGCAGAGGGCTTCAGGGAATTTATGTCGATTCGCATAGAAGTATACAGATGTAAGGGGTGCAATATGTTACTTAAATCTTATCGTCAGATTCTCATCTGGATTTCTTTCCATTTAGCTTTCGAGCAGTGAGTTGTGAGGATGGCATACGATTTCACCAAGATATGTCTGCAGAGGAACAGAGATACCAGGAAAATTGGAGCCCGTCAATACTTGCAGACTTTCATTGGATGGCAGTGAAGGATGGCACAGATGCTGCAAGCAAGCGATAAGCGAAACGACGAAGAAAAGACATTAAATAGCAAGTTAATTTGCTTGTTCTATGCTCATTGTTCTAAACGTATGCAATGATGACATTGATTATGTAGCTCACCTTTTACTACTGTATTCAGTGGTGCACCATGTCTACTAAATATACATCCACTTGCATAAATAATCCTTTCGTATCCTGTAAGCTATAGCCAATCAATTTTAACTGCCAGTCTTGAATTCAGTAGCTGATGAAAGTATGTAAGAAGTCATGCTTTTTATTAGCGGAGCAGTCAACTTTTGAAAACTAGTTCACCAGTGTAATCTGTGCTATATTCATACACACTCATATATGCTTATACTTTTTGAGCTTGTTGTAGACATCCATATTTCTGCCTCCGAAGGTTACTTTAATGGCTCTCATATACAATTTTCATACCATCGTTTCGTCCCTTAGACATTAATTTTCATGAAGACAGAGTAGAAATTCTCCTTCTCCATGTTCTGCAGGGTTTGCATGCATCCCTTTGTCCACTTGAAACATATATTTGTAGGCTATTTTTGACATTCCCTGTCTTCATATCATGAAAATCTTCCAATATTTAGCTGTTCAATAGACTCTCTCCTTTTCCAATTGATAGACAGTCTAATTGTTTACATTCTGCAGAATTTCGAATATTGCGTCATCCCATAGACGACTCACTTTTTTGAGAATAGCTTAGACATTCTCCTCCTCCACATTCTGCAGAATTGTCTAATAGACACTTAGTAGTGTGGACATATTTTAAATGATTCTAAGTCTTCTTATAATGAAGAGTTTAAGCATATTTATACCTTCAATAGTCACATTTGTTGCATATAGTAGTAGACTGTCTAGATATTCATCCTCTGCAGAGCATTGAAAAGTCCTGTTGTCACATAGACACTCATATCTATGTGGATACATTAACATTCTAATTCTTTTCTTTCTGCTAAATTTGGACATATCATATGGCCTACAGGAAATTCAACTTTACGTAGATAGCGGTGTCCTTCATATTAGTCATATTCTGCATCATTCACATACTTGTTTTCCATTCGTTCAGTAGAGACTTTTCTATGTTGATTGTTTAGAAATTCTGATTCCTTATAATCTGCCAAATTTGGACATAGCCTCTCTTACAACAGAAACTCATTTTATGCAGAGAGTTAAGATATTATAATTCATCATTTTCTGCAGACATTCTAAATATCCTTTTCTCCAATGGATACTCTTACTTATATCTAGATATTAGACAATTTAATTTTTCATATTATGCAGAATTTGCAAATTTCCATTTCTTCCATAGAAAGTCATTGCCATATTGGGTAATTTAGACATTCTCTTTCTCCACATAATGACGTCATTACATGTATCCATTTGCACAATAAATGCGCATCTTTGTATGCAGATAGCTTACACATTGTAATTTTAGCTATTTCATTATATTCTGTGGAACTTCGACATATCCTTTCTTCCATTAGAAACTCATGTTTTTGCAGATAATTTAGATATTATAATTCGTCGTATTCTATTTGGCACAATTTTCGCGTATCCATTCATTACTAAAACGCTCATTTTTATGCACATGCTTTCGATATTCCAGTTCATCATATATTCTCAATACATTTTTATGTTCATATACATGACTTTATAACTCTCCATTGTCTACATAATTTGCACATATTAATTCGTCCAATACACACTCATTTATTGTACGTAAAGTAGGCATCTTCCTTCTGCGTAGTGTACATTATTTGCATGCGTCAAGTTTTCCACTACACAGTTATTTGTATGCAGCTATATTAAACATTCTAATACGTCATGTTCTGCAGAATTTGCGCATATCTTTTCATATAATAAACATTTGTTACAGTATATAGTTTATACATGTATAAAATTAGGAGAACTCTCGATCATTTTGATAGGCTCGTCTCCAACAATCTGTGGCGAAACATCATCCAACTCCTGTTTATATGGAGTGCTTGATGGTTGATCTAGAGTGAAGACAGGCGGAACGTGGTAATTTGATAGACCCTCTGGCTGCACTAAGTTGTCATCGATGTTTGGTTCTATTACAAGCTTCAAGAATTTTAAGAAACATTTAAGAAACATTTGAGGCTGACTTCAGCCATCTATTATAAAACATCCAGGCTGACAGCAGAATGCTTGTTTCTTGTAAAAAACACGTGTACTCAAGATTTTCGTTCCATTTCAGGAATGTGACGTGAAACATTGAGAAGACTGTTCAACAAACGAACTGGAATTAATATCACACTTTAGTTATCACTGTTATGTCATGTCAAAATGCATACATAAGCTTAGGATGTTAGGCCATATCTTTGTGATAGACAAACTTCTACAGTCAATTGGAGATGTGTGCAACTGTCGATGTGCTGTTTAAAATGTCAATGACCTTTTTTGTTTTTTTTATGTAATGCTTTAGTGCAATATATGCTATTTGTGCTGTTTTATGTGACCTAGTTTTGTTTGACAGGAAGAATACTCATGAGATCGATCCTCTACTCTATCTGTGTTATCAATTATCCTCACTTAAGTCTGCAAACTGTTCAAACAAGCAGCTTCCGAACATAAACAAACTCTAGACATCCCAGAAGCCTACTTCTCAAAATATTGCTTTCTTCTTCAAGCAAGATCATATTCTTCAATCTTAGTAAATGAATTAAAATACAGTATATTCATCATATTGTCCCAAAAGTGTCTGATTTGATAGGTTAAATTTAATGCAATACTTTATTTCAGCACAGCAAAGCTAATGCGCTCCACCACTTCCCCCTCCCATTCAATTGTGTACAAATTATGCGCTTGTTGCATTCACATGTACATTTTCTAGATCTATTAGATCTATTTGATAAACAATACATATCTCTTAGTAATCATTTGTTATTATAAGTACTTTTGGATTTCATGCACTAGAGAAAAGGCTAAGATCATTAGAAGGTGTTCTTGTCATGCACAAGTAGAATTGCTATTGATATATTCTTTAAATATACATTAAAGTACAGAAAGGAACAGCTCCAAAAACCATGTCCTATTTTTCAAGCTTCTTGAACATTGCCCTTTTCAAGGTTTTGATTTCTGTGGCACTTTTCTCCGGACCATTTCACAAGCTGTCCATTAATCGCCGACGGTAAAAAGTACTCTTTTTCGAGTAGCATCCCAAGACAATGAAGACACCAATTGATTTCAATTGCAAATAACATGATTTAATTTTCGTACAAGGAAGAAAACACTTCAATTAAAATAACGTTTCGCACAAGGGTTACGGCCAAATCGAGGGATGGTTAATCGAGCTATAGTTAATCGAGGAAGTACTGTGAAGATTTCATTAATTATGATTAATGACATATATATCATATATATATTTTGCCAAAATTTCTCAATATTGTAAAATCAGATAGTACACGAAGAAAATCGACTATGTTTTTAAATTTCCAAGACATGTTTCCGCTTGGTACTCAACCCATCATCAGTTGAAATGACTAAGATAATGTTACAACAAATAAGAACTATGCACTATCAATCGAATATATTAATCGAACAGAGGAATGTTGAAGAATGTTGAATTGTTGACTTCATTGTGTTTCGACCTATCTTTTACTGAACCAGGACCCTTTTCATTTCGACATATATATATATATATATATATATATATATATATATATATATATATATATATATATATATATATATATATATATATATATATATATATATATATATATATATATATATATATATATATATATATATATATATATATATATATATATATATATATATATATATATATATATATATATATATATATATATATATATATATATATATATACATGTTTATAGAGTAATTTTTTAAGCAGCCTCTATTTGCGGATAATTCCATTCTCGCAAACGAGGTGGAAGTTTGCAAGATGGCGTCCGAAAATGTTGTCTTGTGTAATCAAAACAATCTCATCAGAATTGCAATTATTGGTGTAATCAGCTAAGTCATTCAGGTAGACACGTAATAGAGAACATTGGTTTGTATATATTCATGATTGGTCAATGGATCTTGCAATATGTGAGCACTGCTATGATATTGTGCCAGTCATCAGGCCAGTTTGCAAGTTAATAAGGAAAAAGCCATATCTTGTACGTATGGAAAACAGGTGAGTAAGTTGAGCTGATATATATACTGAACTACACTAGAACATATTACTCCTACCTTGTAAGTAAGGATTTTTATTTCTATGCTTGTGGTGAGGCGAAATAGCACGTTTAGTTGTAAGCTATTTACATTTGCATTTGGAACTTTATTTATTTACTCATAGTTGGCTGGACGCTTGACTAACCCTGGGTAAACTGATGTGTAGACAAATAATCAGTTCGTGATTGCTGTTAGGACATTGGGATCATTTGGAAAGTTTTCTTCTTGAATTGTTGGTTCTATAGATTTTTCTTATTAGGGATATATACATTTGGCTGTAAACATAGGCTAATTTTGCCTAAGTCTTGAGTAACACAACGTAATAATTTAGTGGCTTTTCAGTTCAATAGTTTATTTCAAATCGTTTTTAGGATGCTAGATTGCATATAGTCATCTCGGGAGATAAGCATTCTAAAATGAAAAGAGATATGTAAAAGTTAAACCCTAGAAAATGCAGGCTTCAGTTATTTGAAGAACCAAAAGTCAAACTGTCCCCCCTTGGTACCAACCATGGTTGTTCCTCTGGGGCAGGGGACAGCATCAGGCAAGTTAAAGCAGCTACCATAGCTAACTTGAAGAGGTCTGCTGGCTCTAGCTCTCAGAAATGCTTGGTGAGCAACTATACTTGCACATGTTGTGTTATACTTTCCAATTGAATTTAAATTTGCGTACTCAAGGGACTTTAGTCACGCATGCTTTTTGCATAAACAACTTATGCTATAAGTTAGACGGGCTCATTGCGTAAACATGTTATTGAGACTTGTTGGCTTGAAACAAGGAGTATTTTCTGTGTCTCCGCTCTCAAGGACATGACAGCACAGTTCAGCATTTTTCTTGAGGCATTCTTCAAACTGTTATTTGCCAAGGGCTTGTTTCACTGTTTACCCTGTCCACTATTACATTGCTGCATTGTCATTGCCTTTGGCATCTGTAGAATGCAGGTCAACAGGTCAGGTAAAATGCAGGTTACACTGGAATCTACTTGTATTTTTGTGAGAAGGCCATTCAGTTCAATCTATGTCATATTAAAGAAAGGCTTGGAGGACATGATTAAGTTCATCAAAGAATCTGATAATATTTCCAGATAATATGTTGATATCTTGGTCAAGCAGTCATAATGCATGTCCATATCAATATGCAATAATCAGACTGCTGTGTGCTTACTTTGTAACTAGCTTAGCATTTTGTGTTTTGATCGAATTTTCTATGAGACATCTCAGGTGATATTTTATTGAAATTGGAATCAGTTATGTTGAATTCTGACCCTTGTGTGTATAGCACACTGTAGCACTGACTGCATTTTACAATGTGTTTGGGACACATTGTATTGTATGGGCATTTCACTCAGCCCTAGACTTAAAACATTTGCCAGAATTCATGCAGATTAATTTCTAAGCTAAAGATAATAGCATATTTAATAGCAGTATCCAAATCTATCTTTGTCATCTTCACAATTTCTTGGAATAACTGAATCAATAACAACAAAGAGCAGCAGTGTTATAATGAACTTCCAAATAAAATTTTTCTAAACAATATGAATATAATCTTTTATGACTGGTTTCTACAACATATGTTTAATAAATAACATAAGTGATCTGGATTACTCCAACTCTCCCACATTCCATAATCTCCAATGGCCAATGTTTACAAGTGTATGTGTGCCTCTCTGCTTCTCCATTCCATTAGTCTTTCTCTCTTTATTTGGTCAAATCCTCATTTACACTGTTTTCTGCACTGTCTATTCCTTCACTTGATAATCAGTTTGTACTTGCAAACTGTGTAGAACTGAAAAGCAAAACATATATAGCAGGTGGATGCAAGCCTTTCCCACAGACCTGATCACTTAAAAACTTCCATGTATTTTGTCTGTTGTGTGCTATGATCTGCATTGTACTTTACATAGTATCCTGCATTTTACAGTTGCCCCGTTGCCCTAGGTTATTGTTGAAGCATAAAAATTGCTTAGTAATGAAATAACTTAATACCTTAACTTACTTTACTCTTTCTGTCTAATCTTTATCATAACCATTCCTCTTTTAAGACAATCAAAAGTAGCCAAAGTTCTTAAACTCTGCATTGTGTATGTCTCAAAAATTTGAACTTTAAAAGGACTATGCATTTCATTGTCAATGTCACATTAACTGAAAACTTGGTTAAAGCTGTATTGTTAATGCAAATTACTAAGCCTTCCTCAAGTACAACAAAGAGAGCAAAATCTTAATCTGGCCCAGATCTGTAGAGCTGTGAATTTTTCTGGACTCTGCATTTTGTGGGTCCATATGGTTTCAAATGATGAAGGATGGAGGAGGGAAGTAGATCATAATATGGGTGTCCAAAATGGAAGTTTGTCTTAACTTTTGTTTCATGATCTTATTGAGATATTTGCTCATTTTATGTACTCTTAGATGCACCAGTTTTGCACTTCCAAATTCTTACTTTTAACCCCTCTTGTTAGAGTTTTTCCACCTACTGAGATGTACATATCAATAACAATGATTTATTTTATATTTTTTGTCAAATCCAAGACAGAATGTAATCTATTACACACCTGTCGATAAATAGATATTTTTGTTCCTGTCTCAACTTGGCCATCTGAAGACTTAATATTCAATCAGCTTTATGTATATTTGGTCACAAATATATTATTATATGAGCATCAGTCTGATCATGCAGCTTTTTACTACAGCCCATATGGTTAGCACCAATGATTTATACTAGAATAAAAAACAAGAAATTATGCTAGTCTGATTTTAATTGACTTGAAGAAGGATTTCAAAATAATTTATCTGGAAGCCCAACTCAAAAATGGAAATGTATGAAGTATCTTATCTTGTGCATAATTGGCT
The DNA here is from genome assembly GCA_964019165.1 of Mastigias papua. Classification (NCBI taxonomy): domain Eukaryota; kingdom Metazoa; phylum Cnidaria; class Scyphozoa; order Rhizostomeae; family Mastigiidae; genus Mastigias; species Mastigias papua. The sequence goes on from OZ025271.1 coordinate 13,419,802, forward strand.
CATAACATACTTGGATAACATTAAGCAATTTTGCATGGTAAATGACCCTCCCTCTTATGTTAAAGAAACAATTTATGGAGTTCCTGTATGCTACTGCCTTCATCCATATCCACTCTTTATGTACATAAATGATTTGCCTCTTTCTTTTCAGAAATCTACTGTCAGCATATATGCTGGCCTTTCAATGAGTAAATTGTATGTGCGCTGCCAATCTCACATGTGGGATTGTTTGCGCATGCTAAAAATTCAATTTTTAGAGCTTTCCTTAGTACGTGGATGCATACTTTTCATAAAACTGGAACGAGCAACAAATAGAGGGCACAAATTGAGCTGGGCGCATGCCTGTGCATTCGTGTGCCATCATGCGTGTCGCATTGAAAGGCCTGTATATGCCAATGATACAGCCCTTTCCCTCTCTTCAGAATACTGTAATTAACTACACTTCCCCTAAACTTAAATCAATTGAAGTTGCAAGAGTGACTTCATGTATATAAACTTTCTTTGAATGTTGTGAGGGTACAGCCACTTCTTGTAGTCTCTGCTCCAAACATCTGTAAGAATGAAAGCCACCATGAAAGCCAGAAGATAGTTGGCTCAACTAGGACAAACATCATAGTTACAAGCCTTTTGGAATATGTTGAAGTAAGATTTTACATGTCTAATCATCACTTGACAATGAAAGGCTTCCATTATAAGTTACCAGTTTTTGCTACCTCCTAATTAGTAACCATGGAGGTGAAAACTGACTTGCCTAAGAAATTCAAGCATTGTTTGTACTCAGTGTACATCAGGCTGTGCCTTGAAAGGTTCTTGATTGAGCACAAGTGTTTAAAATATGATTGTTTTTAGAGCATGATTTATTGAGCAATGAGGAGTTTTGAAGTTGTATCTTAGAAAATCCTTTCTCTTTATCACAGGCAAAGACGTCCCTAAATTTCTATTCAAATCATCATTAAACTAATTGTTTAAGATCATGTGTAGGTCTGGGTAATGCAGAATCATCTTTTCTCACACTGCTGAGTGGATAGTCATACCCTGCAAGTGAATCACAACTTGTAATTCAGCACTCATCTTATATGCTAGGTAGGAACAGTCCTAGGTTGGAGTCCCCATTTTGTTTTGCTTTTCTTAAGTCTTGTCTATATATTTTTAAAGCATTCTTAAGAGGGGTGCAAAACAGAGCTCCCAACCTGTTCAAGGATATCATTTTCTAGGGCACCTTTGTTTTGCTTAGGGCAAGACCTGATAGATATTTAATTTCTTGGTTTCCTATATTAAAGTGTATTTGAAAGATATCTCCATTTTGTACATCTTCTTTCAATGCCCACTGTTAATCCACCTGGAATGTCTTGTTTTTTCTTAGAAACCATTGAGAAAAATACTCTCACTGCAAGCATTTGATTGTATTCCTCACTATTGGCACAATTTTTGCCAAATCAAAAATAACTTAAGTTTCAGATTGCATGATGGTGGATGGTTAACTTGGCCAATAGAGTATCATTTAGTTCACCTGTAAAATCAGAAAATCATAATCATGGCTGATCAACTATTAGTGACTTTGTAGAAGGAAGACAGCTACAATGATAGTACAGATTTTTAATTCACTGACTCAGCCTGTTTTAGAGGATTACTCTTACAATTACTCTTATAGAAAAGTTACTATACTCATCAAAAGCTGATCATTAAATACTATACATCATCATCCAGCTCATCAGAAGAGAGTTGGAAACTATGCAAACATACTGATACTGTGAAAGCCATGGCAAATTGAGCCCTTGCTCTTATTGAGTATTCCAGGAAATATCTACCACCTGATATACTCAATGAAATATACAGAGGAATTGTTGAGCCCCCTTGTAGGTTTAGTTGTTCCATAAGGGGCTGCTTTTAGTGAATCAACAATTGACATCTTGCAAGAAGTTCAACAGAAAATGCTGCTAGAGTTGTAAGGAACAACCAATATCATGCTTCCTCTGCTAATGTAATCCAGAATCTTTGTTATTCAATCAGCAGCGATCTTGTAAGAAAAGAAACAGTCACATTTACATACAATTCTTTAAATTCACTAGCCCAGGCATATGTGAGAGAATTACATAGAATTACATAGTTGTAAAATGCTTTACTACACAAGAACAGTTAATATGCTCATCAGAAACTGGTCTTACATTGCACATCCTAAAAAAGCCAATGGCCAGAAGCTTTTTATAATCATAGTGCAAACATGTGGAACAGTCTAGAAACAGAAACAAAACTTGCACCCACCCTCAAAAGCCTGCAAGGACTCTGATACAGATTTTATTTCAGATCTACATTCCTTCTTTATTCTATTATTTTTGCAAAATATATTTTGAATTAGGCATGTAAGCATCTTTTGTTCTTAATCCTTCATTTATTTTGTTTTCATTTTTATTTATATTTTATTTTGATTTTTAAGTTAAAGCAGAATCAGCAATGATTTGTTACAAGCTGTGGTTTTTGACTATACACTAGAACCTCTTCAACTATCAGTTTTGTAGATTGTGGTTGAAGTTTTAGACCCCAAACCCCCACTGATTAATCTATATCAGTAGAAGTCAATCAGAGATCGTGCTCTCTTTATTGTGCAAAGGAGATATTCTGTTGCTAGATGGTCCATCTTGAATGCGCCTTTTGCTTGTTACTTCCAACAACTGACATGTCATGTTGTCAAAATTGTGTGAAGTTCAAACTGCTCTATTTTCAGAACAAGAAGAGATGTTGAGCTAAAATTTCCAAATCTTGTTTATCTCGTGGTTATCTATCTTACATTTAAAAATCAACTAGCACTACGAGGGTTGGTTGCATGTCCACTGATTTTGTCCCTCTTGGATGTGAAATACCCCTTATCCACTGTTCTTTTGAAAAGCCACTGTATGCAGTATACATTGTCATATTGAGAACCTGGAATCTGACACCCCCCTCTTCAATAAAATATTCTAGTGTCAGCACTGGGCCCATATTGTTATGTTAAGTTAAAGACTATGTTGTTGACAAATTTAGTCACCACAGTAACTTTGGATGCATGAAATCTAACTTTTTCAAGGGAGGGGCCAACCCCTAAATTGTTAATGCATACATCTCTTGTATACAGCCAGGATCCCTCCATAATTCCAGCAGAGGCCCCATGATTGATTGGCATCATTAATCAGTAATCAATCATAGATTTGTATGATCTGTGCTCTTTATTGTGATCTCACATGCTATCTTTATTGTGCATAGAACACATTCAATTTTTGGATGTATGCTCTATGATTTTATGATATTTTGATATGAAAAGTTAGTCCTTATTATTTCTGGCATAGGTGATTGAATTTTAGCTTAATTCACTTTCAGATTTATATCAATAGAAATGTTTTCAAATCAAAGAGCTTAAGTATTTGTACATCTTAGTTCTATAACTTATGGAATTGTAGTGAACATGTATTGATAAGTTATTGAGAAATTCCTTTGACATCATTTTTCAAATGTCTTTTGTAACGGTATTGAAATCTCATGTGTAAAAGTGTCAACTAAATTGAATAATAATTAGAAGGACATTTTGGTTTTTACATGCAATGGTAGATTGTAAAGTCTTATGAAGTCTGCATATTACCAATGATCAATTGAATTGTCTGTTTGTTGTTTTCTCAGGTCTCTTTTTTCAGGTACTCCAGAGCTGTTATGAATATATTTTCATCAAATCATTAGAGCCTTTAGTCATAAAAAGTCATTTGTTCCTTGACCCTGACACAAATGTCAAAATTGAGAACATCAATGTTTATTGTCTAAAATTGAGAACATTAATTTCCATATCTGTTTATTCCATAATATTACTTTTTGTCAACTAGAAGTATATTTTGGTATTTGGTGCTATAGTGCTAGAAAATTTAGATGATGTGTGGCAAGCCTGCTCAAAGATCTGCCCATTAGGTTTTTGCATTTTTATTTTTATGTATGGTTCAAAGAAAGAGTACCCTTCTGCACAAAGTGATTCAAAAATAATGGTGACATATAAAAATGACATATGAAATTTATCATCAAACTTGAAAGAGGAGTGAGAAAAATTCTTTTAAGTATTTTTCTGTGTTGAGCTCTAAAGATTATTATTCAAGTCTTGATTGTTTTTAGGTAATTGTCCCTTTTCACCTTCATTGAGAAATAGACACCAAATCACACGTCATGCCAACTTTGTAGGACGATCCAACAGCTCACTAACGCCTTCAACAAATATTTCGGGCATGTGACTCCTCCACAAGCCTTATTTGCTACGCTCCTGTTTATCGTTTTATCTTTACTCGTTTTCCTCCAATTTTAGTACGCACATATATATATATACAGTCCTAAAATATTTGTACCTCGATGACACCTGATAATGTACTTGGCTGTCTAGATTTTACGGCAGTTTAACATATAATACACCCAATCCCGCGTTTTCCTAAATTGTTTTGATTGTCTCTACATTTATGTGATTTTTTAAGTTTTATTATACTCTTATAAACAGTCGTAAAATCTAGTAATGGACTAGGCTGTCCTTCAATTCGTGACATCTTAACATTCTTACTCATCTTAGTGCAAGAAGGAATTTAATTTGATTGGTCATATATTTATGATAAGATTAAATACAGTAATCGTTTTAAGTTCTGACCATTTTCCGCTACTATCAATAGTATTTGGACTTGATTATGCTTCTCATCGGGTGTTCAGATAGGCCTTCGCTCATTTGGATTCTATTGTATCAATTGGATTTTGACCATGACATCCAAATACATACTTCAATCTCCTATATACAACTTCATACAATATTCTCTCTCTTCTATTTCGATATAATCATTCGGATGTTTGGAAAAAACATAGTCTTTTCAAGCCAAAATATTAGCTTCTGCACTCACAAGATTTCTCTTACTTTCTTTGAAACAGCCACGGGGCTGAGGACAAAGCGGCAAAAGCCGCCAGAATTTGCAGAACAATAGTGTCTATTGTTATTGTCCAATCAGATTGCTCCATTTTAGCCCTTTTGGCGGCTGAGGCTGGAGCCGTCATCTACTGATTTAGAGGAAAATGAGCAGCCTCTGGCCGCAAAATTGGCCCCAACTTGACTTTTTGGGACTCTTTTGTTTTTTCAACCAATCAGATTCCAGTATTCTGCTGTTGATTGTTTATTTACCCAATGAAATAGCTTTATTTTACAATAGGCGATTATGCAAACAACCAATCAGCTTGTAGTATTTGAATATTCTCGTTTGTTCTTTACCCAATGAGATTTGATCAATTGATTGAATTACTGGCCAATCACAGACCATCATTTGAATTAGCATTGAAGTATCGTCCAATCAGCTAGTTCTATTTTCAAATTTTACATTGTATTTTCCTTTGTTTTCTAGCCAATCAAGGAAGTTCAAATATCGTCGAGCAGAAAGACGGGGGTAAGAAATCGGCTTTATTGATATATCTTGATTGATCTATAGTTCTTCTACTTACAAGTTAAGACTAAGTTATACTCTACTTGGCCTAATCGATGTAAGAGTTGTAAAGATAAGCATGTAGAACTTATATTTACAACTCTTACATCTATTAGACCATTACAAATATTGCCCAAGAGACTAAGTTAATGAAGTGAAGGGTGTCTTAGTTCGTCACTGAGTTTAATCAAAGATCAACAAAACAGCCCTATTGATTTTCGCAAAAAACCCTCTGAAAATAGACACCCAAACACAACATTATATTAGTCTCAAGGACAAGCTAAGTGTAAATAGTAGGATAGGAAGACAATAAGGACTCCAGATGAACATAGCCAAAAACAAGGTTAGCGAATGTATATTAGGATATAGTTGAAATCTATATGGAGTGCTCTACGCAAGGGGTTGTTCAAAATTGCCTTATGGAATTGCTGAGAGAAAGTAAAATGGTGAGCTCAAACATCCTACTTTCTCTCAAAACTTAATAGATTGAATAATGTAAAAGATAAGTTTATGGGGATTGCAATACTAATTGGGTTCGCTAACACTTGCAAATGGCTATATTCAGACATCTTAAAATATTTATTTACAAACAAATAAATCATATAACTGCTAAACTGTTCATTAAACGCTAAAAAGTATTTGAATTTCAGTGAAAGGTAGTCCCACTTCTGTCCTTAATCGTCGTCTTCTACTTTTTATTCTACAATTCTTCAACTTTCTCTTCAGCATACATCATGGATTGTTGGCTGAAAACAGAATGAAAAGGGCAGCAAAACGATCTATAGTTTGGAAGATAATCAATTTATTTCTTCAAAATATAAGAAAGATGTAAGTTATGTCATGCAGTTTAATTACCTCCATATATTGCAGTATGTAAAAGTACATTTAAGTCTGGAAAATGTCTGCAATCAGCCCACATGTATGTTTTATGTTTGTTCAGTATTCAGCATCTAACAAAACGATCACTTCAATAAAAATTTCTTTGAAAGCTGTAAGGGAAACGCTGTTTGCTCAGACATATTGTTACGGGAATTTTCAGGATACAGAACCAGTGAATCTCTCTACATGCAATACATTTTGCACAATATGATTTCAGTCGTTTCCAATTTTGAGATTTGGAAATATATGCGTGTTATTTCACACTAGTTAACAATTTGACTTGATTGAGATTAAGGTAGAAAAAGAGATGATGAATTAAAATGATGAAAATCTTCAGCTTACAGAACTTCTGAATTTGATTAAAAGCAATAATTGTTCAGCTTAATACTATATGCTTCTGTTCTATTATTGAGAAGTGCAATAATACTCGGCTTGTCCCGCACTAGTTATCAGTCTCATTGACATGAAATTAAAATAAAGAGATATGATACCTCAGAAAAACTATAAAAGTAACATTACATCATGTCTGGAGTATAAGAGGAACCATGTTGTTAAATAAATTAGAAGGCAAATGATGTTCAGTTTATGAGAGGAAACATTGAGGTGAAGAAATTGGAAAGCAAATGAACAGTTCTTCTCTTCATCACATAGCTTTTCTGGCTCGAACTTAAAAATATTCCTTTCTGCTTTATTGTTTTGTAGTCCTTGATATCTAAAGTTTTGATTCATGTAAAAGAAATGAAACTAAATAAACTTGAAACAATTAATTAATCTTTGTTATCTGGTTCATTTGTTGAAATGTTGAATTTAAAAGAGGAAATTGTTTCTATGCTTCCAAGCACGTTCATAAAATGCATTGATGATTAACATTAGATGAATTATTTTCTACCTCCAACCTTCAAAACCCTTAACTACATCTTCCATCCACCATCATCCAGAAACCACCAACCTTCAAAACTACCCACAGACTAAATCCACATTACTATTCTCAACACACTGCTTAAATTCATCTAATGTTAATCAACAAAGGCTTTCAGTTCATTTTTCATTTGTCTGCTAGTCCATTTCTGTAATAGTTCTAGTCGTCCTCGTTCTTTCAGCTTTTATCATTAATCAAAGAGAACCAGATAACAAAGTTAACATGATTTCAGATGTGTAATCACTTCTCAATTGTCATACTTCAGTCTTATCCACTTTTTCCTATCTCGATCCTGATTTTTAAATCTATGTTCAATTTGGTAGTATTTTCCCTGACATGACAGAATCCATGCTATGTCTCTTATTCTTTGGCGATAGTGATAAAATATAGTTAATCCAAAGTGTAACTTACGATTGAAGTCCTTGATATAGTCTTCTCTTTGATAGAACCATAGCATCTTTCATTGACTCCTTAAGTTCAAATAATAAGATATCATGTTATTGCGTTATGTATTTAAACATTTAAATCTGATGAAAATGTTGCAATTAGTTTCCAACAATCTCCTTGGTTATTGCATTGATAGAATTGATTTCACAAAAGTCCTTCAACATCATAACAACACTTGTTCAATATCCAGTCATATTCTTTCCATTTATCATTGTGTCTTTATGAACGTTAGTCAGTAACTATATAACATGTCCTGTTAAATTTTAGAAAAAAACTAAAATTCAAAATAATTTATCAATTAACATAGTTATGATTCACCATTGCTTTTAAATTATTGTTTGCTCTCTCTATCGTTTTGCCATTATGGTTTCTCGAGGCTTATAAGTATACACACATATAACTTAAAGACAGATACATATATTAACATATGACTGCTACCTGTTGCATTTTTGTCACTTTGAAATGATTGACATGAATGATGAAAGATTTTCTTCTCCCTCTATCCTGTTTTGCGAATGTAGATGCTTCACAGCAAATAAATACTAATATGAAATTTAAATAGATATTACTCTTTGGTTTCCCATTTACACAATTTTGAGTTTAGTATTTGTTCGACGATTGTCTTCTTTCTTACTTCGTTGCCATTTTATATGTTCCACACTAAACATTATAGATAATTAACTTAAATATATACATGCACATGAAACATACCTGCTCCAATGATGTCATTTTGAGTTGAGTATTTATTCGACGAGTTTCTTCTTTTTCCATCCTTCTTTGCCATTTTATATAGTTCACAATAACAGTTGTATATCGATAGCTTAAATATAAACATGCAAATAAAACATACCTCCTCCGATGATGTCATTTTGAGTTAACTATTTGCTCGATAATTTTCTTCTTCTTTCATTCTTCTTTGCCATTTTAATTAAATATCAAACTTTAATATAAACATAGAAATAAAACATCCCTGCCGCAATGATATCACTTTTAGTTGAGTAGTTGAGTATTTGTTCAATGATTTTCTTCTTCTTTCATCTTTATTTGCCATTTTAATTAAGTATAAAACTTAATATAAACATACAAATGAAACATACCTGCTCCAATGATGTTATTTTAAGTTGAGTAGGCCTATTTGCTTGATGATTTTCTTCTTCTTTCATCCTTCTGTGCCATTTTATATACTTCATTGTAACAATTATATATCGATAAGTTAAATATAAACATACACGTAAAACGTACCTGCTCCACTGACTTCATTTTGAGTTGAGTATTTGTTCGATAATTTTCTTCTTCTTTCATTCTTCTTTGACATTTTATATACTTCATACTAACAATTATATATCGATAACTTAAATATAAACATATACATACAACATACCTGCTTCAATGAAGTCATTTTGAGTTGAATATTTGGCCTCTTATTTTCTTTCTTTTCCATCCTTCTTTGCAATTTTTATACTTCATAGTAACAATTACATATAGATAACATAAATATAAGCATATACTTAAAACATACCTGTTTGAATGATGTCATTTTGAGTTGAATATTTGTCCTCTTATTTGTTTTCTTTTCCATCCTTCTTTACCATTGTAGGTGCTCCTTAAGAACTGTTATATGTAAATAATTGAACATTTGAATATATACACAAGTAACACGTGTTCCATTCATATCATGTTGAGTTGAGTATTTGTTCAGTGATTTGCTTCTCTTTCCATCGGTTTTTGCCTACATCACATGAAGTAGTTGTAAATATAATTGTATCGTTCTTTTGCCATTATTGATGTGACATAATACAAATTATATGAAATAACATAAGGATAAATATATATGCATTACTCATACATGTTTCATTTATGTTATTTTGAGTTGAGCATTTGTTCCATGATTTTGCTTCCTTCTGCTTCCTTCTTGCCCATTGTAGACCCTAAATGCTAACAATTGTAAGTAAATAATTTATAGATAAAAATATATATATCACATACGTGTTCCATACTTGTCAATTTTAGTTGAGTATTTAGTCGATCATTTTCTTCTTTTTGCCATCTTTCTTTTGCCAGTGTAGATACTCCATCATAACAATGACATTACTATAATTTATATATAAAATATATATAAATCATATGTATGCCATTCTTGTCATTTTGAATTCAGTATTTGCTCGAAGACTTTCTTCTTATTCCATCTTTCTTTTCTATTTCTAATGCTCCATTAGAACAGTTATATGTAAATGATCTAAAGATAAATATATGCAAAAATTGTTTGTGCTACATTGATGTCATTGTAAGTTAAGTATTTGTTCTATCATTGCCTTCTTTCTCCATATTTATTTTCCATTTTAACTGTCCCATACAAACAATAATATATAACCAATTATATTAATTTAACGATAAAAGCATACGTAAGTCTCATATGTCCTTCATTGATTTCAGTTTGAGTTTGGTATTTAGTCGATGATGTTCTTCTCTTTTCATCTAAATTTGCAAACATATATGAAGTAATTGTTTGTAATCAATATTGTATGAATGATTTGCCAATGCAGAACCTTAATTGTAACAATCATATTTAAATAACGTAAAGATCAAAGAATATATAATACTTAGATAAAAGTGATTGACTTATTGATTGTTCTAGTTTGCATCATCAATGTAAAACTATGCTTTAGGGGGAAAGAGTGCTGATGCATTTCACCAATGTTTTTAATAATTATCATTCAATCTTTTATTTTGCCCGTTCAGTCTCTGGATTTGGATGCAAGCTTTGAACCTATTCAACAATATGGTATATTCAGGATGACGGGGGTTGGAGAAGGGTTGAAGCAGATGATGAAGTAATTTATTGAGAATAACAACAATTAGTTCTAATTAATAATTAATTCTAACTAATACTGAAGGTTTATTACAGGGTAGGGCAGTGTATCCCGAATTAGCCCCAACATTTGTCTACAATATATCTGTAGTCTTCATATTTGATTTTTGATTCTACCCTGTTGTTGTTATGGCAACATTTCATGTGATCAGATGTGTTCAGTTCGTTGTTAATACATCTCTTTGTTTTAAGTACTTGTTGTCCGTTTTTTCTCTTTTGTTACTTTTCATAGTTGTCTGATGTTTTCTTATTTATTTTGACTATAAATTTGAACCTTTTCTAAAACTCTTGATACTGCCCCCCTTTGATGACACGCTGTTTTACAATTTTGTTGGATTTGCCCATATTACCAAACTCCTGACACTAACCACCATTCACAAACCTCCAGCCTCAAGATCCTCAACCACCAGACTTCCAGACTCTAGCAATACCACAATAAACTACAACCTTTGCAAAACCTACAAAAGTGTAAACGAGCGTGTTCTTATTCCAAAAGAGGCGATGCTGATTTGAGTCATTATATCGCCAGATTCCCTTGTTAATTGTATGAAATATTGAGAGATGCTCACAAGTTGTTTGAGTTCTAATTTAAAACGTATTAAATCAATTATTATAATTATTATCAATTATTACTGTAAACACATTTCTGAGGCATCTTTAGTTGGGAGGAAAATTGATGACATGCTAAACAGTAAGATAAATCTCATATTTTGAAATTTGTTTTCCTTATCTTTTCATTTTCACATTAGAAGCTTGTAGAAAACTTTAAATAATGCTCTCTACCCTGTTATACTATGCAGTGTTTCGAATCCTATTGAATTCTATTCATTCAATTTGCGCCATGCACATGCTTTTGCAACTAATGCTTCGTGCATTCCCAAAGGATTGTTTCGTTACCTGCCTTTCTTCCTGTAAAAGCATGGCCTGTCGAATGACAAACATCTCCAGTTATCCTAGAGATTTACGAAGGCCTTCTTCACATTTTAGCCAATTTTCAACTGCCTATTATTATTTTCAAGTTCTTATTGCATGTTATTAATAGGTCATCGAAAGGACATTGTTTTTGTTGAAGCTTATACGATGTTTCTTGTGTCTGAGACGGATATGCCTACTGGATATGACATGACATGCTTAGATTTGCAAACAACAAGAATGAAGTATAAGAAGTTTACTTATCTGTGTTTCTCATGTCCTCTGTAGGCATACGTCCATCGCGTCAGCATTGAAATGTTTCATCATTGCATTGCCAAGTGTTACAACTTCGTGTGCACGTTGGAAGGTTGGAAATCTGACCTGAAATGCAGGAAAATACTGTAAGTATCACATCGAATTTTCATGTGCCTATTCTGTAGTTTAATAGGTGGCAGTTATTTTTATGCATTTTTCCAACCAGTGCTTGAGTTGAAGGTTGAGTTTGCCGCCAAGCCTTGGCTACCCCTCGTGCTTGAAATTGAAAGCGAAGCTATTGCTGAAATAACAGACATTGCAAAAATAAGTCCTTTTATTGAATTAAGGCTACAATTAACTATAGTAAATTGTGAAAGAATTGCAATTAGAAGATACAACGTGAATACTTGCCTTCGATTAATTTGATCTCACAGAGTAATAAAATGGAGTGCTTGCATGGCCGATGTCCAAGATGCAAAGGTCGAAAGTGATGTTTGCAAAGCTATTTATACCCTTGCTCGCATTGACCTCTGGGTCTATTGTTTGCAATTGGATGGAACTGTATCTACGTATCTATTAGAAATATTTTGAGATGATTTCTATATTTTATTTACGTATTGTTAGGGCATAAATTGTTTAATGTTTACTTGCAAGCGTTGCATGACTTTAAAGATCTATTTTATTAACATTTGTTCATATTTCCCGCCTGTTTAATTGCAATTCACGAGTTTCTATCCACTTCTCTCTGTCAGTTTTCCCATCTTTAGTTTTATTTCTTTTAAAAATTTGTTTTGCCTTTAGCATGTCTTTCTTAGGCCATGCGTGCTATTTCATCAATTTTCTCCCAATTCAGGAGATGTTTCATGCAATGAAGATATGATGTCAGTTGCACACAGAGAGAGGGCACAGATTTTGAACAGACTTTATGTATAACATTTTAGCAACCATTTCTATCGTTTGATAACAGATGTCTCTTGTAAAATCAGCTGTTTTTCTGTTGTTTTCTTCTTAATTCCCGGGTCATCCTCAGGGGGTATATTATTCCATATACATACACACCTTTATATTCGATCGCATGTAGCAGGAGATTTTTACCAATGCTACGCCCTTGAGATTCAACATGCTTCTTTATGATAATATCCAGAGACAATAAAGCTAACATACTTTGTTTCTCACGTTCCCCGTTCAATTGACACAACTAAATTGATTTTGAACACAATTACACCCAGAACAATAAAACAAAAGCTGTTCTGTTTTGCATTTCCAAATCCTATAATGTCATCGTGTCCATTTTCTTTTTGTCGGAGGATGCAATATATATATAATTCGTCCAGTTTCATAATATACAGCCTAAAACCATCACAACTCAAATCGCTCTTATATTGGTTGGTTGTTTTATGACAGTGGACTAAACAATAACTTAGTAGTTCCTGTTCTCTATTCAATTGATATAAGTCGAAGTTGAAAGCATTGTGGCCTAGATCCATACCTAACGACTGTTTTCTTTTGGATTTCCAAATCCCTTAGTTGTGAACTTGTTATGCTCGTCTCTCTACTACAGAGGCAACACCGTAGATATAATTTATCTATTTTCATAATTTTACTGCTTTGAGATTGAACAAGAGAAAGTCAATGAAATGATTTCACAAAGTTATCTGGATCGAATGATAGACTTCATAAATAATGCTTACAATTGCAAACAATGTTCAAAGTTGAATGACATGGAATTATCAAATAGATATCTTAATATTTAGGACAGCTACAAACATGAAAGACGACGACGTAGAAAGTTTAGTGATTTGCACATCGAATGATATATAAAGTTATATATTACGAGAAATCAATTAAACATTTGAATATATTATCTACGCTAATTATATCTCATAATAATTACCTATATCAAATACGAGGAGATATAGTATATAATAGGAAGTGAAGTGGGAATGAAATAAAACATTGATATGAAAAAGTATAAGCAGTACGAACATCAAAGACACATTAATACAAGCTTTCAAGCTTCTATAATAGATCCTGCAATAACTTTAAAACCTGCAATAAAGATTCTGAAAAATTGTGACCTATTCAGCATGCGAGAATCATAACATACAACTAACTAGGCGTGCTACATAGTTCTACCTGAAAGAATTGAAAAATTTCTCCTGTGAATATTCTACATAGTTAAAAATTTGGTGAATGGAATTTTAATCATATGACCAAAAAGGACATTTCAAAAGGGTATGAAATGACTTGTAGAATGTGTTGGCTACAACTTTCAATGGATATGTCGTTAGTTTAAATCTAACATCAATTATGTCAATAGTTTCCTAGTATATGTCGCTAACTTGATACATCTCTAAAGACGAAGAAATTTCTCTGTCCTTTGTCGCAGTTTTGTTTAAAAAGATCAGGGATCATTTCTAAAATGTTTAGCAAAGGGGCTCTTTAGATGCATCGTCTCAAAAGGGTATAGATTTGTTAGGATCACACTCATCCTTTCAACGAGGCAAAAATATGATAGCTTAGCTTAATCAAACTAAAAAGTGTAACCAACAATTTGAAAGCCTTGACGGAAACACTAACGGTCATCGACATTTCCCTAGTGGCGCTTACGGATTCAATTCAATTCAATCATAAAGGGTAATAGACAACAGGATTCATCACAAGCAATAGCCGACAACATGAGAAATTCCTGGGATTAAGAAAACATAGCAAATAATGAAACATATAAACAACATAAAACATGAAAACATGGCAAATTGTGAAATTGCAGAAAAATATAAACATGAAGATTGCTTAGAATATATTTAAAATTATGCATATCCTTTTGATTATGATTCTGATTACGATTAAACAAATCTATATATTATTATTTTTAAGTTTAAAGTCCCTTGATTGGTGTACCACTTATGTATGATGCTTGCTGAAACTTTAAGGCTTTTGAATAGCTGTAGCATTCCACTTACAACAGCGTCTGACATTCCTGAAAGGCAAACATAAGCCACATTAGTGTTATGTGCATTTATAGTTAGTTGAACAATTTCGCTCAGAATAGATATGAAGAGAGACTTACAATTTCTACTAAACTTCATTCTCTAATTCATTAAAAAATTACAGTACTTTTCTCAAAGTGGATACCTTATACTTAACCTGTTTCATGAAAATGTTCAACCAGTTTTAAGTTCATTAAGATGTATGTGCATAATGCACACACACTTGTGTAAATTTTGACCTCATCCTCTTCTATTTCGAGATAAAAAATATCTGAATTACTCACAAAATGCGTGTCTTTCTTAAAATTGGTACATGATGATTTAGTCCCCTTGCAGTGCAGGGAGGAGCATAATGGGTCATCGTCATTAGTTACCTTATTTGGCAATTAAAAGTAAATTCAAGTCATGTAAAGATGTCAGTCTCGATATCGTTTTAAAAACTCAGATTGAATTTAATGTCGAGATTGAAGAATATCCTATGATTGCTTAACTTCCTGTTGTTTGTGCTTAGAGTCATACCGTACATCCTCGAATAAGCCCCCACCTCCGAATAAGCCCCTTCGAATAAGCCCCCACCTAAAAAACCATGCTTGCGAATAAGCCCCCATCTCGAATAAGCCCCATGGGGGCTTCTTCGAGGGAAGCATAATTGTAGAATAATATCATATTTCAAGAAGCCCTCACAGGGCAATAGCTGTACAGTATTACTTCCTTTGAATGGGGGCATAAAAGCAAAGAGAAACGCGATTTTCGTGATAATAGAAACATTATAATGTTCGTTAAGTTTTCACACAACTCTTTGTAACTTTTTTAACGATATCAGCTTCTGTAACTAGAAGCTCAAAATGTAGTTGATTGAGAAAATTATGGTGTTTTTCACGTCAACCTTTGAGGAAAATGACAGACTTTGAAATAAGCCCCCTTTCGAAGAGTTTACGGCAATGAGTTTTCTTGAAAATTGTGGTAGGGTAGCATGGTTTACAAACTCCATACAAAGAACTAGTCCCGAGTTTGAGGTTGAATCTTGACAACATGGGCCCTTGTTGATAACAATACTTTAGAGTATTGATAAGGTATTTTACCCTGTATAAACATGCATATTATTATTATTATAACATATTACACAATCGTACAAATACTTTGTCAGAAGTGTCAAAATACTAAATTCGCGAACTTTTAGGCTTTTAAAACATTGTTTCATGCACTTTTTGCAGATACTGTTTAAATTAGAGAACATGATGGGATAACTGAAAAAGATGGGATAGGTGGGTTAGCGAAATATTTTTTGTACAGAGAGATGGGATGAAGACATTAACCATAGCTAAGGAAACATAGCAATAAGTCTGGCATGTTCAATATGAAGCCAAGGTGTATCACTTAGAGACAATTGACCAGCTGAGTGTAAAAGAGTTTGAAGATATGGAAGCAAGGAGGATGGAGAAGACAGCCTACAGTTATTGGCCAACCTGAATGACGGGGCCCTTGTTTAAATTTCACAAATAGAAGCAAATCTGTTTAAAAATCAACAAAGACAGTTCTCTTTCAATAGAAAATATTTACTGCTGTATTATTCAGCTTCGTCTTTCTGCTTTCCTTTGGTAGGGTACAGGTAATTCGACTTAAGCAATAGGGGTGCAAAATTATTTTTGGGCGTATGTATTACTTTCTGTTCTGTCCCAACCCCGGCCATAATGACACATTTGATCACTTAGTCATGTGATGTTACCAAACCGGTATAAAATCTGCTTTACATATTTTCCACAATTTCAAAACTACCCTTTCGTTCTTTAACATGAAGAAATCTTTCCCAGAAAATCATTTCTTACAGTTTTCTTAAATTTGTGTTTTAGGATATGATTTCCATGATACATGTTCTCTGATCAAATTGTAGGATTCTTTATGCGTTTTTGATTTAAAGCCTAGACTTATATATTGTCCACATAAGTACTTTTGTTGTATTAAGTTGGTATTACTTTTGAAATGTTGTCAATTTTTAATATCAGTGGCTAATATTGGATACTTATCTCAAGAGTCATGAAGATGAGTAGGATGTTCAATATCGACTTGTAAGATATGGCCTGTTTTAAAATCATCTGAACTAAATCCTCTTGAAAATCATCAGAACTAAATCCTCTTTAAAGAATAAAATAACATGAAACATGGAAGTATTGGATCAACATCATTTAAAACTAGCAGTAGTGGTTTTAAGATTACTCGTGCAGAAGTACCACGTGAATGCAAATTATGAAGAGGCCATAAAGATAGAATAGGTAAGAGACTATGAGACTCTAACTTATGAACCTTACATCAATCCAGTGTTTCTCTTACAAAAACGGGTTTTAAGGGCAATCTCAATTAAACACATTACTTCATCTTCTACGCCAATATTTTCTGATTTAAAAATTTTACAGCTGCATGATCTCTTTCAGTTAACACTGCTTTGCTTCGTGCATGATTATGTTAATAAGACTGCTCCTTCTTTTTTTCATTCTTTTTCCATTGATTGCATCTATTCATCAATATGGTACTCAGCAAGCTATAAAAAACTGACATTTTTGTAACCCGGAAAATACTATGCAATATGGACTCAGGTCTGTGCGATATTTTGGGGCAAAATGCTGGAATAGCATTCCTGTGAATGTTAAATCTTCACCAGTTGCTGTTAGCTTGTCACAAAAACTTAAGGCCTTCTTTTTTGAGAAGAATTACCATCCATGATGAGCAACCACAAGTATTATCTATCCATCTTTTAAATTGTGTTAAAAGATAACCAACACTTGAAAAATTAATAACTTCCATCGGTAATTTTGAAAACAGGGGGCACTTTCTCCTCGATTAGCCTAACTAATGAAAGCGTCCTTCCTCAAGAAATTCCCCAACATACAATTCTCCTCTTGCTCAAATTGTTTGTATTTGGATACTTAAACATTTAAATGCATAATTTTACATTATGTTTTAATGTTTGTATTTAATTGTAATGACCTGAATTGAACTGTAAAATTGAAAAGTTGAAAAAGGATATGCAGTAAATTGGAGTAGAGCAGATTGGAATGAAGACGACTTTGTAGATAAGGAGTTACAGTTGGTTATCCAAATATGTATATTCTGTAAAATTTTAATGTTGAATTAACACAAGGTTCATTCTGAAGAAATACAAAGAATTGAAGCACAAGTGTTATAGAATTGATGAACTGATTAAAATGACAATGGAAAACCAGTCTTGTTCTCATAAAGGGTATGCTGAAGATCTTTATAGATGGTACCAATTCAATCTTTTACTTATGCGGGATGATTAAATTTTGTAATGACCATGGGCTATTGTTTGACTACCATCAGGTTGAATAACACGTTTATCGTCAACAACTTGATATAGCTGCTTGACAATTCAGCTCAAGAATATTGATATCAAATTAAGAAATTCCTACAAATAGTGTACCTGTAATAATCTGTAAGAAAAGCTGCAACAATCAAGATTGGCTCATGAGCCAAATCAGTTGCCATGGCAACGATGCCATAAATGTATTTTCCGAAAGAAGTGAAGCCAGGTATGACGTCATCTCTATTTGACACAGGAGATACGTTTCTGAAAAATGACAATATTAAGTTAATACTTTACAACATTGTTTTGCATCGACAGGTGAGAAAAGACATTTATAGGGTCAAAAGTCATGCCTAGTTAAAGGATTCGTATGAAATGCACTTGTAGAAGTTGAGAGATTTATAGAACGTAGCATACTATCTTATAGAATTCAGAATTTCAGAATGTCATATATCTATCATTAGATATTTCTTGAGTTGATAAATGCAACACAAACTTAACTAAAAGAATATAGATGAAATATTGACAAAACTATACAAGCTTTTCATTTCAAACAACAAACATCAAATCCACATAATGATAAAAAACGAATGCCAAGTTGTGAATGCATCATGTGACTTTATCTATTTTCAGCTGCAATTTTAAAGTATTTATTTTTAAACTAATAAACACACTCTTGACCCATTTTGACACAATTTGTCCTACTTCTGTTATAAGATAAATTTTGCAGTTTCATCATGGTAGTGTAATTTGGCTCTATGATGATGTGTTGTAAACAAATCCCATTCCTCTTTCAGCCTCTTACTTCATGTATTTAGTTTACACATTATACTTGCCATCTCTTTCCTCGCATACAACACAATCCCATTGATTCGAGCTCCTTGTAACCTATAGTATCTCTTTGTTGCTAGCTCAAGCCTATGGTTTGAAAATCCAACACTTTGTATAAACTAATAGTCCACGTATAAGAACAAGGGGTTTTAAAAGCTTGCTATATTAAAACTTTAAATTCAAGATTCCTGCATAAAAGAACCTATTTTGGCTAAATTTTTCTGCCAGATTTTCATCATTGGGATTCATAGGTGTAAAAGTAGAGGGTAGTGAGAAACCTATACCCCCCAGTTGGGCAGCAATCCATTTCAATCTCGAAATTTCTTTAAGAAAAAATAATATCTTTTCCCCTCAATAGATGTTGTTCAATACGGCTGGAAAACTACTCATTTGTTTAACAGATTACTGATTCCGGCTAACGGTTTGCATCCCCTCTAACTTAAAACCCCTTATACCCATGGGATTGCTGAAAAAGTGCATTGGTGGAAGCTTCTTAATGAAGATCTTCAGTATTTTAAATATCACTTGATATTGCATTATTCTTCCACGCTTATTAGGCCTTGTCATAAGGAAAATACCGCGCGTGCGGTAAGTAGCACACGCAAATGAATTTGTATGTGCGATCGCACTAGTAAGAACATGTCTACTTACGGACAAAGGGGATCAAGAAACAATACAAAAGAGGAAAAACATACAATAAAGTAGGTTTTATCAAAAAAACATGTTTTATAGAAAAAGAAACTAGTTTAGGTTTCAAACGTAAAACACTTCTTCATCATCGGGCTAGTCAAAGGGATCAAGATCATCATAACTAACACTTGAATCATCATAAGAATCGTCCTCAAAATCTTCGCCATCGGCATCAACTGCAAAAATGCCCGTGCTGCCCATAGAATCATCATCAGTATCCTGTTAACCTGTCATTGCTAGGTTGATTGACAATAAAACAATTTTGCGAAGTGGTTCTAATTCAAACGCTAAACACTGCACTCGAAAGTCGGAAATAAGTGATGATAATTGTGGTCAGCATGTTATCATGTAACTTACGGGGAAGAGATAAAAGCCAAAAACTTTGAAAATGGAAAAATTGGAATTGGGTTTCAATGAGCTCTCAATAAATCTGCTCGCGCGAGCGACCCATCGCACACGCAAGTTGATTTGTCCGTGTTTGGGCGCTAAATGACAAGGCCTGGCTTATATACACGATACTAACACTTATATACACGATACTAACCCTTATATACACGATACTAACACTCATATACACGATACTAACCCTTATATACACGATACTAACACTCATATACACGATACTAACACTCATATACACGATACTAACACTCATATACACGATACTAACCCTTAAATGCACGATATTCATGCTATACGTAGTACATTCAGATGAAATTTTTATGCAAATATGAGAACCTATTTTAAGAATCGTGGTAGCCTGAGTTTGCTTTAAGTCTCATATATTAAAGAACCCAAATAGGCTTAACTGAAAAACCCTAAAGTTTCTGTTTCACTGTTTTGTGTCAATGAGGTATGTATTGTGGCTAAATATATTTCCTTCTCAAGGTCTTTCATCAATAACTCACAAGTATAAATTTTCATTTTCATTGTCAAACAAAGAAAGGCGTATGTTCTTTGCTAAAATTTATTATGCTTTTATATCATAATTTTCCAATTTTTCCTACGAGTTGAACGTTCCTCATCATTGTCATATGAAGACATTGATACTCCTCCTAAACTATGCTTTGTTAAAATTACCTTAAAACATTTTTGATGCATAGCAGCTTTTGAATTCTATTTTATCCCGTTATTGGTGTTGTCCATCATGCTAGGCAACTTAATTGCTTCAATCCTGAAATATACACGTTGATATGCACTTTTGAAGATATTGCGTACAAGACTCAAACATCAACTTTTGAGTAGGACTCATGACATTAAAACATTACTTTCAGCATCCTTCAATCTTTATTTAATACATTAGGGTGGCTTGCAAGAAAGCATCAAAAATTACAAGACAGTATCGAATGACTTGTAAAAGAGGTGACTAGATAATTTATTATTATGAACTTTTATAGTATAGTAAAGGAATTTTTTAAACTTTTATGGAGCATTAGGGACTGATCATTAATTCTTGCAGGGAATGGAAGATATCTAGAGGGGTACCAAAATTCTACACACTGAGAGGGAGGGGGGATGAAAAATAAAAAGCATTTTAAAGAAGGCAGTATAGAGTTTCTACTGAAGTCCTGGAGTGGGGACGAAAATTTTTAAATAAGTCCGAGAGGGGGAATGAAGATGTAATCAAATATATGATAATGTCTTCCACTTCCTTTTCACAAGTAATTAATGACCTGTCACCTTAGTGGAAAAATCGCCACATTCGCATAGTCAGGTTTATGAACGAAACCGGGTATGTTTAGCTTCGCTTTCGGCGTCACGTTTATATTACCCCCATTTTAAAACAAGCTTTGATTCAGACGTGTGTTTGAGGAAAATTGTGAAAACAAATTGATGGATATTCTAGTCTGTTTCAAAACGGGGTAGTGGGAACAGAGAAGAAAACAGCTCCAGTTATATGAGTAATGACGAATCAAAACGAAATCGGAGTAATGAAAACGTGGTCGAAGAATAGGCCCAGTTACAAACTTATCTGCTTTGGCTGGGAGAGCAGTATTCTGCCTCTCTCCTATTTACCCTCTCACTGCTTATAGTCCTGCAAAATATTAGACATGAAGTGAACTTTTGACAGAAAAACATCATCTAATCGTGAATCCTAAATGGCAACCATGCGTCAAAAACTCCTGTTACTTGGCTCTAAGAACTGAATTTAATTGTATATATTAATAAGCCATTATTGAACTTCGAGTTCCTTAAGAATTGCTAAAATTTCATTTAGATATAATAGAAGTGTTGCAAAACTCTTTTGATGAGAGAAGGCTAATGGAGCCAGGACTTTTCAAGTATTTGGTGAAAAAGCAGATATTCATTATGATGCACATCATAAACTGTTTTGCAGTAAAAATTAATGGTTGAAGGTAAACTTTTAATTAAACACATGGGAAGGATATATTTCAAGGAGTGTTTCAAGTTTCATTCTTGGAGTCTCTGTTGCTCAAAAAGTAACTGATAGCCCTTCAAATCAAGACCTATCTCACACACTGAATATTGCAATAAGAACATTTCTTGGATGTAACAACACATCCTGGGGGACAGGGGAGGCTATAGCCTTCTTATTTGCTCTATTAAGTAGCACATAGCTCTAAGAAATTACTTAAGTTCCAAAATGAAATGTAATGTGGCAGAATGAAAGATGAAGTACTTAATGAGTCATGAACTATGATTTAAATTTAACCAAATATTTAAATATTGAAAAATCTTATTAATCAAAATTAAATGTAGAATATATTAGTTATGTAGTAAACTGTTTCCTGCATGAATATGACATTTGTTCTCAACTCTTATACTACTTATCTTCTTCTTTTCATTAATTTACTTACCAAGTACTGTAGATGACGTCATGAAAATTAATTGAAAGCAACAGAGCATGAAACTAATTTAACTTGTTTTGATTACTGAATATTATCAATCAATACTATCTGAACATGTAATGATGAACATGTGAACATTAATTAAGTTTTTGATACATAATATCCATAATTTCAGCAATCATTGTTTCTAGGAGGGTTTTGAAAATGTGACTGGAAGTAGGTGTCAATTTTTCACGTTAAAGCCAGATATTCCTGAGCCCCTAGAGACCTACCCTGAGCATACAACTGAGGATTAAACTATATTTTTCTGACGTGACCTCTGTCCTTCTGCCACAGCCCTCCACCTTTAACAGCCCTTCACTTACTATCAATGATTAAACAAATCAGAACTTCTATGGATTGGAACTTGAGATAATCTATTACAGGTAAAATGATTTCACAAAATTTAACAGCCATAAGTTAATCATATCTGTGCATCTCTTGATGATCGACGATCAGTGTTTTATGACGTCAAAACTTGTTAACTATTACCTTCACAGCATATTGCTGCTGCTTCAAGCAACTGAGCATCACATGACTAAAGTAACAACCTAAAATTATGAGCAAATGACGTCAGATGATGTTGACTTACAATTGCATTGCTCACAGCCGGCCATTGATCATGATAAATCACTGAATAAAATTAATACGTACGGCTACCAATCACAATACTTTGATTGCATCTCTCCACATGTATTTAAAAATATGTTCCAGTCACTTAATTTGCAATTTTATGTACGTTAGTTTGTGTGCAGCATAACCATACAAGGAATCTGTCTTCACGACTAGTCTCATTTTTCAAGACCATGCAGGTAGATAATGTAGGCATAATGTTTGAACTTTCACCTCGTTTTCGGTCTGAGAACAATACATTATACAGTAGTAACGTTTATAAATTCAACGTTACTTTACTGCATTTTACTTGGCACTTTATTCTGATTCAACACCGGCCCTAATTCGACACTGGTCCTTATAATGCAAGAGGATAGGTTTGGTCTACTGCGACAGTTGTCTACTACGAATTTGGGTCACATTTTATGTCTTCCACACTTACTTTTCCCCTGTGCGAACCCTACTGCATTTACAGCACAGCAGCAGCAATAACAAAATCACAAATGAATCGCAAAAAACGCATGAAGCTACAAAAGTGCAAGTGATCGATAAACTTTTGGGCGTCGAATTGGGCTGACAAATTTGTCTTGTACAAACTGGTGATAGATCTCGTCAGCCCAAATGCTAAACAGGAGTAATACTTCCTCATCAACACATGTCGAACCTTTCAACAGCTTCCGTACTCATTTTAGCAAAATATTTTTCGATTGCCATTACAGTTGTTAGTCTTCAATCAGTGAGAAATTGTTGAATGAAAGTGGCGCACTTTGCTGCAATTTATAAACAAGGCATGTGTTGGTATTAAAACTGCCCCTTGTTCAAACCTGATTTGCGCTTAAACTATGCTGACAGCAAGTAGCCCAGAGCTAACTCGGGGGCAAACCAACCTCTGTTACAGGATGAGTTTAAAATGGATTGAACCTTGGGCAAACCCAGGCTAATTGTGCTTACTTTACAAAAATCTAACTCGGATTAAACTAGCTCGGGTCAGCAGGGGGCCAGTTTGTGCAATATAAGCAGGGTTTCAATTTCATCTGATTTTTCGTTGCTCCGTTTCCCTCTTCTATCCCATCCAAGTTTCTATTCTCCAAAGTTCTAATACACATTGATACACATTGAATAACTTTACCCAAATAATCATTTATCGGAAGATATGAAATAAGCGACAGTAACTTTACCTATTTTAATGCATTAAAAAAAAATATTTTATCTCATATTTACCCAAGAATGTTACTTATTTCTCAACACATTCCACTACTGGACGTGCTCTTTACTCGCTGGTACTAGCTGCTGGGACAAAACCATGGACGTCAATAGTAAAAGCAGCTTTCAGTCAAAGGTTGCAAAAGCTGGGTCCTTTTACGCCAACCCATTTATCACAAATTCAAGAAAATTAGCGCCTTATACACGGATTGCGTAAGAAAGGCCGATAAACTCCTCTACACTCAAACTTATGACCAGTAACTGCGCTTTCTTTGGCTCAAGGTACTTGACTGAACTCGCGGTACTGGACTGTGCAAAATTTTATTGTATATCTAAGCCATTCTTTCGTAACAATGCATGCAATCATTTGAATGTCACGTGACATTTCCATAGCAGAAGACAAGTAAAAGAAACGATATACAACATTGGGTTGGCGCAATCTAATATACATATAAAAGTATAATTTATAATGTATAATACAATTAGGAATTAATACTTGTACCTCTTAACATAATCTCTAAACATGATTAAAAATTGGCTTGAGTCAGCCAATTACTTTCATGGTTAACTTGGACCTAAAATCCAATCGTATAAAGGAGACTCAATATACTTCTGTGATTATGGCCTACTTAACTTAATATCAATAAAATCTAATGGGGAATCCTCGTATTGGCAACTGCAAGACTCCTGTATGAGGATGGGAGCACATGTAAAACAGGCCCAATTACGATCAATGTCACTAAAAACTCCTGAACATTTAAATTCTCTAAAATATCCTCGATTGGTAATCCAATATTACCTTCTCATCGCAAGAGTCTTTCTAATCGAAGTTGAATGATTTGGGTGTATCAACTAAGGTGACAATGGATGGGTATATGCCTTGTCAACTGTACTGCTTCTTTTCCAGAATAGAGGCCAGTTTCCGAGCAGACCTGAATTCAACCTCATGTTTAATCAAGTATTTCGTTGACTTTGATGTGAAATACATTCAGACAATGCTATGAATAAGACCGATAAAGGTCTGGGACCTAATTCTAGGAGAACTTCAACATATCATCATATAAAATGTTTCCTCTTCACATCCGAGCGCATTCTAAACACTTTGTTGACAAATTTACTGTAACACTGATTGTCTACACTAAATCACATTTTGTTTCAGCAAATGAAGGACATTCTGATTTCAAGGTCTGGATGAACTTACAACTACAAGCACGGCCCATAAAAATTTGGGATTATTTCTATGCACAGGCCCCTCTGTTGTGGACCAGGATCTGAAAGGCATGTACAAAGAGGGCAGTCTTGAGGGCATTTACCAATACCCCTTTTAGGTTCCAATTGGGCTCTATCTTACTCCATAGCATGGTGGATCTAGATGACCTGTATATCTAGATGACTTCATGCAATTTCTTATTTCACTGGAACTGAATTTCAAATATTACTGCAATCTCATATCATAAGGATATAAATTAATAAGGAGACATTGCCCTCAAATTACAAATCAAAAGGCAGTTCTCTAATTGAGAATCATAAACAGGTACAGGGGTTTTATATTTAAAATGAGTGATGGTAAATTAGGTCAGGTAGCCACGTGATCAAATGGCAATCCCATACTATCACGATAGTTCCTTTGTTCCGCAATAGAGCCAAAAGGGGACACCGACACCTTTCAAGCAAAATCAGGGACAATGAAGACAAGACAAACTCATTGCTCCTAGACAATAAACCTATTACTAGGTTTATAATACCTACCATTCACCAAAAGTAGACCGAATATTTATTAATCAAAACTAGCTAATATTTAAAAAGTCCTATAATAAAATAAATAAACACGACATGACAAACAAAAAATACTAGAAAATGCACCAGTTCGCATGGCAAACTACAACTGTCAGATGAAGCCTCCTACGATAACAAAAAGGTATTACAAATGAGATGTCTAATGCATGTGATTGGCTATTAGAACAATGAAAACACACAAGGCATTGCATACCATGCTGAGAAATTGCAGGACAAGGAGACAAGCAAGGTAAATAGGCAGAAAAGCGGTTGCCAGGGTTACAAAGCCAAGAGGGTTAAATAGTGCTATGGAAAGTGAAGGAGAGGAGAGAGTTTTGCACAGAAATGTAAGTCTAGAAATAAGATATATAACAAATTATAACTATAAGGTAATCCTATTCAGATTATATAGAAGTAAATAGGGGAGACCTCCAACATTCAAAAGAGGCTTCTTTGCTCCCTATCAATTTCGTCACTGATGACAAATTAAAACACTCCAGCTCCTTCGCTGCTCCATTGCTGTCCTTACTTCTTGCCTACTAGACGATCGATGCTACTGGATGCACTCACTGTGAAAGCACTTGTTCAAAAGTTGCAAAGGCCGATAGCAGAAAGCAACAAATAGCCGTGTAGAAATGTACAGATATCACATTGAATACACATTATTGTCAAGTTTGCAACTCTACTGTCATCTTCAATTGCAAGGCAAATCTTTCAGCCACAGATGAAAACTGCCTTCCAAAGCAAATAGCCTCGAAATGAATTCCATTTGAAATGACCTCACTAGAATCACATGACCTCTGAGTAGAGATGTAATCATCCAAAAACACTGGGCAAAATACCAAAGGGAAAAATGAGATCACAACTTACCATTGAAGAAGGCGACTTCTGTTTCTGAATGTAACAT
The DNA here is from genome assembly GCA_964019165.1 of Mastigias papua. NCBI lineage: Eukaryota > Metazoa > Cnidaria > Scyphozoa > Rhizostomeae > Mastigiidae > Mastigias > Mastigias papua. The sequence continues at coordinate 13,446,716 of OZ025271.1, forward strand.
TCTATAAGGAAAAAATAAAGGAAAATATTTGAAAACAAAATACATCATTCTTTAAATCACTAATTGTTTAACAATTCTATTAGCAAACAAAATATATTTATAGGGAAGTTAAAGATGCTAAAACTGGTTCTGGCACATTGTCTTCAATGGAATTCAAATTAACAGAAATTAGAGCAACATTCCATTCTTACAACATTAGCACGCAGCTCATTGTAAATAACGTAAATTTAAACCAACTGACTCCAAGTATCAAATTGATTTCATGCCGTCATCAAACAACTAGCATATATCAAAAACACTCCAATACACTTACTGTTGACACTTGGAAAGTAATCTTTACTGCGGATGGAGGAGAACTAGAAGTTGGAGGAGTCTGAAAGAGAAATGAGTAAACATATTAGAAAAACAATACACAGCAACTGTCTGGTTTTTATTAGGCCTACGTAATGTCGGTGAAAGGCCTTGGAACCAATGACAAAGTACCAACAAATGATAAAAGGTTAAGTGGACAGAGAGATAAGATAAAGTTTGTTGACGCTAGATTTGAACTAAAGCTGCTGCACAAGGAATGCCAATAATGTCCGCAAATGATCACGTGATATGATTTAGAATATGACGTCATATCAACTTACTGGATATTGGGAAGGTGTTCTGACGTCATGGGATGGAGCTCCAGATGATGGTGAATAATGCGGCTATAAGAGAAAATAACAAAGTATTGCATAACGCAAATACGTCACAATGAGCACTAATGAGTATTCATCAAATTCATTTACATTTTCATATACTTGAGATGTGCTAACTCTCATCTTATAAATGGGCCATATTATGCACAGTCTCAGTTAAAAAAGTAGACATCTTATGTGGCAATAATAGCCAAGTAAAACCGTCTCAACTAACTGCTGAAGAGGGTGTAATACGTCATCGCAGAGGGTGCCGTTCAACTGACATTCTTCCAGTATACAACAACAGCAACAATAAGAATAACACTTGAATAGCCAATCAACTGAATGATGACGTAACATACCATTGAATGATCGACAGTACTATAAACATCTGCGTTGGGGGATGTCATGCGAGAGGTGGACATCTGTAATGACACATCAGAAATTACAATAAAGATCAATAAGGGTTATCAGCTGACATCATTCCAAAATGAAAATGCATGGAATCAAATGTCACTTATAGTATCTAAGTATTTTACAATCCACAACAAAAATAAATGAAGCAAAGGCTTGTACATCAAATATCTGAGCTCAGGGCTAAGATATTGAACAATAGAAATAATGTGAGATAACTCTATGCATTGGCAGTTCCTTCTAATCAGCACCCAATTTGAAACAGCATGTGAGTGTTGTTAATGTTCACTAGGCCAAAGCACCTTCGTGGACCAGATTTAGTGAAAAATTCCGTGAAGAATATAGTTTGACAAACACTATAGATAGCTGCTACCATAAAGCAATATAAAAGTTTATGTAAAACAAAACTTTCATTTCATCAAATGTGTGCATTCCATTGAACTGCCCAGTCAGTCTAAAGTCACATACAACTTTGTTAGCAAATATTTAAGCATCATAACTTACTGTTGATGGTATGGTGGGAGACCAATAATGCAAGGAAATGTTGACAATGAAAAAGAAAAATCTATTGAAGAGAAAGGAGAAATATAGCACAAAACAACATGATAAAGCAACAACAAAACAAGACTACTAAAATAAAATTTGATAAAAATTGAGGATAAAAAAGGGCTCTTCCTATAATGTCCCAATTCCATCAAAGTTTAACAGTATGTCGGCAGTACTAGCACAATTAACACCTGCCTGTCAATACAGTTCCTAACTAACTAAATTCTTATAAGAAACTTTGCAAACCCCCGTCGCATTAGGATACACACTTAATGGAATTAATTTTACATCAAAATGGCTCCTATCCAGTTTATTAACATGATGACCTGACTTTATCTAATGTACTAACTCCACTTCAATCTCTGTATAGGCCTTAATGCACCATAAGTTGAGTTAACTTGCAAAGAAAGCGAAAGTCTATCAGATGAACTCATGATTAACCTTGAAAATACTGGAATAGAACCATATACAAAAAAGAACTCTGAAACAAAACCAAACATAATATATATGAGAAATAGACTTAGTTTCTTATAACAAAAACTAACGAACATCAGTATGTAGCGAAATACTTGCATAAAAGTAAGGATAAAAATGACATACAAATAGAAAATACGAAAAATGCGCCAGTCTTGTAACAAAAAGTCAGAGTAGAATACAGCGGCGAGATGAACGTCCCTGGGGATACAATAAAATGTTTCAACTGACATGCTTAGTAAATGTGACTATCATTAGAACAATATACACGCAATGTATGATTAAAATGTATGACTTTGATTGTAAACACTGAGTTTCTTATAAGAAATTTAACACAAAAGCACCACTTGTTTGTACCCAACAGGGTACCTTATTGGTTCATTATTAAGTTAGGCATTGTCGGCCAATTAACTCTTCTGTATGATTCAACAAGAGACTGCTGCATGTATTATCCGTGAATACTCAATAGAACTAAGCAATATCTTACGACAGATTTGGTCAAAAATCCCATGAAATATATACGTAGTTTGGTGAACATCATCAAGCGTTGATAGGTTAATGTAATGCAAAATTTAACTAAAGCAAACATTTCATTCCATCAGATATGTGCATTCCATAAAATCCTTCAATCAGTCTACAGTGACAAATGGCAAACACATAGCATGCCAGTTATAATGTCATAACTTACTGTTGATGATGGATGATCAATTGCTCGAGGAGGTGGATGATCAATTGCTCGATGACGTGGATGATCAATTGCTCGAGGACGTGGATGATCAATTGCTCGAGGACGTGGATGATCAATTACTCGAGGACGTGGTTGATCAATTGCTCGAGGAGGTGGATGATCAATTGCTCGAGGAGATAGATGATCAATTGCTCGAGGACGTGGATGATCAATTGCTCGAGGATGTGGTTGATCAGTTGCTCGAGGAGGTAGATGATCAATTGCTGGAGGATATGTTACAGAAGAGAATAGATCCTATTAAGGAGAAAAGAGAATTTTCGGATAAAACAAGATGGAAGTTATCAAGATGACACAAAATAAGAAAAAGCAACATGAAGATCGACCAGAATGAGAAGTTTTTCCCATCAAATGTGACCATTTACTCTTTAGTGCCTAATAGACCTCCCCCCCCGCTAATTAATTTTTTCAAAATTTTCCAGCCAGGACATTCTTATTCCAACCCCCCGGCTATTAAATTTTGGGGAAAATTTCACAAAAGAACTTTTATGAATGACGTGAATAATCATTTTTCTTTTCTTCGTTTTGTCTTATTTGCTATAATTGGTTTCAGAAAAAGTTGCACTGCTTAGAAGCTTTTTCAATACCCTCCTGTCTATCAAATTTAAGGGAATTTTCCAACCCCCCGACTATTCCAACCCCCCCTTCTATTAGGCACCAAAGAGTATTCAATGTTTACAATCTGTATACAGTGGTAGTAAGACTAAAACCTGCCAGTCAATACAAGCCAGTTAACAGTGGGGGTGGGGGTTGGGGTAGTGTGGACAGTTCTCTAAATAATTCGCTAAGATTCTTGTATTTCGAGATGTCCCAAATAGATATTTGAAAGTATAACACGGTAGAAAAAATGCAGCCTAATCTGACATAAATACTCTAGACAGGCATATCCCTATGGTTTTATAGCTATTCCAATACAGTTTCTTACTTGGAAATCGTTTGCAGTGCTTGTTTAAAAGGTTGAGCGCATGATCTAACAATTTATACAATTATGATCAATTAAGTTATATACTTCAGAATGAATGACTACTAAGCTGATTCCAGTCAAGCGCACTGTTAATTCCAATCTAAAGATGTATCTCTCCTTGAGCAACTTTCTATTTGACGTCCACGCACAAGCAGAGCTCCAGGGGAGATTGGGTTCTAATTGCCTTCAACTTGTTGACTATGTGGCATGTCAGAGTCGTCCAAAAATGTACAGCCTTCATGGTTTCCATAAAGTTGCTACCTGTCACTACTTGTCGCTTGCATTTCAACAGAAACATACCTAAATATTTTGCAGCAACACATGACGACACGTAGAAACAGCTGACGACTGGTTTGCTGAGTTAGAGACAGCAGGAGATAAATCTTTTCCAGTATGCGCTTGGCACTTCTTCAAAGGAGGTTATTGAAAAATTGCAGTGCGACAAGGAAACCAATGAATATGGAGGATAATATAACAAAAGTTGAATTTGGAGGCCCCAAGGAAATCAGCCAGGATAGTTTCCTAGTTGAAGTACAGAAATATGAATGCCTGTACAACAAGTAAAGTGTGCAGTACAAGAACAAATGCCTATAAATAAATGCTTGGAGCAAAGAAGGTAGTTAAGATGGTATATCGATGAAAGATGCGGAACTGAACTATTTTAAAACCGGAGATCCATGTATACAAGGCATTTACATACAATGGGAAGTTTAGCTTCCGATTCAGAGAAGAGAATCTTTAGCTGCATCAAAGGAAATTGCTGCCTTTGAGTGGCAACAGCCAGACATACGTCACAGAAGACCGCTGACACATTTTCATGCCAAGTTAATTGGCTTTTGTCAGATATTTAATTTGGGTGTTGTGCAATCACCCAGCTTAATTTCACTAGAATCACCAGGAACATCATCTAGCACAAGTGATAACAACGGTGCTAGTATAAATGATTTTGATAGTACATACGGTCAGCCTGAAAGTGACCCTGATTTTGAGAACCCGACTCACCCAATGAACACCAGAGCCCCCAAGGAAATAAATGAATAGAAGGAGACAGATGGTGCTGTTCAAAGTAAAGAACACATGACTAGTAGCATATCCGATGAAGAGGGACAAATATCAGTGTATGGGATCAAAGTACCTGATGAATCATCATAGTTAAGGACAATTGGAAGTTTCAGTGGCAGTTTTAAATCAAATATCAGAACAAGGAAAAAAATATGAGAAGCCAGCATCAAAAGCTGACATGGATAACCTACATGTGACAACAGCGAAGTTAATTATTACTCATTTGAGAGAAGAAAGAGAACACGCAGCTTTGACGGACAAGGAAGATGATGAAGAAAGCCTTTTTTTTGCAGAAGTCTCATTCTAAGACTAAAGAGACTGCCTAACAGAACAAGGGCTGCAATTAGGCATCAAATTGAGCAAGAGTATTTTTCAGGCTGAATATGGTAGCCCTTATCATGCTTCACAGCCCAATGAATTTGAGCAGTTCAGACCAAGCATAAATTCATTGTCTGACTCAACGAACTATGTTCCCTTTTCACAGTTAAAGAATTCTGATGAAAAATTCAACTACACCAGTTTATACAAATCTTGAATAAATCCCACACAACATTTTCCTATTTTACAGTTGTGGTCTTTGGTTTGTTCTCTATTAGGTACGTTATGTGAAAACGGAAGCTTTCTTCAACTCAAAGGGATAAAAGACATACAATAACAGTAAAGTGAAGCTTCTGTTTTTGATAGTCAGTATTTCTATATGATGCTTTAGATGTTGTGCTCTGTATGTTGTCTTGATTGTGAACTGTAGCACAAAATCTAACATGTTTATACTGCCAATTCACTTCACCATCGCGGCCAATGACAAAATCCTTAAAATTTTCTTTGACTTGATCTGCTTCACACCTGTACCTGTTGCCATTTAGTCTAAAAAGATCATGGAGACATTTATCATCATTCATAACATTTCTCCAATCACCAGGAATGATTTTTCCTGTTGAATCCCCACTGCCTACAAATCCATTTTGGAAGATAGCTGGCATTATCCGTTAATCTAATGGAATTGTGTAAATATACTGTAGCCCTGGTAAGCCCTTCAATTTGCTCTATTCCAGCTTTAATAGGACAACAAAAATTCTCCATTTTGCTTCCAGTATATCACATGTGTTTTCTATTGTTCTCCTTGACCTGGATAGCCAGCAATCGAACATACGGTGTTTTTCAGTAATTGCTTTTCCTGTATAAGGTTTTACAAGGTATGGTTTTAATGGGAAAATATCTTCAACTAAAACATATGGGAGGATTCTATCACCTTGTTAAGTTGGCTTTGGGATTCCAATACTGCTGGGGTGGTACTCTGCAAACGTCAGTTTGACAAAACACTTACATAACTATCTCCACCAAACGCTCTTATGTCTACCATAGTAAAGAAATGCTTTGCATCACACAATGCTAAAAGCACAAAGCTGTGGAACTTTCTGTCTTTCTTTCCGTGTTGCCTGTCATGTGATGTTAGCGATCATGAATCTCCACTTCTGTCTATCCTTTGCTAAATGCACTAACTCCGCTACTTTGTACCATCCACTAAAACTATCTATTAAACAATCCATTAATTTCTTCCGCTGTCGTCCTTTAGCCCTCCTTCCATTTATCATTGTCAGCAAACAGTCGCTTTCCAATCCTTGTGCTCTTAGTATGTGACCAAGAAATTGCAGCTGTCTCTTCTCAATACTTCTCATCAATCCCCTTTCCATTCCCGCTCTTCTCAATACCTCTTCATTTGTAACTTTGTTCGTCCATTGTATCCGTAACATTCATCTTACAAACCACATTCCAACTGCATCTAATTTTCTTCTCAAATCCTTCCTAATCGTCCATGCCACATATCCATATAACAACTTTGACCACACAAAACATTTCAATATTCTTACTCTAAACTTTATACTCATACTCAAATTCTTCAACAACTTATCCATATTACCAAATGTCTTCTTTGCCAATCCAATCGGCTTTACAATCTCCTTCTCACTATTTCCTTGGTCAGTACTGGTGCTTCCCAAATAAACAAAACTTTCAACTTGCTTTACTTCCGTTCTCTCCCACTTTATCTTCACTTTCACTTTGTCTTTGCTCTTTGTAACTGTCAATGTATTGGTCATGTCTACATTTATTCTCAGTCCTTTACTCTCACATTCGTCCTTTAGCTCGTTCTTTAACGCTTGTAACTTCTTCTCAGAATCAGCAATCAATGCTGTATCATCAGCATATCTGATATTGCTCACATTCCTTCGGCCGATTGAGATACCTTCTAAGTCTTCTAACGCATCCATAACCACTTGACTGTACAATGAGAACATATCTGGGGACAATACGCAGCCTTGCCTCACTCCTCTTTTTATTTCAGTCCAATCTGACACTTTATTCTCTATTCTCACTGCAGCTTTCTGATTCCAATACAAGTTGCCTATCAACCTGGTGTCTTTTCCGTCCATTCCTGTGCTCTCTAGGATGTTAACCAACTCCTCGTGTTTCACAGTGTCAAATGCCTTCTCAGAGTCCACAAAACAGAGATAAACAGTCTTCTGCATTTCAACAGACCGTTCAATTATCATTCTTAAAGCAAATATTGCACTGTTGGTACCTGTCCCTTTCCTAAATCCATGCTGTTCCTCCAAGACTCTCTCATTCATCTTTCCCCTCAATCTATTCATTACTACGCTCAACAATACCTTACAAAGTTGACTCATAATGCTTATAGTTCTGTGTGTAGAGCATTCTAAAGCAGCTGATTTCTTTGGGATTGAAACGAATACTGATTCTCTCATAGCATTTGGTATATACCCACTCTCATAATTTCTGTTTGCTACATCAGTTATTTTCCTTATTCGAAATTCCTCTGTAGCTTCTATCATCCCTATTACAATTTCATCTTCTCCTGCTACCTTTACTTTTTTCATAGCCTTTGTCGCTGCTCTTATTTCATCTTGCATAATTGGAGGGCCTGACAAAGTACTATCAAATTTTATTATCTCTCCTCCATTATCATTATAAAGCATATTGACATATTCTTCCAATCTATTCTTCATTTCATCTACTTCTACCAAGATGTTACCATCTTTATCTTTTATGATATTGTTACTAGAGATCCCTGTCTTGCTTCCTAATTCTTTGATCTAATCATATACTCTTGGTGAATTAGTCTATTCCAAATCCTCAATTTCATCACATTTTTGCAAAAATCCACTCCTCTCTCCATTCTCTACACTTTTTCTTGATTTCTTTATTTAGCTCTCTATATTTTCCAGTGTTTAACTTCCATTTTCTTTTCTCATCCATCAAACTGAGTATGTCTTGTGTTATCCATGGTTGCCATGTTGTTCTTGCCTTCTCAGGTAAGACGTTTTCAGCTGTCTCTACCAGTGCCTTCTGTAAATTCATCCATTCACGCTCCACCTCTTCCTCTTCATCCTCTGAAGCACTCTCACATAGAACCTCATACCTATTCTTCACATCAATTAAGTGTTTCCTTCTCAATTTCTCTCCATTGAAATCTTTCCATTACTTCCTAACTCTACATTTCTTCCTCTTCTTTACCTTCTTTAACTTTACTTTCATTACCGCCACTAATAGGACATGATCACAATCTAAACAGCCTGCACCAGGATATGTCTTTGCATGTGGAACTTTATGTAATTGAAATACGTCGAACCAGCTCTTTGGGGACATTCAGTTGAAATATGCTTTCCATCCAGGGCTTCAATGCAATTGGGATATTGCCACTCGTCTTTAAATTCTCTTGCAATTTCGAGCGATTCTTGTGCATTTTAAGGCATTCTCAAGTATGTTTCTCTCCAAGTTGCCCATTATGCAGCACAGGTTTCTTTAATAATATTTGATATTGTTGCACGGCAAATTCCAAACGCAATTGCCTCCTGGCTATCTTAGGCCCTACCAAAAAGAGTAAATGCTCTAATTCCTCTAGTGCTATTCGAAGAAATCTAGAATATAAATAATAAATGCAAGGAAGTTATAGTGCAATCTGGTTTTATGGAGAAAAGATTTGGATGTTATGCCATCCAGAGAAATCCAATCATAAACTAACTAAGTAAATTCAAAGAAATCTTCAAGTGTCTAGCCTCAGCCGAGCATATGGCAACTATCAAGGGTAGGGGGCTAATCCAAAAAAGGCCTACTAGAAGCTTTTAGAGGATACGACTTAGAATAATAACTTGTAAATTAAGAAACAGAAGATATATTACAAGAATTTTCCTGATTTCCTTACTTCCTTGGCTAATGGCAATTAAGAGCATATATCATAAGCCGAAAAGGGACTTTTATCCTTTAAGAAAGAGGACAGGGTCTAGACCCTCAGGAGCCCTCCATAATTGGGTGCCTGAGCTTTCCTGTCACAAGAACCTTGTCTCTGAGTTCTAATGCAGAAATAGTGTTAACATTTGTTACCTGCAAAAATAATCTCTATCATGCAGTCTCAGCTCCCTCATCAAGGTGTTGTAAAAACCAAGCTTTGCTCTGAGTAGAAATATCTTTCTTACCCAACATCTGTGTTGTCTTCTGCGTGTAATGTCTGTTTACCGCAAGTAAACCATAGAGGCTGGATTCTCACAAAACAGCTTCCCGAGAAGAGGCCATTTTAACTCTAGCATCAAATTTTGCAATTGTACCAAAAGCAAGTCCATTTTATTAGCGACAGGAAGCGAAAGGCAGCGACAGGTAGCGAAAGCCAGCAATCTTAAAATCTAATGACCAGACGCGACAGGTAGCAGCAGTTGGCGACCTTAAAATCTAATGGGCAGTAGCAACAGGTAGCAACAGGTGGCGACCCTATGGAAATCAGGCTGAAAAGAAGCTAATGACAATTCTCAAATGCATATAATTGATTTCATCTGATACTTCTACAGATCTGCCATGATGGAGCATATGTTTACAGAGTGCTTTTCCCTAATACCTAACTAGCCTGGCCCTAACATTTTGCCCAGAGGTGTTAGTCTCATGCCTTCACTCCTCCCTCCCTCACTACCACTGGCACCATCAGTTTCATCACTGCCCAGCTGTCAGGTTCAGCTGCCTACAAGCCAAAGTTTATGACACTATCAATTTTCTTAACAAGAACAAATTTACCAACCTCCCTTTACCCTGTGATAGGTTTTCTTGACTGACAGTCTCATTTACATGGTAAAGGAAGCGAGAAAACCAATCACAGGAATTTATGATACTCTTCAAAATACCGGAACAGACCTGACAATCATTTATCCGAGTGAGTTGCACAAAATTTGTTTACAGCCCTTAAGTCTCTTACAATGAGCTTCTTATAGAAAACAATTTGTCTAATATGAGACAATGATGATATAGACAGACTAAATCAATCAATCAGTCAGTCAATCAATCAATCAATCAATCAATCAATCAATCAATCAATCAATCAATCAATCAATCAATCAATCAATCTATTGATCAATCAATCACTTAATAAATCTATTAAATGATCAATCAATCATGAATCAATCAATTAATGAATCAATCAATCAATCAATCAATCAATCAATCAATCGATTTTCAGTAAATCAACTAACTAATCACTCAAAAACTTAACCACCATCACCACCATCACTATTGTGAAATTGTCATACTGCTGATGGATGCTGACATGGGTACGAAATGTCCACATCACAAATATGTTACCGGATAGTTTTCATTAAGTCATCACTGCTCTTTTTCCATCATTTCCTTTCTAAATGGTTGTCACAAAACTGTGTTTCCCGATCAAGTTGTCCTAATCACGGTTATTATCGTTATCTTTCTTTAAACAGTTGCATCAAACCACAACTTCAATCAACTCACCACTGTTCGTCCATCAATCTGGAGTTCCACGCCACATTGCACTATCTATAAGAATAAATAAACTGGTAACTTCTTTGACATTCACAAACAATACATCAGCGTCATTATGATGGCAATTAGAGCCAAGGCTACTTTTCACCTAAATTTCATTTTCACGCAATGAAGAGATACATTTGCTTGGCCCCCACATAAAAATTTGATATTGCTCTTTCTGTTGGAACTTCATCAACATCCATCATAAAACTGCTTTCCCAAAACAAAAAAAGATCACACACTGCCAGTACTGAATGGAATAAGCGTAACATATTGTTAAAACGTAACATATTGTTGTCTGATATATCTTGAACGATACTCAAGGGAAAGAAGAGTGCTGAAAACCAAAAAAACATTTCTTGAATGAAGTTCAGTATAGAACGAAAACACGGCACCATGTTTTAGGCATACTGGAAAGCTTTTCTCGTCAGACACTCATTCAGTCTTTAAGTTCTTTAATTTCTAGCTCAACTTCTAAAATCCGACGATATCTGGCTTTGCTTAGACAGCGAAAATTAAAGCGGAGATATACAATCTTACTCCTATTTCCATAATGAACAACAGTGACTCATGAAAGTGGTTGGGATTGTGCTGCATTTTGTAGTTTATCAAATTTTGGTGCAAAATCCGTAGCAATTAATATCTTTAATTTATTTGCGAATCATCTATCGCAATCATTGAGGAAAAAGATAGATGTGACCAATTTTTCTATTAGGCAAACATTTTTAGAGTAGCAAAGTACTGCTTTAGTATCAGCGTGGCTGCTTCTTTCGGTTTACTACAGCTTAAATGTTTCTTTTGCTTGACAAAGAAAAAAGATTAAAAAGAGTCTTTTCAAGAGAAATTTCGAAAGGTCACTTTTTGAGTGGTGAATTTGCTGTTTTAGACTATTGTTCCTTTTCCTTCACGTTCGCATTCGTTTTCACAAAAATGTGATAAGGTTAGGTGTCTTAGATTGGGCATGATTTAATTTTTTGCGAACTTTAAAAATAGCGAGATAAACAATTGATTCAAATATTTAGAAAAAGGTTTGATGACTTAAAAGTAAGCACGCCAAGGAGGTAGTACGTCCAAAAACATAATAATTCGCACAAGGGAGGGAGTTTAAAATTGAGTAATATTGAGCGTACATGTAGGTGAATGGTCCCAGAGAATTTTACGCATGCAATCAACTAACCAAAGTCACACGCAAATTCTGACAACGTTGTTAAAAACCACCAGCAATCCTTGCTTCACTTGTAGATCAGCTGAATGCCATACAAACCGTACTGTAAATCTTGAATAAGCCCCCACCTCCAAATAAGCCCCCCTTGAATAAGCCCCACCTAAAAAATCATTTTTGCAAATAAGCGCCCCTTTCGAATAAGTCCCCATGGGGGCTTATTCGAGGGAAGCATAATTATAGAATAATATCATATGTCAAGAAGTCCTCACAAGACAATAGCTGTACAGTATTACTTCCTTTGAATGGAGGCAAAAGAGGAGAGAGAAACGTGACTTTTGTGATAATAGAAACATTATAATGTTTGTTAAATCTTCACAAAACACTCTGTAACTCTTTTAACGATATCATTTTCTCTACTTAGAAGCTCAAAATTTAGTTGATTGAAAACTTATGTTGTTTTTTAAGTCCCTCCACTTGAATAAGCCCTCACTCAAAAATTCATTTTTGCAAATCAGCCCCAGGGGCTTATTCGAGGATTTACGGTATGCATGTATTTTTTTATATGAAACTAAAGTCCGGTGCTGGTAGGCAGTTTCTTAAATTTTCTGGCCATTTTACTATCAAAAGATTCTTACATCTTTCCTAAATTTCCTAGGTAATGAATTTTCTTAGTGAAGCCCAAGGAGAGCAGAGATTTCTGCCGCCTCTCCATCACGCTTTTGGCAAAAGAACATACATGTACTTCATGAAGAGGGCATTGCTTGCACATTCAAATTCGAGGTTAACAGGAATAGACAGCCTATTGAACTTTCCTGTCTTGTCAACTGTAATCGATTTTCAATTTTAAAATAGAGCCCTAACACAGTGATCAAGGAATTTTGTTTTCCTAGAATGACCAACTCCATTGAGATCTGTAAACAGTTAAGCTCATTGAACTTAAATGCCAAGTTGAAGTCAAAGCAAATTATCAAATGGAAAAGTCTTGTATGTGAAATTTACTGAGAATGAAAGCAAACGGCGTATTGAGGGCCTGATTATATGGAGAGAAAGTGCCTTGCTTTGCCGGGAAGAGATAAATTTTCACCTACTATGGGGAAAGTGTCTATTGAGAATACATGAGGAAAATCATCCCGGCAAAGAGGGACAAATGTGGATGTATTTGGCGACAAAACTTTTGTTTAACTTAAAGTTAAAGTGTGTTGTCAAATTTATGCATTCTTTATGTCGCGTGATTAATATACGTGTGTTCTCTCTCAGACTTTGAGCCAGCTTGCAGGGATGTTTCGATTACGCGTATATGGACAAAAACCGACTCGCCTTGCAGGGATCCCGGTTAAACAAAGGTGAGATCCTGCCTCTAAAAATTTTCCCCCATGGCCTAGACGAAATAGAGACCTCAAATAATTGCAAACTGTTTTCAACAAGAGCTTCACCAGAACAAGTGGATCCCGGGTAAAACGTCCCGTCGTGGCAAAATGGGATAATGTTCTCCATATAATCAGGCCTTTAGCACAGTATTGCAATATACAATGATGTTCAATTTCAGGACTGTTTTTGACAGTCAACTTTGAAAATTCATACTGCAAATTATAAAAGTTTCTTAGCTCTTTTCAGTTTGGGTGGGTAGGGTTGTTTCTTAACTTTCCAAAATTTGAGCCTACCGTATCTCATAACTTGTTTCTTATAAAACAAAATGGCCTGTACTCCATTTAGTTTCTCAAATAAATGCAAAAAATATACTATTCCGATAAGAACAATTGCAAAAACAGTTGAGCCTAACCTTATCGAAGAACTTAGAAAATTAAATTATTTTATTGTTATGAAACAAAACTATAACTTTACAATGCAGATGGGTTCAAAACATCCATGGATCTGAATGAGCCATTGAATATGAGTTGAAAGGAATTGTATGATTTCAAAGACAAAAGTGAATTATTTCTCAGTACAACTTCTATTCGAACTGGCCAAGAGAAATGTCACCCACTAAGAGCGTTACCAAATGCAACTGTGATGACAATGGATTTATATACGCAATCTCACAATTTCTACTGTTTTCGTCGATTGCAACTGCTCATTGCACTAAGGCCAGTCAAAAACTGCCTGCGCTTACAAGAATATCCCCTTTAATGCATTCAAAAAGCTTGTAAATGTAATGAACGCCTTCAAAACTTAACAGTAAAGCTACTCTCCTCTCATACGAATGTTCCATAGCCGCAAACATGATCAAAAGGATAAACAGACTACATGAAAAGGCTCTTTGGCTTACATATAAATATAGAGTGTCAACTTCCCAACAACTGCTGATTAAAAATAAACCTGTAAAGTGATGTAATCTGTAATCCGTAATCATTAAAAAACACCCCTGATATTCAAAAGTTTAAGAAGGAAATAATCTCATAGAGATTAAACTCATGGGATCGCAGATTTTATAAGATTTTTATTGATAACTTAGTATTTTTGTGGCTTCTGTAGTTAGTTGGTTTTAATTAGTTTGTAAATTAGCTATGTATATATTAGCTAACCTAAAATAAAGTATTTATTGTCATACATATATATATATATATATATATATATATATATATATATATATATATATATATATATATATATATATATATATATATATATATATATATATATATATATATATATATATATATATTATATTATATTATATTATATTATATTATATATTATATTATATTATATTATATTATATATTATTATATTACAATTAACAGACAAAGACTCAAGTGAAGATGAAGGTATATCATTCTATTGGTTGATAGAAATCTCTCCATTACTTCATGTACTACATGTCCTATTTAATAAAATACATTTAAATTTTAAAGTTCACTATTGCGCAATCAAGTGTTTCCTGAAACTAAATGTTTTTCTTTGACAAAATTAATCTGGGTTGCCACTTCTATTTGGAAAAAATTGTCTGATTTTTCCTGATTTTCTCTGACAAAACTTTAAATTGGGGCGTTTTGATTTCCTTCTCTAGATATGTGGTGAGGTAGAGCCCTGGACCTATTCTTGCCGTTCCGGATTCTTGGCTTCATAAAATACAAAACTGCTCTTGCTTTCTCCATTTTCTAAGAGAATAAAAGTTATTGAGGGTAAAGGATGTGATTATGCGCTTGTGCTAAACAACTGTGAGGCACGAACATTCATCTACTGCTGTTCTTTTGGTTGGGACTGCACCAACATCTACCATAAAACTACTTCCCATAACGCTATAATCACTCACTGCTAAAAATAATCTCAATAAGCCATATAAAATCATGTGTAGCATATTTTTATCTGCTTTATCTTGAACAACACTCAAGGGAAAGAGCGTTGAAAATAAGAAAAAAACAAACACTTCTTGAATTTCTAGCTCAACTCCAAACATATAAGAGTGTTTGAATATTGTGAATAACACAATGTTATCATCTAAACTTCACAAGCTAAATTTCATATAAGCAAAGTGATAATCAGTGGAATTAGGAGTTGTAAAAATATGCCAAAGTGATTAGACCAAATTTTATAAGCTTCGGTACATCATTTACACCACCGAGAAGCCTATTTTTATGCCCACTGAAAGGATTGCAAAGTTATTTATCGTGCTATCATGTTCATCATATTTGGGCAACATTCTGTGCAAAATCAGTATCTCCATATCACAAGAAAAGAACGAAATTCGTGATCAAGCTGATCTTTCCAAGGTCTGTAAAGGCAGCAGGATATGAAAGAAACGAGCAGTGACAGTTCGAGAAAATAACAGACCCGTGTGGGATTCGAACTCGCAACCCCTGACTTTGTACGTCAAGTTCTCTACCAACTGAGCTATTGGGCCACGCTTCCAAATCGTTGCTCAAGGGTAGGTCATTGACATTGTTCGTACTGTTTTCCTCATAAGACGTGTTCTGGTTGGGATCTACTCAAAACAGTCGACAAAGAGACTTTCAATTGTTGCGAAGAGGAATTTATAAACCTTGCCACTTTGTGACTAGACTTTATGCGAGCTGTAAAAGGGACAGATAAACAACAACTAAGTGGAAACTCTCTGATTAATGCAGGCAGTGATGCAGTCATGAAGGGGAGGGGGAATCAAGAATTCTGCATGTCCACCATATGCCCCTCGAGATCTGTCTAGAATGTTGTAAAACAAGTGAGGGAGAGGGGTATGAAATGATTGGTTTGTTCAGTGATGCGGAATGGCTGACTTAGACAATGCCTAACACAAAAACATCTCATTACTAACTCAATGTTTATGAAGATTATGAAATGGAAGAGAGAAGACGGAGTGAGCTTTGTTGCTCATATTTGCTCTTGTTGTTGAAGAAAGTAATCTAGAAAGCCCCTATCTCAACCTTCATAAAATTATCTGGGTCGATGCAACTCTTCCTGCGACAATAGAATCTTGCGAAAGGTGTGGAAAGAAAATTGTAAGTGGTAATAGTTAGTTACGAGCTAAAACAAATAAAGAGCAGCAATATGAATGACAATCTTAATGTAATCAGCAGTAATGAAGACATTTCCTTCTCCATCGAGTTGCGAACTTTGAAACACCAGCTTGCAATTGATCAAAAATATTGTTTATATGTTATTATATTTAATATCTAATGACGAATATAAAAGTGGTTTCTCTTTTTTCTTTGGTGCGAATTAACATTATAGAGTGCTAGTGTGAAAACAAGTATGAAATTCTGTTCCATTTACCAAAAAAGGTATGTAATTGTTTTTCCAAGAGTCTGAGAGAGGTCGTCCACAACAATTCTCCGGCCTATACCCAAGGTACCCTTAATTCAACAGGAACCGCCACTGACAGCAAGAATGAAACTAAGAAACACAACTTCTCAAAACCTCGTTGTTTGAAACAGAGCCATAAAGGTACACAAGATCCCCATGCACGATGCTATGGACTTTGGCTATCCATTCAACATTGGCCTAGCAATTCACTTGTTTTATTCAAGAAACCACTGATCTTTCCGCATCTTATTCAAAAGTGGAAATGATAATTGATCAAAGTGTGTCTTTAACCGCCATTTTGTCCCTTCCTTATTCATCACCTGACATGAATGTGAGAGGTCAGAGTAGGTGCGATAAAGACAGATTCAAAACCTATGTGATTTACTGCATAAGTAATTTATGAATGACCATGAAGCAAATTTTCATAAATGTCTTAATCAACATCAGTATTTCTTGTTTTTTTTGACAAATGTAGCCAAGCCAAACGTCTTAAAAATTGCATACTGTATGTAGTTTGTCAACTACGTACAAAAAATTACTCATGAAATAAAAGGAATTCTAAGACCATTTGAGCCTGAAATTATTAAAAAATCAAGAACCTCGAGCCGCAGCAAAAATCACCTGGCTACTATAAAGTAGGGTTATAGGTTTACAATGCAGCTGTGCCCAACAAACCCATGGATCTGAATGGGTTGAAAAGAATATTATGATTACATATACAGAACTAAACTATGTCTCATTAGAGGTTCCACGCAAATGGGCCAAAAGAAATGTGACAAAGTACAAACGTCTCCAAATGCCATTGTGAATGCCAATGGCCTTACATATACACTCTCACTTTTTCTACAGCTTTCATTGATTTTAGATATTCTTGGAAAGACAAAGATCCAAATGAAGATGAACATATATCCTTCTTTTCAAGTCTACAAATGCGCAACCCAGTGTCTCCTAAAACTCAATGTGGTTCTTTGACAACAGTACTGCCCATGCAAATCTACACAGGCTACATGAATTAACGGCTGTAAATACCGAATTTCGGGAAATAACAATGGATTAAAGTAGCACTTCTTGAAAAATCCGCGTTCAGTTCTTCCATGGTTATTTTTTGAAACTACAGTTAATAGCACAAACTCCAATAAGCCTTCTCATTCACCAAATAAAAACACATTAGCGCCATTATGATAGGAATTAGAGCCTAGGCTACTTTTTCCCGCCCTTTTCTCACACCAAATCACGCAATCAAGGCAAATCTTTAACAGTTGCGAGTCTGCTTTTGAGATGTGCAGTTGTCGTGAAAGCGCGCGTTGGAAATACTGAAATAAACATGACTATTTACTATGAACTTCGGATGAAAATTAACTGCAATAAACTTGCAGGTGGTATATGGCACCAATTGGCGACATTTGTGATTTCATTCGCGTACAGAACGTGCATTTGCGGACGTTAACTCCAAGTAGACATGGCGCGGGGAAGTGAACAAATGGAGCCTATCAAGAAATAACAGAAGTAAACTTTCCAATGGAAAATTGAATGAAACGAAATAATTTTGTCATGTAGTTATTGACTTTTAGCAGAGGACTTAGAGAAAGTGATATTTACATTTGAGGATAATGGAATTACTAGCTTAAATGGAAGGACTTTGCTACAATGACTTCTAAGCAATGGAGCGTTATGCATGGACAGTTTTGCGTTTGTTGTATTACGGACTTTCTACAGCTTAAAAACATTGACACATATTGCAAATGAGGACAATTTTAATGCAGAAACGAATATTGTATTGCTTTTTGCATATTTGGAAAAAATCGATATTGCCAAAAATCTATTTGCATTGTATTCAATATGGATTTATTATTGCTGTTTAATCATATTGGATATATTCAAATATACAAAGCATATCAAGGAGATGTAAGTTTTTAATTAATGTTGCTTTCTTGCATAACATGTAGACCAGGGATGTAGGAACTGGGGGGCCAAAGGGTCCATGGCCCCTACTTTGTAGCAAATTATGCAAAAGTGCTACTTTGAAGCCCAAAATGGGTTTGGTAATGTGCCCCTTTTAGCACTTGCCCCCCACCTTAGATGCTTCCTACATCTCTGCTGTAGATTTAGACTGTAGAGTAGCAGAGTGACGACGTCACACACATCTGTTTTAATAATTTCCATATTTTGACCATATTGAGTAATTGGCTTGGTTCATAGCATTAAGAACAAGGCTGGAAATAGGAATAGATCATGTAAACTACACTGGCAATGAACTGCCAAAATCTCCATTGAAATATATCAAATACAAGTCATTTCAGACTACTTTACAATGCTTCATTTGAAAAGGGGGTCAAAATTACCTATTATCCAAATATGGTCATTTGTGACGTCACACTTTACTATTCTAATTGCCAATAGTTGAAAAGTGGGTACTTCCCCCTGAGTACCCCCACCACTAGAATCATGTCTACATCCTTACTATACATCTTCCTACTGTCTCTTTTCACCCTTAACAACCACCATATTCCAAACACAAACTCTCTTCATACATTACATCAAAAGTCAAACTTAAATCTTATTGATTTAAAGCTGTAAAACACTTCCTACCTACTATATAACTGTTGTCATTTGAAAACTAGAAATCTCAAAGCAACTCTTTCTAAATCCATAATCTCCCTTTTTGAGATCTAATTTGACACAGGCAAAATCCCTAGATTCATATGTATATTCCAGAAAAACAACCTGTTGCATGTAAAATGTTGGTTGTTTGATGTAAAAATATTTTAATCTATTGAAAAGATCAGGTATTGCTTTGGCAAATTGATAAATATAGTCATTAAGACTATTGTCTAACTTATATACATTGATCAAATAGCCCTTCAGATTTTGTTGAAAGATCACTTGATTGGTGGATATAAATATTGCCCAAATTCAAAAACCAAAATCACCTTATAATTCTTGTCCTGTTATAAGTTCCACTTTTTCAATAATCCACTTACTTAAAATTAAACAACACATGAAATCCAAACAATTGAATGCAAAAGTTGTTATTTTCTAATAAACCATTTAAATGTTTAACAAACATAATATCAAACTGCATTTCTCTTCTCTGAAATATTTGAATTGCAATGGTAATAAAATTATCAAATTGCTAATTACCACATATATAATATACCATTTGCATTTAAATTGTTAAAAATGGTAATTAATGAATTAGTAAATAACAAATAATTAATTAGTAAATCATCTTACCCTCCTTTCCATCTCATAATTCATTCTAGTAGTGCAGTCGTCTATGTACAATCTCTTCATCATTAAATCTCCCTTCCTTCGCCTTTCTTCCATCATCTCCACCATCCTCTCCCACCATTCAATCTTAATGTCCAGTCCAAATAACCCAAACCATACGCATGACATCCCCCAATCGCACGCATTCAAAAAACTCTCCTTTGTCTTCATTTGACATCTGTCTATGCGCAACACTTCCAATTGCCGATCATTCCAACACGGTCCATTCAATTCATCATCCATGAACTCGCATTCCTCTATGACTACCCTTCCACAAAACCTTTTCCGCTCTCCTCCTTTGAACTTCTTTTGGATGGCATTCACAGTTGTTTTCATTCCGCGTAACTCGATGCCAAAACCACCAATGCGAAAACGCTCCTTCACAGTTACAACATCCAATTGTTCAATCTCAGACACATCGATCTGCCCAAACTGAACATTTGCGAATGCCATTCGAATATCGTCCTCCTTCCATCCGCAACTTTCCAAGTGTCTACAAATCAGACACAGATTGTATGTTGTTACTTCATCTGACCTAAACCAATCACCATGGCATTGTCTAATAATTGACTTAATAAACTCCTTATCATTAAAATTCTTATTTAAAAAAAAAGTAATAATTTCAAATGATCTACTTAATTTAGTATCATGATCCAACCCACACTCATGTAACAATTCAATTACATCATCTAATACTTGTATCTCATTTACTTCTTGTTTTAATCCAACAACATTCTTTAACATTTCTTTTATTATTCCTTCATTTGAAAATCCTGACAATAAACGACATACAAATGAGACAACTTCAATAAACCCTTTTTCCAAATTGTCCTTTATAATTTCCAATAAATTCTTCATGTCTTTTTTACATATGTAAAGGGCTGAGAGAAATTCCATCAGTGATAAATGTTTAAATTGATACTTCTCTGTAATATTGTCTGACACATTAACAAATAGACTTTCAACAAATTCCTTGTCCTTTCCAATGTCACCAAGCCGTGATTCAATCTTTCCTTCAAATATTATTTTGTTCTTTGTTAGTAAATTGTGGCAGACTTCACTTAGTGTTGATAATGTTTGTGAGAATTGTCTAAAAATTTCTGAAGCCATCTTTCTACTTGAACCATGTATGTCAGCATGTTGTTTCAGCAATAGAAAAACAGTCCAACAATATAATTCAGTGTTGTTGAAAACCGCTTGCCCTTTCATCAAAATGGCCACACAGCAAAGTGTATTCAAAAACTGTGGCACATTCATGATGGGAAGATAACCTTTTGATGATGTTCTTGCCATGTTTATATCAACTTTGTGATCTTCACAGGAAGAGAATTTGTCAACATATTCATCAATTTGATCCTCACTTAGTCCATTAATTTCCACTTTAAACAAACCACCCATGTTATTATAACCAATTAGTTTGTCTTCGACGTGGGGTCTCCCAGTTATTATAACTTTAGCCATACCATAGTTCCCATTGATATTAAGGAGGTCAAAAATGATTGAATCTTTTTCAGTTATGTCATAGAGTTCATCAAGGCCATCTACTATAAACAAGACGCCTTCTCCATCTCCCAAGTCGTAGTTGATTTTACTCTTTAGGAATTCATCCAGGATTTCATGTTTCTTCAGCTCGACCCCTTTACGGTCTTTGAAGTAATTCAAGTTTCTACATTCAAACATGACACACATTCTAAAGTTTTTATAAATGTCACCATTTGCCCATCCATAAGTCAACTGTTTGGCAAGAACAGATTTTCCCATTCCCGCAATGCCGCGAATAAAAGTTACACGATTCTCGTCATCAGTTAAACGAGATATTTCAATATCATCACCTCTCATACCTTGAACGTGGGCAAAATATTGTCTCGCTTCAGCCCTGAAGGTATCCACCGTTGGCAATTCACGGTTTATCTTCAACTTAACGGCGAATTTATTGATATCTACTTCTTTCAGCTCTATTCTGTTATTGTTATCTACGCAATGAATTTCATGCATCTTGTACTGTTGTCTGTATTTCTTCTTTATTTCATCTGAAAGACAAATGCAATTTCAACACCATTAAATAAGCAACAGAACCAAATGTAAGAATTCATACAGATTAAGCCAGAACAAAGGGTCGCATTTGAGGGGCAGAGCAATATGAAACGTTCAATGAGTCATTTGATAACGTCGCAAAAATGAATATTTTGAGAGTAAGGAATTAAGTTAAAGCCGGAAAACTCACTGGAAAATACTTAGTTTATCAACAAGACAACCAGGGGTGCCAAGGCCAATTAGAGCAAGGGGGATAAAAATTAAGAAAGGACATCTTGAGTGTCTGGGCATCTTATCCCTTCAGAAAGAGGGGCATGCTACCTGCCATGACTAAAACAGTTATGCAAAAGTAGGAGGCGATGTTTGTGAAATCCATTACGTTTCATTAAGTCCTCCAAAACTACGCTTCATTAATCTCAAGCTTATCGATATAAAAAAAATTTAAAGCAAATCAGCTGCTCTTGGGTGGCTAATTTCTAGTGGGGTCGGAATAAAAGGGGGAAGTGGTTTAAATTAATGGGGGGGTTTGAATTTTCTGGAAAATTCAGTGAGCACAGAGGGGGTCAAACTTGTGGAGTAACATATTTAAATGAATTAAACAGTTGTCCTAAGCTGGTCTTTAGCAAGTATGGCTTCGATATTTGATATTTTGATGCAACAAGTAGCAAATAAGAAAAAACAGCTATTGCCAACATGAATTATTACATGTTCAGTACTTTACAAATAATTCTTCCAGGATTAATTTCATGCACGGGGGTCTAAATAACAGCAGCAAATTGGTTGTATAATTATCAAAACATAATTTGCGGGTTGATGGTAATTAGGCACCAAAGCATAATATCTACTCAGTGCATTTTGCTCTTCTGGTTATTTGCAAGCATTGTATGGGGTTTATATGTTGTGTTTTTGTCATAGTTAAATAAAACTGCATCTAGTCATCATGTAACATTGTCTTCTTAAGGGCACGTTTGTCTCCTTTGGTCTAAACAACGATGAGAACGGAGGCACTGTCAATTATGTCACAAAGTCAGGCACATCAAAATATAAAAATGTCCTGAAAGACATGACAATTTAATGCACAAAGATGAATCCTTGTAGAGTATTGATTGGATGGGAACTTTGCCCAAAAAAGCAAGTCTTGTTGGCCAACAAAGATCTTATATCAATAAGATATTTAACATCATATATAATATTTTCTGGCCCACTTGGATGGTCTGATAACAACGAAAAATAAGTAACATAAAATTGATCTTTATCGCTATTTTCCATCCACTTCTCAAAACAATATCTATTCCTGCTCTATTGGCATAAAAGGTTTGCTAAAATACAGAAGATTGCAAGAATATCAGAAGTAACCTTGATATGGTCGAGAAGTATCACTGTGCAGGCAAGGCCCATCTGGGCCAGTGTAAAGACATGGCGAATGGTGTGTTGTCCTGAAATTTCTATATACTATATGTGTAATGCCAATTACTGGGTCGCTGCACATTACAGATTAATAAATATTTATAAACAAGAAATAACGATGTTGGTATTATCAATTGCTTTGGGTTTAACTACAAAACTAGTCAATGATGATGGAGATGGGATTAATGGCCTATCAAATGATAGCCAAAACATTCTCAATTGAAATGGTAAAATCCTCAAGTATGTATGAATTTGTAAGTTTTGCGCACTTATTACATCTCACATTACATATTACATCTTACTTAAAATTAGATGTCTTGAATCTGTAGATATCTGACACCCATTTACACTGCTTCATTTTTCTACAAAAACGGAGATAAAAGTATTCGTTCTTGTGTGTTCACATTGCTTACAAACACGAAAGAAACACTATCTGTTTGTATGGCTGTAATCTGTTCACACTGTTGCGCTTTTGTGAGATCACACTGAAGTGGTGCCATTGAGTATGTATTCTGTGTTGTTGCTATAGCAGCGTTTTTTTTATCAATTTGTGCGCGTTCACACTGAACCACAGCGTTTTCAAAAGCCTCCGTTTGTGTAAATATCCACTTTGAAGAGCGTTTTCGAAAGCCTCTGTTATTGTGAGTTTTTTCTGCTGAGTAGTGTCAACGGTATCACAAAAATGGAAATTCTTTCTCTCCATTCTCGTACAAAGATGGAGCAGTATGAAAGGGGTACTTGTAAAATTTCATATTTTCTAATGATATAGGAAGCAAACAAATGCGTACTAATCATTATGAATCATGTCTGTGTCAAAACGTGTATTATTACATTTCATGACGGACAGAGAAACTAGGACAGGAGATTGTGCCTAAGTGGTAAAGCATGTCTGATAAAACCAGAGAGGCAATTAAAACTATTCTTGACCTTAAATTACACAATGTAAACAGAAATGCATGGTAATAAGAAAATAATAGATCAGTGAAAAAGTAAAGTCGTTTGAGCGTTATGCTCAGTTTCCAATTAATTTTTGAAGCAACGGAGAGGCAAAATGATGCGTCTTCCATACTTTCAATCCATCACATTATAAAATCTTTGATAAAATATTGATATGCTTTTCCACACCATATGACAGCATTCAGTGGAAAACATTAATTGAAATTAGTATATTTCAAGATCCTGTATGGCACTTAAGGAGGTTCTTTGAGGAATACGGAATATGGAACAATGATCAGGCAGCAATGGACACAAAAACGGGGCTTGAATTTCAAGCACAACTTAAGCAAAGTTCATCAGATTTCTCTTGTATTCAATTACAGTCATCCCGCACTATAAACTGATGTATGTTTTATGGTCGGGCTGTTTCGTTGGCGTGTTTAGATGTTTCGTTTTATAACTTCACAGGTATCGCTTTATAGTACTCTACTCACTTCAGGGAGGTAAGTTTTGAGTATGATAGTTTTAACACAAGAGAAATGTGAACAATGATCTACGACTGTCTACGAAAGTGTAAAGTGTGGTGTAAGGCTTTAAATCCGTAAAAATATGCATGTTTACTTTCACGAGAAATTCGTCTACCAAAAAGTGCTTGACTACTCAAAAAGCTAGGATTGGTGGATACTGGATTTCTGGGACTAAAAGAGCCAATAAAGTCAAATAAATTCAATATTCCAATGTTTTTGCAAGCCTGCCATCTCCTTCAACTTTCAATTAATTTGCACAGAGTTCTTATGCTAATCCAAATTTTCAAATGTTACTCACATGTAGTACCTATCTGTCTATAGAACACTGTAGTAATACAAAAAACTCAAACAGTCTTAAGGCAAAAATCCTAAGAAATTGATAGTAACGACATCATAACAACCATATTGGGGCACAAAATCCTCTTATTACAAAAACGTCTTTAATATCTGAACAAAACATATGGCTTACACCTCTGTGCATATGTTCTATTCTGGGTCATTTTAATGCATAGCCCACGGCGATAAATGACAGACTACAATTAACCTACTTAAAATATACTTAGAATAGCTGTCTAATAATTATACATTGATCTATAAGGAGCCTAGCTTAAGAACTAGTTGAAAACTAGGACAATTATAGGACAGAATACATAAACAGACTCATTTTCAACAGATCGCTATATCTTCTATCAATGTTGTGTTGTTTGACAATGTCCCTTTCTCTTAGTTTACAGCATTCCAAGGCCTTTCGACATCACATTCTGATCTCGTTTCAAAACGGTCTCTACGCCCTGCTAATAGGTATTCTTCTCGGCAATGGTTTTGGTTGGGAAACGCTTGATCCTAAAATAGTCCTCTCCCTTGCTGGTGATATTGAATCTAATCCTGGTCCCGATCGGAACAACGGCCTGAAGTTTTGTCATTGGAACCTGAATAGTATATGTGCAAGGGATGGTATAAAGATTCCATTAATTGAGGCTTATAATACTGTTTACCGTTATGATGTTCTGGCGATATCTGAAACTATGCTGAATAGCTCAGTTGAAAATGACAGCATTGCTATAGAGGGATTCAGCAAGAATATTTTTCGTAATGATCATCTTGGTGATAACAAAGTTGGGGGTGTCTGTCTCTATTATCGTGAAGGGCTGCCAATCAAACGCAGGAAGGATCTCGAATGTCTACAAGAAGTGATTGTTGCTGAAATTACTATTGCACGGAAAAAAATCCTATTTGTAACAGTCTACCGAAGCCCAACCCAGACAACTGAGCAGTTTGAAGGCTTTACTAATGGTATGGAAACTATAGTGAATCGTATTCAAGCAGAAAGGGCTCATATGATGATCTTAACTGGCGATTTTAATTGTAGATCGTCCCAGTGGTGGCCCCAGGATGTTGAGCATCTCGAAGGAACCGCCTTGGATGAATTAATCGCAACAAATAATCTCCGTCAGCTAATAAATGAGCCTACTAATATAAGAAATGAGGGTATGTCTTGCATTGATCTTATAATTACTGATCAACCTAACATGTTCATTGAGTCTGGTGTCCATCCCTCCCTTGATGACCACTGTCAACATCAAATTGTTTATGGCAAGATAAGTATCTCTATTCCCTACCCTCCTCCCTACAATAGAACTCTTTGGGACTACG
Source organism: Mastigias papua (assembly GCA_964019165.1). Classification (NCBI taxonomy): domain Eukaryota; kingdom Metazoa; phylum Cnidaria; class Scyphozoa; order Rhizostomeae; family Mastigiidae; genus Mastigias; species Mastigias papua. Next base: position 13,473,144 of record OZ025271.1, read on the forward strand.
CTAAAAGTAACGACCGGGCAATTAAAATTGCTATAAGCAGCGTGGACTGGGTATCTCTGTTTGATGGTCTTGATATTGACCAAATGACTGAACTGTTTACAAACGAAATTTACTCCATAATGTCAGTACATATTCCCAATAAAGTTGTCAAGTGCAATGATAAGGATCCACCATGGATGACACAAGAATTGAAAACGGCGATTAAACGAAAACACAGAGTGTTTGGTAAATTTATTAAACGTGGCAAAAGACAGGAAGATTGGGATGACGTTAGGTCTGTGCGAAACGATACAGCGAAAATGATCGATAATGCAAAGGATAAATATCTAAAAACTCTTGGTCGTAAGCTAATAGATCGTGACCAAGGACCTAAAACATATTGGACGGTTTTCAATAGATTACTCAATAGAAAGAAAGTGATCAATATCCCACCTCTTCTCGAAAACGGTATATTTGTGACAAATGTGCAACCAAAGGCCTCAATACTTAACGAATTTTTTGTGAAACAGTGTTCTACTATAACAGCTGGGAGCACAATTCCAACCTTTCTTCCACAATGTGATGAAATTTTGCAAGATCTCATAATAGACAGAGAAAAGGTACTTCAGTTACTTAGATCATTAAATAGCAATAAAGCTCATGGTTGGGACGGGATCTCAGCACACATGATAAAATTATGTGACTCTTCTATTGTTGAACCACTGTGTCTTATTTTTGAAAAATGCATTGAAACAGGTAAATACCCTTCAATATGGAAAAAGGCCAATATTGTCCCTGTTCATAAAAAGGATAATAGACAGAATAAGGAGAACTATCGTCCAATATCGCTTTTGCCAATCCTTGGTAAAATGTTTGAGAAAGTCATTTTTGATGCTATATACAAGCACTTTTGTGATAACGGCTTTTTAACTCCCAACCAATCTGGTTTTCGCCCAGGTGACTCAACTATCAACCAGCTTTTGGCAATAACTCATAAGATATACTGTGCATTTGAGAGCGTTCCTAGTTTAGAAACTCGTTCTATCTTTTTGGATTTTTCCAAAGCATTTGATAAAGTGTGGCATGATGGTCTTCTGTATAAGCTTGAAAGTAGTGGAATATCAAGTAAACTATTAGCTCTAATGCGAAGTTTCCTAGTCAATCGGAGACAAAGAGTTGTCTTAAATGGGAAATGTTCCAACTGGGAAACCATAACATCGGGAGTTCCACAAGGGTCTGTTCTCGGTCCTCTTTTATTCTTAATCTATATAAACGACATAGTTGAAAATGTTAATTGTGACATCAAGCTTTTTGCTGATGACACATCACTGTTTGAAGTTGTTAGAGGTGAGGCAAGAACAGCTTTAGAGTTAAATCGTGATCTTGAACGTATTAGACTGTGGGCGTGGCAATGGAAAATGCAATTTAATGCTCAGAAGACAGACGAGGTTATTTTTTCCACAAAAAAGTAAAACCTCAGCATCCACCTCTCAGTCTTGGTAGCGAAGAGATTGTTAGAAAAACTGAACATAAGCATCCTGGTATGATCCTAGATGAAAAATTAGACTTCAAGAGTCATATTCGAGAGGCAATTATTAAAGCAAGAAAGGGGATAGGGATGATAAAATTTCTGGCTAAGTATGTTTCACGCACTATACTTGACCAAATCTATAAACTTTATATCAGACCCCATCTTGATTATGGTGATATCATTTATCATAAATATGATCCACACACGACCCTTGATGCCACAAAAAGACTTGAACAAACGCAGTACTCTGCAGCTCTTGCTATAACTGGTGCATGGAGAGGAACAAGTAGGCAAAGGCTCTATGATGAATTAGGATGGGAGGATTTGTATCATAGAAGGTGGTTTAGGCGGCTGTGCCATTTTTATAACTTGCGTAAAAATCGCCAACCGGAGTACCTGTTTGATGAAATTCCTGCTACTCGAGAAATTTCATATTCTCTAAGAAATGTAAATGAATATGATGCAGCTGTCTGCCGAACCAATCGTTTTTCAAACACATATTTCCAAAATGTCCTCCTTGAATGGAATGCGTTAGCAAAAGATATTCGTGAGTCAAATACATTAGTTGAATTTAAAAGCAAGCTGCTCAAGAAGATAAGACCAGTAAAGAAACCATTATATGAAATTTGCGACACACGCGGTGTGAGATGCTTAACTAAACTCAGGGTTAGATTCAGTCCCCTAGGGGAGCACAAGTTTCGCCACAAGTTTGAATCTTTGAGTCCAATCTGTACGTGCAATACAGGCATCGAGGACAATGAGCATTTCCTCCTGCATTGCCCCTTGTATGACCAGATGCGAAACGATCTCTTTGATCAGCTTTCAGAAATCCCAGGACTTGAGCTCGATAATCTTAACTCTGAGGCCCTGTGTGAACTACTCCTTTTTGGCAATCCTCGTTTCAACAATATTGCAAACAAGTTGATTTTGGAGGCAACAATATCATTTATTTTGTCAACTGGAAGGCTTGAGTAAACCGAATAAGCTACCAGCAGCGCCCTACCCATTTTAGCCTTGTATTTTGTTTATCTAATCATTGATTTTGAGTAAGCTTGTCACACATTAGATGTCACTTGAAATTTCCGTCATCTATATTTTTTGGGCATCCCGAACTGTCGAATTTTGCTTATCTTCATGATTAAATTGTTATTTTTCAGACATCTAATGTGTGACTAACTTATTATTGGCTATTTAAATTTTGTTGAATTGTGAGCACCATTGCAGTAGGGACCAGATGACTATATGTCCTTTCCCACTGCATGGTGCAAATAAATTAAGTTGTATTTTGTTTAAGTTTTTTGATTGAATAAAAAAAAAAAAAAAAAGATAAACAGACTACACATTTCTGGGACAATTATGAGAAAGAACAAATTGTATAAAAAGACGTTTAAATCAATGATTCACTTTGAACCAATGATGCGCAGGTGACCATCCCCTTATTGCACATACAACTGTTAACTGTAAACTTAACGAGACAGAGCACGCAAAATGTGTCATATACTTTCTTGCCAACTCACTTCAAAATAATGAAACAGAACAAATTGTATCAAAAGAGATAGATTCACTGTGAGGCAGTGATGCGCAGCTAACCATGACCTGATTGCACATACAATTTTAAACTGCGAACTTAAAGAGAAAGCGCACCCCACTTGGGTCATTCAATTTCTTGCAAATGTTGCTTTTAACACAAATGTCAGCTTTATAAAGTTGAAACATTGAGGAGTGATGGCTTTGGATTTAATATAAAGGCATTTAAAGCACAAATTATACGTTTGTCCAAACTCAAACTAATATTGCTAGTTGAGTAAGTAAAAGTGAGAGATATGATCACTTTAAAAAACACTCTAGATCAATTATCACATGTAGACATTCTGAAAGATGTATCTAAAAGGAATTAGGATTGCAAGAGGACATGAAAGCGAATAACAAGCGACAGCAGCAACATGGAAAATCAGTAGGTATTAGTAGAATTTTTGAATAGACCTATGGTGAAGAGTATTTATTAAAAGTGTGATCTCAAAACGCCAATGAATAGAATGAAATTCATTTGACATGTGGCTGTGGTGGAACGTGCCTAAAATGAGCTGGCTGTCAAAAATTGATGACATGTCCATTGGTTTACAGATGAATGTGGTGTCAGAGAGTATAGCTGAGGGGAGATAGAAAAGACAATTGACAAAATGCTGCTGTGACCACCGACATGATGAACAACTCTAGGAGGCTGCTTGGTCTAATGAAGTCCAAAATTGGAAAAACGAATAAATTACAATAGGGAATGAAATTTTATTGATAGAAGAAAGTGATCTGAGACAGCCATGGCCTTCTCCTTGCTAAGAGACTTTAATGCAATTTGTCACTGTAGAAATGGAAGATTAAAATGAAGATGAACATTAGACAAGGTCATTATCATTAAACAGTGACAGAGCAACTGTCACCAATAGCGAAGACAATAATGAATAGTGAAGCAATGTCTTTTCTACAGATTCCAACACTTTCTTTTTTTCGGGGGGGGGGATAAAATAACTTAGACAACTCGTTTAGTAGGAGTGCTAATTGTGTCAATATCATGCCATTTAATCTCAGAGATGTGTGGTGCTTCAAGTAATCTTTGCAACAACTGTAGCTTCAATGGAACATTGACCTGCCACAATAATTTTGTAAAGACTCAAGACCAGTCAGAGATTGCTAAAGAATGAAACATTATCATAGAAAACTTCTCGTCTGTTGAAGATCATACAAACATTGACATACCCGCAATCATGCAAAGTAATCACACGGGATAATCAATAGGAGAATGCACTCCCATATAAGGATGTTTCGCTACCAAATTAGGAATAGTGTGTAACTATGGTCATACTGAACCAGCACTGATAATAACGAACATTAACAGTGAGAATATCTGCAAATAGTCCTGTGTCAGCTAATGCTAAGATCTAATACCAAACTTTAGATAAGCGATTCATCTCTAAACTGAATATTACTGGTGTTCTTAATAAGACTGCTTATGTACTGCTGGCCCTTTTGGGATAGTATAGTCTCAAACTAAGAAGTCAGTAGAGCCAAATTGACAAGCAGCATTGATCACCATTTCGAAGTAAGATTTTGTCCTACAGATGTCATATACCATCAATAATTGTTTCTTTTCTAAAAATATCATTTCAAGCCACTTTTGTTCTTTTAATAAGTTATCATTATAAGAATGCTAGCTGCAATGACAAAATAATTTGCCACCATCATTTTGTAAAGTGCGAAGACCACCTAGAGAATGGTAAACAAGAAAACATTGCTATGGAAACCCTTTGGCTGTTAAAGTTCCTACTTAGACTTCTGTTTGTCAATAGACTTTTGTATATCATTGAGCTGATTTTCTTCAGAATTTTTTTAGGGGCTTTCATATCAATCCAAAATTGTCCACAGAGTTGTATTCTCCACACCCCCCCAAGTGCCACTGGAAAGGTTTTCATACCTTGTCTAAGTCTAAACCGTCCCGATATCCAGAATTATACATGACTAGTCCTTTAGTGCAAATTTCAATGCTTAGTTTTTCAATTTTCATTCAAATATTCTGCACTTGCTAGTTAAAATCAGTGAGAGTTGGAAACTGGGGAGCTTTTGGAGGTGGCAGAAACCCACTGAAAATGCCCTTATCAAAAAAGTTCTCGTCAAATACTTCATAAGTTATATATGTGTTCATATATGTATTTAATACTTATATCTATTTATGTTATATATATGTTTATTTAAATGCTATAAATTCACATGTTAAATGCACCTCCCCTCGAATAAGCCACGATCCCAGATGATGCTGAAAATGTGATAAATACTAATGCCTAAATTTAGACTCTTCTTATGATATGAAGAGCTAAAAAGTTCTGATGAACTTTTCACAAAGCATGTGTTAAGTAATTGTGTGAGCCCCCATCCCTCGAATAAGTCTTCCTCTCAAATAAGACCCTATTCAGAAGCATCAAAAATAAATAAGCCCCTTAGGCCTAATTTGGGGATTTAAGGTAATGCTTCTCCCCTTAATAATAAAAAAATAGCTGTATCAGGCCGTATCTTCATGTTTCATTTCTGATGGAATGGGAATTCTGTTTGGATCGAAAACAGACAAACAGGCTCAATAAGCCATAGCATCAAAACACTTACGAAGAAAATGGGCGAAAGACTAAGAACAATATTTGACCAACAGCTTTCAAAGGAACATTTGAGGGTATTGTCCAAATTCAGAAGCAAGTATTAAACCCTTAATCAGAAAATGGTGATAAGAAAAGGAGAACAGTGAAAGGAAACAGAACCAGTATATACCTTTGCCATATCAACCACACAAAAGATTGTGACATGGTTTTACATGATAAAATGTTAGGTGACACGTTGAAAATTAGTACTCTCGTCCCCTGTCTATTCAAAGTTCTGAAAAACCCATGCCTTCCAAATGCAAACCATCCTCAAACTACTACTTTCCTGACGACAGGAAAGAGAGTAGAAGATTCACTAACGCCACAGGTAATAGTTAGTCCTGGCCTCCTATTTTCAATGAAATCCACCTACACAATTATTATAAGTATCGAATTAAGAAATGCAAGAGTTAATAGATGCCTTTAGTGAAAAGGAGTTTAGAGAGAGAGAGAGAGAGAGTACGACTGTCACGTGAAGGTAAGAAGACAAAACTGATAATACAATAAATGCAGAAGACGATAGCATGGACAACACACAAGTTGGCAATGGGTTGTTGGAGTATGTTAAACAGCTTACGTATTTGGGAACACTCTTCAAGACAAAGCAAGACTGCTAACGTCAATGGTTTTCCTAATAGCCAAATATTGAAGCAAAAGTTGGATAAGGAAAAGCAGCAACAGAAAAACAACCAGCAGTTTGAACTCTGGTGCTATATGAGAATGCTATAGATAAGCTGTGTTGACAGATTTAAGAATGAGGACATCAAACTTTGTGTTCATCTACCTAAGAGATGGCTAGATACAACAGTAAAGAAGAAACATTCTTATATATGAAGTGGACAGAAAAGGTAATCACTGGGAAAGGAAAAAATATTGTAAAGAACAGATTGCTTCAGAGTGAAGGGCATTTCATAGGAATGTTAAAAGATAAAAAATCACTTGTAGATGTGTTTGACTTGATGCTCGAAAGTCGTTTCAGCTCTTCACTTTCTCTTGCCACAATTCCATCTACTGTAGCAATTGCTGAGAGATCTTTCCAGTTCCGATCAACTAGAACATATTTCAGATTTGTCATGGCTACACAAGTTATCAAAACTTGAAGAAAAATGCATTGCTTATAAGAACAAAATGGTATCAGTGGTTGCATGGTTGAAAGATGTTTGAAATTGGAGAGACGAGTGAAGGAGAGCAGGATTCAGAATGTAGTTGGTAGAATAAAGTGCTCTCAAACATACGTGACCCTCTCTTGGCTATAAGATGTTAGTGAAATTTGTTACCATGGAAATAGAAGATAAATATGAAGAGGGGCATTAGACAAGATCATTATCATCAACGAGCGACAGAGCAACTGTCGCCAACAATAAAGACATCTTCAGCATTGGAAATATTTTTGATGAATTAAAAGACAGTTTCATAGGCATCACCAGGAATTGGCTCATCAAAACGTAAATGGTACGCTCCCTTGCAATATTCAACAAGTGGATAAGCTTCAATTGTTACACAAAATAGAAACTTAATATAGGCAAAGGGCGTTCTTCAAAATGATGATTTACGCTTTAGGAAAAACTGTCAAATAAATGCACTACAAATTCTACCATTACTTCAGTTACTGCATCACGCATTAAATGCAACAGCCTGCAAGCCTAAAGTCGCAGATTCTTTTATGCATTGATGTAATTTTCCTAAAATATTTAATGCTACTGGCCACTGGCATTTATGGACTTAGTGACATGTCATATCACTTTTACAAATTTCATTGTATTCTTTAGTACACAATTGTTGCATAGTCTACAAAGAAACGTAAAATTATAGTTATCTTTGAAAGTAGAGAGGAAGCTGAACCCCTAAGATTTTCGGTAAAATCGCTGATACCATTCGAAATATATTCAACGGACATATATCGCAAACAATGATGGTCTTTTTCCATTAAGAAAGGTGACAATCAAGGCTTTAGTAGTACTACAAACAACCAATAATATATCTCACAGTAGTGGTGGTAAAATGTTGGGAATGGCTTTAGAGGCTTCAGAACAAACTTGAGAGAAATTTTACGAAGTTCTTACTAGTTTTATGTAAACTGGCAAAAGACCACGGTCAGAAAATTTAAGGTCCAGTACTGTTAAGTGAGACAAATTGAGATCATTTGAGTGAAGTATTGTTACTTGTCAATGTGATTCTGAGCATATACATCAGAATCCAATGTTTTTCTGTTATTGTTATCCCCTAGACTTCTTAGAAGCGGTACTGCTTTTTTACATGAGATCCAAACTGAAGTATGTCAATGAAGATCGCCTGCTGTGTATTTCTAGATCTTCAAATTTAACGTGCTTATTTAAATAAAACTTTCTTAAGGCCCTGATACACGGTAAGATATTCATAAGATGTGAGGAGAAAGAATCTCTTTTCGTTGCTATTGATGCCTGTGTTGCCGCAAACATGAGGAGTAGAAAAGGAAAACATGCAATAAAAGAAAAGAATGTGGACCGAAGACATTTTGTCAGTGTTTCTGCTTTTTACTCCTGATTGACGTGGAATATGCCACCAAAAATGTACTCTCGCTCGTGAGCCATGAAATATTTTCAAATGCAAAGATGGTTGCAGTGCATAACTCAATCGGAAGCTTCTCATATTTCATCAGATATTCTGATTTTAGTCCTAATCCTTCTAGAAATATCTTTTTCACGTTACATGAGAAAGATATTCTTAAGATATCTTATCCCTCATTATGTGATCAGGTTTCAAATCGAATATCTGACCGTGTATCAGGGATATGAGAAGCTTCCGATGGAGCTATGTACTGCAACCCCTTCATTAATAGTCATGCCTTGGCCTAAAATTGTCAGTACAATTTGTTGGCATGAATTTCTTGTTAGTTTTATGTAGACCAGAAAACTGTGGGGTCTTCATATTCAAAATCTAGTACAGTTTTTGACACAAATTGAGATCATGCTACCAAAGTTCTTTGTTCTTATTTTCTTGCTCTATGCAATCTGCTGCCAATTCAATTGCTTCTAATCTCATATCCCCAGGTAGTTCGCTTTGTTGTTATATTATAGCTCTAATTCTAAGCACTTCGCACATTTTATTTCAATGGAATGGAATAGTTTTTGTTGCAAGACCCTTAGGAAGACGTCACTTGTCTTTAGGTATCTTTTGCACAATGTAAAATGGTTTACCTGTAACTAAAGATGATTGAGGATACAATGGAAACATGCTCTACAAGCTTAAATCTATCATCGTTCTTTTGAGTCTTTATTTCTAAATTGAGATCAGTTGTTAACAAAAGCAGGTATTTGTCAGTGTGTTCTGAGGATACCATCATAATCCAAAGAGTGCCTATCACTCCCTTCCCCATAAAATTCTTAGGCAAACTGCACTTATTCAAATCAGATCTTAATTGAAATTTTTCTCTAAGAAACTCGAATCTACATGAAATAGCTTGGGTTGCCATCTCAATCTCAACTATCAAATTGTACCTGTGCACTTACATAAGACATTCTCAGTGACACCAAAAATAACGTGTGCTAGGGTTTTTACAGTACAAACATGTAAAGAAGTGGAAGACTACCTATGAAAAAGCACCTATGAAATATGAGTAACTTGCTGGATGAACAAAACATACATCCTACAAAACCACTTGCATTAGAATGAAACATCATAAATGATTTCTACAGAAAAGGCACTTTTGAGTTCAAATGTGGTGTGCTGTTTTACAGCAAGTATTTCCACGTTGAACATAAAATAGAAATAAACGAGAAGGACAAAGCAGTGAACCTGGCTTTAAAACAAGCCTTAGATGCACAAAGATGTAAAGTAACCACTAGAGATAAACCATATAGGCCAGACTGAACTAGAGCCACGAATACACTATAACTCCCTAATGATCATTGCAATTGATAAAGGGCGATGGTCACTGGCGTGCTGATGGTTGGGGGGGGGGCATTGGGCTCTCTATGAAATTGTATGAAAGTGTGATCATCCAGCAAAAACATCCAGTGTGAATTGGGGAGTTCGACCAAAGCTATACAGGCAATTTAATTATTCTGTTAGTCATGCTTGGTCATAGCTGGCTCTCCTTTTGCCTTTTTCCAAATAATTTGCTGTAACTAGCAACTGTCAAAGTTCGTCAAAAATGACACAGTTGGTCACTTTTTTCCGTTCGTTTCCCTAAGCGAAATTGTCCAGGCACATCACTGTTGGAATGCACTTACTCATTGAACATATCTGACAATTGTGTAACTCTTGCATCATGGACTCTTGAGTAATATATGGCATTTTCAATCTGAACTCGAAAAAGATAAGCATCAGAAACAATGAAAATTTATAATCATCTGCGATTCTGTGATTTTGCAGTGCAGAAGAGACAGTCCATAGAATCCACGTTTCCTCCAACCTCCTATGCATTTACTGTGAGTACTTGTTTTCGAGTTTTCACCATAGTCAGTGGAATGTAGAAGAGCTCTTCAGTGGGGTGTCATCAAATGAAAGTTATCAACAACTTAAAAAGGCAAAAAAATTACCGACAAAGCGACATAACTACCGACAATTCACCATCTCTCTGGCAATTTTCAACAAAGAACCACAGGGTTACAAAGGTTACGTGAACAGTGGGGAGTTATCACAAACCCATCCCTTACTTCCCATCCCTTACTTCAGCACGACCATGGTTATAGTTCTAGTTGCTTGTCATCAGCTTGAGTTGCACCAATGCACACTTATTCCCATGAACAAATCACAGCTTTTACAGAATATGTGATATCAGGGTAGTTAACTTAGAAATTGCAATTGAAAGCAAATGTTTATTTAAAATGAGGGAAGCTGAACATATCCAATGGTTCATTTTTCAATGATGACTGAAAATGATGAACTTAGAGTATCATGTTCTCTCGAATACATTGTCATTCTTCAATGACCACTTAAAAGGAATTGTGTACTCCAGGCTTAAGGATGCTTTGATACACACTCAGCTCAAAAGTTAGCCCTGAATAATGCCAACTAGGAAGCTTCCAACTGTGAGTTTTTACGTCTACGGCAATTATATTAATGGATCAAACATGAGCTAAGATAGATATTGCACATTTAACTCACCAATCTTTGCTTTCTGTATTCGCTCTGGAAACACAAGTACATGATTATATAGTTAATCATATAGTGTTTGATGATCTATTTATAAAAGTTAAAACAAAAGATTTTATGAAGTTGAAGATTTAAATGCACAAGAAGAAAAATAAAGTATGGTTCTTACAGACAACAAGAGACATATTCTAAATTGTAGGCCTGCCAGTGTTAAATCTGGAATTGTGAATCAAACTAATCTGATATTAATCTATACTACCCTAATATCAATCTTTACTAATCTGATAGGAATCCAAGTTAATCTGATATGAATCTAAATCAATATGCTATGAACTGTAACTAATCTGATAAGAATTCAATCTGAAACTCACCATTTTCTTCCTCTGTGTAGTTGCCTAAAACAAAATGCCTTTATAGTATATCACAGTACAGTTGTACATTTCAAGTTAAATATCTCAAAAGAAATTGCAAATTTATTTTTAAAAACAGAATTTCATTTTGACTACTAAGTTACTACCGTAAAAGGAGTCCGATATATCATGTGACGTTAATGCTACACACTAAATATCAATGGTTAGGATATAGCTTGGTCATAATAGAACTTAACATTCCCATGACATCAATAGCAACAGGTCTTTAACTCAGCTTAATGCCATCAATTAACACGTCTTCTTCATCTGACTGTATTTCGATTTTGAATGGTTTCAATACTTATGCTTACATTGAAAATAATACAAAAAGCTTTTGAATCATAAAATTCTACTTACGATATTCAGGCATGGAAATACAACCAATGTTTCCAACGTTAACTGAGGAACCATGTGATGCATGTATTGACAAGTTAGGCATGTTTCTCACTACAAATAAGAGTGTTGGGTTAATTCTATTTCGGCTAATTTACTTGACTTTCACATCAACTGAACGTATTACAAGCATTTTGTGACACGATGCACTTTACATAAAGTATAAGACACATATACCTCTGGATTGGCGTCAATCAAGACAACCTGTTACCATTGGGTCAAGCACTTATGTATCAAAATACACACTGTGAGGTAGAAATTGTGGGATTGCAGCCTCATAAAGAATGAAGCTCATATCATACAAGGCCAAATCGACAACACCATACCTATATCTTTCTGCCCTTCCAATGTCACCAGCCTTTTATCAATTGCTAAAATAAGATTCAAGAAACTCAAAAAACTAAATGGTTAACTATTCTCATATGCATTAATACAACTATCAACTATTCAGCTTTCATAAAAGAAATGTTCATAAGAACTGGGACCAAAAACATAACGAATATCGAGAATTTCTTCAAGACTATCAAAGTTGGTCCTACACAAGACTTGAATCCAAGAACAAACATAATGTGTAACTTGGTGATCCCCTACAGTGAATTATTTCAAGTTCAGAGACTTCAATATCCATTTAAATGTACTACTATGTCTACACTTACCTGATACACTGGTTCCTACATTCTGAATGCCATCCTTCATCCCTTTCAAATCATCCTTCACTGCTTGCATATCGTCTGCTACTCCTTCAATATTGTCTTTTACTGCCATCACATCATATCTCACTTCTGTAACTTCGTCTTCCATTTCTAATGTGACAAAGAAATTGACAATTAGTACGTTGAAATTCAATTAATACACACGAGACACCTTATTCCTTATAAAATATGATCTGGGTGATAGATTTCCCCTCTTGGCAAGCCTATCCAGTCTATGGGGTAGCCCAAATGTGCTTAGCCCTCAAAAGCGGGTCACATGTATATTGCCATGGAGCTGCGATGGCTCCACTGTGCAAACTGGCAAAGGGAGGAGCTGTGAGAGTGAATGACATCTACCCTTCTGAACTGGTTTGAAAACATAACCTATTAGCTCATACGCACAGTACTCAAGGTATAAACTGAAGGACAGCGAGTTTAACCTCCTCCGCAGTCATTCACTTTCTTACATTTTCCTTTCATCTCACAACCCTGAATGATTTGCAACTGTTAAAACATCTCAGACAACAAATCCCTCACTTAACTTACACACGTTCAACAAACAAGTTTGCCTTGCATGTCAACTAAGTTAAATTAAAGAACTAAAATGATACAGACAACTCAGCTTCGATCTTGTATCTTACAGTGTTGTGGCTAATCAAGAAACATCTTCAGCCGTATTCCAATGAGAACACCACAATAAGCTAGGCCATTAATCATGTAAAGTTATAGGATTATTTAATAATAAGGTATACTGTCAGTAATTTGCATACCTTGCACTCTTCCTTCCATCCTCAATATCCATTCATTGTGGATTCGCTTTTCTTCATCATAATCCTTTTTCAATACGCTATATTCTGTTGTTGTCATTTTGGCATTTATTATTTGGTCGATCTCACTTTCAGCAACAGTTCCAAATAGATCACTTGCAATGTCTTTAATTTCAGATGATACATTAACAAAGTCAATGGAAGGGACGGAAGTACTTGAAGGATGGCCGTAAAATTCGTTTCTGATCTCACGAAGGCGATCTACTCTTTCACCATCATTCAATGGATGAATTCTCTTGTTCTTTGACCGGCATTTGTCGATGAGCTTGAGGTCAGAATACAGGAACAAAAAGAACAATACTGTAGGATCCCATGAATCACTCTTGCCTGCAAGTAGGTTTTGCTGCATAACGGGACTACGGAGATCTCCGTTCTTGTTTTTTGCACTAGCAGGTATTGCATTCACTACATCCTGGCCACTGTTTGCATCATCTGCCCATGGTTTGGTTGGGAATTTAGCATTCCACTTTGTTTTGAAAAGTGTCCTTAGATGTTTGGGTATGATCTCTATTATCATCTTCCCCAGTTTGACAAAGTTTTCTTGCTCTGATGTTAAATCCATGATTAACACAATCCTTGAAAGAAAGAAATAGTCTATAAAACATCTATCAACAGTAACACATGTTAAACAACTTTATTCTTCACATAGAGGATCCAATGTATGAAAGATAACTGAAAGGTGTATCAAATACATAATCGTGTTTAACATGTTTCTTAATAGTGTATGATACATAAAATATGGTATGGAAATTTGTTGTATACAACTGTAAGAATCAATAACAGCTTTTATCATCAATCTTATAAACACCATAACTAGACCTCCTTACATTTATACCAATGTTGAGCCTACTGTGAGTGAATCAAATCAAGTCATGCCTCTAGATTACTTATGACCTCTCAGTTATGTGATAGGACTTTCTCATATCAAGATTACAACTTTTCATACAACTTACTTCTAAAAAATACTTTGATGAATGAACCATAACAATTGTGTCTAATTTTGGGTTTCATAATTTGACTATTCAGTGTAGATCTAGGGGAGGAAACTTGAGGGGCTGAGGAAGGCAGTCACCCAAACCCCTTATACTCTAACAGAATAGATGCAAAATGCATCAAAAACAGCGTCAATCACTGACAATGTTCGTTTGAGATTTGCAGCAAAGCTCTCTTAAAAATAGAAGAGTTGAAGCATAAAATCAGATGCAGTAAATGTACTAGTGGCTATCTTTCGATAAGATTCTAATTTGCAATGTTTAATAGAATGAAGGTGCTGTAAATATTTGAAATTCGGGACCTATCTGATCCAGGGGTGGACTTTGTATGCGGTGGGTGCGACAGCCAAATGCTCCTCCTTTACTCAGTAAATTACTATTTTCATTACAGTGAAATATAGAAACTGCATACAGCAGACAAGTATTCAGGTAAATCGTGTTTACCCATAGGGGTAAACTATGCACATAAATACTCTCAACACTATGGCAAGTTGCAGTCATATGAAGATATCCTAAGAGCTATTGAAGCTTCTGACAAGAATATCAATGACATCATCAGTCCTTACTTCTCTAGAATAAATGTATTTCTATATATAGAAAGGGTGTTTAACTATAGTCTGTAAGTGTGCGGTTCCTAAATCTTCCCCAGTTAAACAACGGTGCACACCTTCACTTTCACTATATCAAATACAATATCAAGCTTCACTGCCAAATCCAGGGATAGTGTCCCAAATTTATAGCTAGCAGGAAGGGCTGAAATACTTCGTGTATTGATTTAGGGCAACACACCACGGTTGGACCTGACGGGGGGAACATAGCTTCAACTATCATTCTCTAGAATAAAACGGCATCTCGGAAGATTTGCATTAGAGAGGAAATAAGACCTAAAATAGAAAAAATGGGGTGCCCAGGCAAACAATACTTCCTTAAGAATTAACAGAACAGTAAAAGAGCCCTATAAATGCTAATGACAACCGGTTGAGGAAAGGAGACACTTTGAAGTTGATCTAGCAGTCTCTGACAATTTCGCATCGTCCATAGTTGTAGTAAATAACATCATCACATTCTCTAAACCTTCATACACATATAATTACCATAATGATTCGATTAAGCCCCCGGGGCTGTCTTGTTAGAAACGATTTTGTGAGTGTGGGCTTATTCGAGGGGGGCCTATTAAATTTAGAATTCCTTAGTCCTACCAACGAGAATACCTTATGCAATTTCTCAATATAGACTATTTTTCAATAGTAGGTAAATCATTATTCCTTCCGACAGAAAAATACAGATCTCTAATACTTCACCAAATAAAACATGCTCAATGGTTATACCTTACAGCTAGCGCTGCCATTGTACAACATTCCTGTTTTGGCTATTACCATTGGTAAGCATTAAATTGTTGTTTCGTAACGGTGAAAAGGGATTTTTCTATCTATATGGCATGGTCTGGCACTGACGGAAGAGTATTGACTCAAAAGTTATGTCCTTCCACATCCCCCAAACAACCGTGCTCGGTCTGTCCCTGAACAAAGCACGTATATGGAAAAGACAAACTGACATTTGGATGTAATGTATATCTGACAACAGTATGCAACCGCTGATAATTTTGAACCCTTTGCAACAATACACTCACTATGTCTATATGTAGCATTAAATAGTTTTATTGATAGTTGGCTGTGCAATGACTGTGCAGGAATAGTTAAATAACCAATCAGAGCTCAATGTCATGTGATTTCAATTGCTGTAGTGTTATAGTGTCCGTATATCATTCGAATCTATCAGTTCAATTTGAAACACACCCACCCCTCCCTCTTAAATCATAGCAACCCTAACCTTCATATGCACAAGATTTAATCTAAGAACGGTCATTCCAGCGGCAAAACCAAAACATGAAAAATGACATGTAGCCATCAATTCTATATCCCTATTGTTACTAAATGATGGTATCACAGAGGTGGGGAAGTGAGGTCCTTTATTACAAAGTGAAGACTTTTAGGGGGCTAAGAAGATTTCCAAAGATATTGTAAACAGGTATTAAACAACCCTTCAAAAGAAGCTGCAAGAATGTTGAAATGATAACACTGAAAAAATGTCAATATCATCTATTTAGCCTCATAATACTACTCTCTATTCATTTTCATTGTTGTTTCTTCATGATAAAGTCAAATCATTTTAGATAACTTAATCTTAAATCGTCTTAACAAAATAATGATAATCCCAATTTATAAAGCCAATAAATCCTAATAAATAATGCTAACAAAAGAGATGCTAACAGCCTCAATAATAAACAGGAGATAGGCACTAATGTACTTTCGCACCTCTCATCGATAACAGGGGTCTAACCAAATAAATTATACACCATTCCATAGCTCTTCATCTGTGCATTCATATGCTACCCCATTTACCCCATAGGGTAAGGGTCAGGGTTAGGGTAGGGGTTAGGGTCAGGGTTACCGTTAGATATGTCATGTCCGCCATTATGAATATCGTACGTATTGACTTATATTCATAATGGCTGACATTAAATAACTAACGCTAACCCTTACCCTTTTCCCTAACTCTTACCCTAACCCTCACCCTATGATGTAAATGGGGTAGCATATGAATGCACAGATTAAGAGCTATCGAATGGTGTATGATTTATGGGGTTAGCCCCCTGTTATCGATGAGAGGTGCGAAAGTTCATTAGCGCCCAGTAGATACATACATAACCCATTTTGATCGATACCTTTTGTCCTCAATCCGGATTGCAGAGTGAGGCCTTTCTCAAGTGTGCACGAGCAAAAGATCACGTGTACAAGTGTGCAAATGGTTTCAGGTGTGTACTTTAAGTATGTATACACGTGACTTATTGGCCTACGCGCTTTTCAAAATAAGACCATTTCAGTTATTTTTGTTCTTTTCTACTCTCAAAAAAGCCTCTCAACAAGATGCACGTCAATGGTTTCTTTATTATTTGAAAGCTCGCAAATGTTTAAATTAATCAAACAAGCCACGCCCTATCGCCTATAACACCCTGTCACGCCCATACTTTTGTGTACAATAACAATCAATCTTTAGTGTGCACTTGCCAAACTCTGCAGTTTGTGCATCAAATAAACCGAAATAAACTACTTACTGCATATGCCATGGCCTGACATTTCTCATCAAACAATCGTTCAATTGGTTAACCCCATGCACGTTAAGAGGCTGAAACTCTACATGTACCTAATGCATAAAACTAATAAAGATATTTTACGTCATCAACTAACACTATGGCCACATTCGTATACGGAAGCAAAATACAACCAAAATACTCGTAAATTACTTGTATACAATTACTAGCATATATTCCAATGAATCTCATGTCTGGTAATACTTTGATAACTTGCCTTTTATTGGTTTATATTTACGATTCTGAACTAAAATACATTCGCATCAAGTGCTGTGTGTTCTGTCTTCACGCCGAATGAATGATGACGCCATGATGCCTTCGCTTCCCAGACGACAAAACGGCCTAACATACAATCGTATCCTAGCATCACTTCCCAGTATCAATCGATCAACGTCAACATTAAATAAAACACTATTGCGATTAACCTCACAGACATTACAACGAAATCAGATTGACAAAGTTGTACTTACCACTAAAGACGTAACAACCTTCACTCAAGTAACAAACAACGGTAACTTGCTCGCAACAAGGAAATTCGCAGACACGGAAGCACAAGAGCGTAACAAGCAAACAAAACAACGAATACAAATGTACACAAAAGGGATTGTCTCAAATCATGTGATCTGTCTCCATGCATGATATCCATTCACAATACTGAGGTAATTTCCCCCGAAAACTCACACACCTTACTGAGTTATTCTGGCAAGCAAAGTTTAATACACAAACGTCCGTTAACGGCCTCCAACCCCCTAAACTTTCTGTTCAATGAACAGATATCAGTAAGAAAATACAAAGAAGGAAAAGTGGATTGTAGCACGTGATCACTAGTAGATGATCACCGACTGATCACTTATCAGTTTAATATGAGTAACTAACATGGAAATCATTGAACGGTGAATGTCTCCTCCGCATCACTGATAACAACAAACAACAAAGCAACATAAAATGACAATACTTCTTTTCTTTAAATCCAAACAAAAGACTCAAATGACTCCAGTTTAATGTTCCGAATCCCTATTATTTGTTTTCTTTTATGTAATGAATAGAGATTTGTGTTTGAGTCTCCCGATTTCTTTAACTCCATTAGGTAGGATCCATTTGTCAATAATCGCCTCGTTCAAATTACGAGATGATTTTATCAGTATGGAATTCTAAGCAAATTGCTCTCTGTTCATTAAGGTTGCTATTTATGCCAAAAACATATCGTTTCAACTTGTGTTAATGCAAATAGTAAGCTTAGGCCAAATGATTCGATTTTCCATTCGATTTCATTTGGCTTCAAAGTCGAGCATTGTCGAATATGTCCAGCAAGATTATTTGAGTTTTCGCTCGACTTTAAACTCCACTTCTGCGTTTTGTTGGCGTCTACAAGCTGACAAATATTTTGCATAGAAGATATTTTCCCGCCATAGGACACACAATATCACATACTGTAATTAAGTATTCAGCTTTTTCACTGGATTTCTCCCTCAGCAGAACCTCAGATGGAAAATCAAGTCATCTTCACACAGCTTCTAAAGCACCAAGTTTGCAATTCATAGCATTTTGCTAGATAGGTCCTTTGTGAAAATTGTGAAATTAAAAAGTGTCCACATTGGGTCACACGAACGTTCTGGGTATTTAGGACAGAGCATTATGTGTTAGCAAGTCCTTTATCAATCGGTTCTGTTACAAATTATAACTTTCACTATCTACGCTTTTAAAGCCACTTCATAATAAACCATAGCAGAGTGGGGGTCCTAAAGAAAAGAAGTTTAAGGGGCTCTAGGGGCATCGATGATTGTCTGTTTGACCCTGTCTATAAGAATGAATAAGTAGTTGCTTGTGGATGGGTGCTATGCCCCGTCCATTGAGAACAACACTTCCATTGCACAACTTTCCATTACGCTCTTTATGTATGGGCTTATTTGAGTAGAGAGCTTATTCCGAATTCGAGGGGGCAGAGCTATTATTTAAAAATATTGTCTGGCAGTAATTCTGGCTAATGGATAGAATATGATGTCATAGATTTTTGCCCCTGAAAAGACTTCTTTCGCAAAGAATGTAGCTATCATATGTCAATATGGAATTGAGGGTGTGTGATCGCTCCTGTCACCCTTTGCTCAGCACAAGTCTACTAATGTTGTCTCTATTTGTTTTTGTTTATTTATGTTTATCTCCTACTATCAAAAGCATTTGAAATAGACAATGGAAGGAAAGCACTCATTGCCCCACTAGGGTAGTAACTCCTAATCTCCAAAGTATTAAAAGAACAGTTAAAACTTCGGCATTAGTCTTTACCAACATTCATGCTATCATCTGAGATGAGGGCTTATTCGAGGGGGCTTATTAAACATTTGAAGTTGTAGCATGGTGGCATATTCCAGGACAGGGGGTTACTCGATTATTTACAATATCTAGCATCTACACTTAAACTCATTGCCACATGACTGACAAATCATCAAATATTCCCCCGTCGTATAAGATGAAGCTCAAGACCATGATTGCATAGTCAATAACACATAGCTTGTTACTTTCCTACAATTCTACGTCATATTTATATTAGACCTTCTTTTTGTAAATTTCACTACTATTTATTTTGTAAATTGCAAGACAAGTTTTTAACATGATCCCCAACACTAGTAGGGGCCCTTTAAAAATAATAGTTGATCATCTGATTATGGGCTAAATCGGATGGTATGATCTACTGAAGAGGCCACAATGTGAAAAAGAATGAAATGAATAAAATGTTGTTGGGAACATTAGAAGAGCATTGAGAAGTGTCAGAAAACGCCTGTTTCTTTTGCATTCGGAGTTGCTCTATCTAGCAAATCGCGTTGTGCTCAAGGAAAAGGGGGATAGCTGCCCTACTAAACATTCAAATGCCACAAAATTAACCATAGCTTTAGTAATAGCATAAGCATAGCATTCATCGTTTTATTACTTAATATTTTCATTTTATATGCATTTTCATGCAACTTCAAATAGCTTTAAGTCAAGTTATCAACGCTAACTGGAGGGTCGCATCGTAGCGTTTGAATCAAAACATGATGGCCTATTCACCATTTTATAACTTTTGACGTTAAAAACTGACATACTATGCAAGTAATACCTCGATGAACTGTAGCTTTTAAACAATGCAACTTACCTGATAAGAAATTATCTCGGAAATGTAGAGTCTCCTGACAAAACGCTCAAGTTCAACTAACAACTCGACATTCAACGAACGAGCCACAAAGAAGTGAAACAAGGAAGCTAAAATAAGACTAAGTACTTCATGTGCATGGGTATCCAATTTACAATTAGACAGCAAACCGTACAGACGCGAACGGGTTGCAATATAAGACTTGATGGGTGATATTACAGGCCTAATTCCAATGAAACAGGCAATGAAATGGAGATCAGTTACATTATATTACTAAACAATCCTAAAATTGCATTGAAGTACGTCAGATTACAATGGTGTGCATGGAGAAAGGGGCTTGAACTCTTATCCTACCAATACGAAACTACATTTGGAAGTACTTACATATACCTTTTGAGCAAATAGATAGCAGACTCTTTCATCATGATAGCTTTTATCACGAAATGTTGAGAAAGGAGGCATCTTTTTATCAGGTAACATTTTCTACGTTTCTGCAAGTTTTGTTTATTGCTTCAAAATGCCTGAACCATTTCTCATCGACACATTTTAGATCATATGAGTTATTTCTTCATCGTCTATTTGAGAAGTGGTTTTAATTTTGATAACAACGTTTTCTTGCAATCCTCAGGTTTGCACATTGTATATAAATGTATTATCTGTTAGCAGATTTTTGGAATATATTAGTCAATATCATATCCTTCAGTAGCAAGATAGGTATAATGACTTGGACGCTCAATGAATTTCTACTCGTTTGCTGTTGCAAAAGATTCGTGTCAGTATACCATCCATTCCCATGGACGATGGAGCTCAAGGGACCGGAGAGCCTGGAAAAGTGATATATGGATTGAAGAACGGCGGGGGTTTCATGTCTCCTGATTTTCATTAAATTTTGTAAAAACAATCTGGTCATACAGCAGAATATTTAGTGTGACTTGGTGAGTGTGGCTAAATCGCAGCATTGCTTCCATTGTTTCGGGATATACAGTTAGGTAATGATCAAACAGTTGGTCATTTTTTCAGGACGCCCCCCTCCCCAAGTTAAATTGTCTAGGTGCATAGTTGTCCTGAGGGTTTATTGCCCCTCTTTCTTTTATAGAAAAAGATACTTTTAAAAACCCAATACTGTAATGTTATGTTTTAAACCATCTTTATAAGTTTTCATTCTTCTGCAATGAATTTAACAAATCAACTTTGATGCCAATCCCCAATATTAGATGAAATGGATTAAATGAATAAAGCTGTAAAACTGGTGCATATTTTTTATACGAAGTCGCAAATGGTGATTTCTAGTATCCTCTTTATCTCCATTCAGTACTTTCCGTATAGCTACACTTCTGTCTCTACAATTGAACTACCCCCCCCCCCCAGGCTGTAACAGGACCGATATCCACCTCCTTATTAGAAATTATTATGTAGCCTCGTAATGATTACGTAACATGTGAGTCTCATTGTTCAGTCTTTTATTGTCTATTGTGTGTAAATGTATAAATAGTAGAATCTTAATTTGTAAGTTAGTTGATTTTGATTATGAATAAAGAGTACAAGTCTGTCTTCTTTCTGGACAACTCTAAGACTCGAGCACTGTCACAGAATTGGTGTAGGACCCGTCTGCCTTCAAGGCTCTACGATCCATGGCGACGGCCCAAGTTGTCGGCATTATTAAAGGACTTGCTGCTGTAGTGCAAGACCAGCAAGCTGCTTCAAAAGATGCCTATTCAAAGACACAGAAACAAATCCAGGATTTGTCTGCTGCCGTCCATGCGTTATCAAACACCGTGGGTACAAACGGGGCCTCCAGCTCTCCCCTTCGCCTGCCTCAACTCACATTACCGGAGTTTACAGGATGTGAAAATCTCGACCGGTATACAGAGCAATTAACAAATGTTCTAACATCTTCAGGTGTCTCTGCCAAATTTTGGTTCACTTACTTAAAGCAACAATGTCGCAAGGATGCGCGTGCCTTCGATGTCATTTGTAATTATGAAACCACTCATGCTTCAAAGATAACTGAAAAGACATCCAATGCTGAATATCTTGACTTTTATCGCAAGTGCCTCACCCGCCTCACTACCCAACGTGGTGTTCCTAAGGAGCAGCAAATACGCCAACTCCTCTCTACCTACTATTCGATGAGTCAGCAAAAGATGGAATCCGTCGCTGATTTTGCTCACCGCTTTTTGGAAACACGGCATAGTCTGGAAAAGCTCATTCCCGGCATCCATCGCTCTGGTGAGGACATAGAATTAATCCATGCCTTTATGCTGAAATTACAGCCTACAATTAGTAAGGACCTCATCAGTAGAGATTCCACTTTCTCATCTTTGACCGCAGTGATCGAGGCTGCCAAAAGGTTCGAATGTGTCGACTCTCAACAGTTACAAGGGGCTGAAAAATCCTTGACACCTCACGCCGCCTTTGCCGCTCAACCCGCTTCACGATCTCTCTCTACCCGCAGCGCCGCCAAAGCTCAGGAACTCAAGGTAGATAACACATATTTTTATCAACACAAGGACCATCCGTCAGGTACACGATTATGTCGATTTTATAATAAATTTGATGTAGCGAATTGTGAGTTGCCTAATCATCAATGCTCTCGGGGTTATATTCATAAGTGTTCTACCTGTTTTAAAGTATCTTGTAAGGCGTATAATCATCATAAGTCCTCTTCCTCTCCCTTTTTGTCCTCTGGTTCTCGCCATCCACCACGCAACTCCCCCCAATCCAGTAGCCTTCAAGCTAATTATATAGCACCTAAAGATCCGGCCGTTCCGGATTCATTTATGGATTCTGTTAAAGCTGTTGTTCAAGATTCCTTTCAATCGTTAAAGCATGATTTGGCAACAAGCATTGAAAACGAAGTGAAACGCCAACTACCCCAGCCCTCCCCAGTGTCACTTTCTAATGCGCCTACGACGCAAGATCCACTTTTTAGCATGCCTGCTACCACTTCTCTGCCCGTAAATGCATCATTTTCGGCCTTTGATCTTGCGGACAAAAACATTCTTTGGGCTAAGGTCACGTCTGCAGGGGTTTCCCTCCCTTTGCCTTGGATAGTTGCTGCTCAGTTTCCCTTGTCAGTCAAAATCATGCAGAAACCGTAGTCAAATTCAACCCTGCACTTCAATTTACTAAATTAGAGCAGCCTATCCCTGTTTCGGTCGCCGGGCCAAATTCTTCCCTCAGGGCCGTTGGCGTTCTGCAAGTGCCTATTGTTTGGGAATCGGGTCAATCCGCTCTGTTCACGATGCTTGTTGTTCCTAATTTAACCAGGCCTATTCTCTTTGGTCAGAATCATTTGCGCAAGACCGAAGCACGTATTTATTCTAAGGATTTGCGCGTCTTTTTTGCTGACCCAGCCTTGAATTTTGAGGTTCAATGCTATGACACGAATCCGCTTGAAGCTTTTCCTACCCTGAGAGGCCATCAGCCATGCCGAAGCTCCACGGCCAATGTTACGTGTTTACTGACCGCTATGCCCCAGCCTGGCGCAACAGCAGAGCACGTTTCATTAACACGGGGGCTCAATCTTGTCACAGTTTGCATTGTCGTTGCTGCTTCCCTTGTAGGCTCCCCCCTGCTAGCAGGACCTTTATGGCTGGAGGGTGCTCAGTTTTCACCAGGGCTTCAGTCCTTAAGTGGCCCCATAGATCTTCAGTCTCTCAAACGTGCGTCATATCCTGGTGAAAGGTTTTCAAAGTGTCGGCCAAGTCGCCCTCTTGCCCCTATAGGAAATTCATGCCTGGCTGCTTGGACATCTCAAAGCGGTCTTCCCATTCATTCTTTGGACCCGCAGGATATGATATTAATCACTAACGTTTTAGTACATTCAGATACTGACTCAGCTCAGTTGCCTTTTCATGTGTCACTAGGAACCATACGCCCATTTTCCGAAGCAGACACAGTCGAATATCAGACTGCCGTGAGATATACCGCGCAGCACTTGTCTGATATTTGGTTTTCACAAATAGGTCTTAGTGATCATGATTCCCATTTATCCTCTGAGCATCTTGTCGCTATGCCAGGATATACTTCTGCACTGCCATCAGGTTTAGATTCTTCTCTATTGTCCGAGTTTTTGGACAACAACACTGTTGAACACGAACACGCCTTTCCGCCCACAGACACGGTGACTCTTAAACCTGATTCTTTAGACTTTCAGGATGCGCTTTTTACAGCTTTAGAATTAGACACGCCTTCCTATGCACATGTGCCACGTCCTATATTGGCACAATTCAAAGCGCTCTTACATAAATATCCTCACGTCTTTCATTTGCCCAATTCGCCCCTTTCCACCATCAAAGGTTTTTTTCACAATATTGACACTGGGCAAGCGCCTCCAGTTTATCGCCTTCCTTATCGCAAGAGTCCTGCTGAACTTGCATCCATTAAGGAGGAGCTTGAGCGCATGGTAAAACTCAAGATCATTCAACCCAGTCATTCTCCTTGGGGCTCTCCTTGTATTCTGGTTCGTAAGCCCCCAGAAAAAGGGAAACCTCAACCCCCTCTTTTTGTGGTTGACTATAGGGCTCTTAACGCGATTACCTTAGGAGATGGGTACCCCATCCCCAACGTTTCCAATATTTTGGACGCCATAAGTGGGGGTAAAATCTTTGGTAAACTGGACTTGGCTAGTGGCTACTGGCAAGTCCCAGTTAACCCTAAGCATAGAGAAAAAACTGCCTTCTGCACCCATTTAGGTCTTTGGGAAAATCTCCGAATGCCTTTTGGGTTAAAAACAGCCCCACAAACTTTTCAACGCATTTTGAACACTGTGTTTGCTGACTTTCTGTATAAATGGCGTATTATCTACATCGACGACTGTGTCACGTGGTCAAACTCATTCGAAGAAGCACTAGACCACTAACAGAAAATTTTCGAACGTGCATCCAAGTTTGGAGTTCAATTTAAGCCTTCTAAGTGCTCATTTTTCTCCACTAATCTTCAAATTTTAGGCCATCGTATTACTCCTGAAGGTCGTTTTCCTACTGAAAAAGGTACAGAATCTATTTCCTCCTATCCCAGGCCTCATAATGTTTCTAGTCTAAAACGATTTCTGGGAATGATTGGCTATTTTCGGGAATACATCAGAAATATGTCCCAACGGTCACAAAATTTACGCTCATTACTCAGCCCAAAAGCCTCGTTTTCATGGTCGGATCAACATGAGGCTGAGTTTCAGGGTCTTAAATCTGCCCTACTTTCTAACGACATCATACTATCCCACCCAAAATGGGATAGGGAATTTCAAGTTCACACTGATGCTAGCAAAGCAGGTTGTGGTGCAATGCTTGCACAGCAACATAATGGCATCCTTCGGCCTGTTCGTTTTGCTTCTAAAGCATTTACTCCCACGGAATCGCGCTGGCCTACAGCCCACCAGGAACTTTTTGCTGTCAAATGGGCTTTAGAACAATTTCGCCATTATCTTATAGGTCACAAATTTCGCGTCATCACCGACCACGCTAATCTCAAATTTCTAGCCTCAATTGCTCCTCAAAATTCAAAACTTGCTAGGTGGTGCCTCTCTTTGGCTGAATTCGATTTTTCCATTGAACATCGTCCTGGTAAAACCAATGTTGTGCCAGATGCTTTGAGTCGTGCGCCTTTGCCTACTCCACATCCCGAGGCCCATATTCTCGTCATTCCTCCTTCACAGGTCTCTTCCTTTCTCCTAACGGCGCTGGGTTTTGATCTCTGCTTACAAAATACTGCGCCAGAGCTTCAGCCTTTTAACAGTCCTCTCACTTGCCTAAATCTCGCCTGCTCTACTCAAACACCTCTCAATGCTACCGCTCTACCATCTTCCTCCCACAGACTGACTCCGATCAGACCCTGCTTCGCCACCACAGTGGACATCCCTGTAGCAGGTTCTACTCAGAAGTTGCAAGAACATCTGCCTGAGTCTACACCCTGGCCTGACAATTTCGAACAGCTGCGCCCGCTCAATTTCAACAGGGTAGAATTTGCGCAAAAGCAACGTAAAGATCCTTGGTTAGCGCCCCTGGTGCAGTTTCTTATATCTAACAACTCACCAAAATCTATAGCTCTGTATGACCCCAAAGTTCGGAAGTGGGTCACCAGTATTGCTAAGCGCACAAAACTTATTGATGGTTTGTTATTTTATTCAGACGAATTTATGAAAAATCCGGATCATTTGCGCCTCTTTGTTCCATCAGACGTGGAATTACAGCGTCATATTTTGCTGTCATATCATGATTCCCCTTTAGGTATGCATCGAGGGCGTGATGCTACTTATAATGCCATTTCCCGTGATTTTTGTTGGCGCAATTTATCTAAGCATGTTCGTAACTGGATCCGACGCTGTCCACACTGCATTCGGTTCAAAGCATTGAGCCAACCTCATGGACCAATGCAGGTGCGTTTGTACCAACATCCATTTCATACTTTAGGCGTTGACTATGTCGGGGAACTTCCTTCATCTCCTTCTGGTAATAAATGGATTCTTACCGCTGTCTGTCCGTATTCCAACTATTTACGAGCTACAATCTCTGCCAAAAGTCCTTGGAACACCTATTGAACAATGAAGTTTATTTGACAATGGCGAATTTCCGGTCAAATTTGACAGCTACTGATCCCCTACCCCCTTAAAACAATGTTGAGGTAAAAGCTTAGTTGCTAGAGTGCTATTTGAGAGCAAATTGACGTGTCTGCTGGGAGTAACTCCTGATTAATTCAACATTGTTCTGAGGGGGGAGAGGGGGAGATTGCTCTACGAGTCAAAAAGTAATGCAAGTGTTCCAAGACTTTTGGCAGTGATTGTATTCCAGTTCCAGATAAAACTGCAACCACTGCCGCATATGCGTTGTTTCATGACGTCTTCTTACTGTTTGGTTTTCCCTCCATTTTACAAAGTGATCGTGGCGGCGAATTTCTCAATGCTGTCCTACATAGGCTTACAGCCTTACTGTCTATTAAACATGTATTTACCTCTGGTTACAGGCCACGCCTCAATGGTGCTACTGAGCGCATTCACCGCTTTCTCAATATTGCCATAGGAATTTACTGTGAGTATTACCAATACCGTTGGGAAGACTTCTTACAACCTGCCGTCTATGCGTATAACACATCGCCTATCTCGGGTACTTCTGATATCACGCCATTTTTCCTCGTATTTGGTCGTGACGCACCTTCGCCGGAAACGCTGTCCCTTCAACTGCCTCCAGACACCCTCCCAGCAGACCACTATGCGCAACAATTAATTGCAAGAATGAAGGTTGCGCAAGATCATTTTAGTAATATTAAATCTGATCTACGCCGTCGTCAGCGCGAAATCTATGATACCGCCTCACGCGATTTGCATATCCCTGATGGAAAGCTTGTTTATGTTCGCAAAGACGGCTTACCTTCTGGCCCTAATACTGTCTCCCGCTTCATTCGCACCTACGATGGTCCATATTTATTTATTGGTCATCCGTACGCACGCTCTGATCTCTTGCATTTACGCAAAGTTGACACTGGTGAAAATCTGCCACGCCCTGTCAACATAGAAAATGTAGTCGTTGTCAATGAGTTCACCTCAGGGGACTTGCGTTCCGCGGAGGATATCCTTGTCGCGCCAGACATCGAGCCTACTGCAGAACAAGGGCATGTTACTCCAACCTCGGAGTTAGTATCTGTTGCTTTTGAGTTCGGCAAGTATTTAGAAACCTTGCCTAACAAGTCAGCTGTGTCATCACAAGCCTGTAAATTTGTTTACGAGCATTTTCCTGCCGCTCGTGAAATCCTTTCCCGCCATGGCCGTCTTAAAGGTCTCGTTAAGTCATGCCCGTACCTCCAAATTGAGGGCGGTTCACACGGGGGTACTTATATCTTATCCCTAAACCAAGAAATTTTCTCCCGTATATGTCGTTCATAAATTTCACATTCTTGATTTCTAGTTAATCATGGACAATTTACTCCATCATCTTATCTCTTGTAATTGCTATTATCATTGTGTTGTGACGTAAACAAAAAACAATTATAAACCAGTTTCTAATTTTTTTATCAACGAGGGGTGGACTGTAACAGGACCGATATCCACCTCCTTATTAGAAATTATTATGTAGCCTCGTAATGATTACGTAACATGTGAGTCTCATTGTTCAGTCTTTTATTGTCTATTGTGTGTAAATGTATAAATAGTAGAATCTTAATTTGTAAGTTAGTTGATTTTGATTATGAATAAAGAGTACAAGGCTGTCTTCTTTCTGGACAACTCTAAGACTCGAGCACTGTCACAAGGCTCCCCCGATAAGAATATTACTCTGCCTAATGCAATGACCTGAAGAATGAGCAACAGCCTCTGTTTGTAGAGTATGTGTAAGGCGTAAAATTGAGTGCCTGCAAAAAATTGAGTGCATGCGTCTACGCATGCGCACACCATCAAGTACGTCAAACACAGCCCACAGGTCGTCAATAGGTATATTAAAGCACTCAAATATTTGAATAGTGAAATAACGTTGCATTTTTTTGAGTGCCCCAGTGTTTTATCACAGCACTCAAATATTTGCAGAGTGAAACAGTGTTGCATTTTTTTGAGTGCCCCAGTGTTTTCTCACAGCACTCAAATATTTGAATAGTGAAATAACGTTGCATTTTTTGAGTGCCCCCATGTTTTATCAAAGCACTCAAATATTTGCAGAGTGAAATAACGTTGCAGTTTCTGAGTGCCCCCGTGTTTTATCACAGCACTCAAATATTTGAATAGTGAAATAACGTTGCGTTTTCTGAGTGCCCCAGTGTTTTATCAATGCACTCAAATATTTGCAGAGTGAAACAGTGTTGCATTTTGTTGAGTGCCACCATGTTTTATCAAAGCACTCAAATATTTGAATAGTGAAATAACGTTGCGTTTTTCTGAGTGCCCCAGTGGTTTATCAAAGCACTCAAATATTTGAATAGTGAAATAACGTTGCATTTTTTGAGTGCCCCCATGTTTTATCAAAACACTCAAATATTTGCAGAGTGAAATAACGTTGCATTGTTTTGAGTGCCCCCATGTTTTATCAAAGCACTCAAATATTTGCAGAGTGAAATAACGTTGCATTTTTTTGAGTGCCCCAGTGTTTTATCACAGCACTCAAATATTTGCAGAGTGAAACAGTGTTGCATTTTTTTGAGTGCCCCAGTGTTTTCTCACAGCACTCAAATATTTGAATAGTGAAATAACGTTGCATTTTTTGAGTGCCCCCATGTTTTATCAAAGCACTCAA
Organism: Mastigias papua; assembly: GCA_964019165.1. Lineage (NCBI taxonomy): Eukaryota > Metazoa > Cnidaria > Scyphozoa > Rhizostomeae > Mastigiidae > Mastigias > Mastigias papua. The sequence continues at coordinate 13,502,709 of OZ025271.1, forward strand.
ATATTTGCAGAGTGAAATAACGTTGCAGTTTCTGAGTGCCCCCGTGTTTTATCACAGCACTCAAATATTTGAATAGTGAAATAACGTTGCGTTTTCTGAGTGCCCCAGTGTTTTATCAATGCACTCAAATATTTGCAGAGTGAAACAGTGTTGCATTTTGTTGAGTGCCACCATGTTTTATCAAAGCACTCAAATATTTGAATAGTGAAATAACGTTGCATTTTTTGAGTGCCCCCATGTTTTATCAAAACACTCAAATATTTGCAGAGTGAAATAACGTTGCATTTTTCTGAGTGCCCCCGTGTTTTATCAAAGCACTCAAATATTTGCAGAGTGAAATAACGTTGCGTTTTTCTGAGTGCCCCAGTGTTTTATCAATGCACTCAAATATTTGCAGAGTGAAACAGTGTTGCATTTTGTTGAGTGCCCCAGTGTTTTATCAAAGCACTCATATATTTGCAGAGTGAAACAGTGTTGCATTTTGTACTCTAATGATGCGAGATATTGAACCGATAGTTATTCATAGGGTGTTTGCTCTCATAGAGTTAAGAACTCTCTCATACGTATAATAGCTATACATAAACATAGTAAACATCATAATATCGGAAGAAGTTGAGTAGTTTTGGTGGGAAGTTTTATATAAATACTGTTAAGATCAGAGGTACCTAACGTAATTACCTAATTTTTTATCTAACGTTATTTCACTCTGCAAATATTTGAGTGCTTTGATATACCTATTGACGACCTGTGGGCTGAGTTTGACGTACTTGATGGTATGCGCATGCGTAGACGCATGCACTCATTTTTTTGCAGGCACTCAATTTTACGCATTACATATGCTTATTCCGCATACGAGGTAAGTGCAATAGATCATCCATAAAATTTATTTCTGTGTGAGCATTGCAACGTTCTCATCAAAATCAGGCTGTGCATTGTGCATCAGTGGAAATCCTTTTATCACTTCTTCGAATAGATAACAAACTTGAGTCTATGAATACGAACTGGTTATTTGCTACAACGATATTAATGCAAATTTGCAGATGTGAACCTGGCTATCAACCATGATGCAACTGTAATTATCCTTTTTCAACCTTAATCGGAGGATCGTATCGTTGTGTTTGAAGCCAATTTTGGTGGCCTACCTAAATGTAGGTAGGCCTTGTATGTTGCAAGGCCAATTCACTATTTTGTAACTTGAAATGTTAAACACTTTTGTATTATGCAAACAACAACACGAGAAATTGTAGTATTTTAACAATGCAACTTACCTGATAAGAAAATATAGTGGAAATGTAGCGTATCTTGATAAAATCTTCATATTCAACTGATACGTTGATTCTCTACGAATGATGCCACATAGAAAATGAAATAAGGAAGCCTAAGTGAGACTAAGTACTTCATGTGTATACGTATCCAATTCAAAATGAAGTGTCCAACCAGATTGATGATTACAATGTAAGTAAGATCCCAGGAGGGGTACTCACTACATCTCTATACGGGGGGTCTGGTCCATGTCAGCACTTTGTAGAGGAACCCCAAGTATTAAGTCACAGTTTAGAGGAGGCCCAAATATTGAGTCTCAAAATTCCAAACATTAAAATGTGGACAATATAAGATTATTGTTGTCATATTTATGGTATTAAAACGTTATAATTTGTTTGTCTTTTATAACTTTTTTGTCAATTCTAAGACCCAAATATTGAATATGTCTTATGCTGTAATTCTCAAACCCCATATATTGACCTTTTTAAAGCTGTTCTTCACAGACCCCAAATATGATTGCTTTTTAAAATCTAAGACCCCAAATATTGACATGGACCCCCGTATAGAGAAGTAGTGAGCAACCCTCCTGGGAGTAAGATTTGAAGGGAGATGTCAAAGACTAAAATCCAATGAAAAGGCGATAAAATGGAGATCAGTTGGATAATATCGATTTAATACGTCATTGCACTGTGACGTACGTCAGATTACGAGAGGGTGCAACAGGGATAAAAGGACTTTAACTCTTACCCCATCCAAAAGGAAATACATTTAGAAGTAACTGCGTACAGTAAATCCTCGAATTGGCCATCCAACGAAAAGCTCCCCTTGAATAAGTCCCAGTGAAAGCACTTCAAATTGCTACTAAGCCCCCATCCTTGAGTACACCGCACACCAAATGATGGTAAATACTTTGATAAAGACTAGTAATTCAATGTTGACTGTTCGTTTAGTATTATGATGGGGAATAGAAGCTTTGACAATGAACTTTTTATGTGACATAGGTCAAATCAATTTATACCGCCCGCCTTTGAATAAGCTCACCCCAGTTGGTGTCAAAAATGGATAAGCAACCAAGTAACTAATTCGAGGATTTTATGATATAGTTTTTGAGGTAGCGGACACTTGTAACTTGCGGAGACTTGTAGCTTGCGGACATTTGTAGCAGCTTGCGGACACTTGTAACTTACGGACACTTTTAGCTTGATATAGCAAAAATCGACTCCACACACGAATTATCGGTATCCACTGACTTTGGTGGTAATCCACTTATGATTTTTCTGTTGTTTCATCAAAGTAGTTGTTATGACGAAATATTGAAGTAAGAAGCTCATCATATTGTCAGGCAACATTTCCTACGATTCTGCAAGTTTGTTTCATTCTACCAAAATGTCTTAAGAATTTCTCATCGGCACATTTTACATTGTTTCAGTTATGCCTTCAATGTTTGTCTTTTATTTGAAAAGTGGTTTTCATTTTGATAACAACATTTGCATGCAGTCGTCACGCTTGCACATTGTATATAAATATATTATCTGTTAGTCTACTTTCAAAATATTTTAACCAGTGTCGTTTCCTTTAGCAGCAAAATAAAATGACTTGGATGCTCAGTGAACAGGGACGTAGCAACCGGGGGGGGGCGAGAGGGGCCATGGCCCCCACTTTTTAGCAAACTATGCAAAAGCGTCCCTTTGAAGCCCGAAATGGGATTGGTAATGTGTCCCTTTTAGGACTTGGCCCCCCACTTTTTTGATGCTTCCTACGTCCATGCCAGTGAATTTCTATCAGCTTCCTGTTGTGCAAAATTTGTGCTACTATACCGTCCATTCCAATTGACGACGGAGGTCTAATTGGTCGGAGGGCCTAGGGGATTATAGCCCGTCTAATTTCTCGAGAAAAGGTATTTCCAAAAAATCGAATACTGCAATCCTATATTTTTTGAAGTAACTTTGTATAAGCTTTCATTTCTTTGGTATGAGTTTAGCAAATCGGCTTTTAATGCAAATCACCAATGCTATGCAATGGAATTAGTTAATCAAGCTATCAATAAAACTGACGCCTAGTTTACAAATGGTGGCTTCTAGCATCCTCTTGATCACCATTCACTACTTTCTATATACCAACATTGCTTGTCTGCACAACTGAGCAGCCCCCCCCCCCTGTTTCCCCGCTGCTGACCCTAATGCATTGAATTGAATAACGAACGAGCCTCAGTTTGCAGACAGCTGTTATTCCACATATACGAGGTACTTGCAATAGATCATCAATCAAATTTGTTTCTGTATCAGCATGGTTAGATTATTATCAACACTAGGCTAATCATTGTTTATCATTGGAAATCCTTTTATCATTACTTGGAATGGAATAGAACCTCGAGTAACTGATTACCCACTGGTTACTTGCAATAGCGATATCGATGAAACTCTGGAAATGTGAACATTGCTAGCAGCAATACTCATATGGCGAATGGGCCTAACTTGTGAAACAACACAAATTCAGAGCTTTTGACACAGGAGAGCAATCTGAGTTGAGATAGCCTGAAATATTGTCATATTCTGAAGAGCCTTGATTGATCTATGTCAGGACGACTCAGTGAAGCAATTTTGATTTCACATTCTGTAACTTTTCTAACAATCAGCAAATGAACTACAATAATTCATTTTAATTTGCGCTATATAAATTATTGTCATGTTTAATCAACTAGGTTTCGAATTCATTCCTTCATCGTAGTTTATATCATGATACATCAGTATGACAGGAAGAAGCATCAAAAATGTATTGAATATGAAATTCACGAGGGAATTCGAATAAGCACCACCATGCCAAAATTGTTTATACGCCGATTTTGAAGAAAAAGAGTCTTCCCTCAATTGAAACCAATGGCGTAAGACAATCGCCGGGGACTCTTAGGAATAAATTATTTGACGCAAAGACTTGTAACTATCTACCGTAATGCTTCGATTAAGCGTTTATTAAGTTATGTGATATTTTAGGGGGCGTCTACTCGAAAGAGGCATTTAATAGAGAAGCAATTTATTGAACTTTTGTACCTGTTCCTTCCTAGACAATAGGCAATATATATATATATATATATATATATATATATATATATATATATATATATATATATATATATATATATATATATATATATATATAGACATCCTGGTTACTCGCTAGCTACTGAATGTATATATATATATATATATATATATATATATAATTATATATACTCAAATAGCTCCAATCATAAAGAAATTTTTAAAGACATAAATAGACCCTCAAGAAAAAATTCCAACTTTTAAAACGTTTCGGCACAAGCCTTCATCAGTTATGATAACTGATGAAGGCTTGTGCCGAAACGTTTTATAAGTTGGAATTTTTTCTTGAGGGTCTATATATAGATATATATATATATATATATATATATATATATATATATATATATATATATATATATATATATATATATATATATATATATATATATATATATATATATATATAGATAACCCACAAATATACGATCCTTTAAGTAAACGTTTCGATCAGAATCTTCATCAGTACTGATCAAGTGTACTGATGAAGATTCTGATCGAAACGTTTACTTAAAGGATCGTATATTTGTGGGTTATTCTATTTATGTAATTTATATACGTTGTGGATGCGGCTTAGGTTTAGTTTGTATATATATATATATATATATATATATATATATATATATATATATATATATATATATATATATATATATATATATATATATATATATATATATATATATATATATCTGTTTGCATAGAGTTTGCAAAAAATATCTAAATCTAAGCTCAAAAAACGTTTAAGTCTAGTTCACAGTCATTATCAACATCGTCGTCCTTGATGACATTTTTGGAGCAGGTTCTGTTACGTCTTCTTCCATTACTTCAAATGGGTTTTCATGTAAGCTTCCCGCATTAAAATATTAAGCTCTTCCATCAGCAGACTTTTTGCCTTCTTTAAAGCAGGAAATCATCTCATCTTTTCTGGCATCAACTGATAACGACAACAGGGGCATCTGTTCGAAGGGGGCGTTTAATAAAATAAAGCGGTTATTGACAGAAAAATTAAAATAGAGAGTGTTTATTCGAGGGGAGTTAAGAAGAAGGGATCGTTTAATCACAGCATTACGGTATACCATTTTACTTTTTACAGTGGCCACTGCTTCAACGAGGAGAATTGACGTCCCTTTTGGGACATGAAAAGTTGAGGACAATTAGTAATTACACTACCCTAAATCTATGTCAGGTACACCACTGCGTTAAGCCTGGTTTCCATATAACTTTTCCTAGTCGGCGACGCATCGGCGATGCATCGCCGACAAGTAAAATTTTAATGGAAACACTGATAAAAGCCTATCGCCGTCTCGTCGGCGATCCCTCGCAAAAGTTGAATCAAGTTCAACTTTTTGCTGTCGGCGATAACTGTGATGATTAAAAAGTTTAATGGAAACATCCATCGCCGACGTATCGGCGACTATGCAAATGAGCTCTAGAGTTCAGGTGAGCACCTGACAATAGTTAGCCAATCAGGGGGCTGCCATCAACTACAGATTCAGGTGGTTTCCCGCCATTTGTTATCATTTTCGTCGTGCAACAAAGATGGCACAAGTTAATGATAATGTTACCAATGAAGAGCTCATGAATGAAGTACAGCATTATCCTGTGCTTTATGACAAAAGTATGCGTGACTATAAAGATTTACGGAAGAAACAGAATGCTTGGAAGGAAATAGCAAAACCCTGCAAATCGATGTCATAACTGCACAAGGTCGATACACGCGATTGCTCATCCAGCCTTCTTCGCATGTACGTAGAAAGAAGGGCACATTGAACTTGCAGCAAGAGACGTCTGTGGAGATATTCTGCCATCTTTAATATTACTCGCAGCTAAAAAACCTGCTGCGAGTCCATCGACATCCGGTTGTTGTTGGAGAGGAGTGTAGACGTGTAATTACTCGCAGCTAAAAAATCTACAGTTTTATTGGTTTAACATGAGTGAAAACGGGAAGATTCAGTCAATTGAAAACGCGATTCTTACCGCGATTGAGATTATTGAAAAAAAGATGAAAAAAAGAACAGATTTAGGGAGGATTTGCAAACTTGTTATTAGCGATAAAAATGGCCTAAGCACGGACGACATCGAAAATGCCGTATCACAAATGCACAAGGATGAAAGATTGAAATTAAAACGGTATAATGAGGGGCCTGCGTCGTATAAAATCAATAAAGATCATGAAATCATGGAAACATACAGTGGAATAGGTAAAGAATATGACAACGAGACAGTCAAGGATAGTACTGTCGATGATAATAATCACACCATGCAAGACTCCTTCCTTGATTTTCTCGATGATGTTTCCACGCCTGAGAAAACATCAACATACGGTGACAGAGCTCAAAAAAGTGGGTGTCGGGGATTGGAATACCATTCACCCCGGATTATGTACGAGGACCCGTCAATCGCCCCATCCCAGGGATTCAGCCAAGCCATCAACTATGGTAACCTTGTGGAGGTCATTGGCAAAATGGCGGACACCCTAAATAGACACGCGGAAATGCTGCGAGATGAAAAGAGCCTAAATGCCATGTTTAGAGATACAATCGATACCCTCAAAGGTGAAGTCCTAGAAAAATCTCTGAGAATAAAGGAATTGGAAGAGAGCGACAGGCTCTGGGCAAAGATCAACAGGCTTTGAAGCCCCCTGAAGGTCGGCAGACGCAAGCTTTGAATCATCCAGAGAGTCAGCGATCAAAAGAACCAGAACCAACACCAACACCAAGCTTTGATTCTCAATTGGGAGCATGTATACAATCAAAGAGAGAAAAATACGAAGAGCTACTGGTGAAGCGTAAAGCTGATGAAATGCATTCCCTAAACAAATGACAACAACAAAAACCAGAACAGGCAAGTATGCAAAAACGTAATTAAAGAATCAAACAAAAGTCTAGCCTTGCCCCTCAAGTCCAGATGGCGGACATCAAAGATCAAAATAAGCATGCACCTGCATCTGCTGCTAAAGAAAAGCAAACGTCATCCTTCACTTGGAAAAAGGGAACAGTGCTTATCACAGGTGACAGTATGCTAAATAACATCGATGAGAGCAAACTGCAAATGAAATGCGACGTAAAAGTAAGGCCTTTCTCAGGGGCTACCACCGAAGATATGCACTCTTACTTAAAACCCCTTTTAAAGAAAGGACCGACCACTGTCTTTTTACATATTGGCACCAATGATGCTACTGCAAATGGAATAGACTCTGATTCGCTGGTTAAAAGAATACTACACCTTAAAGAAGAAATTGAAAAGAGTGTTGATGGATGTAAGGTGATCTTATCACTACCTATCCGTGGAAGAGATAATATTAAAGCAAACGAAATCTTATCAGAAGTCTGCGACAAAATTATGGCACTCAAACTGGACTTAATAAATAACAACAATATTATGCATGAGCAGCTTGGTCGTAGAGGACTCCATCTTAACCAGAATGGCAACGCCAGGTTTGCGCTAAATCTTATCAATAAATTACGGTATGTTTAACAAAATAGTTTCAAAAAATCAGGACACTACTTTGAAGGGCGGGTCTCGTCAGCATCTAGGATACCGAAAGGGGATGTCAATTGCTTCTCTAAACGTAAATAGCCTCCGTAGACATTATGATGAGATCAAACTTCTTCTAAAAAATCTTGGAATCCATGTCTTAGCCTTAAAAGAGACTAAGCTTGATCCTGAATATCCTAAAGAATTAACTACGATTTCTGGTTACCAACAGGAACGAAGGGACAGGACAGGAAGGGGGGGGAGGTGTTTCTATCTATATTAGAGACTCCATTAACTATATACGACGCAACGATCTTCCAGATAATCAGCTTGAGTTGATCTGCATTGAAATTGAGCCACCAAAAAGCAGGCCATTCTTCATTGTTGCTTGGTACAGACCTCCCAGTGAACCTGTCGACATATTTGCTAAAATGCAGCAAATTCTCTCTTTTCTTGATAGAGAAGGCAATGAAATAATTCTTCTTGGAGACACAAATTGTGATCTCTCCAATCATGCACTAGGTCAGTCAGTTGAAAATAACACTAGACATGTGTGTGATTTATATGAGCTTTTTAGTTTTGAACAACTAATCAACGAACCAACTAGAGTAGCTTCCAGTAGCTCTACAATTATTGATCATATAGCTACAACTTCTTCTAGCAACATTGTACAGGCAGGTGTTTTCGAGACTTCAATGAGTGATCACTTTATGGTATTTTGTGTGCGAAAATTTCTTGGAGCGCAAGTGAAAGACCATAAAGTCATCAAAACTCACTCATTGAAAAAGTTCAATGGGGAGGCATTCTTGACTGATGTTGCTAGCATCTCCTGGGAACAAATTGTAAGTAAATCTGACCATTTAGACTCGCTCGTACAAGAATGGACAAGTATCTTTTCTTATATTGTTGAGAAACATGCCCCTATGAAAACCATTCGTGTTTCTGAGAAATACTGCCCATGGATAAACAATGATCTTAAGGCACTAATTAGGAGCAGAGATAAGCTCAAGAAAGCAGCTGTTAAGTCTGGGTCCCCTCTCCTGCTGGCCTCTTATAGACATGTAAGAAACAAGGTCAATAGGCTAAATATAGACTTAAAACGTCAATATTTCACTACAAAAATTCAAAGTTCCCAAGGTAATATGAAAGAGACTTGGAAAACCTTAAATCAGCTGATGAATAAACGATCCAAGTCTACTAATATTAATCTCATGAAACAAGATGGTAAGAATATTAGTAATAAGAAAGTAATTACCGATACTATGAATAAGTATTTTTGCTCAGTTGGAAAAGCCCTTGCAGAGGAGATTGAGGATACTCCCAACCCTCTTCTGTCAGGTGAGTACCAACTGAACCAAGGAAATCTAATGTTTGAATTTAAACCTATAGGGCTGCAAGATATTAGAGAAGCAATTGGCAAGATCAAAACTACAATGGGCTCTGGGGTAGATGGTATCTCGAGCTTTTTTCTAAAAGTTGCCTTGCCAGCCATAGAGAATTCTCTTGCTCTCATTTTCAATTTATCTCTTAAAACTGGCGTATTTCCTGCCAGTTGGAAGACAGCCAGGGTAACACCAATATACAAGGATGGCGAAAAGGCTATAAAATCAAATTATCGCCCTATTTCTGTCCTTCCTGTCATATCGAAGCTCTTTGAAAAACTAGTATTCAATCAATTATACCAATATCTAAACGGGGGCGGCCTTCTCTATAAGGGCCAATCTGGTTTGAGAGAACTCCATTCCACTGTTTCCTGTTTACTGAAGAATACTGACGAGTGGTACAAGGGACTTGACACAGGACAATATCTAGGCTCAGTATTTATCGACCTGAAAAAGGCCTTCGATACAGTTGACCATGAGATCCTCTGCAAAAAACTAATGCATTATGGCATTCGCAACAGGGAACTTACATGGTTCGAATCATATCTTTCAAACAGAAAGCAATTTTGTCGGGTTGGGGGTATGGACTCAGAAACTGACTATATTGAAGTTGGTGTACCGCAAGGCTCGTGCCTTGGCCCCCTTCTATTCCTTGTTTACATCAATGACCTTCCAAGTGGTATTCATAATTCAACCGTGTCCATGTATGCTGACGATACTAGCCTTTCTTACAAATCTAAGGATTTGACTCAGCTGAATGAGGATATTAATGATGATCTCAGGAATCTTGAGACCTGGTTAAAAGGAAACAAAATATCGCTAAATGTCGCTAAAACTCACTCTATGCTCATTTGCTCAAGATCTAAGCATAGATCCATCAAAAATTCTGATGAAACATTTGATCTTAAAATTCGGGAAAATAGTCTAGCCATAGTTGACAAGACAAAATACCTTGGTGTACAAATTGATCAAAACCTTGATTGGAAGGAACATATAAAATATGTCGTGTCGAAGGTTTCGAGAGCTATTGGTTTTCTGAAATATTCTAAGAGCCTCGTCCCTTCGACAACCCTGATCAATTTGTACAAAAGTATTGTGGAACCGCACTTCCGATACTGTTGCTCTGTCTGGGGTTGCTGTAGTTCAATAGAAAATACCCGCTTGCAGAGACTCCAAAACAGGGCTGCTAGAATAATTACTGGTGGTCGTTTTGATGACTCCGCCGCGCCCCTTATTAAAAGTCTTGGTTGGCAAACAGTTGAGGAAATGATCGGTTCTGAGACTAAAATCATGGTATTTAAGGCACTAAATGGTTATGCTCCACAATATCTGACCGAACTTTTTTCGAGAAACTCTCAAAACTCTGTCCACAACTTGCGAAATACTTCAAATGACCTAAAGTTGCCACTAATGAAAACTGCAACTGGTCAAAGATGTTTTTCATTCAGAGGAGCGAAATATTGGAACAGCCTCTCAGTTGAGTCAAAGAAAGCCGTAAACTTGGCCAGCTTTAAAGCCTCTTTTATGTAAATCTGGCTATTTTCAGCAGTGGTTTTTATTCTCATTTTAGTTTAATTTTGTTTTAGATTTTAATATACTTTAATAACTTTAGGTAATCGACTGAAAAATTGTAATTAGGTAATTAGGTATTTTAAGTAGCTATTATTTTAATAAATTGTAAACTTTTTAAGTGGAGGGCCTCTTGAAAATCAGCATTGCTGAAGAGCTACCCTCCTATAAAGAATTGAAATATAAATATAAATATAAATATATAATACTCGGACATGATCGTTTATGTCGTGCGGCTGCCGTGCGTACTTCTAAGGGGCACACTACGCAGTCCCTTGTGAAATTGGTTCCAGTGGAATTAAACATTTCTGACGTTAGTATCCATAAATCTGTAGATACTGATAATCCAGTCGTGTCCGATGTTACACAACGGCAACAACGTGTTCCTAGAAGAGCCGCTCTCAACGCAAGAGACACTATCAGAGCGCAGCTAATGGATCTATCGCAAGATTAGCTTTTCGGCCGCCCCCCAGTATGTCAACTACTGAGGTCTGGGACCAAATGACTCTAAGTAGCCTGGACACTAGTCCATTGTTCAGAACATTAACACTTCTTTATAATAGTATGATTGTAGTTTCCTGTTCAGTTCACGTTTTACGCTTACAAGATACGTTCTAGTTCTACGCTTACGATATACGCTTAAAATGCTCGTAGTCTTCTCTTTTGTACATAGTTATATATAAAATCAAGTTTTGTATATATTTATCAACGTTTCTTCTTTCTGGACTTCACAATTCTTATGTTATTCTTGAAATTCAGTGATATTCTGCCTTGATATTCATATAGACTTTATTCTTATACACAAGACGTGTGTATCAATGCAATATAGTTACACCTGTGACAAGATGCAAATTTGTCGAGATTTCAACAATTCACAGGGGTTATTCACTGATAAAATTTGCCATGCTAATCAGGGCAGATATTGACATGGGCTACAAGACAATTGAGCTATGAAATCTAACTGTTGCAGGCAGTAGATGATCCAGGGCTGGAGGATCTAAGAGCGTAGTCCCTGGACATGTTTGCAGATCATTCCCCTCAAACTATCGCAAATGCAAGCAACGGCCCTTTCTGAAATATTTCCTCTTACATTTCACTTACAGCGTCAATGGAATATGGCACGGTATTTTACTTACCGTGGGGTCCGGACTACCCATTGTCCCCCATGGGTACGCCACTGGCTGCAGAACATTCAGATGATGCCGCGCTCCACTCAACATTATGACTTTTACGCACCCCTGAATAAAATCATATTTTGACTCCTTTGGCCAACCAATTCAACTGCGACCAACAATACCTCAGAACATTAGCGCTCTAATGTTGAATCATCAAAAATTTTTGAAAATTTTTAGATTTCATCAATAATTTGTTGTATAATTCAACAATATGGCCAAACGATCCAACTTTGACCATCCAACAAATGCTGGATGAATTGTCCGGGGCTTTACACATTGAAATTAAAACTCTTCTAAGGCAGTAATTCGGCATTTTCCAGGTTTACCAAAACAAACTTCAGGATTTAATACACAGGGATTCACAATACGATCGAGATCTCAAACACTTCTTCCAATGAACATAAGAGGGGGGCGTTTATTCGGGGTCCAAGAGTAGACGCAATAGTAGGTAAATTCACATTAAGTATTATGTTGTTGGTGTTGTGACATCCATGCATCTTTTTGCGCGCCAAAAGTATGAACGGGTGTCAATACATGTAGAGTGAGTGGAAGTCCATAGGTACCTAGTAGGAAAGTTTCTTACTTTTCGGCTTCAGCACTCAAAAGTTCTAAGCTTCTTCACGGTACTAGTCGCATGGAGAATGAAAAGTTCCTTGTACACTTGAAATAATGATAAGTCTTAGTAAAGAACATAAGCTTAACTGTTGGAGAACGATAGTGGGGCAAGGGGGCCGACAGGAGCAAAAGGGCACCGACTACCATAGTGTTAGAGTACTAGTTCTGTATTTTATTTCTTGATTACGTAATGCTGTGATACCATTAGTTTCCGTTGATTCCGGTTGTGTTTGTGGTCACCCGCACTTCCACTTCATGCTGTAGCATCGCCACAGATTCTGTCATCATCTCTTTGTTGAAGTATGTAATGTGTCAGTGGTCAGTGTAATATGGGCGTGTTGTTAATGTGATATCAGTACCTGTTCTTGTTTGTAAATCAGTTGAGCTCAAGTACCCGAGAATTGAAGCGGTGTAAGTGAATTTCTAGTTGCCATTCACCGTGAATTTTAGTTGTGTTTTAGTCGAGGTGAGAAGTTGTCGTACTTGCGTTGCCGTTATTGTTATTATTGCCGTTTTCCGCCTACCTTTGACGGACCTGGATGCCGTCGAACTTTGACAAACTTTCTGAACTCGAACTATTATTTGTACTGTTTGCTATTTTCGGATTTCTTTCCTTCATTGGTTTTATTACTTGGCTTTTACTTTACTGCCTTGTTTATTTGGTTATACCTGTAAAACTTAATCGTTTTAAAAATAGGCCAGCAAACCTATCCCAGAAATGGAGGGCACCGGATGCACTTTTTTGGGAATTTCAGGGGCTATGCATCTCACAATCATATAAATGATTGTCTTTTCCAATCAAATAGTACTTCTATGTAGCTTATATGATCTCCTTTGTATCAAATTAACGTTTGGAAAACAAATCATTGCGTTGACCCCCGTTCGTACTTTTGGCGCGCAAAAAGATGCATGGATGTCACAACACCAACAACATAATACTTAAATGGCCCTCCCCGCACCAAAATTATTTGTGAATAATTGATCAAAGTCATTTTGGAGTAATTAATCGATATTGTTGAGATTTTTGAGGTGGTCAGCCTCAAATTTGGGGTTTTATAGCGTGTTCATGGAGTGTTCTTGGGGTGTTCAGCCTGTTCTTGGGGTGTTCGCATTTTTAGAAACGACGATTTGATTTTGCCCACCACTACTGGGGAAAGCATTGAATATACTGGGGACTGTTCCTCATTTTGCAAAACACTGCCCTGTGTGGAAGGAGGTGCATGATTTTCATTAATAATTCAGCAGTGTTCATCATTTATTGCATTTCTGATACGTTTATCTCCTCAATAATAGCAAAGAACCTTGATAAGGGTGAACATGTGAAAATTCTTCCATTGATAAATCTAAAACGTGTTATTCTACGTCATAGCCTATGCAAACAATTTTATTGTGCCATATTGTGGATTAGAGCCATGCCTCTGAGAATTCCGAGTTGTACACCTGAGGCAAAGCAATTGGCTGGCTACATGCAATTATGGTATGTGCTTCAAATACTCTGTGCTTCCCTCTCAAAATATAGAACTTGAACTAGGAAGAACGTTAGAGTTGTAAAGATTAGGATGTAGCTGCACAGGAGAAATGATAGTGGACTGTGGGAGGCTCTAGGGGAGGAATGTCGCCAACCCAGTTTTAATACCAAGTGTACTTTAGTACTCTTATTGGCACCCAGGGGCTCAGATACAAGGGGCTTCTTAGGGCTCCAAACCCCTGTCCTGTTTAAAAAGCGTAAAAGTACCCATTGTCTTCGAAAAGCTTGGAACTATTTATTACATTTTTTTGTCAAATAGATCTGATTGTAATCTCACTTAGACTTTGAGAGTAGCAAAATCATAGAAGTTTTTCTGCTTCTGAAGTCAGGCCCATAGCCAAAGGGGAATAGGGTAGTGACCTTTCGAGAATTCTGAAGTTTGACTCAGTGCCCCTACATAAATGGCGCATTCTAACGTATTTTGCATCATCCTCGTATTCATTAGAATAGCCTTACTTGCAGGTAGATAACGACCATTACTCACTCTTTGTTCATATTCCTGCTTTGGGAAAGTTGATCTTCTCTTGGAAGAATTTCTTGTGTGTCTTTCTTTGTAGACTTGACCCCTGTCCTCCACAATTCCTAGCTGTGCACCTGAAAACCCTCTATATTCCCTCAATTTTGAGCCCTCTTCACTAGGCGCAAACATTGCTGTATTCAACATTGGTTAGTTCCAACACATTTCTGTTCACATGGCAACTTTCTGAAAACTGGTGTGAGCACCAATCAACGGTGAACCTGATTTAGTCTTATTTCATCATCATCATCAGTAGCATAACCTTTTCAGGGCGTGGCTGAAAAAACGGCTTCCCTGTATGCTGTCCTGCATTGTGCATATTACCCTGCTGTTGCAATTGTCATTCCCAAATGTTCCAAGATACAGTCCTCCCATTTCCTTCGCTGTCTGCCTCTGCTTCTCTTTCCAGGCATTCGTCCTTCCAGAATCTTTCTCCCCATGCTTTCATGTTGTTTCAAATGCCCGAAGTACTGTAGCTTTCTTCTAGTGATTCCTTGTACTAGATTGCCCGTATTAGTAGGCAGGTTAAGCTCCTCCCTGATTGAAAGATTAGTCCTCCTACCCCGCCAGCTTACACGAAGCATGCGATGATAACGTTTAGTTTTCTTTACGCGTGCACAATTCACGATCTTTCACGATATTGCACAATTGTTGGCTGCTACTCAGAAAGCCGCTGTCTTTCTTTAAGCCTCTATTGCATTTTGCCGTAAGTAAAGACTAGTTTTAGTTATGTTCATGTGACACAATTTA
Source organism: Mastigias papua (assembly GCA_964019165.1). NCBI lineage: Eukaryota > Metazoa > Cnidaria > Scyphozoa > Rhizostomeae > Mastigiidae > Mastigias > Mastigias papua. The sequence goes on from OZ025271.1 coordinate 13,518,083, forward strand.
ACCTGAGTTAGATTTAACCCAAGTTGAACCTAGGTTAGTTTGCTCAGTGTGAATATGGCTTTATGCTACAATGAAGCCATACTTCTGGAATCAACAAACCATTTAAAAAAGTGCAGCAGTAATATACCGAGTGCAATAAGACTATTAGGGGTGTCATACCTTACACACGCCACTGTAAATATTCCCATGTATCGCTGCTTCTGATTCTCTGGAATCAAGTATTCTATTTTCTATGGTTTTAACCTAAAGCACTCCTAAAGCACATCTTAGCTTTTTTTGGGTAAGCAGAGGAGACGAATCTTCCAGCTGAAGGGGAATACCCTGGCCATTCCCCTTTTAACTTTCTGCATGAGTTGAAAGCATAATGAAGTCAAATACACGTTTTTTTCAATAAGAAAAACACTTTTGCTCCTGAGGCTCAATTTTCTTAACTTTTCAAAAATTTGAGGCTAAGGTTTTCTTAAGATGTTCTTAACTTTTCAGTAATAGGATAGCTGAAACAGGCTACTCTGTATTTGTTGGGCCACCACAAGTCTTGATCTTTGTACGAGAGTTTGCAAAGATGAGCCAATATCAATTTCTGGCAAGTAAAAAAGATGAACTGTGATTTTCTTAGCAATTTCTTATACTTGAGCCTTGGGATTTTCTTAGGATTTTCTTAAGATTTTGGCCATTTCAGCCTCATTTTCTTATAAACTTTTTTCATATAAAAAAAACGTGTATAAGCCCCAGTAGGCTAATCTTTTAACTTCTGAGTCCATTTGTATGTCATAAACAAAGATTTCCCACAGCTTTCCACGAACTGTGTTTGCAACCCCAAAGCTACAATATTCTTCATACTTCAAGAGCTTCTTTCTCTAAGCTTTATAATCAAAAGACCAACACATTATAAGACATTGGCTCTGGATAGCAAGGACATTGCATTCAGCTGTAACAAGTCAATTTTCAGTTCGATACATTAACAGTTATGGTCTACATTGGCTTCGTCCTTTACGTCACTTTGAAATACGTCATTTTTTAGGCATGAATCGAATTATAGCTATTAGGCGTATGTTAGTGAATTTAAGAACAGAAATTATCATGCTTCATTCTATGATTTTTGTTTGACCTTCAAGTCTAGTTCAATAACTTGAACTTCTATATCCTCTAGAGGTGCAGGACAACCTATCTTGGGGGATTAAAATTTATAAACCAATATAAAGTAAAGGCAATGAAGCTCTACTTTGAAAAATCAGACAAAGGGTTCAGAGGCAGGCCTCGTGAAACTATGGTTACGACATTGAATAAAGACATTACAAGAGCGAGATCAATGGAAGGGTCATTTCCAATACCAATTATTAGGAACAAGGGAGACCTTGAGCAAATAAGATCGAAAGCACAATGCCGTGCAGCATGGAGAAATATTCCAAACATAGTATTAGGCTAATAAACGAGCATATTGTACCTTATGGTTCTCAAGGCTGTTTTTGATATTATTTTGAAAATATTTCCTATATCCTCCAGAACTTCCACAGCAATTTTAAAACTTTCTAGGACTTTTCCGCACACACTCAGTAGTGTACAAAGGCCATTACCAGGAAAGCATCCCTTGACTGTTCCAGGCTTTCCAGGTATTCGCAGACCTAAACCATAACTCACTGACTTTTCTACATTTTTCTTAACTTCAAACCATATTCCCTGACTTTTCCAGATTGTCAAAGCTTTTCAAACTCCTGATAACCATGCACGAAAACACTGAGCTCAATGGTTATACATTTGGAAAAGGAATACTCTACAGCCAGTATACAAGAACTTCGGTGTTTCATAATGTCACACATATGTGACGTTACCCCCTTCTGCCCACCCACTCCCCACCAATCCATCTTAGATTGGCTCTACGACAGTGCACACTTAAATTAGAAGCAAACAATACGCTACCGGCCTTTTATACCTGTCAATAATTTCATTTTCTGTATTACTTTGCGCATTTTGAAATACATGGTCTTAAATGAAGTTCTCAACTGCAACAGGAAGATTTCACCGTTGTGTGAGACGCAAAATATGGCGGCCTAACAAAGCCTAATGACAATTTTAGCATCTTGACATGTTAGGCACTAGCGTAGTATGCACTCAACACCATAATAAAATGCAGGCCTTTTACTAGACAACTTACCTGATAAGGAAATATCTTGGAAGTATATAGTTTCCTGATAAAACGCTCGCATTCAGTCAATAAAGTAACTGTCAGCGAGCGATGTCTAGCAAAGGCAAAACAAGGAAGCCAAAATGAGACTAAGTACTTCATGTGTATGTGTACCCAATTCGACATACATTGTCTTGCCAGGCAGATGCTTGCAATGTGATATATGAGGGGTGATATTAAAGACCTAATTCCAATGAAATAAAAAGTGAAATGGAGATTAGTTGAATTATATTGATTAATAGTCCTAAACTAGATTCATGAGATTACTAGGTGGTCCATAGATAAAATAGCTTGAACTCCTACCCCCCCCCCAACTAAACTACATTTAGAGGTCTTTATATATACTCATGGAGTTAATAGATAATGGACTCTTGTAGATTGGTATAGCAAAAAGTCTACTTCACACACCAGTTGTCAGGCTCCATTTTCATTGTAATTAAGATATGATTTTCTGTAATCTATACTTCATTATAGTAGTTCTATGATAAATTATTGAAAGAGGAAGCTTATCAAGGTAAAATTTTCTATTATTCTGCAAGTTTCTTTCATTGTATCAAGTTTTCTGTAAAAGTTTTCATCAGCACAGTTTACATTGCTTCACATATGGCTTTATTGTCAATTTTTGTGAGAGATAGATTTCAATTTAATAACAACTTGTTCATGGCGTAATCAGGTCTGCACATTGCATATAGATTTATTGTCTGTTAGTTGACTTTAAGAATATATTAATTAGTGTCGTTTCCTGTTTGGTAGCAAGAAATAATGACTTGGATGCTAATACTGCAATCTTGTGTTTACAACTAACTTTGCATAAATATTCGTTCCGCTCAGTATAAGTTTAGCAAATCAACTTTGATGCCAATCTTTAATATTAGACAAGGGACTCAATCAATCAATCATTAAGTCAATAAATAAATAAATCAATTAATCAAGTTATGGGTTCATTAAATATATGTACGCTCTAAAGGGGGACGACGGGGTACCAGAAAAGTGTACGAAAACGTACGAGGGGAGGAGGCTCTATTCAAAGAATGTCCGTACTGCCATGTAATTGTCAAACGTTAGGTACTTGGGAAGCATCTTAAATAGATAAAACTACGTTTTTGAAATAATACGCGCAAGGTCGGTCTAACCAAGAAAAACCTTAACGTAGATTTGAGATTTCTCTTTGTATTACATTTTACGAACTTTGAAAATGGCGAGATAAACAATACCGTAAATCCTCGAATTAGCCTCCCACCCTCGAATAAGTTCACCTCGAGTAAGCTCCCATGCTAGAGTTTGAAAATGTTAATAAGCCCCCCCCCCTTGAATAAGCCCCCACCCTAGGTGATGATGAAGAATGTAGCAAAGACTAATGCTTACATATAGACTGTTCATCTAACAGTATGGAGAAAAGGAGCTTTGGCAATAAGCAATTTATACGACATTTGTCAAATAATTTTAAAAGCCCCCCTCAAATATGTCCCTCTCGAATAAGACCCAATCCAAAAAGCAGCAGAAATAAATAAGCCCCCAGGGGCCTAATTCGAGGATTTACGATAGATTGAAATAATCAGGGGGAGCAATGAGTTAAAGGTACGTATGTAATTACATAATTCTTTACAGTTGGCTTTTTAACATAAGAAACAGAAAATAGGAGAACGTAGCATATTAATGCTAATTAAGCCCAACTTCTACTACAATGTAAAATATGAAAAGATAAAATAGATAAAACCTAATTAAAATGATACCTATTTTCAAGAACCCTACCCCTAATATAAAATCTTTACACACCTTGCAGTTGCAAATATTTCCATCCCATGATATTAAACGTCTCTTGAACTCAGATAGAGTACTAGAATTTTTTATGTCTTTCGGTAGAGAGGACCACAATATATAGCCTCTGTGCATGGCATCTTCGGTACCATACTTGGTGGTCACAATATTTGGCAACCGCAGATGATTATCACCTCGAAGGTTGTAATTGTTATGGTTTTCGACAAAAACACCCTTCATGAACTCAGGACTGATGTTGTGTTTTGCTTTATACATTTCAATCATTAGCAATTGCAGGTTGCGCTGGTGATTACTCAAATTTTCTTCTCTTTCTACTTCTAATTCTTTTCCATTATCTCTGCATACCAGTTTTAAGACTCTTTCCTGAATTCGATTTATTTTAGAATTGCTACCTCTGTCGTGAAACACCCACACAAAGCGAAATGATTAAATTTCGACTTAATAAAAGCATTCATTAAAGTCTCTATTTTAGCTGGATCCATCAAATAAGATACTCGAACAAGCGCGTTGAGCTTCTGGTTGGCTTTTTAACATATATCTTCAATAGAATGTACGCTTAGTGGGAAGGGATACCTCCAATGCGTACAGGAGGGAGGGGATCCAAGCACGATGAACATTGAGCATATGTACCTTTTGAAAGACCCCTATCAGTCAACTGATACTTAACTTTTATACGAAGCCGCAAATGGTGTCTTCTAACACCCTATTTATCTGCATTTAGTACTTCCTCTATACCTGCATCTGTTGTCTCTACAAGACAATTGAGAAGCTCCCCCCGTTCCTCGATAGCAATATGTGTCTGCGCACCCTGATGTAAATTGAATAAGGAGCAAATAGCCTCTGTTTGCATATAACGCTTTTAATACATACGAGGTAAGTTCAATAGATCATCCATAAATGTGTTTTGTGCGAGCATGATTTGTATTTCATAAAACAAGGTTGCTTACTATGCATCATTGGAGGTCCTTTATCGTTACGTCGAGAAGTCAGGAACCTTGAATCCATGTTTACGCATTGGTTATTTGCTATACCAGTATTAATGAAACTTTGAACATGTGACATTACAAGCGCCAACTATAAAGCAAGTAGGCCCAAGTTCGTAAACAACGGAAATCTTTAGCTTTTGACACAGGTGAGCAATTTTAGTAGAGATATATATAGATTTATTCATATGCTTGCATTGCTTCTTATAGCTGATGAGCTTTGAGTGACCTACGTCAGGTTGACATAGCTAAACATTTGTAATTCACATTCTTTAATCCTTTTTATAACAGTCAATAGCCAATTATATATAACAAAGGTGCATTTACATAGACTGCATAAATGATCTACAGGATGTCATTTTAATTTTTTTTATATAAATCATTGACATTATTACTTAACTAGGTTTAAAACTCATTCCCACGTCGTAAATTAGATTCTACAACATCAGCCTGAAACTAAAACTTATCAGAAATGTGTCGAATATGTCATGACTGCAGAAAATATTCGATTTAATATTCAACTTCAATAGGTACTGTAAATTCTCAAATTGGCACCCTTCTAAAAAACCACATGGTAAAAGCCTTTACCAAACAACCCCCACCCTTTGAATAAGCACCACACCAAACCTTTAAAGTGCTAATACGCCTGTTATGAATAAAAGAGTCATTCAATGAGCTTTGTAGGATTGTACCTGATATAATTATCTTCAATGGGAATCGGAGGATGCCTGGGGGCTTTTCGTAATATTTTATTTGATGGAAAGACTTTTATCACCAACAGGAAAATTACGCAGTAAGAAGAAATAACCTGACTGCTCAAAGCATCTGAGGGGCTCTATGGGGGCCTGAAGAATTTGTTGGGGGCAATTAGGAATTGAATTAGCCTCAATCTATGTCAGCTACGATACTGCTGCAAATAAGCCTTCCAATCAAATAATATCCCATCAAAAATTACCATAAGTTTGAGTGTATCAGTCATGGACCTATAACCCTTTATCATTCTTTAGTTAAATGTACTTAGCTTTACTCTTCCACATCAATCTCCCATGTCCAGGAATCCACATTAACTCCCATGTTAAAAATACTTCATTTGTTGAAATAGTTCTGCCTGTTCCCTTGGGAGCATTGATCAAAGGAGACTTTGTAATTTAACTATATCTTGTGGTTTTATATCAGTTAGATAACTGGTTTTAAATGTTCCTCAAATGTTTTTCGACATGCTATCTTTATTCCTACATTCCTTTTCTCAAATCTGAGGTCACCTATTCCATGGATTTCTTGCTGATCATGATACTTATATTCTTGATGTCACGTGCTCTCCTAGCCGTAACCTTCTCCCTTTTCTGATTTTAAGTCATGCCAGCCAGGTGGAGTCAGTAAACTGTAAAAAGGAAATGACCAAATCAGTAAATTGGCATCCTTAAAATCATTAATCGGGGATAGCATCAAACTCTTTTTCCTGAAGTGAAGATTTATCTACATAAAGCTACTTCTTGTATCATATTGTGTAAATTTCTCTTCATCTTTCTGTTTAATCTTCACATGCTCTCAAGTGTTACATTCTATGTCAATTACAATAATATGATAATTTTGGTGCCTCTATAAGGAAGTGAGTTTCCTTCATGACATTAATTCTAATTTACAGTTTCTTGAATACTGCTACTTTTCAAACCACTTGCCAAAATCAATGAATCAATTTAGCAAAGATTCGCTTTTTACGATTTTTAAGAGCAAGCTACGTTAAGAAATGTTGTCTGCTTTTATTTTGTTTAGCTATACTTATCACCAATGCAAAAACTCTGACAATCACGGATTATTATCTAGCTGGTTGCAGAAAATGTAGAATGATTTGTAACATTAGTCACTACTTTTTGGTTATAATCACCATCAATGTTAGAAAAACGTTATTTCTTTGGACTACACATCTATGAATAGTTTATTGTTATACCGTTTTAAAAAAACACTAAGATTATACTGTCTCAGATACTTTAATCTGCAATCTTAGCCTTACTGTCGCTAAACACAGGCAAAGAAGGGAATGAGAATGTTTGCGGTTTAATCTGCAATCTTAGCTTTACTGTCGATAGACACAGGCGAAGAAGGGAATGAAAATGTTTGCGGTTTAATATGGATAGATAGCTGTCGACCTTAGTACAGTTCTAAACTTGTATTGTGGCATTGTAATCATCCGTCCTTACTGGCCTTCTTTGTGACTAACATTAATCATTATTCTCATTAAACATTGCAAGTTAAGTATAGTTACGTTTAGCTGTTAATTATAATTGTAATAAGACATGATAAGTTAAGTTTATTAAAACTCTTTACCGTATTAACTCTAATATTCCCGCTTCTCTGTTATTCCCACCTCTCTAGCAATCCTGCCTTTATTTGTTGTATTTTGAGCGTACCTACATGATCTGATTCTTTATAACAGACATTATGAGACTGAAACACAATATGTGATTTTTTTGTACACGAATATAGCGAATATTCAAGTCGTTAATACACGATGAATTCAACAACTTATAGCAAATTTATTAACGAGCGACTGACTTTGAATATGAAAACGAACAACTGACTACGAATATGATTAACGGTATGTAGTTAACAATATGTAAAACAGCGGTATCTCTAGGTACAATGACCACAGGGCGTCCATATTTTTAAATAAATTCACTCACTGGCATACATGTTAAAAAATGTTTTCGAATACTCAATGTTACGTTTCGAATGCCGTGTCCCAACTTGAAATGAAACCTTAGCATCACGTCATCGGGCATGGATAACAGTTACTAAAACTAACACTCTTGATGTATTGGTTTTGTTAGGTTATTGAAGAATTTTGTCGTTTCAAACCTTCTTCACAGTGTATGTTTTTTACTCTGGTTTGCCACAATAATTTTTGAGAGCCCTGTTTTGTTGAAACAGTATCCTCAAACTAGACTTCAAGGCATTGACAAAATAATCCCGCCTCTCCAATATGCTCGATTCTCTAATAATCCCGCCTTTTCTTCTTAGGTTGAAAGGCTTATCCTACAGCGGGAGTATTAGAGTAAATATGGTATGTAATTTATCTGTATAGCTGGAATTAAGATAACGAATTGTGATACGAATAGAATAGATAAACTTTTCAAAAGAAATTTGAATCATGCAATGACCATCACGTGATAATGTGCGTTAAATTTCACTTTGAAAAGGGCAATACATTGGTGCCTATAATTATAAGATCGTTAATAAACTTTTGTTACATACATATGGGAACTGTAGCTGGCTCTTAAATGTTCGACTTTAGAGCCAGCTGATATGGGCGTATTTTACTGACTATCGGCTGACGACTGACAAGAAAACAAATGCCGAAGAAACGAACCACGAATGTCGACCCAATATACGAAAGCCGTAAACTATAACGTAGAACAACAAAATATAATTAAGTTAATTTAAACATGCATAAAACGAAAGCGAAAATATATAACTAATAGCAACAAATAGAACTCGACTAATATCAACAAGAAGTACTTACATTGATATGTACTTACATTCATGTTGCCAATACCATTACGCTACTAGGAGTAACGATTGATTCTAAATTAAACTTTAACCAACATTTCCTCCAAATTTGTCAGAAAGCTAACAGCAAAATTAGTGCCTTTTATAGGGTTTCAAAGTACCTTGATGAAAAACAATCACTTATTCTCTACAACTCTTTTATAGCATCTCAGTTTAATTATTGCTTTTAATATGGGTGTTTTGTGGAAAAGCTGCCAATAAAGAGCTAAACCGCAGCCACAAGAGAGCACTTCGAATTCTACGAAATGACTATTCTTCTCCATTTGAAGAACTTCTACAAAAATCAAATGAATGTACAATTCACATAAACAATTTAAAAAGATTAATGCTTGAGGTTTATAAATGTTTGAAAAATGAAAACCCATCTTTTATGTGGAACATGTTCCAAGAGAAGAGTATTCAGTATAATTTACGATCGAAAAAGCTGTTCATGTTGCCTCAAACTAACACTATTAAATATGGAAATGATAGTATAGTTGTGAGAGGCAGCATCTTATGGAATTACCTTCCAACTGACATTAAAAGCCAAACCTCCGTCTGCTCTTTTATGAAAAGTATAAAAAATTGCAGTGGAGTGGGTTGCAATTGTAAAATTTGTGAATAGTAAAGCTGTTATACACTTCGTGTACATTGTTTTTAAAATATATTTTAGAGCATGTAAATAGTTGGTCATAATTAGTTTCTTTAAAAGCTATGTAAAAACACCAACTTTAAATAATTTCATATTAATATTATTATAGTATTATTACATAACGGTTCTACTTGCCAGTTAACGATGAATAACGAATACGAATAAAAACTTACGAATAACAATATGTTTGACCGCGTGTCTCTCGCAAACTAAAAAAATCAAGGGATGAACTCAAGCACAATGGCGTTACTAATTAACGAGACGATAACAAGGATTTGACATTGAATTACACACAAATAAACAACACAAAAATGCACGCACCAGTCATAAAAAACAACTAAGCAGCCGTTACAGGAGCGGTCATTATTTATGGCCGGGGTGGAGACTGAAGAGAAAGCGGTATGTTCCCTTAAAACAATTTTACCCCACCATTTGCTAAAATCAAATTTTCTTTACCCCAACTAAGGAAAACAATAAAGCAATTATAAATTTATGCTTAAACATGGTATATGTTTTTACACTACCGCCGTGGTAAAAATTATTCTTCTACCCCACCTTATACGGCTTATTTTTTCAGTTACCCCACCATTTTATCTTCAGTTCCCACCACCGTCATAAATAATGACTGCTCCCTAAGTATACTTCCAGCAAGCAACAAAGTAAAATAGAAATCTTCGTGTATTTGTCTTGAAGATGAGTAAACAATCTTGATGAATGACAAAAACCTTTAGATAGATAGATTAACTGTGGTTGAAATAAGACAAAAATTAGGTCAAAAGAAGACTTAATCAAAGTTCGTGACAATTGATAAGAAACCATTAATTGGCTCTTTACCTTTGGTTACTTGCAGTGTCTTCTCGACTTCTTCTGTAGCTTTTTATCCATATCTGTATCCATAATTTCTTCTAAATTCCACCTCTTGTGAACTTGTTTGGTACTTTTTCTTCAGTTTAAGTTTAAACACTGGTGGGTATAAAAGCGGGCCGCAGAGCCATGACCGCCAAACAATGATAATTCATCAATTGATATTAAGTGTGTAAGTTATGTTGAGTCTGCAAAACGTGCCCATTAAAATTATCATAAGATGAATAATAGAGTATAATATGCAAAGGTTATCAAATGCAGTATGCCTTTCGTAACATATCAAACTAGGCATATAGAAAATTCCATTTAGCATAATTAACATAGCAAGGAGAGTGTATCCTTCTACAGTGATCATCTTGCAATTCCAACCATATTGTACACTGCCATTCGTACCTATCGTTCAATGGGAGTTACCATTGAATTGCCAATAGTATCTATATCGAAAAAAGAAGCACGCTAAATCATTGATTTATGGAGGGTAATATTGTCTCGCATAGTAGGGCATGGGGATCTCAACTTTGCTTCTGAAGCTTAACACCACAAGTAATCCTCTTACTATAAGGCGAAATATTGTAAGTAGGCCTAAATTGCATGTGAAGCAGTTCTCAATTCAAGACTAAAATCATGATTGGAAACGTTATTACAATATGGCGGGTAATCTGCAAGGTACTTTTGGACATTGTCATTTTTTGAAATGACTCAGTGGCCTATGACTCAGCTGTACTCACATGCTTGTTTTCCTGTCCTTCATAGAAGAGTCTTTGTGAAATTGAGCTGATACCTCTTATGTGCCTTTTATTACTTATTCATCAACATATATCTTTGTCTGAGTGTAAGAGAAGAAACTACATTGAATATGTAACAGATCTTCTGTATCAAAATGAAATGGACTCTATCTCTTCTATTTATTTATTTATAGCTCGTTCTTTTTCACATATTTTGCATTTGCAACTGTTCTTATACGAGTAGAGTAAGGAATGGCACCACAAGAAGGGAGCTAGATGACTTTAGCTCTTTGCAGTTTTTCTTTTTAAATTTAAACGCTGGTGGATACAGAGGGGGGCGAGGAGCATGGCTGCCAAGCAATGAGAATTCACCATTTGAAGTTATGTATGTAAGGTATATTGAGTCTGCACCGGGTGTCCATTAAAATTGTCATAATATGAATGATAGAGTATAGAGCCGTTCACCTTTAATTTACTTATCATTCTCGAATTATCGTATATTCGTATCCAAACGCAATGCAATTCAATGAATTCTCAATCTGGAAGATCCACCCTTTTAACAATTGTAGAAGACAAAGCTTACAGAATTTTATGTCTTATAAGGTACAAGCATGCTCGGTCCTTCCATCTCACTAAGCAAAGTTATCCACATTACCAGGTGCAGTTCTTCAATCTTGTTTCCCCGAGTTTACAACTAACTTGTAAAAGACAAAATTGCCTCAGAATAATATATAGGTTTCTTTCATTAATAGGGCGGACTACTCTAATTGCCTACTCTAGTTGCTTTGCCTACTCTACTTGCAACAGAATGCTCTAATTTCTCTGTTAGCCACCCCCTTAGAGAAGCCTATATATGATTCTATCCAATTGGCTCTCCTCAATGTTCGACGGTAGATCCGTCCCTGAGTTTAATCATGATCCAAACGAGTTGATGACTCAAACCTTAATCTGCTTATCTATATATTGAATATCTATACATATCAGATATATCAGATAACTCAACCTATGACGCAGCAGCTCTTTAGGTTAAAAGCGTATGAAGATTACATCCATTTGTGAATAAACTGTTCTTATGACACGTGATGCGGGTAATCCTGTAGATGGTAACAATATTTTTATAAGAAACCTAGCATATGGCCTAGTTATGAAAGCTTCTTATTCTCAGACATACAGTCAACTCCCTCTAAGCGGACACTTCAATAAAGCGGACACCTCGTAAAAAGGATATTTACCGGAAGTCCCTGCCAAAGCCAATAGGAAATGCTGTATTTTCGTATTCCATGAGACAGATACCTCGTTATGATGGACAGCGGTTACAACTGCTTAATCTCAAACTCATAAAACACTTCAAAGAAGCGGACACTATGAAATTAATTTTGTTTCAAAACAATTATTTAAGCAAAAATTTATTAAAAAGAGGATCACAAAGCATGTTGGAAATTGAATATCACTTCTGATACCGGTGGTTCTTTTCATTCTCGAGACTTTTATTCTCTGTTAACACACCCGATTGGTGAGTTCTCCTATGCGATGAAACACGCAAGAGTCAAATAGAAAGTGCAGAGAAATTTGTGTCGACAGTGATGACAGTAATGACGATGAGCCAGTAATAGAAGAAAATCACTACAATCCCCAAAATTCGTGTTGCTATTCAAATGGTAGAAAAATTGATGCAGTTTGCAAAGAATGATCTGGAAAACGAGGAGATTGCCATATGTTAGGATTCAGTCTGCAGATTACTTAAGGAAGAGAACCCACCATCTCAAGAAGAAAAATATTAATGACTACTCTTTTTAGGAAATGTTTTGTATAAATACTCTATTTGATGGGTCAGAACTTATTTATTAAATTGATGAGAACTTCTTTTATGTTTGAGCCCATGATGTTAACGGACGCATTAAGTGGCAACTCAGATATGGCAGTTGTCTATAAAGCAGACACCTCTTTACAGCGGAAGCTTCCTCAAAATTGAGAGGGTGTTCGCTTTAGAGAGAGCTGATTATATATTGATTAAAGCTTAGCACTACAAGTCCATTAACAGTTTCGTAATTTCAATTGCACATTTAGTGCTATAGACTTTGTTAGTGTCCAGTGTTATGCAAGTCACTATGGACACTGGAAGTTTCATCAGAAACCCGACTATCAATCACTTGCTACATGGTTTGCACACAACTCAGGTCAATTTCCATTCATAATTCTGAACTTCTTGCCATGATAAGAATAGTCCAAATTTACAAGTCACCTTAGGATTTGGTTGTTAGTAGCAAAATCTCATTAGATTTTTTGGCCTTCTACATGCAGCTCTCTTATAGAGTGGTTCCATAAAACAAAGGGCCTGTACTTGTAAAGAATGTTATCGCATATTTTCATTGGTGACAGATTGCTTATTTCTATCCATATACTGCATAAAAATAAAACAGATAGTATCATATACACAAAACATTGTACACAATTGAGATATATTGTTGTCTGATTGATAAAATGTTAATACCGAACAACATAGACATATAATTGAACCTAGAAAGTGATATTAATATTGTAGGAATTAGAGATATTAAGTGTAACAAATAGAGCTGAATATAATGTATATGATATCATTCTTAACATTCCATAGTTCATGCATAAGCCCAGAAGGACAGGGAAGTCAACGTATATAATTGATATTAGCAACGCTGTCTCATCGTCAAATCACATTCCATTCGATATTTTTAAACTTCATTTATGTTACATTGTTGATTATGTTACATTGTTAATGTTATATTGATCAATTCTCTGTTACTTATTAGGCGTATATATTAAAATATTCTATAATGTTACACTATTCTGTTGTGTTCTAGATCTCCGTATATTTATAGACCTTAAATGCCTCTGTTACATCATACTTAGTTCCGTCCTTGTCTTTCCTTAGATTTCATCTAGATCAGTTACCTGAGAGACAGTTCAACATCTTTATCAAAATTCTGCATCACATCTAACAACAAACACACAATTTCATCTCATTGAAGTTGAGATATCACTCCCAGATGTTTCGAAGTTGACTTTAGATGAGAGGTGAGTAATAAGATGTGAATTAATTCATTACATTGCTTTGTGATTGATTCTCTTCTATTAATTATGCTTATTTATGTCTTACATACGTATGTCTACATGTTGACGTACTTTGGCATACTTTGTGCATTCATATGGATTAATATCTAACTGAAAATATATTACATTAAATTGAAAAGTTAGAAAATAGTAATTAGATGCTTGTCCTGTGATATTAAGATAGTGAGAAATAAATGTTTGTTTTCTTTAACGCTGCTTTTTAATCGTAGATTTGAAGCGAAAAAATACGACAATATTTTTCAATATACAAGACATATTTCAGATTTTCCAAATCCATCATCAGTAGCTACATACAATGAGAAACTTCTAGGTACATAAAAAACGCTAAATCATCAATCGAATGTATATTAATCGAAAAAGGAATCAATGTAGCAAAAAGGAGTGTAACTCACTTTCTCACTCACTTCTCAAACTCACTTTCTTTTGAATGGTAAAGTCTATGACCAAATAGATGGTGTTGCTATGGGCTCATAACTTGTACCTGTGCTAACTAATCTATTCCTAGGCAGTGGCGTAGCGTCAGGGTATTCAAGGTATTCAGTGAATACCCTACAATTTGCAGAAACAATAATAATCTACATTATGTTGCAATAACAGTACTATTTCTCAAATGCTCATTCGAATGGCAAATTTAATTCCTTTTAACGAGTTAACCTGCCTTAATATTCAAGCTGTGTAAGTGTGCAGACATGAATCATTTGGAAGCAAGCAGATTTGTGAAGGTAATGCAGAAGACAGAACAAGAACTTCATGTTAAACAGAAGTTCGTCACGAATACGCAGTGAATCCCGGTAGGGTGTTTCCACCAATCAAAATGCTCCATTTCATGAATAAAGTTTTCTTTAATGAGCGAAAACAATCTCAAAATACGCTGAGAAATGGCCAGCGTCCAGCCTCATATTTCTATAGCCTCACGTAGAGGCTTATAAACAATGAGCTTGAGTACTTGGAGTGGAGGAGTAGTTATCGAATACTAAGTAAATATGACACGTAAAATTTATAATAGGAGAGTTGAAATACTGAATTTTTAGCAAGAAAGTTCTGGTCAGATGTAAATTATGTCATGTGGCAGCAACAGCAAGAAAGACAAGTGAAAAGCAGGTAGCTCGTAGAGGTTCAGTCGCACGTAGGCCAAGTTCCTCAATATCTCATTTTGCGATGTTAGGAGGAGCCTATTACTGTTTTAATTTCGTGAATATTATAACGATAGACGTCAAACATTCCCCTATATTTCTAAATATATGTAAGTTCCCTAGCTTAGTTTCTTTCTGTTTACATAATGCGTACTGCTAGCTTTGCACAATTCAAAGGTATGCAGAGTCATGTGATGTTGTCCCTATCAACATTCTGACTTATTAGTCATTCTCTGCTATTGTCCAGTTGCTATTGTAAAGAGTATTCTTTTTTTAAGGCTTCGAGAACCTTATAGGCTTTGTTGTTATAGGCCCTGTTCATGATTTGGTAGATGGATTTAACTTGACTATGGGGGAATAAGCGGTGGTGATATCGTCACATCGCTGATTCAAACCACATTCTCAAAATTATCACTTGCTGAAAAAGAGGATTATTTATAAGGGGAGACCGAAGCCTAGCAATAACATCACACGGTCTAGATATAACGTCTAGTATTAATTTTCGGTTCCTTTCTGTTATGTGACCATGACCGACTGATGAATACAGGGTAGGAGATTGAGTTTTTGTACTAGATATTTATGTTCAGGGCGATAAATGCCACGGGACGTCAACTAGCCACACCAAGCCACACCCAGCCACACCCTATGCTAGAATACCCTCTCGAAAAAGTCACGCTACGCCACTGTTCCTAGGCCATCATGAAGATATATGGCTTAATCAATATCAAAGACCTCCTGTTCAGTTTTATCGACGTTTTGTTGATGATTGATTTTGTCCTTTCAATATTGAGCATGATACCTTATCTGTCTTTGATTTTCTCAGCTCACAAAGCCCAAACATCAAATTCATTGTTAAAAAGGAAAATAATATAATGTTGGCTTTTCTTGATGTCTGTATTAATAATAAAGACCCATCCTGTCTCTTAACATCATTACATCCTATAAATACATTTACTCGGTTGCTTAATAATCTTTTCAGCTCTTCTTCCTTTTCTTATAAGATTGGTCTTATTCGTACATTAGTAGGTAGAGCTTACAAAATTAATAATAGTCTTCTTAACTTTAATGAGGATGCTAATAAACTCTACTTTATATTTAAAAAATATCAATACCCTAAATATTTAATAAGCCGGGTAGTCAAATCGGATTTTGATAATGCTGATAACTCTAAAACTCCTCAACTTCACCTACTGATATTTCTATTGTGTATTTTAAGCTGCCATATCTCAAGCTCTCCAATTTTATCCAAGGCATGACACAAATGGTTGTCAATAAATATTGTACTAATCCTAAACTGCAATTACAATTTTCTTCCTTTAAGATTAAAAATTTGCTATCGGTTAAGGATCATGTGCCTAGATCGCTCCGCTCTTATGTAGTGTATAGATTTAACTGTATCGGATGCAATTACGTGCAGATTGGCGAAACAAGTCAACATTTATCTACTCGAGTGCGTGAGTATATATTAACTGACAAAAATTATAATATCTTTAAACATCTTTAAAAGTTCAGTTGATTGCAAAGAGGCTTGCACCAGTCGACCAAGAACACCAGTTGTTTCGTGTCACAGGCATACTTGTGGCATCTGAGCTCCGACCGACAGTAGTTTTTAATGTATGTGTTCAAATGGCCCCGGAGTAGTTATAGTTGTTTGCTCCCTGGGGTATCGTTTTAGTAGTATTGTAGTGTGTAATTTTTGCCAGTAGTCTAAATTTGTATCGTGACTTTGGATTTTAAACAAGAAGAGGCTTGCAACGATACTTGTTATAAAGTGTTGGATTCTACAAACACTCCATCCCCCGCCATACAAGACAAAATTCTACTGTTTTAATAAGGTCTATTTTCATTCTTATATGACATACAATTTGACTTTATAAGGTCAATTTATAAAGTCTTCTGCTATTATAAGGCCTAATTTCTCAATACTTATTTTTATAAAGTCTGATTATATAAAGCGTGTTTTCATAGAGTGTATTTTCATAAAGTGTATTCCTATGAATAGTGATTTTATAAGGTCTCATTTTTCATAAAGTCTAATTTCTTATAAAATGTATTTTTATGGACTGTGTGTTTCCTAAAGTGTGTTTTTATAAGGTCTAATGTTTCATAAGGTCTAATATTTCATAAGGTCTAATATTTATGAGCTCTGGTATATGAGCATGCGCAACGGTGGTAACTTTAGCGGAACAAAAATGGCGCAGAGACAGCATGTTGACAAGGACGCCGAGGAAAAGGTGAAGTCCCTTGTTGGCAGCATTCTATTCAGTTCTTCCGTACCAAGGAAGTTGTGTTACAACCAGATTCGAAGGCAGAGCTGGCTTTGAGGCCTCCAAGAAAGGCTGTGCTCATGGAGAGGGGTTTTGTGTTGAGTGAGCTGATGATCAATAAAGGATGGTCAGAACAGGAAGTTATGGAATACCTGGAGGGGTGCTTCAAGAAAAATTGCAGGATTTACTATCTTTTTCAATGTCATTTAGGAGAGTGACTTCTGTGTCTTTGATGGTATGCAGAATTGCTGTTTGAAAGTCTACTGATAAGTGTGTGTGATCTAAATTCCATTTAAATCATGGAAAGGCTACTCTAATACTTCTTACAACACTTTCCAGGAAAATAACTATTTGTGACATCAGTAGGCAATAATACTTACCCCTTTTGGGTGAGATCTGAAAACAGTGATTGACATTACCCTGGATCCGCCCCTGACAAGCACGACCTTTAGTTTCGCCACTGGCTGTAATGTATAATTGATATATGCTTTTCAACAAGTTAGTCACAATCACTTGCCTACAACCTTTGACTTATACAAATGATGCATGATGTGGAGAGTTTACAATGCTTAATAAATTATCACAATCATGGACATATGAGTGTATGCAAAATTTTAAAGAATATGACGACTCAGAATGTCTTTACTATCTGCATAGGGTGAAGTTACTAGTTCAAGAATAGATGTGTGCACACGCTGCGCATTATGAAGCCTTTGAGTGTCTAATATATGCAAACAAAAGTGAGTGTCAGTGGAACTTCTTGATATGTGCAAATTTTGCAAAATATGAAGAATTAAGCCTGGTTTCCATATCGTCGTAAGCGACGGGGACGCGTTCCAGTCATGGCATTGGGGACACCACGGCGACACTTATGACGATATGGAAACATGCTTTCAGTGATGTCCCCTTCGACTGCGTCACGTCGTGGACAGAAAAAAAAGTTGAAAATTGCTCAACTTTGTTTATCGACGGCGTCGTGTCCCTGTTGCATCCCCGTCCTGACAGATGTAATGGGAACATGATTTTCGATATGGGAACATGTTTTTGATTCGTCGCCGTCGACGGCGCACATCCAGTGGCGGTTTTAGGAGAGGGCCAGCGGGCCATGGCCCCAGACCCCGCGCTTTTGGTAATCCAGAAGGGGCCCCGCGTCCAACAAAAAATTGAAATGACTTTGAGCAATGCCTCGAAAAAAGTATAGCAAACATGTACGCGGATGATACCAGTGTAACATGTTCTGCTGAAGATCTTACTGAGCTCTGAAGCGACTTAAAAACAGAGGTTGGCAATATAGCAGAATGGTTAAGACTAAATAAGCTGAGTCTTAACACTGATAAAACAGAGTACATGGTAGTTGGTCACAAACGTCAAACCAACAGTATCTCTGAACCTATTGAGATAAAAATAAACGAGGGGCCAATCAAACGGGTCCAGAAAGTAAAATATCTCGGAACCATGGAAGGCGAAAACCTTACATGGAATGAGCAATATAAGAAGCTCAAAAGGTAAAATAAAAAGTGCGCTCTCGTCCCTGCAGAAATTAAGAAACATACTTTCGCAGTCGAAACTAGACCAAGTGTATAGGGCGCTGCTCGAGAGTCATCTGCGATACAGTGATGAGTTGTGGGGCAGTTTATCAAATACAAAACTTGATCATCTCCAGCGTCTTCAAAACAGAGCACGGACGCTGATTGAGAGCTCCAGATTGAAAGATGGGTGGATTTGTAACTGGCTCTCAGTTTCCAACTTGATCAGATTTGATAGGGCAATAATGATCTACGAAATCCTTAACGGTCTGTGCCCGAAGAACTTGAACGCGAAACTCATCACCAGATCCCAGATTTCAAAATATCAACCAAGAAATCAGCAAGATTTAGACATCCGAAGACTCAATCTTGAGTTTTTTTCTGCATAAGTGCAAAGACATGGAACCAAATTCCATTGCAAATAAGATTAAGTTCCAATGTCTTCACTTTTAAAAAAAGACTGAAGGAATTTCTCCAGAATTAAAATCCTTCCCCAAGCACGACACCCAGGAAGATCAGCAATCTGGTATTCTCGTAAATTGATTAGTAAGTTATAGATTATTTAGATGAACGTTGATTAGTAAGTTATATATATTTGCTTTTATATTTTAATTTTTGTAATTTAAGCTAATGGGAGTTCGTGATTAAATATATGATGATGATGATGAAAAGAAATCTCAGACACTTTCAAACAATGGCCCCGCAGATGACTTCGGCCCCGGGCCCCGCGATCCCTAAAACTGCCACTGCGCCCATCAACTATCCAACAATGCACATTCAATTTTCATATCAACATGACCGCTTCAAGTCAAGCCCATCATGGTATCACTGACGAGCAACTGATGGAACTGGTGCAAAATTTTCCATGCATATACAACACAAGACTTAAGGATTACAAAGATAGGAGAGTGAAGCAAAATGCATGGAAAGCTAGTGCTGATCAATTGCAAATTGACCCTTCTGAGGCACGGACAAAATACGATGTTGTCAGAACACTATTTTCCAGATATTTGAAATCAGTAAGGACCATCAAATCTGGGTCTGGATTGGGTGACTTAAAAATAAAAGAAGAGTATGTTTACTGTTACCGTGTTTGTTTGGCATGAATGGTCAAAAGCGCGCGAAATTACAAAAACAGCTCTCCAGACGACGATATGACTGGAAAGCGTCCCCGTCGCTTATGACGATATGGAAACCATATCATCGTAAGCGTCCCAACAGCATCGCTGATCCTCTGCTGGGACACGTCCCCGTCGCTTATGTCGATATGGAAACCATGCTTTAGACTTGTTATATATAGTAAACAAATTAAGCAAACATGATAGACATTCTTGCCTATATATAGTGCTCACATTTTATAACTCGCCACATTCTACAGAAAATTGATACATTCTCTCTTCCAACAGACATTCAGTTTTATGTGCTTATATTATATAATCAATATCTCTATATCCTACAAAGTGTAGATATATCATGACGCTCCAATAGCACTTTTCTTTATTTGCGTATATTAGACATTCTAGATCGTTATATTCTGCAACTTCCTCTCATATCCATTCGTGCAATATAGCACTCATTTGTATATATAGTTAGTTTACAATGCTTCACGTTCTGCATCATTTGCATTTATTGTTTCCTTAATGCTACGCAATTCTATGTCCATATTTAAAATAATCTAATTCGTTATATTCTAGCTGTCCATTAGGCCCACACTTTTTTGAGGATAGCTTACACATTTTATCCCTTCAAATAATCGAACCGTAAACATATCTTTTCCTCCATAAGATATTCTCTTTCACATTCATAGTTTTAACTTTTCTTCAGAATCTGCATCTATCCATTCATCCAATACACATCCATTTATATGCAGATAGTTTAAACATTCTAATTCTCTATATAGTGCAGATTGTCTATAAGTCTTTTTGCTATTTCACAATCGTTTCTACATGTGTACTGTACACAAACTGGTTCAAAGTGTTCAGCTGAAATTGCATTTGATAATTAAGTTATCTAATGTGCATTCATTTTTATTTCATGTAATAATTTTTTTGCGTAATTTGTACATATCCATTTGCTCAATACACATCCGGTCTCGGTCTATTTTAGACATTCCACATCTCCTCCACATCTCCTCCACATTAGCAGCATTTATGATCCAATACTCAGTTAGAACTTTATCATTGACAAGTATCTCTTAATAATCTTATCATTTTAATACTCATATATTTGGCATTAGGAAAATAAAATAAAAACATACGTTTCTGTTTGTTATCAAACTCAAGTATACTTAAATTTTCGCTTCGTTGCAGGAGTGTGTCATGAAAAGTTGAGGAGACTGCTCAACAAACGAACTGGTTTTTAGGGCCTGATTATATGAGGAGGGCTGGCTCGGTGCTGGCTCGCTTACAACCCGGTGCCAGCTCGGTATTATATGAAAAATGTTAGAACGGGCCAGCTCTGTGCCAACCCGTTCTCAACCCCGGAAATCACTAAAAGACAGCAGATGCATACAGCAAACAACTGCAGTGTTAGATTATTACTGTATCAAGATTGCAAACCTTTTTATAAGAATACCTAGTTTTTCGCCGAGCCTTAATAGTTTTAAAATATTTTAAATTTGAACCTAAGAAAATTCTTTAATTGCTCTTAAATTTTAGCAATGTATGAGCATGATTTGAGCATTAATACTCCTATAGAATATATTTTTATTATGAAATGTGTGTAACTGACACTCTCCAAAGAGTCGCTGAGTCGCATTAAAGTGTAATGACTCAGAGACCCGATAAATGAAGTTCACATTTGTTTTGTTTTCTAAAGTAAACTCAAATAAATAAAACACGTAAGCCTTGATGAAACTTGAACTTTGCAATATTCTTAAATTTTTCATAAATCTCAGCAATTTTGAGCCTTGATATTTAAAGGTCCTAGCAATTGAACCCCACTGTTGTTATATACTATCCAATAGGTTTCAGTATGTCCCTACTAATTTACTACTCATACTTGTATTTTCAACTATACATTTTACTGCTTTCAGTTTATTTGTTTGAAAAGCAGTAGTTACGTTTTCGTCACAGAGCCAATACCCTACCATTTGTGTTTAGTTTTATGCCATTGCGCATGCACCAGCCCGTTTCTGTCCCGGGACCAGCTATTATATGAGCGAGCCAGCTCGGTTCAAGTGGGTTGACCCGCTTCGCGAAAACGAGCCAGCTCGGTAAGTGAGCGAACCTGTTTTAAACCCGCCTCTAGCTCGCGTCATATAATCGCATTTTGTCTTTATTTGGGATTTGACCGAAGCACCGGGACAACTCACTGAGCCGTAAACGAGCCACAAGCGGGTCAGCTCGCTCATGTAATCAGGCCCTTAGTTATCAATGTTATGTCATGTCAAAATGCATACATAAGCTGAAGATTTTAGGCCATATCTTTGCTATAGACGAACTTCTACAGTCAATTGGAGATGTGTGCAACTGTTGATGTGCTGTTTAAACGCCAATGGCCTTTTTTGTTGTTTTTTATGTAATGTTTTAGTGCAATATATGCTATTTGTGCTTTTTATGTGACCTAGTTTTGTTTGAAAGGGAGAATAATTATGTGCTCGAACCTCAATCTCTATCTGTGCTATCAACTATCTTCAAATCAGTCTGCAAACTGTTTAAACAAGCGTCTTCTGAATATAAACAAACTCTAGACATCCCAGAAGCCTACTTTGCAAAATATTGCTTTCTTCTTCAAGCAAGATCATATTCTTCAATCTTAGTAAATGAATTAAAAAACAATATATTAATCGCATTGTATCACAAGTGTTTAATTTGATAGGTTAAATTTAATGCAATATTTTATTTCAGCACAGCAAAACTAATCGGACATGCTCCACCCCTTCCCCCCTCCCATTCAATGGTGTACAATGTATGCCCTTGTTGCATTCACCTGTACATCGTCTAGATCTAATGTTCCTATGTGATAAACAATATATATCTCTTAGTAATGATTTGCTATTATAAGCACTTTTGGACTTCATGCACAAGAGAAAAGGCTAAGATCATTAGAAGGTGGTCTTGTCATGCACAAGTAGAATTGCTATTCTTCTATTCCTTAAACATGTATTAAATTATAGAAAGGCACATCTCCATAAAAGACATGTTCTATTTGTCAAGCTTCTCGAACATCCCCTTTGTCAAGGTTTTGATTTTTGTGGCACTTTCTACGGACCATTTCACAAGCTTCCCACTTATCATCGAAGGTGAAAACTACCCTTTTTCGAGTAGCATCCGAAGAAAATGAAGAAACCATTTGATTTGAAGTGCAAATAACAGGATATTATTTTTATACAAAGAAGAAAACACTTTAGTTAAAATAAAGTTTAGCTTAAGGGTCACAGCCGTATAATCGAGGGACAGCTTATCAAGCTATGGTTAATTGAGAAAGTACTGTAAAGGTTTCATTAATTACAGTATGATAATGACATATATGGAGTTATTTGTGCAGCCTCTATTTGCGGATAATTCCAATCTCGTAAACGAGGTAGAAGTAGTACAAGATAGCGTCTGAAAATGTTGTCTTGTGCAATCAAAACAACCTCATCAGAATTGCAATTATTAGTGTAAACAGCTAAGTCATTAAGGTAGACTTGTAATGGAGAACATTGGTTTGTATGTATTTATGATTCCTCAATGGATCTTGCAATATGCGAACACTGCTATCATATTGTGCCAGTCATCAGCCCAGTTTGTAGGTTAAGGAAAAAGTCATATCTTGTATGAAAAACAGGTGAGTTAGTTGAGGATATATATATATATATATATATACTGAACTACACTAACACGTGTTACCCCATTCTTGTAAGTAAGTATTTATATTTTTGTGCATGTGGCGAGGCGAAATAACACGTTTAGTTATAAGTTGTTTACAGTTGCATTTAAAACTTTATTTATTTACTCATATAGTTGACTGGACGCTTGACCAAACCCTGGTTAACCGTATGTGTAGAAAAACAATCAGTTCGTTATTGCTGTTAGGACATGCGGGGTCATTTGGAAAGTTTTGTTTTTGAATTTTTGGTTGTATAGATTTGTCTTAAGGATATATACATGTGATTGTAAACGTAGGTTAATTTTTACCTAAGGCTTGAGTAACACAACGTAATATTGTAGTGGCTCGTCAGTTCAATAGTTTATTTCAAACCTTTGTTAGGACGTTAGATTGCATATAATCGTCTTCGGAGATAAGCATTCTAAAAATGAAAAGAGATATGTACAAATTAAACCCTAGAAAATGCAGGCTTTAGTTATTTGAAGAACCAAAAGTCAAACTGTCCCCCCTTGGCACCAACCATGGTTGTTCCTGTGGGGCAGGAGACAGCATCAGGCAAGTGAAAGCAGCTACGATAACTAACTTTAAGAGGTCTGCTGGCTCTAGATCTCAGAAATGCTTGGTAAGCAACTATACTTGCACAGTTCAGCATTTTTTCTTGATGCATTCTTCAAATTGTCATTTGCCAAGGGCTTGTTTCACTATTTACCTTATCCACTATTACATTGCTGCATTGTCATTGCCTTTGGCATCTGTAAAATGCAGTTCAACAGGTCGTGTAAAGTGCAGGTCACACTGGAATCTACTTGTATTTTTATAAGGAGGCCATTCAGGTCAATCTATATCATATTGAAGAAAGGCTGTAGGACATGAATAAGTTCATCAAAGACTCTGATAATATCTCCAGATAATATGTTGATATCCTGGTCAAGCAGTCATGATGCATGTCCATATCAATATGCAATAATCAGACTGCAGTGTGCTTACTTTGTAACTAGCTTAGCATTTTGTGTTTTGACCGAATTTTCTATGAAACATCTCAGGTGATATTTTATTGAAATTGGAATCAGGTATGTTGAATTCTAACCCTTGTGTGTATAGCACATTGTAGTACTGACTGCATTTTAGAATGTATTTGGGACACATTGTGTTGTATGGGTATTTCACTCATCCCTAGACTTGAAATATTTGCCAGAATGCATGGGGATTAATTTCCAAGGTAAAGA
This sequence comes from Mastigias papua, assembly GCA_964019165.1. Classification (NCBI taxonomy): domain Eukaryota; kingdom Metazoa; phylum Cnidaria; class Scyphozoa; order Rhizostomeae; family Mastigiidae; genus Mastigias; species Mastigias papua. Next base: position 13,542,886 of record OZ025271.1, read on the forward strand.
TAATAGCATATTTAATAGCAGTATCCAAATCTATCTTTGTCATCTCCACAATTTCTTGGAATAACTGGATCAAAACCAACAAAGAAGAACAGTATTATAGTGAACTTCCAAATATAATTTTTCTACACAATATGAATACAATCTTTTATGACTGGTTTCTATAACATATTTTTGATAAATAACATAGGTGATCTGGATTACTCCAACTCTCCCACATTCCATAATCTCCAATGGCCAATGTTTACAAGTGTATGTGTGCCTCTCTACTTTTCCATTTCATTAGTTCTTCTCTCTTTATTTGGTCAAATCCTCATTTACACTGTTTTCTGCACATTCTATTCCCTCACTTGACAATCAGTTAGTACTTACAAACTGTGTGGAACTGAAAAGCAAAAAATATACAGCAGGTGGATGCAAGCCTTTCCCACAGACTTGACCACTTAAAAACTTCCAGGTGTTTTTTGTCTGTTGTGTGCCATGATCTGCATTGTACTTTACATAATATCCTGCATTTTACAGTTGCCCCTTTGCCCTAGGTTATTGTTGAAGCATAGAAATTGCTTAGTAAAGAAATAACGTAATAACATAACTTACTTTACTCTTTCTGTCTAATCTTTTTCATAGCCCTTCCTCTTTTAAGGCAATCAAAAGTAGCCAAAGTTCTTAAGCTCTGCATTGTGTATATCTCAAAAACTTGCAATGTAAAAGGAATATGCATGTCATTGTCAATGTCTCATTAACTGAAAACTTGGTTAAAGCTGTATTGTTAATGCAAATTAATAAACCTTCCTCGGATACAACATAGAGAGCAAAATCTTTCTCCATCTCAGGTCTGTAGAGCTGTGAATTTTTCTGGACTCTGCATTTGATGGGGTCCATATGGTTTCAGATGATGTAGGATGGAAGAGGGGAGTAGATCATAATATGGGTGTCCAAAATTCAAGTTTTTCTTAACTTTTGTTTCATGATCTTATTGCGATATTTGCTCATTTTATGTACTCTTAGATGCACCAGTTTTGGACTTCTAAATTCCCACTTTTTATCCCTCTTGTTAGAGTTTTTCCGCCTACTGAGATGTACATATCAATAACAATGATTTATTTTATATTTTTTTTCAAATCCAAGACAGAATGTAATCTATTACGCACCTGTCGATAAATAGATATTTTTGTTCCTGTCTCAACTTGGCCATCTGAAGACTTAATATTCAATCAGCTTTATGTATATTTGGTCACAAATATATTATTATATGAGCATCAGTCTGATCTTCAACTATTGCAGCTTTTTACTACAGCCCATATGGTTAGCACCAATGATTTATACTAGAATAAAAAACAAGAAATTATGCTAGTCTGATTTTGATTGACTTGAAGAAGGATTTCAACATAATTGAACTGGTAGCCCAACTCAAAAATGGAAATGTATGAAGTACCTTATCTTGTGCATGACTGGCTCATAACATGCTTGTATAACAGTAAGCAGTTTTGCTGAGTACATACACTCCCTCTTATGTTAAAGAAACAATTTATGGAGTTCCTGTAAGCTATTGCCTTGGTTCACATCCATCCTTTATGTACATGAATGATTTGCCTCTTTCTTTGCAGAAATCTACTGCCAGGATATATGCTGGCCTTTCAATGAGTAAATTGGATGCACACTGCCAATCTCACATGTGGGGTTGTTTGCGCATGCTAAAAATTCAATTTTTAGAGCTTTCCTTAGTACGTGGATGCATACTTTTCATAACACTGGAACGAGCAACAAATAGAGGGCACAAATTGAGCTGGGGGCGTGCCTGTGCATTCGTGTGCCATCATGCGTGTCTCATTGAAAGGCCTGTATATGCCAATGATACAGTCCTTTCCCTCTCTTCAGAACACTGTAATGAACTACACTTCCCCTAAACTTAAATCAATTGAAGTTGCAAGAGTGGCTTCATGTATATAAACTTTCCTTGAATGTTGTGAGGGTACAGCCACTTCTTGTAGTCTCTGCTCCAAACATCTGTAAGAATGAAAGCCACCATGAAAGCCAGAAGATAGTTAGCTCAACTAGGGCAAACATCATAGTTACAAGCCTTTTAGAATATGTTGAAGTAAGATTTTACATGTCTAGTCATCACATGACAATGAAAGGCTTCCATTATAAGTTACCAGGTTTTGCTACCTCCTAATTAGTAACCATGGAGGAGAAAACTAACTTACCTAAGAATTTGGAGCATTGGTTGTACTCAGTGTAAATCAGGCTGTGCCCTGACAGGTTCTTGATTGAGCATGAGTGCCTAAAGTATGGTTGTTTTTAGAGCGTGATTTGTTGAGCATGAGGAGATTTGAAGTTGTATCTTAGAAAATCCTATCTCTTTATCACAGGCAAAGACTTCCCTAAATTTCTATTCAAATCATCATTAAACTAATTGTTAAAGATCATGTGTAGGTCTGGGTAATGCAGAATCATCTTTTCTCACACTGCTGAGTGGATAGTCATACCCTGCAAGTGAATCACAACTTGTAATTCAGCACTCTTCTTATATGCTAGATTGGAACATTCCTAGGTTGGAGTCCCCAATTTGGTTTGCTTTTCTTAAGTCTTGTCTATATAGTTTGCAAGCATTCTTAAAGGGGGTGCAAAACAGCTCCCAACCTGTTCAAGGATATCATTTTCTAGGGCACCTTTGTTTTGCTCAGGCAAGACCTGATAGATATTTATTATCTTGGTTTCCTATATTAAAGTGTATTTGAAAGATATCTCCATTTTGTACATCTTCTTTCAATGCCCACTGTTAATCCATGTGGAATGTCTTGTTTTTTCTTAGAAACCATTGAGAAAAATACTCTCACTGCAAGCATTTGATTGTATTCCTCACTATTGGCACAATTTTTGCCAAATCAAAAGAATAACTTAAGTTTCACAATTCCGGATGGCGGATGGTTAACTTGGCCAGTAGAGTATCAATTGGTTCCCCTGTAAAATCAGAAAATCATAATAATGGCTGGTCAACTATTAGTGACTTTGTAGAAGGAAGACAGCTACAATGATAGTGTAGATGTTTAATTCACTGACTCAGCCTATTTTAGAGGATTACTCTTACAATTACTCTTATAGAAAAGTTACTATACTCATCAAAAGCTGATCATTGAATACTATACATCATCATCCAGCTCATCAGAAGAGAGTTGGAAACTATGCAAACATACTGATGCTGTGAAGGCCATGGCAAATTGAGCCCTTGCTCTTATTAAGTATTCCAAGAAATATCTACCACCTGATATATTCAATGAAATATACAGAGGAATTGTTGAGCCCCCTTGTAGGTACAGTTGTTCCATAAGGGGCTGCCTTTAGTGAATCAACAATTGACATCTTGCAAGAAATTCAACAGATAATGCTGCTAGAGTTGTAAGCAACAACCAATATCATGCTTCTTCTGCTCCTGCAATCCAGAATCTTTGTTATTCAATCAGCAGTGATCTTGTAAGAAAAGAAACAGCCACATTTACATACAATTCTTTAAATTCACTAGCCTAGGCATATGTGAGAGAATTACATAGAATTACATAGTTGTAAAATGCTTTACTACGCAAGAACAGTTAATATGCTCTTCAGAAACTCGTCTTACATTGCACATCCTAAAAAAGCCAATGGCCAGAAGCATTTTATAATCATAGTGCAAAACTGTGGAACAATCTAGAAACAGAAACAAAACTTGCACCCACCCTCAAAAGCCTGCAAGGACTCTGATACAGATTTTATTTCAGATATATATTTCTTCTTTATTCTATTATTCTTGCAAAATATATTTTGAATTAGGCATGTAAGCATCTTTTGTTCTTAATCCTGCATTTATTTAGTTTTCATTTTTATTTATATTTTATTTTGATTTTTAAGTTAAAGCAGAATCAGCAATGATTTGTTACAAGCTATGGTTTTTGACTATACACTAGAACCTCTTCAACTATCAGTTTTGTAGATTGTGGTTGAAGTTTTAGCCCCAAACCCCCACTGATTAATCTATATCAGTAGAAGTCAATCAGAGATCATGCTCTCTTTATTGTGCAAGGGAGATATTCTGTTGCAAGATGGTCCATCTTGAATGTACCTTTTACTTGATACTTCCAACAAATGACCTGTCATGTTGTCAAAATCGGGTGAAGTTCAAACTGCTCAATTTTCAGAACAAGAAGAGATGTTGAGCTAAAATTTCCAAATCTTGTTTATCTCTTGGTTATCTATCTTACATTTAAAAATCAACTAGCACTACGAGGGTTGGTTGCATGTCCACTGATTTTGTCCCTCTTGGATGTGAAATACCCCTTATCGACTGTTTCTTTGAAAAGCCACTGTATGCAGTATACATTGTCACATTGGCAACCTGGAATCTGACACCCCCCTCTTCAATAAAATATTCTAGTGTCAGCACTGGGCCGATATTGTTATGTTAAGTTAAAGACTATATTGTTGACAAATTTAGTCACCACAGTAACTTTGATGCATGAAATCTAAGTTTTTCAAGGGAGGGGCCAGCCCCTAAACTGTCAATGCATACATCTCTTGTATACAGCCAGGATCCCTCCATAATTCCAGCAGAGGCCCCATGATTGATTGGCATCATTAATCAGTAATCAATCACAGATTTGTATGATCTGTGCTCTTTATTGTGATCTCACATGCTATCTTTATTGTGCATAGAACACATTCAATTTTTGGATGTATGCTCTATGATTTTATGATAATTTGATATAAAAAGTTAGTTCTTGTTATTTCTGGCATAGTTGATTGAATTTTAGTTTAATTGACTTTCAGATTTATATCAATAGACATGTTTTCAAATCAAGGAGCTTAAGTATTTGTTCATCTTAGTTCTAAAACTTATGGAATTGTAGTGAACATGTATTGATAAGTTATTGAGAAATTCCTTTGACAGCATTTTTGAAATGTTGTTTGTAGTTGTATTGAAATCAAATTTGTAAAAGTGTCAATTGAATTGAATAATAATTGGAAGGACATTTTGGTTTTTAGATGCAATGGTAGTTTGTAATATCTTATGAAGTCTGCATATTACCAATGATCAATTGAATTGTCTGTTTATTATTTTCTCAGACCTCTTTTTTCAAGTACTCTAGAGCTGTTATGAATATTGTTTCATCAACTCAATAGAGCCTTTAGTCATATAAAAAAGTCATTTCTTCCTTGACCCTGACACAAATGTCAAAATTGAGAACATCAATGTTTATTGACTGAGAACATTAATCTCCATATCTTTTTATCCCATAATATTACTTTTTTCAACTAGAAGTATATTTTGGTATTTGGTGCTATAGTGTTAGAAAATGTAGATGATGTTTGGCAAGCCTGCTCAAAGATTTGTCCATTAAGTTTTTGCATTTTTATTTTTCTGCATGGTGCAAAAGAGAGAGTACCCTTCTACACAAAATAATTCAAAACTAATGGAGACATATAAAAATGATATATGAAATTTATCATCAAACTTGAAAGATGAGTGAGAAAATTCTTTTAGTATTTTTCTGTATTAAGCTCTAAAGTTTATTATTCAAGGGTAGGTTGTTTTCAAATAATTGTCCCTTTTCACCTTCATTGAGAAATTGACACCAAATCACACGTCATGTCAACTTTGTAGGATGATCCAACAACTGACCAACGCCTTCAACAAATATTTCTGGCATGTGAATCCTCCACAAACCTTATTTTGCTACGCTCCTGTTTATCGTTTTATCTTTACTCGGTTTCCTCCAATTATAGTACGCACATATACACAGTCCTAAAATATTTGTAGTACTCGATGACACCTGATAGTGAACTTGGCTTTCCTGGATTTCATGGCATTTTAACATATAAGACACCCAATCCCGTGTTTTCCTAAATTGTTTTGATCGTCTCTACATTTATGTGATTTTTATAGTTGTAGTATACTCTTATAAACAGTTGTAACATCTCATGGTGGATTTTGGCTTTCCTTCATTTCATGACATTTAACATTCTTACTGATTTCAATTCAAGAGGGAATTTAATTTGATTTGTTATATATTTATGCTCAGATTAAATACAGTAATCGTTTTAAATTCTGACCGTTTTCCACTATTATCAATAGTGTTTTGAGACTTGATTTTGCTCCTCATCGGGTGTTTTGATAGGCCATCACTCGTTTGGATTCTATTTTATCAATTGGATTTTGACCATGACATCCAAATACATACGTCAATCTCCTATATACAACTTCATACAATATTCTCTCTCTGCTATTTCGATAAAATAATTCAGATTTTGGGACAAAACACAGTCTTTTCAAGCCAAAATATTAGCTTCTTCATGCACAAGATTTGTCTTAATTTCTTTGAAACAGCCACGGGGCTAAGGAAAAAGCGGCAAAAAGCCGCCAGAATTTGCAGAACAATAGTGTTCATTGTTATTGACCAATCAGATTGCTTCATTTTAGCCCTTTTGGCGGCTGAGGCTAGAGCCGTCATCTACTGATTTAGAGCAAAATGAGCAGCCCTTGGCCGCTAAATTGGCCGCAACTTGACGTTTTGGGACTCTGTTGTTGTTTCAACCAATCAGATTCCAGTATTCTTCTGTTGATTGTTTATTTACCCAGTGAAATAGCTTTATTTTACAATAGCCGATTATTCCCACAACCAATCAACAAGCTGTATTTGAATATTCTCGTTTGTTCTCTAACCAATGACATTTGATCAACTCTTTGAATTATTGGCCAATCACAGACCGTAATTTGAATTAACATTGAAATATCGTCCAATCAGGTAGTTCCATTTTCAAATTTTCTATTGTATTTTCCTTTGTTTTCTAGCCAATCAAGGAAGTTCAAATTTCGTCGTTACCGGCCTCATTTCCGGTTTTCAGTGGAGCAGAAAGACGGGGGTAAGAAATCGGTGTTATTGATATTTCTTGATTGATCTATAGTACTTCTACTTACAAGTTAAGACTAAGTTATACTCTACTTGGCCTAATCGATGTAAGAGTTGTAAAGATAAGTATGTAGGACTTATATTTACAACTCTTACATCTATTAGACCATTACAAATATTGCCTGAAAGACTAAGTTAATGAAGTGAAGGGTGTCTTAGTTCGTCACTGAGTTTAATCAAAGATCAACAAAACAGCCCTATTGATTTTCGCAAAAATCCCTCTGATACTAGACACCCAAACACAACATTAAATTAGTCTCAAGGACAAGCTAAGTGTAAATAGTAGGAAAGGAAGACAATAAAGACTCCGGATGACCATAGTCAAAAACAAGGTTAGCGAATGTATATTAGGATATAGTTGAAATCTATATGGAGTGCTCTACGCAAGGGGTTCTTCAAAATTGCCTTATGGAATCGCTGAGAGAAAGTAAAATGGTGAGCTCAAACATCCTACTTTCTCTCAAAACGTAATGTAAAAGATAAGTTTATGGGGATTACAATATTCATTGGGTTCGCTAACACTTGTAAATGGCTATATTCAGGCATCTTAAAATATTTATTTACACTCAAGCAAATCATATAACTGCTAAACTGTTCATTAAACGCTAAAAAGTGTTCGAATTTAAGTTAAAGGTAGTCCCTCTTCTGTTCTTTATTGTCATCTTCTTCTTCCTCTGTGTCTTTGTATTCTTCTTCTCCTTCTTCTACAGTCCTTTAACTTTCTATTCAGCATATATTGTGGATTGTTAGCTGAAAAAGACTGAAAAAGGCAGGAAAGCGATCTATGGTTTGGAAGATAATCATTGTATTTCTTTAAAATAAAAGAGAGATGTAAGTTATTTAATCCAGTATATTCATTGTTATGTATTTTAGAGTGATATATTTTAATGGCGAATTATGTAATGCCAATCGAAAATATCTCTCCAAGTCTGCGAAATGTCTGCAATCAGCCCACATGTATGTTTTATGTTTGTTCAGTATTCAGCACCAGACAAAACGATAACTTCTATAGACATTTCTTTGAAAGCTGTAAGGGAAACGCATTTACTCAGACATATTGCTACGGGACTGTTCAGGATACAGAACTAGTTAATCTCTCTATAAGCAATGCAGTTTTGCCCAGTCTGATGTCCGTCATTTCTTGTTTAGTGATATGGAAATATATCCATGCTATTTCACACAAGATAACAATTTGACTTGGTTGAGATTAAGGTAGAAAAGTAAATGATGATTTAGTATGATGCAAATCTTCAATGTACAGAATTTATGAATTTGATTGAAAGGAATAAGTTTTTAGCTCAATGATATGTGCCTTTGTTCTATTTTTGAGAAGTGCAAAAATACTCGGCTTGTTCTGCACTAGTTATGAATTTCATTGAAATGAAATTGAAATAAAAAGAGATATGGTACATCAGAAAAACTATAAAAATACCATTACATCATGTTTGGAGTATGAGTGGAAGCATGGGATTAAATAAATTAGAAAGTAAATGATCATTTCTTCTCTTCATCACATAATTTATCTGGCTCGAACTTAAAAGACCCCTTTTTGCTGTATTGTTTTGTGGTCCATGATATCAAATTTTTTATATGTACACAAAAATGGAAGTAAATAAACTTGAAAAAATTCATCAATCTTTGTTATCTGGTTCCTTTGTGGAAATGTTGAACTTAAAAACGGAGATTGTTTCTATGTTTCCAAGCAAATTTGTAAAATACATTGATGTTTAACATTAGATGAATTATTTTCTACCTCCAACCTTCAAAACCCTTAACTACATCTTCCATCCACCATCACCCTAACCACCAATCATCAAAACTAACTAGAGCCTAACCAACATTACTATTCTCAACACACTGCTTAAATTCATCTAATGTTAATAAAATGTTGTTGGATTGCTTTTAATTTTATCTCTTTGTTCTTTTGTATGATAGTTATAGTGGCCCTCTTTCTTTCAACTATCATCATTAATCAACGAGAACCAGACAACAAAATTAACGTGTTTTCCAATATTTAATTACTGCTGTTTTGCAGTGATTGGTCAAGTTTTGCCCACGTTGTACTAACTCAATGCTTATCTTGACATGAAACTCTATTGATCTTATCGATATTCTTATCGATTCTAAACTCTATATTTCTCCACAAGCGATTTCCAGGGATATTATTGATTATCAATTTGTGCTACTCTTGTGTATAACATTGCAATCTAATGTGAAATTGGTAATATCATTTGGGACATGTCCAACTCCTTACAATGCCTTTTTCTGTGACGATAGTAATAGACTATAGTTAATTCAAATTGTAACTTACAATTCAAGCTTTTGAGATAGTCTTCTCTTTGATCAAACCATTGCATCTTTCGTTGACTCCTTGAATTCAAACGATAAAATAGTATATTATTACATGAAGTATTGTCAATCGACTCCTTGATTAGTGAATTTGTGAAATAATTTTGACAAAGGTCCTTCAACATAGCAACACTATTTATTCAATATCAAGTAATTTTCTGTAAACCAATTCTCATGCCTGCATGGGAAATATTCATTAATTATGTCAAATCTTCGCTTTTACAGCAAGTGAACTAGGATTGAAAATAAATTTTTAATTAATGTATGTATGATTTACTGTTTTTAATGAATGGTATTTTGTTTCCATTGTTTGTTCGATACATAAGTACTTTACATATAAAAATGTACGCAACTCATACCTCCTCCATTCCTGCTTTTTAAAATTTATTCTTTTCTCAACGACTTTCTTCTCTTACCCATCTTGTTTTGCTAATATAGATGCTTCATGTTATATATAGCTAATGTCAGAATACAAAACATATAAATACTATGAATATTATACATATACAAATATGTATGTTATGCATTTTCCATTCAAGTCATTTTGAGTTGAGTATTTGTTCACTTATTTTCTTCTTTCTCTGAGCTTGCTTTTTACCATTGTAGATGCGACACAAAAACAATAATATGTAACTAATTCAAACATTAAAACATACATAACTCATACTTTTTCTTGTCAGTTGAGTATTGTACGATAGTTTCCTAGTCATTTTGTATTTTGTAATTGTTCAATGATTTTCCTCTTCTTCCCTTCTTTCTATCCCATTGTATTTGCTCCGTAATTGCAGAAATATATAAATAATGTGGAAATGAAAAATATACATAAATCGTACCAGTTTCTTTCTTGTCAATGTGTATTGTGTATTTGTTCGTTGAGTTTCCTCTTCTTCCCGTCTTTCTGTACCATTGTATTTGCTCCGTAATTGCAGAAATATATAAATAATGTGAAGATGAAACATATACATAAGTCATACCTGTTTCTTCCTTGTCAATTTGTATTGTGTATTTGTTCGTAGATTTTCCTCGTCTTCCCGCCTTTCTGTACCATTGTATTTGCTCCATACATGCAGTTGTTTATGAATAATTTAAAGATGAAATATATACATAAATCATACCTATTTCTTCCTTATCAATTTGTATTGTGTATTTGTTCGATGTTTTTCCTCTTCTTCTCGTCTTTCTGTATCATTTTATTTGCTCCATAAATGCAGATATATATAAATAATTTAATGATGAAAAATATACATAAATCATACCAGTACCACGCGTGTCATTCACGTATCACGTGTCATTCTGATTTGAGTAGTTACTCGTAACCTGTGTTTTTCTCCACCGTTCACTGCAATTGCTGATGCTTCATATGCACATGCTCGATAATAACAGTTATAAATATATAGAAATAATTAAAAGATTGAAGTATACACAAGTCATACGTGTTCCATGCATGTCATGTTGATTTGAGTATCTGTTTTGTGATGTCTGTTTTCGATCTTCTGTCTTTAATCTGTTTTTGCCTACAGAGATGAAGTAATTGTTTCCAGTGAATGGTATATCAATAAATCTGCCCAATGGCAAAGATTAATGGTAAAAATCATATTTAAATAACTTAAAGATCAGAGAATATATAATTGTTAGGTAAAAGTGATTTGCTTATAGACATTTTCCCAAAATTGTACTATCAATGGAAAGCTATGCTTTAGTGGGAAGGAATGTTGAAGCATCTCACGAATGCTGTAGATAGATTTGTTTACACGTAATCTTATTTTGCCCGGTCAGTCTTTTGGATTGTTTTTGTGTATGTATAGTTTACATTTAGCAAGACAGAGGGAAATGGGTTGAAGTAAGTGAAGAAGTTATTCAATGTGTTGTTCATTTCATTTCATTTAAAACCACAACTACAATGATAAAGTAACAAAGAACAACAACATTTAAAGATTTAAAGTGCAGATGATAAACTGTTGTTCAGCAAATAATGACGGTTTGACGCTACAGGGTAGAGCGGTGTGTTGAAAATAGCCTCAAAAATTTACTACAGTACTTTTTTAGTCTTCAAATTTAATTTTGATTATACCCTGTATTGTTGTTATGGGAACATTTTGCGTCATCAGATCTTTAGAGTTCATTGTTAATACATCTCCATGTTTGAATTGCTGATTTCCGCATTTCTGCTTTGGTAATTTTTCATAGTTGTCTGATGTTTTCTTCTTTTAGTGGCTATACTTCTGAACCTTTATTAAAACTCTTGATATTCCCCCCTTTTGGTTACACGCTGTTTTACAATTTTGTTAGATTTGCCCTTGATACCAGACTCCTGACACTAACCACCATTCACACACCTCCAGCCTCAAGATCCTCAACCACCAGACTTCCAGAATCTAGCAATACCACAATAAACTACAACCTTTGCAAAACCTACAAAAGTGTAAAAGAGCGTGTTCTTTATTCCAAAAGAGGCGATGCTGATTTGAGTCATTATATCGCCAGATTCCCTTGTTAATTGTGTAAAATATTGAGAGATGCTCACAAGTTGTTTGAGTTCTAATTTAAAACGTATTAAATCAATTATTATCAATTATTACTGTAAACACATTTTTGAGGCATCTTTAGTTAGGAGAAAAATTCATGGCATACTAGAGCAGAAGATAAATCTCATGTTTTTCAAATTTGTTTCCCTGTATCTTTTCATTTTCACATTAGACGCCTGTAGAAAACTTTAAAGAATGCTCTCTACCCTGTTATAATATGCAGTGTGTCGAATCCTATTGAATTCTGTTCATTCAATTTGCGCCATACACATGCTTTTGCAACTAATGCTTCGTGCATTCCCAAAGGATTGTTTCGTTACCTGCCGTTCTTCCTGTAGAAGCATGGTCTGTCGAATGACAAACATCTCCAGGTATCCCAGAGATTTACGAAAGCCTTCTTCAGCATTTTAGCCAATTTTCAACTGCCTATTATTATTTTCAGCTGCTTATGGCAGATTATTAATCGTTCATCGAAAGGAGATTGTGGTTGTTGAAGCTTATACGATGCTTCTTGTATCTGAGACGGATATGCCTACTGGATATGACATGAGATGCTTAGATTTGCAAGCAACAAGAATGAAGTATAGGAAGTTTACTTATCTGTGTTTCTCATGTCGTCTGTAGGCATACTTCCATCGCGTCAGCATTGAAGTGTTTCATCATTGCATTGCAAAGTGTTACAACTTGGCGTACTGTAAGTATCACATCGAATTTCAACAGATTCATGTAGCAAAGATTGCAATCTAGTATGTCATAGTTATTTTTGTGCAATTGTCTAGTTTTCAAGCATTTGAGATGAAGGTTGAGTTTGCCGACAAGGCATGGCTACCCCTCGTACATGAAGCTGAAAGCAAAACTGTTGCTTAATTAACAAACATTGCAAATTAAGTCCTTTTATAGACTCAAGGCTACAAGTAGCTATAGTAAAGTGCGAACGAGTTGTAGTTAGAAGATACACCGTGAATACTTACCTTAGATTAATTTGATCTCACAGAGCATTAACATTGAGTGCTTGCATGACCGATGTCCAAGATGCAAAGGTCGAAAGTGATGTGTACAAAGCTATTTATACCCTTGCTCGCATTGACTTCTGGGTCTATTGTTTTTGCAATTGGATTGAAATTTATCTACGTATCTATTACGAATATTTTGAGATGATTTCTATATTTTATTCAAGTATTCTTAGGATATAAATTATTAAATGTTTACTTGCAAGTATTGCATGAATTTATAAATCTATTTTATTAACATTTGTCATATTTCCCGCCTGTTTAATGACAATGCACAATTTTCTATCCACTTCTCTCTGTCTGTTTTCCCATCTTTAGTTTTATCTCTGTTAAAAATCTGTTTTGCCTTTAGCATGATTTTCTTAGGCCATGCGTGTTATTACATTAATTTTCTCCAATTGTAGGAGATCTTTCATGCAATGAAGATGTGATGTCATTTGCACACAGAGAGAGCACAGATTATGAACAGCCTTTATGTATAACATTTTAGCAACATTTCTATCCTTTGATGACAGATGTGTCTTCTAAAATCAGCTGTTTTTCTGTTGTTGTCTTCTTAATTCCCGGGTCCTCCTCAAGGGGTATATTATTCCATATACATACACACCTGTATAGTCGATCGCACGTATCAGGAGATTTTTACCAATGCTACGCCCTTGAGATTCAACATGTGTCTTTATGATAATATCCAGAGAGAATAGATCCCTCAAACGTCATATTGCTCCTATCGTGGTTTGTTTCTTGTGGTATTCAACTAAAATATAACTTTGTTTGCCCCGTTGTCTGTTCAATTGATTATGGCGACTAATGGACCCAAAGTCATAACCAGAGGCTGTTCTGTTTTGCATTTCAAAACCCCGTACTGTAAACTGGTCAATTTTCAATTTTACAGAAGTTGCACGGCAAATACACTTCATACATTTTCATAATTTACTGCTTAAAGCTCTCAGCCGTCAAATTGCTCTTATATTGTTCGGTCTGTTGTGTTATTGAACTCAAATATAACCTTCCTTGCTCTATTTTCTAATCAATTCATACAAATCGAAGTTGGGAGCATCTTGGCCTAGATCCATAACTAAGAGCTGTTTTCTTTTGGATTTCCAATCCCTTAATATACACTGGTTAACTTTGTCTAAACTACAGAGAACGCATCGTAGATAGTATTCATCCATTTTCATAAATGCACTGCTTTGAGATTGTACAACAGAAAGTCAATGAACTGAATTCGCAATATCATCATCGACAAAATGATAGAATTAACAACTAATTCTTATGATTACTAACACTACTCAAAGGTGAATGAAATGTAACTATTAAATTAATATCTTAAAAGAGTTACGACTATGAAAGAAGAGAATATGAAAAGTCAAATGATTTCTTCATCGTATGAGGTATAAAAATTGTTTGTTACGATAGAGGTATTAAACATTTGAAAATGCATTATCCACTGCTGTGTCTTAATTGAGTATGTCTTTGTTAGTAGTACACTCATCTTCTATAGTATGCAGATATGATAGTTTAACTTAAATTAAACAGTGTAATCAACAATTTTAAAGCCTTTGATGGAAACACAATCAGTCATCTACACATTTTATTTGGCACCTTCGGATTCAATTCAATTCAATCATAAATTCAATTCAATCATATGGGTTAATAGAAAATACAACTCATCACAAGCAATAGCTGACAACATGAGAAAGTCCTGGGATTAAGAAAACATAACGAATGACATGCATTTCACATCAATATTTTTGAAAACAACACGTTTTAAACTTGTAATGGACAATAGGGAAACTTTGAAAGACACGATCATTGCAACCCATCTTTGATACAAGGGGGAGGGGGCTCAATCCAACGCTCTACACCCTGAGCCACCCTTAGAAATCACTCCAGGCTATTAAACTGAAATCGGAGAATCATAACATTCATGGATGTGTGAACATATTGATGGAGAGAGGATGGCGTGATCTTACTGTCAATTACATTATGTAGTAACCAGGACTTTAAGGTTCTGGAAATATCACGTGTTTTCGTAAAATCAAGAGATTAGGGTGAACGAAACCTTGTGGCCAAGAGATAAATGTTGAGATAAACCACGTGCAATTTATATGGATAAATCTGAAGTGATCGAATTGATTGGAAAAGCCTTGATATGGGAGGGAGTAGTTTTAAGTGGCATGAGAATATTTCAAAAAGATACAAGGATGTTGCCACGGATCTTTGAGAATAACCTGTGCATTGAGATTATGAACGTACAACATACTGGTAATGAAAACTCCTGCTTTCAAAGATTCAACATTTATGTTAAGATCATTCCTTGAAAATGAAAGTAGAAGCGAGAAGTATACAAAAGCATAGAATGTGTCTGAAAATACGTAAATATAACGGTTAACTGATTTATGAACAAAATTTTTCAAATACATTCCTATTATTACAGAAGTGGTTATGAATAGAAAAAATGGATAAATGTGTGCTAGTTTTATGCATCTTGCTCTATCAAATTACTCTGCAAAATCTCCAATTTCTAATGAATTCCAAGGTTCAATTGCAAACCAAATAGTCAACTGTTTTTGAGTTGATAAATAATGGAATAAAAGTTCACCGTATCATGTAATTCTATCTAAAGCTTACAAAGTATATATGAAAGCACAAAGCATATTTGTCAGTTTTTAGTTCCTCGAGTGATGCATCACACATGCAACTTCTTGAAACTTGCAAAGCTCCTGCATAGCCTTTAATTTCCATTCCCAGCAACATTTGAACGTTCTGAAAGGTAGAGATTAACCAATATTACAGAAGCTTAAAATATATTACTAGTGAAAACACAACAAACGATTTAAGAGATATCTAAAACTTGCTAACAATTCAATTCATCACTTCTATTCAATTCAATTCTTCAAAATAGCAAAGCATCTTCATGGCCTATTATGAAATCTGAGACAGTAGCTGCTTTGATATACTTCAAAGAGTCTGATCTTTAATACTGATTAAATACTAAATCGCAACAAACAGGTGAAAACATTAAAACTTGGACAAAAATCAGAGCCAGTTACCAAACATGGACATAACAAAGAGAAGTCTTTGAAGTACAACAAACACAATAGGCCTGTCTCTATGAGAACTACCAACCCCTGGGCGTGATGTAAGTATTGAACAGCCCCTAATGTAATATAGACGGAGGGCCCTTGGTAAATCAGCACTCAGTGAGAGGCTACCTTCCTAAATGATATGAAATGAAACGAAGAGTGTTTCTTCCTTGGATTCTTAAAAATTTAACAATAGTGAATAGGCGCCCATTTGTCAACCATTTAGCCAAATTGGGCACAATGTTCATCCTGTAACGCGAATCTACCCCCATCTAGTTGCATATTTCGTTTCACATATTCATATATTCATCAACTGTCTCATACTCTGATGAGTGCAATACGAAACAAGTGCTTTTGGGATGCTAATGAATGTTCCCAAAAGACTGTGAATTAAAACTTTATTAAAATATAAAAATATATAGATATGGGAAAACTGAATCTCTCGCTAGTTCCAGCTTCTTATGCTCGTTTTCCTCTTGCCATCATCAGTTTACTTACGAACTAGTTGACGTCACAAAAAGCAATAGTAAACAACAGAACATTGAACTAGTTTGTTATTTTTTCGCTACTAAACATCGATAAGTTAAACTCTTGTGCTGTATCTGTAAATGAAGATAAAGCAAAGTCATGCGGATGTTTCATAAATACTTAGTCAAATCACATAGTCATTACATTCAATGCACAAATATGAACTACATCATGGTACAAACCATATCAGGGCTGCTCACCAATGAGATGTTTGTTGCCAAGCAATGGCAATACTCGAATATGAATTGTAGCTATCATAACAGCATGAATGCACAACAAACATACTGAAATATGTAACACGTGAATGTGAAGCCTAGAGAGGGCAGAAATTAGAGGCCATTGCAAATTGCATGTAAAAGGTATTATCTACAAACAGTTAATGCCTTTTGCAATCGTGCCAGGAAATTTACTGTTGAAAATGGAAGAAAAGTGCTTCCAGTGGATGTATGTGTGAGAAGCTAAAAGACTCTGCATGAGAAACAAGTAAATTATTAAAGAATGAAATAAATCAATAACTATTAAGCAATAATTATTCACCAATTATTCAACAATTAAGTTGATGAATACAAAATTATATATGCTGTACAACAATATTTCATCCAATGATAATTATAAAGAATTATAAGAATAAACAACAAAACTTGTAAAAAAAGTGCCTGCAATTGCTTAGAAGCCACCATTGACTGTAACATCAAGCTGAATAAAATACTTCAAAGGACCAACAATATCCGAGTTGATCTGAGAATACATCACCAAATAGACAATGCTATCTGAATATAACTTACGCTATAATGAGGAGGCATACCACCATAATAGATTTGAGATGCAGGCGCTGATGGATTCATCTACAAAAGAAGATTGAAAGAATTAAATATATTAGACCGATAGCAAATATCTCATTAATTTCATTAGATATTCATTAGATTGAACAAATGTTCTATGTAATAAAACTGCATTCATATCACATCTTCTTTTTATTAGAAACAGACATCCTCTATACAGCCTGGATGTCTCATAATAGTTTGTCATATCCAGCCTTAGATGTTTCCTAAGTTGATCTCCAAATTCTGGAAATTTCCTACAACAATAAGGCAACTATGAGAGATAGGATCTTTAGCTAAGGATATTTGAGTAATTGATTCGGTTTGTATTTTGATTCTTGTTTACTAAACTTTTCTCACAAAGGCAGATTTTTCACGTTACTTTTTGAAACTCAGCCAGGCAGTGTTTCTTAACTTTTACCTGCTTTGAGAGAAACCAATAGACTTAAACATCCAATGGTCAAGTAATACATGAATGTGAGGCACGATAGATCTGACAATATTGTTGCAGTCAGTATGGTTAGACCATGGAATAGAGACTATAAAATGGTCTTCTGGCGATGCATCTATATATGGGTCAACTGCCAATTAGTGTGACTTTGTATATCGTACACCATAACGTAAAAGAGATACCAATTAAACCACAATATGGCAACTAATATATATCATTACAAAGATTTGAACTTCATCAACATCTTCGATAAAAATTTCAATCAAAGAAATTTAATGAAAAACATAGTAATACACAGACACGACAATTCTATATGATTTTGACTTACATTATATTCAGAAGATGCACTCATATGATAAATATTGAGATGCTGAATGCTGAATGCTGTAAATGAAAATAAGACAAACGAAATCATATGAATACTTCATAATTAGTCACATGAAATAGTTGTCAGACATGTGATATACTATAAACTTTTTCACAGAGGTAAGGACAGGTGATATTGTCAAAACATCAATTCTGCTGGAATTGCCAATCCAAATATTGCTCCTCCCTCACACACATTCTATGTAAATGCAATGTCTTCCATTAGTTATAATGTTTGTGCTGTTATAATGTTGTATACCTCACAACAAAATCTCCAGTTCAATAATATCCATTCCATTTCCATTTCAATTTCATTAGATATTCATTAGATTGAAGAAATGTTTTGTGTAGTAAAAATGAATTCAAATCGCATGTTCTTTTTAGTATAAACAGACATCCTCCCTTAAGCCTGGATGTCTCATAATAGTTTGTCAAATCCGGCCTTAAATGTTTCTTAAGTTAGTTTTCAAATTCTGGAAATCTCCTACAACAATAAGGCAACTGTGAGAAATATGCTAGACGATCAATTCTGCTTGAATTGGCAATCCATATATTGCTCCTCCCTCAAACACTTTCTATGTAAATACAATGTTTTCCATTAGTTATACTGTTTGTACTGTTATACTGCTGTACACCCCAAAACAAAGTCTTCATTTCTTATGAATCTGAATCATCAACCCAGTCGTATATTTATGCCAGTATAACATCATCAATACACAACACATGTATTCTAATATGTTAGACGAGAGAAGTCATGGCATAGAGAGTAGAAGCCTAGAGAGGACAGTAATGAGATGCAGTTGCTGATTTCATGTGAAAGGTATTATCTACACATGATTAGTGTCTCTTACAAACGTGCAAGCAAACTTACAGTTGCAGGTAGAAGAGTACAGCCTCAAGTGGATGTATGTGTATGAGAGGTTGAAGGAGCCTGCACGAGAAACAAGTAAATTATAAACAGACAAAAGTTTAAGTGAAGTGAACTTATAACTATTCATCAATACTAATGGCCTAAAGATTACAACAAAGCTAATAAATATGAACCAAGTTGTTATTTATAATACTACATAATAACATAATAGACAAAACAACATTGAAACCAAATGACAACAGATGATAAGCATCCATTATTCGACTATGACGTCATACAGTGAAGAATACCTCCATGAAAGATTACTACTCCAAATTGGTGCAAGAATACATTAACACATGGGCAGTGCTACCTGATATCAACTTACGTTGTATTGAGAAGGTACATCATTATAATACAGCTGAGATACCGATGCTGATGGGTAGATCTAAAAGAGAAGATAGCAAACAACTAAACAAGCATATAACTATATCTAAAATGGTATATTGTGAGTTGATTAATGCGGTATCAATCTCTTCAAAAAAGTAAACAAAGGAATTCTTGTCCCTAAATTACTCTTGCTTGAAATTGCATTCCAAACATTGTTTCAGTGAATGATGTCCTTCATCAATCAGACAACACTGGTGAATGTACACATTAAAAACTGCATAGAAATACTCTTGGGAGAGTATGCATGTAGATTTATATACAATACATTTATCCGATTTCAACTTACCTCATATTGAGAAGGTACATCGCCATGATACTGCGATACTAGTGCTGAAGGATTCATCTACAACAGAAGGATAGATAAAATTAAACCAATATATAAGAAAATAACATCATAAATGTCATTAGACATAAATTAGGTTCATCTAATGTTTTATTGTGTATGATTGCATTTCATGGAATATTGAGAGAGTACACCCCTATCATGAAAGAGAGGCTTGAATGTTTGAGAGATGATACGTACTCATGTGATTTGAGTATGATTTACTCGTGATAGTATGTTTTAGTATGATTTTTATTACTCGTGTGATTTGTTGTCAATGTTGTCTTTTAAATGGGAAAAACTAAAAATATCATATTTGTAGGATTTTCTTTAACATTATTTGACAAAGTGCAGGAGCTATGGTTCCTACTAGCCCAATGGCTGCACGGTTTATGTTGCTCTTTAAAATCGAATGATAATCTATACATTTAACCACAAAATCTTTTCATGAAATTTCCTCCAAGATTTGCATCATTTTCCACAGAATCAAAATGAAAGAAGGAATCGATTGGGGAGGGGGAAGCACCATAAAACTCGTAACTGGAGAGGCAAGCATGAGAAACTGAGAACAACTGGAGCCCTAATCTATATGTTAAAAGAGACCTTGATTTGCCTATTTTTAGGTCCTCTCGACAAAACATGAAATTTAAGTTTCCCTCTCAAAGGGGTTGCACAGGGATCCCTTGTTCCGTGACAAATGATAAATCCTATAACATAAAGATATACGGATTTTCATTTATTGTAATCAATTATTAGATAGGGGAAGGAGTACCTTCACAGTTCCATCACTGCTTGCGCTGATCAGATGGTGTGCGTCCTGTGTGTAAATGGCGTTATTCATGAAGAATGTATGCCCCCGGAATTCTTTGAGAGTTCGGCTTGATTTCAGGCCATGAATTCTGGATAAAAAATAGCAAAAAAGGATCGCATAAAACAGTGCTTGATAAGGTACAGCAAGCAAATGGTAGAAGACACATCGAATGGAAGCGGTTTGGAAAAAACCTGAAACACAACGAAGGAGAAGAGAAGCAACGAAAAGAAAGCGGAGAAGATCGAGGAGAAGATCGAGTAGAATAAAGAGGAGGAACAGTGAAGGAAGATAGAGAAGAGAAGAAAGGGGTAGAAGAAGTAGAAGATAGAACAGAAAAAGGACGAAAAGAAAGAGGACAATAAAGAGGAGAATCAAGAGCAGAAGAAAAAGGAGAAGAAAGGGGAGAAAAAAAGAAGAGAATAGGAGAGCATAGGGGAGAAAAAGGGTGAAAAGAATGAGATGACACTGAGAAGACAAAAGAGAATAAAAAAAAGAAGAAAGATGTGATGACAGAGAAGAATATGAGGAAGAAAAATTCGAGACGAGAGAGTGAGAAGAGGACAATCAAGAGGAGATAAAGAGGAGAAGAAAGAGGACAACGGTTAAAGACTATATAAGAATGCCAGTCATTAGAAGTCATACTATGTAAAGATATGATATTCTATATATGGTTTATTTTGCACTACACGTGAGCCAAAACAAAAGTCAAGATTGGTTAACGACCTTTGTTAAATTCGCTCAGTCAAAATCGAGCTTGAATTCATATAGGATGTATCGCATCAAAAATGGCCTAACCTTACTTGTGAGAGATATTTGTTGATATAATTCTGCAATTCGATTGGTCAAGTATAAAAACATAAGCAATATAAACAAATATCGACATACATACTTGATAGTTGCGTCATAAGATGACGTCAAGAGCTGTCCAGAATCTTTTGAAAAAGAGACTGACGTCACACCCTTCAAATGTGCACTTTCGGATCTTCGCAGGCATTCTGTTAAACAATAGATTTTACTGTCCCATGTCCCTGACGTACTTTTTATTTTTGGTAGTGTAATCATTGTTTTGAGTAATCCATTCTATCAGTTGTCATTAAATGTCATCACCACCGTTAGTGTCCTTGCGCAATGTATGAGTAATGTGTCTCCATATAAAAATCATGCTTTTTTGTGTTTAGGCAGTTGTTGTGCATCGTCAGCCGTAATAGTAAGTCGCAAATGTTAGTCGAGTGCATGTTATAAGACGTCGAATCTGGTGAGTTGCCGAGCCGAATCTGTTGAACTACCGAGTGTGTGTTATTGTTGTATTAGCTGAGCCGAAGAAATTCTAGTATTCAGACGATTTATGTGATTTTATTTGGACATATCTCTGCCAATTACACTTTATCTGTAAAGGTTTAAAGCAGGAAATCTTTACCATTCGCCAGATAGTATTTTCCATACCTGAAAAAATATCAGAAGAAATGCCTTAAATATAATTTGCTAAATCCGTTTCCTGATCCAAGTGACAAGATCATCAGCCAGCTATATGTAACATGCTTTGATGTGTATTTCCAGTGACAGGTTGACAAATGTCTGGTTATGTCAAAGATTTGAAACATGTCGTCATATATGTTTAAGGGCGTCATTGCGACAAAAGATTTGGCTGCGACAAGTATTTGAAACATGTATCGATGTGTTCGGAGTGACAGCTTGTTAAAGAAGAAGACATGAAAATACAAGACGAAGATCTGAAGAAGCTAAGATAGGGAGAAGATTTGAATACAATTAGGGGGAGATAAGAAGGATAAAGAACGAAGAGATATCATCAAAGTATGGAGAAAAGTAGAAACTAAGATAGGATGATGATAAAAAGATATGAAAGTACAACAGGAAGATAAGGAGAAGACCTGAACAAAATAAGGATATAAAAGGAAGTTAGAAAAACTACAATATAAGAAAATGAGAAGAATAGATAGGAGAAAAATGATGCGAGGAAAATAAGAAGGAGATATGAAGAACATAAGATAAGAAGACGAGAAGACACAAATAAACTGAGGAAGAAAGAGAACTCTACAGATTACCTTTAATTTTCCATCAAGGCTGCCAGTGGATAGCATTTCACTATCACGGCTAAATGACATACAAATCACAGCATCTTCCATCAACATAAAATTGTCCTTATATAGAATATTCAGCAATATTACTTCTTTCATTGGGCTGCAACAATATTGGGTAATATTGATCTATTACAATTAATATAAAGATATCTTACAATATCAACATGAAAAGCACAGCATCTTCCATCAACATCAAATTGTCCTTAACTAGAGCACTATGTAATGCTTTTATTTTCATTCGGTGATACTAATGTTCCAGTGAAAGTAATAACATAGGAAAATATTACAGTAAATATAATTTCCTTCTTGCTTAACCATGTTTTCTGTAGCTCATTCTACACCATATCTGTTCTTTCTTTGAAATCGCTTTCATCCCTTCAAGCTTCAATTTCTAAGTTGTCCAATGTTATTATTTCAAATTCGAGCCTTGTATGTCCAGTACTGTATAGTTCTTTTTAGTTTTTTTCTGTATAGCTCTATCTCCGTCCTCCATATTGTGTTCCTACCTAGCCAATACAAAGCCCTGTATTCCTTTCCTGTCAATATCTGTACCCCTTCCTATTCAAATCTCTCTACTTACCCCACCAAATTCTTTACAACTCTATCCTTCCTATTTCCATCCCTACCCACCCACTATAGTGCACTTATAAAGCTCTCTGTCTCTTCTCTCTCAAGCTCATAATGTCTCTAATTTGTAAACCACAGAATATATTGTCTTTTCTTTTATTCTTTTACATCATTTCAATGGTGAGCTATAGAAAAAGAGAGAACAAACCTCTGATTGATATTTCAAGTCTTTACGGATTTTACCGGTCTGAAACTTCCATACTTCAATGAATCCGTCCGCACTCCCAGTAACAAAATATTGTCTGTCTGGTGAAAATGCAGCACATTCTGAATGGGCTTTTGTTCCAAACTGAAAAACAAACACAAACACTCATGAAAAAGCACAAAATAAAACATCAGTCTTTTCTAATTTTCTTGAAAAGCTCACAAGAATGTTGAGTATTGGAATTGAAAAAACTCAACAAGGCATTAACAACAAAATTTCCTTATCAGGTGGCCTAACTCTCATGTTCATGTGAGTATTTCAAATAGACATCAGATAACAGGCCAACAGTATTGCATATGTGCTGTTTAGAGGTTGATTCTTGTGTGTGTTTCATGATGGCTGACAAACTTGGCTCACCCTACTATAAAATATTTCAGTAAACTCGTGTTGGCATGAAATCTGTCATGTGATGTAAGTTAGATTCTGCAATGAGCAGCTACAAGATAAAATACAAAAGCAATTGTTTTGACAGTTTCTTGCAACAACAATAACAACTGAGTGAGTGAGTGAGTGAGTGAGTGTGTGTGTGTGTGTGTGTGTGTGTGTATGTGTGTGTGTGTGTGTGTGTGTGTGTGTGTGTGTGTGTGTGTGTGTGTGTGTGTGTGTGTGTGTGTGTGTGTGTGTGTGTGTGTGTGTGTGTATGTGTGTGTGTCTGTATGTATGTGTGTATGTGTGTATGTGTGTGTGTGTGTTATTGTATTTCCAATTTGCCCCTTGTATTTCCTCTGTATGTATGATTGTGAGTACACAATTGTGTATATGTGTGTTAAGATCTGGTCAGTAAGGAAAAACAAACACACATAGTTTTGCTCACTGCTGATGTTATTTAACTGTCTTTTCTTACAACAAAGCCTGTTTCAATGACACTACATTTTGATTTTATTTTAACTTGATCAGGGCTAAGACACTTATGCTATTTCAACACCAAATACCATAATGCTTTTCCAAATTAACTGTGGCATT
The DNA here is from genome assembly GCA_964019165.1 of Mastigias papua. Taxonomy (NCBI): domain Eukaryota; kingdom Metazoa; phylum Cnidaria; class Scyphozoa; order Rhizostomeae; family Mastigiidae; genus Mastigias; species Mastigias papua. Next base: position 13,567,290 of record OZ025271.1, read on the forward strand.
ATTATCAAAATGTCATAATCACAATAAATATTGATTTTAAAACCCAAAGTTGACTTGAAACAACCTCACATGATATACTATGGCTCATATATTCAATGATAATATATATTCATATATATATATATATATATATATATATATATATATATATATATATATATATATATATATATATATATATATATATATATATATATATATATATATATATATATATATATATATATATATATATATATATATATATATATATATATATATATATATATATATATATATATATATATTTATATATAGATATATATACTTATCTACTTATTCATATATACCATCATATATTACAGGCTAAATTGATTCATTCTCTGTCACATTCAGAATAAAATAGATTCAAACATACAAGCAAGCCTGGGAGATTTGACAGATCTACCATGTAAAACAAATATACTGTATTTGCCATTGACTAGATAACAACTAGTCTCTAAGTCCCCCATGGTACCAGGGTAGATTGTTTGTCTGATCTGCATAGGTTCACAGGATTACAATTTGTAATCTTTACAAACCACGAGTCATGAAAGACAGTAGTATGCCATAAAAGACCTTACAATTTATGCAGCTTACAAAAACTAATCACATAAAATGAATACAATTCTCTGATATCTAGTTGTGGTATTCAGTTAGATGTAATTCTATTCTGGCAGAAATCTAGGCGGATGTGCAGTTTAGGGTAACAGCTAAATCGCGTTAACTTCTATACGAAATTACTCCTTACGATGAAGAGAGTCGAAACAAACGATAAAAAGTGCGGTTCTACTTACCAATTACTTATTTAGCCTTATTTTTCGCTCGATGAACATTGAAATCCCTTTGTCAATTAAGAAACTTCCGCTCATTCTACAACTAACGCTAACGCTAACCCTGACCCTTTCCCTGCGCAAAACCCTAACCCTGACCCTAACCCAAACCCAAAGTAATTGGTAAGTAGAACCGCACTTTTTATCGTTTGTTTCGACTCTCCTCATCGTAAGGAGTAACTTCGTATAGAATTTAACGCGATTTAGCTGTTACCCTAAACTGCACATCCCCCGAAATCTACACCTTTCTTTAACTGTAAAATGCTCACACTCACAGAGGCATTTCAATATCAACAAAACACGAGGCAATGAAGATATCAAGATCTTTCTACATGCAATATTTACTACTTATTTTATTATCTAAATATCAGGTTATACTTTGTATCTTCCTAGAAATTCTGCAAAGAAAACAATAGATGACTTACTCTGCGGACTCGATCTCTAGCGCCATTTTGGGAATTGAAAATTTGTTCTAAGTTGGCCTCGTTTGCATTTGTTGATCATCGTGTCCAATGATATATAAGCGCCGAAGGCGCTAGATGCGCATGTTCATCGTTCGGCACTGAGGCAAAATCACTGAAGCGGTAAGAGGTCAGAATGCGAAAGCCCTGCTGTGGCTGAGTATGGGAGATAACATGAAACGTTCTTGCTTCACATCATATCTATGATAGTAAGGCATCAATCTCTGAAGAATCATACAAATGGATGTATATACAGCCGATATACACATCTAGCGCACAAAGACCTCTATATTCAAGTATAGATCTAGATATTTGCATTACATTTTGTCGCCTGGGCCATCTCCTTGGTATATCTTAAGTGACCTATACAGGCACCAAGCAAAGTTTGCTATTTAGAGATACAAGTTGCAAGCAAAATTTAATTCAACGAGTTTAGTTCAGTTCAGTTTTATTTTATTACATTGTTGTGAAGTATGACATTGTTGTGATCTATATAAAAATTTCCTCTCTATACTTCTAGGAATTTCCGATCTCATAAGTTATTCAGGCCCGCCGAGAGCATGTATTGGGCCCCGGGGCACACAGATGCATACATGCTTCTTCCAAGGGGGAGCTGAAAAATTACATTTTCCATGGGAGCCCCTCTCAGAAATTACTGCCTAAATACAACTTGATATTGTTATTTGCTATAAAAATAAATAAGGAATGCATATCACACAGAATCTCTTGAGATTAGTTTCGTGCGTGAAGCCAAGAATATAAAAGTTGTTTTAAAAATTGACAGCGTTCTAACTTATTTCCCAGAGTAGCTCAACTCTCCCTCAAAATTTCGTCAAAAGGAGCTTAGATTTTGTAGCCCCCTTAAATTTGTATCTTTAGGGGAACAAATAAAAAAATTGAGATGCTGTGATGGCTTCACTATAAAATATCAAAGTTACTACAGAATTATTTCACAGCCTTGGGACCCCTCTTAGGTATGTTCAGGTAATGTGCCCCACCTGCCCCCTCTCGCCGGGCCTTGTTCGTGTGAGATGACCGCAGAATAATCCCTGCCTCAATAACTCCTGAACTTTGAAAGGTAAAGAAGAAATCCTTCCGCAAATCGCAATCATATTCATACTCTCTCACTTAGTTTTTGCTTGCAACTTGTAACTTCATAGTGCTAATAGTATACAGAAAACTTTGCTAGGTAATTGTATAGCTCATTTAAAGTATTTTTTCTGCCTAGCAATCCATGAATGGAGCTGCATTCATTTGATATTGCATGTATAATACGACAAAGAGAATGGCCTAACCCAAAACATTAATGGAAATAGCCTGATTCAAGCAGGAAAATTCCGGCTTTTTGTAATAGATGTGCCTGCTGGTTGGTATGCTATTCCATTTGCATGATTTTTCAGGGATTGGACTCTTCTTTTCGCATATATAGTGTGAAACGAGAGCGCTTCGTGCTATCTCCCATACTGAGCCTGGATGAAACTTGAGTATGTTGACCTCTTTACTCATCCGTGACTTGCCTCACTTAGACAATAGGCAATTATCTGAAGATCCACATCTAGCGCCTTCGGCGCTTCTATATCATTGATCGTGTCGATCGACAAAAGGAGGGCTCTGAGGGCATCAGCCCCCTTCTACTTCTCAAAAAACGCCTGAGCCCCCTTACAGTTTTTCTGACTAATGAATATTTAGAGAGACAAATAGAACATAAGGAATATAAGAGCTACGAAACTGAAAGAGAGCAAGAATGAAAGAGAGCAGGAAAAGATTTCAGATGGATGAAAATTAGGAGATCAATACAGCGAGAATAAAGACTGGATACAGACACCAGACTACCCGTTATAAAAAATTTCATTACGAAGAACGAATGGCTACAAAGAACGATCGATATTCCAAAGCATTTTGGGATAGTGAGGTAGTGCCACTTGACGTGGGATAGTGCCAGAAAAATTTATGACAGTGGCATGGCCCCTCATGGCCTCCCTTTGAAATGTCCCCCCCCCTAGTACTCAATTAGGTACTGAGAAAATGGTCCGGTTCGTTTCTTTTTGATTCTAGGACAAAGCTCTTTCTTAATTTAAAGATAAGACAATCTAGAAAGAGAATGAAATCATTAATTTGCGTGTGTGAAACTTAAATACTTTGACTGCTTTGCTTCAAAATGATTTGTTTTCAAGATTCTTGGTAAAGACATACCTTCAGCTTAGACATTCTTGGGGCGCAACGAGGGGTAAATTTTTCTAGCTTGGGCAATGTTTCCGTACCCCTAGCTTTGTATCTTATTCTAATACAGTTTTCCCATTCTATATCAACTGAGAATTATATGTCTATTAATCATCCTTCCCATGGATGCTACAATAAATTACACACATAGCTGTGATAGGAGAGATCTTTGGTAAAAAGACGTTTGCTTACAACCAGCATCCTGATTGGTGGAGATACCTCATCGCAAGCTCAATTGTAAGTACTAGGTGCACTTTGTGGGTTTCCACTGTAGAACAGGGCCTTTGTAACATACAAATTGGGCGGGGGAGGCAAATGTCCCCCAGTTATCAACTTTTCCCCCGAGTGAAGAGGTTTTAAACCCCAGAAAATGTCCCTTTTTGTATAGGTTCTCAGCTATGTTGTCAAACAACTACTGCTGTCATCATGTACGTTATTGTAACAATTACAAAACTTGAGATTTCATCTCCAACCTCTTTACAACAAAACTTGACATTTATGAGCATTGTTTCAATATATCACATTTATCAAGCTTATTTCAAATTAGGCTTTTTGTCCTAGTATCATGTCACTTTTTGAGAGTTTGCCCCCCCCCCCCCAGTATAAATATGTTTAAAAAAGGCTATGCTATAGAAGGCAGTACGAAAATAATGGAAAAGTGTTGGTGAGATCCAAGTGAAACAAGTTGCGGAAAAGAGAGAGCCACTGGTAAATTAGATAAAACGCCAAAAATGATCAGCAATGGTGAAGGATCTGCTAGAGCAAACTTTCAAAAGTCATAACACATGTTTTCATTCCTAACGAAATCGTCAATAATCTCAAGGAGAGACATGAAATCTGCTCATCAAATCATTGAATCATGCTTTCTTCATATTTGAAGGAAACCAAGTTGTGTGTTGTTCGGTAGAAATTCTCTCTAAGTATGTGTATCAGCTCTAATCAAAAATTGAAAAGAGCGCATTTATATACAAGAGCGCATATATGCACTTCCTTGGGGAGGGGATTTCTCACCCTCATATCCCCATGAAACCTTTGCCCTGTCTTCATGATCAGCGGTTGAATAAATGTATACATTTTGTATATGTATTCGAATTGATATGATTTAGCCTCTTACTGATATACCAACCCCTATTGAATACTTGTATGGCTTCTTTGTCATGTTCTACATGGTGTATCTCTAACAGTGATCTCAAATGCTTATGTTTAAGACACCTTGAATAGGTATTTTTCTTGCATAAACAGCGATTTTATTGAACAGAGAGCAATTAGCTAAGAATTCCATACTGATAAAATCATCGAATAATTTGAAAGAGGTGATTCTTTACAAATGGATCCTACCTAATGGATTTAAAGAAATCGGGAGACTCAAACGCAAATCTCTAACCATTACATACAATGAAAGATATAATAGGGGATAGGGCCATTGAACTTGAAGCATGTGATTATGTTGTTGGAAATCAATGAAAACAAATTCGCTTGTTGTATCTTGCTGGTTGTTTGTTGTCAGTGCTGTGGAGGAGGCATCCACATAGACCATCGTGTTTTTCCTGTTTGCTGCTCGCTGTAGTTTGGAATACAGTTATCAATTTCTGCCTTGCCCAGACGGATAAACAAGGGCTGACAAGCAGAGGAAGGGGATTTCTAATCTCCTTTAGGCCACTGTCAGATTTTCAGCATCATGTTGGCTGGACTATCTTTCCGCATCTAAATATGAATGAACAGTTGTGCAGTGGCAAATTTCTGACAAGGGGGCTCATTACAGAATTCTCTATTTGGTAAATTTGAGCCACGGCCCCTTAGAAATATGCAAATGCAGTCACAAGTGCATTTCTCGATTTTCCACTGATTTTGTAATGTATTGTTCTATATTCACAACTTGAATCTATGTCCTTTGCAACAAGTGAAAGCGAGAACATCAAGGAAGTATTGCAAGGCACTTAAAACTCGAAGGGGGACTGAGCCCCCAAAGAGCTCTTGAAAGATTAATAAGGGGGTCCCAACATTACAACCCTGTTAATCAAAGAAAGAGTATCATTGACGTCACGAGCTCTACTTCCTTCTCGTAAAACACCGTCTATCTACCGCTGGATGCACTTTTGTTTAGTCGTCCGTTCACAATCGTTTTTACCATAAATATAGTCGAGATATGATTTCTACCAGGCCCTTTTTGTTGTTATTCAGTGATATGACTGCCATGGAAACACCATTGAGCCAAACATATCCCAGTGCACCAAAACAGGGTGTGCCAAGTAAACAAGATGGACTTCCCCAATTTACACATACATTTTTCTGACAATACCTTTGCAATTTAAGCATTTTCTGTTTCATGTTGTGGAGCATTTGACCCCTCTAGGTTTGCAAATCTGAATATATTTGCTGTAGGCGTCTTGGAAAGAAGGCCATGAATTATATAGACAAGCAGATACCATGCAAGTCACGCGATTATAACAGACTGGATCAAAGGTCCCTGACGGCGGATTTGCAGTTTAGGGTTCCAGCCAAATCGCCGTGAATTCTAAACGAAATTACTCCTTACGGTGCAGAGAGTCGAAACAGACGATAAAAAGTGGGGTACTACATACCAATTACTTTGGGTTCCCTGACACTTCTCTGCCATGATGTGATGGTAAAGAGGCAAAGAACAAGGAGGGCTCATAACTTCTCTTAACATGATTATAACAGGGTGCTGACATGACAAACTGGAAATGTTTCTTCGGACAATTATAGTGCGCTTCATTGTTGTTTTAGTTGAAAAAACTGCAAATCCAAGTGAGAGTTTTCAAAAAGGGGAGGGAGGGGGCAAACATTAATAATCAATATACATAGTGAGTATAATCTCAAGTGAAGAGAAAGTAGCAAAGAAGAGAAACTCTGGTAAAAACACTCCAACACTCTGACAGAAGAAATTGAACAGAAATTGACAATGCAGTGGAATATTATAATATATATAATACACTATAATACATTATAATAAATTATTATATGAAATCCTTTTTCCCGTCCTATACTGCTATCCCCCATATTGCCATCAAACGTGAATGAATTACTAACAACCGAAGGGGCAATGGGTGAGTTGTGATCAACACATGAGATTTATTGACGTCATGAAAGTGGGCACAAAGCCAGGTCTGAAAAGACGGGGGAATCCAGTCAAGGGTGCCATACTTGCGAAGTTAGTAAGGTTCCCTTCTTTCAAGTGTCTGACTGTATGACGTTAGTAAAAATAGCTTTTTAGATAAAATATGGCTTTATCGTAAGTCATTGAATGACGAAGGAGAGCCTGCATTTTAATGTTGAGAGGGCAGTGTCCTCTCCCCCCGTGTCCCTTAGCTCTGTGCTTGGAGAAGAGTTAACCTGGAGATGAAATTTGATTGTTTAACGAAAGCTCTTATTTTCCCTACAATTGCCATGCATCCACAGTATTTCTTATCACATGGTACGTTCAGGCCGTCTTCCAGCCCGAAAATCGTTCAATATGGACAACGGACGAATTCAGAAGTAGGCAAGCATTACAATCACCGATTGACTTAGAAACATGGGGATACTTGAGGGTACATGGCCCCCAAATTCTACAAGAGCTGAAAAAGTACCCCAAACGTCTTTCAATGGATCTCTTGCTAAAAATGATAACCCAGCATTAAAAACTCACGTGAGGAACATGCCAGCTCAATGCATAAAGACAATGCTTTAGAAATACAAATTATCGGGGGATTTCTTTGTCAAAATCATACTTTGATAAAGAGGCTTTGGCATTAAATTGGCCAATGCAAAGGTACAATTTGAAATGTACCCTGCACGGTAGAAGTGGCAATCCTACATTACGTCATTGGATTCTTAATTCCAAATTGCAAGTTACGTCCCCATCTACACGTTCGATTAGAGTCGGTCGCAAAAGGGCCTACCGTAAAGTCTATTTTTAGCCCCCCTCTCAATTAAGCCCCCCTCTCCAATAAGCCCCCGTTTCTGGACTAGAAAATTTATTAAGCACCCCTCTCTATTAAGCCCCCCTCTCTATTAAGCCCTCCTTATAAAATATTAAATAGTACCAAGTGTAACTAAGCTTGAAAGGAGTAAGCACACTAAGCGTGTTCACGCTCAGTAAACTATAGCTCCCAACCTTTACAGAATCAAAGTCATTCATTGACTTTCTGGAGATAAAAACGTTCTATACCAACGTGTTACCGCATAATCTTTCAATTTTGTTTGTTCTGCTGGGAACGTATGATGTATAAACTAATCATTTTGAATATTGTTCTCTATTTTCAGATAGCAAATATGCAGTATGCTATTAAAAATTCTCAAAAAATTTATTTAGCCCTCCTCTCTTATAAGTCCCCCCTCTCCAATAAGCCCTCCCTCTAGATTGCTTGAAATCAATAAGCCCCCCAGGGGGCTTAATAGAGAATTTACGGTAATTGCGTTTTAATCTAACAAAGCTCCCATCTACACGATAAAAGCAATGGATGCACACGGTCTAAGCGATCAGATGTTCACATGACGATACACCGCCGAAGTCTCCTTCGTACCTATGATAAACAAATGTTTCGATAAAAGAGAATAACAAATAACTGAAGAATTTAAATGAACAGAAAAAAACGATAAAGTTCGTTTAATAAGATATAGAAAAGGTTGCACTATAAATGAAGATATTATGAATGCGGACAGAAAATATTTAATACTGATTGAAGTAATAACAAACCAATAAAAGATATATATATATATAAAGTTGTCAGGTATAAAATCCCCTATGCTTCTACAACCATCCAAACAAATTGAAGAGCATAAGATTTTCAAGGATCTCTCTTGATCTTGCCTCTCTATGATAAGTATCGGTCGTTTCTAATGCTTATGGATTTAACTACACATGCTATTAACCTCTCTTTGGTATAAATTTTAATAAACTTATAAATATTATCCAATAGATCTCTGTTCTAAACTACATCACAGATGAGGTATTGATAATGAGGCTTCCAAACAATCATCAAATGTCCAAATGAGGCTGAAACAAATGTGCATTTTAAAGCGATGCAAATAAAATTATAACACACCCTATTCCAACGATCACCAAGCCGTGATCTCAATGATGATCGTGATGATCTCAGTGTTGATCGTGATGATCTCAGAGTTGATCGTGATGATCTCAACTGTGGATCAACCTGAGAAAAAACCACATACATACATAGTCAACAAACCTAATATTCAAGCATCGCAAAAACAGATCTAGAAAACCAGCACAGATTTCTCCTCGTATGATTGAATTTCATTCATAGCTAGGCCATATCTACTTTTCGAAGGTGCTGTTATATACACAAATCAAAGGAACTCCGATTCCACCGCAACAGGGGTTACAAATACTTTTGATTTCACTTCTATTAAAATAGATGCTACACCAGCGCAGCTTCACTCTTCATTGTCCCACCTCTGGTGGAATAGTCGAAGGCACGGTGGAATAGTCGAAGGCACTCCCTTCCATTGCTGCTCCACTATATAGCTACCCTGCTGTCTCGCACCCCGCCCCCCCCTTTGACAGAATGTTTGGAAAGTTCTTGGCAATGAGGGGTTAAAAACAGATGTGAATAAGGAAGGATATAGCATACAGCCAGTTGCAGTACAAAGCAATTACAGTGGACAACAGTATGCATTGGCTGACGTCATAATAAAAATGTACCAGCCTCTGTAACATACTGAGAACAGATATCATTGCAAAGATGTCGCCTCTACTAGCATCATCCCTTGCAAGGGTGACTGCCAAACCATAAATGATTCTTGACTGTTAAAATTAAATGCCACAAGACAGTCTATCATCTGCATATGCATTAACGAATAATTCGTGAAACCATGTTTGAATCCATCTGAGGTGACGTCACTACAACAACTGACCATTGAATAAAGGTCATATAACTCTATGAAAGAAATTTGATGTAACAATCCAAAAATACTGGGAACAATAGTAAAGGATGAAAAAGACAAAAACTTACAGTTGACGAAGGACGAGTACTTGTGTGTGTAAGATCCTGTAAGAGGAAAACGATGAAAACATTCAAAAGTGAAATATATGATGTTTAAACAAATAATTGCTTAATAAATTTAATAAACAACAGAATATTGTTTACAATAAAGTTAATGATCATGCTAAGAATATTAATGACGAAACCATATGGGGGAATACACGTTTCTTCTTTGATTAAAGGAACCTAGCACAACAAGGTGCACAATTGGCGGTTGTGAACTTGGAGGGGAACACCCCATACACATGTCTGGATGCAAAACTCTTGAAGGTCCACGGAAGACACAGCTGCGAGGTATGCCACAAACGAAAGACCTTATGGAATACTCACTACCCCCAAGGGTTTCATTGAGATTGGGCGTGGCAACCATGTCACAGTAACGTCATCAAGTGCCAACTAGTGATGATAACGACGACAGCGACGACAAAGGCGATGATGATGATGATGGCTAGCCCATGGTTGGAGACCTCCTCGTGGTGGCAAGCGGGCACAGAGAGACTCTGCCCTTAAGTTGATAGTGATTCATTTCGCGAAGATTCAGAATTAGGGCAGACGTTGACGACCTGTGGCAAACTGTCCAACCAGGCCCCTTCAGTGAAAGTCAGGCACAGCAGCGTCAGGCTGCAGCTCTGATAAGTAACTGTTGGGGTAACAGAGTGGATTGAGTGTAGCCGACTCAATCACCTCTTCTAATCAATTTGAAGGTGACACTGACCTCAGGGTCAGCCTAGGCCCCGTAAGGGGCGTACGGGAAAAGACAGATGATGATGATGATGATGATGATGACAAGTCTGTCTTCTTTATCACTAATCATATATACTATAAATGACGGGTTGACCAGAAAGCTAAGAGTAGACCAAATAACTCCACGTATCGAAATGACTTAATGACGTCATCAAGGAAACAGCACATCTGGCAAAGACTCAAACAAACTTACTGTAGGCACTTGGAAAGTGGGTCTTTCTGCGGATGGAGAAGAACTAGAAGATGGAGGAGCCTGACAAAGAAACGAAGAAAACTATTGCAAAATGAAAGATTAGATGAAATAAATCATTAAATATTCATCAATCTTATTGGTCAAACAATTATATTTCTGAACGGTGTAAATAATGAACCAGCAGTGATGTCATATTACGAGAAATGGAGCACGAATAGGGCAAACTGTCAAGGTTACAAAAGGGGCACAATTGCCCCAGGTAACGAAGCTGAGATCCCAAAATTATGAAATATCCCATTGGTGATTGTAACAATTTTAAAATGTAATATTGAAATCACTGGGGGCCCAATTGATATATTTTCCATGGACCAAATATTCGCTCGTCAGCAACATCTCCAAAGTTTTCCACATCCGCTCTTGATCATGTGATGAAATTGTAGAAGATAACACCAGACAATGTCATCTCAACTTACTGGATATTGGGAAGGTGTTCTGACTTCATGGGATGGAGTTCCAGATGATGGTGAATGAGGTGGCTACAAGGAAGAATAGCAAAGTATTGAATAACAAAAATACGTCATAATGGGTGCCATTGATTACTCATCGATTCGGTTGAATGCATAGTGTATTACCAAAGCCTCGTGATGATGGCGAGACAATGCAATCCAATGCATTTAGATGATATCATTATACAACAACAACAGCTATACTGACTTGATAGAATGATGCAATTGAGTTAGGACTCAACATACCGTTGAATGATCGGCAGTATTATCGACAGCTGTCTTGGGGGATGTCATGCGAAAAGAGGTGGACATCTATAATGAAATGTGACAAATTTGAATAGCAATCAATTATATTATATTAAAAAGGATTATTAGCTGGTATGAATGAGAAATGATCATCTAACATGCCACCTGTTATTGAAAACTCTCAGATAACTCAACTTCATTAAAAACTGAGTGATGCAGTGTAAAAAACTGAGTGATGTAAAAAATTGTAAAATGGAGCTGTGATGGCATCCATGGTGTTAACGGTCCTTCTTATGAACAGGTCCAATGAACACCTCAATGGAACTGCGGTGGCGTCCATGCACCAATAGCCAAGAGGGGCTCACTGTCAGCCAATGACTTACCTTTGAACGTGGAGTTGAAAGCAAGACCAGTTAGCTATGTGGTAGAGAACTTCAATATTAGAAAGTTCAAGTTCGAACCCTACTCCGTTTATTCACTTTGTCATGCTATCACCTAACAAATAAAAAAGTGTGATAGCTTACTGTTGACAGTGGCAGAACTCGGTGGCGATGGTCAGATTCTTTAGAACTTGAAGGAGACTCCTACAATAGCAACATATGACAATATAAGCATACAATCATTAATAAATTTGCATAACAACAAGTTGCTACGATAGAGTAATACAAAATGTAGCAAAAGCAAAAATTTAATTCCATGAAATGTGTGCATTATATCCAATTCTTCAATCATTCTTCAGCGACAGATAGGAAACACTTGGTGTGTTATTCATGAATGTCATAACTTACTGTTAATGGTGGAAGATCAACAGCGGAAGGAGATGTTGAAGGTGAGGGTGGCTTCGTCTATTAAAGAGAAAATAAAACAATGTAGGCTAAAAATACAAAGTAAAGGTAAGTACAAAAGGAAGTCAGTATCACAAAGTTAGATGAAATTGACCGAAGTGAGAAGTTCCTTCCTTTAATATAATCACTTATTGTTGATGGTGGAGGAGCACGGCGAAAAAGTCGTTTAATAAGCGAGGGAGGTTTCTACGAAAGATGAAAGAAATAAAACATACACAAATGATATAAGAAGCACGAAATCACAACTGAATTAACTAGACAAATCGAATCACTTTCCCACCCTACAAACTTATTAGACTTTAACTTATTATCCTTGTCACTGTCAAATGTTCTTTTCTACAAGGCACCTTTATTATTATCTATCTACAAAAGATACAAATGTATGCTTTGAGGGTATTCAAAAGTGCACTGAAACTGTATTGTTGAAGTACCTTTGGCTAATTGAGCAGCAATCTGTTCTCTAGAAAAAATCTCCCAAACCCCATAAAGACTCTCTATTTAATACATGTACAGAGAATAAATTCATTATCCTGTTTAGTGAGAGACCTTCCTGAAGATTTGGCATTAAGGAGTATAAGACAATAGTTGCAGCGTCAATTACCAAAGGGTAGGGTGGAGGCAAGAACCAAGAGTCAGAAAAATTTTACGAGCCCAGCTCATTTCCAGTCACACCTTTTCTAAACCCTAATTAGTTTAGCATGTATTTAGAGAACATTTGAGCATGAATATTGTACTAAAAAATGCAAATAAACTCTGGACTACCCTAGATGTTTAGTCAGTTCTGGCAATTGATTGATTAATTCACATATATATTATAAATATCTCAAGGAAATTCTTAAAGATCACAGTATGCTATGCGAATTTTGGTCACGCCTTGCACGAATTGTCTATTAACCATGCCCTGAGATCCTGCAAAATTGTGGACACCACCTGTTCCTCAACGTTAAACACTCGTTCTGTTATATCATGGCGCATTACCAACGTTTATCATAAGGAATAGTGGTCAAAAGGCATGAAAGTTGCTCCAGAGTTTCAAAATTATCCATAGTCGACCACACTTTTGAATTTCCTAGACCATATTTTCGTTTCTCAGGATCACACAATGTTGCTAAAACCAAACTAAATTATGCTCCAACAGATCCTTCTTGTTTTGTGATCGTTTCGCCATCACTGCCGTCATTGTGTCAAATGTGACAAAGAGTCTCATGCAACCATAACTTCAATCAACTCACCACTTTTTTGCCATCAATCTTCAGCTCCACGCCACAATGCACTATCTATAAGAATAAATAATCTCTAAAACCTCTTTAATGCGCCATTATGATAGCAATTAGAGCCTAGGCTACTTTTTCCCGCCCTTTTCTCACACCAAATCACGCAATCAAGGCAAATCTTTAACAGTTGCGAGTCTGCTTTTGAGATGAGCAGTTGGTGAGAAAACGCGTTGAAAAAAGTGCAATACAAATGACTACTTTTTGTGAAACGTACAAGGCAAATTAATTGCATTCAACTTGAAGATGGTAAATGGCATCAATTGACAAGAATTATGAGTTAACTTCTATCGAAAAAGTGCATTTACGGTCGGTAACTCCAACTAGACATTGAGCGGGAAAGTGAAAACATGGAGCTTATGAAGAAATACCAGCATTAACAATTCCAATGAAAAATTGAATAAACCCGGACAAATTATGGGGTGTACTTATTGACTTTTAGCAGATGACTTAGAGAAAGGGACATTAACGCTTGGGAATAATGGAATTACTTGCTTAAATGGAAGGACTTTGCTACAGTGAATTCTAAGTAACGGAGCGTTATGCGTGGACAATTTTGCGTTTGTTGTATTACGGACTTTCTATAGCTCAAAAATATTTACACATATTGCGAATGAGGACAATTTTATTGCAGAAACGACCATTGCATTGTTTTTTGCATATTTGGAAAAAATTGATATTGCCAAATTTATTTGCATTGTAATAAATATGGATTTATTATTGCTGTTTAATCATATTGGATATATTCAAATAAACAAAGCATATCAAGGAGATGTAAGTTTTGAATTAATGTTGTTTTCTTGCATAACCTGTAGACTAAGGCTGTAGAGTAGTAAAGTGATGACGTCACACATATCTGTTTTATGAATATGCACAATTTGACCATATTGACTCATTGACTTGGTTCATAGCATTAAGAACCAGGCTGGAAATAGGAATAGCACATATAAACTACACTTGCAATGAACTGCCAAAAGATCCATTGAAATGGTATAAAAAACAAGTCATTTCAGACTACTTTACAATGCTTCATTTGAAAAGGGGGTCAAAATGACCTATTATCAAAATATGGTCATCTGTGACGTCACACTTTACCATTCTAATTGCCAATAGTTGAAAAGTGGGTACTTCCCCCCTGAGTACCCCCACCACTAGAATCATTTCTACATCCTTACTATACATCTTCCTATTGTCTCTTTTCACCCTTAACAACCACCACATTCCAAACACAAACTCTCTTCATACATTACATCAAAAGTCAAACTTAAATCTTATTGATTTAAAGCTATAAAACACTTCCTAACTATTAAATAACTGTTGTCATTTGAAAACTAGGAAATCTCAAAGCAACTCTTTCTAAATCCATAATCTCCCTTTTTGAGATCTAATTTGATACAGGCAAAATCCCTAGATTCATATGTATATTCCAGAAAAACAACCTGTTGCAGTAAAATGTTGGTTGTTTGATGTAAAAATATTTTAATCTATTGAAAAAAGCGGGTATTATATTGGCAAAGTGACAAATATAGTCATTAAGACTATTGTCTAACTTATATACATTGATAAAATAGCCCTTCAGATTTTGTTCAAAGATCACTTGATTGTTGGATATAAATATTGTCCAAACTCAAAAGCCAAAATCACCTTATAATTCTTGTACTATTATAAGTTCCACTTTTTCAATAATCCCCTTACTTAAAATTAAACAACACATGAAATCCAAACAATTGAACGCAAAAGTTGTTATTTTCTAATAAACCATTTAAATGTTTAACAAACATAATATCAAACTGCATTTCTCTTCTCTGAAATATGTGAATTGCAATGTTAATAAAATTATCAAATTACTAATTATCACATATATAATATACCAGTTGCATTTAAATTCTTGAAAATGGTAATTTATGAATTAGTAAATAACAAATAATTAATTAGTAAATCATCTTACCCTCTTTTTCAAGTTGCGACTCATGTCAGTAGTGCATCTTCTTATGTACAATGTCTTGATCTTTAAATCTCCCTTCCTTCGCCTTTCTTCCATTATCTCCACCATCCTCTCCCACCATTCAATCTTAATGTCCAGTCCTATTAACACAAACTCGTCGCATGACATCCCCCAATCGCACGCATTCTCAAAACTCTCCTTTGTCTTCATTTGACATACCCTTATGCACAACTTTTTCAATTGACGATCATTTGAATAACCTCCATTCACTTCATCATCCATGAACACGCATTCCTCTATGAATACCCTTCCACAATATCCATCCTGCTCTCCTCCTTTGAACTTCTTGTGAATGGCATTCACAGTTGTCACTCCGCGTAAACTGATGCAAAAACCAATGCGAAAACGCTCCTTCACAGTCATAATGTCCAATTGTTCAATCTCATACACATTGATCACAACAAACTGAACATTTGCGAATGCCATTCGAATATCGTCCTCCTTCCATCCGCACCTTTCCAAGTGTCTACAAATCAGACACAGATTGTGTGTTGTTACTTCATCTGAATCAAACCCATCACCATGGCATTTTCTAATAATTGACTTAATAAACTCCTTATCATTAAAATTCTTATTTAAAAAAACAGTAATAATTTCAAATGATCTACTTAATTTAGTATCATTATCCAACCCACACTCATTTAACAATTCAATTACATCATCTAATAATTGTTTCTCATTTACTTCTTGTTTTAATCCAACAACATTCTTTAACAATTCCTTTATTATTCCTTCATATGAAAATCCTGACAATAAACGACATGCAAATGAGACAACTTCAATAAACCCTTTTTTCAAATTGTCCTTTATAATTTCCAATAAATTCTTCATGTCTTTGTTACATATGTAAAGAGCTGAGAGAAATTCCATCAGTGATAAATGTTTAAATTGATACTTATCTGTAATATTGTCTGACACATCAACAAATAGACTTTCAACAAATTCCTTGTCCTTTCCAACTTCACCAAGCAGTAATCCAATGCTTCCTTTAAAAATTATTTTGTTCTGTGCTAGCAAATTGTGACAAACTTCACTTAGTTTTGATAATGTTTGTGAGAATTGTCTGAAAATTTCTGAAGCCATCTTTCTACTTGAACCATCTTTGTCAGCATGTTGTTTCAGCAATAGAAAAACAGTCCAGCAATATAATTCAGTACTGTTGGAAATTGCTTGACCTTTCAACAAAATTGCAATGCAACACAATGTATTTAAGAACTGTGGCACATGAATGATTGGAACATTTGATGCACCTTTTGCATTGTTTATCTCCAAAATGTGATCTTCACTTTTAGAGAACTTTTCTACATATTTATTGATTTGCTCATTAGTAAGTCCTTGAATTTCAACTCTCTTTAAACCTCCCACATCAAGGTAGCCATTTAGTTTGAATTCAATGTGGGGTCTCCCAGTTAGTATAACTTTAGATATGGGATAAATTTTACGGCTCAGAAGTTGCCCAATGATTGAATCTTCTTTAGTTATGTCATAGAGTTCATCAAGGCCATCTACTATAAACAAGACCCCTTCTCCATTTCCCAAATCATAATCAACTTTACTTTTAATAAATTCACCAAGGATTTCATGCTTCACCAGCTTAGCCCCTTCATGGTCTTTAAAGTAATTCAAGTCTCTACATTCAAACATGACACACATTTTAAAGTTTTGATAAATGTCGCCATTTGCCCATCCATAAGTCAACTGTTTGGCAAGAACAGATTTTCCCATTCCCGCAATTCCGCGAATAAAAGTTACACGGTTTTTGTCATCAATCAAGTTAGATATATCAATAGCATCACCTGCGGCATCTCTAAGATTATCCAAATACCGTTTTGCTTCATCTCTGAAATCACTTGTGGGTGCTGAGCATCGGCTTATCTTTAACTTTACGGCAAAGTCAGAGACATCTACTTCTTTCAGCACTATTCGGTCGTTTTCATCAACTTTATGAATTTCATGCGTCCTATGAAGTGACTGGTAAGTCTGCTTTGTTTTATCTACGAGACAAATACTCTTTAAGTAATAGTTCACTATATAAACAATGGACTATATGACAGAGGTAGACAGAAAGAGACAATAGCGGGAAAGGAAAAGAAATAGTGAGAAAGTGTATTTGAATCTTTCCGCACAAGGATTCAGGGGACAAGTAGCTTTGGAACGAAATATAGAGCCTTTACCGTAGTGAATGTATAAAAATATAAGTGTACAAATATACACATTAATATTACTAGCTTCCATCCGGACATTGTCTAACAAACTTGCTGAACTCGACCTAAAAAACTTTGAAGCAACGGATTGTTCATTTGTGTCTTGCATAGTTTCTTTTCCTCAGAGACCAATAAATCCTTAGTTTTTCTTTACAAATCAAGGCTTTCAATTTTTTTGGAATCTAGGTAGGTCTTCAGACAGTATGCAAGGGAACCATTTTAGATCCTGATCAAAGAAAGCAGTGCCTACAAAATTATTGCTCGAAATACTCGCTTTTCTCAGAAGCAATATTAGGGATTTTTGTGAATTTGGGGATGAAATTTTAGAATTTATGATGACAACTGTCTAAAGAAGTGCTTAGCAAATGCTTAAAATTTCGGTAATTTTGAAATCATTGGCTTCAAATGTTTTATTGTTTATAGAACAGGGTGTACTTTAATAGAAAATTGTTAGTTAACTTGGGAATAAATTAATTTACCATAATGATACAATAAAAATGCTATTGATGATGATCATGATTACGACGATGGTGAGGATGATGATGATTATGATCATGATTACGACGATGATAATGACAATGATGATATTGCTGATGATGATGGTGAGTTGAATATATGAATATTTCGATCTAATTTATATATCATCATGATAAAGCACTCACTGCCTATGACACAAAATGATGCAGATGAATAAGGCTATTCAACGTAATCAAACAAAAACAATTGGTTCAAATGGATGAAGCCACCTGCTATTTATACAAAAACACATTTTGTGATTAATTCATAAGAGAATAGATTCAACAGACAAACAACTTCAAATTAGAAAACCAAAGCGCTTAGCATCCATGATGCAACACAGTAATTTGACATTTCTAAACATCTAAAATTGAAAAACTAACAAGAGATGACGGAGCCTATTAAAGATAAGGAGGAATGGACAAGTCAAAAGGGGATCTTCAGTGCCAGGTGTCTAACCACTTAGGAAAGTAGGATTCGCTACCAGCAACGCATTACAAGGATTGATTAAAGTAATCCGATAGTCCGATTGAAACATTCAATTTTCTAAAGAAAAACTAAAGATTATTCACATTTGTTTAATATAAGAATATAGCCGACAAGAATATTAAGACTCAACATTGCTGAAATTCAACAATAACCTAAGAATACGTTAAGTCTCATGATGACTTACAATTTTTGTTTATTTACGCTTTTTAGAAAACAAAATAAGTTTAAGTGTGACTTAACCGGTCTAAGAGCCATTAAGCTATGATGTGCTTCATCAACTTTTTGGGGAGTGTCTGATACACACATTTTTATATGAGAATATAGTCCACAAGAGTATTATTCATATCTTCCAAACTGCAACGTCCGTAATTAATCTCATTTCTGTTCATTTGGAAAATTCCTTAGCATTTGAGTGAATATCTAACTGGTCGTTGAAAATTATTATTATTATTAATTATTTTTATTATTGCAAATGGACTAAAATGAGCCCATTTTGGCCATAAAGTAAGCCTATAGCGTTGGTATTGTTGCCAGAAAAAATCCAAGGAACTGTCATCAATAAAACAACATGCATCTTGTCAACATACAGTAAAAATCTTTGAATAAGAACCTTCATTTATTAGGAACCTACAACCCGTAATTGCATAATTTTATATCAAGTAGCTAGAACTTTTCCAACCTAATATTCTAACTAGGCTCTTATAAAGGCTTCATTTTTCATCCACTAAAAACAAAACCCAGTCTGTCTGCCATTCAACCCAATTCAATGACTTTCATTTCATTTCATTTTCATAGAATTTAAGGAGGGTGGCCCTTCAGCTAACGCTGGTTTTCAAGGGGCCCTCCATTTAAATTACAATAGAATGTTTAAAATAGACATAAAATAGGTTACAAGTAAATAATTAAAAATCATTAAAATACCTTTTAAATACAAAGAAATTTACGAATTATTAATAAAAAAAAAGAAAGAAAGAAATAAGAAAAAAAACAGAAAGAGTCTTAATTGTCCTTTAAAAGTCTTTCTTTAAAAATCTTCAGGGAAGATGCCATCTTAATGTCAGGTTTAAGGGCATTCCATGATTTTGGACCACAAAAAGAAAAGCATTTTTCCCCATTTTTTGCTGCTTTCTTAGGCAGTTGTAAGTCTGTAGTGGTATTTCGGAGAACTCTAAGATGATTTTCTGAGTTTCTTATCAATAAATCTGATATATACTTAGGTGTTAGGCCATTAAGTGCCTTGAATATCATAGTGTTAATCTAAGTATCAATCATATCTTGAATTGTTTCTAATCCGAGAGTATTTAGGAGTGGCCTGGCATCAGCATCAAAGTGGCTGTTTGTCAGTATCCTTGCTGCTCGATTTTGAAGTTCTTGCAAGTGGTTCTTTTCAGTTGCACCACATTTACCCCAAACTAAGAACAGTATCTAAAATGGGGCTCAACAATACCGCTATATAGTGTTTTTAGAGTGCCTTGAGTTAAAAAGTTTTTAGCATGTTTCAAAAAGCCAAATACTCTACTGATTTTTATTGAACGAGCTTTGATATGGCCTTTCCAATTAAGGTTATTATCCACTTGTACACCAAGATATTTGGTAAATTGGACATTATCGATTCGTTCTTCTTGTATGCTCAAAAATAATTCCTTACTATTTTCATATAACAACTTTTCCTTCTGCTTTTTTAATATAGCCATAGCCTTTGTTTTAGTAACATTTAGAGACAGTCTATGATGCTCCAAAACTGTTGCAAACACAACTGTTATAGGCAAGGGCCGCAAGGGCAAGGTTGGCGTGAAATTTGCTAGGCCAAGACTAAAAATAGTTGTCAAAAATTCATGCTTCACAAACTCTATGTGGCCATAATATTTCAATGCTAAATTATCGCATTTATGGCATTTGTTTATGACCCTATGTTAAGAACCTGCACCCAAGTTACAAGGTGTGCCTCACCACAAGTGAACACAAACAGGCTCATTTCAAAATTGTAGGCTCATATGCATGGGCTTTTACTGTATATCATTGTCCTGAAAAGGGCAAGTTTACCTACTCATGATAGAGCTCATGAATATAGCAATACTCTATTAAGGAAAGAAAATCTAATGCTCAAAGGTGAATCAATGTAAACTTTTGACTATATTAGAATTATGGTCCAACAGAGAGGGCTTGCTGATCCACAAAACATCTTAAGAGCTACACATCATATATCATATTTCTTGGTCCATTTGGATGGTTAAATAGCAAGGCATATAAATAAACTAAAATTAATCAATATTTTCATGCTATTGGTTTATTACTGTCTTTCGTTCAATTATGAAAAAATGTTTACTATTGCTCTGCTGTCAAATACAGTTTGTTCTGGTGTGGAAGATAGCAAGAATTACAGGATCAACCTTGATTGGATGGAGGATGTCTCATTTACATATAAAGCCTGGTTTTTATATCGTCGTGTCATGACACGTCCGAGTAATTGCATTGGCAATGCTACTGAGAATCTTATGATATATGGGAATACTTCTTTCGTTATGTCCCAGACGGTCCAATAGTTTTGCCGAAATCACAGTAGACTTCAACAAAGTTAACATGGGTTCAACTTGTGAGAACATTTCCTTTCAATCGCCTTTGGGTCCCCGATGATTAGGACTTGACTTGGATGTATCCCTGTTCCTTATGACGATAAGGAAGCCAGGCCTAAGCCAACCTGAGCCAATGTGGGAATGGTATGAAAAGAATTCATTCTCCTGTGCGCGATGTCCTAATCCGTACTTCTGTAGTTTTTATACAAGTGCATATAAACAAGAAAATATAGGGGTTAACGTGCCCGTTCCGCTGTATTAACTGCAGTTGGTAAACTATCAATGATGAAGGAGACAAGATTGATCATGATGGCCTATCAAATGGTAGTCAAAACATTCTCAATTGGAGCGGAAAAATCCCTAAGTGTGCATGAATGCATAAGTTCTGAAATCTGATCAGATAATGAAGGATAAGATAGCTGCGATTCATATACATGTTTCCATTTTAAAAGAAAGTGGTGTATTACAAAGAAATATTCGACTTCTCAAAAGGTCAAGAAAGTTAAGTACTGGATTTTTGAGATCCATGAAAGTTGATAAGTTGGTACACACTTGAAATTCCAGTTTTCACAAAATCCATCATTTTGTTTGTTTGATGTACAAAGAAGTCCTATGAAAATCTATGCATTTCAATGTGATGTTTGTGTACTGCCTATCTATCTGTGTAACATTGTTGTGTTGCGCAAACTTGAATATTCTCGCTCAGAAAGTCGTAAGAAAGTTTCAGTGCTGACATCACAAAATGCTAGGAAGATTTCATCACTGGGCGAAAATCAACTTTATTGTAGGAAAAAAATGCATTCTAATGAGATAGGAAGTAAACAAATGCATAACAATCATTTTGAGTTACACGCATTTTTTTATAAGAAACAGTTTATAAGAAATGGTAGGCTCAAATTTTTCGAAAGTTAACAAACAACCCTACCCACATTGACAAAAAGCTAAGAAACTTTTATATTTACGTCAAATGAGAGTCTTGAATTTGTTAGGGATGACAATAGCTTTGTCTCAGCTGAGAGGCTATTTCATAATTTTGCACTTCTCAAAGAGAACGATATTTGCCCATTTGAGTTGTTTTTCTGTGAGTGAAGTAATGAGAATTTCTGGCAAACATTGCTAGCAAGTTGTGTGGAGCAATGTTGTTGAGAGACATATACACCATCGCTGATCATTCTGCAAATTAGCACATTAAATTAGTTTATCTCTGATTGTCAGTGAACTGTTTACTTTAACTTGAAAGCACGTTTATTCATTACCTAAGACCTTTAAGAAACATGTAAGAAACTTTTGGCGGTAAAATGGCAAGAAAATTTAAGAAACTTCCTACCAGCACCGGACCTTAGTTTCTTATAACAAAATACGTGTATGCCTGTGTTGAAACTTGCATTACTACGTTTCATGATGGACTTGACAAACGGACATAAGACGGGCATGAGAAGGTGCCTAAGGGTTAAAGCAACTTTCATAAAACATGAGCGGCAATTGAAACTATTCTTGACCTTAAATTACAAAATGTGAACAGAAATGCATGGTAATAATGAAAACGAGAGACTGGCAAGAACACATTTGCACTACGCCAAGCGTCCAATTTACATTGACAAAATGATGCGTGTTTGGTACCTTCAACTGGTCACATGATATCTTAGATAAAATATTGCTAGAGTATTCCAAATTATTCTAAACTATAGCAAACAATATACTCAAGATGTTGCGTGATCTTGTATGGCTCTTACGCAATTTCTTTGAGGAACACCGAATACGGAAGACAGAACCGGATCGGCAATGGAGGCAAAAAGAGAGTTTTAAATTCAGGCAACACCAAAGAATAAGCCAGCAAACTTTTCTGTATTCTGCTACATTCGTTCCTCACAATAACACATTTCACTTTCCGCGGGCAAGCTACTTCGAGGTGTTTTAATACAATTTTTATGCTTTGTTTTACAATTTTTCAGTTTTTTCTCCCAACATAATAACCATGCTATTTAAAATCTGCGAGAGTTTGAAACTGGAGAGTTTTTGTACAAGATACCTGCCTGAGGAAAGTGCATCAAATGGATGATGAGGAGTGTTACACTCTTCAAGCATAATTCTAACAAGAAAGCAGAAACATTTACGGATTTCGCCCACATACTATTCTTTAAGAGTACCTCATTCTTAGCGTTCTTTATTTAGAGCCTAAGAATATTCTTAAATTATTCGTAAATTTTACAACTTCTAGCATTAATTCT
Organism: Mastigias papua; assembly: GCA_964019165.1. NCBI lineage: Eukaryota > Metazoa > Cnidaria > Scyphozoa > Rhizostomeae > Mastigiidae > Mastigias > Mastigias papua. The sequence continues at coordinate 13,590,650 of OZ025271.1, forward strand.
TGTACATACTATATATTTGTATAATAAAAAGTGTGTAGCGGATGATAAACGAAGGACAACTGTATATTGTGGTGCAACAAACAAACGCTAAGGTTATAACAATCCCTGAAGGCCCAAACTTTTAAGACCCAAAAGGGTCCCTCATAAGTTCTCAAGAGACAAACCTTTTGCAATACTTCATGTGAAGAGTGATTCAATCCGCAAGCCCCTAATTAAGACATATAATACTGTAAATCCTCAAATTGGCTTCTATTGATAAAGTCTTTCCTCGAATAAACCCCATGCTAGAAATTCAAATTGTTAATAAACTCTCCTCAAATAACCCCCATCACAGATTATGATGAAGAGCTTGATAAAGATCAATGCTCAAATATAGATTGTTCTTCTAACATAATGCAGAAAAGGAATTTCGCATAATTGACCCTCATTGGATAACAGAACAATCACCTTAATCAGCAATGGCAGCAGAAAACTGTTGAGGAAACCAGGTCGAAAATTAAGAGCAATATTGGAACAAAGTATCACAGAGGAACAACTAGGCCTTTGTCCAGACAGAGGAACTAGTAACTAAAGTTTTAATCTGACACTGGCGATAGAGATGAAGAACAGAAAAAGGAAAAATAACCGTAAGCTTTGTTTTGTCGACTACACAAAAGCCCCCAGTATGGTAATACATGGCAAACTGTGGGATGACATGTTCAAAAGTAGCACTGTTGAGTACGGAATAGGTACCCCTAACAATCTAAATTTCTGAAAACATGCACGCCAGGACATTCTTATTGCAATCCCCTTCCCTAGTTTAATAACTTCAAGACGAAGGGGACAGAGTGCAGCAATGGAAGATCGACTAGTCCCAAACCAAAGAATGTTTACTTGTATCTGATAAAGTAGAACAAGCTCTTCAACTATAGGCTACAAAGCATAATCGTGAAAATCAAATGATGTTCACTGACTTGAATTTTAACGTCTTTCTCCTTATCTCGATCACAACCTCCTAGCCCTTCTATTCTGGACTCAAGAGTACTCCAGTCCACACTATATACCTATTAATGGGTGCATACAGTAAACAAAATGCAAAAGTATGCACTGCCTATGGGGATTCTGAGTTTTTACTTTAGGAAAGGAGGTAAGACAAGCTTGTATCATTTCATCACACCTTTTCAGTGTCCACTCTGAATGTATGATAAGGTAAGCGCTGAGATGATCTACCAGAAATGCCAGAATCGGAGAATCAATCAAAGATAACCAATCTAAGGTTTGCATAAGACGTGATTCTGATGGAAGAACTTAAAGAGCTTGTAGATACTGTCAATGAAAAGGAGTTTAGAGAGAGTGGAGTTGTCACTTTAAGCTAATAGGCAACGGTGATAAAAATACACTTCTCGGGTGTTCACATTTCAGAGCCTAAATGACATGCACATATATAGAGTCACAGAAGTCTCTTAGATAGGATACAACTGAAAGCAGTGAAATACAGTGCATGAAAGAGAAAGGGTAAATGATCTCTATAGTGAAAAATCGATCCAGGCAGATAAGCCTTGTTACTACATATTATAGTTGATGAAAACGAAAATTTTGAAGAAGCTCAGTTTTAAGGTAACCGCAATAAAGACCTAAGGACTAGGGTCTGCTGGGGTAAAGTGGGAAGCCCGGGGTAAAATGGGTAATTGACCATTTCGCCAATTAATAACATGTTGCCTTTCTTTCATAACTAATTTATGTGATTTCTTATAGAGAGGTATTGTATCTAGTCAAAAAATGGCACTTTGCTCTTTCATGGCAGTCAATATTAATGATGCAAATGTTCATTTACCCACTTTACCCCGGGTTACCCATTTTACCCCAGCAGACCCTACTTTAAAAAGTAACATGCTACTCCGAACAAACAACCCGCTATCAATATTTAAGGTCTATTTAACAGGTAGCATGTATGACGAGTTGAAGTGTCTAACAGATAGCACTTGTGCCATGTTGAATTAAAGACAAACAGGCTACAAAATCCGATCTCTAGCTAAAACGTAGCAAGTGTATCGAAATGAAGTAAAGAACCACGGGCCAATAAGTTCAAAGGTCAAGCTATTGTTTGCACCTGTGTCCCATCGAACATTGATTGTATTGTTGTAGAGTTATACCTAAAACTCGGTAGAAGTTTTCCGCTGTTTGGAGACACACCACATCTCTCTGGCAATTTTCACCAAAAAACCACAGGGTTAAAAAGGTTACGTGAACAGTGGGGGTTATCACAAACTCATCCCTTACTTCAGCACGACCATTGTTATAGTTCTGTCTGCTTTTCATCAGCTTGAGTCGCACCAACGCAAACTTATTCCCATGAACAAATCACAGCTTTTACAGAATGTGTGATATCAGGGTACTTAACTTAGAAATTGCAATTGAAATCAAATGTCTATTTAAAATGAGGGAAGCTGAGCATATCCAATGGTTCATTTTTCAATGATGACTGAAAATGATGAAAATAAAGTATCATGTTCTGTCGGATACATTGTCATTCTTCAATGACCACTTAAAAGAAATTGTGTATTCCAGGCTTAAGGATGCTTTGATACTCACTCAGCTCAAAAGTTAGCCCTGAATAATGTCAGCGAGGAAGCTACCCACTGTGAATTTTGTTTGCAGAGGCGGAAAACACCAAAGATAATGCCTATCACAATGAGGATGATGACACTGATGATGACCATGAATCATAATTTAGTGTGGAATGGGTTTGAAAATGACATCATTAATATAAAAGTATTAAACATGAACTAAGATAACCATTGCACATTTAACTCACCAATCTTTTCTTTCTGTATTCGTTCTGAAAACAAAGTTTAATGATTATATATTTCATGCAATCACCTTAAATCACAACAATGCAAACTTATACCAATGAACGAATCGCAGCTTTTACAGAAATTCCCATGCCTGGTTAGTTAATTTAGAAATCGTAATTGAAAGCAAATGTTTATTTACAATAAGGAAAGCTGAACATATCATGTACTTTAGAATGTGCTATCAATTTTTAATGATCATTAGAAATCGATATTCTATTCCAAGCTTATGGCTGCTTTGATGCTCACTCAGGAAGAGTTGGTACATGCACAAAACGGAATCGAAATTAAAACATGACAAATGCCAACAGCTATGGTGTCTGTAATAGACAAATCTCTCAAAAGTTAGGCTTTAATAATGTCAGTGAGGTAGCTACCAATTGAGTGAATGTGGTTTGCAAAAGAGGAAAACGCCAAAGGTAATGCCAATGATCATGAGGATGATGACACTGATAACAATCGTGATTATAATGACAACTTAGTGTAAAATGGAAATGGAAAGCTTTCATTGATATCAACGGATCAAATATGAGCTGAGATAGATATGGTACATTTAACTCACCAATCTTTGCTTTCTGTATTTGCTCTAGAAAAAAGTACATGACTATATAGTTAATCATATAGTGTTTGATGATTTATTTATTAAATTTAATACAACAGATTTCAAAAAGTTGGAGATTTAAGTGCATAATAATAAAGTTAAAGTACGCTTCTAATAAACCGTGGGGGAAATTTTCCAAACTGTAGGCCTACAAGTGTTAAATCTGGAATTATGAATCAAACTAATCCGATATGAATCTATACTAATCTGATATAAATCTGTACTAATCTGATCGGGATCCAAGCGAAACTGATATGAACTTAAACCAATCTACAATGAATCTAAACTAATCCGATGATAAGACCTCAAACTCAAACTTACCTTTTTCCTCCTCTGTGTAATTGCCTAAAACAAAATACTCTCATAATATATAACAGTACAGTTGTACATTTCAAGTTAAATATCTCAAAGGGAACTGCAAGTTTATTTTCACAAACAGAATTTCATTTAGACTACTAATTAGCTGCCATAAACAAAGGAGTACATATATCACTCAGCGTTTATGCTATGATATAGCTTGGTCATAACGGAACTTTACCCTTCATGATATCAGCAGCAAATTTCCTTTACTCAGCTACATGATGTCACTTAAGGGATCATTATATTCATTTAACTTTACATTCATTCTGAATGATCATTGATAGTTATATTTGCATTAAATCTGAAAAGCATTTGAATCACAAAGTTATTACTTACCATGATTGGAAACACAACCAATGTCCCCGACAATAACGGTGGCCCCATCTGATGCGCTAATCGAAGTGATTGGCCTATTTGTCACTACAAACAAGGAAGCTATGTTCAGAGAATTTACATATTTGACTCGCACACCAACTAAAGACCTGACAAGCATAAAGTGAACTGATACATTTTACATGAAGCACAAGATGCAACATCACTAGGCTGACATCAGTCAAGATGTTATGCAAACAGTTGGTCAAGTACAGTTGACATCCGCTACCTTGAACCTTCATGGGGCCCAATAATCTGTTCAAAATAGCGAATTTTAGAGATATTACAGAATGTTAGAGTCAAATTATTGAAAAAACTCTGAAATTATAAAAATTAGTCACATTTCTACTTCATTGCCAGTATATGCATGCTTTCCCCCATGAACTCCAACAAATAGTTATGTAAACCATTGTTGACCTAATTCTATGGATAACTAAAAGATGCAAATAATGGGAGATCTTATAGATCTGAAAAGTAAAGGGCCAAAATGAAAGATATTGAAAAAAGTAAAATATTACGAACAAGAGCAAATAAGCATATCATGTTTTCTTACAAAATAGTTCTTGCACATGATCATGTTTACTTTTTAAAGACCTCTTCGATACTTAAAGCATCAAACGTTCGAATGTTTTCATTTGCCAAAGACAAGTAGACTTGTGTTGCTCTTTTTAACTTTGATCAGAAAGTTCGATATATACGGTATTTCTGACACACGGGACCACGAAAATTGTTCGAGATAGTGAAAAGTTCGAGATATAGGAGTTCGATGTATCCAACGTTATTTATAAGGAAATATTAACTCAAAACTCAGGGGATTTAAAAAATCATTTGACATGGCGAAACTTCGAGATAAACCGCATGTGGGATAGTGGATGTCGACTGTATTTTACTGTATGTAAGGAGAGAGATGCTACGAAGTGGAACATTTGGGATGTGGCAAACTCGAGAAGAAGGAATTGCTATACAATACTAAGAAAAATGGAACAGAGCATACCTACGTCCCTCTGCCTTCCGAACATCTTCAATATTTTGTCCATTCCTAAAATTAGACACAAGAAACGTAAAAAGAAAAATTATTAACTATTCACAGGTGCACCATAAATGAAATTCTCATATAATTTTATACACAATATTCAGCTCTTATAAAGGAAATGCTCATAAGAACTAAGCAAATGATAACACTACGAGTATCGAAAGTTGATTCAAGACAATCCAAGGTGATCCTGTACGAGACTTGAATCCTGCACGAGACTTGAACCCTGCATGAGACTTGAATCCTGCATGAGACTTGAATCCTGCACGAGACTTGTATCAAACCAAGTAATGCCTCCAGATTACTTATGACCTCTCAGTTACGAGATAGGACTTTAACAGACACCAAATCTAGACTGCAACTCTTTGATACAACTTACTTCTAAAAAATATCTCTTTGAGATTCAAAAAGATGAATGAACTATATAGACTGTGTCAAATTTTGGGCTTCATAATTTGACTATTCAGTGTAGACCCAGAGGAGGACGCTTGAAGGGATGAGGAGGGTAGTCACCCCACCCCTACTAATCTAACAGAATGCATACAAGGTGAACTAAAAAGAACACCAATTAATAAAAATGTTTGTCTGAGACCTGCAGCAAGGCTCTCTTAACAATATAAGAGTTGATGCATAAAACCAGATGCAGTAAATTTACTAGTGGTTATCTCTTGATAAGTTTCTAATTTACAAAGTTTAATAGAATGAAGGTACTTTAAACATTTGGAATTTAGTACCTATCCAACCCAGGGGTGGACTTTGTATGTGTTGGGTGCGACAGTCAAATGCTCTTCGTTTACTCGGTAAATTACTATTTCATTACACAGAAATATAGGAACTGCATAGAGCAGACCAGTATTTAGGTGAATCATGTTTACCCACAGGGGTAAACTATGCACGTAAATACTCTCCAATGTTTAAAAAATGCTGTGACAAGCTGCATTCAATAGAAGATATCGTAAGAACTATTGAAGCTTCAGACAAGAATATCAATGACATCATCAGTCCCTATCTATCTAAACCAAATGTATCTCTATATTCAGAAAGGGGGTTTACATATATTCTGTAAGTGTGCAGTCCCTAAATCTTCCCCAATTAAACAACGGTGCACACCTTCACTTTCACTATATCAAATGCAATATCAAGCTTCACTGCCAAATCCAGGGATGGTGCCCCGAATTTATAGCTAGCAGGAAGGGCTGAAATACTTTGTGTATTGATGTAGGGCAACACACCACAGCTGGAACTAACAGGGGGAAATGGTTTTCAAATTTCATCCCCTAGAATAAAATGGCATCTCGGAAGATTTGCATTAGAGAGGAAATAAGACCTTAAATAGAAAAAATGGGGTGCCCAGGCCACTTATGGAAAGGCTTTCCGATATATCAATATCAAAAAATACTTTCTGAAGAATTAACAGAACAGTAAAAGAGCCCTATAAATGCTAATGAAAACCGGTTGAGGAAAGGAGACACTCTGAAGTTGATCTAGCAGTCTCTGACAATTTCGCATCATCCATAGCTATAGTAAATAACATCATCACATTCTCTAAACCTTCATACACATATAATTACCATAATGATTCGATTAAGCCCCCGGGGCTGTCTTGTTAGAAACGATTTTGTGAGTGTGGGCTTATTCGAGGGGGGCCTATTAAATTTAGAATTCCTTAGTCCTACCAACGAGAATACCTTATGCAATTTCTCAATATAGACTATTTTTCAATAGTAGGTAAATCATTATCCCTTCCGACAGAACAATACAGATCTCTAATACTTCACCAAATAAAACATGCTCAATGGTTATACCTTACAGCTAGCGCTGCCATTGTACAACATTCCTGTTTTGGCTATTACCATTGGTAAGCATTAAATTGTTGTTTCGTAACGGTGAAAAGGGATTTTTCTATCTATATGGCATGGTCTGGCACTGACGGAAGAGTATTGACTCAAAAGTTATGTCCTTCGACATCCCCCCAAACAACCGTGCTCGGTCTGTCCCTGAACAAAGCACGTATATGGAAAAGACAAACTGACATTTGGATGTAATGTATATCTGACAACAGTATGCAACCGCTGATAATTTTGAACCCGTTGCAACAAAACACTCGCTATGTCTATATGTAGCATTGAATAGTTCTATTGATAGTTGATTGTTGGCTGTGCAATGACTGTGCAGGAATAGTTAAATAACCAATCAGAGCTCAATGTCACGTGATTTCAATTCCTGTAGTGTTATAGTGTCCGTATATCATTCGAATCTATCAGTTCAATTTGAAAAACACCCACCCCTCCCTCTTAAATCATAGCAACCCTAACCTTCATATGCACAAGATTTAATCTAAGAACGGTCATTCCAGCGGCAAAACCAAAACATGAAAAATGACATGTAGCCATCAATTCTATATTCCTATTGTTACTAAATGATGGTATCACAGAGGTGGGGAAGTGAGGTCCTTTATTACAAAGTGAAGATTTTTAGGGGGCTAAGATGATTTCCAAAGAGATTGTAAACAGGTATTAAACAACCGTTCAAAAGAAGCTGCAAGAATGTTGAAATGATAACACTGAAAAAATGTCAATATCATCTATTTAGCCTCATAATATTACTTTCTGTTCATTTTCATTGTTGTTTCTTCATGATAAAGTCAAATCATTTTAGATAACTTAAACTTAAATCGTCTTAACAAAATAATGAAAATCCCAATTTATAAAGCCAATAAATCCTAATAAATAAAGCCAATAAATCCTAATAAATAAAGCCAATAAATCCTAATAAATAAAGCCAATAAATCCGAATAAATAAAGCCAATAAATCCTAATAAATAAAGCTAACAAAAGAGATGCTAACAACCTCAATAATAAACAGGAGATAGGCGCTAATGTACTTTCGCACCTCTCATCGATAACAGGGGGCTAACCAAATAAATTATACACCATTCGATAGCTCTTCATCTGTGCATTCATATGCTACCCCATTTACTCCATAGGGTAAGGGTCAGGGTTAGGGTAGGGGTTAGGGTCAGGGTTACCGTTAGTTATGTCATGTCCGCCATTATGAATATCGTACGTATTGACTTATATTCATAATGGCTGACATTAAATAACTAACGCTAACCCTTACCCTTTTCCCTAACTCTTACCCTAACCCTCACCCTATGGTGTAAATGGGGTAGCATATGAATGTACAGATGAAGAGCTATCGAATGGTGCATGATTTAAGGGGTTAGCCCCCTGTTATCGATGAGAGGTGCGAAAGTTCATTAGCGCCCAGTAGATACATACATAACCCATTTTGATCGATACCTTTTGTCCTCAATCCGGATTGCAGAGTGAGGCCTTTCTCAAGTATGCACGAGCAAAAGATCACGTGTACAAGTGTGCAAATGGTTTCAGGTGTGTACTTTAAGTATGTATACACGTGACTTATTGGCCTACGTGCTTTTCAAAATAAGACCATTTCAGTTATTTCTGTTGTTTTCTAACTTCCAAAAGCCTATCAACAAGATGCACGTCAATGGTTTCTTTATTATTTGAAAGCTCGCAAATGTTTACATTAACCAACCGAACCATGCCCTATCGCCTTTTAACACCCTGTCACGCCCATGCTTTGTGTACAATACCAATCAATCTTTAGTGTGCACTTGCCAAACTCTGCAGTTTGTGCATCAAACAAACCGAAATAAACTACTTACTGCATATGCCATGGCCTGACATTTCTCACCGAACAATCGTTCAATTGGTTAACCCCATGCACGTTAAGAGGTTGAAACTCTACATGTACCTAATGCATAAAACTAATAAAGATATTTTACGTCATCAACTAATACTATGGTCACATTTGTATATGGAAGCAAAATACAACCAAAATACTCGTAAATTACTTGTATACAATTACTAGCATATATTCCAATGAATCTCATGTCTGGTAATACTTTGATAACTTGCCTTTTATTGGTTTATATTTACGATTCTGAACTAAACTACATTCGCATCAAGTGCTGTGTGTTCTGTCTTCACGCCCAATGAATGATGACGCCATGATACCTTCGCTTCCCAGAAGACAAAACGGCCTAACATACAATCGTATCCTAACATCACTTCCCAGTATCAATCGATCAACGTCATCATTACATAAAACACTATTGCGATTAACATCACAGAAACACAAACGAAATCAGATTGACAAAGTTGTACTTACCACTTAAGACGTAAAAACCTTCACTCAAGTAACAAACAACTATAACTTGCTCGCAACAAGGAAATTCGCAGACACGGAAGCACAAGAGCGTAACAAGCAAACAAAACAACGAATACAAATGTAAACAAAAGGGATTGTCTCAAATCATGTGATCTGTCTCCATGCATGATATCCATTCACAATACGTAGGTAATTTCCCCTGAAAACTCACACACCCACACGTGCTTACTGAGTTATTCTGGCAAGCAAAGTTTAATACACAAACGTCCGTTAACGGTCTCCAACCCCCTAAACTTTCTGTTCAATGAACAGATATCAGTAAGAAAATACAAAGAAGGAAAAGTGGATTGTAGCACGTGATCACTAGTAGATGATCATTGAACGGCGAATGTCTCCTCCGCATTACAGATAACAACAAACAACAAAGCACCATAACATGACAATACTTCTTTTCTTTAAATCCAAACAAAAGACTCAAATGACTCCAGTTTAATGTTCCGAATCCCCATTATTTGTTTTCTTTTATGTAATGAATAGAGATTTGTGTTTGAGTCTCCCGATTTCTTTAACTCCATTAGGTAGGATCCATTTGTAAATAAAACGTCTCTTTCAAATTAAGAGATGATTTTATCAGTATGGAATTCTAAGCAAATTGCTCTCTGTTCAATAAGGTTGCTATTTATGCCAAAAACATATCGATTCAACTTGTGTTAATGTAAATAGTAAACTTAGGCCAAATGATTCGATTTTCCATTCGATTTCATTTGGCCTCAAAGTCGAGCATTGTCGAATACGTCCAGCAAGATTATTTGAGTTTTCGCTCGACTTTTAACTCCACTTCTGCTTTTTGTTGGTGTCTACAAGCTGACAAATATTTTGCATAGAAGATATTTTACCGCCATATGACACGCCATATCACATACTTTCATTAAGTATTCAACTTTTCACTAAATTTCTCCCTCAACAGAACCTCAGATGGGAAATCAAGTCATATTCATACAGCTTCTAAAGCACCAAGTTTGCAATTCATAGCATTTTGCTAGATAGGTCCTTTGTGAAAATTGTGAAATTAAAAAGTGTCCACATTGGGTCACACAAATGTTCTGGGTATTTAGGACAGAGCATTATGTGTTAGCAAGTCCTTTATCAATCGGTTCTGTTACAAATTATAACTTTCACTATCTACGCTTTTAAAGCCAATTCATAATAAACCATTGCAGAGTGGGGGTCCTAAAGAAAAGAAGTTTAAGGGGCTCTAGGGGCTCTAGGGGCTCTAGGGGCATCGCAGATTGTCTGTTCGATCCCGTCTATGAGAATGAATCAGTAATTGCTTGTGGAGACTTGCCATGACCCATCCATTGAGAGCAACACTTCCATTGCAAAACTTTCCATTATGCTCTTTGCGTAGGGGCTTATTTGAGTAGAGCGATTATTCCGAATTCGAGGGGGCAGAGCTATTATCTAAAAATATTGTCTGGCAGTGATTCTTGTTGAAGGACAGAACATGATGTCATAGATTTTTGCCCTTGAAAAGACTTTGTTTGCAAAGAATGTAGCTATCATATGTCAATATGGAATTGAGGGGGTGAGATCGTTCCTGTCCCCCTTTGCTCAGCACAAGCCAACTAATGTTGTCTCTATTTATTTTCATTTATTTATATTTACCTCTTACTATCAAAAGCCTTTGAAATAGACAATTTAAGGAAAGCACTCACTGCCCCACTAGGGTAGTAACTCCTATTCTCCAAAGTATTAAAAGAACAGTTAAAATTTCGGCATTAGCCTCTACCGACTTCCATGCTATCATGTGGGATGGGGGCTTATTCAAGAGGGCTTGTTAACAATTTGAAGTTGTAGCATGGCGGCATATTCCAGGACGGGGGGTTACTCGATTATTTACAGTATCTAGCATCTACACTTAAACTCATTGCCAAGTGACTGAAAAATCATCAAATATTCACCCCTCGTATAAGATGAAGCTCAATACAATGGTTGCATAGTCAATAACACATAGCTTGTTACTTTTCTACAATTCTACGTCATGAAAAGTGAAAGTGCGAGAAAATAACCGACCCGAGCGGGATCGAACTCGCGACCCCTGACATTGTACGTCGGTGCTCTACCAACTGAGCTATCGGGCCACGCTTCCAAATCGTTGCTCAAGGGTAGGTCATTTGCTCGCACCGCCCCTCTCTTAACCAATTTGCACAGGGGAGCCATCGCAGCTCCATCGCAATGTGCATTGGACCTGCTGTTGAGAGAGGACTGCTCACACCAATTCTACGTCATATTTATATTAGACCTTCTTTTTGTAAATTTTACCACTATTTATTTTGTAAATTGCAAGACAAGTTTTTAATATGATCCCCAACACTAGTAGGGGGCCTTTAAAAATAATAGTTGATCATCTGATTATGGGCTAAATCGGATGGAATGATCTACTGAAGAGGCCACAATGTGAAAAAGAATGGAATGAATAAAATGTTGCCGGCAACATCAGAAGAGCATTGAGAAGTGTCAGAAAACGCCTGTTTCTTTCGCTTACGCCTGTTTCTAGGTAAGAAGGGAGATTCAGAGTTGCCCTATCTAGGAAATCGCGTTGTGCTCAAGGAAAAGGGGGACAGCTGCCCCACTAAACATTCAAATGCCACAAAATTAACCATAGCTTTAGTAATAGCATAAGCATAGCATTCATCGTTTTATTCCTTAATATTTTCATTTTATATGCATTTTCATGCAACTTCAAATAGCTTTAAGTGAAGTTATCAACGCTAACCGGAGGGTCACATCGTAGAGTTTGAATCAAAACATGATGGCCTATTTACCATTTTATAACTTTTGACGTTAAAACCTGACATACTATGCAAGCAATAGCATGATGAACTGTAGCTTTTAAACAATGCAACTTACCTGATAAGAATTTATATCGGAAATGCAGAGTCTCCTGATAAAACGCTCACGGTCAACCAGCAACTTGACATTCAACGAACTAGTCACACAGAAGTGAAACAAGGAAGCTATAATGAGACTAAGTACTTCATGTGAACGCGTATCCAATTCAAAATAAGGCGTCAACCCGTACAGACAGTTGCAATATAAGATTTGAGGGGTGAAATTACAGGCCTAATTCCAATGAAAGAGGAAATGAAATGAAGATCAGTTACATTATATTACTAAACAATCCTACAATTGCATTGAAGTACGTCAGATTACAATGACGTGCATTGAGAAAGGGACTTGATCTCCTATCCACACCAACGAAACTACATTTAGATGTACAGTATAATCCCTTTATAACGTACTCGGTTATAACGTACCATAGTGGCTGGTACCAGCAACAGGCTCTTACAAACCCTTATAAAAGTACTCCGGTTATAACGTACTCGGTTATTACGTACTTTCGGTTATAACGTACCCCCGTTTTGGCCCCTCGAGACAAATATATTCGTTTATAACGTACTTCATTGCGGCTTTTGTTTTTTCCCTTTCTGAAATCATTACCACTGTTACCATTACCTTTAACCTTTAATAGCTGTATTAAGTAAGCATACTACTCGTGTACTAAGCAGCCACACATTTGATGCAGCTGTACATAATGCTTGGATTAAAAAGACGTTCAGAAGTATTTTACAGACTTTTTTAGACCTTACAGGAGATAAACATTAGTCATGAACATAGCAACTAAATCCAGGGATACTGGAGAGGAGGCAGAGGGGGCGGAGGGGAGCAAGCGCCCCTCCTGCCTGTTATTTGAGGGAACAGGGGGAGCAAAAGTGCCCTTTTTGAAATGTAAAAGAACCCTTTTCAGACATTAATATGGTACAACAGAGATACAGTAAACTACATAATTAAGCAATATATGATTGGAGGAGAGATATATTTGTATGTTTGTGAGAAATTTAGCCCCTGATAACGATGGAACGAAAATGTTCCAAAGAAGTGTCTTAGGTCCCAAAGAGGTGCCTATTCTAGTTGGTCCCCTTGCCCCACTGCCGTTCGGGGGGCCTTATTAAAACTGCCCCACTACTAAATTTTATGTCAATCTTTCAATATTTTTCCATGTTATGACGCTTGTCCGAGCCTCTAGTTTTAGTATTTATATCTTTAAAAGCTACAGGAGAGGCCCAAAAGCATATATCATTCTATACTTTACTTAAGTCTGGTATATTCCTTTTACTTCGGTTATAACGTACTTCTGTTATAACGTACCAAATCAGTTGGTCCCTTGAAGTACGTTATATCCGGATTGTACTGTACTTACATATACCTGTTGAGCAAGTAGCTAGCAGACTCTTTCATCATAGTAGCTTTTATCATGAGATGTTAAAAAAGGAGGCATCTTTTTGTCAGGGAACATTTTCTACGTTTCTGTAAGTTTTGTTTATTGTATCAAAATGCCTGAAACATTTCTCATCGAAACATTTTAGATCATCTCAGTCACTTTTTCATCGTCTTTGTAATTGAGAAGTGGTTTTAATTTTGATAACAACATTCTCGTGCAGTCTTCAGGTTTGCATATTGTATATAAATGTATTATCGTTTAATCTACTTTTAAAATATTTTCCAGTGTCGTTTACTTCAGTAGCAAGATATAGTAACTTGGATGCTCAACCAGGCAGGTAGCCAGCTTGAATTCGTAAGAGGGGCACAGCTAACACATATAATAAATAAATAAATAAATATATATATATATATATATATATATATATATATATATATATATATATATACACTCAAATAGCTCCAATCATAAAGAACTTTTTAAAGACATAAATAGACCCTCAAGAAAAAATTCCAACTTTTAAAACGTTTCGGCACAAGCCTTCATCAGTTATCAACTGATGAATGCTATGATAACTGATGAAGGCTTGTACCGAAACGTTTTAAAAGTTGGAATTTTTTCTTGAGGGTCTATATATATTTATATATATATAGATCCTCAAGAAAAAATTCCAACTCTTAAAACGTTTCGGCACAAGCCTTCATCAGTTATATATATTTATAATGATTATGTGTCCCTTTTTTTTGTCTTCAGACTAATGCTGAAGATGACAGAGCTTGAATCAAAGAAAATCATGAAGTATCAATCTTTGAAGCAAGTTATTCCTTTACAGTATAATGAACTAAGGATTCCAAGCAAATAATAAACAAAATCACTATTGTCATTCAAAGCCAATTATGATGGTTGAAGAACAAAGCAATCATTGCAAACAATGCCAGTTTTTCACGAGAAAATCATAAAACCAAACGAATAAGTTAATTTCCAAGCTTCCTTAGTTTTGAGCTCCATGCACTAAAAACCTCATCAAATGTTACATCTTCCATGAGGACCCTGCTTTCGTATGAAAGGTATGCGAGATCACATTCTCTTGTTGTCTTCATCGAACGAAGTTGGGAGAATCGATTTTGCCCAAAGTGTAGAACACACATTCGCACCTGGCAGATGTTCACCCAGCTGTAATGGCAACATTGTAAAGTGTTGTCAATACTGGCGCAGTGTGATAGTGACGCATCCTTACATGTTTTGAAACGGCAACTAGGTCAAGTCTTCCATCCAGTTTTGGCCATTCCACGTCTTTCAGTACACGCTTAAAAATCCTGCACTCGGCTTCGAGATCATAAAGGGATGCATTGGCTGGAAGCAGTTGATCTTTGACAACTGGTATTGTTACACTGTGTTCATAAAGCGGCTTTAAAGTACCAAAGTCCATGAAATTGTTGGATGTGGGCGACAAAGCCTCCATTGCTTTCCAAAGTACTGTGCTATCTGAAGAGAAGCGTCGACCGAATTTGAAAAGAAGGACATCAAGAGTTTGAGCATAAATCTCGAGATTTGAACGCAGCCTACCCTCAGAAGGTATATGCTCAGAAATAATAAACTCATGGAAATATTGGGTGGCACATGTGTTTTGCTTAGCTCTTGCCGCCAATCCAACACTATTCTCAGACCTTTTGACGCTATCTAGCATTTTCTTGCATACTTCTTCATTCAACTCACTTCGCATCGTCATCAAATCCCCCCTCACACTGCATTGATAACTGTAAAAGCAGAAACTTTATCTTCATTCGACGATTGCAACTGCTTGACAATAACATTTATAGGCCTCAGAACTTTCAAAAGCATACAGTTGAAAAAAGGAAATGGATCGTTAGATATTTGACTAAATAGTCCCAGGGCCAAGGCTTTGTCTTCACTGTTGAGATGTCTACTTTTCACTGCTAGAGCTAAAGCATACGTTATATCACTATAGTTGTTGTTAATATGCACAACACTGTCAAATTGAACAGACCAACGGGTCTCAATCAGACGCTTTAGTGGTGACCCGTCATAGTATTCTGCAACAGCTGCCATTTTGAAAAAGCTGTAGAGGCTTGAGGTTGTGCTAAAATAGTCACCAATTTCTTCGATGCTCTTCATCACGTAAAAAACACCAACCAGCAAACTTTTGTGCAGAAAACAGTGGACGTAAAGCACAGTTCTTGCATATATCTTATTCATGCACGCTTGCCGCCCACTGTGCATCCCCGAAATTACACTGGCACCATCATATGATTGTGACACTATTCCTCCCAAGGAAATCTGAAATTTTTTAAGAGTATCCTCAACGAAACTTAAAATACCTTTTGCCGATCTATCCCCCATTCCTTTCAGGTCAATACAGTGTTCTGTCATAGTCCCATCAGTTGACATAAATCGTATAACGAGGCCCTGTATTTCAGTCCGGTTATTGTCAGTTGTCCCGTCTGCCAAAGTTGTGTATAATTTGGCTTCTCTCACTCGTGCTGCAATTTTCTCCCTCACTAGTTCTGCCAGAACTGACATAAGTTCGTTCTGCATTGGTTGAGAAGTATATTTTGCATTGCCAGGGATCAGCTGGTGGGTTCTTTCCCAACCTGGTTCTAACGGGAAGATTAGTAGAGAAAAAGCTCTCAAAAACAAGCCATCACCTAACATGTCAGATTCATCACTACCGCGAAATGGAAGGCTATTCTCACTCAAGAACCTGGTTACATTGAATACGGCAAATAACCATTTTCTTCTGCTGCATTGTTACGGTTGCAAATGATTGTGCCATGGATTTAGCATTTCTCTCCAAATAGTTCCACCAATTTGCCATTGCTTCCTGATGGCTTTTTGACGAATGATGTTTTGACAATGCCTTACACTTGTCAATGGCACTCTTCCAGTCGCGAAAGCCAGTGCAATTGAATGTCGATTCAGTGTGTTTAGAGGGAAATACGCGACAAGCAAAACAAAATGCAGCATCCTTCTCAATGCTATATTCCAGCCATTTGTACTTGCCATTCCAGTCAGGATTGAAGCGAATAACTTTCTTTCCGAAAGGGGTTGCTGGATAAACATCTAGCCTCCGTTGATTCGGAGAAATCTTGTTGTCGAAGAAAGGTGGTTCAGAAATACGTGGCGATGTGGAGGAGACAGCACTTTCACTTGGAATTGCATTGTTAGCGTTCATTGTCTCCTCAGCACTTGTTGCTCCAGACATTTGAGATTGAGAAGTGGCATCTTCACTGGAAATGTCTGTTTCATCATCATGGTTTAGTTTGTGCTTCTTAAAGTATTTTAATATACAAGACATATCTTTGGAAGTTGGGTGAGCAAGACTGGAAATGCGTCCAGCGAGATATATTTAGTAGTCACAGGGTATAGAGAATTCAACCTTGTCTCCTCTTGCTAGTTCTTTTGTCTTGAAGCAGAGGTCAATCAATCGTGTATCCTCACAAATCTAGGCTCGATCATATACCTAAAGCCAGCATGATTTAATATAACGGAGATCAACGGAAAGGCAGCCATAGAGGGCTCGGAAAAGTCTAGCCAATGTGCTAAAGCCTAGCACTACTTTATCGTAAAATACTTCAAGTGCTGACACTTGCAAGTTGGTGAGAGCTTTTAATGCCTCTAGCAATTCTTTGTTATTGGAAAATAGAAGTTAACACAAGCTTGCCCTCTAGTCGATTTGAGCCAATCAGAATTAAGGTTACGTAGTGGTCATGTGACATGTCTTACGCAACACAAACTACGCCATGGAGTAAAGGAACGACAAACAAACTGCCACTGGCTATAGTTTGGAATACATAATTCATTTCTGTAGGGGGGGCACAGAGTCAAATTTTACAATTCCAGGGGGCCTTGCCCTCAGGCCCCCCTTGCTTACGGGCCTGTGCTCAATGCCTTTCTACTCGCTTGCTGCTGCAAAAGATTTGTGTCAGTAAAGCATCCATTCCATGGACGATGGAGCTCAAGGGGCCGGAGGGCCTTGAAAAGTGATATACGGATTGAAGAACGGCGGGGGTTTCATGTCTCCTGATTTTCATTAAATTTTGTAAAAGCAATTTGGTCATGCAGCAGAATATTTAACGTGAATTGGAGAGTGTGGCTATATCGCAGCATTGGTTCCATTGTTACGGGATATACAGTTAGGTAATGATAAAACAGTTGGTCACTTTTTCAGGACGCCTCCCTCCCCAAGTTAAATTGTCTAGGTGCACAGTTGTCCTGAGGGTTTATTGCCCCTCTTTCTTTTATAGAAAAAGATACTTTTAAAAACCTAATACTGTAATTTTATGTTTCAAACCATCTCTATATAAGTTTTCATTCTTCTGCTATGAATTTAACACATTAAAGCGGCTATGATGCCAATCACTAACATTAGCTGAAATGGAATAAATCAATAAAACTGTAAAACTGATGATTATTTTTCATACGAAACCGTAAATGGTGACTTCTAGCATCCTTTTTATCATAATTCAGTATTTTCTGTATAGCTACATTTCTGTCTCTAAAATTGAACTACCCCCCCCCCCCCCAGGCTCCCCCGATAAGAATATTGCTCTGCCTAATGCAATGAACTGAGTAATGAGCAACAGCCTCTGTTTGTAGAGTATGCTTATTCCGCATACGAGGTAATTGCGATAGATCATCCATAAAGCTTATTTCTGTGTGAGCATGGCAACGTTCTCATCAAAATCAGGCTGTGCATTGTGCATCAGTGGAAATCCTTTTGTCACTTCTTCGAATTGATAACAAACTTGAGTCTATGAATACGAAATGGTTATTTGCTACAACGATATTAATTCAAATTTGCAGATGTGAAAACGGCTATCAACCATGATGCAACTGTAATTATCCTTTTTCAACTTTAATCGGAGGATCGTATCGTTGTGTTTGAAGGCAATTTTGGTGGCCTACCTAAATGTAGGTAGGCCTTGTATGTTGCAAGGCCAATTCACTATTTTGTAACTTGAAATGTTTAAACACTTTTGTAATATGCAAACATCAACACGAGAAATTATAGTATTCTAACAATGCAACTTACCTGATAAGAAAATATAGTGGAAATGTAGCATATCTTGATAAAATTTTCACATTCAACTAATACGTTGATTCTCTACGAATGATGCCACATAGAAAATGAAATAAGGAAGCCTAAGTGAGACTAAGTACTTCATGTGTATACGTATCCAATTCAAAATGAAGTGTCCAACCAGATTGATGGTTACAATATAAGTAAGATCCCAGGAGGGGTACTCATTACATCTCTATACGGGGGGTCTTGTCCATGTCAGCACTTTGTAGCGGAACCCCAAATATTAAGTCACAGTTTAGAGGAGGTCCAAATATTGAGTCTCAAAATTGTTTGAGAATTGTTCCAAACATTGAAATGTGGACAATATCTTAATATCATTTATAATAAGATTATCGTTGTCATATTTATAGTATTAAAACAATATAATTTGTTTTTATAACTTTTTGTCAATTCCAAGACCCAAATATTGAATATTTCTTATGCTGTAATTCTAAAACCCCAAATATTGACCTTTTTTAAAGCTGTCCTTCGCAGACCCCATGTATGATTGCTTTTTTAAAATCCCAGACCCCAAATATTGACATGGACCCCCGTATAGAGAAGAATGGAGTAACCCTCCTGGGAGTAAGATTTAAAGGGAGATGTCAAAGACTTAAATCCAATGAAAAGGCGATGAAATTGAGATCAGTTGGATAATATCGATTTAATAAGTCATTGCACTGTGACGTACGTCAGATTACGAGACGGTGCAGGGATGAAAGGACTTTAACTCTTACCCCATCCAAAAGGAAATACGTTTAGAAGTAACTGCGTACAGTAAATCTTCTAATTGGCCATCCAACGAAAAGCCCCCCTTGAATAAGTCCCAGTGAAAGCACTTCAAATTGCTACTAAGCCCCCATCCTTGAGTACACCGCACACCAAATGATGGTAAATACTTTGATAAAGACTAGTAATTCAATTTTGACTGTTCGTTTAGTATTATGATGGGGAATAGAAGCTTTGACAATGAACTTTTTATGTGACATAGGTCAATTAATTTTATAGCGCCCACGTTCGAATAAGCTCAGCCCAATTGATGTCAAAAATGTATAAGCAATCAAGTAACTAATTCGAGGATTTTATGATATAGTTTTTGAGGTAGCGGACACTTGTAACTTGTGGACACTTGTAACTTGTGGACATTTGTAGCAGCTTGCGGACACTTATTACTTGCGGACACTTGTAACTTGCCGACACTTTTAGCTTGATATAGCAAACATCCACTTCACACACGAATTATCGGTATCCACTGACTTTGGTGGTAATCCACTTATGATTTTTCTGTTGTTTCATCAAAGTAGTTTCTATGACGAAATGTTGAAGTAAGAAGCTCATCATATTGTCAGCTGACACTCCCTACGATTCTGCCAGTTTGTTTCATTGTACCAAAATTTTACATTGCTTCTGTTATGCCTTCATTGTTTTTCTTTTATTTGAGAAGTGGTTTTCATTTTGATAACAACATTTTCATGCAGTCGTCACGCTTGCACATTGTATATAAATATATTATCTGTTAGTCTACTTTCAAAATATTTTAACAAGTCTTCGTTTCCTTTAGCAGCAAAATAAAATGACTTGGATGCTCAGTGAACAGGGACGTAGCAACCGGGGGGGCGAGAGGGACCATGGCCCCCACTTTTAGCAAACGATGCAAAAGTGCCCCTTTGAAGCCCAAAATGGACATGGTGCTGTGCCCCTTTTAGGACTTGACCCCCCCACATTTTAGATGCTTCCTACATCCCTGTCAGTGAATGTCTATCAGCTTGCTGTTGTGCAAAATTTGTGCTACTATATCGTCCATTCGTTGTGACGACGCAGGTCTAATTGACCGGAGGGCCTAGCGGATTATAGCCCCTCTAACTTTTCTAGAACAGGTATTTCCAAAAAATCGAATACTGCAATCCTATTTGTTTTGAAGTAACTTTGTATAAGCTTTCATTCTTTTGGTATGAGTTTAACAAATCGACTTTGATGCCAATCACCAATATTATATACACTTGGTGAGCAAAAATATTGCACCTCCTAGTGTTTTCAAAATGGCGGACATGGCACCATGTTCTGCTCTATGAAAACTGCCTACGGTTTCATTGACCAACCACATGTGTTAAGCGTTAGAAATTAATATGTCATTAACTATGAACATTGCCAAGATAAACCAAGCTAGAATTCTGATTACAGTCCACAAGAATTTACAGTTATGTCAGTATTTCGTTGGGTAGCCACGCTTCTTTTTTACAGCCAAAATTCTTCGTGGAAGAGACTCGTATAATTTGCCAATAAAATCCCGTGGAATTCGGTCCCATTCAGATATGACTCTGGTTTGAAGCTCTTCTTTGGTTGTTGGAGGACCTCTTGGGTCACTATTAAGCTTGTTTTTTATAAACAACCATATATCTTCAATAATGTTCAAGTCAGGGCTTTGTGCTGGCCACGGCAAAACAGGAACGCCTCGAAGAGAAAGATATATCTTTGTGTATGCTGCTCGATGTGGGGGTGCATTATCCTGCTGAAATATGAAAGGCCTATCAACAGTCCCAAACATCGATTCAACATTGGCAAAAAGGTTGTCATGTAATAAACAAACATATTTTTCTGCATTTACGGTTCTATCACAGACTACCAATTTACCAACGCCAATAGGCCCAATACACCCCCAGAACATCAAAGGCATTTTTGAACGTCTGCTGAAAAAGAGTAGGATCATTCGCCTCTTGTTTTCTACGCCAAACTTGTAGTGTTTTATTGTCATTTTTAAGTCCAAACCTGCACTCGTCGGAGAAAATCACGTCTTTCCATTCGTCTACTTGCCAGTCCTGAACAGCACTGCCCCACCTTACCCTAGCTTTCCTATTTTGAAAGGAAACAAATGGTTTTCTTTTTCTGGCATAGTTTCTCATTCCATATTTCTTGAGAATACGTTTCACAGTCCACTTGGAAAGGTTTCCTTCAAGGTGGGTGGAAAATAGCTCGTTTCTGATAGTTTTCAAATTTGAAAACCTATGCTTCTTTGAAAGACGACAAACATACCTCTCTCCCCGAACATCAAATTTGTTTGGTTGTCCACGTCTTTCTAGCTTATCAGGATAGCCAGATTTTTCATAGCGCTTACAAATACGTATTACAGAAGAATGGCGACAACCAACAGCTGCTCCAATTTTTCTGAAGGATAGTCCATTTTTTCGCAAATTTACCACCGAGGCCCTCTCAAAATTTGTAAATTCCTTAGTTTTAGGCATGGCTTCGCATTTTTGCTTAATCTCTTTTGTTTACAATGTTTTTCTTTCGTTCAAAGTGCTAAAATGGCGTCAGCAGGTTTTTCGAATCTCTCGCCAAAACTGAAGCAAAGCAAATATTGTTTAATGGAATAAAATTCACTCTGAATGGATGTGTTTGTGCTGATAGGCCTAAAGTGGCTGCCATTTTCAGGCAGGAGGTGCAATATTTCTGCTCTCCTAGTGTAGTAACACCAAGATATTTGCAATGATCAACCATGGCCAGCAGAATGAATAAATGCCCTTTAAGTCCATTAGTGCATGACCAACTTCCTTGAGACTTAGTAAACATTAGTAAGTGTGCGCTCTCTACACCTCCCCCCAGCAAACACATCAATAAAATACTAACATTTCTGATAATGGTCAGGCAAATCTGAATTTATTTTGACACAAAAAACTTGACCTTGGTGTGACAAGGTTGAAGTTGGTTTCATCAAGTTGAAGTTGTCATCAAGGATGTAAATTTCATGTGCACTTGTAGGCTACGGTAGAGAACGCTTTAGGAGGTCTTATTTTTTGAAAATCAAATTTTTGTGTTCTTATAACATGTGATCTTAAAAACAATGAGTGTATGATGTTCAATTAATTAACACTTGTTTCTTTTTTAGAAGAATTTGTTCAGCCTACCACTCATGTCATGTAACAGACTAACGACAACGAGCCTCTGTTCAAAGAGATCGTTTATTTCACATCCGAGGTAATTGCAAGAGATCATCAAAATAATTCGTTACAGGTCTCTGTACTTGGAATAACAACACTGTTGAGATTCTGATTCTTGGCTAAATTTAAGCTGCTGTGAGGTCAATGGGCTGCTGAATGTTAAAAACTGCTGGCAAAACCATAAGGAATACCTACTGGCAAATCTTGGGAAAGACTCTTACTGACAGCGTTAAACACAGGTGAGCAATCGTAATGGAGATATCTTGAGGTTAACAATTATGGAAAAATATTCAAAATGCAGCTTAATATGCCTAGTCGGAAATTATTTCATTGAAATTCCGTTTCATTTGTATTCAGTGATCGAAAGTTACATTGATTCAAACTCATCGGTTCGAGAATATAACGGATTTGAACGTAACGGCACACTTCGTTTGAGGAACCTCCAGGGTTAAAAATTGTGGAAAAATATTTAAAATGTAGCTTTACATGCCAAGTCGGATGTTATTTGAGTTAGATGCTTCGATATTCTATCTATAACATGTTTTCGACAGTTACAAGAAGACTACCATCGAATCTGAATGTTGTCCGCGAATCGGAATGTGAATGTTGTTCCCAGGACATTACAGTTTCACATGCTTGCCGTTGCAGATCTTCTTATAGTCTATAAGGCCTTTGTATTTGCAATATGAGATCAATGGAGCTGCTGAAAGCTAATAACTGCTGGCAAAACCTTAAGACAAACCTACTGGCAAATTTTGGGAAAAAAGCTTACTGACAGCGTTAAACACTGGTGAGCAATCGTAATGGAGATATCTTGATATGTTTTCACATGCTAGCCGTTGCAGTTCTTCTTATAGTCAATTAGGCCTTTATCGCTCTACTTCAGGAGTAATCATGTAGACACACAAAAGATTGCATTTTATTTTATAACATGACATAATGTATATAACCAAGCTTCTTATAAGAAACTAGAAGTTTGATGCATGTGCCCATCGTAATTTCTCTAGTAAGCATCTCCCTCTCAATAAAGCCCTCCCTAAAATATGTGAATAATGCCAAAGACAAGTTATAGTCATAACAAGAATAAACTTTGTGGTCTTGATGATGTTCATTAGTACGGTAATACACCAAATCAAAGTCACGTTCAAACGCCTATGTGCTGCAAACAGAAACGATAATAATTGATCAAGATTCCTGAAATATACATATAATACCACAATAGCAAATTTGTTCATATTTCAGAAATTTATTAAACCCTCCTTCGAATAAGCGACTTTCGAAAGTTCTTGAAAAAATTTAGCCCCTGAGGGGTCTTAATAGAGACTTTACAGTATATAAAAGCTGAGAAAATTAAGAATAGGCTTAAACACTATGACTTTTGTGAACTCGAAATATTATACTAGAATGATTCTTCGAGGATCAACCAACCGTATGCATTATGGCGATATGTACGTTGCTTGCATAGGCTTTTTCCTCAAATATATCTTTCGAGGTTAGGAGGTTGAGCTCTTTTTAATCTGTGCCCATATTGGCTGACCCCCCTGCTCTCCTTCCTGTACGCCACAGTCACTATGTACAAAATGTGTCCAATTCCTCAAGATGCATAAATTAAATTATAGGGTTCAATTTACGTTATGAAAATTGTCGGCATTTTGAATTCAGCAGGTCTGGAAATCAAAAATCAATCTCAGCTTGTAGTTTAGATTTGAACGGATCCGATTGAAACTAAAAAGTCTGTTCAATACAGAATATGAAATGAATTAAGGAGTATAGATGAGAATAATAAAAGAGAAAGAGAACGCAGAAATGCAGGCAATAGAATGATACATTCTATTTGAGAAAGTACTTTAAATTCAGGAATTGAAGCCCTTGAAATAGTCTCAGGAAAAAATCTTTGCCGAGAAGAGCTCCACAAATAAACGCCTTTCCGGAACTCTCAATTGGTAATAGGCCTATTATGGAGAAAAACAATATTGCAATGAGCCTAAAGTAACCCATGTGTCAGGGCACTTTTCAAACATCCTTTCGAATAAGCCTTCCAGTCTACTAAAGCCTGGTTTCCATACATCGTAATTCATCGGCGATCATCGCCGATGCAGGTTCCCGATGATCGGGGATTGTCACCGACGGCTTATGACTTATGAAAACTGCACTATCGGTGACCATCGGGGATCATCCCCGATCATCGGGAAAGTCAAACATGTTTGACTTTCCCGATGGTTCCCGATGAACAATAGCTTGAAAAACAATAGATTTACAAAATTTGTTGTTGTTGATGAGGCTTCTTTTCACGTTGAGAGAGAGAATGGAGTGCATAAACCAGCTATCTAGCCTGAACTTGCCAGAACCTTCCGAAGCAAATGAAAATGACGCTCTTTTTATAGAGATTATTAGAGAGTTTCCTACTATATATAACAGAGCTTCAAGGGATTTCAAAGATAGAAACAAAAAAGCAAACAGCTGGAAAAGGATAACTGAATATTTAGGGCACTCAATAGCAATATGCTTGCCGTCAAGCGACCCTATGCAATTTGGGAAGGTCCATTTTACTAGCATGTCTTTAGCAATTTCTTCCCATTCCTCACATGTAGTAGGCTGTTTTAAATATGTCTTAGATAGGGCTTCCCGTATTGCCTCGCAAGTTTTCTTGACAATGTTGTGAACAGTTGTTTTGCCTATACGAAAGTTATATGAGATTGATTGCTGTGAATCCCCACTTGCGAGATATCTCAGAGTGAGGCAGAGTCTTTCTTCCTTTGAAATTGGGCACCGACTCTTGCATTTTCTTGCTGGCATAAATGGGCCTACTTGCTGAAGCATGTGTTGGAAACGTTCTGGACTCATTCTCAGGAATCTTGAAGAAAATGATAAAACACATTGGTTGATTTAAAAAAACTGGCTCATTGCATCTTAAGAAGAAAAAAATTCACACCGACTACCCCAAATGGAATGAATAATCCAAATTACCTGAAAAAATATTCTCTGTCCTGTAATCTCATTTCCTGCACCAGTGTATTGAAATGGCCTAGCTCATTGCGAGCTTGAAATATTCTGCGAGCCCAAAATCGCTTCTTTTTGTATTTTTTGCTTTGGAGAAGACACTTCTTTTTCCTTAAAAGTACAATTATGGATAGGAGATGTGTTTGGATTTCTAATTCTCTCCATGGAACACACTGTACATATGCCATAGCCAAGGAACTCTCCAGTTTCCACTGAAACATTGGCGCCAAAAAATGTTCTTTTTTCATCGGGGATGATCCCCGACCATCGGGGATCGTCGCCGACCATCGGGGATGTTCCCCAATCATCATGAAGTATTGTATCGGCGATGATCGCCGATGAATTACGATATATGAAAACCAGGCTTAACCGGTTTTCAAAACATAAAATGTAAACTCACGCATATAAAGTAATCCCACGAGGGATTATTCGAAGAGTTCTTTTGTGGTATGCATTATATACATGATACATGACGAAGTAGCGTATTCAGGAAATTGAATAGAGAAGACTTGACATCTAGGATGTCAATTATGTAAACAAATAAAATGTACTCTAATTAAACCCTTAAGAATCCAATTAAACTCCGATAAGTTACTGCTGAAAATTAAATCTTCAAGAACTGATTTCTTAAATGCTTTTTGCTATCATGAGCTTTGATAAACATAATCATAAACAAGTCTCTCCTATTAACAATAATCAACCTTGTCATTGGGATAATAAGCAGCCTTACTTCATTTCACTGTATACATTAAAACGCTCTGAATGTCCGTTGCTTGTCTTACAACACTTATAGAAATTTGACAATAAGGACGACGACAAAAAGAGAAATCATTTTAATTTAGACAAATCATGACTATTCCAGTGGTTACAATTTCGGTATGACTAATCCAGTTTACATTTTCGGTATGACTAATCCAGTGACGTTTCGACTCAGCCTTGAGTCATCCTCAGTAAAGAGAAGAGGGAGAAGGGATATTAAAATACATGGCTAAAACGTGGATGCAACCCCACGTGATGTCAAAAGAAAGAAAAACAGGAGGAAAAAGTATTGGAACGGACCTAATTCTTATTGATAATGTTATCCGAAATTTTCTTAATAGGCAATATATCCCTTGTAACAAACCTAAGGATAAAAATGAGGATAAGCCTCGTATCATTTGTTGTTTACCATTCCTGGGTAAACGTAGCTTTAGGATTCGTAATGATATTACTAGACTCATTAAAACCCATTATCTTAATATTCAAGTTCAATTCATCTTTAAATCGGCCAAACGCATATCATCTATGTTTCAGTATAAGGACCGCATTCCTACACTAGTTTGCTCTAACGTTATATATAAATTTTCGTGTAGTGGCTGTAATGCCTCTTACTATGGGAAGACCAACAGGAATCTTTTGATTCTCTGTAACGAGCATCTTGGTATTAATAGAAATGGACGAGAACTCTCATCACCGAGCCCATCGTCCATTAGAGATCATATTAAACAAACAGGTCATACTGCTTCTATTGATGATTTTAGCGTGATCAGTAAAACCAGTAATTCATACGATCTACTCATACATGAGAGCCTCCTCATTCAAAGAGATAGACCCTCCCTTAATTCCCAGCAGTCCTCCATTTCTATGGTTCTATTCTAATCTCTTGCTTTTCACTTACTGCTTTCCTGCCTCCACAGTTCTTTCCATTCTTCTGGGTATTTCTATTTAACTACTTACAATACTTTTTCCTACTGTTTTTCTTGCTGTTGCTCCGTTACAATACTTTTTCCTCCTGTTTTTCTTTCTTTTACATCACGTGGGGTTTTATCCACGTTTTAGCCACGTATTGTGCTTCCCCTTTAATACCCCTTCTCCCTCTTCTCTTTACTGAGGATGACTCAAGGCTGAGTCGAAACGTCACTGGATTAGTCATACCGAAAATGTAACCACTGGAATAGTCATACCGGAATTGTAACCACTGGAATAGTCATGATTTGTCTAAATTAAAATGATTTCTCTTTTTGTCGTCGTCCTTATTGTCAAGTTTATATCAAAGCTGCGATTTCCAGCTCATACTTATAGAAATCTTGCAAATATCTTTAAATATGATTTTTTGTGGAATACAACCTATGTAACCGTGGAATTTTCAAAAACTTATAATGTAAGTAAATGTCATTGGTTTCCATAAGGGAGAGTAATTATTTTATGACCAGGGTGGGGACTGAAGTAAAAGTATTATGGGCCCTCAAAAACGTTCTACCCCACCATTTGCTTAAGTCACGTTGTCTTTACCACACAGAAGAAAAACAGTAAAGCAAAGTTGCATTTATTCCTAAATACGGTATATGTTTATATACTACCTCTGTGTTCTTTCTACTCATTCTGCTAACCAATCTAGCACAGCATATTTTTTCAGTTACCCCACACTTTTCTTTTCAGTCCCCACACCAGTCAAAAATAATGCCTGCTTTCTTATGGAAATCGATGAAATTTCAAACTATATGTTTTTGAGCTTCAGACAGACCTTGGCAGCCCATTAAAGTGGGCTGAAGTTCCTCATGTGATAAGCTCCTTAAGTTCACGTTTCTTAATTTAAAAGAAAATCCATTGACTTGTTTACAAATACTGAAATTTAGTTGGTTTATGAACAACTCATTGCCTCATGAACTAATATGAACTGCTTGTGATAAATTCAAATATTTGCTCTATACCATGTCTCCACACAAATGTGACATGATAAATAAGTGAATTTAGTAGCAGTGGGACTATCAAATGTTCACTCAACTTGGTCTTTTGAGAACACATCAATCTGAACAAACAAGATAACACATTCATTATTTTTGAATTTTTGAAAAATTTCATGGTATTTAATCAATATATATGACTTTATCAATAATAGGTTGCCAGAGCTTTATGTATTTAATTTAGAG
Organism: Mastigias papua; assembly: GCA_964019165.1. Lineage (NCBI taxonomy): Eukaryota > Metazoa > Cnidaria > Scyphozoa > Rhizostomeae > Mastigiidae > Mastigias > Mastigias papua. The sequence goes on from OZ025271.1 coordinate 13,619,253, forward strand.
GATAAATTTGAAGCCGGGAGACATATGACATATTTGTATATTGTACGGATAAATATTGAAGATAATGATTAGTTTGGATTTCCATCTCAATAAATGAGCTCAAAATACAAAGAGTTTATAACTCGTTTGCATTCAGTTGCTGAATGTTCTAGTTCTTCAAATATATGTTATCAGTTCTGTGATTTTTGTATGATATAAACCTTACTTCTGGCTCCATTCCTCTTCAGATATTATCAAGATCAGTTGATAGAGAGACAGTTCAATATCTTTGTTGAATTGTTGCGTCACTTCCATCAAGCATACAATTATTATCTTAATAAATACAATCCTACAGTTCTACAGATGCCGGCATGCGCAGAGAGGTAAGAATTGAGATGTGACTAAACTCCTTCTATGGTTTGTGATGTAGTATTTTGTATTAATGAAGCATTTCGACTTATGTAATAATTGCGTATATGTACATGTTGATATACATTATACCTTCATATGGATTATCTACTTCAAAATGTATTGCATTAAATATCAAAATGACATCTATGTTACAGTGATGATAAAAAGATGAATGTTTGCTTATTGATGTAGTGGTACTATTATTATACGTAAGGAAGCATCTTAAACACAAAAAATTCTGTAATCAAAGAGTGCTTTTCACATGTTTCACACATTAACATATTTCCATGCTAATGTGAAATTCAACACAATCTAAAGGACCACACTTAAATGACATTTCAAGTGTTTTCTCATCCTGTGCATATCTATTGTCCTGTTGATAACTAAGTAATCCTGTTGTACAATAGTTGCCCACTTTTGTACATGTTCCTCCAGCCCATGGAGGTCCATATTCCATTTTTACTTTTCCATTTCTTGCAGCATACCCACACGTTCACTCCTCCCAGAAGCACTCGTTATTATGATTAGATCTTAGACAATCTGAATTTTTATATTCTGCATCTGATACACATCTCAATCCGTTCTACAAATGCCATTTTTATAAGAATATTTAACCATTTCATTTCTTCATACTCCGAAGGCGTTGCTAGAAAGGACGAAGAACGAGATAAGACAACCGGGCAGACAGCGACTGCAATGCCTGGAGAATTTTGTGTTTGCTATTGCACAGTCTAGTGTTGGTATTGGATACATTGCTATGGGTATTTTGCTGTAAGAGAGAGACCGTCCTGGCTTCAAATACATGGCAGCCAACGTCAGATCATGACTTGACACCCAAGAAGAATAAGTTACTGTAAGTTACTATGAAATTTATGCATATCTCGGATGTTCCTCAAGACACCTACATGAAAGGAGATATTCTGTGCCTCTATGTTATGCAGAATTCGTAAATTCAAATTTATCTCATTAAGAGAAAGTTTTGAGTTTACTTTAAATATTTTAAGTTGCCACATGTTACAGTTTATGTATACATCGATTGATCTCGTAGAAGCTCACTGCTCTAAACATATTTAGGCATTCCAAGTCTCCGTATTTTGCAGCATGCATATATAGCTGTTCAGCGAGGAGAAGCCAAATTTTCAGATACTCCTCATCACCCATGACATGTAGCATATTAATGTACTCACTCTTCCCATAGACACTAGTGTTTATGAGCATATTTAACACATTTTAAAGTTCCATACGTCACAGTGTATGCACATGTTGCTTAGTCCCAGGGAGTCCCGCTGTTATGATCATTTTGAGACATTCTTGTTCTCCATATTTTACAGTATCTGCACATGCTTATTCTTCCTATAGGCACGCTTTTTGATGAACATATTGTAAGCAATCCATCTCTCCATATGCTGCAGCCCACACATAAATCACTGTGTCCTATAGACAAGCATACTTATGGCGACAATTAAGAGACTCTAATATTCTAATTTGCCATCGTTTTCAGCATATGCACCAAACCACTTGTTCCATATTCACCCATCTCTGTGACAACATTTTAGATAGTCTAACGCACATAACAGCATGAATATGTCCATTCGTCCCACTAGCACACGCTTTATTGAGCATGCTTAATACATATCTCTTCTAAAACAATGAAGTATCTATTGAATATTGTGCGGTACGTTCATGCGCATTCATACATGTGTATTTTTTTGGAGTTTTTTTCGGGTATCCATAAGTTTGAGCATATTTTTGACCGCTAAAGGTATTGTTAATGATGCCTGTATAAATTTACGTTCAAGTGCATACTATATGCAAGTTGAACGTCTACTGACAGTTGCCCATAAGTTAATGTCTTTTGTGTTATAGTTCTCCATATATTTGCTTTTACTTCTTAGATGTCCATATGATATCAACCTTACCCCATCATTGTTACTCTTTAGGTTTCATGGAGTTCAGTTATCGGAGAGATGATCCAATATCTTTGTCAAATGTTGGGTCACTTCTAGGGAGCACAGAATTTCTGTGGCATAAAAATACCCCTATAGTTGTGTAGAAGTCGAATTTTGATGAGAAGTTAATAAAAAGAAATGAAGTAACTCATTTTACGTCTTTGTGATACATTCTCTCAAAAATGCATACTTGATCTTACCAAGTGATTTATACGATGCTTGTGATGCCCATTGATGATTAATACATTGCTACAGACCTATGCTTCTATCGAGGCCGTTATTTCTAAATTATGGGGAAGAGGAGTATACAAACTGAGTTTTATGTAGAACATGTCAAATAACTTTATAACAATGCATGAAATAAAGTACTCTGTCCAATGATGAATAAAACAAGCAATCCTCAGAATGAGGATTGTTCTAGGACTTAGGGCATAACTTCTCAAATTGTATAAAATATGCAATAATAGAAAAAGGCTCGTCACTCATAGCTTATAGAGAAGGTAGGGGTAAGAGCGCAATTGCTTATGGAAGCATAGTTGGCAGTAAATTAAATAAAAGCGTCAGAGTACTATCAAAGGTAATTAGAATCGTAATCAGTATTTGGCACAAAGTAAGTTTTATAAGAGTGATTAACAAAACTGATTGTAGTTAATTAGAGAAATAATGTGTATGAAGTAATAGGTAGAGGTATTAAGCTGAACAAGTAGAGCTGATTATCATGTATATGAGATTATTCTTGACATTTAGAAATTCATTATTAAACCAAAATAATAAAGAAGTAATTTTATAGCAAAATGTTTTAAATAATTGCTTACATGTGTTCTCATACAGTTGATGTCCACTTTCATTTGCATTGCTAGGAGATTCTAAATACTCAAAATTTAACTCTGTGATTATACATCCCATGATCATATATCTAAGTGTGACCATTTTAGTCATCGTAAATCAGCCGATTCTAATGTAAGCTTGTTAGGTATGGTATTGCTTCACGTATTGCAGACTATGCATAATATCCATTCGTCTAATAGGCATTGAAATTTATGTAGATTGTAAATATATTTCTTTAAGTTTTCATAGTCTACAGACACTACACGTGTCCTTTCGTCCCTTTTGTGTATATACATTAGGTGTTCTACTTCATTACAATCTTTTGTCCAATCGTCAAATACACTAGTTTTTCCATAGATAATCTACGCATTCTATCTCTTCATATTCTACTTAATTTCTATGTATTTTCGTATAATACATACTAACTTTTATATAGATTGTTCAGATATTCTAATTCTTCACTTTTTTCATGTTTTTCACATATTAATTCTTCCCATAGACACTAATCTTTGCTTGCATAAAATAGATAAACTGACTGATAATTTTGAACAGAATTTGCACATTTGGTCGTTGATTAGGAAGTAATGTTTATGTGTGTATTTTTACTGATTCTTCTTCTCTATATTGTACTGAATATGCATTCATCCATTCTTCCAATACACAGTCACTTTGTATATATATACAGTAGCTTAGATATTCTAACTCTTCATATTCTAAAGAAATTTCCCATATCCATTTGCCTTTTAGGTAATCAGCTGCATGTGTACATAGTACAAATTCTGCTGCTGTTGTATGGCATTACCTTTCCATGCATTTTCCAATATAGCTATATTAATAGTACGTATGCACCATTTTCTGATAGTAATCGTTGTAAACACATTTTTGCGTTATCCATTCACTGCTCCATATTCTCCAGAACTTGCTTGTATCCATTTGTGCCATTTACACTCACTTTAATTTGCTTTGAAGTAAGGATTTTATGAAAGGTTACTAAAAATCTCCTCTTCCACTCCACATTCTGAGAATTTGTAGAAGTATCCACTTGTTCAATGGACAATTTTTATTCGATCATATTTTTATCAGTTTAGTTCTTCATATAATGCAAAGTGTGCACCTATCCATTCGATCTATAATCACAGGTTTTTATGTAGGTATTTTACGCATTCTCTCTTTCAATATTCTGCAAGTAGTTTACATCTTATAATTTGTCATATTCTGCAGGCGTTCTGAATTTCCTTTTCCCAATAGATTCTCGAATAATTTAAGCATATATTTCTTTCATTGAAAATAATTCTTACCTCCACGAAATACCAGTACAGACTTACAAGTGCCTAAGAAAACAACGAACAATTGTCAGAAATGCTTTTCCTATAGAGGTGTACAGTCATGGAATGCCATTTCACTTGAAATTTGGCAGACATCGTCCCTTCAGACTTTTAGTTCAAAGCTGAAATAAGGCTTTACTTTTTATTTGTTATTTTATTAAACTGTAAGTTACTTTTTGCATATCTATATAATTCTAAATGTATTATGTATTAGTTCTGTTTCTGATTGATTATTGTAAAGTATATGGAGGCCCCATGTAAACCAGCATTCGCTGAAAGGCCACCACTCTCCTTAAATCGTATGAAAATGGAATAAAACAAAATGAAATCCCGATTTGCCCGATATGTGCGCACTTTGGTACGCAGGTAGTTTAGACATTCTAGTTTTGCAGAAAATGCATAAATATTTCCTATCAAACGTCATTCATTTGTTTATATTTAGAGTAGACCTTCTGGTTTGTCATATTCTGCACAATTTGCAACTATTTTTATGTTGGATAGTCCAGACATTCTCTTTTTCCATATAGTGAAGACATTGTATGTATCCATCTTTCCGATAGATACTCATCTTCGTATACACATAATTTTGACATTCTAATTCGTCATGTTCTACACAATTTGTACCTTATCCATTTCTCATATAGACGCTCATTTTTATGAAGAGATAAAGTTGAATAAGAGAATACTAAATTGTGGACTTCTATAATGCAAATGCTGTTTGCTATAATGCAGAAGCATTTTGTGGTGAAAGCTCCAACTTTGGCTAAGGTTAATATGATAATGTTTAATCTTTGTAGGGAGACGTCGATGCAGAAATGATGCCTCGAGAAAACATGTCAACAGATCATGGGTCAAACATTTGTTTTGCAACAAGCCCACTTTCTGAAGACCTAAAGATTAAGATGAGAGTAGATAAGCTTGCAAGTACCTTGTTGGCCCACAGTGAAAATGGTTAGCACTCTTATAATAGCGATTCAAAGAGGTATGTTTTGTTACATTTGTGAAGCTATCGTTTATATTTTGTTGATATGAGCATCATGATAGATGTGTCATAATAATTTTTATCTAGTTACGATATCCCAATTCATCATTTTCTCCATACTTTGCGCATTTCAACCCTCATTTTTATGTGCATATGTATGACATTATAATTCTCCAAATTCTACAGAATTTGCAAATATTACTGCACCCAATAGATATCCTAGTTTATTTAAAGAGTTTACACATTTATAATTCGTCATAGTCCGCAAAACATTTATATATCCATTTGCCCAATACACGTTAATTTTGATGTCTATATAGTAGAAAATCTTTGGTTAGATATTCTGCAGGCTTTACACTTTTCAATTAGTCCAATATGCATTGATATTTTGGTGAATTGTTTACAAATCCTACCTCTTTACATTCTGCACAACATACCCATATCGATTAGTCCAATAGACATTCATCTTTACATCGATTCCTTGGACATTCTAAAACTTATGTTTCTAGACAATTTTCACATGGCTATTCGTCTAACAGACACAAATTTCTTGTGCATAAAGTAGACGTTCTCCTTCGGCATATTCAGCGAAATGTACACAAATCCATTGATATTATTTTCACATATAACTTCGCCCAATAGATACTCAACTTTATGTAGATAGATTACACAGTCCAATTCTTCATAGTCCTCAGAACTTCTATATATCCATAGCCCAAATACATACATTACATAAAAATGTTATTAGACAATCTCTTTGTAGATAGCCTGTCTCCTTTGTAATACCCAGTTCTATGTCCATATCCTTTAGTTTTGCAAGTATATATATTACATATTTTCGTTCTTCATATTATGAAGAATGTTTTCCCTATGTCTTTTCATTTTATGCGCCATTATTTGTAGATGTATATGTTTAAGAGGAGGATTTAAATATTAGAAGGGCTGCAAACTATCTGCCCCAATGAAAACAAGAGCTCTCAGTATGCATGATGGTTTATGATGTTGATCGTTATCCAGCCACATTGACAGGCCCTTACCCAGAGGGTTGATTGTGTAGAGGGCACAGTTAGCTACAAACATCTGCAAGATAGCTCGGGAATTTGTGAGAAGACTGATATCGTGTCTCAATGAAATAGGAGGACCCATCATGTTTGGGTTCAAAGTGACAGAAAATGTCTTGGATCTCACTTTCTACATTGGCACAAAATGCATCTCCCAGAAAACACAATTTGGCTACTTAGTACGGTTCTCAATTGCGTATCCAGGAAACATATACAGTTAAAAAGGAAAATGGAGAGCATGGAGAAGTTTATACATTCCAAGGTTTTGTTCCGTAGATTACGATCTATTGTGTGCATGCTTTCTAGATGCTATGATGAAAGGTTCTAGGTAATCATTTGTTGGCAATTGAGCTTTATTAGGAAAATATTGGATAACATTATTTAATTAGAAGGCAATGATTAAATTCTCAAAGCTATAGGGGCATGTGCCTATGTCCTATTCACCAATTGTCTGAGTATTGTTCTGATAAAAAATATTATTCTTTTTCTATAGAAATGCCAGAATGAACCGCATTTCTACCTTGCTTGAGTGGGTTGTAGCCCCCAGCCCCCTAGTCTCTTAAGCCTTTGTACATATTACATATTCTATTGCATATATATACATCACACAAATCAATTTCATTACTTATGTTTACCTCAGTCTGTCCATTTCATAGGAGTCCCAAGCCCATGACACCCAGCTTCATAAGCCTCTTTATATATTACATATTCTCTTTGTTAATATTTTGTACCTATCAGTTTTCCAATAGACACTCATGCTTATGTATATAGTCCTAACTTTCTAATTCATTTTATTCTACAGGTTTACACATATCTATTGGTCCAATTGTTACTTATTTTTGTGCTGATAGTTTGCCTTTTCCAATTCTTCACTTTCTGGAGAATTTACCAGCCTTGATATCCATTATATTGCAAATCCATTCATTGATTCATTGAACATAACTGATTTATTCATTCAATACTTTCTTCGTTCTTTCCTTCATGTTTTAGTATCTCCATCTATCCTTCTACTTACTTCTACCTCCATCTATTAAACTTTTTTGCTTATTGACATTCATTTCCCAATCCATATTCTACACACTCTGACTCTAGATATTCAACAGAAAGTGCATATTATAATTAATTAGGTTTCATGTCATATAGTTCATTTCATATATCTCAGATAAGTGTGTTAGAACTTTATCACTATCAAGTATCTTTTAATAATCTTTATAGATTTAATACCCATATATTTTGCATAAGGAAAGTGAAGTTGAAGCATATGTTTCTTATCATGTGAAAATGCAAGTATATGCGGTTTTTTATAAGAAACATGTCTATAATAAACATGAGTTTGAAATTAGCCAAAAGTTAATAAATACTTAAGAAACATTTGCAGGTTGAGCTTGAAAAGTAAACTTGAAAAACAGCTGTGGTGAGAAATGTTTTATTCATCATCATCATTATCATCATCTAACTGGAGGTTCAAAATAAATTGCCGTGGCTCTCCATTTCCTTCTATCCTGTGCCATCCTATTTGCTTCTTAGTTGCTTTCCTGTCATATACTTTTCATTGCCAGTCTGGTTACCCGCTGGATAGCGCGGCCCTTGGTGATCCACTCGACGAATTTGTTTTTGTTTACTGGGTAGAATAATTTCATATGACATCCATTTCTTAACTGCTTTCTTACTGCTGTATGAACATGTTTTAAAAAGTTTGCAAAAGAGTTTAAAAGGCTTGCAAAAGAGCTACAGTGCTTCTATCATTATCATCTATTTCTACACTCATTTCTTCCTGAAATCCATAAATCTAGATCATTTTGATAGGCTCATCTCCAACAATCTGTTGCGAAATATCATCCAACTCCTGGTTATCTGGAGTGTTTGATATTTGATCTAGAGTGAAGACTGGCGGAACGTTGTAATTTGTTAGACCCTCTGGCTGCACTAGGTTGTCATAGAATTTTGTTGTTATTACAAGCTTCAAAACTTTTAAGAAAAATTTAAGACATATTTGAGGCTGGAATTGGAAAGTTATTATGAAGCATCCAGGCTGAAAGCAGAAAGTTTATTTCTTGTAGAAAAAACGTGAACATAAGTTTTTTGGCTTCATTTCAGGAATGTGACGTGAAATATTGAGAAGACTGTTCAACAAGTGAACTTGAATTAACATCAGACTTTATGTAACAATGTTATGTGATGTCAAAGTGTATACATACGTTTAGTATGTTTGGCCACAACTTTGTGGTAGAAAGACTTCTACAGTCAATTGGAGATGTGCACAACTGCCGATTTGCTGTTGGAAGCATCAATGGCCCTTAAAATGTTATTATGTACTGCTTTAGTGCAATATATGATAGTTGTGCTTTTTCATGTAACCTAATTCCTTTTGAAAAGGGAGAATAATCATGAGCTCGATGTTCTACTCTATCTCTGTTATGATCTATTCTCAATTAAGTTTCCAAACTGTTCAAACAACCAGCTTCTAAATATTGACAAACTCTAGACTTCCCAGAAGCCTACTTTGCAAAATGTTGCTATCTTCTTGAGGCAGGATCATATTGTACAATCTTAGTAAATGAACTAAAATACAATATATTGATCGCATTGCATCAAAATTTTCTGATTTGATAGCATAAATTTGACGTAATATGTTTTTCAGCCTATCAATATTAACCTGAAACTATCCACCCCACACACCTTGAATGGTGTAAAATTGATTGACTTGATGTATTCACCTTTACATTGTCTACATATATTGGATCTATTTGATAAACAATACGTATATCTTAATAATAAGTTGTATCACAAAATAAAACACATTGTCGATGAAAGAAGTGGGACATTCATAGGAGAAAATTACCAGCTAAGGATATGATAATTCAAATACCCTATAGAAACAGTCATTGGTATGCAGCCTCCATTTACAGATACTTTCAATCTCGTAAACGAGGTAGAAGTATTGCAAGATGGCGTCTGATAATGTTGTCACATTGTAATGTTGTCATGTGCAATAACAACAATCTCCTCAGCATTGTAATTATTAGTGCAAACAGCGAAGTCATTGAGGTAGATAGGTAATTGAGGACATAAGTGTATATATGCTCGTGATTGCTCATCGGATCTTGCAATATGTAAACACTGCTGTCATACTATACTGAAGCCGGTCTTTGGGCCCAGTTTGCAAGTGAATGACAAAGTCATACCTTGTATTGAAACAGGTGAGTAAATTCAGCATATATATACCGAACTACACCAACACATGTTACCCCTTCCTTGTAAGTACAGGTCTATTTCTGTGCATGTGGCGAGACGAAATAACATGTTTGATTTTAAGTTACACTATTGTTTACATTTGCACTTGAAATTTTTGTTAGTTACTTATAGTTGACTGCACGCTTGATTAACCCTAGATAACCTTATGTATAGAAAAACAATCAGTTCGTGATCGTTATTAGGAAATGTGGAGCCACTTGGAAAGTTTTGTTTTTGAGTTCGAAGTTGTATAGATTTTTCTTACGCCGCCTGATGTACACAGTCCTTTTCTCACAAGAATTGACAAGTTGTCACCTATTAACAAAATCATATTAGGAGAATTTGATGAGTAATAGGTGTTTACAAGATCCTGTTGTACCTCCGTTGCTCTCTAAATAAGTAGAGAAGTACGGACGAATGATGTTTTCATATACACAATATTATACCATTTCTCTTGTTCTTTTCGTTCGTTCTATAATGTGAAAGCCAGCACAAAGTCTATATGTTTGCACTATAGTTTTGGTATTTAAAGTTAACTGAAACATGCAAGGTGATTAGGCCTGGAACATCTAGATAGAGGCATGGCAATGGAAGCAGATTGCCCTGGCCCCAAATCCTGAGAATGGACCCAGAGTTATGAAACAATTCTTTGGTGATTGAATCAACTATGAGATTTCACATTGACCTCATAAGTTGCCACATGGTTTCATTTGCCCCGTTATTCAACACAACTTGTGGGGTTTGTTAATGGCTTTCTGTACATTACCTAAGTTAACAAGGGATTAACAAGAGCGGCCACAAGACCAATTCATTTGGTCAATCGTCCATAGGAGACCATATCACCAAAACAGCCCATAATGGTACCATGGAAGACTTTAAGATCATTGCCAAAAGCGATAACGCTTTTGATCTCCTTATTTATGAAAGCCTTCTTATTCAAAAGGATAGACCTAACCTTAACTCCCAACAGTCTTCCATTCCCTTAGTCCTTTTCTAGTTGTTTGTTTTCTGTTTAGTAGCTAGTTCATTTCCTATCTGTTTGGCTTTTCCTCTAGGTTGTTTTGACATACGTACGTGAGCTTACTCACGTCCCATTGATACTTAGTGCGTGACCTGATTCACGCCCCCATGGCTATATAAGGCCTTATTTTCGCAACTTTCATCCCTTCACTGATGATGGCTCATGATTGAGTCGAAACGTTTGATTATGTCTTAAATTTTACTGATTATGTCTTGTTAGGTCTTAGGTCTACCGGTTATGTCGTATTTAGAATGATTTGTCGACATCAAATACATCTACAAAGACAATAAAATGTCTTTACTTCTTGTCGCGATTCTTTTACTGAATTTCATCATTAAGCTGCGTTTTCCAACAACGAAATTACCTAAGTTCTTCAAACTACCCTTTTCAAATAAGCCCCCCACTAGAACTTCAAATCATTAACAGTCTTCCTCCTCATAAAGGCTCCAATTACAGAAGATGGTGAATACCCTAATATCAACCTATACCCACTTGTAGGCCACTCTGTTTTTATTATTGTGCAAATTCTCTACTTCTTTGATCTCAGTGGTAATATTTGTTCAACCTTACATTGCATAAGCAAGAGAGTTCCTGTCTGTTTGGGTAAAGCTTTTTGATGCTTTTGACTTGGTTCTATGAAACTATGCATTTATTATGTAATGTGAGACAGCCAGAACAAGAGATTTCTTGTGACCTGTGAAAAGCACAATGAGGAGGGTCCCTTTTGGAATAGGGATAGAACTGTTGATAGTTACATGTTAATTTGTAGTGTTCATTGTCCATGTTGGCTGCAGGAGAGATGTGCTAGATCACACCTCCTGTGGTTTTGTCATGTAAATCATATTGTACAGTGGTGTGGTTGTGAGCCACTAACTTTCTATAGAATGTTTACTCGTTCTACGCCACTGTAATATAAGTTTGTAGTTGTAATTCAGTCTTTGAATTATAAAAAAACACAATAGAAACAACCTATCTGATTTTGCCAGAGTTTTGAACATGTCCATCTTTTAAAAAAGGGATAAGTGAGAACATTATGACATGAAATGTGTGAAAGATAATTTTGTTGTCTAGTGTTTTTTGACATCCACTATGTGAAAATGGAGCTAAAACAGGGCTGCATATTTTGGGCTTTTGGGATATATACATTGGAGTTTAAAGATAGGTTAATTTTTACCAAAGTCTTAATTAACACATAGTAATTAATTGACTTGTCAGTTGAATGATTTATTTTAAACCTTTGTAGGAACCCTAGCTAGCATATAGCCATCTCAGGAGATAAGCATTTTAAAACGAAAAGAGATATGTAAAACGTCAACCCAAGAAAATGCAATCTTCATTATTTAGACAACCAATAGTCAAACTGTCCCCCCTTGGCACCAACCATGGTTGTTCTTCTGGGCCTGGGACAACATGAAGCAAGTGAAAGCAGCTAACATAACTAAATTTTGGAGGTCTTCTGGCTCTAGCTCTCAGAAATACTTTATAAGCAACTATACTTGCACAGTTCAGCATTTTTCTTGAAGCATTCTTCAAACTGTTATTTTCCAAGGGCTTGTTTCACTGTTCAACCTCTCCACTTATACAATGCTGTATGGTCCTTGCCTTTGGTATCTGTACAATGCAGGTCAACAGGTCATGTAGAATGTAGACTGCAGGTCACACTGACAGCTACTTGTATTTTGATGAGAAGGCCATTCAGTTTAATCTATGTCATATTGAAGCTATGCTAAAAGCCATAAATGAATCTGAATACATTTTGGGATGATAAATCAATAACTTAGGCAAGCAGCAATGATGCATGTCCATATCAATATGGAATGATCAAACTGCCATGTGCTTACTTTGTAACTAGCTTAGCATGTTAGGTTTTGAAAGAATTTTCTAGGAAGCATCTCAGGTAATATTTAATAATTGGCATTTTAATATTGACTGAGTTTTGCAATGTGTTGGAGATGTATTGTGTTGTATAAGCATATTTTATTGGAATTAAAATCAGGTATGTGGAGCTCTCATCCTTGTATGTAAAGCACATTTTAAAATTGACTGCATTTTGCAATGTTTTCAGGACACATTGTGTTGTATGGGCATTTCACTCCTCTCTAGACTTGAAACATTTGCCAGAATGTATGAGGATTAATTGCCAAGGTAAAGAGAATAGCTTATTTAATAGCAGCATCCAAATCTACCAACTCCCTCACACTCCATAACCCCCAATGGCCAATGTTTATAAGTGTATGTGTGCCTATCCATTTCTCCATTCCATTAGTTCTTCTTTTCATTTGGTCAAATCCTGATTTGCACTGTTTCCCCTACTTCCTATTCCCTCTCTTGACAATCAGTTAGTACTTGGAAGTTGCATGGAATTGGAAAGCAAAAAGATACAGTGGGTTTCCCACTGCCTTGGCCACCCAGAAACTTCCAAGTAACTTTCTGTTCTGTGCCTTGATCTGCATTTTACTTTACCTGGTCACCTGCATTTTGCAGTTGCCAACTTTCCCTAAGTTATTCTTGAGGCATAAAAATTGCTAAGTTATCAAATAACTATGCATACTTTCTTTTTGGATTATGCAATGTGCCTTTCATCCAAAGCATTAGATTGAGTCCATATGATTTCAGATGATGTAGAATTTTGGAGGGAAGTAGATCACAATATGGATGTTCAAAAGACAATTTTGTCTTAACATGTCTTTCATGATCTTTTTGAGATATTTGCTCATTTTATATACTCTTAGATGCATCAACTCTGCACTTCCAAATTCTTACTTTTTAACTCTCATTTTAGAGTTTGTTGTCCTCCTTTTGAGAAGTACATATCAATAACAATGAGTGATTTTATGTGTTTTTGCAAACCCAAGACAAACTTTAATCTTATTACTCACCTGCCCACAAAAAGAAATTTTTGTTCCTTTCTCAATTTGGCTATCTGGTTAATCAATATCAATCAGCTTTATTTGTATTTGGACACAACTGTATTACGTTATGAGCATCAGCCTGGCTCACCAATGATTTGCAACAGAAGATAGATCAATGAAATTACACTAGACTAATTTTAATTGGCTTGAAGAAAGGTTTCAATGCAGTTGATCTGGAAATCCCACTCATAACTGCAAATTTATCGATTAAGTTATGTGGAACTTGGCATAATTGGATAGCAGTAGGCAATTGTGCAAGGTAAATGGCACTGCCTCTGATCCAAAAGAAAATTTTTGTAGAATTACTGTAAGCTATTGTCTTGGCCAACATTCATTCTTTATGTACCACAATGAGTTGCCTCTTTCTTTGAATGTTATGAGGGTACACTCACATTTTATAGTCTCTGCTCCAAATATCTGTAAGAATGAAAGACACCATGAAAGCCAGCTGTTAGCTCACCTAAGTGAAATGTCACATTTACCTGCTTTTTAGAAAATATTGAAGTAAGATTTTACATGTCTAATGATCACAACACTGAAATGCTTCCATTATAAGTTACCTCTCATTGGTACATCCAAAGTAAATACACTGTAGGAGAAAATTAACTTGCATAAGAAATTGGAACCTTTGTTGTACTCTTTCTAAATCAGGCTGTGCCTGGACAGGGTCTTCATTAAGCACGAGTGCCTAAGGTATGGATTTTTTAGAGCTTGATTTATTGAGCACCTGGAATCTTGAAGTTGTATCTTAGGACACTCCTGTCTCTTTATCACAAGCAAAAGATTTCCCTAAATTTCAACTCATATCATCATTAAACTAATTCTTTAAGAACATGTGTAGGTCTGGGTAATCCAGAATCATCCTTTCTCACACTACTGAGTGGATATTGATACCCTACAAGTGAATTACAGCTACTTGTAGTACAGCTATTTTTTTATGTTTTTAGCATACCATACATTCCAAGACTGAAGTCCCCATTTTGTTCTGGTTTTCTTCAGCCTTTTCTCTGTAGTTTGAAAGTATTCTTAACAGGGGTGCAAAACAGAGCTCCTAACCTGTTCAAGGAGCTCAATTTTTAGGGCACTGTTGTTTTGCTCAGCGCAAGACCAGATAAATATAGGATTTCTTGGTTTCCTCTATTAAAGTGTATTTCAAAGATGCTTCCATTTTTTACAACTTCTTTCAATGCCCATTCTTTGTCCATCTGGAATGTCTTGTTTTTTCTTAGTAACCTTTGAGAAGAATACTCTCACTGCAAGCATTTGATTGTATTCCTCACTATTGGCACAATTTTTACCAAATCAAAAATTAAGTTGAGGTCCAGAATGCAGGATGGTGGATGGTTAACTTGGGCAATAGAATACCAATTAGTTCCCTTAATAGTCAGAAAATCATAATCATGGCTGGTCAGCTATTAGTGACCTTGTAGAAAGAAGACAGCTACAATGATATGCCAGATTTTTAATTCAGATACCCAGCCTCTTTTACAGGATTACTCTTACAATACCCTGATGCTATAGAAAAAATGCTATACACATCAGAGGCTGATCATTAAATACTATACATCATCATCCAGCTCATTAGAAGAGAGTTGGAAACTATGCAAACATACTGATACTGTGAAAACCATGCCAAGTTGAGTCCTTGCTCTTATTAGGTATTTCAAGAAATATCCACCACCTGATATACTCAATGAAATACACAGAGGAATTGTTGAGCCAATTTGTAGTTACAATTGTTCCATATGTAGGTGCTGAGTGAATCAAACATTGATATCTTGCAAAAATCCGTAAAAATACTGCTAGAATTGTAACCAACAACCAATACGTTGCTTGTGCTTCTACAGTAATCCAGCATCTTTGCTATTCAGTGAGCAGTGATCTTGTAGGAACAGACACAATCACATTTACATACAACTCTTTGAATTCAATAGCCCAGGCATACATGAGAGAATTACATAGTCTTCACTTGTTTTCAATACATGAGAACCATTGATATGCTCATGATCAGAAACTGATCTTACAACACCACTCCTAAGAAAAACCAATGACCAGAATGGTTTTTATAATCACAGTGCAACACTGTGGAACAGTCTAGAAACACAAACAAAACTGCCACCTACCCTCAAAAGCCTGCAATGACCTCCTTATTATAGATACAGATTTACATTCTTTCTTTATTCTATTATTATTGCAAAATATAGGTTGAAATAGGCATGTAAGTATCTTTTGTTCTTAGTCCTGCATTTATTTCATTTTTATTTATATTTTATTTTTAAGGCAAATCAGAACCAACAGTCATTTGTTACAAGCTATGGCTTTTGACTATACACTATAGAAGCTCTTCACTATACACTATAGCAGTTTTGTAGACTGTCCTTTACGTTTTTAGCCCCATGCCCCCACTGACTAATTTATATCAGTAGAAGTCAATCAGAGATCATGGTATCTTTATTGTGCAAAGGAGACATTCAATTGTTAGATAGTCCATCTTGAATGCACCTTTTACTTGCTACTTCCAATATATGGCCTGTCATCCTTTCAAATTTGGGTGAAGTTTAGATTGCTCAATTTTCAGAACAAGAGGAGGTGTTGAGCTAAAATGTCCAAATCTTGTTTATCTCTTGGTTTTCTACCTTTCATTTAAAAATCCACTAGCACTAAGATGGTTGGTAACATTTTCCCAGATTTTGTCCCCCTTGAATATGGAATACACGTTATCCACGGTTTCTTTGAAAAACCACTGAATGCAGTATACAGTGCCACCTTGGCAACCTGGAATCTAGCACCTCCTCGTCAATAAAATATTCTAGCGTCAGCACTGGCCCCATTAATTAGCATGTGTCATGATTCAGTACTCAATCATAGATCTTCAAATGCATGTATTATGCATCGAAATTGATAAAGTAGCAACAGCTAGTACTGATACACTTATACACTGTGCCTTCAAAGACCAAATGCACAGTGTAATTTCTCCGGAAGAAAATGTTCTAATTCCAGAAGCGAGCTTATTGATTGATCTGCTTCATTCATCAGTAATCAATCAAAGATCCTCACATGCTATCTTTATTATGCATAGAACACATTCAATTTTTAAAGGTATGCTCTATGATTTTATGAAATTTTGATATTATAAGTTAGTCCTTGTTATTTCTGACATAGTTGATTGAAGGCTAGTCTATTTGACTTTCAGATTTATATCAATAGAAATGTTTTCAAATCAAAGAGCTTAAGTATTTGTTCATCTTAGTTCTATAACTTATGGAATTGTAGTAAACATGTATTGATAAGTCATTTTGAAATTCCTTTGACATCATTTTTCAAATGTTTTTTGTAGTGGTATTGAAATCACATTTGTAAATGTGTCAACTGAATTGAATAATAATTAGAAGGACATTTTAGTTTTTACATGCAATGGTAGTTGGTAGAGTCTTATAAAGTCTGCATTTTAGCAATGACCAATTGAATTGTCTGTTTGTTGTTTTTTCTCAGATCTCTTTTTTTAAGTACTCTAAAGCTGTTATGAATATTTTTTCATCAACTCAATAGAACCTTTGGTCTTATAAAAAAGTCACTTCATACTTGACCATAACAAAAATTTCAAAATTGACAACATCAATGTTCATTGTCAAAAACTGAGAACATTAATTTCCACATGTGTCTATCCTATAATAGTACTGATTGTGAACCAGAAGTATATTTGGGTATTTGGTGCTGTATTGTTAGGAAATTTTGATAATGTGTGGTAAACCTGTTCAAAGATTTCTCCATTAAGTTTTTGCATTTTTATTTTTATGTATGGTGCAAAGAGAGAGAGAGCACCCTTCTGCACAAAGTGATTGAAAACTAATGGTGACATATAAATATGACATATGAACTTTATCATCAAACTTGAAAGTAGAGTGATAACATTTCTGGTAATATTTTTCTGTGTCAAGCTCTAAAGATTATTATTCAAGTCTTGATTGTTTTTACATAATTGTCCGTTTTCACCTTCACTGAGGAATAGACACCAAATCGCACGTCATGTCAACTTTGTAGGATGATCCAACAACTGACTAACGCCTTCAACAAATATTTCTGGCATGTGAATCCTCCACACACCTTATTTTGCTACGCTCCTGTTTATCGTTTTATCTTTACTCGGTTTCCTCCAATTTTAGTGTGCACATATACACAGTCCTAAAATATTTGAAAAAAATATTTGTTCCTCGATGATACCTAATAGTGAACTTAGCTTTCCTGGATTTCACGGCATTTTAGCATATTAGACACCCAATCCCGCGTTTTCCTAAATTGTTTTGATCGTCTCTACATTTATGTGATTTGTAAAGTTGTAGTATACTCCTTTTACACAGTTGTAAAATCTCATGGTGGATTTTGGCTTTCCTTCATTTCATGACATTTAACATTCTTACTGATCTCAGTTCAAGAGGGAATTTAATTTGATTGGTCATATATTTATGATAAGATTAAATACATCAATCGTTTTAAATTCTGACCGTTTTCCACTATTATCAATATTGTTTTGACTTGATTTTGCTTCTCATCGGGTGTTTTGATAGGCCATCACTCATTTGGATTCTATTTTATCAATTGGATTTTGACCATGAGACCCAAATACATACTTCAATCTCCTATATACAGCTTCATACAATATTCTCTCTCTGCTATTTCGATAAAATAATTCAGATTTTGGGACAAAACACAGTCTTTTCAAGCCAAAATATCAGCTTCTTCATGCACAAGATTTCTCTTACTTTCTTTGAAACAGCCACGGGGCTAAGGAAAATGCGGCAAAAAGCCGCCAGAATTTTTAGAACAATAGTGTCTATTGTTATTGACCAATCAGATTACTCCATTTTAGCCCTTTTGGCGGCTGAGGCTAGAGCCGTCATCTACTGATTTATAGCAAAATTAGCAGCCCTTGGCCGCGAGATTGGCCGCAACTTGACTTTTTGGGACTCTTTTGTTTTTTCAACCAATCAGATTCCAATATTCTGCTGTTGATTGTATATTTACCCAGTGAAATAGCTTTATTTTACAATAGCCAATTATTCCAACAACCAATCAACATGTTGTATTTGAATATTCTCGTTTGTCCTCTAACCAATGACATTTGATCAATTCTTTGAATTATTGGCCAATCACAGACCGTAATTTGAATTAACATTGAAATTTCGTCCAATCAGGTAGTTCTATTTTCAAATTTTCTATTGTATTTTCCTTTGTTTTCTAGCCAATCAAGGAAGTTCACATATGGTCGTTATCAGCCTCATTTCCGGCTTTCAGTCGATCAGAAAGACGGGGGTAAGAAATCGGTTTTATTAATATTTCTTGATTGATCTATAGTTCTTCTACTTACAAGTTAAGACTAAGTTATACTCTACTTGGCCTAATCGATGTAAGAGTTGTAAAGATAAGTATGTAGAACTTATATTTACAACTCTTACATCTATTAGACCATTACAAATATTGCCTAAGAGACTAAGTCAATGAAGTGAAGGGTATCTTAGTTCATCACTGAGTTTAATCAAAGATCAACAAAACAGCCCTATTGATTTTCACAAAAAGCATCTGAAAATAGACACCCAAACACAACATTATATTAGTCTCAAGGACAAGCTAAGTGTAAATAGTAGGAAAGGAAGACAATAAAGACTCCAGATGAACATAGCCAGAAACAAGGTTAGCGAATGTATATTAGGATATAGCTGAAATCTATATGGAGTGCTCTACGCAAGGGATTGTTGAAAACTGCCTTATGGAATTGCTGAGAGAAAGTAAAATGGTGAGCTCAAACATCCTACTTTCTCTCAAGACTTAATAGATTGAGTAATGCAAAAGAGAAGTTTATGGGGATTGCAATACTGATTGGGTTCGCTAACACTTGTAAATGGCTATATTCAGACATCTTAAAATATTTATTTACACACAAATAAATCATATAACTGCTAAACTGTTCATTACATGCTAAAAAGTATTCGAATTTGAGTGAAAGGTAGTCCCTCTTCTGTTCTTTATTGTCGTCTTCTTCTTCCTCTTTTTCTTTGTATTCTTCTTCTTCTTCTTCTTCTTCTACAATCCTTTAACTTTCTATTCAGCGTATATCGTGGAATGCTAGTTGAAAAAGAATGAAAAAGGCAGCAAAGCAATCGATGGTTTGGAAGATAATCATTGTATTTCTTCAATATATAAGAGAGATGTAAGTTATTTAATCCAGTTTAATCATTGTTATGTATTGTAGTATGATATATTTTAACGACAATTATGTAATGCCAATTGAAATTATCCCCCTAAGTCTGTAAAATTTCTGCAGTCAGCCCACAAGTATGCTTTATTTTTGTTCAGTATTCAGCTCCAACCAAAACGGTAACTTCAATAAACATTTCTTCGAAATCTGTAAGGGAAATTCTGCTTACTCAGACATATTATTATGGAAATGTTAAGGATACAGAACTAGTTAATCTCTCTATAAGCAATACATTTTGCACAATATGATTTCAGTCGTTTCTTGTTTTGTGATATGGAAATACATCCGTGTTATTTCTCACAAGATAACAATTTGACTTGGTTGAGATGAAGGTAGAAGAAGAAATGATGACTTAATATGATACACATCTTCAATGTACAGAACTTATGAATTTGATTAAAAGCAATAAGTTTTTAGCTCAATGATATGTGCCTTTGTTTTATTTTTGAGAAGTGCAAAATTACTCGGCTTGTTCTGCACTAGTTATGAGTCTCTTTGAAATGAAATTAAAATAAAAAGAACTATGATACATCAGAAAAACTATAAAAGTAACATTATTAGCTATACTATGTTTGGAGTATGAGAGGAAGCATGGGGTTAAATAAATTAGAAAGCAAATGATCATTTCTTCTCTTTATCACATAATTTATCTGGCTCGAACTTAAAAGACCCCTTTTTGCTTTATTGTTTTGTGGTTCATGATATCAAAAGTTTTGATTCATGTAAAAGAAATGAAAGTAAATAAACTTCAAACAATTAATTAATCTTTGTTATCTGGTTCCTTTGTGTAAATGTTGAACTTAAAAGAGGAAATTGTTTCTATGCTTCCAAGCACGTTCATAAAATGCATTGGTGATTAACATTAGATGAATTATTGTCTACCTCCAACCTTCAAAACCCTTAACTACATGATCCATCCACCATCACCCTAACCACCAATCATCAAAACTAACCAGAGTCTAACCAACATTACTATTCTCAACACACTGCTTAAATTCATCTAATGTTACTAAAATGTTGTTGGATTGCTTTTCATTTTATCTCTTTGTTCTTTTGTATGATAGTTATAGTGGCCCTCTTTCTTTCAACTATCATCATTAATCAACGAGAACCAGACAACAAAAATAATCGTGTTTTCCAATATTTAATTACTGTTGTTTTGCAGTCATTGGTCAAGTTTTGCCCACGTTGTACTAACTCAATGCTTATCTTGACATGAAACTCTATTGATCTTATCGATATTCTTATCGATTCTAAACTCTATATTTCGCCACAAGCGATTTCCAGGGATATTATTGATTATCAATTTGTGCTATTCTTGTGTATAACATTGCAATCTAATGTGAAATTGGTAACATCATTTGGGACATGTCCAACCCCGTACAATGCATTCTTCTTTGACCATAGTAATAGACTATAGTTATTCAAATTGTAACTTACGATTAAAGCTTTCGAGATAGTCTTCTCTTTGATCAAACCATTGCATCGTTCGTTGACTCCTTGAATTCCACAAGTTGTTTGAGTTCTAATTTAAAACGTATTAAATCAATTATTATAATTATTATCAATTATTACTGTAAACACATTTCTGAGGCATCTTTAGTTGGGAGGAAAATTCATGACATGATAAATCTCATGTTTTTCAAATTTGTTTTCCTTATCTTTTCATTTTCACATTAGAAGCTTGTAGAAAACTTTAAAGAATGCTCTCTACCCTCATATAATATGCAGTGTGTCGAATCCTATTGAATTCTGTTCATTCAATTTGCGTCATTCATTTGCATGCTTTTGCAACTAATGCTTCGTCCATTCCCAAAGGATTGTTTCGTTACCTGCCATTCTTCCTGTAAAAGCATGGTCTGTCGAATGACAAACATCTCCAATTATCCCAGAGATTTACGGAGGCCTTCTTCAGCATTTTGGCCAATTTTCACCTGCCTATTATTATTTTCAACTGCTTATTGCTGATTATTAATCGTTCATCGATAGGAGATTGTGGTTGTTGAAGCTTATACGATGCTTCTTGTGTCTGAGACGGATATGTCAACTGGATATGACATGAAATGCTTAGATTTGCAAGATACAAGAATGAAGTATAGGAGGTTTACTTATCTGTGTTTCTCATGTCGTCTATAGGCATAATTCCATCGCGTCAGCATTGAAATGTTTCATCATTGCATTGCAAAGTGTTACAACTTAGCGTGCATGTTGGAAGGTTGGAAATCTGACCTGAAATGCAGGACAATACTGTAAGTATCACATCGAATTTTAAAAGATTCCTGTTACAATTTTGCAATTTATAGTTGATATTTGTTTTTATGCAATTCTCTATGTTTCCAGCCAGTATTTGAGATGATGGTTGAGTTTGCCGCCAAGCCTTTGCTACCCCTCGTGCATGAAATTTAAAGCAATGTTGTTGCTGAATTCACAGACATTGCAAAAAGAAGTCATTGTACATAATTAAGGCTACAATTAGCTATAGTAAATTGTGAAAGAATTGTAATTAAAAGATACAACGTGAATACTTGCCTTCGATTAATTTGATCTCACAGAGCATTACCATTGAGTGCTTGCATGACCGATGTCCAAGATGCAAAGGTCGAAAGTGATGTGTGCAAAGCTATTTATACCCTTGCTCGCATTGACCTCTGGGTCTATTGTTTGCAACTGGATTGACCTGTATCTACGTATGTATTAGAAATATTTTGAGATGATTTCTATATTTTATTCAAGTATTCTTAGGGCATAAATTGTTTAATGTTTACTTGCAAGTATTGCATGAATTTTTAAATCTATTTTATTAACATTTGGTCATATTTTCCGCCTGTTTAATGACAATTCACGAGTTTCTATCCACTTCTCTCTGTCAGTTTTCCCCTCTTTAGTTTTATTTCTTTTAAAAATCTGTTTTGCCGGTAGCATGAGTTTCTTAGGCCATGGGTGTTATTACATTAATTTTCTCCAATTTTAGGAGATGTTTCTTGCAATGAAGATGTGATGTCATTTGCACACAGAGAGAGCACAGATTATAAACAGCCTTTATGTATAACATTTTAGCAACATTTCTATTCTTTGATGACAGATGTGTCTTGTAAAATCAGCTGTTTTTATGTTGTTGTCTTCTTAATTCCCGGGCCCTCCTCAGGGGGTATATTATTCCATATACATACACACCTTTATATTCGATCGCACGTATCAGGAGATTTTTACCAATGCTACGCCCTTGAGATTCAACATGCTTCTTTATGATAATATCCAGAGAGAATAGAGCCCTCAAATGTCATATTGCTCCTATCGTGGTTTGTGTCTTGTGATATTCAATTAAAATATATGTTTGTTTGCTCCGTTGTCTATTCAATTGATTATTGCGACTAATAGACCCAAGGTCATAACCAGAGGCTGTTCTGTTTTGCATTTCAAAATCCCGTACTGTAAACTGCTCAATTTTCAATTTTACAGAAGTTGCATGGCAAATACACTTCATCCATTTTCATAATTTACTGCTTAAAGCTCTCAGCCGTCAAATTGCTCTTATATTGTTCGGTCTGTTGTGTTATTGAACTCAAATATAACCTTCCTTGCTCTATTTTCTAATCAATTCATACAAATCGAAGTTGAGAGCATCTTGGCCTAGATCCATAACTAAGAGCTGTTTTCTTTTGGGTTTCCAATCCCTTAATATAAACTGGTTACCTTTGTCTAAACTACAGAGAACGCATCGTAGATAGTATTCATCCATTTTCATAAATGCACTGCTTTGAGATTGTACAACAGAAAGTCAATGAACTGAATTCGCAAT
Organism: Mastigias papua; assembly: GCA_964019165.1. Classification (NCBI taxonomy): domain Eukaryota; kingdom Metazoa; phylum Cnidaria; class Scyphozoa; order Rhizostomeae; family Mastigiidae; genus Mastigias; species Mastigias papua. The sequence continues at coordinate 13,643,007 of OZ025271.1, forward strand.
ATCATCATCGACAAAATGATAGAATTAACAACTAATTCTCATGATTACTAACACTACTCAAAGGTGAATGAAAGGTAACTATTAAATTAATATCTTAAAAGAGTTACGAATATGAAAGAAGAGAATATGAAAAGTCAAATGATGTCTTCATCGTATGAGGTATAAAAATTTTTTGTTACGATAGAGGTATTAAACATTTGACAATGCATTATCCACCGCTGTGTCTTAATTGAGTATGTCTTTGTTAGTAGTACACTCATCTTCTATAGGATGCAGATATGATAGTTTAACTTAAATTAAACAGTGTAATCAACAATTTTAAAGCCTTGACGGAAACACAATCAGTCATCTACACATTTTGTTTGGCACCTTCGGATTCAATTCAATTCAATCATAAATTCAATTCAATCATATGGGTTAATAGAAAATACAACTCATCACAAGCAATAGCTGACAACATGAGAAAGTCCTGGGATTAAGAAAACATAACGAATGACATGCATTTCACATCAATATTTTTGAAAACAACACGTTTTAAACTTGTAATGGACAATAGGGAAACTTTGAAAGACACGATCATTGCAACCCATCTTTGATACAAGGGAGAGGGGGCTCAATTCAAAGCTCTACACCCTGAGCCACCCTTAGAAATCACTCCAGGCTATTAAACTGAAATCGGAGAATCATAACATTCATGGATGTGTGAACATATTGATGGAGAGAAGATGGCACGTGATCATACTGCCAATTACATTATGTAGTAACCAGGACTTTAAGGTTCTGGAAATATCACGTGTTTTCGTAAAATCAAGAGATTAGGGTGAACGAAACCTCGTGGCCAAGAGATATATGTTGAGATAAAACACGTGCAATTTATATTGATAAATTTGAAGTGATCAAATTGATTGGAAAAGCTTTGATATGGGATGAAGAAGTCTTAAGTGGCATGAGAATATTTCAAAAAGATACAAGGATGTTGCAACGGATCTTTGAGAATAACCTGTGCATTGAGATTATGAACGTACAACATACTGGTAATGAAAACTCCTGCTTTCAAAGATTCAACATTTATGTTAAGATCATTCCTTGAAAATGAAAGTAGAAGCGAGAAGTATACAAAAGCATAGAATGTGTCTGAAAATACGTAAATATAACGGTTAACTGATTTATGAACAAAATTTTTCAAATACATTCCTATTATTACAGAAGTGGTTATGAATAGAAACAATGGATAAATGTTTGCTAGTTTTATGCATCTTGCTCTATCAAATTACTCTGCAAAATCTCCAATTTCTAATGAATTCCAAGGTTCAATTGCAAACCCAATAGTCAACTGTTTTCGAGTTGATAAATAATGCAATAAAAGTTCACCGTATCATGTAATTCTATCTAAAGCTTAAAAAGTATATATCATAGCACAAAGCATATATGTCAGTTGTTAGTTCCTCAAGTGGTGCATCACACATGCAACTTCTTGAAGCTTGCAAAGCTCCTCCATAGCCTTCACTTTCCATTCCCAGTAATATTTCAATGTCCTGAAACGTAAAAATTAACCAATATTACAGTTGCTTGAATACTAAATCGCAAAAAACAGGCGAGAACATTAAAATTTGAGCCAAAATCAGAGCCAGTTGCCAAACATGGAAATAAAAAAGAGAAGCCTTTGAAGTAGCATTATAATGTAATGAAGACGGGGGGCCTTGTACATCAGCACTCAATGAGAGGCTACCTTCCTAAAACATATGAAATGAAACAAAAAGAAGTGTGTTTCTTCCTTGGATTATTAAAAATTTAACAATAGTAAATAGGCGCCAAATGGTCAACCATAAAGCCAAATTGGGCACAATATTCATCCTGTTACGCGAATCTACCCCCATCTAGTTGCATGTTTCGGTTCACATATTGGTCGTGTTCCAGTGTCTCATACTCTGGCGAGGAGCATACGAAAAAATGCTTCTAAGGTACTAACGAATGTTCCCAACAGACAGTTTATTAAAACTTTATAAAAATTTATAAACTTGGGAGTAAATCGTTTTTCATTTGTATCTCTAGCTAGTTCCACCTTCTTATGCTCTTTTTCCTCTTGCGATCACCAGTTTATATACAAACTAGTTGATGTCACAAAAAAACAATGATAAGCAACAGAGTATCCAGCTAGTTTGTTATTTTTTGGTTACTAAACATCGATAAGTTAAACTCTTTTAATGTTTTCCAGGCTCCTTAGAACCCTGTCAGCCTGTCCACACTACAATAAGTTTAGAAATAGCTGCTTGGCTGACCATTCCTTGTAGTGACAATGGCTGCCGCATTCTGAAGGTTACATGTTTGTTTTCTATATGAAACGTTTAGTCTGTTTCCATCCACGTGTCTTTGACACTCATACAAATAATCCACTGATTAGTTTTCTGTTGGTAACTTCAGCTGATTGTCTCATAAAATTACTCACATAATCAAAAAAGTACATTTGTGTACTAGAAGATCAAAACATTATAAATTCAAGAAAAAGTGTGCCAAGTTGAAGATAAGATATAAAGACTATCATACCTCATTTCTACAATCAGATTGTGATGTTCTCAATGATGTTCGGGGTGATGATGATTAATGATGGGCCTAAGGAAAGCAAAAGCATGCAGGGTTGTTAATACAAAGATTTAAACTATGTTTACTACGAAAACAGATAAAAAGGAAGAAAATTGGAAAGTACATTGTGAGTTCCGCTCAATTTGCTACATAAATATTATCATACATTTAGAGTAGAAATCATAATAAAATGCACAAATATCACTTAAAGCAGAATATTCAATTGAATACAACAGCATTACATTCAATCCCACTCATAATACAATCCTATATATATATATATAATGCTACATCATATGATTTCAACTTACATCGTGTTGAGATGGTACACTCCATTAAAAGACTTGAGGAGACACATTTCCATAATAAAACTGAGGTACTAATGTTGAATATGCTGTATCTGTAAATGAAGATAAAGCAATATCATACGGATGTTTCATAAATACTTAGTCACATCACATAGTCATTACATTTAATGCACAAATATGAACTACATCATGGTATAAACCATATCTGGGCTGCTCACCAATGAGATGTTTGTTGCCAAGCAATGGCAATACTCGAATATGAATTGTAGCTATCATAACAGCATGAATGCACAACAAACATACTGAAATATGTAAGATGTGAATGTGAAGCCTAGAGAGGGCAGAAATTAGAGGCCATTGCAAATTGCACGTAAAAGGTATTATCTACAAACATTTAATGCCTTTTGCAATCGTGCCAGGAAACTTACTGTTGAAAATGGAAGAAAAGTGCTTCCTGTGGATGTATTTGTGAGAAGCTAAAAGACTCTGCATGAGAAACAAGTGAATTATTAAAGAATGAAATAAATCAATAACTATTAAACAATAATTATTCACCAATTACTCAACAATTAAGTTAATGAATATAAAATTATATAAGCTGTACAATATTATTTTATCCAATGATAATTATAAAAACTTGTAAGAATAAACAACAAAACTTGTAAAAAAAGTGCCTGCAATTGCTTAGAAGCCACCATTGACTGTAACATCAAGCTGAATAAAATACTTCAAAGGACCAACAATATCCGAGTTGATCTGAGAATACATCACCAAATAGACAATGCTATCTGAATATAACTTACGCTATAATGAGGAGGCATACCACCATAATAGATTTGAGATGCTGGCGCTGAAGGATTCATCTACAAAAGAAGATAGAAAGAAGTAAATATAATAGACAGATAGCAAATATCTCATCAATTTATTAGATATTCATTAGATTGAACAAATGTTCTATGTAATAAAACTGCATTCACATCACATCTTCTTTTTATTAGAAACAGACATCCTCTCTACAGCCTGGATGTCTCATAATAGTTTGTCATATCCAGCCTTAGATGTTTCCTAGGTTGATCTCCAAATTCTGGAAATTTCCTACAACAATAAGGCAACTATGAGAGATAGGATCTTTAGCTAAGGATATTTGAGTAATTGATTCGGTTTGTACTTTGATTCTTGGCAGATTTTTCACGTTACTTTTTGAAACTCAGCCAGGCAGTGCAGAGAAACCAATAGACTTAAACATCCAATGGTCAAGTAATACATGAATGTGAGGCACGATAGATCTGACAATATTGTTGCAGTCAGTATGGTTAGACCATGGAATAGAGATTACAAAATGGTCTTCTGGCAATGCATCTATATATGGGTCAACTGCCAATTAGTGTGACTATGTACATTCCACAATATGACGTAAAAGAGATATCAATTAGATCACAATATGGCAATTATTATATATCATTACAAAGATCTGAACTTCATCAACATCTTCGATAAAAATTTCAATCAAAGAAATCCAATGAAAAACATAGTAATAAACAGACACGACAATGCTATATGATTTTGACTTACATTATATCGAGAAGGTGCATTCATATGATAAATATTGAGATGCAGAATGCTGAATGCTGTAAATGAAAATAAGACAAATGAAATCATATGAATACTTCATACTTAGTCACATGACATAGTTATCAGACACGTGATATACTATCAACTTTTTCACAGAGGTAAGGACAGGTGATATTGTCAAAACATCAATTCTGCTTGAATTGCCAATCCATATACTGCATCTCCCTTACACAATTTCTGTGTGAATGCAATGTCCTCCAGTAGTTATACTGTTTGTACCGTTGTAATGTTGTACACCCCACAACAAAGTCGTCAGTTCTTATGAATCTGACTCATCAACCCAGTCGTATATTTATGCAAGTATAACATCATCAATACACAACAAACATATTCTAATATATTAGACGAGAGAAGTCATGGCATAGAAAGTAGAAGAATGTGAGACCTAGAGAGGACAGTAATGAGATGCAATTGCTGATTTTATGTGAAAGGTATTATCTACGCGCGATTAGTGTCTCTTGCAAACCTGCAAGCAAACTTACAGTTGAAGGTGGAAGAGTACAGCCTCCAGTGGATGTATGTGTATGAGAGGTTGAAGGGTTCTGCATGAGAGACAAGTAAATTATAACGGAAAAAAGTTTAAGTGAAGTGAACTAATAACTATTCATCAATACTAGTGGCCTAAAGATGACAACAAAGTTAATAAATATGAACCAAGTTGTGATTTATAATGCTGCCTAATTACATAATAGACAAAATAACATTGAAACCAAATGACAACAGATGCTAAGCATCGACTATTCGACTATGACGTCATACAGGGAAGGATACTTCCATGAAAGACCACTACTCCAAATTGATGTGAGAATACATTACCAAATGGACAGTGCTACCTGATATCAACTTACGTCGTATTGAGAAGGTACATCATTATAATACTGCTGAGAAACCGATGCTGATGGGTGGATCTAAAAGAGAAGATAGGAAACAACTAAACAAGCATAAAACTATATCTAAAATGGTATATTGTGAAATGATTAATATAGTATCAATCTCTTCAAAAAAGTAAACAAAGGCATTCTTGTCACTAAATTACCCTTGCTTGAAATTCCATTCCAAACATTGTTTCAGTGAATGATGTCCTTCATCAATCAGATAACACTGGTGAATGTACACATTAAAAACTGCATATAAATACTCTTGGGAGCGTATGCATGTAGATTTATATACAATACAGTTATCCGACTTCAACTTACGTCATATTGAGAAGAAACATCACCATGATACTGCGATACTAGTTCTGAAGGATTCATCTACAACAGAAGGATAGAAATAATTAAACCAATATATAAGAAAATAACATCATAAATGTCATTAGACATAAATTAGATTCGTCTAATGTATTATTGTGTATGATTGCATTTTATGGAATATTGAGAGAGTACACCCATATCATGAAAGAGAGGCTTGAATGTTTGAGAGATGATACGTACTCATGTGATTTGAGTATGATTTACTCGTGATAGTATGTTTTAGTATGATTTTTATTACTCGTGTGATTTGTTTTCAATGTTGTCTTTTAAATGGAAAGAACTAAAAATATCATATTTGTAGGATTTTCTTTAACATTATTTGACAAAGTGCAGGAGCTATGGTTCCTACTAGCCCAATGGCTGCACGGTTTATGTTGCTCTTCAAAATCGAATGATAATCTATACATTTAACCACAAAATCTTTTCATGAAATTTCCTGCAAGATTTGCATCATTTTCCACAGAATCAAAATGAAAGAAGGAATCGATTGGGGAGGGGGAAGCACCATAACACTCGTAACTGGAGAGGCAAGCATGAGAAACTGGGAACAACTGGAGCCCTAATCTATATGTTAAAAGAGACCTTGATTTGCCTATTTTTAGGTCCTCTCGACCAAACATGAAATTTAAGTTTCCCTCTCAAAGGGGTTGCACAGGGCCCCCTTGTTCCACGACAAATGATAAATCCTGTAACATAAAGGTATACGGATTTCACTCATTGTAATCAATTATTAGACGGGGGAAGGAGTACCTTCACAGTTCTATCACTGCTTGCGCTGATCAGATGGTGTGCGTCCTGTGTGTAAATGGCATTATTCACGAAGAATGTATGCCCAAGGAATTCTTTGAGAGTTCGGCCTGATTTCAGGCCATGAATTCTGGATAAAAAATAGCAAAAAAGGATCGCAGAAAACAGTGCTTGATAAGGTACAGCAAGCAAATGGTAGAAGAAATATTGAATGGAAGCGGTTTGGAAAAAACCTGAAACACGACGAAGGAGAAGAGAAGCCACGACAAGAAAGAGCAGGAGATCGAGGAGAATAAAGAGGAAGAACAGTGGAGGAAGATAGAGAAGAGAAGAAAGGGGAGAAGAAGTAGAAGACAGAACAGAAAAAGGACAAAAAGAAAGAGGATAATATAGAGGAGAATCAAGAGTAGAATAAAGAGGAGAAGAAAGGGGAGAAAAAAGACGAGAATAGGCGAGCACAGGGGAGAAAAGGGTGAAAAGACTGAGGAGATGACACTGAGAAGACAAAAGAGATTAAAGAAAAGAAGAAAGATGTGATGACAGAGAAGAATATGAGGAAGGAAAATTCGAGAAGAGAGAGTGAGAAGAAGACATTGAAGAGGAGACAAAGAGGAGAAGAAAGAGGACAATGGTTCATGAATATATATGAATGCCAGTCTTAGAAGTCATACTATGTAAACATGATATCTATATATGGTGTATTTTGCACTACACCTGAGCCAAAACAAAAGTCAAGATTGGTTCACGACGTTCGTTAAATTCGCTCAGTCAAAATCGAGCTTGAATTCATATAGGATGTATCGCAACAAAGATGGCGTTACCTTACTTGTGAGAGATATTTGTTGATATATTTCTGCAATTTGATTGGTCAAATATAAAAACATAAGCAATATAAACAAATATCGAAATACACACTTGATAGTTGTATCATAAGATGACGTCAAGAGCTGTCCAGAATCTTTTGAAAAAGAGACTGACGTCACACCCTTCAAATGTGCACTTTCGAATCTTCGGAGGCATTGCCCAGATTGTATTTTCCATACCTGACAAAATATCAGAAAAAAAGCCTTAAAAATAATTTGCTAAATCCGTTTCCTGATCCAAGTGACAAGATCATCAGCCAGCTATATGTAACATGCTTTGATGTGTATTTCCAGTGACAGGTTGACAAAGGTCTGGTTATGTCAAAGATTTGAAACATGTCGTCATATATGTTTCAGAGCATCATTGCGACAAAAGATTTGGCTTCGTCAAGTATTTGAAACATGTATCGATGTGTTCAGAGTGACAGCTTGTTAAAGAAGAAGACATGAAAATACAAGACGAAGATTAGAAGAAGCTAAGATAGGGAGAAGATTTGAATACAATTAGAGGGATATAAGAAGGATAAAGACAAGATACAGAAAGAAGAGATATGATCAAAATATGGAGAAAAGTAGAAGCTAAGATAGGATGATGATAAACAGATATGAAAGTACATCAGGAAGATAAGAAGAAGATCTGAACAAAATAAGGATATAAAGGAAGTTAGGAAAACTACAATATAAGAAAATGAGAAAGATAGATAGGAGAAAAATGACGAGCAAAAATACGAAGGAGATATGAAGAAGATAAGATAAGAAGACGAGAAGATACAAATAAACTGAGGAAGAAAGATAACTCTACAAATTACCTTTAATTTTCCATCAAGGCTGCCAGTGGATAGCATTTCACTATCACGGCTAAATGACATACAAAGCACTGCATCTTCCATCAACATAAAATTGTCCTTAAATAGAATATTCAGTAATAGTACTTCTTTCATTAGGCTGCAACAATATTGGGTAATATTGATATATGACAATGAATATAATAAAGATATCTTACAATATCAACATACAAAGCACAGCATCTTCCATCAACATAAAATTGTCCTTAAATAGAATATTCAGTAATAGTACTTCTTTCATTAGGCTGCAAAAATATTGGGTAATATTGATCTATTACAATTAATATAAAGATATCTTACAATATCAACATACAAAGCACTGCATCTTCCGTCAGAATAAAATTGTCCTTAACTAGAGCACTATATAATGCTTTTATTTTCATTCGGTGATACTAATGTTCCAGTGAAAGTAATAACATAAGAAATATTAAATCTAATTTCCTTCTTGTCTAACCATTTTTTCTGTAGCTCATTCTACACCATATCTGTTCTTTCTCTGAAATCGCTTCTCATCCCTTTTAAGCTTCGATTTTTTAAGTTGTCCAATGTTATTATTTCAAATCCGAGCCTCGTCTATCCAATACCGTATAGTTCGTTTTTAGTTCTCCGTCCTCCATATTGTGTTCCTACCTAGCCAATAAAAAGCCCTGTATTCCATTCCTGTCAATACCTGTTTCCTACACCTTCCTATTCCAATCTCTCTACTTACTCCATCCAATTCTTTACAACTCTATCCTTCCTAGTTCCATCCCTACCCACCCACTATAGTGCACTATAAAGCTCTCTGTCTCTTCTCTCTAAAGCTCATAATGTCTCTAATTTGTAAACCACAGAATGTATTGTCTTTTCTTTTATTCTTTTACATCATTTCAATGGTGAGCTATAGAAAAAGAGAGAACAAACCTCTGATTGATATTTCAAGTCTTTACGGATTTTACCGGTCTGAAAATTCCATACTTCAATGAATCCGTCCGCACTCCCAGTAACTAAATATTGTCCGTCCGGTGAAAATGCAGCACATTCTGGGTGAGCTTTTGTTCCAAACTGAAAAAGAAACAAACACTCATGAAAAAGCCTAAAATAAAATACCAACCTCGTTCTAACTGTAAAATAAAAACCTCGTTCTCACCCTACTATAAAATATTTCAGTAAACTGGTATCGGCATGAAATCTGTCATATGACGTACCTTCGATTCTGTAATGAGCAGCCAGGAGGTAAAATACAAAAGTGATTGCTTTGACAGTTTCTTGCAACAACAACAACCAAAATAACAACAACAAACCAACCTTGATGACTTTGCTTATCTGTGTAGGATATTTCTCTTCCTCTTGCTCCTTTACAGCGGCTTTGCCTCTAAAGAGATCAATTGCCATACCAGGGGGTAACAGTCCTTGATACTGCTGCCATTTTAATGCCTGACCGAGTAGAGCCATCAAACGTGATGGGGGTACAACACTTACTTCGCCAGACAATGCTAAAGTGTAGAAGAGAAATAATATCTTATACATTGCTAATTATTACGTTAATTACTTAATTACTTCTTTATTTGTTTACCTACTTCCTTCATTTAGCACTTACATATAAATTTTTATATGTACATATTCAATTTCAAGCATAACTACTTTACCTACATACATGCATTTTTGTTATAACAAAGAATTAAAATTGACTACATAAACTTACATCATCCATGGCTGCCATAGATGGTAAGGACATTTTGTCAGCGAGTTCCATCTATGACAGCCACTTACTATAATCATATATTACAATTTATAAAGATAAAGGAAAACAACAAACAAAAATCACTAATTTCAACTAATTTCAACCAGGTGTCTCAAAAAGGAGGCTCTAGCACTATAAAACAACTTTAACCAGGTGCTAGCTCAAAAGTTTGAATGTATGTGAGCACCCAATAAATAGATAAAACATTAAAATGCATTAAAATAATAGTGTGCAGACAAACGAATTAATAAGTCATATTCAGTGAGAGAGAGAGTAGATGGGAGAGAGTTTGGTTGGTTCAATGTCAACCAATCATCTCAACTAGACTAGGCATCCAATAAGAAACACCCAGCTAGATTAGGCATCCAATAACAAGCACCCAGCTAGATTAGGCATCCAATGAAAAACACCCAGCTAGATTAGGCATCCAATGAAAAACACCCAACTAGGTTAGGCATCCAATGAAAAACACCCAACTAGATCAGGCATCCAATGAAAACCACCCAACTAGATCAGGCATCCAAAGAAAAACACCCAGCTAGTTTAGGCATCCAATGAAAAACACCCAACTAGATTAGGCATCCAATGAAAAACACCCAGCTAGATTAGGCATCCAATGAAAAATACCCAGCTAGATTAGGCATCCAATGAAAAACACCCAACTAGATTAGGCATCCAATGAAAAACACCCAGCTAGATTAGGCATCCAATGAAAAACATCCAACTAGATTAGACATCAAATGAAAACCAACCATTTGGATTATGCATGTAAGGGCAACAAGTCATATGGGTTGAACGCATCCAAAGTCAAGATACTTCCTTAACTGTACATATCCATTGGTTATTACATAAATTCTGTTTAAAATATCATATAATCATCAGCTTTTGTTGATGAAAAGTCAGGATTAAAATAAGGATTTACTAAACCTTGAGCAATTGAAGTTCTTTGCTTTTCCTTACTGCTTCCATCTGGATAGGCCTTAAATTATGGAATAAAGATTAAGTATTCAGTTAAGTGTAAACATAAACAAGGTTGAGAAAAGATTTGCCTAATGAAATTCCTTGAATTTTTCATGATCTGGATCTTGATGGCCCTCCATGATCTACTCTGCTCATGAATATGTTTGTATAAATCAATTAATGATCAGACAATCATCTGATAATCATTGGCTAATCATTCAGTCAATCAATCAATCAAGCAGTCAATTAATAAACAAATTAATGATTCAATCAATCAATCATTTAAATCTTGTGATCTACAGAATGAAATAAAAATGATTTAAATATAAAATGTCATACCTCTCTTGGATCAAAATAAGATCTAGCAAGGAGATTTTCAAGACGAAGATATCTGTCAGGCTGATGCTGTTTAAGCATAATCATTGGGTCAGTCTGTCGAAGTAATGATCTAGCAGCACCAAGTTCTCTAAGCTCAATCAATTCAACAACTATCTAAAATTAATAAATGTATATAATATATAATATGGAATGATATAATATAATGTAATATAATATATTATAATATACTATACTATACTATACTATACTATACGATACTATACTATACTATACTATACTATACTATACTATACTATACGATACTATACTATACTATACTATACTATACTATAATATAATATACTATACTATACTATACTATACTATACTATACTATACTATACTATACTATACTATACTATACTATACTATACTATACTATACTATACTTTTGTATACTATAATATAATATACTATACTATACTATAATCTAATATACTATACTATACTATAATATACTATACTATACTATACTATAATATAATATACTATACTATACTATACTATATTATAATATACTATAATATAATACAATATCATATGATATAATACATTATAATACATAAATGTGGACATCTTTCAGACTACATAGTATACTGCAAGGGCAGTTCAAGAGAAAATTTTCACTGAGTCAAATCTGAAGGTTCATGGAATACTTGTTGACCACACCTTTGCAGTTAACTCACTAAATGCTACCACATTGACATAAAGCCAATATATAAGTCTTTTTTTTCTCCTTCATATTTCTTACTTCTTTCCACATTCAGTCATAGATTTTGTGTGTTTGGCTTTTCTACTTGAAATGTCATCCAACCTTCAATCATATCAGTGGATCCAAACAGTGTGTGTGTGTGTGTGTGTGTGTGTGTGTGTGTGTGTGTGTGTGTGTGTGTGTGTGTGTGTGTGTGTGTGTGTGTGTGTGTGTGTGTGTGTGTGTGTGTGTGTGTGTGTGTGTGTGTGTGTGTGTGTATGTATATGTGTGTGTGTGTGTGTGTGTGTGTGTGTGTGTGTGTGTGTGTGTGTGTGTGTGTGTGTGTGTGTGTGTGTGTGTGTGTGTGTGTGTATGTGTGTGCGTGTGTCTTTGTGTGTGTGTTAGTGAGTGTGTATTAGTGAGTATCTAAGTTAGATTGAAGGGTTTTTCCATAAATCTGATTATGGCTGGGGTATCATTTCACAATACAACAGATACTTGATACAAATGAATTAAATTATATCATCACCTGTTCATAAAGATCAATAAGAGTTTTGTCAGGTAATTTCAATGATTGTATGGCCTGTAGTACAACATCCCAATGTCCAATGCTTATATCTGATACAAAACTCTCCACACTGTCAACAGTATTTAGGGTCACACCAGTTTCTTCCTAAAAGCAAATGAAATAAATATAAAATGAATTAATATAGTATAACTGGAAATAAGTATGAAAAAGCGAAACCAAAGTAATATATCTGCAAGCCTCCAGTTGAAGATAATGTGACAGAGGCATTAACAATGAACATAGCAAGTAAGTACACTCTGCATACATTGTCACGGTAACATCCTAGTGGAGTACACTATCATCAATTCACTGCAAAACGCAAAGGTAAATCTAAACAAATGCCTCTACTTCCATTGAATTGAATATAGATTGATAATCAAAAGTATTATGAACCTGCAAAGTTGTAAATGTTCTGATGAGGCTGTTTTCTTTGAGATATTCCTGAATAAGTCGAATGACACTAAAAAGAAATTTGGAGATATGAAAACTAACCAGGAAAATAAAATTAGTCAATGGGAATTTGATAATACACTACAAAAACATCCTGTGCTAGTGTGTCCATATTTGTGTGTGTGTGTGTGTGTGTGTGTGTGTGTGTGTGTGTGTGTGTGTGTGTGTGTGTGTTTGTGTGTGTGTTTCTGCATGTATTCCATATGTGCTTTTGTAAATGTGCAAGTATGTGTGTGCACGTGTGTGTTTTGTGTCTGTGTTCGTGTTTGTGTAGCATACACAATCAAACTTCCTATGCCCCCTGTGGGTCTCTATGTGTATGTTTGTATGGCTTAGTTTTTGTGCTAAAATTCACTTCAATTTGCTCCTTGTATTTCCTCTGTATGTATGATTGTGTGCACACAATTGTGTATATGTGTGTTAAGATCTGGTCAATAAGGAAAAACAAACACACATAGTTTTGCTCAATGCTGATGTTATTTAACTGTCTTTTCTTACAACAAAGCCTGTTTCAATGACACTACATTTTGATTTTATTTTAACTTGATCAGGGCTAATACACTTGTGCTATTTCAACACCAAATACCATAATGCTTTTCCAAATTAACTGTGGCATTATTATCAAAATGTCATAATCACAATAAATATTGATTTTAAAACCCGAAGTTGACTTGAAACAACCTCACATGATATACTATGGCTCATATATTCAATGATAATATATATTCATATATATATATATATTTATATATAGATATATATATATATATATATATACTTATCTACTTATTCATCTATACTATCATATAATACAGGCTAAATTCATTTATTCTCTTTCACATTCAGAATAAACTAGATCCAAACATACAAGCAAGCCTGGGAGGTTTGACAGACCTACCATGTAAAACAAATATATTTTCCATTGACTAGATAACAACTAGTCCCTAAGTCCCCCATGGTACCAGGGTAGATTAATTGTTTGTCTGATCTGCATAGGTTCACAGGATTACAATTTGTAATCTTTACAAACCACGAGTCATGAAAGACAGTAGTATGCCATAAAAGACCTTACAATTTATGCAGCTTACAAAACCTAATCACATAAAATGAATATAATTCTCTGATATCTAGTTGTGGTATTCAGTTAGATGTAATTCTATTCTGGCAGAAATCTACACCTTTCTTTAACTGTAAAATGCTCACACTCAGAGTCATTTCAATAGGAACAAAACACGAGGCACTGAAGATATCAAGATCTTTCTACGTGCATTATTTACTACTTATTTTATTATCTAAATATCAGATTATACTTTGTATCTCCCTAGAAATTCTGCAAAGAAAACAATAGATGACTTACTCTGCGGACTCAATCTCTAGCGCCATTTTGGGAATTGAAAATGTGTTCTAAATTAGCCTCGTTTGCATTTGTTGATCATTGTGTCAAAGTGTCGTTCGACAAAAGGAGGGCTCAGACGGCATCAGCCCCCTTCTATTTCTGAAGGAACGCCTGAGCTCCCTTACAGTTTTTCTGACTAATGAATATGTAGGCAGACAAACAGAACAGATGGAATATAAGAGCTACGAAACTGAAAGAGAGCAAGAATGAAAGAGAGCAAGAAAAGATGTCAGATGGATGAAAATTAGGAGATCAATACAGTGAGAATAAAGATTGGATACAGACACCAGACTACCCTTTATAAAACATTTCATTTCGAAGAACGAATAGCCACAAAGAACGATAGATATTCCAAAGCACTTTGGAATAATGAGGTAGTGCCACTTGATGTGGGATAGTGCCAGAAAAATTTATGAATGTGGCATGGCCCCTCATGGCCTTCCTTAGAAATGTCCCCTAGTACTCAATTAGGCACTGAGAAAATGCCCCGGTTCGTTTCTGTTTGAGTCTAGGACAACGCTCTTTCTTAATTTAAAGATAAGACAATCTAGAAAGAGAATGAAATCATTAATTTGCGTGTGTGAAACTTAAATACTTTGACTGCTTTGCTTCAAAATGATTTGTTTTCAAGATTCTTGGCAAAGACATACCTTCAGCTTAGACATTCTTGGGGCGCAAAGAGGGGTAAATTTTTCAAGCTTGGGCAATGTTTCCGTACCCCTAGCTTTGTATCTTATTCTAAAACAGTTTTTCCATTCTATATCAACTGAGAATTATATGTCTATTAATCATCCTTGCTATGGATGCAACAATAAATTATACACATATCTGTGATAGGAGAGATCTTTAGGGAAAAGACGTTTGCTTACAACCAGTATCCTGATTGGTGGAGATACCTCATCGCAGGCTCATTTTTAAGCACTAGGTTCAGTATGTGGGTTTCCACTGTAGAATAGGGCATTTTTTTAACATACAAACTGGGGGGGGGGCAAATGCCCCCAGTGCTCAACTTTGCCCCTCGAGTGAAGAGGTTTTTGACAAAAGAAAAATATTCCTTTTAATGTAGGTTCTCAGCTATGTTGTCAAACAACTACTGCTGTCATCATGTAAGTTGTTGTATCAATTGCAAAACTAGAGATTTCATCTCCAACCTCTTTACATCAAAACTTGACATTTATGAATATTGTTTCAATATATCACATGTAACAGGCTTATTTCAAATTAGGCTTTTTCTCCTAGTAGCTCGTCCCATTTTGAGAGTTCCCCCCCCCCCAGTAAACATATGTTAAAAAAGGCTATGCTTTAGAAGGCAGTGCGACATTAATGGAAAAGTGTTGGTGAGATCCAAGTGAAACAAATTGCAGAAAAGAGAGAGTCACTGGTAAATTAGATAAAACGCCAAAAATGATCAACAATGTTGAAAATCTGCTAGTGTAAACTTTCAAAAGTCATAACACATGTTTTCATTCCTAACGAAATAGTCAATAATCTCAAGGACAGACATGAAATCTGCTCATCAAATCATTGAATCATGGTTTCTTCATATTTGAAGGAAACCAAGTTGTGTGTTGTTCGGTAGAAATTCTCTCTAAGTATGTGTATCAGCTCTAATCAAAAATTGAAAAGAGCGCATTTATATACAAGAGCGCATATATGCAATTCCTTTGGGAGGGGATTTCTCACCCTCATATCCCCATGAAACCTTTGCCCTGTCTTCATGATCAGCGGTTGAATAAATGTATACAGTTCGAATGTTATATGTATTCGAATCGATATGATTTAGCCTCTTACTGATATACCAACCCCTATTGAATACTTGTATGGCCTCTTTGTCATGTTCTACATTGTGTATCTCTAACAGTGATCTCAAATGCTTATGTTTAAGACACCTTGAATAGGTATTTTTCTGGCATAAACAGCGACTTTATTGAACAGAGAGCAATTAGCTAAGAACTGATAAAATCATATCATGATTTGAAAGATACGATTGTTTACAAATGGATCCTACCTAATGGATTTACAGAAATCGGGAGACTCAAACGCATATCTCTAACCATTACATACAATGAACGATATAATAGGGGATGGGGCCATTGAACTTGAAGCATGTGATCATGTTGTTTGAAATCAATGAAAACAAATTCGCGTGTTGTATCTTGCTGGTTGTTTGTTGTCAGTGATGTGGAGGAGGCATCCACATAGACCATCGTATTGTTCCTGTTTGCTGCTCGTTGTAGTTTGGAATACAGTGATCAATTTCTGCCTTGCCCAGACGGATAAACAAGGTATACGAGGAGAGAAAGGGTACTTCTAATCTCCTTTACGCCACTGTCAGATTTTCAGCATCATGTTGGCTGGACTATCTTCCGGCATCTAAATATGAATGAACAGTTGTGCAGTGGCAAATTTCCAACAAGGGGGCTCAAAATAGAGTTCTCTATTTGGTAAATTTTGAGACACGGCCCCTTAGAAATATGCAAATGCAGTCAAGTACATTTCTCGATATTCAACTGATTTTGCAATGAATTGTTCTTAATTTAAAACGTGAATCTATATCCATTGCAACAAGTGAAAGCGAAAAAATAAAGGAAGCATTGCAATACACTTAAACTCGAAGGGGAACTGATCCTGCAAAGAGCTCTTGAAAAATTAACAAGGGGGTCCCAACATTACAACCCTGTTAATGAAGGTAAGAATATCATTGACGTCACCAGCTCTACATCTTTCTTGTAAACCAGCGTCTTGAATTTTGAATCTTCACGTTGCCCCCTTTGCCGTATGCCGGCAAGAACAGCCTCATTTCGATGCTATGCAAGGCTCTCCTACAAAATATATGTTCTCAAGTTTTTTTTACTTTTTTTTCTTTTTGTTTCGTAAACTCTTTATTGTTCTGAGTTAATGCTCTTCTCTTTGCTTTTCCTTATGTAGACATTAATGTAATTTGCTATTTTTCTTAATTCTTCCGTAGTAGCCTTTATCCAGTCAATTTTCCCTGACACTCCAACCATTTCGTGGGTTTCTTTGCACTGCATAATATGTTCTGTACTCTCTTTTACTCTCTCACATCCTGCGCACCATCCTTCTTTCTCTTTGTATTTCCCTATATCATTCAGTTCTAGTCTGTCTACTGCTGGATGCACTTTTGTTTAGTCATGCATTCATAATCGCTTTTACCTTAAATATAGTAGTGATTTCTACTAGGCCCTGTCTGTTGTTATTCAGTGATATGACTGCAATTGAAACACCATTGAGCCAAACATATCCCAGTGCACCAAACAGGGTGTGCCAAGTGAACCAGATGGATTTCCCCGATTTTCAAATATATTTTCCTGAGAATACCCTGGCAATTTAAGCATTTTCTGTTTCATGTTGTGGAGCATTTGATCTCTCTAGTTTTGGATATCTGAATATATTTGTTGCAGCCGTCTTGTATAGAAAGCCATGAATTATGTAGGCAAACAGATACCATGCAAGTCATGTGATTATAACTGAATGGATCAAAGGACCCTGAAAGGCTTTCTCACAACCTTCGCATGTTGTTCAGAATTCCATCAAACTGCTATGGAAATAGTAATATTGAGCTGACTTCCCAGATTCTTTCCTGTCATGGATTGATCGCATAGAGGTAAAGAATAAGGAGGGCTAATGGACCCTTTTGATACATGATTGTAGCATGGGTACTGAAATGGCAAACCATAATGTTTTTTGAAAAATTATAGTACGCTTCATTGTTGTCTCAGTTGAAAATAACTGCAAATCCAGTGAGAGTTTTCACAAGGGGGGAGGGAGGGGGGCCAAATTTAATAATCAATACAAGTAGCGAGCATAATGTCAAATGAAGATAAAATCTGAGAGTAAAGCTCCATTCAGCATTAAACAAACAAATCGATAATGCATAATAATATTATAATATATATAATATAGTATGATACATTATAATACATTATTCTACGAAATCCATTTTCCCATCCTATACTGCTATCTCCCATTCTTTACTGCCATCAAACTTGAATGAATTAGGCTGGATGATATCATATCACATAATAACCAAAGGATAATCATATTACTAACAACCAAAGGGGCAATGGATGAGATGTGATCGCTGGATGAGAGTAATTAATGCCATGAAAGTAGGCTCAAAGCCAGCTCTGAAAAGAAAGGGGGAAATCCAGTCAAGGGTGCCATACTTTAAAAGTTAGTAAGGGATCCCTTCTTTCAAGCGTTCGAGAATATGACGTCATCAAAGAATAGCAACAATAACATATGCAGCTTACGTCATAATTTGCCTTATTGCCTAAAACACTTGTGTTAAATTCTATATTTTTCTTACCCTTTTACACAAAAGAAGGCTCTAACTTAAATCATTGAACAAGCAAAGAGGGTCTGCATGTTACAACTGAAAGGGCAGTGTCCCCTATGTACCCCTTAGCTTTCTGCTTGTCAAAAGTTTGCCAGTAGATGAAATTTTATTTTGGAATGAAAGCCCTTGCTTTCCTTGCAATTGCCATGCAGCCAAAGTAGTTCCTACCTCATGGTACGTTGAGCAGGTTATCCAGCATGAAAATCAATCATAGGCACAGCGTCAGTAGGGACGCTGGGGGAGGGGGGTTCAGCCTCCGTCTACACTTTTTGCCAGCCAGTGATTGTTCCAGCCTTTGTCAAGCATCCGTTTGTAGCAGCCTACTTTTTATCTGTAGGCGTCCTCACCTATGAAATGTGGCACCGCTGTGCCTGACAGATAAATTGAAACCCCTTGGACAGCAGACAAATTAAGACGTATGGAACCAATAATCGATTGAATTGAATTGAACTGGGGGAACTTGGGTGTACGTGACTCATGCATTTTACAAGAGTTGACAACGTGCCCTAAAAGTCCTAAATTAGATCTCTTGCAACAAACGATGACCAATCATCAAAGAACCATGCGAAATACATGCCAGCACATTGTATGAAGACAAAGCCTCACATAGAACCATGCGACAAACATGCCAGCACATTGTATGAAGACAGAGCCTCACATATGTAAGGTAACGGGAATTCTTTTGCCATACTCATACTTTGATAAACGGGCTCTGGCATCAAATTGACAAATACAATGGTATAATTTGAGAGGTATACCCCATGGAAAAATTGGCAATCTTATATTAAATCATTGGATTCTCACTTCTAACTTGCAATTCACGTTGCCACATGGATGATAGTCAGCACAGAAAGCGGCCTAATTACGATATAATCTACCAACATTAATTGCTACACAACAAAAGCCATGGGTAAAAACAGTCTAAGCCATCAGATGTTCACATGACGATACAACGCTGAAATCTCCTTCGTACCTATGATAAACAAACACTTAGATAAAAGAAAATAACAAAGAATTGGCAAAGTCATATGAACAAAAACAAAGACAAAGTTCATTTAACAAGATATAGAAAAGGCTTAGATCATCAAGAACTCTCTTGATCTTGCCTCCTTATGATATTCCAATGGTTGTGAACTTAATTGCACTGGGCATCAGCCTCTCTTTGGTCTGGATTTTAACAACCTCATAAACATTATCCAATGAACTCTGCTACCAACATCTCTTGCTTGGGTGATTGCCCAACCACAAATGATTCAAGTCAACTGACTGATAAAACTAAATGCCACAAGACATTTCATCATTTGCATATGCAGTGAAGAACATTTCTTGATTCATGGTTGAGTCCATTTGTAGTGACATCATTAGAATCAAATGGACATTGAATAAGGGCCAAAGGATTATATTTATGTGAATGACGTAACGATCAAAAGCAGATTGGGAACCATAGTTAAAGAATGAAAAAGATGAAAACTTACAGTTGACGAAGGACGAGTACTTGTGTGTGTAAGATCCTGTAAGAGGAAAACGATGAAAATATTCAAAAATTTATAATGTTTAATGAATAATTACTTTATAACTCTCATAGACAACAAAATAGTGTTTATTATACAGTCAATGGTCATGCTAAGAAAGTTAACAACGTAATAGAATAGGGGAATACACGCTTTTCTGTAAAAGAACCCAGCACAACGAGTGGCACAAGTGACGGTTGTGCACTTGGAGGGGAATCCCCCACAACTGGTTGGGTGAGAAACTCTCGAACCACAGAAGATACAGCTGTGAGGTACACATCAAATGACAGACCTTATTGAGTACAAACTACCCCAAGGGTTCCATCGACATTGGGCAAAGCAACCATGTCACAGTGACTTGATCAAATGATAGGTAGTGACGATAATGATAATGATGATGATGATGATGATGATGATGATGATGATGATGATGATGATGATGATGATGATGATGATGATGATGATGATGATGATGGTGGTGATGATGATGATGATGATGATGATGATGATGACGATGATAATGATGATGATAAGTTTGTCTTCTTCATCATTAATGATTCATACTATAAATAATGAGCAATTACCTTTCTATTCTATAAATAACTCTCCAGCATTGGGGTGAGGAATAGCGAGAAAGCTCAGAGTTGATCTAATAGCTCTACATATCAAAGAAACTTAATGACGTCATCACGCAACATGCGCATCTGGCAAACACTCAAACAAACTTACTGTAGGCACTTGGAAAGTGGGTCTTCCTGCGGATGGAGAAGAACTAGAAGTTGGAGGAGCCTGAAAAAGAAAGGAAGAAACATATTACAAAATGAAAGAATAGATGAAATAAATCATTAAATATTCATCAATCCTATTGGCCAAACAATTATATTTCTGAACGATGTAAATAATGAACCAGCAGTGACGTCATATTACGAGAAAAAGAGCAAGAATAGGGCAAACTGTCAAGGTTACAAAAGGGGCACAATTGCCCCAGGCAATGAACCTGAGGAGGTCCCAAAATTATGAAATATCCCATTGGTGATTGTAACATATTTAAAATGTAATATTGAAATCACTGGGGGCCTAATTGATATATTTTCCATGGGCCACATATTCGCTCGTCAGCAACTTCTCCAAAGGTCTCCACAGCTGCTCATGATCATGTGATGAAACTGTAGAAGATACCACTAGACAATGTCATCTCAACTTACTGGATATTGGGAGGGTGTTCTGACGTCATAGGATGGAGTTCCAGATGATGGTGAATGAGGCGGCTATAAGAGAAAATAGCAAAGTATTGCATAACAAAAATACGTCATAACGACTAACACTGATTACTCATCGATTCATTTGAATGCATAGTGTATTAACAAAGCCTCGTGATGATGGCGAGACAATGTAATCCAGTGGGCTTAGCCGATATCATCATACAACAACAACAGCAATAGTTACTTGATAGAATGATGCAATTGAGTTAGAATTCAACATACTGTTAGATGATCGGCAGTATTATCGACAGCTGTCTTGGGGGATGTCATGCGAAGAGAGGTGGACATCTATAATGAAATATGACAAATTTACATAGTAATCAATTATATTATTTATATTAAAAAGGATTATTAGCTGGTGTAAATGAGAAATGATCATCTACCATGCCACTTGTTATTGAAAACTCTCAGATAATTCAACTTCATTAAAAACTGAGTGATGCAGTGAAGAATGCAAAAAAATTGTAAAATGGAGCTGTGATGGTATCCATGGTGTGAGCAGTCCTTCTTATCAACAGGTCCAATGAACACCTCAATGGAACTGCGGTGGCGCCCATGCACCAATAGCCAAGAGGGGCTCACTATCAGCCAATGACTTACCTTTGAACGTGGAGTTGAAAGCAAGACCAGTTAGCTATGTGGTAGAGAACTTCAATATCACAAAGTTCAAGTTCGACCCCTACTCGGTTTATTCACTTTGTCTTGCTATCACCTAACAAATAAAAAAGTGTGATAGCTTACTGTTGACGGTGGGAGAACTTGGTGGCGATGGTCAGATTCTTTAGAACTTGAAGGAGACTCCTACAATAGCAACATATGACAATATAAGCATACAATCATTAATAAATTTCCATAACAACAAGTTGCTACGACAGAGTAATACAAAATGTAGCAAAAGTAAAAATTTAATTCCATGAAATGTGTGCATTATATCCAATTCTTCAATCATTCTACAGCGACAGATAGGAAACACTTGGTATGTTATTCATGAATGCCAGAACTTACTGTTAATGGTGGAAGATCAACAGCGGAAGGAGATGTTGAAGGTGAGGGTGGCTTCGTCTATTAAAGAGAAAATAAAACAATGTAGGCTAAAAATACAAAGTAAAGGAAAATACAAAGGAAGTCAGTATCACAAAGTTAGATGAAATTGACCGAAGTGAGAAGTTCATTCCTTTAATATAATCACTTATTGTTGACGGTGGAGGAGCACGGCGAAAAAGTCGTTTAATAAGCGAGGGAGGTTTCTACGAAAGATGAAAGAGATAAAACATACACAAATGATATAAGAAGCACGAAATCACAACTGAATTAACTAGACAAATTGAATCACTTTCCCACCCTACAAACTTATTTGACTTTAACTTATTATCATTGTCACTGTCAAATGTTCTTTTCTACAAGGCACCTTTATTATTATCTATCTACAAAAGATACAAACGTATGCTTTGAGGGTATTCAAAAGTGCACTGAAACTGTATTGTTGAAGTACCTTTGGCTAATTGAGCAGTAATCTGCTTTCTAGAAAAATCTCCCAAACCCCATAAAGACTCTCTATATAATACGTGTACAGAGAATAGAGTCATTGTCCTGTTTAGTGAAAGACCTTCCTGAAGATTTGGCATTAAGGAGTATAAGACAATAGTTGCAGCGTCAATTACCAAATGGTAGGGTGGGGGCAAGAACCAAGAGTCAGAGAAATATTACGAGCCAAGACCGTTTCCAATCACACCTTTTCTAAACCCTAATTAGTTTAGCATGTATTTAGAGAACATTTGAGCATGAATATTTTACTAAAAAATGCAAATAAACTCTGGACTACCCTAGATGTTTAGTCAGTTCTGGCAATTGATTGATTAATTCACATATAGATAATAGATATCTAAAGGAAATTCTCAAAGACCACAGTATGCTATGCGAATTTTGGTCACACTTTGTATGAATTGTCTATTTACCATGCCCTGAGATCCTGCAAAATTGTGTACATCACCTGTTCCTCAACGTTAAACGCTCGTTCTGTTATATCATGACGCATTACCAACGTTTATCGTAAGGAATAGTGGTCAACAGGCATCAAAGGTGCTCCAGAGTTTCAAAATTATCCATATTTGACCACACTTTTGAATTTCCTAGACCATATTCTCGTTTTTCAGGACCACACAATGTTGCTAAAACCAAACTAAATTATGCTCCAACAGATGCTTCTTGTTTTGTGATCGTTTCGCCATCACTGCCGTCATTGTGTCAAATGTGACAAAGAGTCTCATGCAACCATAACTTCAATCAACTCACCACTTTTTTGCCATCAATCGTCAGCTCCACGCCACAATGCACTATCTATAAGAATAAATAATCTCTAAAACCTCTTTAATGCGCCATTATGATAGCAATTAGAGCCTAGGCTACTTTTTCCCGCCCTTTTCTCACACCAAACCACGCAATCAAGGCAAATCTTTAACAGTTGCGAGTCTGCTTTTGAGATGAGCAGTTGGTGAGAAAACGCGTTGAAAAAAGTGCAATATAAATGACTACTTTTTGTGAAACGTACAAGGCAAATTAATTGCATTCAACTTGAAGATGGTAAATGGCATCAATTGACAAGAATTATGAGTTAACTTCTATCGAAAAAGTGCATTTGCGGTCGGTAACTCCAACTAGACATTGAGCGGGAAAGTGAAAATATGGAGCTTATCAAGAAATATCAGCATTAACAATTCCAATGACAAATTGAATAAACCCGGACAAATTATGGGATGTACTTATTGACTTTTAGCAGATGACTTAGAGAAAGGGATATTTACATTTGGGGATAATGGAATTACTTGTTTATGGAAGAAATTTGCTACAGTGAATTCTAAGTAACGGAGGGTTATGTGTGGACAATTTTGCGTTTGTTGTATTACGGACTTTCTATAGCTCAAAAACATGTATACCTATTGCGAATGAGGACAATTTTATTGCCGAAATGAATGATATATTGCTTTTTGCATATTTGGAAAAAATTGATATTGCCAAATTTATTTGCATTGTATTCAATATGGATTTATTATTGCTGTTTAATCATATTGGATATATCCAAATATACAAAGCATATAAAGGAGATGTAAGTTTTGAATTGATGTTGTTTTCTTGCATAACCTGTAGACCAAGGCCGTAGAGTAGTAAAGTGATGACGTCACACAGATGCATCTGCTTTAAGAATTTGCACATTTTGACAATATTGACTCATTGACTTGGTTCATAGCATTAAGAACCAGGCTGGAAATATAAATAGCTAAAATAAACTAACCTGGCAATGAACTGCCGAAATCTCCATTGAAATGTATAAAAAACAAGTCATTTCAGACTACTTTACAATGCTTCATTTGAAAAGGGGGTTAAAATGACCCATTATCCAAATATGGTCATCTGTGACGTCACACTTTACTACTCTAATTGCCAATAGTTGAAAAGTGGGTACTTCCCTCCTGAGTACCCCCACCACTAGAATCCTTTCTACATCCTTACTATACATCTTCATATTGTGTCTTTTCACCCTTAACAACCACCACATTCCCAACACAAACTCTCTTCATACATTACATCAAAAGTCAAACTTAAATCTTATTGATTTAAAGCTGTAAAACACTTCCTAACTATTAAATAACTGTTGTCATTTGAAAACTAGGAAATCTCAAAGTAACTCTTTCTAAATCTATAATCTCCATTTTTGAGATCTAATTTGACACAGGTAAAATCCCTAGATTCATATGTATATTCCAGAAAAACAACCTGTTGCAGTAAAATGTTGGTTGTTTGATGTAAAAATATTTTAATCTATTGAAAAAAGCAGGTATTGCTTTGGCAAATTGATAAATATAGTCATTAGGACTATTGTCTAACTTATATACATTGATCAAATAGCCCTTCAGATTTTGTTGAAAGATCACTTGATTGTTGGATATAAATATTGTCCAAATTCAAAAACCAAAATCACCTTATAATTCTTGTCCTGTTATAAGTTCCACTTTTTCAATAACCCACTTACTTAAAATTAAACAACACATGAAATCCACACAATTGAATGCAAAAGTTGTCATTTTCTAATAAACCATTTAAATGTTTAACAAACATAATATCAAACTGCATTTCTCTTCTCTGAAATATGTGAATTGCAGTGTTAATAAAATTATCAAATTACTAATTATCACATATATAATATACCATTTGCATTTAAATTGTTAAAAATGGTAATTTATGAATTAGTAAATAACAAATAATTAATTAGTAAATCATCTTACCCTCTTTTCCAAGTTGTGACTCATGCCAGTAGTGCATCCTCTTATGTACAATGTCTTGATCTTTAAATCTCCCTTCCTTCGCCTTTTTTCCATCATCTCCACCATCCTCTCCCACCATTGAATCTTAATGTCCAAGTTCCATAACACAAACCATTCGCATGACATCCCCCAATTGCACGCATTCAAAAAACTCTCATTTGTCTTCATTTGACATTCGTATATGCGCAACTTTTTCAATTGCCGATCATTCGAACACGGTCGATTCAATTCATCATCCATGAACACGCATTCCCTTATGTTTACCCATCCACAATACCCACTCCGCTCTCCTCCTTTGAACTTCTTTTGAATGGCATTCACAGTTGTTGTCATTCTGCATAAATCGATGCCAATAAGACCAATGCGAAAACGCTCCTTCACAGCTACCATGTCCAATTGTTCAATCTCATTCACATCGATCACCTCAAACCGAACATTTGCGAATGCCATTTGAATATCGTCCTCCTTCCATCCGCAACTTTCCAAGTGTCTACAAATCAGACACAGATTGTGTGTTGTTACTTCATCTGACCAAAACATATCACCATGGCATTTTCTAATAATTGACTTAATAAACTCCTTATCATTAAAATTCTTATTTAAAAAAAAAGTAATAATTTCAAATGATCTTTTTAATTTAGTATTATCATCCAACCCACACTCATTTAACAATTCAATTACATTATGTAATAATTGTTTCTCATTTACTTCTTGTTTTAATCCAACAACATTCTTTAACAATTCCTTTATTATTCCTTCATATGAAAATCCTGACAATAAACGACATACAAATGAGACAACTTCAATAAACCCCTTTTCCAAATTGTCCTTTATAATTTCCAATAAATTCTTCATGTCTTTGTTACATATGTAAAGAGCTGAGAGAAATTCCATCAGTGATAAATGTTTAAATTGATACTTATCTGTATAATTGTCTTTGACATCAACAAACAAACTTTTAATAAATGTCTCCTCTTCATCACTTTCCCCAAGAATTGATTCAATGTTTCCTTCAAAAATAATCTTGTTTTCTTTAAGTAAATTATAACAAAGTTCACTCAGGTAGGCCAATGTATTTGAATATTTTGTAAAAACTTGTGAGATTGTACTTAGGTCTTGTCCTTTCTGTTTGTCAGCATGTTGTTTCAGCAATAGATAAACAGTCCAACAATATAATTCAGTGTTGTTGAAAACCGCTTGCCCTTTCATCAAAATGGCCACACAGCAAAGCGTATTCAAAAACTGTGGCACATTCATGATGGGAAGATAACCTTTTGATGATGTTCTTGCCTTGTTTATACCAACTTTGTGATCTTCACGGGATGAGAATTTGTCAACATATTTATCAATTTGATCCTCACTTAGTCCATTAATTTCCACTTTAAACAAACCACCCATGTTACTATAACCAATTAGTTTGTCTTCGACGTGGGGTCTCCCAGTTATTATAACTTTAGCCATACCATAGTTCCCATTGATATTAAGGAGGTCAAAAATGATTGAATCTTTTTCAGTTATGTCATAGAGTTCATCCAGACCATCTACTATAAACAAGACGCCTTCTCCATCTCCCAAGTCGTAGTTGATTTTACTCTTTAGGAATTCATCCAGGATTTCATGTTTCTTCAGCTCGACCCCTTTACGGTCTTTGAAGTAATTCAAGTTTCTACATTCAAACATGACACACATTCTAAAGTTTTTATAAATGTCGCCATTTGCCCATCCATAAGTCAACTGTTTGGCAAGAACAGATTTTCCCATTCCCGCAATGCCGCGAATAAAAGTTACACGATTCTCGTCATCAGTTAATCGAGATATTTCAATATCATCACCTCTCATACCTTGAACATGTGCAAAATATTGTCTCGCTTCATCTCTGAAGGTATCCATCGTTGGTAAATCACGGTTTATCTTCAATTTAACGGCAAATTTATTGATATCTACTTCTTTCAGCTCTATTCTGTTATTGTTATCTACGCAATGAATTTCATGCATCTTGTACTGTTGTCTGTATTTCTTCTTTATTTCATCTGAAAGATAAATACAATTTCAAAACCACTAAATAAGCCACAGAACTATATTTAAGAATTCATACAGATTAAGACAGAACAAAGGGTCGCATTTGAGGGGCAAAACAATATGAAACATTCAATGAGTCATTTGATAACGTCGCAAAAATGAATATTTTGAGAGTAGTGAATTAAGTTAAAGCCGGAAAACTCACTGGAAAATACTTAGTTTATCAACAAGACAACCAGGGGTGCCAAGGCCAATTAGAACAAGGGGGATAAAAATTAAGAAAGGACATCTTCAGTGTCTGGGCGTCTATCCCTTAAGAAAGAGGGGTATGCTATCTGCCATGAATAAAACATAATTATGCAAAAGTAGGAGGCGATGTTTGTGAAATCCATTACGTTTCATTAAGTCCTCCAAAACTACGCTTCATTAACCACAAGTTTATCGATATAAAAAATTTCGAAGAAAATGACTTACTCTTGGGTGCCTAATTACTAGGGGTGGGAATAAAAGGGGGGAGGGTTTTGAATTAAAGGGGGATTTGAAATTTCTGGAGAATTGAGTTAGCACAGAGGGGGACACATTTATGGAACAACATGATTAAATGAATTAAAAAATTATCTTAAACTTGCCCTTAGCAAGTATGGCTTCAATATTTTCATGCAATGAGTAACAAATAAAATAAACAGCTCTTGCCAACAGGAATTATTCCTGATTCAGTTACCATATGCAATAATTCTTCCATGATTAATTGCACGCGCGGGGGTCTCAATAACGGCAGCAAGTGAGTTGTGCAATTTTCAAAACATAATTAGCTGGTTGATGGCAATTAGGCACCAAAGCATAATATCTACTCAGTGCATATTGCTCTTATGGTTATTTGCAAGCATTGTATGGGGTTTATATGTTGTGTTTTTGTCATAGTTAAATAAAACAGTATCTAGTCATCATGTAACATTGCCTTCTTAAGGACACGTTTGTCTCCTTTGGCCTAAACGACGATGAGAACGGAGGCACTGTCAATTATGTCACAAAGTCAGGCACTGTAAAATATAAAAATGTCCTGAAAGAAATGACAATTTAATGCACAAAGACGAATCCTTGAAGAGTATTGATTGGATGGAAAGTTTGCCCAAAAAAGCAAGGCTTATTGGCCAACAAAGATCTTATATCAATATGATATTTGACATCATATAGAATATTTTCTGGCCCATTTGGGCGGTCTGATAACAACAAAAAATAAGTAATATAAAATTGATCTTTATCGTTATTTTCCATCCACTTCTCAAAACAATATCTATTCCTGCTCTATTGGCATACAAGGCTTGCTATAATACAGAAGATTGCAAGCATAGCAGAAGTAACCTTGATTTGATGGAGACGTATCACTGTCCAAGCAAGGCCCATCTGGGCCAATGTAAAGACATGGCGAATGGTGTGTTGTCCTGAAATTTCTATATACTATATGTGTAATGCCAATTACTGGGTCGCTGCACATTACAGATTAATAAATATTTATAATTAAGAAATAACGATGTTGGCATTATCAATTGCTTTGGGTTTAACTACAAAATTAGTCAATGATGATGGAGATGGGATTAATGGCCTATCAAATGATAGCCAAAACATTCTCAATTGAACTCGTAAAATCCTCAAGTATGTATGAATTCTTAAGTTTTGCGCACTTATTACATCTCACATTACATATTACATCTTACTTAAAATTAGATGTCTTAAATCTGTAGATATCTGACACCCATTTACACTGCTTCATTTTTCTACACAAACGGAGATAAAAGTATTCGTTCTTGTGTGTTCACATTGCTTACAAAAACGAAAGAAACACTATCTGTTTTTATGGCTTTAATCTGTTCACACTGTTGCGCTTTTGTGAGATCACACTGAAGTGGTGCCATTGAGTATGTATTCTGTGTTGTTGCTATAGCAGCGTTTTTTTATAAATTTTTGCACGTTCACACTGAACCATAGCGTTTTCAAAAGCCTCCGTTTGTGTAAATATCCACTTTGAAGAGCGTTTTCGAACGCCTCTGTTTTTGTGACTTTTTTCTGCTGAGTAATGTCAACGGTATCACACAAATGGAAATTCTTTCTCTCCATTCTCGTACAAAGTTGGAGCAGTATGAAAGGGGTACTTGTAAAATTTCATATATTCTAATGATATAGGAAGCAAACAAATGCGTACTAATCATTATGAATCATGTCTGTGTCAAAACGTGTGTTATTACATTTCATGACGGACAGAGAAACTAGGACAGGAGATTGTGCCTAAGTGGTAAAGCATGTTTGATAAAACCAGAGAGGCAATTAAAACTATTCTTGACCTTAAATTACACAATGTAAACAGAAATGCATGGTAATAAGAAAATAACAGATCAGTGAAAAAGTAAAGTCGTTTGAGCTTTATGCTCAGTTTCCAATTAATTTTTGAAGCAACGGAGAGGCAAAATGATGCGTCTTCCATACTTTCAATCCATCACATTATAAAATCTTTGATAAAATATTGATATGCTTTTCCAAACTATATGACAGCATTCAGTGGAAACATTAATTGAAATTAGTATATTTCAAGATCCAGTTCTGTGAGGAATACGGAATATGGAACAATGATCAGGCAGTAATGGACACAAAAACGGGGCTTGAATTTCAAGCACAACTTAAGCAAAGTTCATCAGATTTCTCTTGTATTCAATTACAGTCATCCCGCACTATAAACTGATGTATGTTTCATGGTCGGGCTGTTTCGTTGGCGTGTTTAGATGTTTCGTTTTATAACTTCACAGGTATCGCTCTATAGTACTCTACTCACTTCAGGGAGGTAAGTTTTGAGTATGATAGTTTTAACACAAGAGAAATGTGAACAATGATCTACGACTGTCTACGAAAGTGTAAAGTGTGGTGTAAGGCTTTAAATCCGTAAAAATATGCATGTTTACTTTCACGAGAAATTCGTCTACCAGAAAGTGCTTGACTACTCAAAAAGCTAGGATTGGTGGATACTGGATTTCTGGGACTAAAAGAGCCAATAAAGTCAAATAAATTCAATATTCCAATGTTTTTGCAAGCCTGTCATCTCCTTCAACTTTCAATTAATTTGCATAGAATTCTTATGCTAATCCAAATTTTCAAATGTTACTCACATGTAGTACCTGGCGGTCTATGGAACACTGTAGCAATACAAAAAACTCAAACAGTCTTAAGGCAAAAGTCCTAAGAAATTGATAGTAACGACATCATAACAACCATATTGGGGCACAAAATCCTCTTATTACAAAAACGTCTTTAATATCTGAACAAAACATATGGCTTACACCTCTGTGCATATGTTCTATTCTGGGTCATTTTAATGCATAGCCCACGGCGATAAATGACAGACTACAATTAACCTACTTAAAATATACTTAGAATAGCTGTCTAATAATTATACATTGATCTATAAGGAGCCTAGCTTAAGAACTAGTTGAAAACTAGGACAATTATAGGACAGAATACATAAACAGACTACACATTTCTGGGACAATTATGAGAAAGAACAAATTGTATAAAAAGACGTTTAAATCAATGATTCACTTTGAACCAATGATGCGCAGGTGACCATCCCCTTATTGCACATACAACTGTAAACTGTAAACTTAACGAGAAAGAGCACGCAAAATGTGTCATATACTTTCTTGCCAACTCACTTCAAAATAATGAAACAGAACAAATTGTATCAAAAGAGATAGATTCACGCTAACCATGACCTGATTGCACATACAATTTTAAACTGCGAACTTAAAGAGAAAGCGCACCCCACTTGGGTCATTCAATTTCTTGCAAATGTTGCTTTTAACACAAATATCAGCTTTATAAAGTTGAAACATTGAGGAGTGATGGCTTTGGATTTAATATAAAGGCATTTAAAGCACAAATTATACGTTTGTCCAACCTCAAACTAATATTGCGAGTTGAGTAAGTAAAAGTGAGAGATATGATCACTTTAAAAAACACTCTAGATCAATTATCACATGTAGATATTCTGAAAGATGTATCTAAAAGGAATTTGGATTGCAAGAGGACATGAAAGCGAATAACAAGCGACAGCAGCAACATGGAAAATCAGTAGGTATTAGTAGAATTTTTGAATAGACCTATGGTGAAGAGTATTTATTAAAAGTGTGATCTCAAAACGCCAATGAATAGAATGAAATTCATTTGACATGTGGCTGTGGTGGAACGTGCCTAAAATGAGCTGGCTGTCAAAAATTGAAGACATGTCCATTGGTTTACAGATTAATGTGGTGTCAGAGAGTATAGCTGAAGGGAGATAGAAAAGACAATTGACAAAATGTTGCTGTGACCACCGACATGATGAACAACTCTAGGAGGCTGCTTGGTCTAATGAAGTCCAAAATTGGAAAAACGAATAAATTACAACAGGGAATGAAATTTTATTGATAGAAGAAAGTAATCTGAGACAGCCTTGGCATTCTCCTTGCTAAGAGACTTTAGTGCAATTTGTCACTGTAGAAATGGAAGATTAAAATGAAGATGATCATTAGACAAGGTCATTATCATTAAACAGTGACAGAGCAACTGTCGCCAATAGTGAAGACAATAATGAATAGTGAAGCAATGTCTTATCTACAGATTCCAACACTCGTTTAGTAGGAGTGCTATTTGTGTCAATATCATGCCATTTAATCTCAGAGATGTGTGGTGCTTCAAGTAATCTTTGCAACGACTGTAGCTTCAATGGAACACTAATCTGCCACCACAATTTTGTAAAGAGTCAAGACCAGTCGGAGATTGCTCAAGAATGAAACATTATCATAGAAAACTTCTTGTCTGTTGAAGATCATACAAACATTGACACACCCGTAATCATGCAAAATAATCACACGTGATAATCAATAGGAGAATGCAATCCCCTATAAGGATGTTTCGCTACCTAATTAGAAATAGTGTGTAACTATGGTCATACTGAACCAGCACTGATAATAACGGACATTAACAGTGAGAATATCTGCAAATAGTCCTGTGTCAGCTAATGCTAAGATCTAATACCAAACTTTAGAAAAGTGATTCATCTCTAAACCTAATATTACTTGTATTCTTAATAAGACTGCTTATGTACTGCTGGCTCTTTTGGGATAGTATAGTCTCAAACTAAGAAGGTCAGTACAGCTAAATTGACAAGCAGCATTGGTCACCATTTCGAAGAAAGAATTTGTCCTACAGATGTCATATTCCATCAATAAGTGTTTCTCTTCTAAATATATTATTTCAAGCCACTTTTGTTCTTTTAATGATTTATCATTATAAGAATGCTAGCTGCAATGGCAAAATATTCTGCTACCATCATTTTGTAAAGTGTGAAGACCACCTAGAGAATGGTAAACAAGAGAACATTGCTATGGAAACTCTTTGGCTGTTAAAGTTCCTACTTAGACTTCTGCTTGTCAATAGACTTTTGTATATCATTGAGCTGATTTTCTCTACAATTTTTCTTTAGGGGATTTCATACAAATCCAAAATTCTCCACAGAGTTTTATTCTCCACCCCCCCTCCCAGTACCATTGGAAAAGTTTTCATACCTTGTCCAAGTCTAAACCGTCCCAATATTCAGAATTATAAATGACTAGTCCCTTCGTGCAAATTTCAATGCTTAGTTTTCAATTTTCATTCAAATATTCTGCACTTGCTAGTAAAAATCAGTGAGAGTTGGAAACTGTGGAGTTTTTGGAGATGGCAAAAACCCACCGAAAATGCCCTTATCCAAAAAGTTCTCGTCAAATTCTTCATAAGTTATATATATGTTCATATATGTATTTAATACTTATATGTATTCATTTTATATATATGTTTATTCAAATGCTAGACATTCACATGTTAAATGCGCCTCCCCTTGAATAAGCCACAATCCCAGACGATGATGAAGATATGATAAATACTAATGCTCAAATTTAGGCTCTTCTTATGATATGAAGGGCAAAATGAGTTTTTTACAAAGCATGTATTGAGTCTTCCTCTCATATAAGACCCTATCCAAAACTATCAAAACTAAACACTCCCACGCCCCACATGCTTAATTTGGTGATTTAAGGTAATGATTCTCCCCTTTAATAATAAAAACAATAGCTGTATCAGGCAGTATCTTCATGTTTCACTTCTGATGGAGCGGGAATTCTGTTTGGATCGAAAACGGACCAACAGGCTCAATAAGCCATAGCATCAAAACACTTATGAAGAAAATGGGCGAAAGACTAAGAACAATATTGGACCAACAACTTTCAAAGGAACAATTAAGGTTATTGTCCGTGAAAATAAAAGGAGAACAGTGAAAGGAAACAAAACCAGTATGTACCTCTGTGCTATCAACCACATAAAAGAGTTTTACATGGTTTTACATGATAAAATGGTAGGTGACACATTGAGAATTGGTACTCTCGTCCCCCTGTCTATTCAAAAATTCTGAAAAATCCATGCCATCCAAACGCAAACCCTCATCAAATTCCTACTTTCCTGATGACAGGAAAGAGAGAGTAGAAGATTGACTAGCGCCACATGTAATAGTTAGTCCCGGCCTCCTATTTTCAATGAAACCCACCTACACAATTATTATAAGTATCGAATTAAGAAATGCAAGAGTTAGTAGATGCTTTTAGTGAAAAGGAATTTAGAGAGCGAGAGAAAGTAGGACTGTCACGTGAAGGTAAGAAGACAACAGTGATAACACAATAAATGCAGAAAATGATAACATGGACAACACACAAGTTGGCAATGGGTTGTTAGAGTACGTTAAACAGCTTACGTATTTGGGAATGCTCTTCAGGACAAAGCAAGACAGCTAACGTCAATGGTTTTCCTAATAGCCAAACATTGAAGCGAAAGTTGGGTAAGGAAAAGCAGCAACAGAAAAACAACCAGCAGTTTGAACTCTGGTGCTATATGAGAATGCTATGGATAAGCTGGGTTAAGAGATTTAAGAATGAGGACATCCAACTTTGTGTTCAACTACCTAAGAGACTGCTAGATACAACAGTAACGAACAAACATTCTTATATAGGGAGTGCACAGAAAAGGTAATCACTGGGAAAGGAAAGCATATTGTAAAGAACAGATTGCTTCAGAGTAAGGGGCATTTCATAGGAAGGCTAAAAGGTAAAAATCACTTGTAGATGTGATTGACTTGATGTTAGAAAGTCGTTTCAGCTCTTCACTTTCTCTTGCCACAATTCCATCTACTGTAGCAATTGCTGAGAGATCTTTCCAGTTCCGATCAACTAGAACATATTTCAGACTTGTCATGGCTACACAAGCTATCAAAAAATGAAGAAAAATGCATTGCTTAAAAGAACAACACGGTATCAGTGGGTGGCATGGTTGAAAGATGCTTGACATTGGAGAGAAGAGTGAAGGAGAGCAGGATTCAGAATGTAGTTGGTAGAATAAAGTGCTCTCAAACATACGTGACCCTCTCTTGGCTATAAGGTGCTAGTGAAATTTGTTACCATGGAAATAGAAGATTAATATGAAGAGGAGCATTAGACAAGATCATTATCATCAAAGAGTGACAGAGCAACTGTCGCCAACAATAAAGACATCTTCAGCATTGTAAGTATTTTTGATGAATTAAAAGACAGTTTCATAGGCATCACCAGGAATTGGCTGATCAAAACGTAAATGGTACACTCCTTTGCAATCTTCAACAAGTGGGCAAACTTCAATTGTATACACAAAATGGAAATATAATATAGGCAAAAGGCGTTCTTCAGAATGATGATTTAAGCTTTAGGAAAAACTTTCGCATAAATGCTCCACAAATGCAACCTTTAAATCAGTTACTGTATCACATATTAAATGCAACAGACTCAAAACCTAAAATCACAGATTCTTTTATGCATTGATGTCATTTTCATGCCATATTTAACGCTGCTGGCCATTTAAGGCATTTATGGACTTAGTGACATGTCATATCACTTTTACAAATTTCATTGTATTCTTTAGTACACAATTGTTGCATAGTCAACGAAGAAACGTAAAATTATAGTTATCTTTAAAGGTAGAGAGGAAGCTTAACCCCTCCTGGAGTTCCCTTCATTTATGGTTCTGCTTTGCCCTAAGGTTTTCGGTAAAATCGCTGATACCATTCAAAATATATTCAACGGACATATAACGCAAACAATGATGGTCTTTTTCAATTAAAAAAGGTGACAATCAAGGCTTTAGTAGTACTACAAACAACCAATAATATATCCCACAGTACTGGTGGTAAAATATTTGAAATGGCCTGAGAACAAACTTGAGAGAAATTTTACGAAGTTCTTACTAGTTTTATGCAAACTGGCAAAAGGCCACGGTCAGAAAATTTAAGATCCAGTACTGTTAATTGAGATAAATTGAGATCAGATGAGTAAAATATTGTTTACATGTCAATGCAATTCTGAGCATATACCTCATAATCCAATGTTTTTTCTATTATTGTTATTCCCTAAACTCTTAGGAACGGTACTGCTTGTTTACATTAGATCCAAACTGAAGCATTTATTAAAAAACTCAAGGCAATCGGAGATAGGATTATAGGCTGTTGTGTCATTCTAGATCTGCAAATTTGATGTGCTTGTTTAAAGAAAACATTCTTAGTGAACGCAAGGTAATTCACCACGTTCAACGATATCATAAACATTACTGCTAGATACGCTAAAAGAAACAAACAGACACAAGAAACCAAACATCTATGGAATGTAAGTAACGTGCTAAAAAAACAGAAATCATGTCCAGGGTTCATACAAATCATGTCTAATATCTTTCCTGACTTTTCCTGACATTTTCCTTCAAAATGAAGGTGTCTTTCATGACAACATATCAGAAGTACACAATACTTTTCCTGACCAACAGGTGTTAAAAATTGACTAACCCATCTCCTAACACTAAGCAATTGAACACATTGTTCCACATTGGGTAAGAAAAGGAGGCTCTCTGGTCAATTACATTCTCAACTTGGAACAAAAAACATCAAAAACTGTGCAATGTGTAAAGTTATCTGTTGGGCACCATAGAATTAATCTGCATGGATGATACCAATTTCTCACTTTTTTCAGACTCTCTTCAAGTTTCAATAAAATTTCCTGATTGTCCCTGAATTTTCCTGATTTTCCTTAAAAGCAAACTTTGTCCCAACTTTTCCTGACCCTATGAGCCCTGATGTCCTTCAATACTATATGTGTTAGAATGGGAAGCACAAAATGATTGATACAAAAAATATTGCTGAGGGTCAAGCACCATCTCATTTGAATTATTCAGCCCTGCGGCTTCTGCAACATTTATTTATATTGTATTTCTTCAAACAGATCTACATGTTGTTTTATGACCACAATGGTCAGACTTCTGTAATAAACATAAGATTTGCATCCTCTGCAACTAATTCACAATCATTAAGAACTTGACAATCCTTCATCCAACTAGTTCCGTCAGGAACTGTGCCAGAGGTCTAAGACATGTTCAAATTCAGTAGCCTCCATTCTACGTTAGAACGGTAACGTGACTGTTATGTAGTCACTTTTTATATGGTTAGCTTAAGTCTGCTGTTAAACTCATAACCAAGAACAGGTCATTAATAATTTCCTAGCATTTTTTGTAATATTGCCTAAATACCACTTGATTTCTGTACGTCAACGACAAACATGCAACTCACCTGTGGCTTCTTGTGTGATGGGCCCTAAAGAAACCA
Organism: Mastigias papua; assembly: GCA_964019165.1. Classification (NCBI taxonomy): domain Eukaryota; kingdom Metazoa; phylum Cnidaria; class Scyphozoa; order Rhizostomeae; family Mastigiidae; genus Mastigias; species Mastigias papua. The sequence goes on from OZ025271.1 coordinate 13,680,599, forward strand.
AATTATGTATAGATTAGATCATTACCATTTTATCACTAATTATGATAATTAAGAAAGATATTGCTCCTTAATAAATTACATCATGCCATCACGTTGTATATCCAAACATAAGCTTTTTGCTTTGTAAAATTCAGCATGTAATGCAACTAAAGTACGCATAAATGGATATGATTTTATATGTAAAGTTAAAAGTGCGACAGTAAATTGGTCAACTCAAATCATTTCTTTTCTGCTGATATTGCACATTTATAAACATAAACTAATAAATCTGCTACGTTAATAAATCGGTTTCTTCAAATGAATCCCATTTATCATCTACTGGTCTAACAAAATCAATAAAGTAAATGGAGGAACTAAAGACCAGTGGCTCAAAGAAGTAACAGTATTCCGCTGTGAAGGAGATGACTCTAATTAAGTGCTAACTCCTAAGTTTAGTGTCAATGAAAGCAGTAGCATGTGCAAGGAAAAAAGGCTGTAGCATATGCTTTCATCGGCCTCAGTGAGTTCCTTCCTACCTTTCCTTAAGCATGGTTTCCATAAGTTCATCAACAGTCGCTACATGCTTATACCAGTTACTAGGGTTTTATGGAAACATACTTAAACTTCATGCAGGGACAGCTGGCATCACATAAATACAGCCAACAACTGGGGCACAGAGTTCGACAAACTTGCAACTGAGCAACAGGCAGAGACAGCTAACGATAGCTAAAGACACCTCAGCGACTGTTGCACTTTATGAAAACAAGTAGTTCTAAACCCTGGCGATAATTTTTCAGAGAATGCCATAGTCAATTCAAATTCTGCAGTCAAGGTCATTAAATATAGTGACACGAGAAGACAGGAAGCGAAAGGTAATGACATGTAGCGACAAGTAGCAAGAGTTAGTGACTTCATGGAAATCCATAACTCTAAGGACAGTTAAAAACAAAAGCAACAGGTAGCAGCAGTAAGTGAGCTTGTGGAAATCAGGTTCTACAGAAACAGCAAGGGCCTAAGTAATGTGAAGGAGCACTCAAAGTTCCCTTCTGTCGAATCCCAATGTGCAGGCAATCAGAACAATACTTTTATGGTTCCAAAAACTATCAGAAGTAATGCTTGTCTGTCCGTTATTCTGTCCTAAATGCAAAACTGTAATCAAAACAAAGTGCCTCGTTTCAGACTTAATGACACATGGTGGACATCTTTATACATTCTTTGTAAGTGAGAATGGTGTCTGGTATATTGAGGTGCCATTCTACATGTAAATTGTGAATGAGGATATTGTAATACTAATGGTTACAGTATTGCCTTACATATTGTCAAAATCTCTATACAACAAAACATACCTAACACTTTATGCACTCTTTTTTCTTCAACCTTTTTGGCCAATTCTATAATATACATACATGTCAATCTAAATACAATACAAGTCACAGAAATTTGCCTTTGAAGTGAAGTCTGTTCTTCACCCTTAGGCCTTCATATCATAAAATAGCTTCAAATCAGAATTAAGTCATCATTTCACCAGTATCACAAGAACTATTCTTATCAATAATACTACTATGGTATAAGTACACTCATGAGTATCAATAAACTCATGTCAAAGTTTAGAACAAAATTCATGCGATCAATCAATTTCTGAGACATTGTTCAGGTGCATTTCACTTCATCAAATCATACATTCATCAACATAAATTCTATTTCGATAGAATTATTGTCGACCTGTAGTGAAATCAATCCTATTGCACAGGATGTATTCTGAGCATGCAGATCAAATCTTTGCAATAAATCTGTGATAAAAGCTTTAGCTTAACTAGTGGTGGTATAGCTTCAAATGAACAACCTCATTATCATTAATTTCATGTAACATTTACACCAGGTATCATCATTTGTATTAACATCAGCAAAAACAAGATGCGTCATACTATAAAGACTGATGCAGCTAAATAGTTGCTAAACAAGTTATTGCAAAGGAACATGGATGAACATGCATAAAGGGAACAAGGGTGATCATATGTGAACAAGGATGAACATATGTCCATACCGATGAGTATGTGTGAGTAAAGATGAACATAAGTGAACAGGGATGAACATGAGTGAACACGGATGAACGCGTGTGCCATTTGACTTGGATATCTGAACTCCAGCGATAATGGAACAATCTAATGGGCATTTCAAGCTATGTTTCATCTATGGATGACGACGAAACAAGCAAATTTCCAATAGGAATCCCTTAAGAACAAAGATTTAAAAATCAGCATAAACATAGCACAATAGAGAGTTTAAGCATGACGACGAGAACGATAACCATAACGATAGGGGTTAGTCGTATCGTTTCCGTTATCGTCGTGGTAAATTTAACTTAAGCTTTGACACCGGTAGGGATAGCCGAATTTACGCAAATCATGGCTCTGTGCTGTGTGAATCGCCTTGTTTTTATTAGACTCGCATGTATCAATCCACAAAAACCAATTAACTCTTTAGACATGGCTGGAAACGATGTGAATGCTGCTGTTTTTATGGCACGAAATATGAATGTTATAAACGACCAAGAAATGGCTCTTTTGGAAAATGTTAATAGGCCCAATGGACATCTTATTATACCATACTGGCAATATGAAAAATTCGATCTGGATGAAATGTCTAACGATGAATGTAAATCTGAATTCCGATTTGACAAAAGGGACATATTTAACCTAAAAGATATACTTCATTTCCCAGAGGAAATAATCACATACACTAGACTAAATATTGATGCAACAGAAGCCATCTGTATACTCTTGAAGCGTGTTGCATATCCCTGCAGATATTCGGATATGGTTCCAAAGTTTGCAAGACCAGTCCCCGAAATTTGTGTTATTTGCAATACTGTAATGAGAAAGTTGTATGAACAATGGAGTTTTCTACTAACTTCGTTTGATCGAGAACTGTTGTCTCCGGCAAATCTTCAAAAATATGCAGATGCTATTCATGCTAAAGGTGCACCTTTAACAAATTGTTGGGGATTTATAGATGGAACTGTGAGGGCCATATCCAGACCTAGCAGAAATCAGAGAGTGTTATACAATGGACACAAAAGGGTGCATGCCATCAAATTTCAGTCTGTGGCTACACCAGATGGGTTGGTCGCATTTCTTCATGGACCATTTGAAGGAAGAAGGCACGATAGTGGGATGCTGAGAGAGTCTGGCCTCTTGCAATTACTTGAAGAGCATTCTTTTTCCCCTAATGGGGATATAATGTGCATTTACGGGGACCCTGCCTATCCCCTTCGTCCACATCTCCAAGCTCCATTTAGAAATGCAGCACTCACAGAAGAACAGCAAACCTGGAACCAGAGGATGAGCTCGACCAGAGTCAGTGTAGAGTGGCTACTTGGGGACATCATTAAGTTTTTCAACTTTCCTGACTTTAAAAACAATTTGAAAATCCAGCTAAGCTCGGTAGGAGAAATGTATATTGTATGCACATTGTTGAAAAATGCAAGGAATTGTTTGTATGGAAGCAGTACTTCAAATTTTTTCCAAGTTGATCCACCAAACATAGAAGATTACTTCAAACAGATATAATTGTATGTATAAAATGTAGCATAATATCTGTATTTCGTGTATTGTCGCACTCTGCATGGTCAGTTTATTTAGTCAACAGCTTGCATTCTAAAGAGGTAAATGTTACGTTTAAGAACAGAATACCACTTATTTAGAACAACTTTATGAGTCATAAATTCGAACACTTTATATAAACAAAATCAAAGAAAACTACAAAGTTGCTAAATTCTTTTGGAAAATGTCACTTTCCTACTGAACTATCTCCTAATAATGCTAGCATTAATGCTTTCTGTTCTTCTAATTGATTTGAAATTTGTAATAACATTTGGTTTTGTTTTTCAATATGACTGCAAATGGAGTCGAAACGTCTTTCTACGTGGTCTCTATACCAGTCTCTTTCTTTCTCTTTGTATTCTCTGGCCTTCACTTTCTCCTCTAATGCTCATTCTTTCAACTCAAAATCCCTTCTTTGCCATTCAACGTCAAGTTTTAATTTTTCATTCAGGTATTCAAAAGTATCCTTTTGAACCCTTCTCGGTCTCTTTTCTTTCCCTCTGTCACCGTCACTTGCCTGCCTTTTAGAAGACTCTCCCATAGTCTCCAATGACATCCTCCTCATCTCAAGTCCTTTTTCAGCATTCAAAGCCGTTTTATCTGCCCTCTGTTTCGTTATAGTTTCTCGTTCAAGATTGGCTGCTTCGAAAAGTTCTATTAATTCGTCAAGTAGCTTGTCGATATCAGATATATCAGGAGATATTCTGCTTGCTCTCTCCACCTGTGTATTTTTTGCTTTTCGTCCCTCAAAAAGAAATTGGAAACGCTCCCGTGTTGACCTCTGGCTGACATCAAACCTTGGCATCTCTATTACGTTCAGTGCCTCTGCGATTTTTTTCCATTTCTCCCTTCTCTCTGAACTACCAGCTTTGGTCATCCATATTTCAGACTTTAGGACTTCTCGCAGGAAAAGTTCATCGTGGCTACTGGTCCACTTAAAGCGTTTCCTAAATGAAATAGAAAAACTAGAGCTAATGCATTTATATAGAGTAACTATTTTCTACTAGTTGAATGACGTCCTCAAAATCAGAATCCCATGAAAGAATGCTTTGTTTAAGGAAAATACTCAAGAAACAAGTCAAAAACAAAAAACTTACCCACTTGTCGTCGAATTCAATGGTATTGAACTTGGTGAAGCCATATCTATTCTTTGTTTCGGTTTAAATTTCCAAATCTCGTAGCACTGTCCTAACGTTGTCAGAGAACGATAGATCTGTTTTCTATCGTACTAGAACACTAGGTGAAAACGATAACGTCAGGGGAATCTCCACGAGCGCGTGCGCACTAGGCCAAAGTAGCCTCCTACCGTTTTCGTTATGGTTATCGTCGTGCTTGCTTAAACTCTCTAATGTCACCTACTTGATACGTTGGCTTCGACATTTTGAATGCTATCTTTTATTCCTGTGACATCATCTTTCACACCTTCCAGCTCGTCTTTTACTCCTTCCACGTTGTCTTTCATTCCTGTCATGTCGTCCTTCACTCCTTTCACATTGTCTTTCATCCCTGTCATGTCGTCCTTCAATCCTTTAAGATCACCTTTCACTTCTAATGAGACAAACAAATTGATCATCAATAAGATGACATTTAATTAAACCATATCATACACCTAAAGTCTGATTCACGAAATAGAATTAACAACTTAAAAATCTATCCAGTAAATCGCAGGATTTGCATTAAGTTGTTGAAACATTCGTCAAAGACAACCAATTATTGACTAGAATGGCAAAACGCTTCCAACGTAAGAGTGTGCGCTGTAATGGTACATTGTAATTTTCTATGTACTTATGATGAAAGAAGGAAGGTTTAACATGTTATCAAATTATGTGCATCTTACATAAAAGAATATAATAAATTAGAAAACTAATTTAGATATTATAAATCTGGAACATCAATCACTGGCCAATATCAGCAGCCACTTTGAATCTAGAAAGGACATTGACTGCAGCTACCAATGGCCCTAATAATTCCACAGGAAAACCAATGAATGTTTTGCTACAGAGATGAATCAACATGGCGGATAATATAGAATAAGGCCACTTTAAATATGCCATTATATACGCAATATGCTCATAAGGAATCAGGTTTGAAATCAAAAACATCAAAAACATTTTCATGCATAAATTCTTTAGCAAACCATGCACTAGATAGGCTTTGCATTGAGTCAGTTTGTGATAAACTGTATGAGAAATGATTTCATGGTGATGATATAAATATGAAAAATGCCTATACAATGAACTTGGCTTACTCCACGAATAAGACTTAGCAACTTTGGGATTAAGACGATAGAAACAGCCACAGTGCTAATGAATCATAAAATTGTGTATGGTCAAAGTACTAATTGGAACCAGACCATTTAAAGCCTTGGCCTCGATCTCGACTATCCCAAAGTCTATAGTAACATCTACTTTTGAGTTTCAAATTCAACAATATCCACGTGACAAGGTCTAAAAGAAAGCTTCCATTAGTAAATCAGAGAAGCATGAAGAAATATCAACAATCTGCTTACCTTTCAAATCTTCCTCCAACCTCATTATCCATTCACTAAAACCCTTATTGATTTGCTTCTCTTTATCTAACTTGCTTTTTAACTCATGAGAAAGTTGTGATGTAACCTGAGCATTGATAACCTGATCAATTTCGTCTTCAGCACCAGTGCCAAATACGTCCTTTATGATTCCTTTGATTTCCGTTGATATTTTACCAAAGTCGGCATCAGAAACTGACATGTTGACAACATGGCCAAAAAATTCGTTTCTTAACTCACGAAGACGATCAATGCATTCACTGACAGTGAATGGATAGGCTCTCTGATTACGGGGTCGGCATTTGTCGGTGATCTTAAGGCCAGCATACAGGAGAACAAAAAACAGTGCTGAAGGATCCCATGTTTTACAATCGCCTGCAAGTATCATCTTCTGCAATGTGATATTGAACTTTGCTTGAATTTGCTTAACACTCTGAGGTATTGCATTGTACAGATATTGTCGACTTGTTGCATTATTTGCCCATGGTTGAGATGGGAATTTAGCATCCCAATTAGTTATAAAAAGGGCCCTGAGATGCTTGGGCACGATCTCTACAATGATCTTCACAAGTTTGATGAAATTCTCTTGGTCCTTTGTTAAATCCATGATGCTTAATACAACCCTTAAAAGAGACAAGCTGTTTACAAAATGCTCTAATACTCAAACATTTCAATCAGTAGACCTGAAACATGTGAACAAACATGACGATACATTATCTAAATACCCATGTTGATCCTTCCTGCCAATCTGCATTTTAGACTCTGCGTCTGAAAATTAGACATGTCTGTGAAAATTTAAACATGTATCTGAAATCTTAGACCAGCTTATTTCTGCCGGTGATTGCGTGTCTGAGGTAGATATAGCAATACCTTAGGTCTTCGCGTCCTCCTTTTTCACCATTCATGGAGTCATTCCATTTTCGTTTTACAAAATATCTTTACATTTCTGCTGTCTTTATGTGGACATAATAAGTATACCAAAGCATCTAATAAGTGAAGTACTATAGATCTTAACATTGGGCCCCCTTCGAATAGAAGCCCAATTCAAATATGATTATACACTAGAACTTCAAATTGTTACTACGCCCCCACCACAGAGGATGATGACAACCAATGCATAGATTTACACTGATCTTTTCATGTCATAAAGAAAAGGATTTCTGATATTGAAGCTTTCATGCAGCATATGGCAAATAATTCTATAAGTGAGGGAATCGCAATCAAAGGTGCCCCTACCCCCAAGGGGTGCAAGGCATCATTCCCAGGGTTCTAAGAAGTGTCTATCGGTAAGGCAGCAATTTGAGCTACTTAATACTCTCAAGTGGTCTTGAGCAAAGAATCAGGTATGGTATGATTTACGAGCAAAATTTTCATGGGATACAGGAGTAAAAATGGCTGTGGACAACTGTTATAAGTCCTCCCCTTGAACAAACCCCTCCTTCAAATCTCCTCTGAAAAAGAGTTGAGACAAAAAGCTCCATTGGGGTTTATCTAAGGATTTACTGTATATGTATGCATTCCTGTAGGCACTTCTGACTTTCACACAAAAGTCCCCAATGAATAGAACAGTTAAAGAGCCTTTCTGCATGCTCTTGCCATTCAGGATTCGGAAAACGTGGGAAACCTCAAAAAGTCAATGAATTAAAGTTAAACCAGGGAAAACCATGAAAACTTGGATAAGTTAGAGAATATTGTTTGGTCAAAGAACATTTCCATGCTCTTTTCACTTTTGCTCCTTCATTATCGGTAAATATGCCAAAATATCTCCTTGATCCGTCAAAAGCTGCTTAGAGAAATATGATGAACGTCAAGGAATGTCTGAACATTGGGTCTGAAAAAGCTGGAAACGTCGGGGGGGGGGGAGATTATTTGGCAACTGTCTAGAGAACCACGATGCAAATAAAAGTAAAAACTGATTAACGCAAAGGGACAATCTGTAGTTGATTTAGCAATCCCTGGCAACATTCAATAACAAACGCTGCTCAACTATGACTTCTGATTCTTTTCACCGTAAATTCTCCCTACCTTCTTATACAGATAATAAATATATCAAAGCATTCAATGATTGAGAAATAAGTTCTGTTGTCCTTTAAACATTTCTACAATATAGGATATGAATAGTAACAGACTTTATCGAACTGAAAAACCTGAATGCACACAATAAGATGAACCAAAACCTTTCAAAATATTTCCAATCCTAGTACAATTAGTCTAGTAACGTATAAATATAGTATTGGTTACATATTCAAAGATTACTCTCAACCATGTAATGGTCTTATTAATATGGAACTCGCTCTGTTGTGCTTTTCAACCAATCAGATAAAAGAGCATCCTAAATCAAATATCACATGATAGTGCACGTGGTTGCAAACCTTGCACTCAATTATCGTTCATCATAAGGCTACTCTATGTTAACGAATTCTTGTAAACTGACCAGGTTATGCCATTCTCGAGTTTATCCAATCAATTGTCAGTACTAATATAATAGTTGCAATTTCTATTAAGAAAAATATGATACTAATATATAGTAGGACGATTATTGTGCTTCATTCCGACGATTGTTTGATGATGCAACCTATAATTATGCGTTAATAACAGGCTTAAATAACTCAGAAACCAATAAATGGCATATATCTTACAAATGGTTTGCAGGATATCTATATGATATGAAAGAAATTGTAATAGATTAAATAAAAGAAAATCATGAAATAAAACCAACAGTAAAAGTAAAATTGAGTATGGAAGCTCATTTGAAAAAGCAAATTCAGATTTTGAAGGTAGAGATTTTGGTAAAACAACTACTTCATGTTCATATATTCCTACACCAAAAGAAGTATATCAAAAAGGTATAGTTAATGTAAAAAATAAAAACAATGAATATGGCGCGCCAAGAGGGAACAAATACGAATCTATTATTTATAATACGAACATAAATGTTTTAATACATACCCTTATTTTATAATACGAAAATGAGATTTTATAATACGAAGTGGATTATATAATACGAAGAATGTCAAATATATAATAGGAAGAGTCTAGAATATATAATACAAAAAGTTGCAAATATATAATACGAAAAGTGTCGAATATATAATACGAAAATTTGCAGCTATATAATATGAAGAGTGTCGAAAATATATAATACGAAAAGTGTTGAAAATATAATACGAAAAGTTGCAAATATATAATACGAAAAGTGTCGAATATATAATACGAGACGCAGCATGACTCCGAGCAAGCAAAAAAGTATGACGCGACGCGAAAGCTGGATGATATTAGTGCTCTGCTCTGGCTTCGAGCTGGCATTCTGATACGACATAGTTCGATAAAGCCCTGCTGAAAATGGCAACTGGAGTTTCCACCTCACCGATAAACGTCCTTGAACGAATGAAAGACCTGTTCTCTGTCCTTCCTGGACTTATCAAAGAATTTGATCGAAAGAGGGTTGTCCTGAACCTAGGTTAGGGTAGGCCTACAATACCTGAAGCGCATCTTCAGTTGTAGGTGTTTCTCGAGGACGCCTACTTTGAGAGTGGTGAGAGAGTGAGAGATACCTCCAGACTGTTGTCGACTAGCCGTAGATGCTACCTCTACCAGCTTGTTTAGCCTTGCAAACAATACCATCGCATCCTCTGGCTCGCCATTATGCTCTGCTTTGGGGTCATGCTGAGTTTCGTGTTATATATTTGCAACTTTTCGTATTATGTATTCTACACTTTTTGTATTATATATTTGCAACTTTTTGTATTATATATTTGCAACCTTTCATATTATATATTTGCTACTTTTCATATTATATATTTTGCAACTTTTCGTATTATATATTCGACACTTTTCGTATTATATATTTGCAACTTTCATATTATATTTTTGCAACTATTCATACTATATTTTCGACACTCTTCGTATTATATAATCCACTTGGCATTAAAAAATGTTATTTTCGTATTATATAATTAGGTTATGTATCAAAAAGTTTATGTACGTATTGTAAACACTAGATTCGTATTTTTTCCCTTTTGGCGCACCATTAGTGAATGATTTAAACATGCTATATTATCTGCATTACGCTATAAGGATTTGAAATATCATAGAGATACACTCTTCATACTCATAATGGCTAAATGAATTAAAATCTGATGATTTAGAATATCCAGAATAATCAACAGAAAATGCAAGACAATTTGAAAAACTAAATAGACTAAATATAATTTTATATTCATATAATGAAAAAGACGTAATAACTCTATCATTAAGTTAAAAAAAATCTAAAGAAACAATAGCCCTATTACTACATACAAAAGGTGAAATAGCATATTATGTATATATAGGTATAATGTTTCAGTGGTACTTTCAAATCAAACAGGAGGAAAAATAAATCAAGGTAAAATGGAATACTGTTGTAGATGCTTAAGTGGTTTTTCAATAAAAAATAATGAAAACACACTTGAGAATCATTTAAAACATTGTAATAAACTTGTTGCTGTAAATATTAAACTACCTGAAGAAATACACTTGTTAAATTTTCAAAATGTAGTTAAATATATAAATTACATTAGGTTATGTATGCTGATTTTGAAGGTATATTATCAAAACATAAAAAATCAACAAGTACAAACACAGAAGTAATTCAACAGGGTCAACCATGTGGGTTTTGTTATCATATTGTAAATACAACAGATGAATATTTTGAGCCACTTTTAAATAGAGGAAAAGATACTTCAGCAGTATTCTGTACAAGTATTATCAATAAACTAGCCGAAATATTTCAAAGGCCATCAATACCAATAGATAATTCAACAGGTAAAGGGCTTAAATCAGAACAAAATGTTTATTCATGCACAAAGCCATTTGAAAATTATAGAAAAGTTTGTTTAAATATTTATTTATTAGATCCAGCTTTTCATTTAACTGCTCCAGGATTAGCTTGGGATGCAATGTTGATGAGTACTGGAGTATCTTTAGAATTACTATCAAATGTAGATATTTTACAATTTATTGAATTAGGATTGTATGGTGAAATCTCATCTGAAATGCATAGATACTCTGAAGCAACTCGTAAACATTTAGATACATATCACCCATCAAAAGAATCAAAATTGATTTAATATTAAGATGTAAATAATCTCTATGGTACAGCAATGTATATGCATTTACCACAAGGTAGCTTTGAATGAAAAAAACAAAATTAGGAAGATCTTAACAATGTTAATCCAATTGATAGAAAAGGATATATATTAGAAGTTGATCTTAAATTTCCTAGTGAGGTACATGATTATCATAATGATTATCCACTTGCACCTGAAACAATAAAACCCCCCAGGATGTCAAGTAGAGAAATTAATTGTACCTTTAAATGATAAAAAAATTACATAGTACATTTAGCAAATTTACAATCATATATATCACTAGGTCCAAAAATAACAAATATACATAGAGTGTTATCATTTACAGAATCTAAATGGTTAGAACCATATATCATGAAAAATTCAAAACTCAGACAGGAAAGTAAAAATTTATTTGAAAAAGATTTTTATAAATTAATGAATAATAGTGTTTATGGTAAAGTAGTGGAAAATGTCACAAAAAGAATAAGTTTTTATATAGTAAATGATTTGAAAACAATTACAAAACTTATTAAATTACAAGAATATGAGTCAAGAGTAATATTTAGGGATACATTTGTACATGTACATAGAAGAAAAACATCTATTGAAAGAAATAAACCAATTTATATTGGTATGCGTATACTAGTGATATCAAAATAAATTATGTATGAATTTCATTATAATTTATGACACCTAAATTTCAGTCATTAAAATTATTATGTACTGATACAGATTCTTATATACATGAAATAAACTGAAAATTTCTTTACTGATATTAGAAATGATTAAAACAGCTAGTTTGATAAATCTAAATATTTATCAGAATTACTTAAACAATATAATTTTCAATGTGCAAATAAAAACGTATTAGGTAAATTGAAAGATGAATGGTCAGGGCAACATATAACTAAATTTGGTGCATTAAGATTAAAGATGTGTTCATTTATTTTTAATAATAAAGAAAAAAGAAAGCTTAAGAAGTTAAAATATTTGTTGTTGAAGAGGATCTTAATTTTTATGGTTATTTAATGCATTATTTAATAATAAATAAATATATTAAATTATGAAAGCTATTAGATCATGAAAACATCATGGTTATACTCAATCAATAAATAAACTTGTTTGATCTTCTAATGATGATATAAGATAATTCAGGATGACCTAGTGTCTATTTTAACTTATGGATATCACTTATTAGTATCCAACTGTTAAATCTATCAGGATAACCTTTCCATGAAACTAATGCTTTTCTATTATTTTCTGAATAATTTTATTAATTCTAAATGTTTCTCAATCTGTTTCTTGTAATTCCTCCGCATAAAATGTTCAATGAATACTTTCACCATTATGATAAACTATAGGATCAGTATATTGAATTCCTACTTCATATTTCTTCACTCCTGTTTGGTGTATATTCCTTTTCAAATTTCTTTACTATACAATATTGTTGAACATAGAGTATTTATCGTTTTACCACCAGGATTTCAATTAGATTCTACAGTTAGTAAATTTCATGAACTTATTGGATTTACTAGAAACAATCTTACAAGAACGGACAAGGGGAGAAATCAACTAAATATAAAATGACGTATAGATGATGTGTACATAAGATGTTCAATATTAAGTCATAGTATTGTAGGTGGTAAAAGAAGTAATGTATTATATTCAATCTTTCCAACTGACTCACATTCTAGTTATACTTTTATAAAATTTCCATATCAATTAAGATGGCAAAAATTAACTAAAAAACCAATTGGCAAACGCAATATTAAATTTACAACATAGGATGAAGAATTTATATATTTAAATGATCTAAAAGTCAGTTTATGACTTTTGCTAAACATTAGCTAAAATATATATCATATATATACATATATATAAATAAATAAATAAATATATATATATATATATATATATATATATATATATATATATATATATATATATATATATATATATATATATATATATATATATATATATATATATATATATATATATATATATATACACTAAGTCATGAGTGGGCTACCACAATTGGAAAATTTATTTTGGCCCCAGTGCGGATTCGAACTCACGATGTTTAGATCACAAGACTCCTGTGCTAATCAATTGCGCCATCCAGGCAGCCATTAATATTATATATATATATATAAATATATATATAATATATATATATATATATATATATATATATATATATATATATATATATATATATATATATATATATATATATATATATATATATATATATATATATATATATATATATATATATATATATATATATATATATATATATATATATATATATATATATATAGAATAAACCACAAATATACTATCCCTTCAGTAAACATTTCGATTAGAATCTTCATCAGTACTCATGATTCTCCGAGTACTGATGAAGAGTCTGATCGAAACATTTACTGACAGGATAGTATATTTGTGGTTTATTCTATTTATGTAATTTATATACGTAACAACTACAGCAGCAGAAAGAAGAGTAGACAAATAGCTAAAACATCACTAAAACAGGTTCCAAATAAAGTATCAGAATCAATTAGCTACAGAATAGGAGAAGAAGTTGATAAAATAATAGCAAATGCTATTGTAACAAAAATTAAACGCAAAACTACACCAAAACCTATTATACGAAATATATTTATATCAAAAGATGCTATAACAATGGAAATGTTTAAAGACAAGTAGAAGATATAAATAAAGTTGACAAAAATAAAGATGAAAGGATGCTTGTATAGCACCTAATAAAAATGAATTTAATAGTAGATTTGATAAATTAATAAATTTAATTGTTTAGACAAATATATTACTCCTAATAGATAATGTGACAGATCTAACATTAAGTGAATAATGTTCGCATATTGAATATTTCAATTATGAGCTAGAAAATCTTTTTATTGAGAAACAAGCCAATAAACATCAAACAAAAGATAATTGTACATTTATTGTTGAGTCAACTAATGGAGTACATCCTGATGATTTTTGTAACGCATATTTTGAAGTAGAATTTCAATTAACAAAACCAGATGGTACTGCAGATGCACAAAATGGTACTCTTGCTTAAGAAATGCTGATAAATAGTATTGATGCTTCATTTAAGGGAACTAATATTATTTCACACAAATCAGTAAATGTGGCAGTAGATGTACTACATAAACTTGAATTTACAGCATCATATGTACAAGGATCAGCATCTAATATATTTTTTATATGCGGATGATTCTAAAACACCATCTAATACTTTTACAACTAAAAGAGCTACAACAAATAATTTGAATACAAATACTTTATTGTTACAATTGAAAAGATGTCCTTCTGTAAATCATTAAAAATAATATAGTACCTTTAGGTAAAGTTGGGTTAACTTTAAAACTTGAAACAAATTGAAATGTAATATGGACTTGCAAAGATGATCAGATAGAAGTTATATTTCAAAATATAAGTCTATATGTAAAAGTAATACTAAATGATAAAGGAAAAACTGTATGTGGAAAACTTAAAAAACAATCCATCATAGAAATTTTATGATTTTGAAGTTCAAGAACAAAGTCCAACAACTGAAGTATCAAGGACATTTGATATTGGTACAAATGTTATTAAACCAAGATCGATATTTGCATGTGTAAGAAATTCTGCTCAATTTAATAATTAAAAGTAAAATATTTTCATTTATAATATATTGGTAATAACAAATATATAATATATCATACATTAGTAATACGAAGAGTTGCACTTTATTATAATTAATATTAGGCAATGATGAACAATTTCCACAATATTCTATTAATCCAATAGCAAATGCATCAAGAATGTATCATAATATGCTTGAAGTTGGAAATCATTTATGAGGTTTAAAAACTAATAATAAAATTTCTCCACTAATTTATTTTGATTTAAGCAACTAAACAGATCTTTTAGGTAATTATCAAATTACTTTATGCTATAGTCTAGATTCTACACCAAATCAATCTTATCAATGGATTGTTCTGATTTTAAAAGACAAAAATAATCAATAACTAATTCTACTTTTGACAAATCTTATATTTAGAATTAAGATTAAATTTAAATAGTATATAAGATGACAAAAATAAAAAATAAAACTACAAAATAGGATGTTTTTAGCTAATTTGATTATTTATTTTACATTATAGTTGATAGTTATGCTATTACCCCATAAATAAATATATATATATATATATTTATTTATATATATATATATATATATATATATATATATATATATATATATATATATATATATATATATATATATATATATATATATATATATATATATATATATATATATATATATATATATATATATATATATATATATATATATATATATATAATATTCATGTAATGAATTTACCTCTTTTTCTGCTACATGTTGAGAAATCATATAATTTTCCATAAAGTGGATAACCTATATTCATTGTAGCAGCTATCTGTACCAATACAAAAATTATAAATTAAATTACCATTCAAAAAAACGTTAATTGAATCATTACTAATTTTAATATTTACAATTAAAATTTATAATTTATTTGGCATACCAATTGTTGAAACTGCTAATTCAATCATAATTTCAAATGTAATACTAATGCTCTTATCAGTAAATTTAACATGACTTGAATGAAATGAATCTATATGTGTTTGTGTCAATAAAGTTGATTCCAGGTGTAAAAACAAAATTAAATAACATTACATTATGTTTAAATCATCAACAACGTTTTGCTTTCGATCATTAAAATATATATTATTCTTAAATACATCACTTTCTCCTAATAAAAAAGTATATTTTTAATATAAAATTGATTATTTGTACATTCAAAATAATTATTATTTCTTTATCTTCAATTTGATATATTTGGTATTATTGTTACACTTTATGCATTTGTTGTAAAGTTTAACTTTGCTAGGTCTTCTAAATTAAGATAGTTCAGTGCACATCTTTCAAGTATAATTCTTCCATCTTTATTAAATTTAGTTATTTTATTATCTACAATTTTGTCCTGTTCTCATATAACAAAATCAAGAATCGAGGACGCAGATTCTATTATTTGTTATGTAATCATTATTTACAATTGATCCAAAATATCCACATATAACTCTAAGATCACCGGAAATTAAATCGGATTCAGTTGGTCTATAATCTATCCAAGACTATGAAAATATCAATCTCTTTTTATTGCTGAATTAGAATATAATATGATCACATCACATGTTAAATTTGCAACATCAGCTCCTATTTTATTATTTTGCACAAAAAGAGTATGATCTTCTTGTATAAGATTTATAAAATTTAGAGATAAACTAACTCCATTAGAATCTACATTTATACCTTGTGGTCCAGCGACAGAAAGAACATTATCATTAAGATTTATACCATTATTAGCTGTGTATAAACATTAAGTTTGCTATCTGGATCTAATGTTAAATGTGTAGGATTATTGTTTATTTCTATTTTATTATTATCTATATCAAATGGTACATTATTGCCAATTAGAAAACATGGATTACTATCTATTTTACCTAGTGATGATATAACAAACTAAAACAAAACTTTACTTTTAATTTATTATCTGCATCTAATTCTACTCTACCTATTTGCTTTAATGCTGATCTTCTTTATTAAAAGATTTGGATCTAGAGAAAAATAACACCACGATAAGTACCATTAATTTTATTAACAAAATTTACTGGATTAACTGATATATCTACATATGCTTTATTTACTGCTGCACTAGAAACTAATGTAGGAGTAGATAGTCCAGTTAGTTCATTATTAATGAATTTAGATCTACAGTATTAATTTCCAATCTTGATGCTGTTGAAACTTTTCTATGTGAAAAGTCTGTAGGTACTACAGAACTTCACTATAGCATGAAAAAGCGGGAACAGTCCTTCAGTATGCTACATGAATGTTCCTGCTTTTTCGTGCTATAGTGAAACTTTCCTATCATCGTAAGCAATACCCATGTATATATTATTGATATATATTATTCTAAATTTTTACTATTCCATATGTAAGTTTTAACACATCATGATATAATTTTATTTGATCATTATACATATTAAATCCTTTGTATAATCTAAAACATGCAACCTCACAATCAAAAGGTGCTTTACGAGATGGAGTAAGATTTCCAAGTATCATTTGAGTTCATCCAGTTGATGATCTTGTTGTAAATTTACTTATATTTTTATTACTACACCATAGACTTGATGTATCGGCATGTGGTGAGCTACTAACATCCCAATGAATAGACAAAAAAATCCATGTATTATCAAGACCAGGAAATGAATCTATTTCATCATCTGGTATATTTGTTGTTGCCGATGTTTTAATGGCTATATGATCATTTGTTGTACCTGATACAAGTGTTTCTAATATCTTACAATGTTTTGGTGATCCTGTTTTATCAACATAAGTTATATTGTCATATGAGTTTGAAAATAATAAAGAATTTTCATTCAATGTCCTACAACTGCTACTTACGCTTTTTATTCTATAAACAATAAACACATTTACAGTATCTGTAGCTCCATCTACAGGATTAAGAATAACATCTGTAATAAATCTCGTATTGCCATCTTTTAAACATTTCAAATAATATCTTTTGATTTGTTCATCAGATTTATTACATAAAGTAGGTTGGTTGACTGCTGTTGATTGCTCGGCATCAGTTTCATTTAATGCTTTATCATATAATTTACGAATTTTTCTATTAGAATCCATAACTAAATCATGATGTAGATTATCTACTTCACAAACACAATGTGCGTACAATCTAATGTACCCATTAACATATAAATCTGAAAATGATTCTTTTATATAATTTGCTAAATATGTATCATCTAATTTTAGTGTATCATATTCAACTTTAAATCCAGTTGAAAAACTTGTGTATTTCTACATAATCATCTTCTTTACGTGAAATATGAACACCCATTGTATTATATATTATATGTTTTTTAAATTTTAAAAAATATATAATCTAATTTTTGTCCTTTTCTTATAACACAAAAAATGTATTTTTTTAACTTCATCTATAACAGCTTTTGTTCCTACACCTGCATCATCACTAACAGCTCCTGCAATAGCAGCTTTTCCACCTAGTTTTAATAAAGGTATTAAAGGTGAAATTTTATCTTCAGATGATTCAACAACTTTAATAACTTCTTCTTTTACAAATTCCTTCTTTAATTTAGCTTCTTTTTCAACTTTCTTCTCCATATACATTATAATTTAAATCTTTTTTAAATATTCTAAAACTATGTTTTCATTTTCTATTAGCGACTTCTCGTTAAGAGTATTTAAAACTTCTCTAAAACACATTCAATCTTTCGTTTTTTTAAGAAAATATAAACAATAATAACCGCATAATGATGATCCAGGATATTGATGTTGACTATCACTATAGTACCAATAATTATGTATATTGATAACTTCGTTGGGTGGAGGAAATCCAAATGAATCAAAATATATTGTTTCATCTTCAAAATCACTAATCATAGCAATCCAATGTGTACAAGGGCCTTTAGAATCGTCTAAGAATATAATATACAGTCCTGGATTTGTAGGTGTAAGATCTCTTCATATTACATATATAATTAAATATAGATTTTGTGCCCAGTTGTATAAATCAGATGTACTTAATGGTTTATCTATAAAAGTTTGTTTGGCAATGGAATGTCTTTGAATGGACTGCTTTTCCCTAGAAGTATTCTAGATCCTTTTCTGGAGTCAAAACTTTAAGACTAGATCTTCTTAAATGTTTTAATTGATTCATTAAATCATAACCTACAGCTTTATACATATTACTTGGTTTACCAATTGGTAATCATCCACCTCATACAATAAAATATTTATAAAAATGATGGTACTCCAGTGCTAGCTGCTAAAGCTCCTAACAATCCACCTTCTTGTTTTTTTGAAAGATTTAATCTTATTCCAGATCCTGTTTGTATAGCTTTATTCATTTCATTTAATTGCGGTTTCTCCATATATCAAATGGTGTAAAATATGGAATAATTTCTGGCATCATATACATATACCAACACGAAATAATTTATCAATTCCTAATGATCCTAAAGCACTAGGCTACTCCATTAGCTAGTCCAGATAATAATGCATTGCCTATTTTAGTAATTGCTGGTAGAGCTTTTGATAGAGTTTTTGTTGCTAGTGACAATAGAGATCCAACAATACTCGATCTTTTCATTTCATTTGCCAATAGTTGTGTTTTTGATAATTTTAGTTCTATTCCTTTATTAAATGATTTAGCATTATTTATTGTTGTAATTTATTTGTCAGTTAAAGGTAAATGATCTTTTCTTGTTAATTCTGAAGCTGATAATCTAATAGTTACTTGTGATTTTGATTTAATAGCATTTGCAAAAGGCTTCTTCTGATTATTTGAAAGTTTCAATCTACAGTTTGTGTAAATTGTATACATTCAAAAACATATATTTTCAAAATAAAATATATTTAAATATATAATTAACTAATACAAACAGACATCCTAACGTATGCCAAATTTATTGCATTACGTAAAATACTAAATAGATATTTAGTATAGTTTTAATCCAATTTCTTCCATTAAAATATTGATAAGCTAATGCACTAGATTTATTTTTAATACCTCTTTAGATGATGGTTGCAAATCTTAATCAAGAATTTCTATATCATGGAATGTCATCACAATCTTGTACTGGTAATGAATAACATTGTACATCATCCCATTGAAAATATTCTATAATTTCATCATTCAAATGTGCTGGCATATTAAACTCTACATAGTAATCAACTTCAGGGTTGATGTCATTTTACTTCATCTTCTGATTGATTACATAAATCTTCAAATTGATTATATATATCTTCAGGGTTTATTTCATTTACTTCATCTTCAAATATGGATAAATTATTTCTATCAACATCATCTTTATGTTTATTTTTTCATAATGTTTTTTCAATTGTATCTACATACTTATTATTTTATAATAATCTGCTACTAACTCTGCAATTTCTTCATATGATGCATATGGATAAAATATTTTATAAGAACATTTTCTACCCCAATGTTCTTCAAATGGAAAATAATTAGCAGATTTTTGTATTTTTGTATTGCATATTTTATATTTATATTCAATATTATCAGATTGTTTTGATTTACATATATTACATATTTGATTTTTTTGCTTTAGTTCTCTTATCGGAAATTTTATATGGTTGAATTTTGTTTTTATGAATATGCTTTTTACACTAATCATAATTATTAGTATTTATATTACATAATTCAGTAATAGCAATTTTTAAACACTTACAATTAGTCACTATATAATACTATTCTTCATTGCATATCAATATTATATTTCTGTATATAAAAATTATGTTTCAAGCGACAAAAATTATGTAGTTTTTGATTAGACTAGATATATTTTTTAAGTGAATATTGGGAGTGTATCAAAAAAAAAACACAAATTAGACTACAAAAAAATTGATAAAATTTTACAAATCCATAAATGAAATAAAAAAATTCTTTAAATGGAAAAATGAAATAATGAAAATGTACCTAGAATCAATTTTAATGAGTAAGAGAAGTTTAAATAAGAGTGCCTCTTAACTATACGTTTTACACCTACTAGGAGTCATTCAAATTACGAAATAAGTAGAATGATAAGGATTCTAATACTTCATCTGGCTCTGACGAATCAGAAGCAGATTGCCATCGATTTCAAGATCTCAAATTAACATTTCCTGGAAAATTCTTCCGTTCGGATTCCATTATACCAAGTATAAAAATGCCACCTATGCCCCCAGCCCATGCACCCCCAACGGTCAATCCGCCTGTATCGATCATCAACGATCTAACACAACATGCCAACCTGGTTAACGAGATGCTGGCTAAAGAACGAAAATTGGTGCTGGAATTATTCAATGAAAATATTGAACTTAAACTAAGAACCAAGAACATTGAAGCAGCCACAAGGCCTAATCCAAGTCAAACTCAGACAATATCATCAAAACCTCCCTTGAGTACAGTATTAGAAGAATCCTATAGGAAGAACGACCGAATGAATAATCCGCGTTAATACACATTTCGCGCGGATAGGCCCTAAACTTTCGGGAAAAATTGAAACCAAACAATCGGATAACCCACTAAAATACTTTCCTGGTGAAGATAATTCCGCAGCTGTAATGAAGATAATGTAATGAATTTTAGTACATTTAAGATACAGTTGTGAATTATGGGGGGCAATTTATCAAACAAAGCTCGGTCATCTTCAGCGATTACAAGAGAGAGCACGCATGTTAATAGAAGGCTCAAAATTAAAGAATGGGTGGAGTTGCAATTGGTTGTTCGTGTCAAATTTGCTAAATCTTAACAGGACAGTTATGATCTTCAAAATAGCAAATGGTCTCAGCCCAGATAATTTAAAAGGAAGACAGGTTATAACATTCCACATATCCACTTAGTCATCAAGAAATAGCTTGCACCTAAACACCCCAAGACAAAACCTAGAATTCTCCAAAAGGATGTTTTTCTATTTTGGTGCACAGACATGGAATGACATCCCATTGCAAATAAGACTGAGTTCCACGACAACCACGATTACCACGATTATCACGATTACCACGTTCGAAAAAGTTAAAGTAATTCCTGTATAGTTGGCATCCTTTACCGAAGCACGATCTCCAGGAAGACCAGCAATAATCATTTTTTATATACAAGCATTCTCTGTTTACTTGTCTTTGTATACATACTTATTAACTGATAGGGTTTTTGTGTGTAAATAAGATAAATGACAAAATGAATGAATGCCTTGTAGGCCTATAGTAGAGGGTCTTGTCTTATAAGTTTGGCCTCGGCTGGATTTCTCTGCCTAAATTGATATTACAGAATAAACCATTTCTTTGATAATTGCTCAATGCATTGAAAGTGGGTGCCATTTCTTCAGCCCCTTTGAGGGTGATTTTAGGGGACTTGAAAGTAACAGCTTGTTCGCGAGCCTCTGCAGAGGAGAAAATAATCAAAGGCAAGTTTCCTAATATATGTTGGGATGAAAATTATTTCTCAGAATACTATCTGTAGATTATTTGCAACGTTTATTGCTAAATCTCCAATCATGTCCGTTATTTTACGAAATTTGATAAATTTTATGCCAATTATTATCAACAAAGAGGTCTGAAACTTAGAAGCTGAAGTATGTGCCTCTACATCTTCTTCAAATGACTGAGATAACGCAGAATGACTCAGAGACATGGGAAGCTTTAGAGAAGGGAGATTTTGCAATTGCAAGAACAGGAATTCCATTTACAGATCTGTTTGTGGATCAAGCATTAGAACAGAAGATTAGACAACTCAAAGCAGTAGTAGGAATAATCGGAATTACCCAAAATAGAGAAGTTTGAGTCTTTGCTCAGTTTAAAAACAGAATTCATTCGATTCGAGAAAACGTTATCAGCTATCAGGTTCCATGGCCACAAAAATCTTACCAAAATTCTGCGAAGATTAAAACATCAATATTACAGCACTGTGGGTGAAATCCATTTCTAAGCGAAACTCCTTTGATGAACATTATCTCTACAATGGAAGTGCCAATCTCTAGCAGAGAGGATATCATATGTCGAGAAGGAAAGGGCCAGAAAGTATTCGATAAGTTTGTGGGAAGCAGATTAGAAAAAGATAGTGCCAGCGTCTCCATGCGGGATCCAATGGGTAAGATGAAACTGAAGATGTTCTGTACATGCAACAAAATGGTCAAGTGTAATCTAAGCGAAAAGGTGGTCAAGATGAGAGAAGATAGATCACTACTAGCAAGGTTTCTTGTCGTCCAGCAATGTCGTCCTGAACTTGGAGCGCCTTTGAAAGAAGCAATTGGACAATACGAGTTCTCAGTGGTTCCCCGCTCATTGTTCCCTGCAGATTGAATGCTTCCTTTACCAAGCAATACAAGCTCATTTATGAAGTTAATCAAAGAATTTCCAACACAAGATATGTCTGGCGTTGATATGGATAACTTGGAATCAGCTAGAACAAATTCGACTCAAATGCACTTATGTATTATTGATGGGATGGCTGTTGTACAAAGCATCAAGAAAGGAGCGTCAATGATAACATATCTAGTCTTTGCCAACTCCTCTGGACTTCTGCCCTTGTTCAAGCAATAGAACGAATGCTGCAGGGTTATACTGAAGGGAGAGTGAATTTCGATCGCTACATCGGCAATTCTTTGAAATCGTAAACAAGAGCAAAGTGTAATGTGAAGTCCGTCAAGTTTAATAAATATGACAAGATCAGTATCAAAATTGTTCCTCTAAAGACATTCTTATCACATATAGAAACCAAATCACAATTAACGGAGTATCTAGGCAAAGCCCTCCTGCAAAAATATAGACTGGGAGATACAAATTTAATAGCTGTATATGGAACTTCGTATTATGCAAGCAAGAAAACTTGTACGCTTTTGAAGTTTCTAGACAAGACCATGAAGAAGCAGGCACATTAATTTCTTCACATATTTTGGATGCAGTAAGCAAGCGTGATGTGGTTTGTAACGTCACCGTCTATTCTCCAGATACAGACGTTTTTATTTTACTTCTTCACTCATTTGCAAGAAACAGCATCACAGGATAGTTGATTTTCAAAACTGGCAAAGGTAAGCTTGAAAGGAAAATAAACATTAATGAGCGCTGCAAATATATTGGAACCAACAAAGCAATGCGTCTCATGGGATTCCGTATGCTTTCTGGAGCTAATTGGGGAGTCAAATTCTTCTGAATTTCAACAGAAAAAATTAATCAAATGTTACTTTGCTTTGCAACTGAATAGTGAAATAATTGTAGTATTTTAGCAACTTGGAGAAAGAGATTTTAACTTGGAAAGAAGTCAGAAGGTGCTCGTGAGTTTTGTGTGTTTCGTGTACTCAGCCAACACACATCAAACATCGCTTACTGAAGTGAGATGGGAATTGTTCAGCAGAATAAATTCAGAAAGTGACAAACTCCCACTAACAAAGACTATCTTTGTCCCCACTTGAAAAGAGTAAATTATATAGCCAAAGTAACAAAGTAAATAAGGGATACTGAAATGCCAAAAAAACAGTTTCCTCTACTTTCACGTAATGGCTGGCATGAAATGGAGGGTTGTCTTGCACCTGTTCAATGTACCAAGCTTCCTGAACCACAAGCTGTCACAGCCCTTGTAAAGTGTGGTAGCCAGGGATACTGCATCAAAACAAGTTGCTCATGCAGTAAAAATGGTATAGATTGCACCTCGTTATGCAAATGCGTTGAATGTGAAAATACAAAAAGACTATGATATTTCTGAAATGACCGATGTAAACGAAGAAGAATTAAATGAAATTTAAATGATTTTTTATTCTTTGTCTTTTCTCCTAGGTTATATACTTTTTGGACAGTTTAATACCATCCATGCCCTTTATTGAGGTGGCAGAACTGATGAGCCAGAGCTATAACAGTCTCATTGAAACCATCCCTGGAGCAATATTGTACTCACGTCTCTGTAAGAATGGCGTTGCTCCTCCGCAGAAGCTCTTGTTTCGAAATTTTCTGGTCCCTTAAAATTACCCCTAAACTGGGTTAAGACATGGCACCCACCTTTATCTCATAAAGAAACCCTCAAAAAAGTGGTTCATGCAAAAAAAACAATTTAGGCAGAGAAATCCAACTGGAGTACACAAGTACCACTACTGCTAGTACATTTTGCGATATGCTTTCATAGAATACTTTCTCGCTCTTGTATTTATGAATTGCTCACACACTTAGAATGCATCTGCTGGGTGCAAACAACCTCTTGACGACATCTAAATAACACAACTGCTCCTTAACTATGACATGTTATTATATGAAATACCATCTTGCATAGCTTGATGGAAAAGTTACAATCTGTCCAATACACTGCAGCTCTAACCATTACGGGAACATGGAGGGGAACATCACGAGTTAAATTATATACCGAACTTGGTTGGGAGTCATTAAGCTCCAGACGCTGGAGTAGACGCCTTACCTTGTTTTACAACATGATAAATAATCTGACTCCAAAATATACACGAGGCCCAATCCCCGAACCTCAACCAGCACGTTACTCTTTTCGCTATCAGGATGTCATTGGATGAACAAGGGCAAGAACACAAAAATTTAAGTCTAGTTTCTACCCCAATTGCCTAGATGAATGGAATGAGCTAGATCATGAGATTAGACTTTCACCATCTGTTGCTATCTTTAAGAAAAAGTTGATCTCTAAATCTACTTTTGGCATTCATGACCCTATAGGATTATCCTATCTGACCCAGCTCAGAGTGGGGCTTAGTAAATTGTGCTACCATCAATTCAAGCATAATTTTGGGGATTCCATAAACCCAATGTGCCCTAGCAATGATGGCATCGAGACCACGGAACACTTTCTGTTGCTCTGCCGACCCTTTGAGGCTGAACGTCGAGATCATCTCGCTGGGGCATTTAGATCCACATGGGTACACCAATCTTCCAAATAAGGCATAGACACAGCTTCTACTTTCTGGTGATAAAGACCTCCCAAATAACCTCAACAGGAACATAATCGAGCTGACTCTACGGTATATCCGCAAAACTGGTCGTTTCCTGTAGATTCACTTTGCGTAACCACCAGGTGTGGTGTAGTGTAGTGTGTTAGGAGTAGTACCTTTGTAAACCTGTCAGCCGCACATCTTCCAATGTGGATAGGAGCACTGGTCTCCAGCTACTACATAACTCTCACTTATGGCTCCAAGAAGCCGGTAATGCACACCGGCGGCCACACCACGGTACCTCACCTCGGCTGGTGAGCAAAACTAAGTAGAGGGTAGCAACAATCTTTAAGGGTTGTTGTATAGGGGACGTCACCCTTTAAGTGCATGAAGACTGGAGTGGTGGAAGAGGCGGAAGAATCATCAATTGATCAATGGCTCTGAAAGCATGACAGCAGGATGTGTGGCATATCAAGGGCACAACCATGACGAAGATGAGACATGACCAGCCACCATGGAAGGGATTAGGGCCCCACCATGTATCCTCCTATAGTTATTCATGAATCTAAACAATAACGGAAATGAAAATAATAAGGAAGGTGTAATCGGGACCCCTGTGATGACACTGGATTTGGGTTACAGGGAAGAAGATGTCGAATTCTTGGTAAGTACGACAACAGATGACGGAAGGACTCAAACCTCATGGGAGGTCATTACCTGAAAGAGTTGCTCTGAAAACTAAGAATAGGCTCTTACGCATTGGCACATGGAATGTAAGAACACTGTACCAAGCTGGGAAATTGAATAGTGCCTTGAAGGAAATGGATAACAGGAAATTAGACTTGCTGGGAATCTCGGAATGCAAATGGACAGATAACGGGACTATAGTGAAGGACAATCACATCATGATATATTCTGGAGGGATGGAACACAGGAATGGAGTAGGAATCATAATGAGTAAGGAAATAGCAAGATCTTTAATAGGGTATTGGGCAATATCTGAAAGAGTGATAATGATAAAGCTGCAAGGGAAACCATTTAACTTATGTATTATCCAGATTTATGCTCCCACACAAGATCATGAAGACGAAGAAATAGAGTTATTCTACGATGAAATCCAAACGGCAATAAAAAATGTGAAGACAGGTGACACACTCTGTGTTATGGGAGATTTAAATGCTAAAGTGGGAAAAGAAAGAATTACTGACATAACTGGTCAATATGGTTTGGGAACACAGAATGAACGTGGAGAAAGATTGATAGAATTTTGTCAGCAGAACGAATTACTTATAACCAACACATTTTTCAAACAACATCCAATAAAATTGTACACATGGAAGAGTCCAGATGGAGAAACTAGAAATCAGATAGATTATATATTAATAAATAAAAGATTCAGAAACTGTGTGAAGCAAGCAAAAACTTATCCGGGATCAGACATAAATTCAGATCATAATCCAGTAATAGTAAAAATGAAGATTAAGCTAAAGAAACTAGACAAGACAAATAGAAAACAACATTTGGATGTCAGTCTACTTAAGAGCAACTCATATGCAGCTAGATTCAATATTGAAGTAAGAAATAGATTTGATGCACTTCACATAGAAGAACTTGAACAGCAGTCTGACCAAGAGGAACATATTGAAGACATCTGGCGTAAAGTGAAAGAGAGCATTAAAACAACAACAAAATGACGTCTCCCTTTCAGAACAAAACGAAAAAAACAAGCATGGATGACTGACGATATTCTAAACATGATGAATGAACGGAAAGCGTATAAAAATGTTGATAGAAACAAATATAATCAGTTAAACAAAGAAATAATCAATGACTGCAGAAAGGTAAAAGAGACTTGGTTCAATACGCAATGTGAGGAAATAGAAGAATTAGAGAAACACCATAACTCGCGAGAAATGCATGCTAAAGTCAAAGATCTATGGCAAAGTAAAAAGTACAACAACAGTAACAGATGCATCATGGACAAAGCGGGAAATCTCTTGTTTGATGAGAAAGACGTCGCTAATAGATGGAAAGAGTATATTACAGAGTTATATGATGATAATAGAACCGACATACCTAGATTTACAATGACAACTGGAAACAATATATTACAAGAAGAAGTACAGAAGGCCATATCTTCAATGAAAAAGGGTAAAGCAACCGGGTCGGATGAAATATCAAATGAAATATTAAAAGCTCTAGATGACCACAATGTTAAAACAATAACAAAACTGTGTAATATAATATATAACACAGGGTATATACCAACTGAGCTAGAGAAATCAATATTCATAACAATCTCCAAGAAAGCAAAACCACAGGTCTGTTCGTAGTTTAGAACTATAAGCCTTATGAGCCACGTCACCAAACTCCTACTGAAGATCATACAACAACGCTTAGCAAGCAAAATCGATCAAGAATGTAGTAATCTGCAGAGTGGGTTTAGACCAGGAATAGGTACCAGAGAAGGAATATTTAATTTACGAGCAATTCTTGAAAGAGCAATAGAGGTGCAACAGGACGTGTATATATGCTTTATTGACTATACAAAAGCTTTCGATCGAGTTAACCATACCAAGCTAATAGAATGTTTGAAAGAAATAGGAGTGGACGATAAAGATCTACAAATTATCATCAAAATGTACTGGGAACAGACTGCAGTGGTAAGAACTAAAAATGGAGTTTCGTCAGATTTTAAAATAAAGAAGGGTGTAAGACAAGGTTGTGTACTATCACCAAACCTCTACAATTTATATACTGAAAAGATTTTTAGAGAAATCGAAGGTATGCCGGGTGTAGTTATTGGAGGAGTAAATATGAATAATTTAAGATATGCGGATGATACTGGACTTTTAGCAACTGATTCTGTTAAATTACAAGACCTGATAAATACGGTACATGAAAGAGGAAAGGATTATGGTATGAGCATTATTATAAAGAAAACAAAAGTGATGGTTGTAGCTAAGAAACAAGTCACACCGAATGCTAAGATAACAATAGAAGGGAGAGCAAAAAACACAAGTAACGAAATTTATATACCTTGGACATTTAATAACAGACAATGGCAAATGTGACAGTGAAATAAAAAGAAGAATAGAAATAGCAAGGGGAGCACTTAACAACATCTCAAAAGTCATAACATCACAGAAAATAAGTATATCAACCAGATTGAGACTAATAAAATGTAGCAAAAACACTTGCTAGATGAATAAATGCCTTTGAAATGTGGACATATAGAAAAATGCCAAAACTTTCATACACAAAGCATAAAACAAATGAAGAAGTCCTAAACATGTTAAATACAGAAAAGCAATTGTTGTCTAACATAGTCAAACGAAAATGCCAGTATTTTGGTCACCTAGTCAGACACAACGAGCTACAACGTCAGTTGCTTGAAGGAAAAATCAATGGCAAACGTAGCAGAGGAAGACCAAGAATTACATGGATGGAAAACCTAAAGAAGTGGACTGGAAAGTCTTATGGAAATTTGATACGAATAGCAGAAGACCGTGAAAAGTTTAGATGCATGAAATTCATTGTGCATAAAACATTGGACACACTATGATGATGAACCACCAGGTACCTTGTCGTGTATTTGTAGATATCCTTTTCAAATCTGACAACAAGTTGTATGGTGCCGAATGACCAATCATGACACCATACCTATCTATTTATCTTTTTCTATTAGTCCTACCTTGGTAAGCCGTTAACAATTAGCGGTGTTTCCTGAAATCCTTGACGCGCAATGGCAGGAAAATTTGATTCCACCGTAATACCTGATATACTTTATAACCAGGGTTTCTAAGCAAATTAGTATTAATACCTAACTATTAGCATCAAATGTGAAATGCGATCGAGTATTCGTATGTAGCTTTGTAGTGTGAGTTGTAGTTAGGTATATGTTCAATCCCAGGGGGTAGTCATGGTATTTTGCTCCCCTGGGTTAAGTCTTTGTATTGTCGTCTGGTAGTTTGTAGTGTCAAAGTACTTTGTTATTGTAAGATTTTATATTTGATAAAAAAATATGTTATTCTTCTATTCAGCAGAACCACACAATGAAATGTTGATTCCATTCATCTGTGCTTTTGTACTTGTATGAATGCTATTTGACAGTTCAAAAATGTTCTAGAAGTTCTAAAACTTGCTTGGACGTTCTTAACTTTTTTGAAAGTTCTAGCTAATTCTGGAAAATTCTAGAATCATCTAACAGTTCAAGACTATTCTAGAAGACAACTCAGCAATGAATGCAAATCGAGAATTTTCTCGAAAACTAATAAATTTCGAAATATCATTGTCCTGAGTACATAGCAAAGCTTTTGTAAAACAACACTTATTTTCTACATATTTGAGGCCTAATAGATAAGTAAAACATAATTTGGACCCAAACACAAAACAAACAAAAAATGTGTTCCACAGTGTAATAAGCTTATTATTGATACCATAGCAATCATGTTTCAATATGCTAACTAACTATCATGTTCTGAGGGATGACTAATCCATCCCTCCTTCAATAATATTCATTCGACTTTCAATTGCAGCAAAGATCACCTGCACTTCTAAGTCCATGCACTTTTAAGATATCATTGTTGAATTGTAAGTACCATTCGCAATAGGAGCACGATAGCCTTGAGTTCTCTCCCGTTGCGAATGGTAATTATTAATGTTGATAACTTCTCTGTTAGTGTTGATTTTATGGTGACATATATATATATATATATATATATATATATATATATATATATATATATATATATATATATATGTAACTTCTAAGTCCCAAGATTTCTCCCATTGTGACCTCATTATGAACAAAGACATGTTAGAATTTATGGTTATTTCATAAATTGTTTGATAATTGAGCCAATATCCCATGTCATAATTCTAACTTTCATATTAATATTTTCAAAGGTAGAGCAGATGTAACCTGAGTCTATGTAATCACAAATTGTCCGTTTTCAGGAATCACGCCTTAGAGGGGGCAAATGTAAAAAGGGGATCACATTCTCTCTGTAAGACATTTCTCTTCATAAACACTTCATAAACCCATAT
The DNA here is from genome assembly GCA_964019165.1 of Mastigias papua. NCBI lineage: Eukaryota > Metazoa > Cnidaria > Scyphozoa > Rhizostomeae > Mastigiidae > Mastigias > Mastigias papua. The sequence goes on from OZ025271.1 coordinate 13,711,408, forward strand.
ATCTCTTTCCAAGTATAAACTATGATACATGGATTAACCTAGATGTTGATATTCTATAGCATATACCGTAAAGATTCAATTAATAATGACTGATCCTTAACCACTTTTATAATATAGAGACTAACAGGCATGTCTGTTAATTCTAACTGCCCCTGTTCAATTTCGTGCCCGGACAGGGCGACGTAGCATTCCCCCAAGGACATATCAAGCATAACTTATTATCTATCTTTTGAGTTGTGACAAAGGCTCTATGGGTCCCTCAAGAGAACGTCTAATTGTGATCACTGAGCTGTTTAATTTTTTTTTCGTCTTGCAAGTTGTTTTGCAAGAAACTTCACTTCGTTTCAGAAACTATCAGAAAAAGATGTTTCTATAGGGCCGAATCCCATGAACATTTTTAGGAGAATATTCTTATCGGGCCGATGCCCATGAAGATTTTACATAAGAGCTATCGTGCCGATGCACAAGGATTTAATTTGATTGTTACTGCCGATGCACATCAGAGTTGTCCAGATGGCGAACATCGAATAGTACTTACAATTTGTTCGTTTGACCGTTATTAAAGTGAACGTTCAAACCGAAGAACTTGGGAGCTTTAATAATTTGACAAAGGACAGTTGGACATCAAATTGTACATAGATTTCTGTTGTTTACTTTCAAACTTTGTTGTTTATTTGTACATAGTACTTGTTTCTTTGATTTACTATTTTACAATTTGGAACATCATTCGATTCATACACACGAAAGGGCGTTGGAATTAAATTCACCCAAGTAGAAGAAACTTTTCTAAAACACTGCACTAATATTTTTGATGGTCCACTGAGCCGGATGGGTAAACAGGTAAATACCCAACATTGAGCAGGCATTTTACACTCCTAACGCGGTTTGTTATAAGAACGCACTCTTGAGTTTCCAGTATGGATTTATATGTACCTAGTGGCTTTCAAGCTTCCATCATAGATTTGTTGTCACTTGAGGAAATTCGACAAGAGCTGTGAGCTAGAGGACTTTCATCGAAAGGAAATAAAAGAACCGTTACTAAACGCTTGATGGAGCATTTGCATCAAATTAAAGAGGAGGCTATCTGTCATGGAGGGATTCCTAATATTTCTACTTCAAGTAATATAGAGCCGAAACAAACAGGACCTGGCAACATAAAGAGAAGGGAAAAGTGCGTAAATATGAATATCAATAGTATCATAGAGGACAATCTATATGTATATGAATATCTGAATATCTATATGTATCAATAGTATCATTCTTTAATACAGTCACCAGGTAATTCAGTTGAATTTAATTTTAATTTACAAGAATTGAACAAGCAAAGGCAATTACATGAAAAGCTTAATGATGAATTAATGGGTTTAATTGAAGATGAAGATGTAAATGAGGAATGCAAGCAATTTTCAGAATATCAGCGTAGCATTAGAAGCGTTATAAACAAAGCTCAAAGGTATATTTCCGCGCAATCTGCTGCTGCCGAAGTAGATAGTGTGCATTCCTCTGAAAGACATCACAAAGAAATAAATTTGCCTAAATTTGATCTTCCTGTGTTTAATGGTGATATTCTTTACTGCGTTTTGGGATCAATATAAACATGCTGTTCATGAAAACAGAGATTTATCTGCAGCACAAAAAATTTTCGTATTTGGGAGCATGTCTGAAAGGTATTGCATTGCAAGCCATAGATGGCTTTGAAACAACATCTGCCAATTATGAGCCAGCAGTTGCTGCCATTTTTCACAGATTTGGTAGGAAAAGAACCATTGTTGCGTCGTTAGTGAAGTCAATTGCTAATTATGAAATCAAAGATCACGTAACAGCAGGAGGATTACGTCAGCTCCATGATACTCTTCAAAATAGGATTAGAGCATTAGAAGGCTTGGGCTGTTAACCAGAAAATAATTCTGATGTACAAATGGTTTTGATACCTCTCTTAGAAATGAAGCTACCTCAAGATCTAGCAGAAAGATGGGAGTTTGAAGTGTCAGACGTTGAGGATACTGATATAACTATTGAATCATTCCTAAAGTTTTTAAATAGACATGTATTGTCAAGAGAAGCAGGTGAGAGAAATCAATTAGACAGCTACTGCTCAAAAGGTCATTCTAATAAACATCACAATAAGTCTCAAGCCAGTACTTTCAATAAGAAAGGAGTATCGTCAGCATCAGCATTGGTAGGAAGTACAATTCAGTCGAGAAATAACAAATGTAGGTTTTGCAATAAATTAGGTCACGAGTCTGTACAGTGTCATGTAGCAAAGAAAATCAACACTCAAAAAAGGTGGGAAGTTGCTAAAGAAAATAAGCTTTGCTTCAATTGCCTGAAGGTAACAAATTTAGGTCATAACTCTGCTAGCTGTAGACATCCAAGTTGTACAGTGGAGGGTTGCGGAATAAAACACAATCGCTTGCTTCACTCAGATAGTCAGGAAAGAAGTCAAAGAGAAATCAATGCAACAAGTGGATTAAAAGCAGTGTCACACAAAGCAAAACAAGTGTTACTTTAGACAGCATTAGCTTCCGTGACAAATGAAGGATTTCAGGAAATTCCAGTTCGAATTCTCTTTGATACAGGAAGTCAGATATCATACATAAGGAAGAGCATTGCTGAAACTTTAAATTTAAAGGGTCCCATTGAAACTCTTAGCATTTCTACATTTGGAGATGTTGTAAAATCAAAGAAAATGGCTAAAGTTAAGTTCAATATAAAAGGAATGCAAGACACTATGAATGAAATTGAGATCGAAGCAATAGCAATCAATAAAATTTTTGCCCCTTTACAAAATGTCGACATTGATCTTTCAAAGTATCATTACTTACAGGGAATTACATTAGCTGACAATTATCAAACCACGAATGAGCAAGTAGACATATTGGAACGGATAATTATTATCGAACTATAGAAGGGGAAATTAAGAAAGGAAATCACAGTGATGAACCAATCACAGTCAACTCAAAGTTAGGTTGGATTTTATGTGGTTCATTTGATGGTCAACAGCAATATACAAGCACTTCGATGTTTTCAACAACTGATGTTGATGAGGCTACTACGAGCTTGAAGTGTTTTTGGGACTTAGAATCAATCGGTATAATTGAAGATAAAACTCAGCTACATTCAATTGAAGAAAGTGACGCAATAGCACAATTCAATGAAGGCCTTAGCTTTGATGGAAAGAGATATAAAACTTCGATTCCATGGAAACGTGATCATCCATCGTTAAAAGATAATTATCATCAAGCTGTTCAAAGACTTAAAGGCATAGGACATAGTTTAAAACGAGATGAATTTAAACAGCAAGAATATTCGAAAGCTATTACACAATATATCAATGAAGGATTTGCAGAGGAGGTAAAGCCAGAGGATATTCACGAGTCAGAAAATAAAGTAAGGTATTTGCCACATCATGCAGTATACAAGGGAGACAGATTAAGTACAAAAGTTCGGATCGTCTTTGATGCTTCTGCAAAGGTTGGACTAGAGCCATCTTTAATGGGCTTGTTACATGAGCAGGGCTAGCCCTGTTAGGAGGGCTAGCCCTGTTAGGAGGGCTAGCCCTGTTATCGGAGGTACAGTTTTATTCGTGATTACATGTGGAAATTTAATCTTGCGGTTGACCTATGATCCCTGCACAACGCGTTGTGCACTGGATTGGCGGGAAAATTGCAACAGGTTGATTTGAGAAAGACGGTGGCAACAAAAGACAAGAGAGCACGATTTGTGAGCATATTCCGTAAAATTGGAATACTCTCGTTGTTGCTGATGCAATTCCAAGGAATACTTTCTCTTTATTTGCTTCATCGCACTATTGTGTGTGAAAAAATACTTGCATACAGCGCATTAAAGAAAAGTAGAATGCAACGAAAGGCAAAACACATTCACATGAAAAGGATGTTGAGAATGAAGAGAATTATTTGGGTAAGAGAGGGGAGAACTGAGTCCTGGTGGGTCAATATGATTGAGGGAATTGCACCTGAAGATGAGTGGAAAAGAAATTTCCGGATGACAAGAGCACAATTTGTTCATCTTTGTGATAAATTAGTACAATCGTTTATCTCACCAGAAACATCACCCAATCACAGAGCCTTGACATTAGAGAAAAAAGTTGCAGTAACATTATATTACAAACAAGATACTGGTTCTATGCGCATGACAGCAAATACATTCGGGATCCATCAATGCACAGTTTCAAAAATGATTGTTCAGGTCTGTAGTGCTATTTCAGAACATCTTTCACCTGAGTATATAAGGCCACCTAAAACACAGGATGAAAGGAGAGAAAAAATAGCACAATTTGAAACAAAATTTGGAATGGTGCATGCTTCTAGCTGTGTTGATGGCACCCATATCCCAATCAGTAGACCACATATGGACTCACAAGATTATTTCAACTACAAAAACTTTTTTCCTTGAATGTTCAAGCTGTACGTGATGCAAAAAGGCTATTTCATGGACATAGATTGTAGATGGCCTGGTAGCGTCCATAACGCAAAAGTTTTTTCTAACTCTGTGTTAAACATCAAATTAAAACATGGTACAATTCCTCAAGTATACAGCCATTTACTTCCTGGTCATGCTCAAATACCTTGTTACTTGATTGGTGATCTGGCCTATCCACTCACCCCAAATTGCATGAAAGAGTTTCAGGCTTGCAAAACTAATGCACAGGTTATATTCAATAATATGTTACAGAGTGCTCGCAACCCTATTGAGTGTGCTTTTGGGCGTCTAAAAGCTAGATGGTCCATCCTGACAAGAAAAATGGATCTACAATTACACACAATCCCAAAAGTAATGCATGCTTGTTTTGTGCTTCACAGTTTTTGTGAGCAGCATACAAGCAGTATTGATGAGGAAGCAGTAAAGTCTCAAATTCAACGAAATAGACTAGAAGAAGAAACATACAAAAATTTGCCAGATCCTATTTATTCAAATACAGCTAGTGAGGGAGAATCCATAAGGAAGACATTGGTAGAGTACATGGAAATAAACTTGCCAGTCAGATATTCAGTTGGTAATCAAACAGAACTGCATGAACACTAACTTTGATAATACCCTTTTCTAATAAGCAATCTGTGCTAGGATCAGATTGTAAATACAATTGATTCAGACCATGAAAACCATAGCTGTAATAGGAAATAGGGTATAAGAGCAATTGCAAAGCAGAAGTATTCTAACATTTACTTATAACTCTAAAAAAGATGTTGTAAAGTGCTTGGTCAAAATATTCTCATCACCCTTTCAGATCTTTTTAAAATCAACTCTCTTCTAGGAAGGGCTAGTACCTGGCCCTCAATTACTCATTAGGAACTTAAAAGGCTTATCCCAAGTCAATTTGCATAATAACAAGTGTGTACTTTAATAAAAAGGAGCTTCTATCAAAATATTTTTGGTTTTCCAGTTTCTGGCAACCAACATGAGTAAAAAGCCAGACTGTAAAGTAAATTCATATATATCTGGTTCATCTTCTTCCTGGTTTCTCTTTGCCTGTCTACCCATCATTCCCATTTCCTGATGATTGACGTAATGTTCATGCTGATATACGTAAGGATAATGTTGATATCTGTTGAGAAACTGAGATGCAATTTGTTCTTGAGACATCATTTCTGTTGATCTCTGCAAGGACTGGGACAGTGCAACCATTGATGTACTCATGGCCTTCATTGCTTCTGCAAAAATTACATTTGACTCCTGCAATGTTCTTGTCAAAGTTTGCCTGAATTCTTTTTACTCTCTACTGTCTTGCATTAGAATTTTGTCTCTTTGTGCTGCTGATAGCTGATGCTCCATATGTTTCCTCTTATTGTCAATAAGGTTTGGAATAGCATTTGGGATTGCCTTTCTCTTCTGACAGGATATGTTGTTGCTTACTCTACTCAATGGAGTGGAAGCATCTTCAGTAACACTCACACTGTCCTAGATTTCATTACTTTCTGCATCCTGCTCTGTCTCAAAACATGCTGTCTCTTGTTCATTACCTTGCTCTTCTGCAGCTGACATGATTCCAAACGGCAAGGGTTCACTGGCAGGAGACCCTCCCCAAATTTGGATCATGAGATCATAAAATTCTATAACCGTTTTGCCAGACCCAGATCTCGTTCCCTGCACAACTGCTTTACTAAATCCCTGTCTCAATTCCTTTATTAGAGAGTTTACGATTGACGACGTTGCTTACGACGGCGACCCATAGAGGTCTGTGAACAAGCGCGGTCCAGTTGCCTTGCAAATTTTGATTACGAAACACAAATAGGACGGCGACTTAAGTATTTTGGCGCCAAATTGAAAATTTTTTCCACGAATCATGGCAGCCAACTTGGAACTTAATTACGCGATTATGCAGCTGTATGATGATAATGTTTTAGATGTGGAAGATGTTTTGTTGCTACAAGAGGCTCAAAGGCCTGGAAGAAATCTACATATGGAGCAACCATATTGGCAATACCCAGCATTTGACCTGGAAAGGATGGAAGAACACGAATGTGAAGTGGAATTCAGATTTACGAGGCGAGAAATATATACCTTAGTGGAAACATTTGGAATACCCGAGGAGATAAGGTGCTATAATGGTACTGTCATAAATTCTATAGAAGCCTTTTGTATAACTCTGAAAAGATTCACATATCCTTGCAGATATGTGGACCTGATTCCCAGGTTTGCAAGGCCAGTTCCACACCTTTGCATGGCATCCAACTTAATTACTCATACAATTTTCGATAGATTCCAGCACTTGCTTACTAACATTAATCAGCCTTGGCTATCTCCTCCAAACCTTAAGTTATTTGCAGATGCCATCCACTACAATGGAGCAGCATTAAATAATTGTTGGGGCTTTGTAGATGGGACTGTCAGGCCGATCTGTAGACCGGGACAAAATCAAAGAGAAGTTTATAATGGGCACAAACGAGTACATGCTCTTAAATTTCAGTCGGTCGTTACACCAAATGGACTTATTGCCAATATGTACGGACCAGTTGAAGGAAGAAGGCATGATAGTGCCATTCTCATGATGTCTGAACTTCTTCCTCAACTAGAGCAGTTCTCTTTTTCACCTACTGGACAGGCTCTTTGTATTTATGGTGATCCTGCGTATCCACATAGAATTCACCTTCAGCGTCCGTATGAAAGGAGAGCCCCTTTAACTGAGGAACAACAAGCATTCAACCAATCAATGAGCCAGGTCAGAGTGGCTGTTGAATGGGTATTTGGGGATATTGTAAATTACTTCAAGTTCATAGATTTCAAAAAGAACTTAAAAATTGGACTCAATTCTATTGGGAAAATGTATTCTGTTTGTGCTCTACTACAGAATGCATTGACATGTCTTCATGGCTCAAACACAGGAGATTTCTTCAATGTGGAACCACCTGAACTATCTGATTACTTTATTTAGAGCTGCAGGGTATAATAGTTAGACTCCTCTACAAGGAAATAGTTTTGTTAAAAGCTACCACAATAACTAAGTAGTGTAAACCTATCAATTGTTTAAGAGGCAAATTTTAGCTGCATCTTTGTGCATTGTTGCTAAATATGGTAGGTACTGAATACAGCCAGTTTATAAACTATGATAGAATCACTTGGAATATCCTTATTAGCTAGCCTGAACTCATACTGCAGCAATGTGCAAAATGATGTAATTCACATAAAGCTCATGGCAGCTATAATTTGAGAAGGTACTTCTGTCACCTCTACCATCTAATGGCATTTTATAGTTTTGCTGGATAAAAACAGCACAGAAACCAAGAAATAGACCTACAGAAAGAGGTAGTTACTATGCACTTAGACCATAAGTTGCACATCCATGCAGATCATGATCCATTGGTGTAGAAAGGAATCAGAAATTTATTTATGCAACAGATTTTAATAGAATGTAAGGGAAGAAATATGACATATTCTATGTTGATTTCTTTATGGTTCCTAACAATGCCATAATTGCTTGCATTTGTTGCTGTAATTGTTGAATCAACACTTGCTGTTGTCTTTGCTGTTCAGTTAGCATTGCTAATATCTTTTCATCTTTTCTCTCTCTTTCCCCCTGCTCTCTTTCCTTTAACATTAACTCTCTTTCTCTGAGCTCCATTTCTTTCTTCCTCATTTCCAACTCATCTCTTCTAAAGTCCATCTCTCTCCCACTCTTCTCCTTTAAAAATTCCAATTGCATTATTTCCATTCCACCTCTTCGCTTTTTCCTTGACCCCTCACCAATCTCTCTCCCTCTTGTCTCTGCCAATCTTTCCATTGATCTTTTTCTAATGCTTTCAGCTGTTTCCTTTTCTTGTTCTGCTTGTTTCTTTTTATTCTCATCATTTCTGGCCATGTCAACTTGAGCCCCCTCACTTCTTTCTATTATGCTCTCTATTGCCAGGTCTAATTCTGTGGGTTCTGCATTTATCCCACTAGCCCTCTCCTCAGCAGCCATTTTCCTTTTAAATGCTTTTTCAAGAATGGTGTAACGGTCCCTAACACCCCTTTGATTTACCACAAATCTACACTCGGTGTTATTACCATTTAGGTTATTGGCTATTTTCTCCCAAGCTTGCCCCTTATCTCTTGTACCTGCCTTGAACCTATATGGTTCTTCAACTAGTATCTCTCTGCATAACAGGATGTCATGGTCATATGTCCATGTCATCTTTGGCCTACATAAAAGAATTAGTTCAGTAGAAGTATAACAAGGAGAATGAGATATAAATACAACTTTTATAGCTTATGAATATAATTGTCATTCATTTTATCAGCCAATTAGCAAGATGCAACAAATCCTCAGTATAATAGGTAGTACTTAGTAGAGTATGCAATCTTGAATTTACACACATTTGGGTTTGTTTGGAAGCACTGGAAGCAGAAACTGGCAGTGAAGACATCGTTGACTTGGTTTGCTGATTTGCGTAGTGGAGTGTATTCCAAATCAAGGCTAGAAAACAATGTCATGTATGTTGAAAGAGAACACTATTGGGGCCAGGATACAAAGCGAGCATTGCTTTTCACTACTAACATATAGAGATGTAGAAAAAGTATGAAAATAATACATAAATCAATTATACTTACCAAGGTTGTGACCAGTACGTCTAAAACTCACATGCAACGTTGCAGAATTCAGATGACGGTGGCGAAGGGAGATGACCCTGACCGCGCTCGTTCACAGACCTCTATGGGTTGCCGTCAAAAGCAAAGTCGTCAATCGTAAACTCTCTATTTTTTCATGAACGCGACAGTATCCTTTCTCTATCATAGCTGTTTTCTCCTCACACAATTGTGCATACTCCTCTTGGCTACAGGATTCTGTCTTAGCTATAATTTTTTCAGAGCCAAACATTGTTTTGTCGTATGAATACTTGATGGCCATGCATGATCGTAGAGCCTCATATTGTTGTGCCTTATCTGCATTAAAGTCACAATTCCTGTACTCCATTTCACTTTTGTATTCATAGAGTCCTTCAAGTAAATCTTGGATCATATCGGCAGCCCATTTGAAGCCATTTACACTTGCCAGTGTCTGACCAACTACTGTTGTCCTATTCGCCATTATGGACCCAACATGGTGAATTCAACTTCCAACCATTGAGACTGAGCTTGTGCAGTTGCCAAAATGTTGCGGTCAGCCCTGTCTACAGCCCTGTTTGGCAATTACTTGAGAAGAACGTCTATTCACCCCTGCAAACAGGGCTAGCCCTGTTATGCTATAGTGGGATCTCAGCTACCAGGGGTCATGTAATTGATTTTCCAATATAATACGTGTTTCCTATTGGCAAAGGGATCTCGTCTACCTCGGTTAGCAGGGCTAGCCCTGCTCATGTAATAAGCACCTAAATGACTGTATTCTACAAGGTCCGGCTTTACAACCTAATTTGGTGTCAATCCTCATTCGTTTTTGAAATCATCCAGTAGCACTGATGACAGACATAAAACAGATGTTTTTGCAAATTGAGCTTGCTGAGAAAGATAGAGATGTTCACCGGTATTTATGGCGACAAATAAAGACAAACGAGGAGCCAAGAGTATACAGAATGCAAAGAGTCACATTTTGAGTAAATTGTAGCCCTTTCTTGGCCATATGTACAGTAAGAAATCACGTGAAAAGGTGCCGAGACCAATATCCAGATGCTGCAGAGGAAATTTTGGAAAACATGTATGTCGATGACTGTCTAACTGGTGCAGAAAATGTGAATAAAGCAATAGAACTACAGAGTTCACTATCTTCTTTAATGAGATCAGGTGGTTTTCAGTTGGTAAAATGGGCCAGCAATTCAGACAAAGTTATTCAGAACATCAAATTGGAGGATAGAGCATCTTCATTCACTGTGTCTCTCGATGAACGAGAAAGTATAAAAGCATTAGGGTTGAGCTGGGATGCCAAAAATGATTGCTTTTTGTTCAACGCTGCCAAAAACATTCTTGAAAGTAAAGATTGTGAAACTAAGAGAAGTTTGTTAAGCCTTGCATCGAAGATTTTTGATCCTATGGGATTATTGTCACCTTATGTCCTAAGAGCAAAAATATTGTTTCAGGACTCATGGAGTAAATGACTGCAACGGGATAGTAAATTGCCAGAAGACATTCTCGGTCCATGGAGGTCATGGAAGGAAGAACTTCTAGATGTCAATGATATCAAAATTCCAAGGTGTTTCACAGTTAACTCAAACCCACTCGAAAGAATAGAGATCCATAGATTTGGAGAAGCATTTTAAAAGCATACGGGGCTGCAGTATACATTCCCACAGTTAGCACAGAAGGAGACATCACTATCAAGCGTGCAATATCTAAGACAAGTGTAGCACCATTAAAAAGAGTTACTCTTCCAAGGCTGGAACTTTTAGCTTCGGTAATCAATGCCAGATTAGTTACTTTTGTTGCTGAATCGATGAAGAAAAAGATCAATCACTTTGTTTTATGGTCAGATAGCTCCATTGCTTTGTATTGGATCAAAGGGACAAGCGCAAAATGGAAACCTTTCGTAGCTAATAGAGTAGAAGAAATCTAATCAAAATTCAGCCCAGAATATTGGAGGTATTGCCCAGGAAAGGAAAACCCTGCCGATTGTTTGACGCGTGGTCTATCCAGTAAAGATCTTCAAAATACAGTGAAATGGTGGAAAGGTCCTTCTTGGTTGAGCATACCATCACGTGACTGGCCATGTGACATTGTAGTGGATCAGATTGTCAAAAACATGGCAGGCAAAGAGTTAAATAGAACTGTGCAAATGCCAAAAGCAGTTGAGTTAAAAGAAGTTATAAGACCAGAAAGATCCAGTACGTGGATAAAACTTATAAGAGTTACTGCCACCATTTTTCGAGCTGTTCACCAACTTAAGAGATTAATTTGTCAATCCGAGCAACAAAAGCAATGGCAAAGTCTATCTGTACAAGAATTGAAAGGTGCAGAGATGTACTGGTATTGTAAAGTGCAATCAGATACATGTAAGGAAGAATTACAGGCTTTAAATAAAGGGGAGCGAATTTCAACGTCGAATAAACTTTTGAGACAAGATCCGTTTTACGACAATAGAGATAAAGTAATAAGAGTAGGAGGAAGGCTCCAAAATTTAAGCTACTAGAAGAAGCAAAACACCAGATAATCCTTCCTCATGGTAATCCTATTGTAGAGAAAAAGATTATGCAGGTACATCGTCAATTAATTTGCGCAGGTCCATCAACAAATCTAACTGTTTTGCGCCAAACAATATGGATAACCCATGGCCTGCGTGATGTGAGACAAGTTACTCAAAATTGTAAAAGATGCAGACGACAGCATTCAAAAGCTTGTGGTCAAAAGATGGGGATTTTGCCGAAGGAAGGAGTTCAGATTTAACTTGCATTTACACATGTTGGAGTGGATTTTGCAGGTCCATTATTTGCTCGTACAAGTAAGGATATTCAGAAAGTCTACATCTGCCTATTTACCTGTGCTTCATCAAGAATGATACATTTGGAGTTAATGGATAGTTTAAGTACAGATGATTTCCTACAAGCATTTCGTAGATTGGTTAATCGCAGAGGGTTGTGTCAATCATTACAATCTGATAATGCTAAAACATTCAAGGCTGCTGATCGCACATTACAGCAGCTTTTTACATCTTCAAAAGTCAAAAAGATAGCGCATATTGATAGCAACTATGTTCAGAAAGAGCTTGCTTCGTTAGGTATCTTTGTTCAGAGAGATCTCCATGGAAAGATGGCTGGTGGAAAAGAATGGTAAAATCAGTAAAGACTCCATTGAAGAAGATTTTAGGAAATGCTTTACTTTCTACCAAAGAGCTTTATACAATTCTTACAGATATCGAAGCAATGATAAACTCTCGTTCACTTAAAGCCAATTACTCCTGCTCACCTATCAGTGGGAAGATCGTTACAAAGTATACCGAGTGGTTCCATAATGGAAGAAAATAGGGGTCATGTAATTCAAAGATTTCTCTATCATCAAAGACTACTTAATCATTTCTGGAAAAGATGGAGGCTAGAATATCTCCATAAGTTATCGATACGCACCATGTGGCAAGTTGAGCATCCACCAGCAAAAATTGGAGATATTGTTCTCATCTCAGATGACAAGGTTCAACGAGGGAAGTGGCCAATGGGACGTATTACTCAAGTTCACCCTGGGACAGATGGTTTTGTTCGCACTGTTACTTTAAAAACACAAAAGGGAGAACTAAAACGTCCAGTACAACGACTTCACCGTCTTGAGATGGAACAAAACTCGCTTGAAAGAGAACAAGAGAAAACCAGTGAAAATGTTGATCACCCTAAAGGAGATCAAGGGGGAGGATGTTCAACTTCGTGCCCGGACAGGGCGACGCAGCATCCCCCCAAGGACATATCAAGCATAACTTATTATCTATCTTTTGAGCTGTGACAAAGGCTTTATGGTTCCCTCAAGAGAACGTCTAATTGTGATCACTGAGCTGTTTAATTTGTTTTTCGTCTTGCAAGTTGCTTTGCAAGAAACTTCACTTCGTTTCAGAAACTATCAGAAAATGATGTGTCTATAGGGCCGAAGCCCATGAACATTTTTAGGAGAATATTCTTATCGGGCCGATGTCCATGAAGATTTTACATAAGAGCTATCGTGCCGATGCACAAGGATTTAATTTGATTGTTACTGCCGATGCACATCAGAGTTGTCCAGATTGCGAACATCGAATAGTACTTACAATTTGTTCGTTTGACCGTTATTAAAGTGAACGTTCAAACCGAAGAACTTGGGAGCTTTAATAATTTGACAAAGGACAGTTGGACATCAAATTGTACATAGATTTCTGTTGTTTACTTTCAAACTTTGTTGTTTATTTGTACATAGTACTTGTTTCTTTGATTTACTATTTTACAATTTGGAACATCATTCGATTCATACACACGAAAAGGCGTTGGAATTAAATTCACCCAAGTAGAAGAAACTTTTCTAAAACATTGCACCACATTTATCATTCCCTAACCTATCTAGTATTAGTCCTGCAACCTAATGGTCTATATAACTCATAACATTGTCAACTGATTGCATAACTATAATTTATCATTGAAAGATAGATCCATAACATTTAGACCAGCAATTCTCATAGTCAAATTCACTCAAGTGATATACCCCCATATACCTAATGAATTCCACATTATTCCTGTAAATATAACCTAATGAGATCGATATCTTCTGGTATGAATTAAACTGATAGATGCATAGCATTTAGACCAGCAATTCTCAAAGTCAAATTCGCTTAAGTGATAAACCCCCGTATGCCTAATGAATCCGACATTATTCCTGTAAACACAACCTAATGTGATCGATATCTTCTGGTATGAATTAAAATGATAGATGCATAGCATTTAGACCAGCAATTCTCAAAGTCAAATTCGCTTAAGTGATAAACCCCCGTATGCCTAATGAATCCGACACTTTTTGGAATAAACTAAAAGTGCTGAAGATAGTGAAATCTAAACATTAAAGCCCAACACAAATACACAAATAAATAATACACAACTGCTCTGTAACAATGATATGTTATTCTTCTATTCAGCAGAACCTTACAATGAACTGTTGATTCGAAATATCTGTGCTTTTGTACTTCTATCAATGCTATTGGACTGCTCAAGAATGTTCTAGAAAGTTCGAAAACTTTCTTCAAAGTTCTAGATAATTCTGGAAAATTCTAGAATCTTTTAACAGTTCAAGAATATTCTAGACAGTTTTAGCAGTTTAAGAATATTCTAGAAGACTACTCAGCAATGAAAGCAAATCGAGAATTTCACCTGCACTTCTATGTCCTCAGTTTTCTCCCATGGTGGCCATGAACATTATGAACAAAGACATGTCGGAATTTATAGTTATTTCATAAATTGTTTGATAACTGAGCCAGTATGCCATGTCATAATTCTAACTTTCATATAAAATTTTCAAAGGTAGAGCAGATGTAACCTGAGTCTATGTAATCACAAATTGTCCGTTTTGAGTAATCACGCCTTAGAGGGGGCAAATGTAAACTGGGGATCACATTTTCTCTGTAAGACATTTCTCTTTATAAATACTTCATAAACCCATATATCCCTTTCCAAGTGTAAACTATGATAACTGACTTAACCTAGATGTTGATAATCTATAGTATATACCATAATGATTTAATTAATAATGACTGATCCTTAACCACTTTTATAAAATAGAGACGAACGGGCATGTCTGTTAATTCTAATTGGCTGGGAGGTTTCCAGTTGGGTAGAAATTCATTCCTTTTAGGAAATGTCTTTTGAAAGAACAATAGCCTTTCCTGAAATTAGGTGTAGCTCATCACGGCTAGGTAGCAACTCATTCGGGTAACAGATCAGTGATTAGGGCATATAACTAGTTCGCAGATCTCCCATATTTACTATCCCATCCAATACCAATAGGTACTACCTATATTCATCCATAACATAAAATGATGTATAAAGTACATTGTCGTATGACGCCAAAACCATTTAAGGTACAGACTATCAACTTTCATTTATAACAAACATATATATAGTTTTATCAGGCTAGGGAGCAGTTTTATCAGGCTGGGGAGGCGCTATGTCTTATGCTTGTTACACGGCTGGGAAACTTTTCAGAGTGGTGTGAAGTACTATTGCATTGCTTTATTGGGTTATCGAAGTCATATGCCATGATGGCATATAAAAATTTCTAAATAAATTCCCAACATAATTGTCACTTCTGTGTTAATTGCAAAATGTTAACTTTCTCCTATGTGTGCATTCACAAAGTTATTTGAAATATTTAGTAATTGCTTTTTGCTTCTTTGATCTTCCACATTATCCTGTATACTTTTTCACATTCAGGTTGCATTGTAAGATTGCGTCGAGTTCTTAATCGAAATCATGACAAATGATTGAATTATGCCCAAAGGTTCAGCAACAACAACACCGTTTTCTTTCAAATCTCTCAGTCCTCTTATATAGAACTTTGGAGCGCTTTGTGCAAAAATCTCTTCAATTATATCTTTTTTCATTAGCAAAATGCCAAACCTTCCTTTATCAACCTTTTGAGGCAACTCCATAACAGGCCAGGTACTTTGCTAACTGTATCTTAGACTTTATTGGAAAAGTCAGCCCCTTGTTGGAAAAGTCCAAATACCACCCTTGATGGGTGCACATCATGATTATCAATATTACTGTTGCATGAAGTTTTTCACAACATCAAAATGAAGTTTCAACTTTTCTTGAAATTAATCCATATCGTGAGGAAACTGTTCAACTTGTCTCAAACATTATTCCAACCCTACACCCAGTATTAAAAATGGCAGACTCCTTTAAGCAAGGAGAAATAATATAATTAGCATTACTATAGCACGAAAAAGCGGGAACATTGCTTTAGCATACTGAAAGCTTTTTCCGTCCGACACTCGTCAGAGTATGAAACGTCGGATAGCGACCGAAAGGTGAAACGAAATATATAGCCAGATGCGGGTACACGTGATATGATGAATAATGCGTCTATTTGGCTCTATGATTGGCCAATTAGCACCTATTCACCATTGTTTACTTGAAGAGTTCAAGTGAAAAAACGAACTCTTTTTGTTTACACAAGACTGGGTTTTGAGTCTTGATGTAAACCGATTCCAAAACAACTAAATGAAAGGACCTAGGAGACTTTAGTATGCATAAGGAACATTTTCAGGCTATCAAATCCTTGCGTTCTAATGAACAGATCCTAATCACTAAACCTGATAAGGGTTCTGGGGTCGTCATCTTAAACAAAAGTGATTACATCCAAAAGATGGGCTATATTCTTGACGATAAAACCAAGTTTTTTAACATGGGCAGTGTTGATCAGCATGATAATACGGCCAAGACCGAGCAGAAGTTACAAAAACGTCTCTTAGACTTAGTTAACCAAAAATCCTGACTCGTGATATTTATGATAGGATTCGACCCACAGGCTCACAGCGCCCACGTATGTATGGCTTACCGAAAACGCACAGAGAAGACATCCCACTTCGCCCCATTTTATCTAAGATTGGCTCCTCTCAACATGAACTTGCTAAATGGTTATCAGAAGTTTTGGCCCCGGTCCTAAAACTCTACTCCTCGAATTGCGTAAAAGATTCGTTTACATTTGCCAATTTTATCCAAAATTATAACGTTGACCCTGCCAAAACATTTCTGTGCTCTTTTGACATCAGCAGTCTATTCACCAACGTGCCATTAGATGAGACCATAGGGATTTGTGCTGATGCTTTGTATAGAGGTCAGCTTGATTGCCCTCCATTCCCCGAGGATACTTTCAAAGAATTGATGCTAGTTGCTACGCGAGGAGTGGAATTTAGTTTTAACAACCAGATGTATAAACAATTAGACGGAGTGGCAATGGGCAGCCCTTTGGGGCCAGCTTTGGCAAATATTTTCGGGGGTTTTCATGAAAGTAGACTTTTCAATAACACCATAAAGCCAAGTGTCTACTTTCGTTATGTTGACGATACTTTTGTCATTTTCGGTTCTGAGCTGGAATGTGACCGTTTTCACGTCAACCTCAACCACCTACATCCAGCCCTAAAATTTACAGTAGAGAAGGAGCAAAATAACTCCTTGAATTTTCTAGACGTTTCGGTTGAAAAAGGGGGCACTGGATTTCTCACCAGCATTTACAGGAAACCAACGTTTACTGGTCAATACATCCGTTGGAATTCCTTTAGCCCAAAAGCTAGAAAAATCAACCTTATAAAAACTTTAGTTCACAGGGCACTTATGATTTGCTCTAAAACCAAGTTAGATTCTGAGCTGGGCACAATAAAACAACTGCTTATTGACAATGGATATCCAGAAGATGTCCTTGTTTCTTGCATTAAGGAAAAACTAGCCAACATTTCATCAGAAAAACAGTTTGGTCCTGAAAAGTGCCCGGTCTACCTAAAATTGCCCTGGATTGGAAATGTTTCTTCAAAATTTGAAAACCAAATTAACAAAGCCATTACATCTTGCTTCTATGCTGTGAAGCCCCGTGTGGTTTATATTACTAGGGTCATGCTACCATCTGCTAAAAAAGATAGCGTTCCTACCACTCAAAAAAGTTGTGTAGTTTACGAATTTTCGTGCCGATGTGAAGCTCGGTACGTAGGGCGCACCACGCAGAGACTAGCAGACAGAATAAAACAACATGTCCCCACGAGCATCAGGACGAAAAACACAACAACAAGATAACAGCCACCTCGTATGTGTAAAAACTCTATTTCTAAAATGACAAATGATTCGGCCATAGGACAACATCTTATTACAAATCCAGAATGCGCAAAAAACATATACAGATGATAATTTTCGGATCATTGGGCAAGCAAGATCGTCCTTTCATTTAGTTGTTTTGGAATCGGTTTACATCAAGACTCAAAACACAGTCTTGTGTAACCAAAAAGAGTTCGTTTTTTCACTTGAACTCTTCAAGTAAACAATGGTGAATAGGTGCTAATTGGCCAATCATAGAGCCAAATAGACACATTATTCATCATATCACGTGTACCCGCATCTGGCTATATATTTCGTTTCACCTTTCGGTCGCTATCCGACGTTTCATACTCTGACGAGTGTCGGACGGAAAAAGCTTTCAGTATGCTAAAGCAATGGTCCCGCTTTTTCGTGCTATAGTGAAGTTCTGTAGTACCAACAGACTTTTCACATAATTAGCATTCTTAACCCTTTGTGGAAACCATGGTTACAAACACAGAATATCGATCTTCATGTGTAACAAAACCAAAACACTCCACAGAATTCGCTGTCCAATTGCACCAAAATTCAAATAATTCACTTATAGCATATGCATACATACAAATCTTTTCTTCAAAATTAGTTGACGTAAGGTAATTTACTTAAAGTTAGGGGTCAGTCATTTATAACTTTGGGGTGGGTTAGAATTTACAAAATGGTCAAACGCTTTATACCCCTTCAATTTTTTTCCAAAAGTTTTCATATCCCATTGAAAAATAAGTAATAATTTTCACACCCCATTTGCTATCTACCCTGTGAGGATTGTAGGGTCGAATTCTTCATTGCTACTTTTAAAGCCACAATTCCCACTTTCATCTACTTGAAAAATCAAATATGGGAAATGTGTTCTGCAAAGTTACTCGCTGGGAAATATTGCAGGGAACACCTTTGTACACAATATTGTAAATATCATTCTTTGTGAGATTTCCTAGCATAAGGCATAGAAAGGCTTTTATAAAAAGATTGATTTATGATTGAAACTTCATTTGAAAAGGCAGCTTTGATGAATGCCAATATGAGCACCACAATACACAGTAACACAGTATACCATAGAAAACTTAAATTACAAGAGAAAACTTAAATCAGAGAAAAGTTACTATTGCAAAAACTCACAACTAGATATGTATAAATACAGTGACCAACAGACTTTTGCAATTCATTGAATTGATTTTCTTTAGGTTTTGTCTTTAAAGGATTCCATATTCATCAAAAATTCTCCACAAAGTTTCATACCCCCAAGTATCCCTGTAAAAGTTTTCATACTCTACTCAATTCTAGCCCGCCTCGGTACCCAGAGTTATAAATAACTGACCTCTTACAACATATCAATTTAAGATACACTTGGAAATTGCTTGCATCGTCAAGCTCACGCACGGGGTATCCGTGGCCCCAACTGCAGAATATAGTCTTTTTCGATGAGATTTCGAGTATGCATAAGCAAAAGTTAAAGTATGCAAGTATGCATTTGTTCTCGGGTGTGCACTTGCAGTGCCTTCTTGATTTTTGTCTTAGAAAGTATAACGACTTAATTTTTGTCATGTTGTTTCTCAACTTGAAAAGCTCTGTACCGAAAAGTATACACGTTAGCGTAGCAATTTCTACTTTATTATTATCATTATGATAGTTAAACAATATTCAAATTAACCAAATAAACCATGTCCTGTTGCCCTTTAGTACCCTACCACACCCATTTGTGGGTGTGGATTATCATTTGAGACAAAAACTTTCGAGTGTGCAGTTGGAGAATTCTGCAGTATAGTTGTAGACTATATCTTGCCCACAAACACTCCTCCACAGCATTCGCTGTCCAATTGCACCAAAATTCAAATAATTCACTAATAGCATATGCATAAATACAAATAATTTCTTCAAAATTAGTTTATGTCAGCTACTTGACTCGATTTCATAACATATCAATCTGGGACATTGCTTGCATCATCTAGCTCAAGCACAGCCAACCCCCGGTCGAGTAGGGTCTTCCCCTCAAGCATGTTATTAATGGACTGTTGATTCGAACGATTTTAAAACAAATCAAATTGACGGAAAAATCGTGCTTCAATTGCCCTTCACGACCATATTGTAAAATATTATATATTGTTTATAAAGCAGCTTTTCAATCTATGCGCTACCCCCAACATAATTGTGAGCTGGTATTGCAATGAAGAAGTTAATAAAACGAAGGCTCCTCCGTCCTAGACCAGCCTGTTAATCAACAAGCCAAGCATCTTAGATTCGGTTCTTATGCTAAAAGGGTTTTCAGTCCATGGTATAGCCTACAGAACGATGATGGAATGATGCCTTCCCTTCACCAAAGATAACAATGCCTTACATACAATCCGTTTTGTAGCATCATTTTCTAGTATCAATCGATTAACATCATGAAAAACAAATACCCAGTTAAGACTAGCATCACACAACCTACATGGCCATGACATTGATATAGTTTTAATTGCAATCAAATGTGTACAAACCTCTCAAACCTCTTCACAGCACAGACAGTTAGTAAACACGAAATGCGAAAACACGGAAGCAAAAGAGCGTAACAGGCAAACAAAACCACCCACCCTAATAAGACGTGATTGTGTAATACAAATCTACACAAACGGGAAGAGACATCAAATCAAATGGATCGATCTCCTTATATGGTAGATAACTCTCCTTAAAAGTCCATACTCTTAGAAAGTGAATTAATTTCTTTCAAACTGTTCTTTATGCTATTAAACTGACTGTTCAATAGACATATCCAAGCGGAACAAGCAATTTCATGCTGAATTACTTATGATAATCATTGGTTGAGCATTTGAAATACAAAAGCGATGGTTGCAAGTTAAAATGCTGCTGTGAAGATGCATTTCCAAGCACATTAGCCATCAGTACTTTTTCAAGTCTATTCAAATTTCTTTATTATAGTCAAAGGGTATTCACATGCTCCTTGGTAGCGACCTGTGAAGTCAACTTCCCTTCTGTCTACTCAATGTCATTATGTACAAGGCATAAGTTACGCTACTTTTAAACTCCTTTGAACTTGCTTATTATCAATAATTTGCTGTAAAAACCTATGTTAAAAAAATGTTGTTGAAGCTACTCATTAGACCAAACTCTTAAGTACTCTGGAGAGTGGCCCAAATATGAATTTTATTGGATGGTGTGTCAGAGGCTCAATAAGGAATGGGGGTCTCCCATAATAAAGCTTGATTGGATGGCATCGAACGAATGAATGAACGAATGAACGAGCGAATCAAGGAATGATCTGAAGTGAAACGTCAAAGAAACATGGCATACTATATTGTAGAAATGTATGGGGGCTCGAGCCCCAGCCCCTAAGTGGCACCAAACTTGTTCTGTAACTAGGATCAGATGCTTAAGTTACTTTGGGGAGTCTACATCCCCCACACCGATTCATTTGCAACACTGATTACGATCCCCATTCTGCTATGAAAGATCTGTGTATTATCCTATAATATCTTTAATAACTCCATATACATCGTTACCAAATTGAAGTCTAACATTATGATGACTAAAAGCAATAATTATGTTGCAAAAGTCAATCAGACGAATATGCTCGTTAACCCTTTAGGGATATGACATATATCATGTCTGTTTATAACGATGAAGGAAATCTAAACTTTATTTCAAAATGGACCGTTTTATATATTGAACATACATGTAATGGATTTTTACTAATTATTCTAGGATTTCCATTGAAAATTGCACTCTCCCTATTGTCCTTAGTGTGCGGTCCTTAGAACATGTGTACACGTCTTTTCATAAGAAAATGGCATATAAAACAGCAGTACTCGACCGCTAAAAAGTTCAAGAAATCCATTGCCGATTGTTTGCGACATAAGAAAGTTAATAAGTTCATACACATGTGACATTCATATTTTCGCACAAGCCCATCATCTCCTTATGACAACCCCGAGACAACCACATGCCCCCCAAATTTACTCCAAAGATACTGTCAATAATTGAAGAAATGTCTATAAAAATGAAACTCAAAATTGCCTATAAATGCTGTTAACAAATGCTCACAATGCGTTAAAAATTAATAGCAGAGCAAAAGAACACCGTCGTTTAAAAGGAACCACAAGGGGCCCCGCCCCTAATTTTTTCTGGTCAATGCGTTGACCCCCCTTTACTTTTCTGTAAATGTTTCTTATAAGATAATCTGTACCTGTCATGTATGATTTTTATTTCTCATTATCAATAACGAAGTCGACTGTTCTACCCTTCAAGTATAGACATTTGTACGATCTACTTGATTCACTACACTCAAATCCTGCTACGTTAAATATTCAACAGATTTGGTTCTTATACTGACTTCAGAGTCGATATGAAGTACCGAAAAGTCACCTCATTTAAACTTGTATAAGACATGGTACCGTCGAAAGGGAGTAGTTAGGAAAAATCCCAGGCGCCTGAATCCCGAAGATGTCCTTGTGAAATGTTTGCTAATGGAATACAATTGTAGTCAATGTGCTTGTTAAAACCCACGAATGCCCATTTTGTTTCTAACTCTGGTGCAGAAGCTTGTCCTCTACGGGTTAAGTTAGAAAATACTACTCTTGTTTGTAATTTCATTTCTTTCGATAATCATTTTGAAATACACAGGTATTCATTGAAAGTTAACACAGGGAAATGCTTTTTCCGACTGCCTGGCGAACCAAAAAGTCAAAATTGCCCCTGAAGCCACTAGCCATGTTTGCAGATCATGGGGACACTTCTCAAAGCAAGTCACTTAAACACGATCATTGCAAACTTTAGATGTCTGCTGAATCATAGACTTCATACATGCTTCATCACCAGCGGGTAATGGCGTCTTTTCTTTATAAAGCTTTTAAATGCAAGACTCAGTGGTTTTCTTGACAAAATTTGATTGACATTATGATAATGGTTTATATCAATCTAAATAGAGTCTATACACCAATCCTAGGGATGCCCTGTTTAGTCCCCAGATTTCCCAGGCTATAATCCCCTTGAAAAATCACCTAAATTAAGTTAATTGAATCAAAATACCTCATGGAAACTCACGTTGGTTGCTTTGCAGTAAAGTTGCCTTCACTCAGAAGTCATTTCTTAAAAAGCATATTTATGGGTACCAGATATGGATAAACTATATCATGTACTCATAGGCGGCGACTTCGGAAAAGGGGGGAAGCTTTGAGGCTCAAGCAAGAGAACATGTTGTAGCTTAACATTGTTCTGAAGAGAATTGAGATGATTAATCTTTCTATCAAACTATATTGTAAGTTATCCAAGGTCTTAGCAGACATTATAACGAGCTATTGACAGCATGTATGCACGTTCGAATACAAGTTGGCTCAATTCAACTAATTTACTCAAAGCAAATATAAGTACTACAGCTAGGATACAATCGATAGGTGTAATGTCGCCTACGCAACGCCGATGCTGTAATGCCTTCGCAATACATAAAAGAACAACGCCTTAGATACAGTCTGTTCATAGTATCTATCAATCAACTTAATCAAACCCAAACACACAATCATGATTAACTTCATAAACACTCAATCTACACGTGATCATTCAAAGAGGTTTATTTATGATCAACAGGTGAACGAACCTTTAAATCTCTTTCCAAAAGTTGACGTATGTCTTCGCAATGACTGATCTCAAGCAGCAAATGATCAAAAGTGAGGAAAAGGGCGTATTAGTCAAACAAAACTATCGAATCTCGAAGGAGGATATTTGCTATACAAATCTACACAAAGGGGTCATCAAATCATGAGCTACATATCTCCAAATATGGTATGAGTATTGAAATATCATAACCAACTCCCTTTAGTTACCAGGCTACTTGAGTACGTAAATACTTCCGTAATTAACAAATGTTTTGATGAATGGGTCGAACCATCGATTCGAAGTAAATACAACATGTATTGTGCTTTTTTTATGCATTTATAATAGAACAACCAATTTAACCACAAAATATATATATATAAATATTGAAAAGTAATAAGTAATATAGGAAATATAGTGATAGTTTGAACGCCTTTAATGTGAACTTTAATTGCTCCCACACTCTTCGATCTTCTTATCGAATGCTTTTCTTTTCGGTTTGTTTATGCACTGTTCCTAACTCAGACTTCGACCCCGAATGGATAACTGACCAACTAATTAATTAGCAGTGCCACAATACAAGTGAAAGTCCGAGAAGGAAGTCACAACAATACGCGTGATTACGCGCGTAACTAACTGCATGCGTTGTCATTTCCTTTAAAGTAACATATATCATCCACTTTGCTTGTAAACTACTAATGACCACAAATCAATACAATAAAGCAAGTGATGCAGTTTAAATATGGGGTTGGGGGTGACGGGGAGGAGCACATGAAAGCTTCCTTAGGGTCTGTGTTTAAGCTGAATTTGTTTTGGTAATCTAACAGTTAGTTTTATAGCTGGTACCAGGTCTAATGCCGTCAATGTAACTTATGAGCATTGCATTTGCTAGTTAGATAACAGTAATCTACAATGCCTGCCAAAAGTATTGGAACACTTGCTATGATTTACGCTATAGACGAACTATAGCATACCCTCCCACGTTAACACCATGTTGTATGAAGCAAATATGAGGGGTAGCAGATATGCGTGTGTAGAAAGCTGCCGGTTTTAGCTATCGAATCAACATTGTATAAGGAGGGGAAGGGGTTTAGATTCGACATGGTGTCACGTAAAAGCAGGCAGAAATGGGAAATTCAAACAAGTGTATGGATGTTGCGACTACTTTTGGCTGGCATTGTATAGAGCGTATATCAAGCATGTCTAAAGGCATTAGATCCAAAAGACCTCACAAAGTGCATCTACTAACAAAAGGGGGAAAGCATCATTTTCAATGTAATTGTCTTCTCCACAGTTCTAAGAACAAACAACCACCAAGGTACAACAAACGCCTCAATTCTCATTCAATTCAAATAACAGGATCATACTGATCCAATTCAATGATCCCACCCCCTATTATATATCCCCTTTTGGGTTAGGATTAGAGATTTGCCTATGAGTTGTCCGATTTCTTTAAATCCATTAGGTAGGATGCATTTGTAAATAATCTTCTCTTTCAAATTACAAGATAATTTTATCAGCATGGAAATCTAAGTTAATTGTTCTCTTTTCAATCAGGTTCATGTTTACGTCTAAATTCACTTTCCATATTGCAACCAACAAACAGTTGAGATAGAATAAGCGACATGATAAAGAGGCCATGTATATATTCAAATGTATATGTAAGCACATTTACCAGACAGAGGCCAAAGATACGTGATGTGATGTCCCAATGATTGATCCTTAATGCTTAAACTTTGAAATGTCCCTTGGAGGCAGTCGAATATAGCGCCTATTGATAAGGGGGGTAGCAGGTACATTGAAGACTAATACTCGCCAACTTCATATTTGCTGAGCTTTTGAGGAAGATATTTGAAAGAGTACTGTTAAGGATGACATTAATAAACATCTTTGTGAGAAATGACTCCCATCTCAATAGTCGAATATAGTGCCTATTGATAAGAGGGGAAGCAGGTACATTGACAGCTAATACAAACCAACTTCATATTTTGCTTAGCTTATAGGGAAGATATTTGAAAGAGTACTGTTACGGATGAAACTAATAACCATCTTTGTCAGAAATGACTCCCATCTCAATAATCGAATAGAGTATAATCCAGATATAACGTACTTCAAGGGACCAACTGATTTGGTACGTTATAACCGGAGTACGTTATAACCGTAGTAAAAGGAATATACCAGACTTAGTAAAGTATAGAATGATATGTGCTTTTGGGCCGCTTCTTTAGTTTATAAAGATTGAAACACTAAAACTAGACTCTCAGATTAGCGTCATAATATGGAAAGATATTGAAAGACTAACACAAAATGTATTACTGGGGCAGTTTTAATAAGGGGCCCCGAACGATAGTAGGGCAAGGGGACAAACATGATCAAAAGGGGACCAATTAGAATAGGCTCCTCTTTGAGACCTAAGACACCTCTTTGGAACATTTTCCTTCTATCCTTTAGCAAGGGTTATATGTTTCACAATCACACAATATATCTCTCCTTCAATCATATATTGCCTAAGACTGTAGCTTACTGTATCTCCATTGTACCAAATCAATGTCTGAAAACGATTCCTTTGCATTTCAGCACAGGGCACTTTTGCACCCCTTGCTCCCTCAAATAACAGGCAGGAAGGGTGCTTGCTCCCATCTGCCCTCCTCTTCAGCGTCCCTGGATTTAGTTGCTAAGTTCATGACTAATGTTTATCTCGTGTAAGGTCTAAAAAGTTCTGTAGCATGCTTCTGAACAGTCTTTTTAACCTAAGCGTAATGTACTGCTGCATCAAATGTGTTGTTGTTTGGTACACGAGCGAGTAGTATGCTTACTTAAAACAGCTATTACATGTAATATTAACAGTGTTGATGATTTTTACGATTGATTAGGAAAGGGCAAAAACAAAGACCGCAAGTAAGTACGTTGTAACCGAATATATTTGTCTCGAGGTGCCAAAAAGAGGGTACGTTATAACCGACAGTACGTAATAACCGAGTACGTTATAACCGGAGTACTTTATAATGGTTTGTATGAGCCTTTTCCGGGATCAGCCACTATGGTACGTTATATCCGAAGGTACGTTATAACCGAGTACGTTACAACGGGATTATACTGTACAGTGCACATTGATAAAGGGAGGGGTAAAAGGTACATTGAAGACTAATACAAACCAACTTCATATTTCATTAGCTTTTGGATAAGATATTTGAAAGAGTACTGTTACGGATGAAATTAATAAACATTTTTGTGACAAATGATTCCAATCTCAATGGTAATCAGGCAGTCGGACATCCCCTGATGCGGCATGTGAGAGAAAGCAACATGGTTAATTTAGCAACAACAACAGCAGTAGATTACACTACATTCTATTGTATGTTTTATTATGCTTTCTAACATTACTGATAAATCATTGTGAGGGGAGCAAGCTTCTGAATCATGGGCGGAGAAGCGGGGGGGGGGCTATAGCCCCTCTACTCTTTATAGCAAGTGTACCTTAGAACCCATAGTAGCACTGTGTACATCACGGCAATACTAATTTGTCATAGTGTGGCCCCCCACCTCCCCCCAACTAGGAATGTTGCTCTACCGACCCTGTGATTGTAACCAGATATAAGATCGATGGATTTGAAGCAAAACAGCTGCAATGACACTAAAGTACAGTCATACGTTGACATGATATCACTGCCTAATTCATTCTATTAAGTAAGCGCTAGGTTATATCATATTTGCAAACTGTATCATCAATAAATTGCAAAATCACACTATTAAAACAAATCTCTGTATTTCATTGGTTTTTGTTCAAATATCGTGTCATCATACCTTCGTCAAAAAATCGAGGCAAAATCTTATCAACTACTACTACGAGATAATAATATAAAACCATAAATGTAACGTTTGCACAAACAAGACAAGAAAGCAAACTTAAGAATTATAGTGTACACACCTCTTCAGGGCCGCAGTGTATTGGGGGGGGGGCTGTGGATGATATGCTACACCTCACCACATTTGAATATCTGTAAGTGAATTTACATGCTATGCAGCTAACACTCATTTACTATTGGGGAGACAGCGGGGAGGGAGAATAAATGAGCTTGGGTTTGAAATATTGATGTACAGTATGTTGAGACTGAGCTACGCAACTTAGGGGCAGGTTATTAATTACTTCTGGGATGGGAGCGAAAGATGTTCTAAAATATTTTGATAGAATTTTCGTATCCCCTCTCAGATTTATGTAAATATTTTCATCAGCACTCAAGGATTTCACACGAAAATCCATAGAGTTTCTCCTAAACTGCTCTTTATTTTTAAGCCCCTCCATTTGATTGTGCAGAATTCTGGTCCCCCGCCCAGACGTCTTCCACCCCCTGCCCTGAAATAATTAATGACCGGTCCCTTACTGCAACTTTCGGCATGAAGGGTATGAAGTAAGCCGTCGAAAACAACTAGAAGTAACATGATGGTAAGAACCTGCAGAATATTCAACTTGCATTCAATTCTAATTGTATATCTGGGGCATCAAAATATTTTGAATCCTCGGACTTGGACTTCAAATAATCTCTGCATGTTTCACAGAGTGACTAACAGGCTGGAGTTATATTTTCACTTGCCTCAATTCCCCCTCCCCCCTGATACATAATCATTGCTCTCTAAATCTAAATATTTAAATCCATATGTATTAACTCAAACGAGGCCCCTTAACTCCATAAAGTGGTCGTAGTCATAGTGAAGCTTGCATAGATATGACGTAATCAATGGAATAGCAGTTATTGGAAGGACAATTTCTAGCAATGCTCATATAGTCCATACCAAGCAAGACACGTTGCTTTGGTAGCTAGAGTTTTAGCATGTCCCTATTTAATTTTCCAATAATTTAATGTGCTATTATTCTCAACGCCAATGAAAACTTCTCTCATGTCTGCGCCCATGTACTATACTGCTCTACCAATTATTTCGGTGCAAAATGTTTTAAAGGCCAGTCGAGAGGACAACATTTAGTCCACTATACTGTACGTCGCATTTCGTGGTGTCCGATCAAATCGAGGTAGGTACTTCCACTACCCTATTGAAAGCTCATCTACACCCCTCCCCCCCAGGCGTAACCACCATTCGCTGTTCCTGTAGGTAAATCACTAATGTTGTATGGTCTCTGTTAGATCGCTTTAGATTGGCTAGGAAACCGTAATATTTATGCCTGGTTAACAACTGTGTAGCAAGAGCTGACGCAAGTGAAGTAAGCATGCGCAGAAGGAACTTGAACTTGAACTTGAACACGTGGGGGGGGGGGGGGGTGAAGGTTTGTGAATGGCCAAGCGGCTGAGCTAGTTATTGCTAGCTAACTGAAGTTAAGGTTGGCGGTATTAGGTCAGCAACTGGATGGGCAACTCTCCAGGTAAATGGCCACAACAACTCGCTCCGCCGTCCTTCGGAAGGGATGTTAAATTAGGGCTCCCATGCTTGTACGCGGTATGCAAAATAGGTCTAAATTAGCTGAAAACTCTAGATAAAAGAGCCTACTCAAAATGAAATAAAGATGAAGTAAACAACGTGGCTTTGCATGTATTTGTATGATAACGATCAGAATGGTTCATGTGTATGGGCTGAACATGAGAAGTCAACCTTACATCAGCAAAGATAGACGGAAAAGGAACCAGGGGATGTGTGGAGGCGCATGATCTTTTCTGCATATCGACAAGGAGCTAGAATCTGAAGATTAATGCTCGCACCACAACCCCGCCACCTTAATGATGTCATGACCAATATATTACTGATCCTAACTGTGTCTTTCTCTTCAGACAAGACAAAGATTCACAACCTTTGTCCACACTGCAACCAGCACTAGACAAGAACATAAGATGTTGAAGTTAAATGCCCGTTACACAGCAATCAAAAGAACAACCAACAGGATACAGCCAGCACAGTTCTTTTCATTCAGTCCAAACAACACGATCTCATACGTTCAGTTCAATGGTCATACAATTCTGTTTTGTCCTTCTTTGTTGGCTACAATAAGAGAGTTGCTCTTGCGTCTCCCGATTTCTTTAAATCCATTAGTTAAGATCCATTTGTAAATAATCGTCTCTTTCAAATTACGAGATAATTCTATCAGCATGCAGTTCTAGGCTAATTGCCTCTGGTCAATGGGGTTGGCGTTTGTATACAAAAGTCCTGTTTTGATATTGCCTGCAATAAGCGCTAGGGATAAAGTAAACAACAAGATAAAGGGGACATGTCGCAGAAAGAGGCCATAGCTACACGATTCTTCAATAGTTGAACCTTTATATCTAATTCCTGAAAAGCCCTTTGATGCAGTAACTCATCCTTCTGATTGGACAAGGCCGAATGTAGCCCCTATTCATACGAGAGGCAGCAGGCAGAATAAAATCAAATACAGGCCAGTTTCTCTTTCGGCCAGCTTTTTGTTAGTACTTGAAAAATAATGTTGATATCATAGCTGTGAGTGAGACTACAATCTTGGATATAAATTACTGGACTTTTGCTCATTTTTCCGTGATCCCCCTGTCCCCCTAAATCAATGTTGTTCTCGACGAAGATATTTATGCTTGATACTGGGAGAAGCTTCTTTCACCAAAATCTTACAAAAGAACAACATTGATAGGAGGGGGGAATGGCGAAAACTAGTGTCAAAATCTTAAGCAGACAGTCCGGATATATTTTGTCCATGGTTGTAGGTTAAGGCAACAAGACTGAGCACCCAGTTTTAATTTAGGGCTTAAGATTGTGCAACGAAATGAGAATTTGTCAAACAGCATATTCTATCTTACAACTCGTTGGATTCCTGACACTTTATGCTGTAAGCTGTCTTTCCATGTCAAGTATTTCAGAACTCATCTGTAAGCTAAACGCGGATCAATCCGATGTATCTTGAATATGCCGAAAGCTTGAACCTACTGAATGGTTGGGAAAGTAACAACGTGAAAAAGCCGATTAACGTTGTAGATAAATGGGCTGACTGGAATGAAACGACGGGGGATTGAATCCAACAGTGTATGCGAATTGACGGTTAAGATTTATTGCCAATTTGCATCTATTGTAAACAAGGGGTCGTAATAGACTGGGGGTAGGGACGTCCCTTAACAGCATGTATGATACCCCTTCCTTGTTATGCTCAGTATGAATGTATATATGAAATAAGGTGATGAAAGGCTTCCATAAAATGTCATTATCAAGTATTTTACCCTAAAGAGTTTTCTGAGTACGCAAAATACAAACCCCCGAAATTAATAAACGGGGACTACTACTAAGGTTTGTGGTGGGCAAATCGGTCCAAAGTAAGCTGGGGGCATTTATTTGCCCTTATGAGTGCACATTTAAGTGCATAGAAGTGAGCTGTTGCTAAGTTATTATATTTGCATGTCGACATCTTTATCTTCTGTGTATTTAAGTGCAATTATAACGAAGTAATTATAAGCGAATATTTTGGCTTTAGTTTACAAATAATAAGAAATGATGTTATTTTCGGGGGGGGGGACATAATCAGTTGCTTTTTGGAACTAATGAAGGGAATTTGCACAACAGGCCATCCACTGGGTACTGGCCTGAGTTGAGCAGTTATAATGTATGATGAGGCGTGTTAGGCAGGATGCTGTACTATTTTTCATTTACAGTATAATAAGTCTCTAGAATAATGCTCTAGATTATACGTCTATAAGTGCAAATGGTAACACGTTGCCAGACTGCAGATTTTTCTATACATTAAGAGTTGCATTTGGTACAAATCTAATAGGAGGATCACATCCTCTCGTGTGAGGCAAAACATGACAGCCTATAGTCTAGGCCTATTCAGACAATTTCGTAACAGAAAATGTCAAACAATACGTGGCACCAAAATGTAGTGTACAAACAATATCATTATGTACTGTAGCTTGTTAAGAAGACAACTCACCTGATAAGAAACCATCTCGCACCAAAGTGTGCAGGCTCTTTAAAGATAGCTCACTTTCAAAGCCATATTCAACTCCTCTTGAGTGATTCAAAACAGAACTTCAAATATGCAACCAAGTACTTCATGTGTATATGTATCCAAATTGGGATAAAGGGTACTTGGAGGGAATAAAAGTGTACACGGAGGCCATGATTGCTCTATATCTGCTCTATATAAAAAAAGAGTGGCAATAAAAAAAGATCATTTCCAATACAAATATCAATGCAAAGGAAATGAATAAGGATGGGTCCATCAGAGATCTCAACTTGCAATAGAGAACGTCAGGTCGTTCTGGAGTTCCAGCGATGAGGGAAACATTACAGTCCCCCCCCCACTTAAAATATTTCTACATGTATTTTGCATATCGATATGATCTCTTGAGATAGAGCAGTCTTACAGCTTTATATGGCATAAACCCAATAAACACAAGAATTAGCTGGGTTCACGCTGATGAAATCCTCTTTATATTTCTTGCATCTATATACATTTAATCACAGCAACTTTTACAATAAAATTTTCATTTCTTATTATGCTTCCAGAGTTCACTTGCAATATACATAAATTCAAGGAACGATATTTTATTGTATCAGAATTTCTCAAGAACTTTTTAGACTGTTGTATTAATGTCTTCGATGCCTTTTTATTTGAGATTTGCCTTTTGTGCTGAAACAAACTGTTTTTATACTTATCGGGTTTTGTATTTTCCAAATAAAGTCACTATGTGCTAATTAATTTCAAGAGTAGTTCTGAGTTTCATTTCCTATATTAACAACAACAAATGATGTGTTGGGGTGGAGCAACATATTGTTTTGGGAGGGGCACGAGAGGATAGATTAACAAGGCAGGGATATAGAAGGTACAAACGGGCAGTAAAGCATATTTGCTATCAACGTCTATTCAATAGAGAACACACAATAGACCATCATGTCAGCTGTAGTTCTCATGGTGTTACCACAGGGGCTACAGCCTCTCCAAGTCTCTCCCCCCAGCTATGCCCACTGATCTCTGGCTATGCCACCCACCCAGCCTCTCATTACAGCGAATTATTAAGTCACATACGAGGTAATTCTAATAGGTCATTCTTAAATTCTTTTCTTCATTTTTGTGTGCATGGTGCATGGCTACTTTTTCGCCAGAATTATGCTGCTCATTGTGTATCATTGGAAGGCCTTTTATCGTTATTTCAAACAGACAAGAGCTTTGAGTCCATGACTATGCGCTGGTTTATTCCTATGGCGATATCAACGATCCTTTGAAAGTATGAACATTGCTAGCAGCCATAAATGCAAGTAGGCCCAATTTTGAAACAGCACAAATGCATAGCTGATTGAACAGGTGAGCAATATTAATAGAGATATCTTGAAATTGTTTCATGTTCTTGCATTCCTTCTTTCAGCTGATGAGCATTGATTGCTCTACGTCACGACGGCTCAGTTTAGCATGTTTAAATCAACAGTCCCTTATCTTTATATAACAACCGATAATGTCTACCAGAGGCTCATTTTGCATAAGTTATATAAATGAACTACGAGGATCCATTTCAATTAGTTTTATATCGATTATTGACATTGTTACGTAACTAGGCTTGGAACTCAATTATTCAGCAATCAGTAATATTCGGTTTTCTGCTAACAACAGCTTAGCCACCTAACCCTTCCTTTGTGTTATTTGTGTTTATTTTGGATTTTTCAATGTTTATATTTAAATATTCATATAATCTGTAATTTATTGTCAGCCAGAGTACAGTCAACATCATCATCTTCTCTCGCTGCCTCCATGTTCTATGCATAAGCTTAGGAGGGTAAGGCTTGGGGGGAGGGTACTGTAACCCTCCCAGTTGGGCTTAAATTGAAAACAGGAACATTTTTGTCCAAAACTAGCTCCAGTATAAATGGGCTAAGGAACCACTCTTTAGGGCAAAATATCAGTGATTCAAGCATGCAGTTTGCAGACCCCCTAAATTGAACGCCCGTAATTTTGATTATATGCAGCATTTTGAAGTTACTGAACATAAGTAATATCAACATCATACTTCAGATTCTCATATATCATTTTGAACCTGTATATTGAATATGAAATGTATGGAGGAATATGAATGAGAATAATGAACGAAGGTGCTCAAAAACAAACAGATGACTGTAACATTTGAGTTGTATTGGTACTTTAACTTTTCTAATTGGACCCCTTTTACAAAACCTCATGGAAAAACCCCTTACCAAGAAAGCCCCTCAAAAACAATATGCAAGAATTTTGAATTTTGAATACATTTAAAATATCATTGAAAAAGAGTCTTTCAATGGGTTTTTGTGGGGAATGTGCCCGACATACATTTATTAGACATCAAATCAAATTATTGATGTAAGAGAATGGCAGGGACTTTTGGGATTTTATTGTATGGGGGAATGACCCTTACCATTAATAGAGACATGGAACAGTTAAGAGGAAATTTGTTGTCTTGAGAGCATCTGAAGGGCCCTGTTGGGGCATGAAAAGTTTGAAGGAATTTACACTAGTTCCATGTGCCTAAATCTATGTCAGCTACGAATAATTACGAAATGTTGAATGCCTAATCGAATAATCCCCAATCACAGAACATAGAAATTAGCCCCCATCAGGGTTTATTTGAAGATTTGGGGATCAGTACACAATATATGTATGAAAAAATGAAGTATTGATATATGTTGAAAATGACTTAAAGTAAAATTGAGCGAAAGTATTCCGACCTGAACTGCTCAAAAATCGTTGAGAACTGCCAAAAGGGGGGCTGGAGCCAAATTCCTTCAGAGCTACAAGATTTGAGGCTATCACCGAATTTGTAGCAATTTTGAAAAGCTGACAGTTGGTGAAAACTAGAAAATCAGTGTGATTCATAAAAGTGCAATAATTTACAGTGCAGAATTAATAACTATGGGTACAGGAGTGGGTTGGGATTGGAGAGGGCATGAAGACTGTTTGGATAGTTTTTTGCAGGGCATGAATTCTTTTCCAGAAAAATTATAGAGAAAATCAAGTCAATGAAGTCCATAAATCAATTGAGCATTGAATGTATCAATGCACTTGTCACTGTTCCCTCTATAGTAAAAATCAATAAAATGCTGTAATTGTAGGAATATACTTAAGTTTGAAATGCAATAAAATTTTCCTATGTGGCTATTCAGTAGGTTTTAACTGTTCTGTGACTGACGTGGAAAAGAACTGAAAATAAATTTTGATTTATCGAAATGGAAGGTATGATGCACTGCAATGACTTCGTTTGATAAAAAAGTTTGTAGGTAAAGAGAAATTGAAGAATAAGTTTTTTAGGCAGGTACATTAAATTAATTATATCCAGTCTTTGTACAACTAAATTTGTGGGTTCATTACATGCCCGTCTGTAACGAATTCTCAGAAGCTTCCGTGTGCAAAATATAATTCAAAATGAATGAAGGCACTAATACATAAAGTAAAGGAATGCACAATTACCTTCAAGGAGACGAAGTTGGAAGGACATAAAAAACAATGCTAATTCGTGCAGAAGTTAGGTGACTACATCAAAATTTGATTTAAAATATGCTGCTGTTTAAGTTACACTTTTGTCCATCCGTAACGCTTCATCCGTAACGCACACCTTCATTAGTAAATTTTAATATGAAAAGGGAAGACGTGCATCTCTTAAACCAAACCAGGTATGAAATTGTGACTTTGAAAATCGAATAAATGAAAAAGTAATTCATTATCGTGTTTGAAACCAGATTTAGGTAGGATTTATCTTTTAGTTCAACAGTTTTGAATGTGAAATTCTATCTATGTCTGTCCGTAGCGGATTTTTTGTCGCTTGTTAATGTTTGTCTTTTACATATAAAAATCAACAGGAAAGAGTTTTCTTTAGCCCTAGCAAAGAAGAATAACAGAGAAAAAATTTAATTTACGATAAGTTTTAGTTCAGTTTTTATAGTATTTAAAATTATCGATTGTCCGTCGGTAACGAAAGTCGAATTTCGTAATAGCCTCCTAGGCAGATGCACTGTATTTTACCCTATATCAATGTCAATTCAATTTCAATTTCATTTTCTATCAAAAGCCTTATTACAATGGTTTATTGTATATGTCAAGCAGCTAATGACAGACATTATAAACAGAACATAAAGAAGACAACACAAACAGTTACTATATTATACATCTAAATATAAATCTAAATCTTAAAGTCGATATCTGTGCAACCCGTTTCGATTTCGCGATTTGTATTAGATCATAAAAGTTCTGTTTTTTCATTTTTTTACCGAGTAGCTATTTTTCAACCAACCATCTTTAAGAAACCACCTGATTAAGAATCTATCTCAACTCCCTTGTTTAAAAGTTGAAAGTTATATTTCCAGGATATGATTTGATGTTTATTATATTAACCTGTTATCGTAAGTAGATGTAGTTCCACCTGTTGCCATGGGAACATTGGTTAATGGGACTTTGTAATTTAACTATATCTTGTGCTTTTTCCGTCACTTTGTCAATGGATTGGCTAGCTGTTTCTAAATCTGACGTCACCTTCATCATCATGATTGAAAAGCATTTAACGACAACCTTGTCGATACAAATGAATACACTAAGCAATAAACACAAGGATTAATTCTCTGAGAGTGCGTTTTGCATAAGTCAAAAAAGGTATCTGAATTTGTTTGATTGATTATATGTTCTGGTAGACTATTCCATTTCGGTATTACACAATAAAAGAATGAATTTTTGACAACATCAACCCGAGCAAATTTTTGCATGAGCTTTTTGGAATGTGAATTTCGTAGGTTTCTGCAATGGTTTATTTGAAAATAGTCAGATAGCTTCAAAGCAACCTGACAAGTGAACATTTTATCAAATAATTTTAGTTGAAGACATGTCCTGCGTGACTCCAAAGTTTCCCAGGTTAAACATCCTAGCATGTCTGTAGCGCTAAATCTTCGATTGTAATTGCCTGCAACAAAGCGCGCAGCGTTTCTTTGAACAATTTCTATCCACTGTTTTAATTCCATCGAACTTGGTGACCAAACTTCACAAGAGTATTCAAGTTTAGGACGAACGAGTGAGAGATATAATTTTTCCCTTATGCCACTCGAGCAGGCAGAAAAGTTTCGTTTTAGAAGACCTAGTGTGCTGTTAGCCTTGTTGACCATATGGTCGACTGTTTCGCTCCATTGCATTTTTGAGCTAATGTAGACACCAAGGTATTTACATGAATTCACATTTTCAACCATTTTTTCATTTATGCGATAATTTGTTCGAATTTTATTTCTATTTAGTGTGACAATCATGGAGTAACATTTTGAATCATTGAATTCCATTTTCCACCGTCTTGTCCAATCATACAACATTTTCAAATCATGTTGTTAAGTATAGCTGTTGATTTCGTTGTTGAAAAACGCAGCTTGATGATGAAATTCAGTACAAGAATCGCGAAAACAAATAAAGACATTTTATTGTCTTTATAGATGTATTTTAATTTCGACAATTCCTTTCTAAATACGGCATAATCGGCAGACCTAATCAGTAGCTAAGACCTAACAAGACATAACCAGTAAAATAGACCTAAGACATAATCAGACGTTTCGACTCAATCATGAGCCATCATCAGTAAAGGGGTGGAAGTAGCGAAAATATGGCCTTATATAGCCATGGGGGCGTGAATCAGGCCACGCACTAAGTATAGCTGTCTTCTTGAGATCTTATGTTGCGATAGAGTGCACAGTCATCAGCGAAAAGATTAATGTTAATGCTTAAACTTTCACCAATGTCATTTATAAAAATTAAAAATAATATAGGCCCAAGGACTGTCCCCTGAGGAACTCCAGAAAGAACATCACAAGGGAAGGATCTTTCCCCGTCCATCACCACCATTTGATTTCTATTAGACAAGAAACATTTTATCCAAGAAAGAGGTTGACCACATATCCCATACATTCTCAATTTCTGTAAAAGCTTGCAATAAGTAACTTTGTCAAAGGCCTTAGAACAATCCAGAAAAATAATGTCAGTCTGACCTCGTGAGTTTATTGTTTGGCATAAGTTGTTTACAACAGTCAAAATTTGGGTAGTGCATGAGTAGTTTTTCCTAAATCCATGCTGCCGATCTGTAATAAGGTTATACCTTTCAAGGTGATTATATAGCGCAGATTTGATTATGTGGTCTAGGAGTTTGCAAGGAACTGAAGTAAGTGACACAGGCCTGTAATTTGATGGATTGCTCTTAGATCCTTTTTTGTAGAGAGGAGTAATATTTGCCAAATTGCAATCATCTGGAACCTCTGAAGTTCGCAAGGAATTCTCGAAAATTACTTTTGGACAGCTCGCAGCTTCGCACGGGATTAGTTTTAGCAATTTAGGACTTATATCATCAGGTCCAGGAGATTTACCTGAATTCAACCCTTCAATCAGCTTCTTCACTCCCTGCCAAGTAATGTTGATGTCTAGCATTGGGGGAACAATTGATGGACTGTCATTTGCTTCAGATCCTGGCTGGTTTTCATCCTCATCAGGGTCTTCTCGTATAAAGGCTTCGTATAATGTAGTATTAAGTGCATTCAAAATATAACTAATTTTTGAGTACAATTGATCGTTTTTTATGAGACCCTTGATAGATGATCTGTGCGACCTTTTTCACCTACTCCATAAACCTGAAAAATGTAAAAATGGGAAAAAGAGTACTTTAAAGGAAGAGGCTGTCGCGGGAAGAAACTGCCGCGGGAATTAACTGTCGCGAGATAAATCTCGCGACTTTCGCGACAGTTTCTTCCGCGAAAGATCGTTTTTGGCCCTTCGCGACAGTTAATTCCCGCGATATTTAAATTTTTCAGGAAAATTTCAACACAATTCTTGAATTTTATGAAAATTGTGTAGGTCCGTCAGGTACAAAGCACGAACTTCAAAGACAATTTTTGAAAGCAACGTGTCTCTTTTATCGTGTCTGCATCCATCAGAGTTACATTTCTATACCAAAGATAATTGTGGAAATAATTGATAACATATGACTCACCATAGCTGCTTCCATTGGAGAAATAAAACACACATAAGATTAAACACACATATCATAATACAACTAGTTCAACGGCATAAATATCACTTTCTCTAATGTAGTCTGGACAAATAAGAAAACCTGAGAAATAAGAAACGCCAAGCTGAAACTGGAGCCAAATCTACTTATAAACAAGCGTGTATAGTTGCAATTGTTTTTGGTGATTTTAAAAGCTTCATTTATCTACCTGATGGACTCTCGTAATCAGATTGTGATATCCTGTTTTGATTGCAAATATTCTGGTTTAAAGTATCAGTGAGCTCACACATTTTCAATTGTTGTAAAGAAGAAGAAGAAACTTGTGGAAAGAAGAAACCAAAAAATGTTACTCATTCATCAATTTGCAACAGTTAATTCCCGCGACAATTAAATTTTCCAGCGTTCGCGACAGTTAATTCCCGCGGCAGTTTACACACAAAAAATTCAAATCATTCGCGACTTTTCGTGATAGTTTCTTCCCGTGACAGTTTCTTCCTTTAAAGTAACCCCATACATGATAAAATAATAATAATAATAATATGCATGTTTATACAGGGTAAAATACCTTATCAATACTCTAAAGTGAAAATGGTGAAAAATGATAAATGTTTCATAAAAATAATATTTTTTTATAAGATGGA
This sequence comes from Mastigias papua, assembly GCA_964019165.1. Classification (NCBI taxonomy): domain Eukaryota; kingdom Metazoa; phylum Cnidaria; class Scyphozoa; order Rhizostomeae; family Mastigiidae; genus Mastigias; species Mastigias papua. Next base: position 13,750,279 of record OZ025271.1, read on the forward strand.
AAAATGTTTCAGATAAAATGGCGGGCTGTAACTTGGAAAGCGCGATCTTTCTGTAAAATGCAACGTGCGGTTTGAGATCAAGATATACGCTGCAAAAATATATAAGAACATTGCCAGTTAAACCTTCTGCCCTTCAATAGTACAATTGACACTGCAACAATAACGAACATTAGCGACTTTCCTTTCTACTTTATGGAAGTTAGTTTCCTGTCTACACGATTTTGCCACTTCAGAGACTTGATAACTACATCAGTATGTTTTGATATGGCACTATTTTCAATATATAGTATATGGAATAGAGGTTGTATAGTGCTGACAGAAAATTTAATTGTACTCAAAATTTTGACATTGGCTACAAACAGGGATTACCATTGCTCTCTTTCTCATGTATTATACTTTGCTGTATGTGTAGTGGCATGTCTGAGAAAAATTGCATAACGTTGCAATTTTTATCTAAAGTTAGGCCAAATTTGCAGTAGTTTCAATATATAGTATATGAAATGGAGGTTGTATAGTGCTGACAGAAATTTAATTTTGCTCAAAATTTTGACATTGGCTACACAAAGGGATTATCTTAGCTAGGTTTTTCAAGCATTATACTTCACTGTATGTGAGTATTGCTCTGTCTTCAAAGGAAATTTCCATACTAACTATTTTCAAACGTTTACAAAATAAATCCCTCTTCTGTTTAGTGTTTTCATATTCGATTTTAAAAATGTTTTCAGATACATTAAGTTTTTCACGAAAGTAATACTTTAGTTACCTTTGGGAAAATATGACGCGTACAAACATAGTTTACTTTTGTACTTCATAATTATTTTCACTCTTAGGCTTATTGTTGATTCGTCTCCAAACTTTTGAAAAGGGAGTACATGTAGTCCGGTAGTTAGAGGAAGCAAGAATTTCGAATGATGTAATAGTTAGCTTTTATTTTTAAATTGTTTATCATATCATAGAATTGAGAAGCTTGTAGCTCTTTTTCCTTTGTTATTTTTCCGGTTATTCGCCACTTGTAATATCTACGTAAACATGAATGACTTATGTCACCGGAATCTACTTTCTTGTCAAACGCTGATTCCACTTCTGATATACTTAGGCTCTGTATCGGCCTGAAAGCATGAAATTTCTGAGTTTTCTCACCGCATTTAGCACACCCTACCTTGCTTCTTTTTATTTCCCTGCCACAATTTGCAGGTAATGTAAATGCAAAGAGAACAGTAATAATAGCAGGGAACAACTTCGACATTTCGACTTGGACAATTTTCTTTTCAAAAAGCGCTCCAATATCAACCTCGCTTGCTTGCATGATTTCAATATGGCGTCCGTTGCCAAGTACAAGCCGTTGTGCACTGTTCGCGCATGTCAAATACATTGTTCCATCCTGTTGTAACCCCAGCCACGAATGGCAATGGGAACGAGGCTAATGAGTCACTTTGCATACAAAGATATGAGAAAATGTTACGTGTGATAAAGACTAGCGTTTGAGGGTTTCAGAAAGTGAAAATATTTTAAGAAATAGAATTGTATAGGAGGGAAATGATAATGGACGTGAATATAGGTATGATTCATTGGCTATCAACCTGAGGTCAGCGTTTTGGGGGATTAATGTCATAGTACGCATTAATAATCATAGGCTCCCCCACAGTATCCCATTGGGACCTTATCGTACCAGGCGGGAAGAGCAGAAGTAGTATCAGAATAATTACACAATGTGGAAAACAGAGTGTATATGAATGATAATATGTTAGGCGGGTAGGAAACTGCGATGTATATTCAGCACTGTAATAAGGAGACGATATCCGATAAAGTGTATTGTAGAAAATGAGGCCATGAAAAGACGCAATAGTATTGATAATTGACTTGATCTGAGAAATTATGTATTTGGTCTAGTGAACTATGTGTGGACTATTAACTCTTTACTGTTTGTATTCCATTTGAGTGCTATAATGGATGGGGTTGATGCTAAGCCTCACAGGTCGTTGTCATCTTAGATACTCTGCCAATGTTCATGTAATATCAGTTGGATTCAGTTGGATAATTGAAGTGATCTGAGAAATTATGCATTTGGTCTAGTGAGCTTTGTGTAAACTATTAAATCTTTACTTCATGTGTTCATTTTAAGTTGTACAATGGGTGGCGTTCTGTTAGATGCTGTGCCAATGTTCATTTAATATTTGCCCGATCAGTGCCGCATCCAAAGTAATGAAGGGTAATATGTCACAAAGGTCCGAAAATGAGGTTGTAAAATTTATAGTTGTTGTAGTTGTTGTAAATGAAAGTCCATATCGTCGTAGTAGTAATAATAATAACTTGCAAAATATTTTAACTGGATAAACTCTTTAAATGCATAATGCTGTTATAATCGTGTGTCCAGTAATATACAGGATAAAAAAGAAAAAGTGGTTAGCATAAGAGGCGTCTATCAAAGTTTAGAATAAAGTTGCTTGTAAAGTTATCTGAAAACTTCAAAAAATCTTCTCTGTTTAAACTACGGCCTTCCAAACATACTGTTGGTGATGATGCAACGGTACCTCAGGGATTGAATGTATAGAATACCTGCTTTGCAAATACGGGGGATGTATGTATGTATGTATATAATTCTTTACAGTTGGCTTTGTAAAATAATAAACAGACAAAGAAGAACGTAGCATATTAATGCTAATTAAGGCCAACTTCTACTACAATGTAAATACGAAAAGATAAAATAGATAAAACCTAATTAAAATGATATTTATTTTCAAAAACCCTACCCCTAATATAAAATCTTTACACAACTTGCAGTTGCAAATATTTCCATCCCATGATATTAAACGTCTCTTGAACTCAGATAGAGTACTAGAATTTTTTATGTCTTTCGGTAGAGAGGACCACAGTAAATAGCCTCTGTACATGACATCTTCGGTACCATACTTGGTGGTCACAATTTTTGGCAACCGCAAATGATTATCACTTCGAAGGTTGTAATTGTTATGGTTTTCGAAAAAAACACCCTTCATGAACTCAGGACTGATGTTGTGTTTTGCTTTATAAATTTCAATCATTAGCAATTGCAGGTTGCGCTGGTGATTACTCAAATGTTTTTCTCTTTCTACTTCTAATTCTCTTCCACTATCTTTGCATACCAGTTTTAAGGCTCTTTCCTGAATTCGATTTATTTTAGTATTACTACTTCTGTCATGGAACATCCACACTAAGGGGCAATAATTAAATTGCGACTTAATAAAAGCATTCATCAAAGTCTCCATTTTAGCTGGGTTCATGAAATAGGATACTCAAGCAAGTGCGAGGAGCTTCTGGTTGGCTTTTTTACATAGATCTTTAATATGCTGTTTAAAGCTTAGCTTTTTGTCAAAGGCGATGCCACACAATTTTTCACTGTAACTCTCTTTTATCTCTGCATTTCCAATTTTAATCGTTGTAACATGTTTGTTTTGCCAAAAATCATCAGATGACATTTATCATCATGTAGTTTCATAAAATTGCTCGAGAACCAATTGGATATAATAGAACCATCTGCTTCTAGATCTTTAATAATAGTATTGAGATCTGTATGGCATGCATAGATAGTGGTGTCATCGGCATAAGTACAAATTTTTGTTTTATTTACAAAGAGAAAAATATCATTTATAAAAACATTGAACAATAAAGGACCTAGTACTGATCCTTGTGGAACACCTACTTTTGTTTCCTTCCATGCACTAAATGTAGTGTTTAATTTTACCCTTTGTTTCCTGTTTGAAAGGTAATTCTGAATGAGCTCTAGGGCTTCAATGCTAAGTCCATAAGCGTGTAATTTTGCAATTAGAAGGCCATGATTCATACTGTCAAAAGCTTTTGACAGATCCATGAAGACTGCCCCTGCAAACCCTTCTTTATCAATAATATTTTTACAGTTTTGCAGAAAATTTAATAAGACATGTTGTGTATTGTAATTTTTCCTAAACCCCCCTAAGAGGGCTGAAAGTTTGAGTGCAATGAAATCATAAAGTTGTATATGTATAAGTCGCTCAAATCTCTTTGATATTGTAGTTAGACGGCTTATAGGCCTATAATTGGTCTTGTTCATCCTATCATCCTTTTTATAGAGAGCAGTAACATTAGCTACTTTTAAATCATCAGGAAATTTATTTGCATCAGCATATAAATTAAATAACCTTGTCAATGGATAGCAAAACAGATCTATATTCATTTTTAGTAGTTTTGATGGTATGTCTTCATGTGGAGAACTTTTTCTGATGTTCAAGAGTTGTAATTGTGATTTCATTTCCGCAACAGTTACCCTTTTAAATGAGAACATATGTGTGCAAGGTACAGATGCCTTTATCTTAAGAATACTAGGGTGCGACTGAAAGTGTTCAATTAGTCCTTCGCATGAAGATTGCTTTTGATATTTTATTGGACTGCCTTTGCTCTCTTGCGATGTGCATAAAGCCTGAGTTATATTAGTAAAGTAATCATTCAGAATTTCTGCAACTTCCTTTTCATCTGAATTCACGATGTTATTTTCTAGTAACGTGATGCACGAACTAGTTCGAACTTTATTTGAAAACAAGGGCTTGACAACTTTCCAGAATCGTTTATTGTCACATACGGCTTTTGTATCAATTTTTGTATAGTGAGACTTCTTGTTTTCACGTGGAATCTTAACGCACAAGTTTCTTTGTGTCTTACAGGCAAGGCAGTTTTCGTCTGTGCTGGTTTTAGTAAACCTGTTTTAAGGGGCCTTGAGCGCTTCATGATAGCTTTCCTGAGATTTTTTGACATAAATGGTGCATCGTTAGCTCTAATGTATTTCTGCTTAAGTGGAGCTTGCTTATTCAATATGTATTTAACAGTGGAATTGAATAAACTGAAATCTGTTTGTATATTAGTAACTGAATCGATCGCTTCTCTAACTTTTAAGTTAAAAATTTGATTACCAAATTTTTTATAGTCTCTATATGTTATTATCTTGTGTTTCTTTTTCTGGAAACTCCCCTTTAAGGATGTTGTAACCATTACATGAAAATCCGACAATCCTATTTCAATTGTTCTGGTATTTGAGACTTTCCCAGTATCACTGGTAAGAATCAGGTCAATGCAAGTTGGACAGTTTGATTTAAAACAAGTTGGCTCTTTTATAACATTTTTAAAGTTTAGTCTCTGCATGAAATCTTGTAAAACCATACTTTTTTCCGTAAGGTTAAAGTCACCAATCACAAGGAAGTTTTCATATTTTGTACTAAAGTGTTCAATGTTTTTAGAAATTTCATTTAAGAAAAATTATCTGTTTGAGACGGTGGGCGATAAATGCCAAAGAGAAGCCATTTTATCCTATGCAAATTAATGTCAAGAGCTTTTGCTTCAATATCCTTAGACGTTGATCCCAATAGTGATATTTCTCTGGCAGGTATTCCTTCTATGATGTATATCAATATCCCTCCTCCATGCTGATTTCTATCAACTCTGAGGGGCGGTATATGGCCTGTAATATCTAACTGGCTTGTGTGGAAACTTTCATCTAATTTAGTTTCTGCTATAATAAGTGTATCGATGCAATCTGAAATTACTTCTTTCAAAGCAGTTAATTTGTTCCTTATGGAATTTATATTTAGGTATGCAATCAAAACATTTTCTTTGCAAGTTATTCTAAGCTCTTGTAATAATGATTTGGCATCATCGTCCTTTTTTACGTCATTTCTTGTAGTATTATTTCTAGTAGTATTAATTTTATAACCAATTTTTACATTGAGATTTTGACCTCTATTGTACTTACTATCTACTACTACGTACTCTACTATTGGCAACTGCATTCCTCCAATCAACTACATTTAATGGCAGATAAAAGGTTGGAAGCTAACCTTGCATCGCCAAATTTGTTTTAAATGAAGTCCACTTTGGTTCAGATGTCTCTGATAGTCGATATTCGCATTATCAATAAATCCTAGATATCTTTTCAAGCAGGCGTCTTTTATGATTTTGTTGATGCTGTCGATTCGACCATTCTTCTTCTTATCAGCAGTATGGATTAAGCCTGAAATAGATACTTGAATCTCTTCAGTTTTTATAGATTCTGCTAGTGCAATGATATCTTGTGCAATCTTCTTGTTGTTATTTCCATTGATAAGATCGTTCACCCCTGTGTGTATAATCATTTTATTGGGTTTTGTTCGAGATGGTGGTATTGCATAAAAAGACATATCGTCTGTTGTTGCGCCCCAGAAACTGTTTACAAAAATTTTATCGCCATGACTTAATGATCTCCTCATCCTCCAGCTTTGTACAGTTTTTACCATTGAATCACCAATTATAACTGTTGTTGTTGTTGTTGCTGTTGTTGTTGTTGTTGTTGCTGTTGTTGCTTTCCTTTCTATGTGATTCTCGAATTCCTTATTTGTTTCTTTCTTACGATTCTCAACTTCTTTCACTTTTTCTTTTGCAGGTGAACATTGTGATTTTTCATTAAGTGTTCCATTATTTTGATCTCTGACGCATCTTTTAAGGTGTTTGTTATAGTGGTCTTTTGTTTTTGCTTTCTTTCTGCTTTCCTTGCTGTTTTCTCTATTATAATCTTGCATAATTTGATTGTCCTGGATGTCCTCTGTTACAATAGGGGACAACCTTTGGGTTTGAATGCTGTTATTCGATGTATTTTGTATGCCACACAATGATTTTGCATTATTTGGAGAAAAATCCACAACAGAAGTGACATTTTCAGCCTTTCGGGACTCCTCCAATTTCGAATGTAATATGGCGTTTTCCAATGTCAGTTCGTAATTCTCTGAAAGCAATTTTTCGTTCTTTTTAGTGGATTCACCCATTTTGAATTGGAGGCCTCTAAAATCTTCCGTTAATTTCCCAATAAGATCTAAAAATACTAAAACGTCCGTTTTCTCTATAGAGCTGGCTTCTTTTTCGGGATGAAATTCAACACGCGGGGTCGGGAAGTCCATATTAACAAACTCGCTCATGTCATCAAGTATATCACATTGGCTCTCGAGTTCTGTCATGGTTTCAGAGTCATCAATATTTGAAATAAAATAAGAGTCTTTACCTTTTAATGATTTGTCCACACGAATAATGCCAGCATCAATTAGAGATAACAGTGTTTCAAGAAGGTGATCAATGGCTAGGCCACTCATCTTCGATCCTTCTTTCAAGATACTCTCTTCATATGGTCTTTTTTTATTTATTTTTCTGATTCTTATTATAGCTTCGTATATTGCCTTCTCTGCTCGTTGGTTTTCCATTGCCAAAAATATGTCTATTATCTTAAAGATCAGTTTACTCTACTACACACCACAGCCGCGAACCTTCGCACGAGCACGACAAGTATTGCACCACCTAAGTGGCTGAAGGTGGGACGAGTGATTATGTAGCTGTGAAGGAGCATCAGCTGCTTTCTTTTACCAAGTCGTGTGAAGTCCAGAATGTCAGTTGAGATTCAATACATCTAAAAATGTGCCGAAGAATGTCCACTTCAAATTGTATACTTGGGTGTGTGTTCTTCATATGTTCAAAGAAAATTTGTAATTGATCTACACTGTTAATCAAAATAGCAAAAATGTCGTCAATGAAACGAAACCACATGATTGGCTTCTTATTCCCAGGCGTTGAATTGAATATATGGCGTTCTATAGAGTCCATGAATATATTAGGATAATTGGAAGTAAATGGTGAGCCCTACACCAGTCCCATGTGATTGTAAATACTAATTGTCTAAACAATAAAAATAATTCATTAATTTATGAATGTTATTCATAAGGTATCTGTCATATATCTATCAATAATTGTAACTCCTTTTTGCCTTTCTCTGTACTTTTTCTGCATTTCTTACACTTGATTTCTTTCTGATTTTGTTTTCTTTCTGATTTTTCAGTTTAAACTTATACACAATCCAGATAGGATAGTGCTTCTAACTACACTCTTCATATCTATATAGTGCATATATAAATGCCAAATCCAGTATAATTAACTATGCGCATAAATTGAACATATTAAGCAGCATGTGTTTAGGTTATAAGCTTGTGAAGAATGCATGCATTGATGGATGAACAATAACGCGTGATACTTTTACCCTCGTATAGAGTAACAGTGTTAATTAAGTTTTTCGCATATCTTTATAAGAAACTAATCACGTGACCTGGTTATAGAAGTTTCTTTTATATTTGGACCTCTTCTGACCACATTGTGGTACTGAAAGTTCCTTAAAAGTTCTTTAATTCAATTGCACATTTAGTGCTATGTACGTTGTAAGCATCCAGTGTTATGAAAGAAGCTACGGGCACTGGAAGTTACGTCGGAAACCCGCCAATTTACCACCACCATTGTGTATATTAACATTCGATCAATTGATTGCAGTCAAGTTTCCATTACGCTATGCGGCAATAGTTACAACGGGCCGAATCCATGTTGCGATTTTCTTTGTATTCGCTTTAGCGATTGCTTTCGCATCGGTACAAATCATTATATACAAATTCGAATGATCGCAGAGAGAGCTTTAAGTACGAGGGTTAGTGGTTACTTTTGTATTTATCCTAGGAATGCTGACACTGTTGACAACGAATTATCAACTTTATAAGGCCATTCAGTATCAAAGGAAACGACTTAGACCCTTGTCGGACAACCAAACCCAAGAGAGAACTGAAAACCAGCCATGTATTGATTACATAAAATTTATGCGTTTTTGGCATCTTTATTCTCAATCCTGTGCAGCGAGGAAAATATTAAAATTATAAAAGTTTTTAGGACTTGTTATTAGTAATAAAGGCTCATTAGATAATTTCACCTTCAAAATGTACAAAATATATCAGGACTGTCTGCTCAAGGTTTTGACACTAGATCTCCCCTTCCCCTCCCCCCCTTATCTTTTATCCTCCATTTTATTTCATTTAATTAGTTGTCAAGGAGACTGTTCAATATCGTTGTTGAAATGTTGGGTCATTTCTACCAAATACACAATCTTATCTCAACGAATATAACTTTAGAGTTGTAGTGAAGTGGACTTTTGATGAGAGTTGAGTAATAAGTATTTCTACATATACATTAATTATGTCTATATGTTGATATACTTTACATATTCATATGAATTAACATCAAGTTTTAAAATAGATTGCATTAAATGTGAACATGACATCTAGTTTGTTATATTCATATATTAAGAAATGATTGTTTGTTCATTAATGTTGCTTAATAATAGTAGTAACACCATTTAACACGAGGGAGCATCGTAAACAATCATCATTGAAAAATTAAGTGAAGTTATCAATGAGAATTAATGGTTACACTTAAACAACTGTTCAATTGTTCTATCATCCAATCAATATCCAATTTCATGTGCATAATTATGACATTATATATGACCATAGTTTGTCGCTGGTTACATGTTTCACCAACCCATAAACATCCATATTCATGTGCACATTTCTGGCATTTTACTTCTTCATGTTTTGCAGCATATGCAGATGCTCATTCTTATAAGAGAGACCCATTTTTATTTTCAGATATTTCAGACATTCTTAATCTCCAGATTCTACAGCATATGCACTTATCCATTTGGAGCATAGCCATTCACTTTAACTAGCATATCTAAAATATTCTTAATCTCCAGATTCTGTAACTTATACACGTCTCGATTCATTGCACAAATGCCCAGCTTTATAAGTATATTTTAATATTGCAGTTCTCCCTGCTCTGAAGCTGGTGGTAGAGGGATAGATCAACTGGAGAAGACAACGGGGAAGATAGCGACTGGAATACATGGATGATCTGGATTTTGCTACAGGAAGCATTGTCATTGGAATCTTACGATGGATAGACTACAGTGCTGGTTTCAGACACATGGAAACCAACTTCAGAACCATGACACGACACCAAAGATGAAGAAGATACTCTCAACTACATGCACATCTCGGATCGTCCAAAAGACACTTAAATGTAAGGGCATATTTTTAGACTGTTTGTATCCCTATTTTCTGCAGCATATGAACATGCCCATTCGACCCATAGACAACAAATTTTGAGCTTACTTTAAATATTCTAAGTCACCATATGCTACAGTTTATGCACACCTCGATTCACCTCCTAGGCATTCACTTTTTAAAACAAATTTATACATATTCCGTCTCCTTATTCCGAAATACACGTATATAGTTATTCAGCCCAGAGATGCCTAATTTTATCAGCAAATTTTAGATATTGTTCATCCCTCATGTTCTGTAGCATATACACGTGTTCACTCGTCCCAGAGACAATTATTGATATGAGCAACTTGTTATTATGAGCATATCTCCATAATATACTGTATATAATATGTATATATTATGAGCATATCTCCATAATATACTGTATATAATATGTATATATTATGAGCATATCTCCATAATATACTGTATATAATATGAATATATTATGACCATATCTCCAAAATATACTGTATATAATATGTATATGTTATGAGCCTATCTCCATAATATACTGTATATAATATGTATATATTATGAACATATCTCCATAATATACTGTATATAATATGTATATATTATGAGCATATCTCCATAATATACTGTATATAATATGTATATATTATGAGCATATCTCCATAATATACTGTATATAATATGTATATATTATGAACATATCTCCATAATATTCTGTATATAATATGTATATATTATGAGCCTATCTCCACAATATACTGTATATAATATGTATATATTATGAGCATATCTCCATAATATACTGTATATAATATGTATATAGTATGAACATATCTCCATAATATACTGTATATTATATGTATATATTATGAGCATATCTCCATAATATACTGTATATAATATGTATATATTATGAGCATATCTCCATAATATACTGTATATAATATGTATATATTATGAACATATCTCCATAATATACTGTATATAATATGTATATATTATGAGCATATCTCCATAATATACTGTATATAATATGTATATATTATGAGCATATCTCCATAATATACTGTATATAATATGTATATATTATGAACATATCTCCATAATATACTGTATATAATATGTATATATTATGAGCATATCTCCACAATATACTATATATAATATGTATATATTATGAGCATATCTCCATAATATACTGTATATAATATGTATATATTATGAGCATATCTCCATGATATACTGTATATAATATGTATATATTATGAACATATCTCCAGAATATACTGTATATAATATGTATATATTATGAGCATATCTCCATAATATACTGTATATAATATGTATATATTATGAGCATATCTCCATAATATATTGTATATAATATGTATATATTATGAACATATCTCCATAATATACTGTATATAATATGTATATATTATGAGCATATCTCCACAATATACTGTATATAATATGTATATATTATGAGCATATCTCCATAATATACTGTATATAATACGTATATATTATGAACATATCTCCATAATATACTGTATATAATATATATATATTATGAACATATCTCCATAATATACTGTATATAATATGTATATATTATGAGCATATCTCCATAATATACTGTATATAATATGTATATATTATGAGCATATCTCCATAATATATTGTATATAATATGTATATATTATGAACATATCTCCATAATATACTGTATATAATATGTATATATTATGAGCATATCTCCACAGTATACTGTATATAATATGTATATATTATGAGCATATCTCCATAATATACTGTATGTAATATGTATATGTTATGAACATATCTCCATAATATACTGTATATAATATGTATATATTATGAACATATCTCCATAATATACTGTATATAATATGTATATATTATGAGCAAATCTCCATAATATACTGTATATGTGACCGACAGTAAGGCACACAAGCTATGTGTCAGATTGCAAGTGGTTGTCAAAAGAATTCAATGGCTTTTCATGTAAATTTATATTGCAAACAAAACGGGAATGAGATAATAGCGTATCTCTTACTACTGTAGAGTAGCGGAAGTTCTGGCTTGTTCAGATGATGGCTTCAAGGTCTTCTACTTCACTACTGCCTTATGTGGTTGGGATCTACTTTTATAGGGGAGTCTTACATTCCTAAGGGCTTACGAAACTTGTGTAATGCACTACTCAAGATGACAAAGCATGGGTCATAATGACCACGCATGCTTCTAGAGCATATTTTACCCTTACGTAGCGATCTAAATTAGAACCATTACGACAAGATTACAAGTGTTCCAAAATTAGTGTCCTTTTGCTACATCACACTTGCCCCTCTTTTCTGGTTGCTTCGTCCTCGAGCAAACCTCTAGAACATCTACATATTGGTGTTGGAGTTAACAATCATCACTGTCTCGATGCTGATCTGGGTAGGTTATAAAGGTTACTATGCTTGCCGGCTGTAGCTCTGGTTGAACATCTAATTAGAGGTGGCTCTCTGTCCTCTGATGGACTGTCACCATCATTAAGACCATCAAGTGCAGGATGCTTTTCTGCTGGTTGAAAAGCAAGAGTTACTTCCTCAATGTCACTTTCTTCCTCCGATGATTGCACTGGTACCGGAAATCTTCGCCTCTGCCTATGAGCTTTCCTGTTTGGTTCATGATTTTCTAGCATTGGCTTAGGGCATACCTGTAGTGCTGCTTGACTGACAACTTTATCAGTTCCTTGTCCATCTGCTCTTTGTATGACGTAGGTGTTATTTTCTCTTCGCTCTACAATCTTGTATACTTGACTCTCGTATTTGTCCTGAATTTTATTCCTTCCTCTTACTTTATGATTGCGGAGGAATACTCTCTCTCCTACTGTTAATGGATTTGCTGTTGCCTTACCTTTCTGGTTATGGATCTTTTTCCTCATGGAAGCTACATCCTTCAGTCTTCAGTCTTTTACCTGTATTAATGTAAGCTTCTCGAAGACTTGCTTGATGTTTTGCAATCCATGGTGAGCTTCCTTTCTCTTCATCATTGTTGTCTCCTGGGAGGAGGATATCTAAAGGGAGCTTTGCATCTCGACCAAACATCAAATAAAATGGTGAGTATCCCGTAGATGCATGTGGTGTAGCATTGTAGGCATAGCACAATTCTTGCAAATGCTCTGGCCATCGTTTCTTTTTTTCTGCTGGTAGTGTCCGCAGAAGATCATGAAGTGTACGGTTAAACCTTTCACACTGACCATTCCCTTCTGGATGATAAGGTGTTGTCCGGGACTTTTTGACGCCATACACCTCACACAGCTCTTTTACAATTTCGGCCTCAAATGCTTTTCCTTGGTCAGAATGTATTCGTTGGGGAATGCCATACACCAGGAACCATTCTTTAATTAGATGCTTAACCGCTGTTGTAGCCTTTTGATTGCGGGTAGGTACTGCAATGGTAAACTTTGTGAATACATCAGTTAGTACAAGAACATTTTCTCTCCCATCTGTCGCAGGTTCAAGCACTGTGAAGTCCATTGCCAATACCTCTAATGGTCTAGTAGCAAGTATACTGCCCATTGGTGTTTTCACTGGGAGGTAGGCTCCTTTGGCAATGACACATCTCTCACAATTTGAGATCCATTGTTTCACATATTTTTACAATCCAGGCCACCAACATCGTTTCCGAAGTAGTTGTTCTGTTCTCTCCTGTCCTTGATGTCCACACTCGTCATGTGCACACTTTAGAACTTGTGACCTCAATGACATCGGAAGTAGCATCAGTCTTTGTTCCTGTCCTCGTCCATCCCAAATATGACGATAGAGTAATCCTTGATGTTCCTCTATTCTATTCCAGTAGCTCAACAGCTTCTTTGTAGATCTGGTCTCTAGTTGACGCTGCCTTTTAGTTGGGGAAATCCCAGATTTCGGTAATGGAAAAGACGACTAATTGCAGGATCTTCCTTCTGGAGTCTTTCTATCTCAATTAGAGGTATTGTTGGAAATGAAGTTGCCTGATCCTCTGAGGCATCTGTCTCTGCATCACTGGTGAAGGCTGCTGCTACCACTAGGTGATTTCGTACATCATCTGGTAAATCTGTAGTATTGGCTGAACTGGCCAGCGTTCTTCTTACTTCAGATTTAGTCGATTCTTCACATCGATTGATACGGCTTAGAGCATCAGCATTCTGATTGTGGCGTCCGGGACGGTACTTGATAGTGAAGTCAAAGCTTGCTAGTTCTGCTGCCCACCTCTGTTCTACAGCTTTCAGCTTACTTTTGGACTGTAAGTATGTCAATGGGTTGTTGTCTGTGTAAACAACAAACTTTGATCCCAGCAGGTGCTCTCTGAATTTGTCACATACAGCCCATTTTAAGGCAAGTAGCTCCAGTTTTCTCGATGAGTAGTTATCCATATTGCGTTCTCCTGCTCTCAGGCCTCTGCTGGCATATGCAATCACTTTGACTTTTCCATCTTGTTCTTGGGACAGCACTGCTCCTAGCCCCTCTTCAGATGCATCTGTTTCTAAAAGAAAAGGCTTGTTATAATCTGGGTATGCCAGTATGGGTGCTGAGGTGAGCAAATCCTTTAACTTGTCAAAACTCTGCTGGCAGTCATCATTCCACAGTTCCTTGATTCGTGTCCTTATTGATTTAGCTTTGCCTCCATTTCCAAGTTTCACTACTAGCTTGTGCAGGGGACCTGCCACTTGAGCAAACTTTGGAACAAACCTACGGTAGTATGATGCAAAACCAAGGAATGAGCGAACATCTCGCACTGTTGTTGGGATAAGCCATTCTCTAACTGCTTGTGTCTTTTCAGGATCTGTGGCAACTCCTTCATCTGATACAACATATCCCAGATATGATACATGATCTTGGAAGAATTGACACTTTGATGATTCAATCTTCAACCCATGCTGTTGCAATGTTTTAAATACACTTTCCAGCCGTTCTAGGTGTTCTTCAATGGTTGATGAGAATACTATAATGTCATCTAAGTAGACCATCATTGTCTGCAAGATATCATTACGGAAGACTCCCTGCATCAGTCTCTGGAATGTTGCTGGGGCATTCTGTAGTCCAAAAGGCATCCGGTTGTACTCAAACAAACCCATAGGTGTGGTGAATGCAGTTTTGTGCCGATCCTGGTGGGCGACCTCTACTTGGTTGTAAGCAGATGCCAGGTCAATGGTTGAAAAATACTTTGCACCTTGTAATGCCTCAAGTGATTCCTCTATCCTGGGTAATGGGTACTGATCCCGCTTGGTCTTTTGATTCAGCTTACGATAATCAACACACATTCTTAGGTCTCCAGACTTTTTCCGCACAAGCACAATGGGTGAGGCATAGTTGCTTTCACTTGGGCGAATTACCCCTTTCTCTAATAAATCTTGTAAGTGTTGCTGAACCTCTTGGTATTGGTTTGGAGGAATCCTGCGATGCCTTTCTGTGACAGGCACGTCATCTGTTGTAAAAATCCGGTGATACGTTGTTGATGTACAGCCAAGGTCTCCCTTACTTGATGCAAATACCTCTTTATTTCTATGAAGCATCTCAATAGCTTTCTTCCATTGGAGATCAGTTCCAGGGAACTTGTTGAGGGTGACCCCTTTTGGGGGTGACTGTATTCCCTGCTTTTGTGCCATGTCTACAGCTTCCCTGTCAGGTGGCTTCTGAGGGTCAGCACTAAGACTGCAGCACACTGTCACCAAGCCATTCTCTTGCCTGAACTCCAACTGTTTTCCCATCTGCACCAGATCTCCCTCTCTGATGACCCCAATGCGTGTCTTTGGCTTTAGCCACACATCCTTTGCTGTCTGGTTGGCAACACGGACATAGTAAACATGCTTGGCAGTATCCACAAGAGTACTGGCCACAGTGAGGTTTCCTTCTATCGGTACATCAAGGGGCTCAATCACAGCATCTTTGCCCCAAGAAGGGCCTGTAACTGGAACATCAGTTTCTGTGAATGGTAGAACCCAGACTTTGTCCAAGCCGGCAACTTTCACGAACCCAGTTGTAACTTTTCTATTCTTGTTGTTTTCTTGTAGGACATTCTCATACTGGGGTATCCGTCCAAGAACGTTTGTTCCAATCAGACAAGGAACCCTTCTTTGCATAGCCGCAGTGGCTTCCTGTATCCTTCATGATGAAGATACCACACTCAGGGACCATCGCTCCACCAATCTCTACTGTTGCTATGACAAAACCCAAGTAGGGAATGTCCAATCCATTAGCACCTTGTAACCTCAGTACTTTGGTTTCATGTTGTGGGTCACCGAGGGTTGCATTCAGCTTGTCATTGAAGAATGACTCTGTGACAAGGGTGACCATGGAGCCTGTGTCTATGAGACTCCTCACTGGAACTCCATCAATCCTTGCCATCACTGTGGGGCTTATCCCAACAAACTTGTCATTCTGCAAAATAAAATCAGAGCCACTGCAGTTCCTCTCCACAGCCTGGCTCACTGCCCTGGAGAGGTGGAGTTTGACGCTACTTTCTTCATAGTTGGCTGTTCCCGCTTCTGCTCTTTCAGCTTTGGGCACCTTAATTTAATGTGTTCCATCTCATTGCAATTGAAGCATCTCCGTTGGTTATTTGGGTGATGGACTGATACCGGTGAGGGCTGTGAGAGCTTCTCTGTAAGCTTTGCTATCATATTTATTAGGGCTTTCTGACCATCAGCCAGGTCTTGAATTGCCTTTCCTACAGGGTCGCTATTGACTTGATTGCATTCAGCATTGACTGTAACCTCTCTTGCAGATGGCTGCCTTGTTGGACGGTCCAGCTCTTCCAGGGTCCTACGTGCCTCTTCCCTTACATCATTGAAGGTTTTGGTGGGATGTTCTCGTACAATCCTTTTCAGGTCACGTCGCAGCATTGGATCTCGCAGGTTTTCTATGAAGGTGTCCCGTAAATTCTGATCTTTGTTATCCATTGCTCCAGGAAATGCTTTCCCAATGTGCTCAGCCATGGACATCAATGCATGGGAAAAATCTTGAATGTGCTCCTGGTCTCTTTGTTTTCTAGAAAAGAACCTCTGCAATAGTTGCGTCTTGGTGAGTTTTTCTCCGAAGACGTCCCGCAAAATGGTATAAAAGCTGTCTGGCTTGTCCCATTCATTACCTGGCCTCAGTCTGATTTCGTCACGTGCTACTCCTTCCAGGTGGTCATACAGGAAGTTCACTGCGTCCTGGTCACTGAGTTGTTGAGCAATCACTGTACGTTGGGCGTCAGCTATCCAGTCTTCCAGAGCCTTGTCATCTCTGCCACCGTCATATCTACGTAGTTTCTTCTCACGTGGGACAACCACTCTCACCACTGGGGTGCGTGCAGCTTCGCCACCCTGTCCATTTCTCAGGGCGTCCAACTGCGTTCTGAGTGCGGCCAGCTGTTCAGTTAGCGTTGCAACTTCCTCTGTGGTTGCCATTTTCTCATCCCCGTTTAAATAAAGCAATAAAATTCTAGTGCAAACCTACTCACAACCCCACTTCTGGTACCAAAAATGTGACCGACAGTAAGGCACACAAGCTATGTGTCAGATTGCAAGTGGTTGTCAAAAGAATTCAATGGCTTTTCATGTAAATTTATATTGCAAACAAAACGGGAATGAGATAATAGCGTATCTCTTACTACTGTAGAGTAGCGGAAGTTCTGGCTTGTTCAGATGATGGCTTCAAGGTCTTCTACTTCACTACTGCCTTATGTGGTTGGGATCTACTTTTATAGGGGTGTCTTACATTCCTAAGGGCTTACGAAACTTGTGTAATGCACTACTCAAGATGACAAAGCATGGGTCATAATGACCACGCATGCTTCTAGAGCATATTTTACCCTTACGTAGCGATCTAAATTAGAACCATTACGACAAGATTACAAGTGTTCCAAAATTAGTGTCCTTTCGCTACATCACATATATAATATGTATATATTATCAGCCTATCTCCATAATATACTGTATATAATATGTATATATTATGAGCATATCTCCATAATATACTGTATATACACATATGAATTGGTCCCAAAAACGCCCACCATCATGGCCATATTCAACACATTCCTGTTCTCTATAATGTACGGCATCTCCACGTGCCTATTCATCCAATAGACACCAATTTTAATGAGCATATTTTAAGCATTCTAAACCTCCATATTCTGCAGCCTATACATCTATTGATCCGTTGTTAAGACGAACATCTTTATGACCAAATTTAAGACATTCTAAGTTGTCATCGTATTTCAGCATTTACACAAATTTACTTATTCGATATTCACCCATTTTTATGACTGCATCTCTATGAAAATATTTTAGAAATTCTAACTCACACTATGGCACAAAAACGTAACCATTCGTTCTATAGATTCCTGTTTTTGTGAGCATTTTTGATGGATGTTCATTATATTATATATATATATATATATATATATATATATATATATATACACGTATATATTTACCCAATCTTTGTTCCTCTTTAGATGTAATCAAGATCAGTTACCTGAGGAGCTGTTCAATACCTCTGTCAGAATGCCGTTGTACTTTTAACAGGCACACAATCTCATATCAATGCCCGTAAATCCCTACAGTTTTTTTGAAATCGACTTTTGATGATAGGTCAGTAATAAGATGTAAGTTAACTCTTTTTATGCCTTTCTGATTGATTCTCTTGTATTTGTTAAGTATGTCTACATGTTCATACGAATTATCTATTTTAATTGAATTGCCATACCTATGAACATAACATCTATGTTTGAGTGTGTTTTGGGTATCCGTATTTTGGACTTACTATTGACAGTTTAAATTAAATCAAAGATGCCCATGTACACATTCCTTCATTAAATGGACAAGTGATTTCAAGTTCATATTTCATATAATCTGAATGTCATTGACAGTTGCCCATAGGTTAATATTCTTCTTTTGTTCTCTATTTCTCCAAATATGTCTTAATAGTTCTGATTTGTTTATGTGACATCAACCTTACCCCATCTTTGTTTCTCTTTAGATTTCATCTAGATCAGTTGCTCCGAGAGACAGGTCAACACATGTACCATAATGCTGTATCTTTTCTAACAGCAAGCAAACAATCTCATCTCAATGAAGATAACCCTACAGTTGTTTCGAAGTCGATTTTTGATGATAGGTGGGTAGTAAGATTTTATTAATTCTGTCTACTTATGCATTAATTACTTATGTCTATTGATTGATATGAATTGTCTATTGAAATTGAATTGCTTTACATATGAACATATGACATCTATGTTTCTCATATTGATTATTTGAAATGAATGTTTGTTCATTAATGTTACTTATTAATAGTAATAATACATTACCACATAATCACATTAAGTGCAGTTATCAACGTATACTTTTTCACGAGTGTTCTATGTGATGCACACCCATGCTCGTGTAAAAATTTAAAAGATTCCAAATGACTGCATTTAAATGACTTTTAAATTGTTCCCTGATCCAATGGACATCCATTTTTCTGTACATAAGCAAGATATTCTATATTGCCATAGTTGGCTGCTTTGTATACATGTTTTCCCAACCCATAAACATCCATATTCATGTATACATTTACAACCTTCTACTGCTTCATGTATTGAAGTATATCCACATGTCCTTTCTTTCTAAAGACATCCATTTTTTAAGGATATTTTAGACATTCTCAGTCTTTGTATTCTATTGCATATGCACATATCAAATAGCCCTATAGGACGCCCAGATTCGTGGCCGTATGGAGAAATTCTTGTTCTTTAAATTCTACAGCATCTGCGCATGTCCATTTGTCCACCACTAGACTACCGCCTTCATGAGCATATTTTGTAGCTTCATACCTCTCCTTATTCTGCAGCCTACACACAAGTTAGATCACCCTACAGACAATCATTTTTAAGGCCAGAGTTAAGACATTCTAACTTGCCATCTTCAACAACATAGACACAAACCTACTTGTCCGATAGGCACATATCTCTATGAAAATACTTTAGAACTTTTAGCTCATATGACAGCACATGAACATGTCCATACGTTCTAAAGACAATCATATTATAAGAATTTTTGATACAATCTATATCAGCATGTGTTTCTTGTAATATTGGATATTGATTATTGATAATTTGTGCTATTTCCATGCATATTCATACATTGTTATATTTGTTGAGTTCCTTCTCAGTATAAATATATTTGAGCATATTATCGACAGCTTAAAGAGATATGTTATTGATGCCCGTATAAGTTCAACATCATTGCATAAACAGCTGTGTTCAGGTTCATATTTCATGTAGTCTGAATGTCTATCAACAGTTGTCCATAAATTCCTATTCTTCTTTTATGCCTTGTCCTCCATACATTTGCTGTTACTTCTGAGATGTCTACATCATATCAACCTTATCCCAAATGTATTCCTTTCTAGATAAGATCGAGATCAGTTACCTGTTTGTTTGTTCAATATCTTTCTGAATTTGTACCTCTAACCAAGCAGAACAATCTCATCTCAATAACTTTAAAAGTGCAGCGGTTTTTGAACTCGACTTTCGATGATAGGTGAGTAATGAGATGTAAATTAACTCATTCTATAACGTTATGACTAATTCTCTTGTTTTATTCACGCATGCTTGCATGTTGATATACTTTGCAGCATCTCTCTCTTCCCATACATATCTATTCTTTCCATATTTCAGACATATAAGTTCTTCTTATCATGAAGATTGTACACATGGTTAGTTGTTCAAAAGACTTCAAAAGACTTTCACTTTAGAGTTGGAACTTCCACAGTATCTATGATAATTGAAGAAACAACCCGGATCATATGGACAACATTACAGGCACGCTATATGCCATTTCCAACGAAGGAATTAATCAAGAAATGTGAACAGCAGTTCAATGAAAAGTGGAATTTCCCTAATTGCTTTGGGTGTGTAGATGGAAAACATGTTAGGATAAAAAACCCAGCTCATGCCGGTTCCATGTTTCATAATTACAAACAACATTTTTCAATTGTTTTACAAGGCCTAGCAGATGCAAACTGTAAATTTATAGCAATAGATATAGGGGCTTATGGGAGACAAAGTGATGGTGGAATCTTCCGTGAATCAAGTTTGGGGGTGTGCTTACAAAATGGAACGTTAAATATTCCTGCTGCTAAAGATCTTCCTAGCTCAAACATTTTATTACCGTATGTAATTCTGGGCGATGAAGCATACCCCCTTTCATCATATCTCATGCGACCTTTTCCAAGGCAGGATTTAAATGATGAAAAAAGAATATTTAATTATAGACTTTCACGAGCTCGCCGGTGTGTAGAATGTGCATTTGGAATTTTACGGTCAAAATGGAGGGTTTTTGGTACAGAACTGGAAACTAACGTGGAAAACTCTGAGAAAATTGTTAAAGCTGCTTGCTTACTACATAATATAATTATTGCAGAGGAAGGTATTCATTTAGACGATTTAAATGAAAATTTAGTATTTGTGGAAGAAAATCAAGGCAATGAACTCCATGGGCGTTCAAATCGAGGAACAAATACGAGTATACAAATAAGAAACGCATTTACATCCTATTTTATGAGTCCAGAGGGAGAAGTACCTTGGCAAAGAAATGTTATTTCATAGAGATTATTGCTTCTATTGTTGTCTCATTTTCTGTATTTTTCTACAATACAATATCACAACAGAATATTTTGATATATGCGTACCACTCTTTAATATATAAATTTTCTCACGGAAATTCTCTGAAAACTCGACCAACATACCTTCTAATTGCAAAACGTGTGCGATTTCGGACCATTATTTCTTTATTAAGTCTCGATTGCAATGTTTTGGATCCCTAGGATCCCAAATAGCAGGTCTTTGCTCAATTTCGGTGATTAGAAGCTCAAAATCCATTTCTTGTTCTCGCTAGTTCTTGCTAGTAACAAATCTGTCAGGGAACCCACAAGTTTGCTAGCGTAAACTCGCCAATATCCGCTGATGCAATTTTTGCTAATCTGAACACCCGCGGTGTGACCTATTGCGGTTTCTTACTAGTGCGTATACGCACTAGTACAGGATTGTTCAGTCTGAACGCAGCCTAATGCAATGAACTGAATAGTGAGCAACAGCCTCTATTTGTAGAGTATGCTTATTCCACATACGAGGTAATTCCAATAGATCATCCATAAAGCTTATTTCTGTGTGAGCATGGCAACGTTCTCATCAAAATCAGGCTGTGCATTGTGCATCAGTGGAAATCCTTTTGTCATTTCTTCGAATAGATAACAAACTTGAGTCCATGAATACGAACTGGTTATTTGTTACAACGATATCAATGCAAATTTGCAAATGTGAATACGGCTATCAACCATTAATGCAAGTAGGCCCAATTTGAGCGAAACAATACATGTCCATAGCTTTTGATGCAGGTAAGAAATCTTAGCGAAGGTATCTTGAAATTTTCTCATATGCTTGCAATCTTTCGCATATCTGACGAACCTTGATTGCTCCACGTCACCAGTTACACATTTTTGAATTTACGGTCTTCAATTTCTGTATTAAAGCCAATAATGTCTAAGCGAGGGTCATTTTACATAATCTGCATGAATTAACTGCAATAGTTCATTTTAATACATTCTATATAAGTTATTGTCACATGTTTAATGAACAAGGTTTCGAATTTATTCCTTCATCGTAGGTTATTTTCTAATACATCGTTCGAAGGGGGCTGGGGTTTCTTTGTACGCCCTTTCTCCATGGGTTGTTTGTGAAGGGGGTCAATTCGAGAATTAACCCTACCTGTAACAATTGAATGTTGCATTCGCTTGTTTGCTTTCTGGCAATTTCTTTTATCACTCTCATCCATATTCCTTCATTCATGTTCTATTCAATGCATATATTCAATGAATGTCTGATAATTCTTAGTTTCAAACTGCCTTCGAAAAGTCCCAGAGGAAATCGCCCCTTACCAATAAAGTCCCCTCAAATGACACCAAACCAGTACCTTAAATTTGTGAATACAGAACTTTACTATATCTTGAAAAGCGGGGAACATACTTTAAGCATACTGAATAGTTTTTTCTGGATGACATTCATCAGAATCTGAGACGTCGAATAACGACCGAAAGGTGAACTAAAACCGCATCTGACTATATATGTATGTTAACCTTTCGGTCGTTATCTAATTTGTCGTTTTATATTCTGACGAGTGTCTTCCAGAAAATAGCTTTTAAGTATGCTTAAAAGTATGTTCCCGTTTTTCGACCTATAGTGAACTTTACATTATTAATACGTCTTTTATGAAGAAAAAGGGTCTTTCAATGGGTTTTTATGGGGAATGTGTCATATATATTTATCTGCCCTACATTGGAATCAGTGGCATAGGAAAATGGACGGGGGGCTTTTAGGAATACATTATTTCGGGGAAGTGTCGACAATGGGAAGAAACTATATTCGAAATACCAAATGCAGTAGTGCTGGTGAATCTCAAGGAACTATAACCCATTACAGTTCTTTAAGCAAATGAACTCTAATTTACCCTTTTATGAATCCACATCAATCCATATTAATTAAATCTATATCTTAACTTTTTACCAACGATTGGTCATTAGGTTGGCTAGTTGGTTCTAAATCTTTCTCAAAGTTTTTTCAACACGTTTCATTTAATCTTACTTGTTTCTTTTCAAATCTGACGTCACCTATTCCATGGATCTGAAAAATGTAAAAAATAGGAAATAAAGGGTAATGCCAGAACTGAATGGCAATAGGAACGAGGCCAATGAGTAATGGTGTATACAAAGATATGAGTGTAGATTTTTTATAATGAAGACTAGGGTTGGAGAAAAGGAAAATGTTTAAATAGAATTCATATGAGTGAAGTGGTAATGTATGTGAATATAGGTATCATTCATTGGCTATCAACCTAAGATCGGGGATTAAGTGGTTTAATGATAATACGCTATAATAATCACAGGCTCCCCCACAGCATCTTATTGGGACTATATCATACCAGAGGAGGAACAGATGTTGTATCAGAACATTACATAGTGTATAGAACAATATACATATAAATATATATATTAGAAATACACCTTAGGAAACGACAATTGCTTTCAATTTGTAAAACATGTTTCGATTGCTTCTAAAACCATCTTCAGTTACAGAATAAACATATTACATGGTGCAAACGATATAAAGGCAAGTAATCACTTGCCTTTATATCGTTTGCACCATGTAATATGCTTATTCTGTAACTGAAGATGGTTTTAGAAGCAATCGAAACATGTTTTACAAATTGAAAGCAATTGTCGTTTTCCTAAGGTATATTTCTAATATATTACTGCTGAGAAACTTTGGAAATATATATATATATGAATGGTTATACGATGGGCAAGCAGCGAACTGTGGTGTATATCCAAGTAGAAAATGATGCCATGAAAGACACAATAGTGTTGATAATTGAACTGATCAGAGATATCGTGTATTTGGTCTCGTGAATTTTGTGTGAACTACTAAATCTTTTTCTGTTTGTGTTCCTTTTGACCACTATAACGCGTGATGGTTGAACGTATGCTAGATGAGGCCTATATTATAACCTCGTTGATAAGTGTGGTAGATTGGAACGCTAATAATAATAACACTATTAAACAAGAGTAAGCATCTTAAACACGTTAAGTAAAGTTATCGAGTGTTTATTTCTAATTGTTTATTTTTTATTTGATGCACATCCACGTTGGTGTGAAAATTTAAAACATTTAAGCGACTTTTCTACCGTTCTCTTATTCAATGCATGTCCATTTTTCCATGCATAACCAAGACATTTTATATGATCGTAGTTGGTCGTTTGTCCACGCTGTCTCATCCCATAAACATCCGTATTCATGTGTAAATTTCAGACATTCCACTTCTCAATGTCTTGCAGCATATGCGCATGTCCATTCATACAAGAGACACCCTTTTTATAATGATATGTTTGATATTCTCGATCTTAATAGTCTGCAATTTATGCACGTCTCGATTCATTGCACAAATGCACAGCTTTATAAGTATATTTTAATATTGCAGTCCTCCCTACTCTGAAGCTGGTGGTAGAGGGATAGATCAATGGGAGAAGACAACGGGGGAAGATAGCAACTGGAATACATGGATGATCTGGAGTTTGCTACAGGAAGCATTGTCATTGGAATTGTACGATAGACAGATTACCGTGCTGGTTTCAGACACATGGAAACCAACTTCAGAACCATGACACGATACCAAAGAAGAAGAAAATGCTCTCAACTACATGCACATCTCGGATCGTCCAACAGACACTTAAATGTAAGGGCATATTTTTAGACTGTTTGTATCCCTATGTTGTGCAGCATTTGTACATGTTTATTCGTCCTATAGACAGCAAATTTTGAGCTTACTTTAACTATTCTACGTCACCATATGCTACAGCTTATGCACACCTCGATTCATCTCCTAGGCATTCACTTTTTACAACATATTTATACATTCTCCGTCTCCTTATTCCGAAATATACGTATATAGTTATTCAGCCCAGAGATGCCTAATTTTATCAGCAAACTTTAGATATTGTTCATCCTTCATGTTCTGTAGCATATACACGTGTTCATTCGTCCCAGAGACAATTATTGGTATGAGCAAATTTCTATTATGAGCATATCTCCATAATATACTGTATATAATATATATATATTATTAGCATATCTCCATAATATACTGTATATAATATGTATATATTATGAGCATATCTCCATAATATACTGTATATAATATGTATATATTATGAGCATATCTCCATAATATACTGTATATAATATGTATATGTTATGAGCCTATCTCCATAATATACCGTATATAATATGTACATATTATAAGCATATCTCCATAATATACTGTATATAATATGTATATATTATGAGCATATCTCCATAATATACTGTATATAATATGTATATATTATGAGCATATCTCCATAATATACTGTATATATTATGTATATATTATGAGCCTATCTCCATAATATACTGTATATAATATGTATATATTATGAGCATATCTCCATAATATACTGTATATAATATGTATATATTATGAGCATATCTCCATAATATACTGTATATAATATGTATATATTATGAGCATATCTCCATAATATACTGTATATAATATGTATATATTATGAGCATATCTCCATAATATACTGTATATATTATGTATATATTATGAGCCTATCTCCATAATATACTGTATATAATATGTATATATTATGAGCATATCTCCATAATATACTGTATATATTATGTATATATTATGAGCCTATCTCCATAATATACTGTATATAATATGTATATATTATGAGCATATCTCCATAATATACTGTATATAATATGTATATATTATGAGCATATCTCCATAATATACTGTATATAATATGTATATATTATGAGCATATCTCCATAATATACTGTATATATTATGTATATATTATGAGCCTATCTCCATAATATACTGTATATAATATGTATATATTATGAGCATATCTCCATAATATACTGTATATATTATGTATATATTATGAGCATATCTCCATAATATACTGTATATAATATGTATATATTATGAGCATATCTCCATAATATACTGTATATAATATGTATATATTATGAGCATATCTCCATAATATACTGTATATATTATGTATATATTATGAGCCTATCTCCATAATATACTGTATATAATATGTATATATTATGAGCATATCTCCATAATATACTGTATATAATATGTATATAGTATGAGCATATCTCCATAATATACTGTATATAATATGTATATATTATGAGCATATCTCCATAATATACTGTATATATTATGTATATATTATGAGCCTATCTCCATAATATACTGTATATAATATGTATATATTATGAGCATATCTCCATAATATACTGTATATAATATGTATATAGTATGAGCATATCTCCATAATATACTGTATATAATATGTATATATTATGAGCATATCTCCATAATATACTGTATATAATATGTATATATTATGAGTATATCTCCATAACATACTGTATATAATATGTATATATTATGAGCATATCTCCATAATATACTGTATATAATATGTATATATTATGAGCATATCTCCATAATATACTGTATATATTATGTATATATTATGAGCATATCTCCATAATATACTGTATATATTATGTATATATTATGAGCATATCTCCATAATATACTGTATATATTATGTATATATTATGAGCATATCTCCATAATATACTGTATATAATATGTATATAGTATGAGCATATCTCCATAATATACTGTATATAATATGTATATATTATGAGCATATCTCCATAATATACTGTATATATTATGTATATATTATGAGCCTATCTCCATAATATACTGTATATAATATGTATATATTATGAGCATATCTCCATAATATACTGTATATAATATGTATATAGTATGAGCATATCTCCATAATATACTGTATATAATATGTATATATTATGAGCATATCTCCATAATATACTGTATATAATATGTATATATTATGAGCATATCTCCATAATATACTGTATATAATATGTATATATTATGAGCATATCTCCATAATATACTGTATATTATATATATATATTATGAGCATATCTCCATAATATACTGTATATAATATGTATATATTATGAGCATATCTCCATAATATACTGTATATATTATGTATATATTATGAGCCTATCTCCATAATATACTGTATATAATATGTATATATTATGAGCATATCTCCATAATATACTGTATATATTATGTATATATTATGAGCATATCTCCATAATATACTGTATATAATATGTATATATTATGAGCATATCTCCATAATATACTGTATATAATATGTATATATTATGAGCATATCTCCATAATATACTGTATATATTATGTATATATTATGAGCCTATCTCCATAATATACTGTATATAATATGTATATATTATGAGCATATCTCCATAATATACTGTATATAATATGTATATAGTATGAGCATATCTCCATAATATACTGTATATAATATGTATATATTATGAGCATATCTCCATAATATACTGTATATATTATGTATATATTATGAGCCTATCTCCATAATATACTGTATATAATATGTATATATTATGAGCATATCTCCATGATATACTGTATATAATATGTATATAGTATGAGCATATCTCCATAATATACTGTATATAATATGTATATATTATGAGCATATCTCCATAATATACTGTATATATTATGTATATATTATGAGCCTATCTCCATAATATACTGTATATAATATGTATATATTATGAGCATATCTCCATAATATACTGTATATAATATGTATATAGTATGAGCATATCTCCATAATATACTGTATATAATATGTATATATTATGAGCATATCTCCATAATATACTGTATATAATATGTATATAGTATGAGCATATCTCCATAATATACTGTATATAATATGTATATATTATGAGCATATCTCCATAATATACTGTATATATTATGTATATATTATGAGCCTATCTCCATAATATACTGTATATATTATGTATATATTATGAGCATATCTCCATAATATACTGTATATAATATGTATATATTATGAGCATATCTCCATAATATACTGTATATAATATGTATATATTATGAGCATATCTCCATAATATACTGTATATATTATGTATATATTATGAGCATATCTCCATAATATACTGTATATAATATGTATATATTATGAGCATATCTCCATAATATACTGTATATAATATGTATATATTATGAGCATATCTCCATAATATACTGTATATATTATGTATATATTATGAGCATATCTCCATAATATACTGTATATAATATGTATATATTATGAGCATATCTCCATAATATACAGTATATAATATGTATATATTATGAGCATATCTCCATAATATACTGTATATATTATGTATATATTATGAGCATATCTCCATAATATACTGTATATAATATGTATATATTATGAGCATATCTCCATAATATACTGTATATAATATGTATATATTATGAGCATATCTCCATAATATACTGTATATATTATGTATATATTATGAGCATATCTCCATAATATACTGTATATAATATGTATATATTATGAGCATATCTCCATAATATACTGTATATAATATGTATATAGTATGAGCATATCTCCATAATATACTGTATATAATATGTATATATTATGAGCATATCTCCATAATATACTGTATATAATATGTATATATTATGAGCATATCTCCATAATATACTGTATATAATATGTATATATTATGAGCATATCTCCATAATATACTGTATATAATATGTATATATTATGAGCATATCTCCATAATATACTGTATATAATATGTATATATTATGAACCTATCTCCATAATATACTGTATATAATATGTATATATTATGAGCATATCTCCATAATATACTGTATATAATATGTATATATTATGAGCATATCTCCATAATATACTGTATATAATATGTATATATTATGAACCTATCTCCATAATATACTGTATATAATATGTATATATTATGAGCATATCTCCATAATATACAGTATATAATATGTATATATTATGAGCATATCTCCATAATATACTGTATATATTATGTATATATTATGAGCATATCTCCATAATATACTGTATATAATATGTATATATTATGAGCATATCTCCATAATATACTGTATATAATATGTATATATTATGAGCATATCTCCATAATATACTGTATATATTATGTATATATTATGAGCATATCTCCATAATATACTGTATATAATATGTATATATTATGAGCATATCTCCATAATATACTGTATATAATATGTATATATTATGAGCATATCTCCATAATATACTGTATATAATATGTATATATTATGAGCATATCTCCATAATATACTGTATATAATATGTATATATTATGAGCATATCTCCATAATATACTGTATATAATATGTATATATTATGAACATATCTCCATAATATACTGTATATAATATGTATATATTATGAGCATATCTCCATAATATACTCTATATAATATGTATATATTATGAGCATATCTCCATAATATACTGTATATAATATGTATATATTATGAGCATATCTCCATAATATACTGTATATAATATGTATATATTATGAACCTATCTCCATAATATACTGTATATAATATGTATATATTATGAGCATATCTCCATAATATACTGTATATAATATGTATATATTATGAGCATATCTCCATAATATACTGTATATAATATGTATATATTATGAGCATATCTCCATAATATACTGTATATAATATGTATATATTATGAGCATATCTCCATAATATACTGTATATATTATGTATATATTATGAGCCTATCTCCATAATATACTGTATATAATATGTATATATTATGAGCATATCTCCATAATATACTGTATATATTATGTATATATTATGAGCATATCTCCATAATATACTGTATATAATATGTATATATTATGAGCATATCTCCATAATATACTGTATATAATATGTATATATTATGAGCATATCTCCATAATATACTGTATATATTATGTATATATTATGAGCCTATCTCCATAATATACTGTATATAATATGTATATATTATGAGCATATCTCCATAATATACTGTATATAATATGTATATAGTATGAGCATATCTCCATAATATACTGTATATAATATGTATATATTATGAGCATATCTCCATAATATACTGTATATATTATGTATATATTATGAGCCTATCTCCATAATATACTGTATATAATATGTATATATTATGAGCATATCTCCATAATATACTGTATATAATATGTATATAGTATGAGCATATCTCCATAATATACTGTATATAATATGTATATATTATGAGCATATCTCCATAATATACTGTATATATTATGTATATATTATGAGCCTATCTCCATAATATACTGTATATAATATGTATATATTATGAGCATATCTCCATAATATACTGTATATAATATGTATATAGTATGAGCATATCTCCATAATATACTGTATATAATATGTATATATTATGAGCATATCTCCATAATATACTGTATATAATATGTATATAGTATGAGCATATCTCCATAATATACTGTATATAATATGTATATATTATGAGCATATCTCCATAATATACTGTATATATTATGTATATATTATGAGCCTATCTCCATAATATACTGTATATATTATGTATATATTATGAGCATATCTCCATAATATACTGTATATAATATGTATATATTATGAGCATATCTCCATAATATACTGTATATAATATGTATATATTATGAGCATATCTCCATAATATACTGTATATATTATGTATATATTATGAGCATATCTCCATAATATACTGTATATAATATGTATATATTATGAGCATATCTCCATAATATACTGTATATAATATGTATATATTATGAGCATATCTCCATAATATACTGTATATATTATGTATATATTATGAGCATATCTCCATAATATACTGTATATAATATGTATATATTATGAGCATATCTCCATAATATACAGTATATAATATGTATATATTATGAGCATATCTCCATAATATACTGTATATATTATGTATATATTATGAGCATATCTCCATAATATACTGTATATAATATGTATATATTATGAGCATATCTCCATAATATACTGTATATAATATGTATATATTATGAGCATATCTCCATAATATACTGTATATATTATGTATATATTATGAGCATATCTCCATAATATACTGTATATAATATGTATATATTATGAGCATATCTCCATAATATACTGTATATAATATGTATATAGTATGAGCATATCTCCATAATATACTGTATATAATATGTATATATTATGAGCATATCTCCATAATATACTGTATATAATATGTATATATTATGAGCATATCTCCATAATATACTGTATATAATATGTATATATTATGAGCATATCTCCATAATATACTGTATATAATATGTATATATTATGAGCATATCTCCATAATATACTGTATATAATATGTATATATTATGAACCTATCTCCATAATATACTGTATATAATATGTATATATTATGAGCATATCTCCATAATATACTGTATATAATATGTATATATTATGAGCATATCTCCATAATATACTGTATATAATATGTATATATTATGAACCTATCTCCATAATATACTGTATATAATATGTATATATTATGAGCATATCTCCATAATATACAGTATATAATATGTATATATTATGAGCATATCTCCATAATATACTGTATATATTATGTATATATTATGAGCATATCTCCATAATATACTGTATATAATATGTATATATTATGAGCATATCTCCATAATATACTGTATATAATATGTATATATTATGAGCATATCTCCATAATATACTGTATATATTATGTATATATTATGAACCTATCTCCATAATATACTGTATATAATATGTATATATTATGAGCATATCTCCATAATATACTGTATATAATATGTATATATTATGAGCATATCTCCATAATATACTGTATATAATATGTATATATTATGAGCATATCTCCATAATATACTGTATATACACATATGAATTGATCCCAAAGACGCCCACCATCATGGCCATATTCAACACATTCCTATTCTCTATATTGTACGGCATCTCCACGTGCCTATTCATCTAATAGACACCAATTTTAATGAGCATAATTTAAGCAATCTAAATCTCCATATTCTGCAGCCTATACATCTATTGATCCGTTGTTAAGACAAACATTTGTATGACCAAATTTAAGACATTCTAATTTGCTATCTTCTTTCAGCATTTACACAAATCTACTTATTCGATATTCACCCATCTCTATGACAGCATCTCTATGACAACATTTTGGTATTCTAACTCACACTATGGAACAAAAAACGTAACCATTCATTCCACAGATTCCTGTTTTTGTGAGCATTTTTGATGCATGTTTATTATTATTATTATATATATATATATATATATATATATATATATATATATATATATATATATATATATATATATATATATATATATATATATATATATATATATATATATATATGGGTCATTCCATATCAAATCATCAGGCCAAAAGACATTTTGAAACCCTCCTTCTCAGACTTGGCCAATTGTTTTACTACAGATACTAGACCATATGAAGGGCTGAAATTGGAAATTTCACTTCAAAATTTATTATAGTTTAGAAGTTATGTGCATTTAAAGTTTAGCAGAATTTGCATTAAATTGTTAATGGCGGCCATTATGACTTCTGACAATGTTTTGGGATGACTTAGATTTATTGTTAACTACACAATATTTTGCCAATTACCCTCAAAATGTGCATGCTCCCTAATTCATATATGGAGAACTTGAATATGAATTCAGATTTTGCCTTCTTTCTGTCACTTCCATACAAATCTTCCTTTTCTCCCAAGTCCCATGATTTTGAATTTCCGGAAGGACTTTCACTGATTATTTTGAAAATTGGAAAAGGCAGTGAGTGACAAGTTATATTTGGCTCAAATTTGAACCATAGAGTAATAAGACATAGATCTAACCTTGATTAAAATTTGATGAGGGTCTTTTTCCATATTTTGGAGATATTCACTTGCGAAGTTTAGGAAAAAATATGGCCGGAGCTTGACATCAAAGACTACCACTGTAGTAGCTTTCCATTATGTATATATGAAGCATAACCACAGGTGTTGCTATATGACCTAGGTGGCACTCATTCATGCACTTTAGAATATATTCTAACATTAAATTCTCTTCAGGGCTTCATATTTTGAAATGTTCTCCCTGATCCTTTCCAGTTCCAGTTCATTTAGATGGTATTGTCTACCAGTGATGGTTATTGGTGCCCCTATTTTACAAACCAGGTCTGTCTCTGGAATATAGCAAATATCTTCTCTCTTTGGCCACAGAAAAGATCTGCAGGGATAATCAGGATGCATGAAATTAACACAAATATCCTTTTGCTCTCTATCCACATCTACAACAAATCCAATCCAGTACTTTTCATCATAATTGCAAACAACAAAATCTGACTCTTTGATGCTTACTGCTGCATTTGCTACTATGATTTTCCCAGAAAGAATATCAAATTTAATGGCAAACTCTTCATCAGAAGAAACACGTTTTGCACCAATTATACTATTTCTTATTGGAACAAACTGGTGGTAGTTTCTGGTTCCAGGTAAAGTATGCGTCTTGCTGAATCGATCAGATAGTCTACTTCGCACTATGTCCATTTCTTCCCTAGAAATATATTTTGATACAATTCCTTTGACCTCATTCCTACAAAAGTTGAAAACTTCCTCAGCTGTAATGATTTGATTTGAAAAAGTTCTTTGAAGACTTGCTCTAGCTGTCAATCGCTTTACTGTCCCTCCGATACCATCGCATGATGATTTGCCATGGGATGTTGCAAAGAAATTCCAATTGCATTGCAAGCCAAAGTCATTTTTGTGTAGACAGATATTCAAAAACTTCTTGCAGTTCTTATATTGCCCTGCACATCCATCACTAAAATAATGTATTTTGGTGATATTTGGATTTATGTTCATCTTAGCATAATCAATAGATTTGCTAAGGACACAATAGACAAAGCTGACATCATGGTGTAAATCATCAGATATAAAGCAGAGTGATGCCTCTTTCAAAACTCCTTCAAACATATGATAGATCACAACTGGATGCAAAGTGCAAGACTGCTGATTCCAATGATAGCTTTGGATTTCATCTTGTATTACAAACTTGTAATTTTCTGCAAAATCACACAAAATTATTATTTCATTGTCTTTTAGCTCCTCTTTGCATTTTTTTAGATATCTTGCTTGTGACTTTGCAATGAATGAGTGAGCTGTTATTTCATCGAGCTTTTCCAAGAGCTTTTCAATGAAATCTTCCATTGACATAGTTACAGAGATTAATTCAGATCGATCTACTGTTGTCCACTGCTTAAATGTAATCTCATAGTCAAACCTGTGTTTTCCATGATCATAATCTACACCATCATCATGATCACTTTTACTGTTGTCACCACTAGAGTTAGCAACAATGGTCCTGACAAGAAATTGCTTTGCTGCCTTAATGCCTGGACATGCATCACAACGATGAAGCATACAATTCTTATTTTCTCTATTACAAACAACTTTGTCAATCAGATCATGGTATGACTTGTCTAGATTCACTTTACTTAACATAAGCACCAAGTTCTGGTGCATGGTACATACCAAACTGAGTGTGTTCCAGATGATCCAACAAGAACACACCACTTTGGTCTTAGGCTGCAAAACTTAGAAAATCCAACCTTTACATCAGGAAACTTCTGTTTAAATGAAGAATAAAGCTCTTTTAATCCACACAATAAAAGTCTTTTCTGCATATGCAGATTCCTGCTAACACTTAAAAAGTCTTTTTTTCCAGGCATTTGACGACTAAATTCATCATCACAATAAAAATTTCTTACTAATTCTTCAGTTTCATTTGAAATATTCTTTCCGTGCTTTTCTTCAGGCAATTCCATTATTCCCCTTGTCTGCACTAACTTTCTTGCTTCTCTAATCATATAATCAGAAACTCTAAATACATCTTGTGCCTTCTTGATAGACCAAGAAGGTGGAACCATTGTCAAAATTTGAATTTTCCTTGAATTATTTACATGTGGTAGTTTTTCCCTCATCAATTCTACCAAACAATCCAAGTCCTTTCCTTTTTGTTCTAATTCTTTACTTGCCTGTAAGAGAGCAGGATCCTTTTCTGTAAAAGAGCCATTACTTATTTTTATTGTGGTAGCTATTTCACTCCTAATAGTAGATCTTTTCTTCTCCAAGTGCTCATCAATTTGTTTCATTTTTCTCTTTACATAGCTAACTCTGGAATGTGGTGCTAGAGAATGAGCCTTGACTGGACTTATTTCCATTTCTAGTAGTGAATCATTCAATGCAATCTTGCTTTCACTTTCATCATACTCCTGCTGAAAGTCATCAAATGGGTCACTGGTACTAGTTTCATGAGCAATCATCTCCAAGCCTTTAAATATAGTAACGCGACAGCCTGGACACATCTTTTGACCAGGAATAAGGTGTATGTTTAAGCCATTTGTTCTCTTTGCAAGTCCCAGTGTAATTGCCTTTAGTGAAGTTCTTACAGCCTTTTTGTGCTTCTTGTATGGATCACAACATTTCTTATTATTGCTACAGTAATTGAGAATGAACTTCTCTTTGTGTCTGTGACAAATTGTTGGGTTACCTTCCAGCTCAGTACCTAATCTTAAAACTAACTCCTCTTTTACAACAGTATCGAGTTCCTGGATGTATTGGAAATCTTTATCATTTCCATTGGAGAGACTGCTACAAGCTTCACGACATGCTTTACCAACAGAACACATTTTAACAACAACTTTCCATGCATACAGTTACACAACTGCTGGAAAGTACCATGAAGCCCTCATCTATTGCAGTCAATTTATAACAAAGAAGTCACTATTTATATTTGAACAGTGACAGAAAAGTGGAAACTGGGAATTCCCACTTTATAGAATGAAATTGTTGACAAGAGGTTGATACACCTATGTAGAATGTGATTGGATAGAAAGCCAATAGAACAAAGGTCAGTCATCACATCACATCATATAAGTTGTGATTTTGAACTATTTAGCTACAATCATAGACCCTCATCATGTTATATAAATATGAAATACATCTCAGGAAGCAACAACCTCTTTAACAAGATAAAGACAGTACATAAAAACCAAAATACACAGCTATTTTTGGACATTATCTAGAAACATACTCAAAAGTTTAAGGCCCTGAAGAGAATTTAATGCTAGAATATATTCTAAAGTGCATGAATGAGTGCCACCTAGGTCATATAGCAACACCTGTGGTTATGCTTCATATATACATAATGGAAAGCTACTACAGTGGTAGTCTTTGATGTCAAGCTCCGGCCATATTTTTTCCTAAACTTCGCAAGTGAATATCTCCAAAATATGGAAAAAGACCCTCATCAAGTTTTAATCAAGGTTAGATCTATGTCTTATTACTCTATGGTTCATATTTGAGCCAAATATAACTTGTCACTCACTGCCTTTTCCAATTTTCAAAATAATCAGTGAAAGTCCTTCCGGAAATTCAAAATCATGGGACTTGGGAGAAAAGGAAGATTTGTATGGAAGTGACAGAAAGAAGGCAAAATCTGAATTCATATTCAAGTTCTCCATATATGAATTAGGGAGCATGCACATTTTGAGGGTAATTGGCAAAATATTGTGTAGTTAACAATAAATCTAAGTCATCCCAAAACATTGTCAGAAGTCATAATGGCCGCCATTAACAATTTAATGCAAATTCTGCTAAACTTTAAATGCACATAACTTCTAAACTATATTAAATTTTGAAGTGAAATTTCCAATTTCAGCCCTTCATATGGTCTAGTATCTGTAGTAAAAAAATTGGCCAATTTTGAGATGGAGGGTTTCATGACCTTGATGATTTGAAATGGAATGACCCATATATATATATATATATATATATATATATATATATATATATATATAGAATAAACCACAAATATACTATCCTTTCAGTAAACGTTTTGATTAGAATCTTCATCAGTACAAAACTTACAATAGCATTGGGCCTGCTTAAATTACCTACATAACAATGGGGTCACAATTGATATTACCTAAGGGGGACCTACCTAATAACACCTCATGATATATTAAGAATCCATTATATGGGGAGGGCCGAAGGATAGGGATTTTAGGGATATATAGGGATTTTTCAACACACAAATGTTTTATAACCAATAGACATGTTTGCCTTCTATTCATCCCCATCTATATCAATCCACCTTGAATAGACATTCACAATGACATTTTCCAGCCCCCCTGTTTATTACAGTGCCCCACTCCCACTTAGTAACTTTAACTCTTTCCAACCCCTTGTTTATTGCTACCCGATCTTTTCCGGACTGGATAGCACTACATTCACATATTCCTAGGCACAACCATCTCATAGATCACAATTATTGTTTGGTCTTAAGTTCGTCTTGTTCAGTACATCTAAACGCCTTGCTAACACTTTTGATACACAATCTAACCCTTTTCATCCTTCACAAACTACTATGTAATTTCTGTAATATGCAGTTTATAAATACGATAAATGTGTAAGTATAAAGTCAGTAAGGTTTCAATCAGAGAGATAGGAGCTGAAGAAGATAATACAAGCATTTCACTTTGTGCTAACAATATGCAGACAATTCTACAAATGGCATGATCGTTCTATATCTTTAATGAAATTAATAATCTAAATTGAAAGAAACTCAGCTTTAAACAACTAATATACATTCATATGAATTAAAATCTATTTAATGATCAACATGGAGTTTATTTTCATCGCAATGATAATTGCAGATATCAATATTATCTCATTGATGTTATATACCAAAGCACTCCAATCATTTAAAGATATTCCGATTCTCCTAACGTTGAAGAATTTTCATACCTCTTTTCGTCCCATAGACACTCATATTCGTGAAGATAGTTTAGGAAATCTCCTTCTCAATATTCTGAAGAATTTGCTCATGTATCCACTTGTCCAATGGACACTTAGCTTTTTGGTCATATTGTAGACATTCTAATTCGTCATATCATGCAGAGTTTGTGTATATCCACTTGCTTAATAGACTTTTCTTCGCAGGTACTAGAAAGTCTAATTTTTCACTTTCTGCAAAATTCGCAACTCACCCAATAAACACTTTTTTTTGGCATATTTGAGACATTAAAAACTTTTCATATGATGAAGAGTTTGCCCTTATTTAGTTTTTTAATAAGCACCCTTCTTCTCATATAGTAGACAGTCAAATTCTTCACGTTCTGCAGAACATTTAAATATCCTGTCGTCCCATACACACTCATCGCCATGTAGATACATTAAACATTATTAACCAGTCTAATTCTTTACTTTCTGCTGAATTTTCACACAGTGTGACCAGACCTAGCATAATATTATGCTTTTAGCATAAATTTCACAGTTGCCCATAGGTTAATAATGTTCTTTTGCGCTCTATTTCTCCAAATAAGTCTTTATAGTTTTGATTTGTTTATGTGACATCAACCTTACCCCATCTTTGTTTCTCTTTAGATTTCATCTAGATCAGTTGCCCGAGAGGCAGGTCAACACCTTTACCATAATGCTGTATCTCTTCTAACAGCAAGCAAACAATCTCATCTCAATGAAGATAACCCTACAGTTGTTTCGAAGTCGATTTTTGATGATAGGTGAGTAGTAAGATTTAATTAATTCTGTCTACTTATGCATTAATTACTTATGTCTATTGATTGATATGAATTGTCTATTGAAATTGATTTGCTTTACATATGAACATATGACATCTATGTTTCTCATATTGATTATTTGAAATGAATGTTTGTTCATTAATGTTATTTATTAATAGTAATAACACATTACCACATAAACACATTAAGTGCAGTTATCAACGTATACTTTTTCACGAGTGTTCTATTTGATGCACATCCATGCTCGCGTAAAAATTTGAAAGATTCCAAATAACTGCATTTAAATGACTTTTCAATTGTTCCCTGATCAAATGGACATCCATTTTTCTGTACATAAGCAAGACATTCTATATTGCCATAGTTGGCTGCTTTGTGTACACGTTTTCCCAACCCATAAACATCCATATTCATGTATACATTTACAACATTCTACTGCCTCATGTATTGAAGTATATCCACATGTCCTTTCTTTCCAGAGATATCCATTTTTAAGGATATTTTAGACATTCTCAGTCTTTGTATTCTACTGCATATGCAAATGTCAAATAGTCCCATAGGACGCCCAGATTCGTGGCCCTATGGAGTAATTCTTGTTTTTTAAATTCTACAGCATCTGCATATGTCCATTTATCCACCATTAGACTACCACCTTCATGAGCATATTTTTTAGCTTCCTACCTCTCCTTATTCTACAGCCTACACACAAGTTAGATCACCCTACAGACAAACATTTTTAAGGCCAGATTTAAGACATTCTAACTTGCCATCTTCAACAGCATAGACACAAACCCACTTGTCCGATAGGCACATATCTCTATGAAAATATTTTAGAACTTCTAGCTCATATGTCAGCACATGAACATGTCGATACGTTCTAAAGACAATCATTTGATAAGAATTTTTGATACAATCTATATCAGCATGTATTTCTTGTAAAATTGGATATTCATTATTGATAATTTGTGCTATTTCCATGCATATTCATACATTGTTATATTTGTTGAGTTCCTTCTCAGTATAAATATATTTGAGCATATTATCGACAGCTTAAAGAGATATGTTATTGATGCCTGTATAAGTTCAACATCATTGCATAGACAGCTGTGTTCAGGTTCATATTTCATGTAGTCTGAATGTCTATTAACAGTTGTCCATAAATTCATATTCTTCTTTTAAGCCTTGTCCTCCATACATTTGTTGTTACTTCTGAGATGTCTACATCATATCAACCTTATCCCAAATGTATTCCTTTCTAGATAAGATCGAGATCAGTTCCCTGTTTGTTTGTTCAATATCTTTGTGAATTTGTACCTCTAACCAAGCAGCACAATCTCATCTCAATAACTTTAAAAGTACGGCTGTTTTTGAACTCAACTTTCGATGATAGGTGAGTAATGAGATGTAAATTAACTCATTCTATAACGTTATGATTAATTCTCTTGTTTTATTCACGTATGCTTGCATGTTGATACACTTTTCAGCATCTCTCTCTTCCCATACATAGCTATTCTTTCCATATTTCAGACATATAAGCTCTTCTTATTATGAAGATTGTACACATGGTTAGTTGTTCAAAAGACTCTCTTCTTTTCGCAATTAATAGACAGTTTCATAGTTCACCTTCTGTAGAATATCATGTCGTCCTACAGACCACTCACTTTTATGATAATCACTTAGACATTCAGTATCTCCGCATTCTCTGGAAGTAGCATATAACCACATGTCCAATAGACACTTATTGTTGATATATTTTAGATATTCTTACTCTTCAGTTGATGAAGATTTTGCTCATATATAATGCTTTAATAGGCACCCTGCTTTTGTATATAGTAGACAGTCTAAATATTCACTTTCTGCAGAGCTTTCAAATATCCTGTCATCCCATATATACTCATTTCTATGTAGATAGATTAAAAAGTCTAATTATTTACCTTCTGCCTAATTTATACATATTCTTTCGTTCTGTAGAGTATCATTTTATGTAGATATTCAAGATACTTTAATCCTACATATTTCAGAATATTTTTACACATCTATGGTTTATGTCTATAAATTTCACATTATAAGTTTTGACACTCTTCAGGAAATGCACCTATCCATTTGATCCATAAACACTGGGTTTTATCTGGAAAGATTACACATTCTCCTTATCCTTATTCTGCAGAATTTAATTGTGCCCACTGGTTAGTTATTGCCAGTCAGCAAGGTAGCTCGGTGACGTATGAGAAGACTGATATCCTGTTTTTGTGACTTAGGAGGACCCACCGTGTTTGGGTTGGAAGTGGCAGACAATGTCTTACACTTTACCCTGCAGATAGTTATAATGCACCTCCCAGACTTATCACGTTTCTCAAGTGTTCTAAATTCATATTCATATTTCATATTCTAAATTCTACAATGGGAAAATAAAATGAAGAGGAAGCAATTCTCGTGAAGAGTGCTCTGGGTGAAGCCCCCCCCCCCAACTTAAAACAATAATATTAGTTTGTTATGAAAAAAAAATGCAAAAGACGAATAATTGACTTTCCAAGCTTTCGTTGATTAGACTGGTATGGATTCCTTTCATTAGCAAGATAAGGGAGGTTACATTCCCTGGTT
Source organism: Mastigias papua (assembly GCA_964019165.1). Classification (NCBI taxonomy): domain Eukaryota; kingdom Metazoa; phylum Cnidaria; class Scyphozoa; order Rhizostomeae; family Mastigiidae; genus Mastigias; species Mastigias papua. The sequence continues at coordinate 13,792,308 of OZ025271.1, forward strand.
CCCTTTCACGAGGGACATCTGTGAAAATCAACTGGTACCAAAGCAGACACGTATTGTACAATATGTGATGGCTAACGAGGGAGAGTAAAGAAGGGAGATTAAATGAGTCAATCTATGCTATGCATGCTTTCTAACTGCTATGACAACAGCTAATGCTACGATGAAAGATTCTATGTAAAAATCTGTAGAGAACCGAGCTTAACTAAGAAAATGTTTGCATTGCTTTAGGGGTCAGTCATGTATACCTCTGGGTACCGGTGCGGGTTAGAATTTACAAAATGGTCAAAAGTGTTATACCCCTTCAATTTTTGTCCAAATGTTTTCATACCCCATTGAGAAACAAGTAATATGTTTCACACCCAACTTGCTATCTACCCTTTATGCATTTTAGCTTAGATTTTTTCGTTGCTACTTTTAAGGTCACAATTGCCACTGTCATCTATTTGAAAGATCATATATAGAAAATGTGTTCTGCAAAATCACTTTGCTGGGAAATATTGCAGGGAATACCTTTGTGCACAATATTGTTAATATATTTCTTTGTGAGATTTCCTTGCATTAGGATGGAGAAGTTTTTCTGGAAAAAGTTGATTTATGCTTGAAAGTTCGTTTGAACAAACAGCTGTGATGAATGCTAATAAGAGGACTACAATAGTACAGTATACCACAGAAAACTTATATCAGAGAAGACTTGCTATTGGAAAAACTCACAACTAGATACGTACAAATACAGTGATCAATAGACCTTTGCAATTCATTGAGTTGACTTTCTTTAGATTTTGTCTCTATAGGATTTTATATTCATCATAAATTCTCCACAAAGTGTCATACCCCCGAAGTAGCCTTGGAAATGTCTTCATATCCTATCCGATTCTATCCCACCCAGGTACAAACAATTATAAATGAGTGACCCCCTATTTACTAAGAAGGCACTGATTTAAATCTCGAAGTCTTGAGCACTAGTGCCCCAGGTCCCTTGCCCATTTGTCTGTATATTTGCTTCTGATAAAAAGTATCATTCGTTTCCTAAACAACTACCAAAATGAAATTGAATTATACCTAACTGGAGAATGGTTGCAGCCTGCAGCACCATGACCTCTTAAGCTTTTGCATATATTACATATTCTCTTTGTTCAAATTTTGCAGCGTTTCCACATATCAAATTCTGCACCCTGACCTCTTAAGCTTTTGCATATATTACATATTATCTTTGTTCAAATTCTGCAGCGTTTCCACATATCAACTTTCCAATAGGCACCAATGTTTATGTATATAGTTCTTACTTTTTAATTCTTATTACTTTGCAGAATGTACACATATTCATTGGCTCAATTGATCCTTACTTATATGTAGATAGTTTATCGATTCTAATTCTTGACTCTCTGGAGAAGTTGCCAGTCCTGATATTCTGCTTATACATTATTATGTAAATCTAATCATTGATTAATTGAAGATTAATTAATTTATTTATGCAATCATGTATTCGTAATTTATGTCAGTTTTTAGTATCCCCATCTATCCTTCCACTTATCTCTCAATCTCTTTGTTCATTTGCTAATTATTTTCTTGTATTGAACTATGTCAATCTCTAAAATTTTTGAGTGCTATTTTGTTTCGAAGGACAAAAAGTGAACAAAGTGCCAAGTCTTTCAATCTTATGATTCTAAGATGCTTGATGAACTTTCTACATGGAATGAGAATCTATTGGAAGAAGTGATATTTGAAAATTCTGCTGAAAGAGGAGATCGTTAGTCTGTAGATTATTTACTACATATATGGAAACAAAAATGATATTTATATATACTACGTGTATAAATATGAAAAAGAATAAAAACGAAAAACATTGTGTACATTCTGCAAACTATGAAGAAATATAATGTGTTAACAATCAACATAGAAATGAGGGTATATTAGAAGAAGAAATCTGTGCATATTCTGCACAAAATGCAGAGGTTGAATGTCTATTTATGAACAATAAATGTCTGTGACATCAGTGGATAAGAAAATTCTGTAAAAACAAAGTAATTCGAATGTTTTAACTATATTTAAAGCATATCTAATGGTCCATTAGACATTCACACATTTGTATACATATTTATGGGATTCCAATTCGTCATATTCTGCCAAACTTGGGCTCATCCTTTCGTCCAATAGACACTCATGTTTACATCAACAGCTCAATCATTCCAGTCTATTAGTTTTTGCTGAATGTTCATATGTCTATTCGTCCCACAGAGTCTCACTTATTGTCTTCAAAGTATACATTCTCCTTCTGCATAATCTACAGAATGTTCGCATATCCAGAGGTTCAATTGACAGTTATTTTTATGCATATACAGTTGACATTCGCTATCTCGAAAAATGAACGGAAACGGAAAATTGTTTGAGATAGCGAATGTTCGAGTTATCGGATGACTCCAAAAAATCCAATTTTTTCAGATTTGGAAGGTTTAACAGGCAGCAATAAAAGATATGTAGTCACTAATACAAAGTTATAAGTCAAACTAAATCATTAAGAAAAATAAACAGCTAATGTCCTTTGTTTTCTCTTTCTAACCAGTTCCTTCCCTATGATACCAGTCATTTTCCGTTACTTTTGGCTTGCAATATTTTTGGTAGTAAATACTCAGAAACTTCATGTTAGTATACAGCGGTTTTAGAAGTATGGTAAGTGCAGCAAATAGAGCAACAATTGACAGTAATATTTTGAATGTTGAGGACAAGATTCCTATCGCGGTCATTACAAGCATTGAAATAGATTCGTATGTCAAAGGGTATCATACTTATTAGGATAAATGGACACCGCAGATGGGCGAAAAACTTAAAACTGCAATAGAACCTGATAATATTATGAATAAGTATGCTGTTTGCATTTTAAAATACAATGGCATTGTTGGTCATCTACCAAAGGGAAAAAATGGGAAATTTGAGACAAAAATCTTTCTTTCTTGAAAGCTGATCGGTACAGTTATTGTGATGCAGTTATAAAAGGGAAACCTGTAAACTTAGGTGATGGTGATGGCATGCAGGTCCCTTTGCACATTGATGATAGAAGGGTCAAAACACTTTTTTGTCAGACTGCAAGAACAGTTATTACTCATTTAATAAAACATTTAAATTGTATTATGACACTGTCTTTTTAATCTGATAACTGTCATCTGCCGTTTAAACAAATTTTTACTCGTATTTTTAATTTTCTTACATAAACAACAACAAAAATGTTCGAGATAGCGAACACTTTTCGTCCAGTGGAAACAGAAAACGGTTCAACATAACGAATATTCGAAATAGCGAGCAGTCGAGATAGCGAACGGTTTTTCTATACGTAACCCTATAGCAAAACCAAGGGAGACAGAAATTGGTTCGAAATAGCAAATGTTCGATATAGCAGGCAGTCGAGATAGCGGATGTCAACTGTAGTTTTCAAATTCTAACTTTTCATTTTCTAACAGACACTCCATTGTATGTATTTAACACACATCCAGTTGTATAGTACATGTGGATTTGTACAATAAACACTCTTGTATATGTACATAGTTCAGATATAGTAATGCTTGATATATTGCAGAATTGGTACAGATCTTTTCGTTAGAAGACACTGCATTGTTTGTATGTATATAGTTTAGATGTTATAACTCAGAAGACACTGGATATGTCTTTTCTTCAAATAGACAATAATTTTTATGTGCATATAGTATACAAGCCAATTCGCTAAGTTCTGCAAACTTTGGACATTTGCATAACTTCTTTACGCGTTCTTCTCCGTTTTACGTATATTAGATAGTCTAAATCTATTCTACAGAACTTGTACCTTTCCTTGCTGAGCATTTATTTTTATTTAGATAGTTTACAGATTCCACTTCATTATATTCTGTTGATTAACACTCATTCTTCTATGTATAGCTAACAATTTGTATTTCTTCAAGTTTTACAAAACGTGAACATATCTTCTTCTCTACAAGACATTCATTTCCATGTAGATAGTTCCAATATTTTTATGTAGATAGTTTAGACATTCAAGTTTGTCTTATTCTGCAGAATCTGCGTATGCCAATTCGGACAATAAACAGTCATTTGTATACAGATTGTTTAGACAATCCAATTCTCTATTCTCCTGCGAGATGTGTACAAGTCTTTTCAATTTGTGACATTCATTTCCGTGTGTATATTGTACACTCTCTGGCTCTATATATTCAGCAAAAAGTGCATGTAATAGTTAAATAGTCCAGTATACATTCAGTTTCATTTCATATAATTTATTTCATATATTTGATTCAACTTTGTTAGAACTTTATCGTTAACAAGTACCTTATTTCTATAGCCCAGGGCTTATCTGAGTTCGTAAGGCTTTTTTAATGGGCCTATCCACGGGGGGGGGCTTATCCACGGGGGGGGGTTATGCGATGTCTAATAAAGAGTTCAGTGGGAAAAGAGATCCAAAGTGTTAAGTCAGCAGTAGTAAAACAACAAGAGTAATATCAATTCCAACCAGAGCAAAAATAAATACTAACTTGAGATTAATTCTTTTAAAAAAGTATCCAGGCACGACCAAAGTCACTATATTAATTGTCAGTGCTACTTTCACTAAAAATAATTTCAGTTACTGCGACTGAAGAAGCCAACCATAATGAAGGGATGTTGGTTCCATGTGAAGGCATTGAGATACCTTGCACCTATAAGCTCTATGGTGCAAAATTGCACAAAAAGAACGCAAGAAACATTATAAGAAAGGCTCAAAATCTTTATTTAAGAAGTATAACAAAGGTACGCTACTATTTGTGTGTTTACTGTTTTTATCATCTTTATAATTTTAATACCCATATATTTGGCATAAGGAAAAATAAATTAAAGATTATGTTTCTTATTGTATGCAAACGAAAGTATACACGTTGTCTTTACAAGGAACATGTCTATAAGAAACATCATGTTGAAATTAGCCAAAAGTTAAGAGACATTTAAGAAACATGGGTATGCCCGAGCTTGGAAAGTAAATTTATAAAAACTGTTGTGGTAGGAAAGTTGTTGTTGGGTAGAATAATTTCTTATAACATGTATTTCTTAACTGTTTTTAACTACGATATGAAAATGCTTAAGTGTCTTAGAAGGTTTGCAAAAGACCAACAGTGCTTCCATCATAATCTAATTCTACACTCGTCTCTTCCAGCAATCCATCACACTCGATCATTTAGATAGGCTCATCTTCAACAATCTGTGGCGAAACATCATCCAACTCTTGGTTACCTGGAGTGTGTAATGTTGGATCTAGAGTGGAGACTGACGGGACTTGATAATTTGGAAGACCCTCTCCCTACATTAAGTTGTCGTCGATTTTTGTTCCTATGAAAGGCTTCAAGAATGTTAAGAATCACTTAAGAAACTTTTGAGACTGGAATTGGCAAACTATTAAGGGACATTCAAGCTGACAGCAGAAAGTTTGTTTCTTTTAGAAAATACGTGAACTTAAATTTCTTTCATTTCATTTCAGGACTGTGACATGAAACATTAAGAAGACTGTTCAACAAATGAACTTGAATTAGCATCAGACTTTGTCTTTGAATGTTATGTCATGTCAAAGTATATACATAAGGTTAGGACGTCAGGCCTCATCTTTGTGGTAGAAGGATTTCTGCAGTCAATTGGAGATGTGTGCACAACTGCCGATGGGTTCTTGAAAACGTCAATGGCCTTTAAATTTTTTTTATGTACAGCTTTAGTGCAATATATGATAATTGTGCTTTTTTATGTAACCTAATTTCTTTTTGAAAAGGAGAATAATCATGAGGTCCATACTCTACTCTATCTCTGTTATCAACTATTCTCAAATAAGTTTCCAAACTGTTCAAACAACCGGCGTCTGAATATTGACAAGCTCTAGACATCCCAGAAACCTACCTTGCAAAATGTTGCTATCTTCTTGAAGCAGGATTATATTCTACAATCTTAGTAAATGAACTAAAATATAATATATTGATCACATTGCATCAAAATTTTCTGATTTGATAGCATAAATTTGATGCAATATTTCATTTCAGATCATCAAGATAAACCTGAAACGCTCCACAACTTTCAATGGTGTAAAAGTGATTGGCTTGTTTCAATCACCATTACATTGTCTACATATATTGGATCTATTTGATAAACAATTACATATCTCTTAATAATCAGTCGTATCACCAAGTAAAACATACTGTTGATGACAGAAGTAGGAAATGCATAGGAGAAAAGTAGCCGGAAAAGGGTCATTTGTTTTTATTAATGAAATATAGAAACAGTTTTTGGCATGCAGCCTCCATTTGCAGATAGGTCCAATCTCGTAAACGAGGTAGAAGTATTGCAAGATGGCGTCTGAAATGTTGTCTTGTGCAATCAAAACAATCTCCTCAGAATAGACCCTTTTCACATTCCAAAGTCACGTGGATCTATGAAGTCGAAAGCGAGGCTAACGATGATGTCCTCAAACTTCGTACAGTGTGATGGTGTGTTTTGATGCCGTATTTTGCTTCTTGCTACGTCTTAACAATGGATTGCTTCAATAAGATGCGTCAAGACGGAAAATATATTATCTTTTTTAGAAGATTGACTATCTTCGACAGCCATTTAGCACAAAATAATCTTAGTTTCACCGTGTACTAAGAAGGCCGATCTCGTTCGTTCTATATTTGAGGAGAAAGCAGGTAGCCCAATCACCCACAGATTGTGTAAGGAGTCCTTTTGGTGCAAATATTACAACACAAGTTCTTTACAGTGTGGGTATTTGCCTTGAAGTTCTGATTTTTGAGATGTTGCACCGTCCACTTGATTTTGCATAATTTTAAATGCAAAGACCTAAAGTAGGTTTGCTGCAAAAATGCCAAGTTCAAAGTTTGTTATAACACTTTCAATGTGAAAAATTTGTCTTGATAAAGATAGCAACCATATTTTTTCGATAAATGCATGGAAAGAATCTTGTATTGAATATTCATCATTGACACTGACAGTGCAATTGATGTTATCAATATATTCTTGCTATTGATCCTTCTGGAAATGCAGTCAGTGGTGCGTGCACCTGTTTGGCAGGCTTCATTTTAGGTGTATTTGGAAATTTAGTTATATTGGTGGTATTTTGTTTATTGGGAGATAAGGAGGAATTAGTCAGGATGCTCCCTCATCCTCAAAAGCTGTCATATTTTCAATAAATAAGGTTCTTCTATTAGAACTCAGCCTTGATAAATAAGGTGATAAAAATATAAGCCCAGTTTCAATCTTCATTGAGCTCTATGACTCAAGAAGCATCAAATCTTGGCCACCATCAAAATAAGGATAAGCTTTTACATGATTATTTGTGTAAACACAGGTTACACAGACAAGTACCTTCTCCAATGCAATCTGCCTGCTGCCAACATAGCAGGCATCCTGCCTACTATTCTTTCCTGACTTTTCTTGAAAATTTAGGTGTTTTTCTTGAATACATATCAGAGATACATAATTTCTGCAAATGATGCAACTGCCCCATCTTTTAAAACTAAGTAATTGAACACATTTTCCAATTTGAGTAAGAAAGGGAGGCTCTCTGGTCAACTACTTTCTCAAACAGGAACAAAAAAATATCATATACTGCATCCTATGTGCAGAGTTGTTTATTGCGCACAACAGAATTTATTCACATTGATGAAAACACTCCTGACTTTTTCCTGACTTTTTCAGGTTTCAATAAAATTTCTGACTTTTCCAGACTGTCTTTAAAAATACAGGTTTTCCTGACTGTATAACCCTGCATAGTGGAAGCTTCTTGAAAAGTTAACTCAATGTTTCATGAGTTCTCAAGTTTTGCAACATCTCTTGAGAATGGAACCCAAAATTCACCCTATTTGCAATATGTATATCATAAGTCTATGACTTTAAAAGCTTAAGAAATAGTCTATTTAAGGTTTAGAATTAATAATTTACAGAGAAGATTCATTGCACATCATGTGAATCTATTACAAAATTCACAGACAAGCTTAGGGATTGAGAAAAAGTAACACTTAGCAGCTCTTCTTTTGGTTATAGGAAATCCATTTACATAGTGGATAGACAGGGCAGAAAAATCATGAACTATTTTTCAAACACAATGCTTAGCTGCAGTGCCCAGATTAAGGGCAGTTAGTGTTATTTTATTGTTTGAGGGGAAAACCATAATTCATTGTTAAAAACCTGTTTTGTCTCTATGTGGAAGCCCTCTTGCTTGAATACTAAATAAAATGGATCAAATGCTGTAACAAGCTGCACTTACATATAACTTAGGGCCAAAAAGCTATACAATAACAAGTTAAGGATTGAAACAGTAAACAAAAACGTACTGTCAATACTTGGTCTGCAATTGTGCGTAAAGTATGCAGAAAAACATACTTGAAACTTGAGAATTAACGTCTGTCCATGATATTCTATATTGCAACTAATGAATCTGTTCTCCTTAATCTAATCTCAAGCTAGTATTTATGTGCCTTTCTGGGCTGTTTGAGAATTTAACGACATCACGTGAAGGCCAGTCGGTACTCCATCACAGCTATAAAATCTATTCAAGGGACAATAGGCGGCGCACTGTGTTCCAGCTGACTTAACACTCAACTCATTACCAATGCTTTCTGCCACTACTTCTCAAAGTAAAACATACCCGCAAACTTGTAAACTTAGTACACATTGTGGAATGTAACAAGGCTTCGCTACTGCAAATCCCAGGACATCATCGTTAGCCTCACTTTCAACACTCAGACCTCTATTTCAAAATGAATGTGAAAGTGGTCTATTGCAATTAATAGTGGAAACAGCTAATTCTTTGAGGTACATAGTTAATGGAGAACATTGTTTTTATGTATTCATGATTGCTCAACGGATCTTGCAATGTGTAAACACTGCTGTCATAATGTGCCGGTCATCAGGCCCAGTTTGCAAGTGAAAGGCAAAGTCGTATCTTGTATTTAAAACAGGTGAGTAAATTAAGCATATATATACCGATCTACACCAACATATGTTACCCCTTCCTTGTAAGTACAGGTTTATTTCTGTGCATGTGGCGAGACAAAATAGCATTTTTAATTTTTTAATTACACTTTAGTTGTTTACATTTGCATTTAGAATTTTCGTTTGTCACTCTTAGTTGACTGCAAGCTTGACTACCCCTGGATAACCTCATGTATAGAAAAACAATCAGTTCGTAATTGTTGTTAGGAAATACGGAGCCATTTGGAAAGTTTTGTTTTTGAATTCGTTGTTTTGCAGGTTTTGCTTAACGCATATGAGTTTTTGCCTATTAACGAAATTGGATTAGCACAATTTGATGAGTGATAGGTGTTTACAAGACCCCCTTGTACCTCCGTTGCTCCCTAAGTTGATAGAGAAGTATGGAGGATTGGTGTTTTCATATACACAATAATATGCCATCTCTCTTGGTATTTTCGGTCTTCTCATCATGGGAAAACCCAATGCAAAGTATATGCGTTGGCTCTATAGTTTTGGTATATAGAGTTAACTGGCAAACGCTAGGCTACTGCTTGTAACACCTACATGAAGGTAGAGGAATGAGAGCAGATTGTCCCAGGCCCCAAAGCCTGAGAAGGTGGCAAAAGTTATGAAAAAATTATTTGGAGATTGCATCTACTATGAGATTTCACATTGACCTCACAAGTTGCTACATGGTTTCATTTGCCCCATCATTCACCACAACTCATAGGGTTTGGTAGGGGCTTCCAGTTCATTACCCAAATTCTTCAAACTACCCCTTTTGAATACGCCCCAACCAGAACTTCAAATCATTAACAGTCTTCCTCCTCATAAAGATCCCAATCACAGAAGATGATGAATACCCTATTATCGACAGACAGTTAGAACAGAAGATTTCTTGTCACCTTTCGAAAGTACAGTAGAAAAAGCTTATCTGATTTTGTTTGAGTTTTGAACTTGTCCATCTGTTAAAAAAAGGAAAAGTTATAACATGATGACATGGAATGTGTCAAATATAATCTTGTTTTCTAGTGTTTTTTGACATCCACTATGTGAAAACAGAGATAGAGAAGGACCGTACATTTCGTGATTTAGGGCTATATTCATTTGCATGTAAACATAGAGTAATTTCTAGAGTAAAGGTCTTGAGTAACACAACATAATAGTTTGTTGATTGTTTAATTAGATGGCTTATTTCAAAACCTTGTTGGGACACTGGATTGCATATATAGTCATCTCAGGAAATAAGCATTCTAAAATGAAAACAGATATATAGAAAATCAACCTAGAAAAGTCAATCTTCATTATTTAGAGAACCAGAAGTCAAACTGCCCCCCTTGACACTAAGCATGATTGTCCCTCTAGGGCAGGGGACCACATCAAGCAAGTGAAAGCAGCTACCATAACTAAATTGAAGAGGTCTGCTTGCTCATAGCTCTCAGAAATGATCAGCGAGCAACTCTACTTTCACAGTTCAGCATGTTTCTTGAAGCATTCTTCAAGGCTTGTCATTTGCTAAAGGCTTGGTTCACTATTCCGCCTCCCCACTTATGCAATGATGCATAGCCCTTGCCTTTGGCATCTGTAAAATGCAGGTCAACAGGTCTTGTGAAGTGTAGGTCACAGGTCATGTAAAATGCAGGTCAACAGGTCTTGTAAAGTGCAGGTCAACAGGTCTTATAAAGTGCAGGTCAACAGGTCTTGTAAAGTGCAGGTCAACAGGTCTTATAAAGTGCAGGTCAACAGGTCTTATAAAGTACAGGTCAACAGGTCTTATAAAGTGCAGGTCACACTGTCAGCTACGTATGAGAAGGCTTTGCAGCTCAATCTATGTCATATGGAAGCTAGGCTGGAAATCATCAATAAAGTCATCAATGAATCTAAAAATGTTTCCAGATAATAAATCACTAACTTGGTCAAGCAGTGATAATGCACATCCATATCAATATGCAATAATCAGACTGCCATTTGCTTACTTTGTAACTAGCTTGGCATTTTGTGGTTTGAAAGAATTTTCTAGGATACATTTCAGGTAATATTAATTTGTATAAAATAAGTGATCTGGATTACCCCAACTCCCCCAAACTCCATAATCCCCAATGGCCATTATTTTTAAGTGTATGTGTGCCTCTCCATTTCTCTATTCCATTAGTTCTTCTCTCTTTAGTTGGTCAAATCCTGGTTTACGCTGTTTTCCCAACTTTTCATTCCCTCTCTTGACCATCAGTAAATACTTGCAAACAGTTTACAAATGACAAGCAAATTAATACAGCAGGTAGATGCAAGCCTTTCCAACAGCCTTGGCCACTTAAAAACTTCCAAGCAACTCTCTGTTGTGTGCCATGATCTGCATTTCACTTGACCTAGTCACCTGTATTTTACAGTTGCTTATTGTTGAAGCATAAATATTGCTAAGTTATCAAATAACTAGTCCTATTTCCTTTTGGATTAAGTAACCTGCCCTTCATCCGAAGCATTGGTGTTGAGTCCATATGATTTCAGATGATGTAGAATTGGAGAGGGGAGTAGCAATGTTTTCTTAACTTGCCTTTCTCACTTTTATTGAGGTATTTGCTCTTCTTATGTACTCTTAGGCTTCAGTTCTGCGCTTCCAAATTTGCACTTTTTAATTCTCTTTTTAGAGTTATTTTTTCCTCCTTCTGAAACATATCAATAACAATGAGTGATTTTTTGCTCTTTTTCAAATCCAAGACAAAATGTAATCTTATTACTCACCTAAGCCATTTCATAGAAATGACACATGCCCAAAACATTCTGAAATCAATCAATTTCTTCTAAAAATCAGATCTACATTTAATTTGATGCCACATGCTTCTGACTTGATGAAATAAAGTTACTGACTATGGGTACCTTTAGGGAGAATTGCAACAGCAAGGAAATTGGATAGTAAAATGGTGAAATTCTGAGTACTTTCATGTTGACATTAGATTCCACTTTAGTAAAATTAGCATTTCTTTTCAACTGCTGTGTACAAAGTGCTCTTACTGTATGGTAAGTTTATGGACATTTATATTTGTAAAGACATATGTCTTGATATTATCTGACAGGATTGAAAACTGTACCTAAGTCTAAAGTCATGTGAGTCACAAAATGGAAAGAAATAGTTTTCTGATTTCTACCAAATTCAACTCTTTCTCAAAATTATTTGATTATCAAGACATTCTGTCTATAGCTGCTAGCACACAAAAATTGATTTGGTTTGATGTATTTTCTTTTCAAGAAAAGACCCTCAACTTTTTTGCGTGATTTACAATTATCTATGAACACTGGGGACAAAGCTTCATTGAACCTCTTTTTCATTTAGTGAAGGTTACCATAGTTATTGCAGGTCTACCCACAAATAGACATTTTTGTTGCTTTCTCAACTTGGCTATTTGAGGAATTAATATTCAATCAGCCTTATGTATATTTGAACACAAATATATTATTATATGAGAATCCGTCTGATTTTCAACTTTTATATCTTGTTACTACAGCCCTTATGGTTAGCAACAATGATTTATACAAGACTATAGATAAAGGACATTACACTAATCTAATCTGACTTGACTTGAAGAAGGATTTTAACACAGTTGATCTGGAAACCTCGCTTAAAAATGCAAATGTATAGAGTAGCTTATGTGGAACATGACATACTTGGATAACAGTAGACAAATTTGCAGGGTAGATGGCACTCCCTCTTATCAAAGAGAAACATTTTGTAGAATTACTGTAAGCTATTGTCTGGGCCCACATTTATTCATTATGTACCACAATGAGTTGCCTCTTTCTATGCAGAAATCTAATGTCATCATGTATTCCAATGATACATCCCTTTTCCTCTCCTCAGATTAGTTTAATGAACTAGAATTCCCTTAAACATAAATCAATTGAAGCTGCAGGATTGACTTCATGTATACAACTTTCTTTGATTGCTGTGAGGGTACCCTCACATTTTATAGTCTCTGCTCCAAACATCTGTAAGAATGAAAGGCACCATGAAAGCCAGAAGTTATTTAGCTCGACTAGGATGAACATCATAGTTACTGGCTTATTGTTGAGTATGTTGAAGTAAGATTTTGCATGTCTAATGGCTTCCATTATAAAATGTCAGTCCTTGGTACCTCCTAAGTAATAACCCTGGAGGAGAAAATGGACTGTCCTAGGAAATTGTAGCATTGGTTGTACTCATTATAATTAGGCTGTGCCCGGAAAGGCTCTTGATTGAGCATGAGTGCCTAAAGTATGGTTGGTTTTAGAGCATGATTTATTGAGCATGAGGAGATTTGAAGTTGTATCTTAGGAAAATCCTTTCTCTTTATCACTGGCAAAGACTTCCCTACATTTCAACTCAAATCATCACTAAGCAAATCCTTTAAAAACATGTGTATGCCATGGTAATCCATAATCATCCTTTCACACTCTGATGAGTGGATAGTCACACCCTGCAAGTGAATCACAACTTGTAGCAGAGCAACCTAGATTGGAGTCCCTATTCCTGAAGTGGAATCCCCATTTTGTTTTGCTTTTCTTCAGCCTTTTCTATGTATTTTGAATGCAGTCTTAGGAGGGATGCAAAACAGAGTTCCCGACCTGTTCAAGGAGCTGAACCTTTGTTTTGTTTAGTGCAAGATCTGATAAATATCAAATTTCTTGGTTTCGTCTATTAAAGTGTATTTGAAAGATGTTTGCATCTTTCACATCTTCTTTCAATGCCCATTCTTTATCCACTTGAAATGTCTTGTTTCTTCTACTCTCACAGCAGACAGTTGATTTATCCCTCACTATTGGCACAATTTTTATCCAAATCAAACAGTAACTTACATTTCAGAATGCAGGATGGTGGATGGCTAACTTTGACCAATAGAGTATCAATTAGTTCCCCTGTAAAGTCAGAAAATCATAATCATGGCTGGTCAACTATTAGAGACCTTGTAGAAAGAAGACAGCTATAATGATATGCCAGAGTTTTAGTTCACTTGCCCAGCCTGTTTTAGAGAATTATCCTTAACATGTTCTGACACTATAGAAAATTACAATACTCATCAGAAACTGGTCTTGCCAAAGACCAAAAGCAATGATCAAAAGGTGTTCTATTCACAATGCAAAACTGTGGAACAGCCTAAGAAACACAGATAAACAGCCACCCACCTTGAAAACCAGTAAAGATCAGCTATTGATGGGGACAGTTTTTATTTCATTTTTACATTCATTTCGCAGGAAATTGTCATTGCTCTGAGTTTTGGGTTTTCTTCTATTTGTATTTTTTTCAATAAGGTTACCCAGAGTTAACAATCACTTTATTAAAAGCTAATGGTTATGAAAATGCAATACAAGAACTAGTTCACCAACTAGTTCATTTGAAACCTAAAAACTAGTCAAATTCTATTTGATCCATGGGATTGCCCAGAACATCTGTGAAGCCATCAGACAGGTTTACTATCTGTGAATCTTGAGACACATCTATGAGAGTTGGAAACTATGCAAACATACTGATATTTTGAAGACAATGGCAAATTGAGCCTTTGCTCTTACTATGTATTCCAAGAAATATCTACCACCTGAGATACTCAATGAAATATAGAGAGGAATTAATGAGCCCCCTCGTAGTTACAGTTCTTCCATATGGAGCTGCTGTGGTGAATAAAAAATTGATTTGGTGCAAAAATCCAAAAAAATACTGCTAGAATTGTAACCAACAACCAATACTATGATTGTACTGCTCCAGTAATCTAGAATCTTTGCTATTCAATGAGCAGTGATCTTGTAAGAAAATAAACAGCCACTTTTACATACAACTCTTTAAATTCAATAGCCCAGGCATACATGAGAGAATCACATAGTCTTAAATTGTTTTTAATATATGAGAACAGTTAATATGCTCATCATCAGAAACTGATCTTACAATACCACTCCTAAGAAAAACCAATGGCCAGAGGGGTTTTTCTAATCACAGTTTACAACTGTGGAACAGTCTAGAAATACAAACAAAACTGCCACCTACCCTCAAAAATCCTGCAAGGACCTGCTTTTTACAGATACACATTTTATTTCAGTTTTACATTCTTTCTTTTTTCTATTATTCTTGCAAAATATATTTTGAAATAGACATGTGGGTTTCTTTTGTTCATAGTTTTAAATTTGTTTCATATTCATATATATTTATCTTTTATTTATATTTTTGAAATAAACTAGAATCAATATTGACTTGTTACAAGCTATGGCTTATCACTATACACTATAGGACCTCCTCAACTATCAGTTTTGTAGACTGTGCTTAAAGCTTTTAGCCCCAATGCCCCCATTGATTAATCTATATCAGTAAAAGTCAATCAGAGATCATGCTGTCTATATTGTGCAAAGGAGAAATTCTGTTGCTAGATGGTCCATCTTGAATGTACCTTTTACTTGTTACTTCCAACAAATGACCTGTCATGTTGTCAAAATTGGATGAAGTTCAACCTGCTCTATTTTCAGAGCAAGAAGAGATGTTGGGCTAAAATCTGCAAATCTTGTTTTCTCTTGGTTATCTATCTTACATTTAAAAATCAACTAGCACTATGATGGTTGGTTACATATCCACTGATTTTGTCCCTCTTGGATGTGAAATACCCATTATCCACTGTTTCTTTGAAAAGCCACTGAATGCAGTATACATTGTCACATTGGCAACCTGGAATCTGACACTCCCTCTTCAATAAAATATTCTAGTTTCAGCACTGGGCCCATATTGTTATGGTAAGTTAAAGACTATATTGTGGACAAATTTAGTCACCACAGTAACTTTGATGCATGAAATCTAATTTGTTCAAGGGAGGGACCAACCCCTAAACTCTCAATGTATACATTTCTTGAATTCAGCCAGGATCCCTCCATAATTCCATCACAGGTCCCATGATTGATTGGCATCATTAATCAGTAATCAATCACAGATTTGTATGATCTGTGCTCTTTATTATGATCTAACATGCTATCTTTATTGTGCATAGAACACATTCAATTTTTGGATGTATGCTCTATGATTTTATGATATTTTGATATGAAAAGTTAGTCCTTATTATTTCTGGCATAGTTGATTGAATTTTAGTTTAATTGACTTTCAGATTTATATCAATAGAAATGTTTTCAAATCAAAGAGCTTAAGTATTTGTTCATTTTAGCTCTATAACTTATAGAAATGTAGTGAACATGTATTGATAAGTTATTTTGAAATTCCTTTGACATCATTTGTCATATGTTGTTTGTAGTTGTATTGAAATCACATTTGTAAAATTGTCTACTGAATTAAATAATAATTAGAAGGACATTTTGGTTTTTACATGCAATGCTAGTGTGTAAAGCCTTATGAAGTTTGCATATTACCAATGATCAATTGAATTGTCTGTTTGTTGTTTTCCCTGATCTCGTTTTTCAAGTACTCTAGAGCTGTTATGAATATTTTTTCATCAACGCAATATAGCCTTTGGTCATATAAAAAAGTCATTTCCTACTTGACCCTGACACACATGTCAAAATTGAGAATATCAATGTTTATTGTCTAAAATTGAGAACATTAATTTCCATATCTGTTTATTCCATAATATTACTTTTTCTTCAACTAGAAGTATATTTTAGTATTTGGTGCTATAGTGTTAGAAAATGTAGATGATGTGTGGCAAGCCTGCTGAAAGATTTGTCCATTAAGTGTTTGCATGTTTTTTATTCATGGTGCAAACGAGAGGGTACCCTTCTGCACAAAATAATTCAAAACTAATGGTGACATATAAAAATGACATATGAAATTTATCATCAAACTTGAAAGATGAGTGATAAAAATTCTGTTAGTATTTTTCTGTATTTATCTCTAAATATTATTATTCAAGTCTTGATTGTTTTTAGATAATTGCCCCTGTTTACCTTCATTGAGAAATTGACACCAAATCACACATCATGGCAACTTTATAGGACGATCCAACAACTGACTAACGCCTTCAACAAATATTTCTGGCATGTGAATCCTCCACAAACCTTATTTTGCTACGCTCCTGTTTATCGTTGTATCTTTACTCGTTGTCCTCCAATTTTAGTATGCACATATACACAGTTCTAAAATATTTGTACCTCGATGACCTGATAGTGTACTTGGCTGTCCTAGATTTTACGGCATTTTAACATATTAGACACCCAATCCTGCGTTTTCCTAAACTGTTTTGATTGTCTCTACATTTATGTGATTTTTAAAGTTGTAGTATACTCTTATAAACAGTTGTAAAATCTCATGGTAGATTTTGGCTTTTCTTGATGTCATGACATTTAACATTCGTACTGATCTCAATTCAAGAGGGAATTTACTTTGATTGGTCATATATTTATGATCAGATTAAATACAGTAATCGTTTTAAATTCTGACCGTCTTCCACTATTATCAATAGTGTTTTGAGACTTGATTTTGCTTCTCATCGGGTGTTTTGATAGGCCATCGCTAATTTGGATTCTATTTTATCAACTGGATTTTGACCATGACATCCAAATATATGTTAAGTCTCCTATATGCAACTTCATACAATATTCTCCTTCAACTATTTCGATATAATCAGTCGAATTTTTTGGATAAAACATAGTCTTTTCAAGCCAAAACATTAGCTTCTTCACGCACAAGATTTCTCTTGATTTCTTTGAAACAGCCACGGGGCTAGGGAAAAAGCGGCAAAAAGCCGCCAGAATTTGTAGAACAATAGGGTCTATTGTTATTGACCAATCAGATTGCTCTATTTTAGCCCTTTTGGCGGCTGAGGCTAGAGCCGTCATCTACTGATTTAGAGCAAAATTAGCAGCCCTTGGCCGCGAAATTGGCCGCAACTGGACTTTTTGTGACTCTTTTGTTTTTTCAACCAATCAGATTCCAGTATTCTACTATTGATTGTTTATTTACCCAATGAAATAGCTGTATTTTACAATAGCCGATTATTCCAACAACCAATCAACATGTTGTATTTGAATATTCTGTTTGTACTCTAACCAATGACATTTGATCAATTCGTTGAATTATTGGCCAATCACAGACCGTAATTTGAATTAACATTGAAATATCGTCCAATCAGCTAGTTCTATTTTCAAATTTTCTATTGTATTTTCCTTTGTTTTCTAGCCAATCAAGGAAGTTCAAATATCATCGTTATCAGCCTCATTTCCGGCTTTCAGTCGAGCAGAAAGACGGGGGTAGGAAATCGGTTTTATTAATATTTCTTGATTGATCTATAGTTCTTCTACTTACAAGTTAAGACTAAGTTATACTCTACTTGGCCTAATCGATGTAAGAGTTGTAAAGATAAGTATGTAGAACTTATATTTACAACTCTTACATCTATTAGACCATTACAAATATTGCCCAAGAGACTAAGTTAATGAAGTGAAGGGTGTCTTAGTTCATCACTGAGTTTAATCAAAGATCAACAAAACAGCCCTATTGATTTTAAAAAAAAAGCATCTGAAAATAGACACCCAAACACAACATTAAATTATTCTCAAGGACAAACTAAGTGTTAATAGTAGGATAGGAAGACAATAAGGACTCCAGATGAACATAGCCAAAAACAAGGTTAGCGAATGTATATTAGGATATAGTTGAAATCTATATGGAGTGCTCTACGCAATGGGGTTCTTCAAAAGTGCCTTGTGAACTCGCTGAGAGAAAGTAAAATGGTGAGCTCAAACATCCTACATTCTCTCAAAACTTAATATATTGAGTAATGTAAAAGATAAGTTTATGGGGATTGCAATACTGATTGGGTTCGCTAACACCTGTTAATGGCTATGTTTAAACATCTTAAAATAGGTATTTACACACAAGCAAATCATATAACTGCTAAACTGTTCATTAAACGCTAAGAAGTACTCGAATTTGAGTGAAAGGTAGTCCCTCTTCTGTTCTTTATTGTCGTCTTCTTCTTCCTCTTTTTCTTTCTATTCTTCTTCTTCTTCTTCTTCTTCTTCTTCGTCTACAGTCCTTTAACTTTCTATTCAGCATATATCGTGGTGGATTGTTAGCTGAGAAAAGAATGAAAAAGGCAGCAAAGCGATCTATTGTTTGGAAGATAATCATTGTATTTCCTCAAAATAGAAGAGAGATGTAAGTTATTTAATCCAGTTTATTCATTGTTATGTATTTTAGAGTGATATATTTTAATGACAAATTATGTAATGCCAATCGAAAATATCTCTCCAAGTCTGCAAAATTTCTGCAATCAGCCCAAATGTATGTTTTATGTTTGTTCAGTATTCAGCACGAAACAAAACGATAACTTCAATAAACATTTCTTTGAAAGCTGTAAGGGAAACGCTTTTACTCAGACATATTGTTACATGAATGTTCAGGATACAGAACCAGTGAATCTCTCTACATGCAATACATTTTTGGACAATCTGATTTCAGTCGTTTGTAATTTTGAGATATGGAAATATATGCGTGTTATTTCAATCAATGTAACAAGTTGACTTGATTGAGAATAAGGTAAAAAAAGAGATGATGAATTAAAATGATGAAAATCTTCAGCTTACAGAACTTCTGAATTTGATTGAAAGCAATAATTGTTTAGCTTAATGTTATATGCTTCTGTTCTATTATTGAGAAATGCAAAAATACTCGGCTTGTCCCGCACTAGTTATCAGTCTCATTGAAATGAAATTAAAATAAAAGAGATATGATACCTCAGAAAAACTATGAAAGTAACATTACGTCATGTTTGGAGTATGAGAGGAACCATGTTGTTAAATAAATTAGAAGGCAAATGATGTTCAGTTTATGAGAGGAAACATTGAGGTGAAGAAATTGGAAGGCAAATGAACAGTTCTTCTCTTCATCACATAGCTTTTCTGGCTCGAACTTAAAAATATTCCTTTCTGCTTTATTGTTTTGTAGTCCTTGATATCTAAAGTTTTGATTCATGTAAAAGAAATGGAAGTAAATAAACTTGAAACAATTAATTAATCTTTGTTATCTGGTTCATTTGGTGAAATGTTGGATTTAAAAGAGGAAATTGTTTCTATGCTTCCAAGCACATTCATAAAATTTATAGATGATTAACATTAGATGAATTATTTTCTACCTCCAACCTTCAAAACCCTTAACTACATCATCCATCCACCATCATCCAGAAAGCACCAACCTTCAAAACTACCCACAGACTAAATCCACATTACTATTCTCAACACACTGCTTAAATTCATCTAATGTTAATCAACTAAAGGCTTTTAGATCGTTTTTCATTTTTCTGCTAGTCCATTTCTGTAATAGTTATAGTTGTTCTCGTTCTTTCAGCTTTTATCATTAATCAAAGAGAACCAGATAACAAAGTTAACATGATATTTCAGATGTGTAATCACTTCTCAATTGTCATGATTCAGTTTTATCCACTTTTTCCTATCTCGATCCTTATTTTTAAATCTATGTTCAATTTGGTAGTAGTTTCCCTGACATGAAAGAATCCATGCTATGTCTCTTATTCTTTGGCCATAGTGATAAAATATAGTTAATCCAAAGTGTAACTTACGATTGAACTCCTTGATATAGTCTTCTCTTTGATAGAACCATAGCTTCTTTCATTGACTCCTTAAGTTCAAATAATAAGATATCATATTATTGCATTATGTATTTAAGCATTTCTAACAATCTCCTTGGTTATTGCATTGATAGAATTGATTTCAGATAGGTCCTTCAACTTCATAATAACACTTGCTCAATATCCAGCAAACTTCTTTCAATTAATCATTGTGTCTTTATGGGCGTTAGTCAGTAACTATATATCATGTCCTGTTAAATATTGAAAAAAACTAAAATTCAAAATAAATGATAAATTAACATAGTAATGATTCACCATTGTTTTTAAATGATTTTTTGCTCTTTCGATCGTTTTACCATTATAGTTTCTTGATGCTCACAATTATATACGCATAACTTAAGGACAGATACATATATTAACATATGAATCCTACCTGTTGCATTTTTGTTACTTTGAGATGACTGACATGAATGATGAAAGATTTTCTTCTCCCTCCATCCTGTTTTGCGAATGTAGATGCTTCATAGTAAATAAATACTAATATGAAATTTAAATAAATATTACTTTTTGGTTTCATATTTACACAAGTTTGAGTTTAGTAGTTGTTCGACGATTTTCTTCTTTCTTACTTCGTTGTCATTGTATATGCTCCATACTAAACATTATAGATAATTAACTTAAATATAAACATGGACGTGAAACGTACCTGCTCCAATGATGTCATTTTGAGTTGAGTATTTATTCGACGAGTTTCTTCTTTTTCCATCCTTCTTTGCCATTTTATATAGTTCACACTAACAATTACATATAGATAGCTTAAATATAAACATACACATAAAGCATACCTGCTGGAATGATGTCGTTTTGAGTTAACTATTTGTTCGATAATTTTCGTCTTCATTCATCTGTCTTTGCCTTTTTAATTAAATATTAAGCTTTGATATAATCATGCACATATAACATACCTGCTCCAATGATGTCATTTTGAGTTAACTATTTGTTCGATAATTTTCTTCATCATTCATCTTTCTTTGCCTTTTTAATTAAATATTAAGCTTTGATATAATCATGCACATATAACATACCTGCTCCAATGATGTCATTTTGAGTTGAATATTTGTTCTCTTATTTCCTTACTTTTCCATACTCGTTTACCATTGTAGGTGCTCCTTAAGAACTATCAGAATACCGTCTTTATGTATCTTTGTATTTGCATAAATATACATATATCATACTTGTTTCTCCCTTGTCAATTTGTATTGTGTATTTGTTCGATGTTTTTCCTCTTCTTCCCGTCTTTCTGTACCATTGTATTTCCTCCATAATTGCAGATATATATAATAATTTATAAATGAAAAATATACATAAATCATACTTGTTTCTTCCTTGTCAATTTGTATTGTTTATTTGTTCGATGTTTGTCCTCTTCTTCCCGTCTTTCTGTACCATTGTATTTGCTCCATAATTGCAGTTATATATAAATAATTTGAATATGAAAAATATGCATAAATCATATTTGTTTCTTCCTTGACAATTTGTATTGTGTATTTGTTGGTTGATTTGCTTCTTTCTCCAGTCTTCTTGTCCAATGGAGGTGCTCCATAAGGACAATTATATATAAATAATTGCAAGGTAAGCATATATAAATCATACGTGCTCCATTGATGTGAGTTTATGTTGAGTGGTTGTTGTTTGAGTTTCTTACTGGCCTTGCTTCTTTGCCGTTCCATGCTTGCATAATAACAAGTATATATAAGAAACTTAACGATCAACAATATATTTTATATATTTTACTCATAGGTGTTTCGTTCTTGTCATTATAAGTTGGTTATTTGTATGATGATTTGCTTCTTTCTTCATCCATCTTTTGCCATTTTGGATGCTTCATAACAGCAATTATAAATGATATCTATTTAAAGATAAAAATGTAAATAAACCATACGTGCTTCTTTGATGTCATTTTGAGTTGAGTACTTATTTATTGTTATCATCTGGGGGACCTCAGCTGACCATGACATTTTAATGGCCACGCCCTTTTAATCACACCCCTCATTAGACCAGTTTGCTGTAGACGACCGACTTACATGACAAATACGAACAATGAACTGAAATAGCAAAGAATTTCGCGGTATTAGAAATTTCCCACCCTTCTCCTCAAATTTGAGAATTTCAAAATTCACTTACAGAACATTATCCGCCAGAGGATGTCTTTGCTTCATAATACCAATTATTCATAAGCTATGTAAAGATAGAAGTATACATAAACCATATGTGCTTCTTTGATGTCATTTTTGGTTGAGTATTTTCTCTATAATTGTCATTGTAGATGCTTCATAAGAATAGTTATATATATATATATATATATATATATATATATATATATATATATATATACATATATATATATATATATATATATATATATATATATATATATATATATATATATATATATATATATATATATATATATACAAACTAAACCTAAGCCGCATCCACAACGTATATAAATTACATAAATAGAATAAACCACAAATATACTATCCTTTAAGTAAACGTTTCGATCAGAATCTTCATCAGTACTGATGAAGATTCTGATCGAAACGTTTACTTAAAGGATAGTATATTTGTGGTTTATTCTATATATATATATATATATATATATATTTAATTGAATGATAAAGATATACACAGGTCATAGGTGTTATATACATGTCATGTTGATTTTAGTATTTGTTTCGTGATTTTCTTCTCTTTTCATCTGTTTTTGCCAACAGAGATGGAGTAATTGTTTGCTGTCAATGATATATGAATTAATCTGTCCAATAGCAAAGATTAATGGTAAAAATTATATGTAAACAAAATAGAGATAGAGAAATAAATAATCCTTAGGTAAAAGTGATTGGCTTATAGAATTTTTCCGAAATTGCACTATCAAGTGAGAAGGAATGCTGAAGCATCTCACAACAGTGTTCCATAGATTTGTTTACATTTAGTCTTATTTTGCCCTGTCAATCTCTGGATTTGACTACAGACTCTGAGTCAATTGACGAGTTTTTGTGTTTATATATATATAGGTTGCATTTAGGAAGACGGGGGGAGGGAGGGTTCAAGCAAATGACGAAGTTATTCAATGGGAGTTTTAACCAATAATTCAAGTTTATTACAGGGTAGAGTGGTGTGTCTCAAAATAGCCTCAACAATTTACTAAAATATATTTTTAATCTTCTTATTTGATTTTAGATTCTACCCTGTGTTGTTGTTATGGCAACATTTCGCGAAATCAGATGTTTACAGTTCGTTATTAATACATCTCTGTGTTTGAAATACTGATTTTCCGTATTTTCGCTTTGGTAATTTCTCATAGTTTTCTTATGTTTTCTTGTTTCTTTGACTATAAACCTGAACTTTTATTAGAACTCTTGATATTTCCCCTTTTGATTACACGCTCTTTTACGCTTTTGTTAGATTTGCCCTTAATACCAAACTCCTGACACTAACCACCATTCACACACCTCCAGCCTCAAGATCCTCAACCACCAGACTTCCAGAATCTAGCAATACCACAATAAACTACAACCTTTGCAAAACCTACAAAAGTGTAAAAGAGCGTGTTCTTATTCCAAAAGAGGCGATGCTGATTTGAGTCATCATATCGCCAGATTCCCTTGTTAATTGTGTAAAATATTGAGAGATGCTCACAAGTTGTTTGAGTTCTGATTTAAAACATATTGAATCAATTATTATCAATTATTACTGTAAACACATTTCCGAGGCATCTCCAGTTGGGAGGAAAATTCATGACATACTAAACAAGAAGATAAATCTCATGTTTTTTAAATTTGTTTTCCTTATCTTTTCATTTTCACATTAGAAGCTTGTAGAAACTTTTAAAGAATGCTCTCCACCCACCTAAAATGTGCAGTGTTTCGAATCCTATTGAATTCTGTTCATTCAATTTGCGCCATGCACATGCTTTTGCAACTAATGCTTCGTGCATTCCCAAAGGGTTGTTTCGTTACCTGCCGTTCTTCCTGTAAAAGCATGGTCTGTCGAATGACAAACATCTCGTATCGACCCAGAGATTTACGAAGGCCTTCTTCAGCATTTTGGCCAATTTTCAACTGCCTATTATTATTTTCAACTGCTTATTGCTGATTATTAATCGTTCATCGAAAGGAGATTGTGGTTGTTGAAGCTTATACGATGCTTCTTGTGTCTGAGACGGATATGTCAACTGGATATGACATGAAATGCTTAGATTTGCAAGATACAAGAATGAAGTATAGGAGGTTTACTTATCTGTGTTTCTCATGTCCTCTGTAGGCATAATTCCATCGCGTCAGCATTGAAGTGTTTCATCATTGCATTGCCAAGTGCTACAACTTCGCGTGCATGTCAGAAGGTTGGAAATCTGACCTGAAATGCAGGAAAATACTGTAAGTATCACATCGAATTTTAACAGATTCATGTGTCAATTTTGCATTTTAATAGGTGGCAGTTATTTTTGTGCAATTTTTCAACCATTGCTTAAGTTGAAGGTTGAGTTTTCCGCCAAGCCTTGGCTACCCCTCGTGCATGGAATTGAAAGCAAACCTGCTGCTTAATTAACAGACATTGCAAATTAAGTCCTTTTATAGACTCAAGGCTACAAGTAGCTATAGTGAAGTGTGAACGAGTTGTAATTTGAAGATACAACGTGAATACTTGCCTTCGATTAATTTTATCTCAGAGCATTACCGTGGGGTCCTTGCATGACCGATGTCCAAGATGCAAAGGTCGAAAGTGATGTGTGCAAAGCTATTTATACCCTTGCTCGCATTGACCTCTGGATCTATTGTTTGCAACTGGATGGAACTGTATCTACGTATCTATTGCAAATATTTTGAGATGATTTCTATATTTTATTCAAGTATTCTTAGGGCATAAATTGTTTAATGTTTACTTGCACGTTTTTGCGTCATTTTAAATTTGATTACAGCTTGCTGACATTTCCTGCTTGTGTTCTAACAGTTTGAGTTCTTGTCCACTTCTGTCCGTCTGTTTTCTAATCAAACTTTTATATTTCTTGAAAATCTGTTTTGCCTGTAGCATGTCTTTCATAGGCCATGCGTGTTATTACATTACTTTTCTCCAATTTTAGGAGATCTTTCATGCAATGAAGATGTGATGTCATTTGCACAAGGAGAGCACAGATTATGAACAGCCTTTATGTATAACATTTTAGCAACCATTTCTATCCTTTGATAACAGATGTCTCTTGTAAAATCAGCTGTTTTTCTGTTGTATTCTTCTTAATTCCCGGGTCCTCCTCAGGGGGTATATTATTCCATATACATACACACCTTTATATTCGATCGCACGTATCAGGAGATTTTTACCAATGCTACACCCTTGAGATTCAACATGCTTCTTTATGATAATATCCAGAGAGAATAGAGCCCTCAAATGTCATATTGCTCCTATCGTGGTTTGTTTCTTGTGGTATTCAACTAAAATATAACTTTGGTTGCCCCGTTGTCTGTTCAATTGATTATGGCGACTAATAAACCCAAGGTCATAACCAGAGGCTGTTCTGTTTTGCATTTCAAAATCCCGTACTGTAAACTGCTCAATTTTCAATTTTACAGAAGTTGCATGGCAAATACACTTCATCCATTTTCATAATTTACTGCTTAAAGCTCTCAGCCGTCAAATTGCTCTTATATTGTTCGGTCTGTTGTGTTATTGAAATGAAATATACCCTTTGCTCTATTTTCTGTTCTCTATTCAAATGATACAAATCGAAGTTGAGAGCATCTTGGCCTAGATCCACAACTAAAAACTGTTTTCTTTTGGATTTCCAATCCCTTAGTATAAACTGGTTAACTTTGACTCTACTACAGAGGACGCATCGTAGATATTATTAATCCTTTTTCATAACTGCATTGCTTTGAGATTGCACAAGAGAAAGTCAATGAACTGAATTCACAATATCATCATCGACAAAATGATAGAATTAACAACTAATTCGTATAATTACTAACAATACTCAAATGTGAATAACATGTAACCATTAAATTAATATCTTAAAAGAGTTACAACTATGAAAGAAGAGGATGCGACAAGTCAAATGATTTCCTCATCGTATGACGTATACAAATTATTTATCACGATAAAGGTATTAAACATCTGAAAATGCATTATCCACTATGCTGGCATACCAAATATATATCACAAGCAATAGCTGACAACATGAGAAAGTCCTGGGATTAAGACAACATAACGAATGACATGCATGTCACATCAACATTTTTGAAAACAACACGTTTTAAACTTGTAATGGACAATAGGGAAACTTTGAAAGACACGATCATTGCAACCCATCTTTGATACAAGGGGGAGGGGGCTCAATCCAAAGCTCTACACCCTGAGCCACCCTTAGAAATCATTCCAGGCTATTAAACTGAAATCGGAGAATCATAACATTCATGGATGTGTGAACATATTGATGGAGAGAGAATGGCACGTGATCTTACTGCCAATTACATTATGTAGTAGCCAGGACTTTAAGGTTCTGGAAATATCGCGTGTTTTCGTAAAATCAAGAGATTATGGTGAACGAAAGCTCGTGGCCAAGAGATAAATGTTGAGATAAACCATGTGCAATTTATATTGATAAATCTGAAGTGATCGAATTGATTGGAAAAGCTTTGATATGTGAGGGAGTAGTCTTAAGTGGCATGAGGATATTTCAAAAAGATACAAGGATGTTGCCACGGATCTTTGAGAATAACCTGTGCATCGAGATTATGAACGTACAGGATACCTGATATTACCATACATGTTGGATCTTTGAAAGCAGGAGTTTTCATTACCTGTAGGTAATGAAAACTCCTGCTTTCAAAGATCCAACATGTATGGTAATATCATTCCTTGTGAATGAAAGTAGAAGCGAGAAGTACACTAAAGCATGGAATGTGTCTGAAAATACGTAAATATAACAGTTAACTGATTTATGAATGAAATTTTCAAGTACACTCCTCTTTTTACATTAGTTGGTATGACTAGAAACAATGGATAAATGTTTGCTAGTTATATGCATCTTGCTCTATTAAATTACTCTGCAAAATGTC
The DNA here is from genome assembly GCA_964019165.1 of Mastigias papua. NCBI lineage: Eukaryota > Metazoa > Cnidaria > Scyphozoa > Rhizostomeae > Mastigiidae > Mastigias > Mastigias papua. The sequence continues at coordinate 13,819,918 of OZ025271.1, forward strand.
CAATTTCTAATGAATTCCAAGGTTCAATTGCAAACCAAATAGTCAACTGTTTTTGAGTTGATAAATAATGGAATAAAAGTTCACCGTATCATGTAATTCTATCTAAAGCTTAAAAAGTATATATCATAGCACAAAGCATATATGTTAGTTGTTAGTTCCTCAAGTGGTGCATCACACATGCAACTTTTTGAAACTTGTAAAGCTCCTCCATAGCCTTTACTTTCCATTCCCAGTAATATTCCAATGGCCTGAAACGTAAAAATTAACCAACATTACAGTTGCTTAAATACTAAATCGCAAAAAACAGGTGAGAACATTAAAATTTGAGCCAAAATCAGAGCCAGTTACCAAACATGGAAATGAAAAAGAGAAGCCTTTGAAGTAGTACTATAATGTAATGTAGACGGGGGGCCTTGTAAATTAGCACTCAATGAGAGGCTACCTTCCTAAAACATATGAAATGAAACGAAACGAAGTGTGTTTCTTCCTTGGATTATTAAAAATTTAACAATAGTGAATAGGCGCCAAATGGTCAACCATAAAGCCAAATTGGGCACAATATTCATCCTGTTACGCGAATCTACCCCCATCTAGTTGCATGTTTCGGTTCACATATTGGTCGTGTTCCAGTGTCTCATACTCTGACGAGGAGCATACGAAAAAGTGCTTCTAGGGTACTAACGAATGTTCCAAACAGACAGTTTATTAAAACTTTATAAAAATATCAAAATATATAAACTTGGGAGTAAATCGTTTTTCATTTGTATCTCTAGCTAGTACAAACTAGTTGATGTCACAAAAAAACAATGATAAGCAACAGAGTATCCAGCTAGTTTATTATTTTTTGGTTAATAAACATCGATAAGTTAAACTCTTTCAATGTTTTCCAGACTCCTGAGAACCCTGTAAGAATGTCCATACTACAATACGTTTAGAAATAACTGCTTGGCTGACCATTCCTTCTAGTGACAATGGTTGCCTCTTTCTGAAGGTTACATGTTTGTTTTCTATATGAAACTTTTAGTCTTTTTCCATACAAGTGTCTTTGACACTAACAATAAAGGTCCATTGGTGAGTTTTCTGTTGGTAACTTCAGTTGATTGTCTTGTAAACTTACTCAAATAATCAGAGAGAACATTTGTGTACTAAAGATCAAAACATAGACTTAAAAAAAGTGTGCTAAGTTCAAGATAAGAGATAAATACTATCATGCCTCATGTCGACAATCAGATTGGAGAGGCAAGCATGAGACATGGGGGGGTAACTGCAGTCCTAATTTATATGTTACAAGAGGCCTTGATTTGCCTATTTTTAGGCCCTCTCGACCAAACATGAAATTTAAGTTTCCCTCTCAAAGGGACTGCACAGAGCCCCCTATTTCCGTGACAAATGATAAATCCTATAACATAAAGGTATACGGATTTTCATTCATTGTAATCAACTATTAGACGGGGAAGGAGTACTTTCACAGTTCCATCACTGCTTGCGCTAATCAGATGATGTGCGTCCTGTGTGTAAATGGCATTATTCACGGAGGATGTATGCCCCCGGAATTCTTTGAGAGTTCGGCCTGATTTCAGGCCATGAATTCTGGATAAACAATAGCAAAAAAGGATCGCACAGAACAGTGCTTGATAAGTTATAGCAAGCAAATGGTAGAAGAAACATTGAATGGAAGCGGTTTGGAAAAAACCTGAAACACAACGAAGGAGAAGAGAAGCAACGAAATGAAAGCGGAGAAGATCGAGGAGAATAAAAGGAAGAACAGTGGAGGAAGATAGAGAAGAGAAGAAAGGGGAGAAGAAGTAGAAGACAGAACAGAAAAAGGACAAACAGAAAGAGGATAATATAGAAAAGAATCAAGAATAGAATAAAGAGGAGAAGAAAGGGAAAAAAAATAAGAGAATAGGAGAGCACAGGGGAGAAAAGGGTGAAAAGAATGAGCAGATGACACTGAGAAGACACAAGAGAATAAAGAAAAGAAGAAAGATGTGATGACAGAGAAGAATATGAGGAAGGAAAATTCGAGAAGAGAGAGTGAGAAAAGGACAATCAAGAGGAGACAAAGAGGAGAAGAAAGAGGACAATGGTTCATGAATATATATGAATGCCAGTCTTAGAAGTCATACTATGTAAACATATGATATTCTATATATGGTTTATTTTGCACTACACGTGAGCCAAAACAAAAGTCAAGATTGGTTCACGACGTTCGTTAAATTCGCTCAGTCAAAATCGAGCTTGAATTCATATAGGATGTATCGCAACAAAGATGGCCTAACCTTGCTTGTGAGAAATATTTGTTGATATAATTCTGCAATTTGATTGGTCAAGTATAAAAACATAAGCAACATAAACAAATATCGAAATACATACTTGATAGTTGTGTCATAAGATGACGTCAAGAGCTGTCCGGAATGTTTGAAAAAGAGACTGATGTCACACCCTTCAAATGTGCACTTTCAAATCTTCGAAGGCATTGGCCAGATTGTATTTTCCATACCTGAAAAAATATCAGAAAAATTGCCTTAAATAAAACTTGCTAACTCCGTTTCCTGATCCAAGTGACAAGATCATCAGCCAGCTATATGTAACATGCTTTGATGTGTATTTCCAGTGACAGGTTGACAAAGGTCTGGTTATGTCAAAGATTTGAAACATGTTGTCATATATGTTTCAGAGCATCATTGCGACAAAAGATTTGGCTGCGTCAAGTATTTGAAACATGTATCGATGTGTTCGGAGTGACAGCTTGTTAAAGGAGAAGACATGAAAATGCAAGACGAAGATCTGAAGAAGCTAAGATAGGGTGAAGATTTTAATACAATTAGAGGGAGATAAGAAAGATAAAGACAAGATACAGAAAGAAGAGATATGATCAAAATATGGAGAAAAGTAGAAGCTAAGATAGGATGATGATAAACAGATATGAAAGTACAACAGGAAGATAAGGAGAAGACCTGAACAAAATAAGGATATAACAGAGAAACAAAGAACATAAGATAAGAAGACGAGAAGATACAAATAAACTGAGTAAGAAAGATAACTCTACAAATTACCTTTAATTTTTCATCAAGGCTGCCAGTGGATAGCATTTCACTATCACGACTAAATGACATACACATCACAGCATCTTCCATCAACATAAAATTGTCCTTAAATAGAATATTCAGTAATATTATTTCTTTCATTGGGTTACAACAATATTGGGTAATATTGATCTATTACAATGAATATAAAGATATCTTACAATATCAACATATAAAGCACTGCATCTTCCGTCAGAATAAACTTGTCCTTAACTAGAGCACTATGTAATGCTTTTATTTTCATTCGGTGATACTAATGTTCCAGTGAAAGTAATAACATAAGACAATATTACAGTAAATATAATTTCCTTCTTGTTTAACCATGTTTTCTGTAGCTCACTCTACACCATATCTGTTCTTTCTCTGAAATCGCTTCTCATCCCTTTAAGCTTTGATTTCTGTAAGTTGTCCAATGTAATTTTTTCAAATCTGAGCCTCGTCTGTCCTCCAATACTGTATAGTTCGTTTTTAGTTCTCCGTCCTCCATATTGTGGTCCTACCTAGCCAATACAAAGCCCTGTATTCCATTCCTGTCAATACCTGTTTCCTACACCTTCCTATTCCAATCTCTCTACTTACTCCATCCAATTCTTTACAACTTTATCCTTCCTATTCCCATCCCTAACCATCCGCTATAGTGCACTATAAAGCTCTTTGCCTCCTTTCTTTCATGCTCAAACAGTCTCTAATTTGTAAACCACAGAATGTATTGTCTTTTCTTTGATTCTTTTACATCATTTCAATGGTGAGCTATAGAAAAAGAGAGAACAAACCTCTGATTGATATTTCAAGTCTTTACGGATTTTACCGGTCTGAAAATTCCATACTTCAATGAATCCGTCCGCACTCCCAGTAATTAAATATTGTCCGTCCGGTGAAAATGCAGCACATTCTGGGTGAGCTTTTGTTCCAAACTGAAAAAGAAACACAAACATTCATGAAAAAGCCTACAATAAAATACCAACCTCGTTCTAACTGTAAAATAAAAACCTCGTTCTCACCCTACTATAAAATATTTCAGTAAACTGGTATCGGCACGAAATCTGTCATGTGACGTACCTTCTATTCTATAATGAGCAGCCAGGGGGTAAAATACAAAAGTGATTGCTGTGACAGTTTCTTGCAACAGCAACAACCAAAACAACAACAACAAACCAACCTTGATGACTTTGCTTATCTGTGTAGGATATTTCTCTTCCTCTTGCTCCTTTACTGCGGCTTTGCCTCTAAAGAGATCAATTGCCATACCAGGGGGTAACAATTCTTGATACTGCTGCCATTTTAATGTCTGACCGAGTAGAGCCATCAAACGTGATTAGGGTACAACACTTACTTCGCCAGACAATGCTAAAGTGTAGAAGAGAAATAATATCTTATACATTGCTAATTATTACGTTAATTACTTAATTACTTCTTTATTTGTTCACCTACTTCCTTCATTTAGCACTTACATATAAATTTTTATATGCACATATTCACTTTCAAGCATAACTACTTTACCTACATACATGCATTTTTGTTATAACAAAGAATTAAAATTGACTGCATAAACTTACATCATCCATGGCTGCCATAGATGGTAAGGACATTTTGTCAGTGAGCTCCATCTATGACAGCCACTTACAATAATCATATATTACAATTTATCAAGATAAAGGAAAACAACAAACAAAAATCACTAATTTCAACTAATTTCAACCAGGTGTCTCAAAAAGGAGGCTCTGGCACTATAAAACAACTTTAACCAGGTGCTAGCTCAAAATTTTGAATGTATGTGAGCACCCAATAAATAGATAACAAATTAAAATGCATTAAAATAATAGTGTGCAGAAAAACGAATTAATAAGTCATATTCAGTGAGAGAGAGTAGATGGGAGAGAGTTTGGTTGGTTCAATGTCAACCAATCATCTCAACTAGACTAGGCATCCAATGAGAAACACCCAGCTAGATTAGGCATCCAATGAAAAACACCCAGCTAGATTAGGCATCCAATGAAAAACATCCAACTAGATTAGACATCCAATGAAAAACATCCAACTAGATTAGACATCCAATGAAAAACACCCAGCTAGATTAGGCATCCAATGACAAACACCCAGCTAGATTAGGCATCCAATGAAAAACATCCAACTAGACTAGGCATCCAATAAAAAACACCCAACTAGATTAGGCATCCAATGAAAAACACCCAACTAGATTAGGCATCCAATGAAAAACATCCAGCTAGATTAGGCATCCAATGAAAAGCACCCAGCTAGATTAGGCATCCAATGAAATAGGCCATCTGGATAGGCCTTAAATTATGGAATAAAGATTATGTATTCAGTTAAATGTAAACATAAACAAGGTTGAGAAAAGATTTGCCTAATGGAATTCCTTGAATTTTTCATGATATGGATCTTGATGGCCCTCCATGATCTACTCTGCTCATGAATATGTTTGTATAAATCAATTAATCATCAGATAATCATCTGACAATCATTGGCTAATCATTCAGCCAATCAATCACTCAAGCAGTCAATTAATAAACAAATTAATGATTCAATCAATCAATCATTTAAATCTTGTGATCTACAGAATGAAATAAAAATGATTTAAATATAAAATGTCATACCTCTCTTGGATCAAAATAAGATCTAGCAAGGAGATTTTCAAGACGAAGATATCTGTCAGGCTGATGCTGTTTAAGCATAATCATTGGGTCAGTCTGTCGATGTAGTGATCTAGCAGCACCAAGTTCTCTAAGCTCAATCAATTCAACAACTATCTAAAATTAATAAATGTATATAATATATAATATGGAATGATATAATATAATGTAATATAATATATTATAATATACTATACTATACTATATGATACTATACTATACTATACTATACTATACTATACTTTACTATACTATAATATAATATACTATAATACAATACAATATCATATGATATAATACATTATAATACATAAATGTGGACATCTTTCAGACTACATAGTATACTGCAAGGGCAGTTCAAGAGAAAATTTTCACTGAGTCAAATCTGAAGGTTCATGGAATGCTTGTTGGCCACACCTTTGCAGTTAACTCACTAAATGCTACCATATTGACATAAAGCCAATAAGTCAGTCTTTTCTTTCTCCTTCATATTTCTGGTCAGTGGATCCAAACAGTGTGTGTGTGTGTGTGTGTGTGTGTGTGTGTGTGTGTGTGTGTGTGTGTGTGTGTGTTTGTGCATGTATTACATTTGTGCTTTTGTGAATGTGCAAGTATGTGTGTGCAAGTGTGTGTGCATGTGTGTGTATTTTTTATGTTTATGTCTGTAAATGTTTGTGTAGCATACACAATCAAACTTCCTATGCCCCCTGTGGGTCTCTATGTGTATGTTTGTATGGCTTAGTTTTTGTGCTAAAATTCACTTCAATTTGCTCCTTGTATTTCCTCTGTATGTATGATTGTGTGTACACAATTGTGTATATGTGTGTTAAGATCTGGTCAATAAGGAAAAACAAACACACATAGTTATGCTCAATGCTGATGTTATTTAACTGTCTTTTCTTACAATAAAGCCTGTTTCAATGACACTACATTTTGATTTCATTTTAACTTGATCAGGGCTAATACACTTGTGCTATTTCAACACCAAATACCATAATGCTTTTCCAAATTAACTGTGGCATTATTATCAAAATGTCATAATCACAATAAATATTGATTTTAAAACCCGAAGTTGACTTGGAACAACCTCACATGATATACTATGGCTCATATATTCAATGATAATATATATTCATATATATATATATATATATATATATATATATATATATATATATATATATATATATATATATATATATATATATATATATATATATATATATATATATATATATATATATATATATATATATATATATATATATATATATTTATATATAGATATATATACTTATCTACTTATTCATATATACCATCATATAATACAGGCTAAATTGATTCATTCTCTGTCACATTCAGAGTAAACTAGATTCAAACATACAAGCAAGCCTGGGAGATTTGACAGATCTACCATGTAAAACAAATATACTGTATTTGCAATTGACTAGATAATAACTAGTCCCCAAGCCCCCATGGTACCAGGTTCGATTGTTTGTCTGATCTGCATAGTTTCACAGGATTACAATTTGTAATCTTTACAAACCACGAGTCATGAAAGACAGTAGTATGCGATAAAAGACCTTACAATTTATGCAGCTTACAAAAACTAATCACATAAAATGAATACAATTCTCTGATATCTAGTTGTGGTATTCAGTTAGACGTAATTCTATTCTGGCAGAAATCTACACCTTTCTTTAACTGTAAAATGCTCACACTCACAGAGTCATTTCAATATCAACAAAACACGAGGCAATGAAGATATCAAGATCTTTCTACATGCAATATTTACTACTTATTTTATTATCTAAATATCAGATTATACTTTGCATCTTCCTAGAAATTCTGCAAAGAAAACAATAGATGACTTACTCTGCGGACTCAATCTCTAGCGCCATTTTGAGAATTGAAAATGTGTTCTAGCTTGGCCTCGTTTGCATTTGTTGATCATTGTGTCGATCGACAAAAGGAGGGCTCCGAGGGCATCAGCCCCCTTCTACTTCTCAAAAAACGCCTGAGCCCCCTTACAGTTTTTCTGGCTAATGAATATTTTAGGCAGACAAACAGAACAGATGGAATATAAGAGCTACGAGACAGAAAGAGAGCAAGAATGAAAGAGAGCAAGATAAGATGTCAGATGGATGAAACTTAGGAGATCAATATAGCGAGAATAAAGACTGGATACAGACACCTGACTAACCCTTATAAAAAATTTCATTGCGAGGAACAAATGGCTACAAAGACCGATAGATATTCCAAAGCATTTTGGAATATTGAGGTAGTGCCACTTGACGTGGAATAGTGCCAGAAAAATTTATGACAGTGGCATGGCCCCTCATGGCCTTCCTTTGAAATGCCCCCTAATACTTAATTAGGTACTGAGAAAATGTTCCGGTTCGTTTCTTTTCAATTCTAGGACAACGCTCTTTCTTAATTTAAAGATAAGACAATCTAGAAAGAGAATGAAATCATTAATTTGCGTGTGAGACACTTAAATACTTTGACTGCTTTGCTTCAAAATGATTTGTTTTTAAGATTCTTGGCAAAGACATACATTCAGCTTTGATATGTCTATTAATCATCCTTGCTATGGATGCTACAATAAATTATACACATATCTGTGATAGGAGAGATCTTTAGGGAAAAGACGTTTGCTTACAACAAGCATCCTGATTGGTGGAGACACCTCATCGCAGGCTCATTTTTAAGCACTAGGTTCAGTATGTGGGTTTCCACTGTAGAATAGGGCATTTTTTAACATACAAACTGGGGGGGCAAATGCCCCCAGTGCTCAACATTGCCCCTCGAGTGAAGAGGTTTTTGACCCAAGAAAAATATTCCTTTTAATGTAGGTTCTCAGCTATGTTGTCAAACAACTACTGCTGTCATCATGTAAGTTGTTGTATCAATTACAAAACTTGAGATTTCATCTCCAACCTCTTTACATCAAAACTTGACATTTATGAATATTGTTTCAATATATCACATGTATCAGGCTTATTTCAAATTAGGCTTTGTCTCCTAGTAGCACGTCCCATTTTGAGAGTCCCCCCCCCCCCCAGTAAAAATATGTTAAAAAAGGCTATGCTTTAGAAGGCAGTGCGACATTAATAGAAAAGTGTTGCTGAGATCCAAGTGAAAGAAATTGCAGAAAAGAGAGAGCCACTGGTAAATTAGATAAAACGCCAAAAATGATCAGCAATGGTGAAGGATCTGCTAGAGCAAACTTTCAAAAGTCATAACACATGTTTTCATTCCTAACGAAATCGTCAATAATCTCAAGGAGAGACATGAAATCTGCTCATCAAGTTATTGAATCATGCTTTCTTCATATTTGAAGGAAACCAAGTTGTTTGTTGTTCGGTAGAAATTCTCTCTAAGTTTGTGTATCAGCTCTAATCAAAAATTGAAAAGAGCGCATTTATATATAAGAGCGCATATATGCAATTCCTTGGGGAGGGGATTTCTCACCCTCATATCCCCATGACACCTTTGCCCTGTCTTCATGATCAGCGGTTGAATGTAAACATGAATAAATATATACATTTCGAATGTTATACGTATTCGAATTGATATGATTTAGCCTCTTACTGATATACCAACCTCTTTTGAATATTTGTATGGCCTCTTTGTCATGTTCTACATGGTGTATCTCTAACAGTGATCTCAAATGCTTATGTTTAAGACACCTTGAATAGGTATTTTTCTGGCATAAACAGCGACTTTATTGAACAGAGAGCAATTAGCTAAGAACTGATAAAATCATATCATAATTTGAAAGATACGATTGTTTACAAATGGATCCTACCTAATGGATTTACAGAAATCGGGAGACTCAAACGCAAATCTTTAACCATTACATACAATGAACGATACTATAGGGGATAGGGCCATTGAACTTGAAGCATATCATCATGTTGTTTGAATTCAATGAAAACAAATTCGCTTGTTGTATCTTGCTGGTTGTTTGTTGTCAGTGCTGTGGAGGAGGCATCCACATAGAACATCATCTTTTTCCTGTTTGCTGCTCGTTTGCAGTTTGGAATACAGTTATCAATTTCTGCCTTGCCCAGACGGATAAACAAGGTATACGAGGAGAGGAAGGGGATTTCTAATCTCCTTTAGGCCACTGTCAGATTTTCAGCATCATGTTGGCTGGACTATCTTTCCGCATCTAAATATGAATGAACAGTTGTGCAGTGGCAAATTTCTGGCAAGGGGGCTCAATACAGAATTCTCTATTTGGTAAATTTTGAGACACGGCCCCCTTAGAAATATGCAAATACAGTCAAGTACATTTCTCGATATTCAACTGATTTTGCAATGAATTGCTCTTAATTTAAAACGTGAATCTATATCCGTTGCAACAAGTGAAAGCGAAAAAATAAAGGAGGCATTGCAATACACTTAAAACTCGAAGGGGAACTGATCCTGCAAAGAGCTCTTGAAAAATTAACAAGGGGGTCCCAACACTACAGCCCTGTTAATGAAAGTAAGAATATCATTGACGTCACCAGCTCTACATCTTTCTTGTAAACCAGCGTCTTGAATTTTGAATCTTCACGTTGCCCCCTTTGCCGTATGCCGGCAAGAACAGCCTCATTTCGATGCTGTGCAAGGCTCTCCTACAAAATATATGTTCTCAAGTTTTTTTACTTTTTTTCTTTTTGTTTCGTAAACTCTTTATTGTTCTTAGAGTTAATGCTCTTCTCTTTGCTTTTCCTCATTTAAACATTAATGTAATTTGCTATTTTTCTTAATTCTTCCGTAGTAGCCTTTATCCAGTCAATTTTCCCCGACACTCCAACCATTTCGTAGGTTTCTTTGCACTGCATAATATGTTCTGTACTCTCTTTTACTCTCTCACATCCTGCGCACCATCCTTCTTTCTCTTGGTATTTCCCTATATCATTCAGTTCTAGTCTGTCTACTGCTGGATGCACTTTTGTTTAGTCATGCATTCATAATCGCTTTTTACCTTAAATATAGTAGTGATTTCTACTAGGCCCTTTTTGTTGTTATTCAGTGATATGACTGCAATTGAAACACCATTGAGCCAAACATATCCCAGTGCACCAAACAGGGTGTGCTAAGTGAACCAGATGGATTTCCCCAATTTTCAAATATATTTTCCTGAGAATACCCTGGCAATTTAAGCATTTTCTGTTTCATGTTGTGGAGCATTTGATCCCCCTAGTTTTGCAAATCTGAATATATTTGTTGTAGGCGTTTTGTATAGAAAGCCATGAATTATGTAGGCAAACAGATACCATGCAAGTCATGTGATTATAATTGAATGGATCAAAGGACCCTGACAGGCTTTCTCAAAACCTTCGCATGTTGTTCAGAATTCCATCAAACTGCTATGGAAATAGTAAAATTGAGCTGACTTCCCAAATTCTTTCCTGTCATGGATTGATCGGATAGAGGTAAAGAACAAGGAGGGCTAATGGACCCTTTTGATACATGATTGTAGCAGGGGTACTGAAATGGCAAACCAGGAAGTTTTTTGAAAAATTATAGTACGCTTCATTGTTGTCTCAGTTGAAAATAACTGCAAATCCAGTGAGAGTTTTCACAAGGGGGGAGGGAGGGGGGCCAAAATTAATAATCAATACAAGTAGTGAGCATAATGTCAAATGAAGATAAAATCTGAGAGTAAAGCTCCATTCAGCATTAAACAAACAAATCGATAATACATAATAATATTATAATATATATAATATAGTATGATACATTATAATACATTATTCTACGAAATCCATTTCCCATCCTATACTGCTATCTCCCATTCTTAACTGCCATCAAACTTGAATGAATTAGGCTGGATGATATCATATTACATAATAACCAAAGGATAGTCATATTACTAATAACCAAAGGGGCAATGGATGAGATGTGATCGCTGGATGAGATTTATTAATGCCATGAAAGTAGGCTCAAAGCCAGCTCTGAAAAGACAGGGGGAAATCCAGTCAAGGGTGCCATACTTTAAAAGTTAGTAAGGGATCCCTTCTTTCAAGCGTTCGAGAGTATGACGTCATCAAAGAATAGCAACAATAACATATGCAGCTTACGTCATAATCTGCCTTATTGCCTAAAACACTTGTGTAAAATTCTATATTTTTCTTACCCTTTTACACAAAAGAAGGCTCTAACTCAAATCATTGAACAAGCAAAGAGGGTCTGCATGTTGCAACTGAGAGGGCAGTGTCCCCTATGTACCCCTTAGCTTTCTGCTTGTCAAAAGTTTGCCAGTAGATAAAATTTTATTTTGGAATGAAAGCCCTTGTTTTCCTTGCAATTGCCATGCAGCCAAAGTAGTTCCTACCTCATGGTACGTTGAGCAGGTTATCCAGCATGAAAATCAATCATAGGCACAGCGTCAGTAGGGGCGCTGGGGGAGGGGGGTTCAGCCTCCGTCTACACTTTTTGCCAGCCATTGATTGTTTTAGCCTTTATCAAGCATCCGTTTGTAGCAGCCTACTGTTTATCTGTAGGCCTCCTCACCTTTGAAATGTGGCACTGCTGTGCCTGACAGGCAAATTGAAATCCCTTGGACAGCAGACAAATTAAGACGTATGGAACCAATAATCGATTGAATTGAATTGAACTGGGGGAACTTGGGTGTACGTGACTCATACATTTTACAAGAGTTGACAACGTGCCCTAAAAGTCCTAAATTAGATCTCTTGCAACAAACGATGACCAATCATCAAAGAACCATGTGACAAACATGCCAGCACATTGTATGAAGACAAAGCCTCACATAGAACCATGTGACAAACATGCCAGCACATTGTATGAAGACAAAGCCTCACATAGAACCATGCGACAAACATGCCAGCACATTGTATGAAGACAAAGCCTCACATATGTAAGGTAACGGGAATTCTTTTGCCATACTCATGCTTTGATAAACGGGCTTTGGCATCAAATTGACCAATACAATGGTATAATTTGAGAGGTATACCCCATGGTAAAATTGGCAATCTTATATTGAATCATTGGATTCTCACTTCTAAATTGCAATTCACGTTGCCACATGGATGATAGTCGGCACAAAAAACGGCCTAATTACGATATCATCTACCAACATTAATTGCTACACAACAAAAGCCATGGGTAAAAACGGTCTAAGCCATCAGATGTTCACATGACGATACAACGCTGAAATCTCCTTCGTACCTATGATAGACAAACACTTAGATAAAAGAAAATAACACAGAATTGGCGAAGCCATATGAACAAAAACAAAGACAAAATTCATTTAACAAGCTATAGAAAAGGCTTAGATCATCAAGAAACTCTCTTGATCTTGCCTCCTTATGATATTCCAATGGTTGTGAACTTAATTGCACTGGGCATCAGCCTCTCTTTGGTCTGGATTTTACAACCTCATAAACATTATCCAATGGACTCTGCTACCAACATCTCTTGCTTGGGTGATTGCCAAACCACAAATGATTCAAGTCAACTGACTGATAAAACTAAATGCCACAAGACATTTCATCATTTGCATATGCAGTGAAGAACATTTCTTGATTCATGGTTGAGTCCATTTGTAGTGACATCATTAGAATCAAATGGACATTGAATAAGGGCCAAAGGATTATATTTATGTGAATGACGTAACGATCAAAAGCAGATTGGGAACCATAGTTAAAGAATGAAAAAGATGAAAACTTACAGTTGACGAAGGACGAGTACTTGTGTGTGTAAGATCCTGTAAGAGGAAAACGATGAAAACATTCAAAAATATATAATGTTTAATGAATAATTACTTTACAACTCTCATAGACAACAAAATAGTGTTTATTATACAGTCAATGGTCATGCTAAGAAAGTTAACAACGTAATAGAATAGGGGAATACACGCTTTTCTGTAAAAGAACCCAGCACAACGAGTGACACAAGTGACGGTTGTGCACTTGGAGGGGAATCCCCTACAACTGGTTGGGTGAGAAACTCTCGAACCACAGAAGATACAGCTGTGAGGTACAGGTCAAATGACAGACATTATTGAGTACAAACTACCCCAAGGGTTCCATCGAGATTGGGCGAAGCAACCATGTCGCAGTGACGTGATCAAATGATAGGTATTGACGATAATGATGATGATGATGATGATGATGATGATGATGATGATGATGATGATGATGATGATGATGATGATGGTGGTGGTGGTGGTGGTGGTGATGATGGCTAGCCCATGGTTGGAGACCTCCTCGTGGTGGCAAGCGGGCACAGAGAGACTCTGCCCTTAAGTTGATAGTGATTCATTTCGCGAAGATTCAGAATTGGGGCAGATGTTGACGACCTGTGGCAAACTGTCCAACCAGGCCCCTTCAGTGAAAGTCAGGCACAGCAGCTTCAAGCTGCAGCTCTGATAAGTAGCTGTTGGGGTAACAGAGTGGATTGAGTGTAGCCGACTCAATCACCTCTTTTAAACAATTGATAGGCGGTCCACTGACCCCAGGGTCGGTCTCAGGCCCCGTGAGGGGCGTAACGGGAAGAAGAAAGTGGTGATGATGATGATGATGATGATGATAATGATGACGATGATAATGATGATGATAAGTTTGTCTTCTTCATCATTAATGATTCATACTATAAATAATGAACAATTACCTTTCTATTCCAAATGACAGAAAATCAGAGCAACTCTCCAGCATTGGGGTGAGGAATAGCGAGAAAGCTCAGAGTTGATCTAATAGCTCTACATATCAAAGAAACTTAATGACGTCATCACGCAAAATGCGCATCTGGCAAAGACTCAACAAACTTACTGTAGGCACTTGGAAAGTGGGTCTTCCTGCGGATGGAGAAGAACTAGAAGTTGGAGGAGCCTGAAAAAGAAAGGAAGAAACATATTACAAAATGAAAGAATAGATGAAATAAATCATTAAATATTCATCAATCCTATTGGTCAAACAATTATATTTCTGAACGATGTATATAATGAACCGAAGTGACGTCATATTACGAGACAAAGAGCAAGAATAGGGCAAACTGACAAGGTTACAAAAGGGGCAAAATTGCCCCAAGCAATGAACCTGAGGAGATCCCAAAATTATAAAATATACTATTGGGGAGTGCAACAATTTTAAAATGTAATATTGAAATCACTGGGGGCCTAATTGATATATTTTCCATGGGCCACATATTCGCTCGTCAGCAACTTCTCCAAAGGTCTCCACAGCTGCTAATGATCATGTGATGAAACTGTAGAAGATACCACTAGACAATGTCATCTCAACTTACTGGATATTGGAAGGGTGTTCTGACTTCATGGGATGGAGTTCCAGATGATGGTGAATGAGGCGGCTATAAGAGAAAATAGCAAATTATTGCATAACAAAAATACGTCATAACGAGTAACACTGATTACTCATCGATTCATTTGAATGCATAGTGTATTAACAAAGCCTCGTGATGATGGCGAGACAATGTAATCCAGTGGGCTTAGCCGATATCATCATACAACAACAACAGCAATAGTTACTTGATAGAATGATGCAATTGAGTTAGAATTCAACATACTGTTGGATGATCGGCAGTATTATCGACAGCTGTCTTGGGGGATGTCATGCGAAGAGAGGTGGACATCTATAATGAAATATGACAAATTTACATAGCAATCAATTATATTATTTATATTAAAAAGGATTATTAGCTGGTGTAAATGAGAAATGATCATCTACCATGCCACCTGTTATTGAAAACTCTCAGATAATTCAACTTCATTAAAAACTGAGTGATGTAGTGAAGAATGCAAAAAAAATTGTAAAATGGAGCTGTGATGGTATCCATGGTGTGAGCAGTCCTTCTTATCAACAGGTCCAATGAAAACCTCAATGGAACTGCGGTGACGTCCATGCACCAATAGCCAAGAGGGACTCACTGTCAGCCAATGACTTACCTTTGAGCGTGGAGTTGAAAGCAAGACTAGTTAGCTATGTGGTAGAGAACTTCAATATCACAAAGTTCAAGTTCGACCCCTACTCGGTTTATTCACTTTGTCTTGCTATCACCTAACAAATAAAAGTGTGATAGCTTACTGTTGACGGTGGGAGAACTTGGTGGCGATGGTCAGATTCTTTAGAACTTGAAGGAGACTCCTACAATAGCAACATATGACAATATAAGCATACAATCATTAATAAATTTGCATAACAACAAGTTGCTACGATAGAGTAATACAAAATGTAGCAAAAGCAAAAATTTAATTCCATGAAATGTGTGCATTATATCCAATTCTTCAATCATTCTACAGCGACAGATAGGAAACATTTGGTATGTTATTCATGACTGTCATAACTCACTGTTAATGGTGGAAGATCAACAGCGGAAGGAGATGTTGAAGGTGAGGGTGGCTTCGTCTATTAAAGAGAAAATAAAACAATGTAGGCTAAAAATACAAAGTAAAGGAAAATACAAAAGGAAGTCAGTATCACAAAGTTAGATGAAATTGACCGAAGTGAGAAGTTCCTTCCTTTAATATAATCATTTACTGTTGGTGGTGGAAGAGCGCGGCGAACAAATCGGTTAATAAACGAGATAGGGTTCTACGAAAGATGAAAGAGATAATACATACACACATGATATAAGAAGCATGAAATCACAACTGAATTAATTAGAACAATCGAATCACTGCATACTCCCCATTGCCAAATAAACGGGTGTGGCTACTTACAATTTTTTTTGAAAATTTTCCCATCCCACCAATTTATTAGACTTTCACTTATTATCCTTGTCACTGTCAAATGGTCTTTCTACAAGGCACCTTTATTATTACCTATTTACAAAAGATTTAAATATACGTTTTGCAGGTATTCTAAAGTGCACTGAAACTGTATTGTCGAGCTTGCTTTGGTTACTTGAGCAGTAATCTGCTCTCCTGAAAAAATCCCCTAACCCCATAAAGACCCCATAACTAGTACTGTACAAGTACAGAGAATAAGTCATTGTCCCGTTTAATGAGACTCTTTCCTGTTGACTTGGCAAAAAACAATTCTACAGCAAACTCTACACTACAGACAACACACTTAAATGAGGGAAGCTTCTATCAAGGGGAATTTTCAGATAAAGACAACATGGAAGTTATCACGATGGAGCAAAATAAGAAAAAGTAACAGGAAGATCAACCAAAATGAGAAGTTCTTTCCATCAAATGTGTCAATGTAGTCAAAGTTTACAATCTGTATACAGCGGTAATATGATTGACACCTTCCAATCAATACAGGTCAATACAGTGGTAGTATGACTGGCACCTGACAGTGGGGGTCCGGGGGTAGGGTTGGCAGTGCTCCTAATAATTCGCTAAGATTCCTTTGGTGCAAATCTGCAGCCTAATCTGACAGAAATACTCTAAACAGGCGTATCCTTGTGGGTTCATAGCTAGTCCAATATAGTTTCTTCCTTGGAACTCATTTTTGGTGCTTGTTGAAAAAGTTGAGCGCATGATCTAACAATTTATGCAATTATGATGAACTACATTATATACGTCAGAATAAATGACTACTAAGCTGATTCCAGTCAAGCGCACTGTTAATTCCAATCTAAAGATGTACATCTCCTGGAGCAACTTTCTATTTCACATCCATGCAGTACCGGAGCTTCAGGGGAGATTGGGTTCTAATTGCCTTCAACTTGTTGTCTATGTGGGAAGTCAGATTCGTCCAAAAATGTAAGGCCATAAAATCTTCATGGTTTCCATAAAGTTGCTACCTGTCACTAGCTGTTGTTTGAGTTTCAACGGAAAAATACCTAAGCATTTTGCAGCAAGAGTTGGTGACATGTAGAAACAGCTGACAACCGGGTCACTGAGTTAGAACAAGTTCTAACTCAAAGACACCTGGAGACAAGTTTTTTTCCAGTATACACTTTGAATTTCTGCAAAGGGGGTCACTGACAGATTGTAGCACGACAATCAAAAAGACTGAATATGGACGAAAATATAACAAAAGTTGAACTTGGAGGCCCCAAGGCAGTCAGCCAGGATAGTTTCCTAGCAGAAGTACAGAAATGTGAATGCCTGTACAATAAGTAAAGTGTGGAGTACAAGAATAAATGTCTATAAGTGCTTGCAGCACAGTGGATAGTAAAGTTGGTATGTCAATGAAAGATGGGGAACTGAAGTTTAAAAACCTGAGATCCACATATACAAGGCATTTATGTACAATGAGGAGTTTACCTTCCGGTTCAAGGAAGAGGCTTTTTAGCTGCATCAAAGGAAATTGCTGCTTTTCAGTGGCAACAGCCATATATAAGTCACAGAAGAACGTTGACACATTTTCGTGCCAAGTTAAGTGGCTCTTGTCAGATATTTACTTTGGGTGTTGTGCAATCACTCAGCTTAATTTCACTTGAATCATAACGAACATCATCTAGCACAAGTGATAACAACGGTGCTAGTACAAATGATTTTGATAGTACATACGGTCAGCCTGAAAGTTACCCTGATTTTGAGAACCCGAGTCACCCAATTAACACCACAGCCCCCCGAAGGAAATAAATGAATAGAAGGAGATAGATGGTGTTGTTCAAAATAAAGAACACATGACTAGTAGCATATCCGATGAAGAGGGAAAAATATCAGTGTATGGGGTGAAGGTACCTGATGAAGCCAGCATCAACAACTGACATGGATGAGCTACTTGTGACAACAGTCAAGTCAATTATTACTCATTTGAGAGAAGACAGAGAACACGCAGCTTTGAAGGACAAGGAAGATGATGAAAGCCTTTTTTGCAGAAGTCTCATTCCAAGACTAACGAGACTGCCTAACAGAACAAGGGCTGCAATTAGGCGTTAAACTGAGCAAGAGTTTTTTCAGGCTGAATATGGTAGCCCTTATCATGCTCCACAGCCCAATGAATTTGAGCAGTTCAGACCAAACATAAACTCATTTTCTGACTCAAGGAACTATCTGCCCTTTTCCCAGTTAAAGAATTCTGATGAAAAATCCAACTACACCAGTTTAAACAAATCTTGAATCAATCGCACACAAAATTTTCCTATTTTACAGTTATGGTCTTTGGTTTGTTCTCTATTAGGTACGTTATGTGAAAACAGAAGCTTTCTTCAACTCACAGGGATAAAAGACATACAATAACAGTAAAGTGAAACTTCTGGTTTTGATAGTCAGTATGTCTATATGATGCTTTTGATGTTGTGGTCTGTATGTTTTCTTGATCGTGAACTGTAGCACAAAATCTAACATGTTTATACTGCCAATTCACTTCACCATCGCGGCCAATGAAAAAATCCTTAAAATTTTCTTTGACTTGATCTGCTTCAAACCTGTATCTGTTGCCGTGTGGTCTAGAAAGATTATGGAGACATTTATCTTCATTCATAACATTTCTCCAATCACCCGGAATAATTTTTCCTGTTGAATCCCATTGCCAACAAATCCATTTGGAAGATAGTTTGGCACTATCCGTTAATCTAATGAAATTGTACAAATATACTGCAGCCCTGGTAAGCCCGTCAATTTGCTCTATTCCAGCTTTAATAGGACGACAAAAAATTATCCATTTCGCTGCCAGTATACCAAATTTGTTTTCTATTGTTGCCCTTG
Organism: Mastigias papua; assembly: GCA_964019165.1. Lineage (NCBI taxonomy): Eukaryota > Metazoa > Cnidaria > Scyphozoa > Rhizostomeae > Mastigiidae > Mastigias > Mastigias papua. Next base: position 13,839,246 of record OZ025271.1, read on the forward strand.
CCCTGGATAGCCGGTAATTGAAAATATGGTGTTTTTCAGGAATTGCTTTTCCTGTATAAGGTTTTACAAGGTATGGTTTTAATGGGAAAATATCATCAGCAACTAAAACATATGGGAGGATTCTAACACCTTGTTAAGTTGGCTTTGCGATTCCAAAACTGCTGGGGTGGTACTCCGCAAACGTCAGGTTGACAAAACACTTACATAATTATCTCCACCAAAGGCTCTTATGTCTACCATAATAAAGCAATGCTTTGCATCACACAATGCTAAAAGCACAAAGCTGTGGAACTTTCTTTCGTTCTGTCTTTCCGAAGTGCCTGTCATGTTACGTTAGCGATCATGAATCTCCACTTCTGTCTATCTTTGCTAAATGCACTAACTCCACTACTTTGTACCGTCCACTGAAACTTTCTATTAAACAATCCATGAATTTCTTCCGCTGTCGTCCTTTAGCCCTCATACCAATTATAATTGTGAGCAAAAAGTCACTCTCCAATCCTTGTGCTCTTAGCATGTGACCATAAAATTGCAGCTGTCTCTTCTCAATACTTCTCATAACTCCCCTTTCCAATCCCGCTCTTCTCAATACCTCTTCAGTTGTAACTTTGTCCGTCCATTGTATCCTTAACATTCCTCTTACAAACCACATTTCAACCGTCCATGCCTCCCATCCGTATAACAACTTTGACCTCGTGTTTCACAGTGTCAAATGCTTTCTCAGAGTCCACAAAACAGAGAAAAACAGTCTTCTGCATTTCAACAGACTGTTCAATTATCATTCTTAAAGCAAATATTGCATTGGTGGTACCTTTCACTTTCATAAATCCATACTTTTCCTCCAAGATTCTCTCATTGATCTTTCCTCTCAATCTATTCATTACTACTCTCAACAATACCTTATCAAGTTGATTCATAATGCTTATAGCTCTGTGTTTAGAGCATTCTAAAGCACCTGGTGTTTTGGGATTGCAACGTATACTGATTCTTTCATAGCATTTGGTATATACCCACTATCATAAAGTCTGTTTGCTAAATCAGCTATTTTCCTTATTCCAAATTCCTCTGTAGCTTCTATCATTTCTATTACAATTCCATCTTTTCCTGCTGCCTTTCCTTTTTCATAGCCTTTATTGCTGCTCTTATTTCATCTTGCATAATTGGAGAGCCTGATAAAGTACCATCAAATTTTAGTATCTCTCTTCTATTATCATTATAAAGCATATTGACATATTCTTCCCATCTATTCTCTAATTCATCTACTTCTACCACGACGATACCATCTTTATCTTTCATAATGTTGTTCCTAGATATCCCTTTCTTGCTTCCTAATTCTTTGATCTTATCATATACTCTTGGTGAATTAGTCTTTTCCAAGTCCTCAATTTCATCACATTTTTGCAAAATCCACTCCTCTCTCCGTTCTCTACACTTTTTCTTAATTTCTTTATCTAGCTCTCTATACTTTACAGTACTAACTTCCATTTTCTTCTCTCATCTTCAAACTGAGTATGTCTTGTGTCATCCATGGTTGCCGTGTTGTTATTGCCTTCTCAGGTACAACGTTTTCAGCTGTCTCTACTAATGCCTTCTGTAAATTCTTCCATTCACGCTCCACACCTTCCTCTTCATCCTCTGAAACACCCCACCTAGAACATCATACCTATTCTTCACATCAATTAAGTATTTCCTTCTCAATTTCTCTCCATTGAGATCTTTCCATTACTTCCTAACTCTACATGCCTTCCTCTTCTTTACTTTCTTTAACTTTACTTTCATTACCGCCACTAATGGGACATGATCACAATCTAAACCACACTCTGCACCAGGATACGTCTTTGCATGTGGAACTTTATATAATTGAAATATGTCGAATCAGCTCTTTGGGGACATTCAGTTGAAGTATGCTTTCCATCCAATGCAATTGGGATACTGCCATTCGTCTTTAAATTTTCTTGCAATTTCGAGCGATTTTTGTGCATTTTAAGGCATTCTCAAGTATTTTTCTCTCCAAGTTGCCCATAATGCAGCACAGGTTTCTTTAATATTTGATATTGTTGCAGGGCCAATTCCAAACGCGATTGCCTCCTGGCTATCTTAGGCCCTACCAAACAGAGCAAATGCTCTAATTCCTCTGGTGCTATTCGAAGAAATCTAGAATATAAATAATAAATGCAAGGAAGTTATAGTACTATCTGGTTTTATGGAGGAAAGATTTGGGTGTTATCCCATCTAGAGAAATCCAATCATGAACTAACTCAGTAACTTCAAAGAAAACTTCCAAGTGTCTAGCCTCAGACGAGCATATGGCAACTATCAAGGGTAGGGATCTAATCCACAAAAGGCCTACTAGAAGCTTTTAGAGGATACGGCTTAGAATACTAACTTGTAAATTAAGAAACAGAAGATATATTACAAGAATTTTCCTGATTTCCTTGGCTAATGGCAATTAAAAGCATATATCGTAAGCCGAAAAGGGGCTTTTTATCCTTTAAGAAAGAGGACAGATTCTAGACCCTCAAGAGCTTTCCATAATTAGGCGCCTGAGCTTTCTTGTCAGTAAAGTAGCTATGTGCTCAAAACTGCCTTTTCTGGGATCCCTCAACACCCCGAAAATCTGTACTTGTCACAAGAACCTTGTCTCTGAGTTCTAATGCAGAAATAGTGTTAACATTTGTTACCAGCAAAAATAATATCTATCATGCAGTCTCAGCTCCCTCATCAAGGTGTTGTAAAAACCAAGCTTTGCTCTAAGTAGAAATATCTTTCTTACCCAACATATGTGTTGTCTTCTGCGTGTCATGTCTGTTTACCGCAAGTAAACCAAAGAGGCTGGATTCTCACAAGACAGCTTCCCGAGAAGAGGCCATGTTAACTGTAGCATCAAATTTTGCAATTTTACCAAAAGCAAGTCCATTTTATTAGCGACAGGAAGCGAAAGGCAGTGACAGGTAGCGAAAGCCAGCACTCTTAAAATCTAATGACCAGACGTGACAGGTAGCGGCAGTTGGCGACCTTAAAATCTAATGACCAGTAGCGACAGGTAGCAACAGGTGGCGAACCTATGGAAATCAGGCTAAAAAGAGGCTAATGACAATTCTCAAACGCATATCACTGATTTCATCTGACGCTTCTGCAGATCTGGCATGAGGGGGCACCTTTATTTTCACAAAGTGATTTTCCCTAATACCTAAATGGCCTGGCCCTAACATTTTGCCCTGAGGTGTTAGTGTCATGCCCTCACTCCTCCCTCCCTCACTACCACTGGCACCATCAGTTTCATCCCTGTCCAACTGTCAGATTCAGCTGCCTACTCGCCGAAGTTTACAACACAATCAATTTTCTTAACAAGAACCAATTTACCAACCCCTTCTACCCTGTGCATAGGTTTTCTTGAATGACAGTCTCATTCACATGATAAAGGAAGCGAGAAGACCAATCACAGGAATTTATGATACTCTTCAAAATACCGGAAGAGAACCGACAATCATTTATCCGTGTGAGTTGTACAACAGTTTATTACAGCACTAAAGTTTCTTACAATGAGTTTCTTATAGAAAACAATTTGTGTAATGTGAAACAATGATGATATAGACCGACTAAATCAATCAATCAGTCAATCAATCAATTAATCAGTCCATCAATCAATCAACTCATCGATCGATCAATCAATCAATCAATCAATCAATCAATTTTCAGTAAATCAACTAACTAATCACTCAAAAACTTAACCGCCATCACCACCATCACTATTTTCGTGAAATTGTCATACTGCTGATGGATGCTGAAATGGGTACGAAATGTCTACATCACAAATGTGTTACCGGATAGTTTTCATTAAGTCATCACTGCTCTTTTTCCATCATTTGTTTCCTAAAAGGTTGTCATACAACTGTGTTTCCCGATCAAGTTGTCCTAATCACGATCATCATCGTTATCTTTCTTTAAACAGTCGTATCAAACCACAACTTCAATCAACTCACCACGTCTTGTCCATCAATCTTGAGTTCCACGCCACATTGCACTATCTAGAAGAATAAGTAAACAGGTAACTTCTTTGACATTCACAAACAATACATCAGCGCCATTATGATGGCAATTCGAGTCAAGGCTACTTTTCAGTTCAATTTCATTTTCACGCAATGAAGAGATACATTTGCTTGGCCCCCACATAAAAACTTGATATTGCTCTTTCTGCTGGAACTACATCAACATACACCATAAAACTGCTTTCCCAAAACAGAATAGATCACACACTGCCAGTACTGAATGGAATAAGCGTAACATATTATTAACATGCAACATATTGTTGTCTGATATATCTTGAACGATACTCAAGGGAAAGAAGAGTGCTGAAAACCAAAAAAACATTTCTTGAAGTTCAGGACAGAACGAAAAATGGCACCATGCTTTAGGCATACTGGAAAGCTTTTCTCGTCAGGCACTTGTTCAGTCTGTAATCTCATGAATTCCTAGCTCAACTTCTAAAATCCGACTATATCTGGCTTTGCTTAGAAAGCGGCAATAAAGCGGAGATATAACATCTTACTCCCATTTCCATAATAAACAACAGTGACTCATGAAATTGGTTGGGATTGTGCTGCATTTTGTAGTATTATCAAATTTTGGTGCAAAATCCGTAGCATTTAATATCTTTAATTTATTTGTGAATCATCTATTGCAATCATTGAGGAAAAAGATTGAAGTGACCAATTTTTCTATTAGGCAAACATTTTTAGAGTAGCAAAGTACTGCTTTAGTATCAGCGTGGCTGCTTCTTTCGGTTTACTACAGCTTAAATGTTTCTTTTGCTTGACAAAGAAAAAAGATTAAAAAGAGTCTTTTCAAGAGAAATTTCGAAAGGTCGCTTTTTGAGTGGTGACTTTGCGGTTTCAGACTATTGTTCCTTTTCTTTCACGTTCGCGTTCGTTTTCACAAAAATGTGCTAAGGTTAGGTTTCATAGATTGGGCATGATTTAATTTTTTGCGAACTTTGAAAATAGCGAGATAAACAAATGATTCAAATATATAGAAAAAGTATTGATGACTTAACAGTAAGCACGCTAAGGAGGTAGTACGTCCAAAAACATAATAATTCGCACAAGGGAGGGAGTTTAAAATTGAGTAATATTGAGCGTACATGTAGGTGAATGGTCCCTGAGAATTTTACACATGCAATCAACTAATCAACGTCACAAGCAAATTCTGACAACGTTGTTAAAAACTACCAGCAATCCTTGCTTCACATGTAGATCAGCCGACTGCCATGCAAGCCGTAACGTAAATCTTGAATAAGCCCCCACCTCCAAATAAGCCCCCCTTGAATAAGCCCCACCTAAAAAATCATTTTTGCAAATAAGCGCCCCTTTCGAATAAGTCCCCATGGGGGCTTATTCGAGGGAAGCATAATTATAGAATAATATCATATGTCAAGAAGTCCTCACAAGACAATAGCTGTACAGTATTACTTCCTTTGAATGGAGGCAAAAGAGGAGAGAGAAACGTGACTTTTGTGATAATAGAAACATTATAATGTTTGTTAAATCTTCACAAAACACTCTGTAACTCTTTTAACGATATCATTTTCTCTACTTAGAAGCTCAAAATTTAGTTCATTGAAAACTTATGTTGTTTTTTAAGTCCCTCTACTTGAATAAGCCCTCACTCAAAAATTCATTTTTGCAAATCAGCCCCAGGGGCTTATTCGAGGATTTACGGTATGCACGTATTTTTTTATATGAAACTAAAGTCCAGTGCTGGTAGGCAGTTTCTTAAATTTTCTGGCCATTTTACTATCAAAAGATTCTTACATCTTTCCTAAACTTCCTAGGTAATGAATTTCCTTATTGAAGCCCAAGGAGAGCAGAGATTTCTGCCTCCTCTCCATCACGCTTTTGGCAAAAGAACATACATGTACTTCATGAAGAGGGCATTGCTTGCGCATTCAAATTCGAGGTTAACAGGAATAGACAGCCTATTGAACTTTCCTGTCTTGTCAACTGTAATCGATTTTCAATTTTAAAATAGAGCCCTAACACAGTGATCAAGGAATTTTGTTTTCCTAGAATGACCAACTCCATTGAGATCTGTAAACAGTTAAGCTCATTGAACTTAAATGCCAAGTTGAAGTCAAAACAAATTATCAAATGGAAAAGTCTTGTGTGTGAAATTTACTGAGAATGAAAGCAAACGGCGTATTGAGGGCCTGATTATATGGAGAGAAAGTGCCCTGCTTTGCCGGGAAGAGATAAATTTTCACCTACTATGGGGAAAGTGTCTATTGAGAATACATGAGGAAAATCATCCCGGCAAAGAGGGACAAATGTGGATGTATTTGGCGACAAAACTTTTGTTTAACTTAAAGTTAAAGTGTGTTGTCAAATTTATGCATTCTTTATGTCGCGTGATTAATATACGTGTGTTCTCTCTCAGACTTTGACCCAGCTTGCAGGGATGTTTCAATTACGCGTATATGGACAAAAAACGACTCGCCTTGCTGGGATCCCGGTTAAACAAAGGTGAGATCCTGCCTCTAAAAATTGTCCCCCCATGGCCTAGACGAAATAGAGACCTCAAATAATTGCAAACTGTTTTCAACAAGAGCTTCACCAGAACAAGTGGATCCCGGGTAAAACGTCCCGTTGTGGCAAAATGGGATAATGTTCTCCATATAATCAGGCCTTTAGCACAGTATTGCAATATACAATGATGTTCAATTTCAAGACTGTTTTTGACAGTCAACTTGGAAAATTCATACTGCAAATTATAAAAGTTTTTTAGCTCTTTTCAGTTTGGGTGGGTAGGGTTGTTTCTTAACTTTCCAAAATTTGAGCCTACCGTATCTTATCACCTGTTTCTTATAAAACAAAATGGCCTGTACTCCATTTAGTTTCTCAAATAAATGCAAAAAATATACTTTTCCGATAAGAACAATTGCAAAAACAGTTGAACCTAAACTTATCGAAGAACTTAGAAAATTAAATTATCTTATTGCTATGAAACAAGACTATAACTTTACAATGCAGATGGGATCAAAACGTCCACGGGTCTGAATGAGCCATTGAATATGAGTTGAAAAGAATTGTATGATTTCAAACACAAAAGTGAATTACTTCCCAGTGCAACTTCTACTCAAATTGGCCAAGAGAAATGTCACCCACTAAGAGCGTCACCAAATACAATTGTGATGACAATGGCTTTATATACGCAATCTCACAATTTCTACTGTTTTCGTCGATCGCAAATGTTCATTGCACCAAGGATAATCAAAAAAGCGCTTACAAGAATATCCCCTTTAATGGATTCAAAAAGCTTGTAAATGTAATGAACACCTTTAAAACTTCACAGTTAAGCTACTATCCTCTCATATGAATGTTTTATAGCCGCAAACATGATCAAAAAGGATAAACAAACTACATGAAATGGCTCTTAGGTTTACATATAAATATAGGGTGTCAACTTCCTAACAACTGCTGATTAAAAATAAATCCGTAAAATGATGTAATCTGTAATCCGTAATCATTAAAAACACCCATGATATTCAAAAATTTACGAAGGAAATAAACTCATAGAGATTAAACTCCTGGGACCGCAGATTTCACAAGATTTTTATTGATAACTTAGTATTTTTGTGGCTTCTGTAGGTAGTTGGTTTTAATTAGTTTTTGCAAAGAAACCTTCAATTGTTGCGAAGAGGAATTTATAAACCTCGCCACTTTGTGACTAAACTTTATGCGAGCTGTAAAAGGGACAGATAAACAACAACTAAGTGGAAACTCTCTGATTAATGCAGGCAGTGACTTAGTCAGGAAGGGGGGTGGAATCAAGAATTCTGCATGTCCACCATATGTCCCTGGAGATCTGTCTAGGATGTTGTAGAACTAATGAGGGAGAAGGGCTTAAACATATTTCTTTGGTCAGTGATGCAGTATGGCTGACATAGACAATGCCCAACACATAAACATCTCATTAATAACTCAATGTTTATGAAGATTATGAAATGGAAGAGAGAAGATGGAATGAGCTTTGTTGCTCATATTTGCTCTTGTTGTTGAAGAAAGTAATCTAGAAAGCCCCTATCTCAACCTTCATACAAATATCTGGGTCGATGCAACTCTTCCTGCGACAATAGAATCTTGCGAAAGGTGTCGAAAGAAAATTGTAAGTGGTAATAGTTAGTTACGAGCTAAAACAAATTAAGAGCAGCAATATGAATGACAATCTTAATGTAATCAGCAGTAACGAAGACATTTCCTTCTCCATCGAGTTGCGAATTTTGAAACACCAGCTTGCAATTGACCAAAAATATTGTTTATATGTTATTTATTTAATATCTAATGACGAATATAAAAGTGGTTTCTCTTTTTTCTTTGGTGCGATTTAACATTATAGAGTGCTAGTGTGAAAACAAGTATGAAATTCTGTTCCATTTACGAAAAAAGGAATGTAATTGTTTTTCCAAGAGCCTGAGAGAGGTCGTTCACAACAATTCTCCGGCCTATACCCAAAGAACCCTTAAGTCAACAGGAACTGCCACTGAATGCAAGAATGAAACTAAGAAACACAACTTCTCAACACCTCGTTGTTTGAAACATAGCCATAAAGGTACACAAGAAGCCCATGTACGATGGTATGGACTTTGGCTATCTATTCAACATTGGCCTAGCAATTAACTCTTTTTATTAAAGACACGCCTGATCTTTCCCCATCTTATTCAAAAGTGCAAATGATAATTGATCAAAGTGTGTCTTTAACCGCCGTTTTGTCCTTTCCTTATTCACCGCCTGACAGGAATGTGAGAGGTCAGAATAGGTGCGATAAAGACAGACTCAAAACCTATGTGATTTACTGCATACGTAATTTATGGATGACCATGAAGCAAATTTTCATAAATGTCTTAATCAGCATCAGTATTTCTTGCTTTTTTGACAAATGCAGCCAAGCCAAACGTCTTAAAAGTTGTATACTGTATGTAGTTTCTCAAATACGTACAAAAAATTACTCATGAAATAAAAGGAATTCTAAGAACATTTGAGCCTGAAATTATTAAAAAATCAAGAACCTCGAGCCGCAGCAAAAATCACCTGGCTATTATAAAGTAGGGTTATAGGTTTACAATGCAGCTGTGTCCAACAAACCCATGGATCTGAATGGGTTGAAAAGAATATTATGATTACATATACAGAACAAAACTATGTCTCATTAGAGGTTCCACTCAAATGGGCCAAAAGAAATGTAACAAAGTACAAGCGTCTCCAAATGCCATTGTGAATGCCAATGACCTTACATACACACTCTCACTTTTTCTACAGCTTTCATTGATTTTAGATATTCTTGGAAAGACAAAGATCCAAATGAAGATGAACATATATCCTTCTGTTCAAGTCTACAAATGCGCAACCCAGTGTCTCCTAAAACTCAATGTGTTTCTTTGACAACAGTACTGCCCATGCAAATCTACACAGAATACATGAATTAACGGTTTTAAATACCGAATTTCGGGAAATAACAATGGATTAAAGTAGCACTTCTTGAAAAATCCGCGTTCAGTTCTTCCATGGTTATTTTTTGAAACTACAGTTAATAGCACAAACTCCAATAAGCTTTCTCATTCACCAAAGTAAAACACATTAGCGCCATTATGATAGGAATTAGAGCCTAGGCTACTTTTTCCCGCCCTTTTCTCACACCAAATCACGCAATCAAGGCAAATCTTTAACAGTTGCGAGTCTGCTTTTGAGATGTGCAGTTGTCGTGAAAGCGCGCGTTGGAAATACTTACATAAAAATGACTATTTACTATGAACTTCGGATGAAAATTAACTGCAATAAACTTGCAGGTGGTATATGGCACAAATTGGCGACATTTGTGATTTCATTCGCGTACAGAACGTGCATTTGCGGACGTTAACTCCAAATAGACATGGCGCGGGGAAGTGAACAAATGGAGCTTATCAATAAGTAATAGCAGTAAAATGTCCAATGGAAAATTGAATGAAACGAAACAATTTTGTCATGTAGTTATTGACTTTTAGCAGAGGACTTAGAAAAAGTGATATTTACATTTGAGGATAATGGAATTACTAGCTTAGATGGAAGGACTTTGCTACAAGGAATTCTAAGTAATGGAGCGTTATGCATGGACAATTTTGCGTTTGTTGTATTACGGACTTTCTATAGCTTAAAAACATTTACACATATTGCAAATGAGGACAATTTTATTGCAGACACGAATATTGTATTGTTTTTCGCATATTTGGAAAAAATCGATATTGCCAAAAAGTTGTTTGCATTGTATTCAATATGGATTTATTATTGCTGTTTAATCACATTGGATATATTCAAATATACAAAGCATATCAAGGAGATGTAAGTTTTGAAGTGATGTTGTTTTCTTACATAACATGTAGACCAGGGATGTAGGAACCAGGGGGCCAGAGGGACCATGGCCCCTACTTTTTAGCAAACTATGCAAAAGTGCTACTTTGAAGCCCAAAATGGGTTTGGTAATGTCCCCCTTTTAGCACTTGCCCCCTCCCACTCCCTAGATGCTTCCTACGTCCCTGCTGTAGACTTAGACTGTAGAGTAGCAAAGTGATGACGTCACACACATCTGTTTTAAGAATTTCCATATTCTGACCATATTGAGTAATTGGCTTGGTTCATAGCATTAAGAACCAGGTTGGAAATAGGAATAGATCATGTAAACTAAACTGGCAATGAACTGCCAAGATCTCAATTGAAATGTATCAACTACAAGTCATTTCAGACTACTTTACAATGCTTCATTTGAAAAGGGGGTCAAAATGACCTAGTATCCAAATATGGTCATCTGTGACGTCACAGCTTACTATTCTAATTGCCAATAGTTGAAAAGTGGGTACTTCCCCCTGAGTACCCCCACCACTAGAGCCATGTCTACATCCTTACTATACATCTTCCTATTGTCTCTTTTCACCCTTAACAACCACCACATTCCAAACACAAACTCTCTTCATACATTACATCAAAAGTCAAACTTAAATCTAATGGGTTTAAAGCTATAAAACACTTCCTAACTACTAAATAACTGTTGTCATTTGAAAACTAGGAAATCTCAAAGCAACTCTTTCTAAATCCATAATCTCCCCTTTTGAGATCTAATTTGATACAGGCAAAATCCCTAGATTCATATGTATATTCCAGAAAAACAACCTGTTGCATGTAAAATGTTGGTTGTTTGATGTAAAAATATTTTAATCTAGTGAAAAAATTAGGTATTGCTTTGGCAAATTGATAAATATAGTCATTAAGACTATTGTTTAACTTATATATATTGATAAAATAGCTCTTCAGATTTTGTTGAAAGACCACATGATTGTTGGATATAAATATTGTCCAAACTCAAAAACCAAAATCACCTTATAATTCTTGTCCTGTTATAAGTTCTACTTTTTAGATAATGCCCTTACTTAAAATTAAACAACACATGAAATCCAAACAATTGGATGCAAAAGTTGTGATTTTCTAATAAACCATTTAAATGTTTCACAAACATAATATCAAACTGCATTTCTCTTCTCTGAAATATTTCAATTGCAATGTTAATAAAAATTATTAAATTACTAAGTATCACATATATAATATACCATTTGCATGTAAATTGTTAAAAATGGTAATTAATGAATTAGTAAATAACAAATAATTAATTAGTAAATCATCTTACCCTCCTTTCTATGTCATAATTCATTCTAGTAGTGCATTTGCATATGTACAATCCCTTCATCATTAAATCTCCCTTCCTTCGTCTTTCTTCCATCATCTCCACCATCCTTTCCCACCATTCAATCTTAATGTCCAGCCACAATAACTCAAACTCTTCGCATGACATCCCCCAATCGCATGCATTCAGAAAACTCTCCTTTGTCTTCATTTTACATCTTTCTATGCGCAATCTTTTACAGTCCACTATGCTCAACTGTTCCAATTGCCGATCATTAGAACACGGTCCATTCAATTCATCATCCATGAACACGCATTCCTCTATGGCTACCCCTCCACAATAACCTTTCCACTCTCCTCCTTTGAACTTCTCTCGAATGGCATTCACAGTTGTGGTCATTCTGAGTAACCAGATGCCACTATGACCAATGCGAAAACGCTCCTTCACAGTCACAACGTCCAATTGTTCAATCTCATTCACATGGATCCGCAAAAACTGAACATTTGCGAATGCCATTCGAATATCGTCCTCCTTCCATCCGCAACTTTCCAAGTGTCTACAAATCAGACACAGATTGTGTGTTGTTACTTCATATGACCAAAACCCATCACTATGGCATTTTCTAATGATTGACTTAATAAACTCCTTATCATTAAAATTCTTATTTAAAAAAAAAGTAATAATTTCAAATGATCTACTTAATTTAGTATCAATATCCAACCCACACTTATTTAACAATTCAATTACATCATCTAATAATTGTATCTCATTTACTTCTTGTTTTAATCCAACAACATTCTTTAACAATTCCTTTATTATTCCTTCATATGAAAATCCTGACAATAAACGACATACAAATGAGACAACTTCAATAAACCCTTTTTCCAAATTGTCCTTTATAATTTCCAATAAATTCTTCATGTCTTTTTTACATATGTAAAGGGCTGAGAGAAATTCCATCAGTGATAAATGTTTAAATTGATACTTCTCTGTATAATTGTCTTTGACATCAACAAACAAACTTTTAATAAATGTCTCCTCTTCATCAGTTTCCCCAAGAATTGATTCAATGTTTCCTTGAAAAATAATCTTGTTTTCTTTAAGTAAATTATAACAAAGTTCACTCAGGTAGGCCAATGTATTTGAATATTTTGTAAAAACTTGTGAGATTGTACTTAGGTCTTGTCCTTTCTGTTTGTCAGCATGTTGTTTCAGCAATAGAAAAACAGTCCAACAATATAATTCAGTGTTGTTGAAAACAGCTTGCCCTTTCATCAAAATGGCCACACAGCAAAGCGTATTCAAAAACTGTGGCACATTCATGATGGGAAGATAACCTTTTGATGATGTTCTTGCCTTGTTTATATCAACTTTGTGATCTTCACGGGATGAGAATTTGTCAACATATTCATCAATTTGATCCTCACTTAGTCCATTAATTTCCACTTTAAACAAACCACCCATGTTATTATAGCCAATTAGTTTGTCTTCGACGTGGGGTCTCCCAGTTATTATAACTTTAGCCATACCATATTCTTCTTTAATGTTAAGGAGGTCAAAAATGATTGAATCCTTTTCCGTTATGTCGTAGAGCTCATCTAGGCCATCTACTATAACCAAGACCCCTTCTCCATCTCCCAAATCGCAATTAACTTTACTTTTAATAAATTCACCAAGGATTTCATGCTTCTTCAGTTCGGCCCCTTTACGGTCCTTGAAGTAATTCAAGTCTCTACATTCAAACATGACACACATTTTAAAGTTTTGATAAATGTCGCCATTTGCCCACCCATAAGTCAACTGTTTGGCAAGAACAGATTTTCCCATTCCCGCAATGCCACGAATAAAAGTTACACGATTCTCGTCATCATTTAATCGAGATATTTCAATATCATCACCTCTCATACCTTGAACATGTGCAAAATGTTGTCTCGCTTCATCTCTGAAGTTATCCATCGTTGGTAATTCACGGTTTATCTTCAACTTAACGGCAAATTTATTGATATCTACTTCTTTCAGCTCTATTCTGTTATTGTTATCTACGCAATGAATTTCATGCATCTTGTACTGTTGTCTGTATTTCTTCTTTATTTCATCTGAAAGATAAATACAACTTCAAAACCACTAAATAAGCCACAGAACTATATTTAAGAATTCATATAGATTAAGCCAGAACAAAGGGTCGCATTTGAGGGGCAGAGCAATATGAAACGTTCAATGAGTCATTTTATAACTTCGCAAAAATGAATATTTTGAGAGTAATGAATTAAGTTAAAGCCGAAAAACTCACTGGAAGATACTTAGTTTATCAACAAGACAACCAAGGGTGCCACGGCCAATTAGAGCAAGGGGGATAGAAATCAAGAAAGCACATCTTGAGTGTCTGGGCATCTTATCCCTTCAGAAAGAGGGGCATGCTACCTGCCATGACTAAAACAGTTATGCAAAAGTAGGAGGCGATGTTTGTGAAATCCATTACGTTTCATTAAGTCCTCCAAAACTACGCTTCATTAATCTCAAGCTATCGATATGAAAAATTTCTAAGCAAATCAGCTGCTCTTGGGTGGCTAATTTCTAGTGGGCTGGGAATAAAAGGGGGAAGTGGTTTAAATTAATGGGGGGTTTGAATTTTCTGGAAAATTCAGTGAGCACAGAGGGGGTCAAATTTGTGGAGTAACATATTTAAATGAATTAAACAGTTGTCCTAAGCTGGTCTTTAGCAAGTATTGCTTCGATATTTGATATTTTGATGCAACAAGTAGCAAATAAAAAAACAGCTATTGCCAACATGACTTATTACTTGTTCAGTACTTTACAAATAATTCTTCCAGGATTAATTTCATGCACGGGGGTCAAAATAACGGCAGCAAATTGGTTGTATAATTATCAAAACATAATTTGCGGGTTGATGATACTTAGGCAACAAAGCATAATATCTACTCAGTGCATTTTGCTCTTTTGGTAATTTGCAAGCATTGTATGGGGTTTATATATTGTGTTTTTGTCATAGTTAAATAAAACTGCATCTAGTCATCATGTAACATTGTCTTCTTAAGGGCACGTTTGTCTCCTTTGGCCTAAACGACGATGAGAACGGAGGCACTGTCAATTATGTCACAAAGTCAGGCACATCAAAATATAACAATGTCCTGAAAGACATGACAATTTAATGCACAAAGACGAATCCTTGTAAAGTATTGATTGGGATGGGATGGGTGGGAACTTTGCCCAAAAAAGCAAGGCTTGTTGGCCAACAAAGATCTTATGTCAATAAGCTATTTAACATCATATATAATATTTTCTGGCCCACTTGGATGGTCTGATAACAACGAAAAATAAGTAACATAAAATTGATCTTTATCGCTATTTTCCATCCACTTCTCAAAACAATATCTATTCCTGCTCTATTGGCATAAAAGGTTTGCTATAATACAGAAGATTGCAAGAATATCAGAAGTAACCTTGAGTTGATGGAGAAGTATCACTGTGCAAGCAAGGCCCATCTGGGCCAGTGTAAAGACATGGCGAATGGTGTGTTGTCCTGAAATTTCTATATACTATATGTGTAATGCCAATTACTGGGTCTTTTGCACATTACAGATTAATAAATATTTATAAACAAGAAATAACGATGTTGGTATTATCAATTGCTTTGGATTTAACTACAAAACTAGTCAATGATGATGGAGATGGGATTAATGGCCTATCAAATGATAGCCAAAACATTCTCAACTAAAATCGTAAAATCCTCAAGTATGTATGAATTCTTAAGTTTTGCGCACTTATTACATCTCAAATTACATATTACATCTTACTTAAAATTAGATATCTTGAATCTGTAGATAACTGACACCCATTTACACTGCTTCATTTTTCTACAAAAACGGGGATAAAAGTATTCGTTCTTGTGTGTTCACATTGCTTACAAAAACGAAAGAAACACTATTTGTTTTTATGGCTTTAATCTGTTCACACTGTTGGGCTTTTGTGAGATCACACTGAAGTGGTGCCATAGAGTATGTATTCTGTGTTGTTGCTATAGCAGCGGTTTTTTATAAATTTTTGCACGTTCACACTGAACCATAGCGTTTTCAACAGCCTCCGTTTGTGTAAATATCCACTTTGAAGAGCGTTTTCGACCGCCTCTGTTTTTGTGACTTTTTTCTGCTGAGTAGTGTCAACGGTATCACACAAATGGAAATTCTTTCTCTCCATTCTCGTACAAAGATGGAGCAGTATGAAAGGGGTACTTGTAAAATTTCATATATTCTAATGATATAGGAAGCAAACAAATGCGTACTAATCATTATGAATCATGTCTGTGTCAAAACGTGTATTATTATATTTCATGACGGACAGAGAAACTAGGACAGGAGATTATGCCTAAGTGGTAAAGCATGTTTGATAAAACCAGAGAGGCAATTAAAACTATTCTTGACCTTAAATTACACAATGTAAACAGAAATGCATGGTAATAAGAAAATAACAGATCAGTGAAAAAGTAAAGTCGTTTGAGCTTTATGCTCAGGTTCCAATTAATTTTTGAAGCAACGGAGAGGCAAAATGATGAGTCTTCCATACTTTCAATCCATCACATTATAAAATCTTTGATAATATTGATATGCTTTTCCAAACTATATGACAGCATTCAGTGGAAAACATTAATTGAAATTAGTATATTTTAAGATCCTGTATGGCACTTAAGGAGGTTCTTTGAGGAATATGGAATATGGAACAATGATCAGGCAGTAATGGACACAAAAACGGGGCTTGAATTTCAAGCACAACTTAAGAAAAGTTCATCAGATTTCTCTTGTATTCAATTACAGTCATCCCGCACTATAAACTGATGTATGTTTTGTGGTCGAGATGTTTCGTTGCCGTGTTTAGATGTTTCGTTTTATAACTTCACAGGTATCGCTTTATAGTACTCTACTCACTTCAAGGAGGTAAGTTTTGAGTATGATAGTTTTAACACAAGAGAAATGTGAACAATGATCTACGACTGTCTACGAAAGTGTAAAGTGTGGTGTAAGGCTTTAAATCCGTAAAAATATGCATGTTTACTTTCACGAGAAATTCGTCTACCAGAAAGTGCTTGACTACTCAAAAAGCTAGGATTGGTGGATACTGGATTTCTGGGACTAAAAGAGCCAATAAAGTCAAATAAATTCAATATTCCAATGTTTTTGCAAGCCTGCCATCTCCTTCAACTTTCAATTAATTTGCATACAGTTCTTACGCTAATCCAAATTTTCAAATGTTACTCACATGTAGTACCTGTCTGTCTATGGAACACTGTAGCAATACAAGAAACTCAAACAGTCTTAAGGCAAAAGTCCTAAGAAATTGATAGCAACGAAATCATAACAAACGTATTGAACCACAAAATTCTCGTATTAAAAATGTCTCTAATATTTAAACAAAACATATGGCTTACACCTCTGTGGATATCCCCTATTCTGGGCCATTCTAAAGCATAGCCCATGGCGATAAATGACAGATTACAGTGAACCTACTTAAAATATACTTAGAATAGCTGTCTAATAATTATACATTAATCTACAAGAAGCCTAGCTTAAGAACTAGTTGAAAACTAGGACAATTATAGGACAGAATACATAAACCGACTACACATTTCTGGGACAATTATGAGAAAGAACAAATTGTATAAAAAGACGTTTAAATCAATGATTCACTTTGAACCAATGATGCGCAGGTGACCATCCCCTTATTGCACATGCAACTGTAAACTGTAAACTTAACGAGCAAGAGCGCGCAAAATGTGTCATATACTTTCTTGCCAACTCACTTCAAAATAATGAAACAGAAAAAATTGTATCAAAAGAGATAGATTCACTGTGAGGCAATGATGCGCAGCTAACCATGACCTGATTGCACATACAATTTTAAACTGCGAACTTAAAGAGAAAGCGCACCCCACTTGGGTCATTCAATTTTTTGCAAATGTTGCTTTTAACACAAATGTCAGCTTTATAAAGTTGAAACGTTGAGGAGTGATGGCTTTGGATTTAATATAAAGGCATGTAAAGCACAAATTATACGTTTGTCCAAACTCAAACTAATATTGCTAGTTGAGTAAGTAAAAGTGAGAGATATGATCATTCTAAAAAACATTTAGTCACACGTAAACATTGTAACTTAGGCCATTTCATACTCCATGCCGATTTTCTTCTTTTCATTCATTCTCATTCACAACATCACACACCTGGGACATGACCATACATCACTCCTGTCATCACACACCCGGTCATTCCTCTTCTGTTGTTCCACACGCAAACATCACCACACGATTCCATTCAGTCAACAACTAACAAGCACCTAACCCTTCCTGTACGTAACTCATGTTTATTTCGGTTGTTCAATGTTTATGTATATATCACTGTTATTTGTAATGTAAAGTTCAGTCAGAGTAGAGTCAGAGTACAGTCAACAACACAGTCTCCTCTCTCTGCCTCCGTGTTCTCTGCACGTTAAATAAGGATACGCCAACATGGATCAACGAAGGATGTCACTGAACGAGCATAGCAGTCTATAGGACCCACCAATTCACGTTCCTATAAACACTCTAGATCAATTATCACGTGTAGATATTCTGAAAGATGCATCTAAAAGGAATTAGGATTGCAAGAAGACATGACAGCGAATAACAAGCGACAGCAGCAACATGGAAAATCAGTAGGTATTAATAGAATTGTTGAATAGACCTATGGCGAAGAGTATTTATGAAAAGGGTGATCTCAAAACGCCAATGAATAGAAATCAAATACATTTGAGATGTGGCTGTGGTGGAACGTGCCTAAAATGAGCTGGCTGTCAAAAATTGAAGACATGTCCATTGGTTTACAGTTGAATGTGGTGTCAGAGAGTTTAGCTGAAGGGAGATAGAAAAGACAATTGACAAAATGCTGCTGTGACCACCGACATGATGAACAACTCAAGGAGACTGCTTGGTCTAATGAAGTCCAAAATTGGAAAAACGAATAAATTACAACAGGGAATGAAATTTTATTGATAGAAGAAAGTGATCTGAGACAGCCATGGCCTTCTCCTTGCTAAGAGACTTTAATGCAATTTGTCACTGTAGAAATGGAAGATTAAAATGAAGATGAACATTAGACAAGGTCATTATCATTAAACAGTGACAGAGCAACTGTCACCAATAGTGAAGACAATAATGAATAGTGAAGCAATGTCTTATCTACAGATTCCAACACTATCTTTTTTTTCGGTGGGGGGGGGGGATAAAATAACTTAGACAACTCGTTTAGTAGGAGTGCTATTTGTGTCAATATCATGCCATTTAATCTCAGAGATGTGTGGTGCTTCAAGTAATCTTTGCAACGACTGTAGCTTCAATGGAACACTAATCTGCCACCACAATTTTGTAAGGAGTCAAGATCAGTCGGAGATTGCTAAAGAATTAAACATTATCATAGAAAACTTCTCGTCTGTCGAAGATCACACAAGCATCGACATACCCGTAATGATGCAAAGTAATGACAAGGGATAATCCATAGGAGAATGCAATCCCCTATAAGGATGTTTCGCTACCTAATTAGAAATAGTGTGTAACTATGGTCATACTGAACCAGCACTGATAATAACGAACATTAACAGTGAGAATATCTGCAAATAGTCCTGTGTCAGCTAATGCTAAGATCTAATACCAAACTTTAGATAAGTGATTCATCTCTAAACCTAATATTACTTGTGTTCTTAATAAGACTGCTTATGTACTGCTGGCCCTTTTGGGATAGTATAGTCTCAAACTAAGAATGTCAGTAGAGCCAAATTGACAAGCAGCATTGGTCACCATTTCGAAGTAAGATTTTGTCCTACAGATGTCATATACCATCAATAATTGTTTCTCTTCCAAACATATCATTTCAAGCCACTTTTGTTCTTTTAATAATTTATCACTATAAGAATGCTAGCTGCAATGGCAAAATAATTTGCCACCATCATTTTGTAAAGTGAGAAGACCACCTAGAGAATGGTAAACTAGAAAACATTGCTATGGAAACCATTTGGCTGTTAAAGTTCCTACTTAGACTTCTGTTTGTCAATAGACTTTTGTATATCATTGAGCTGATTTTCTCCAGAATTTTTTTAGGGGCTTTCATATCAATCCAAAATTTTCCACAGAGTTGTATTATCCACCCCCCCCCAAGTGCCACTGGAAAGGTTTTCATACCTTGTCTAAGTCTAAACCATCCCGATATCCAGAATTATACATGACTAGTCCTTTAGTACAAATATCAATGCTTAGTTTTTCAAGTTTCATTCAAATATTCTGCACTTGCTAGTTAAAATCAGTGAGAGATGGAAACTGGGGAGCTTTTGGAGATGGCAGAAACCCACTGAAAATGCCCTCATCAAAAAAGTTCTCGTCAAATACTTCATAAGTTATATATGTGTTCATATATGTATTTAATACTTATATCTATTTATTCTATATATATGTTTATTTAAATGCTATAAATTCACATGTTAAATGCACCTCCCCTCGAAAAAGCCACGATCCCAGATGACGATGAAAATGTTATAAATACTAATGCCTAAATTTAGATTCTTCTTATGTTATGAAGAGCTAAAAAGTTCTGATGAACTTTTCACAAAGCATGTGTTAAGTAATTGTGTGAGCCCCCGTCCCTCGAATAAGTCTTCCTCTCAAATAAGACCCTATTCAGAAGCATCAAAAATAAATAAGCCCCTTAGGCCCAATTTGGTGATTTAAGGTAATGCTTCTCCCCTTTAATAATAAAAACAATAGCTGTATCAGGTCGTATCTTCGTGTTTCATTTCTGATGGAATGGGAATTCTTTTTGGATCGAAAACAGACAAACAGGCTCAATAAGCCATAGCATCAAAACACTTATGACGAAAATGGGCAAAGGATTAATAACAATATTTGACCAACAGCTTTCAAAGGAACATTTGAGGGTATTGTCCAAATTCAGAAGCAAGTATTAAACCCTTAATCTGAAAATGGTGGTAAGAAAAGGAGAACAGTGAAAGGAAACAGAACCAGTATATACCTGTGCCATATCAACCACACAAAAGATTGTGACATGGTTTTACATGATAAAATGTTAGGTGACACATTGAAAATTAGTACTCTCGTCCCCTGTCTATTCAAAGTTCTGAAAAATCCATGCCTTCCAAATGCAAACCATCCTCAAATTACTGCTTTCCTGACGACAGGAAAGAGAGTAGAAGATTCACTAACGCCACAGGTAATAGTTAGTCCTGGCCTCCTATTTTCAATGAAATCCACCTACACAATTATTATAAGTATCGAGAATGCAAGAGTTAATAGATGCCTTAAGTGAAAAGGAGTTTAGAGAGAGAGAGAGTACGACTGTCACGTGAAGGTAAGAAGACAAAACTGATAATACAATAAATACAGAAGACGATAGCATGGACAACACACAAGTTGGCAATGGGTTGTTGGAGTATGTTAAACAGCTTACATATTTGGGAACACTCTTCAAGACAAAGCAAGACTGCTAACGTCAATGGTTTTCCTAGTAGCCAAATATTGAAGCAAAAGTTGGATAAGGAAAAGCAGCAACAGAAAAACAACCAGCAGTTTGAACTCTGGTGCTATATGAGAATGCTATAGATAAGCTGTGTTGAGAGAGTTAAGAATGAGGACATCAAACTTTGTGTTCATCTACCTAAGAGATTGCTAGATACAGTAAAGAAGAAACATTCTTATATATGAAGTGGACAGAAAAGGTAATCACTGGGAAAGGAAACAATATTGTAAAGAACAGATTGCTTCAGAGCGAGGGGCATTTCATAGGAAGGTTAAAAGATAAAACATCACTTGTAGATGTGTTTGACTTGATGCCCGAAAGTCGTTTCAGCTCTTCACTTTCTCTTGCCACAATTCCATCTACTGTAGCAATTGCTGAGAGATCTTTCCAGTTCCGATCAACTACAACATATTTCAGACTTGTCATGGCTACACAAGCTATCAAAAATTGAAGAAAAATGCATTGCTTAAAAGAACAAAATGGTATCTGTGATTGGCATGGTTGAAAGATGTTTGAAATTGGAGAGAAGAGTGAAAGAGGGCAGGATTCAGAATGTAGTTAGTAGAATATAGTGCTCTCAAACATACGTGACCCTCTCTATGCTATAAGATGTTAGTGAAATTTGTTACCATGGAAATAGAAGATTAATATGAAGAGGGGCATTAGACAAGATCATCATCATCAAAGAGTGATAGAGCAATTGTCGCCAACAATAAAGACATCTTCAGCATTGTAAGTATTTTTGATGAATTAAAAGACAGTTTCATAGGCATCACTAGGAATTGGCCGATCAAAACGTAAATGATACGCTCCCTTGCAATATTCAACAAGTGGATAAGCTTCACTTGTCTACACAAAATAGAAACTTAATATAGGCAAAGGGCGTTCTTCAAAATGATGATTTACGCTTTAGGAAAAACTGTCAAATAAATGCACCACAAATGCTACCTTTATATCAGTTACTGCATCACAAATTAAATGCAACAGCCTCCAAACCTAAAATCACGGATTCTTTTATGCATGCATTGATGTCATTTTCTTGCCATATTTAATGCTACTGGCCACTTAAGGCAATTCTGGACTTTATGCCATTTCATATCACTTTTACAAATTTCATTGTATTCTTTAGTACACAATTGTTGCATAGTCAATAAGGAAACGTAAAAAATTATAGTTATCTTTGAAAGTAGAGAGGAAGCTTAACCCCTCCTGGAGTTCCCTTCATTTATGGTTCTGCTTTGCCCTAAGGTTTTCGGTAAAACCGCTGATACCATTCAAAATATATTCAACGGGCATATAACGCAAACAATGATGGTCTTTTTCAATTAAAAAAGGTGACAATCAAGGCTTTAGTAGTACTACAAACAACCAATAATATATCCCACAGTTCTGTTGGTAAATTGTTGGGAATGGCTTCAGAACAAACTTGAGAGAAATTTTATGAAGTTCTTACTAGTTTTATGTAAACTGGCAAAAGACCACGCTCAGAAAATTTAGCATCCAGTACTGATAGTTGAGAAAACTGAGATCATTTCAGCAAAATATTGTTTACATGTCAATGTACTTCTGAGCATATACATCATAATCTAATGTTTTTCTGTTATTCTTATCCCTAGACTTCTTAGGAACAGTACTGCGCTTTTAAATTAGATCCAAACTGAAGTATTTCAATGAAAGTCGCCTGCTGTGTATTCCTAGATCTTCAAATTTAACGTGCTTATTTAAATAAAAACTTTCTTAAGGCCCTGATACACGGTAAGATATTCATAAGATATGAGGAGACAGAATCTCTTTTCGTTGCTATTGATGCCTGTGTTGCCACAAACATGAGGAGTAGAAAAGGAAAACATGCAATAAAAGAAAAGAATGTGGACCGAAGACATTTTGTCAGTGTTTCTGCTTTTTACTCCTGATTGACGTGGAATATGCCACCAGAAATGTACTCTCGCTCGTGAGCCATGAAATATTTTCAAATGCAAAGATGGTTGCAGTGCATAACTCAATCGGAAGCTTCTCATATTTCATCAGATATTCTGATTTTAGTCCTAATCCTTCTAGAAATATCTTTTTCACGTTACACGAGAAAAATATTCTTAAGATATCTTATCCCTCATTATGTGATCAGATTTCAAATCGAATATCTGACCGTGTATCAGGGATATGAGAAGCTTCCGATGGAGCTATGTACTGCAACCCCTTCATTAATAGTCATGCCTTGGCCTAAAATTGTCAGTACAATTTGTTGGCATGAATTTCTTGTTAGGTTTATGTAGACCAGAAAACTGTGGGGTCTTCATATTCAAAATCTAGTACAGTTTTTGACACAAATTGAGATCATGCTACCAAAGTTCTTTGTTCGTATTTTCTTGCTCTATGCAATCAGCTGCCAGTTCAATTGCTTCTAATCTCATATCCCCAGGTAGTTCGCTTTGTTGTTATATTATAGCTCTAAGTCTAAGCACTTCGCACATTTTATTTCAATGGAATGGAATAGTTTTTGCTGCAAGACCCTTAGGAAGACGTCACTTGTCTTTAGGTATGTTTTGCACAATGTAAAATGGTTTACCTGTAACTAAAGATGATTGAGGATACAATGGAAACATGCTCTACAAGCTTAAATCTATCATCGTTCTTTTGAATCTTTATTTCTAAATTGAGATCAGTTGTTAATAAAAGCAGGTATTTGTCAGTGTGTTCTGAGGATACCATCATAATCCAAAGAGTGCCTATCACTCCCTTCCCCATAAAATTCTTAGGCAAACTGCACTTATTCAAATCAGATCTTAATTGAAATTTTTCTCTAAGAAACTCGAATCTACATGAAATAGCTTGGGTTGCCATCTCAATCTCAACTATCAAATTGTACGTGTGCACTTACATAAGACATTCTCAGTGACACCAAAACTAACTTGTAATAGGGTTTTTACAGTACAAACATGTAAAGAAGTGGAAGACTACCTATGAAAAAGCAACTATGAAATATGAGTAACGTGCTGGGTGAACAAAACATACATCCTACAAAACCACTTGCGTTAGAATGAAACATCATAAATGATTTCTACAGAAAAGGTACTTTTGAGTTCAAATGTGATGTGCTTGTTTACAGCAAGTATTTCCACGTTGAACATAAAATAGAAATAGACGAGAAGGACAAAGCAGTGAACCTGGCTTTAAAACAAGCCTTAGATGCACAAAGATGTAAAGTAACCACTAGAGATAAACCATATAGGCCAGACTGAACTAGAGCCACGAATACACTATAACTCCCTAATGATCATTGCAACTGATAAAGGGCGATGGTCACTGGCGTGCTGATGGGTGGGGGGGGGGGCATTGGGCTCTCTATCAAATTGTATGAAAGTGTGATCATCCAGCAAAAACATCCAGTGTGAATTGGGGAGTTCGACCAAAGCTATACAGGCAATTTAATTATTCTGTTAGTCATGCTTGGTCATAGCTGGCTCTCCTTTTGCCTTTTTCCAAATAATTTGCTGTAACTAGCAACTGTCAAAGTTCGTCAAAAATGACACAGTTGGTCACTTTTTTCCGTTCGTTTCCCTAAGCGAAATTGTCCAGGCACATCACTGTTGGAATGCACTTACTATTGAACATATCTGACAATTGTGTAACTCTTGCATCATGGACTCTTGAGTAATATATGGTATTTTCAATCTGAACTCGAAAAAGAAAAGTATCAGAAACAATGAAAATTTTTAATCATTTGCGATTCTGTGATTTTGCAGTGCAGAAGAGACAGTCCATAGAATCCATCCTTCCCTTCAATATCGTATGCATTTACTGTGAGTTCTTGTTTTCGAGTTTTCACCATAGTCAGTGGAATGTAGAAGAGCTCTTCAGTGGGGTG
This sequence comes from Mastigias papua, assembly GCA_964019165.1. Classification (NCBI taxonomy): domain Eukaryota; kingdom Metazoa; phylum Cnidaria; class Scyphozoa; order Rhizostomeae; family Mastigiidae; genus Mastigias; species Mastigias papua. The sequence goes on from OZ025271.1 coordinate 13,864,377, forward strand.
TCATCAAATGAAAGTTATCAACAACTTAAAAAGGCAAAAAAATTACCGACAAAGCGACATAACTACCGACAATTCACCATCTCTCTGGCAAATTGCAACAAAGAACCAAAGGGTTACAAAGGTTACGTGAACAGTGGGGAGTTATCACAAACCCATCCCTTACTTCCCATCCCTTACTTCAGCACGACCATGGTTATAGTTCTAGTTGCTTGTCATCAGCTTGAGTTGCACCAATGCACACTTATTCCCATGAACAAATCACAGCTTTTACAGAATATGTGATATCAGGGTAGTTAACTTAGAAATTGCAATTGAAAGCAAATGTTTATTTAAAATGAGGGAAGCTGAGCATATCCAATGGTTCATTTTTCAATGATGACTGAAAATGATGAACTTAGAGTATCATGTTCTCTCGGATATATTGTCATGAATGAAGAATTCTTCAATGACCACTTAAAAGAAATTGTGTATTCCAGGCTTAAGGATGCTTTGATACTCACTCAGCTCAAAAGTTAGCCCTGAATACTGTCAGCGAGGAAGCTACCCACTGTGAATTTTGTTTGCAGAGGCGGAAAACACCAAAGATAATGCCTATCACAATGAGGATGATGACACTGATGATGACCAAGAATCATAATTTAGTGTGGAATGGGTTTGAAAATGACATCATTAATATAAAAGTATTAAACATGAACTAAAATAACCATTGCACATTTAACTCACCAATCTTTTCTTTCTGTATTCGTTCTGACAACAAAGTTTAATGATTATATATTTCATGCAATCACCTTAAATCACAACAATGCAAACTTATACCAATGAACGAATCGCAGCTTTTATAGAAATTTCCATGCCTGGTTAGTTAATTTAGAAATCGTAATTGAAAGCAAATGTTTATTTACAATAAGGAAAGCTGAACATATCATGTACTCTAGAATGTGCTATCAATTTTTAATGATCATTAGAAATCGATATTATATTCCAAGCTTATGGCTGCTTTGATGCTCACTCAGGAAGAGTTGGTACATGCACAAAACGGAATCGAAATTAAAACATGACAAATGCCAACAGCTATGGTGTCTGTAATAGACAAATCTCTCAAAAGTTAGGCTTTAATAATGTCAGTGAGGTAGCTACCAATTAAGTGAATGTGGTTTGCAAAAGAGGAAAACGCCAAAGGTAATGCCAATGATCATGAGGATGATGACACTGATAACAATCGTGATTATAATGACAACTTAGTGTAAAATGGAAATGGAAAGCTTTCATTGATATCAACGGATCAAATATGAGCTGAGATAGATATGGTACATTTAACTCACCAATCTTTGCTTTCTGTATTTGCTCTAGAAAAAAGTACATGACTATATAGTTAATCATATAGTGTTTGATGATTTATTTATTAAATTTAATACAACAGATTTCAAAAAGTTGGAGATTTAAGTGCATAATAATAAAGTTAAAGTACGCTTCTAATAAACCGTGGGGGAAATTTTCCAAACTGTAGGCCTACAAGTGTTAAATCTGGAATTATGAATCAAACTAATCCGATATGAATCTATACTAATCTGATATAAATCTGTACTAATCTGATCGGGATCCAAGCGAAACTGATATGAACTTAAACCAATCTACAATGAATCTAAACTAATCCGATGATAAGACCTCAAACTCAAACTTACCTTTTTCTTCCTCTGTGTAATTGCCTAAAACAAAATACTCTCATAATATATAACAGTACAGTTGTACATTTCAAGTTAAATATCTCAAAGGGAACTGCAAGTTTATTTTCACAAACAGAATTTCATTTAGACTACTAATTAGCTGCCGTAAACAAAGGAGTACATATATCACTCAGCGTTTATGCTATGATATAGCTTGGTCATAACGGAACTTTACCCTTCATGATATCAGCAGCAAATTTCCTTTACTCAGCTACATGATGTCACTTAAGGGATTATTATATTCATTTAACTTTACATTCATTCTGAATGATCATTGATAGTTATATTTGCATTAAATCTGAAAAGCATTTGAATCACAAAGTTATTACTTACCATGATTGGAAACACAACCAATGTCCCCGACAATAACGGTGGCCCCATCTGATGCGCTAATCGAAGTGATTGGCCTATTTGTCACTACAAACAAGGAAGCTATGTTCAGAGAATTTACATATTTGACTCGCACACCAACTAAAGACCTGACAAGCATAAAGTGAACTGATACATTTTACATGAAGCACAAGATGCAACATCACTAGGCTGACATCAGTCAAGATGTTATGCAAACAGTTGGTCAAGTACAGTTGACATCCGCTATCTTGAACCTTCACGGGGCCCAATAATCTGTTCAAAATAGCGAATTTTAGAGATATTACAGAATGTTAGAGTCAAATTATTGAAAAACTCTGAAATTATAAAAATTAGTCACATTTCTACTTCATTGCCAGTATATGCATGCTTTCCCCCATGAACTCCAACAAATAGTTATGTAAACCATTGTTGACCTAATTCTATAGATAACTAAAAGATGCGAATAATGGGAGATCTTATAGATCTGAAAAGTAAAGGGCCAAAATGAAAGATATTGAAAAAAGTAAAATATTACGAACAAGAGCAAATAAGCATATCATGTTTTCTTACAAAATAGTTCTTGGAAATGATCATGTTTACTTTTTAAAGAACTCTTCGATACTTAAATCATCAAACGTTCGAATGTTTTCATTTGCCAAAGACAAGTAGACTTGTGTTGCTCTTTTTAACTTTGATCAGAAAATTTGATATATACGGTATTTCCGACACACGGGACCACGAAAATTGTTCGAGATAGTGAAAAGTTCGAGATATAGGAGTTCGATGTATCCAACGTTATTTATAAGGAAATATTAACTCAAAACTCAGGGGATTTAAAAAATCATTTGACATGGCGAAACTTCGAGATAAACCGCATGTGGGATAGTGGATCTCGACTGTATTTTACTGTATGTAAGGAGAGAGATGCTACGAAGTGGAACATTTGGGATGTGGCAAACTCGAGAAGAAGGAATTGCTATACAATACTAAGAAAAATGGAACAGAGCATACCTATGTCCCTCTGCCTTCCGAACATCTTCAATATTTTGTCCATTCCTAAAATTAGACACAAGAAACGTAAAAAGAAAAGTTATTAACTATTCACAGCTGCACCATAAATGAAATTCTCATATAATTTTATACACAATATTCAGCTCTTATAAAGGAAATGCTCATAAGAACTAAGCAAATGATAACACTACGAGTATCGAAAGTTGATTCAAGACAATCCAAGGTGATCCTGTACGAGACTTGAATCCTGCACGAGACTTGAACCCTGCATGAGACTTGAATCCTGCATGAGACTTGAATCCTGCACGAGACTTGTATCAAACCAAGTAACGCCTCCAGATTACTTATGACCTCTCAGTTACGAGATAGGACTTTAACAGACACCAAATCTAGACTGCAACTCTTTGATACAACTTACTTCTAAAAAATATCTCTTTGAGATTCAAAAAGATGAATGAACTATATAGATTGTGTTAAATTTTGGGCGTCATAATTTGACTATTCAGTGTAGACCAAGAGGAGGACGCTTGAAGGGATGAGGAGGGTAGTCACCCCACCCCTACTAATCTAACAGAATGCATACAAGGTGAACTAAAAAGAACACCAATTAATAAAACTGTTTGTCTGAGACCTGCAGCAAGGCTCTCTTAAAAATATAAGAGCTGATGCATAAAACCAGATGCAGTAAATTTACTAGTGGTTATCTCTTGATAAGTTTCTAATTTACAAAGCTTAATAGAATGAAGGTACTTTAAACATTTGGAATTTAGTACCTATCCAACCCAGGGGTGGACTTTGTATGTGTTGGGTGCGACAGTCAAATGCTCTTCGTTTACTCAGTAAATTACTATTTCATTACACAGAAATATAGGAACTGCATAGAGCAGACCAGTATTTAGGTGAATCATGTTTACCCACAGGGGTAAACTATGCACGTAAGTACTCTCAACAACATGGCAAGTTGCATTCATATGAAGATATCCTAAGAGCTATTGAAGCTTCTGACAAGAATATCAATGACATCATCAGTCCTTACTTGTCTAGAATAAATGTATTTCTATATATAGAAAGGGTGTTTAACTATAGTCTGTAAGTGTGCGGTCCCTAAATCTTCCCCAGTTAAACAACGGTGCACACCTTCACTTTCACTATATCAAATGCAATATCAAGCTTCACTGCTAAATCCAGGGATAGTGTCCCAAATTTATAGCTAGCAGGAAGGGCTGAAATATTTCGTGTATTGATTTAGGGCAACACACCACGGCTGGACCTGATGGGGGGAACATAGCTTTAACTATCATTCTCTAGAATAAAAAGGCATCTTGGAAGATTTGCATTCGAGAGGAAATAAGACCTATAATAGAAAAATTGGGGTGCCCAGGCCACCTATGGAAAGGCTTTCCGATATATGAATATCAAAAGATACTTTCTGAAGAATTAACAGAACTGTAAAAGAGCCCTCTATATGCTAATGTAAACCGGTTGAGGAAAGGAGACACTTTGAAGTTGATCTAGCAGTCTCTGACAATTTCGCATCGTCCATAGTTATAGTAAATAACATAATTGTATTCTCTAAAACTTCATTCACATATAAGTACCATAATGATTCGATTAAGTCAACTGGGACTGCCTCATTAGAAATGATTTTGCAAGTGTGGGCTTATTCAAGGGGGGGCCCTTTAAATTTAGAATTCCTTAGTTCTACCAACGAGAATACCTTATGCAATTTCTCAATATAAAATATTTTTCAATAGTAGGTAAATCATTATTCCTTCCGACTGAACAATACAGATCTCTAATACTTCACCAAATAAAACATGCTCAATGGTTATACCTTACAGCTAGCGCTGCCATTGTACAACATTCCTATTTTGGCTATTACCATTGGTAAGCATTAAATTGTTGTTTCTTACTGGTGACAAGGGATTTCTCTATCTATATGGCGTGGTCTGGCACTGACGGAAGAGTATTGACTCACTTCGACATCCCCCAAACAACCGTACTCGGTCTGTCCCTGAACAAAGCACATATATGGAAAAGACAAACTGACATTTGGATGTAATGTATATCTGACAACATTATGCAACCGCTGATAATTTTGAACCACTTGCAACAATACACTCACTATGTCTATATGTAGCATTGAATAGTTTCATTGATAGTAGGCTGTGCAATGACTGTGCAGGAATAGTTAAATAACCAATCAGAGCTCAATGTCACGTGATTTCAATTGCTGTTGTGCTATAGTGTCCGTATATCATTCGAATCTATCAGTTCAATTTGAAGCATACCCACCCCTCCCTCTTAAATCATAGCAACCCTAACCTTCATATGCACAAGATTTAATCTAAGAACGGTCATTCCAGCGGCAAAACCAAACCATGAAAAGTGACTTGTAGCCATCAATTCTATATCCCTATTGTTACTAAATGATGGTATCACAGAGGTGGGGAAGTGAGGTCCTTTATTACAAAGTGAAGACTTTTAGGGGGCTAAGATTATTTCCAATGATATTGTAAACAGGTATTAAACAACCGTTAAGAAGCTGCAAGAATGTTGAAATGATAACACTGAAAAAAATGTCAATATCATCTATTTAGCCTCATAATATTACTTTCTGTTCATTTTCATTGTTGTTTCTTCATGATAAAGTCAAATCATTTTAGATAACTTAAACTTAAATCGTCTTAACAAAATAATGATAATCCCAATTAATAAAGCCAATAAATCCTAATAAATAAAGCTAACAAAAGAGATGCTAACAACCTCGATAATAAACAGGAGATCATTCATAACATAACTTGTTCACGCAGTTAAACAACATATATCATAGAGACAAACATTTTCCTGATACATAACCCATTTTGATCGATAACTTTTGTCATCAATCCGGATTGCAGAGTGAGGCCTTTCTCAAGTGTGCACGAGCAAAAGATCACGTGTACAAGTGTGCAAATGGTCTCAGGTGTGTACTTTAAGTACGTATACACGTGACTTATTGGCCTACGCGCTTTTCAAAATAAGACCATTTCAGTTATTTCTGTTGTTTTCTAACTTCCAAAAGCCTATCAACAAGATGCACGTCAATGGTTTCTTTATTATTTGAAAGTTCGCAAATGTTTAAATTAACCAACCGAACCACGCCCTATAGCCTTGTAACACCCTGTCACGCCCATACTTTGTGTACAATAACAATCAATCTTTAGTGTGCACTTGCCAAACTCTGCAGTTTGTGCATCAAATAAACCGAAATAAACTACTTACTGCATATGCCATGGCCTGACATTTCTCATCAAACAATCGTTCAATTGGTTAACCCCATGCACGTTAAGAGGCTGAAACTCTACATGTACCTAATGCATAAAACTAATAAAGATATTTTACGTCATCAACTAATACTATGGTCACATTTGTATATGGAAGGAAAATACAACCAAAATACTCGTAAATTACGTGTATACACTTACTAGCATATATTCCAATGAATCTCCTGTCTGGTAATACTTTGATAACTTGCCTTTTATTGGTTTATATTTACGATTCTGAACTAAAGTACATTCGTATCAAGTGCTGTGTGTTTTGTCTTCACGCCGAATGAATGATGACGCCATGATACCTTCGCTTCCCAGAAGACAAAACGGCCTAACATACAATGGTATCCTAACATCACTTCCCAGTATCAATCGATCAACGTCATCATTAAATAAAACACTATTGCGATTAACCTCACAGAAACACAAACGAAATCAGATTGACAAAGTTGTACTTACCACTAAAGACGTAAAAACCTTCACGCAAGTAACAAACAACGGTAACTTGCTTGCAACAAGGAAATTCGCAGACACGGAAGCACAAGAGCGTAACAAGCAAACAAAACAACGAATACAAATGTAAACAAAGGGGATTGTCTCAAATCATGTGATCTGTCTCCATGCATGATATCCATTCACAATACTGAGGTAATTTCCCCCGAAAACTCACACACCCACACGTGCTTACTGAGTTATTCTGGCAAGCAAAGTTTAATACACAAACGTCCATTAACGGTCTCCAACCCCCTAAACTTTCTGGTCAATGACTAGATATCAGTAAGAAAATACAAAGAAGGAAAAGTGGATTGTAGCACGTGATCACTAGTAGATGATCATTGAACGGTGAATGTCTCCTCCGCATTACAGATAACAACAAACAACAAAGCAACATAAAATGACAATACTTCTTTTCTTTAAATCCAAACAAAAGACTCAAATGACTCCAGTTTAATGTTCCGAATCCCTATTATTTGTTTTCTTTTATGTAATGAATAGAGATTTGTGTTTGAGTCTCCCGATTTCTTTAACTCCATTAGGAAGGATCCATTTGTATGTAATCGTATCTTTCAAATTAAGAGATGATTTTATCAGTATGGAATTCTAAGCAAATTGCTCTCTGTTCAATAAGGTTGCTATTTATACCAAAATCATATCGATTCAACTTGTGTTAATGTAAATAGTAAGCCTAGGCCAAATGATTCGATTTTCCATTCGATTTCATTTGGCTTCAAAGTCGAGCATTTTCGAATATGTCCAGCAAGATTATTTGAGTTTTCGCTCGACTTTAAACTCCACTTCTGCGTTTTGTTGGCGTCTACAAGCTGACAAATATTTTGCATAGAAGATATTTTCCCGCTATAGGACACACTATCGCATACTTTCATTAAGTAGTCAACTTTTTCACTGGATTTCTCCCTCGGCAGAACCTCAGATGGAAAATCAAGTCATCTTCACACAGCTTCTAAAGCACCAAGTTTGCAATTCATAGCATTTTGCTAGATAGGTCCTTTGTGAAAATTGTGAAATTAAAATGTGTCCACATTGGGTCACACATACGTTCTGGGTATTTAGGACAAAGCATTATGTGTTAGCAAGTCCTTTATCAATCGGTTCTGTTATAAATTATAGCTTTCACTATCTACGCTTTTAATGCCACTTCATAATAAAGCCATAGCAGACAGGAGGTCCTAAAGAAAAGACGTTTAAGTTGCTCTAGGGGCATCGCAGATTGTCTGTTCGACCCCATCTATAAGAATGAATCAGTAGTTGCTTGTGGAGAGGTGCCATGCCTGGTCCATTAAGAACGACACTTCCATTGCAAAACTTTCCATTATGTTTTTTGTGTATGGCTTATTTGAGTAGAGAGCTTAATCCGAATTCGAGGGGGCAGAGGTAGTACCTACAAATATTTTCTGGCAGGAATTCTGGTTAATGGATAGAATATGATGTCATAGATTTTTGCCCCTGAAAAGACTTTGTTCGCAAGGAATGTAGCTATCATATGTCAATATGGAATTGAGGGGGTGAGATCACTCCTGTCGCCCTTTGCTCCGCACAAGCCAACTAATGTTGTCTCTATTTGTTTTTGTTTATTTATGTTTACCTCTTACTATCAAAAGCCTTTGAAATAGAGAATGGAAGGAAAGCACTCACTGCCCCACTAGGGTAGTAACTCCTATTCTCCAAAGTATTAAAAGAACAGTTAAAATTTCGGCATTAGCCTCTACCGACTTCCATGCTATCATGTGGGATGGGGGCTTATTCAAGAGGGCTTGTTAACAATTTGAAGTTGTAGCATGGCGGCATATTCGAGGACGAGGGTTACTCGATTATTTACAGTATCTAGCATCTACACTGACACTCATTGCCAAATGACTGAAATATCATCAAATATTCCCCCGTCGTATAAGATAAAGCCCAAGACCATGATTGCATAGTCAATAACACATAGCTTGTTACTTTCCTACAATTCTACGTCATATTTATATTAGACCTTCTCTTTGTAAATTTCACTACTATTTATTTTGTAAATTGCAAGACAAGTTTTTAATATGATCCCCCAACACTAGTAGGGGCCCTTTAAAAATAATAGTTCATCATCTGATTATGGGCTAAATCGGATGGTATGATCTACTGAAGAGGCCACACTGTGAAAAAGAATGGAATGAATAAAATGTTGTCGGCAACAACAGAAGAAGAGCATTGAGAAGTGTCAGAAAACGCCTGTGTCTGTTGCTTAAGCCTGTTTCCAAGCAAGAAGGGGGATTCGGAGTTGATCTATATAGGAAATCGCGTTGTGCTCAAGGAAAAGGGGGACAGCTGCCCCACTAAACATTCAAATGCCACAAAATTAACCATAGCTTTAGTAATAGCATAAGCATAGCATTCATCGTTTTATTCCTTAATATTCTCATTTTATATGCATTTTCGTGCAACTTCAAATAGCTTTATTTGAAGTTATCAACGCTAACAGGAGGGTCGCATCGTAGCGTTTGAATCAAAACATGATGGCCTATTCACCATTTTATAACTTTTGACGTTAAAAACTGACATACTATGCAAGTAATACCTCGATGAACTATAGCTTTTAAACAATGCAACTTACCTGATAAGAATTTATCTCGGAAATGCAGAGTCTCCTGACAAAACGCTCAAGTTCAACTAACAACTCGACATTCAACGAACTAGTCACACATAAGTGAAACAAGGAAGCTAAAATGAGACTAAGTACTTCATGTGCATGGGTATCCAATTTAAAATTAGACATCAAACCGTACAGAAGCGAGAGGGTTGCAATGTAAGACTTGATGGGTGATATTACAGGCCTAATTCCAATGAAACAGGCAATGAAATGGAGATCAGTTACATTATATTACTAAACAATCCTAAATTGCATTGAAGTACGTCAGATTACAATGATGTGCACGGAGAAAGGGACTTGAACTCTTATCCTACCAATACGAAACTACATTTACATGTACTTACATATACCTGTTGAGCAAATAGATAGCAGACTCTTTCATCATGATAGCTTTTATCACGAAATGTTGAGAAAGGAGGCATCATTTTGTCAGGCAACATTTTCTACGTTTCTGTAAGTTTTGCTTGTTCCTTCAAACTGCCTGAACCATTTCTCATGGATATATTTGAGATCATATGAGTTACTTCTTCATCGTCTTTTTAATTGAGAAGTGGTTTTAATTTTGATAACAATGTTTTCTTGCAGTCCTCAGGTTTGCACATTGTATATAAATGTATTATCTGTTAGCAGACTTTTGGACTATATTAGTCAATATCATATGCTTCAGTAGCAAGATAGGTATAATGACTTGGACGCTCAATGAATTTCTACTCGTTTGCTGTTGCAAAAGATTCGTGTCAGCATACCAACTATTCCCATGGACGATGGAGCTAAAGAGGCCGGGGGGCCTGGATAAGTGATGCATGGATTGAGGGAGCGTAGGAGTTTAATGTCTCCTAATTTTCATTAAATTTTGTAAAAACAATTTGATCATGCAACAGAATATATAGCATGAATTGGAGAGTGTGGCTAAATCGCAGTATTGTTTCCATTGTTATGGAATATACAGTTAGGTAAAGATGACACAGTTGGTCATTTTGTCAGGACGCCCCCTCCCCAAATTAAATTGTCTAGGTGCACCATTGTCCTGAGTGTTTGTTATCCCTCTATCTATTATAGAACAAGATACTTTTTAAAGCCCAATACTGTAATTTTATGTTTTAAACCATCTCTATATAAGTTGTCATTCTTCTTCTATGAATTTAAGAAATTAAAGTGGTTATGATGCCAATCGCTAATAGTAGATGAAATGGAATAAATCAACACAACTGTACAACTGATGCTCATTTTTCATGCGAAACCGTAAATGGTGACTTCTAGCATCCTCTTTATCTCCATTCAGTACTTTCTGTATAGCTACATCTCTGTCTCTAAAATTGAACTCCCCCCCCCCCCAGGCTCCCCGATAAGAATATTGCTCTGCCTAATGCAATGAACTGAATAATGAAAAACAGCCTCTGTTTGTAGAGTATGCTTATTCCGCATACGAGGTAATTGAAATAGATCATCCATAAAGCTTATTTCTGTGTGAGCATTGCAACGTTCTCATCAAAATCAGGCTGTGCATTGTGCATCAGTGGAAATCCTTTTGTCATTTCTTCGAATTGATAACAAACTTGAGTCTATGAATACGAACTGGTTATTTGCTACAACGATATTAATGCAAATTTGCAGATGTGAACATGGCTATCAACCATTAATGCAACTGTAATTATCCTTTTTCAACCTTAACCGGAGGATCGTATCATTGTGTTTGAAGCCAATTTTGGTGGCCTACCTAAATGTAGGTAGGCCTTGTAATTGTATGTTGCAAGGCCAATTCACTATTTTGTAACTTGAAATGTTTAAACACTTTTGTAATATGCAAACAACAACACGAGAAATTGTAGTATTTTAACAATGCAACTTACCTGATAAGAAAATATAGTGGACATGTAGCGTACAGTATCTTGATAAAATCTTCATATTCAACTAATACGTTGATTTTCTACGAATGACGCCACATAGAAAATGAAATAAGGAAGCCTAAGTGAGACTAAGTACTTCATGTGTATACGTATCCAATTCAAAATGAAGTGTCCAACCAGATTAATGGTTACAATATAAGTAAGATCCCAGGAGGGGTACTCATTACATCTCTATACGGGGGGTCTGGTCCATGTCAGCACTTTGTAGCGGAACCCCAAATATTAAGTCACAGTTTAGAGGAGGTCCAAATATTGAGTCTCAAAATTGTTTGAGAATTATTCCAAACATTAAAATGTGGACAATATCTTAATATCATTTATAATAAGATTATCGTTGTCATATTTATAGTATTAAAACAATATAATTTGTATTTATAACTTTTTGTCAATTCCAAGACCCAAATATTGAATATTTCTTATGCTGTAATTCTAAAACCCCAAATATTGACCTTTTTTAAAGCTGTCCTTCGCAGACCCCATATATGATTGCTTTTTTAAAATCCCAGACCCCAAATATTGACATGAACCCCCGTATAGAGAAGAATGGAGTAACCCTCCTGGGAGTAAGATTTAAAGGGAGATGTCAAAGACTTAAATCCAATGAAAAGGCGATGAAATTGAGATCAGTTGGATAATATCGATTTAATACGTCATTGCACTGTGACGTACGTCAGATTACGAGACGGTGCAGGGATAAAAGGACTTTAACTCTTACCCCATCCAAAAGGAAATACGTTTAGAAGTAACTGCGTACAGTAAATCTTCTAATTGGCCATCCAACGAAAAGCCCCCCTTGAATAAGTCCCAGTGAAAGCACTTCAAATTGCTACTAAGCCCCCATCCTTGAGTACACCGCACACCAAATGATGGTAAATACTTTGATAAAGACTAGTACTTGAATGTTGACTGTTCGTTTAGTATTATGATGGGGAATAGAAGCTTTGACAATGAACTTTTTATGTGACATAGGTCAATTAATTTTATAGCGCCCACGTTCGAATAAGATCAGCCCAATTGATGTCAAAAATGTATAAGCAACCCAGTAACTAATTCGAGGATTTTATGATATAGTTTTTGAGGTAGCGGACACTTGTAACTTGCGGACACTTGTAACTTGTGGACATTTGTAGCAGCTTGCGGACACTTATTACTTGCGGACACTTGTAACTTGCCGACACTTTTAGCTTGATATAGCAAACATCCACTTCACACACGAATTATCGGTATCCACTGACTTTGGTGGTAATCCACTTATGATTTTTCTGTTGTTTCATCAAAGTAGTTTCTATGACGAAATGTTGAAGTAAGAAGCTCATCATATTGTCAGCTGACACTCCCTACGATTCTGCCAGTTTGTTTCATTGTACCAAAATTTTACATTGCTTCTGTTATGCCTTCATTGTTTTTCTTTTATTTGAGAAGTGGTTTTCATTTTGATAACAACATTTTCATGCAGTCGTCACGCTTGCACATTGTATATAAATATATTATCTGTTAGTCTACTTTCAAAATATTTTAACAAGTCTTCGTTTCCTTTAGCAGCAAAATAAAATGACTTGGATGCTCAGTGAACAGGGACGTAGCAACCGGGGGGGCGAGAGGGACCATGGCCCCCACTTTTAGCAAACGATGCAAAAGTGCCCCTTTGAAGCCCAAAATGGACATGGTGCTGTGCCCCTTTTAGGACTTGACCCCCCCCCCACATTTTAGATGCTTCCTACATCCCTGTCAGTGAATGTCTATCAGCTTGCTGTTGTGCAAAATTTGTGCTACTATATCGTCCATTCGTTGTGACGACGCAGGTCTAATTGACCGGAGGGCCTAGCGGATTATAGCCCCTCTAACTTTTCTAGAACAGGTATTTCCAAAAAATCGAATACTGCAATCCTATTTGTTTTGAAGTAACTTTGTATAAGCTTTCATTCTTTTGGTATGAGTTTAACAAATCGACTTTGATGCCAATCACCAATATTATACATAGGGATTTAATACTACAATACTACACTTGGTGAGCAAAAATATTGCACCTCCTAGTGTTTTCAAAATGGCGGACATGGCACCATGTTCTGCTCTATGAAAACTGCCTACGGTTTCATTGACCAACCACATGTGTTAAGCGTTAGAAATTAATATGTCATTAACTATGAACATTGCCAAGATAAACCAAGCTAGAATTCTGATTACAGTCCACAAGAATTTACAGTTATGTCAGTATTTCGTTGGGTAGCCAGGCTTCTTTTTTACAGCCAAAATTCTTCGTGGAAGAGATTCGTATAATTTGCCAATAAAATCCCGTGGAATTCGGTCCCATTCAGATATGACTCTGGTTTGAAGCTCTTCTTTGGTTGTTGGAGGACCTCTTGGGTCACTATTAAGCTTGTTTTTTTATAAACAACCATATATCTTCAATAATGTTCAAGTCAGGGCTTTGTGCTGGCCACGGCAAAACAGGAACGCCTCGAAGAGAAAGATATATCTTTGTGTATGCTGCTCGATGTGGGGGTGCATTATCCTGCTGAAATATGAAAGGCCTATCAACAGTCCCAAACATCGATTCAACATTGGCAAAAAGGTTGTCATGTAATAAACAAACATATTTTTCTGCATTTACGGTTCTATCACAGACTACCAATTTACCAACGCCAATAGGCCCAATACACCCCCAGAACATCAAAGGCATTTTTGAACGTCTGCTGAAAAAGAGTAGGATCATTCGCCTCTTGTTTTCTACGCCAAACTTGTAGTGTTTTATAGTCATTTTTAAGTCCAAACCTGCACTCGTCGGAGAAAATCACGTCTTTCCATTCGTCTACTTGCCAGTCCTGAACAGCACTGCCCCACCTTACCCTAGCTTTCCTATTTTGAAAGGAAACAAATGGTTTTCTTTTTCTGGCATAGTTTCTCATTCCATATTTCTTGAGAATACGTTTCACAGTCCACTTGGAAAGGTTTCCTTCAAGGTGGGTGGAAAATAGCTCGTTTCTGATAGTTTTCAAATTTGAAAACCTATGCTTCTTTGAAAGACGACAAACATACCTCTCTCCCCGAACATCAAATTTGTTTGGTTGTCCACGTCTTTCTAGCTTATCAGGATAGCCAGATTTTTCATAGCGCTTACAAATACGTATTACAGAAGAATGGCGACAACCAACAGCTGCTCCAATTTTTCTGAAGGATAGTCCATTTTTTCGCAAATTTACCACCGAGGCCCTCTCAAAATTTGTAAATTCCTTAGTTTTAGGCATGGCTTCGCATTTTTGCTTAATCTCTTTTGTTTACAATATTTTCCTTTCGTTCAAAGTGCTAAAATGGCGTCAGCAGGTTTTTCGAATCTCTCACCAAAACTGAAGCAAAGCAAATATTGTTTAATGGAATAAAATTCACTCTGAATGGATGTGTTTGTGCTGATAGGCCTAAAGTGGCTGCCATTTTCAGGCAGGAGGTGCAATATTTCTGCTCTCCTAGTGTAGTAACACCAAGATATTTGCAATGACCAACCATGGCCAGCAGAATGAATAAATGCCCTTTAAGTCCATTAGTGCATGACCAACTTCCTTGAGACTTAGTAAACATTGGGAAGTGTGCGCTCTCTACACCTCCCCCCAGCAAACACATCAATAAAATACTAACATTTCTGATAATGGTCAGGCAAATCTGAATTTATTTTGACACAAAAAACTTGACCTTGGTGTGACAAGGTTGAATTTGGTTTCATCAAGTTGAAGTTGTCATCAAGGATGTAAATTTCATGTGTACTTGTAGGCTACGGTAGAGAACGCTTTAGGAGGTCTTATTTTTTGAAAATCAAATTTTTGTGTTCTTATAACATGTGATCTTAAAAACAATGAGTGTATGATGTTCAATTAATTAACACTTGTTTCTTTTTTAGAAGAATTTGTTCAGCCTACCACTCATGTCATGTAACAGACTAACGACAACTAGCCTCTGTTCAAAGAGATCGTTTATTTCACATCCCAGGTAATTGCAAGAGATCGTCAAAATAATTCGTTACAGGTCTCTGTACTTGGAATAACAACACTGTTGAGATTCTGATTCTTGGCTAAATTTAAGCTGCTGTGAGGTCAATGGGCTGCTGAATGTTAAAAACTGCTGGCAAAACCATAAGGAATACCTACTGGCAAATCTTGGGAAAGACTCTTACTGACAGCGTTAAACACAGGTGAGCAATCGTAATGGAGATACCTTGAGGTTAACAATTATGGAAAAATATTCAAAATGCAGCTTAATATGCCTAGTCGGAAATTATTTCATTGAAATTCTGTTTCATTTGTATTCAGTGATCGAAAGTTACATTGATTCAAACTCATCGGTTCGAGAATATAACGGATTTGAACGTAACGGCACACTTCGTTTGAGGAACCTCCAGGGTTAAAAATTGTGGGAAAATATTTAAAATGTAGCTTTACATGCCAAGTCGGATGTTATTTGAGTTAGATGCTTCGATATTCTATCTATAACATGTTTTGGACAGTTACAAGATGACTACCATCGAATCTGAATGTTGTCCGCGAATCGGAATGCGAATGTTGTTCCCAGGACATTACAGTTTCACATGCTTGCCGTTGCAGATCTTCTTATAGTCTATAAGGCCTTTGTATTTGCAATATGAGATCAATGGAGCTGCTGAAAGCTAATAACTGCTGGCAAAACCTTAAAACAAACCTACTGGCAAATCTTGGGAAAAAAGCTTACTGACAGCGTTAAACACTGGTGAGCAATCGTAATGGAGATATCTTGATATGTTTTCACATGCTAGCCGTTGCAGTTCTTCTTATAGTCAATTAGGCCTTTATCGCTCTACTTCAGGAGTAATCATGTAGACACACAAAAGATTGCATTTTATTTTATAACATGACATAATGTATATAACCAAGCTTCTTATAAGAAACTAGAAGTTTGATGCATGTGTCCATCGTAATTTCTCTAGTAAGCATCTCCCTCTCAATAAAGCCCTCCCTAAAATATGTGAATAATGCCAAAGACAAGTTATAGTCATAACAAGAATAAACTTTGTGGTCTTGATGATGTTCATTAGTACGGTAATACACCAAATCAAAGTCACGTTCAAACGCCTATGTGCTGCAAACAGAAACGATAATAATTGATCAAGATTCCTGAAATATATATATATAATACCACAATAGCAAATTTGTTCATATTTCAGAAATTTATTAAACCCTCCTTCGAATAAGCGACTTTCGAAAGTTCTTGAAAAAATTTAGCCCCTGAGGGGTCTTAATAGAGACTTTACAGTATATAAAAGCTGAGAAAATTAAGAATAGGCTTAAACACTATGAATTTTGTGAACTCGAAATATTATACTAGAATGATTCTTCGAGGATCAACCAACCGTATGCATTATGGCGATATGTACGTTGCTTGCATAGGCTTTTTCCTCAGATATATCTTTCGAGGTTAGGAGGTTGAGCTCTTTTTAATCTGTGCCCATATTGGCTGACCCCCCTGCTCTCCTTCCTGTACGCCACAGTCACTATGTACAAAATGTGTCCAATTCCTCAAGATGCATAAATTAAATTAGAGGGTTCAATTTACGTTATGACAATTGTCGGCATTTTGAATTCAGCAGGTCTGGAAATCAAAAATCAATCTCAGCTTGTAGTTTAGATTTGAACGGATCCGATTGAAACTAAAAAGTCTGTTCAATACAGAATTTGAAATAAATTAAGGAGTATAGATGAGAATAATAAAAGAGAAAGAGAACGCAGAAATGCAGGCAATAGAATGATACATTCTATTTTAGAAAGTACTTTTTATTCAGGAATTGAAGCCCTTGAAATAGTCTCAGGAAAAAATCTTTGCCGAGAAGAGCTCCACAAATAAACGCCTTTCCGGAACTCTCAATTGGTAATAGGCCTATTATGGAGAAAAACAATATTTCAATGAGCCTAAAGTAACCCATGTGTCAGGGCACTTTTCAAACATCCTTTCGAATAAGCCTTCCAATCTACTAACCGGTTTTCAAAACATAAAATGTAAACTCACGCATATAAAGTAATCCCACGAGGGATTATTCGAAGAGTTCTTTTGTGGTATGCATTATATACATGATACATGACGAAGTAGCGTATTCAGGAAATTGAAAAGAGAAGACTTGACATCTAGGATGTCAATTATGTAAACAAATAAAATGTACTCTAATTAAACCCTTAAGAATCCAATTAAACTCCGATAAGTAACTGCTGAAAATTAAATCTTCAAGAACTGATTTCTTAAATGCTTTTTGCTATCATGAGCTTTGATAAACATAATCATAAGCAAGTCTCTCCTATTAACAATAATCAACCTTGTCATTGGGATAATAAGCAGCCTTGCTTCATTTCAAGAGTTTGCAACAGTTTGCAGCCGCATCCTTCGTTACCGGTCATTACGTAAAAAGCACAAAAGATATCTTAAAGTTAGGATGGCTCCCAATAGAAGAGAGAAGAGATTTAAATCTCCTTAAACAAGTTTTCAAGGCTTTGAACTCGGAAACGTGGCCTTATTATCTAAAACTGAATGTGAGAGAAAATAAAAGAGACCTGAGATCGAATGGCACCAAATCGCTGGAAATACCAAAGAAAGAGAGCGGAACTTTTCAAGATAACGCGGCTAGACTATTTAACTCCCTGCCAGATAAAATAAGAAACTGCTCAAACTATAATACTTTTTTATCTTTAGCTAACAAATTTTTAATTAATAGAGCTGAACAATGTAATTAACTTTAATCTTAAGAGACATCCCTTTGTCTGTAAGTATTTTAACAAAATATTTATATAAGCAGTATTGTAACTTTAACAGTGAAAAGCCATCTGTAATGGATCTGTTAAATATTCATTATTATTATTATTATTATTATCATTTCACTGTATACATTAAAACGCTCTGAATGTCCGTTGCTTGTCTTACAACACTTATAGAAATATTGCAAATATCTTTAAATATGATTTTTTGTGGAATACAACCTATGTAACCGTGGAATTTTCAAAAACTTATAATGTAATTAAATGTCATTGGTTTCCATAAGGGAGAGTAATTATTTTATGACCAGGGTGGGGACTGAAGTAAAAGTATTATGGGCCCTCAAAAACGTTCTACCCCACCATTTGCTTAAGTCAAGTTGTCTTTACCACACAGAAGAAAAACAGTAAAGCAAAGTTGCATTTATTCCTAAATACGGTATATGTTTATATACTACCTCTGTGTTCTTTCTACTCATTCTGCTAACCAATCTAGCACAGCATATTTTGTCAGTTACCTCACACTTTTCTTTTCAGTCCCCACACCAGTCAAAAATAATGCCTGCTTTCTTATGGAAATCGATGAAATTTCAAACTATATGTTTTTGAGCTTCAGACAAACCTTGGCAGCCCATTAAAGTGGGCTGAAGTTCCTCATGTGATAAGCTCCTTAAGTTCACGTTTCTTGATTTAAAAGAAAATCCATTGACTTGTTTACAAATACTGAAATTTAGTTGGTTTATGAACAACTCATTGCCTCATGAACTAATATGAACTGCTTGTGATAAATTCAAATATTTGCTCTATACCATGTCTCCACACAAATGTGACATGATAAATAAGTGAATTTAGTAGCAGTGGGACTATCAAATGTTCACTCAACTTGGTCTTTTGAGAACACATCAATCTGAACAAACAAGATAACAGATTCATTATTTTTGAATTTTTGAAAAATTTCATGGTATTTAATCAATATATATGACTTTATCAATAATAGGTTGCCAGAGCTTTATGTATTTAATTTAGAGGATAAATTTGTAGCCGGGAGACATATGACATATTTGTATATTGTACGGATAAATATTGAAGATAATGATTAGTTTGGATTTCCATCTCAATAAATGAGCTCAAAATACAAAGAGTTTATAACTCGCTTGCATTCAGTTGCTGAATGTTCTAGTTCTTCAAATATATGTTATCAGTTCTGTGATTTTTGTATGATATAAACCTTACTTCTGGCTCCATTCCTCTTCAGATATTATCAAGATCAGTTGATAGAGAGACAGTTCAATATCTTTGTTGAATTGTTGCGTCACTTCCATCAAGCATACAATTATTATCTTAATAAATACAATCCTACAGTTCTACAGATGCCGGCATGCGCAGAGAGGTAAGAATTGAGATGTGACTAAACTCCTTCTATGGTTTGTGATGTAGTATTTTGTATTAATGAAGCATTTCGACTTATGTAATAATTACGTATATGTACATGTTGATATACATTATACCTTCATATGGATTATTTACTTCAAAATGTATTGCATTAAATATCAAAATGACATCTATGTTACAGTGATGATAAAAAGATGAATGTTTGCTTATTGATATAGTGGTACTATTATTATACGTAAGGAAGCATCTTAAACACAATAAATTCTGTAATCAAAGAGTGCTTTTCACATGTTTCACACATTAACATATTTCCATGCTAATGTGAAATTCAACACAATCTAAAGGACCACACTTAAATGACATTTCAAGTGTTTTCTCATCCTGTGCATATCTATTGTCCTGTTGATAACTAAGTAATTCTGTTGTACAATAGTTGCCCACTTTTGTACATGTTCCTCCAGCCCATGGAGGTCCATATTCCATTTTTACTTTTCCATTTCTTGCAGCATACCCACACGTTCACTCCTCCCAGAAGCACTCATTATTATGATTAGATCTTAGACATTCTGAATTTTTATATTCTGCATCTGATGCACATCTCGATCTGTTCTACAAACGCCATTTTTATAAGAATATTTAACCATTTCATTTCTTCATACTCCGAAGGCGTTGCTAGAAAGGACGAAGAACGAGATGCCTGGAGAATTTTGTGTTTGCTATTGCACAGTCTAGTGTTGGTTATGGATACATTGCTATGGGTATTTTGCTGTAAGAGAGAGACCGTCCTGGCTTCAAATACATGGCAGCCAACGTCAGATCATGGCTTGACACCCAAGAAGAATAAGTTACTGTAAGTTACTATGAAATTTATGCATATCTCGGATGTTCCTCAAGACACCTACATGAAAGGAGATATTCTGTGCCTCTATGTTATGCAGAATTCGTAAATTCAAATTTATCTCATTAAGAGAAAGTTTTGAGTTTACTTTAAATATTTTAAGTTGCCACATGTTACAGTTTATGTATACATCGATTGATCTCGTAGAAGCTCACTGCTCTAAACATATTTAGGCATTCCAAGTCTCCGTATTTTGCAGCATGCATATATAGCTGTTCAGCCAGGAGAAGCCAAATTTTCAGATACTCCTCATCACCCATGGCATGTAGCATATTAATGTACTCACTCGTCCCATAGACACTAGTGTTTATGAGCATATTTAACACATTTTAAAGTTCCATACTTCACAGTGTATGCACATGTTGCTTAGTCCCAGGGAGTCCCGCTGTTATTATCATTTTGAGACATTCTTGTTCTCCATATTTTACAGTATCTGCACATGCTTATTCTTCCTATAGGCACGCTTTTTGATGAACATATTGTAAGCAATCCATCTCTCCATATGCTGCAGCCCACACATAAATCACTGTGTCCTATGGACAAGCATACTTATGGCCACAATTAAGAGACTCTAATATTCTAATTTGCCATCGTTTTCAGCATATGCACCAAACCACTTGTTCCATATTCACCCATCTCTGTGACAACATTTTAGATAGTCTAACGCACATAACAGCATGAATATGTCCATTCGTCCCACTAGCACACGTTTTATTGAGCATGCTTGATACATATCTCTTCTAAAACAAATGAAGTCTCTATTGAATATTGTGCGGTACGTTCATGCGCATTCATACATGTGTATTTTTTTGGAGTTTTTTTCGGGTATCCATAAGTTTGAGCATATTTTTGACCGCTAAAGGTATTGTTAATGATGCCTGTATAAATTTACGTTCAAGTGCATACTATATGCAAGTTGAACGTCTACTGACAGTTGCCCATAAGTTAATGTCTTTTGTGTTATAGTTCTCCATATATTTGCTTTTACTTCTTAGATGTCCATATGATATCAACCTTACCCCATCATTGTTACTCTTTAGGTTTCATGGAGTTCAGTTATCGGAGATGATCCAATATCTTTGTCAAATGTTGGGTCACTTCTAGGGAGCACAGAATTTCTGTGGCATAAAAATACCCCTATAGTTGTGTAGAAGTCGAATTTTGATGAGAGGTTAATAAAAAGAAATGAAGTAACTCATTTTACGTCTTTGTGATACATTCTCTCAAAAATGCATACTTGATCTTACCAATGCATTGGGAAATTTTTTAACGTGCTTATAAATGAAAGGGTAATGCAATTTGCTATATCAAATGGAATAATAAAACAAGAACAGTTTGGGTTTATAAAAGGAAACCGTACAGCTGATTGCTTAATAACACTACATACATTAGCTGATTACTACTTGAGCAAGAAGAGAACTAAACTATATGCTGCCTTCATCGACTTCGAAAAGGCATATGACAAGGTACCAAGAGATTTGTTACTAAGAAAACTAAACAATGTAGGAGTTAGAGGAAATGTTTTTGATATTATAAAGAGCATTTATCAAAACGAAAAAACATGTATAAAAATCGGTCAAAAACGAACAGACTTTTTTGACGTGAACATTGGGGTTAAACAAGGCTGCATACTTAGCCCAACCTTATTTAATATTTTTATTAGTGACCTCCCAGAACTCTTCAATAAACAAGAATCTGAACCAGCTGTTATGGGAAATACAAAGATAGGATCGCTTTTCTGGGCAGATGACATTGTCATTTTATCTGAATCAAAGAATGGTTTACAACACTCCCTAAACCAATTAAGTCAATACTGTTATAAAAATGAAATGAAAATAAACGTTGATAAAACTAAATGTATGATGTTTAATAAAAGCGGCAGAATATTAAATTACAATAAATTTTACTATAATAATCAAGAATTAGAGATCGTCAAAAATTTCAATTATTTGGGATTCTTGATAATACCTTCATTCTCTATTAAAAAACTTCTCGACGACTTATACAAAAGAGGTCTAAAGGCGTATTTCAAACTAAGAAACTGTTTAGATGAAAGCTTTAGAAATCATGTGCATTTGTTTGTTAATCTCATTGACACCCTAACCAAACCTATACTAATGTATGGAATAGAATTATGGGGGGGGGGGGTTTTAAAACAAGGTTTCAATGATATGAACCCAATTGAAAAGCTAAATATAAAACTCTGTAAACATATTTTAGGAGTAACAAAGTGTACCTCAAATATAGGGTGCCGATGTGAGCTAGGGCGTAAACAACTGCATATACTGGGTTTTAAAACAACTATTAAAAATTGGCTACGTGTGGTCAACGATCCGATTAATAGTATCCTTAAAACAATATACGTTGAAAATTTAAATCAAGGACTAAATTGGACAAAGAACTTAAAAGAAATTTTTATGAGGCATGGTTTAGGAGACATATGGATATCAACCAATTCTAACTCAAACGAACAACCACCTCCTAAACAAGTCGTAAGTTACACATCGCAACGTATTATTGACGTGAGTGTACAAGATACTCTTTCTACTTTAAGAAACCAATCGAAAATGCGCACTTACTGCTTATTTAAGAAAGATTTTGAAAGGGAACAATACGTAACAGAAATAAAAAACCCAGCCATACGAAAGACCATAAGCAAATTTAGACTATTTGACCATAAACTAGAGATAGAAACTCAGAGATATCATAGGCCAAAAAAGGGGCCAGATGAAAGGATTTGTATAACGTGTGGGGAGGTGGAAGATGAAATACATTGTCTCATGAGCTGTAAACTAAACATAGATGAAAGAGAAAAACTATTTTCAAAAATATCGGAATATAATAAAACTTTTAATCGCTTAAACGATAAAGCAAAATTTATCTACTTATTGGGAAGTACTCAAATTTGTGATGAAAATGTTTATCAGTTTATAAATCAATGCTTGAAAAATAGCTACTCGGTAAAAAGATGAAAAAACAGAACTTTCATGATCTAATACAGATCGCGAAATCGGAACGGGTTGCACAGATATCGACTTTAAGATTTAGATTTATATTTAGATGTATAATATAGTAACTGTTTGTGTTGTCTTCTTTATGTTCTGTTTATAATGTCTGTCATTAGCTGCTTGACATATACAATAAACCATTGTAATAAGGCTTGTGATAGAAAATGAAATTGAAAATTGAAATTACCAAGTGATTTATACGATGCTTGTGATGCCCATTGATGATTAATACATTGCTACAGACCTATGCTTCTATCGAGGCCATTATTTCTAAATTATGGGGAAGAGGAGTATACAAACTGAGTTTTATGTAGAACATGTCAAATAACTTTATAACAATGCATGAAATAAAGTACTCTGTCCAATGATGAATAAAACAAGCAATCCTCAGAATGAGGATTGTTCTAGGACTTAGGGCATAACTTCTCAAATTGTATAAAATATGCAATAATAGAAAAAGGCTCGTCACTCATAGCTTATAGAGAAGGTAGGGGTAAGAGCGCAATTGCTTATGGAAGCATAGTTGGCAGTAAATTAAATAAAAGCTTCAGAGTACTATCAAAGGTAATTAGAATCGTAATCAGTATTTGGCACAAAGTAAGTTTTATAAGAGTGATTAACAAAACTGATTGTAGTTAATTAGAGAAATAATGTGTATGGAGTAATAGGTAGAGGTATTAAGCTTAACAAGTAGAGCTGATTATCATGTATATGAGATTATTCTTGACATTTAGAAATTCATTATTAAACCAAAATAATAAAGAAGTAATTTTATAGCAAAATGTTTTAAATAATTGCTTACATGTGTTCTCATACAGTTGATGTCCACTTTCATTTGCATTGCTAGGAGATTCTAAATACTCAAAATTTAACTCTGTGATTATACATCCCATGATCATATATCTAAGTGTGACCATTTTAGTCATCGTAAATCAGCCGATTCTAATGTAAGCTTGTTAGGTATGGTATTACTTCACGTATTGCAGACTATGCATAATATCCATTCGTCTAATAGGCATTGAAATTTATGTAGATTGTAAATATATTTCTTTAAGTTTTCATAGTCTACAGACACTACACGTGTCCTTTCGTCCCTTTTGTGTATATACATTAGGTGTTCTACTTCATTACAATCTTTTGTCCAATCGTCAAATACACTAGTTTTTCGATAGATAGTCTACGCATTCTATCTCTTCATATTCTACTTAATTTCTATGTATTTTCGTATAATACATACTAACTTTCATATAGATTGTTCAGATATTCTAATTCTTCACTTTTTTCATGTTTTTCACATATTAATTCTTCCCATAGACACTAATCTTTGCTTGCATAAAATAGATAAACTGACTGATAATTTTGAACAGAATTTGCACATTTGGTCGTTGATTAGGAAGTAATGTTTATGTGTGTATTTTTACTGATTCTTCTTCTCTATATTGTACTGAATATGCATTCATCCATTCTTCCAATACACAGTCACTTTGTATATATATACAGTAGCTTAGATATTCTAACTCTTCATATTCTAAAGAAATTTCCCATATCCATTTGCCTTTTAGGTAATCAGCTGCATGTGTACATAGTACAAATTCTGCTGCTGTTGTATGGCATTATCTTTCCATGCATTTTCCAATATAGCTATATTAATAGTACGTATGCACCATTCTGTGATAGTAATCGTTGTAAGCACATTTTTGCGTTATCCATTCACTGCTCCATATTCTCCAGAACTTGCTTGTATCCATTTGTGCCATTTACACTCACTTTAATTTGCTTTGAAGTAAGAATTTTATGAAAGGTTACTAAAAATCTCCTCTTCCACTCCACATTCTGAGAATTTGTAGAAGTATCCACTTGTTCAATGGACAATTTTTATTCGATCATATTTTTTTCAGTTTAGTTCTTCATATAATGCAAAGTGTGCACCTATCCATTCGATCTATAACCACAGGTT
The DNA here is from genome assembly GCA_964019165.1 of Mastigias papua. Lineage (NCBI taxonomy): Eukaryota > Metazoa > Cnidaria > Scyphozoa > Rhizostomeae > Mastigiidae > Mastigias > Mastigias papua. The sequence continues at coordinate 13,889,836 of OZ025271.1, forward strand.
TTTATGTAGGTATTTTACGCATTCTCTCTTTCAATATTCTGCAAGTAGTTTACATCTTATAATTTGTCATATTCTGCAGGCGTTCTGAATCTCCTTTTCCCAATAGATTCTCGAATAATTTAAGCATATATTTCTTTCATTGAAAATAATTCTTACCTCCACGAAATACCAGTACAGACTTACAAGTGCCTAAGAAAACAACGAACAATTGTCAGAAATGCTTTTCCTATAGAGGTGTACAGTCATGGAATGCCATTTCACTTGAAATTTGACAGACATCGTCCCTTCAGACTTTTAGTTCAAAGCTGAAATAAGGCTTTCCTTTTTATTTGTTATTTTATTAAACTGTAAGTTACTTTTTGCATATCTATATATTTCTAAATGTATTATGTATTAGTTCTGTTTCTGATTGATTATTGTAAAGTATATGGAGGCCCCATGTAAACCAGCATTCGCTGAAAGGCCACCACTCTCCTTAAATCGTATGAAAATGGAATAAAACAAAATGAAATCCCGATTTGCCCGATATGTGCGCACTTTGGTACGCAGGCAGTTTAGACATTCTAGTTTTGCAGAAAATGCATAAATATTTCCTATCAAACGTCATTCATTTGTTTATATTTAGAGTAGACCTTCTGGTTTGTCATATTCTGCACAATTTGCAACTATTTTTATGTTGGATAGTCCAGACATTCTCTTTTTCCATATAGTGAAGACATTGTATGTATCCATCTTTCCGATAGATACTCATCTTCGTATACACATAATTTTGACATTCTAATTCGTCATGTTCTACATAATTTGTACCTTATCCATTTCTCATATAGACGCTCATTTTTATCAAGAGATAAAGTTGAATAAGAGAATACTAAATTGTGGACTTCTATAATGCAAATGCTGTTTGCTATAATGCAGAAGCATTTTGTGGTGAAAGCTCCAACTTTGGCTAAGGTTAATATGATAATGTTTAATCTTTGTAGGGAGACGTCGATGCAGAAATGATGCCTCGAGAAAACATGTCAACAGATCATGGGTCAAACATTTGTTTTGCAACAAGCCCACTTTCTGAAGACCTAAAGATTAAGATGAGAGTAGATAAGCTTGCAAGTACCTTGTTGGCCCACAGTGAAAATGGTTAGCACTCTTATAATAGCGATTCAAAGAGGTATGTTTTGTTACATTTGTGAAGCTATCGTTTATATTTTGTTGATATGAGCATCATGATAGATGTGTCATAATATTTTTTATCTAGTTACGATATCCCAATTCATCATTTTCTCCATACTTTGCGCATTTCAACCCTCATTTTTATGTGCATATGTATGACATTATAATTCTCCAAATTCTACAGAATTTGCAAATATTACTGCACCCAATAGATATCCTAGTTTATTTAAAGAGTTTACACATTATAATTCGTCATAGTCCGCAAAACATTTATATATCCATTTGCCCAATACACGCTCATTTTGATGTCTATATAGTAGAAAATCTTTGGTTAGATATTCTGCAGGCTTTACACTTTTCAATTAGTCCAATATGCATTGATATTTTGATGAATTGTTTACAAATCCTACCTCTTTACATTCTGCACAACATACCCATATCAATTAGTCCAATAGACATTCATCTTTACATCGATTCCTTGGACATTCTAAAACTTATGTTTCTAGACAATTTTCACATGGCTATTCGTCTAACAGACACAAATTTCTTGTGCATAAAGTAGACGTTCTCCTTAGGCATATTCAGCGAAATGTACACAAATCCATTGATATTATTTTCACATATAACTTCGCCCAATAGATACTCAACTTTATGTAGATAGATTACACAGTCCAATTCTTCATAGTCCTCAGAACTTCTATATATCCATAGCCCAAATACATACATTACATAAAAATGTTATTAGACAATCTCTTTGTAGATAGCCTGTCTCCTTTGTAATACCCAGTTCTATGTCCATATCCTTTAGTTTTGCAAGTATATATATTACATATTCTCGTTCTTCATATTATGCAGAATGTTTTCCCTATGTCTTTTCATTTTATGCGCCATTATTTGTAGATGTATATGTTTAAGAGGAGGATTTAAATTTTAGAAGGGCTGCAAACTATCTGCCCCAATGAAAACAAGAGCTTTCAGTATGCATGATGGTTTATGATGTTGATCGTTATCCAGCCACATTGACAGGCCCTTACCCAGAGGGTTGATTGTGTAGAGGGCACAGTTAGCTACAAAAAACTGCAAGATAGCTCGGGAATTTGTGAGAAGACAGATATCGTGTCTCAATGACATAGGAGGACCCATCATGTTTGGGTTCAAAGTGACAGAAAATGTCTTGGATCTCACTTTCTACATTGGCACAAAATGCATCTCCCAGAAAACACAATTTGGCTACTTAGTACGGTTCTCAATTGCGTATCCAGGAAACATATACAGTTAAAAAGGAAAATGGAGAGCATGGAGAAGTTTATACATTCCAAGGTTTCGTTCCGTAGATTACGATCTATTGTGTGCATGCTTTCTAGATGCTATGATGAAAGGTTCTAGGTAAACATTTGTTGGCAATTGAGCTTTATTAGGAAAATATTGGATAACATTATTTAATTAGAAGGCAATGATTAAATTCTCAAAGCTATAGGGGCATGTGCCTATGTCCTATTCACCAATTGTCTGAGTATTGTTCTGATAAAAAATATTATTCTTTTTCTATAGAAATGCCAGAATGAACCGCATTTCTACCTTGCTTGAGTGGGTTGTAGCCCCCAGCCCCCTAGTCTCTTAAGCCTTTGTACATATTACATATTCTATTGCATATATATACATGACACAAATCAATTTCATTACTTATGTTTACCTCAGTCTGTCCATTTCATAGGAGTCCCAAGCCCATGACACCCAGCTTCATAAGCCTCTTTATATATTACATATTCTCTTTGTTAATATTTTGTACATATCAGTTTTCCAATAGACACTCATGCTTATGTATATAGTCCTAACTTTCTAATTCATTTTATTCTACAGGTTTACACATATCTATTGGTCCAATTGTTACTTATTTTTGTGCTGATAGTTTGCCTTTTCCAATTCTTCACTTTCTGGAGAATTTACCAGCCTTGATATCCATTATATTGCAAATCCATTCATTGATTCATTGAACATAACTGATTTATTCATTCAATACTTTCTTCGTTCTTTCCTTCATGTTTTAGTATCTCCATCTATCCTTCTACTTACTTCTACCTCCATTTATTAAACTTTTTTGCTTTTTGACATTCATTTCCCAATGCATATTCTACACACTCTGACTCTAGATATTCAACAGAAAGTGCATATTATAATTAATTAAGTTTCATGTCATATAGTTCATTTCATATATCTCAGATAAGTGTGTTAGAACTTTATCATTATCAAGTATCTTTTAATAATCTTTATAGATTTAATACCCATATATTTTGCATAAGGAAAGTGAAATTGAAGCATATGTTTCTTATCATGTGAAAATGCAAGTATATGCGGTTTTTTATAAGAAACATGTCTATAATAAACATGAGTTTGAAATTAGCCAAAAGTTAATAAACATTTAAGAAACATTTGCAGGTCGAGCTTGAAAAGTAAACTTGAAAAAACAGCTGTGGTGAGAAATGTTTTATTCATCATCATCATTATCATCATCTAACTGGAGGTTCAAAATAAATTGACGTGGCTCTCCATTTCCTTCTATCCTGTGCCATCCTATTTGCTTCTTAGTTGCTTTCCTGTCATATACTTTTCATTGCCAGTCTGGTTACCCGCTGGATAGCGCGGCCCTTGGTGATCCACTCGACGAATTTGTTTTTGTTTACTGGGTCGAATAATTTCATATGACATCCATTTCTTAACTGCTTTCTTACTGCTGTATGAACATGTTTTAAAAAGTTTGCAAAAGAGTTTAAAAGGCTTGCAAAAGAGCTACAGTGCTTCTATCATTATCATCTATTTCTACACTCATTTCTTCCTGAAATCCATAAATCTAGATCATTTTGATAGGCTCATCTCCAACAATCTGTTGCGAAATATCATCCAACTCCTGGTTATCTGGAGTGTTTGATATTTGATCTAGAGTGAAGACTGGCGGAACGTTGTAATTTGTTAGACCCTCTGGCTGCACTAGGTTGTCATCGAATTTTGTTATTATTACAAGCTTCAAAACTTTTAAGAAAAATTTAAGACATATTTGAGGCTGGAATTGGAAAGCTATTATGAAGCATCCAGGCTGAAAGCAGAAAGTTTATTTCTTGTAGAAAAAATGTGAACATAAGTTTTTTGGCTTCATTTCAGGAATGTGACGTGAAATATTGAGAAGACTGTTCAACAAGTGAACTTGAATTAACATCAGACTTTATGTAACAATGTTATGTGATGTCAAAGTGTATACATACGTTTAGTATGTTTGGCCACAACTTTGTGGTAGAAAGACTTCTACAGTCAATTGGAGATGTGCACAACTGCCGATTTGCTGTTGGAAGCATCAATGGCCCTTAAAATGTTATTATGTACTGCTTTAGTGCAATATATGATAGTTGTGCTTTTTCATGTAACCTAATTCCTTTTGAAAAGGGAGAATAATCATGAGCTCGATGTTCTACTCTATCTCTGTTATGATCTATTCTCAATTAAGTTTCCAAACTGTTCAAACAACCAGCTTCTAAATATTGACAAACTCTAGACTTCCCAGAAGCCTACTTTGCAAAATGTTGCTATCTTCTTGAGGCAGGATCATATTGTACAATCTTAGTAAATGAACTAAAATACAATATATTGATCGCATTTTATCAAAATTTTCTGATTTGATAGCATAAATTTGACGTAATATGTTTTTCAGCCTATCAATATTAACCTGAAACTATCCACCCCACACACCTTGAATGGTGTAAAATTGATTGACTTGATGCATTCACCTTTACATTGTCTACATATATTGGATCTATTTGATAAACAATACGTATATCTTAATAATAAGTTGTATCACAAAATAAAACACACTGTCGATGAAAGAAGTAGGACATTCATAGGAGAAAATTACCAGCTAAGGATATGATAATTCAAATACCCTTTAGAAACAGTCATTGGTATGCAGCCTCCATTTACAGATACTTTCAATCTCGTAAACGAGGTAGAAGTATTGCAAGATGGCGTCTGATAATGTTGTCACATTGTAATGTTGTCATGTGCAATAAAAACAATCTCCTCAGCATTGTAATTATTAGTGCAAACAGCGAAGTCATTGAGGTAGATAGGTAATTGAGGACATAAGTGTATATATGCTCGTGATTGCTCATCGGATCTTGCAATATGTAAACACTGCTGTCATTCTATACTGAAGCCGGCCTTCGGGCCCAGTTGGCAAGTGAATGACAAGGTCATACCTTGTATTGAAACAGGTGAGTAAATTCAGCATATATATACCGAACTACACCAACACATGTTACCCCTTCCTTGTAAGTACAGGTCTATTTCTGTGCATGTGGCGAGACGAAATAACATGTTTGATTTTAAGTTACACTATTGTTTACATTTGCACTTGAAATTTTTGTTAGTTACTTATAGTTGACGGCACGCTTGATTAACCCTAGATAACCTTATGTATAGAAAAACAATCAGTTCGTGATCGTTATTAGGAAATGTGGAGTCACTTGGAAAGTTTTGGTTTTGAGTTCGAAGTTGTATAGATTTTTCTTACGCCGCCTGATGTACACGGTCCTTTTCTCACAAGAATTGACAAGTTTTCACCTATTAACAAAATCATATTAGGAGAATTTGATGAGTAATAGGTGTTTACAAGATCCTGTTGTACCTCCGTTGCTCCCTAAATAAGTAGAGAAGTACGGACGAATGATGTTTTCATATACACAATATTATACCATTTCTCTTGTTCTTTTCGTTCGTTCTATAATGTGAAAGCACTTACGTGTCTAGAGAATCAGATTCAGATTCAGATTCAAAGTTATTGCGCAATACTATTGAAGGCAGGCAAACGTTCCAAACATGCAACGAGAACCAACTTCAGTTTCCTATTACAACAACATACAGTGAAAGCACTCTCAACTACACCAATACATTGGCTTGTGCCATGTATAACTTTTTCTAAAAAACGATGTTTATACGGAATAGTACTTAGGCCTTATGCCTAGTACTAACTCAACAATGTTGACCCCCGTGTTTAGGAGTTAGAAATTTTGCATAAAATTCCTATTACAACAATTTACAATAACAGAACTCTCAAATACGCTAATACAGTAATCTGTGCCATGTATAGTTTTTTCTAGAAAACGATGTTTATACAGAATAGTACTTAGGCCTAATGTCTAGTACCAACTCAACAATGTTGACCCCCGTGTTTAGGAGTTAGAAATTTTGCATAAAATTCCTATTACAAATATTTACAATAACAGAACTCTCAAATACGCTAATACAGTAACCTGTGCCGTTTATAGTTTTTTCTAGAAAACGATGTTTATACGGAATGGTACTTAGGCCTTATGCCTAGTACTAACTCAACAATGTTGATCCCCGTGTTTAGGAGTTAGAAATTTTGCATAAAATTCCTATTACAACAATTTACAATAACAAAACTCTCAAATACACCAATACATTAATCTGTATCGTGTATAGCTTTTTCTAGAAAACGATGTTTATACGGAATGGTACTTAGGCCTTATGCCAAGTACTAACTCAACAATGTTGACCCCCGTGTTTAGGAGTTAGAAATTTTGCATAAAATTCCTATTACAACAATTTACAATAACAAAACTCTCAAATACACCAATACATTAATCTGTACCGTGTATAGCTTTTTCTAGAAAACGATGTTTATACGAAATGGTACTTAGGCCTTATGCCTAGTACTAACTCAACAATGTTGACCCCCGTGTTTAGGAGTTAGAAATTTGGCATAAAATTCCTATTACAAATATTTACAATAACAGAACTCTCAAATACGCTAATACAGTAACCTGTGCCGTTTATAGTTTTTTCTAGAAAACGATGTTTATACGGAATGGTACTTAGGCCTTATGCCAAGTACTAACTCAACAATGTTGACCCCCGTGTTTAGGAGTTAGAAATTTTGCATAAAATTCCTATTACAACAATTTGCAATAACAGAACTCTCAAATACGCTAATACAGTAATCTGTGCCGTTTATAGTTTTTTCTAGAAAACGATGTTTATACGGAATGGTACTTAGGCCTTATGCCTAGTACTAACTCAACAATGTTGACCCCCGTGTTTATGAGTTAGAAATTTTGCATAAAATTCCTATTACAACAATATACGGTGAAAGCACTCTCAAATACACCAAAACAGTAGCTTGTGCCATGTATGACTATTTCTAAACAACTATGTTTATGTGAAATATGGCTTAGGCTTTATACCTAGTACTGCTTGAATAATGCTATTGCTAGTACCAAAATTTGCAGTAATAGCTTTGTTTAAGTCAAGGGCATAAAAATTGGGGACCATTTAGAATGTACGCAACCGATAAATTTCGGTGTTGTCATTTTTGCTACAAGCTGTTATAAGGGGTTGGGGTGGTATAATGTTTTGAATGTGGAGAATACCAAATTGGTTAGTATTGATCAGTTCCCTGGACTGGAGCATAAGCACCAGGAAGAAAGACATTTGGCCACATTTCAGGAGCCATGTGTATTTGCTTTTTATAAGAAAGTAGTCGATAAACGCCCAGTGCTCAGCTACACATTATAATAAGTGCATGCAGGGAAATTAATTTGTATATCTTTGGAATATTCAACCGTTTTCTCATATTTTCGGGCATGAAGCAGAGTTCACTAACATCGGTCAAGGCTGGTCCTTTTAATGTTTCGTAGCAAGTGAAGGAAGCGGCCCTGGATGTTGCACATGTATTGCAAAGGGTAGGGGTATGTGGAATATTGCGACAATGAGTATTACATGATGTTTTAATGATCCCGTATAGAATGACGAACCTGCCTATAAACATTACTTTGATAATGTTCAGTTGCTATCAGTATCAGCATATTGTTTTATAAACTTTTGCAACTTTCTTCATCAAAATTGAGCTTTGTGCTACGTGGCAGCTTAAAAGGTCTTCTTCCACTTATAACACGATTTCACATAGTTCATCACCGTGTTTACAACAAACCGTTTGAACCAGGGCTCTCTATACTTTATGATTTCATTGAGCTGTTTTTCGTTTTACCATTTAGCAGATCAACATGCCCCTGACATATTACGAGCAAACTGAACTTATACAGTACATTACCGCTGGAGGACTCAGAAAATTATAACAACTAATCGTATCAGACTTCAGATTTCAGATTTTCATTTATAGTAATAGCCTATGTACAATTTACATCGCATATGAAAGGGACAAGGCAAATTATTCCACTTCTATTTGTAACCAAATACTTATGAAGATATGTCGCATTAAACTCTCAATTAGTTTTCAGGGTCTCATCTACACCTTCTACGCCACTAAACTGACAAGGCAATAGTTTCTCAGCTGAAACTAGCATGCACTTTCTCTTCTCTTTTAGCACTATGAACGCAGCGCTACATCTAATCAAGCTTCTTTGCAATATATGATAAGAATATTATCTGTAGTCTATTGACATAATCACAGCCGATTTAGAAGGATATGACAGCTCACAGCATAAGGAACTTGTAAACATACTTATTAAGAAAAAGCTGTTCACTCCATAGATTACTGCCTTCATGCCTTTGAGAGTGCTGTCACTGAATATTATTGTACTAGAAATTTTATGGAGCATTTCATACTCTGAAATACGGGGGTTAGCATTGTCGCGTCAGTACTATGTATAACGCCTATGTACTATTCCGTATAAACATAGTTTTTTAGATAAAATTATACATGGCACAGGCCATTCTGTTGGTGTATTTGAGAGTTCCTTTACTCTACATTCTTGTAACAGAAATTTTATGACAACTTTCTAACTCTAAAATACGGGGGTCAGCATCGTCGCGTCAGTACTATATATAACGCCTAAGTACTATTCTGTACAAACATCGTTTTTTAGATAAACCTATACATGGTACAGATTAATGTATTGGTGTATTTGAGAGTTCTGTTATTGTATATTGTTGTAATAGGAATTTTATGCAAAATTTCTAACTCCTAAACACGGGGGTCAACATTGTTAAGTTAGTACTAGGCATAAGGCTTAAGTACTATTCCGTATAAACATCGTTTTCTAGAAAAAACTATACATCGCACAGATTACTGTATTAGCGTATTTGAGAGTTCTGTTATTGTAAATATTTGTAATAGGAATTTTATGCCAAATTTCTAACTCCTAAACACGGGTGTCAACATTGTTAAGTTAGTACTAGGCATAAGGCCTAAGTACTATTTCGTATAAACATCGTTTTCTAGAAAAAACTATAAACGGCACAGATTACTGTATTAGCGTATTTGAGAGTTCTGTTATTGTAAATATTTGTAATAGGAATTTTATGCAAAATTTCCAACTCCTAAACACGGGTGTCAACATTGTTAAGTTAGTACTAGGCATAAGGCCTAAGTACTATTTCGTATAAACATCGTTTTCCAGAAAAAACTATAAACGGCACAGGTTACTGTATTAGCGTATTTGAGAGTTCGGTTATTGTAAATTGTTGTAATAGGAATTTTATGCACAATTTCTAACTCCTAAATACGGGGGTAAACATTGTTGAGTTGGTACTAGGCATAAGGCCTAAGTACCATTCCGTATAAACATCGTTTTCTAGAAAAAACTATAAACGGCACAGGTTACTGTATTAGCGTATTTGAGAGTTCTGTTATTGTAAATATTTGTAATAGGAATTTTATGCAAAATTTCTAACTCCTAAATACGGGGGTAAACATTGTTGAGTTGGTACTAGGCATAAGGCCTAAGTACCATTCCGTATAAACATCGTTTTCTAGAAAAAACTATAAACGGCACAGGTTACTGTATTAGCGTATTTGAGAGTTCTGTTATTGTAAATATTTGTAATAGGAATTTTATGCAAAATTTCCAACTCCTAAACACGGGGGTCAACATTGTTGAGTTGGTACTAGGCATAAGGCCTAAGCACTATTCTGTATAAACATCGTTTTCTAGAAAAAACTATACATGGCACAGATTACTGTATTAGCGTATTTGAGAGTTCTGTTATTGTAAATTGTTGTAATAGGAATTTTATGCAAAGTTTCTAACTCCTGAACATGGGGGTCAACATTGTTGAGTTAGTACTAGGCATAAGGCCTAAGTACTATTCCGTATAAACATCGTTTTTTAGAAAAAGTTATACATGGCACAAGCCAATATATTGGTGTATTTGAGAGTGCTTTCACTGTATGTTGTTGTAATAGGAAACTGAAGTTGGTTCTCGTTGCATGGTTGGAACGTTTGCCTTCTTTCAAGAGTATTGCGCAATAACTTTGAATCTGAATCTGAATCTGATTCTCTAGACACGTAAGTTGTGAAAGCCAGCACAAAGTCTATATGTTTGCACTATAGTTTTGGTATTTAAAGTTAACTGAAACATGCAAGGTGATTAGGCCTGGAACATCTAGATAGAGGCATGGCAATGGAAGCAGATTGCCCTGGCCCCAAATCCTGAGAATGGACCCAGAGTTATGAAACAATTCTTTGGTGATTGAATCAACTATGAGATTTCACATTGACCTCATTAGTTGCCACATGGTTTCATTTGCCTCGTTATTCAACACAACTTGTGGGGTTTGTTAATGGCTTTCTGTACATTACCTAAGTTCTTCAAACTACCCTTTTCAAATAAGCCCCCCACTAGAACTTCAAATCATTAACAGTCTTCCTCCTCATAAAGGCCCCAATTACAGAAGATGGTGAATACCCTAATATCAGCCTATACCCACTTGTAGGCCACTCTGTTTTTATTATTGAGCAAATTCTCTACTTCTGTGATCTCAGTGGTAATATTTGTTCAACCTTACACTGCATAAGCAAGAGAGTTCCTGTCTGTTTGGGTAAAGCTTTTTGATGCTTTTGACTTGGTTCTATGAAACTATGCATTTATTATGTAATGTGAGACAGCCAGAACAAGAGATTTCTTGTGACCTGTGAAAAGCACAGTGAGGAGGGTCCCTTTTGGAATAGGAATAGAACTGTTGATAGTTACATGTTAATTTGTAGTGTTCATTGTCCATGTTGGCTGCAGGAGAGATGTGCTAGATCACACCTCCTGTGGTTTTGTCATGTAAATCATATTGTACAGTGGTGTGGTTGTGAGCCACTAACTTTCTATAGAATGTTTACTCATTCTATGCCACTGTAATATAAGTTTGTAGTTGTAGTTCAGTCTTTGAATTATAAAAAAAACACAATAGAAACAACCTATCTGATTTTGCCAGAGGTTTGAACATGTCCATCTTTTAAAAAAGGGATAAGTGAGAACATTATGACATGAAATGTGTGAAAGATAATTTTGTTGTCTAGTGTTTTTTGACATCCACTATGTGAAAATGGAGCTAAAACAGGGCTGCATATTTTGGGCTTTTGGGATATATACATTGGAGTTTAAAGATAGGTTAATTTTTACCAAAGTCTTAATTAACACATAGTAATTAATTGACTTGTCAGTTGAATGATTTATTTTAAACCTTTGTAGGAACCCTAGCTAGCATATAGCCATCTCAGGAGATAAGCATTTTAAAACGAAAAGAGATATGTAAAACGTCAACCCAAGAAAATGCAATCTTCATTATTTAGACAACCAATAGTCAAACTGTCCCCCCTTGGCACCAACCATGGTTGTTCTTCTGGGCCTGGGACAACATCAAGCAAGTGAAAGCAGCTAACATAACTAAATTTTGGAGGTCTTCTGGCTCTAGCTCTCAGAAATACTTTATAAGCAACTATACTTGCACAGTTCAGCATTTTTCTTGAAGCATTCTTCAAACTGTTATTTTCCAAGGGCTTGTTTCACTGTTCAACCTCTCCACTTATACAATGCTGTATGGTCCTTGCCTTTGGTATCTGTACAATGCAGGTCAACAGGTCATGTAGAATGTAGACTGCAGGTCACACTGACAGCTACTTGTATTTTGATGAGAAGGCCATTCAGTTTAATCTATGTCATATTGAAGCTATGCTAAAAGCCATAAATGAATCTGAATACATTTTGGGATGATAAATCAATAACTTAGGCAAGCAGCAATGATGCATGTCCATATCAATATGGAATGATCAAACTGCCATGTGCTTACTTTGTAACTAGCTTAGCATGTTAGGTTTTGAAAGAATTTTCTAGGAAGCATCTCAGGTAATATTTAATAATTGGCATTTTAATATTGACTGAGTTTTGCAATGTGTTGGAGATGTATTGTGTTGTATAAGCATATTTTATTGGAATTAAAATCAGGTATGTGGAGCTCTCATCCTTGTATGTAAAGCACATTTTAAAATTGACTGCATTTTGCAATGTTTTCAGGACACATTGTGTTGTATGGGCATTTCACTCCTCTCTAGACTTGAAACATTTGCCAGAATGTATGAGGATTAATTGCCAAGGTAAAGAGAATAGCTTATTTAATAGCAGCATCCAAATCTACCAACTCCCTCACACTCCATAACCCCCAATGGCCAATGTTTATAAGTGTATGTGTGCCTATCCATTTCTCCATTCCATTAGTTCTTCTTTTCATTTGGTCAAATCCTGATTTGCACTGTTTCCCCTACTTCCTATTCCCTCTCTTGACAATCAGTTAGTACTTGGAAGTTGCATGGAATTGGAAAGCAAAAAGATACAGTGGGTTTCCCACTGCCTTGGCCACCCAGAAACTTCCAAGTAACTTTCTGTTCTGTGCCTTGATCTGCATTTTACTTTACCTGGTCACCTGCATTTTGCAGTTGCCAACTTTCCCTAAGTTATTCTTGAGGCATAAAAATTGCTAAGTTATCAAATAACTATGCATACTTTCTTTTTGGATTATGCAATGTGCCTTTCATCCAAAGCATTAGATTGAGTCCATATGATTTCAGATGATGTAGAATTTTGGAGGGAAGTAGATCACAATATGGATGTTCAAAAGACAATTTTTTCTTAACATGTCTTTCATGATCTTTTTGAGATATTTGCTCATTTTATATACTCTTAGATGCATCAACTCTGCACTTCCAAATTCTTACTTTTTAACTCTCATTTTAGAGTTTGTTGTCCTCCTTTTGAGAAGTACATATCAATAACAATGAGTGATTTTATGTGTTTTTGCAAACCCAAGACAAACTTTAATCTTATTACTCACCTGCCCACAAAAAGAAATTTTTGTTCCTTTCTCAATTTGGCTATCTGGTTAATCAATATCAATCAGCTTTATTTGTATTTGGACACAACTGTATTACGTTATGAGCATCAGCCTGGCTCACCAATGATTTGCAACAGAAGATAGATCAATGAAATTACACTAGACTAATTTTAATTGGCTTGAAGAAAGGTTTCAATGCAGTTGATCTGGAAATCCCACTCATAACTGCAAATTTATCGATTAAGTTATGTGGAACTTGGCATAATTGGATAGCAGTAGGCAATTGTGCAAGGTAAATGGCACTCCCTCTGATCCAAAAGAAAATTTTTGTAGAATTACTGTAAGCTATTGTCTTGGCCAACATTCATTCTTTGTGTACCACAATGAGTTGCCTCTTTCTTTGAATGTTATGAGGGTACACTCACATTTTATAGTCTCTGCTCCAAATATCTGTAAGAATGAAAGACACCATGAAAGCCAGTTGTTAGCTCACCTAAGTGAAATGTCATATTTACCAGCTTTTTAGAAAATATTGAAGTAAGATTTTACATGTCTAATGATCACAACACTGAAATGCTTCCATTATAAGTTACCTCTCATTGGTACATCCAAAGTAAATAGACTGTAGGAGAAAATTAACTTGCATAAGAAATTGGAACCTTTGTTGTACTCTTTCTAAATCAGGCTGTGCCTGGACAGGATCTTCATTAAGCACGAGTGCCTAAGGTATGGATGTTTTAGAGCTTGATTTATTGAGCACCTGGAATCTGGAAGTTGTATCTTAGGACACTCCTGTCTCTTTATCACAAGCAAAAGATTTCCCTAAATTTCAACTCATATCATCATTAAACTAACTCTTTAAGAACATGTGTAGGTCTGGGTAATCCAGAATCATCCTTTCTGACACTACTAAGTGGATATTGATACCCTACAAGTGAATTACAGCTACTTGTAGTACAGCTATTTTTTTATGTTTTTAGCATACCATACATTCCAAGACTGAAGTCCCCATTTTGTTTTGGTTTTCTTCAGCCTTTTCTCTGTAGTTTGAAAGTATTCTTAACAGGGGTGCAAAACAGAGCTCCTAACCTGTTCAAGGAGCTCAATTTTTAGGGCACTGTTGTTTTGCTCAGCGCAAGACCAGATAAATATAGGATTTCTTGGTTTCCTCTATTAAAGTGTATTTCAAAGATGCTTCCATTTTTTACAACTTCTTTCAATGCCCATTCTTTATCCATCTGGAATGTCTTGTTTTTTCTTAGTAACCATTGAGAAAAATACTCTCACTGCAAGCATTTGATTGTATTCCTCACTATTGGCACAATTTTTACCAAATCAAAAATTAAGTTGAGTTTCAGATTGCATGATGGTGGATGGTTAACTTGGGCAATAGAATACCAATTAGTTCCCTTAATAGTCAGAAAATCATAATCATGGCTGGTCAGCTATTAGTGACCTTGTAGAAAGAAGACAGCTACAATGATATGCCAGATTTTTAATTCAGATACCCAGCCTCTTTTACAGGATTACTCTTACAATACCCTGATGCTATAGAAAAAATGCTATACACATCAGAGGCTGATCATTAAATACTATACATCATCATCCAGCTCATTAGAAGAGAGTTGGAAACTATGCAAACATACTGATACTGTGAAAACCATGCCAAGTTGAGTCCTTGCTCTTATTAGGTATTTCAAGAAATATCCACCACCTGATATACTCGATGAAATGCACAGAGGAATTGTTGAGCCAATTTGTAGTTACAATTGTTCCATATGGAGGTGCTGAGTGAATCAAACATTGATATCTTGCAAAAATCCGTAAAAATACTGCTAGAATTGTAACCAACAACCAATACGTTGCTTGTGCTTCTACAGTAATCCAGCATCTTTGCTATTCAGTGAGCAGTGATCTTGTAGGAACAGACACAATCACATTTACATACAACTCTTTGAATTCAATAGCCCAGGCATACATGAGAGAATTACATAGTCTTCACTTGTTTTCAATACATGAGAACCATTGATATGCTCATGATCAGAAACTGATCTTACAACACCACTCCTAATAAAAACCAATGACCAGAATGGTTTTTATAATCACAGTGCAAAACTGTGGAACAGTCTAGAAACACAAACAAAACTGCCACCTACCCTCAAAAGCCTGCAATGACCTCCTTATTATAGATACAGATTTACATTCTTTCTTTATTCTATTATTATTGCAAAATATAGGTTGAAATAGGCATGTAAGTATCTTTTGTTCTTAGTCCTGCATTTATTTCATTTTTATTTATATTTTATTTTTAAGGCAAATCAGAACCAACAGTCATTTGTTACAAGCGATGGCTTTTGACTATACACTATAGAAGCTCTTCACTATACACTATAGCAGTTTTGTAGACTGTCCTTGACGTTTTTAGCCCCATGCCCCCACTGACTAATTTATATCAGTAGAAGTCAATCAGAGATCATGGTATCTTTATTGTGCAAAGGAGACATTCAATTGTTAGATAGTCCATCTTGAATGCACCTTTTACTTGCTACTTCCAATATATGGCCTGTCATCCTTTCAAATTTGGGTGAAGTTTAGATTGCTCAATTTTCAGAACAAGAGGAGGTGTTGAGCTAAAATGTCCAAATCTTGTTTATCTCTTGGTTTTCTACCTTTCATTTAAAAATCCACTAGCACTAAGATGGTTGGTAACATTTTCCCAGATTTTGTCCCCCTTGAATATGGAATACACGTTATCCATGGTTTCTTTGAAAAACCACTGAATGCAGTATACAGTGCCACCTTGGCAACCTGGAATCTAACACCCCCTCTTCAATAGAATATTCTAGCGTCAGCACTGGCCCCATTAATTAGCATGTGTCATGATTCAGTACTCAATCATAGATCTTCAAATGCATGTATTATGCATCGAAATTGATAAAGTAGCAACAGCTAGTACTGATACACTTATACACTGTGCCTTCAAAGACCAAATGCACAGTGTAATTTCTCCGGAAGAAAATGTTCTAATTCCAGAAGCGAGCTTATTGATTGATCTGCTTCATTCATCAGTAATCAATCAAAGATCCTCACATGCTATCTTTATTATGCATAGAACACATTCAATTTTTAAAGGTATGCTCTATGATTTTATGAAATTTTGATATTATAAGTTAGTCCTTGTTATTTCTGACATAGTTGATTGAAGGCTAGTCTATTTGACTTTCAGATTTATATCAATAGAAATGTTTTCAAATCAAAGAGCTTAAGTATTTGTTCATCTTAGTTCTATAACTTATGGAATTGTAGTAAACATGTATTGATAAGTCATTTTGAAATTCCTTTGACATCATTTTTCAAATGTTTTTTGTAGTGGTATTGAAATCACATTTGTAAATGTGTCAACTGAATTGAATAATAATTAGAAGGACATTTTAGTTTTTACATGCAATGGTAGTTGGTAAAGTCTTATAAAGTCTGCATTTTAGCAATGACCAATTGAATTGTCTGTTTGTTGTTTTTTCTCAGATCTCTTTTTTTAAGTACTCTAAAGCTGTTATGAATATTTTTTCATCAACTCAATAGAACCTTTGGTCTTATAAAAAAGTCACTTCATACTTGACCATAACAAAAATTTCAAAATTGACAACATCAATGTTCATTGTCAAAAACTGAGAACATTAATTTCCACATGTGTCTATCCTATAATAGTACTGATTGTGAACCAGAAGTATATTTGGGTATTTGGTGCTGTATTGTTAGGAAATTTTGATAATGTGTGGTAAACCTGTTCAAAGATTTCTCCATTAAGTTTTTGCATTTTTATTTTTATGTATGGTGCAAAGAGAGAGAGAGCACCCTTCTGCACAAAGTGATTGAAAACTAATGGTGACATATAAATATGACATATGAACTTTATCATCAAACTTGAAAGTAGAGTGATAACATTTCTGGTAATATTTTTCTGTGTCAAGCTCTAAAGATTATTATTCAAGTCTTGATTGTTTTTACATAATTGTCCGTTTTCACCTTCACTGAGGAATAGACACCAAATCGCACGTCATGTCAACTTTGTAGGATGATCCAACAACTGACTAACGCCTTGATCAAATATTTCTGGCATGTGAATCCTCCACACACCTTATTTTGCTACGCTCCTGTTTATCGTTTTATCTTTACTCGGTTTCCTCCAATTTTAGTGTGCACATATACACAGTCCTAAAATATTTGAAAAAAATATTTGTTCCTCGATGATACCTAATAGTGAACTTGGCTTTCCTGGATTTCACGGCATTTTAGCATATTAGACACCCAATCCCGCGTTTTCCTAAATTGTTTTGATCGTCTCTACATTTATGTGATTTGTAAAGTTGTAGTATACTCCTTTTACACAATTCTAAAATCTCATGGTGGATTTTGGCTTTCCTTCATTTCATGACATTTAACATTCTTACTGATCTCAATTCAAGAGGGAATTTAATTTGATTGGTCATATATTTATGATAAGATTAAATACAGCAATCGTTTTAAATTCTGACCGTTTTCCACTATTATCAATATTGTTTTGACTTGATTTTGCTTCTCATCGGGTGTTTTGATAGGCCATCGCTCATTTGGATTCTATTTTATCAATTGGATTTTGACCATGACATCCAAATACATACTTCAATCTCCTATATACAACTTCATACAATATTCTCTCTCTGCTATTTCGATAAAATAATTCAGATTTTGGGACAAAACACAGTCTTTTCAAGCCAAAATATTAGCTTCTTCATGCACAAGATTTCTCTTACTTTCTTTGAAACAGCCACGGGGCTAAGGAAAATGCGGCAAAAAGCCGCCAGAATTTTTAGAACAATAGTGTCTATTGTTATTGACCAATCAGATTACTCCATTTTAGCCCTTTTGGCGGCTGAGGCTAGAGCCGTCATCTACTGATTTATAGCAAAATTAGCAGCCCTTGGCCGCGAGATTGGCCGCAACTTGACTTTTTGGGACTCTTTTGTTTTTTCAACCAATCAGATTCCAATATTCTGCTGTTGATTGTATATTTACCCAGTGAAATAGCTTTATTTTACAATAGCCAATTATTCCAACAACCAATCAACATGTTGTATTTGAATATTCTCGTTTGTCCTCTAACCAATGACATTTGATCAATTCTTTGAATTATTGGCCAATCACAGACCGTAATTTGAATTAACATTGAAATTTCGTCCAATCAGGTAGTTCTATTTTCAAATTTTCTATTGTATTTTCCTTTGTTTTCTAGCCAATCAAGGAAGTTCACATATGGTCGTTATCAGCCTCATTTCCGGCTTTCAGTCAAGGAGAAAGACGGGGGTAAGAAATTGGTTTTATTAATATTTCTTGATTGATCTATAGTTCTTCTACGTACAAGTTAAGACTAAGTTATACTCTACTTGGCCTAATCGATGTAAGAGTTGTAAAGATAAGTATGTAGAACTTATATTTACAACTCTTACATCTATTAGACCATTACAAATATTGCCCAAGAGACTAAGTTAATGATGTGAAGGGTGTCTTAGTTCATCACTGAGTTCAATCAAAGATCAACAAAACAGCCCTATTGATTTTCGCAAAAAAGCATCTGAAAATAGACACCCAAACACAACATTAAATTAGTCTCAAGGACAAACTAAGTGTAAATAGTAGGAAAGGAAGACAATAAAGACTCCAGATGAACATAGCCAAAAACAAGGTTAGCGAATGTATATTAGGATATAGTTGAAATCTATATGGAGTGCTCTACGCAAGGGGTTCTTCAAAACTGCCTTATGGAATTGCTGAGAGAAAGTAAAATGGTGAGCTCAAACATCCTACTTTCTCTCAAAACTTAATAGATTGAATAATGTAAAAGATAAGTTTATGGGGATTGCAATACTGATTGGGTTCGCTAACACTTGTAAATGGCTATATTCAGACATCTTAAAATATTTGTTTACACACCAGCAAATCATATAACTGCTAAACTGTTCATTAAATGCTAAAAAGTATTCGAATTTGAGTGAAAGGTAGTCCCTCTTCTGTTCTTTATTGTCGTCTTCTTCTTCCTCTTTTTCTTTGTATTCTTCTTCTTCTTCTTCTACAGTTCTTTAACTTTCTATTCAGCATATATCGTGGTGGATTGTTAGCTGAAAAAAGAATGAAAAAGGCAGCAAAGCGATCTATGGTTTGGAAGATAATCATTGTATTTCTTCAAAATATAAAGAGATGTAAGTTATTTAATCCAGTTTAATCATTGTTATATATTGTAGCATGATATATTTTAATGACGAATTATGTAATGCTAATCGAAAATATCTCTCTAAGTCTGCAAAATTCCTCGATCAACCCACAAGTATGCTTTATGGTTGTTCAGTATTCAGCACCAAACAAAACAGTTATTTTAATAAACATTTCTTTGAAAGCTGTGAGGGAAATGCTGTTTACTCAGACATGTTATTACGGGAATGTTCAGGATACAGAACTATTGAATTTCTCTACTGGCAATACCTGCTTGCCCAATCTGACTTCAGGTGTTTCTAGTTTTGAGGTATGAAAATATAGACGTGTTATTTAACAACAATTTGATGTTATTGAGATTAAGTTAGAAAAAGAGATGATGAATTAAAATCATGAAAATCTTCAGCGCACAGAAGTTCTGAATTTGATTGAAAGCAATAAGTTTGTGGCTCAATATTATATGCCTCTGTTCTATTTTTGAGAAGTGCAAAAGTATTCGGTTGCACTAGCTATCAGTCTCACTGAAATGAAAGTATAATAAAAGGAGATATGGTACATCAGAAGAACTGTAAAAGTAACATTATTAGCAATACTATGTTCGGTTTCTGAGAGGAAACATGGAGGTGAAGAACTTGGAAGGCAAATGAAAAGTTCTTTTCTTCATCACATAGTTTATCTGGCTCGAACTTAAAAATACTCCTTTTTGCTTTATGGTTTTGTAGTCCATGACATCTAAAGTTTTGATTCATGTAAAAGAAATGAAAGTAAATAAACTTGAAACAATTAATTAATCTTTGTTATCTGGTTCATTTGTTGAAATGTTGAATTTTAAAGAGGAAATTGTTTCTATGCTTCCAAGCACGTTCATAAAATGCATTGATGATTAACATTAGATGAATTATTTTCTACCTCCAACCTTCAAAACCCTTAACTACATCTTCCATCCACCATCATCCAGAATCCACCAACCTTCAAAACTACCCACAGACTAAATCCACATTACTATTCTCAACACACTGCTTAAATTCATCTAATGTTAATCAACAAAGGCTTTCAGATAGTTTTTCATTTGTCTGCTAGTCCATTTCTGTAATAGTTCTAGTTGTCCTCGTTCTTTCAGCTTTTATCATTAATCAAAGAGAACCAGATAACAAAGTTAACATGATTTCAGATGCGTAATCACTTCTCAATTGTCATGATTCAGTTTTATCCACTTTTTCCTATCTCGATCCTTATTTTTAAATCTATGTTCAATTTGGTAGTATTTTCCCTGACATGACAGAATCCATCCTATGTCTCTTATTCTTTGGCCATAGTGATAAAATATAGTTAATCCAAAGTGTAACTTGCGATGGAAGTCCTTGATATAGTCTTCTCTTCGATAGAACCATAGCATCTTTCATTGACTCCTTAAGTTCAAATAATAAGATATCACGTTATTGCGTTATGTATTTAAACATTTAAATCTGATGAAAATGTTGCAATTAATCTCCAACAATCTCCTTGGTTAATGCATTGATAGAATTGATTTCACAAAAGCCCTTCAACATTATAACAACACTTGTTCAATATCCAGGCATCTTCTTTCCATTGATCATTGTGTTTTTATGGACGTTAGTCAGTAACTATATAACATGTCCTGTTAAATATTGAAGAAAACTAAAATTCAAAATAATTTATCAATTAACATAGTTATGATTCACCATTGTTTTTAAATGATTTTTTGCTCTTTCGATCGTTTTACCATTATATTTTCTCGATTCTTATAATTATATACATATAATTATATACATATAACTTAAGGACAGATACATATATTAACATATGACTGCTACCTGTTGCATTTTGGTTACTTTGAGATGACTGACATGAATGATGAAAGGTTTTCTTCTCCCTCCATCCTGTTTTGCGAATGTAGATGCTAATATGAAATTTAAATAAATATTACTTTTTGGTTTCCCATTTACACAATTTTGAGTTTAGTATTTGTTCGACGATTCTCTTCTTTCTTACTTCGTTGCCATTTTATATGCTCCATACTAAATTTTATAGATAGTTAACTTAAATATAAACATACCCGTGAAACATACCTGCTCCAATGATGTCATCTTGAGTTGAGTATTTATTCGACGAGTATATTCTTTTTCCATCCTTCTTTGCCATTTTATATAGTTCACAATAATTATTATATATCGATAATTTAAATATAAGCATACACATAAAACATACCTGCTTCAATGACGTCATTTTGAGTTGAGTATTTGTTTCATAACTTTCTTCTTCTTTCACTCTTCTTTGCCATTTTGTATACTTCATTGTAACAATTATGTATCGATAGTGTAAATATAAACATACACATAAAACATACCTGCTTTAATGTTGTCATTTTTCATATTTGTTTGATAAGTTTCATCTTCCTTCATTCTCCTTTGCAATTTTATATGCTCCATAATAACAATTACATATAGATGCATAAATATAAGCATATACTTAAAACATACCTGTTTAAATGATATTATTTTGAGTTGAATATTTGTTCGATGAGGTTTGTTCTTTTTCCTTCCTCTTTGCAATTTTTATACTCCATAATAACAATTACATACAGATAACATAAATATAAGCATATACTTAAAACATACCTGTTTGAATGATGTCATTTTGAGTTGAATATTTGACTATTTGTCCTCTTATTGTCTTTCTTTTCCATCCTTCTTTACCATTTCAGGTGCTCCTTAAGAACTGTTATATGTAAATAATTGAACATTGAAAAATATACACAAGTAACACGTGTTTCATTCATATCATGTTGAGTTGAGTATTTGTCTCGTGATTTGCTTCTCTTTCCATCGTTTTTTGCCTACATTACTTGACGTAGTTGCAGATATAATTGTATCGTTCTTTTGCCATTATTAATGTGACATAATACAAATTATATGAAATAACATGAGGATAAATATATATGCATAACTCATACCTGTTCCATTTATGTTATTTTGAGTTGAGTATTTGTTCCATGACTTTACTTCCTTCTGCATCCTTTTTGCCATTGTAGACCCTAAATGCAAACAATTATAAGTAAATAATTTATAGATAAAAATATATATATATATATCTCATACGTGTTCCATACTTGTCATTTTGAGTTGAGTATTTAGTCGATCATGTCCTTCTTTTTGCCATCTTTCTTTTGCCGGTGTAGATACTCCAACATAGCAATGACATTACTATAATTTATATATAAAATATATATAAATCATATGTATTCCATACTTGTCATTTTGAGTTGAGTATTTAGTCGATCATTTTCGTCTTTTTGCCATCTTTCTTTTGCCAGTGTAGATACTCCACCATAACAATGACATTACTATAATTTATAGATAAAAATATATATATATATATCTCATACGTGTTCCATACTTGTCATTTTGAGTTGAGTATTTAGTCGATCATTTTCTTCTTTTTGCCATCTTTCTTTTGCCAGTGTAGATACTCCATCATAACAATGACATTACTATAATTTATGTATAAAATATATATAAATCATACGTATTCCATTCTTGTCATTTTGAATTCAGTATTTGCTCGAAGACTTTCTTCTTATTCCATCTTTCTTTTCTATTTCTAATGCTCCATTAGAACAGTTATATGTAAATGATCTAGAGATAAATATATGCAAAAATTGTTTGTGCTATATTGATGTCATTGTAAGATAGGTATTTGTTGTATCATTGCCTTCTTTCTCCATATTTATTTTCCATTTTAACTGTCCCATACAAACAATAATATATAAACAATTATTACAGCACGAAAAAGCGGTTCCATGTTTTAACCATACTGAAAAGCTTTTCAGTATGGTTAAAACATGGTACCGCTTTTTCGTGCTGTAGTGAAGTTCTGTAGTACCAACAGACTTTTCTCATAAACAATTATATTAATTTAACGATAAAAGCATGCGCAAGTTTCATATGTCCTTCATTGATATCAGTTTGAGTTTGGTATTTAATTGATGATGTTCTTCTCTTTTCATCTAAATTTGCAAGCATATATGAAGTGATTGTTTGTAATCAATGTTGTATGAATAATTTGCCAATTCAGAACCTTAATGGTAACAATCATATTTAAATAACGTAAAGATCAAAGATTATATAATACTTAGATAAAAGTGATTGACTTATTGATTGTTCTAGTTTGCATCATCAATGTAAAACTATGCTTTAGGGGGGAAGGAGTGCTGATGCATTTCACCAATGTTTTTGATAATTATCATTCAATCTTTCATTTTGCCCGTTCAGTCTCTTGATTTGGATGCAAGCTTTGAGCCTATGCAACAATATTGTATATTTAAGGATTACGGGGTTTGGAGAAGGGTTGAAGCAGATGATGAAGTAATTTATTGAGAATAAAAATAATTAGTTCTAATTAATAATTAATTCTAACTAATACTGAAGGTTTATTACAGGGTAGGGCAGTGTATCCCGAATTAGCCCCAACAATTGTCTACAATATATCTGTAGTCTATATTTGATTTTTGATTCTACCCTGTTGTTGTTATGGCAACATTTCGCGTGATCAGATGTGTACAGTTCGTTGTTAATACATTTCTTTGTGTTAAGTACTTGTTGTCCGTTTTTTCTCTTTTGTTATTTTTCATAGTTGTCCGATGTTTTCTTGTTTGTTTTGACTACAAATCTGAACCTTTTCTAAAACTCTTGATATTGCCCCCCCTTTTGATTACACATTCTTTTACAATTTTGTCGGATTTGCCCTTAATACCATACTTCTGACACTAACCACCATTCACAAACTTCCAGCCTCAAGATCCTCAACCACCAGACTTCCAGAATCTAGCAATACCACAATAAACTACAACCTTTGCAAAACCTACAAAAGTGTAAAAGAGCGTGTTCTTATTCCAAAAGAGGCGATGCTGATTTGAGTCATTATATCGCCAGATTCCCTTGTTAGTTGTATGAAATATTGAGAGATGCTCACAAGTTGTTTGAGTTCTTTATTGACAACGTATTAAATCAATTATTATCAATTATTACTGTAAACATGTTTCTGAGGCATCTTTAGTTGGGAGGAAAATTCATGGCATACTAAACAATAAGATAAATCTCATATTTTCAAATTTGTTTTCCTTATCTTTTCATTTTCACATTAGAAGCTTGTAGAAAACTTTAAATAATGCTCTCTACCCTGTTATAATATGCAATGTTTCGAATCCTATTGAATTGTGTTCATTCAATTTGCGTCATTCATGTGCATGCTTTTGCAACTAATGCTTCGTGCATTCCCAAAGGATTGTTTCGTTACCTGCCATTCTTCCTGTAAATGCATGGTCTGTCGAATGACAAACATCTCCAATTATCCCAGAGATTTACGAAGGCCTTCTTCAGCATTTTGGCCAATTTTCAACTGCCTATTATTATTTTCAACTGCTTATTGCTGAGTATTAATCGTTCATCGAAAGGAGATTGTGGTTGTTGAAGCTTATACGATGCTTCTTGTGTCTGAGACGGATATGTCAACTGGATATGACATGAAATGCTTAGATTTGCAAGATGCAAGAATGAAGTATAGGAGGTTTACTTATCTGTGTTTCTCATGTCGTCTATAGGCATAATTCCACTGCGTCAGCATTGAAATGTTCCATCATTGCATTGCAAAGTGTTACAACTTAGCGTGCATGTTGGAAGATTGGAAATCTGACCTGAAACGCAGGAAAATACTGTAAGTATCACATCGAATTTTAAAAGATTCATGTTACAATTTTGCAATTTATAGTTGATATTTGTTTTTATGCAATTCTCTATGTTTCCAGCCAGTATTTGAGATGAAGGTTGAGTTTGCCGCCAAGCCTTTGCTACCCCTCGTGCATGAAATTTAAAGCAATGTTGTTGCTGAATTCACAGACATTGCAAAAAGAAGTCCTTGTACATAATTAAAGCTACAATTAGCTATAGTAAAGTGTGAACGAATTGTAATTAGAAAGTGTAGCGTGAATACTTGCCTTCGGTTAATTTGATCTCACAGAGTAATAGCATGGAGTGATTTCATGACCGATGTCCAAGATGCAAAGGTCGAAAGTGATGTGTGCAAAGCTATTTATACCCTTGCTCGCATTGACCTCTGGGTCTATTGTTTGCAACTGGATTGAACTGTATCTACGTATGTATTACAAATATTTTGAGATGATTTCCATATTTTATTCAAGTATTCTTAGGGCATAAATTGTTTAATGTTTACTTGCAAGTATTGCATGAATTTATAAATCTATTTTATTAACATTTGGTCATATCTCCCGCCTGTTTAATGACAAGTCACGAGTTTCTATCCACTTCTCTCTGTCAGTTTTCCCATCTTTAGTTTTATTTCTTTTAAAAATCTGTTTTGCCGGTAGCATGACGTTCTTGGGCCATGCGTGTTATTACATTAATTTTCTCCAATTTTAGGAGATGTTTCATTCAATGAAGATGTGATGTCATTTGCACACAGAGAGCACAGATTATGAACAGCCTTTATGTATAACATTTTAGCAACAGTTCTATCCTTTGATGACAGATGTCTCTTGTAAAATCAGCTGTTTTTCTGTTGTTTTCTTTTTAATTCCCGGGTCCTCCTCAGGGGGTATATTATTCCATATACATACACACCTTTATAGTCGGTCGCACGTGTCAGGAGATTTTTACCAATGCTACGCCCTTGAGATTCAACATGCTTCTTTATGATAATATCCAGAGAGAATAGAGCCCTCAAACGTCAAATTGCTCCTATCGTGGTTTGTGTCTTGTGGTGGTCAATTAAAATATATGTTTGTTTGCCCCGTTGTCTGTTCAATTGATTATTGCGACTAATAGACCCAAGGTCATAACCAGAGGCTGTTCTGTTTTGCATTTCAAAATCCCGTACTGTAAACTGCTCAATTTTCAATTTTACAAAAGTTGCATGGCAAATACACTTCATCCATTTTCATAATTTACTGCTTAAAGCTCTCAGCCGTCAAATTGCTCTTATATTGTTCGGTCTGTTGTGTTATTGAACTGAAATATAACCTTACTTGCTCTATTTTCTAATCAATTCATACAAATCGAAGTTGAGAGCATCTTGGCCTAGATCCATAACTAAGAGCTGTTTTCTTTTGAATTTCCAATCCCTTAATATAAACTGGTTAACTTTGTCTAAACTACAGAGAACGCATCGTAGATAGTATTCATCCATTTACTGCTTTGAGATTGTACAACAGAAAGTCAATGAACTGAATTCGTAATATCATCATCGACAAAATGATAGAATTAACTACAAATTCTTGTGATTACTAACACTACTCAAAGGTGAATGAAATGTAACTATTAAATTAATATCTTAAAAGAGCTACGAATATGAACGAAGAGAATATGGAAAGTCAAATGATTTCTTCATCGTATGACGTATAAAAATTTTTTGTTACGATAGAGGTATTAAACATTTGAAAATGCATTATCCACTGCTGTGCCTTAATTGAGTATGTCTTTGTTAGTAGTACACTCGTCTTCTATAGGACGCAGATATGATAGTTTAACTTAAATTAAATAGTGTAATCAACAATTTTAAAGCCTTTGACGGAAACACAATCAGTCATCTACACATTTTGTTTGGCACCTTCGGATTCAATTCAATTCAATCATAAATTCAATTCAATCATATGGTTAATAGAAAATGTAACTCATCACAAGCAATAGCTGACAACATGAGAAGGTCCTGGGATTAAGAAAACATAACGAATTACATGCATTTCACATCAATAGCTTTGAAAACAACACGTTTTAAACTTGCAATGGACAATAGGGAAACTTTGAAAGACACGATCATTGCAACCCATCTTTGATACAAGGGGGAGGGGGCTCAATCCAAAGCTCTATACCCTGAGCCTTCCTCAGAAAGCACTCCAGGCCATTAAGCTGAAATCGGAGAATCATAACATTCATGGATGTGTGAATATATTGATGGAGAGAGGATGGCATGTGATCTTACTGCTAATTATATTTTTTAATAACCAGAACTTTAAAGTTCTGTAAATATCACGTGTTTTCGTAAAGTCAAGAGATTAGGGTAAACGAAAGCTCGTGGCCAAGAGATAAATGTTAAGATAAACCATATGCAATTTATATTGATAAATTTGAAGTGATTGAAATGGTTCGAAAAGCCTTGATATGGGAGGAAGTAATGTTAAGTGGTATGAGAAGATGTCAAAAAGTTAAAATGATATTGCAATGGGCTTTTGATAATAACCTGTGCATGAATGTACAGTACCATGGTAATGAAATTTCCTGCCTTCAAAGACACCACATTGAGTTGAATATCAATTCTTGTAAATAAAACTAGAAGCGAGTAGGACTCTTGAATTTGGACTGTGTCGTTATGTACATAAATATAACTGTGAATTGATTTATGAATACAATATTTAAATACATAACTACTTTAAACACGCCCTTGAAACAACAAAGAATGGATAAATGTGTACTATTTCTTATACTTCCTGCTTTGTCAAATTACTCATGAAAATATCACCAATTTGTAATGAATTCCAAGTTTCTATTACAAACTAAATAGTCAAATGTTTTTGAGTTGATTCCAAAATGGAATCAAACTTCACACCGTTTAAAATTTCACTGTATATCACCTTAAGACTTATAAAGCATATATCTCAGCTCTGTTAGTTCCTCGATTGGTGCATCGTCTATGCATTCTGGGAAAAACTTCTACGCTCCTCCACAGCAATCACTTTTCATTCTCAATAACATTTGAATGTCCTGAAAGGTAGAAATTAACCAATATTGCAGTTGCTTAAAACTTCTTAGTAGCGAAAACATAAGAGAAGATTTAAGAGATATCTAAGACTTGCCGACAACTTCACGAGTTCTTCACACTCATCATTATGAATATCAGTAATGCTTTCTATGTTTTCTAATCATTTCTAATCAGCAAGCGATAATTTAGTGCAATGCATTATGGGATGTTATGAGATCTGAGAAAGTAGTACCTTCGAAACATTTCAAAGAGTTTGATCTCTAATGTTGATCAATAGTAAATTACTCCAAATAGGTGAGAACATTAAAAGTAGGCCTAAATCAGAGACTGAAAAATAAATCACAAAAAAAATAAAAAGTAGAGATCGTTGATAATAATTGAACTCTATTCAAATCAACACATATTTTCAAAAAGTGAAAAAAGAGCCCTTATTGGAAAAGAGATGCAAAATATTAGAACTTCTAAGATTACACAAAAATATGAAGAAATAATAAACATTGGCAATGACACACTGAAACATTAAATGTTATAATGAATAGCCTTGATTAAAGAATTGACAGGAAAAGTCCATTTAAGCGCTTTATGCAAAAGCACATTACTCTTTTTGCGCAGTATCAACTATAGTAATAGACCTGTTTACAGAAATTGATTTAAATCTTAAAATATAATATACCACTGGATATGATCCAATATTCTTTCGCCATATCTTAAAGTATTCTTTGACAGGCATGCTTACTATATTATATTCTAATACTTTAGACTGTCATAACCAAGATGTTTTATGTTGAAGACACAGATCAGCCAATATCCTTCATATAATGTACTAAAACATTTGAAAACACTAAATAATTAAATCACTAAATCACTAAATCACTAAAGCATTAAATCACTAAATCACTAAATCACTAACTCATTAAATCACTAAATCATTAAATCACTAAATCACATGGGTTAAATCACTACTGATCAAACGCGAGTTATATGCTATTTTAGAAATTCATGATTCAACTTCTATGAGTATCATTCGAAGGTGATGAGCTGCCAAAAAGGTCTAAATATCAAATATGACATTTCGTGTCTTAATAAATTCCATGTTGTGGTCTTGATAAATTCCAGGCTTATTCCATGTTTTGATAAATTTATCATCTTAGCAGATAAAGATAATCAGTTGAAATCTCAGCAGAGGAGAAAGTAATGTGTAAAATGACAACATAGATTCCCCAGTAATGGTTATATTGAAGATGATTAATGCGGTTTCTCTACAAAAATGCTTCTTCACTACAGCACGAATAAGCGGTACCATGTTTTAGATATACTGAAAAGCTTATTTTCGTCTGACACTCGTCAGAGTATGAAACATCGGATAGTGACCGAAAGGTGAACCGAAATATATAGCCAAATGAAGGTTTTGATTAAAAACAACATACAATGTTCTCAACCATTTGAGTTTCAGCCAATCAGCTGTGTTGATATTGCAAATGAAATAAACAACTTAGATCGTTCAAAGAAAACTAGCGGTGCACTTTCAATTGACATTATAAAGAAACTCACCGGAATCTGCCATACTCAATTAGCGGAATACTTTAATTATATGCTCATTTCTTGCAAATTCCCTGATCATCTAAAGGCCGTAGATGTATCTGCTATTCATAAAGCTTCTGTTCATAAACCTCCAAAGTTAACTATAGACCTATTAGTGTACCCTCAGCAATGTCTAAAGTTTTCGAACGCTTGATAGAAAAACAGATCGTCCCTTTCATCGATACTAAAATATCTAATCTGCTTTGTGCTTATAGAAAGAACTATAGTGCTGAACATGCACTCATCAGAGTAACCAAGAAAATACGCAAGACGTTAGATTCGAAAGGTGTTGTAGGCATGATCTCGATGGATCTGTCGAAGGCATTTGATTGCATGCCACACGATCTGCTAATTGCAAAATTAAATGCACAGAGGTTAGCGCTTTGGGGCACAGAGTCTAAGACTAATTGCAAATTACTTTTCAAATAGGAAACAAAGAGTAAAAATAGGCACAACCTACAGTGGTTGGTTGAAAACGAAGACCGGAGTACCTCAAGGATCTGTGCTAGGCCCGTTATTCTTCAATATATTTATTAATGATTTCCTATATATGATTGAGCAGTCGGAGGTATGCAATTTTGCAGACGATAACACTATTTTCTCTTGTGGCAATTCTTTTGAAGATGTTGCTCCAAGTCTTGAAGAAGATATATCTAGATCGATGTCTTGGTTTAAAACAAATCAAATGGTTGTGAATGCGTCAAAATTTCAAGCTATATGTTTTGGATTGAATTCTAATGAGAGCATTGTTCTGGAGGTAGGAGGGCGCTCAATTGATGTTGCTAACAATGTTACTCTACTAGGGGTGAAAGTTGATTCTAAATTAAAGTTTAACCAACATGTATCTAACATTTGCCAAAAAGTAAACACAAAAATTAGTGCTTTTTCTAGAATCTCAAAATACCTTGATAAGAAACAATTGATTATTCTCTACAACTCATTTATAACATCTCAGTTTAATTATTGTTCCTTAATATGGATGTTTTGTGGAAAAGTAGCCAATGAAGACTTAAACCACACCCATAAGAGAGCACTTCGAATTCTACACAATGACTATTCTTCTTCATTTGAAGAACTTCTGCGGAAATCGAATGAATGCAAAATTCATATCAAAAATTTGCAAAAGTTAATGCTTGAGGTTTATAACTGTGTCAAAAAAGAAAATTCATCTTTTATGTGGAACATGTTCCTTTAAAAGAGCAGTAGATATGATTTAGGCTCTAATAACCTGCTAATGCTGCCTCAAACCAACACTATTAGATATGAAAATAACAGTTTAACCTTTCGAGGCAGTATATTATGAAACTACCTTGAGAATGAAATTCAAAGCAAAACCTCCGTCTGCTCATTTAGAAAATGTATAAAAAGCTGGAGTGGAGAGGAATGTAATTGTAAAATTTGTAATTAAAAAAAAACATCGCTTTTTAAAATTTCATTTTATATCGGTTTCGTGTATATTATTGTAAATAGTTGGTCTAAATTAGTTTAAACTATGGTAAAACCAACTTAAAAGAATTTTATAATTATTATATATATTATTATTATATACACGTGATATGATGAGTAATGTGTCCAGTTAGCCGTATGATTGGCCACTTGGCACCTATTCATCATTGTGTACTTGAAGAGTCCAAGTGAGAAACTGAACTCCTTTTGCTTACACAAGACTGGGTTTTGAGTCTTTATGTAAATTGATTCCAAACCACTTAAATGAAAGGACGATCTTGCTTGCCCTATGATCCGAAAATTATCGTCTGAATATGTTTTGGTGCATTCTGGGTATTTAATGAGATATTGTCCTATGGCCGAATCACTTTTCATTTTAGAATTAGAGCTTTTACACATAAGAGGTGGCTGTTCTCTTCTTGTAGTGTTTTTCGTCCTAATGCTCGTGGGTACATGTTGTTTTATTCTGTCTGCTAGTCTCTGCGTAGTGCGCCCTACGTTCTGAGCTTCACATCCGCACAAAAAATTCATAAACTACACAACTTGTTTAGTGGTAGGAACGCTACCTTCTTTAGAAGATGGTAGCATGACCTTAGCATTGTAGACCATACGAAGTTTCACAGCATAGAAACAGGATGTAATGGCTGTGTTAATTTGGTTTTCAAATTTTCATGAAACATTACCAATCCAGGGCAATTTTAGGTAACCTGGGTACTTCTCAGGACCACACGGTTTTTCCGCTGCAAAATTGGCAAGTTTTGGTTAACATAAGAAGTAAAGACATCATCTGGATATCCATTTTCAATGAGCAGTTGTTTTACTCTATCAAGCTCTGAGCCTAATTTAGTTTTAGAGCAAATCATTAGTACCCTGTGAACTAAGGTTTCAATAAGGCTAATTTTTCTTGCTTTTGGCCTGAAGGAATTCCAATGGATGTATTGCCCAGGGGCCGCGCATTGATTTCAAAAGTTGGGGGCCAATCATATAAATATATCTCGTAATATACCTTTGTTGTCACAATCGTAGCACCACTGACCAATACAACTTTCACAATGAAAACGATATTTGGTATTAGTGATCTGTCGGTTGTAGAAATGGCTTGAAGACTGGTTAAAATATACAGGGAAGCATGATATCGAAAGTCAACAAAAACATGTAATATTTTCTCTTGTCTCCACACAGAAGGTCAGGGAATGTAAGCCAAGGAAAATCAATGGTCACAGGCTTATTATAACCAACCTACTACTGATGATAACTTATTAATATCGGGGCTAATCTTTTATAGAAATGAAAGAGCCGTAAAAGCCAAAAAGCCAAATTAAACGTCTAAACCAAACTAAATTTTCTTAGTCAAACAAGTTCAGAAAAAATAAAATTTCTAGAATTTGGCTTAGATAAAGTCAATGCACCCACTCTGGAGTAAATGTCTTGCCTCTATGCTCCTGATTCTTAACTAAAATCATTAAGCTACAGGTTGTAGAAATGTCACTGATACAAAGCTACTCAGCATCATGCATCTTTCCAACTGAAAAAATGATATCTGAAAATAGTGGGGGGCCATGGCCGCCCGGCCCCCCTTTTGCGCGGCCCTGTTTCCCTGTAAACGTTGGCTTTCTGTAAACGCTGATAAGAAATCCATCCCTGCTGTTAATAAATGCTTCTGCAACAAAATTTAAAATGTTGATAAAAGTTGTTGGTTAAAGAGCAAATACCTTTACATCATATCTAACATGAATGTCAGTTTAATATTTTATTCATTTAAACTTTACATGATGAAAATTTTAGGTGACAAAACTTACACAGGTAAAATAGTCACATTGACAGGTTTGCAAAGTGATAAGTTAAATTGCACTGAATTAACAAAGCATGTTTTGGCATAATTTATCATGTTTAGTCCAAATATAGTTACGTACTTGCCAATTTGATGACTATTCATCTTGACACCATACCAGTCTTCAAGCATTAACAATCTAACCATTTAACTAACTGTGATTAATCTGCGATGGTTCGATTAAGAAGATCCTGTCAGTGTGCAGTGATGGGAAAGATTGTTGGCATTACTGCTCTCTCTCTCTCTCTCTCTCTGCTCTCTGCCAGGGTTGTTTGTCCTTCACAACTATTTACTCATTCTCCTATGACGTCAAATGTGAAGTGTGCTTAGATATTCATATTCATATTGAACATTGTTATTTCTATGTGGTATTTTATTTGTTGTATAGTTGTGTTTAGTTATATGCGTAATCCCAGGGGGGTAGTCACAGTATTTTGCTCCTCCCTGGTTCCATCTTTGTACTGTAGTTTAAAAATCACCAAGTAGTACTTCTAGTAATTTGTTATTGTAAGTTTCTTTTGAACTTAATCGACAAAATGATTATCCCATGAATTATGAAATATCATTATAATATATTTATCTTAAAGATATCTTTGATTGGCACATTATTTTTGCCAATTTTACCAAACAGAGCTCCTTACAGGGCAGTACTACAAGTATATACCTGATTGGGCTAAAAACATCGTTTAGGGACGTTTGAGAGCCCACAATGGTATGATCCAATATAAGAGAAAAGTTTCAAATTTTACCCGCTTTAAAAATTCGAAGTAAACAGTACTTTCTATTCCTTTGAATCTCCAGTTTATTTAGTCAGCAAGTGAATTATCTTATTAATAATTAATGGCTTAGGAAAAATTATTAGTGACTTCGATATGAATAACAAAAAGGTAACCAATCTTGTGACAGAGAGTCAGTTCCAAGGATAACGGAGCCTTTGTCTAATACAGTAAATCCCAACGACAATCAAGAGCCTTAGGGCTGCTTTTCTTGAATTATGCACCACGTGAATAGAAACCTGTTCCAGTGTGTACAATAAACATATTAGTATTTCAAAAGCAGTAGCTCTAAGTTTTGACGTTTAAGACTGCCAGATTCTCGAACACAAGATAGAATCATTATGAGATGTTTCAGTTGCACATTTTCACTACTTTGTGCATTTAACCAATAGATGGCGTGGCATCAGTTTAACAGGACTATGATTACAGGGTACTTAGTGAAAGGGAAATTCAAGAAGCAGTGTCTAAGAATAATCTTACAAAAAGCTTTGCGAACGATAACACCTCTGGTTATATTTTGACGATTGCTTTTTCTTATTGGTTTATTATTCAACTCTTCTAAAGGGACCAGTTGGTTTCCAGATACACGGGAGATTTCTGGAGTTACTCCAAGTTTCAAAGAGGGAAACAAATCAGACAAATAAAACCATGGACTTATATCAGTACTACATGTTTTATTAAGGCTGCTTTTTGAGAAGCATGTGACAATACTTAGATCAATCTACTTTCAGGTCGTTACATTCATCAGTCACGTGTTTACTGAAATATACTAGACAGTGAAAGAGATGCACTAATGAAGGACTCTTTCTTGGCCTAATTTGTGTAGATGTCAAGAAGGCTTTAAATGCGGTTGATAATTAAATTATCTGTCAAAAGCTTAAGAATTATTATGATATCTGCTCGGAAATATCATGGCTTCAACCCTATCTTAGTAACAGAAAGCAACATTGTCGAATTACTGGAGTGGATTCAAATATTAATTTCTAAGTTATATAATTGATCTCTCTTGTATTTTAGACAACTCTTAAGTTTCCATTCATGCTGATAATACAAATAAGTACCATTCATTTAAAGATATTACTCAATTCATTAAGGCTTAAAATGAAGGTATTTAGACACTCGATAGTTGGTTGCAGGGGAATGTACTATCTTCGAATATACACATTGTGACTAACAATCCAAGCAAACATCTGATTCAAAATTAAGGAACTGGACAATAATTACCAAGTTGATTAATAGCAAGTAATTCTTA
This sequence comes from Mastigias papua, assembly GCA_964019165.1. NCBI lineage: Eukaryota > Metazoa > Cnidaria > Scyphozoa > Rhizostomeae > Mastigiidae > Mastigias > Mastigias papua. Next base: position 13,925,049 of record OZ025271.1, read on the forward strand.
CGATGGTATTTAAATGTCTTAAGGGCGTTACTGCAAAATCAATTAGCTATATGTTTACCAAAAACACTTTTGATGTCACACGCACTCTTCAAACTGCAAATTATGATTTAAAGCTGCATCTAAAAAGCTCTGCTACCGGATAAAACAGTTTGTCATTAAGAGATGGAAATGGTGGGACCGCTTTTCGACTGCAGCCGAGCAAGCATATTCAGTTAAAGCTCTCAAGTGCAACATTTAACCTAGGTCAATGCATGTTAAAAGTACATTTATCTTTCCAAAATTTCTCAGTAAGATAAAGTCAGATAAAATACGAAGAAAAGCAACTATGTTTCTAATTTTGCAAAACATATTTCGGATTTATCATCCATCTTCAGTTGCTACATCTAAATTGAAATCAATAGAATACATATATGTATATACATTTGATAAAAGAACGAAAAACCGTTATGAAGAAAACAACATGAAGGGGGAGTTAGAAACGTAATGAAATATCAAAGTGCTGAATCTGTTTATTTAAAATGGGCTTCTCCATGAAATGTGCAAAGCCTCTTTGATTTTAAGCTGATGATAGGTTCTTCCTGTATCTATAACTGTGAAACAATTGTCATTGCCAGATTCCCTACATTTATCAGAACTCCTAAGATGTTTAAAGATGTTGGAGTTTTTGTCAGTATATAAATGCTCACGCACTCGAATGGACAAATTTCGGCTTGTCTCGCCAACATAAACGGAATCACATCCCGCACAATTAAGCTTATAAACCACATTAGAGCGGAGCGTTTTGGGTACAGAATCTTTAACATCAATTAAGTTTTTAATTTTAAAAGAAGAAAATACCAGTGTTATTTTAAGATCTTTACAATATCGTTTAACTAAAGTTTGTATTTTACGCTTGGTGAAATTAGACCAGGGTAGATATGGTAACTTGAAATAAAGAGTGCAAAGACCAACAGGGGATGTAGAAACAAAAGGATATTAAAACCCATGAACTTTAAATCAACTTCGTAGAAATAAGGAAATTGTTTTACTTAAACCTGATAAAGGTAATGGTTTGGTTGTATTAAATAGATCTGAATAAAATAAAGGTATTCTTGACATAGTGAGTGATTCTAATAACTTTAAGGAACTGACTAGTGATCCCACTATTTTGCAGAGAGGATAAATTGGAACGTTTTCTGCGTAATCTTAAAAAGAATGGCAAGATTGATAATGATATCTACAGCCAAATCTATCTTTCAGGTTCACAGCCAGCACACATATATGGTCTACCCAAAATGCATAAAATTAAATCTCCCAATGTAGTACCACCGCTTAGACCCATTGTGTCCTCCATTCGCACTTACAACTATCAATTGGCCAAATATCTTTGCAACCTTCTTCAACCGCACATATCCAACACATTTACTATTTTTGATTCTTTTTCATAACTCAGCACTATTGACATTATATAATAAGTGTATGGTTTCTTTTGATGTGAAGAGTTTGTTCACTAATATACCCCTTAGGGAGTGTATAGATCTTGCTGTTTCTTATATTACAGATGGAAACACTAATCTCAAACCTTCCAAGGCTGATCTTGTTAAACTGTTCTCAATTGCCACTGCTCAAACTCATTGTCTCTTCGATGATAAAGTGTTTGACCAAATAGATGGAGTTGCTATGGAATCTCCAATTGCTCCTGTCTTAGCTAATCTTTTCTTAGGGCATCATGAACATTCATGGCTTAACAAATGCAAAGGTCCTTCTATCCAATTCTACCATAAATATGTTGATGATACTTTCTGTCTTTTCAATAATGAGCATGATGCTTCTCGTCTTGATGTCTTCATCAACAATAAGGATCCTTCTAATCTCATAACCTCGGTATATCGCAAAAAGGCGTTTTCTGGCTTGCTTACTGATTTTTTTCAGTTTTAACTCCTTTTCGTATAAGCTAGGCCTTATCCAAACACTGCTGGATAGAGCTTATAAAATTAATAGCACTCTTCTGGGATTCAATGAGGATGTTAAGAAGCCCTCTTACAGACTCAGAAAGAAACAATTTCCTTACGGGTTAATACAAAAAGTAGTAAAAGGGTATCTTGATAACATTAATAAGTCTACTGCTCTTTCTGCCGTTTCTACATCCCCTGTTGGTCTTTGCACTCTTTATTTCAAGTTACCATATCTACCATAGTCTAATTTCACCAAGCATAAGCTACACACTGTTGTTAAACGATATTGTAAAGATCTTAAAATAACACTGGTATTTTCTTCTTTTAAAACTAAAAACTTAATTGATGTTAAAGATTCTGTACCCAAAACGCTCCGCTCTAATGTGGTTTATAATTTTAATTGTGTGGGATGTGATTCCGTTTATGTTGGCGAGACAAGCCGAAATTTGTCCATTCGAGTGCGTGAGCATTTATATACTGACAAAAACTCCAACATCTTTAAACATCTTAGGAGTTCTTATAAGTGTAGGTAGTCTGGCAATGACAATTGTTTCACGGTTATAGATACGGAAAGAACCTATCATCAGCTTAAAATCAAAGAGGCTTTGCACATTTCATGGAGAAGCCCATTTTAAATAAACAGATTCAGCACTTTGATATTTCATTACGTTTCTAACTCCCCCTTCATGTTGTTTTCTTCTTAACGGTTTTTCGTTCTTTTATCAACTGTATATACATGTATGTGTTCTAACGATGTCAATTTAGATTTAGCACACTGAAGATGAATGATAAATCCGAAACATGTCTTGCAAAATTAGAAACATAGTTGCATTTCACCGTATTATTTTTGACATTTATCTTTGTTATAACTGTACACTGTATTATTTCACTGTTTTAGATGTTAATTAGATTTATAATACTAGTGTATTTAGGTGTTTAGTTAGTCTTTTAAGTAAAGTAAGAAAGATAATGTAATATAATTTAGACCTAGGGACCCTTGTAATCAGCACTCTCTAAAGGGCTATCCTACAAAATAATATTAAATGAAATGACATAGAATGCGTTTTATCCCTTGGACTTTTCAAATGAACAATGATGAAAAGGTTGACCATGGGTCAAACATATGGCCATTTGGACACAATATTCTTCCTGTCACTTGAATGTACCCACAAATAGTTGTATATTTCGGTTCACTTTTAGGTCGTTATCCTATGTCTCATATTCTGATGAGTGTCTTATGGAAAAGCGCTTTAAGTGTGCTAAAGAATGTTCCCCAACGGACTGTTCGTCAGAATTTTAATAAGATTTAAAAATATATAAAATCTGAAGTGACTGGTTTTCATTTATATCTGTCTAGTTAGTTGAAATCTCTTATTCTCTCTCCTCTCTTTCCATTATTTCTTTACAAACTATTTGACTTCATAAAGAGCAATTATAGGTAACACAGCATCCAGCTAATTCATTGCTTGTTTACTAAACATCGTTAAATTAAACTCTTTGAATATTTGCCTACCAGCATATTGTAAGGTTTTTATTTTATTGGGATATTGATTATAATTGCAGTACATATTCTTTAAAAGAGGTTTCATTACATGAAAGAATCTAAAGAAAAATAGAAGTCCATATGCATACTTTACAGTCCAATATGCCAGAATATCTAGAGATCCAAAGCCTACAAATGGGTATAAAAGTACCATAACTAATATTTGAAACTCTCTGCCATAGCTACATGTTATAGTCCTTTCCCACTAAATGCTTCCATTACTGCTTATGATTCAACAAACCAGAAATTATACTGCTTATGACTCAACAAACCAGAAATTATTGTCTTTCACCCGTTACGATTTGAGAGGACATGCTTTCGGATTTGTGCTGAAACTGGGCTCTTTCAAAACCAAACTCCGCATTGAGATTTCCCTGCCAAATGCCGTTCTATTCAGGACAAACCTCGGGTTGGAAAAGGAAAGGGGCCTTAGGTGTGTTTATAAGAATCATGTTAAGAATAGCTTTGTATCTTAAGAAGGGTCATTTAAAAAGTTTCAGTTAGATAAATTAGGAAGTGACAAATTTTAGCTGTCATAAATCAAGCACAGATTTGCATCTCTGCATAAAAGACGACGAGTGTTTCATCACACCAAAAAGAATAAATCTTTACCTATGCATAATATCTTTGCTGCTTCAATGAATTTGGTATGACACTTCCAATGCAAAATTCAGAATGGTGGTGAAACAGAGTTCCCTAGAGATACCGCTGTGTTATATATTGTTAAGTACATACCGTTAATCATATTCATAGTCAGTTGTTCGCTTTCATATTCGAAGTCAGTCGCTCTTTAGTAAATTTGCTATCAGTTGTTAAATTCATCGCGTATTAAGGGTTTGAATATTCACTTTATTCGCGTACAAAACACCATATATTGTGTTTCAGTCTCCTAATGTCTGTTATAAATAATCAGATCATACAGTTACGTTCAAAATACAACATGATAAGCTGTCAGTAATGTGAAGTTTCAATCTTGCAGTATATAAGATATACACCTACCGACAGGAATGAGGTGCACTTATATCAAGTGTTAGTGGGATTGTCTTCCACACAGCTGACATTATAGAGAAAGTAAGTGGCTTTCCCACATTGAGGAAAACTGAGCATTGTATGTGAGCCCGAAACGTAAACATTATTGAAATAAATTCATAAAAAAGGTAGCACCTCAGCATTCTCTGTAAAGAAATAAAGAGTATTTCAACACGTGCTCAAAATTGATTGTAGCGACATGGCATCTAAGTTCGTGTTTCTCATCTTTGGAAAAGTACCCTCTAGGGAGGAGAAAGTGACTTCTGAGGGGAAAATTGGATGCTGCGTTTAGATAATATCTTATATTTTTCTAAATATATAAAATACTTTGAGCAGATTTAAATCGAGACGGGATTAGGGAGGGATCATTCTGGCTGTGGGTGGGTTATTCGATGGAGGGGGCTTAATAGAGTCAATACTGAATTTTATATTTATTCATTATCACAGTTCTCAATGGGAGCATTTAAATAAAACACTATTCATACCCCTCTTCCTTATTGACTATCAAATGCAAAACTCAGGCAATGTATGGTATTCAAAGACCAAATCTTTGAGACAGACTGCATTAAATAATCAGCCAACGACCTTTATTCTGTGGCATCACTAGCTGTTTTCAGAAAATGAAATCGCAGGTAGGTGAACCATTTTTTGACTTGGAGAAGCAGGGACGCTCCTTATGAGTATTGCTAATGGAAGGTATGGGGATTCTGCTTTGCCATGAACTAACTTTTTCATGCCGAAACTCGTTGGATATGTAGCAGTTTCATGACATTAGTGAATTTTACCACTGAAATACTTTTGTTGTTATACAATGTCACCTTTTGTTTAACTAACAGTCTCCTCACTTTTTTCAAAACTAGTTTTGCAAAACATCACAAGAGCATGGTTGCAAAAGGCAACATTCATACCAAAATATAACTCCTTCGAGTTTGAAATGTCCCTATTATAGTAGCACTAGCCTGTTGAAGTTCCTTTTTGTTAAGAATAGATGATAATAATTGCACAATCCCCATTAACGTTTTTATATTCAAAACTATTCAGTTATTTGATTTCACATTTGGTTAGGGCTGTTTCTTAACTTTCGAAACAGTGAGCCTACCGTTTCTTATAACCTGTTTCTTACAAAAAAGAATGCGTGTAATGTGTGATTCCGCTTCTTGGCCCATAGCCATTGGGTGGCTTAGGGGGGCAAGGTCCCTCCTGGAAGACCAGAAATTACCCTGTGCCCCCTTGAGAAATAGAGCACTCGAACTACTTTTAGATGAGTTGGCATTATTTGTCAGATGTCAGCACAAAACATGTAATTCGGTGCAGTTTGGATGCCATTGCAGGCTCCCAGCTGATTGATACTCGCTATGATCGCATCAGCCGTACTGATTACGACGTATTTGATAGTAACGGAACTTCGTTTGAGCAACCTGCTGGGTTAGAAATTGTGAGAAAGTGCTAGTCCAAATTCTAGTTTAACATACTTAGTTGGATGTTCCTTGATTGAAATTCTGTTTTATTTGCAATAAGTGATCGAAAATTTACATTGATTCAAACTCATCGGTATGAGAATATCACGGAGTTTGAGTTTGAACGTAACGGCAGTTCGTGTGAGGAACCCCCTTGTTTAACAATTGTGCAAAAATATTCAAAATGTAGCTTAAAATTCCTACTTGGATGTTCATTGAGTTAGATGATTCGATATTCTATCTCCGACCAGTTTTCGTTAGTTACAAGATGATTACCATCGAATCTGAATGTTGTTTTCGAATCTGAATGTGAATCTCGTCCCCAGGACAATAAAGTTGATTTGAAATGCTCATTTAGTCTTATCTTCTATAATTCTTATAGTTCATAACGCAACATATAATCAAGCAGCTCATCAGATATTAAATCAAGGAATAAGCTTTATACAGCAACTGAATACACACCTTTGATCGTGTCACTGATTTGTTTTAATCAATGCAAGCCTGTAATCAGCATGGGCCTAAAATTTTCTATTGACTTGCAAGTGCCTCGTTTTCCTTCTGAGACTGTTTTATTATGTTTTGCGACATTTATGCCTGCACCTCACATAGTGCTCACATGTCATTGTGACAAAATAATCGTGTAAGGTCAGCTTATTACGTAGCAATCGCTTGTCACTCTGCTCTATGTTTCAGCTTATTAAGGGTCATAAATGAAAGATATGAAAATGTTTCACATAACAGTTGCAAGCATATGCTGGAGATACAAATGAATTGTAAGCAACAGGAGAGCAAACATGCCTGCTCACTAGTCTGCACATAATTTCAACAATGTGAGCGATAAGATAAAAGAGCTATCAAAAGCTGCGAGGATTCCTTGTATTAGCAACGGCAGCATCTTTGCATGATAGGGCTGGCACAAAGTTCAAAAAAGCTCTTTTGACCAATAATTCCAACAAAACAGTCCACATTGATAGGAATGACAATACATAAATATTTTTAGAAGCATTGCAGACGATCTGACACAAAGAAAACAATTTATGTAACATTTAACTAGTTCCATTTCAAAAAGCAATTGAAATATTAAAATACATAAGTCTTTCTATATACAGCATTATAACTACAATGGATTAAAAGCAATAGATTAAAACTGACAGCAGGACACTTAATTTAAATGTGTTCTAATATTTTACACTTCTTGCTGTATAAAGCCACTGGATTGGTTTATACGTCATTTTCACAACAACAATGTGCAATGGAAGGCATAAACTTCAGAGGGCTACAAACTCGCTGCTCGAATGAGAAGAGGTTAGGCTTAATGACAGTTTCACATGTCGATTGCTTTTCTATCCGTCATGAGCCAGAGCTATTTTTGGCAAAAGTTGTTGTTTATTAGGAGGAAATTGTTCCATCAAATTTGGCTCCTTTCCAACTGGGGGTAATGTTGGGAGTAGCCCCCTTTCCATCCTGCCTCCTATACCTATGACTACAAGCAGTTAATTAAAACTAAAACCACGACAACATTGTAAATCAATGATGGCGCCACAGGGGAACAGAGAGATAAGTCCCCAGAGATTCTTTTCCAGGAATGATTTTGCAATTTGCCAGAATTCGAGGAGACAATGCTTTAAGAGGTGGTAAACTACACGCTAGGTATAATTCGTTCTGTCATACCATTGCGGCTCGTTATCCTTTAGTAGCATATTTTATTGCATGCAATGCTGTACGGAAGGGCGAAAGGTAACCCAGCTGGGGGTGGAATGCTATAGTTCCCCTGCCTGTGATGGCTGGCATGACCATTGACATAAATTAACTACATGCTGAATGTCATTGGAATAAAAACTCATTAAAGCACGCAACTTGAGCCATGGCATAAACACACATAACTCAGATCTAACTTGTTGGTTCCTCAAAAGGGATTTCATCCCAATGCAACATACATATTTAGGCGACAAAAGCTTACAGATCAAGCTGATAGCCACTCAAGATGTATTCATTATATGATAACAGATAAAATTGCTACGGATCATCTCTAACTAAGAGTAAATAACATCATAAGAAATTAAAATTCCATAGTAGAACCTGATGAGCACAGAAAGTCTGTCATCTGAAAGTGAAATTTACAGGTAGACCTAAGTCATTGTTCTCAGGCTGTTCTTCAACTAAATTCCTTGGCTTTCCCAAGGATTCCTGGCCAAATGTTAGAAAAATTAAGACATTTTTACATTGCTCCCAGCAGGTCTAATATGACAAAGGAAATGGTCCGATATATGTAATGACAATAAAGGAGCAAGATGATTTGAAGGTCGAAATCACCTAAGTCGGACATATCACAAGTCAAACAAACATACGGGGTCCCAGTCCGCTTGGTATAAATGCTGCACTGTTTCATTGTGCAAGTTGGGCTATTTTGTGTGATGTGAAGAAATCCTATCACTTTAGAAACCAAAAAAACATGAATAAAAAGGTTGATGACATTATAGCAAATAGGTCTTTGTCCACTAAGCAGGCCAGCCTTGTTTTTATATGGATAGGTCCATACAAACAGGTCTTTGTCTATATGGATAGGGCCATACAAACAGGTCTTTGTTCACTTAGCAGGCAAGCCATGTTTCTTTGTGGATAGGGCCATACAAACAGGTCTTTGTCCACTTAGCGGGCCAACTATGTTTCTATGTGGATAGGCCCATACAAACAGGTCTTTGTCCACTTAGTAGGCCAGCCTTGTGTCTACGTGGATAGGCCCATACAAACAGGTCTTTGTCCACTTAGTAGGCCAGCCATGTGTCTATGTGGATAGGCCCATACAAACAGGTCTTTGTCCGCTTAGCAGGCCAGCCATGTTTCTATGTGGATAGGCCCATACAAACAGGTCTTTGTCCACTTAGTAGGCCAGCCATGTGTCTATGTGGATAGGCCCATACAAACAGGTCTTTGTCCGCTTAGCAGGCCAGCCATGTTTCTATGTGGATAGGCCCATACAAACAGGTCTTTGTCCACTTAGTAGGCCAGCCATGTTTCTTTGTGGATAGGCCCATACAAACAGGCCTTTATTCACTTAGCAGGCCAGCCATGTTTCTATGTGGATAGGGCCATACAAACAGGTCTTTGTCCACTTAGTAGGCCAGCCTTGTGTCTATGTGGATAGGCCCATACAAACAGGTCTTTGTCCGCTTAGCAGGCCAGCCATGTTTCTATGTGGATAGGCCCATACAAGCAGGTCTTTGTCCACTTAGTAGGCCAGCCATGTTTCTTTGTGGATAGGCCCATACAAACAGGTCTTTGTCCGCTTAGCAGGCCAGCCTTGTGTCTATGTGGATAGGCCCATACAAACAGGTCTTTGTCCACTTAGCAGGCCAGCCATGTTTCTATGTGAATAGGCCCATACAAACATGGCGGGCATGGTCAGTAGTCAAGGTGCTAAGCAAACATGCAGTTATGAATAACTTCAAGTCTTCAAATCATTGTTAATTGCTTCAGTATATAACGTGATATGAAAAGCCAGGCCAAAGTTCATCTATTGGACACCCTTTGCTAGAAAGACCAGTTTCATACCATTTATTGTTCTTGACTAAGAACACCAGAGAATTCAGTCACATTCTGCTGTGTTAGTAAACCACATCACTAGTATGACAAGCAAATCTCTCCATACATTGGCCAGTTTTACTTCCTAATGGACCCAACACCACCTTCAATACTACTCAGCATATCCCTATGGAACCTAAACACAGAAATGATAATGCAAAACTTAATAATTCAATTTAGTCCTACTTCCTTCATACTTTAACAAGAATCATATACAGTATGAACATTTCTAAACAACTCTAAAGAATAGATTCGAATAATTGAAACTTCTTAATAACAGCAAAAAGGTTTCCATTATTCATGGTTTCCATCCCTTTTCTCTACTGAACAGCAAACAGGACTTGTAACATCAAAACAGGCGTCAAAACTGGACAGGCCTCACAATATAAGACAGGTTTCTTTTGTTAACTTCAGTTGACTGCATAATACTATTCGAAGGTGATAGTTGCGTGATAAAAGATAAAACATTTTAAGAAATGTGCATTTGGCTCAAAATATGAAATTAACACTACCATACCATATCTCGATCATCAGATAGTGGTCTTCCCAATGATGATTGGGGTGATGACGAATGATGATGGGCCTGGGGAAAGCAAAACCAAAAGCATGCAGGGTGTAATAATATGAGGTTACCAATGGTACTATAAAAACACATATAAAGAAAGGAAATTGAATAATACTTTTAGGTCCGCTCAATTTGCTACAACAATATTGCAGTAAATCTTGACTGAGGAATCATAAAAAGTGCATAAATATTACATAAAGACAATATTGCACAAAATAAAAATAATGTAGATCAGCATCTTCCATAAAAAGAGTCACCTTTGAGTCCCATTGATAATACAATCCTATATATTTATATACAATTTATATACAATGTTAACTATGACTCCAACTTACATCATATTGAAAGGGTGCATTACTATGATAAACCTGATGAGGTACATTTCCATAATTAAACTGAGATGCTGGTGCCGAATGCTGTATCTGCAAATGAGGACAGAGCAAAATGATACCGAAAAACATATATTCTTGTTGACATTAAATACTCAATTAATTTATGATAAAGTATCAATTTCTTCACAAAAAGGGAGTCAAAGGTGCTTCCGTCCTCATATCTATTTTGTGTCAGCTGCCAATCTAAATATTACTGTCACAAAATTTAAATGCCCATGCACTATCATCCATCAGGTCGACTATCTAAAATGCATGCAACAAATATCAATATGGCTCATCAACTCAATTACATATGCCATACAACAACATCAAAGTAGAACAACCATACTCTACTGAGTAAGACTGGAGCAGTTCTGTGTTATAAAAGGCGATTGCATATAGATGGCACTGCATTATCTATAGAGATGCCACTGCATATATTATCTGGAAATGACTAGTGCCTCTTGCAAACGTGTGAGCAAACCTACTGTTGATGATGGAAGAGTGTTCCTTCCAGTGGATGTATATGTGTAAGATGTTGAAAGATTCTGCATGAGATACAAGCAAACTGTTAAAAAAGGAATGATATGTGAAGTAAATAAATAAACATTCATCAAATAAAGTGGTCTAACTATGATAATTAAGCAAAGATATATAAAATATATTATGCTCATAACATACACTTAAGGAAGAACAGCAAAATCTATTATATATGAGACAAAACACCCGTGAAACCAAATTACAAAAAACATTAAGCACCCATTACTCGATTGTGACGACAAAGTATGAAGAATGTCTCCATGCAAGATCACTACTCCACATTGGTGAGAGAATGCATTACTAAATATATGACACCATCTGATAACAACTTACGTCGTATTGAGAAGTTAGACTACTATTATGGAACTGAGGTACTGGTGCTGTAGCATGCATCTATAAAGCAATATAGTAAGAATTAAATCATATAATTAGATATATAACATTAATTATATATAAATATTTATATAGATGCAGATATATTCCTTGCTTCGACGAGATCATATACCTGATCAAAAGTGCTCAACATAAGGAACCTCTAATATTGAAATTAGAATAAGACGAGAGAGACTAGTTTAAGCGACTGTGAGTTTCGTGATAAACAATCATCGGGATCATCATCAGGCCTGATGAATGTTTATCATGAAACATAGAGTCGCATAAATTATTCTTATAAATATATATATATATATATATATATATATATATATATATATATATATATATAAATATATATATAGATATATATATATATATATATATATATATAAATATATATATATATATATATATATATATATATATATATATATATATATATATATATATATATATATATATATATATATATATATATATATATATATATATATATATATATTTATATATATTTCATATTGGATAGTCTGAAATTTTCAATATACTACCAACTTCCTCAACAGGGTACATGCGGACATTTTCTCCTTAAATCAATCTTGGCTGAGTCGCCATTCAAAGTATTGATCCAATAAACGGCTTCCATCTTCATATGTATCCTTTATTAATTGGGTCATATACTGAAAAGCTACCATTGTATGTCCAGTGTAACAGCTGCTCAGAATATCACAGGGAAAATAGGTAAATACTTTGATATCATAATACAGCCATCTGACTTCAACTTACGTCATATTGAGAGGGCACATCGCTGTAATAGTGAGATACTTGTGACAAACGGCACATCTACAGGAGACGATGGATAGAACTAATCAAAGCCAATATAGACAACATACATCATAAATATCGTTATACACTCATTAGAGTGTTGTGAAACATTGAGAAAAAGCACCCCTGTGATGTAAGAGAAGAGTTTAACATTGAAGGATGAACAAATAAGACAAGATAAGAAACAGTAAATCTAATAAGCAAATCAAAACATATCCATAATAAACTTCATTAGATATGGTGCACTAAATAAAAGTCATTTCAATCAGCATCTTCCATCAATCGGGTCACTTGTGAGTCCCATTGATAATACAATCCTATATATTTATATACGATTTATATACAATGTTAAATATGACTCCAACTTACATCATACTGAAAGGCTGCACTATTATGATAAACCTGATGAGGTACATTTCCATAATGAAACTGAAATGCTGGTGATGAATGCTGTATCTGCAAATGAGGACAAAGCCAAATGATACCGAAAAACATATATTCTTGTTGACACTAAATACTCAATTAATTTATGATAAAGTATCAATTTCTTCACAAAAAGGGAGTCAAAGGTGCTTCCGTCCTCATATCTATTTTGTGTCAGCTGCCAATCTAAATACTACTGTCACAAAATTTAAATGCCCATGCACTATCATCCATCAGGTCGACTATCTAAAATGCATGCAACAAATATCAATATGGCTCATCAACTCAATTACATATGCCATACAACAACATCAAAGTAGAACAACCATACTCTACTGAGTAAGACTGGAGCAGTTCTGTGTTATAAAAGGCGATTGCATAGAGATGGCACTGCATTATCTATAGAGATGCCACTGCATACATTATCTGAAAATGACTAGTGCCTCTTGCAAACGTGTAAGCAAACCTACTGTTGGAAGAGTGTTCCTTCCAGTTGATGTATATGTGTAAGATGTTGAAGGATTCTGCATGAGATACAAGCAAACTGTTAAAAAAGTAATGATATGTGAAGTAAAATAAATAAACATTAATCAAAGATAGTGGCCTAAATATTATAATTAGGCAAAGATATATAAAATATATTATGCTCATAACATACCCTTAAGGAAGAACAACAAAATCTATTATCTAAGAGACAAAACACCCGTGACAACAAAATACAAAAAACATTAAGAACCCATTACTCGATTGTGACGACAAACAGTGAAGAATACCTCCATGCAAGATCACTACTCCAAACTGGTGCGAGAATACATTACTAAATATACGACACCATGTGATAATAACTTACGTCATGTTGAGAAGGTAGACCACTATTATGGAACTGAGGCACTGGTGCTGAAGTATGCATCTATAAAACACGACAGTAACAATGAAATCATATAACTTTACATGATACTTACAACATTGTATAATATGAAATTTATGGTAACGTTATAAACCTCTTAAACACGACAATTTTTGTATTTGCTTCTATTGCCATTCCAAATATTGCTCAAACAAACGAATTCCTTTATAATGCAATATGCATAATTAATTGGGCCATGTAAAGAAGCTACTATTGCATGTACAAAATAAGAACTGTATAGAATACTCTGGGGATGAGATTATGAAACAACATTATAACACAACATAGTTATTTCACTTCAACTTACGTTGTGCTGAGAAAATACACTGCTATGATACAACTGAAGCAGTGATGCTGAAGCATTCGTCTATAAAGAAGATAATATTGGTCTTGTTAGAATTATCATGTAAAATATTGCTACTGTCATATCATCATATTCATGTGATACTCTCTAACAGTTACATTATTTAGAACCCTTACATCACAAATATTGTAACAAAGTCATAAAACACAATGCTATTTGATCTCAACTCACTTCATGCTGAGAAGGTACACCACTATGATGGAAATGAAATGCTGAGGGATGCACCTTAAAGAAAAGTTGATAAGAAGTAAGCCACGTTCAAATAGAATGTATGAAAATGATCTTCAGTCCTAGATTAAAGGTTGGCCAATGGAGAAATCGCGAGCGGGTGAAATAAATGTTGCCATTTAGTTGTAGAAAGTTGTTTATTATATCACTTTTCAAATGTGCTCTATAGCTATATTTACACGCTGCATCTTTAAATTGCTTCTTCGCATCTCTGAATAGAATTCAATTGTTTACATCTGCAGTGGGATCCAAGATTGCATAAACAAACAAAGAACATAATAATTTTTCAACAAAATAATTATGAAGGCATCAAATGGCCATGTACAGTCCTAAGGTGACGTGGAAGGCACATGGGGGATAAAAGGACATATCCATGAAGGAAAATTATATCTTCATTGTTGATAGTAATGACAACTGAGTAAACATCATTGGCTTACATATCAAACTGTAGAGCATACCCCTAGAAAAAGAAATGCTGAACAATTTAAGTGTCATCTGATAGATACTTACGTTAAATTCAAATGGCATGGTGCTAAAGGAGTCATCACTATGATAAGGTCCATGTGCTGGTGTTGAAGCAGTTATCTATAGAAGAAGAATGAACATAGGAAGATTTAAATATTCATAGATGCGTGAAAATAACCATAATAAATGTCACTAGATGTTCATTAGATATCTCAAATGCACTAGTGACACTAGACATGCGTTACACAAGTTAATATACAGAATGTTTGGCTTCCACAAGCAGTTTAACTTTCACCAATTGATAAGAATGTGATGGTTACAGTCCAAATGTCAATATTGCTTGAATGAATGAATGGCCATTTCAAATATTGCAATGAGATACCATTTCACTTTCATTAGGAATTCTCAATGAATTGAATTATCTAAATCTCATATCGTAGCTTCCAATTAAATCAGTGACTTTTAAGTGGTTACTTTTACTCCTCACCATATTGACATCTGTTTATGACACCATTAAGATCCTTGACGGAAGTACATCAAATATGGACGATAATATACAAAAGCAACTGTATTAACTTGATGAATGCTTTGTATAAAGTTTTTATAGAAGACACAGTGATAATTAGAATGTTGTTCAGTGGATTTTTAAATAAAAACACTCTTCAAACCAATCACTCATTAAACAACATCTGTTGAACTACATTCGGATGTATACTAGCATCAAATGACTAAAAGCAGTTCCATGGTGAGGTGGAAGGGATATATGAGATAAAGGGAAACACCTTCACACTGTATGGTAGTAACCATTCAGTGAGCATCATAGATTCAAATATGAAATTATACAGAACAAATGTAAGTTTGCCAACACTCAATGTTACTACAGTACTTCATAGGCTGAATGCTATCTGGTTCAACATACATCACATTGAGAAGGTAAACTCCAATGATAAGATTGTGATGCTGATGTTGAATGCTGTATCTATAAATGAAAATAAGACAAAACAAATCATATAAATATCATAGAAAAGGGAGGGACATGAGGTGCAAAGGGTGCAATATTAAGAAGCTACTAATTTAAGTACCACGTAACACCAGCATAGAATACTTCAGGTTAATACGAAATCGCAGTACTACATAATACAGTTATCTGATTTCAACTTACGTCATATTGAGAAGGTGCCCCAATATAATGGAATTGAGATGCTGAAGGTTGTATCTATAAAGGATGGTAGACTAGACAGAAGAAGAATCAACGAACTATATATGATACTTAGCTATAATACCAGACTAACTTTTGTAAAAAGAGTAGACATAGGTAACTTTGCTCTTAAACTAGCCATTGTTGAATTACCACTCCAAATAATGCACCATAAATCCTGCTCAAGTTTATGCAAACTCTTTTATCTGTTAAACTGATCTTTGAAGCTAATATTGTATGCACAATATAACAATAAATCTATAGAATACTTGCAGGAAAATATGGAACTACAATACAACATAACATAGTTAAGTGATGCCAAATTACGTTATATCTAGACAAGGCACAGCATAAAGTCGAGGCAATGATGCTGAACGATGTATCATAGAATGAGTGATATATGATATATGAATATAGAATGAGTGATATATGATGTATCAGTGATAGGGAGAATCAAGCAATGTACATCAGATTTTTGTGGCACCCAATATCATTGAAATAAATTATAGCCTGTTGTGTAGTATCAAATGCATACAAAAGAACTTCTATCAGGTTATTGATGTGCACACTTTAACTACATTAGGCTCAAAATTGCAATAGAGGTTGTTCAATTGGCCTTATACAGTTAGGAATATAATTCAATTCAAACATCAGATGAGGATCTGAAGTTGCATGCATCAACTAAGAGCAGTGCCAGCTATCGCAAACTGGAGGGGGGGAGAGTTAAAGGACCACATCATTGGGGCACAAGCTCTCTGGTGCAGCTCACGGTAAAATCTGCAACTAAAGGGTGACAAACAGATAAATAAAATGGCAAAGATGTGATATAACAATGAATTATAACTTGCTAAAAGTCTCCCATATCATAAACCATGCATTCTCTTATTTTGACTAATTAGAGAGTGGTTTTGGAAAAACTGAGGGAAATGTCCCCCCCCCCAAGTACCCCAGTGACGGCATCTCTGGCATCAGCAAAGAGCATAAGACATTATTGAAGTGCTGCAAAGTCATCGAGCAACATATGGCATCAAATCGTCAATACCTACTTCAAGTACTATGGATGGTACGGATAAATCATAAGAAAGCACAAATTTCAACAGCCGGAATTAGAATTAAACTATAGAAAATGCTGTCAAATAACAACTTACATTGTATTGAGAATGTACATCACTATGGTAGAATTGAGGTGATGACACAGAAGTGTGCATCTAGAAATTAAGATGGAAAGAAGTAACTATCATAGGGGGTGGCCATACCTTACCCTTTTACCCTTTTGTTACTTACCCTTTGCCCCTCAATACACTAATGTTCACCATTTATTTTGTTATTATATCTATATTAGCAGTAAATTACCTACAATGGTCAAAGGGTTGCTATTCAAACCCATGCTCCAAGTGGTATCATTTCTAGCTATATGTTTGCATATATTTGTACAAATACAAAACAAGAATTCCTCATACCTTTGTTCATCACATGAAAAATGAATACAAATTGTGAAAATATAAGCAAGATCTTAAGAAAGATTGATGATTTGGTACTTCCCTTTTACTTATTTCTGATGGTCAATTACACTAGGTGCTCAAGTAGCTCTGGGATCATTCAAATATTATGTCATTACTTTTTGGCTATATTAGACACCCCTCCCTCCCTCCCTCCAACTTATAATCTATTGTAATCATAAGGTTAGCCCCGACAGAATTATGGCGCATCATTTGCTTCAATTCCTCCTTCTAACAAAGAATTTAAAGTAGAATTGGGGATTGATATGCAAAGCACGTCGAAAAGTAATCTTAATTCATAATTCTAAAGTGTTTGTCTTTTACTGTCACTATTAAGGCATGGCTATTATCTGAAAAACAACCAAAAGGGTCATATTAAACAGCTTTGATTAATAAAAGGCATACTTATGTTTACATTAATTGAACAATAACTACAAATACAGTAATAGAGCCAATGGAGTGTTAAAAATGGGAAGAGATGATTTGAGAGAAGCATGCTTGCATCCTTATATCACCATAGCACATCCTCCTCTCCTCTCCTCCCCCTTCACCTTCCCTTACTCCCCCTCCAACATCCCTTCCCCATGATTATACATGAGTATTTCTGAGAACCTGCTGTCCTTTCATAATGGACAGAATATGTGAATGGTCCCTTCATAATAAGTGACATAGTAGGAAAATATACAAAGTAACCTTGAAAATAATACATATAACTCACTGAACTGATAAAAAGGATGGAATAGAAATCAGATTCTCATGGTGACAATAACATACCCTGTCATGGTGATCAGCAAGCCGTGGCCTCTTTGAAAATCGAGATAATTGTGGCTGAGGATGCATCTGAGAAAACAACAAAGATATATAGCCAACAAGGGCCAGTATTCAGGCATCACAAGAAAATAATGGGTAGATTCAGGCCATTGCAACCATTGCTAGAGCACAAAATCAGTCTTCTAGAACAGACTTCTCTTTTTAACTAAATATGAGGGATGCTTTTATTCACAATTTGGACATGTTGTGTTCGTAAAGATGCTGTTACATATACAAAGCAAGGGAATTTACACTGGGGTCATTCATTCAGTAACGTATGCATCAAAATTGCAAAAATGTGATCCATTACCTCCCTTTTATACACATGTACAATTATTAGGAACCTCCCTTTATGCATGCATAGTTCTACCCATTTAGCCTCCCTCACCCACATCCCCAAGGAGAAATTTTCAAATATCATTTACACAAATTATGCAATTAACTCATTAACTCTTTTCTGTCCGGTGATTTTCTCGTTTTTTCACCAGAAATGACTAATTTTTGAAAAATCATGAAAGCAACAATTGAAATGTTATATAATCTACAAAGATATGATTGGAATTCTTGAGAACTGAAGAATCTTATGGAGTAAGTTTTAGGATCATTTTGGTGGTGGGTGAATAATAGGAGCACATTGAGCAAGACCCACCAAAAATTACATACATTGTCCCTTTGCCCCCCAATTAGAAAGGGCACAAGTAATAAAAATTTTGAGCATGTCACAATAGTCCCTATATGTAGGTGCTTCAGAATTTACCCTCTCTAGCAGTCTTTCTTCACATTAGGGAGACACAGAGTGTATCAAAGTTGGGGGTTTATATGGCCACATAATTTTTGTTTCACCTACTACGTACATTTACTTCTAATGCTAAGAGCTCATGAAGCATTCATGCTTCACTAAATTAATACTGTTGTAATACCTGCAGTGCAAGATATATAAAGCATACATAGAATTGATACAAATATGTTTATTAGCTTGCAAATGATTAACTAATAAACTATAGATAATATGACATAAGAACAAAGAACGATGTAAGCTACCTACTTCCTATCAAATAGTTGCTCTACTTTGGGCCCTCGTATGCTGCTGAATGATATATTTGAAAGCAGTTTCTATTCTTTTTTACACATAGGTGTACCTCACAGTTACTGCAGAGGATTTCTGACCTTCCTTGTTTGTCACCATAATGTGAACAAACCCTACAACGTCCACGACTCTCACTGAACACTGGAAGATGGGAGGCTTCAGAATTTGATGTTTGTCTTACTGCAAGTGGCACACTCTCCCCACCTTCAATATCTGCAAGTTGTCTTACTAAAGCCTGCCTAAAAGACAGTTGATCAGTACCTTTCTGTTGCAAATCAGTTCTTTCAGGGAACATATTCTTGTACTCTTTGAACAAAATATATGCATTTACAATAGAAATGTCAAGAAAGTGAAAAAAGAACACTTTCCAATATTTCTTAACTTTTTTTAGCACATTATAGGAGCCAATGAGTTGGTCTGACTGATCTACCCCTTTCATATTTGCATTATAATCTTGGATAGATTTTGGCTGCTGAATTGTCTTCAACTCAAAGCCACCAGTTTTAGCATCTTTTTGCCTTCTTTTACATGTAGATGACTCAGACCCATTATGTATGGTTGACAACAAGGTGACAAGGGAATTATCTTTCCATTGCTGTATGAGAACATCATTTTCATCTCGCAGCCATCGTTGATCTCCTCTTTGTGCCTTTTTGGACCATGACTTTCTGTCTTTCAATACCTTTGGAAAGTATTTGCGATTTGCTGCAGTAACACCACAGCCTAGTATCCCTATTTCTTTCAAATGGCATAAGAGTGGAATTGATGTATAAAAATTATCTGTGTAGACCCTGTACCCTTGTCCAGTCATATCATTCATAAGCCTCACAACAGTATCATATCCTATACCCATATGAGATGGCTTTGGCCCACGTTTCCCAAGATAAACATCAAATGAATATGTGTAACCAGTTTTAGAGTCAGCTAGCACAAATAGCTTGATTCCCCACTTTGTTGGTTTATCTTTATTATATTGTCTTATCCCTGACCTATGTTTTGATTGCACAATTCTCTCATCAACTGCCACTTCACCGTAGCATTGGAAAAGGTCTTCGCATTTGCTCCTTATATAATCATACATATACCTTACCTGTCTCAATTTGTCTTTCTGGTCCTCTGCATCTGGATCATTGCCACGAAAGAAGGCCATAAGAGCTCTAAACCTTGTCCTAGAGTGAATTAGCCTTCTAGCCCATGATCCAGAATAAAGAGACTCTGTAGACCAGTACAAATCTTGCCTTTTCAGGTCAACTATTCCCATGAAAATCAGACAAGCCAAAAATTTCTTGAACTCTATTGGGGTGACCTCTACCCAATCTCCACTTACAGTTTGATATGACTTGTTAGAACCTATATGAGCATAGGCATACTTGTTGGTAAATGAGCAAATCATTTCTATCAGCTCATTTGTAAAAATAAGCAGAAAGAATGACAGTTCATTTGCCAACAATGATGCTTTACCTTGCCTGGTCTGTGCACCTATCTGAATGCCAGGAACTCTTTTTGGAGCAAACTTTATCATTGGGGAATACTTATCAGTTGTGGAGTAACCCTCATTCCATAATTCCCCAAAGCTATCTGACCTCATTCTGACAGGAGATGATGCTCTTCTAACAGTCTCATCCTTCCTTCGCTTCCTAGTTGCTGATGTTTGCTTAGGCCTAGCAGAGATGTCTTCTACTGATGAACTGTTGTCATCTACATCACTAATACTAGAGCTGCTAACATCAGATTCACTGAGATACAAATCAAATGAGGAATCTGAACTGTTAGATGCCATAATTCCTTATCCTATTCGCTGGCCTATTGCAAATCAGCTCAATTTTCAGTGTGACGCCCAGAAAATATCGCAAATATACTATCTTTTTTACGCAAATATCAAAGCTAGTTTCTTAACACGAATGATAAAGCTATCAGCTAGCCACAAACACTAAACACAATGCAAGAACAGTACGTAACTGACGAAAAATGAAGAATTAAAACATCAAACTGCAAAACTCTTTCGATCAGCTGATCCCCGATTTCTGAAAAATTCCAAGACTTTGCGGTCAAAAATAAAATAGTTCTATACCCTCTTTATAAGCATGCTTAGGCTCAATCGAAACTACAAAGCCTATGGATCATTTTGGTGTAGCCTCATTGTCAAGTAGAGTGACATTAAACTACCGCTGACCAGTTTTTTAACTGGTACAAATTTGTACCAGATACGGGGTCTGGACAGCAAAGAGTTAATGTCTGATTGACAATACGAAATGACATGTAAAGATTAGAACTACAGTGGATTTTCTGTTTTACTAGTACCACTAGAACTTTGCAGATACATTTTTATTGATGGAAGAGATTGAATCTCTTTGCAACTATGAACAGTAAAGATTACAAGCAATTAGATGTATATTTTGTGCACATACTTGGATGTGTCAGCCCCCTCATACATATATACATACATACATACATACATACATACATACATACATACATACATACATACATACATGCATACATATATACATACATACATACATACATACATACATACATACAAACATACAAGGTTTATTGAGTGTATCCACAATAAATGTGGCTCTTCAACTCGAATTAAAACACAATTTCCCTAAATATTACAATCTATGAAAGGAATAAGTTACAGTATATATTAGGCAATAAAAGCAAAGTAATATTTAAAAAAAGGCATTATCAAATTGATTAAGGGAAAAGTCGATCTTTAGCATGCCTCGTTAAATCCGCTTTCAGTTTTGCGCAGAATGAGGTCAATGATTTCTGCTCTCTAATTTCTGTTGGGAGTTTGTTAAACAATGTGCTTGCAGTGTCTTGAAAGGTATCCCTGATCATTGATGCACTCAGCTTTAGTTCGCTACTATTACGAAGAATACGATTGGATTTTTTTATTTCAATGCAGGTGATGGATGGCCAATTCTCGTTGTGAATCGCTTTGAAAGTCATTGTCATGATGCTAAACTCTCTTCTTTCCATTATTGGAAGCCAGTTAAGTTTTAGGATATCAGCTGTAGATGCATACTGACCATGCACAAAACTCGCCGCAACTTTCTACAATCGTTGCAGTTTGTTTATTTATGTGACTGTCAGTGGTGAGTGAACATGATCATTAAAATCAACCTTCAATAAGACAAGGCTTTCAGCAAGTTGTTTTCTCAATTTAAGGTCGTACAATGCTTCAGCTTTTTTAAAACTGATAATTTCCCGTAACAGCTAGTAGACAGTTCTTTCAAACGATTAGACTAATCAAATGCTTATCGAGGTGGACTTCTAGGAGGTGAGGGTTTTCATCCAGTTCAATACATTTTCCTACCAATAATAGTGGTGTGATATTTTCTTTAATTTGGTGACGATCATATTGTCTTTTGGATCCATGGATTAAAAATTTGGTTTTCATTGCGTCTATGGCCAGAGAATTCTCATTTGACCACTGTTCCAATTTCTCTAACGACGAGTTTAACTTATCAGTAGTCATTTGTATATCATTGGGTTTACCTAACTCATATATAGTCGTATCATCTGCGTACTGGATTGATTTTGAATCAAGATTTTCCTGTAGGCCATTAACATAAAGATTGAAGAAAAGTGGACTGAGTATTGATCCTTGTGGCACTCTGAAATATATTGTCATTGGCTTCGACTGTTGGCCATCTATTTGCATGTATTGTTTGCGATTGCTTAGGTAGTTGAGGACCAACTTAGAAAGTCTCTTGAGAAACCCATCTTATGTAAAGACCTAATCAGAGTGTCATGTGAGATTGTGTCAAAAGCCTTGGTAAAGTCGATTAATACAATTTTTGATATTTGGCCGGCATTCATGGCTCTCTTTTTGTCATCTCTCAACTTCAGTTACTCCCAATTTTACACTTTCTTCTTGTTCATACACAAACAGTCCTAGCCTAAATTTCCATTGCACCCAAACTCTGATGGTGTACTCCTGCATGCCTAATAGAAGGAGGGTTGCTACCAATGTGTGGGAACTGGAAAAGTCCCAAGCACCTACTTAACAGTGTTATGGAATAAACAGGGGAGGAGGGTTGAAGAGTGACTGCAAATGTAATGGAAGAGGGTCTCGAATGAACTTTTTAAACTGAAATGACATGAGACAACAGTACTAAACGATAAGCCTATATTAGCATGCCAAAGTACCTCATCCAAAAATTTTCTTGGATTGCTAACTTAAAAATCAATAAATGGGAGGTGGGAATAAGGAGCTCATGGGTGGAAAATTTTGACAATTAATTAGCTGGGGAGAGATCTATTAGGCATCCAAGAGTAGTGGACAGGATTTTTCAACTGCTCTCCTGCCCTGCTGTCTCATATCCCACTACGGCAGAATGCATAGAAGAGATCTACGTAGCGGGGGAATAAAACGATATCCATGATGAAGCATGGAACATAGATTCAGTTGCAGCACAAAACAACAAAACTGTAGAGTAGTAGGCATTGTATGACGTCATAACAACAACCTATGAATCTGTGTAATGAACAGAGGACTGCATTGAGAGCAGATATCGCTGCAAAGATGTCACAAAAACTACAAAAATATTTTGCTAGAGTGATTGTCAAATCACAAATCACTCTGGACTGATAAAACAAAATGCCACAAGACAGTCTATTGTTTACAGAAACAGTGAAGAACATTTCCTGATACAATGCTTGAATCGATCTAAAGTGACGTCAATAGAATCATATAACCATTGAATAGAGAACAGATAATTATATGTATGAGAATGACACAATGAGCCAAAAATACTAGAAAGTATAGTTTATGGATGGAAAAGGTGAAAACTTGCACTTGGCGATGGATGAGTGCTTGTGGATGTAAGACTCTATATGAGGAAAAGGATGTTTAAATGAATAATTGCTGAATAACTCTAATAGACAGCAAAATATTGCTTGCAATGAAAAATGATCATGCTAAGGAGACTAATGATGCAGTCATATAAGGGAATACACGTATTTTGTCCAAAGGTACATAGCACAATGAGTTATGCCACTGGCAGTTGTGCACTTGGAGGGACATATCACATATACACATTTAAATGCACAACTCTTAAGTCACGGAAGACACAGCTGCGAGACAAAGCTCAAACCAAAGACCTTATTGAGTACTAGCTACTCCCAAATGGGTTCCATTGAGATTTGGAGTGGTAACCATGTCACAGTGACGTTATAAAGTGCCAATTAGTGATGACGGTCATGATAATGACGATGATGATGATCATCATCATTATTATGATCATGATTATAATGATAAGTTTGTCTTCCTTATCATTAATGATTTATGCTATAAATGATGGGTATTTACACTCCTCTTAAAATGACAGAAAATCAGAGCAGATCTCCATCATTGAAATATGAATAAGGAATAGCAAGAAAGCTCAGAGTTGACCTAATAGCTCCACACATCGAAATGGCAGAATGACGTCATTATGAAAAACGAACATCTGGCAAACACTCAAACAAACTTACTGTAGGCACTTGGAAAGTGGGTCTTTCTGCGGATGGAAAAGAACTAGAAGTTGGAGGAGCCTGAAAAAGAAACGAAGAAAAATATTACAAAGTGAAAGATTAGATGAAATAAGTCATTAAATATTCATCAATCCTATTGGCCAAACAATTATATCTCTGAACGATGTAAATAATGAACCAGCAGTGACGTCATATTACGATAAAAAGAGCATGAATAGGGCCTACTGTCAAGGTTACAAAAGGGGGCACAAAGCCCCAGGCAATGAACCTGAGGAGGTCCCAAAATTATAAAATATTCTATTGGTGATTGTAACAATTTTAATATGTAATATTGAAATCATAGGGGGGCTAATTGATTCATTTGCCCTGGGTCACATATTCGCTCATCTGCAATTTCAATATAACAATACCAAGACACCTCTGCATAACCAGCCATGGTTCTCCAAAGCCATTCATGATCACGTGATGAAATTGTAGAAGATTACACTAGACAATGTCATCTCAACTTACTGAATATTGGGAAGGTGTTCTGACGTCATGGGAAGGAGTTCCAGATGATGGAGAATGAGGCAGCTATAAGAGAAAATAACAAAGTATTGCATAACGAAAATACGTCATAACGAGTAACACTGATTACTCATCGATTCATTTGAATGCATAGCGTACAAACAAAGCCTCGTGATGGTGATAAGACAATGCAATCCAATGCATTTAGACGACATTGACTTCATGGAACGATTCAATTGAGTTGGAACTCATCATACCGTTGAATGATCGACAGTACTATGGACATCTACTTTGGGGGATGTCATGCGAAGAGAGGTGGAAATCTATAATGAAATATGACAAATTTAAGTAGCAATCAATTATTTATATCAAAAAGGATTATTAGCTGGTATAAATGAGAAATGATCATCTAACATGCCACATGTTATTGAAAACTTTGAAGTAACTAACGATCTGGTGCAAATCTAACTGAAGCAGGGAATTTCATCAAAATACTGAGTAAAACTGGACTGAGAATTGGGCAATAGAATCCAATAGTATTAAATAAATATAGGTAAGAAAACAATATGTTTCACACAAGAACCTAAAGACTGAAATAAATTGATAAATGGAGCTGCGATGGTATCCATGGTGTGAGCAGCCCTTCTTATCAGCAGGTCCATTGAAAATTGCAATGTAATTGCGGTTGCGTCCATGCACCAACTAGCCAAGAGAGTCACAGTGTCAGCCAATGACGTACCGTTGAATGTGAACTTGAAAGCGAGATTAAATAGCTAAGAGGTAGATGACTTAAAATTCTACAAGGTTGTGGGTTGTGTGTCTGATTCCCAATCAGGTTATTCATTGCCTCACATTTTCACTTAACAAATTGACAAATGTTATAACTTACTGTTGATGGTGGGAGATCTTGGCTAGGAACAGTTATCATGTATCTTGAGGGAGATTCCTGTAAAGGAAACCACATAGAGCATAAAATCATAAGAATGAATAAACACATGACAAGTAATATACAAGTTAGAAATTACATTCCAAAACCATTGCCAATTATATTGAACATTGCTGCTCAGTGGCATAGGTAAGTTATGTACTGTCTACTATGAGACATTGAAAACTAATGGCTCCATATAAATAAATTTTGGTTGAAGTTGAGTTTCTTATAAGCAACCTCACGATAAAGCACCAGTAGGGTCCTACCCAGTGAGGGTACATTAGTGCATAGCCATAAAGGTCTGGCAGTTAAGTAGCTCTTCCTTTTTATCCTATAAGAAACTACACGAATGGTTCAGATTTACTGGTCAATTTAATGAAGTATATAGTTCGACAAAAATCAAAAGAGTTTCTACGTTACAAGAATATCAAATGGAACTAAAGCAAAACATTTCATTTCATCAAATTATTAGCATTATTATCATAATACGATGCTTTAGCAGAATAACACTTAGTATCTTAGGTATATCATAATTTACTATTGATGGTGGAAAATCAATGGTGTAGGGAGATTTCAAAGATGAGGGCTGCTTTGTCTATTGCAGAGAAAGGAGAAATGTAGGATAAAACATTAATGGAAGTCACTAAGATAAGGTAAAACAAACAATTATCATAGAAGTATTCTTCATCCCCCGTTTCTATAATCTCTCGTATTTTTAACTAATTGCAACCTTTCCAGTCAACCAACAGTGTCAACCAATCCTACAACTAAAGGCTGGGGGAGGGGATCAAATCTAGCAATCTGCTCAAAATAACAATGATCTTAAGTAAATAGTAAACTGAAGATGTTTGCAAAATCTAAAAGTGAATCATGTGCTTTTGCAAATTGTTTAAATGATTGAAACCTCAATCATCTTATCCTTTATAATCCCTAGCAAAATTGCAAGGAAAAGCAAGTCTATTATAGCCGATAATAAGTTGCTTTTGTTGAAGAAATGAACAATGTGTGACGTTCATGTATATTAACGGTAAGAAAGTACAGACGATCAACAGCTCAAGCAAATACCGGAAAGCTTTTCAAATAGCACTCTGTGGAGGAGATTGAAATGGCTAAAGCGAACTGTTATGGAACAAGGGCACTTAAAGATACATGAAAATAGGGAGGCAGAAAATGATACAGTATCTCAACTCACTGGGTATTGAGAAATCGTATAGTCTTCACGGAATTGAGATGGCGAATGTTCATCATCATCATCATCATCATCATCATCATCATGTTGAATGTACAGTCCCACGTCACATTCTCTTATCTATAAAAATAAATAAAAACTTCATTTAAATATTTTTTCTATAAATATTTCACGTTCATGTAATAATAAAACAATAGCCAAGTGATTTCAAACAACAAAATGATTAATTAATTTGCAGGTGGGTAGTATTGTAAAGGGAGCAGTAAGGATGATGCAGCATATATAAAAGAAAGGAGAATGGAGAAACTAGCAAATTGTCTAAAGCATGTGAAAAAGGCGCTCTAATTGTTTAAGGAAAGGTAAAATTTTGACCATACTTTGACTAAAGTCGCTTGTGTTTTTGAAGTTATTTTCATTGACATGCATTTACAGTACAGATAATCCAGTTTAGACTTCCCACCCCTGTTCTAGAATCCACTTTGTATTCTTAGGTTCCTAATAGATGGGGATCTTTTTAATTTTTCATGTTTTTTCACCCCCCCCCCGGTGTATTAGAAAACCCAGTTTACTACATCTGAAGGGATGCACAATGGTTTGGAGGTTCTTCCTTGATAAGAGAAATTTCTTCTTTCACTAAATGACAGTGTTTATGTCACCAATTGAATGTGTCTTTCATTGTTTGTCATCCTCGTTTATTACATTTCCAGGAATGAAAAACGACTAAATTGTTTGGAGGTCCTTCCTTGGTAAAAGAAACTTCTTCTTTCACAACATGACAATGCTTCTTTCACCAATTGAATGGTTCTTCTGATGTTTGCCAGAAGCACAATAGACTTTTAAATTCAAATCAGATAGAAGAAATATTTCTGAACCTCCCGCTTATTAGGGCTTAGGAATATTTCCTATAGCCCCATTCATTAAGAACCTCCATTTATTTGGAGCCCAAGAGTACGAAAAAATTGTCTGACATGGGTTGCAATAATTTGAAGAAGGTTAGCCAGTTGTCAGAGATAAATAAAAGAAGAAAATACACAGAAGTAAATTACCACGGATGCAAAATGTCAATAAACTCATTTCATAAGAACACACTTTATATAAGCAATGCGACTTAATTTACCGAAAACCCGAAAACTATGAACACACGCAAAAGTTTCACAAGCAATCAATTAACTAAATTCGTGTTACAAGGGGCCATAAATGCTGTACCTATGCAATTAATATTCATTTTATTTATTTTTTTTAATTTCATTTTAAGCATATTTACTCAGGGGTACAGTTCAGTTATCTGTTTTCCAACTGACCCAGCAAAATAAGCTACAAAATGTGATCAGTAGCCTATTAATAAGAAAGATGAATATGTAAAACGTAAATAAGCTAATTTCAGTTCTCAGTCGAGTCTACTCTAGCCTACAGAGATGATTTTAGCAATAAGCTGCTCTTATTTTTAGTATTACAAGATTTCCCTTTGCATTCTTGTTTGAATATGGGCCAATTTTTCGACAATATTACCTAGCCTTTTCAGGTGCTAAGTTATTTCCGGGCTTATATACCATTTTACAGGATTTTTGATTCATCAGTATACTGATTGTGGGCCTGCTGAGTCATTGCAACAGAGGATCTGCTGGAGTATCAATGGGCTACTGGTAACTATTCTGTCTGCTCTGTTCTGTAGTTTCCACAATGTTTTCAACTTAGTTTTCCCACAACATTCACAAGCAGAGCAACAATAGCTGAAGTGCAGTTCATAATACTAAGATGCATATCATCAGTGCATTCTCTTGCACATAGTGATTCGCATACTTCAGAATTCCCGTGGCTCTAGAGATCTATGTTCGAATACATTCAACCAGTGGCGGATCTAGACATTCGCCACATTCGCAGTGGCGAATGTCAGATTTTAGATCCATTTCAAATATTTTCCATATAAAGTGACCTTGTAATTAGATTTAACAGTTAGCTAAGGTTAAGCCTAAAAATAATCTTCTTTGTCCTGGTACTCTTTCATATGGCATTCTCTTTCTCATAGGCTTTCTCTAGGGGATAGTTCTCCTTACTACCACCTCGTTTCCGTTTGAAACTTCGATGCATTCCCCCGATGGTAATCTCCCAATTTCACTATTTTCGGGAACCAATAAGATTCGTGGCGAATGTCAAAATTTTTTATCATAAATTATAGCTGCGTGCGCTTATGAGATCAAAGGTAAAAAGTACCCACAAGAATGTTTGCGAATGTCTGACGTCAAAGGAGATGTCGAGGGCCAAGAAATGTATAGGAAAATGCAACGGGAGAAATGTTCTTGCGAATGTGGCGAAAGGAAGTGAGATCATGATGTAAGGCAAAAGAATGGGGATAGCCACAAGAACTTGGGAGAATCAAAGCCTCGCTTGGGTGTGTACAACTGTGAAAAGTCTGTTCACTTTCCTAAATCTTCAGTAGTTTAGTGCAAATGATATATCGATAACTCGAAATTGGTAAATTGACTTCAGCAGTTATGGATGTTCTGTCGCAGATATCACAATTGATAAAAGAGGAAGACATCATCGGCATAGAGGAATTCTATTTTACACACCGCAGCTCTCTGATCATTGATACGCAAGGGAGCCTTGCTAAATTCGGCTCCTATATGTCGGATGAGGTTGCAAAGAGTATTATGCCATCACATCGATTACATATTGAAAAGGGACAGACTGCAGTACCTGTAAGGTATGATGTATGTGTACATTCAAAACAATCCTTGTAAGACTATGTATCTTTTTGTGCATTTTTATGAACAAAATGCAAGATATGAAAAGTAAAGTATGACATGGATTCAACAATTCAAGCAATTTGCCAAATTTCAATGGTATTCATGTCTTATTTTTTGTCTTATTCTGGTTCACATGCAGGGTCACTGGTGATGGTAATTGCTTATATAATGCTTGCTCTCTATTGGTAACTGGAAATGAGTCTTCTTCCCATCAACTCCGAGCTCTTTGTTCTGCTGAACTTTATCTTCATCCTGATTATTATGCCTCACACCCACATTTTATTGCCCTTGTGGAAAAGGAGAGAACTTCTGGCCTGCTTGAAACAATTTTCTTCCAGTCAATATCATTCCAAGCAAGTGATCATTTTGATAAGTCTCTGCAAAACTATGTAGATTGTATCAAGCTTGAAGCATTGTTTAATTCTCAAAATGGAAGATATAGCCCTTTCATATGTCTTATGGCATTAGCAAATGTTTTAGAATTACCAATTCAGTCCATTTATCCTGAGACTGGTAGTAGACATGCTGTTTCTCTACTTAATGCACTGATCCAGCCAAGAGAAATGCAGAGTGTTCATTGCATACCACTAAACCTAATGTGGTCAGTTTGTGCTCAGCCAAAAAGCAAAAAGGCATTTTACAATCCTGACCATATTGTTCCTATATTCATTATTGACCACAGAAGTAAAGTACATTCTGTACAAAGTCATCAGCTAACACTATCTTTCCCAAAACTAAGGAAAGTGGAATCTATATCTCAAACTTCCAACATATCCATTGTTGCCTCTGATAGCACTAAGACACCAGAAGTTCACAAAGTCATCCTCGAAGGTAGTGATCAAGATCAGTTGGATAATAGAGCCCATTTTCCAGAAAATTTTAACTACGATGTTGGCTCCTTTTATTCTGATACTGATAGACTCAGCAGAGTTCAAAAATATGAAATTGTAAAAAAGGTTTGGAAGCCAGAATCAAACTTTCAATTTCCAAATCAGAAACTTTCTGGTAGAAACCGTAAGTTTCACTATGAGTGGTTAAAAAGATTTCCATGGCTTTGTTACTCAAAGTGTCTTAATGGTGCCTTTTGCCTTACCTGTGTTTTATTTGGACGTCCCATTGGCTCAAATGCCTCAAAATTGAACAGGCTTATGAAAAGTCCTTTTTATGATTGGTCTTGTGCCTCTAGAGTTTTTCAGGATCATGAGAGCAAGTCAGAAATTCACAAGACTGCCATGGTGACAAAGCAGAACTTTTTGAGCACTCTTGCAAATAAACAAAAATCCATTGATTTGATGCATAATAAGATTTTAGATCAAACAGTGTCAGCAAATAGGGCCAAACTAGTGCCAATTGTTAAGACAGTCCTATTGTGTGGCAGACAAAATATCCCTCTAAGAGGGCATAGAGATGACTCATCACATTATGGATCAGTAGACTGTGGGAATTTTCAGGCACTATTAGACTTCAGGGTGGATAGTGGAGATGAAATTTTGAAGGATCATTTTAAAACAGCTCCCCGAAATGCTACATACAGATCCAAAACAACCCAGAATGAAGTATTATCATGTTGTGCTCAAGTTATTACTGCAAAGATAGTTAGTGACATTCAGGAAAATAAATTTTTCTCTATTCTTGCTGATGAAGTCACAGATTGCTCCACTAAGGAACAGATGCCCCTTGTCTTGAGATATGCAGACTCAGAGAATAAAATTAATGAGAGATTTATAAAATTTATTCACTGTGATGAGGGTGTCACAGGAAAAGCTCTCTCTGATAAGATATTAAACTGCATTGTAGGTGAACTAGGTTTAGAGATTAAGAATTGCAGAGGCCAGTGTTATGATGGAGCAGCTAATATGGCTGGAAAGTACTCAGGAGTAGCTGCTCATATTCTTAATCAAAACGAGTTAGCTATTTACACGCATTGTGCCTCTCACAGGTTGAATCTATGTGTTGCCTCTGCCTGTCAGTTGCAAACAGTAAAGAATATGATGGAAAATATGACAAGAATAGGGAATTTTTTTAATACCCCAAAGAGACAGGCCTTGCTGGAGAAGATGATAATGGAATACCTCCCATCAAATCGACATTCTACCCTTATTGATGTTTGCAGAACTAGATGGATTTCACGGATAGGTGGACTAGAGAGGTTCCTTGAAATGTACGAACCCATCATTGCTGCTTTAAAAGAAATGTCTGATAATTTTGATGGTTCATGGAACTGTTCCTCTTCTGCTGCTTTTGCTAACCTATCTATACTCCGGAATTTTGTTTTTCTAATAGCACTAGTTATAGTTAGACATTGTCTTGGTTACACCACAACTGCTACTTATCAGCTACAAGGTGCGGAGGTTGATATGTTACGTGGTTTACAAGAGATTGACTCTTTAATGTTCTCATTGAAAACTGCTGCGCAATTTTATTGATGTTTACCATTGTTCTTGGTTCAGACAGGCATGTGATATTGCTTCGAAAGTAGATGCCCCAGTTTGGTATCCTAGAGTATGTGCTAAACAAAGGCATAGAGAGAATAACCCAGCAGATAATGCATCTGATTATTTCAAAATCAATATATCGATACCATTCTTGGATCATTTAATTCAAGAACTGTCCAATCGGTTTTCTGAAAAAAAATCGATTGTTATCAAGGTTTTATCGTTTATTCCTAAAATTATGAGAAAGCAGTATCAACCTGTTGTCATTTGTGATAAGAGAAGTCATTCAGAAGCATTTGTAGATCATTCAGAATCCTCGCCAAAATATAATATAGTTGATCATTCAAGCAGCAATGCAGAGGAGCAATGGAAAAAGAAAGCTGATCAAATCAACATTCAACGGCTAGACAAGCGTTGGAAAGAAGATTTTAAGAATTTATGTATTCAATACCTTGATGACCTACCAAATGCTACTAGTATTTCACATGAGGTTGATATTTGGGAGTCTAAATGGATTCATTGTCCTGAAGAAGAACTGCCTGGAACCATTACAGAAACACTGAGGGAAACGAATCCTATGTCATTTCCAAATATTGCAACAATACTAAAAATTCTTGCAGTCATTCCATTTACAAGTTGTACTTGTGAACGTTCCGCTTCTTCTTTAAGGATTCTGAAAACGTATCTCCGTAGCACCATGAGTCAAATAAGACTCAACAGCCTAGCAATTTTGTACTCACAAAAAGACATAAAAGTTGATGTTGACTCGGTGATCGATAGATTTGCAGTATGCAATAATACACGGATGAAACTTGTTAACATCTTCAAATCAGACGAGAAAATTCGGGACAAGGACGAAATACACATTTCTGAAATCTACTAGTGCTAGATTTTTGTTCCAAGGGCATTGTTCACTGAGACATATCTAACATAATAATAGTTATAGACACTGTTCAACGAGATGCATTTAATAGTTCATGGTTCATGGTTTTTTCATAGAGGTTGTTCAAGCACAAGCACTTCAAATAATAATAGTTATAGACACTGTTCAACGAGAGGCATTTAATAGTTATAGAGAATCTTCAACGAGAGGCATTTAATAGTTCATAGTTTTTTCATAGAGACTGTTCAAGCAGAAGCACTTCAAATAATAATTGTTATAGATATTGTTCGACGAGAGGCATTTAATAGTTATATAAACTGTTCAACGAGAGGCATTAGTAGTTCATGGTTTTTTCATAGAGGTTGTTCAAGCAGAAGCACTTCAAATAATAATAGTTATAGACACTGTTCAACGAGAGGCATTTAATAGTTCATGGTTTTTTCATAGAGGTTGTTCAAGCACAAGCACTTCAAATAATAATAGTTATAGACACTGTTCAACGAGAGGCATTTAATAGTTCATGGTTTTTTCATAGAGATTGTTCAAGCACAAGCACTTCAAGTAATAATAGTTATAGACACTGCTCAACGAGAGGCATTTAATAGTTCATGGTTTTTTCATAGAGATTGTTCAAGCACAAGCACTTCAAATAATAATAGTTATAGACACTGTTCAACGAGAGGCATTTAATAGTTCATGGTTATTTCATAGAGGTTGTTCAAGCACAAGCACTTCAAATAATAATAGTTATAGACACTGTTCAACGAGAGGCATTTAATAGTTCATGGTTTTTTCATAGAGATTGTTCAAGCACAAGCACTTCAAATAATAATAGTTATAGACACTGTTCAACGAGAGGCATTTAATAGTTCATGCTTTTTTCATAGAGGTTGTTCAAGCACAAGCACTTCAAATAATAATAGTTATAGACACTGTTCAACGAGAGGCATTTAATAGTTATAGACACTGTTCAACGAGAGGCATTTAATAGTTCATAGTTTTTTCATAGAGACTGTTCAAGCAGAAGCACTTCAAATAATAATTGTTATAGATATTGTTCGACGAGAGGCATTTAATAGTTATATAAACTGTTCAACGAGAGGCATTAGTAGTTCATGGTTTTTTCATAGAGGTTGTTCAAGCAGAAGCACTTCAAATAATAATAGTTATAGACACTGTTCAACGAGAGGCATTTAATAGTTCATGCTTTTTTCATAGAGGTTGTTCAAGCACAAGCACTTCAAATAATAATAGTTATAGACACTGTTCAACGAGAGGCATTTAATAGTTCATGGTTTTTTCATAGAGATTGTTCAAGCACAAGCACTTCAAGTAATAATAGTTATAGACACTGCTCAACGAGAGGCATTTAATAGTTCATGGTTTTTTCATAGAGATTGTTCAAGCACAAGCACTTCAAATAATAATAGTTATAGACACTGTTCAACGAGAGGCATTTAATAGTTCATGGTTTTTTCATAGAGATTGTTCAAGCACAAGCACTTCAAGTAATAATAGTTATAGACACTGCTCAACGAGAGGCATTTAATAGTTCATGGTTTTTTCATAGAGGTTGTTCAAGCACAAGCACTTCAAATAATAATAGTTAAAGACACTGTTCAACGAGAGGCATTTAATAGTTATAGACACTGTTCAACGAGAGGCATTTAATAGTTCATAGTTTTTTCATAGAGACTGTTCAAGCAGAAGCACTTCAAATAATAATTGTTATAGATATTGTTCGACGAGAGGCATTTAATAGTTATATAAACTGTTCAACGAGAGGCATTAGTAGTTCATGGTTTTTTCATAGAGGTTGTTCAAGCAGAAGCACTTCAAATAATAATAGTTATAGACACTGTTCAACGAGAGGCATTTAATAGTTCATGGTTTTTTCATAGAGGTTGTTCAAGCACAAGCACTTCAAATAATAATAGTTATAGACACTGTTCAACGAGAGGCATTTAATAGTTCATGGTTTTTTCATAGAGGTTGTTCAAGCACAAGCACTTCAAATAATAATAGTTATAGACACTGTTCAACGAGAGGCATTTAATAGTTCATGGTTTGTTCATAGAGGTTGTTCAAGCACAAGCACTTCAAGTAATAATAGGTATAGACACTGTTCAACGAGAGGCAGTTAATAATTCATGGTTTTTCATAGAGATTGTTCAAGCAGAGGCACTTCAAATACTGATAACCACTGGCCAATGTAAGGCATATCGAAACTTATACATTGTTGTGATTGTTGGCTGTATATTTGCAGGGTGCAGAGGACCCAGTTGCTTTCCCCTGCTAATCGACAATGTTGCTATGTCGATTAAATTTTTCGTGGCGGTTTCCTGTCTGGGATATCAAAATTGGAACCTCGAACATGGGTAATCCCTTGACGTGGGGTTCGAGCTTACTTGATTCGGCAGTTATGTCGTATCAAAACCAAATTACCCAGCAACGGATTATTAATTTGATTGTTCATTCTAATTTTGTTCTTCCAGGATTTTATGGTAAATGTGTAGTTCAATGATTGCTTTATACCGTGCACCGTTCTCTCGGGGGCATCCCTCCTATAACCTATTTGCTATGTACGAACTATTGTCTGCAATGCGCTGTAAGCCTTAGTCTACAATTAAAGAAGTTGGGCGTGGTAATATGGGGGTGGTCTTTATTCTTGATGATTTTTGCGAATGTCAGTATTTTTCCTGGATCCGCCCCTGCATTCAACAGCGGCCTCCCATGTTAAGCTATCATAAAGTATGCGACCAATACACATAGTCTCCTTCAAAAGATCGATATCACTACCATTTATTTGAAAACGAGGATGAGGTACTATTTGTTTATCAATGTTTCTAAACGTTTTTGGAGATCCAAACCTCATGGATCGTGTCTTGAAACCAGTCAAGGAAAGCTTGCTACAATGTAGCCAATTTTGAAGGCAGGCAAGTTCAGCATTGACCGAGGCATTGACAACAGCAACAACCTCTTCTATATTATCCAAGGAGAACGAGGCTGCTGTATAATCATCATGCATTGTTGACTTAGCCATTTTGAATGCAAAAAAGGCAAGTTATTAATGTAAATCAAAGATAACAGCGGTCCAAACAAACAGTGTGGCAACCTTATTCCAATTTCAGCTTGAACAAAGCTGAAGCTGTTAACAAAGCAGAACTGCCTAGGGTATAAGCTAAACAACTGTTGTTCAAGACCATTGGTCCCATGATTACGCATCTAATTCAGAAAACTTTTAATGTCGACTGTGGCCTGAGCTACGCGACACCGGATTGCTACGATCCACGGAGGCAAAAATGCTTTGTTTTATGTTGCTGCGAGGCCATTTTGTGTTTCTCTTTTAAAACATCAATCTTCAACTTGTCCTCCTATTTTCAATATCCATCTGCAGGCCTTTTTGTATGCACTATTCATCCTACTTTTTAGCACCAGATACCCTGACGTTATATGAGTAATAATTCTTTGCTTTCTTCTCATTTAATGTGATGAACGAAGATGAAGAAACAGAAAATTTCTAGCTGCGTAACTGGAGTCAACCATACTTCTGTGTTAAGAAGTGCCTTAACAAAACAATCAGTCTGTAATCCATTTTTCATTCACTTTTGAGATTACAGACTGTCTGAGTATAGAGATGAGAAAAGTATGGCACCAGCTTCAAAAATTGCCAAATGGCTTTTCGCAAAAGGGAGGCTATGGAGTGAGAAAACATCGGATTCATGCAGTTACATGACATCACAATGTGAAACGAAGTGACTCCATCTTAACTTCAAAGCAGAGTGATTTCACTCCACGAAAGCAGGTCAGCACCGCACAAACTTATTGCGGTGTCGTGTAACTAAACCCCCTATCCGATATGAAAAGTAATCCTGCATGATATGAATTCATTATCGTGTAAATGGGGCCTGCATCAAAGCTGTTCTTTAGATCGATGAAAACCATTGCGCTATGCATCTCTGTTAATGGTTTAGTACCAATCAATTCAGTAAACAAGAGGTAACCCAGTGCAGGATATGAGAACATCACTGACTGATGTACAAATAAGTGCCTGTTGCAATCATTGTACTCATACATTTGATAATAAAGCAACTTTTCAAATAGTCTTGACACAACAGTTAGGACACAGATTGGTCTGTAATTCGATTGATCTTCAGTTGAAACTCTTTTGAATATAGGGCAACACGTGCTAATTTCCAGATGTCAGGAGAAACTTCTGATTCAATAGACAGAATTGAAATCTTACACAGAGGATGCGAGACGATTGGAAACATAGTTTTGAAAAAGTGGCTTAAAATACCATCAGAGTCAGAGACATACAAAGTCTTCATAATATGAGAGCCTTTTCAACAGAAACGGAATAGACAGTCCTGCATTGAAAACTCGTACCTTCTTCATTCATTTTAGAATCATTAGAGAACAGGGAATTATTTTGCCGCACAAGGCGCAGAGGCTTTGATTGGACACAAAAGAATTCATTTGCAGCGGTAATAAATTTCCTGATTTTTGCTGCATTTTTGCCGATATTTCCTGATCCTGTGAACCCTGCATTGTAACATTGGGGTTAAAAATAACCTCAAATTTCCATGCATGAGAGCAATACCATTGGGAATAACTCATTAAAATTTAGAGGAGCATAATTTGGAACACTTCCT
This sequence comes from Mastigias papua, assembly GCA_964019165.1. Classification (NCBI taxonomy): domain Eukaryota; kingdom Metazoa; phylum Cnidaria; class Scyphozoa; order Rhizostomeae; family Mastigiidae; genus Mastigias; species Mastigias papua. Next base: position 13,963,082 of record OZ025271.1, read on the forward strand.
TGTGTGATAAAATCTGCCAAAAACAACATGCACTTCAAAACCAGTAGAATTTGCATGGGATCTGCATGTCATAGTAATACATGCATGTGAAAGAATTTGTAATGGATCTGTATTATTTAAGTTCCCATTATGCAACCACAACTTTAAATTACTGCATATTAATAAATATCATTATTATTACTACTTTTTTAGCATACATGCAAATAACACTACTCTACTAAATGAACAATACCCCAGGAGCAAAATATCATGTCTACCCAAGAGTCATAGCATAAATATAATAATAAATAAATAATAAATGATAACATTTAACCAGGTAACATCGCATTAGTTGGTTTAACTGTTTTCCATGCGAGACCTGCAAATATAGTCACACACAAGCTACAAGATAAGGTAGGTTGAAATAAAAAGTTTGCCATTGATGATGTAAACGGCTGGACTAAACAAGAGTTGGAAAATAGCACTCTATTTTATGTAAAATCAATGAATGATAAAGCCATGATAATTATTTTGCTGCAAGCTGATGAAACATCATCTGAATAGAAACTTAATAGGAATAAACAAAACAAAACAAAAAAGAAAAACTGACTACCTAACCTAAACATATATCGAAGGGAATTTGGTGCACTATTTATGGAAACTGGTAACCCTTGACCAAAGCATTTTGTTTCAGACATGTAATTGACATATGTTGCTTCCGTGGAGAAGAAGATGCAAAATATTACTATCTGAAGCCTCAAAATAGCACAAAGCTTCAAGTCTATCTTTTACACAAGAGAGAAGACTGCAGTTGTGTCCATTCGAAGAAGTACAGAGTTGTCTATCACACTAGTATTTTCACTATATTTTGGGCAAAATTCTGTGCCAAATCAGTGTCTGCACATCACATGTAAGATCAGTATTCATGATCAAGCTGATCTTTCCAAGGCCTTGTTTCAACTAGTGTGCTTGTCAGCCCAGTTGTCCAGTGAGCATAAAAATGGCCAATACTTCTTCAAATATAAAGTCACTGGTAGGCCCAGTGCCATTCCTTAATCCTGTCCTGTTCTGTATTGACCAATTTTAAGTGGCCTACACTCATCTTTTTATAAGCAATTTCAACTCGGGCTCAGTACTAAAAATTGCTCAGCTGGAAAGCAAGTTGAGTATTCAAAATTGATTAGCGATTGCTTAACTTCTTGTTCTTGTTTTTTGAAAATAGATCAGAAAAAGGTAAATATAGGGCCATATACATGTCAGAAGGCACAATAAATTAAAGATTAATAAAAAAATTAACGATAGATTTTGTTTGCACTTTTTATTCATGAACACCAACTCAACCAAATGTAATATTTCTAATCAAGATAATAGCTCTTTCCAAAGTTAGTTGGCGATCTGCCCAAAGCTCCATTCACACATTCAACCTCGTTTTGATATTGCTGTCGTGTAATATCCAAGTGGTATTACAACAATAAGTGTTACAAAAGCAACGAGAATGAGGCATTCACCAACTAATTTCGGAAAAAGCTGTATCTAATTGTAAGGAACAAAACAAATTTCAACAAAACAAGTATACAGTACGTATATAATAGTGTCTGAGGCTTAAATATGCATGACGTCTATTCCGTCAAATTCATCTACAGAAATATAGTCGTCAAAACCATCATCGAAGCTCAATCTTAGCTTTTGAAGCTTGACATTAAACCAAGAGGCTACACCTGTAAACCACCCATAGTCATAGTGCACTTTAAACTTATTCCCTACAAGTTCGTGCCCGAAGTTTTGGTCCAGCTCGTCATCTACCTCCAAAATTTCATCATCCTGTGCATCAACACTATTGCCGTGGAACTCGTTGTCTTCAATTTCCATTTCATCATCTGCAGGAATCGTTGCTGGCTCTGGTGTTTCACATGGTACAGGATCTGGTACCGAAATTGCTGATGGAAGTGGGTCAGGAACAATATAGCCATTGAGACTCGCTGGTTGAATCTTGGAGCCCTCGGAGCCGTCTGCTGTTATCAAGTAACCAGTCTTTTCAAAACAGCAGTATCTTGATTTGTCATACTCTGACGAAAGGAAACGGTTGTATGCTTCACCTATTCAGTGGGTTAATAAAATACAGCGCTCCTTTACACCCAATCTTTTGTCTGTATTCCCCAGTCACAATTCAACATTTTCCTCCGCCTCTAACCAGCGTTGTTGCTCATGCAGGATCAGTTTTTTGATCAGAAACCAAGCACCTGCATCTACCGGCTGCCAAATATCTGTAGCATTCGGGACACCATACCAGACAACACCTTTAAGTTCTCTTATCTCTTCTTGGAATGGCAATCTTGTTTGAGCTTCAAGATTGTCACAGAATAGGACAAACTCGTCAAAGTCGGCAACAGCTGCAGAAAGTGTACCTTTGATCCATTGTACAGACATAGAAGTATCTGCCCAAGCATTTGGCTGCCAGTATACATCAACATCTTTGTGGTAAGCTGCTAGCTTATTAGGGGGAATTCTCTTTCCTGTCCCCCTGAAAATCACCGCAATCCTTACAGGTTGATTGGCGACTGGTGAAAAGCATAACTGCAGCGTGCATTGCCGTTTTTCAAGATCTGCGCCAGAGTTACTGACCCACACTCTATGACTCCGTTTCTCTTCCATTGGGACATCAATTTCATAGGTGGTTTTTCGATCCACAACAAACGGTAATGGTATCTGGTCTACATTGAATCGCTTTTCTGGTCCGAAATGGCCCCATTTGGCGTCATAGTCTGGCTTGTCTCTACCAGTTTTAATCAGCCCTTTACGCAGAGTGGAGAGCCATTTCATTATCTTTGGCACAAAATACTGCTTGTCTTGCCTCTTTTTCCGCTGCACTCGTCTCATCTTGATTTTGTACCTTCTTATAAAGGAAGACATTGCACTCATCGGAACTCTTGAAGTAGATGGATTAATGGTGGAATTTATCTTATTCACACGTGTGTAGAGCCATGCAAATGTAACTCTCATCCTCTTTGTGCGTGATGCTACCATTTTTGAGTAGAGCTGACTAACAACTGTGCTATATTTCAGCCCTGGCCTGTGTTTCACACAAAGCTGCCTGTGTTTCGATGCAGCACCCTCTATAATTTGCTTTCTTTGAATTTTCCACCTTGAGGTCACTGAAACATCGACATTAAGTTGAAGAGCAATATCAGTTTGAGGGATTCCTTAATCAAGCAAATCTATGGCTTTCATTTTAAAGATGAAATCGCACTTCTTCCTTTTATTTGCACCTCCTGACTGTTTAGTTTTGGGTTGCTTCTCTGCGGTCTCATCCTCTATATTACTATCAGTAGGGTGTTCTCCTGTTGCACAACGCACTTGCTCGTCAGTTCCCTTGGCCAATGGCTCACCCCTATTATCCACTTGTTCAACTTGCTGTTGCCTATCTCTGGTGTGAACAGTAGAAATATCACGTGATTTGCTGCTACTGCTACCTTGTGCCTCTTTATTCTTCCCATGTGTCCATGCAGTGTGCATTGATAACCCTTGCCTTGACTTAAATCGCAAGTTACACTCACTGCAAGCAATCACTCCTGAAACATCGCTGACAAGGGTTTCAACTTCTACCAACTTACTGTTATGTTCAATTTTCTTTGAGAAACCGAACTTCGTCAAAGTCGTTTGTTTTTTCTTCTTCTCAGACATAACTAGGTACTAGCACGAAGGCCCATAACATACATTTGACTCATGGAACATAGACATGAAACTAACTACTTAGGTGGCCAGCACAATTACTGTATGCTAAATATTTAAATAAATCGCTACATATTACTAATTATCAGACTTCCTGCTTGTGGTTAACGAAACTGAAAACGGTTTGATAATTGGTAAGTATTGAAAGTCAACAAGTATTGAGGGCAGATAACGCTTGCATAGGTAATTCCTGTTAATAAGATGGTGTCAGTTCATATTTCCTGTTAAGTACTGAAAATACAATTTTTCAAATTGCTTAGCAGTCTTCAATCCAGTACTAAAATTGCTTAACTTTTAGCTTTGCCGAGTACTGCCTTGCTTATAAAGCAGTTGCTTATAAAAAAATTGCGTGTACGGGCATGACAGTAGAAATCTGAAGAGCAATAACAAATTCACACAAAGCCGCCAGATGATCAAACCAATTCACCATAAATTCCAATAATATTCGAATAAATAGCAAACATAATCAATACTCTGTAAAGGGCCTACATGTAGAATGCTGAAATATTTAAAGAACGAATACCACCAAAGGAAAGTTCCCTAAGGAACTTTTCAGTTTGAATAACTTTTCTAACAGAAAACAATCCAATTAGGAAGCCGGCTCCATTCATTTGCGGCCAAACCCTGCATATATTGCTTGCTAAGTGCTACACTGAGTAGTTTTGTGCAGTACTATCTCTGGTTATAGTTACTGACCTTCTCTGTTTAAGTGCCAAAGGTAATTGTAGTCAAAGCACTCAAAAAGAATGTTTACTATAACGGAACTCTTAGTACTATAGTGTTATCATTGGAGGTCCAAACACAGGAAATGTTTGGAACTAGGCTTTGAGTAATGGTTCCTAATTAAACAAAGCATGCATAGTGGTAATTCGAGTAGAAGAATCTACAACAGAGTTTATCCATTACAATATTATTTGTGCATCTGGCTTTGCTCAGAAAGCGATAATTAAAGCGGAGATATAAAATCTTACGCGCATTTCTATCATGAACAACAGTGATTCAGGAAAGTGGTGGAAATTGTGCTGCATTTCATGGTATTGTGAAATTATGGTGAAAAATCCTACAGTTAGGAAGGGAAAATACTGTAGCACTTCATATCTTTAATGCAAATAGTCTATCATAATCGTTGAGAGAAAAGATAGATGTGATTGATTGTTTATTTGGCAAACTTTCGGAGTACCAAAGTACTGCCTTATTGTCAGCGTGGCTGCTTCTTTCGGTTTAACAAAGCTTAAACGCTTCCTTTGCTTACAAATGAAAAAAGGTGAAAAAGCACTTCTCCAGGAGAAATTTCGAGAAGGTTACTTTTTGAGCGGTGAATTTGCTGTTTTGCACTATTGTCAATCTTTCATTTTCTCATGGACTTTTATACAAAAATGTGATAAGGTTAGATTTCTTAGATTAGGCATGAGTTAAATTCTACAAACTTTGAAAATAGCGAGATAAATAATAGATTCAAATATTTACAAAGGGGATTGGTGACTCAAAAGTAAGTACGCTAGGAGGTGGTACATCCAAAAACCATACAACGTACAAGGGAGTGCAAAGTCGAGTACTATTGAGCAACTGTAGTATTTGAATGGCCCATGAGAACTTTACACATTCAATCAACTAACTAAAGTCATTTTACAAGCAAATTCTGACAACATTGTTAAAAATCACCAGCAATCCTTGCTTCAAAAGCAGCCCTGCTGAATGCCCTACAGATTGTATACTAAAAGTAGTTTCTCATGTACAGGCAAAATATACTATTTCGATAAGAACAATTGTGAAAAAAGTTGAGGTCGAGTCTAAACTTATCAAGGATCTTAGAAAACGTGGACTCGGCAGAAATTATCTGGTTGTTATGAAAACAAGACTGAAGCCTTACAATGCAGATGGGTTCAAAACATCCATGGGTCCGAACGAGCCATTGAATATGAGGTGAAAAGAATAGTGTGGTTTCATAGACAGAAGTGAATTATTTCTCAGTACAACTTCTACTCAAATTGGCCAAGAGAAATGTCACCCACTAAGAGCGTCACCAAATACAATTGTGATGACAATGGCTTTATATACGCAATCTCACAATTTCTACTGTTTTCGTCGATTGCAACTGTTCATTGCACTAAGGCCAGTCAAAAACTGCCTGCGCTTACAAGAATATCCCCCTTTCATGGATTGAAAAAGGTTGTAAATGTAATGAATGCCTTCAAAACTTCACAGTTAAGCTACTGTCCTCTCATGTGAATGTTTCATAGCCGCAAACATGATCAAAAAGGATAAACAAACTACATGAAACGGCTCTTAGGCTTACATATAAATATTGTGTATCAACTTTCGAACAACTCCTGACTAAAAATAAACCTGTAAAGTGATGTAATCTGTAATCCATAATCACTTAAAAGCACCAATGACATTCAAAAGTTCAAGAAGGAAACAAAATCATAGAGATTAAACTGATGGGACTGCAGATTTCATATATTAGCTAATTCAAAATAAAGTATTTATTATCATATATATTATATTATATTATATTATATTATATTATATTATATTATATTATATTATATTATATTATATTATATTATATTATATTATTACTATATTACCACTAAAAGACAAAGACCCAAGTGAAGATGAAGACATATGGTTGATAGAGATTTCTTCACTGCTTCCTGTGCCATATTTCCCATTTCATAAAAACAGTTCGCTTCTAAAGTTCACTATTGTGCAACCAAGTGTTTCCTTAAACTATATGTTTTTCTTTGACAAAATTAATCTGGGTTGCCACTTTCATTTGGGGAAAATTGTCTGATTTCTACTGATAGTTTTGGTGAACTGCTACTCACTTCCCCTGATTTCCCCTGATATAAACTTAAATTAGGATGTTTTGATTTTCTTCGCTAGATATGTGGTGAAGTAGAGCATTTGCCCCTTTATTGCAGTTCCAGGTTCTTGGCTTCATAAAGAACAAAACTGCTCTTTCTTCTCTTATTTCTAAGAAAGTAAAAGTTTTCAGAGTAAAGAATGTGATTATGTGCTTGTGCTAAATAGCTGTGAGGCATAAACATTCATCTAATGCTGCTCTTCTGGTTGGGACTGCACCAACATCCACCATAAAACTACTTCCCCAAAATAGATCCCTCACTGCCAAAAATAATCACCTCTGAATAAGCCATGTAAAATAATGTGTAGCATATTTTTATCTGCTTTATTATGAACAACACTTATGGGAAAGAGCGTTGAAAATAAAAAAAACAAACGCTTCTTGAATTTCTAGCTAAACTCCAAACATATAGAGTGTTTGAATATTGTGAATAAAACAGTGTTATCATCTAAACTTCACAAGTTAAATTTGATATAAGCAAAGTGATAATCAGTGGAATTAGGAGTTGTACAATATGCCAAATTGATTGGACTAAATATTAATAAGCTTCAGGTACATCATTTACACCAGCGAGAAGCCTGCTTCTATGCCCACTGAAAAATTGCAAAGGTATTTGGGCAACATTCTGTGCAAAATCAGTATCTGCATATCACAAGAAAAGAAAGATATTCGTGATCAAGCTGATCTTTCCAAGGTCTGTAAAGGCAACAGGATTTAGAAGAAACGAAAAGTGACAGTTCGAGAAAATAACCGACCCGAGGGGGATTCAAACTCGCGACCCCTGACTTTATACATCAAGTGCTCTACCAAATGAGCTATTGAGCCACGCTTCCAAATCGTTGCTCAAGGGTAGGTCATTTGCTCGCACCCTTTCTTAACTAATTTGCACAGGGGAGCCATCACAGCTCCATCGCACTGTAACTGCGATGCCCCAACTGGTGTGAGCAGTCCTCTCCGAGCAGCAGGTCAAATTTACATTGCAATGGAGCTGTGATGGATTCCCTGTGCAAATTGGATAAGAAAGAGGCGGTGTGAGCAAAAAAATGACTTACCCCTGAGGAAGGATTTGGAACGGTGGCATGATAGCTCATTGGGTAGAGCACTTGACATACAAAGTCAGAGGTCGCGATTTCGAGTCCCGCTTGGGTCGGTTATTTTCTCGCACTTTCACTTTTCGTTTCCAACGTCTATATTTTCACAAGTGCATTTGTGAATCCAGTTGGTAGTAGCCCTTAAAAGTGGCCCAGTAATGTTCAAATACTCAGTCAATGCTGGGCCAAGTGTTAATGCAGGGCAGTGACATAGACATGAAGAGGGGGGGAGGGGAATAAAGAGTTTCGCGTTTCCAACATATGTTCCTCGAGATCTGTCTAGAATGTTATAGAAATAATGAAGGAGAGGGGTTTAAAGGGATTGCTGTGTTCAGTGATGCAGTATGGTTGACTTAGACAATGCCCAACACAAACACATCTCATTACCAACTCAACGTTTATGAAGATTACGAAACGGAAGAGAGAAGATGGAATGAGCTTTTTTGCTCATATTTGCCCTTGTTGTTGAAGACAGTAATCTAGAAAGCCCCTATCTCAACCTTCATACGATCATCTGGGTCAAAGCAACCCTTCTTACGACAATAGAATCTCGCGAAAGGTGTCAAAAGACAATTATAAGCGGTAATAGTTAGTTACAAGCTAAAACAAATTAAGAGCAGCAATATGAATGAAAATCCTAATGTAATCAGCAGTAACAAAGACATTTCCTTCTCTATCGAGTTGTGAATTTTCGAAAATCAGCTTGCAATTGATCCCAAAATTATACTTATGTGTTACTTCTTATTATTTAATATCTAATGACGAATATAAAAGTGGTTTCTCCCTTTTTTCTTTGGTGCGAATTAACAGTATAGAGTGTTAATGTGAATAAAAATGTGAAATACTGTCCCATTTACCAAAAAGGCATGTACTTGTTTTTGCATATTGTGTAGCATATTGGTGTTCTATGTCTTAGCTTAATCTGTGCTTTATGTCGTGTCGCTTTACTTTTGATGTTGCGTTTTGGAATGGCGTATTTGTGTTAATTCCTGTTATGTATGTAACTCACTTGTAGTATCAGTATCACTCTTTCCTGGCGATGTGTTTGTCCCTGTCAACATGTATTGTGCTTTGACGTAACGAATGTTGTATAGTGCTTATGATTATATTACGTGTGTTTTAGTATTTGATTCAGTCAGTCAGTTAGTTCAATTCAATCTTACGGTTACAAATATAAGCCACATACGAATAGCAGTTTCCTTGCGTTATATCTAACTTAGGCCTAGGCCCATGGCCTAGGCTTGAAGGCTTGAAGGCTTAACGACTAAAGACTAATCACCGGCCACCAGAAGTGAGACCCCAGTTACATTATACATGAGTCTGAAAGATGTCGTCCACAGCAATTCTCCAGCCTATACCCAAGGTGCCCTTAATTCAACTGGAACCGCCACTGAATGCAAGAAAGAAATTAAGAAACACGACTTCTCTACACCTAGTTGTTAGAAACATAGCCATAAGGGTACAAAAGATGCCCATGTATGATGCTCAGGATTTTGGCTATCTATTCAACATTGGCCTAGCAATTAACTTGTTTTATTAAAGAAATGCCTGATCTTTCCCCATCTCATTCAACAGTGGAAATGATAATTGATCAAAGTGTGTCTTTAACCGCCATTTTGTCCCTTCCTTATTTATCGTCTGACAGGAATGTGAGAGGTCAGAATAGGTCCGATAAAGGCCGACTCAAAACCTATGTGATTTACTGCATACGTAATTTATGGATGATCATCAAGCAAATTTTCATGAATGTTTTAATCAACATCAGCATTCTTTGCTTTTTTGACAAATGAAGCCAAGCCAAACGTCTTAAAAGTTGTATACTGTATGTAGTTTCTCAAATACGTACAAAAAATTACTCATGAAATAAAAGGAATTCTAAGAACATTTGAGCCTGAAATTATTATAAAATCAAGAACATTGAGCTGCAGCAAAAATCACCTGGCTATTATAAAATAGGGTTATAGGTTTACAATGCAGCTGTGTCCAACAAACCCATGGATCTGAATGGGTTGAAAAGAATATCATGATTACATGTACAGAACTAAACTGTCTCATTAGAGGTTCCACTCAAATGGGCCAAAAGAAATGTCACAAAGTACAAGCGTCTCTAAAAGCCATTGTGATGCCAATGGCTTTACATACACACTCTCACTTTTTCTACAGCTTTCATTGGTTTCAGATATTCTTGGAAAGACAAAGATCAAAATGAAGATGAACATATATCCTTCTGTTCAAGTCTACCAATGCGCAACCCAGTGTCTCCTAAAACTCAATGTGTTTGTTCGACTACAGTGCTGCCCATGCAAATCTACACAGGCTACATGAATTAACGGTTGTAAATACTGAATTTCGGGAAATAACAATGGATTACAGTAGCACTTCTTAAAAAATCCGTGTTCAATTCTTCAATGGTTAGTGTTTGAAACTACAGTAAATAGCACAAACTCCAATAAGCCTTCTCATTCACCAAATTAAAACACATTAGCGCCATTATGATGGCAATTAGAGCCTAGGCTACTTTTTCCCGCCCTTTTCTCACACCAAATCACGCAATCAAGGCAGATCTTTAACAGCTGCAAGTCTGCTTTTGAGATGTGCAGTTGTCGTGAAAGCGCGCATTGGAAATACTTACATAAAAATGACTATTTACTATGAACTTCGGATGAAAATTAACTGCAATAAACTTGCAGGTGGTATATGGCACAAATTGGCGACATTTGTGATTTCATTCGCGTACAGAACGTGCATTTGCGGACGTTAACTCCAAGTAGACATGGCGCGGGGAAGTGAACAAATGGAGCTTATCAAGAAGTAACAGAAGTAAAATTTCCAATGGAAATTTGAATGAAACGAAACAATTTTGTCATGTAGTTATTGACTTTTGGCAGAGGACTTAGAGAAAGTGATATTTACATTTGAGGATAATGGACTTACCAGCTTAAATGGAAGGACTTTGCTACAATGAATTCTAAGTAATGGAGCGTTATGCGTGGACAATTTTGCGTTTGTTGTATTACGGACTTTCTATAGCTTAAAAACATTTACACATATTGCAAATGCGGACAATTTTATTGCTGAAACGAATATTGTATTGTTTTTTGCATATTTGGAAAAAATTGATATTGCCAAAAATCTATTTGCATTGTATTCAATATGGATTTATTATTGCTGTTTAATCATATTGGATATATTCAAATATACAAAGCATATCAAGGAGATGTAAGTTTTGAATTAATGTTGCTTTCTTGCATAACATGTAGACCAGGGATGTAGGAACCGGGGGCCAGAGGGACCATGGCCCCTACTTTTTAGCAAACTATGCAAAAGTGCTACTTTGAAGCCCAAAATGGGTTTGGTAATGAGCCCTGTTAGCACTTGCCCCCCCCACTCCTTAGATGCTTCCTACGTCCCTGCTGTAGACTTAGACTGTAGAGTAGCAAAGTGATGACGTCACACACATCTGTTTTAAGAATTTCCATATTTTGACCATATTGAGTAATTGGCTTGGTTTACAGCATTAAGAGCAAGGTTGGAAATAGGAATAGATCATGTAAACTAAACTGGCAATTAACTGCCAAAATCTCCATTGAAATGTATCAAATACAAGTCATTTCAGACTACTTTACAATGCTTCATTTGAAAAGGGGGTTAAAATTACCTATTATCCAAATATGGTCATATGTGACGTCACACTTTACTATTCTAATTGCCAATAGTTGAAAAGTGGGTACTTCCCCCTGAGTACCCCCACCACTAGAATCATTTCTACATCCTTACTATACATCTTCCTATTGTCTCTTTTCACCCTTAACAACCACCACATTCCAAACACAAACTCTCTTCATACATTACATCAACAGTCAAACTTAAATCTTATTGATTTAAAGCTATAAAACACTTCCTAACTATTAAGTAACTGTTGTCATTTGAAAACTAGGAAATCTCAAAGCAACTCTTTCTAAATCCATAATCTCCCTTTTTGAGATCTAATTTGACACAGGCAAAATCCCTAGATTCATATGTATATTCCAGAAAAACAACCTGTTGCATGTAAAATGTTGGTTGTTTGATGTAAAAATATTTTAATCTATTGAAAAAAGCAGGTATTGTTTTGGCAAAATTGACAAATATAGTCATTAAGACTATTGTCTAACTTATATACATTGATCAAATAGCCCTTCAGACATTGTTTGAAAGATCACTTGATTGTTGGATATAAATATTGTCCAAATTCAAAAACCAAAATCACCTTATAATTCTTCTCCTGTTATAAGTTATACTTTTTCAATAATTCACTTACTTAAAATTAAACAACACATGAAATCCAACCAATTGAACGCAAAAGTTGTTATTTTCTAATAAACCATTTAAATGTTTAACAAACATAATATCAAACTGCATTTCTCTTCTCTGAAATATGTGAATTGCAATGTTAATAAAATCATCAAATTATTAATTATCACATATATAATATACCATTTGCATTTAAATTGTTGAAAATGGTAATTTATGAATTAGTAAATAACAAATAATTAATTAGTAAATCATCTTACCCTCCTTTTCATGTCAGGATTCATGTCAGGAGTGCAGTAAGTTATGTCCAATCCCTCCATCATTAAATCCCCCTTCCTTCGCCTTTCTTCCATCATCTCCACCATCCTCTCCCACCATTCAATCTTAATGTCCAGGTCCCATAACCCAAACCATTCGCATGACATCCCCCAATCGCACGCATTCAAAAAACTCTCCTTTGTCTTCATTTGACATCTGTCTATGCGCAACACTTCCAATTGCCGATCATTCGAATTCAAATCATTCACTTCATCATCCATGAACACGCATTCCTGTATTATTACCTTTCCACAATACTCATTCCGCTCTCCTCCTTTGAACTTCTCTCGAATGGCATTCACAGTTGTTGTCATTCCGCATAACCCGATGCCAAGATAACCAATGCGAAAACACTCCTTCACAGTCAATTTGTCCAATTGTTCAATCTCATTCACACGGATCCACCCAAACTCAACATTTGCGAATGCCATTCGAATATCGTCCTCCTTCCATCCGCAACTTTCCAAGTGTCTACAAATCAGACACAGATTGTGTGTTGTTACTTCATCTGGCTCAAACCAATCACCATGGCATTTTCTAATAATTGACTTAATAAACTCCTTATCATTAAAATTCTTATTTAGAAAAAAAGTAATAATTTCAAATGATCTACTTAATGTAGTATCATTATCCGCCCCACACTCATTTACCAATTCAATTACATCATCTAATAATTGTTTCTCATTTACTTCTTGTTTTAATCCAACAACATTCTTTAACATTTCTTTTATTATTCCTTCATATGAAAATCCTGACAATAAACGACATACAAATGAGACAACTTCAATAAACCCTTTTTCCAAATTGTCCTTTATAATTTCCAATAAATTCTTCATGTCTTTTTTACATATGTAAAGGGCTGAGAGAAATTCCATCAGTGATAAATGTTTAAATTGATACTTCTCTGTAATATTGTCTGACACATCAACAAATAGACTTTCAACAAATTCCTTGTCCTTTCCAATGTCACCAAGCTGTGATTCAATCGTTCCTTCAAAAATTATTTTGTTCTTTGTTAGTAAATTGTGGCAAACTTTACTTAGTGTGGATAATAGTTGTGAGAATTCTCTGAAAATGTCTGAAGCCATCTTTCTATTTGAACCATCTTTGTCAGCATGTTGTTTTAGCAATAGAAACACAGTCCAGCAATATAATTCAGTACTGTTGGAAATTGCTTGACCTTTCAACAAAATTGCAATGCAACATAATGTATTTAAGAACTGTGGCACATGAATGATTGGAACATTTGATGCACCCTTTGCTTTGTTTATATCCAAAATGTGATCTTCACTTTTAGAGAATTTTTCTACATATTTATTGATTTGCTCATTAGTGAGTCCTTGAATTTCAACAGTCTTTAAACCTCCCACATTACAGTGGCATTCTAGTTTGAATTCAATGTGGGGTCTCCCAGTTAGTATAACTTTAGACATGGGATAAATCTTACGGCTCAGAAGTTGCCCAATGATTGAATCTTTTTCAGTTATGTCATAGAGTTCATCAAGGCCATCTACTATAACTAAGACCCCTTCTCCATTTCCCAAATCATAATCAACTTTACTTTTAATAAATTCACCAAGGATTTCATGCTTCTTCAGCTCAGCCCCTTCATGGTCCTTGAAGTAATTCAAGTCTCTACATTCAAACATGACACACATTTTATAGTTTTGACAAATGTCGCCACTTGCCCATCCATAAGTCAACTGTTTGGCAAGAACTGATTTTCCCATTCCCGCAATCCCGCGAATAAAAGTTACACGGTGTCTGTCATCAATCAAATTAAATATATCAATAGCATCACCTGCGGCATCTTTAAGATTATCCAAATACCGTTTTGCTTCATCTCTGAAATGCCCTTTGGGTGCTGAGCATCGGCTTATCTTTAACTTTACGGCAAAGTCAGAGACATCTACTTCTTTCAGCACTATTCGGTCGTTTTCATCCACTTTATGAATTTCATGGGTCTTATGAAGTTCTTTGTAAGTCTCTTTTAGTTTATCTACAAGATAAATACAGCTTAAGTAATATTTCCGCGTATAAAAATTGAATTAATAGAGTGTTTTGAAAGAGGCAGAAAAAGAGAGACAATAGAAGGAAAGGACAATAATTCAGTATGGAAGTTTCTTTGACTCTCTCCGCTTATGGAAATTGGGCAAATATCTCTGGGTCAAACAACAGAACATTCATCCTATTAAAGTTAAGAAAGATACACATTTTTCTTTATAAACTATCAGATTTCTCGCTACCAGCCCAATAATGATTAGCAAAGTTGACAACATCGCCCGAAAAACACTTAACTGTTTCTTATTTGTAACACACAGTTTCCTTTTGCAAAAGAACCCTCAGATCCTTTAATTTTTTATCTCTAGTTTTTCTACAACTCAACGCTTTAAATTCTGTGGAGTCTAGATCAGTCCTCCAAGTCATTCAGGTCATCCATTTTGGAGCCTAGTCAAAGAAGGCAGTGTCTATACAATCAGTGCATTCGATAATTGCTTTCCTCAAAAACAGCTCTACGGTTTTTCTTAATTTTTGCATGAAGCTGTGTATTGTATGTTTAAAATTTTCCATTCACCCATCAGACTGTTTAGCAATTATTAAAACTTTCCATACTTTGAGGGGCCATTGTTTAAATCTCTGATTGTCTGTAAAATACGTGTACCTCGACAGAAAAAGGTTTGTTAAATGGATAATGAATTACTTTATCATATTAATTCAACAAACATGCCAGTGATGTAATCAAGCAAAACAATTGTTTCAAATGGAATAAGTCATCTGTGTATCAAATACAAAAACATTTTATGATTATTTGATTAAAGAATAGGTTAAACATGCAAGCAACCTTAAATTAAAAGCCATATGAATGTAACATCCGTGATAATAAAATCAAGTTGGTATTTCCAAACATCTCATTTCACGAGTTAACGATACCCCAGAAATGAAAGACCATTTACACTCTTCTTGTATAAGAACACAGTCGATAAAAACATGAGGTGTGATTTGTCAGCAAAAAATGAACACTGCTAGAACATGCTAAGCCTCAGATGAGAATATTCACAAGCACTCAAATATCCACATTCGTTTGGTAAGCAAGTTCTGACGACGTTGGTAATAAACACCAACAGTTGTTGATTTAGTTTCAAAAGTAGCTCAGCTGAATGTCTCAGAAACTAGTTATACTCGATGTAGTTTCTCACATAATCTCACATTCTCACATATTGTAAAAAATCCCCTTAAAAGATAGAAATGATTTTAAGAACACTTGAGACTAGAATTATAAGTCAAATAAAAAGATCGATTCGTGGTCAAAATTATCTGGTTCCTATAAAAAAAGAGTTTAATACTCAAAGACAGTTCCGTACAGAAGTTAGGTTGGGTATGATATCCAGCACGAGAGAAAAAGGCTTACAAAGATTTCAGGTGGTCTATTTCACATATTACATCTCTAAGTCCACCTGTAGTCATTGTCTTCCATTTAATTATTGAAACATTTACTTAATTCTATTTTCTCTTAACCAATGCTGGTTCCGCTATCCTTCTCTACTGTACATGAGTTTGAGAGTCAAAAGGACCCGCTCTCCTATGCCCGGGGTCATAATCACTAATTCTTTAGTTCCTACGACTCATTTTTGTAAATATGATTTCGTGTGTCTTCTTCTAGATCAAATGATTAAAATTATCAGTGATCAATAACCATCATATTTTTATACTGTGATAGTCTGTATGAAAGACATCTCTCGATAGGCTCCGATCAGCTGCGAAAAGAGCATCTAAACTTGATGATCATGCAGAATTTTATTTCAACATTAATTCATATACTAAATTCATTTATATTCAAATTATTTAATTTTTTAGAATGAATAACGACGAGACCTCAACAAAAGTATGTCGGTGATACCACACAAGTCCCAGAATGAGCTGTATGTTTGTTTGAATTTGAATTGAATTTGATTTGAATTTGTTTGAGAAGATGGTAGCGGATATCAAATCTAATGGTGATAATTCAATAATAAGAGAGTTTCTAGTCTCAGGATGGAAGACAAGATTCCCATTCTAGAGAGCCACATCGCCATCATTGGACAGAAGCAATTGATGAGGTAGAGTATTACAAGCATAGACTATGTCCGTGCATTAATGGAAGTGATTTTACATTCGGATGAATTGGCCAAGGAGACTAATGACTTATGCCTTCTTTAAGTACAAGGTGAATTTGATTTGTTGATGATCTAGATAGCTTTGATAAACTGTATTGGAAAGTTGGTAATAAAGGGGCTGATGTCCTTATATTGTTCTTAGGTTCATCTTGATTTGCTTATCAGACTGCATCAAAATTCCATTACATCATTCAAAACAAAATTTCATCTCTGAACCATAGATAATTCTAAACAACACAGAATTCCATCCACAAACAACATTTTTATGCCCATGTGGATTTTCCTTTAAAGACATAATGATTCTAAAATAAACACTGAAGGTAGCGGACGTTTCATCCTGCCAAAATAAAGTTCAACAGAAATAATAACAAAGGCTTTATAAAAAGGGGTATCCAAACTCATTTTAAGGGGCAGATGAATCTAAATCTCATTTCAGATGCTTTCTCGTACACTCTCATTCATAGATCATTGTGCACATCATCATGGCACTTCATCAGAATCATATGCAAGCTCTCACGGGCCACATAAAATGACGTGATTGGCCACATCTGGCCTGCGAGCTTCAAGTTTGACACATGTACTTTATACTCTCAATCCAGCTGGTTTATACAGTCAATGTTACGATAGCTTCATCATTTTACACACAATGCATTATGGGATATCATTTATATCACACAAGGATGCTGAAGCAACAAATGGCTATTCAATAGCAACCTAGATCGAATGTCAATAGCGAGAGAAGCAACCAACAAGCAGATGTATATTTTGAGAAACGCCCTGTTTTAATAAGAACACCAACTCTTATGAGAGCCCCTATCAAAAGGCACCAATTAATTGAGCGCTCCCGGCGCTTTTTAGAGAGAATGTGAATTCATAAGGATGGAAACAATTGAGACCACTTGTTACTACGGATGCTTTGTTGTGCTGACTGTCGAAGCAGTAGTTAAATAACCTATAATGATACACAATTATCTCTGACATTAACAATCAAATAAGCTAAAATGGAACTGTCTAGACATCACTTTTCAAGCCATCCCCTCCTCAGAAAAACAGTACCTCCACTGCAACGCTGTAATGTTTATGATTTGATTGATTGTGCTAAAACACCCTAACTCCAAGACATGATCTTCAAGTTCCTAATAAACACATTCAACACACTTCAACATCATTATATGCATACAATTAGATCCAATCTAACAATCCACAAGTTAGTGTTTTCAGTGCTCCTAACCATGGAAGAAAATGGAGTGAAAGCTCAGTTAAAAACAATGTTTTGTTTACTTTCGCTTAGCCTTCAAAGTATTGATTGTTAGTTGATAGCGCAGTTGAACTTCGTAATAGGCCCTTTATCATGTCTCAACCGAAAAGTTAAGTGTATAAGTAAGGGGGCAGTCATATATCGACATTTTCCTGGCTTAGTATTATTCCGACTTTAATGTGCGTGGGAGGGGGTTCAACAGCCTGGGTGCTAAAAAGAATTCTTTACATTGATTTTCATGTCAAGGACTACGAAATGAGGGTAAAATTTCTTAGTGTCTTTGGTTTTCTATGGGGGGGGGGGGCTCTACTTCCATTAAGTAACCTATTTCGAGAGCAGGTTGTAAATTAATCTATCCTATATATAATCATGTAATTTCCTTTTTTCCTAGGCTAATTTATAGTAATGAAATTTCTAGCTAATTTATCATATTGTAATATATTTACATGTATCATAGTTTTGTTGGAATGGCATTTATGATGAATTGATAATTAGATGAAAATGAAACTGAAGCTGAAACTGAACAAATTGTCTTACTAGAGAACTTTTTTCCAGTTCAGGCTCGAGGTCTGGAATGATCTAATCCAATGGTTTCCTTAACAAGTTCCTTGTTGTTGTAATCACATGAGTACTGATTTTGGAGAGAACAAACTTCGGAGCAATAGCTTTAACATAAATTTGTAAATTAACCAATCTCTTTTAATTGGTATGTCTAGACATGTTATCAATTCAACAATTTTTACTATAAAGTTCTTCTGGCACAACTCTTGTCATTAATTTATAGACAGGACGAACCAAAACGTCAAATACTGTGCATCCAGGAACACCATGATACTGGTGCAAGTGCCATTGAAAACAATCAAAATATCTGGTTCATTAAATGGGCAAATGCTCTTTATGAATTCTTTTGAATTAATATTCATAATCAATACGGGCAATATCATTCGTAATATATGACTTAATATTCAGTTATATTCCGCATTTAGAGCGCATTTCTATCGAGATGCAATGTTCGATAATGGGTATGATAGCCCATTAGATGCTAGGCATGTCTTCTAATAGCACGTGTTTCTGTAGGGCCTATTCTTTCATGGACTGATGCTAAGGGAAGGTGAGGGTTCTAAAAGTTAGCGCCGAAATGACTGTCCTCCCCCCCCCCCAATGCATGACTGACTTCTATGAATTGCAAGAAAAATGAAAACATATACCGACATGTTTTCTTCATATTGCCTAGATAATGATACAACTCAATTGTCTTGTAAAAGAGAACATATTTCTAGCTACCTACAATGTTCCAGACTAAGTCCAATAACGCTTTAAATACTAGGCTTATTTTCTATTTGCAAGTGATTGTAGGGCCAATGTGGCTTTTAATGGAACAACCCTAAGAGAAGGGGTGGCAGCCTGAGAGTTAGAATTGAAATAACGCTAACAGCGGATGAAATCGAAAAATGATACAATATCACTTACTCAAATGCTAAGGTAACACTTCTCTATATGTATACAGTTGACATCCGCTATCTCGACTGCATGCTATCTCGAACATTCGCTATTTCGAACCAATTTCTGTTTCCTTTGGTTTTGCAATAGGGTTACGTATAGAAAAACCATTCGCTATCTCGACTGTACGCTATTTCGAACATTCGTTATGTCGAACCAATTTCTGTTTCCCCTGGACGAAAAGTGTTCTCTATCTCGAACTTTTTTGCTTCTGGCTTACGTGAGAAAATTGAAAATACGAGTAAAAATCTGTTTAAATGGCAGATGACAGTTATCAGATTAAAAAGACAGTGTCATAATACAATTTAAATGTTTTATTAAATGAGTGATAACTGTGCTTGCAGTCTGACAATAAAGTGCTTTGACCCTTCTATCATCAATGTGTAAGGGACCTGTATGCCATCATCATCACCTAAGTTTACAGGTTTCCCTTTTACAACTGCATGACAATAACTGTACTGATCCACCTCTCAAGAAAAAAAGATTGTTTTCGCATATTTCCCATTTTTTTCCTTTGGCAGATGACCAACAATGTCATTGTTTTTTAAAACGCAAACGGCATACTTATCCATAATAAGCCAACAACGGACGAAATAAGAGATGCGATGGAGGTAACATCAAGGTATTGTCTATTCTCAGAGAATGGAGAAGTGCTCCTTGAGCATTGCGCTAAAATGAATGGTGTTATAGAGAAGGAACTGGTTAGAACGAGAAAACAAAGGACATTAGCTGTTTATTTTTCTTAATGATTTAGTTTGGCTTATAACTTTGTATTAGTGACTACATATCTTCTATTGCTGCCTGTTAAACCTTCCAAATCTGAAAAAATTGGATTTTTTGGGTCATCCGATAACTCGACCATTCCCTATCTCGAACATTTTTCGTTTCCCTTAAGAGTTCGAGATAGCGGATGTCAGCTGTATATGCATAAAAATACTAAATATATATATATATTGATTTACTGCCGCTTTTTCCACTTGCTCTTCACTATTATTTCATTCAGAAGTAAACTATTTCTTGTTAAAACTGCTTTTCCCACAAATATTTATGATAATGTCATCTCCTAGTTTCTAGACAAGCAATTCATTTCTTAACGTAATATGCTAAGATTGTAACTCAAACTAAAAAAGGACAGTAACGAAATTGATAGGCGATCGTCATTTTGAAGATAGATCTACCCTCCACATATCAAATACCATCAATACTTTTTTCCTGCAAACAGGTAGGATTTCATATGCCTTTATTGCTCTTTAATGATTTATCTGCTTAAGACCATAAACGGCAAGTGATGTCAGCTTCAATGGCAAAATATTATGTCACCAACATATTGTAAAGAGTTAAGACCACTCGAAGAATGCTAAACATGGAAACACTATCATAGGGAACTTCTCTTCTCACGAAAATCATACAAACATTGACATACCCGTAATAATGACAAGCCCCCGTCGAATAAGCCTCCATGCTAGAACTTCCAAATGCAAACCCCCCCCCCCCACATTTCTACTTTCCTAATGACAGGAAAAAGAGAGTAGAAGATTCACTAACGCCAGATGTAATAGTTAGTCCAGGCCTCCTATTTTCAATGAAACCTACCTACACAATTATTACAAGCATCAAATTAAGAAATGCAAGAGTTAGTAGATGCTGCTAGTGAAAAGGAGTAAAGCTAAGAAGACAAACGTGATAACATAATATATGCAGAAGCTGATAACATAGAGAACATACCAGTTACTACATACAGCTTGTAAGTGCTTTACAAGTCGTAAGATTGACAATGGTAATGGGTTGTTGCAGAATGTCAAACAGCTTACGTATTTGGGAATACTCTTCAAGACAAAGCAAGACAGCTAACGTCAATGGTTTTCCTAATAGCCAAACATTGAAGCGAAAGATGGATAAGGAAAAGCAGCAACAGAAAAACAACCAGTAGTTTTGAAGTCGGATGCTATATGAAAGTGCTGAAGATAATCTGGGCAGTCAGAGTAAAGAATGAGAATATCGTACTCTGTCTTCAACTTCCTAAGAGATTGCTAGATACAACAGTAAAGAAGAAACATTTTATATAGGAAGTGGACAGAAAAGGTAAACACTGGGAAAAGAAAAACTATTGTACAGACGACTGGTTCAGAGTGAGGGGTATTTCCTAAGGAAGTCAAAAGATAAATGAGCAACTGTAGATTTGCTTGATTTGATGTTGGACAGCTGTATCAACTCTTCAGTTTCTCTTGCCACAATTCCATCTACTGTAACAATTGCTGAAAGATCTTTTTGCCAGTTCCAATCAACTACAACATATTTCAGACTTGTCATGGCTACACAAGTTATCAAAAATTGAAGAAAACTGTATTGCTTATAAGAAAAAGAAGGTATCAGTGGGTGGCATGGTTGAAAGATGTTTTAGATAGGAGAGAGGAGTGAAGGAGAGCAGGATTCAGAATTTAGTTGGTAGAATAAAGTGCTCTCAAACATACGTGACCCTCTCTTGGCCATAAGATGTTAGTGAAATTTGTTACCATAGAAATAGAAGATTAATATGAAGAGGGGCATTAGACAAGATCATTATTATCATAGAGTGACAGAACAACTGTTGCCAATGATAAAGACATCTTCAGCATTGTAAGTATTTTTAATGAATTAAAAGACAGTCTCATAGGCATCACCACGACTTGGCTGATCAAAACGTAAATGGTGCGCTCCTTTGCAATATTCAAGACATGGATAAGCTTCAATTGTTTACACAAAATAGAAACTTAATATAGGCAAAGGGCGTTCTTCAAAATGATGATTTACGCTTTAGGAAAAACTGTCAAATAAATGCACCACAAATGCTACCTTTAAATCAGTTACTGCATCACAAAATAAATGCAACAGCCTCCAAGCCTAAGATCACTGATTCTTTTATTCAGTGATGTCATTTTCCTGCAATATTTAATGCTACTGGCCACTTAAGGCATTTATGGACTTAGTGACATGTCATATCACTTTTACAAATTTCATTGTATTCTTTAGTACACAATTGTTGCATAGTCAACAAAGAAACGTAAAATTATAGTTATCTTTGAAAGTAGAGAGGAAGCTGAGCCCCTCCTGGAGTCCGCTTCACTTATAGCCTTCTTTGCCCTAAGATGTTCGGTAAAATCGCTGATACCATTCAAAACATATTCAACGGACAAATAACGCAAACAATGATGGTCTTTTTCAATTAAAAAAGTTGACAATCAAGGCTTTAGTAGTACTACAAACAACCAATAATATATCTCACAGTCCTGGTGGTAAAATATTTGAAATGGCCTGAGAACAAACTTGAGAGAAATTTTACGAAGTTCTTAAGCCTGGTACTCACTAGACGATTATCACGATTATCACGATTACGATTATCACGATTGAATTCTTTTGTTGACAGCAGGATGTTCAGCTTAACATGTACTCATTAGCAATCGCATCAATCGTCTATTCGATATGGATGTTGATCAGAGTATAAATCTGGTACTATAGGGCAATGTTTGCGTGTTAAGAAAGCACAGGGAGAGAAGAGAGGACCTAAAAACTCAAGAGCAAATGCTAAGGCATTAGGTCAAGGATATTTTTAGAAATAAAACTCCCAGCGAATATCATGAATCAATGCAAGAAATAAGGCAGATTTGATCATTTGTAGGGTCTTCTAGAAGAAAAGAGAAGTTGGGAAGATACACACACTGAGTTTCTCATATATATTGATAGTTTTCGACGATTTCTTGTCTCGCATACACTCCTTTTCCTTCAAAACTTCCTCAGATGCCTGCTAAACAATAGGTGTGACTGCAATCTGTCACGATTATCGCGAAAAGATATCAAAAGTTTTTGATATCTTTTCGCGATAATCGTTGATGGATATGTCACGATTATCACGATTACGTTGATGTACTCACTGTGGATTATCACGATTACAGCTTATCATAATCGTGATAATCGTGATAATCGTCAAGTGAGTACCCGGCTTTACTAGTTTTATGCAAACTGGCAAAAGGCCACGCTCAGAAAATTTAAGATCCAATACTGATAGTTGAGACAAGCTGAGATCATTTGAGTAAAATATTGTTTACATGTCAATGTGATTCTGAGCATATACATCATAATCCAATGTTTTTCTGTTATTGTTATCCCCTAGACTTCTTAGGAACGGTACTGCTTTTTTATATTAGATCCAAACCGAAGTATGTAAAAGAAACTCAAGTCTTTCGGGGATATGATTATAGGCTGTTGTGTCATTCTAAATCTTCAAATTTGACGTGCTTGTTCAAATAAAACATTCCTAGTGAACGCAAAATAATTCACCACGTTCAACGATATCATAAACATCACTGCTAGATACGCTAAAAGAAACAAACAGCCACAAGAAACCAAACATCTATGGAATGTCAGCAACGTGCTAAAAATCAAAAGTCATGTCCAGGAGTCATACTCATCATGTCTAATATCTTTCCTGACTTTTCCTGACTTTTTTTCTTGAAAGTGAAGGTGTCTTTCATGACAACATATCAGAAATACATAATATTTTTCCTGACCAACAAGTGTTAAAGAGTGACTGATCCATCTCCTATCACTAAGTAGTTGAATACATTGCTCCACATTGGGAAAGAGCAAAAGAAGACTCTCTGGTCCATCACCTTCTCAATTAGGAACAAAACACATCAAAAACTGTGGAATGTGTAGAGTTGTCTGTTGGGCACCAAAGAATTCATTTGCATGGATGGTAAAACTTTCTCAATTTCTTCAGACTCTCCTCAAGTTTCAATAAAATTTCCCGACTGTCCCTGACTTTTCCTGATTTTCCTTAAAAGCAAGTTTTGTCCAATTTTCCATTTTTTCCTGGCCCTATGAGCCCTGATGTCCTTCAATATTACCTGTGCTAGAATATGACGCGCAATATGATTGATACAAAAGATATTGCTAGGGTCAATAACCATCTCATTTCAATTATTCAGCCTATATGGTATCTCTTCCAACAGAGCTATATGTTGTTTTATGACCACAGTGGTCAGACCTCTATAATAAATATAAGATTTGCATCCTCTGCAACTAATTCAAATCATGAAGGATAGGACAATCTTTCGTCCAACTAGTTCCTTCACTAACTGTGCCAAAGATGTTAGGCATGTACAAATTCAGTAGTCTCCATTCTACGTTAGAACAGTAACTTGACTGTCCTGTAGTTTATTTTTACATGGTTACCTCAAGTCTGCTGTTTGACTCATAGCCAAGAACAGGTCGTTAATGGTTTCCTGCTAGTCTTCTAATATTGCCTAAAAATCACACGATTTCTGTACATCAAGGCTCAAGGCATATTACTTGCATCTGACTTGAAGAACACAGCAACCCTCGACCATATATTGCCATTGAACTTTAAAGGATTATGGCGGCAGTAAAATGAAGCATTGGCTGCGGGGATTGGGGAGCTATTAGCCACATGACACCATTCTGTCAAAAATTAACGACTTTTGCTACATGGTAGGAAAGAATTGCACCAAAATACTACTTCTACCAACTAAACAAAGTGTTGGAATTTATGCACTTCTGATATGAAAAATTGTTGGAAAATGTTTGCTGGTAGCTGCCCCAGAAAATTTCCATTGTGCGGTTGCTGGCACATATTTAAGTCGACCATCTCTTGGAATTTATCTGTTTCTAATTGAATGCATGAATTATGGGATACAAGCTATGTATTAAAAGTAATATATAGGAAAACTGGAAACGGTTGTTGCAAGGAAATGCCTGAATTGAACTAACATGAAGGACGTAAAGACATCAGTAGAGATAAATCACAAGGACTAAACTTTAGAATGTTTCAACATGTACTATGGACCATGGGGTAGCTACACTTTACGAAACCAGCATTGATAATAGCAAAACATTGATATTCCCATAATGCATAATTCATGCATTTAACTAGAAACAAATAAATGCCAAGAGATGGTTGAACTAAATCTGCACCAGCAAGTGCGCAGTTAACGGGGAGCTAAAAGTAACAATTTTCCAATAGAATATCTGAAAATGGACCTCTGTCGACAAACGGTAAATATCAGATTAGCAGTCTTTAATGGCAAAAGACCATTGGATGATACATCTGTCTGGTAACTACCAATTCCATGAATGGCTTGGACCAATCAGACAAGACTATGATTATGGTGATCGTGTTGATGACTATGGTGATTAAGGTGATCATGGGATTGATAAGAGTGACAATTTCTTCACCAGTCAGAAATGATGTAAAGCAGAAGTAATTTACTAAACTTACTTGTGGCTTCAGGTGTGATGGGCTCTAAAAATAAGAGATTTATAGATCAGATCATAGGACATTAATTCATTATTACCAATGTATCCTAAAACAACACATAAAGTTAGATTGATAAATATAATGAACATGATATAGTACACAGTGAATATACACTGTCTATAATTAATCATATCGTAATTTTAACCTAGAGCTCCTTCTTTTAGTAAAGTTTTGATTTATAGCAATTAGCCTAAAGAATATTCTGTTTTGTAGAATCATCAGGCTGCTAAATCTGTTTGTGGCTATAGCCATCAATGTGACTGAATACCATCATATGGGCCAAACTCAAAATCAATTGATGCATCAAACTGTAATTGACCATCAACAATATAAGACATAGAAAATTTTTTTTTCTGGTGCCTGCTTATTACACGTGGATGTACAGTATTCAGCAAATTTAATATTCATGGATGCACAAAAAGTGTTTAACCATAGGCAGAACGTATGTTATTATCAAGTGTTCCCTTGAAAATAGAGAAAAATAGCACTGGAATGACATAGAATATGAACATACTTAAATCCTTCTGTTTTCTGGCATCTTCAAGTGCTTTGGCTACTTCTGCAAAACAACAACAAATCAAAACTCTCCACGTGAACAGAATGGGCAATTATCAGTCATCCTTGAATTGTTTGCGAGTAAAATGATGGATAGAATGTCCATGGTACAAAATTAAATATTAGTTAAAGATAACGATTACTGAACAAATCTAAAGATATCACGATCTCCATAATGAGAAATCGGTAATAGCAAGCGATGTAATGCAACTGACTCAACAACTGCAAAACAAAAGTCCCTAACTCAAAATTGTAAATATCTAGAAGGGCAGGCAAAAAGGATTGGTACCTTGTGCAATCTTTATCCTTTTCACGTCCCCTCTCAGCTCTGTAAAAATAACGTTTACATGCAATAAATCAGAGCCGTCAGTTTGGTGTGAAATAATGGTATTTTAATAAAGCTCAAATTCTTAATTCTACCCATCCACAAACAACAATGAGATATAATTTGTCAACCTAGACTTACCTGCATGGCCCCGTGTCAAGTCGCTTACATCGGATGTTGTCGGTACAAAACAGGGAAAAAACGAAACATGTACCAAGTGTGATATGAATTTGGTTTCTTGTTGACTAACAATGATATCAAATGTAATGTTTTATGATGAACTTGTATCATGTGACCTGTAATGAACGATATCTATCGTGCAATGTATGGCGTAAGATGTATGACGTAAGATGTATGACGTAACATGTATGATTATGGCATCCTTCTTACTTTAGATCATCTCATGAAGATGCTTGGTTTAAGTCGCTTTACATCATAATGCCATTATTACTATCGCAATAAGCATATCAATTGTGTGCTCAATACAAGTACACAATGCATATCAACAAGCCAATAGTTATTAGGTAAAGAACAATTCATGTGTCATTCATGTCATTCATATAAATGTGTAATGTGACATTCTATTAATCAACCGTCTGTACATGTGACATTCAACAAACTCAATATTATCTTGGAATGTGAATCTTTTGTGAGAATACCATATGATTAACACATATAATACAGCCAATGGTAATCAAGCATCGAATTAAAAATTGATAATGTCTACAATGGAAATAATTCAAGTTTCGCTTACCACCTTGGTCTTGCGCCAACTGCTCATGGGCCATTTTCACACTTTCCATGTCGTATCTCAGCCCTTCAAACAAAAGTGTAAACTCAGTGATACTAAAATCAATACATTAGAGCCATCTGTCTGAAACAAGACACAACTTTGAAAAAGACCGAAATTCTGAATTTTACCCATCCTCCAATAATTATCAGAGATAAATTATTAAATTAGCCATAATTAGTTAAACACATTATCTATGATATCTGAATTGTCTAACTCCTCTAAATATTAAGGACAATGTATTCGCTGCAGATGAGTGACAATAAAATGGTCTAAATTTCTTGGGTTGCAACAGTGAATAACATTCTGTATCAGTGTTACTTTCACTTGCACATAAGTTACATATGCCATACCTGTGTTGCTCTCTTGCAATGCCCTCACATCGGATTCCACTTCTGCAAAAATTAGTTTCATAATAGATAAGATGAACATCATATGAGAAGCATTAGCAAACATAATTAACACTAACACTACATTGAAATAGCAAGAATCTCATGTCATCGCACAGACAAATTAATATACTGAATTTAATAACTTTATTTACATTTATAACAGATTGTCACAATGTATAATAAAAAAATATGTCTAATTTATTTTAGTAATTTTTCATATATATGTAATGACTCCATCGCAATGTGCATTGGACCTTCTGTTGAGAGAGGACTGCTCACACCAGGGGGGCCATCACAGCCCTATCGAGTGGATAGAGCTAAGTAAAGGTTAGTAGTAGTAAAAGGGTTTGGAAGAAATGACAAGTGACAGTGTGAGACATTAACCGACCCAAGCGGGATTGGAGGGGCGGTGCGAGCAAATGACCTACCCTTGAGCAACGATTTGGAAGCGTGGCACGATAGCTCAGTTGGTAGAACACCAACGTACAAAGCTAGGGGTCACGAGTTCGAATCCCGCTCGGGTCGGTTATTTTCTCGCACTTTCACTTTTCATTTCTTCCAAACCCTGTTGCTTCTAATATATATATTATATATAAATATATATATACATACATATATATATATAAATATATAAATATATGTATATATATGTATATATATATATATATCTATATATATATATATGTATATATATATATCTATATATATATATGTATATATATATATATATTTTTGTATATATAATTATATATACAGTATATGAATTTTTGTACATATATTTATATATACAGTAAATATATATATATATATATATATATATATATATATATATATATATATATATATATATATATATATATATATATATATATATATGTTTTTGTACATATATTTATATATACAGTATATATATATATATATATATATATATATATATATATATATATATATATATATATATATATATATATATATATATATATATATATATATATATATATATATATATATGTCATATGGCTCTGTTTGATGTCTCAACAAGTCCAAATATCGAAAGGTTATATCGTAAATCATCGAATTAGCTCCCCCTGAATTAAGCCCCCCTCGAATAAGCTCCCATGTTAGAACTTCAACTTGTTAATAAGCTGCCCATCGAATAAGTCGCTACCCTAGGTGATGTTGAAGACTGTAATAAAAACTAATGCTCAAATTTATACTGTTCTTGTAGTAGTATGGTGAAAAGGCGCTTTGGCAATGAGCGTTTTATACGACATTTCTCAAATAATTTTATAAGCCCCCCTCGAATAAGCCTGCACCCAAAAAGCATCAAAAATAAATAAGCACCCAGGGGGTTAATTCGAGGGTCTACGGTAAGCTACAAAACTGTGAACTTACGAGCTGATGGTAGTGAAATGGAATTAACATTTCCAAAGATGGCTGTACTTCCAGATAGCATATTTATTGGCCCTAAATGGTCTGGTCTGGCTGCAACTAGAATAAATTTTGTAATATATGATTTTGTTCAACCGTCTGGAGCAATAGGAAACGATCTACAAACGATGAATAATATGAAATCCATTGAATACTATTAAATATACCTTATTACAGCCATTAAATTGAAATATATTTATCATAAATGCCATTTGCCTATTTACACTGAAATGACATATTTCAGATGCTAGATTCACTTATATTAATGTATATGGAGTGATTACTTTTCAATCAATCAACAGACAATAGTAAACGATGGAAAATAATTAAATTTTTTCTCTAAAGGAGTGGCACAATGGCAACAACTAAACAGCATTCCGTACCAATAGGAGGCAACATTGCAACACTTACAGAGCACCTTCTACATGGTTTACACAGAAAATGAAAAGCAAAATTCCCTGACTTTCCCTGACTTTTCTAAACCCAAAGGGGAGAGCACACCCTTACTGAAGGGGGTGACAAAATGGTACTAATTAGAGAGCACCCCTTTAAAAGTAGGTTCACTACATTGCAAAAATTCTAGAGCAACTTTGATAACGGGGATAGGAAAATGATAATAATTAGAGAGCTCCTCTAATGAAGGGTGGCAACATAGTAGTAAGTAGACAACACCCTTATGAGCATGGATTTACAAGAATGAGTCTCCATTATGAATAAAGTCTACAGTTAGTTGTATATTGTAACAGTTTGGCAGTTCTAGTTATTTGGGCATTTCATTAAGTCATAATTTACAACTCTTACATCAATCTAGTGAGCAAACTTTCATTATCACAGAATTCCAAGAACAAATGAGAACATTCATTAGCGGGCTTTAAGCATGTTTTCCATCCAATATTCGTCAGAGTATGAAACATAGGACAATGACTGAGTGATGGGCAGAAATATATAGGAAGAGGCGGATACATTCACGTGACAAGATGAATACTGCATACCATTGGCCATTTTGTCGACCAATTTGCACCTACTCACTATTGTTTAGTTGAAGAGTTCAAGGTAGAACACAAAATCTGTATAATAAATATTCTATAAAAAACATACCCAAAGTCAACTGTCCTCTGACGTCATCCGATTGTCTGGCCGAGTCTAGAACACAAATACCATATTTTGGCGATTATAAGCCGCCCTTGATTATAAGCCGCACCAACAAAACTTTTATCTAAATGCAGAGATAATTCTTTTAAACAGAATCGGAGACAATGATCATAGTGTGCAGTACTTCGACTCAAACACCCTTTAGGGATATAAAAACTTAAAAACTTTCAAACTTCAACTAAATAGCTTAACCAACAAAAATATTGTCAAGCATGGCATCGTCTATGTCTTGAACGTTATTAAAGAGTATTTTTTCGTCCAGGAATATTAATTTGTCATCTCCATTGCTAGCTTTAAAGGTATCAGGAGAGATTTGCTGGATCATCTACTGCTATGCCACAAATATCAAATGACTTTTTCACAACATATGTGAAGTATTATGATGACATAACATCTTGGATTGAAAATACAAGCCACCCTTGATTATAAGCCGATCTTGATTATAAGCCTCACTTGGTAATAAGCCTCACTTGATTATAAGCCTCACTTGGTTATAAGCCGATCTTGATTATAAGCCTCACTTGGTTATAAGCCGCATCAAAATGTTTCAAATAAGAACTGTAAGCAGCGGCTTATAATCGGAGAAATATGATAACATGTAAGTATGCGAAAACAACAATTGAAGAATACGTTGTTAGACAACCAAGAATAACTAAAGGAACTTATTGATTATTTACTCTATAACTTCAGTCCTTGAAACACTTTCTATTGACAGTTCATTGAAAACCACATTACCCTGTCACATTCAGTTCTACAGCATGACATTCTATGGATTATGAAATTGCTTTACCACCTTAGGTCTTCATGGCAGTACTCAATAATGCCATTCAATTCATTCATCTATCCATTTTGAACGAAATTAGTTCAATTCAATTACTCAATGTAATACAACATAGAAGCTAGAAGGAAATTTCTTATCATGAAGTACCAATGTTGCCAGGTTGACATTCTTCATTGTCCATTTCTGAATCTGTTGATATTCTCTCTGTGTCTGAAAATAAAAAATTGTGTCAGCTTATCTCTGACGAATCTACTCCACAGGGCGACCTTCAAATCATTTGATTTCCTTCTAACATGATAAGAATGTTAGAAACAATATTCAACAGATGGCAGAACTACTTCAGAACCATGGCATAAAATATGAGTTTCCAATTGTGTTATTCGCATTGAAGGTTCAATATATCAACAAAGTCTAATACAATAGGCTGGGCTGTGCTTGCCAGGATCACATATCACCTTTGATGCAAAATTCAATAACACTTCCGATGAAAATGAAGCAAGACAAACATTTTCCCTTCATATCCATTTATACTAAAGAGCTGCTATACCTTCTCTAGCTCTGAATCTTAATTACTTCTGAATATGTCATGTGCCAAATGGACTAAAACTTTAATATGAAAAATATGAAAACACCAGATCTCTTTAGATGACATTCATACACCTCGTCTCTTTTCTACCAGTATACGAATGCCCATTTAGAAAGGGATACCTTTGTGATATGAACGTTATCTATACACAGAGCCTTCCTTCAGTATCAAAATGAATCACAGCCATATGAACTGGAGAGCAAATACACGCAACAGACATTTTAGAATATCAATTTGAGCATGACAGTAAATCAGAAATTTTCATACCTGAAACCCTTCTCTCCATTATCTTGAATATCTACAAAGCAAAGTTTAGTTTAAATCAAATATTGAACATTAGCAAAAATTTTTCCTTTACAAAAATTCTTGTAACCAACCAATTGCATTTGCTATTGTTCTAATGTGTCTGGTATATAACATTGGCCATCTTCAACCAATGGTGAGAAAGTAGAACTTAGAGGGTCCGACATGACAAAAGACTTGAACTTCTTCATCATTTTTACAGGTTAAAATGCAAAAGCACATCATGAGAATATTAAGAAAATAAGGAGATCTGCAAAAGGAGATTTGGGTCAACACAAGGCCTCTTGGTTGGGAAAACTGAAAGTGGAAGCACAACATGTAGGCACTAGGAACGGGGGCTGGAGGAACGGAATTTGCTTGATACAGATAAAAACGTGTTGTAGTTTGGACAGTTCCTTACTATCTGCGTTAGGGAGTTAACGAGCCTAGTCATGCAGTTTTGAAAAGTTCCACTCTCCCTTGGTACTTCTATCTATTGAATGAATAGAGGGCTTTCTTGTGAACATCATCAGACCATTGCAAATGAAAACAAAAAAGGATTCGTAGAACTGAATTCTTTAACTTGAATGCACACGATAAGATGATCCAGATCCTATTAACACTATTTTAATCCTATCACAATTAATCTAGTAATGTATGAATAAAGTATTATTTATGAATTCATAGAATCCCTTCAATTATTTAATGATCTTGTTGTTGTTATGGAATTCACTCTTTGGTGCCTTCCAACGAATCAGATAAAAGATCATCCTACATCAAATATCACATGATGGTATTTATGGTTGCAAACATGCGCAATATGACTATTCAACAGTAAGCCCCTCTCTTCTAACAAATCGTTGTAAACAGACCAGGTGGTGTAATGCTTGAGTACTTTTCAAACCTATTTATAGTGTCAATACTCATATTTCAGTAGCCGTGATCCTTTCTTCTGACGATACCATTGCATGGGATTTAAATATACCTCATCTTAACATAACCAGGGGCCGATATACAACAGGGCGTGTGTATGGGAGGAGGGGGTTGATACATTCCTTAATGTTTTGCCGTTAGTTGAAAGCCTCTATTCCAAAGGTAAAATAATCGCCAAGAGTCCTGGGACACTTTGCACTTTTTGTATTCTGCAATGCACTTTCATTACCATCTACCAACTGAAAGAATGTTGGTTATCTGGATAACTATGCGAGACAATAGGAAATTTCATGCGTACGCTAACTCCAAGTGTCCAACTGGTGAACGAATATTGTTCTAGAGGGAAGGTGGGTGCGTTTATGTAGCAATGGTAACAATCCGTAGAGAATGTTTTCATTAGTTTCCTGTACAGTGTCCCAAAGACTCTTGGCGAGTACATATTGTATAACCCACTTATACGTCGTGTAGGCAAAAGAAGAACACAGTGTATCCACAATTGTATTCAAACAGATTATCTCCTGCATAAATTGCTATTCTAATATCATATATATATATATATATATATATATATATATATATATATATATATATATATATATATATATATATATATATATATATATATATATATATATATATATATATATATGTACATATATATCTTCATCTTCCATAAAAAGGTAAATACCATGCCCTGCAAGTTGTAAGGAATGCCCATTGTAAACATAAAGATGCTCCCCAATTCAATGGCAGATGAAATCAATTTTATGTATGTGAGAATCGTCATTAGCTTTCATGACAGTTTTGCACTAATATAACTTACCACATAATCAAAAAGTTACAAACTCCCCGCAGATCCCCCACCGCATGGATGTCAAATAAAAAGTGGCGCCAGGAGAGGTACATCTCTCGATTGGAATTAAGAGTTTGCTTGACAACAATCAATTTGGTAAGCATTATGTTGAGGGACTTTAATTCAGTTTATCTTATTATTTAACCTTTTATATCAAGCGTTCAACATTAGTAACAATCACTTCAAACACTTATATCAGACGATATGAGACTAGCTATAAAGCCTTAGGTACCGTAAATCTTCGAATTGCCCCCCTCCAATAAACCCCTCCTTCGAATACACCCACTGTTATTCGAAGGGAGGGCGTATTTGAGGGGGGGTTATAAAATTAGCATAAAAATCTAATTATCAAAGCTCCTATTCTCCATAATACTAAATGAACAGTCAAAATTTAAGCAGTAGTCTTTATCAAAGTATTCACCATCATCAGTGGTGGGGACGTATTCGAGGGGGCTATGTTAACACTTTGAAGCTCTAAGCCTCCATCCAAAAAGAATCAAAAATAAAGGGTTTACGGTATACACCTGTTTTATATATTTCTGTTAGAAGCAGAACCGCACCATGCAATTAGTTAAAACGACTATCTGCAATATCTCAAAATACAATCTCAGTGAATAGCTGGGGAGCACGGCCTGCCAGTCCCTCCACTGTCTACGGGTCTGAATACCCGCGGCCTGCCGCATCCATGACTACATACCGTGCTAGTCTAAAAGAGAATTAGATGGCTGAGGGATAACCAGAACCAGATCCGAAAGAGCCATGACATATTACTTCAACATCAAACCCATGATATTGCATCTATAACAGTATCTCTTTCCTGTGATTCTACATTCCTATACAATCTGAATATCTACACATGATACGCCACTTATCATATTCTATAAAAGCATATCAAACAAACCGTCGAGAGAAGCTTCAAGAATCTTGAAATCTTAAGCCTTAACAAAGGAATTCACATCGTAATAAGTTGTCGAAACTTCAGACCTTCATGTTTCATTTTCTGTTTATATGTATTGCGTTTTCAAAGTCAACTCATCGTACAATCATAACGAAACATAAATCATCCTACAACACGCTGATATAATTAACCATAATGCATAAGACTATAAACGATTCTTTCTGCTATCCTATCATCATTTCCGAAAGCACACACTTACAGAACCAAACCACAACCAAAACAATTCTTACGTCTTGTATACAATTGCTTGCATATATTCTGATGTAAATCATCTCTTGACACTTTGTCTACTTCCGTTTATTAACTCATATTTACAATACTACACTCAAATACACTGGCAAAAGGGCTGTTTGTTTTATCAAGCCTAAAGAAAGACGACGCCATGATGCATTCGCTTCGCAGATAACTGTACACACACTCGTATCCTAGCATAAATCGATCAACTTCATTAAAAACTAACACGCTACCACGATTAACCTCATTAAAACTACAAATAAATCCGACTGGACAAATGTACTTACAAATGAAGAAGTAAACAACCACGTACTCTTGGACACAAAGCAAAACACAAGGGTATCTTACTTGCAAGACGCAAATTCGCAGACACGGAAGCAAAAGGGCGTAACGGGTAAACAAAACCATCGAAACCAGTAAAAGGTAATCACTTTAAATGTTAATGAATAGAAATCTACAGAACGGGGGTCGTCTTAAATCATGTGATCAGACACGCCCGAAAAAGAATTAGGCCTATTAATAAGTTTAAGTGACGAGTAAAGTTGATACACAGAACTGTTCTCTAACTCTATAATTTTTCTACTCGTTGAGAAAGATGTCATACATGCCAGGCAAACACACAATGAGTTTAGCACTTGATCATAAGCAGATAACTACGGAATGATCAATGATCGACCTAACACTATGCAATCTGTCCCTTTCCAACTCCATCGTCAGCCCAATAACGGTTGGAGTATCACAAGGGGCATAGTTTCTTTTATTCTCTTTGCATGTAATGGTAGGAAAGAACCCCAGAAAAGTAGACAGATGCTTTTTAAATATAGAGGGTGGGGTATGGAAGACAACTGTACGTCCTAGAATAAGCCACACTACCGGGGGGTTTACCTGCACTGATACCTGTTGAGTAGGAGTATATTGAATGGAAAGGTTTATTTGGGGGGGGGCCGCGGTTATAAAACTATTTGACAAATGCCGCATGGAAAGCTCATTCTGAAAACTCCCTTTCTCCATAATCGAAATGAAACAGTCTACATTCAACCATCTGTATATACAACCGTCTATCTTATCATCTGCTGAGGGGGTGTGTTTGAGGGAGGTGTATTAACAATATGATGTTCTAGGACGGGGGCAGTGAAGTGCTTCTTGAGAAATGTCAAAAGTTCTTATAACAATAACAATAATTTACCGAAAAAAGGTAAGACAACTGGGGGGGGGGTGTCTTATCCCATATATCGCTCTGGTAGATCGCATCCAGAATAAACCCCAAATGTTACATTTTGTAAGCGCCCCATTCTAATATGCACCTGAAACTGCAAAGCTATCAAAAGGTAACCATGGATACACTCACTGCTTCTGAATGTGTTGCATCAGATTTTCTATTTTCTAAGTTTCTTGGCAAACATATACTTTCATCTTAAAATTTTTGGAAGGGAAAGTAGGTGGAAATCTCCTAGATGAGAGAAGTGCCTTCCCTGTCCCCCCCCCCCCTTAGCTTCATGCCTAAAATTATTATGAATACCAAACAGGGAAACCATTTGACTGTGATGACCTCCTCCACACAACTGACAAAATTCTCATTCTCAACGATGACTGTCTCCTCCGCCTCCTCCGCATTACTGGAAACAGCAAACAACCAAGCAACATAGAATGACAATACTCTTTTCAATAAATCCAAACAAAAGACTCAAATGACTCCAGTTTAATGTTCCGTATCCCTATTATTTGTTTTCTGTTATATAATGAATAGAGATTTGTGTTTGAGTCTCCCGATTTCTTTAACTCCATTAGGTAGGATCCATTTGTGAATAATACGTCTCTTTCAAATTACGAGATGATTTTATCAGTATGGAATTCTATGCAAATTGCTCTCTGTTCAATAAGGTTGCTATTTATGCCAAAAACATATCGATGCAACTTGTGTTAATGTAAATAGTAAGCTTAGGCCAAACGATTCGATTTTCCATTTGATGTCATTTGGCCTCAAAGTCGAGCATTGTCGAATATGTCCAGCAAGATTATTTGAGTTTTCGCTCGACTTTTAACTACAGTTCTGCGTTTTGTTGGTGTCTACAAGCTGACAAATATTTTGGCAGTGTTTATGATTTGTTAAGTTGATTGTTGGCGTGCATTGCACGGAGACAGCAGGAAAGTTTTGCTGTCAATGACTGCAAAGTATTCCGTTAGCTTTTTCAGCCACAGGTAATGTTAGTAGGTGACTGCAAATACATAGATTCCAGCCAATTTACAACTTCCATGTCAAAAATTGTCTTAATTCTGTAAATAGTAATTCATCCATTAAAAATGGCAATTTGTATAGCCAGGTTGCTTTCCAGCAATCTACAGGGCGTGGCCGAACAAAAATTCTCCCGGAGCCCAGTGCAGTTTGCTTTATTCACAGCCCCCCCCCCCCCAATATCAATTTCGTTCCGACGGGTATGTTATGAGTAACTAACATGGAAATCATTGAACTGTGAATGTCTCCTCCGCATTACAGATAACAACAAACAACAAAGCAACATAAAATGACAATACTACTTTTCTTTAAATCCAAACAAAAGACTCAAATGACTCCAGTTTAATGTTCCGAATCCCTATTATTTGTTTTCTTTTATGTAATGAATAGAGATTTGTGTTTGAGTCTCCCGATTTCTTTAACTCCATTAGGTAGGATCCATTTGTAAATAATACGTCTCTTTCAAATTAAGAGATGATTTTATCAGTATGGAATTCTAAGCAAATTGCTCTCTGTTCAATAAGGTTGCTATTTATGCCAAAAACATATCAATTCAAACTGTGTTAATGTACATAGTAAGCCTAGGCCAAACGATTCGTTTTGGTCATTTGAATTCTCATTCGACATTGTGTCTTAATGTCAATCATAGTGGAATATCTACATCCAAGCGATTCGATTTTTCGCTTGACTTTCCAACATCACTTGTACGTTTTGCTGGCGTCTAGCAGCTGACAAACATATTGAGTAAAACATCCCAAGGGGTTCTCACCACTTCTCTATACGGGAGGGTTCCTTCAATATTTGGGGTCTGGGATTTTACAAAAACAATCATATTTGGGGTTTGTAACGATCAGCTTTAAAAAAACATCAATATTTGGGGTTTGAGAATTAGTTTGCATTCCAATGGCTCGAGGAACCCTTTTTTACATATTTGCACAGGAGAATTAGAATATTCTATCGATCGTAGCATTTCTATAACTTCTGGCGGAACCCCTGGGCTGTGCTGGCGGAGCCCAGGTTGAAAACCACTGGTTTAGGGTATTAAGAAAGTTTGATATAAGATTAATGATGTGAAGTTGTGATATTCAATAAAACTGTATGTAAGTAGTAGTCCGAAATATGTTACAATATTTAGGGTCTCAACATTCTGAGACTCAATATTTGGGGTTCCTCTAGACTGTGACTTAATATATGGGGGTTATATACCAATTGCTGACATGGAACCCCCGCAAAGAAAAGCAGTGAGTACCCCCCCCCCCCTAGGTTAAAAGTAGTTTCTCACACAAGGACACGCCTATTTCACATAATTTCACTCGAATCGATCGAAATGGTGCCTAAATTATTCAACTTTTTCACTGGATTCTTCTCTCAACAAATCCTCAGGTGGACAATCAAGTCACATAGCTTCTCAACCACTAAGTTTGCTATTGGACACATTTTACAAGAGAGGTCCAAGTTGGTCAAAGTTATGCAATAAAATTTGTTCATATTGGGTCACACACTGGTTCTAGATATTTAGGACATTAAATTATGTGTTAACAACTTCTTTATCAGTCGAGTCTATTAGAAATTATAGCTTTTATTGCCTTTGCTTTTTATGACACTTCATAAGAAACCATTGCAAAAGGTTTATAACTATGGCCTACTTTTCTACAATTCTATGTTATATATATATATATATATATATATATATATATATATATATATATATATATATATAAACGTCAAAAAGCTACAATCAACCAAGTAATTCATAAGTATAGAGAGACTTCAAGAAATAAAATTACTCCATTTCAAACGTTTCGGCACAAGCCTTCATCAGTAATCAGCAATATATATATATATATATAATATATATATATATATATATATATATATATATATATATATATATATATATATATATATATATATATATATATATATATATATATATATATATATATATATATATATATATATCTTTGTCGTACAAAATAGAAATCAAGGGGACTCTATCAGCATTGTCGATCACCTGTCCAACCCTGTCTATATGAATAAATCAGTAGGTCCTTGGGAGGGGTGTCATGCCCTGTCCATTGAGACCAACACTATGTTAGTAAAACTTTCCATTGTCAGCAACTCTTATCATTTTCCGCCAAAAATGCTGGTCGTTGTCACATTTTGCGAATTTAACACAATATCGGTCTAAGGTACCTCTAGTCCTGGACTAAGCCCCCTATAGGGGGTTAACTTATTGTTATGCTGTTTCTGTGGGGCAAATTCCGAATTTGCGGGGGCTTATAAAGCTATTGGACACAAGTCTCATAAAATGCTCCTTGTCAAGATCCGATTCTCCAAAGTATTAAAAGAACAGTTAAAACTTCAGCATTAGTCTTTACCAACATCCATGCTATCAACTGAGATGAGGGCTTATTCGAGGGGGCTTATTAACAATTTGAAGTTGTAGCATGGCGGTATATTCTATGGTGGGGGGGGGGGTAACGCGATGATTTACAGTATCTAGCATCTACACTGAAACTTATTGCCAAATGACTGAAAAATCATCAAATATTCCCCCGTCGTATAAGATGAAGCTCAAGACCATGCTTGCATAGAACCTAACACACAGCTTGTTACTTTCCTACAATTCTATGTCATATTTATATTAGACCTTCTTTTTGTAACTTTTACCACTATTTATTTTTTAAATTGCAAGACAAGTTTTTAACATGATCCCCAACACTAGTAGGGGCCCTTTAAAAATAATAGTTGATCATCTGATTATGGGCTAAATCGGATGGAATGATCTACTGAAGAGGCCACAATGTGAAAAAGAATGAAATGAATAAAATGTTGTCTGCAACATTAGAAGAGCATTGAGAAGTGTCAGAAAACGCCTGTTTCTTTCGCATTCGGAGTTGCTCTATCTAGCAAATCGCGTTGTGCTCAAGGAAAAGGGGGATAGCTGCCCTACTAAACATTCAAATGCCACAAAATTAACCATAGCTTTAGTAATAGTATAAGCATAGCATTCATCGTTTTATTCCTTAATATTCTCATTTTATATGCATTTTCATGCAACTTCAAATAGCTTTAATTGAAGTTATCAACGCTAACAGGAGGGTCGCATCGTAGCCTTTGAATCAAAACATGATGGCCTATTCGCCACTTTATAACTTTTGACGTTAAAAACTGACATACTATGCAAGTAATACCTCGATGAACTGTAGCTTTTAAACAATGCAACTTACCTGATAAGAAGTTATCTCGGAAAGGTAGAGTCTCCTGACAAAACGCCCACTTTCAACTAACAACTCGACATTCAACGAACGAGCCACAACGAAGTGAAACAAGGAAGCTAAAATAAGACTAAGTACTTCATGTGCATGGGTTCCAATTTAAAATTAGACCTCAAACCATACAGAAGCGAACGGGTTGCAATATAAGACTTGATGGGTGATATTACAGGCCTAATTCCAATGAAACAGGCAATGAAATGGAGATCAGCTACATTATATTACTAAACAATCCTAAATTGCATTGAAGTACGTCAGATTACAATGATGTGCTTGGAGAAAGGTGCTTGAACTCTTATCCTACCAATACGAAACTACATTTGGAAGTACAAACATATACCTGTTGAGCAAATAAATAGCAGACTCTTTCATCATGATAGCTTTTATCACGAAATGTTGAAAAAGGAGGCATATTTTTGTCAGGCAACATTTTCTACGTTTCTGTAAGTTTTGTTTATTGCTTCAAAATGCCTGAACCATTTCTCATGGATATATTTTGGGTCATATGAGTTACTTCTTCATCGTCTTTTTAATTGAGAAGTGGTTTTAATTTTGATAACAACGTTTTCTTGCAGTCCTCAGGTTTGCACATTGTATATAATTGTATTATCTGTTAGCAGACTTTTGGAATATATTATTCAATATCGCATCCTTCAGTAGCAAGATAGGTATGATGACTTGGACGCTCAATGAATTTCTACTCGTTTGCTGTTGCAAAAGATTCGTGTCAGTATACCATCCATTCCCATGGACGATGGAGCTCAAGGGGCCGGAGGGCCTGGAAAAGTGATATATGGATTGAAGAACGGTTGG
The DNA here is from genome assembly GCA_964019165.1 of Mastigias papua. Lineage (NCBI taxonomy): Eukaryota > Metazoa > Cnidaria > Scyphozoa > Rhizostomeae > Mastigiidae > Mastigias > Mastigias papua. The sequence continues at coordinate 14,004,182 of OZ025271.1, forward strand.
GGTTTCATGTCTCCTGATTTTCATTAAATTTTGTAAAAACAATCTGGTCATACGCAGAATATTTAGTGTGACTTGGAGAGTGTGGCTAAATCGCAGCATTGCTTCCATTGTTACGGGATATACAGTTAGGTAATGATCAAACAGTTGGTCATTTTTTCAGGACGCCCCCCTCCCCAAATTAAACTGTCTAGGTGCATAGTTGTTCTGAGGGTTTATTGCCCCTCTTTCTTTTATAGAAAAAGATACTTTTAAAAACCCAATACTGTAATTTTATGTTGTAAACAATCTCTATATAAGTTTTAATTCTTCTGCAATGAATTTAACAAATCAACTTTGATGCCAATCCCCAATATTAGATGAAATGGAATAAGTGAATAAAGCTGTAAAACTGATGCATATTTTTTATACGAAGCCGCAAATGGTGATTTCTAGCATCCTCTTTATCTTCAGTTAGTACTTTCTGTATAGCTATATTTCTGTCTCTAAAATTGAACTACCCCCCCCCCAGGCTCCCCCGATAAGAATATTGCTCTGCCTAATGCAATGAACTGAGTAATGAGCAACAGCCTCTGTTTGTAGAGTATGCTTATTCCACATACGAGGTAATTGCAATAGATCATCCATAAAGCTTATGTCTGTGTGAGCATGGCAACGTTCTCATCAAAATCAGGCTGTGCAGTGTGCATCAGTGGAAATCCTTTTGTCACTTCTTCGAATAGATAACAAACTTGAGTCTATGAATACGACCTGGTTATTTGCTACAACGATATTAATGCAAATTTGCAGATGTGAACATGGCTATCAACCATGATGCAACTGTAATTATCCTTTTTCAACCTTAATCGAAGGATCGTATAGTTATGTTTGAAGCCAATTTTGGTGGCCTACCTAAATGTAGGTAGGTTTTGTATGTTGCAAGGACAATTCACTATTTTGTAACTTGAAATGTTTAAACACTTTTGTATTATGCAAACAACAACACGAGAAATTGTAGTATTTTAACAATGCAACTTACCTGATAAGACAATATAGTGGACATGTAGCGTATCTTGATAAAATTTTCACATTCAACTAATACGTTGATTCTCTACGAATGATGCCACATAGAAAATGAAATAAGGACGCCTAAGTGAGACTAAGTACTTCATGTGTATACGTATCCAATTCAAACTGAAGTGTCCAGCCAGATTGATGGTTACAATATAAGTAAGATCCCAGGAGGGGTACTCATTACATCTCTATACGGGGGGTCTGGTGCATGTCAGCACTTTGTAGCGGAACCCCAAATATTAAGTCACAGTTTAGAGGAGGCCCAAATATTGAGTCTCAAAATTGTTTAAGAATTGTTCCAAACATTGAAATGTGGACAATATAAGATTATCGTTGTCATATTCATGGTATTAAAGCGTGATAATTTGTTTTTCTTTTATAACTTTGTTGTCAATTTTAAGACCCAAATATTGAATGTTTCTTATGCTGTAATTCTCAAACCCCAAATATTAACTTTTTAAAGCTGTTCTTCACAGACCCCAAATATGCTTGCATTTTTAAAATCTCAGACCCCAAATATTGACATGAACCCCCGTATAGAGAAGTAGGAAGTAACCCTCCTGGGAGTAAGATTTAACGGGAGATGTCAAAGACTAAAATCCAATGAAAAGGCGATGAAATTGAGATCAGTTGGATAATATCGATTTAATACACCACTTTCACGGACCGCGCACCAGAGGACTGGGCCGAGATTTGGGGTGAAAGAAATTTTTTGTTGTATACAAATACCTATGAATACGGCTGGTTGATTGTGACTATCGATAGATATTTCGCGTGTCTCTCGTCGTTTTCATTTATTATCTGCTATTATTTGCTAATATATGATCTGGCTGCCTTGGGAAGAGTGTTTTCTCAAAACTTTTACGAGTACTTTAGGCTCACAGAAGTAGTATCTTACACTGGAGTGGCCTAATCCTACCCAGTCGTATCGTAATGGTCAATGGAAACTATGTTGTACTTGGTTGCCGAAATAGCAACTACAGATTGAAACAGTGGAAGAAGAAGGACTGTAATTAGCATAAAGATCTTTCTTATGGAAATTGCCCTTGTCCAAGACCTTTCACACTGTATCACTCCCCCAGCAAACTCCTCAACTCAGAAACGGGAAAGTCAGGATTTATAAAATGAGAAGGGTATCTGGAAGGGATACAGCTCGAACCCCAGGTGAGAGTGATATAGTTTGTTCAGAGTATTTTGTTGATGGAGCACTAACTGTTGAAAACTCAGATCCAACTTGGATTTTAAGATAGATAGCTGGAGTGAAAAAGCAAAGAAAAGTTTTGGTCTGTCAAACAGCTTCCAGCAACTGAGCATGTAGAAGAACTGAATTCAAGTGCCCCCATGGATGTCATCTTCCTGAGGAGTCATCTTGTGTAAGCTGTCTAAATATGGGAGCACAAAGTGCTGCTTTGCGGAGTGAAATTGAAATATTCAGAGCAGAACATTTTAAGCTAATGTGATAAAGTATCACATATACTTTTAAAAGAAAAATCTGTAAGAAAGCCATTTTAATGGATGCATAGAAAACCTGATTCTACAATGTACTTTTACACTGGGTTGCAAGCTGTGACTATATATAACTTAATATCTAATGTATATAGCCTAGCCTGCCAACAATGATATATTGGAGGGGAAATCAAAGTAAACCAACATCAAAGTGTAAGTTCTCACTAACTAGGAGACAACATAGAGTGACCCATAGAGATCGGTTTCTAATGGTTCTTATATGAATTAGACTTGACATTTGAATGAGAATTTAGCAGATAGATTTTGTTTTTCCTCTGGTGTATCCTCAAAGACATTTACCACATGGATCAAAATTTTGGCAAGCTTAAATGGGAATACTCTCATTTTCTGGCTTCCAAGTGGCCTAATTCAATCAAATTTGCCTTCTGCACCCAAAAAGGTTAGCCCAAAAAACAAGATGCATAATAGACTGCACTGAGATTTTGTATAGAAAGGTCAAAGTCTTTGCATGTTAAAGAATGAACTTGGTCAGATTATAAGAATCACAACACAGTTAAATTTCTGATTGCAATGTCCCCAAATGGCTACATCATAGTCTTATTTTGATTTTTTAATTATTGCTCTTTGAATATGTCACCTGGGCTAGAGTAGAGTCTCAAATGACTGCAGCAGAATGTGAAAAGACAGAAGATGTTGCTAATTTCAGAATTCATGATGAACTTGCCATTAATAGAATAAAAGAATTCAAGATAGTTACAAATGCATTGCCAATAAATGCATTACCTTTAGTAGAAGGCATTATGGAGCTGTGTAGCAATAGGCAATATTCAAGCACCATTGATTGAAAGTTGAGAAAGACCTAACTAGAAGAAGTTATACTGTTCACAAATTAGATGTTAAGTGCAAAAGATGAAACAGGCTTTATTTTTATTAAGGCTCAGGAAGCCAAGTGATAAGAATAGTTTAACATATTATGGAATAGTATATGATAGTGAAGTAAAGTATAATATAGCATAGTACAGTATAGTATTGCATAGTGTAGTATATAGCATAGTATAGTATGCTTTAGAAATGTTATGGTTATATACATTTACATATGGTTCTTTGCTGAGTGTCTGATTTCAAAATTTATGAAAATACTGAAGGAGCATAATGGACTAATGTAACATTCTTCTGAGTTCCTTTCCAACTTTAGCCAGTGCTCTCTATCAAACTCCAACTTTTCAAGAAAATGGCTATGGTCATTACTGGTAAGTTCATTAGGATGAAAGCTAGGACTTAAACCTGCCCCTGTACAGTGTAACTGGCCAGTATCTAACCCAACCCTGATCCAATTTGAACGGATCTGGAATCATATGGCTGCCATTCACATACAGTTTTTCACAATGTCTAGCAATATCTGCTTGGACGCCCTCAGCTGTTTTATTCTTCCTTCTTTCCACTAATTCTCAATCCCCGAAGACGTAAGAAGTCCTTCAATTCATTAACTTTCTTTGTAGATATCGTTGCGAAATCTCTGTTGCTCGATTAGGCCTATTTGCCATCGCAGTTGTGAGCTGTGAAACCTAAAGTACTCGTAAAAGTTTTGAGAAAACACTCTTCCCAAGGCAGCCAGATCACATATTAGCAAATAATAGCAGATAATAAATGAAAACGACGAGAGACACGCGAAATATCTATCGATAGTCACAATCAACCAGCCGTATTCATAGGTATTTGTATACAACAAAAAATTTCTTTCACCCCAAATCTCGGCCCAGTCCTCTGGTGCGCGGTCCGTGAAAGTGGTGTATACGTCATTGCACTGTGACGTACGTCAGATTACGAGACGGTGCAGGGATAAAAGGACTTTAACTCTTACCCCACCCAAATGGAAATACATTTATAAGTAACTGCGTACAGTAAATCTTCTAATTGGCCATTCAACGAAAAGCCCCCCTTGAATAAGTCCCATTGAAAGCACTTCAAATTGCTACTAAGCCCCCATCCTTGAGTACACCGCACACCAAATGATGGTAAATACTTTGATAAAGACTAGTAATTGAATGTTGACTGTTCGTTTAGTATTATGATGGGGAATAGAAGCTTTGACAATGAACTTTTTATGTGACATAGGTCAATTAATTTTATAGCGCCCACGTTCGAATAAGCTCAGCCCAATTGATGTCAAAAATGTATAAGCAACCCAGTAACTAATTCAAGGATTTTATGATATAGTTTTTGAGGTAGCGGCCACTTGTAACTTGCGGAGACTTGTAGCTTGTGGACATTTGTAGCTTGATATAGCAAACATCCACTTCACGCACGAATTATCGGTATCCACTGACTTTGGTGGTAATCCACTTGTGTGAAAAGTCTGTTGTTACTACAGAACTTCACTATAGCACGAAAAAGCGGAAACATTCTTTTAGCATACTGTAAAATAGCACGATTTTACAGGGAGCAGAATATAAAAGAAGTAAATCACAAAAATACACAAGTTCCTTTGTAGCAATAAATGTCTCTAATTATCCAATGAAAACGCAATACTCTAAACACGATCGACGACTTTGACTGAACCTCACGACAACACTGTTAACGACGACTTCACATAACGACTGACTACACAGAACATTAAATGCTTTATTTATATCAACACACATGACGTAACAAAATAATTATAACATATGACGGACTAAGGGGGCAATGCAATGGCATGGTAACACAACACAACAAACGACAGTACACTAAGATTAGACAATACGTCACAGACAAGTAAAGCAACATGATGACAGTAACAGTTGGAGATGATGATGATGATGCAACACTTATGATGACGGGGCAACAAAAAACGGAACACATAGGAACAGAGAACCAACGTTACTGAACATGACGAAATGAGGATAAAAATAAAACTAGTATTATAACAATACAAGCTTTCAGTATGCTAAAAGAATGTTTCCGCTTTTTCGTGCTATAATCCACTTATGATTTTTCTGTTGTTTCATTAAAGTAGTTTTTATGACGAAATGTTGAAGTGAGAAGCTCATCATATTGTCAGGCAACATTTCCTACGATTCTGCCAGTTTGTTTCATTGTACCAAAATGTCTTAAGAATTTCTCATCGGCACATTTTACATTGTTTCAGTTATGCCTTCATTGTTTTTCTTTTATTTGAGAAGTGGTTTTTATTTTGATAACAACATTTTCATGCAGTCGTCACGCTTGCACATTGTATATAAATATATTATCTGTTAGTCTACTTTCAAAATATTTTAACCAGTGTCGTTTCCTCTAGCAGCAAAATAAAATGACTTAGATGCTCATTGAGTTTCTACCAGCTTCCTGTTGTGAAAGATTTGTAATACTATACCATCCATTCCCATTGGCAACGGAACTCTAATTGACCGGAGGGCCTAGGGGATTATAGCCCCTCTAATTTTTCTAGAAAAGGTACTTTTCAAAATCAAATACTGGAATCTTACGTTTTTGAAATAACTTTATAGAAGCTTTCATTCTGTTGGTATGAGTTTAACAAATCGACTTTGATGCCAATCACCAATATTATACATAGGGATTTAATTAATCAAGCTATCAATAAAACTGCCGCCTAGTTTTCATATGGTGGCTTCTAGCATCCTCTTGATCACCATTCACAACTTTCTATATACCTACATTGCTTGTCTCCACAACTGAGCAGCCCCCCCCCCCCGTCTCCCCAATAAAATAGAAATATTGTCCTGCTGACTTTAATGAAATGAATTGAATAACAAACCAGCCTCTGTTTGCAGACAGCTTTTATTCCACATAAGCGAGGTAATTGCAATAGATCATCCATAAAATCTGTGTCTGTATCAGCATGGTTAGATTATTATCAACACCAAGCTAATCCTTGTGTATCATTGGAAATCCTTTTATCATTACTTGGAATGGAATAGAACCTTGAGTAAATGATTACGCACTGGTTACTTTCAACAGCGATATCGATAAAACTCTGGAAATGTGAACATTGCTAGCAGCAATACTCATATGGCAAATGGGCCTAACTTGTGAAACAACGCAAATTCAGAGCTTTTGACACAGGTGAGCAATCTGAGTTGAGATAGCCTGAAATATTGTCATATTCTGATGAGCCTTGATTGATCTATGTCAGGACGACTCAGTGAAGCAATTTCGATTCCACATTCTGTAACTTTTTAACAATCAGCAAATAAACTACAATAATTCATTTTAATTTGCTCTATAGAAATTATTGTCATTTGTAATCAACTAGGTTTCGAATTCATTCCTTCATCGTAGTTTATATCCTGATACATCAGTATGAAACTAAGAAGCATAAAAAATGTATTGAATATAAAATGCATAAGGGAATTCGAAAAAGCACCACCATGCCAAAATTGTTTATACGCCGATTTCGAAGAAAAAGAGTCTTCCCTCAATTGAAACCAATGGCGTAAGAAAATCGCCGGGGACTCTTGGGAATAAATTATTTGACGCAAAGACTTGTATGTATATACCGTAATGCTTCGATTAAGCGTTTATTAAGTTATGTGATATTTTAGGGGGCGTCTACTTGAATGGTGCATTTAATAGAGAGGGAATTTAATGAATTTTTGTACCTTCTCCTTCCTATGCAATAGGCAATATATATATATATATATATATATATATATATATATATATATATATATATATATATATATATATATATATATATATATATATATATCTGTTTCCATAGAGATTACAAAAAACATCTAAATCTAAGCTCAAAAACGCCTAAGTCTAGTTCACAGTCATCATCAACATCGTCTTCCTTGATGATATTTTTGGAGCAGGTTCGGTTATGTCTTCTTCCATTACTTCAAATGGATTTTCATGTAAGCTTCCTTCACTAAGATATTAAGCTCTTCCATCAGCACACTGTTCCGCCGTTAAAGCAGGAAATCATCTCACCTTTGCTATCATCAACTGGTAGCGACAACAGGGGCATCTGTTCGAGGTGGGCGTTTAATAGAATGAAGCGATTATTAAAACAAGCTTAAAATAGAGAGTGCTTATTCGAGGGGGCCTTAAAAAGAGGGGGATGTTTAATTGAAGCATAACGGTAAACCATTTCACTCTTTACATTGGCCACTGCTTCAGCGAGCAGACTTGACGTCCCTTGTGGGACATGACAACGTTGGGGGCAATTAGTAATTACACTAGCCTTAATCTATGTTAGGTACACCACTGCTTTAAATAAAATTTCCAATTGAATAATCTCACTTCCAAGAACATTATAAAACATATTTCCCAGGGGATGGCATATTTGTAGATTTATGGTTCAGTAAGCAATATATGCATGGTACATGAAGTGCTCGCATATATAGGAAATGAATTAAAGACAAACTTAGCGATAATCTAGAATGACAATTAGGTCATCAAAGCAATAACACAGTAATTCTAATTGCCATAAACAGTAGAGACAGAGGATCAAAAGGCCTATTACTATTCTTTAAGAACATGTAATCTAATTAACCATTTTGCCACTTTTTACCAAAATCTCTGACAATCAACGATAAATGATGAGGTGCAATCAAGGATTAAATTTTGGAAAGATTCACTTTAGAAAACTTTTAAGTGATAGCTTAGTTAAAAAATTTCATCTGCTGTTACTTATTTCTGTTGTATTTATCACCAATGCGAAAATCTCTGACATTCACAGATTACAAGCAAGCTGTATGCCGAAAATGTACAATGTCTTTCCAAGTTATTCACCATTTGATTGGCCATAACCATCACCAATGATAAAATCGACTTTATTTTTATGGACTAAATATCTATGATTAGTTCACTGTTATGCAGTTTAAAACACACACTGAGATTATACTGTCTCAGTTACGTTAATCTACAATCTTATTATTGCTGTTGCTGGAAATAGGCTTAATCAGGGGGTTGAGTTCTGTTGGCAGAAATCCACTTCATTTTTGCATGTATGTCAGAAGTATAAAGTGCTTAATGAGAATTATTGCAGCTTAATGTGGCTAGAAAGCTGTCAATGTTAATTCATTTCTAAACTTGTGTTACGAAACTGTCATCATCCAACCTGACTGACCTTCTTGTTCATCCGCATAAACTATTATTACCATCATTATTACATATCATATACATTTTAAGTTTAATTACATCTTTAATGCATGTAAATTATTTAGCTGTTAATTATAATTTATAATTAGACATGATAAATTAAGTTTACATAAAACTTCTTAAGTAATTTGTATGTGTATCTGGTTTGAAAATAACCAATTATGATATAAACAGAATTGATACAATTTGTTAAATAGGATCAATATCAAAATTTGATAAAATATTTGATCATATTATAAGCATCAAGGAAATAGTACGTCTTTGTGGAATTTCTCAAAGGTGAGTAAACAATTTGGATGAATGAAAAAATGGCAATATAGATTGATAGATTAACTTTGGTCGAAATCAGACAAAAACGAGGTAAAGAGAAACTTTAATCAAGTTTAGTAGCAATTATTAACTTGCCATTAATTGGTTCATTGTATCTAGTTAATTGCAGCTCCTTCCCGACTTCTTCTGTAACTTTTCCTGCACATCTTCTTCCATAGACTCTTGTAGATTCCATCTTTTATAAATTTGTTTTCTTTCTGTTTCTTCAGTTTCACGTTAATCACAGATGGATCCAGAAAGGGACCGTTTGGCCATGGTCCCCTAACAATGAAAATTTATCATATGAAATTGAGCATATAGCATATGCTGAATCTGTTTAACATGTCCATTGTGTTTAGGGTCACGTGTCCATTATAATTGTGACAATATGAATAAAGCGGAGTATAGAATGCAAAGCTTAGCAACTGCAGTTTGCCTGTCGTAACATATCATACTAAGCATATAGATGATTTCATTTATAGCATTTTTGCATTAAATTACCAATGAGAATGTATCCTTCTACAGCTATCATCTTGTACGGTATTGTCACAGCGTATTGTCACAGCGTATTGTTACTGCATAGTGCCAATTCGTGCCTATCATCTGATTTCCAATGGCATTTATTACGAAAACGTAGCACAATAAGTCATAGATTTCTTGAAGTTAATATTATTTCCCATAGTATGACATGGATCTCTCTACTTTGCTAGTGAATTTCAATGCCACAAGTATTCGTCTTAGCAATGGATAGAGCATTCAAAGTAGGCCTAATTTGCTTGTGAAACAGTTCTAAATTCATGGCAAACATTTTCATTGGTAAAGCAATCACAACATAGAATGTAATCTGCAAAACTATTTTCACATATTTTCGGGATTTTCAAGTGCCTCAGTGGCCTATGCCTACATAATTGTTCTCAAGTTCAATTATGGAAGAACATTTTTAGAAATTGAGCTAATAACTTTCATCTTTATATCTTTTAATTTCTGGATTGACATATAATGATGTATATTTCTTATATTTATTCCTAGTTGGATTTTTGTCACAGAGCTGTATTTTTCATTTGCACAATTTCTCATTAGAGTAAAATCAGGAAAGGCATCAGAACGGTAGGGAGCACGATGATTTTAGCTCCTTCATCTTTATAAATGACTCTCCGAGTTTAATCTGCTTTTCATTCTCGAATTATCGTGGGTCCGCCCCCAAACAACAATGCAATTCAATCAAATCTTAGCCTAGAAGATGCGTCTTTGTAGCCATTCTAAAAGGCAATACTTACAGAATTTTATGTCACATAAGGTACAGGCATGTTGGGTCTTTCAAAGTCACTGAACAATGTCATCCACATTCCAAGGTGCAATTCCCTCAAACATACTTCCCCGATAGTACGGTTAAATTGTACAAGACAGAATAGTCTCGAAATACCTTCCAGCTTTCTTTCAGCAAGGACTTAGCTTACTCTAGTTGCTTCTATGAAAAAAGCCTTAGAAGACTCGATGTATGATTCTACCCAATTGGCTCTCCTCAATCTTCGATGCTGCATCCACCCATGAGATTAAACATAATCCAAACAGGATGATGATCCTAACCGTAATCTGATTATCTACATACAGAATATCTGACTATTAAATTCAATGTAATAAATTGTACAGATAATAGAATATAAAATACAGCAGGTTCTAATGTAAAAAGCATGTAAGCAATTGATTTATAAGAATGTGAGTTGTGGTGCTTCTTATAATCTGCTTGTTGGATAAGTGGCATCCCACGCTGAATCATCGTGTTGCGTATCATTATCTAACGTGCAGAGAACACGGAGGCAGAGAGAGGAGACGGCGATGTTGACTGTACTCTGACTCTACTCTGACTTAACGTTACTTTACAGATAACATGGATATATACATAAACATTGAACAACCCAAAATCAACATGATCACGTACAGGAAGGGTTTGGTTGTTGTTATTGTTAGAGGATGTTAGAGGATTGCTGATTAGGCTCATGTTGCGATGATTGCGTATAGAACAACAGAAGAGGAATGACGAGGTGTTCGATGAGAGGATTGACTTATGGTGATATCCTAGGCGTGTAATTGAAAATTGTGAGTGAATGAAAGAAGGAAAATTGACGTTGAGTAAGAAATGGCCTATGCTACAATGTTTACACTCACTACAGGAGTTCCCCCTTTAGAATGCAAGCGGATGAGAAGCATTCGATCCATAAGGGAGAAAGCAGTGTGCGATTGTTAACATTGTAGGGTGAGAAATATGAATGGCAAACAAGAATAGCATTAGTAAAATAAGCGAGCAAGTACACATCAAAAAGTTACTATTTTTATTAAATATCCGATGATTGAATGACGAGTGTCCAATCTTGATTTTGTTAATGCTTGGTGAACGTCTTTGCGTTGGGCAACCAGGAAGCAGGAGCGGAAGAAGTTTCGTGGAGCGATGGCAGTGAGAGAGGTATGAGATGATAGTGTGCTGAGTTGTTGCTGCCTTGAGTTCTGTGTTGGCATAGGTGTTCGATGACAGGAGTGACGTACGGTGATATCCATGGTGTGTGATTGAAGGTTGTGAATGAATGAAAGAAAGACAATTGACGTTGAGTAAGAAATGGCCTATGCTACAATGCTTACATTCACTGCAGATTCATTGGTGAATGAACTGTTCATATGACATGTGATGCTGTTGCTCTTGTGCATAGTGACTATATTAATTAACAGAAGTGCATATTTTTATAAGAAACCTAGCTTATGGCCTAGTTATGAAAGTTCTTTACTTTTAGTCATCTTTTGATCAGAGGTATCAACGCTAGAGTTTCAGAATGGTTCTTTAACTTTAACTGCACATTTAACGCCATGTACGTTGTGAGCATACAGTGTCAAGACAAGACGGTACGGATACTGGAAATTTCAGCAGAACCCCCGTCTTTTAACCACTAGTTACAAGGATTAGAACCGATACATTTGAGTGTGGAATTTTAATCCTCAATTCCTTTGCAGTGATGAAAATATTAAAAGTCAAAGATTTTCTTAGGAGTTTGTTTGTTAGTAGTAAATGCTCATTAAATATTTTGGTCTTCTACATGCAGAATTTCTCATTAGATTTCTGCATGCATTCTCTATGCTCTTTACAATGCGATTCCTTAACACAAAGAACTTGTACACCTAAAGAATGCAATCAAACGTATTGAAAGTTATGTTAGAAGAGAACGGATACGATTAGCTATTTATACTTCCATGTACTGAATATACTAATACAGAAAACATTATACAAGTGGTGATGTTTAAGCTGATAATCCTCTGTACAATGAGAAATTGTCTTATCGTGTTTTTTCAACGTCAAATTGAAATAGTATCGCTGGTAATATTAATATTATTATGAAACATTCAGTATTCACCTTGATCACATTTTAGTACTGAGAAAAATAGACATCTAATTAAATCTAGAAAGTGATAATAACACTGTAAAAATTAGAGCTATTAAGTGCAACAAATAGAGCTGATTATTATGCATATGAGAATTAATCTTAACTTTCCAAAATTCATACTTAAACCAAAAGGATGGAGAAATCAATGTATATAACATTGTTTCAATTACTTCTAATGGATCTTTATCAATAATACAGTTTGTAAAATGCTTGTTCAGTAAATCTGCAACGTACATTTTTACCACTGTTTAATGTTTCATTTGCAATCAACAGAAATCCCCATCAGTTCAATAAAAACTATTAATAGTTTGCCCATGAATTTCCGATCTCCCCCTAAAATCTGTGAAACTCTCTTACTGTTGGGAAATCACCCTATAAGTAGCAATCTCTTTATTCATAATTTCCATGTGTTGTTAATACCAATGCTTTCTCATCGTCAAATCATTTTCTATTCGATATTTAAACTTCATTTATGCTAATTTGTGATAAATTCCATATTATATATTAATTTATTACATTTATATATTAAATAAATTTACGCTATTCTGTTGTGTTGTAGTTCTCAGTGTTTTTGTTATAGAACATTAGATGTCATGTGACACCATACTTAGATTCGTCTTTATTCTTCTTTAGAGTTCATCTCGACCAGTTACTAGAGAGACATTCCACTATTTGTTGAAATATTGGAACACTTGTCGCAAGCACACAATCTTATCTCAATTAGTAAGACCCTACAGTTGTTTTGAAGTCGACTTTTGACGAGTGGTGAGTAATATGATGTGAATTAAATCATTCTTTGGCTTTGTGGTTGATTCTCTTCTATTAATTATGCTTATTTATGTTTTACATACGTATGTCTACATGTTGACATACTTTGTCATACTTTGTACAATCATATGGATTAACATCTAACTGAAAATATATTACATTAAATCGAAAAATTAGAAAATAGTAATTAAATGATTGTTATGTGTCATTAAGATAGTTACAAATGACTGTTTGTTCATTTATGTTGTTTTTTAATAGTAGATATTAAGCGAATAAGTACGACAATATTTTTCAATTTACAAGACATATTTCGGATTGCTCAAATCCATCATCAGTTGCTAAATACAATGAAAAACTTCTAGGTGCATAAATAAACGCTAAATCATAATTCAAATATATATTAATCGAAAGAGGACTCAATGTAGCGAAAAGGAGTGTAACTCACTTTCTCACTGACTTTTCAAACTCACTTTCTTTTTAATGGTAAAATCTACGACCAAATAGATGGTGTTGCTATGGGCTCATAACTTGTACCTGTGCTAGCTAATCTATTCCTAGGCCATCATGAAAATATATGGCTTAATCAGTATCAAAGTCCTCCTGTTCAGTTTCATTGATGTTTTGTTAATTATTGTTTATGTCCTTTTAATACTGAGGATGATACATTATCACTTTTTGATGTTCTCAGCTCACAAAACGCAAACATCAAATTCATTGTTAAAAAGGAAAATAATATGATGTTGGCTTTTCTTGATGTCTGTATAAATAATAAAGACCCATCCTGTCTCTTAACATCATTACATCCTAGATATACATTTACTCGGTTGCTTAATAATCTTTTCAGCTTTTCTTCCTTTTCTTATAAGATTGGTCTTATTCGTACATTAGTAGATAGAGCTTACAACATTAATAATAATCTTCTTAACTTTAATGAGGATGCTAATAAACTCTACTTTATATTTAAAAAAATATCAATACCCTGAATATTTGATGAGTCAAATCGTACCTTGATAATGCTGATAGCTCTAAAACCTCAACTTCACCTACTGATATTTCTATTGTTTATTTTAAGCTTCCATTTCTTAAGCTTTCCAAATTTACCCACAGTAGGATACGAATGGTTGTAATAAATATTGTAACAATCTTAAAATACAACTACAATTTTCTTCCTTTAGGATTAAACATTTGCTATCGGGTAAGGATCATGTGCATAGATCCCTTCGCTCTTATGTAGTGTATAGATTTAAATGTACCGGATGTAATTACGTGCAGATTGGCGACACAAGCCAACATTTATCTATTCGAGTGCGTGAGTATATATTTACTGATAAAAATTATAATATCTTTAAACATCTTTAAAAGTTCAGTTGTTTGCAAAGAGGCTTGCACCAGTCGACCAAGAACACCAGTTGTTTCGTTTCACAGGCATACTTGTGGTATCTGAGCTCCGACCGACAGTAGTTTTTAGTTTATGTGTTCAAATCGCCCCGGGCTAGTCATAGTTGTTTGCTCCCAGGGGTATCGTTCTAGTAGTATTGTAGTGTGTAATTTTTCCAGTATTCTAAATTGTTATCGTGACTTTTATGGATACTAAAAAAAACAAGAGGCTTGCAATAATATTTGTTATAAAATGTTGGATTCTTCAAACACTCCGTATAAACTAAAAATTAAAAAGGTATTGCACATCTTGTGGGAAAGGCCCTGATTTAAATAAGCAGATTCAGCATTATAACTTTTCCGTAAGCCTTTAGCTCTTTTTCTATAACCATTTCATTCCTTTTCATTACATTGATTCCTTTTTCGATTAATATATTCGATTGATGTGTCTAGAGGTTTCTCATCATATTTAGCAACTGATTATGGATTGGAACAATCCAAAACATGTCTTGGAAATAGAAAAATATTGTTGCATTTATTCGTCTCATATCTACTTTTATAATATCGATAAATTTTGTTTATTTTTATAAAATAACACTGTGTAACACAAGGAAGCATCTTAAACATATTAACTGCAGTTAAAATCGAGTACTTTTTATATGATTTGTACACTGTCCTCACGAAAGTATCCGGATACTTTTGAATTTGGTGGCGAATTATCTGCAAGAAAGGTTTTGTGTACGAATTTCAAAAGCAATTTTCATGAAAACCCCTTCATCAACCACCCTTCATCTGGATTTCTTTCCATTTAGCTTTCGAGCAGTGAGTTGTGAGGATGGCATACGATTTCACCAAGATATGTCTGCAGAGGAACAGAGATACCAGGAAAATTGGAGCCCATCAATACTTGCAGACTTTCATTGGATGACAGTGAAGGATGCCACATATGCTGTGCGCAAGTGACAAGCGAAACGACAAAGAAAAGACATTAAATAGCAAGTTAATTTGTTTGTTCTATACTCTTTGTTCTAAACGTACGCAATGATGACATTGATTATATAGCTCAGCTTTTACTACTGTATTCAGTGGTGCACAATGCCTACTAAATATACATCCACTTGCATAAATAAACCTTTTGTATCCTGTAAGCTATAGCCAATCAATTTTAACTGCCAGTCTTGAATTGAGCAGCTGATGAAAGTATGTAAGAAGTCATGCTTTTTATTAGCGGAGCAATCAACTTTTGAAAACTTGTTCACCAGTGTAATCTGTACTATATTCATACACACTCATATATGATTATACTTTTCGAGCTTGTTGTGGTCATCCATATTTCTGGCTCCGAAGGTTACTTTAATGGTTCTCATATACAATTTTCATACCATCTTTTCGTTCCGTAGACATTAATTTTCATGAAGACAGAGTAGAAATTCTCCTTCTCCATATTCTGCAGGGTTTGCATGCATCCACTTGTCCAATTGAAACATATATTCGTGGGCTCTTTTTGACATTCCCTGTCTTCATATCATGAAAACTTTCCAATATTTAGCTATTCAATAGACTCTCTCTTTATCCAATTGACAGACAGTCTAATTGTTTACATTCTGCAGAATTTCGAATATTGCGTCATCCCATAGACGACTCACTTTTTTTGAGAATAGACATTCTCCTCCTCCACATTCTGCAGAATGTCTAATAGACATTTAGTAGTGTGGGCATATTTTAAATGATTCTAAGTCTTCTTATAATGAAGAGTTTAAGCATATTTATACCTTCAATAGTCACATTTGTTGCATATAGTAGGCTGTCTAGATATTCATCCTCTGCAGAGCATTGAAAGGTCCTGTTGTCACATAGACACTCATTTTTATGTAGATACATTAACATTCTATTTCTTTTCCTTCTGCTAAATTTTGACATATCATATGGCCTATTGGGCATTCAACTTTACGTAGATAGTTGCGTCCTTTATATTTGTCATATTCTGCATCATTCACATACTTGTTTTCCATTCGTTCAGTAGAGATTTTTCTATGTTGATTGTTTAGAAATTCTGATTCCTTATAATCTGCCAAATTTGGACATAGCTTCTCTTACAACAGAACCTCATTTTATGCAGACAGTAAAGATACTATAATTCATCATTTTCTGCAGACATTCTAAATATCCTTTTCTCCAATGGATACTCTTATTTATATCTAGTTATTAGACAATTTAATTCTTCATATTCTGCAGAATTTGCAAATTTCCATTTCTTCTTTGGAAAGTCATTTCCATATTGGGTAATTTAGACATTCTCTTCTCCACATAATGAAGTCCTTACATATATCCATTTGCACAATAAATGCCCAACTTTGTATGCAGATAGCTTACACATTGTAGTTTTAGATGTTTCATCATATTCTGCGGAACTTCGACATATCCTTTCTTTCAATGGAAACTCATTTTTTTGCAGAGAATTTAGATATTATAATTCATCGTTCTTTATTTGGCACAATTGTCGCAAAGCCATTGATTACTTAGACGCTCATTTTTATGCCCATGTTTTCGATATTCCAGTTCATCATATATTCTCAATATATTTTTATGTTCATATACATGACATTACAACTCTCCATTTTCTACATAAGTTGCACATATTGATTCGTCCAATAGACACTCATTTATTGTACATAAAGTAGGCATCTTCCTTCTGCATAGTGTACATATTTGCATGCGTCCATTTTTCCATTACACAGTTATTTGTATGCAGCTATATTAAACATTCTAATACGTCATATTCTGCAAAATTTGTGTATATCTTCTCATATAATAAACATTTGTTACAGTATATAGTTTATACATGTATAAAATTAGGAGAACTAGGAGAATGTCTTAATGGGCGAGTGGCAAAGTGGTTAGAGCGCTTGACTTCTGTGCGAAACATCGATGGTTCGAGCCGAACTCTCGAATCACAGTTGGGATGCTCGCTTGCTGTTCACACAGCAGCAAATGGGTACCTGATGGCAACACTGGGGAAGTTAAAGATGGCGAGGAAAGGAACTGGCCTCCCTACCTGCTCAGGATAAGTGTCCCTCTAACGGGCATTCCCCAATGCACGAAATCGTACATGGGATTCACCTTTAACTAGGAGAATGTCTACTTTATGCACAATAAGTGATTTTCTGTGGCTCGATTAGATATGCAAAAATTCTGCAAAAACTGACGAATAAGAATGTTTAAACTATACTCATAGCATATCCAATAGTCCATTATACATTTACATTTATATAGATATTTATGACATTCTAATTGTTCATTTTCTTCCAAAATAAGATATATTCCTTTGTCCAAAAGACACTTATCTTTTGAAGATAGTTTAGACATTCTCATTGTTCATATCTCGTCTAACGTGATCATATCATTTCATCCAATAGATACTCATGTTTACTTCAACAGCTCAATCATTCTAATCTATTAGTTCTTGCTGAATGTTCACATGTCTATTCGTCTCACAGTCCCTCAATTATTACAAGTAGACGTTCTTCTTCTGCATATTCTGCAGAATGTGCACATATCCATTGATTCAGTAGACACTTATGTTTATGCAGGTAGTTGTCAAATTCTGATTTTTAACTTTCTGGTGAATTTGCACAGATCTTCTAACAGACAGTCAGCTGTATGTATATAGCACAGGTCCATTTGTATAGTACACATCGATTTGCACATATCCATTTGAACAATAGATACGGTTATTGTATATAGTTCAGATACAGTAATGCTTGCGTTTTTTGCAGAATTGGCACAGATCTTTTCGTCTAATAGACACTGCAATGTAGTGTATTGTTTAGATGTTAGAACTCACAAGACTCTGAAGAAAATAGATATGTCTTTTCTTCCAATAGATACTCATTGTTGTTGTTGTTATTGTGTGCATATGTTATACAATCAAATTGCTAAGTTCTGCAGATTTTGAACATTCCCATAATTTCTTTATGCATTCTTCTCAGTTTACATACATTAAAAAGTCTACATGTTTGTATTCTACAAAACTTCTACCTTTCCATACTGTACATATGCTTTTATTTAGATAGTTTACACATTCCACTTCATTATAACTTTGAGGATTTCATGTTTTATTAAATATGATGTAAAATCTCATAAGAGCCTGAAAAGAAATCAGTCTGTTTTTGGTTCTTATCTTTGGGTGTCTTTTTGCACAAAATCAGTCTGTAGGTTCTTATTTTGTTAGGTTCTTGTTTGTGGGGTTTTATTGTAGTTTACACATTCCACTTAATTATACTCTGCTGATTGACATTTTCTTTCAAATTTTACAAAACGATATCATATCTTCTTCTCCACAGGACACTAATTTTTATATGGATTGTTTACACATTCAAGTTTGTTGTATTCTCTAGAATCTGCGCTTCTCAATTCACCCTATACACAGTCATTTGTATGCATATCTAATTCTCTATTGTCCTGCAAGATATGCACAAGTCTTTTCACTTCTTGACATTCACTTCCATGTATATATTGAACACACTCTGGCTCTAAACCTTGAGCAGAAAATGCATGCAATAATTAAATCCTTCAGTATACATTCATTTTCATTTCATATAATTCATTTCATATATTTGATATAACTCTGTTAGAACTTTATCATTGACAAGTATCTTTTAATAATAATCTTTACAAGTTTAGTACCCAGATAGTTGGCATAAGGAAAATGAAGTTAAATCATGTGTGTCTTATTGTTTGCAAACACAAATATACATTTTGTTATAAGAAACATGTCTTTAAGACACACGAGGCTGACATTAGCCAAAAGTTAAGAAACATTTAAGAAACATGATCTGGCTGAGCATTGAAAGTAAACTTGAAAAAACAGTTGTGGTAGGAAATTTTTTATAGGATAGAATAATTTCACATGACATCCATCTCCTTACTGTTTTTTAACTGCTGTATGAAATTGTTTTAAGAAGTTTACAAAAGACCATCAGTGCTTCCATCATCATCTAATTCTACACTCATTTCTTCCTCCAATCAATCACTGTCGATCATTTTGATAGGCTCATCTCCAACTATCTGTGGCGAAACATCATCCAACTCCTGGTTATCTTGAGTGCTTGATGTTTGATCTAGAGTGAAGACAGACGGAACGTGGTAATTTGATTGACCCTCTGGCTGCACTAGGTTGTCATGGATGTTTGTTTCTATTACAAGCTTCAAGAATTTTAAGAAACATTTAAGAAACATTTGAGGCTGGAATTAGCAATCTATTATGAAACATCCAGAAAATGACCATGAAACATATATATATATATATATATATATATATATATATATATATATATATATATATATATATATATATATATATATATATATATATATATATATATATATATATATATATATATATATATATATATATATATATATATATATATATATATATATATATATATATATATATATATATATACGATCAGTAGCTAGCGAGTAACCAGGATTTCTCCTTTTTCGGTGCAAACAGAAAGGCTGATATAATGCTCAGAAAAACCAGGAGAAAATTAAAATTTGCCACCACCTGGGATCGAACCAGGGTCTCTCGCATTCCGGGCAAGCGTCGTAACCACTAGACCACAGTGGCTTGTTTTAACTCCCCTGGTTTTTAGCACCTTATGGTCACTTTCGGCTTTCGCCTTTATCAAGCAGCTCTAATATATACGATCAGTAGCTAGCAATATATATTTATATTGCTAGCTACTGATCGTATATATTTATATATATATACAGTATATATGTATATATATATATATATATATATATATATATATATATATATATATATATATATATATATATATATATATATATATATATATATATATATATATATATATATATATATATATATATATATATATATTTATATATATATATATATATGTATATACTGTACATGTATAAAGAGTAATTTTTTAAGCAGCCTCTATTTGCAGATAATTCCATTCTCGCAAACGAGGTGGGAGTATTGCAAGATGGCGTCCGACAATGTTGCCTTGTGCAATAAAAACAATCTCATCAGAATTGCAATTATTGGTGTAACCAGCTAAGTCATTCAGGTAGACATGTAATGGAGAACATTGGTTTGTATATATTCATGATTGGTCAACGGATCTTGCAATATGTGAACTCTGCTATATCATATTGTTGTGCCAGTCATCAGTCCAGTTTGCATGTTAATTAGGAAAAAGCCATATCTTGTACGTATGGAAAACAGGTGAGTAAGTTGAGCTGATATATATACTGAACTACACTAAAACATGTTACTCCTACCTTGTAAGTAAGGATTTTTATTTCTATGCTTGTGGTGAGGCGAAATAACACGTTTAGTTTTAAGCTATTTACATTTGCATTTGGAACTTTATTTATTTACTCATAGTTGGCTGGACGCTTGACTAACCCTGGGTAAACTTATGTGTAGAAAAATAATCAGTTCGTGATTGTTGTTAGGACATGCGGGGTCATTTGGAAAGTTTTGTTCTTAAATTTTTAGTTCTATAGATTTTTCTTAGGGATATATATATACATTTGGCTGTAAACATAGGCTAATTTTGCCTAAGTCTTGAGTAACACAACGTAATAATTTAGTGGCTTTTCAGTTCAATAGTTTATTTCAAATCTTTGTTAGGACGTTAGATTGCATATAGTCGTCTCGGGAGATAAGCATTCTAAAATGAAAAGAGATATGTAACAATTAAACCCTAGAAAATGCAGGCTTCAGTTATTTGAAGAACCAAAAGTCAAACTGTCCCCCCTTGGCACCAACCATGGTTGTTCCTCTGGGGCAGGGGACAGCATCAGGCAAGTTAAAGCAGGTACCATAACTAAATTTAAGAGGCCTGCTGGCTCTAGCTCTCAGAAATGCTTTGTGAGCAACTATACTTGCACAGTTCAGCATTTTTCTTGATGCATTCTTCAAACTGTTATTTGCCAAGGGCTTGTTTCAATGTTTACCCTATCCACTATTACATTGCTGCATTGTCATTGTCATTGTCATTGGCATCTATAAAGTGCAGGTCAACAGGTCATGTAAAATGCAGGTCACAGGTCATGTAAAATGCAGGTCACAGGTCATGTAAAAATGCAGGTCACACTGGCTGCTACTTGTATTTTTATGAGGAGGCCATTCAATTCAATCTATGTCATATTGAAGAAAGGCTTGGAGGACATGAATAAGTTCATCAAATAATCTGATAATATCTCCAGATAATATGTTGATATCTTGGCCAAGCAGTCATGATGCATGTCCATATCAATATGCAATAATCAGAATGCTGTGTGCTTACTTTGTAACTAGCTTAGCATTTTGTGTTTTGACCAAATTTTCTATGAAACATCTCAGGTGATATTTTATTGAAATTGGAATCAGGTATGTTGAATTCTAACCCTTGTGTGTATAGCACATTGTAGTACTGATTGGATTTTGCAATGTGTTTGGGACACATTGTGTTGTATGGGTGTTTCACTCAGCCTTAGACTTGAAACATTTGCCAGAATGCATGGGGATTAATTTCCAAGGTAAAGATAATAGCATATTTAATAGCAGTATCCAAATCTATATTTGTCATCTCCACAATTTCTTGGAATAACTGGATCAAAATCAGCAAAGAGGAACAGTATTATAGTGAACTTCCAAATAAAATTTTTCTAAACAATATGAATACAATCTTTTATCACTGGTTTCTACAACATATTTTTAATAAATAACATAAGTGATCTGGATTACTCCAACTCTCCCACATTCCATAATCTCCAATGGCCAATGTTTACAAGTGTATGTGTGCCTCTCTACTTCTCCATGTCATTAGTTCTTCTCTCTATATTTGGTCAAATCCTTATTTACACTGTTTTCTTCACATTCTATTCCCTCACTTGACAATCAGTTAGTACTTGCAAGCTGTGTAGAACTGAAAAGCAAAAAATATACAGTAGGTGGATGCAAGTCTTTCCCACCGACTTAACCACTTAAAAATTTCCATGTATTTTGTCTATTGTGTGCCATGATCTGCATTATATTTGACCTGGTAACCTGCTTTTATAGTAGCCCCCCTTGTTCTAGGTTATTTGTTGAAGCATAAAATTTGCTTAGTTATGAAATAACTGTAGCTATTTTCTTTTGAATTACTTAATTTGCCCTTTGTGCAAGGCATTGGGTGAGAGTCCAGACATATTTCTAACTTTCCACTTGCTGTCAAATCTTCATCTTAACCCTTCCTCTTTTAAGACAATCAAAAGTAGCCAAAGTTCTTAAAATCTGCATTGTGTATATCTCAAAAACTTGAAATGTAGAATGAATATGCATTTCATTGTCAATGTCACTTTAACTGAAAACTTGGTTAAAGCTGTATTGTTAATGCAAATTACTAAACCTTCCTCCAGTACAAAAGAAGAGCAAAATCTTTCTCCATCTCAGATCTATAGAGCTGTGAATTTTTCTGGACTCTGCATTTGGAAGAGGGGAGTAGATCATAATATGGGTGTCCAAAATGCAAGTTTGTCTTAACTTTTGTTTCATGATCTTATTGAGATATTTGCTCATTTTATGTACTCTTAGATCCACCAGCTTTGGACTTCTAAATTCCCACTTTTTATCCCTCTTGTTAGAGTTTTTCCCCCTACTGAGATGTACATATCAATAACAATCATTGATTTTATATTTTGTTTCAAATCCAAGACATAATGTAATCTATTACTCACTTGCTCACAAATATACATTTTTGTTCCTTACCCACCTTGGCTATCTGATGACTTGATATTCAATCAGGTTTATGTATATTTGGTCACAAATATATTATTGTATGAGCATCAGTCTGATCTTCAACTATTGCAGCTTATTACTACAGCCCATATGCTTAACACCAATGATTTATACTGGAATAAAAAAACAAGAAATTACACTAGTCTGATTTTAATTGACTTGAAGAAGGATTTCAACATAATTGATCTGGAAGCCCAACTCAAAAATGGAAATGTATGAAGTACCTTATCTTGTGCATGACTGGCTCATAACATACTTGGATAACATTAAGCAATTTTGCATGGTAAATGGCACTCCGTCTTATGTTAAAGAAACAATTTATGGAGTTCCTGTAAGCTACTGCCTTCATCCATATCCACTCTTTATGTACATCAATGATTTGCCTCTTTCTTTGCAGAAATCTACTCTCAGCATATATGCAAGCCTTTCAATGAATAAATTGTGTGTGCGCTGCCAATCTCACATGTGGGATTGTTTGCGCATGCTAAAAATGCAATTTTTACAGCTTCCTTAGTACTTGGATGCATACTTTTCATAAAACTGGAGCGAGCGACAAATAGAGTGCATGAATTGAGCTGGGCACGTGCCTGTGCGTTCGTGTGCCATCATGCGTGTCTCATTGAAAGGCCTGTATATGCCAATGATACAGCCCTTTCCCTCTCTTCAGAACACTGTAATGAACTACACTTCCCCTAGACTTAAATCTATTGAAGTTGCAAGACTGACTTCATGTATATAAACTTTCCTTGAATGTTGCGAGGGTACAGCCACTTCTTGTAGTCTCTGCTCCAAACATCTGTAAGAATGGCAGCCACCATGAAAACCAGAAGATAGTTAGCTCAACTAGGACAAACATCATAGTTACAAGCCTTTTGGAATATGTTGAAGTAAGATTTTACATGTCTAATGATCACATGACAACGAAAGGCTTCCATTATAAGTTACCAGTTTTTGTTACCTCCAATGAGAGCACTTTTGGGAGGGATACAAAACAGAGCTCCCAACCTGTTCAAGGAGCTCAATTTTTAGGGCACCTTTGTTTTGTTCAGGGTGAGGCCTGATAAATATATAAGTTCGTGAATTTCTCTATAAATATGTGTTTGATATTTTCATTTTTGATATTAATCCCCATTCTTGATATTTTCATATTTGATATTGATTTCCTCTATTAAGTGATATTTCCATGTTTCATATTTTCTTTCAATGCCCATTCTTTATCCACCTGAATTGTCTTGTTTTTTCTTAGTAACCATTGAGAAACTTGCTCTCACTGCAGGCATTTGAATGTATCCCTCACTATTGGCACAGTGTGTAGCAAATAAAGAATTAATTTGAGTTTCATAATGCAGGATGGTGGGTGTTTGGTCCCTTAAAATCAGAAAATCATAATCATGGCTTGTCAACTTTTAGTGACTTTGTAGACAGAAGACAGCTACAATGATAGTGCAGATTTTTAATTCACATGCCCAGCCTATTTTAGAGAATTACTCTTGAAATATTCTGATACTATAGAAAAGTTATTATACTCATCAGAAACTGATCTTACAATACCACTCCTAAAACAACCAGTGACCAAATGGGTTTTCTAATCACAGTGCAAAACTGTGGAACAAACTAAGAAACATAGATAAACAGCCACCCACCTTGAAAACATGTAAAGACCATCTGTTGATATTGACATCTGTTATTTCATTTATGCATTCATTCACATATAAATGTCGTTTTTCTTAGTTTTAGGTTTTCTTACATTTGTATTTTGTTCAACAAGGTTGCCCAGAGTTAAAAATCACTTGCATAAAAGCTAATAGTTATGAAAATACAACATAAGAACTAGTTCACCAACTAGATAGATAGATAGATAAACTTTATTTTACAGAGGATAAACCAGGTTAGCCTAGCAGCTAATCTTCCCCAGGGTCTTCTCTACTAACTACACAATAAAAATGTAATATAATTGTTAAAAAGTATCCCTTATGTTTCTAAAACAAGAAAAACCTAGTGACAAATTTTATTTACAGTAGGGTTCAAGTACTTGAATCTGAAATGTAGAGGTAATGCTGATCCACTTTTCTCTTGAAAATTCCCAGTGTTGTTGTCTTTCTAATGTTAAGTGGAAGTTCATTCCATACTTTAATTTACTTCCTGTTCAGCCTTTTTCAGTTTTGATCTGGGCACATACAAATTATTGTGTGATGAACTTCTTATCAATAGCTGTATAATCTGAACAAATCAGTCATATATTTTGGAGCTAGTCTATTTAGAGCTTTTTAGACTACTTTGGCTGTTTCTAAGTTAATTCTTTGTTTAACAGGCAGCCACTTAAGCTTTTTAAACAGTGGTCCTGAATGCTCACGGCTAGGAAAATGTAAAAACTAATCAGATTCTATTTGATCCATGGGATTGCCAAGAACATATGTGAAGCCATCAGACAGGTTTACTATCTGAGAATCTTGAGGCACATCTATGAGTGTTGGAAACTATGTGAACATACTGATATTTTGAAGAACATGGCAAATTGAGCCCTTGCTCCTGTTAAGTATTCCAAGAAATATCTACCACCTGATATACTCAATGAAATATACATAGGAATTGCTCAGCCCCCTTGTAGTTACAGTTTTCCATATGGGGCTGCCTTTAGTGAATCAAAAATTGATATGGTGCAAAAATCCAAAAAAATACTGCTAGAATCGTAACCAACAACCAATACTATGATTGCACTACTCCAGTAATCTAGAATCTTTGCTATTCAATGAGCAGTGATCTTGTAAGAAACTAAACAGCAACATTTACATACAATTATTTAAATTCAATAGCCCAGACATACATGAGAGAATCACATAGTTTTAAATTGTTTTTAATATATGAGAAGAGTTAATATGCTTATCATCAGAAACTGATCTTACAATTCCACTCCTAAGAAAAACCATTAGCCAGAGGGGTTTTTGTAATCACAGTTTAAAACTGTGGAACAGTCTAGAAACACAAACAAAACTACCACCTACCCTCAAAAATCCTGCAAAGACCTGCTTTTTACAGATACAGATTTTATTTCAGTTTTACATTCTGTCTTTTTTCTATTATTCTTGCACAATATATTTTGAATTAGACATGTAGGTACCTTTTGTTCTAGCCCTAAATTTGTTTCATATTCATATATATTTTTATTTTTTATTTATATTTTTGAAATAAACTAGAATCAACAATAATTTGTTACAAGCTATGTTGCTTGATGATACACTATAGAAGCTCTTCAACTATCAGTTTTGTAGACTGTGCTTGAAGTTTTTAGCCCCATGCCCCCATTGATTAATCTATATCAGTAAAAGTCAATCAGAGATCATGCTCTCTTTATTGTGCAAAGGAGATATTCTGTTGCTAGATGGTCCATCTTGAATGTACCTTTTACTTGTTACTTCCAACAAATGGCCTGTCATGTTGGCAAAATTTGATGAAGTTCAAACTGCTCTATTTTCAGAGCAAGAAGAGATGTTGAGCTAAAATTTCCTAATCTTGTTTATCTCTTGGTTATCTATCTTACATTTAAAAATCAACTAGCACTAAGATGGTTGGTTACATGTCCACTGATTTTGTCCCTCTTGGATGTGAAATACCCCTTATCCACTGTTTCTTTGAAAAGCCATTGTATGCAGTATACATTGTCACATTGACAACATGGAATCTGACACCCCCCTCTTCAATAAAATATTCTAGTGTCAGCACTGGGCCCATATTGTTATGTTAAGTTAAAGACTATATTGTTGACAAATTTAGTTACCACAGTAACTTTGGATGCATGAAATCTAATATTTTCAAGGGAGGGGCCAACCCCTAAACTGTCAATGGATACATCTCTTGTATACAGCCAGGATCCCTCCATACTTCCAGCACAGGCCCCATGATTGATTGGCATCATTAATCAGTAATCAATCACAGATTTGTATGATCTGTGCTCTTTATTGTGATCTAACATGCTATCTTTATTGTACATAGAACACATTCAAATTTTGGATGTATGCTCTATGATTTTATGATATTTTGATATGAAAAGTTAGTCCTCATTATTTCTGGCATAGTTGAGTGAATTTTAGTTTAATTGACTTTCAGATTTATATCAATAGAAATGTTTTCAAATCAAAGAGCTTAAGTATTTGTTCATCTTAGTTCTATAACTTATGGAATAGTAGTGAACATGTATTGATAAGTTATTGAGAAATTCCTTTGACATCATTTTTCAAATGTCGTTTGTAGTTGTATTGAAATCACATTTGTAAAAGTGTCAGCTGAATTAAATAATAATTAGAAGTACATTTTGTTTGTTACATGCAATGGTATATTGTAAAGTCTTATGAAGTCTGCGTATTACCAATGATCAATTGAATTCTCAGATCTCTTTTTTCAAGTACTCTAGAGCTGTTATGAATATTTTTTCATCAACTCAATAGAGCCTTTAGTCATATAAAAAGTCATTTCTTCCTTGACCCTGACACAACTGTCAAAATTGAGAACATCAATGTTCATTGTCTAAGATTGAGAACATTAATTTCCATATCTGTCTTTTCTATAATATTACTTTTTTTCAACCAGAAGTATATTTTGGTATTTGATGCTATAACGTTAAAACTTTAGATGATGTGTGGCAAACCTGCTCAAAGATCTGTCCATAAAGTTTTCTCATTTTTATTTTTATGTATGCTGCAAAGACAGAGTACCCTTCTGCACAAAATGATTCAAAAATAATAATGACATATAAAAATGACATATGAAATTTACAATCAAACTTGAAAGAGGAGTGAGAAAAATTATTTTAGTATTTTTCTGTGTTAAGCTCTAAAGATTATTATTAAAATCTTGATTCTTGTTAAATAATTGTCCCTTTTCACCTTCATTGAGAAATAGACACCAAATCACACGTCATGCCAACTTTATAGGATGATCCAACAACTGACTAACGCCTTCAACAAATATTTCTGGCATGTGAATCCTCCACAAACCTTATTTTGCTACGCTCCTGTTTATCGCTTTATCTTTACTCGATTTCCTGCAATTTTAGTATGCACATTACACAGTCCTAAAATCTTTGTTCCTCGATGACACCTGATAGTGTACATGGCTTTCCTGGATTTCACAGCATTTTAAAATATTAGACACCCAATCCCGCGTTTTCCTAAATTGTTTTGATCGTCTCTACATTTATGTGATTTTTAAAGTTGTAGTATACTCTTATAAACAGTTCTAAAATCTGATGGTGGATTTTGGCTTTCCTTTATGTCATGACATTTAACATTCTTACTGATCTCAATTCAAGAGGGAATTTACTTTGATTGGTCATATATTTATGATAAGATTAAATACAGTAATCGTTTTAAATTCTGACCGTTTTCCACTATTATCAATAGTGTTTTGAGACTTGATTTTGCTTCTCATCGGGTGTTTTGATAGGCCATCGCTCATTTGGATTCTATTTTATCAATTGGATTTTGACCATGAGATCCAAATACATACTTCAATCTCCCATATACAACTTCATACAATAGTCTCTCTCTGCTACTTCGATAAAATACTTCAGATTTTTGGACAAAACACAGTCTTTTCAAGCCAAAACATTAGCTTCTTCACACTTAAGATTTCTCTTACTTTCTTTGAAACAGCCACGGGGCTAACGAAAAAGCGGCAATATGCCGCCAGAATTTGCAGAACAATAGTATCTATTGTTATTGACCAATTAGATTGCTCTATTTTAGCCCTTTTGGCGGCCGAGGCTAGAGCCGTCATCTACTGATTTTAGAGCAAAATTAGCAGCCCTTGGCCGCGAAATTGGCCGCAACTTGCCTTTTAGGGACTCTTTTGTTTTTTCAACCAATCAGATTCCAGTATTCTGCTGTTGATTGTTTATTTACCCAATGAAATAGCTATATTTTACAATAGCCGATTATTCCAACAACCAATCAACATGTTGTATTTGAATATTCTGTTTGTTCTCTAACCAATGACATTTGATCAATTCGTTGAATTATTGGCCAATCACAGACCGTAATTTGGCTTAACATTGAAATATCTTCCAATCAGGTAGTTCTATTTTCAAATTTTCTATTGTATTTTCCTTTGTTTTCTAGCCAATCAAGGAAGTTCAAATATCGTCGTTATCAGCCTCATTTCCGGCTTTCAGTCGAGCAGAAAGACGGGGGTAAGAACTCGGCTTTATTGATATTTCTTGATTGATCTATAGTTCTTCTACTTACAAGTTAAGACTATGTTATACTCTACTTGGCCTAATCGATGTAAGAGTTGTAAAGATAAGTATGTAGAACTTATATTTACAACTCTTACATCTATTAGACCATTACTAATATTGCCCAAGAGACTAAGTTAATGAAGTGAAGGGTGTCTTAGTTCATCACTGAGTTTAATCAAAGATCAACAAAACAGCCCTATTGATTTTCACAAAAATCCCTCTGATACTAGACACCCAAACACAACATTAAATTAGTCTCAAGGACAAGCTAAGTGTAAATAGTAGGAAAGGAAGACAATAGAGACTCCAGATGAACATAGCCAAAAACAAGGTTAGCGAATGTATATTAGGATATAGTTGAAATCTATATGGAGTGCTCTACGCAAGGGGTTGTTCAAAATTACCTTATGGAATCGCTGAGAGAAAGTATAATGGTGAGCTCAAACATCCTACTTTCTCTCAAGACTTAATAGATTGAATAATGTAAAAGATAAGTTTATGGGGATTGCAATACTGATTGGGTTCGCTAACACTTGTTAATGGCTATGTTTAAGCATCTTAAAATATTTATTTACACACAAGCAAATCATATAACTGCTAAACTGTTCATTAAACGCTAAAAAGTATTCGAATTTGAGTGAAAGGTAGCCCATCTTCTGTTCTTTAATGTCGTCTTCTTCTTCCTCTTTTTCTTTGTATTCTTCTTCTTCTTCTTCTTCTTCTACAGTCCTTTAGCTTTCTATTCAGCATATATCGTGGATTGTTAACTGAAAAAAGAATGAAAAAGGCAGCAAAGCGATCTATGGGTTGGAATATAATCATTTTATTTCTTCAATATATAAGAGAGATGTAAGCTATTAAGTCCAGTTTATTCATTGTTATGTATTTTAGAGTGATATATTTTAATGGGGAATTATGTAATGCCGATCGAGAATATCTCTATAAGTTTGCAAAATTTCTGCAATCAGCCCACAAGTATGCTTTATGTTTGTTCAGTATTCAGCACAAAACAAAACGATAACTTCAATAAACATTTCTTTGAAAGCTGTAAGGGAAACGCTTTTACTCAGACATATTGTTACGGGAATGTTAAGGATACAGAACCAGTGAATCTCTTTACATGCAATACATTTTTGCACAGTCTGATTTCAGTCGTTTCTAATTTTGAGATATAGAAATATATACGTGTTTTTCACTCAATGTAACAAGTTGACTTGATTGAGATTAAGGTAAAAAAAGAGATGATGAATTAAAATGATGAAAATCTTCAGCTTACAGAACTTCTGAATTTGACTGAAAGCAATAATTGTTTAGCTTAATGTTATATGCTTCTGTTCTATTATTGAGAAGTGCAAAAATACTCGGCTTGTCCCGCACTAGTTATCAGTCTCATTGAAATGAAATTAAAATAAAAAGAGATATGATACCTCAGAAAAACTATGAAAGTAACATTACATGAGAGGAATCATGTTGTTAAAAAAATTAGAAGGCAAATGATGTTGAGTTAATGAGAGGAAACATTGAGGTGAAGAAATTGGAAGGTAAGTGAACAGTTCTTCTCTTCATCACATAGTTTTTCTGGCTCGAACTTAAAAATATTCCTTTTTGCTTTATTGTTTTGTAGTCCTTGATATCTAAAGTTGATATCTAAAGTTTTGATTCATGTAAAAGAAATGTAAGTAAATAAATTTGAAACAAATTAATTAATCTTTGTTATCTGGTTCATTTGTTGAAATGTTGAATTTTAAAGAGGAAATTGTTTCTGTGCTTCCAAGCACATTCATAAAATGCATTGATGATTAACATTAGATGAATTATTTTCTACCTCCAACCTTCAAAACCCTTAACTACATCATCCATCCACCATCATCCATAAACCACCAATCATCAAAACTAACCAGAGCCTAACCAACATTACTATTCTCAACACACTGCTTAAATTCATCTAATATTAATCAACAAAAGTTTGTCAGATCATGTTTCATTTTTCTGCTAGGCCATTTCTGTAATAGTTATAGTTGTTCTCGTTCTTTCAGCTTTTATCATTACTCAAAGAGAACCAGATAACAAAGTTAACATGATTTCAGATGCGTAATCACTTCTCAATTGTCATGATTCAGTTTTATCCACTGTTTTCTATCTCGATCCGGATTTTTAAATCTATGTTCAATTTGGTAGTATTTTCCCTGACATGGCAGAATCCATGCTATGTCTCTTATTCTTTGGCCATAGTGATAAAATATAGTTGATCCAAAGTGTAACTTACGATTGAAGTCCTTGATATCTTTCATTGACTCCTTAAGTTCAAATAATAAGATATCATGTTATTGCATTATGTATTTAAACATTTAAATCTGATGAAAATGTTGCAATGAATTTCCAACAATCTCCTTGGGTATTGCATTGATAGAATTGATTTCACAAAGTCCTTCAAGTTCATAACAACACTTGTTCAATATCCAGGCATCTTCTTTCCATTAATCATTGTGTCTTTATGGATGTTAATCAGTAACTATATATCATGTCCTGTTAAATATTGAAAAAAAGGAAAATTCAAAATAATTTGTCACTTAAGATAGTTATGATTCACCACTGTTTTTGAATGATTTTTTGCTCTTTCTATCGTTTTGCCATTATAGTTGCCCCATTCTTATAATTATATACATATAACTTAAGGACAGATACATATATTAACATGACTGCTACCTGTTGCATTTTGGTCACTTTGAGATGACTGACATGAATTATGAAAGAATTTCTTCTCCCTGCATCCTGTTTTGCGAATGTAGATGCTTCACAGCAAATAAATACTAATATGAAATTTAAATAAATGATGATTTCAAAAAAATGCTTCAACAGCATAACAACACTTGTTCAATATCTAGCCATCTTCTTTCCATTAATTATTGTGTCTTTATGGACGTTAGTCTGTAACTATATAACATGTCCTGTTAAATATAGCAAAAATTAAACTTCAAAATAATTTATCAATTAACATAATTATGATTTACCATTGTTTTTAAATGATTTTTTGCTCTTTCGATCGTTTTGCCATTATAGTTTCTCGATGCTTATAATTATACACATATAACTTAAAGACAGATATATATATTAACATATGATTCCTTCCTGCTGCATTTTTCTTACTTTGAGATGTTTGACATGAATGATGAAAGATTTTCTTCTCCCTCCATCATGTTTTGCGAATGTAGATGCTTCATAGTAAATTAATACTAATATGAAATTTAAATAAATATTACTCTTTGGTTTCCCATTTGCACAAATTTGAGTTTAGTATTTGTTCGACGATGTTCTTCTTTCTTACTTCGTTGCCATTTATATGCTCCATACTAAACATTATAGATAATTAACTTAAATATAAACATACCCGTGAAACATACCTGCTCCAATGATGCCATCTTGAGTTGAGTATTTATTCGACGAGTTTCTTCTTTTTCCATCCTTCTTTGTCATTTTATATAGTTCACAATAATTATTATATATCGATAACTTAAATATAAACATACACATAAAACATACCTGTTCCAATGACGTCATTTTGAGTTGAATATTTGTTTGATAATTTCCTTCTTCTTTCATTCTTCTTTGTCATTTTTATACTTCATTGTACCAATTATGTATCGATAATGTAAATATAAACATACACATAAAACATACCTGCTCCAATGACGTCATTTTGAGTTGAGTATTTGTTTGATAATTTCCTTCTTCTTTCACTCTTCTGTGCCATTTTGTATACTTCATAGTAGCAATTATGTATCGATAACTTAAATATAAACATACACATAAAACATACCTGCTTTAATGTTGTCATTTTGAGTTGAGCAGTTGTTTGATAATTTTCATCTTCCTTCATTCTCCTTTGTAATTTTATATGCTCCATAATAACAATTACATATAGATAACATAAATATAAGCATATACTTAAAGCATACATGTTTGACTGATGTCGTTTTGAGTTGAGTATTTATTCATTGTAGGTGCTCCTTAAGAACTGTTATATGTAAATGATTGAACATTGAAAAATATACACAAGTAACACGTGTTCCATTCATATCATGTTGAGTTGAGTATTTGTTTCTTGATTTGCTTCTCTTTCCATCGTTTTTTGCCTACATTACATGAAGTAGTTGTTGATATTATTGTATCGTTCTTTTGCCATTATTAATGTGACATAGTACAAATTATATGAAATAACATGAGGATAAATATATATGCATAACTCGTACATGTTCCATTTATGTTATTTTGAGTTGAGTATCTGTTCCATGATTTTACTTCCTTCTGCATCCTTCTTGCCATTGCAAACCGATCTAGACCCTAAATGCTAACAATTATAAGTAAATAATTTATAGATAAAAATATATATATCTCATACGTGTTCCATACTAGTCATTTTTAGTTGAGTATTTAGTCGATCATTTTCTTCTTTTTGCCATCTTTCTTTTGTCGGTGTAGATACTCCATCATAACAATGACATTACTATAATTTATATATAAAATATATACTATATATATAAAATATATATAAATCATATGTATTCCATTCTTGTCATTTTGAATTCAGTATTTGCTCGAAGACTTTCTTCTTATTCCATCTTTCTTTTCTATTTCTAATGCTCCATTAGAACAGTTATATGTAAATGATCTAAAGATAAATATATGCAAAAATTGTTTGCGCTACATTGATGTCTTTGTAAGTTAAGTATTTGTTCTATCATTGCCTTCTTTCTCCATATTTATTTTCCATTTTAACTGTCCCATACAAACAATAATATATAAACAATGATATTAATTTAACGATAAAAGCATACGTAAGTTTCATATGTCCTTCATTGATTTCAGTTTGAGTTTGGTATTTAGTTGATGATGTTCTTCTCTTTTCATCTAAATTTGCAAGCATATATGAAGTGATTGTTTGTAATCAATATTGTATGAATAATTTGCCAATTCAGAACCTTAATGGTAACAATCATATTTAAATAACGTAAAGATCAAAGAATATATAATACTTAGATAAAAGTGATTGACTTATTGATTGTTCTAGTTTGCATCATCAATGTAAAACTATGCTTTAGGGGGAAGGAGTGCTGATGCATTTTACCAATGTTTTTGATAATTATCATTCAGTCTTTTATTTTGCCCGTTCAGTCTCTGGATTTGGATGCAAGCTTTGAGCCTATGCAACAATATTGTATATTTAGGATTACGGGGTTTTGAGAAGGGTTGAAGCAGATGATGAAGTAATTTATTGAGAATAACAATAATTAGTTCTAATTAATAATTAATTCTAACTAATACTGAAGGTTTATTACAGGGTAGGGCAGTGCATCCCGAATTAGCCCCAACAATTGTCTACAATATATCTGTAGTCTTTATATTTGATTTTTGATTCTACCCTGTTGTTGTTATGGCAACATGTCGCGTGATCAGATGTGTACAGTTCGTTGTTAATACATCTCTTTGTGTTAAGTACTTGTTGTCCGTTTTTTCTCTTTTGTTATTTTTCATAGTTGTATAATGTTTTCTTATTTTAGTGGGTATAAATCTGAACCTTTTCTAAAACTCTTGATATTGCCCCCCTTATGATTACACACTCTTTTACAATTTTGTTGGATTTGCCCTTAATACCATACTTCTGACACTAACCACCATTCACAAACTTCCAGCCTCAAGATCCTCAACCACCAGACTTCCAGAATCTAGCAATACCACAATAAACTACAACCTTTGCAAAACCTACAAAAGTGTAAAAGAGCGTGTTCTTATTCCAAAATAGGCGATGCTGATTTGAATCATTATATCGCCAGATTCCCTTGTTAGTTGTATGAAATATTGAGAGATGCTCACAAGTTGTTTGAGTTCTTTATTGAAAACTTATTAAATCAATTATTATCAATTATTACTGTAAACATGTTTCTGAGGCATCTTTAGTTGGGAGGAAAATTCATGGCATACTAAACAATAAGATAAATTTCATATTTTTCAAATTTGTTTTCCTTATCTTTTCATTTTCACATTAGAAGCTTGTAGAAAACTTTAAATAATGCTCTCTACCCTGTTATCATATGCAATGTTTCGAATCCTATTGAATTGTGTTCATTCAATTTGCGTCATTCATGTGCATGCTTTTGCAACTAATGCTTCGTGCATTCCCAAAGGATTGTTTCGTTACCTGCCATTCTTCCTGTAAATGCATGGTCTGTCGAATGACAAACATCTCCAATTATCCCAGAGATTTACGAAGGCCTTCTTCAGCATTTTGGCCAATTTTCAACTGCCTATTATTATTTTCAACTGCTTATTGCTGAGTATTAATCGTTCATCGAAAGGAGATTGTGGTTGTTGAAGCTTATACGATGCTTCTTGTGTCTGAGACGGATATGTCAACTGGATATGACATGAAATGCTTAGATTTGCAAAGATGCAAGAATGAAGTATAGGAGGTTTACTTATCTGTGTTTCTCATGTCGTCTATAGGCATAATTCCACTGCGTCAGCATTGAAATGTTCCATCATTGCATTGCAAAGTGTTACAACTTAGCGTGCATGTTGGAAGGTTGGAAATCTGACCTGAAATGCAGGAAAATACTGTAAGTATCACATCGAATTTTAAAAGATTCATGTTACAATTTTGCAATTTATAGTTGATATTTGTTTTTATGCAATTCTCTATGTTTCCAGCCAGTATTTGAGATGAAGGTTGAGTTTGCCGCCAAGCCTTTGCTACCCCTCGTGCATGAAATTTAAAGCAATGTTGTTGCTGAATTCACAGACATTGCAAACAGAAGTCCTTGTACATAATTAAAGCTACAATTAGCTATAGTAAAGTGTGAACGAATTGTAATTAGAAAGTGTAGCGTGAATACTTGCCTTCGATTAATTTGATCTCACAGAGTAATAGCATGGAGTGATTTCATGACCGATGTCCAAGATGCAAAGGTCGAAAGTGATGTGTGCAAAGCTATTTATACCCTTGCTCGCATTGACCTCTGGGTCTATTGTTTGCAACTGGATTGAACTGTATCTACGTATGTATTACAAATATTTTGAGATGATTTCTATATTTTATTCAAGTATTCTTAGGGCATAAATTGTTTAATGTTTACTTGCAAGTATTGCATGAATTTATAAATCTATTTTATTAACATTTGGTCATATTTTCCGCCTGTTTAATGACAATTCACGAGTTTCTATCCACTTCTCTCTGTCAGTTTTCCCATCTTTAGTTTTATTTCTTTTAAAAATCTGTTTTGCCGGTAGCATGACGTTCTTGGGCCATGCGTGTTATTACATTAATTTTCTCCAATTTTAGGAGATGTTTCATTCAATGAAGATGTGATGTCATTTGCACACAGAGAGCACAGATTATGAACAGCCTTTATGTATAACATTTTAGCAACATTTCTATCCTTTGATGACAGATGTCTCTTGTAAAATCAGCTGTTTTTCTGTTGTTTTCTTCTTAATTCCCGGGTCCTCCTCAGGGGGTATATTATTCCATATACATACACACCTTTATAGTCGATCGCACGTGTCAGAAGATTTTTACCAATTCTACGCCCTTGAGATTCAATATGCTTCTTCATGATAATATCCAGAGAGAATAGAGCCCTCAAACGTCAAATTGCTCCTATCGTGGTTTGTGTCTTGTGGTAGTCAATTAAAATATATGTTTGTTTGCCCCGTTGTCTGTTCAATTGATTATTGCGACTAATAGACCCAAGGTCATAACCAGAGGCTGTTCTGTTTTGCATTTCAAAATCCCGTACTGTAAACTGCTCAATTTTCAATTTTAGAGAAGTTGCATGGCAAATACACTTCATCCATTTTCATAATTTACTGCTTAAAGCTCTCAGCCGTCAAATTGCTCTTATATTGTTCGGTCTGTTGTGTTATTGAATTGAAATATAACCTTCCTTGCTCTATTTTCTAATCAATTCATACAAATCGAAGTTGAGAGCATCTTGGCCTAGATCCATAACTAAGAGCTGTTTTCTTTTGGATTTCCAATCCCTTAATATAAACTGGTTAACTTTGTCTAAACTACAGAGAACGCATCGTAGATAGTATTCATCCATTTTCATAAATGCACTGCTTTGAGATTGTACAACAGAAAGTCAATGAACTGAATTCGTAATATCATCATCGACAAACTGATAAAATTAACTACTAATTCTTATGATTACTAACACTACTCAAAGGTGAATGAAATGTAACTATTAAATTAATATCTTAAAAGAGTTACAAATATGAAAGAAGAGAATATGAAAAGTCAAATGATGTCTTCATCGTATGACGTATAAAAATTTTTTGTTACGATAGAGGTATTAAACATTTGAAAATGCATTATCCACTGCTTTGTCTTAATTGAGTATGTCTTTGTTAGTAGTATACTCATCTTCTATAGGATGCAGATATGATAGTTTAACTTAAATTAAACAGTGTAATCAACAATTTTAAAGCCTTTGACGGAAACACAATCAGTCATCTACACATTTTGTTTGGCACCTTCGGATTCAATTCAATTCAATCATAAATTCAATTCAATCATATGGGTTAATAGAAAATACAACTCATCACAAGCAATAGCTGACAACATGAGAAGGTCCTGGGATTAAGACAACATAACGAATGACATGCATTTCACATCAATAGTTTTGAAAACAACACGTTTTAAACTTGTAATGGACAATAGGGAAACTTTGAAAGACACGATCATTGCAACCCATCTTTGATACAAGGGGGAGGGGGCTCAATCCAAAGCTCTACACCCTGAGCCTCCCTTAGAAATCACTCCAGGCTATTAAACTGAAATCGGAGAATCATAACATTCATGGATGTGTGAACATATTGATGGAGAGAGGATGGCACGTGATCTTACAGCCAATTACATTATGTAGTAACCAGGACTTTAAGGATCTGGAAATATCACGTGTTTTCGTAAAATCAAGAGATTACGGTGAACGAAAGCTCGTGGCCAAGAGATAAATGTTGAGACAAACCATGTGCAATTTATATGGATAAATCTGAAGTGATCAAATTGATTGGAAAAGCTTTGATATGGGATGAAGAAGTCTTAAGTGGCATGAGAATATTTCAAAAAGATACAAGGATGTTGCCACGGATCTTTGAGAATAACCTGTGCATTGAGATTATGAACGTACAACATACTGGTAATGAAAACTCCTGCTTTCAAAGATTAAACATTTATGTTAATATCATTCCTTGTAAATGAAAGTAGAAGCGAGAAGTATACTAAAGCATAGAATGTGTCTGACAATACGTAAATATAACGGTTAATTCCTATAAATACATTCCTATTTTTACAGAGGTGGTTATAAATAGAAACAATGGATAAATGTGTGCTAGTTTTATGCATCTTGCTCTATCAAATTACTCTGCAAAATGTCCAATTTCTAACGAATTCCAAGGTTCAACTGCAAACCAAATAGTCAACTGTTTTTGAGTTGATAAATAATGGAATAAAAGTTCACCGTATCATGCAATTCTATCTAAAGCTAAAAAAGAATATATCATAGCACAAAGCATATATGTCAGTTGTTAGTTCCTCAAGTGGTGCATCACACATGCAACTTCTTGAAGCTTGCAAAGCTCCTCCATAGCCTTCACTTTCCATTCCCAGTAATATTTAAATGTCCTGAAACGTAAAAATTAACCAATATTACAGTTGCTTAAATACTAAATCGCAAAAATCAGGCGAGAACATTAAAATTTGAGCCAAAATCAGAGCCAGTTACCAAACATGGAAATAAAAAAGAGAAGCCTTTGAAGTAATACTATAATGTAATGTAGACGGGGGGCCTTGTAAATCAGCACTCAATGAGAGGCTACCTTCCTAAAACATATGAAATGAAACGAAAAGAAGTGTGTTTCTTCCTGGGATTCTTAAAAATTTAATAATAGTGAATAGGCGCGAAATGGTCAACCATAAAGCCAAATTGGGCACAATATTCATCCTGTTACGCGAATCTACCCCCATCTAGTTGCATGTTTCGGTTCACATATTGGTCGTGTTCCAGTGTCTCATACTCTGACGAGGAGCATACGAAAAAATGCTTCCAAGGTACTAACGAATGTTCCCAACAGACAGTTTATTAAAACTTTATAAAAATTTATAAACTTTGGAGTAAATCGTTTTTCATTTGTATCTCTAGCTAGTTCCACCTTCTTATGCTCTCTTTCCTCTTGCGATCACCAGTTTATATACAAACTAGTTGACGTCACAAAAACAATGATAAGCAACAGAGTATCGAGCTAGTTTGTTATTGTTTGGTTACTAAACATCGATAAGTTAAACTCTTTTAATGTTTTCCCGGGTCCTGAGAACCCTGTAAGACTGTCCATACTACAATAAGTTTAGAAATAGCTGCTTGGCTGACCATTCCTTGTAATGACAATGGCTGCCACTTTCTGAAGATTACATGTTTGTTTTCTATATGAAACATTTAGTCTTTTGCCATCCACGTGTCTTTGATACTCATACAAATAATCCACTGCTGAGTTTTCTGTTGGTAACTTCAGCTGATTGTCCCTTAAAATTACTCACATAATCAAAAAGTACATGTGTGTACTAGAAGATCAAAACATTATAAATTCAAGAAAAAGTGAGCCAAGTTGAAGATAAGATATAAAGACTATCATACCTCATTTCGACAATCAGGTTGTGATGTTCTCAATGATGTTTGGAGTGATGACGATTGATAATGGGCCTAAGGAAAGCAAAAGCATGCAGGGTTGTTAATATAAAGACTTACACTATGCTTACTATGAAAACAGATAAAAAGGAAGAAAATTGGAAAGTACACTGTGAGTTCCGCTCAATTTGCTACAAAAACAATATCATACATTTTTAGTTGAAATCATAATAAGACGCACAAATATCACTTAAAGCAAAATATTCAATTGAATACAACAGCATCTTCCATAACAAGAGTCACTTTTGAATCCCATTTATAATACAATCCTCTATATATATATATATATATATATATATATATATATATATATATATATATATATATATATATATATATATATATATATATATATATATATATATATATATATATATATATATATATATATATATATATATATATATATATATATATATATATATATATATATCAGGGCTGTCAATGAAAGGCGCTCGATCGAGCGCGAGCGCTTCCACACTCCCCTAGAACATCTGACTGGCTCTACACATCGAGCGCCTTCCCTGACTATTGATCGTAAAGTGATGAAGGATTTTTTCCTTTCCTGATTTCATAAAAATAAGTCATAAACAAAATCCTAATATATCTTAATCAAATTACCCAATTCAGAGCTATTCAATTCAAAGTTAATAAATTTAAAAGATCACACTAGTGTGCTTTCACTTGTTGAGCCTCCATTATTTATTACCAGCCTCGTTTAATTCACATAGTTGCACAAAGTAGCGTGTTGTTTCCAATATGGCCAAAGTTGAAATGGTAACTTTCAAGTCTTGGGGAAAAGAAAATATAATTGGGTATAAAACGGCAGAGATCAAAAATCGACTATATGTTGTTGAAGTATGGTGTGTGTTATGTCGCAAACATGAACACGCTATCAAAATCAGTATTGCAAAACATCATATCAATTGACTTCAAAGCCCACAAACTTTTGTGCATATAGTTATGAACCCTCACAAAAAGCTGCACAGTTTCAGATCACACCCCTAGTGGGTTGATCAAGCCCCTAAAACATTTCAGGCACTCGGGGTATTGCTCTCCTGGATATTGGATATTTTTCACGGAGAGGCCTGATATATATGTATATATATATATATATATA
Organism: Mastigias papua; assembly: GCA_964019165.1. NCBI lineage: Eukaryota > Metazoa > Cnidaria > Scyphozoa > Rhizostomeae > Mastigiidae > Mastigias > Mastigias papua. The sequence continues at coordinate 14,045,589 of OZ025271.1, forward strand.
TATATATATATATATATATATATATATATATATATATATATATATATATATATATATATATATATATATATATATATATATATATATATATATATATATCTACAGCTACATGTGATGTCAATATACATCGTGTTGAGATGGTACACTCCATTAACAGAACTGAGATACTAATGTTGAATATGCTGTATCTGTAAATGAAGATAAAGCAAAATCATACGGATGTTTCATAAATACTTAGTAAAATTATATAATCATTACGTTAAAAATATACTATCCATTTGTCATAGAAATAAACACAAGTTCTTTTCTCCTGATATCAATTTAGGTTGAATTGACAATCCATATATTGCTCCTATAAACACCTTCATGTTCATGTAATGTCCTCCCTCAGTTGTACAGTCATAGCCCTAGCCCCAAAGCAAACTTTCCATCTAGTATGAATGTCATTCATAACCACAGTCGCACTTATGCTAGTATAGTTTATGTATTTATGCAGCACGTTGCATATGACTGGCATTCTTGATGACGAAATATGCTTACAGATCAGTAATGCAAGTATTGCTATTGGGAAACTAGAGAAGCGACTTTGGGGTTTCCGTGGGATTTCTTTGTGTACTAAGATCAAAGTCTACAATATACTTATACTATCTTCCCTTCTCTATGCATGTGAAACTTGGACGACATAAAGAAAACATCTCTAGCGTCTTGAAGGCTTCCATCAGAACTAATTGAGGAATATCCTAGACTTAAGGTGGAAAATGTATGTTAGTGATGTCGAGGTATTAGAGAGAGGCCAGTGTGAGAGTATAGAATCAATGATATTTCAGCATTGATTAAGATGGAGTGGACATGTGGTCAGAATGGCAGAAGAGCTAATTCCTACGCAGCGCGGCGCTTGTATGGTGAATTTGTCCGTGAGAAGCGCCTGGCTGAAAAGCCGAATATGAGGTATAAGGATTGCTTGAAAACAATTCTAAAGAAGTGATGTATTGATGGAGCAACCTGGGAAAGCGCAAAACTATGAAAAGATGTCAGTGGAGGAAAGAAGAGTATAATGGAAAGGACAACTTGAAGAATGACAGGGTAAGGTATAACAAACTGAACAAAGATATCCGGAAAACACACATAAATGAAGCAGTTGATAAGATGAGAAGTCAGGTCGGATATAAATGAGATATATGTAATCGTCTGTGCTTGACTCGAGCTAACTTAAAAAGTCACAAGAAAGTACATAAAAGCCGCAAAAAATCGATTACAATCTAAGTGATGTTATAACATGTCGCGAGTGTGCAGAAGTATGTAAAAGTATAGCAGGGTTAAAACGTCATGTAAAAATTCACGGCAAAAATGTTGCAGAGACTTTTGCCAGACCTGTCCATGTCTGAAGAACCTGCATCAAGGAATGCAAGTGTCTAGCTGGACTAAAAGCCCACAGCAGGGCAGCTCACCAATGAAATGTTTTTGCCAAGCAATGGTAACACTCGAATGTGAGTTGCAGCTATCATAACAACATCAACGCACAACCAGCATACTGAAATATGTACGACGGGAATGTGAAGCTTCGAGGGGGCAGTAGTAAGAGGCCATTACATATTGCATGTAAAAGGTGTTATCTACAAACATTTAATGCCTTTTGCAATCGTGTTAGGAAATTTACTGTTGAAAGTGGAAGAAAACTGCATCCAGTGGATGTATGTGTGTGAGAGGCAGAAAGACTCTGCATGAACAACAAGTAAATTATTAAAGAGTGAAATAAATCAATAACTATTAAACAATAATCATTGAGCAATTATGAAAATTAAGTTAATGAATACAAAATTATACATGCTGTACAACATTATTTTATGCAATGAGAATTATAAAGAATTGTAAGAATAAACAACAAAACTTGTAAAAAAGTGCCTACAATTGCTTAGAAGCCACCATTGATAGTGACATCAAGCTAAATAAAATACTTCAAAAGGACCAACAATATCTGAGTTGATCTGAGAATACATCACCAAATAGGCAATGCTATCTGAATACAACTTACGCTATAATGAGGAGGCACTCCATTATAATAGATTTGAGATGCTGGTGCTGAAGGATTCATCTACAAAAGAAGATAGAAAGAATTAAATACAATAGACAGATAGCAAATATCTCATATATTTTACTAGATATTCATTAGATTGAACAAATGGTCTATGTAATAAAACTGCATTCGAATCACATGTTCTTTTCATTAGAAACATACTTCCCCCCTTCAGCCTTGATGTCTCATAATAGTTGTAAGGGATACAGCTGAGATACCGATGCTGATAGGTGGATCTAAAAGAGAAGATAGCAAACAACTAAACAAGCATATAACTATATCTAAAATGGTATATTGTGAATTGATTAATACGGTATCAATCTCTTCAAAAAAGTAAACAAAGGCATTCTTGTCCCTAAATTACTCTTTCTTGAAATTCCATTCCAAACATTGTTTCAGTGAATGATGTCCTTCATCAGTCAGACAACACTGGTGAATGTACACATTAAAAACCGCATAGAAATACTCTTGGGAGCGTATGCATGTAGATTTATATACAATACAGTTATCCGATTTCAACTTACGTCATATTGAGAAGATACATCACCATGATACTGCGATACTAGTTCTGAAGGATTCATCTACAACAGAAGGATAGAAATAATTAAACCAATATATAAGAAAAAAACATCATAAATGTCATTAGATATTAATTAGATTCGTCTAATGTATTATTGTGTATGATTGCATGTCATGGAATATTGAGAGAGTACACCCCTATCATGAAAGAGAGATTTGAATGTTGAAGGATGTATGAATAAGATAAGATAAAGAACAGTAAATATAACAGACACAACAAAACATATATATCATGAATATCATTAGATATTCATTAGATTCATTAAATGTATTATGTATTAAAAATTATCCGGCACAGTTATTTGACATCAACTTACATCACATTTAGAAGGTACATCACCATAATATTGAGATACTGTTGTCGAAGGATTCATCTGCACGAGAAGATGGATGTTACTAATTAAGAATAACATATAACAAAATCAGTTCATTTCAATTCTTAATATAAAATTCCACTAGACACTTGCAAATTAAAATTAAAAATAAAACAATTGTTTACATACAGAGAAATCTAAATATAACTCAAATTAAAATTCATGAAAACAATACAATGATAAATCTGAATGTAGGGAATTTGTTAAGGGGGAATCCTATCAATAGGTAAACTAATTGAGGAGAGGTCATCACCCTGCTTTCAGAAAATTATCAAAGATTTGCTTAAATATTGATATTTAAGGAGACTGGCGAAATGAATGTGCACTTCATTAGGCGTATCGAATGTACTATGATGTAATATGATATTTCATAATCAATCCATCAATCAGTCAATCAATCAATCAATCAATTAATCAATCAATCAATCAATTAGTCAACCAATCAACCAATTAATACATAAACCAATCACCTAATTAATCAAGCATATACTCAGTTTCTTAACAAACCAATTAATAAAATAGTTACTCTTTCAATCAATCAGTCAATCAATTAGTCCATCAATCAATCGTTATATTATCCAATCACATGACTAGCTATTCAATCAACCAATCAATCAATAAGGCAATCATAATGTCTTCCACATATAAATCAATATAGTATAACAAGACAATCACTAAATCAATGATTAAATCAACTGAATCACTAGAGTGATTACAACATGATAGTAGCAACATACTTGTACTTGCATCATCATGCTAAATATTGTAGCTGATCTATTCCACAATACAAAATGATCGATATTTCTCCGTAGAAGACGAACTTAATTCACAGTGACGACATTTCATATCTGAAAGTATATCTACACCACTTCAGCATATCATATAATAGGTTACGAAAAGAGGTGCAACAGTTATGAACATAAGCGCAAATTTGCCCTTTAGCTCAACAGTTGTTCCAATTCACTTCAAGCATTAATGCAACGAAAAATGGAAAACTTTCAATGCAGAAAATGTTATATGAGCATTGTCGTTTCGTGAAATTTTGCAACATACGAATCTTCCTAATTTTATTATAAGACAACGAAATTTAAGTGAAAGCTTTCGTGGGACGGAAAATTGTTGTTAAGAAGAATTAAAACTACGTTAGAATAAACTGAAAAACACAATAAAACGTTTAGACAAGATCACAACTTTTACCATGCTCAAAAAGTTAAAAAAACAAACTACGTTAGTTAAACAAAAGTAGAAATATGTACAAAAATGCCTGCTACTTTGAATGAAAGAATCAACGAACGTCAAAGGGCAGTAATTAATGTATCTATCAGCTGGCATCTAAGAAACACCAAGGAACATTTGCAATTTTAAGGGGTGAAATCCCAAATGCAACAGGAAACTTGCTGCAGTATAAACCTGGTTGAATGCCACAAAAGAAAGTGTACGAAGTGTTTCTTAAAATAACAAAGATGAAAAGGGATGGAGTTTGTGACATTTACCACAGGGCCTCTTTTCAGGAATCACAACTAGGGGGTGGGGCAAAGTAACAAGGATATTAAGGAATGTTGCTCGTCAGGGATGCACATCAGTTTAAACGAAAGGGTTTGAACGGTGAGCAAAAGCACATCAAACTGGGGGTTCCGTGGCCACAGCTGGAAAACTTTTGTAAAAACAAGATCCTCAGAATCGGAAAACGCTCCTTTCAAGCAATATCTCTCACTTAACTTGTATGCACGCCTTTCTATAAGAACACTGGCCCAAGGCCTAGTAGTAATTTCTTAATTTCTGGTTTTTAAAAGCTTCTTAAAAGTTTCTTAAATATGTGAAGAAACTTGCAGTGATAACAAATGTAAAACGGAAAACATTGTCTTGTGTAAAACCCATAAAGCTTAGAACATAAAATGTATAGTACAGGAAACTAGTTAAATCCAAAGAGGAAAAAGGGTCTACGGAACTGTGAAAAATGCCACAGAAAGTTCTAGAGTTTCATAACTCTTTCCTTGCCGTTCTAAAAGTTTCTTAAATTCTAGGCTGTCTAGTGCTAGGTTTCTTATAAACTGGTTTCTTATAAACAGGTTTCTTATAAAAAAGCGTGTATTTATCTATTGTGGTTCTGACGAGACTTCAACTCCAATGAGAACAGACACATCCAAACTGTAAGGTTTTATAGACACTTGCAATAATGATATAAAATCGGCCGTTTGTGAACAAGATAAACTGCTAGAAACAATTAGTAACAAGGATCTTTTTCTTGCAAAACACTATTAAATCTACTAATATGGAGTCGATAGGGCAAACTTTCCAAAGTAGAGATAACATCTGCTTAATTTTTGTGGAGTCTTCCAAGATTACAATACTAAATTCGTGTGAATTGTTTTCAATGTGTTCTCTTCAATGAGAAGAACTAAAAATATAATATTTGTAGGATTTTCTTTAACATTATTTGAAAAATTGCAGGAGCTATGGTTCCTACTAGCCCAATGGCTGCACGGTTCATGTTGCTCTTCAAAATCGAATGATAATCTATACATTTAACAACCAAATTTAGTCATGAAAGTTCCTCCATGATTTGTATCATTTTCTAGAGACTCAAAATGAAAGAAGGGATAGATTGGGGAGGGGGAAGCACCATAAACTCGTAACTTGAGAGGCAAGCATGAGAAATTGGGAACAACTGGAGCCCTAATCTATATGCTAAAAGAGACCTTGATTTGCCTATTTTTAGGTCCTCTCGACAAACATGAAATTTAAGTTTCCCTCTCAAAGGGATTGCACAGGGTCCCCTTGTTCCACAACAAATGATAAACCCTGTAACATAAAGGTATACGGATTTTCATTTATTGTAATCAATTATTAGACGGGGGAAGGAGTACCTTCACAGTTCCATCACTGCTTGCGCTGATCAGATGATGTGCGTCCTGTGTGTAAATGGCGTTATTCACGAAGGACGTATGCCCCCGGAATTCTTTGAGAGTACGGCCTAATTTCAGGCCATGAATTCTGAACAAAAAAAATAGCAAAAAAGGATCGCATAAAAACAGCCCCTTATAAGGTAAAGCGAGGATATGGTAGAAGAAATATTGAATGGAAGCGGTTTGGAAAAACCTGAAACAAAACGAAGGAGAAGAGAAGCAACGAAATGAAAGCGGAGAAGATCGAGGAGAAGATCGAGTAGAATAAAGAGGAGGAACAGTGGAGGAAGATAGAGAAGAGAAGAACGGAGAGAAGAAGTAGAAGATAGAACAGAAAAAGGACACAAAGAAAGAGGACAATAAAGAGGAGAATCAAGAGTAGAATAAAGAGGAGAAGAAAGGGGAGAAAAAAGAAGAGAATAGGAGAGCATAGGGGAGAAAAAGGGTGAGAAGAATGAGATGACACTGAGAAGACAAAAGAGAATGAAGAAAAGAAGAAAGGTGCAATGAAAGAGAAGAATATGAGGGAGAAAAATTCGAGAAGAGAGAGTGGGAAGAGGACATTGAAGAGGAGACAAAGAGGAGAAGAAAGAGGACAATGGTTCATGAATATATATGAATGCCAGTCTTAGAAGTCATACTATGTAAACATGATATGCTATATATGGTTTATTTTGCACTACACATAAGCCAAAACAAACGTCAAGATTGGTTAACGACGTTTGTTAAATTCGCTCAGTCAAAATCGAGCTTGAATCCATATAGCATGTATCGCATCAAAAATGGCCTAACCTTGCTTGTAAGAAATAATTCTTGATATAATTCTGCAATTTAATTGGTCAAATATAAAAACATACGCAATATAAACAAATATCGAAATACACACTTGATAGCTGTGTCATAAGATGACGTCAATAGCTGTCCGGAATCTTTTGAAAAAGAGACTGACGTCACACCCTTCAAATGTGCACTTTCGAATCTTCGCAGGCATTGGCCAGATTGTATTTTCCATACCTGAAAAAATATCAGACAAAATGCCTTAAAAATAATTTGCTAAATCCGTTTCCTGATCCAAGTGACAAGATCATCAGCCAGCTATATGTAACATGCTTTGATGTGTATTTCCAGTGACAGGTTGACAAAGGTCTGGTTATGTCAAAGATTTGAAACATGTCTTCATATATGTTTAGGGCGTCATTGCGACAAGATTTGGCTGCGTCAAGTATTTGAAACATGTATCGATGTGTTCGGAGTGACAGCTTGTTAAAGAAGAAGACATGAAAATACAAGACGAAGATCTGAAGAAGCTAAGATAGGGAGAATATTTTAATACAATTAGAGGGAGATAAGAAGAATACAGAACGAAGAGATATCATCAAAGTATGGAGAAAAGTAGAAACTAAGATAGGATGATGATAAAAAGATATGAAAGTACAACAGGAAGATAAGGAGAAGATCTGAACAAAATAAAGATATAAAAGGAAGTTAGAAAAACTACAATATAAGAAAATGAGAAGAATAGATAGGAGAAAAATGATGCGAGGAAAATAAGAAGGAGATATGAAGAACATAAGATAAGACGACGAGAAGACACAAATAAACTGAGGAAGAAAGAGAACTCTACAAATTACCTTTAATTTTCCATCAAGGCTGCCAGTGGATAGCATTTCACTATCACGGCTAAATGACATACAAAGCACTGCATCATCCATCAACATAAAATTGTCCTTAAATAGAATATTCAGTAATAGTACTTCTTTCATTGGGTTACAACAATATTGGGTAATATTGATCTATTACAATGAATATAAAATATCTTACAATATCAACATACAAAGCACTGCATCTTCCGTCAGAATAAAATTGTTCTTAACTAGAGCGCTATATAATGCTTTTATTTTCATTCGGTGATACTAATGTTCCAGTGAAAGTAATAACATAAGAAATATTAAATCTAATTTCCTTGTCTAACCATTTTTTCTGTAGCTCATTCTACACCATATCTGTTCTTTCTTTGAAATCGCTTCTCATCCCTTTTTAGCTTCGATTTTTTAAGTTGTCCAATGTTATTATTTCAAATCCGAGCCTCGTCTATCCAATACCGTATAGTTCACTTTTAGTTCTCCGTCCTCCATATTGTGGTCCTACCTAGCCAATACAAAGCCCTGTATTCCATTCCTGTCAATACCTGTTTCCTACACCTTCCTATTCCAATCTCTCTACTTACTCCATCCAGTTCTTTACAACTCTATCCTTCCTAGTTCCATCCCTACCCACCCACTATAGTGCACTATAAAGCTCTCTGTCTCTTCTCTCTCAAGCTCATAATGTCTCTAATTTGTAAACCACAGAATGTATTGTCTTTTCTTTTATTCTTTTACATCATTTCAATGGTGAGCTATAGAAGAAGAGAGAACAAACCTCTGATTGATATTTCAAGTCTTTACGGATTTTACCGGTCTGAAAATTCCATACTTCAATGAATCCGTCCGCACTCCCAGTAACTAATTATTGTCCGTCCGGTGAAAATGCAGCACATTCTGGGTGAGCTTTTGTTCCAAACTGAAAAAGAAACACAAACACTCATGAAAAAGCCTAAAATAAAATACCAACTTCGTTCTAACTGTAAAATAAAAACCTCGTTCTCACCTACTATAAAATATGTCAGTAAACTGGTATCGGCATGAAATCTGTCATGTGACGTACCTTCGATTCTGTAATGAGCAGCCAGGAGGTAAAATACAAAAGTGATTGCTTTGACAGTTTCTTGCAACAACAACAACCAAAATAACAACAACAAACCAACCTTGATGACTTTGCTTATCTGTGTAGGATATTTCTCTTCCTCTTGCTCCTTTACAGCGGCTTTGCCTCTAAAGAGATCAATTGCCATACCAGGGGGTAACAGTCCTTGATACTGCTGCCATTTTAATGCCTGACCGAGTAGAGCCATCAAACGTGATGGGGGTACAACACTTACTTCGCCAGACAATGCTAAAGTGTAGAAGAGAAATAATATCTTATACATTGCTAATTATTACGTTAATTACTTAATTACTTCCTTATTTGTTTACCTACTTCCTTCATTTAGCACTTACATATAAATTTTTATATGTACATATTCAATTTCAAGCATAATTACTTTACCTACATACATACATCTTTTTATAACAAAGAATTAAAATTGACTACATAAACTTACATCATCCATGGCTGCCATAGATGGTAAGGACATTTTGTCAGCGAGTTCCATCTATGACAGCCACTTACAATAATCATATATTACAATTTATCAAGATAAAGGAAAACAACAAACAAAAATCACTAATTTCAACTAATTTCAACCAGGTGTCTAAAAAAGGAGGCTCTGGCACTATAAAACAACTTTAACCAGGTGCTAGCTCACAAGTTTGAATGTATGTGAGCACCCAATAAATAGATAACAAATTAAAATGCATTAAAATAATAGTGTGCAGACAAACGAATTAATAAGTCATATTCAGTGAGAGAGAGTAGATGGGAGAGAGTTTGGTTGGTTCAATGTCAACCAATCATCTCAACTAGACTAGGCATCCAATGAAAAACACCCAGCTAGATCAGGCATCCAATGAAAAACACCCAGCTAGATTAGGCATCCAATGAAAAACACCCAGCTAGATCAGGCATCCAATGAAAAACACCCAACTAGATTAGGCATCCAATGAAAACCACCCAACTAGATCAGGCATCCAAAGAAAAACACCCAGCTAGATTAGGCATCCAATGAAAAACACCCAACTAGATCAGGCATCCAATGAACAATACCCAGCTAGATTAGGCATCCAATGAAAAACACCCAACTAGATTAGGCATCCAATGAAAAACACCCAACTAGATTAGGCATCCAATGAAAAATACCCAGCTAGATTAGGCATCCAATGAAAAACACCCAACTAGATTAGGCATCCAATGAAAAACACCCAACTAGATTAGGCATCCAATGAAAACCAACCATTTGGATTATGCATGTAAGGGCAACAAGTCATATGGGTTGAACACATCCAAAGTCAAGATACTTCCTTAACTGTACTTATCCATTGGTTATTACATAAATTCTGTTTAAAATATCATATAATCATCAGCTTTTGTTGATGAAAAGTCAGGATTAAAATAAGGATTTACTAAACCTTGAGCAATTGAAGTTCTTTGCTTTTCCTTACTGCTTCCATCTGGATAGGCCTTAAATTATGGAATAAAGATTATGTAGTCAGTTAAATGTAAACATAAACAAGGTTGAGAAAAGATTTGCCTAATGAAATTCCTTGAATTTTTCATGATCTGGATCTTGATGGCCCTCCATGATCTACTCTGCTCATGAATATGTTTGTATAAATCAATTAATCATCAGACAATCATCTGATAATCATTAGGTAATCATTCAGCCAATCAATCAATCAAGCAGTCAATTAATAAACAAATTAATGATTCAATCAATCAATCATTTAAATCTTGTGATCTACAGAATGAAATAAAAATGATTTAAATATAAAATGTCATACCTCTCTTGGATCAAAATAAGATCTAGCAAGGAGATTTTCAGGACGAAGATATCTGTCAGGCTGATGCTGTTTAAGCATAATCATTGGGTCAGTCTGTCGAAGTAGTGATCTAGCAGCACCAAGTTCTCTAAGCTCAATCAATTCAACAACTATCTAAAATTAATAAATGTATATAATATATAATATGGAATGATATAATATAATGTAATATAATATATTATAATATAATATACTATACTATACTATACTATACTATACTATACTATACTATACTATACTATACTATACTATACTATACTATACTATACTATATTATACTATACTATACTATACTATACTATACTATACTATACTATACTATACTATACTATACTATACGATACTATACTATACTATACTATACTATAATATACTATACTATACTATAATATAATATACTATACTATACTATACTATACTATGATAAAATATACTATAATATAATACAATATCATATGATATAATACATTATAATACATAAATGTGGACATCTTTCAGATTACATAGTATACTGCAAGGGTAGTTCAAGAGAAAATTTTCACAGAGTCAAATCTGAAGGTTCATGGAATACTTGTTGACCACAACTTTGCAGTTAACTCACTAAATGCTACCACATTGACATAAAGCCAATATATAAGTCTTTTCTTTCTCCTTCATATCTCCTACTTCTTTCCACATTCAGTAATAGATTTTGTGTGTTTGGCTTTTCTACTTGAAATGTCATCCAACCTTCAATCATATCAGTGGATCCAAACAGTGTGTGTGTGTGTGTGTGTGTGTGTGTGTGTGTGTGTGTGTGTGTGTGTGTGTGTGTGTGTGTGTGTGTGTGTGTGTGTGTGTGTGTGTGTGTGTGTGTCTGTGTGTGTGTGTGTGTGTGTGTGTCTGTCTGTGTGTGTGTGTGTGTGTGTGTGTGTGTGTGTGTGTGTGTCTGTGTGTGTGTGTGTGTGTGTGTGTGTGTCTGTGTGTGTGTGTTAGTGAGTGTGCTAGTGAGTGTGTATTAGTGAGATTAGTGAGTATCTAAGTTAGACTGAAGAGTGTCTTCATAAATCTGATTATGGCAGGGGCATCATTTCACAATACAACAGATACTTGATACAAATGAATTGAATTATATCATCACCTGTTCATAAAGATCAATAAGAGTTTTGTCAGGTAATTTCAATGATTGTATAGCCTGTAGTACAACATCCCAATGTCCATTGCTTATATCTGATACAAAACTCTTCGCACTGTCAACAGTATTTAGGGTCACACCAGTTTCTTCCTAAAAGCAAATGAAATAAAGATAAAATAAATTAATATAGTAGAACTGGAAATAAGTATGAAAAGTAACACCCAAGCAATGTATCTGTAAGCAACCAGTTGAAGATAATGTGACAGAGGCATTAACAATGGACATAGCAACTAAGTACATTCTGCATACATTGTCACGGTAACATCCTAGTGGGGTACATTATCATCAATTCACTGTAAAAAGCAAAGGTAAATCTACACAAATGCCTCTACTTCCATTGAAATGAATCTAGATTGATAATCAAAAGTATCATGAACCTGCAAAGTTGTAAATGTTCTGATGAGGCTGTTTTCTTTGAGACATTGCTGAATAAGTCGAATGACACTAAAAAGAAATTTGGAGATATGAAAAATAACCAGTAAAATAAAAGTAGTCAATGGGAATTTGCTAATGCACTACAAAAACATCCTGTGCTAGTGTGTCCACATTTGTTTGTGTGTGTGTGTGTGTGTGTGTGTGTGTGTGTGTGTGTGTGTGTGTGTGTGTGTGTGTGTGTGTGTGTGTGTGTGTGCACGTGTGTGTTTTGTGTCTGTGTTCGTGTTTGTGTAGCATACACAATCTAACTTCCTATGCCCCCTGTGGGTCTCTATGTGTATGTTTGTATGGCTTAGTTTTTGTGCTAAAATTCACTTCAATTTGCTCCTTGTATTTCCTCTGTATGTATGATTGTGTGTACACAATTGTGTATATGTGTGTTAAGATCTGGTCAATGAGGAAAAACAGACACACATAGTTATGCTCAATGCTGATATTATTTAACTGTCTTTTCTTACAACAAAGTCTGTTTCAATGACACTACATTTTGATTTTATTTTAACTTGGTCAGGGCTAAGACACTTGTGCTATTTCAACACCAAATACCATAATGCTTTTCCAAATTAACTGTGGCATTATTATCAAAATGTCATAATCGCAATAAATATTTATTTTAAAACCCAAAGTTGACTTGAAACAACCTCACATGATATACTATGGCTCATATATTCAATGATAATATATATTCATATGTATATATACTTATTTACTTATTCATATTTACTATCATATAATACAGACTAAATTCATACATTCTCTTTCATATTCAGAATAAACTAGATTCAAATATACAAGCAAGCCTGGGAGATTTGACAGATCTACCATGTAAAACAAATATATTTGCCATTGACTAGATAACAACTAGTCCCTAAGTCCCCCATGGTACCAGGTTAGATTGTTTGTCTGATCTGCATAGGTTCACAGAATTACAATTTGTAATCTTTACAAACCACGAGTCATGAAAGACAGTAGTATGCGATAAAAGACCTTACAACTTATGCAGCTTACAAAAACTAATCACATAAAATGAATACAATTCTCTGATATCTAGTTGTGGTATTCAGATAGATGTAAGTCTATTCTGGCAGAAATCTACACCTCTCTTTAACTGTAAAATGCTCACACTCACAGAGTCATTTCAATAGCAACAAAACACGAGGCAATGAAAATATCAAGATCTTTCTACATGCAATATTTACTACTTATTTTATTATCTAAATATCAGATTATACTTTGCATCTTCCTAGAAATTCTGCAAAGAAAACAATAGATGACTTACTCTGCGGACTCAATCTCTAGCGCCATTTTGGGAATTGAAAATGTGTTCTAAATTGGCCTCGTTTGCATTTGTTGATCATTGTATCGTTCGACAAAAGGAGGGCTCCGAGGGCATCAGCCCCCTTCTACTTCTCAAAGAACGCCTGAGCCCCCTTACAGTTTTTCTGGCTAATGAATATTTAGGCAGACAAACAGAGCAGATTGAATATAAGAGCTACGAAACTGAAAGAGAGCAAGAATGAAAGAGAGCAGGAAAAGATGTCAGATGGATGAAAATTATGAGATCAATATAGCGAGAATAAAGACTGGATACAGACACCTGACTAACCCTTATAAAAAATTTCATTACGAAGAACGAATAGCCACAAAGAACGATAGATATTCCAAAGCACTTTGGAATAGTGAGGTAGTGCCACTCGACGTGGGATAATGCCAGAAAAATTTATGACAGTGGCATTGCCTCTCATGGCCTTCCTTTGAAATGCCCCCCCCCCCTAGTACTCAATTAGGTACTGAGAAAATGGTCCGGTTCGTTTCTTTTTGATTCTAGGAGAACGCTCTTTCTTAATTTAAAGATAAGACAATCTAGAAAGAGAATGAAATCATTAATTTGCGTGTGTGAAACTTAAATACTTTGACTGCTTTGCTTCAAAATGATTTGTTTTTAAGATTCTTGGTAAAGACATACCTTCAGCTTAGACATTCTTGGGGCGCAACGAGGGGTAAATTTTTCTAGCTTGGGCAATGTTTCCGTACCCCTAGCTTTGTATCTTATTCTAAAACAGTTTTCCATTCTATATCAACTGAGAATTATATGTCTATTAATCATCCTTCCCATGGATGCTACAATAAATTATACACATAGCTGTGATAGGAGAGATCTTTGGTAAAAAGACGTTTGCTTACAACAAGCATCCTGATTGGTGGAGCTGCCTCATCGCAGGCTCATTTTTTAAGTACTAGGTTCACTATGTGGGTTTGCACTGTAGAACAGGGCCTTTTTAAAATACAAACTGGGGGAGGGGCAAATGCCCCCAGTTCTTAACTTTGCCCCTGGAGTGAAGAGGCTTTTGGCCCCCAGGAAACTATCCCCTTTTGTATAGGTTCTCAGCTATGTTGTCAAACAACTACTGCTGTCATCATGTAAGTTGTTGTATCAATTACAAAACTTGAGATTTCATCTCCAACCTCTTTACATCAAAACTTGACATTTATGAATATTATTTCAATATATCACATGTATCAGGCTTATTTCAAATTAGGCTTTTTCTCCTAGTAGCACGTCCCATTTTGAGAGTTCCCCCCCCCCCCAGTAAAAATATGTTAAAAAAGGCTATGCTTTAGAAGGCAGTGCGACATTAATAGAAAAGTGCTGGTGAGATCCAATTGAAACAAATTGCAGAAAAGTGAGAGCCACTGGTAAATTAGAACAACGCCAAAAATGATCAGCAATGGTGAAGGATCTGTTAGAGCAAGCTTTCAAAAGTCATAACACATGTTTTCATTCCTAACGAAATAGTCAATAATCTCAAGGAGAGACATGAAATCTGCTCATCAAATTATTGAATCATGCTTTCTTCATATTTGAAGGAAACCAAGTTGTGTGTTGCTCGGTAGAAATTCTCTCTAAGTATGTGTATCTGCTTTAATCAAAAATTGAAAAGAGCGCATTTATATATAAGAGCGCATATATGCAATTCCTTTGGGAGGGGATTTCTCACCCTCATATCCCCATGAAACCTTTGCCCTGTCTTCATGATCAGCGGTTGAATAAATGTATACATTTCGAATGTCACATGTATTCGAATCGATATGATTTAGCCTCTTACTGATATAACAACCCCTTTTGAATACTTGTATGGCCTCTTTGTCATGTTCTACATGGTGTATCTCTAACAGTGATCTCAAATGCTTATGTTTAAGACACCTTGAATAGGTATTTTTCTGGCATAAACAGCGACTTTATTGAACAGAGAGCAATTAGCTAAGAACTGATAAAATCATATCATAATTTGAAAGATACGATTGTTTACAAATGGATCCTACCTAATGGATTTACAGAAATCGGGAGATTCAAACGCAAATCTTTAACCATTACATACAATGAACGATACTATAGGGGATAGGGCCATTGAGCTTGAAGCATGTGATCATGTTGTTTGAAATCAATGAAAACAAATTGGCGTGTTGTATCTTGCTGAGTGTTTGTTGTCAGTGCTGTGGAGGAGGCATCCACATAGAACATCATGTTTTTCCTGTTTGCTGCTCGTTTTAGTTTGGAATACAGTTATCAATTTCTGCCTTGCCCAGACGGATAAACAAGGTATACGAGGAGAGGAAGGGGATTTCTAATCTCCTTTAGGCCACTGTCAGAATTTCAGCATCATGTGTGGTGGACTATCTTTCCGCACCTAAATATGAATGAACAGTTGTGCAGTGGCAAATTTCTGGCAAGGGGGCTCAATACAGAATTCTCTATTTCGTAAATTTTGAGACACGGCCCCTTAGAAATATGCAAATACAGTCAAGTACATTTCTCGATATTCAACTGATTTTGCAATGAATTGTTCTTAATTTAAAACGTGAATCTATATCCGTTGCAACAAGTGAAAGCGAAAAAATAAAGGAGGCATTGCAATACACTTAAAACTCGAAGGGGAACTGATCCTGCAAAGAGCTCTTGAAAAATTAACAAGGGGGTCCCAACACTACAACCCTGTTAATGAAAGTAAGAATATCATTGACGTCACCAGCTCTACATCTTTCTTGTAAACCAGCGTCTTGAATTTTGAATCTTCACGTTGCCCCCTTTGCCGTATGCCGGCAAGAACAGCCTCATTTCGATGCTGTGCAAGGCTCTCCTACAAAATATATGTTCTCAAGTTTTTTTACTTTTTTTCTTTTTGTTTCGTAAACTCTTTATTGTTCTTAGAGTTAATGCTCTTCTCTTTGCTTTTCCTTATTTAAACATTAATGTAATTTGCTATTTTTCTTAATTCTTCCGTAGTAGCCTTTATCCAGTCAATTTTCCCTGACACTCCAACCATTTCGTGGGTTTCTTTGCACTGCATAATATGTTCTGTACTCTCTTTTACTCTCTCACATCCTGCGCACCATCCTTCTTTCTCTTTGTATTTCCCTATATCATTCAGTTCTAGTCTGTCTACTGCTGGATGCACTTTTGTTTAGTCATGCATTCATAATCGCTTTTACCTTAAATATAGTAGTGATTTCTACTAGGCCCTTTTTGTTGTTATTCAGTGATATGACTGCAATTGAAACACCATTGAGCCAAACATATCCCAGTGCACCAAACAGGGTGTGCCAAGTGAACCAGATGGATTTCCCCGATTTTCAAATATATTTTCCTGACAATACCCTGGCAATTTAAGCATTTTCTGTTTCATGTTGTGGAGCATTTGATCCCTCTAGTTGTGCAAATCTGAATATATTTGTTGTAGGCGTTTTGTATAGAAAGCCATGAATTATGTAGGCAAACAGATACCATGCAAGTCATGTGATTATAATTGAATGGATCAAAGGACCCTGACAGGCTTTCTCAAAACCTTCGCATGTTGTTCAGAATTCCATCAAACTGCTATGGAAATAGTAAAATTGAGCTGACTTCCCAAATTCTTTCCTGTCATGGATTGATCGGATAGAGGTAAAGAACAAGGAAGGCTAATGGACCCTTTTGATACATGATTGTAGCAGGGGTACTGAAATGGCAAACCAGGAAGTTTTTTGAAAAATTATAGTACGCTTCATTGTTGTCTCAGTTGAAAATAACTGCAAATCCAGTGAGAGTTTTCACAAGGGGGGAGGGAGGGGGGCCAAAATTAATAATCAATACAAGTAGTGAGCATAATGTCAAATGAAGATAAAATCTGAGAGTAAAGCTCCATTCAGCATTAAACAAACAAATCGATAATACATAATAATATTATAATATATATAATATAGTATGATACATTATAATACATTATTCTACGAAATCCATTTCCCATCCTATACTGCTATCTCCCATTCTTAACTGCCATCAAACTTGAATGAATTAGGCTGGATGATATCATATTACATAATAACCAAAGGATAGTCATATTACTAATAACCAAAGGGGCAATGGATGAGATGTGATCGCTGGATGAGATTTATTAATGCCATGAAAGTAGGCTCAAAGCCAGCTCTGAAAAGACAGGGGGAAATCCAGTCAAGGGTGCCATACTTTAAAAGTTAGTAAGGGATCCCTTCTTTCAAGCGTTCGAGAGTATGACGTCATCAAAGAATAGCAACAATAACATATGCAGCTTACGTCATAATGTGCCTTATTGCCTAAAACACTTGTGTAAAATTCTATATTTTTCTTACCCTTTTACACAAAAGAAGGCTCTAACTCAAATCATTGAACAAGCAAAGAGGGTCTGCATGTTACAACTGAGAGGGCAGTGTCCCCTATGTACCCCTTAGCTTTCTGCTTGTCAAAAGTTTGCCAGTAGATAAAATTTTATTTTGGAATGAAAGCCCTTGTTTTCCTTGCAATTGCCATGCAGCCAAAGTAGTTCCTACCTCATGGTACGTTGAGCAGGTTATCCAGCATGGAAATCAATCATAGGCACAGCGTCAGTAGGGGCGCTGGGGGAGGGGGGTTCAGCCTCCGTCTACACTTTTTGCCAGCCATTGATTGTTTTAGCCTTTATCAAGCATCCGTTTGTAGCAGCCTACTGTTTATCTGTAGGCCTCCTCACCTTTGAAATGTGGCACTGCTGTGCCTGACAGGCAAATTGAAATCCCTTGGACAGCAGACAAATTAAGACGTATGGAACCAATAATCGATTGAATTGAATTGAACTGGAGGAACTTGGGTGTACGTGACTCATACATTTTACAAGAGTTGACAACGTGCCCTAAAAGTCCTAAATTAGATCTCTTGCAACAAACGATGACCAATCATCAAAGAACCATGTGACAAACATGCCAGCACATTGTATGAAGACAAAGCCTCACATAGAACCATGTGACAAACATGCCAGCACATTGTATGAAGACAAAGCCTCACATATGTAAGGTAACGGGAATTCTTTTGCCATACTCATGCTTTGATAAACGGGCTTTGGCATCAAATTGACAAATACAATGGTATAATTTGAGAGGTATACCCCATGGTAAAATTGGCAATCTTATATTGAATCATTGGATTCTCACTTCTAAATTGCAATTCACGTTGCCACATGGATGATAGTCGGCACAAAAAACGGCCTAATTACGATATTATCTACCAACATTAATTGCTACACAACAAAAGCCATGGGTAAAAACGGTCTAAGCCATCAGATGTTCACATGACGATACAATGCTGAAATCTCCTTCGTACCTATGATAGACAAACACTTAGATAAAAGAAAATACCAAAGAATTGGCGAAGCCATATGAACAAAAACAAAGACAAAATTCATTTAACAAGATATAGAAAAGGCTTAGATCATCAAGAAACTCTCTTGATCTTGCCTCCTTATGATATTCCAATGGTTGTGAACTTAATTGCACTGGGCATCAGCCTCTCTTTGGTCTGGATTTTACAACCTCATAAACATTATCCAATGAACTCTGCTACCAACATCTCTTGCTTGGGTGATTGCCAAACCACAAATGATTCAATTCAACTGACTGATAAAACTAAATGCCACAAGACATTTCATCATTTGCATATGCAGTGAAGAACATTTCTTGATTCATGGTTGAGTCCATTTGTAGTGACATCATTAGAATCAAATGGACATTGAATAAGGGCCAAAGGATTATATTTATGTGAATGACGTAACGATCAAAAGCAGATTGGGAACCATAGTTAAAGAATGAAAAAGATGAAAACTTACAGTTGACGAAGGACGAGTACTTGTGTGTGTAAGATCCTGTAAGAGGAAAACGATGAAAACATTCAAAAATATATAATGTTTAATGAATAATTACTTTATGACTCTCATAGACAACAGAATAGTGTTTAATATACAGTCAATGGTCATGCTAAGAAAGTTAACAACGTAATAGAATAGGGGAATTCAAGCTTTTTCTTTAAAAGAACCCAGCACAACGAGTGACACAAGTGACGGTTGTGCACTTGGAGGGGAATCCCCCACAACTGGTTGGGTGAGAAACTCTCGAACCACAGAAGATACAGCTGTGAGGTACAGATCAAATGACAGATCTTATTGAGTACAAACTACCCCAAGGGTTCCATCGAGATTGGGCGAAGCAACCATGTCGCGGTGACGTGATCAAATGATAGGTATTGATGATAATGATGATGATGATGATGATGATGATGATGATGATGATGATGATGATGATGATGATGATGATGATGATGATGATGATGATGATGATGATGATGATGATGATGATGATACTGATGGTGGTGGTGATGATGATGATGATGATGATGATGATAATGATGACGATGATAATGATGATGATAAGTTTGTCTTCTTCATCATTAATGATTCATACTATAAATAATGAACAATTACCTTTCTATTCCAAATGACAGACAATCAGAGCAACTCTCCAGCATTGGGGTGAGGAATAGCGAGAAAGCTCAGAGTTGATCTAATAGCTCTACATATCAAAGAAACTTAATGACGTCATCACGCAAAATGCGCATCTGGCAAACACTCAAACAAACTTACTGTAGGCACTTGGAAAGTGGGTCTTCCTGCGGATGGAGAAGAACTAGAAGTTGGAGGAGCCTGAAAAAGAAAGGAAGAAACATATTACAAAATGAAAGACTAGATGAAATAAATCATTAAATATTCATCAATCCTATTGGTCAAACAATTATATTTCTGAACAATGTAAATAATGAACCGAAGTGACGTCATATTACGAGAAAAAGAGCAACAATAGGGCATACTGTCAAGGTTACAAAAGGGGCAAAATTGCCCCAGGCAATGAACCTGAGGAGATCCAAAAATTATAAAATATCCTATAGGTGATTGTAACAATTTTAAAATGTAATTATTGAAATCACTGGGGGCCTAATTGATATATTTTCCATGGGCCACATATTCGCTCGTCAGCAACGTCTCCAAAGTTTTCCACATCCGCTCTTGATCATGTGATGAAATTGTAGAAGATACTACTAGACAACGTCATCTCAACTTACTGGATATTGGGAGGGTGTTCTGACGTCATGGGATGGAGTTCCAAATGATGGTGAATGAGGCAGCTATAAGAGAAAATATCAAAGTATTGCATAGCAAAAATACGTCATAACGAGTAACACTGATTACTCATCGATTCATTTGAATGCATAGTGTATTAACAAAGCCTCGTGATGATGGCGAGACAATGTAATCCAGTGGGCTTAGCCGATATCATCATACAACAACAACAGCAATAGTTACTTGATAGAATGATGCAATTGAGTTAGAATTCAACATACTGTTGGATGATCGGCAGTATTATCGACAGCTGTCTTGGGGGATGTCATGCGAAGAGAGGTGGACATCTATAATGAAATATGACAAATTTACATAGCAATCAATTATATTATTTATATTAAAAAGGATTATTAGCTGGTGTAAATGAGAAATGATCATCTACCATGCCACCTGTTATTGAAAACTCTCAGATAATTCAACTTCATTAAAAACTGAGTGATGCAGTGAAGAATGCAACAAAATTGTAAAATGGAGCTGTGATGGTATCCATGGTGTGAGCAGTCCTTCTTATCAACAGGTCCAATGAACACCTCAATGGAACTGCGATGGCGCCCATGCACCAATAGCCAAGAGGGGCTCACTATCAGCCAATGACTTACCTTTGAACGTGGAGTTGAAAGCAAGACTAGTTAGCTATGTGGTAGAGAACTTCAATATCACAAAGTTCAAGTTCGACCCCTACTCGGTTTATTCACTTTGTCATGCTATCACCTAACAAATCAGAAAGTGTGATAGCTTACTGTTGAAGAAGGGAGAGCGCGGTGGCGATGGTCCGATTCTTTAGAACTTGAAGGAGACTCCTACAATAGCAACATATGACAATATAAGCATACAATCATTAATAAATTTGCATAACAACAAGTTGCTACGATAGAGTAATGCAAAATGTAGCAAAAGCAAAAATGTAATTCCATGAAATGTGTGCATTATACCCAATTCTTGAATCATTCTACAGCGACAGATGGGAAACACTTGGTATGTTATTCATGAATGTCATAACTTACTGTTAATGGTGGAAGATCAACGGCGGAAGGAGATGTTGAAGGTGAGGGTGGCTTTGTCTATTAAAGAGAAAAGAAACAATGTAGGCTAAAACTACAAAATAAAAGAAATTACAAAATAGAATTCAGTATCACAAAGTTAGATGAAATTGACCAAAGTGAGAGGTTCCTTCCTTTAATATAATCACTTACTGTTGATGGTGGAGGAGCGCGGCGAAAAAGTCGTTTAATAAGCGAGGGAGGTTTCTACGAAAGATGAAAGAGATAAAACATACACAAATGATATAAGAAGCACGAAATCACAACTGAATTAATTAGAAAAATCGAATCACTGCATACTCCCCATTGCCGAATAAACGGGTGTGGCTACTTACATGTTTTTAAAAACTTTCCCAACCTACAAACTTATTAGACTTTAACTTATTATCCTTGTCACTGTCAAATGTTCTTTTCTACAAGGCATCTTTATTATTATCTATCTACAAAAGATACAAACGTATGCTTTGAGGGTATTCAAAAGTGCACTGAAACTGTATTGTTGAAGTACCTTTGCCTAATTGAGCAGTAATCTGCTTTCTAGAAAAATCTCCCAAACCCCATAAAGACTCTCTATTTAATACGTGTACAGAGAATAGAGTCATTGTCCTGTTTAGTGAAAGACCTTCCTGAAGATTTGGCATTAAGGAGTATAAGACAATAGTTGCAGCGTCAATTACCAAAGGGTAGGGTGGGGGCAAGAACCAAGAGTCAGAGAAATTTTACGAGCCAAGACCGTTTCCAATCACACCTTTTCTTAACCCTAATTAGTTTAGCATGTATTTAGAGAACATTTGAGCATTAATATTTTACTAAAAAATGCAAATAAACTCTGGACTACCCTAGATGTTTAGTCAGTTCTGGCAATTGATTGATTAATTCACATATAGATAATAGATATCTCAAGGAAATTCTCAAAGACCACAGTATGCTACGCGAAATTTTGGTCACACTTTGTATCAATTGTCTATTTACCATGCCCTGAGATCCTGCAAAATTGTGTACATCACCTGTTCCTCAACGTTAAACGCTCGTTCTGTTATATCATGACGCATTACCAACGTTTATCGTAAGGAATAGTGGTCAACAGGCATCAAAGGTGCTACAGAGTTTCAAAATTATCCATATTTGACCACACTTTTGAATTTCCTAGACCATATTCTCGTTTTTCAGGACCACACAATGTTGCTAAAACCAATCTAAATTAGGCTCCAACAGATCCTTCTTGTTTTGTGATCGTTTCACCATCACTGCTATCATTGTGTCAAATTTCACAAAGAGTCTCATGCAACCATAACTTCAATCAACTCACCACTTCTTTGCAATCAATGCACAGCCTCACGCCACAATGCACTATCTATAAGGATAAATAATCTCTAAAACCTCTTTAATGCGCCATTATGATAGCAATTAGAGCCTAGGCTACTTTTTCCCGCCCTTTTCTCACACCAAATCACGCAATCAAGGCAAATCTTTATCAGGAGTGCCCCAGGGATCAGTTTTAGGACCTATACTTTTCAATTTCTACATAAATGACATTTTCTCTTTTATAAAGCAAGCAACCATGTATAATTATGCTGATGACAACACGCTAGCTTTCTTTTCCAAATCCTTGCCAGATCTTGTCAACGTTTTGGAGAATGAAGCAGACAGTGCTTTGTCTTGGCTCAAACAAAATGAGATGATTGCGAACCCGAACAAATTCCATGCACTTTTTGTTAAAAAAGACCAGACAAATACTTGTGGCGTAAATCTTGACCTGCAAGGACATTCTATCAAATCTGAAGAGACTGTTAAACTCCTAGGTGTGACACTAGATTACAAACTGAACTTTGACCCGCATATATCAAATATTTGTAAAAAAGCTGCGGCACAACTGAACGTTCTTAAGCGACTTAAGTCATTTATTGGTTTCGCAGAAAGAGAAGTCTTGGTTCAAAGTTTCGTATTTTCGAATTTTAACTACTGTCCTTTAGTCTGGTATTTTTCTTCTTCAAAATCGCTTCAGAAAATAGAAAGGATACAGGAACGCGCGCTAAGATTTTTGTACAATGATCATAAAAGTTCCTATGATGATCTTCTTATTAGGTCAAAAAAGTGCACAATGCAAGTTGCTCGTCAGAGAACTCTTTGCATCGAAATATTCAAGACAATCAAAAACTTGAATCCACCTTTTATGCAAAGCATTTTCTGCTCAAGAACTTCAAAAAATCCTTCTCGGAATCCTAACAATTTAAGCCATTTTCGACCAAATCAAGTAACTTTCGGTTCTAAGAGCCTTAAGGCCATTGGACCTCAGATCTGGAACTGCTTGCCAAATGAACTAAAATCAGCTGACAACCTGAACAGCTTCAAACATATGATAAAACAATGGGATGGTCCTTCCTGCAAATGCTACGTTTGCAAATTTAATCACACCCTATAATTTCTGTTCAATTACACCCTTTTTCTTTTAAAATTTAGCATTTGAATGTATTTATTTCCTTAGTTATTTCCTTTCATTTGCGATATAATAGATTAGTTTCGATTTAGATTAGTTGTACATGTATATGATATATATGTATATATGTATTGCTAGAAGTGAATTCGAAATAAAATAAGTTAACAAACAAACAAACAAAGTCGCGAGTCTGCTTTTGAGATGAGCAGTTGGTGAGAAAACGCGTTGAAAAAAGTGCAATATAAATGACTACTTTTTGTGAAACGTACAAGGCAAATTAATTGCATTCAACTTGAAGATGGTAAATGGCATCAATTGACAAGAATTATGAGTTAACTTCTATCGAAAAAGTGCATTTGCGGTCGGTAACTCCAACTAGACATTGAGCGGGAAAGTGAAAATATGGAGCTTATCAAGACATATCAGCATTAACAATTCCAATGACAAATTGAATAAACCCGGACAAATTATGGGATGTACTTATTGACTTTTAGCAGATGACTTAGAGAAAGGGATATTTACATTTGGGGATAATGGAATTACTTGTTTATGGAAGAAATTTGCTACAGTGAATTCTAAGTAACGGAGCGTTATGTGTGGAAAATTTTGCGTTTGTTGTATTACAGACTTTCTATAGCTCAAAAACATGTATACCTATTGCGAATGAGGACAATTTTATTGCCGAAATGAATGATATATTGCTTTTTGCATATTTGGAAAAAATTGATATTGCCAAATTTATTTGCATTGTATTCAATATGGATTTATTATTGCTGTTTAATCATATTGGATATATTCAAATATACAAAGCATATAAAGGAGATGTAAGGTTTGAATTGATGTTGTTTTCTTGCATAACCTGTAGACCAAGGCCGTAGAGTAGTAAAGTGATGACGTCACACAGATGCATCTGCTTTAAGAATTTGCACATTTTGACAATATTGACTCATTGACTTGGTTCATAGCATTAAGAACCAGGCTGGAAATATAAATAGCTAAAATAAACTAACCTGGCAATGAACTGCCGAAATCTCCATTGAAATGTATAAAAAACAAGTCATTTCAGACTACTTTACAATGCTTCATTTGAAAAGGGGGTTAAAATGACCCATTATCCAAATATGGTCATCTGTGACGTCATACTTTACTATTCTAATTGCCAATAGTTGAAAAGTGGGTACTTCCCCCCTGAGTACCCCCACCACTAGAATCCTTTCTACATCGTTACTATACATCTTCCTGTTGTCTCTTTTCACCCTTAACAACCACCACATTCCCAACACAAACTCTCTTCATACATTACATCAAAAGTCAAACTTAAATCTTATTGATTTAAAGCTGTAAAACACTTCCTAACTACTATATAACTGTTGTCATTTGAAAACTAGGAAATCTCACAGCAACTCTTTCTAAATCTATAATCTCCCTTTTTGAGATCTAATTTGACACAGGTAAAATCCTTAGATTCATATGTATATTCCAGAAAAACAACCTGTTGCAGTAAAATGTTGGTTGTTTGATGTAAAAATATTTTAATCTATTGAAAAAAGCAGGTATTGCTTTGGAAAATTGATAAATATAGTCATTAAGAATATTGTCTAACTTATATACATTGATAAAATAGCCCTTCAGATTTTGTTCAAAGATCACTTGATTGGTGGATATAAATATTGTCCAAATTCAAAAACCAAAATTACCTTATAATTCTTGTCCTGTTATAAGTTCCACTTTTTGAATAACCCACTTACTTAAAATCAAACAACACATGAAATCCAAACAATTGAATGCAAAAGTTGTCATTTTCTAATAAACCATTTAAATGTTTAACAAACATAATATCAAACTGCATTTCTCTTCTCTGAAATATGTGAATTGCAATGTTAATAAAATTATCAAATTACTAATTATCACATATATAATATACCATTTGCATTTAAATTGTTAAAAATGGTAATTTATGAATTAGTAAATAACAAATAATTAATTAGTAAATCATCTTACCCTCTTTTCCAAGTTGTGACTCATGCGAGTAGTGCAGTCGTCTATGTCCAAACTCTTAATCATTAAATCTCCCTTATTTCGCCTTTCTTCCATCATCTCCACCATCCTCTCCCACCATTCAATCTTAATGTCCAGTCTTTCTAACTCAAACTCTTCGCATGACATCCCCCAATCGCACGCATTCTCAAAACTCTCCTTTGTCTTCATTTGACAATTGAATATGCGCAACTCTTCCAATTGCCGATCATTTGAACACGGTCCATTCAATTCATCATCCATGAACACGCATCCCTTTATCCATACCCATCCACAATAGCCATTCCGCTCTCCTTTGAACTTCTTTTGAATGGCATTCACAGTTGTTGTCATTCTGCGTAACCTGATGCCATTATCAATGCGAAAACGCTCCTTCACAGTCACTATGTCCAATTGTTCAATCTCATTCACATAGATCCGGTCAAACTGAACATTTGCGAATGCCATTCGAATATCGTCCTCCTTCCATCCGCAACTTTCCAAGTGTCTACAAATCAGACACAGATTGTGTGTTGTTACTTCATCTGAATCAAACTCATCACAATCGCATTTTCTAATAATTGACTTAATAAACTCCTTATCATTAAAATTCTTATTTAAAAAAAAAGTAATAATTTCAAATGATCTACTTAATGTAGTATCATCATCCAACTCACACTCATTTAACAATTCAATTACATCATCTAATAATTGTTTCTCATTTACTTCTTGTTTTAATCCAACAACATTCTTTAACAATTCCTTTATTATTCCTTCATATGAAAATCCTGACAATAAACGACATACAAATGAGACAACTTCAATAAACCCTTTTTCCAAATTGTCCTTTATAATTTCCAATAAATTCTTCATGTCTTTTTTACATATGTAAAGGGCTGAGAGAAATTCCATCAGTGATAAATGTTTAAATTGATACTTATCTGTAATATTGTCTGACACATCAACAAATAGGCTTTCAACAAATTCCTTGTCCTTTCCAATGTCACCAAGCAGTAGTTTAATATTTCCTTCAAAAATTATTTTGTTCTTTGTTAGTAAATTGTGGCAAACTTTACTTAGTGTTGATAATGTATTTGAGAAGTCTCTGAAAACTTCTGAAGCCTTTCTACTTGAACCATCTTTGTCAGCATGTTGTTTCAGCAATAGATAAACAGTCCAACAATATAATTCAGTGCTGTTCAAAACAGCTTCTCCTTTGCTTAAAATGGCCACACAGCAAAGCGTATTCAGAAACTGTGGCACATGCATGATGGGGAGAAAACCTTTTGATGACCTTCTTGCCTTATTTATTCTTTTTTTGTGATCTTCACGGGATGAGAATTTGTCAACATATTCATCAATTTGATCCTCACTTAGTCCATTAATTTCCACTTTAGACAAACCACCCATGTTATTATAACCAATTAGTTTGTCTTCGATGTGGGGTCTCCCAGTTATTATAACTTTAGCCATACCATAGTTCCCATTGATATTAAGGAGGTCAAAAATGATTGAATCTTTTTCAGTTATGTCATAGAGTTCATCAAGGCCATCTACTATAACAAAGACCCCTTCTCCATTTCCCAAATCGTAATCAACTTTACTTTTAATAAATTCACCAAGGATCTCATGTTTCTCCAGCTTTGCCCCTTCACTGTCCATGAAGTAATTCAAGTCTCTACATTCAAACACGACACACATTTTAAAGTTTTGATAAATGTCGCCATTTGCCCACCCATAAGTCAACTGTTTGGCAAGAACAGATTTTCCCATTCCCGCAATTCCGCGAATAAAAGTTACACGGTGGTTCTCGTCAATCAATTTAGATATATCAATAGCATCACCTGTGACATCTTTCTGGGTTTTCATATACCGATCCCTTTCATCTCTAAAATTGTCTTCAGCTCGAGAGAAATGGCCTATCTTTAACTTTACGGCAAAGTCAGATACATCTACTTCCTCCAGCACTATTCTGTTGTTTTCGTTTACCTTGTGAATTTGATGTTTCTTATGGCTTTTTTTGTAAGTCTCCTTTAGGTTATCTACAAGGCAAATGCAATCTAAGTAATATTTCAGTTTACAAAAACAAGATTAATAGAGTATTTGAAAGAAACAGAAAAAGAGTGAGAAGAGAAGGAAAGGAAAATAATTCATTATGGAAGCTTCTTTGACTCTTTCTGCTCATGGAATTTGGGCAAGTAACTCTGGGACGAACAATAGAACATTCAGCGTATTAAAGTTAAGAAAGATACACGTTTTTGTTTATAAACCATCAGATTTCTCACTACCAGCCCGGCAATGCTTAGCAAAGTTGACAAAATCGCCCGAAAATCACTAAACTATTTCTTATGTGTAACACACAGTTTCTTCTGGCAAAAGACCCCTCAGATCGCTTACTCTTTTATCTTTAGTTTTTTTTTACAACTTAAGGCTGTAAATTCTGCGGAGTTTAGGTCAGTCCTCCGAGTCATTCATGTCATCCATTTTGGAGCCTAGTCAAAGAAGGCGGAGCCTTTAAAATCAGTGCATTCGATAATTGCTTTCCTCAAAAACAGCTCTACGGTTTTTCTTAAGTTTTGCATGAAGCTGCGTATTGTATGTTTAAAATTTTCCATTCACCCATCAGACTATTTAGCAATTATTAACACTTTCCATACTTTGAGGGCCCATTGTTTAAATCTTTGATTGTCTGTAAAACACGTGTACCTCGACAGACAAAGGTTTGTTAACTCGATGAATTACTTTATCATATTAATTTAACAAAAAATGATTTTTATGATGACGATGATGCTGTTGCTGATGATGGTGGTGAGTCGAAAATATTAATATTTCGATTAAATCCTTGAATGACAATGATACATGCACTCAATGTTAATCACACAAAATGATGCTTACGAGCAAAGTTTTTCTGTGATGTAATCAAACAAAAAATTGTTTCAAATGGAATAAGTCATCTGTTTATCATATACAAAAACATTTTATGATTATTTGATTAAAGAGCAGGTTAAACATGCAAAGCAACCTTAAAATAAAAACCATATGAATGTACCATCAGTGGTAATAAAATCAATTTATTAGCTTGAGCTTACTTGATAAGGTATATAAGAAAGCATATAGTAAGCTCAAACTTCTCTCGAGGATGAGACCTTTACTGACTAGATCAGCTGCCGAGAGTGTTTATAAAACCGTCATCGTACCGGGAATCCTTTACTGTTCTACTCCTATCCTAAAAATAGCTGAAAGGGACTGTAAAAAGTTTGATTCACTTCAAAACAGGGCTTTAAAGATTATTCACGGAAAACAACAGAAAGATTGCAAATTAATTAATGTCCATCGAAAGCAACAAGACATACAAGGCTTGTCTATTGGCCTTTAAATGCCTAAAGAGAACATCTATAGAAGTTATGAACACATGTCTTGAACCCTTGAATCATAATCAGAACACTCGTAACAATAAATATGCAGCCCGAATCCCCGAGAGTTAGAACAGAAGCAGGAAAAAAGGCTTTTTGGTTCCAAGGTACCAAATTGTACAATGAACTTCCGAGAAGCCTTCGCCAGTTGGACTCACTTCTTATTTTTAAGTCTAAAACAATTTTATATGGACAGCTATACATTTAATTTGTGCTTTTAAGTATGACCAGTTGTACATAATCATTATATTCCTATGTTATAAAGCTTTACTGTAATATATCATAGTTTTAGACACAGGGCCCTCATTGATAACAGCAATTCATGTGCTGAAGAGTTTACCATGTATAAATATTTTCATTATTATTATCATTTGGTATTTGCAAACATCTCATTGCACAATTTAACGATACCCCGGAAATGAAAGAACATTTACACTATTCTTATATAAGAATACAGTTGTTGATAAAAACATTAAGGTGTGATTTGCCAACAAAATATGAACACTGCTAGAACATGCTAAGCCTCAGATGAGAATATTCACAAGCACTTAACAATCCATATTCCTTTGGCAGCTAAAGTCTGATGAGGTTGATAATAAACACCAACATTCGTTGATTCAGTTTCAAATGTAGCTGAGCAGAATGTCTCAGAAATTAATTATACTCGATGTAGTTTCTCACATAATCTCACATTCTCACATATTGTAAAAAATCACCCATAAAAGATAGAAATGATTTTAAGAACATTTGAGACGAGAATTACAGGACAAATAAGAAAATCGATTCGCGGTCAAAATTATCTCGTTCCTTTAAAAAAGAGTGTAATACTCAAAGACGGTTCCGTACAGAAGTTAGGTCGGGTTTACTACCCAGCACGTGAGAGCAAGGCTTACAAAGATTTAAAATGTTAAATATCATATATTGCATCTCGTAGCCCATCTTTATTCATTATTTTCCATTCAATTATTGAAAAATTTACTTAATTCTATTTTCTCTTAACTAATGCTGGTTCCGCTATCCTTCTCTACTGTACATGAGTTTGAGAGTGAAAAGGACCCGCTCTCCTATGCACGGGGTCATAATCACTAATTCTTTAGTTCCTACAACTTATTTTTGTAAATATGATTTCGTGTTTCTTCTTCTAGATCAAATGATTAAAATTATCAATGATCAATAACCATCATATTGTTATATTGTGATTTTCCGTATGAAAGACATCTCTCGATAGGCTCCGATCAGCTGCGAAAAGAGCATCTAAACTTGATGATCATGCAGAATTTTATTTCAACACTAATTCGTATACTAAATTCATTTATATTCAAATTATTTAATTTACAATGATAACGACGAGACCTCAAAAAACAATGTCAGTGATAATACGCAATTGTGAATTACATATCAGACCTCCACGATTAAAAACAAAGCGTGGGTAAAACTGTTTTGCATACAGGGGGGCCACGGTTAGGAATTCCTTACCTAGCGATTGTAAGATAGCATATAGTTTCCAATCATTTAAGATGAAACTAAAAACTATGCTTGCTGAGTTGTAAAAACTTTTCCCTTTTTTCAAAATCTTTCTTTAATTTTAATTTCATTCTCCTTTTCCATTGTAATTAGCTTTTGAATCTAGTATGTAAGTAGTTATTTTAAATTGTATGTATTAATTTTTTAACATGGCCCCCTGGAAACCAGATCTCCGTATCTGAGGGGTCACCATGTATAGATAATTAAAAATGAAATGAAATGAAATGAAATTGATACTACGCAAGTCCCAGAATGGGCTGGACAGAAAATTTGTTTGGAAAGATGGCAGTGGATATCAAATATAATGGTGATAATTCGACAATAAGAGAGATTCTAGTCTAAGGATGGAAGACAAGACTCCCATTCTAGAGAGCCACATCGCCATCATTGGACAGAAGCAATTGATGAGGTAGAGTATTACAAGCATAGACTATATCCACGCATTAATGGAAGTGATTTTACATTCGGATGAATTGGATAAAGAAACTGATGACTTATGCCTTCCTTAAGTACAAGGTGCATTTGGGACAATTCTGTTATCGATTTCTCCTTATATTATTATCAGGGAACATCTCGTGAACATGTGTGCTTGGTACGTTGAAAATCAGAACTTCCCAAAAACTTGGCGTATAAAGATGCTTGTCAATGCACGATATCACAATACAAGTGTATCGAACTTTATATAAGCATAGTGACAACGTTTTTCGTCCTATTGTACTCTATTACATTCAGCGACTTAAATTATCGTCCATGTTGGTTTGACCAAGGGTACTGAACAATATTTTGATGATCCAAATAGTTTTGATAAACTGTACTGGAAAGTCGATAATAAAGGGGCTGATGTCCTTATATTGTTCTTAGGTTGCTCTTGATCAGCTTATCAGACTGCATGAAAATTCCATTACGTCATTCAAAACAACATTTCAACTCTGAAACATAGATAATTCTAAACAACACGGAATTCCATCCACAAACAACATTTTTACGTCCATGTGGGTTTTCCCTTAAAAATTTAATGTTTCTAAGATTAACTATGATTCGATGAGTGGCGAGAATCCTGCATGATGATTGATCACTTAGGTTGAAAGAAAATAAATCTGACTAGACTCTCAAATAGTTGACGGCTATAATAACGATGGAAGCAGCCAACAAGCAAGCGCATAATTTGATGAACGCCCTTTCTAATGAGCACCCATCCATTATGAGAGTCCCCTGTCAAATGCCAGCAATTAATTGAGTGCTCCCTGCGCTCTATAGAGGGAAAGATAGATTCATAAGGATGGAAACAACCAAACATTCATGCCAGTCGTTAATACGGATGCTTTGTTGTGCTGACTGTCGAAGCAGTAGTTAAATAACCTATAATGATACACAATTATCTCAGACATTAACAATCAAATAAGCTAAAATGGAACTGTCTAGACATCACTTTTCAAGCCATCCCCTCCTCAGAAAAACAGTACCTCCACTGCAACGCTGTAATGTTTATGATTTGATTGATTGTGCTAAAAAACCCTAACTCCAAGACATGATCTTCAAGTTCCTAATAAACGCATTCAACACACTTCAACATCATTATATGCATACAATTAGATCCAATCTAACAATCCACAAGTTAGTGTTTTCAGTACTCCTAACCATGGAAGAAAATGGAGTGAAAGCTCAGTTAAAACCAATGTTATGTTTACTTTTGCTTAGCCTTCAAAGTATCGATTGTTAGTCGGTAGCGCAGTTGAACTTCGTAATAGGCCCTTTATCATGTCTCAACCGAAAAGTTAAGTGTATAAGTAAGGGGGCAGTCATATATCGATATTTTCCTGGCTTAGTATTATTCCGACTTTAAAGAAGCCAAGAAAGTGGGGATTCAAAAACTTGGTGCGTGCTGGTTCATCTGGCATGATGTATGACTTTTACATTTACACAGGGAAAGAAACAGATGTAGAAGTAGATTTCCAGTACAAACATCTACAAAAAAGTTCACAAATTGTTGAAAGATTATGCAAAGAGCTGTCATGCCATCAGAACCATAAAGTATTCTTTGACAATTGGTTCACTACTCTTGACTTGATGCAGAAGAAAGGTTTCTTGTCCCTGGGGACAGTGCGGTCAAATCGCTTACTAGGATGCCCACTTACACCCAACAAAGAACTAGAAAAGAAGGGAAGAGGAAGCTATGATTACAAAGTGGACAAAAATTCAGGAATCACTGTTGTTAAATGGGTAGATAACAGCACAGTTCTACTAGCTTCTAATTATGTTGGGGTCATGCCAGTTAAAGAGATCACCCGTTGGTGCAGGAAAGTAGGTCACAGGAAAGCAGTCCCATGCCCCCAGATAGTTGTTGTCTATAATAAATGCATGGGGGGTGTGGACTTGGCTGATATGTTCATTGCCCTCTATCGCATTGAGGTGAAAACCATGCGATGGTATGTCAAGATATTTTGGCACCACATTGACATTGCCAAAGTAAATGCATGGCTCTTGTACCGTAGACACTATGAGCAAGCAGGGAAGCCTAAAAAGCATGAGAAAACATTGTTAGAATTTACAACTGACATAGCTGATGCCCTCATGCATGCTAACAAGGCTAAGCGTCCTAGCCCAGGAAGGCCTGCAAAAAGACCATTTACTGAAAGAGTACGACTCAGTGGGAAAAAAGCTGCTGTCCCTACGCCAATACCAGATATAAGATTTGACCAAATAGCCCATTGGCCCAAGCCCTCATCTGAGAAAAAGCGATGCAGATTGTGCCAGTCTTATTCTCGGACAACATGTGAGAAATGTAATGTCTCTCTTTGCTTACTTGCTGAGAGAAATTGCTTCAAACTGTTCCATTCTCCATAACTTTTACTTGGGAATCTTAAAGATTTTGATCATATTGATTTGCAATTATTTCTAGTGTACTTTTGTTCAACCTCTCTAGATTATACTAATTGTTCTTGTGAGCACTTTATTTCTTTCTGCCACATGTGATGCACATTTATTTAAATGTTGTCAAATATGCATAACTATGTGCTTTGAGTAGGAGTCTCAGAAATCATAGAGCCATTAATTGTAAATAAGACAGAGCCTGTGGTTTCCTATAATGTAAAGTGCTCAAAAAGTACTAAATCACCATGAAGTTAATCATAATCATTTTCGAACCAATTATTGGCAATGAATCCATATGGCACTGTAGGTGCCAAAACATTATGAAATTTAAAATTTTTTTGATAGATACATTTTTCACTCCAAAAGTGACTGTATTTCAAGATTAGGAATTTTTCTTGTAGAATTTTCATAATGTGCCACCTAAAGGGTTAATGTGCGTGGGAGGGGGTTCAACAGCCGGGAGCTAAAAACAATTCTTCACATGGATGTTCATGTCAAGGACTACGAAATGATGGTAAATTTTGTTTTCTATGGAGGGGGAGGCTCTCCTTCCATTAGTTAACCTATTTCGAGAGCATGTTTTAAATTAAACTATCCTATATACAATCATGTAATTTCCTCTTTTTCTTTTCTGGGGTTAATTTGTAGTAATGTAATTTCTAGCTAATTTATCATATTGTAATATATTTAAATGTATCATAGTTTTGCTGGAATTGCATTTAAGATGGATTAATAATTAGATGAAAATGATACTGAAGCTAAAACTGAAGAAATTGCTTTACAGGAGAGCCTTTCTCCAGCTCAATCTCTAGCTTTGGAATAACCTAATCCAAACGTTTCCTAAGGAAGTTTCTTGTTGTCGTCATCAGATGAGTATTGATTGTGGCAGGAAAAAGCTTCGGAACAGACAGCTTCTACAGAAATTTGTTAATTAACTTATCTCTTTTAATTGGCATGTCAAGAATTGTTATCAATATTCAACAATTTTTATTATAAAACTCTCCTGGCACAACTCTTGTCGTTAGTTTATAGACGGGTCGAACCAAATTGAGAAATACTGCTGATCAAGGAACATCATGATACTGATAGAAGTGCCATTGAAAACAATCAAAATATCTGGTTCATTAAATTGATTGGCAAATGCTCTTTATGAATTCTTTTGAATTAATATTCATAATCAATACGGGCAATATCATTCGTAATATATGACTTAATATTCAGTTTTATTCCTTGAGCACATTTCTAGCGACATGCAATGTTCGAGAATAAGTCCGATAGCCTATTAAACACTAGGCTTACCTCCTATTTGAACGTGATTTTAGGACCATTTTAGATTTTACTTGACCAGCGCTAAGGGAAGGGGTGGGAGCCTGAACACTACCGTCGAAATGACGCTAAGCGCGGAGGAAATCTATATATGACTGACCTCTCAGAATTGCAAGAAAAATGATACACTATCAACAAATGCTAAGGAAACATTTCTACACTCCTGATTTCACGTTCAACATCTCCTCCAAATTGATAAATAAAATCTATCAAGACTTAGTTGAAAGTCAGATTCGGTATGCTGATGTCGTTTGGGGCAATCTACCTAAGATCAAACTCCACACACTGCAGCGTTTCTAGGACCGAGCCTTGCCTATAATAAAACATGCAAAAATTAAAGACAAATGGCAAGGACACTGGTTAGAAGTTGAAGATCTCATCAAGCTTGACCAGGCGGTAATGATGTTCAAAGTCAACAATAAACTTTGCCCGGAAAGTTTATGGAGCAAATTCAGGCAAAGATACGAAATCTCTACTTATAATAGGAATTTAGATATATAGGAACTGTAGGAATTTAGGAACTGTAGGAATTTAGAAATCCCAAAGGCCAACTTAAAAAAGGCAAACAAAGGTTTTCACCACACTGGTCTTAAAGTTTCGAACAGCATTCCAAATAAAGTTAGAGAGCTCCCTTGCTCTATCAATATTAAAAAAAGTCTAAAAACAATACTGTTTTAGTGCTTGACAACCCCTTTCTTTACTTCTTTTTAAAAAACACGATTCCCTGGAAGAACAGCATCTACAAGTAATATTTATATATTACTGATTTCACGTTCAACATCTCCTCCAGACAAATTCCTTGCCTTACTTTTCACCTTTGCTAGAGTTGCTCTAAAGTCATTACCTAAGCATGAAATATTTTCTGGGTGGGCAAAGCAGTCATTTCTAATCTGCCTGATTTTGTCAATCTCTGCACAGTCCTATGCTCCCTTTCCACTCAGCTTGAAATCAAACTGAAGAACAATCTTCCATAATATTTGTGTCTCATAGCTGTCCATTTCTATTCTTCATCGAAAGTGATTTTGATTTGCCCTCCCCCTCCCCCTCAACAATGAACACTTTAAACCTATGCTTGTAATGACGAAGATTTCCATCATAATTTAAAGTCCGCTGATTCGTGCAGGGAACGATATAACAATTGTGTAAGCATTTACAGGATGCACTATGGGATATTAGTTATACAACACTTGTATAATGAGACACAAGAGGGCTATTCGTAACTGCCAAGATGAAAATCTATACCGTTTGGAGAAACCAAACATCAAATGTTTATATTGATGAGAATTCCTCTCTAATAATATAATCTCTCTTCTTGCAGTTCCTTCTTTGAGGCCAAAAATTAAACAAGCGCTCTTAGTGCTCATTAGACAGAACACGATATTCATAACGATGGAAGCTACTAAACGACTAAGTCCATTCGTTAAATCGCATTGATACTCAATTAAGAATAACGGATAAGTGGTTGACTCGGCATTATTTCAGACATTTAAAATTAAATATTCTAAAATAGGACCATTTCTTCAAAATTCCAGTTTGAAAATCCTCAGCAGGAAAGACGCCGGATACATGTTGTGTTTGTGATGATGATGATGATGATGATGATCATGATGATGATGATGATGATGATGATGATTATGATGATGAGGGCTAGCCCATGGTTGGAGACCTCCTCGTGATGGCAAGCGGGCACAGAGAGACTTTGCCCTTAAGTTGATAGTGATTCATTTTGCGAAGATTCAGAATTGGGGCAGATGTTGACGACCTGTGGCAAACTGTCTAACCAGGCCCCTCCTGTGAAATTCAAGCACAGCAGCTTCAGGCTGCAGTTCTGATAAGTAACTGTTGGGGTAACAGAGTGGATTGAGTGTAGCCGACTCAATCACCTCTTCTAAGCGAATTGAAGGCGAACACTGACTCCAGGGTCAGCCTAGGCCCCGTAAGGGGCGTACGAGAAAAGACAGACAGATGATGATGAGGATGATGATGATAATGATGTTGATGACCATGATTCTTATAAAGATTGCATGGATCGTGGCGATAATAGCATTGATGCTGACATCATGGTATGACATAAAACTATATAACTGAACTTACGTATGGCTTCCTTTGTGATGGGCCCTAAAATTGAAGAAATTTAAAGCTTAGGCCATATTCATCTTTCTACATTACTAAGACTTTTTAAGTGACGAACAAATATGAGGGGAATAAATATACATGATTCTTACAATCAATCATGTCTTCTCATTACTGATAGCATTATGTCCTT
Source organism: Mastigias papua (assembly GCA_964019165.1). Taxonomy (NCBI): domain Eukaryota; kingdom Metazoa; phylum Cnidaria; class Scyphozoa; order Rhizostomeae; family Mastigiidae; genus Mastigias; species Mastigias papua. Next base: position 14,083,096 of record OZ025271.1, read on the forward strand.
CTCTTTGTAAACAGCAAGACATAATGCAATTCAATTATTGTATGTTACGCTGGTATGTCATGCATGTCAGCTTGCTAATTTCAACCCTATCTTTGTCAACTGATAAGACTATTTAAAACAGAAATCGGGAAACCTCATTTTCCACATGAATAACTACCATTTCATTGTTAATATTTTTGGATAATAATCTCGATTTATTGTCTACGGGCGTAATAAACTCAATCTAATGAATGAGTTGAATGAATAGACGTGATTATCTCGAGGCGCCAAACTGCCAGGGGACTTAATATAGTAACCAAACGGCCGGGGGGGCCTTAATATAGTAAATACATTTCAAAGTAAAAGAGATGATGGATCTGAGTTGCAACTGACTAACAGTCTACTGTTCATGAAAGCAACAGCACGTGCAAGTAAACGATATCAGCTGCATAGGTTCTACAAACCCTGAATGAGTTTCTTCTATTCTCATTTCTGCATACGCACCAGCGATTAAACAGTTTCAAGGGGAAATAATTAACAATTTTACTATTAGAATTTAACTTTAAAGGCATTCAACTGTAACTTCATGACTTTCTAACGAAAGTAAATCGGTAAAATTCTGAAATGTGAATATGACAGACATGTTGGTACACTTTTTGCATAAAGATGTGCTGCAACTTTCGAAGGAACGCGCTACAATTAGTCAAAAACAGGCACCCTTTGAAAAATGAATAGTTTATCATCAGAGCATTGCGATATATATATTGTCAAAATCTCTAAATAATAAGCATACCTAACACTTTCTGCACTCGAATATCATCAACCTTTTTGGTCAATTCTAAAACAAAAATAAAACTAATGAAATACGCCTTGCTCGTATTTTTTCTGTCACTATGAAGCAATTAGTTTATTAAGAGGTATGAAAATGGTATGAAATCTACATGGTATGAAAATGAAAACCACGAGGATGTGATACAATATAGACAGACACTCCTAAAGAGCAAGGAAGCAAGTGAAGATCCATGTTGGGAAATATGAAAACGGAATGGTAAAGACGATGACAATCTACTTCCCAATGCTCTCTTATTCTCAATGCAAATATCTGCAAAAGAAATAGTAGAAATGGTTTGCAAAAGAGGCCACACCTGATACATTTTGAGCCAACTTTTCTTGGCCAGCTTGCAGCTTTTCTTGTCCAGCATGCAGCTTTTCTTGGCCAGTTTGCAGCTCTTCTTGACCAACTTGCAGCTTTTCTTGCCCAGTTTGCAGCTCTTTTTGACCAACTTGCAGCTTTTCTTGGCCAGTTTGCAGCTTTTCTTGACCAACTTGCAGCTTTTCTTGGCCAGCTCGCAACTTTCCTTGGCCAATCTGCAGCTTTTCTTGGCAAGTTTGCAGCTTTTCTTGTCCAGCATGCAGGTTTTCCTGGCCAGTTTGCAGGTTTTCCTGGCCAGTTTGCAGCTTTTCCTGGCCAGTTTGCAGCTCTTCTTGACCAACTTGCAGCTTTTCTTGGCCAGTTTGCAGCTCCTCTACATTGTCTTCAACTCCTTTGAAAATAAAATTTGATTTCAGTAATATAAAAGTATCAATTGACAGGCCCGCCAAGAGTTTGTATAGGATCCGGGGCAAATTGGATAACTGGGGCACCTAGTGAGTTCATCACAATAGCAAAAGTCACAAAAGAATTACTTTTTAGCTTTTGAGGGTCTTCTCAGGTTGGGGGCCCAGGGCAATCTGTCCCTTGCTACCCTCTCAGCAGTCCTGCCTATTGATGGAAAACAAGTAAGCGAACAAGTGATAATTAAATGAAATCAACTTTGATTAATCGGCTTGAAGCAACTTTTATTGCATAGGCTCCCCATAACTATGGATTAGATATATATTCTATGAGAGACATGACTAAAAAGTTTCTAATAAACGTATATTCAATTGCTCTATCGAAAATGATTTTAATTCTGTCCACTTGAGAATATTCTCAATTCAACAAAAGATAGCCGAATGAGATGCTTCTTTCTATGAAAAATTCAATTGACTCTTTTGAAATCATAGAGGTCGTCCCGGTATTCTGGTTGTGTCGGCTAAGTGATATATGATTTTTATCTTACTTCTTAACTAAAGCTGAAAACTGTTAGAAAAGTCAAAGAAGCATTTTCATTTCATTTCACTTTCAAGCAATGAGTTAAATGTATAAATGTTCAATTTCAACACATGGGAAAAGATATGAATAAAGATTTCTCACGAAAAAGTTCATTATGTCACACAAAATTCGATGGATAACGGAAAATATCTCAAAATATCTTAGAACTCATAAGAAACACAATTAATTAGGTAATAATACTTACTATTCAATTTTTCTGAAAGTTCAGCAATTTTGCCAACTTCCTGCTTGAGTAGCTCTAACACATTTTCAATACTCTTCTTGTCACTTAGCGACTTCTCAATCTCATCAATTTCATTCACAGCATTTTCTCGAAATAAAATCTTTGCTGATTTCTTTATCCTTGCTACGATTTTTAAAAAATCAACATCTGAGTAAGACATATTTTCTGGATGAGCAAGGAAATCATTTCTTATCTTTCTGATATTGTGAATCTCATCAATTTCTGAGCTGTTCTTTGGAATCAATTCGAGTCCAGAATACAGAAACACTTTGCCTAGTGTTGTAATATCCCATTTCTGCACATCTCCGCTTTTCATCTTTCCCACGTAGTCATTCTCTATCCTCTTTGTTATCTTTGTACACAGTTGTTCGCCACTAGTATTATCATTACTCCACTGCTCCTTAGGATATTTATCATTCCATTTGTTTACAAAGAATTCTCTGAAGTGATTTGCAACAATGTTCAACAGAATGTATGAAAGCTTCACAAAGTTCCTTTCCTCGTGGCTTAGATCCATGTCTATGATGAAAGGTAGAGTATACTACAAACTTATAACAAAGAATATCAAACAATATTTAATCAAAGATACAGCCAAGATATTTTGTAGTGCACACAATTAGAAATTTCTTTTTGCAGCATTTTTTGAAATCACAAAAAAGCAAATCGTAAACATAGCACGGTGAAGGAAGAAATGTGGTATAAACTGACCAACCTCTTTTTGTCATAACACCATCAGGGCAAACTAGGTGTAATATTCCACACATGCCCTAAAAATGAGCCAGCAGAAGGGCAAAAGGAGGCAAACTCCTTGCAAGAGGACATAAATATTGGGTTTTCATTTTGCTATAATGAATTACTTGATGAAAAAGAAGGCATCCCTCTGTTGGAGGATGCAAAAGGAAAGGCATGAACGTACGGTTTGCTATCCTCAGACTAATAGTTAACTTGGAAGGTTAGTGGCAACACCTTCAAGGGAAGGGATCGCAAATTTAACTTTTGAAATGATGAAAAACTCCCTATCTGCATCACAGCGTTCCAATGAGTAGATTAAGAATGCAATGCTAATTTGGAAAATACAAAGGCCCAGCCTACCACTTGGATAATTCTATGTCCTCATCTGGAAATGGATTTTCTGCAAATCAGAGAGCTTGCAACGGAATATCCGACCTGCCAGATAACCGTTACAAACCTCGAAGGAAAGTATCGTATTTCTAGTGTCGATACGATGTTACAGTAATGAGATATGGCCTAAAAACACTGAAAATATCTCGCAAGGAGCAAACTGCACCAAGAAACCATCTGTAATCCGTATTACAAAGATTAGGAAAGACAACTGTTGCTGTTTGTTCCGTTCTGTGGTAATTTTCGTCTGCAAAAACATTCTAAAGGGATGCAAACAGTATAACGCTTGTAATGCTGGTAAAGCTTATGATCATCTAAAGTGGACGCTGGGTCTGATTCCAATACTTTCATCTGCAAGCCATGGGGCAAGTCTTCCATCAAATGACGATGAGTAGGTATATCAAAATGCAGTCTCAGATAATGATGGATGAGCATTGCAAAGAGATTTATTTCATCTGTCTTTCGCCGCCGCCAACGGTAGAAACACCTTCTACTTTTCATCAGCAAAGAAAAGGTCACTGGGAGGAAAATGATATCCCTATAGTGCATGTATCTTTGTGAAAGCTTCGCTAGCACGAAGGATTTCACCTGGTAGAGGATTCACTTTATGATCGAGCTTACACAGTGTATATACAATGCAATTCAACAAGAGATGGATTGTCTGCTAACAGGCAGTGGTAGATCCAGGTGTCAGAGGCAGAAACGGAGACTTAAGGGGAAGGAGGCAATGATCTTCAAATAATTATAATGGATATTCTTTTTGAATTTCGCGAGAAAAAAATCAACTCAGGTGTAACCAAATTCAATACTTGAATAATTGCTAACGTACAAGCATGGACGACCAATTTACATTGAGCAAAAACATACTTCGGACTTCACGTTAAGTAATAGGAAGAGGCTGTCGCCAACAAATTTTAGCATTGATCATGCCCTATGCATCCTATGCCCCCCTGCCCCTAGATCTTCCTAAGACTTGATCTGGTATTAGAGTGCATTAGTAAGAAAAAGACATACCACAGGATCCCAGGCTCTCAGAACCATGAACTTTCTTGGCCAATTCTAAAACACAAATACAAATAAATGCAAATAAAGAATGATTCGACAATGCGTGTTTGTGTATTAATAACGGGTTGTTATATAATTCAACCAATCAGAAAATGAGATAAATTAAAGAAATAAAGTAGAGTGATAAGTATTTAAAACAGATACCAACAAACCAATAATTCCGATTATGGATAACAAAAAGTTAATGAGGTTATCATAAAATAATCCACATGGTAAAGGAAAGCAAATAAGCTAGCATAATACATACCTGAAATACTTTTTCTCAACTCATTTACATTAAGGTTCACCTCTGTATGAAGAAATTTTAAGAAAAGATGTAAGGTTTTCAATTGGCAGCAATTAGTAAAAGACAACAATTAAACTTTTATATGTAAGAAACTTTATGAAAAACACTGAAAACAGGATGTTTTTCAGTGTGGCATGGAAATGCCAAATAACACAAGATATTACGCTGCAATGCAGAATCTATTACATCTACAAAGACTATGTGAAAATATCCTCGTAAGCTGATCCTACCTGACAGGCCTTGTTGCATATTCTTTATATCAGACTTCACCATTTAACACAGAATACATTATCAAATACCAGTTACATGGTATGTTGCAGCAACAAATGATTATTCAAGAGCAGCTTAGATGGTATGTCAGTAACGATGAAAGCAACAAGCCAGCAGACATTAAATTTGATGAGCTTCACTCTTAATTAATAATAATATCTTTCATCTGACAACCCCTCTCAAAGACCAAAAATTTATTTAGCACTCCAAGCACTGAATAGAGAGGACATGATAACCACAACCTTCGGAACAACCAATCAGCAGGCGTTTATTTTAACGAGAGGCCTCTTATCTAATAAGCGTCATTCTCTTATGAAAGCCCCATCTCTGAGGTCATGAAATAAATCAGTGCTCCTAGCGCTCATTAGAACAAATAAGCTATTCATAACAATAGAGGAAATCAAACAATTCTAAGTACGAATGCTTTTGATGCTCATTTAGGAACAACGGGCAAATACATTCCAATATATTCAACTGAAGCAACACTCTCTCATGTCTAAAATAGGGCCTTGCAGTCATCTCATTTTAAGCCACATCCCCTATAAAAAGCGTACTTCCACTACTACGCTCTAGTATGTTTACGACTTGATTGCTCAAGTAAAAACGCCCATCTTCGAGATATGATCTTCAAGATTCCAAGAAACATACTAAAAATACTTCACGTTCATTGTAAGCATTTAGCAAGAAAATTAATCGACAATCTCTTACCAATATCACTTTGTTGAATCATCTTCTGGGTAATTGGGGACTTTTCAATAGCACTGATATTACACTCGGCATCCTTTCCGAACAGATTCTTTACAGCACTTTTGATCTTTGCTACATGATCTTTAAAGTCATCATCTGAGCATGCCGTACTCTCGCGATGGGCAAAAAACTCATTTCTGATTTTTCTGATTTTGTCAATCTCTTTATACTCAGAGCTGCTTTGTTCAAACTTGAGATCAGAGTAAAGAAAAATCTTACATAATGTTGTTATGTCCCATAGCTGTTCATTTCCAGCCTGGATCTTTTTCATGTAACTATCGTTGCTTTTTCTGAAACCTTCTCCTAATGATTCCCATAGTTGCTTCCCACTATTGCTATCACTTTTCCAAATCTCATGCTTTTCATTCCACCTCCTTGTAAAAAGTGTTCTCAAATGATCTGCAACAATGTCCACAATGATGCATGAAAGCTTCACAAAATTCTCTCTCTCAGCAGTTAATTCCATGCCTAGAATCAAATTTATAATAGCAGTTCATGAATGAAGTTGACAACATTGTAGCTAGTGAAAGTACAAGAAAGAATTATACCTCATTTGTTTCCAGTCCAATCAAGGCAAAAGGTTGAAGACAATTAATTCAACGATGCATAACAGAAAGCAATGCAAATTATCACTTTATGTACTTTTAGAGAATAAAACCAGTCGATATATTGCAAAAATATTGCTGTCTTTGCGATCGACTGATTTTGAAATCGCATTCAAAACCTGACAGAAAATTGCAAAGAAATTAGGATTTGTATGCTATATATTAAAAAAATTAGAGGAGTGCATATTTTTAACATGTGCTCCGAAAGGGCTAAAGTATTGTATACTGCTCTACACATATACAACGCTTTATTCAGGAATAAGATTTATATGCACCAAAATGAGATCCCAGTGCAAATTCAGTACTTTTCCCATGTGTACATAAGTGAAAGTCGTACTCCTGGGTGCTTAATAGACGTCCCCCGCTAATTAATTTTTCAAAAATTTTCCACCTAGGACATTCTTGTTCCAACCCTCCGCCCCCCGCCTATTGATTTTTGGAAGTATTACAGTAATAGCCCGCGTATAAGAAGAACCAGGGTTTTAAGAACCTGTTAGGCTAAACTTTTCATTTCAAGTCTCCTGCACATAAGAACCTATTTACACTAACATTTATGCTAATTTCTAATCGGTGGGTTTTCTGTAAAAGTGTATTGGTAGAAACTGCTTGATTAAGACAATCAGCTATTTGAAAATAACTTAATATGGCTTTTTAACTTTCAAGTTTAATGTATAGGCTGCTATATGTAGAATATTCAGATAGAATTGGTATAAAAATAAGAGAACCTATTTTAAGAACCATGGCAGCTTAAATTTGCTTTAAGTACCATTTACATAAGAACCACTTTAAGCTAAATTGAAAAATTCAGGTTCTTATACGCGGGCTATTACTGTATCTCAACCAAGGCAGCTTTTAGAGGAGATACTTTGGCTTGCAAGTAAAAAGTATAGTAAGATAGGTACGAATCACATGTGTTGTATGGTTCAGTCCTTGGTTCTGTAGACTTGGTAACATTACTTTGATACACATTTGTGATAAGAAACCATTGCCTTTTCTACAACAATTCTCGTCATTTCCAGCCCCAACGTTTATTCTAACCCCCTCCGCTAACTAGGCTTTGAGGATGTTTCCAGCCCTCCGACTATTCCAGCTCACCTCTCTATTAGGCACCCAAGAGTACATACCTATCATTTTATTTCATGGCCAAAATTCTCCACACTCAAAAGGAGGGGAATGACAAAATAAGAGCATTTTAAAATAAGAAGTAAGAAGTATGACGTAATTGTGCTGTATACACGAGAAAACATTAAGCCTTTTCTCTTTCACTTCTCTACAAAATCCAAGAGAACTTCTGCAATATTTTATTGGTAAGTTGCATTGATACTAATGCCCTTTACCATTATTAACTAAGCAACATGGTATTGTTAGGTTTACTGGAAAAAAACTATAGCAGACACTAACAATCGAAATTAAAGATTCTCAATCACTGGAGATTTTCAAGCAAAAGATGAAATCATTTAGAAACATTGATTCCAGCTGTAGATTACGCAAAAATTATGTTCCAGCGCTAGGTTTCATGTAATTAGTTTTAGTTTTAATTATATTTCTATATTTTATATATTTGGCATTAATTAGCGCATTGCTAAATATCACTGCCAACGTTAAAAAAGCATTACAATTATTGCTATATTCAGCAAACACATAAAGGATATTGTCATTCTTGGCAAAATGTACCACAATTGTTGACTGCTTATGGTTAAACTTTTCAGCAAGAAATCAGGTATGCATCGCAGCTTTGAACTTCCAACCAAGCAGACTATCATGAATGAAATTTTGATGTCATTTCCCCCAAAATTCTTTATTACAAGATCTTATCAACTCTAGTCTAAAAACTGTACGCGTAGGCAATTATCACCATCTCACTAAGCACAAGAGGAGAAAATCACCAATGACTTAATACGACATAACGAAGTTTTAGATTCAAACAATACTTTACCAGAAGTGTGTTTTGCACTAGACTCTGTATCTTCTTCTAATTCGTTACTCGGTTGCATGCATTGCCCATCAGCTTTTGATGTTTCAATTTCTGAGTGCCAAATCTTAGAGATTTCATCTTCAGCATCTTTTTGAAACAGCTTCTTTGCTGCACCAGTGATGTCAGCTATCATTTTTTCACTTTGATCACGTAAAGGTGGCTTACTTGCTTCACAAGATGCAAACTGAGCATTTGCTTTTCTGAGCTTTACTATGTCTCCTTTAACTGAATTGTCACAAATATCTAGGCGAAAGTCAATCATGATATGTACCAAAATATCCGTATCCCATTCTTCTTCATTCCCATGATGCAACTTGTTCTTGTACTTATTGAATATCTTAAGGTCCTTCTTCTTAAGGTCCTTTGCAGGTATTGCATTAATAAGATCATTGCCCGAAGACTCACTGCCACTTTTCCATGGTTGTTCTGGAAACTTCGCATTCCATTGTTCAATGAAATACTGCCGCAAATATTTCGGAACAGTTTGTGAAATAATGACAGACAGCTTTTCATAAAAGTCTGGTGTCTTATCTGATTTCTCCATACTATCCATTGGATCTAGAATTAAAAAAATTCTAAATTTAGTCAATGAACTTAAATGCTCTTTGGTCTCTGATAAACTCTGATAAACGGAGAGGTTGTAATAAGCGGGGGGGGGGGGATTAGAAAATTCTGCATAAATACCTGAATAGTTGTGCAAAATGAGAATAAAACAAAAATATGTATCAACGCAATGCAAACAATAGACGCAGAATCTCAACATTATATATAAATCGCCATACTATGAAAATGGCTCTATCCAAAACAGTTTCGTTGTCTCTCACGTCCATGTTCCTAAAATTAATAGGTGGAAGGGAATTCTATATGGCACCAGGGGGTTGGGAAGAATTCCAGAAATTGACAAATGTCCCCCTACCTCTTTTATTATAAACCAAAGAGTAAGATAGTCCTAATTTAGTCATTAAGTATCAACCCAATGTACAAATTAGACTCAGAAATTTTAACATCACTTACAAATCGTCATGAAACAATTTTCGTTGTCTTTCAGGTGCACTGTTCCAAATGAGATAAGCGGAAGAGGGTTCTAAATAGGCTCCGGTGGGTTGCGAAGAAATTTGTAAACCTCTTTCTACTTCGTTTATTAGAAACCAAAGAGTGTCATCGTGATGATATGAATGGAAAAGTTGTCGTAAACGAATGAATAATTTTACTAGAAGTTTCTTCAATATTTTTAACATTTCCGCTATTTCTGCTTTTATGCCTTACTCTCAGGTTGTGTAGGTATGTCCTTTGAAGAATCTTTGAAATGCAACTTGAGCAATATTTTATGGGGTGGTTTATTAAAAACTTTCTCCGGGTATAATACCTAAAGACAATAATTTCATATTTTACAGTCATACTGCACTGTCTGTGGAAAGTGGTATTCGATATGTAGCTGAACTTATAATGGTCAGAGTGATTTTAATGAATGAACCCCACATTGGGAGTCCTCCACTCGCTAGGTACCAAATTATGTAAGAGGAATGCAGAAAGAAAAGCGTAGATGGCATAAATTTAGCTGGAAAATTTGACAATGAAAGGTCTGAACTGAACAGCACAAAGAACTTGGAACATATTCTCACTATGATTGACTCCTGCGCAGCACTGAAAACAAACAACCAGAAAGATACAGCAAATGGAATTCTTTTCTTTAAATCATAAAAACAGAATCAAATGAATCCAATTTAATATTCATAATCCTTCTATTTGTTTTGTTGTATATAATGAGTAGAGATTTACGTCCTTGAATTAGCGTCCTTGAATTTGAAATGCCCCCTCTAGTTCATGGAAATTTTGTCAAGGTCATTGAAATTCGCCAGTTCAATATACCAGTTCTACGTCCTAAGCAGTTAGCTAGAGCCTAATTGAGTAAAAATGACTTCCTTGTGTTTAGGGCGCCGCAAAATCAAACATTGATAAGACTACACACATTATATCTATTTCATGTGCAGAATGAGGTTTATGAGCTACCCTTGATATCATGTTAATGTTTTTATAAAAACAGGCTATTTTTGAGTCACTTATATCCACATGAGTAAGCGTGAATTTACAAACGAAACTGCAGGTCTTCATAATCAACGTGATATGTTTCTTGTTGGTTATCACATATCATGCCACTTGTTAATTCTCTTCAAGTTTCCTACCATCGCTATTTAGAAGTGGTGCCAAAATGGTGTTGATACGACTTATTCAATCCAACTGATATGTACTTCCATCCCTATTCTGTTCTGAAAGAACTGTCCATGTTGAATTTACAAGCAGTTAAAATGCTACAGAGCGTTGGGTTAAAACAGAACACTACAGAATATCCGTTTTCATTGCGATATGCTTTCATAGCAACCCTTGAGATGAGATTAGCGCAATTGAACTAAAACATTCAATCGACACTCAGTCTCGATATGACGCAATTGCATGGCTTAAATCACCTACGTATACACCAAGTTAATTCGCATTTTGTAAATTGACAAAACATGGCATTCATATTTGCAAAAGCGAGGTATCCAAGCATATTATCTCCTTATCTATTTTGTTCAAATATAATTTCCTTGTATCTTCTTCCATATATCGATGTAAAACCTTACTAATCATTAAGACCAGACAATGATTTATAAAAACGTAAGTAAACTTTGATACCTAGAAGCTAAAATAACAAGAATAAAAACTTCAGGCGTAAAAATGAAGATTCAAATTTCGAAATATCTTGATACTTATTATGCTGTCAATATAACTCCAAAGTTCTAATGCGAATTCAGAGAGATTTCTTGTTGCTCGTTTCAATACTATTTTGCATATATGCTATAATTGAACCTCTTTGCTGCATAATAGACACTTGAAGGCTAGTTTAAGATATCCTATTGCAGCAATTGGGAATAACACTGACTTAAAACCATTAAACGATGAAGTTCATGACTCGTCTGTCAGTCTGGCTTAAAAAATGCCGATGCAATGAGATGCCCTTGCACAATGTTGGCATGTCCAAAAGCAGATGCTATACTTTGAGTTGATTAAAACTCTAATAACTCTAATAACTTATTAATAACATACATGCATACTGGGTACATGACTGCCCAACTTAACTTATCAACTCATTTTTTAAGAACCTAAAGTTAAATACAATCGGTATGTGTTGCATAGTCCATATAGCCACGACGAAGTCAATCCTTCGCAATGCAAAAAATGCAATGTCTTAGATAAAATCTCTTCCTATTATAAATCAATTAACTTCATTTAAAACCAAACGCCATATATTGCGAGCAACCTCACAAATGACTTACTCTACAGGTGATCTCTCAAAGAGGTTTACTTGAGATAAATGGGTAAACAAACCTTTAAATCTCTTTACAAAAGTAGACGGATGACTTCGCAATGAGTGACCTCAAGCAGCAAATGATCAAAAATAAGGTGAACCGGCGTATAAGTAGAAAAAACTATCGAAACTCGAAGGAGGATATTTGCTATACAAATCTACACAAAGGGGTCATTAAATCGTACGATACATATCTCCAAATATGGTATGGGTATGGAAATATCATAGACAACTTCCTCTAGTTACCAGGCTACTTGATTACTTGAACTGATTTACAGTTTTCATACAAGATACATTTGGAGTTTATACAATTGATACTAATCACCACAAATCAATAACAATCATAACAAATCAAGATGAATTGATTGCAGATAAGTAGTAGTCAAGTTACCATGAGGTTTTGTTTTGTATCTCCAACTACGTTTGAACTTCAAAAGTAAACACGAGACACAGTTTTGCAAAACACTTAGTGACCACCCCCAAAAATTACATTGTTCTTTAATATAATTGGGGGAGGGGGCTAACTAACATCCCTCGTCCCTCTAGTCTCCGCCAATGCATATGCCTTTTGAATATTTTCATAACTGATCCTTGATTAAATCCACATGTACGTACCAAAGATTGTATTTAGAAGCGTCGGCTGGCATATCTAATATCAGCTGGCAAACATTAGAGCTTATTAACACCAAGAAACTCATTCTTCATTGCATGCATAAATGCTGGCATACATGTTAGCTTAATTCAACTTATTCACTCATACGTGATTTAAGAATGTATGGCTTATTACAATCGGAAACTCCTGTTTAGTCTACACAACGACATGCCCATCATACCATCACAATACAAAACCAACAATCCCTTAGATAAAATATTTTCCTAGTATCAATCAATCAGCTTCATTAAAAATCAAACGTCTTATTTCGATTCACGTCACAGACACTTTGTGTAGATGTGATCATTCAAAGAAGTCTATTTGTGATCAACAGGTGAACAACCCTAAAACCTCTTTCTAAAAGTAGACGGATGACTTCGCAATGACTGACCTCAAGCAGCAAATGATCAAAAGTGAGGAAAAAAAGGCGTATAAGTCACACAAAACTATCGAATCTCGAAGGAGGATATTTGCTATACAAATCTACACAAAGGGGTCATTAAATCGTACGATACGTATCTCCACATATGGTATGAGTATTGAAATATCATAGACAACTTCCTCTAGTTACCAGGCTACTTAATAACATATTCGTAGTTAACAAAGACCATTCATTTGGCTTCCATATCTTTGATACACATCATCACAAATCATTCAAATCATCGCAAATCATTCAAATCAACACATTCAAATAATCACAAATCATTAACAAAACCGTTCCTGCACTGTAGTTCAAGAAAAAGGAGTTGAGGGGTCTGAATGCAGAATGAAGCTAGACGGAATCGTAATCAAAGATTTTACCTTGACTTTATCTTTAAAGATTAATAAAAGACAATCTAGCCACGTAAAATGTCAATCAAACATATAAGAAAACAGCAAACACAGCAAACCTCACAAAATACAGCAAGCAACAAACAGGAAAACATGAGTTTCAATACAACTGTCTCCTCCACAGCACTGATAACAAATAGCCAGCAAGATATAGGAAATTAAAATTCTTTTCATTGAATCCAAACAACATTATCACATACTCCCAATTCAAAGAGATCTTTCGTTTGATAAAACTTCTACAACCGTGCATCTCATGATTCAAAAGTCGTGCACACGAACATGTTTAAGGGTAGGCCCATCCTCGTACACAAACGACAATTGCCAAGAAGAGGTGAACAAAAGGGCGCGTCCTCCATATCTATGCTTTCTATTCATCACACACATTAATTCACCTTTCTACCTAATGAAATTATGCTATGGAAACATGGCATTTGTCAAGTTTAAACTCACTGTATATTACAAATTCCTCAATTTTCATATGTTCTGTCGACATCGGAAGACTAGAATTTAGATGACTTGGCTATCATACAACAATAATTGAACAACTGAATGCATTTTTAAACAGTAGTCTGTCAGTGAGCTATGATCGTCCCCTTTCAAATAGACTCAGATGCTCCTTCATCTACAGGTATGCCGTCCCTTCAGCTAATACCACATCTTCAATAAAAAAGTTGCTAATTGCAAGGGTAGGCACTAGCCACCACAGACTGGGGAGAATTATGACGGGTAACGACCATTTGGACCACACATTTTGGTAAAATGTACAAGCTACTTTGCAACTAAACAGTTACAAAAACAGCTATACAAATAGCAATGATTTTAAATAACAATGAATTATACCTTGCAAGAAATCTCTCACATCCTCAAGCTTCTTCTGCTTAAATTTGGACAATTTACAAATATATGATCTTGGAGACATCTGAGGGACAAGTCCAACCCACTCCCCCGTGGCACTGCTTCTGTCTACTGCACTTTAGATGAAAGGCTTTGTTTAGCCTTCCACAACTACATCGTTCCATTACTACTCTTTTTTCACAAGCAAAGATAGAAGGGAAAAGAGTTCAGGGAAGTATGCTTTGAAAAAGGTGATTAATGCCAGTAGTAAACCGTGCCACCTTAACAATATCATTACTCATACTTTATATATCCCGACCGTTCTTCTCTTTGGACAAGGGAGACACTTAAAACGTTATTCCAACATGCAACCCGCAATAAACCAGACAAAATAATTTTCCCACTAAGTGCTTCTTACACAGCATCAAAAACAATCAGCCAGCAAGATACAGCAAGCAAAATTCCTTTTATTGAATCTAAAGAACATGATTACATACTTCCATTCTTCCATTTCAATGATACCACCCCCCCCCCCCATTAAATCCTTCCTTGTTGGCTACGATAAGAGATTTGCTCTTGAGTCTCCCGATTTCCATAAAGCCATCAGGTAGAGTCAATTTGTAGATAATCTTCTTTTTCAAATCATGAGATAATTCTATGAGAATGGAATTCTAAGCTAATTGCTCTCTATTCAATACGGTGGGTGTTTGCATCCAAAAATCCCGTTTCAATACTTTTACCAATACGAACTGAAGATATAGTAAACAACTTGCTATGTGTGTTATGTAAATATTCAAATGGACATATATGAACATGTACAAGTAGGGAAGCCAAATCATATTAAATCTTTGCCATCTAATACACGAAGGCTAACTTTTAACACATAAGTACATCATTAACATGTATATGCTATTCCATATATTTATATGACCAACGTTAGAAAAATGACACTTAAAGGTATGGCCACACTGGCCACCATGTTGGCCAACAAATTCAGGTCAAAAAATGTTCGTGGCATGTTTGTACATGCTCAAAACATTTTCGCGAACATCTGTTGTTCGATGGAATGTTGTCTAATTTGGCCACTATGTTCGCGGACAATTCAACTCTGTCAGGTAAAAGCAGGTAAAAGTGGCGCGAGAAATATGCGCAAATCATTAGTGTGCATTGCTACTAGCCCGCACGAGGTTATTTTCAAAATGGAAGTGGAAGCAATGGAGAAAAACAGAATGGACAAAACAAAAACCAGATGGATTGATGCACAAATATCAAAATTGATTGATATTACTCATATGAATTATAGAAACAGAGAAATGAAGTCTCAAGCGTTTTCTCGCGTCTCTATCGTTATTTGGCAGTAGCAAAAGGCAAGCTGCTGCTTTCTTTCTACTTGACATTTTTTACACAGTACAAAGATTTGGCGCGTTTGAACAACAACAACAACAACTACAGCCATAACATGTCACGTATCGAATTTGTTGGTGAACAATGTTGCCCATTTTGGCCACTTCTATGAACAACGTGAAAAATCGACGAACATTCCACCAACATTATGACTGACATGTTCGCGAACAATGTTGTCCAGTTTGGCCAAGTCTTAAGTGGCTTTGACAAGTACAAATAGGAAGCCAAATCATATTAAATCTTTGACATCTAATACACGGAGGCTAACTTTTAGCACACAAGTACATCATTAACATGTATATGCTATTCCATTCATTTATATTACCAACGTAAGAAAAATGACACATGGATTAACCCAAGTAATAGAAATGCCTACAAAGAGGACCAAATATATGAGACATTGCTCTCTGTACCTGCCCTGATCTTAAGAATGAAATAAAAGTTGTTGAAGGCATAAGTGATCATGAAGCAGTACCCAAAAATATGAACTTGAGAGCAAAGATTAATTCAAAAAAGTCCGGAAAAGCGCTGCTGCTTAAAAAACAACTAGGGACCAGATAGAGGAAGATCTTAAAGATTTGAGAAAGCATTACCTTGAAAATTGCATGGAAAAGTCGGTTTCAGGAGAATGGGAATTCATCAAAGCTACGATAATGAATACTGTTAAGAAATACAATTAAAATTAAAATCAAAACGAAACAATTAAAATCAGGCAAGGATCTGCCGTGGATGACATGGGGCATAAAGAGATTATTAAAGAAGAAGCAAAGAAAATATAACAGGGCAAAGAGAACAAAAAATGAAATATTTTTGAACAGAATACATACAACTACAGAAAGTTATAAAAAAAACAAATGGCCTAAGCTCATAACTATTACATAAACAGCTTGTTTGACGATTCTGAGGACGACACTACTCAGAAAAATGGCGTGAAATGATTTTGGAACTATATCAAATCCGTCAAAAAGTACACTGTTAGCATCCAGGCATTAAATTACCATGGAAAATTTGTCACTACAGGTCAAGAAAAAGCTGATGTGCCGTCAGAACAGTACAAATCAGCCATTTCAAAACCATCACAAGATCTAATCACCTGTGAGAAGGATGTCTTGTATGATCCTATGACAGATATTATCATCTCAGAGAAAGGGGTCCTAAAACTCATACACAGTTTGAAAATCAATAAAGCTTTTGGTCTTGACCTCAATCCTACCCGATTTCCAAAAGATCATGCAGAAATCATCGCTTCTGTGCTAAATACTATATCCCAAAAATCAGTTGATAGAGACACAACACCAACAGATTGTAGGAGCGCAAATATAGTGGCAGTTTTGAAAAAGGGGATCAAAACAGATCCAGCTAACTACAGTGCAATCTCACTTAATTGTGTGACATACAAAATGCTAGGGCACATCATCCATAAACAAATAACATATAATCTTAATGCAAATAACATTCATTTAAAGTTGCAACATGGGTTCAGAAGTAAACATAGAAGTGAAACTCAACTAATCAGCTGTGTAGAAGATCTATCAAGATACCAAGACAATAGAGAATAATTAGATCTCATAATACTATAGACAAAACTATACAAATAAATAAAAATATGATGATGAGGAAGTAGAAAAATTATATAGAATTATTGAGCAAGAAGGAAAACGACATAAAGAATGGAAAGACATAGTGATAGCATTAGGGGATTTTAATGCAAAATTAGGACGCGAATGGTATGAAGATATAGTAGGGCCGTATGGATTAGGAGAAGTTAACGAGAGGGGATAAAGGCTAATTGAAGTCTGTGAAAAAGAAAATCTTTTTATTTGCAACACATGGTTTAAGCAGAAATTAAAATCAAGAAGCACATAGAAGCATCCAAGTGAGAAAGATGAAAATCAGATTGATTATATTCTAGTAGACAAAAGATATCAAAACTACCATTACTAATGTAAAGGTAACGAAAGATGCAGATTGTGGTTCACATCATGATCCTGTCTGGATGACCATCAAAGTTAAGTTAAAAAGGCAGGAAAGACGACATGTTCGCATGAGTTGGAATCTAGACGCGCTGAAAGATAAGGGCATGCAAGATAGCCTACGTTTACTAAAGAAGTCAGTGAGAAGTTAAGTGAAAATAACCATAAACATGACTGACACAAATTGAAGGCATGCTTGACAACAGTGGCGGCAAAGATATGTAGAAAACGTAAAATGACTAAGAAGCAAAATTGTATGAATGAAGATATCTAGGATGTAATGGCAGAGAGGCCCAATTCTAAGCATGATAGGTTGAGTTATGCAGAATTAACAAAGGAAATCAGAAAAATGTGTCGTAAGGCTAAACAAGAATACCACGAAAGTTTGTGCAAAGAAATATAAGGATTAGATAGGAAGCACAGTCCAAAAACATATAATGTGATAAAGAAGTTAACAAATAAAAGGATAAGTATCAATAGTAACATAACATATGAGGATGGGAACACAGTTAGTACAGAACACGATATACTGCTAAGGTGGGCACAGTATATAGAGGACTTATATAATGATAAAGATAAACCCCTTTAGATAACACATGTAGTTTCACAGTATATGAAGGTGTATATTGACAGAGAAGAGGTAAAGAGCATTATAGCGTCATTGCCTAAGAAAAAGGCCACAGGTACAGATGAGAGTCCAGCAGAGCTATTGCAGCAAATGGGAAACGACGGTATTAGTCTAATGACTAAAATAATTAATAATTGCTAAAAAACTGGTGAGCTGCCTGAAGATTTTTTATCAACGACATTTATAAGAAATACAAAGGTTTCTAGAAAACTAAACTGTAATAACCATTGAGCCATTAGTTTAATTTCACATGCGTCAAAAGTATTTTTACAAGTAATCAAATCAAGAATTGCACAGTTGATTGAAAGTAGATTGGGGGATAGCCAATTAGGTTTCAGAAAAGGTAGAAGCACTAGGAATGGCATTTAACAGCTTAGATTCACGACAGAAAGATTGATTGAAAAGAATAAGAGATTATTTGTATGTTACATCGACTATAAAATAGCGTTGGACAAAACAAAGCATATTGCTCTTAGTAAACTGCTTGCATAACTCATGTTTAAGTTATTCCAAGAGTTGCTTTCTCTTTGGAAAAGGGAAAAATTAACAGCTGCATTCCAACATGCAACAAGAAGCAAACAAGAAAATCTAATTTTCCCATTAAATGCCTCTTACACAGCACTGAAAACATACAACCAGCAAGATATGGCAAGCAAAATTCCTTTCATTGAATCTAAAGAACAGGTTGGCATATTTATAGTTCTTTGGCCCAACACTTCTATTATATCCTTCCATATTGGTTACGATAAAAGATTTGCTCTTGAATCTCCCGATTTCTTTACATTCATTAGCTAGGATCCATTTGTAAATAATCTTCTCTTTCAAATTACGAGATAACTTTATCAGCATGGAATTCTAAGCAAATTGCTCACTTTTCAATATGGTTGCTTTTTGCATCTAAAAATCCCGTTTCGATATTCCTAGTAATACGCATTGGAATAAACAACATGATAAACAAAGTTGTTGCTAGTGACTGCCAATAAAAGTTGGTTTAAGGTAAAAGTTTGATGACAAAAGGGTGTGGTCATCACTTGAATATGAATATTCTATAGAGGTGTTAATTTAGAGAACAAGGGAGTTTTTCGATATATGGAAAGGCCAATTTCACGAAGCAGCTGGAAATGTTATCGTTCCCAAAACTTTTTGACGATTTAAGTCTAACAATTGAATCACTAACGTGCTGCACCTGGATTGACTCTTGAAGACAAATGTACTCCTAAGTCGATTGATATCATAGTCACCTGAAAGTAGAGGATTTAAATATTTATCAATACTTCCAGCTATATCTCTACCTACACAGCATAAATATTAGTTCATAATATTGGAAATATCTTTCTTAGTGATAATTTCAGTGCCCTTGTCACTTATTAGATCAATATTAGTAGACTAAGATCTCTTACTTAATAATTGTTTGACTTTCCTCTAAGGTTATTTCATGTTGCCTGAAATTGGATAATTCTTTCAAAGAAATACTATCTCTTAACATTACCATTTATTCTATTAACCATGTTTCTAATTTTTCTGTAGGATTCCATAAGGGGAGAAGAATTGTCACTAACTGCTTCGTTTTTCAGTGTATCCCTATCCCTGATTAGCACCTTAACATCTTTGTTTATCCATATACAGTATTTCTCAGAAACCCGTACTGACTTAATTGGAGTATGTTTGTCAATAATCATGGACATGAAATTAGACCAGTCATCAACAAACACATTTATGTCGACAGGTCTGCTAACTACTCTATCCCAGTTAATCCGATACACATCTGCGAGAAAAGCAGTTTCCTCAAAGCTCTTCATAGGCTTTGTTTTGATTACTTTGTGATCTATCCTACGTGCTCCATCACAATTCCCAAGACAATAAACTAAATAATGATCTCTAATAGAGACTTGCAGTACCCCAGAATCAACAATATTATCAGGATACGTTGTTGCAATGTGATCAATGAGAGAGGAAGTTGTTAAACTAACCCTTGTAGGCTCTTGAATAAGCTGTTTGAAGCTGAATAGATCATAAACTTCAATCATATGATGAGCGCGACTTTCAACAGGTTGATTTGCCATCCTTCTGGCTAAATCATAATTTATATCATATAAGAGAATTATTTCTTTACATTTATCATCTTTACCTTTAACAGTCTCTAACTTATCAAATGTCGTCATTGGATTTCTTTGACGTATTTTTATCATATAGCTATGATTATCAGTAAAGCATTTCTAACCTGTAGAAAATTACTTTAAATCTAAAGTAAAACACTTTCTAAATTTGCCGACGATAAATACTGATATATTGCAAAATTGTCAATGACTTCTAGGGGTTATGCCGCACCCCCAATAACGAAGCCCATGATGATAAAGAGGCCATGCGAATATTCATAGATATACTGAATAGATATACTGATATATTGCAAAATTGTCGACGAGAACTGATGCTAGGGGTTATGCCGCACCCCCAATAACGATGCCCCTGATGATAAAGAGGCCATGCAAATAATCAAATTGATATGTATCAATGTATGGACACGTGTCAGAAATTATTTGTATGTTACATCGACTATAAAATAGCGTTGGACAAAATAAAGCATATTGCTCTTAGTAAACTGCTTGCATAACTCATGTTTAAGTTATTCCAAGAGTTGCTTTCTCTTTGGAAAAGGGAAAAATTAACAGCTGCATTCCAACATGCAACAAGAAACAAACAAGAAAATCTAATTTTCCCATTAAATGCCTCTTACACAGCACTGAAAACATACAACCAGCAAGATATGGCAAGCAAAATTCCTTTCATTGAATCTAAAGAACAGGTTGGCATACTTATAGTTCTTTGGCCAAACACTTCTATTATATCCTTCCATATTGGTTACGATAAAAGATTTGCTCTTGAATCTCCCGATTTCTTTAAA
The DNA here is from genome assembly GCA_964019165.1 of Mastigias papua. NCBI lineage: Eukaryota > Metazoa > Cnidaria > Scyphozoa > Rhizostomeae > Mastigiidae > Mastigias > Mastigias papua. The sequence goes on from OZ025271.1 coordinate 14,104,093, forward strand.
TTCATTAGCTAGGATCCATTTGTAAATAATCTTCTCTTTCAAATTACGAGATAACTTTATCAGCATGGAATTCTAAGCAAATTGCTCACTTTTCAATATGGTTGCTTTTTGCATCTAAAAATCCCGTTTCGATATTCCTAGTAATACGCATTGGAATAAACAACATGATAAACAAAGTTGTTGCTAGTGACTGCCAATAAAAGTTGGTTTAAGGTAAAAGTTTGATGACAAAAGGGTGTGGTCATCACTTGAATATGAATATTCTATAGAGGTGTTAATTTAGAGAACAAGGGAGTTTTTCGATATATGGAAAGGCCAATTTCACGAAGCAGCTGGAAATGTTATCGTTCCCAAAACTTTTTGACGATTTAAGTCTAACAATTGAATCACTAACGTGCTGCACCTGGATTGACTCTTGAAGACAAATGTACTCTTAAGTCGATTGATATCATAGTCACCTGAAAGTAGAGGATTTAAATATTTATCAATACTTCCCGCTATATCTCTACCTACACAGCAGAAATATTTGTTCATAACATTGGACATATCCTTCTTAGTGATAATTTTGTGATAATTTCAGTGCCCTTGTCACTTATTACATCAATATTAGTAGACTAAGATCTCTTCGACTAGAAATCTGATGGAATCCCTAACACAAACAGAGGCTCCATCACCCCTTGCAGAGTGCTCTGATCAATCTTCTTGGTAGCCTGTTATGGCTGTTAATTCAGAAGGGTAATCAGAGTTAATCTTTATTTCATTCATTAATAACTTGATCTCACCAAGGTGGCTACATATACTATTGACGTTAAGAGAATTAATTGACATGCCCCTCTCCCTTGATTCCAAACCGCTGATGAGACAGTGCAGGGTGGATATCAGAAAAGTTGTCAAAAATTTTTGCACCCCTATTATAAGCAGTGGCAGAAATGTGTTTTCCACTGCATCACCGTCAACAGGCACACTCCCATATCATCACGTATAATTAAACTAGCTAACGTGCAATCACAATATCCAGAAAACATCCTTCCTTCCTTGGCTTTTGTCTGAATTTCATTTCCTTCCACTCACTTCAATATATCCATGCAAAATCTTATGATTTATTAGCACCGGACAGTCATATGAAAACGTAAATAAAACTTTTTGATAAATAAGACAGAAAATAAAATGAAACAATTCAGCTTAAATCAATGTTTGAGTTTCAAACTATTTTCTTCATGTTTTGCCATGGGATACCCTGAAATTAGAGTATATACCCAGAAAGTTTTCAGAATTATAGTATATACCCAGAGGAAGGGGGAAGGAGGAAGGAGGACGGGAGAGGGGGGAGGGAGGAAGCGACATAGGAATAGGAGAGTGATCCACTGGCAGTAAAACAGGAATAACATTGTTCTCCAGGGTGACCTAACCGTTGGTGTTCCAACAAATTCTGCCGAGGATTGTAGGCCTACAAAAACGTAATGCGATGATGGAGTATCATTTATCACATGGGCCTATTCTCTATCAATGCATATGAATCAAATACTAATCAATGAACAGCGCCACCGCAGTGCTGCTAGGACTACCGCTCCCTTTCACATTGTTTCCACCATATTCTTCCTTATCTTTTCAACGTTCTTTTGGATTTTTGCAAACATAAACACTATTCTATTCAATACATGAAAATTTTACAATTCACTTCAATATTTACTATTCACTTCAAAGGATTTGGTTGGCATGAATAAGCAACTTGGTTGGCATAAATTATCAACTTAATTAGCTAAACGAGAGAATGCCAACCTAAAATAAATCATATATTATTTATATGATTATTACTATTACTATCATTTATGTCTCGGAGATGCCTTTACATCCATTTTAGAGGATAAAGAGTAAATGGTTGTCTGTTGTATCAACCCATACCATGGTGGATCTTCCTACACCACCCCCCCCCCACCAAGGCAAAACAACAAGGCACCATCATTTTTTAATGAGAATGAGTATAAATTTATTCATGACTCACAGCTCTGACAGTCTGGAAAGAAGTAACTTAACGGGGGTTTTTGTCAGTAAATTACCAAATGGGCTAGAGTGTCTGCCAGTGCATTATTGTTTTGCAACCCCCTCTGAGAAAAAGGGCCAGACCATGCAGCTGATAGTAAGCATGAAGGCGATATGTAAATTAGAACTAAAGAACCTTTAGAATTTTCAAGCCTTTTGCTTGCATTCTGCACTGTATGTTCCCCTTACAACGTACTTCACAGGACCGGCTGAAAAGGAATGAACTCTAGAATGGGTTAGAAGACTAACTGTGCTAACATAACAACAACAACACATTGACAACTATACAAGCAGGCACAGAGCCAAAGGTAAATTCCTGAATTTTCCAGGTTGTCCATGTTTTCCTTGACCTCACATTTTATCCCTTGATTTTTCCAGGCTTTCCATGTGCTTAAACTTAATCCCCTGACGTTTCCAGGCTTTCCAGGTTTTCCCTGATCCCAATTTTAATTCCTTGATTTTTCTAGGTTTTCCAGGTGTTTCATAACATCAAGTTTAATTCTCTGAATTTTCTAAGCTTTCCATGTCCTTAAACTTAATTCCCTGACGTTTCCGGGCTTTCCAGGTTTTCCCTGATCCCAATTTTAATTCCTTGATTTTTCCAGGTTTTCCAGGTTTTTCATAACATCAAGTTTAATTCTCTGAATTTTCTAAGCTTTCCATGTCCTTAAACTTAATTCCCTGACGTTTCCAGGCTTTCCAGATTTTCCCTGATCCCAATTTTAATTCCTTGATTTTTCCACGTTGTCCAGGTTTTTCCTAACCTCAAGTTCAATTCCTTGATTTTTCCAGATATTCTCAGTCCTCAAATTGAATTCCCTGACATTGCTAGATTTCCAGGGTGTCTCTGACCTCAACTTTAAGTTCCTGACTTTTTGCATTTTTTCCAAGTTTTCTTCTGTCCTCAAATTTAATTCGATGATCTTTCCAGTTTCTTCAGGTTTTCCCTTTCTTCAAATTTAATTCTCTGACTTTTCCAGGTTCTTCAGGTTTTCCCTTTTCTCAAATTTAACTCCATGATTTGTCAAGGTTATCCAAGGTTTCATCTGTCTCAAATTGAATTCTCTGACATTTCCAGGTTCTTCAGGTTTTCCCTTTCCTCAAATTTAACTCCATGATTTGTCAAGGTTATCCAAGGTTTCTTCTGTCTCAAATTTAATTCTCTGACTTTTCCAATTTCTCCAGGTTTTCCCATTCCTGAAATTTAATTCCCTGACTTTTCCAGGTTTCCTAGGTGTTACTTAACCTCAAATTTAAATCTCTGACTTGTCCAGGGTTTCCAAGCTTTCCCTAGCCTAAAATTTAATTTCTTGATATTTGCAGATTTTTCATGTGTTCCTTGACCTCCAATTCAGTTCCCTAACGTTTCTAGGTTTTCCATGCTTTCCCTACTATATAAAGTCTAATTCTCTGAATGTTTCAGGTTTTTCCGGTCTTCACACATTAATTCTTTGACTTTTCCAGGTTTCTCATGCTTTCCCTAATATCAAGTTTAATTCTCTGAATGATTCAGGTTTTTCCGGTCTTCACATTTAATTCTCTGACTTGTCCAGGTTTTTCCAAGATTTCCCTATGCTAAAATTGAATTCCCTGACTTTTCCAGTTTTTCCAGAATTTCCCTATGCTAAAATTGAATTCATTGTCTTTTCCAGTTTTTCCAGGTTTTCCCTTCCTCACAATTAATTCCATGCTTTTTCCAGGTTTTTTAAGCCTTTCTTGACCTCAAAGTTATTTCCATGACATTTCCAAGATGTCCAAGCTTTCATTGATCTCAAGCTTAATTCTCTGATCCACACTTCCCAGGCTTTCCTTAACCTCAAAATTATTTCCATGATTTTTCCAAGTTTTTCAGGCTTTCCTTGACTTTTCAAATTCCACTTCCTGACTTTTCCAGATCCTCCACGTGTCTCTTACCTCAAATTTAATTCCCTGAGTTTTCCAGGTCTTTCAGATTTCTGAGATCCCTGGTACTTCACACGGGCTGGGGTTTCTCTTGCTTGTGACAAAAAGCCCCCCTCCCCCATGTACGGCAGGATTAAGAAACAGCTAAGAAGTAGTTTCTGATTCCCTATTGTTGTTGTTGCAGTTGTGACTCATATTTCCTCACACATTCTATAAAAGTTCCTAAACCACTCTGAATATTCATATGTACTGAGAACCTTTTAAATTACAAATTGACAAATGAATTGAAATGAAATGCAAACATTATATCACATTCAACGGCACGCTACTGAGTCCTTTATTTAAGTGTAAAATACCAGAATCAGTATTAGTCATTGAAAAGAGGTCAGCCTCGATTCATTAAGGGGACTTATATATTAGGTAGAAAAGATGGCGTCCTAATTTTAGCGTTCTCCCCCAGTCTAGTCTTAATTCCAAGTGCATCGTCAACAGTGTACGGGAATACACAAGACGGGGGATAAGACACCGTTAGACAGAGTGAAGCATGTGACTAACAATAAATTCATGAATTTGCTGTGTGGTCATTTGAAAACTACATAATGGAAAAATTGCCATTTTGACTCCTCTCCTAACCCCCTTGAAACGGCCTTTCACACAGGAGTTGATACCCCTTCATTGCTACGTAACATTCTTACAACAGAACCCAATTCCTCTATACGAGACAAGTCTGTAAAGTTTTATTCAAGTCTTATAGCATGACGTCATATAATAGAGCAAAATTTATGTAATATAGCATCATACAGAATAGAATATTATGACGTGATATAATAGGGAATATTAACATATAGAGTAAAAAGTTATAAAAGAGTATGCAATATATATATATATATATATATATAAACGTCAAAAAGCTACAACCAACCAAGTAATTTACAAGTATAGATAGAATTCAAGAAATAAAATTACTCCATTTCAAACGTTTCGGCACAAGCCTTCATCAGTAATGAATGATTACTGATGAAGGCTTGTGCCGAAACGTTTGAAATGGAGTAATTTTATTTCTTAAATTCTATATATATATATATATATATATATATATATATATATATATATATATATATATATATATATATATATATATATATATATATATATATATATATATATATATATATATATATATATATATATATATAGTCCTGCTGAGGAAAGATTACTCAAGAACGTTCTAGAAATAAAGATGGTAGTTGCAACGCCCCATAACTGAGGGAGCCCAACACCCTTCTACCCGTAATAATTTCACAAAAGCCTGTCATGAAAAGCATGCATACACACACCCTTCACTATTGCGTAATATTTGAATGACCGCTGCAGACATGTAATGCTATCATAGATCCATAGTTCTATAATCTACAAGAACCTAATACCATTGTAGGAGGCGGTTGGCCTGGGGGACTACAGTCCCTAATTTGGAAGAGAAGGATTTTGCTGGAGCACTCTTTTTAGAAAAAACAATAGCTTTTACTGAACACAGTTATGACTCAATACGTGGACATCAATAATTATATTTTCAAACATCTCAAAACAAAAACAAACCTTTTTAGCAGTTGCAAAACTTTTCATCTTTACTGGCAGATACTAAACCTAAAAGGGAACAACTCACGTCAATATTTATGTCCTAATCTAATAAATGAAAGAAAATAGCTATATGATACAATATATTCAGTCTATGTCGATGTTAGTAATTCTAAGTCGAATTTTCTTAAAATCGTTCAAAATCAATTAACGTTTTAAAAAGTAATAATGCTAAGGTATAACACCGAATAGAAAAGGGTAAAATTATGTAGTAATTCAAATATAACATTTTATAATATTATATACGACATATCTATTTGCATTGAATTGAAAAAACATTATATAATATATAATTGTGTTAACACAGGCCAAAATCTGGGTAAAATGTCTTTCAGAGCAGGATTTAATCAGGTACTTTCGTTGACAATAAGTTACAGGATCGATGTCATCCTGTTATATTTTATATCTATCTTTCACCTTGACTAATACATCTGAACAATTCCTATGTTCAAAGTTCTGAAATTCTGAACAATTATTGTTCACATTTGGAGAATAAGAAGCAGCATGTGTGTGACCATAGAAAATTAAACGAAAGGAGGTTGTTCCCAGACTACTTCCATGTAATAATTGACTATGTTTTTGCAGATTTATCTAACCAAGAAATTTATCAATTTGCTACAGCATACCATTGAGGTGTGACAATAAATATCAAGAGCTATGACATTTAGATACTCAAGAAGCATAGCCGGCAAATGTTTAAGAAACATGTAAAGTCTATTTTCTCCCAACCTAATTGACCAATCATCATGCAGGGTTATGACCACACATGCTAAGGCTAGGCCCATTTTACAGTTAGAATTAAAAGTGTCGGAGCAAAGTAAAATCATTACAATTTTTGACAATCTGGAGCGTTCACATTCTTCATGGCGTAAATATTGTTACTTTTGTTGCTTTTAAAGAATATTATTAGTACGCTGCCAGAGGCGCCTCCACGTAACCAAAGCGGTGGGGAGGGCAAGGGGGGCAAGACTTCCAATGACAAGCAGCATAGTCACCAACTGAATTTCTTTTATTTCTCCATGTTGTTGATTGTTGGTTAGGTGATTGCTTTTTGTTCATGCGAACAACCGTGTGCATATTGCTTGCGCTACATGAAGGAGCCTTGACAATCAGCTCTGCTGAAGGGCAACCTTCAAAAAATGAATTGAATTTAAATTAAAATGAAATGAACTCGAGTTATTGGTAGCCTAGCCTCGTTTGGGTACATTTCGTGAGGTCATTTCAAACAGTAAATACCCATGGAAACTAACACGACCAGATCTGCCGATGCATTGATCAGCTACAAACATTATCTATCTTAAAGGGCTCTACATGCTCATCCTGCCCTCCCCTCCCCTCCCCTCCCCTCCCCTCCCCTCCCCTCCTTTCTCAGTTAAAGCATCCATGAAGCTGGAAAGGAAAAAAGTCATACAAGGAGTGCATGTTTTCGTTCCAAATTTTGTTCACTGACATCGGGAGCAGGTCTGTAATCCTTGAAGGCCAGAGAAGCACAACAATGGCTTGACATGAGGAATTTGGGTCCGTGATACCTGTTTCATTTCCCTAATGTTTCTACTTTAGTGTGAATGGGGCTCACCGTGAATGGGGCTCACAGAATTTCTGGGAACTCATCGCTCTGTAGTGTAGAACATGTGCGACAGGTGTCACCAGACCGTCATCAAGCGACTGTCAGCATTGGCAACAACAACAGCATAAGTAAAGCAATCAGAATTGGAACATGGAATGTTCAAACTATATTTCAAAAAAGAAAACTCTAGAACATCAAACAAGAAATGAGGAGAATGAAAATAAACATTCTTGGACTCTCAGAGTTGCAGGCAGGGGTGTAGATCTGGGGGGCTCGAGGGACGTAGCCCTCCATGGTGAATATATGAGATTTCTGGGGGGGCTCAGCCGTCTGCATGAATCTCCAGTTGCTTGAAAAATTATCCTTAATTTTTCTATCAGACTCAAGACTTCTATATATGTATTCTATATTCTATATATAACCTCTATAAAGCTAAATTTGGAACTCAAAGCAGAAGTCTGGAGACCACGCCTGGGTGCGGTCTCCAAAATTCTGTTATGAGTCCCCTTTGTTAAACATTTAGCACTACACACCTGGTTGCAGGCAAGATAAAATCAGATGAGTTGACAATTGTATAATAAGCAGTTGATAGTCATCAAAGAGGAGTTGGAATATTAATAGATGCAGAATATTCAAAGGCACTGAAAGGCTTTTGGAGTGTTAATGACAGAGTCATCGTCATGAAAATTAGTAGAAAACCATTTGACATAGGAAGTATTCAGGCTTATACTCCAACAGCAGACAAAGACACGGCTGAAATTGAGTCATTCTATGAGGATACTGAAAAAGCAATAAAGTAACTGAAATCCCAAGACATAAAGATCATAATGAGAGATTTCAATGCAAAAGTTAGCAATGATAGAATAGACAAGATTATGGGACCTTTTGGTTTAGCAGAAATAAATGAAAAAGGAAACAACTGATTGAGTGGTTACAATACTTACAATACAACATAATGCAATACAATACAATACAATACAATACAATACAGTACAATACAATTACAATACAACATAATGCAATACAATATAATACAGTACAATACAATACAATTACAGTACAACATAATGCAATACAATACAATACAATACAGTACAATACAATACAATTACAGTACAACATAATGCAATACAATACAATACAGTACAATACAATTACAATACAACATAATGCAATACAATACAATACAATACAATACAATACAATACAATACAATACAATACAATACAATACAACATAATGCAATCATGCCACAGGCAGTATGGGACTACATAACAACCCTGTGGCATTTAACAATTAACTTAACTTGAAGTCAGTTTCAAAATGTGTGTCAGGCGAAACAGATTAAAAAGCTCGGTTATGTATGAGTAATGCATAGCCTTGGGTATAACTTTGTGGTGGAAAGATTGAGTGGTGCACAGAGTATAACTTTGTTGTAATGAATACATGGTTTAAAAACCACCCAAGGGGACATGGAAAATTCCTGGGGATAGGAAAAGAAATCAAATTGACTATATACTGATTCAAGAAAGATATCGCAATTCCATAACATCATGCAGATCCATGCCAGACTGTGACAGCGATCACATCCCTGCCTTGAAATCATGAAAGTCAAACTAAAGAAGTTGAAGAGATCAAAGAGGGAATCAAAACTACCAATGAGCTTTTTAGAAGAAGATGAATATTTGAAAAATAAATATAGAATAAGTGTTAAGAATAGATTTGAAGTACTCGATGCTTTAACTACAGCAAAGGAGAGATGACAGAAAATGAATAAAAACATCAAAGAGGCGGCCAATGAACACATACAACTTATAGAGAAAAAAGCTAACAAGAAATGGATGACTACAGAAATTCTCGTTCTTATGGAAGATCGGAGAAAAGTAAAAGTGAATGAAGAAAAATATAGTGAAATATGCAAACATATGAAGAAAAAATGTAATGAAGCTAAGGAGAAATGGATTAACGATCAGTGCATATAGATTGAGCAACAGACCGTCAAAGGCAGCAAATATATACATCAAACAATTGAGGAAATGACTGGGAAGCATCCATCATCAAGAACAGGATGCTTGAAATCTAAGGATTGACAAATCCTGATGGGCAAAAACGAAATTCTAAACAGATGGTCAAAATACATTGAAGATCTATATAATGATGAAAGGTGCCCAGCACCTTCAATTAGGAATGGAATCAAAGGTTCCCCAATTTAGCTGAGGAAGTGAAACATGCATTGAAAAAGATGAAAAAAGGCAAGGCAGCAGGTCCTGATAATGTGCCCATTGAACTCATAACAGCTTAACAAGATATAGAAATTATGGAAGTGACAAAGCTGCTTGACATCATATACGACACAGGCGAAATACCTCATGACCTAACAAAATCTGTCTTTATTGCGATACCAAAGAACCCTGGAACAACTGATTGTGAACAACACAGAACGATTAGTCTCATGAGCCATCTAGCAACAGTTCTTTTACGAGTGCTTCTGTGCAGAATGAGGAGCAAGATACGGCCTGAGATCTCAGAGAAGCAGTTTGGATTTGTGGCAGATAGAGGAAAAAGAAATGCGATTTTCACACTAAACATGCTCCTAGAAAGATCAATAGAGGTACAGAAGGACATATGCCTTTGCTTTATAGATTACTTAAAGGCCTTCGAAAAAGTGAGACATGATGATTTAATTGCAATCTTGATGGTCCTGAACATAGATGCCAAGGACAAACGGAGGCGATAAGGATAGAGAATGAAATCAGTGAATATCGAGCAACAAAGAGAGGAGTAAGGCAGGGCTGCGCAGTGTCACCTGATCTTTTCAATTTATAAAGAGAGATGGCCCTCAGAAACCTCAATGAACATCAAGGAATCAAAGTAGGCGGCAATAATATCAACAATTTACTGTATGTTGATGAGACGGTACTCATTGCAAATTCAGGACAAAAACATCAAACACTTCTTACAACAGCATCAGCCAAAAGTGTACAGGAAGGTTTAGAACTAAATGTTAAGAAAACGGAATGCACGGTGATATCAAACAAGGCCAACGCACCAATTTGTAATATATAATGTAATGGTGAGAGAATAAAACAAGTAAAAAGCTTAAAATATCTGGGATATACCAAATCACAAAATGCAAAGAGTGACGCTGAAATAAAGAAAAGAATTGCTATGGCTAAGGAAACTTTCAGGAAAATGAAAACCATATTTACAAACAGAAACATTACCATGAACATAAAAGTTAATACTCTCAAAGCATATGTTTTGTCAGTTCTTTTATGCGGATGTGAGAGCTGGACACTGAATAGACAAAAACAGAAAGGAGGCTGCAGGCTGCAGAGCTGTGGTTTCTTCAAAGAATGTTAAGAATATCACGGACAGAGAAAAAATTAAACATAGTGGTTATGGAAATGGCAATGTAGGAAAGATAACTGATGAGAATCATAAGAGAGAGACAAATGAAAGTATTGAGACATCTGCAGGGAGGATGGGATCGAGAAACAAATGCTGTGTGGTAAAGTTGAAGGAAGGAGGAGCAAAGGACGACAAAGAATTAAATACATGGACAGCCTCAACAACTATGTCACCAATAAGTCACTCAGCAACACTGAGCTAATGAAAAAGACAGATAACAGAAAAGAATGGCGTGCCACGATCGTCGATGTCTGCTCCAGACCTGACACCTGAAGAAGAGAAGTTTCTACTTTCCCCTAGGTTTCCAAATTTATTTTAATATATAGTTATAGAAACAGATATAATAAGGACACTTAACGCAAGGGTATGGTTTGCCCCCTGTATCCTACACCGCTTCCGGCATTACTGGTTCAGCTTCTTCGCTTGCAATCAAGTTATAACTTTGTCGTAGCATGGACGTATATTAATTGATATTGACTGCACCAGTGTCTTGAATTATTTTGTATTTATACTGACAGAAATTGTTGCAGACGCATGATATGTTTTGTGCAGAAAGTAAAAGTTATATGTTATAAGATTGCCAATAACGAAAGATCGTACTGCCAAAAGTAATAGAAATTCTTCCAAACCAGAAAGGACAAATAAAAATAATTTTCATAAAGAAACGAAACCATTTAGAAATTAATGAATGAATTTTAGTATTGGAAATGCAAAGCCAATGAATACAATAGAAGCATATAATTTCAAAGCTAAACTGACTTATTTTTTAATCAATAGTTTTTTGTTGTTTTCTGCAGGAGCTCGCAGTCTTATTGACAGTATCGACTTTCTTCTTCCTCATCATTATCTCATGTTCTGTTACTTTCATCCATTACCCATGATGTGTAAAGGCTTAAAATGGCTTTTTATTTACTCTTCAGAAAGTTATGTTCCCAATATTAAAATCAAACTGCAGTAACGTAAATTTGATGATCAGATGGAGCAGTGACATGCAGCAAGAAGAGGTTTTGATCTTAACCAGTCTATCCGCAATGCTACAATAACTGAATGCATTTTAGGCAATTACACTTTTACAAAATCAAAATGTGAAGTTGTCATCTTTATTAGTCATATTCTTTTAATTTTATTCATTCATTTTCATTGCCATCAACCAAAAAAGTAACAAAAGCACATTTACAACATACAACCCTGATAAGTCACCTTGGGAAATATTGTTTACCTTCAACAAGAGCAAAACTGGTTCAACAGTTATACAACAATAGTTATACACAACATATACAAACAGATGGCAAGGTATTATACGTTATAAAGTCAATTGTTATTCTTACATGATGTTGCATTGTACAATAATTGCTTGTTCTTGTTACAAGTATCAATAAAATTGCAAGCAATGTTGAATGCAAGCATCAAATTGCAAGCAATATTGAACGTTTCATTTTGAAAGTTTCAAATAAACTAAGGGGTTGGAATAATAGGGGTAGTTGGATATTTCCTAACAACCCAATAAACGGGTGATGGGGATGAACGGCGTGGGTGGAAAAATCCCCCCATGTATAATAGCCAGGAATGAACGTCACAATTTGTGTCAACTGTAAAAAAAATGAAAAAGACGACTTTATCATGTTTCTTAATATTGGATCGAATTACAAACTCAAGAATAATAAGCAGAGGGTCTGGAATGAGAATGTTCAAGGCGGAATTTTTCAGCAATTTAATAAGCGGTGGGAGGGGGGAGATGTGCATCTATTCGGGGTTCAAGAACACATCGTCTTTTCTTCCTCTAATCTGTTTTCAATTCTAAACCTCTTTAAAGAAAACTCAAGCTCAGAGACAATAACTCTTTATTTTCATCTTTTTCGTACCGCATCGATCGCCATTCTAACTTCTACAATCTTGGACCAAACTTATGAGGCAAACTGTAGATTTCGTACAAACTGGCACTGCTTTCACGTATGTATTGGAGAAATAGATAAAACCTGTTTAAATGATTAACCTTGGTAGGGAAAGGTGTCTTGAAGCATGCTATGGCTTCAATACAGCTGACTTTTCATACGCAAAGGAAACGGTTTGTCCTGGGTTTGCGGTTAAAATTGAAAGTCAAGATAGCTGCATGGGTGGATAACAAATGTAAGTCGAACTTGTTTGATTATAAGCCGTCCTTGATTAAAAGTCGCAAACAAAATTTGCAAGGAAAAATGTAAGTCGAACTTGTTTATAAGCCGTCCTTGATTAAAAGTCGCAAACAAAATTTGCAGGGAAAAATGTAAGTCGAACTTGTTTATAAGCCGTCCTTGATTATAAGCCGCAAACAAAATTTGCAAGGAAAAATGTAAGTCGAACTTGTTTATAGCCGCCATTGATTATAAGCCGCAAACAAAATGTGCAAGGAAAAATGTAAGCCGAATTTGTTTATAAGCCGTCCTTGATTATAAGCCGCAAACAAAATTTGCAAGGAAAAATGTAAGTCGAACTTGTTTATAAGCCGTCCTTGATTATAAGCCGCAAACAAAATGTGTAAGGAAAAATGTAAGTCGAACTTGTTTATAAGCCGTCCTTGATTATAAGCCGCAAACAAAATTTGCAAGGAAAAATGTAAGCCGAACTTGTTTATAAGCCGTCCTTGATTATAAGCCGCAAACAAAATTTGCAAGGAAACATGTAAGTCGAACTTGTTTATAAGCCGTCCTTGATTATAAGCCGCAAACAAAATTTGCAAGGAAAAATGTAAGTCGAACTTGTTTATAAGCCGTCCTTGATTATAAGCCGCAAACAAAATTTGCAAGGAAAAATGTAAGTCGAACTTGTTTATAAGCCGTCCTTGATTATAAGCCGCAAACAAAATTTGCAAGGAAAAATGTAAGTCGAACTTGTTTATAGCCGTCCTTGATTATAAGTCGCAAACAAAATGTGCAAGGACAAATGTAAGTCGAACTTGTTTATAGCCGTCCTTGATTATAAGCCGCAAACAAAATTTGCAAGGAAACATGTAAGTCGAACTTGTTTATAAGCCGTCCTTGATTATAAGCCGCAAACAAAATGTGTAAGGAAAAAATGTAAGTCAAACTTGTTTATAAGCCGTCCTTGATTATAAGCCGCAAACAAAATTTGCAAGGAAAAATGTAAGTCGAACTTGTTTATAGCCGTCCTTGATTATAAGTCGCAAACAAAATTTGCAAGGACAAATGTAAGTCGAACTTGTTTATAAGCCGTCCTTGATTATAAGCCGCAAACAAAATGTGCAAGGAAAAATGTAAGTCGAACTTGTTTATAAGCCGTCCTTGATTATAAGCCGCAAACAAAATGTGTAAGGAAAAATGTAAGTCGAACTTGTTTATAAGCCGTCCTTGATTATAAGCCGCAAACAAAATGTGCAAGGAAACATGTAAGTCGAACTTGTTTATAAGCCGTCCTTGATTATAAGCCGCAAACAAAATTTGCAAGGACAAATGTAAGTCGAACTTGTTTATAAGCCGTCCTTGATTATAAGCCGCAAACAAAATTTGCAAGGAAACATGTAAGTCGAACTTGTTTATAAGCCGTCCTTGATTATAAGCCGCAAACAAAATGTGCAAGGAAACATGTAAGTCGAACTTGTTTATAAGCCGTCCTTGATTATAAGCCGCAAACAAAATTTGCAAGGAAAAATGTAAGTCGAACTTGTTTATAAGCCGTCCTTGATTATAAGCCGCAAACAAAATTTGCAAGGAAACATGTAAGTCGAACTTGTTTATAAGCCGTCCTTGATTATAAGCCGCAAACAAAATGTGTAAGGAAAAATGTAAGTCGAACTTGTTTATAAGCCGTCCTTGATTATAAGCCGCAAACAAAATTTGCAAGGAAAAATGTAAGTCGAACTTGTTTATAAGCCGTCCTTGATTATAAGCCGCAAACAAAATGTGCAAGGACAAATGTAAGTCGAACTTGTTTATAAGCCGTCCTTGATTATAAGCCGCAAACAAAATTTGCAAGGACAAATGTAAGTCGAACTTGTTTATAAGCCGTCCTTGATTATAAGCCGCAAACAAAATGTGTAAGGAAAAATGTAAGTCGAACTTGTTTATAAGCCGTCCTTGATTATAAGTCGCAAACAAAATTTGCAAGGAAAAATGTAAGCCGAACTTGTTTATAAGCCGTCCTTGATTATAAGCCGCAAACAAAATGTGTAAGGAAAAATGTAAGTCGAACTTGTTTATAAGCCGTCCTTGATTATAAGCCGCAAACAAAATTTGCAAGGAAAAATGTAAGTCGAACTTGTTTATAAGCCGTCCTTGATTATAAGCCGCAAACAAAATTTGCAAGGAAACATGTAAGTCGAACTTGTTTATAAGCCGTCCTTGATTATAAGCCGCAAACAAAATGTGTAAGGAAAAATGTAAGTCGAACTTGTTTATAAGCCGTCCTTGATTATAAGCCGCAAACAAAATTTGCAAGGAAACATGTAAGTCGAACTTGTTTATAGCCGTCCTTGATTATAAGTCGCAAACAAAATGTGCAAGGACAAATGTAAGTCGAACTTGTTTATAAGCCGTCCTTGATTATAAGCCGCAAACAAAATTTGCAAGGACAAATGTAAGTCGAACTTGTTTATAAGCCGTCCTTGATTATAAGCCGCAAACAAAATGTGTAAGGAAAAATGTAAGTCGAACTTGTTTATAAGCCGTCCTTGATTATAAGCCGCAAACAAAATTTGCAAGGAAAAATGTAAGTCGAACTTGTTTATAAGCCGTCCTTGATTATAAGCCGCAAACAAAATTTGCAAGGAAAAATGTAAGTCGAACTTGTTTATAGCCGTCCTTGATTATAAGTCGCAAACAAAATGTGCAAGGACAAATGTAAGTCGAACTTGTTTATAAGCCGTCCTTGATTATAAGCCGCAAACAAAATTTGCAAGGAAACATGTAAGTCGAACTTGTTTATAAGCCGTCCTTGATTATAAGCCGCAAACAAAATTTGCAAGGAAAAATGTAAGTCGAACTTGTTTATAGCCGTCCTTGATTATAAGTCGCAAACAAAATTTGCAAGGACAAATGTAAGTCGAACTTGTTTATAAGCCGTCCTTGATTATAAGCCGCAAACAAAATGTGCAAGGAAAAATGTAAGTCGAACTTGTTTATAAGCCGTCCTTGATTATAAGCCGCAAACAAAATGTGTAAGGAAAAATGTAAGTCGAACTTGTTTATAAGCCGTCCTTGATTATAAGCCGCAAACAAAATGTGCAAGGAAACATGTAAGTCGAACTTGTTTATAAGCCGTCCTTGATTATAAGCCGCAAACAAAATTTGCAAGGAAAAATGTAAGTCGAACTTGTTTATAAGCCGTCCTTGATTATAAGCCGCAAACAAAATTTGCAAGGAAACATGTAAGTCGAACTTGTTTATAAGCCGTCCTTGATTATAAGCCGCAAACAAAATGTGCAAGGAAACATGTAAGTCGAACTTGTTTATAAGCCGTCCTTGATTATAAGCCGCAAACAAAATTTGCAAGGAAAAATGTAAGTCGAACTTGTTTATAAGCCGTCCTTGATTATAAGCCGCAAACAAAATTTGCAAGGAAACATGTAAGTCGAACTTGTTTATAAGCCGTCCTTGATTATAAGCCGCAAACAAAATGTGTAAGGAAAAATGTAAGTCGAACTTGTTTATAAGCCGTCCTTGATTATAAGCCGTAAACAAAATTTGCAAGGAAAAATGTAAGTCGAACTTGTTTATAGCCGTCCTTGATTATAAGTCGCAAACAAAATGTGCAAGGACAAATGTAAGTCGAACTTGTTTATAAGCCGTCCTTGATTATAAGCCGCAAACAAAATTTGCAAGGACAAATGTAAGTCGAACTTGTTTATAAGCCGTCCTTGATTATAAGCCGCAAACAAAATGTGTAAGGAAAAATGTAAGTCGAACTTGTTTATAAGCCGTCCTTGATTATAAGTCGCAAACAAAATTTGCAAGGAAAAATGTAAGCCGAACTTGTTTATAAGCCGTCCTTGATTATAAGCCGCAAACAAAATGTGTAAGGAAAAATGTAAGTCGAACTTGTTTATAAGCCGTCCTTGATTATAAGCCGCAAACAAAATTTGCAAGGAAAAATGTAAGTCGAACTTGTTTATAAGCCGTCCTTGATTATAAGCCGCAAACAAAATTTGCAAGGAAACATGTAAGTCGAACTTGTTTATAAGCCGTCCTTGATTATAAGCCGCAAACAAAATGTGTAAGGACAAATGTAAGCCGAACTTGTTTATAAGCCGTCCTTGATTATAAGCCGCAAACAAAATTTGCAAGGAAAAATGTAAGTCGAACTTGTTTATAGCCGTCCTTGATTATAAGTCGCAAACAAAATGTGCAAGGACAAATGTAAGTCGAACTTGTTTATAAGCCGTCCTTGATTATAAGCCGCAAACAAAATTTGCAAGGACAAATGTAAGTCGAACTTGTTTATAAGTCGTCCTTGATTATAAGCCGCAAACAAAATGTGTAAGGAAAAATGTAAGTCGAACTTGTTTATAAGCCGTCCTTGATTATAAGCCGCAAACAAAATTTGCAAGGAAAAATGTAAGCCGACCTTGTTTATAAGCCGTCCTTGATTATAAGCCGCAAACAAAATGTGTAAGGACAAATGTAAGTCGAACTTGTTTATAAGCCGTCCTTGATTATAAGCCGCAAACAAAATGTGCAAGAACAAAATGTAAGCCGCGGCATATAATACGGTATAATGTTTTATGTGAATGGCTCCTTCACAGCACTGATAACAACCATCCAGTAAGATACGGCACGCGAATCGTAATTTCATTGAATCAAAACAACATGATCACATACATCCAATTCAATGGTCCAATCCCTCTATTATATCGTTTACTGATTTCTTTAAATCCATTAGATGTGATTGCATACTTCTAGCTTAATGATCCCATCCCCCATTATATTTTTCACTGCATGTAACGGTTAAAAATTTGCGTTTGAATTCCCCGATTTCTTTAAATCCATTAGGTAGGATTCATTTGTAAATAATCGCCTCTTTCAAACTATGAGATGATTTGATCAGTATGGAATTCTAAGCAAATTGCTCTCTGTTCAATAAATTCATTAGCTGTGTCAATAAATACCTTTTTCTGTTGTCTTAAGATACGCAATATTTATTACATAATAGTATTGTTTGTATACTGTGCTTCGGTTTCAGTCATTGTCTAATAAACTGAACATATTGATGTATAGCAAGATCAATGTAGGCAACGTGTAATCATTTGGACTTACAGATGTCATATAATCTGTAATGATGTACTAGTGACGTATGTTGCAGGAGACCAACAGTACAGTGTGCTGTCAAACACACCTCATCAAACAATAAAACTGCTCAACTCCGGCCAGAGAGCCAGGGATGGACTGTAGGAGCAATGCTATCTTTTTAAGTTCAAAAAATTAACTGAGTCCTCCAGTTAAAAATAATAGACTACGCGAACTCATTTTAATCGATTAAAAACATTTGGAAAGTACAGCCAAAATCTTTGTTTCAATCTATTTATAATTGCATTAAAATATGTAGATGATAAAAATCTTGACATTCAAATCTACGACTTTAACGACAGTTCATTTCTATATACTTAAATGTGTACTGCTTGGGTGACATTAATGCCCCCCCCCCGCTTAATTTCGATCATTTTCAACGCCCCAGACCGTATTAAGATCCACTTTTAATACTGTCATCGTACTGGGTATGAGTTAGGACTAAACACAAACCTACTGCAAAGACCTTTCTCCTTATGACAAAATTCAACTAAAATGTATGCTAAATTGGGATTGGGGGAAATAACACGCCCCAATACCCCCTGTCGTGACTCGTAATACAAGCCTGCCACCTTAATAATATGGTTACATCACATGTTCCACTTATGTACATCTCATCTCTTTTGACAAGATAGAAAATTCATAAACTGTGTCTGAAAACCCAATGAGTAGCAAATAGGAAAAAAGTGCAACTGCTTCCTGTATATTTCATGCCAATGCCTCCTATGTAATACTGATAAAAAACACCCAGCAAGATAAAGCAAGCGGACATAAATTTCATTGAATCTAAACAATACGATCACATACTTCAAGTTCAATGGCCCTGTCTTCCTATTATCATTTTCATTGTATGTAATGGTTATAGAATTAAGTTTGAGTCTCCTGATTTCTTTAAATCCATTAGGGAGGAGCCATTTGTCAATAATCGTCTCATTCAAATTACAACATGATTTTATCTGCTTGGACTTCTAATCTAATTGCTCTCCGTTCAATAAGGTTACTATTTTTGCCAAAAGCATACCACTTTAATAAGCCGTCCTACATTGTGCATTGGAGATCAATCTTTGAAGGTAAAGACAGAACGTAATACATTACAAATATATTGTCTTATTATGATCAATTAGTCTTATCGCTTGTTCTTTGAGTCTTTATATGATTAAATACTGTCCTTTCAATTAGAACTGACATTTGCAAACCCCCGTAGCAAGGGATAAGAGACTGATCATTATCTCTTCCAAGGGAGGGATAAAAGACATGTAGGACGGAGGATCAAAATTATAGTCACTTAGAGGGAGCGGGTGGTAGGGGGGGGTGAGCATAAGGAGCATTCTAAAAGACGAAATATGGAGTTCTTTCTAAAGTACTGGACTTGGAATTAAAGTTTTTACACAAATCTTAGAGGGAGGGGGGGGGGCGAAATTCCATCAAATATAAAAGTATGTTAAGTACTTAACCTTCCTCAACTCTATCCAGTCGATGGGGCTGCGATGGCCCCCCTGGTGTGAGCAGTCCTCTCTCAACAGCAGGTCCAATGCACATTGCGATGGAGCTGCGATGGCTCCCCTGTGCAAATTGGTTAAGAGACGGGCGGTGCGAGCAAATGACCTACCCTTGAGCAACGATTTGGAAGCGTGGCCCGATAGCTCAGTTGGTAGAGCACCGACGTACAAAGTCAGGGGTCGCGAGTTCGAATCCCGCTCGGGTCGGTTATTTTCTCGCACTTTCACTTTTCATATAAGTATGTCTTCCACTAACTACCCACAAGTAATTCCTTGACCCCTCCCAAACATTTAACCTTGCATCATCAGGTGGAAATACAACGAGATTTTCCCCACTTAGGCCAGAATAGAAATCTAAGAATGAATGATATTTCTTACACATTTCAAAAAGGCTGTTATGATGTTAGTAATGCACACATTTGTATAGGAATATATGCTTGTTTTGCTCAACCATAATATTCTTAAAAATGTTTTGATTACGAGCTTATAGCTATTCCTAAAATACTCTTAAATCTCAGCGATTTTGAGCATTAGTATTCGTATGGACTAAAATCTTTATGATGAAAAATAGCAAAAAAACTTTATTGCGCCTTTGCAATCATCATCAGTTTAAACTTTGTTGTCATTCTTGACTGCTGTTATTCAATTTCATGGCCTAATATCATCAATGATAATATCAGAATGACTTTGCAATTGCATCTGATTATTCTTAAATCTCAGCGATTTCAACCATTAGTATTCGAATAGATTATATATATTATTATAATAAAAAGTGTATAACAGACACTTCCCGATGAGTTGCTGAGTCATATCATAGTTTCATGACCCCCAGACAGAATGGGTGAAACTTCCACTTAATAATAAAAAGAACAATAATAACGAATATTTAACAGATATTAAGATACAGATACAGATCTATTGCAGATGTACTTGTATTCTTTCATAAAAAACATCACATAGACAAATGGTCCAAATCCTCAAGACGGTTGAGCGTTGTGTTATTCTTAAATTATTCTTGAAATTCAACGATTTTGAGCTTTAATATTCCTATAGACTATAATTTTTATAAATTTATAAGCGCTGATGTGAATAGCATTTGTTGTATGTGACATGAGATCATAGCGAGATGTAAGTTTTGTATTGATTCAATGCCTCGATTGCATACAGTCAACTCCGCTTTTGTCATATTACAAGGGACAGTGGAGCAATACTTTTGGTGAAGGACCCCATAGAGATGCTATAATGCCAGTGAGGGCAGACGGGATGCTATAAGAAATAAAACACAATACGCTTACGGCCGGCATAATAAACACAACTGTTAGATAATATTTCAACTCACTAAATTCTCCAAGAATTCAAGGATAAATTTTCAGCTCTTGTTACTATGATTTCTGCTCGATTTGGAGTGCAGTAAAATCACTTGCAATTCCATCACGTCAGACTTCAATAGGATTAAAGAACAACCCGTTTTAGTATGGTAGAGCACCGACGTACAAAGTCAGGGGTCGCGAGTTCGAATCCCGCTCGGGTCGATTATTTTCTCGCACTTTCACTTTTCAACCCGTTTTATCCAGGATATAAAAATGCATTAAACAAGATAAATAACAAACTTCATATTGCTTCAGGGATGCATTTTCAGCTCTTCTTCCTATGATTTTCATTCGATTTCGAGTGCAGTAAAATCAATTGCAATTCTACGTCGTCAGATTTCACCCATGGTCAACTGATATTGGAGAGCAACCACATTTTAACCTTCATGTTGTTTCATATATGGCTTAGCAACTGAAGGAATGCACTTTGCTTTACCCCTGAACACTCTTAGGAATTTGTAGCGAAATAAAAATCCTGTACAAACTGCACGGATCGGATACAACAACAGTTGATTTTTCCAAACGGGGCGCCTGCTGGGAAATCACAGCTTGGAGGGAGGGGGGATGGGAAATGTAAAAAGGATCTCTTCTTACTCCACGAAGTATATCTCTCCATAAATTAATTGCAATATTAACATAAATAAATAAGTTAATTATTTCTATCCGGGTATAAACCAAGATAAAAGGCACAACTTAAAGAATGATTATTGACCAAAGACTGTTACTCTGATTTCTGTCAAGACATGACTACCTTTTGGCAAATCAAGAAATATGAAGGAATACTACATCAACTCATGACCAACTATTAATCCAAGCAGTTCCATTTTCTCAGCCCTTTTATGATTTTGCCACAAAATGAGAATTTTTCAAACAGTATACTGTATTATAAAACTTGTTGGAGTCCTGACACTTTATGCTGTAAGCTGTTGTTCCTTATGAAGTAAGCTAAATGAGTATCAATCCGTTGTATCTTGAATAGGCCGAAAGCTTGAACCTCCTGAGTGGTTGAGAAGTAACAACGTGAAAAAGCCGATTAACATCATAGATAAATGGGTTGAGTGGAGCAAAAAGACGGGGGATTGAAACACACCGTGTATAGGACTTGACAGTAAAGATTTACCTTAGTCCTTTCAAATTTAGTCCCCCTTTAATTCTCGCTACCTATAATAGTCGTTCTTTCAATTCCCCCCTGATCCTTCGTGTGTCCCCTTTCGATTTTCAACATAGCATAATACAACATAACATAACATAACAACATAACAACATAGCATAGCATAACATAACATAACATAACATAACATAACATAACATAACATAACATAACATAACATACCGTAAATTCTCTATTAAGCCCCCCCGGGGGGCTTATTGATTTCATTTCACGTGATTACGCTTAACATACTTACTCCTATGAAACTTGGTACTATTCAATATTTTATAAGGGGGGGCTTAATAGAGGGGGGCTCAATAAATTTTTTAGTCCAGAAAGGGGGTTTATTGGAGAGGGGAGACCTAATTGAGAGGGGGGGGCTAAAAAGAGAATTTACGGTAACATAACATAACATAACATAACGTAACATAACATATGAGAAGTCTGTTGGTACTACAGAACTTCACTATAGCACGAAAAAGCGGGAACATTGTTTTAGCATACTGACAGCTTTCGGCGGATGTGCAGTTTAGGGTAACTGCCAAATCGCGTTAAATTCTATACGAAATTACTCCTTACGATGAAGACAGTTGAAACAAACGATAAAAAGTGCGGTTCTACTTACTAATTACTTAGGGTTTGGGTTAGGGTCAGGGTCAGGGTTTTGTGCAGGGTCAGGGTTAGGGTTAGCGTTAGTTGTAGAATTGGCGGAAGTCTCTTAATGGACAAAGGGATTTCAATGTTGATCGAGCGAGGGGAAAATAAGAGTAAATAACTACTTAGTAAGGAGAACCGCACTTTTTATCGTTTGTTTCGACTGTCTTCATCGTAAGGAGTAATTTCGTATAGAATTTAACGCGATTTGGCAGTTACCCTAAACTGCACATCCGCCCAGCTTTCTTCGTCCGACACTCGTCATTATACGTCTATAAGTGCAAATCGTAACACGTTGCCAGACTGCAGATTTTTCTATACATTACGAGTTGCATTAGGTACACATCTAATAGGAGGATCACATCCTCTCGTGTGAGGCAAAACATGACAGCCTATAGGCTAGGCCTATTCAGACAATGTCGTAACAGAAAATGTCAAACAATACGTGACACCAAAATGTAGTGTACAAACAATATCATTATGTACTGTAGCTTGTTAAGAAGACAACTCACCTGATAAGAAACCATCTCGCACCAAAGTGTGCAGGCTCTTTAAAGATAGCTCACTTTCAAGCCATATTCAACTCCTCTTGAGTGATTCAAAACAGAAATTCAAATATGCAACCAAGTACTTCATGTGTATATGTATCCAATTTGGGATAAAGGGTACTTGGAGGGAATAAAAGTGTACATGGAGGCCATGATTGCTCTATATTGTAAAATTGAGCAAACACTGACACCATTGTGAAATTGTGCATAAATAACAATAAACAGATCTAGTCTATGAAAAAACTGAAATTATGATGATGATGCTGATCTTGATCTTTGCACTGCGGCCTTTAGCTTTACATCGTCAAGATGCTTTGAGTCGAGCGGTCTTTCGAGTCGTTGTAGAGAATATACATTGTAATAGCTATTAAATATACTTCAACTTACTGTACAAGTGGTTCGGCGAGGAGACTCACGTCCCTGCCATTGAACCTTCTCTTCCTTTCTTCTACTATAAAGTCGGTATATATATTCGAAAGCATGCTTCGATTGCACAAGCATAGCAATTACAACATGCAATCGTCACGCGCAATCGTGCTACCAAAATCTAACCAAATATAGTGTTATTCCAACCTTATCTTATTCTCGAACCATCCTTGCATTCGAGTCTGATGCAAGGCTAGAGTTTACGAAATCTTTAACAAAGGAAAGCCTATAGTTTAATGCAAGGTGATGATATGGGGAGTCCATATCATGCTGTCTAGAACTTGCGTCATATGCGAATCTGGTTCCACGTGTAATAGATACAAATGGGTCTACTAGGTAATACTAAATATGGCAAAGGTTTGCCTCCTACAGAAGAGATAATTCGTGTATGGCGCAATGCGTACAGTAGATCTTGTTGCATATCAACCCATTCTCATGCCAGAATACATGACTATGACGATATGCAAAACTTCTAAATTACGCCACTATGATGATAACTGCGGACGAATAAGTTAGTCTCCAGTCTCCATCCAGTGAAATAGAGACACCTTAATAAGTTGTCTAAGGAGGCACACACTTGCTTGCTGTGAATGCTGTAATGGTTGCCTCGTTAGATGGAATAAAATGGAAAATAGCGCACTAAGAGGAAGTAGAGGGACCAGGGGCGGATCCAAGAATAAAACTGACAGCTGCACAACATAGGAAACATTTAAGGCAAGGGCGTGGCTCAAAGCTGGCTGGTTGCCACGCCTAGTTTTGTCAGCATCATACATATATTTCGGCTGTTCACATTAATTGCTTCTCTTTCAGTGGTTCTCTCTTGAAACACACAATAGACATCATCCAAAACAACAGTAAGTGCTAACGAAGAAATGGTAAAAAGAGGTCTTATATGGATGAAAAATATATCATTGTCATTCGTTTGTCCAAACTGGTTCCTTATCGATATTAATAAATACAAGCATTCAACTTTTATAAGTGATTTCTAAAATATCCCCTTCCTCAGCACAAAAGTCGACGTCATCGATAGCATGACATTCAAAGCGGGCTGCCAATCTTTGAGGTTGTAATGTCCTTGTTCGGCTGTGCTGTTTATCCCATCAGCAAGGAATCTCTTGGTTCTGTTACTTGTTCCGCAATGTGACGAATGATTTTCTTCCCATTTGATGCTTAAAAAGTGAAGACAGTTACGAAGAATCACGAGCCACGTTTAGAACTACCTACCCCCAAAGCGAGACGTAATTATTGATCAGCCCCTCAGTTCTGAGATCCACGAACAGTGGCGGTTCGACGAGGGAATGAACAACATTTGTACCTAGAGACATGCAGGGCCTAAGACTTGTCAACTGACTCATCAAAATGTTGAATAGCGTCTCTGAGTCTGAAGCAGCAGCTACTAATGACACTGAATCTGACCAAATTAAACAATTGCAATTGTGCAGCGACAACTAACAATCGTGCAGCAGAACCTGACAATCGTGCAGTAAAACTTAACAATAGTGCGGATTACTGGTGATTTGAAGCTTCTAGCTTGCTCTTGATTCTTAGTATATGCACGTGAGTTGGATGTTAGGATGTCTCAAGAGTTTGGGCACTTTGCTTACATTTGAGATATTGCCCTTACAGTCGAATATACTCCTTGATTTTATCATACACGTTTTACAGGCAAACACTAAGATGTTACCAACTTTATTCTCAGCTCAGTAACTCTTGTTTATTTTGTTTTCACTGTATTTACAGTAGGCTTTGAACATAGTTATTTCCACTATAGATGGTAGAGTTATTCTGGTCAAGTCAATTTTAAGGGGTTCCACTATACTGAATGTTCTTCTGTTGGGACACAGTTCCCCTTCTTTCTGAGATCATTTGTTATAAATGCCATTACCGAATTCCATAGATCATTCTGCATGTGATGATATACTCTCAAGGGATGAATTAGTACTAGATATGACCATCATTTTTATTTCCTAGACTTAATTTATGAAGCCCCTTGCCCCCACTGAGGTAATGCCTTCGTTTGACATCTGAGTTGATGATACAGGATATATATTATTACTCATTTCAAAGAATTACTGACTTCCATAGATCATTCTGCATATGATATTATAGTTTTTTTAGGGATGAATTAGTACTAGATAGCAATATTTGATTTATGGGGCCACTTTCCCCTATCCAACTACAATTATTGGTTGAAATCTGAATTTCACATGGTTGTAACAGATAATTTAGTACTGGATAGCTGCATTATTTGTTTTGTATAGCCATAACCTATGGACTCCCCCTAAGAACTTTGGCTGATATCTAATATGATTCACACTGCTCAATCATGGGTTGTACAATCTGTTATATATAATATAAATGTGTGATATAGGACTACTAAGCAATATTCTTTTGCTTTATCACCTTGAACTACCAAGTCCTATCACAGATTCCAGTTGTATAACACCTACGTTTATGGATCAGACTTGATTGTGTACCTCTGTGGACAGGATTAGTGGTCACCTATATGATAACAGAACCACTCATACCTGCCAATTCATGTGCTATATTGTATCTGGTATAACATCTTAAAATTATTTCCAAGACTCCTTAAGTTAGAGTTGAGTGAAGCAGGAGACAACATGTCATGTAGTTTCATTAGTGCCTCATTGTAGAGAGCATTTTAAAAACTTTTGTGCATTCAACAATTTGTATAATAGAGACTAGCTTAGTACTGATAGCCCGCGTGTAGCGGGCTATCAGTACTAAGTCTTTTATCTAAAATGTCAGATGATTGTGCAGCATCTCAAATTCTCGACAATGGTTTGTGCAGCACATCGAACTCGTAATGCTGCACAATAGATTCTACTGTATCACAATCGTTTTAGAGCGCCTTACAATTGTCTCCTATCACAGCACAATAGTCTTCTGACAGGCTACAATTCAGGACACAATAAGCGATGAGCCAAATATGGAATGCTCAATTCGTTCTCAGCACTCAGCACAAAAGTGATGACGAGACCAGGTACGGGGGTACACAAAGATCTGAACGATGCTGCTGGGGGATTTACGAAGAGTTTTCTCGAAATTCGACTGCCTTATGTAAAGCTTGTGCATTACCCTGGATCCGCCCCTGACAAGCACGACCTTTAGCTTCGCCACTGGCTGTAATGTATAAATGATATATGCCTTTCAACAAGTTAGTCACAATCACTTGCCTACAAACTTTGACTTATACAAATGATGCATGATGTGGAGAGTTTACAATGCTTAATAAATTATCGTAATAATGGCCATATGAGTGTATGCAAAATTTTAAAGAATATGACGACTCAGAATGTCTTTACTATCTGCATAGGGTGAAGTTACTAGTTGAAGAATAGATGTGTGCACACGCTGCGCATTATGAAGCCTTTGAGCGTCTAATATATGCAAACAAAAGTGAGTGTCAGTGGAACATCTTGATATGTGCAAATGTTAAAAACATGAAGAATTAGACTTGTTACATATTGTAAACAAATTAAACAAACATGATAGACATTCTTGTTTATGTATAGTGCTCAAATTTTATAACTCGCCACATTCCACTGACAATTTATATATCCTCTCTTTCAACAGACATTCAGTTTTATGTTCATATATTATATAATCAATATCTCTATATCCTACAGAGTGTAGATATATCATGACGCTCCAGTAGCACTCTGTTTTATTTGCGTATATTAGAAATTCTAGTTCGTTATATTCTGCAAATTCCTCTCATATCCATTCGTGTAATATGGCACTCATTTGTATATATATTCTCTCATATGCCATACATGGGACAGCCTTGACTCATGTAATACCAAGAGCTACATATATAGTTAATTTACAATGCTTCACGTTCTGCATCATTTGCATTTATTATTTCCTTAATGCTACGTAATTCTATGTCCATACTTTAAACATTCTAATTCGTTATATTCTTGCTGTCCATTAGGCCCACAGTTTTTTGAGGATAGCTTACACATTTTATCCCTTCAAATAATCGAACCGTAAACATATCTTTTCCTCCATATATTCTCTTTCACATTCATAGTTTTCCGTTTTCTTCAGATTCTGCACATATCCATCCATCCAATACACATCCATTTTTATGCAGATAGTTTAAACGTTCTAATTCTTTATATAGTGCAGATTGTCCATAAGTCTTTTTGCTATTTCACAATCGTTTCTATATGCATACTGTACACAAACTGGTTCAAAGTGTTGAGCTGAAATTGCATTTGATAATTAAGTTATCTAATGTGCATTCATTTTTATTTCATGTAATATTTTTTTGCGTAAATTGTACATATCCATTTGCTCAATACACATCCGGTCTCAGTCTATTTTAGACATTCCACATCTCCTCCACATCTCCTCCACATTATGCAGCATTTATGATCCAATACTCAGTTAGAACTTTATCATTGACAAGTATATTTTAATAATCTTATCATTTTAATACTCATATTTGGCATAAGGAAAATAAAGTAAAAGCATGTGTGTCTGTTTGTTGTCAGACTCAAGTATACTTAAATTGTCGCTTCGTTGCAGTAATGTGTCATGAAAAGTTGAGGAGACTGCTCTTAGTTATCAATGTTATGTCATGTCAAAATGCATACATAAGCTGAAGATTTTAGGCCATATCTTTGCTATAGACGAACTTCTACAGTCAATTGGAGATGTGTGCAACTGTCGATGTGCTGTTTAAAACGCCAATGGCCTTTGTTGTTTTTTATGTAATGTTTTAGTGCAATATATGCTATTTGTGCTTTTTATGTGACCTAGTTTTGTTTGAAAGGGAGAATAATTATGTGCTCGAACCTCAATCTCTATCTGTATTATCAACTATCTTCAGATCAGTCTGCAAACTGTTCAAACAAGCGTCTTCTGAATATAAACAAACTCTAGACATCCCAGAAGCCTACTTTGCAAAATATTGCTTGCTTCGTCAAGCAGGAGCATATTCTACAATCTTAGTAAATGAATTAAAAAACAATATATTAATCGCATTTATCACAAGTGTTTAATTTGATAGGTTAAATTTAATGCAATATTTCAGCACAGCAAAACTAATCTGAAACGCTCCACCCCTTCCCCCCTCCCATACAATGGTGTACAACTTATGCGCTTGTTGCATACACCTGTACATTGTCTAGATCTAATGTATCTATTTGATAAACAATACATATCTCTTAGTAATCATTTGCTATTATAAGCGCTTTTGGACTTCATGCATAAGAAAAACGGCTAAGATCATTAGAAGGTGTTCTTGTCATGCACAAGTAGAATTGCTATTGTTATATTCCTTTAACATATATTAAATTATAGAAATGAACAGCTCCTTAAAGGCATGTCCTATTTGTCAAGCTTCTCGAAAATTCCCTTTGTCAAGGTATTGATTTTTGTGGCACTTTCTACAGGCCATTTCACAAGCTTTCCACTTATCGCCGACGGTAAAAACTACTGTTAAATCACAGTCTTTCGTGTGATATAACGCGTGAGTTCGTCTCTATACAAAATCGCAAAAGAATTAGGAACAACAATATAAACTTACGACCTTGAAACTTGGCAAGGCTTTCAGTAGACTTCACTCAAAAACAGCTCGGCTTTATAACAGCAAAATGCTTGTCTTTAAACTTGAAACCACAGTATAGCAATTGTACATAAAATCCTGAACTAAACTTCTAAACTAGCAGTTCTTCGTCGAGCTCGGCTCTTCAATACTTCGGCTTGATTCGTCCTCGTCTTCGTCTCGACAAAACAGATTCGACCCCTGCCTTACTTACTGCTACTACATATATATATTTTGCAGTCTACCTTTAAAAATAAATAATCCAAATATGGCAATAAAAAGCTCTTGTTCGTGAAGTCACATTTGACGTAAGCATTACGTCACCTCTTCTTTCGTTCCTGTAGCGTTATTGCTAGGGCGTGTTGCTATAACATAACCCCCCTCTTCAGACGCAAGCCTCCTGGCTTGATGCTAGGGAACTGGCACAATTTCAGCTGGGGAAAAAGTGTCTTCAGGCCGTGTGATAGGCAAATCAGTGCCATCGTTTGGCGTTGACTGAATCTGAGCGTCAGCATGTGGCCGGACTGGAGGAGACGTCGCCGAACTGTCGAAGCTGTCTGGTGGGAAATCAGAAGCTGCTAAATCAGGCGAAGTTTCAACGAGAGAAGGGGCACAAACTGGCCGACCCGACGGGTCAAAATAGGGTTTCATACGATTAGCGTGGACGGGCACGGACACGGGACGATTATCCATCGTACGAAGCTTAAAATGCACTGGGGATAACTTTGCTGTAACGCGATAAGGCCCATGATAATTGTGAGCAAGTTTCTTGGACAAGCCTTTCCGGGTTTTAGGAGTATAAACCCAAACCTTTGATCCGATATCGAACGTAACAGGAGTAGTGTGTTTGTCGTATTGCAGCTTCATGCGTTGCTGGGCGAGCTGGGTGTTTGATTCGACAATTGTCTGCGATTCCTCCAGATTTGAAACGATGCGAGCACGTAATTCTGCAACAGAGCTAGAAACATTGGAATCGGGCAACAACAGAGTTGCATCTAACGGAAGGCGTGGTTCACGACCATAGAGAAGGTAAAAGGGTGATTCACAGGTAGTGGCGTTAGGCGAAACACGATAAGCAAAAAGGACGAGAGGAAGGTGTTTGTCCCAATCTTTCTGGTGTGTACTGACATACATGCTAAGGCCTTCACATAACGTAGCATTGAAACGCTCTACTAAGCCATCGGTTTGAGGATGATATGCTGTAGTGTGCAGACGGCGAGTGTTCATGATTTGGCATACGGATTGGACAACAGACGATAGGAAATTCGGACCACGATCAGACAACAAAGTACGTGGTGCGCTATGCCGAGCTAAAATTTCGTCAACAAGCAACTGAGCGATACGAGATGCTTCGACGGATGGGAGAGCGTAAGCTTCGGGCCAACGCGTGTAATAATCTGAGAAGACGAGAATATATCGATTACCATCATGTGTAGTAGGCAATGGGCCTAAGATGTCCATAGCAAGGCGATCGAAAGGACCTTGGACGGGAATTGGAAGCAATGGCGCTTTATGGTGATTACGAGGACGCTTCCTCATTGCACAATCAATGCAAGTACGGCACCAGTGCTCGATATCTTTACACATTCCATGCCAGTAATAACGCTGACGGACCTTTTCGTAAGTTTTAATGTGACCAAGATGCCCAGCAGATGGATCGTCATGACAAGAAATCAAAATATCGTGACGTAGCGAAGCAGGAATAACAACTTGAGAGCGAAGAGAGTGTTGTTTACGCTTTCCTGGACTCCAGAGATGACACAAAATACCATTTTCATCGAGATAATAAGAATCAATTGAAAGAAGCAAGGATCGAGCCTTGGCATCATTGTCCGGCAATGCTGAAGTTTCAAGGTACTCAATGACGGCAAGAAGGTCGACGTCTTCTCGTTGAAGATTGCGCAGGTTGACAGGAGGTGGACAAGGGTGCTCTACAGTTGCAACTGGTAAAGAAACAGATGAATGCTTAATCGATGGCGGATAACTACGTCGAGATAATGCGTCAGCAGCACCATTTTGTGCACCTGGTCGATGAATTATTTCAAAGTCATACTGCTGAAGTTGCAAAGCCCATCTAGCAAGTCTTCCAGTAGGATCTTTTACCTTCATTAACCATGAAAGACTGCCATGATCAGTGTGTACAAAAAACTTCTTGTATGAAAGATAAGGCTGATAACGCTTGATACCATCGACAACAGCAAGGGCTTCACGCTCAGTGGTGCTGTAGCGAGTTTCAGCAAGATTTAATTCACGACCACCGTAAGCAATGACGCGCTCACAACCGTTAATATGCTGGCCTAATACGTATCCAATGGCATACTGACTAGCATCTGTATGAAGATGGAAGGCTTGAGAGAAATCTGGGTATGCGAGAATGGGTGATGAACAAAGACGAGCTTTTAGGTCTTGGAATGCTGCTTCACAAGATGGGTCCCAAACAAATGGAACGGACTTACGAGTTAAGCGATTAAGCGGAGAAGCAATTTTAGCAAAATCTTTAACGAAGCGACGATAATAATTACATAGGCCTAAAAAGCTGCGGATATCTTTGACGGAAGATGGTACGGGAAATGTTTCTACGGCATTTAGTTTACTTGGATCTGGAAGAATTCCTTCCGATGAAACGACAAACCCCAGAAAATTAACAGAAGATCGCGCAAAATGACATTTAGATGGCTTAAGCTTGAGGTTGGCCTCCCGCAAACGATCGAATACAGTAGCCAAACGAGATAAATGCTCTTGAAAGGTTTCTGAAAAAATTATGACGTCATCAATATAGACTAAACAGATCTTCCAATCGAGGCCGTGTAATACGCGTTGCATAAGTCGTTGGAAAGTTGGAGGCGCGTTTGTTAACCCAAAGCTCATTACGTTGTATTCATATAGACCTGCATGTGAAATAAAAGCAGTCTTCTCTATGGAGTCAGAATCCATAGCAACTTGATGATAGCCTGATTGGAGGTCTAGTGTGCTAAAATACTTAGAACCAGATAGAGCATCGAGGGCGTCATCAATACGAGGCAAGGGATAACTATCCTTCTTTGTAACTGCATTAAGTTTGCGATAATCGACGCAAAAGCGCATGGTTCCATCCTTTTTCTTTACTAGGACGACAGGAGAACTCCAGGGGCTAGTAGAAACTTTGATGACATCTTGGCTAAGCATGGTTTCGATTTGGTTTTCTATTTCCGCTTTTTGTGTCGGGGATACCCGATAAGGCGGCTGTTTAATGGGCCTAGCATCTCCTGTGTCAATTTTATGTCTTATTATGGATGTGCGGCCTAAATCAGAGCTTGATGAAGCAAATATGTCAGAGTATTGGTCCAAAAGCAAATTTAGGCACCTGTTCTCCGCAGATGTTAGATTAGGGCTTGGCAAACCTTTAAATCGAGATGTAGATCCTTGCTTAGCTGCTACAGAAACATTTTCAACCGCAGAAACAATGGGATCAGAAACGGGCAGCACGATTTGATCTGTCTTACTTAAGGTAGAGAATGTACCAATAGACGTTCCTTTGTGTAACAAAACAGGCTGGTCGGTTGGATTTATTAGTCGAAAAATAACTCGATTGTCATCATCTGGCAAAGCTAGGGCAGAAGCAGCAGCTAAGTGATAAGTGTCAGACAAGCTTTGGTTGGATTCTATTAAACCAACGATAGGGCCTACTGGCTTAGCTAAATACGCGGGTAAAATGACTTCACAGTGGCCTTCAACTACATATGTGCTTGCAACGCAGACATCTACAGCGAATAAATCATGAGAGTCCCCGGCAAATGCGACGGTATTATTAGATGTAAACGTAACAGTTTCATTTGGAACATCAATAATTGCGCCATTTTTATGCAGGAAATCACGCCCAAGAACCACCTGGTAAGCTAGATTGGGTACAACGGAGGCACCACAGTTATAGTCTTGGTCGCCTATGGCTACAACGAATTGAACAAAGCCTATGACCGGGGTTGTATGCCCGTCAGCAGTTTTAATGTTATCGATCGAATTATTGTTTCTTAAGGAGACATCGAAGCGTAAATTATCTTTATAAAATTGTTCACTGACAACACTGATCGCAGCACCTGTATCAACTAAAAGGCGAACGTCTTGCTTCTTGATTTTTCCAAAAATAGAGACATTTGAAAAACTTTGTTTATCGTTGATTATGTCTGATTCAATAGCAGGTATGTCCTCAGTTACCACAGGAGACTTTTTACTGGGCAAGGGTACATAAGGCGGCCTAGATTCCGTTCCGTCAAAGGGATCTTCCCTCCAGTTATTATCGGTGTTGGCATCTTTGATGGGTGGGGATTTGCTGACGCTCTGGACCTTCAATTTCCCCAATTGGAAGGTCCGTTCCCGTTTAAATTTTGCATAGATTGAGGTTGCGGTTGGAAACGAGGCTGCGATCGTGGCTGAAACCTAGTCTGCGGCTGCTGGGACTGAGGCCCAAAGCGTGGTTGTGGAGTTTGATAGTTGCCATTTCTATGCGGGCAGTAGCGGGCAACGTGACCTACACAATAACAAAAATTACAGACAGGCTGGCCGTCGGTCGTGCGCAAATTGCGGCCACGCGGCTGAAACTGATTTCGAATTGGGCGTGCAATATTATTAGCGGAATTCTGAATAGCGGCAATTATATCAACTTTAGCTTGGTAGATTTCGCTACTATTGTCATTACCTTGGTAATATTCAGAGTTATCACTTGCAATGCAACTCACAGAGGTAGACTTAGATGACGACTGGGGAGTGGCTAAAGACATGAGGAGCTTTACTTGCCCCTCAAGCTCCTTGATCCTTTGGTCCTGTGCAGACTGATTTGAGGCCGTTACAGAATTTATCCCTGACGTTTTAGATACCGCTTCACGGAGCCGGGCAAGCTTTTCAGCTTCTGAAAATGATGTAGGCTGGTTAAGGACGACATGGGATTTCAAGTCCGGGTTGAGGCCATTAATGAAAATATTCATTAGTTCATTGTCATTGAGGGCAAGGCGCTGGCAACGCTTAATTATGTCTTCTGTATAATTAGCTAAGGGTTCTACAGGTCCCTGTCTTCTGGCATAGAGCTCCTGCCTAAGAATAAAATCCATGTTGGATGCGCCAAATCGGCCCTTAAGTGCTTCCACTAAGTCATTAAAATTGTTAGTTGTTTCCTCGGAGAGGGTTTGGAACCACGATAATGCAGGGCCCTCGAACAATAACACAACGGCACCGAGTTTTTTTGCGTTAGTCCAGTTATAAAATTTAGCGAAACGATCGAATTTTGCTAGCCATTCATTGACATCTTCGCTGAGGGTACCTGTAAATGGCCTTGGCTTAAACATACTAGCTTGCGAGTTACCCTCAATTGCGGCTTGAACGGCAGTCAATTGTGACTGAAGATTATTCACGGTTTCAGCGATTTCAGCCATTATTCAAGGAAGACAATGTACGAATATATATGATAATGCGATTAAATGCAGCGCAAACAAACAACAACAGCTACGAGATTCTGTGAATACCACCACTCTGAGGATGGTAAGTGACGTAATGAGTATAAGCAGTACTATTGTTCTCCACAGACTAAACCGAACAAGAGCGGAACCACGCAGTCAAAAGTACTCGCTCTTCGATACAACGATAATAATTGCAAAAGAAGCTAAAATAACACAGTTTCTTCTTGAATATTCCACAAAGATCCTCACACGGGGCACCAATATGTTAAATCACAGTCTTTCGTGTGATATAACGCGTGAGTTCGTCTCTATACAAAATCGCAAAAGAATTAGGAACAACAATATAAACTTACGACCTTGAAACTTGGCAAGGCTTTCAGTAGACTTCACTCAAAAACAGCTCGGCTTTATAACAGCAAAATGCTTGTCTTTAAACTTGAAACCACAGTATAGCAATTGTACATAAAATCCTGAACTAAACTTCTAAACTAGCAGTTCTTCGTCGAGCTCGGCTCTTCAATACTTCGGCTTGATTCGTCCTCGTCTTCGTCTCGACAAAACAGATTCGACCCCTGCCTTACTTACTGCTACTACATATATATATTTTGCAGTCTACCTTTAAAAATAAATAATCCAAATATGGCAATAAAAAGCTCTTGTTCGTGAAGTCACATTTGACGTAAGCATTACGTCACCTCTTCTTTCGTTCCTGTAGCGTTATTGCTAGGGCGTGTTGCTATAACACTACTCTTTTTCGAGTAGCATCCGAACACAATGAAGAAACCATTTGATTTGAATTGCAAATAACAGGGTTTTATTTTTGTACAAGGAGGACAACACTTCGATTAAAATAAAGGCTTGCTTGAGGGTCACGGCCGTATAATCGAGGGACAGTTAATCGAGCTACGGTTAATCGAGAAAGTACTGTAAAGGGTTCATTAATTATGATAATGACATACTGTATATAAAGTTATTTGTGCAGCCTCTATTTGGGGATAATTCCAATCTCGTACACGAGATAGAAGTATTACAAGATGGCGTCTGAAAATGTTGTCTTGTGCAATGAAAACAATCTCATCAGAATTGCAATTATTAGTGTAAACAGCTAAGTCATTAAAGTAGGTATGTAATGGAGAACATTGGTTTGTATGTATTTATGATTCCTCAATGGATCTTGCAATATGCGAACACTGCTATCATATTGTGCCAGTCATCAACCCAGTTTGTAAGTTAAGGAAAAAGAAGTCATATCTTGTATGGAAAACAGGTGAGTAAGTTGAGGATATATATATATA
This sequence comes from Mastigias papua, assembly GCA_964019165.1. NCBI lineage: Eukaryota > Metazoa > Cnidaria > Scyphozoa > Rhizostomeae > Mastigiidae > Mastigias > Mastigias papua. The sequence goes on from OZ025271.1 coordinate 14,139,868, forward strand.
TATATATATATATATATATATATATCGAACTACACTTACACATGTTACCCCATTCTTGTAAGTAAGGATTTATATTTCTGTGCATGCGGCGAGGCGAAATAACACGCTTACAGTAGTTTTAAGTTGTTTACAGTTGCATTTAAAACTTTATTTATTTACTCATATAGTTGACTGGACGCTTGACTATCCCTGGTTAGCCGTATGTGTAGAAAAACAATCAGTTCGTTATTGCTGTTAGGACATGTGGCGCGGGGTCATTTGGAAAGTTTTGTTTTTGAATTTGTGGTTGTATAGATTTGTCTTAGGGATATATATACATTTGACTGTAAACATAGCTTAATTTTGATCTAAATCTTGAGTAACACAGCGTAATAATTTAGTGGCTTTTCAGTTCAATAGTCTGTTTCAAATCTTTGTTGGGACAATAGATTGCATATCGTCATCTCAGGAGATAAGCATTCTAAAATGAAAAGAGATATGTAAAAATTCAACCCTAGAAAATGCAGTCTTCAATTATTTGGAGAAACAAAATGTCAGGCTGTCCCCCTTTGACACCAACTATGGTTGGGCCTCTGGGGGGGGGGATAACATGAAGCAAGTGAAAGCAGCTAACATAACTAAATTTAAAAGGCCTGCTGGCTCTAGCTCTCAGAAATGCTTGGTAAACAACTAAACTTGAACAGTTTGGCATTTGTCTTGATGCATTCTTCAGACTGTTATTTGCCAAGGGCTTGGTTCACTGTTAAGCCTCTCCACTTATACAATGCTTTATGGTCCTTGTCTTTGGCATCTGTAGAATGCAGGTCAACAGGTCATGTAGAATGCATGTCTCACTGGCAGCTACTTGTATTTTTATGAAGAGGCTGTGCTATAAAAGCTAGGCTAGAAGTCATCAATAAAGTCCTCAATGAATTTGAGAATATTTCCAGATAATAAATCAATAGCTTTGTCTAACAGTCATGATGCATGTCCATATGAATATGCAATAATCAGGCTGTCATTTGCTAACTTTGTAACTAGCTTAGCATTTTGTGTTTTGAAAGAATTTTCTAGGAAACATCTCAATTTATAATTAATTGGAATTAAAATGAGATATGTTGGATTCTGACCCTTGTGTTTACAGCAGATTGTAGTACTGACTGCATTGTACAATGTGTTTCGGGCACATTGTGTTGTATGGGAATGTCACTCGTCCCTAGACTTGAAACATTTGCCAGGATTCATGCAGATTAATTTCTAAGCTAAAGATAATAGCATATTTAATAGCAGTATCCAAATCTATCTTTGTCATCTTCACAATTTCTTGGAATAACTGAATCAATAACAACAAAGAGCAGCAGTGTTATAATGAACTTCCAAATAAAATATTTCTAAACAATATGAATACAATCTTTTATGACTGGTTTCTACAACATATGTTTAATAAATAACATAAGTGATCTGGATTACTCCAACTCCCCCACATTCCATAATCCCAAATGACCAATGTTTATAAGTGTATGTGTGCCTCTCTGCTTCTCCATTCCATTAGTTCTTCTCTCTTTATTTGGTCTTATCCTGATTTACACTGTTTTCTGCACTTTCTATTCCTTTACTTGATAATCAGTTTGTACTTGCAAACTGTGTAGAACTGAAAAGCAGCAAATATACAACAGGTGGATGCAGGCTTTTCCTACAAACTTGACCACTTGCAAACTGTCATGTATTTTTTCTGTTGTGTGCCATGATCTGCATTGTATTTGACCTAGTAACCTTCATTTTCCAGTTGCCCCTTTGCCCTAGGTTATTGTTGAAGCATAAAATTTGCTTAGTTATGAAATAATTGTAGCTATTTTCTTTTGGATTACTTAACTTGCCCTTTGTCCTTTGAAGGCATTGAGTGAGAGTCTACAAACATGTCCAACTTCTCTCTGGCTGTCAAATCTTCATCATAACCCTTCCTCTTTTAACACAATCAAAAGTAGCCACAGTTCTTAAACTCTGCATTGTGTGTGTCTCAAAAATTTGAACTTTAAAAGGACTATGCATTTCACTGTTGATGCCACATTAACTGAAAACTTGGTTAAAGCTATATTGTTAATGCAAATTACTAAGCCTTCCTCAAATACAACATAGAGAGGAGAATCTTTCTCCATCTCAGATCTGTAGAGCTGTGAATTTTTTTGGACTCTGCATTTTGTTGTGTCCATATGGTTTCAAATGATGTCTGATGGAGGAGGGGAGTAGATCATAATATGGGTGTCCAAAATGCAAGTTTTTCTTAACTTTTGTTTCATGATCTTATTGAGATATTTGCTCATTTTATGTACTCTTAGATGCACCAGTTTTGCACTTCCAAATTCTTACTTTTAACCCCTCTTGTTAGAGTTTTTCCGCCTACTGAGATGTACATATCAATAACAATGATTTATTTTATATTGTTTTTCAAATTCATGACAGAATGTAATCTATTACGCACCTGTCGATAAATAGATATTTTTGTTCCTGTCTCAACTTGGCCATCTGAAGACTTAATATTCAATCAGCTTTATGTATATTTGGTCTCAAATATATTATTATATGAGCATCAGTCTGATCTTGAACTATTGCAACTTTTTACTACAGCCCATATGGTTAACACCAATGATTTATACTAGAATAAAAAACAAGAAATTATGCTAGTCTGATTTTAATTGACTTGAAGAAGGATTTCAAAATAATTTATCTGGAAGCCCAACTCAAAAATGGAAATGTATGAAGTACCTTATCTTGTGCATAATTGGCTCATATCATACTTGGATAACATTAAGCAATTTTGCATGGTAAATGACCCTCCCTCTTATGTTAAAGAAACAATTTATGGAGTTCCTGTATGCTACTGCCTTCATCCATATCCACTCTTTATGTACATAAATGATTTGCCTCTTTCTTTTCAGAAATCTACTGTCAGCATATATGCAGGCCTTTCAATGAGTAAATTGTATGTGCGCTGCCAATCTCACATGTGGGATTGTTTGCACATGCTAAAAATTTAATTTTAAGCGCTTTCCTTAGTACTTGGATGCATACTTTTGATAAAACTGGAGTGAGCGACAAATAGAGTGCACAAATTGAGCTGGGCACGTGCCTGTGCGTTCGTGTGCCAACATGTGTGTCTCATTGAAAGGCCTGTATATGCCAATGATACAGCCCTTTCCCTCTCTTCAGAACACTGTAATGAACTACACTTCCCCTAAACTTAAATCATTTGAAGTTGCAAGAGTGACTTCATGTATATAAACTTTCTTTGAATGTTGTGAGGGTACAGCCACTTCTTGTAGTATCTGCTCCAAACATCTGTAAGAATGAAAGCCACCATGAAAGCCAGAAGATAGCTCAACTAGGGCAAACATCATAGTTACAAGCCTTTTGAAATATGTTGAAGTAAGATTTTACATGTCTAATCATCACTTGACAATGAAAGGCTTCCATTATAAGTTACCAGTTTTTGCTACCTCCTAATTAGTAACCATGGAGGAGAAAACTGACTTGCCTAAGACATTCAAGTATTGGTTGTACTCAGTGTAAATCAGGCTGTGCCTTGAAAGGTTCTTGATTAAGCACAAGTGTTTAAAGTATGATTGTTTTAAAACATGATTTATTGAGCAATGAGGAGTTTTGAAGTTATGTCTTAGAAAATCCTTTCTCTTTATCACAGGCAAAGACTTCCCTAAATTTCTATTCAAATCATCATTAAACTAATTGTTTAAGATCATGTGTAGGTCTGGGTAATGCAGAATCATCTTTTCTCACACTGCTGAGTGGATAGTCATACCCTGCAAGTGAATCACAACTTGTAATTTAGCACTCTTCTTATATGCTAGGTTGGAACATTCCTAGGTTGGAGTCCCCATTTTGTTTTGCTTTTCGTAAGTCTTGTCTATATAGTTTGAAAGCACTCTTAAGAGGGGTGCAAAACAGAGCTCCCAACCTGTTCAAGGATATCATTTTCTAGGGCACCTTTGTTTTGCTTAGGGCAAGACCTGATAGATATTTAATTTCTTGGTTTCCTATATTAAAGTGTATTTGAAAGATATCTCCATTTTGTACATCTTCTTTCAATGCCCACTGTTAATCCACCTGGAATGTCTTGTTGTTTCTTAGAAACCATTGAGAAAAATACTCTCACTGCAAGCATTTGATTGTATTCCTCACTATTGGCACAATTTTTGCCAAATCAAAAATAACTTAAGTTTCAGATTGCATGATGGTGGATGGTTAACTTGGCCAATAGAGTATCATTTAGTTCACCTGTAAAATCAGAAAATCATAATCATGGCTGATCAACTATTAGTGACTTTGTAGAAGGAAGACAGCTACAATGATAGTGCAGATTTTTAATTCACTGACTCAGCCTGTTTTAGAGGATTACTCTTACAATTACTCTTATAGAAAAGTTACTATACTCATCAAAAGCTGATCATTAAATACTATACATCATCATCCAGCTCATCAGAAGAGAGTTGGAAACTATGCAAACATACTGATACTGTGAAAGCCATGGCAAATTGAGCCCTTGCTCTTATTGAGTATTCCAGGAAATATCTACCACCTGATATACTCAATGAAATATACAGAGGAATTGTTGAGCCCCCTTGTAGGTTTAGTTGTTCCATAAGGGGCTGCTTTTAGTGAATCAACAATTGACATCTTGCAAGAAGTTCAACAGAAAATGCTGCTAGAGTTGTAAGGAACAACCAATATCATGCTTCCTCTGCTAATGCAATCCAGAATCTTTGTTATTCAATCAGCAGCGATCTTGTAAGAAAAGAAACAGCCACATTTACATACAATTCTTTAAATTCACTAGCCCAGGCATATGTGAGAGAATTACATAGAATTACATAGTTGTAAAATGCTTTACTACACAAGAACAGTTAATATGCTCATCAGAAACTGGTCTTACATTGCACATCCTAAAAAAGCCAATGGCCAGAAGCTTTTTATAATCATAGTGCAAACATGTGGAACAGTCTAGAAACAGAAACAAAACTTGCACCCACCCTCAAAAGCCTGCAAGGACTCTGATACAGATTTTATTTCAGATCTACATTCCTTCTTTATTCTATTATTTTTGCAAAATATATTTTGAATTAGGCATGTAAGCATCTTTTGTTCTTAATCCTTCATTTATTTTGTTTTCATTTTTATTTATATTTTATTTTGATTTTTAAGTTAAAGCAGAATCAGCAATGATTTGTTACAAGCTGTGGTTTTTGACTATACACTAGAACCTCTTCAACTATCAGTTTTGTAGATTGTGGTTGAAGTTTTAGACCCCAAACCCCCACTGATTAATCTATATCAGTAGAAGTCAATCAGAGATCATGCTCTCTTTATTGTGCAAAGGAGATATTCTGTTGCTAGATGGTCCATCTTGAATGCGCCTTTTGCTTGTTACTTCCAACAACTGACATGTCATGTTGTCAAAATTGTGTGAAGTTCAAACTGCTCTATTTTCAGAACAAGAAGAGATGTTGAGCTAAAATTTCCAAATCTTGTTTATCTCTTGGTTATCTATCTTACATTTAAAAATCAACTAGCACTACGAGGGTTGGTTGCATGTCCACTGATTTTGTCCCTCTTGGATGTGAAATACCCCTTATCCACTGTTCTTTTGAAAAGCCACTGTATGCAGTATACATTGTCATATTGAGAACCTGGAATCTGACACCCCCCTCTTCAATAAAATATTCTAGTGTCAGCACTGGGCCCATATTGTTATGTTAAGTTAAAGACTATGTTGTTGACAAATTTAGTCACCACAGTAACTTTGGATGCATGAAATCTAACTTTTTCAAGGGAGGGGCCAACCCCTAAATTGTTAATGCATACATCTCTTGTATACAGCCAGGATCCCTCCATAATTCCAGCAGAGGCCCCATGATTGATTGGCATCATTAATCAGTAATCAATCATAGATTTGTATGATCTGTGCTCTTTATTGTGATCTCACATGCTATCTTTATTGTGCATAGAACACATTCAATTTTTGGATGTATGCTCTATGATTTTATGATATTTTGATATGAAAAGTTAGTCCTTATTATTTCTGGCATAGGTGATTGAATTTTAGCTTAATTCACTTTCAGATTTATATCAATAGAAATGTTTTCAAATCAAAGAGCTTAAGTATTTGTACATCTTAGTTCTATAACTTATGGAATTGTAGTGAACATGTATTGATAAGTTATTGAGAAATTCCTTTGACATCATTTTTCAAATGTCTTTTGTAATGGTATTGAAATCTCATGTGTAAAAGTGTCAACTAAATTGAATAATAATTAGAAGGACATTTTGGTTTTTACATGCAATGGTAGATTGTAAAGTCTTATGAAGTCTGCATATTACCAATGATCAATTGAATTGTCTGTTTGTTGTTTTCTCAGGTCTCTTTTTTCAGGTACTCCAGAGCTGTTATGAATATATTTTCATCAAATCATTAGAGCCTTTAGTCATAAAAAGTCATTTGTTCCTTGACCCTGACACAAATGTCAAAATTGAGAACATCAATGTTTATTGTCTAAAATTGAGAACATTAATTTCCATATCTGTTTATTCCATAATATTACTTTTTGTCAACTAGAAGTATATTTTGGTATTTGGTGCTATAGTGCTAGAAAATTTAGATGATGTGTGGCAAGCCTGCTCAAAGATCTGCCCATTAGGTTTTTGCATTTTTATTTTTATGTATGGTTCAAAGAAAGAGTACCCTTCTGCACAAAGTGATTCAAAAATAATGGTGACATATAAAAATGACATATGAAATTTATCATCAAACTTGAAAGAGGAGTGAGAAAAATTCTTTTAAGTATTTTTCTGTGTTGAGCTCTAAAGATTATTATTCAAGTCTTGATTGTTTTTAGGTAATTGTCCCTTTTCACCTTCATTGAGAAATAGACACCAAATCACACGTCATGCCAACTTTGTAGGACGATCCAACAGCTCACTAACGCCTTCAACAAATATTTCGGGCATGTGACTCCTCCACAAGCCTTATTTGCTACGCTCCTGTTTATCGTTTTATCTTTACTCGTTTTCCTCCAATTTTAGTACGCACATATATATATATATATACAGTCCTAAAATATTTGTACCTCGATGACACCTGATAATGTACTTGGCTGTCTAGATTTTACGGCAGTTTAACATATAATACACCCAATCCCGCGTTTTCCTAAATTGTTTTGATTGTCTCTACATTTATGTGATTTTTTAAGTTTTATTATACTCTTATAAACAGTCGTAAAATCTAGTAATGGACTAGGCTGTCCTTCAATTCGTGACATCTTAACATTCTTACTCATCTTAGTGCAAGAAGGAATTTAATTTGATTGGTCATATATTTATGATAAGATTAAATACAGTAATCGTTTTAAATTCTGACCATTTTCCGCTACTATCAATAGTATTTGGACTTGATTATGCTTCTCATCGGGTGTTCAGATAGGCCTTCGCTCATTTGGATTCTATTGTATCAATTGGATTTTGACCATGACATCCAAATACATACTTCAATCTCCTATATACAACTTCATACAATATTCTCTCTCTTCTATTTCGATATAATCATTCGGATGTTTGGAAAAAACATAGTCTTTTCAAGCCAAAATATTAGCTTCTTCACTCACAAGATTTCTCTTACTTTCTTTGAAACAGCCACGGGGCTGAGGACAAAGCGGCAAAAGCCGCCAGAATTTGCAGAACAATAGTGTCTATTGTTATTGTCCAATCAGATTGCTCCATTTTAGCCCTTTTGGCGGCTGAGGCTGGAGCCGTCATCTACTGATTTAGAGGAAAATGAGCAGCCTCTGGCCGCAAAATTGGCCCCAACTTGACTTTTTGGGACTCTTTTGTTTTTCAACCAATCAGATTCCAGTATTCTGCTGTTGATTGTTTATTTACCCAATGAAATAGCTTTATTTTACAATAGGCGATTATGCAAACAACCAATCAGCTTGTAGTATTTGAATATTCTCGTTTGTTCTTTACCCAATGAGATTTGATCAATTGATTGAATTACTGGCCAATCACAGACCATCATTTGAATTAGCATTGAAGTATCGTCCAATCAGCTAGTTCTATTTTCAAATTTTACATTGTATTTTCCTTTGTTTTCTAGCCAATCAAGGAAGTTCAAATATCGTCGAGCAGAAAGACGGGGGTAAGAAATCGGCTTTATTGATATATCTTGATTGATCTATAGTTCTTCTACTTACAAGTTAAGACTAAGTTATACTCTACTTGGCCTAATCGATGTAAGAGTTGTAAAGATAAGCATGTAGAACTTATATTTACAACTCTTACATCTATTAGACCATTACAAATATTGCCCAAGAGACTAAGTTAATGAAGTGAAGGGTGTCTTAGTTCGTCACTGAGTTTAATCAAAGATCAACAAAACAGCCCTATTGATTTTCGCAAAAAACCCTCTGAAAATAGACACCCAAACACAACATTATATTAGTCTCAAGGACAAGCTAAGTGTAAATAGTAGGATAGGAAGACAATAAGGACTCCAGATGAACATAGCCAAAAACAAGGTTAGCGAATGTATATTAGGATATAGTTGAAATCTATATGGAGTGCTCTACGCAAGGGGTTGTTCAAAATTGCCTTATGGAATTGCTGAGAGAAAGTAAAATGGTGAGCTCAAACATCCTACTTTCTCTCAAAACTTAATAGATTGAATAATGTAAAAGATAAGTTTATGGGGATTGCAATACTAATTGGGTTCGCTAACACTTGCAAATGGCTATATTCAGACATCTTAAAATATTTATTTACAAACAAATAAATCATATAACTGCTAAACTGTTCATTAAACGCTAAAAAGTATTTGAATTTCAGTGAAAGGTAGTCCCACTTCTGTCCTTAATCGTCGTCTTCTACTTTTTATTCTACAATTCTTCAACTTTCTCTTCAGCATACATCATGGATTGTTGGCTGAAAACAGAATGAAAAGGGCAGCAAAACGATCTATAGTTTGGAAGATAATCAATTTATTTCTTCAAAATATAAGAAAGATGTAAGTTATGTCATGCAGTTTAATTACCTCCATATATTGCAGTATGTAAAAGTACATTTAAGTCTGGAAAATGTCTGCAATCAGCCCACATGTATGTTTTATGTTTGTTCAGTATTCAGCATCTAACAAAACGATCACTTCAATAAAAATTTCTTTGAAAGCTGTAAGGGAAACGCTGTTTGCTCAGACATATTGTTACGGGAATTTTCAGGATACAGAACCAGTGAATCTCTCTACATGCAATACATTTTGCACAATATGATTTCAGTCGTTTCCAATTTTGAGATTTGGAAATATATGCGTGTTATTTCACACTAGTTAACAATTTGACTTGATTGAGATTAAGGTAGAAAAAGAGATGATGAATTAAAATGATGAAAATCTTCAGCTTACAGAACTTCTGAATTTGATTAAAAGCAATAATTGTTCAGCTTAATACTATATGCTTCTGTTCTATTATTGAGAAGTGCAATAATACTCGGCTTGTCCCGCACTAGTTATCAGTCTCATTGACATGAAATTAAAATAAAGAGATATGATACCTCAGAAAAACTATAAAAGTAACATTACATCATGTCTGGAGTATAAGAGGAACCATGTTGTTAAATAAATTAGAAGGCAAATGATGTTCAGTTTATGAGAGGAAACATTGAGGTGAAGAAATTGGAAAGCAAATGAACAGTTCTTCTCTTCATCACATAGCTTTTCTGGCTCGAACTTAAAAATATTCCTTTCTGCTTTTTTGTTTTGTAGTCCTTGATATCTAAAGTTTTGATTCATGTAAAAGAAATGAAACTAAATAAACTTGAAACAATTAATTAATCTTTGTTATCTGGTTCATTTGGTGAAATGTTGGATTTAAAAGAGGAAATTGTTTCTATGCTTCCAAGCACATTCATAAAATTTATAGATGATTAACATTAGATGAATTATTTTCTACCTCCAACCTTCAAAACCCTTAACTACATCATCCATCCACCATCATCCAGAAATCACCAACCTTCAAAACTACCCACAGACTAAATCCACATTACTATTCTCAACACACTGCTTAAATTCATCTAATGTTAATCAACTAAAGGCTTTTAGATCGTTTTTCATTTTTCTGCTAGTCCATTTCTGTAATAGTTATAGTTGTTCTCGTTCTTTCAGCTTTTATCATTAATCAAAGAGAACCAGATAACAAAGTTAACATGATATTTCAGATGTGTAATCACTTCTCAATTGTCATGATTCAGTTTTATCCACTTTTTCCTATCTCGATCCTTATTTTTAAATCTATGTTCAATTTGGTAGTAGTTTCCCTGACATGAAAGAATCCATGCTATGTCTCTTATTCTTTGGCCATAGTGATAAAATATAGTTAATCCAAAGTGTAACTTACGATTGAAGTCCTTGATATAGTCTTCTCTTTGATAGAACCATAGCATCTTTCATTGACTCCTTAAGTTCAAATAATATGATATCATGTTATTGCATTATGTATTTAAGCATTTCTAACAATCTCCTTGGTTATTGCATTGATAGAATTGATTTCAGATAGGTCCTTCAACTTCATAATAACACTTGCTCAATATCCAGCAAACTTCTTTCAATTAATCATTGTGTCTTTATGGGCGTTAGTCAGTAACTATATATCATGTCCTGTTAAATATTGAAAAAAACTAAAATTCAAAATAAATGATAAATTAACATAGTAATGATTCACCATTGTTTTTCAAAGATTTTTTGCTCTTTCGATCGTTTTACCATTATAGTTTCTTGATGCTCACAATTATATACGCATAACTTAAGGACAGATACATATATTAACATATGACTGCTACCTGTTGCATTTTTGTTACTTTGAGATGACTGACATGAATGATAAAAGATTTTCTTCTCCCTCCATCCTGTTTTGCGAATGTAGATGCTTCATAGTAAATAAATACTAATATGAAATTTAAATAAATATTACTTTTTGGTTTCATATTTACACAAGTTTGAGTTTAGTAGTTGTTCGACGATTTTCTTCTTTCTTACTTCGTTGTCATTGTATATGCTCCATACTAAACATTATAGATAATTAACTTAAATATAAACATGGACGTGAAACTTACCTGCTCCAATGATGTCATCTTGAGTTGAGTATTTATTCGACGAGTTTCTTCTTTTTCCATCCTTCTTTGCCATTTTATATAGTTCACACTAACAATTACATATAGATAGCTTAAATATAAACATACACATAAAGCATACCTGCTGGAATGATGTCGTTTTGAGTTAACTATTTGTTCGATAATTTTCGTCTTCATTCATCTGTCTTTGCCTTTTTAATTAAATATTAAGCTTTGATATAATCATGCACATATAACATACCTGCTCCAATGATGTCATTTTGAGTTGAATATTTGTTCTCTTATTTCCTTACTTTTCCATGCTCGTTTACCATTGTAGGTGCTCCTTAAGAACTATCAGAATACCGTCTTTCTGTATCTTTGTATTTGCATAAATATACATAAATCATACTTGTTTCTCCCTTGTCAATTTGTATTGTGTATTTGTTCGATGTTTTTCCTCTTCTTCCCGTCTTTCTGTACCATTGTATTTGCTCCATAATTGCAGTTATATATAAATAATTTAAAAATGAAAAATATACATAAATCATACTTGTTTCTTCCTTGTCAATTTGTATTGTTTATTTGTTCGATGTTTGTCCTCTTCTTCCCGTCTTTCTGTACCATTGTATTTGCTCCATAATTGCAGTTATATATAAATAATTTGAATATGAAAAATATGCATAAATCATATTTGTTTCTTCCTTGACAATTTGTATTGTGTATTTGTTGGTTGATTTGCTTCTTTCTCCAGTCTTCTTGTCCAATGGAGGTGCTCCATAAGGACAATTATATATAAATAATTGCAAGGTAAGCATATATAAATCATACGTGCTCCATTGATGTGAGTTTATGTTGAGTGGTTGTTGTTTGAGTTTCTTCCTGTCCTTGCTTCTTTGCCGTTCCATGCTTGCATAATAACAAGTATATATAAGAACTTAACGATCAACAATATATTTTATATATTTTACTCATAGGTGTTTCGTTCTTGTCATTATAAGTTGGTTATTTGTATGATGATTTGCTTCTTTCTTCATCCATCTTTTGCCATTTTGGATGCTTCATAACAGCAATTATAAATGATATCTATTTAAAGATAAAAATGTAAATAAACCATACGTGCTTCTTTGATGTCATTTTGAGTTGAGTACTTATTTATTGTTATCATCTGGGGGACCTCAGCTGACCATGACATTTTAATGGCCACGCCCTTTTAATCACACCCCTCATTAGACCAGTTTGCTGTAGACGACCGACTTACATGACAAATACGAACAATGAACTGAAATAGCAAAGAATTTCGCGGTATTAGAAATTTCCCACCCTTCTCCTCAAATTTGAGAATTTCAAAATTCACTTACAGAACATTATCCGCCAGAGGATGTCTTTGCTTCATAATACCAATTATTCATAAGCTATGTAAAGATAGAAGTGTACATAAACCATATGTGCTTCTTTGATGTCATTTTTGGTTGAGTATTTTCTCTATAATTGTCATTGTAGATGCTTCATAAGAATAGTTATATATATATATATATATATATATATATATATATATATATATATATATATATATATATATATATATATATATATATATATATATATATATATATATATATATATATATATATATATATATATATATATATACAAACTAAACCTAAGCCGCATCCACAACGTATATAAATTACATAAATAGAATAAACCACAAATATACTATCCTTTAAGTAAACGTTTCGATCAGAATCTTCATCAGTACTGATGAAGATTCTGATCGAAACGTTTACTTAAAGGATAGTATATTTGTGGTTTATTCTATATATATATATATATATATTTAATTGAATGATAAAGATATACACAGGTCATAGGTGTTATATACATGTCATGTTGATTTTAGTATTTGTTTCGTGATTTTCTTCTCTTTTCATCTGTTTTTGCCAACAGAGATGGAGTAATTGTTTGCTGTCAATGATATATGAATTAATCTGTCCAATAGCAAAGATTAATGGTAACAATTATATGTAAACAAAATAGAGATAGAGAAATAAATAATCCTTAGGTAAAAGTGATTGGCTTATAGAATTTTTCCGAAATTGCACTATCAAGTGAGAAGGAATGCTGAAGCATCTCACAACAGTGTTCCATAGATTTGTTTACATTTAGTCTTATTTTGCCCTGTCAATCTCTGGATTTGACTACAGACTCTGAGTCAATTGACGAGTTTTTGTGTTTATATATATAGGTTGCATTTAGGAAGACGGGGGGAGGGAGGGTTCAAGCAAATGACGAAGTTATTCAATGGGAGTTTTAACCAATAATTCAAGTTTATTACAGGGTAGAGTGGTGTGTCTCAAAATAGCCTCAACAATTTACTAAAATATATTTTTAATCTTCTTATTTGATTTTAGATTCTACCCTGTGTTGTTGTTATGGCAACATTTCGCGAAATCAGATGTTTACAGTTCGTTATTAATACATCTCTGTGTTTGAAATACTGATTTTCCGTATTTTCGCTTTGGTAATTTCTCATAGTTTTCTTATGTTTTCTTGTTTCTTTGACTATAAACCTGAACTTTTATTAGAACTCTTGATATTTCCCCTTTTGATTACACGCTCTTTTACGCTTTTGTTAGATTTGCCCTTAATACCAAACTCCTGACACTAACCACCATTCACACACCTCCAGCCTCAAGATCCTCAACCACCAGACTTCCAGAATCTAGCAATACCACAATAAACTACAACCTTTGCAAAACCTACAAAAGTGTAAAAGAGCGTGTTCTTATTCCAAAAGAGGCGATGCTGATTTGAGTCATCATATCGCCAGATTCCCTTGTTAATTGTGTAAAATATTGAGAGATGCTCACAAGTTGTTTGAGTTCTGATTTAAAACATATTGAATCAATTATTATCAATTATTACTGTAAACACATTTCCGAGGCATCTCCAGTTGGGAGGAAAATTCATGACATACTAAACAAGAAGATAAATCTCATGTTTTTTAAATTTGTTTTCCTTATCTTTTCATTTTCACATTAGAAGCTTGTAGAAACTTTTAAAGAATGCTCTCCACCCACCTAAAATGTGCAGTGTTTCGAATCCTATTGAATTCTGTTCATTCAATTTGCGCCATGCACATGCTTTTGCAACTAATGCTTCGTGCATTCCCAAAGGGTTGTTTCGTTACCTGCCGTTCTTCCTGTAAAAGCATGGTCTGTCGAATGACAAACATCTCGTATCGACCCAGAGATTTACGAAGGCCTTCTTCAGCATTTTGGCCAATTTTCAACTGCCTATTATTATTTTCAACTGCTTATTGCTGATTATTAATCGTTCATCGAAAGGAGATTGTGGTTGTTGAAGCTTATACGATGCTTCTTGTGTCTGAGACGGATATGTCAACTGGATATGACATGAAATGCTTAGATTTGCAAACAACAAGAACGAAGTATAAGAAGTTTACTTATCTGTATTTCTCATGTCCTCTGTAGGCATAATTCCATCGCGTCAGCATTGAAGTGTTTCATCATTGCATTGCCAAGTGTTACAACTTCGCGTGCATGTCAGAAGGTTGGAAATCTGACCTGAAATGCAGGAAAATACTGTAAGTATCACATCGAATTTTAACAGATTCATGTGTCAATTTTGCATTTTAATAGGTGGCAGTTATTTTTGTGCAATTTTTCAACCATTGCTTAAGTTGAAGGTTGAGTTTTCCGCCAAGCCTTGGCTACCCCTCGTGCATGGAATTGAAAGCAAACCTGCTGCTTAATTAACAGACATTGCAAATTAAGTCCTTTTATAGACTCAAGGCTACAAGTAGCTATAGTGAAGTGTGAACGAGTTGTAATTTGAAGATACAACGTGAATACTTGCCTTCGATTAATTTTATCTCAGAGCATTACCGTGGGGTCCTTGCATGACCGATGTCCAAGATGCAAAGGTCGAAAGTGATGTGTGCAAAGCTATTTATACCCTTGCTCGCATTGACCTCAGGATCTATTGTTTGCAACTGGATGGAACTGTATCTACGTATCTATTGCAAATATTTTGAGATGATTTCTATATTTTATTCAAGTATTCTTAGGGCATAAATTGTTTAATGTTTACTTGCACGTTTTTGCGTCATTTTAAATTTGATTACAGCTTGCTGACATTTCCTGCTTGTGTTCTAACAGTTTGAGTTCTTGTCCACTTCTGTCCGTCTGTTTTCTAATCAAACTTTTATATTTCTTGAAAATCTGTTTTGCCTGTAGCATGTCTTTCATAGGCCATGCGTGTTATTACATTACTTTTCTCCAATTTTAGGAGATCTTTCATGCAATGAAGATGTGATGTCATTTGCACAAGGAGAGCACAGATTATGAACAGCCTTTATGTATAACATTTTAGCAACCATTTCTATCCTTTGATAACAGATGTCTCTTGTAAAATCAGCTGTTTTTCTGTTGTATTCTTCTTAATTCCCGGGTCCTCCTCAGGGGGTATATTATTCCATATACATACACACCTTTATATTCGATCGCACGTATCAGGAGATTTTTACCAATGCTACACCCTTGAGATTCAACATGCTTCTTTATGATAATATCCAGAGAGAATAGAGCCCTCAAATGTCATATTGCTCCTATCGTGGTTTGTTTCTTGTGGTATTCAACTAAAATATAACTTTGGTTGCCCCGTTGTCTGTTCAATTGATTATGGCGACTAATGGACCCAAGGTCATAACCAGAGGCTGTTCTGTTTTGCATTTCAAAATCCCGTACTGTAAACTGCTCAATTTTCAATTTTACAGAAGTTGCATGGCAAATACACTTCATCCATTTTCATAATTTACTGCTTAAAGCTCTCAGCCGTCAAATTGCTCTTATATTGTTCGGTCTGTTGTGTTATTGAAATAAAATATACCCTTTGCTCTATTTTCTGTTCTCTATTCAAATGATACAAATCGAAGTTGAGAGCATCTTGGCCTAGATCCACAACTAAAAACTGTTTTCTTTTGGATTTCCAATCCCTTAGTATAAACTGGTTAACTTTGACTCTACTACAGAGGACGCATCGTAGATATTATTAATCCTTTTTCATAACTGCATTGCTTTGAGATTGCACAAGAGAAAGTCAATGAACTGAATTCACAATATCATCATCGACAAAATGATAGAATTAACAACTAATTCGTATAATTACTAACAATACTCAAATGTGAATAACATGTAACCATTAAATTAATATCTTAAAAGAGTTACAACTATGAAAGAAGAGGATGCGACAAGTCAAATGATTTCCTCATCGTATGACGTATACAAATTATTTATCACGATAAAGGTATTAAACATCTGAAAATGCATTATCCACTATGCTGGCATACCAAATATATATCACAAGCAATAGCTGACAACATGAGAAAGTCCTGGGATTAAGACAACATAACGAATGACATGCATGTCACATCAACATTTTTGAAAACAACACGTTTTAAACTTGTAATTGTCGTAAAATTGTCGTAATATTCTAGTTTGAAAATAGATGAACGCAGTTAAACCTGAATAAGGCTTTAATCAAAACATCCTCGCTAGATACTCAAAATCAATAAAACGCTCTAATGCGCTAATGCCCTAAACTAAAACATAATACGTTCTTTGTTAATGCTAACTCAATTAATTCTTTGGTTTCTAAAGAAAGTGTCAAAATCACAGAATACAAAACACACTAGGATGATCAACAACAACAGATTAGTTTCACCACATTCTCCCCCACTGGAGAAAGTCACTCATCAACTTGAATACCGTATCTTTCAGGCTTCTTGCGCAATCGAGTAGACCGGCGAGGTTCCTGAACAGATTCTGCGATATTGTCATCATCATTCTCAATTATTGGTGTAGAAATGTTATCAGTATCTGATTGTCCGGCCTCAGCTACATTGTCTTCATGATTTCTAACTGTTGCATCCTCTGCATTCAAAGTATCTCTTGGGCAAGGTGCAAGGTCTGTGAGAGAAACTGTTGATTCTCGGCCATCTTTGTAGCGAATGTGGGCATACGTTGGATTAGCATGAGTCAGCTCTACTTCTTCCACTAGATCATCATTTTTACTAGAACGCACAAACTTCCTCAGAAGGACTGGACCTGGTGATAACCATGAGGGTAGAGATACTCCTTGACTGGATTTCCTTGAAAAGTTGAAGAATCTGTCATGTGGAGTTGTATTTGTTGCCGTCGATAGTAAAGATCGAATTGAATGAAGTGCATCAGGTAAAACTCTCTCCCATTGCTCAACAGGTAGCTTAACAGAGGCCAAAGCAAGCCTTACTGATTTCCACACAATACCATTGTATCTTTCTACTTGTGAGTTGCCGATGGGATGATAGGGAGTGCTACGGCTGCTAGCAATACCTCTGCTTCTTAAAAAGCTGATGAGTTCTTCAGACATGAAAGAAGAACCTCGATCGGAGTGTATGAATTCAGGCATCCCACAAAGGGAAAATATCACTTCCAAGCATTTAATAACTGTTTCAGAAGCAACATTAGGGCAAGGAAAAGCAAAAGGAAACCGAGAATACTCATCGACCACTGTGAGGAAGAACTTGTTCCTTGATGAAGAAGGTAGGGGTCCCTTAAAGTCAATACTTAATCGCTCCATGGGACGCGTTGCTTTTACTAACTTACTGTTCTGGCTCTGATAAAACTTGGGCTTGAGCTCAGCACAAATCCGACAATTTGAGCATATATCACGCACATCCTGTGTTGAAAATGGAAGGTTCTTAGCTTTCACAAAGTGAAGAAGACGGATGACACCTGGATGGCATAGCTGAGAATGGATTTCCTCTAGACTCGTCGAAACTGCTGCACAATGAGCACGCGTGAATGAATCCGGAACGACATTATCCTTTCCTTCCCGGTACTGGATAGTATAACTGAATTCTGCAAGTTCTAGACGCCAAGACTGAATTTTGCTATTCTTGATCTTAGAACGTTTTCTGTTATCAAACATGAAGGAAACAGATTTTTGATCTGTTATCAGGATGAATGGCTGACGAGATAGTAAATGATTCCATTTCCTAACAGCTTCGATTATGGCTAGGGCTTCTTTCTCTACGGCTGGGTAACGACGTTCAGTAGCGGAAAGCGTTTTAGACATAAATGCCACAGGTCTCCCATTCTGGTTTAGAGAAGCAGAAATTGCAACATCCGATGCGTCGCATTCAACTATAAAAGGTATATCCTCATCAATTGGAGACAAGGCGACACGTGCAAGTTCGTCCTTCAAAGCATTGAATGATGCAAGAGCTTCTTTGTCAAGAGGGAAAGATGTGGTGTCTGCCAAAGGGCGAATCTTGTCTGAGAATTGTGGGATCCACTTGGCATAGTATGCGAACATCCCCAAAGCCCTACGTAATGAAGGAACATTTGAAGGTGGTGGGTAATCCTGCAAAGGTTGCAATCTCTCAGGGTCTGGTTTGATGCTCTGGTGACTAAGTCGATATCCAAGTATATCGATAATGGGAACTGAATAAACGCTTTTCGATTCATTGAGGGTTATGTTCCTTCGTTTGGTCATCTCGAGGAAGGCAGCGACATTCTTGTCATGATCAGCTTGATTGACGCCGGCTACTGTGACATTGTCCAAGTAAGGGAAAGTATTCTTTAGACCCTCTTCAGTAACTAAATTGTCTATGATTCTCTGAAAAGATGGTACTCCATTTGTGACTCCGAACGGCAATACAACAAATTCATACAAGTCACCAAGTGCTTCAAATGCAGTGAACTTTGTCTCAGACTCTCGAAGAGGTATTTGATGATATGCACTCTTTAGATCAAAAGTCGAAAACACTTTGTATTGGGATAGCTTATTGACCATATCTTCAATACGTGGCAATGGATATGCGTCCAACTCTGTAAATAGATTTATAGTCTGAGAATAGTCAATGCACATTCTCTTCTTATGGCGTTGAAGCTCATCACGTGCAATCATGACCTGTGCTCGCCATGGTGAATCACTTCTCTTTATCAAGCCTTTTGCTAGTAATGATGAGATCTGATCTCGAATGAAAGCTCGATCATCCTTATTAAAGAATCTCGATTTAGTGGCCACAGGTTTTACATCATTTGAAACACTTTTAAACAAAGTGGGCGGGTCAACAGCGGCTACATTGGCGTCAGTGATCTGTTGAGATAGAGGTTGCTTTGTATTGACAGTAGATACAACTTTGGGGGTACTGCTTGTGACGACTAAGTCCTCTTTATTTCCTCCATAATGAAACGTAAGATTTTTGTGCCGTTTCTGAAATTCATACCCGAGGATAATATCACTGCAAAGGTTGGGTAGAATATCTAGTCTGACATCGTCGTATCTCTTTCCTTTCAACTCTATAACTACATTACACTTTCCAATTATTGGAGACTCCATGGATGTCTGCGCCATTGTTACCTTCCTGCTTGACGGCTGAGCTGGTATTTGCAACTTATTGAAAGCATCTTCACTTATATAGTTATCTGAACTGCAAGAATCAATTAAAGCGGTCATGCTAACTTTATCATTTATTTTGACTGAAATTGAAGCATGCTTTAGATCAGAGGGGCATGCGGCTGTAATTGTACAGAGTGAAGGCTTATAGATGGCATTAACAGTGGCAGCTTTCTTTGTAGATTGACATACTTTGGCAAAATGACCTTTCTTTGAACAGTTGTGGCAAACAGCGTCACGGGCAGGGCAAGAAGCACGGTTAGCATGAAGGAAGCCTCCACAAAAGTAGCAGGACCTTTTTGCGGGGGTTTGTTTGCGCACGGCAGCCAATGATTCTTGATCTGGATTAGTATGTAGAGTCGACTGATCACTGATAGATGCAGCAACAACATTGCTGGGTATTTGTCGAGGGCTTTGTTGAATATATAATTCAGAGTTCTTCTGAGCAGTATGAAGAGTGCGTGCTATTTCATAAGCTCTGTCCAACGATAACTCTGAATTTTCCAAAAGCCTCTGCCGAATATAATTAGATGTAAGCCCATTGATGAAAGAGTCCCTTATCATCTCAGATCTGTAAGTTTCTGAAGTAACTGCAGTGAAACCACAATGCTTGCTTAATTTCTTCAGTTCCTCCAAAAACTCATCAAGAGATTCACCAGGCTGTTGTTTTCTTGTGGCAAGATCGTGGCGAGCAAAAATTTTGTTTGGCGTTTTCACAAAGAGTCTTTCAAGTGTCTCAATAACAGCATCATAGGTTGTGCAATCCTCAACATAATCAAAAACTTCGGCAGAAATGAAGTTAACAATGGAACGAAAACGATCAGGAGCTGTCTCTCCACACTCCTCGATAAAATTGTCAAACGTCCTTTTCCAATGCTTCCATTGTTTCGCAGCATCTGAAGAATTAGGATCAAGGTCTAGTCGTATTGGCTTCAACGCCTTGCTCATTGTCAATAGGATGTTTTTGATTAAATTGTCGTAAAATTGTCGTAATATTCTAGTTTGAAAATAGATGAACGCAGTTAAACCTGAATAAGGCTTTAATCAAAACATCCTCGCTAGATACTCAAAATCAATAAAACGCTCTAATGCGCTAATGCCCTAAACTAAAACATAATACGTTCTTTGTTAATGCTAACTCAATTAATTCTTTGGTTTCTAAAGAAAGTGTCAAAATCACAGAATACAAAACACACTAGGATGATCAACAACAACAGATTAGTTTCACCACAGTAATGGACAATAGGGAAACTTTGAAAGACACGATCATTGCAACCCATCTTTGATACAAGGGGGAGGGGGCTCAATCCAAAGCTCTACACCCTGAGCCACCCTTAGAAATCATTCCAGGCTATTAAACTGAAATCGGAGAATCATAACATTCATGGATGTGTGAACATATTGATGGAGAGAGAATGGCACGTGATCTTACTGCCAATTACATTATGTAGTAACCAGGACTTTAAGGTTCTGGAAATATCGCGTGTTTTCGTAAAATCAAGAGATTATGGTGAACGAAAGCTCGTGGCCAAGAGATAAATGTTGAGATAAACCATGTGCAATTTATATTGATAAATCTGAAGTGATCGAATTGATTGGAAAAGCTTTGATATGTGAGGGAGTAGTCTTAAGTGGCATGAGGATATTTCAAAAAGATACAAGGATGTTGCCACGGATCTTTGAGAATAACCTGTGCATCGAGATTATGAACGTACAGGATACCTGATATTACCATACATGTTGGATCTTTGAAAGCAGGAGTTTTCATTACCTGTAGGTAATGAAAACTCCTGCTTTCAAAGATCCAACATGTCTGGTAATATCATTCCTTGTGAATGAAAGTAGAAGCGAGAAGTACACTAAAGCATGGAATGTGTCTGAAAATACGTAAATATAACAGTTAACTGATTTATGAATGAAATTTTCAAGTACACTCCTCTTTTTACATTAGTTGGTATGACTAGAAACAATGGATAAATGTTTGCTAGTTATATGCATCTTGCTCTATTAAATTACTCTGCAAAATGTCCAATTTCTAATGAATTCCAAGGTTCAATTGCAAACCAAATAGTCAACTGTTTTTGAGTTGATAAATAATGGAATAAAAGTTCACCGTATCATGTAATTCTATCTAAAGCTTAAAAAGTATATATCATAGCACAAAGCATATATGTTAGTTGTTAGTTCCTCAAGTGGTGCATCACACATGCAACTTTTTGAAACTTGTAAAGCTCCTCCATAGCCTTTACTTTCCATTCCCAGTAATATTCCAATGGCCTGAAACGTAAAAATTAACCAACATTACAGTTGCTTAAATACTAAATCGCAAAAAACAGGTGAGAACATTAAAATTTGAGCCAAAATCAGAGCCAGTTACCAAACATGGAAATGAAAACGAGAAGCCTTTGAAGTAGTACTATAATGTAATGTAGACGGGGGGCCTTGTAAATTAGCACTCAATGAGAGGCTACCTTCCTAAAACATATGAAATGAAACGAAACGAAGTGTGTTTCTTCCTTGGATTATTAAAAATTTAACAATAGTGAATAGGCGCCAAATGGTCAACCATAAAGCCAAATTGGGCACAATATTCATCCTGTTACGCGAATCTACCCCCATCTAGTTGCATGTTTCGGTTCACATATTGGTCGTGTTCCAGTGTCTCATACTCTGACGAGGAGCATACGAAAAAGTGCTTCTAGGGTACTAACGAATGTTCCCAACAGACAGTTTATTAAAACTTTATAAAAATATCAAAATATATAAACTTGGGAGTAAATCGTTTTTCATTTGTATCTCTAGCTAGTACAAACTAGTTGATGTCACAAAAAAACAATGATAAGCAACAGAGTATCCAGCTAGTTTATTATTTTTTGGTTAATAAACATCGATAAGTTAAACTCTTTCAATGTTTTCCAGACTCCTGAGAACCCTGTAAGAATGTCCATACTACAATACGTTTAGAAATAACTGCTTGGCTGACCATTCCTTCTAGTGACAATGGTTGCCTCTTTCTGAAGGTTACATGTTTGTTTTCTATATGAAACTTTTAGTCTTTTTCCATACAAGTGTCTTTGACACTAACAATAAAGGTCCATTGGTGAGTTTTCTGTTGGTAACTTCAGTTGATTGTCTTGTAAACTTACTCAAATAATCAGAGAGAACATTTGTGTACTAAAAGATCAAAACATAGACTTAAAAAAAGTGTGCTAAGTTCAAGATAAGAGATAAATACTATCATGCCTCATTTCGACAATCAGATTGGAGAGGCAAGCATGAGACATGGGGGGGTAACTGCAGTCCTAATTTATATGTTACAAGAGGCCTTGATTTGCCTATTTTTAGGCCCTCTCGACCAAACATGAAATTTAAGTTTCCCTCTCAAAGGGACTGCACAGAGCCCCCTATTTCCGTGACAAATGATAAATCCTATAACATAAAGGTATACGGATTTTCATTCATTGTAATCAACTATTAGACGGGGAAGGAGTACTTTCACAGTTCCATCACTGCTTGCGCTGATCAGATGATGTGCGTCCTGTGTGTAAATGGCATTATTCACGGAGGATGTATGCCCCCGGAATTCTTTGAGAGTTCGGCCTGATTTCAGGCCATGAATTCTGGATAAACAATAGCAAAAAAGGATCGCACAGAACAGTGCTTGATAAGTTATAGCAAGCAAATGGTAGAAGAAACATTGAATGGAAGCGGTTTGGAAAAAACCTGAAACACAACGAAGGAGAAGAGAAGCAACGAAATGAAAGCGGAGAAGATCGAGGAGAATAAAGAGGAAGAACAGTGGAGGAAGATAGAGAAGAGAAGAAAGGGGAGAAGAAGTAGAAGACAGAACAGAAAAAGGACAAACAGAAAGAGGATAATATAGAAAAGAATCAAGAATAGAATAAAGAGGAGAAGAAAGGGAAAAAAAATAAGAGAATAGGAGAGCACAGGGGAGAAAAGGGTGAAAAGAATGAGCAGATGACACTGAGAAGACACAAGAGAATAAAGAAAAGAAGAAAGATGTGATGACAGAGAAGAATATGAGGAAGGAAAATTCGAGAAGAGAGGGTGAGAAGAGGACAATCAAGAGGAGACAAAGAGGAGAAGAAAGAGGACAATGGTTCATGAATATATATGAATGCCAGTCTTAGAAGTCATACTATGTAAACATATGATATTCTATATATGGTTTATTTTGCACTACACGTGAGCCAAAACAAAAGTCAAGATTGGTTCACGAAGTTCGTTAAATTCGCTCAGTCAAAATCGAGCTTGAATTCATATAGGATGTATCGCAACAAAGATGGCCTAACCTTGCTTGTGAGAAATATTTGTTGATATAATTCTGCAATTTGATTGGTCAAGTATAAAAACATAAGCAACATAAACAAATATCGAAATACATACTTGATAGTTGTGTCATAAGATGACGTCAAGAGCTGTCCGGAATTTTTGAAAAAGAGACTGACGTCACACCCTTCAAATGTGCACTTTCAAATCTTCGAAGGCATTGGCCAGATTGTATTTTCCATACCTGAAAAAATATCAGAAAAATTGCCTTAAATAAAACTTGCTAACTCCGTTTCCTGATCCAAGTGACAAGATCATCAGCCAGCTATATGTAACATGCTTTGATGTGTATTTCCAGTGACAGGTTGACAAAGGTCTGGTTATGTCAAAGATTTGAAACATGTTGTCATATATGTTTCAGAGCATCATTGCGACAAAAGATTTGGCTGCGTCAAGTATTTGAAACATGTATCGATGTGTTCGGAGTTACAGCTTGTTAAAGGAGAAGACATGAAAATACAAGACGAAGATCTGAAGAAGCTAAGATAGGGTGAAGATTTTAATACAATTAGAGGGAGATAAGAAAGATAAAGACAAGATACAGAAAGAAGAGATATGATCAAAATATGGAGAAAAGTAGAAGCTAAGATAGGATGATGATAAACAGATATGAAAGTACAACAGGAAGATAAGGAGAAGACCTGAACAAAATAAGGATATAACAGAGAAACAAAGAACATAAGATAAGAAGACGAGAAGATACAAATAAACTGAGTAAGAAAGATAACTCTACAAATTACCTTTAATTTTTCATCAAGGCTGCCAGTGGATAGCATTTCACTATCACGACTAAATGACATACAAATCACAGCATCTTCCATCAACATAAAATTGTCCTTAAATAGAATATTCAGTAATATTATTTCTTTCATTGGGTTACAACAATATTGGGTAATATTGATCTATTACAATGAATATAAAGATATCTTACAATATCAACATATAAAGCACTGCATCTTCCGTCAGAATAAACTTGTCCTTAACTAGAGCACTATGTAATGCTTTTATTTTCATTCGGTGATACTAATGTTCCAGTGAAAGTAATAACATAAGACAATATTACAGTAAATATAATTTCCTTCTTGTTTAACCATGTTTTCTGTAGCTCACTCTACACCATATCTGTTCTTTCTCTGAAATCGCTTCTCATCCCTTTAAGCTTTGATTTCTGTAAGTTGTCCAATGTAATTTTTTCAAATCTGAGCCTCGTCTGTCCTCCAATACTGTATAGTTCGTTTTTAGTTCTCCGTCCTCCATATTGTGGTCCTACCTAGCCAATACAAAGCCCTGTATTCCATTCCTGTCAATACCTGTTTCCTACACCTTCCTATTCCAATCTCTCTACTTACTCCATCCAATTCTTTACAACTCTATCCTTCCTATTCCCATCCCTAACCATCCGCTATAGTGCACTATAAAGCTCTTTGCCTCCTTTCTTTCATGCTCAAACAGTCTCTAATTTGTAAACCACAGAATGTATTGTCTTTTCTTTGATTCTTTTACATCATTTCAATGGTGAGCTATAGAAAAAGAGAGAACAAACCTCTGATTGATATTTCAAGTCTTTACGGATTTTACCGGTCTGAAAATTCCATACTTCAATGAATCTGTCCGCACTCCCAGTAATTAAATATTGTCCGTCCGGTGAAAATGCAGCACATTCTGGGTGAGCTTTTGTTCCAAACTGAAAAAGAAACACAAACATTCATGAAAAAGCCTACAATAAAATACCAACCTCGTTCTAACTGTAAAATAAAAACCTCGTTCTCACCCTACTATAAAATATTTCAGTAAACTGGTATCGGCACGAAATCTGTCATGTGACGTACCTTCTATTCTATAATGAGCAGCCAGGGGGTAAAATACAAAAGTGATTGCTGTGACAGTTTCTTGCAACAGCAACAACCAAAACAACAACAACAAACCAACCTTGATGACTTTGCTTATCTGTGTAGGATATTTCTCTTCCTCTTGCTCCTTTACTGCGGCTTTGCCTCTAAAGAGATCAATTGCCATACCAGGGGGTAACAATTCTTGATACTGCTGCCATTTTAATGTCTGACCGAGTAGAGCCATCAAACGTGATGGGGGTACAACACTTACTTCGCCAGACAATGCTAAAGTGTAGAAGAGAAATAATATCTTATACATTGCTAATTATTACGTTAATTACTTAATTACTTCTTTATTTGTTCACCTACTTCCTTCATTTAGCACTTACATATAAATTTTTATATGCACATATTCACTTTCAAGCATAACTACTTTAGCTACATACATGCATTTTTGTTATAACAAAGAATTAAAATTGACTGCATAAACTTACATCATCCATGGCTGCCATAGATGGTAAGGACATTTTGTCAGCGAGTTCCATCTATGACAGCCACTTACTATAATCATATATTACAATTTATCAAGATAAAGGAAAACAACAAACAAAAATCACTAATTTCAACTAATTTCAACCAGGTGTCTCAAAAAGGAGGCTCTGGCACTATAAAACACCTTTGACAAGGTGCTAGCTCAAAAGTTTGAATGTATGTGAGCACCTAATAAATAGATAACAAATTAAAATGTATTAAAATAATAGTGTGCAGACAAACAAATTAATAAGTCATACTCAGTGAGAGAGAGTAGATGGGAGAGAGTTTGGTTGGTTCAATGTCAACCAATCATCTCAACCAGACTAGGCATCCAATGAGAAACACCCAGCTAGATTAGGCATCCAATGAAAAACACCCAGCTAGATTAGGCATCCAATGAAAAACATCCAACTAGATTAGACATCCAATGAAAAACATCCAACTAGATTAGACATCCAATGAAAAACACCCAGTTAGATTAGGCATCCAATGACAAACACCCAGCTAGATTAGGCATCCAATGAAAAACATCCAACTAGACTAGGCATCCAATAAAAAACACCCAACTAGATTAGGCATCCAATGAAAAACACCCAACTAGATTAGGCATCCAATGAAAAACATCCAGCTAGATTAGGCATCCAATGAAAAGCACCCAGCTAGATTAGGCATCCAATGAAATAGGCCATCTGGGTAGGCCTTAAATTATGGAATAAAGATTATGTATTCAGTTAAATGTAAACATAAACAAGGTTGAGAAAAGATTTGCCTAATGGAATTCCTTGAATTTTTCATGATATGGATCTTGATGGCCCTCCATGATCTACTCTGCTCATGAATATGTTTGTATAAATCAATTAATCATCAGACAATCATCTGACAATCATTGGCTAATCATTCAGCCAATCAATCACTCAAGCAGTCAATTAATAAACAAATTAATGATTCAATCAATCAATCATTTAAATCTTGTGATCTACAGAATGAAATAAAAATGATTTAAATATAAAATGTCATACCTCTCTTGGATCAAAATAAGATCTAGCAAGGAGATTTTCAAGACGAAGATATCTGTCAGGCTGATGCTGTTTAAGCATAATCATTGGGTCAGTCTGTCGATGTAGTGATCTAGCAGCACCAAGTTCTCTAAGCTCAATCAATTCAACAACTATCTAAAATTAATAAATGTATATAATATATAATATGGAATGATATAATATAATGTAATATAATATATTATAATATACTATACTATACTATATGATACTATACTATACTATACTATACTATACTATACTATACTATACTTTACTATACTATAATATAATATACTATAATATAATACAATATCATATGATATAATACATTATAATACATAAATGTGGACATCTTTCAGACTACATAGTATACTGCAAGGGCAGTTCAAGAGAAAATTTTCACTGAGTCAAATCTGAAGGTTCATGGAATGCTTGTTGGCCACACCTTTGCAGTTAACTCACTAAATGCTACCATATTGACATAAAGCCAATAAGTCAGTCTTTTCTTTCTCCTTCATATTTCTGGTCAGTGGATCCAAACAGTGTGTGTGTGTGTGTGTGTGTGTGTGTGTGTGTGTGTGTGTGTGTGTGTGTGTGTGTGTGTGTGTGTGTGTGTGTGTGTGTGTGTGTGTGTGTGTGTATGTATGTGTGTGTGTGTTTGTGCATGTATTACATTTGTGCTTTTGTGAATGTGCAAGTATGTGTGTGCAAGTGTGTGTGCATGTGTGTGTATTTTTTATGTTTATGTCTGTAAATGTTTGTGTAGCATACACAATCAAACTTCCTATGCCCCCTGTGGGTCTCTATGTGTATGTTTGTATGGCTTAGTTTTTGTGCTAAAATTCACTTCAATTTGCTCCTTGTATTTCCTCTGTATGTATGATTGTGTGTACACAATTGTGTATATGTGTGTTAAGATCTGGTCAATAAGGAAAAACAAACACACATAGTTATGCTCAATGCTGATGTTATTTAACTGTCTTTTCTTACAATAAAGCCTGTTTCAATGACACTACATTTTGATTTCATTTTAACTTGATCAGGGCTAATACACTTGTGCTATTTCAACACCAAATACCATAATGCTTTTCCAAATTAACTGTGGCATTATTATCAAAATGTCATAATCACAATAAATATTGATTTTAAAACCCGAAGTTGACTTGGAACAACCTCACATGATATACTATGGCTCATATATTCAATGATAATATATATTCATATATATATATATATATATATATATATATATATATATATATATATATATATATATATATATATATATATATATATATATATATATATATATATATATATATATATATATATATATATATATATATATATATTTATATATAGATATATATACTTATCTACTTATTCATATATACCATCATATAATACAGGCTAAATTGATTCATTCTCTGTCACATTCAGAGTAAACTAGATTCAAACATACAAGCAAGCCTGGGAGATTTGACAGATCTACCATGTAAAACAAATATACTGTATTTGCCATTGACTAGATAATAACTAGTCCCCAAGCCCCCATGGTACCAGGTTCGATTGTTTGTCTGATCTGCATAGTTTCACAGGATTACAATTTGTAATCTTTACAAACCACGAGTCATGAAAGACAGTAGTATGCGATAAAAGACCTTACAATTTATGCAGCTTACAAAAACTAATCACATAAAATGAATACAATTCTCTGATATCTAGTTGTGGTATTCAGTTAGACGTAATTCTATTCTGGCAGAAATCTACACCTTTCTTTAACTGTAAAATGCTCACACTCACAGAGTCATTTCAATATCAACAAAACACGAGGCAATGAAGATATCAAGATCTTTCTACATGCAATATTTACTACTTATTTTATTATCTAAATATCAGATTATACTTTGCATCTTCCTAGAAATTCTGCAAAGAAAACAATAGATGACTTACTCTGCGGACTCAATCTCTAGCGCCATTTTGAGAATTGAAAATGTGTTCTAGCTTGGCCTCGTTTGCATTTGTTGATCATTGTGTCGATCGACAAAAGGAGGGCTCCGAGGGCATCAGCCCCCTTCTACTTCTCAAAAAACGCCTGAGCCCCCTTACAGTTTTTCTGGCTAATGAATATTTTAGGCAGACAAACAGAACAGATGGAATATAAGAGCTACGAGACAGAAAGAGAGCAAGAATGAAAGAGAGCAAGATAAGATGTCAGATGGATGAAACTTAGGAGATCAATATAGCGAGAATAAAGACTGGATACAGACACCTGACTAACCCTTATAAAAAATTTCATTGCGAGGAACAAATGGCTACAAAGAACGATCGATATTCCAAAGCATTTTGGAATAGTGAGGTAGTGCCACTTAACGTGGGATAGTGCCAGAAAAATTTATGACAGTGGCATGGCCCGTCATGGCCTTCCTTTGAAATGCCCCCTAATACTCAATTAGGTACTGAGAAAATGTTCCGGTTCGTTTCTTTTCAATTCTAGGACAACGCTCTTTCTTAATTTAAAGATAAGACAATCTAGAAAGAGAATGAAATCATTAATTTGCGTGTGTGACACTTAAATACTTTGACTGCTTTGCTTCAAAATGATTTGTTTTCAAGGTTCTTGGCAAAGACATACCTTCAGCTTAGACATTCTTGGGGGGCAAAGAGGGGAAAATTCTTGTAGCTTGGGCAATGTTTCCGTACCCCTAGCTTTGTATCTTATTCTAAAGCAGTTTGTCCGTTCTATATCAACTGAGAATTATATGTCTATTAATCATCCTTGCTATGGAGGCTACAATAAATTATACACATATCTGTGATAGGAGAGATCTTTAGGGAAAAGACGTTTGCTTACAACAAGCATCCTGATTGGTGGAGATACCTCATCGCAGGCTCATTTTTAAGCACTAGGTTCAGTATGTGGGTTTCCACTGTAGAATAGGGCATTTTTTAACATACAAACTGCGGGGGGGGGCAAATGCCCCCAGTGCTCAACTTTGCCCCTTGAGTGAAGAGGTTTTTGATCCAAGAAAAATATTCCTTTTAATGTAGGTTCTCAGCTATGTTGTCAAACAACTACTGCTGTCATCATGTACGTTGTTGTATCAATTATAAAACTAGAGATTTCATCTCCAACCTCTTTACATCAAAACTTGACATTTATGAATATTGTTTCAATATATCACATGTATCAGGCTTATTTCAAATTAGGCTTTTTCTCCTAGTAGCACGTCCCATTTTGAGAGTTCCCCCCCCCCCAGTAAAAATATGTTAAAAAAGGCTATGCTTTAGTAGGCAGTGCGACATTAATAGAAAAGTGTTGGTGAGATCCAAGTGAAAGAAATTGCAGAAAAGAGAGAGCCACTGGTAAATTAGATAAAACGCCAAAAATGATCAGCAATGGTGAAGGATCTGCTAGAGCAAACTTTCAAAAGTCATAACACATGTTTTCATTCCTAACGAAATCGTCAATAATCTCAAGGAGAGACATGAAATCTGCTCGTCAAATTATTGAATCATGCTTTCCTCATATTTGAAGGAAACCAAGTTGTGTATTGTTCGGTAGAAATTCTCTCTAAGTTTGTGTATCAGCTTTAATCAAAAATTGAAAAGAGCGCATTTATATATAAGAGTGCATATATCCACTTCCTTGGGGAGGAGATTTCTCACCCTCATATCCCCATGAAACCTTTGCCCTGTCTTCATGGTCAGCGGTTGAATAAATGTATACATTTTGTATATGTATTCGAATCGATATGATTTAGCCTCTTACTGATATACCAACCCCTTTTGAATACTTGTATGGCTTCTTTGTCATGTTCTGCATTGTGTATCTCTAACAGTGATCTCAAATGCTTATATTTAAGACACCTTGAATAGGTATGTTTCTGGCATAAACAGCGACTTTATTGAACAGAGAGCAATTAGCTAAGAATTCCATACTGATAAACTTATCGAATAATTTGAAAGAGGTGATTCTTTACACATGCATCCTACCTAATGGATATAAAGAAATCTGGAGACTCAAACGCAAATCTCTAACCATTACATACAATGAAAGATATAATAGGGGATAGGACCATTGAACTTGAAGCATGTGATCATGTTGTTTGAAATCAATGAAAACAAATTCGCTTGTTGTATCTTGCTGGTTGTTTGTTGTCAGTGCTGTGGAGGAGGCATCCACATAGACCATCGTGTTTTTCCTGTTTGCTGCTCGTTGTAGTTTGGAATACAGTTATCAATTTCTGCCTTGCCCAGACGGATAAACAAGGTATACGAGGAGAGAAAGGGTACTTCTAATCTCCTTTAAGCCACTGTCAAATTTTCAGCATCATGTTGCCTGGACTATCTTCCCGCATCTAAATATGACTGAACAGTTGTGTAGTGGCAAATTTCTGACAAGGGGGCTCAATACAGAATTCTCTATTTGGTAAATTTTGAGACACGGCCCCTTAGAAATATGCAAATGCAGTCATAAGTGCATTTCTCGATTTTCCACTGATTTTGTAATGTATTGTTCTATATGCACAACTTGAATCTATGTCCTTTGCAACAAGTGAAAGCGAGAACATCAAGGAAGTATTGCAAGGCACTTAAAACTCGAAGGGGGACAGAGCCCCCAAAGAGCTCTTGAAAAATTAACAAGGGGATGCCAACACTATAACCCTGGTAATGAAGGTAAGAATATCATTGACGTCACCAGCTCTACATCTTTCTTGTAAAGCAGCGTCTATCTACCGCTGGATGCACTTTTGTTTAGTCGTCCGTTCACAATCGTTTTTACCTTAAAAATAGTCGAGATATGATTTCTACCAGGCCCTTTTTGTTGTTATTCAGTGATATGACTGCAATTGAAACACCATGGAGTCAAACATATCCCAGTGCACCAAACAGGGTGTGCCAAGTGAACCAGATGGATTTCCCTGATTTTCAAATATATTTTTCTGAGAATACCCTGGCAATTTAAGCATTTTCTGTGTCATGTTGTGGAGCATTTGATCCCCCTAGTTTTGCAAATCTGAATATATTTGTTGTAGGCGTCTTGTATAGAAAGCCATGAATTATGTAGGCAAACAGATACCATGCAAGTCATGTGATTTTAACTGAATGGATCAAAGGGCCCTGAAAGGCTTTCTCAAAACCTTCGCATGTTGTTCAGAATTCCATCAAACTGCCATGGAAATAATAAAATTGAGCTGATTTCCCAGATTCTTTCATGTCATGGATTGATCGCATAGAGGTAAAGAACAAGGAGGGCTCATGGACCCTTTTGATACATGATTGTAGCAGGGGTACTGACATGGCAAACCAGAATGTTTTTTGACAAATTATAGTACGCTTCATTGTTGTCTCAGTTGAAAATAACTGCAAATCCAGTGAGAGTTTTCACAAGGGGGGAGGAAGGGGGGCCAAAATTAATAATCAATACAAGTAGCGAGCATAATGTCAAATGAAGATAAAATCTGAGAGTAAAGCTCCATTCAGCATTAAACAAACAAATCGATAATACATAATAATATTATAATATATATAATATAGTATGATACATTATAATACATTATTCTACGAAATCCATTTCCCATCCTATACTGCTATCTCCCATTCTTAACTGCCATCAAACTTGAATGAATTAGGCTGGATGATATCATATTACATAATAACCAAAGGATAATCATATTACTAATAACCAAAGGGGCAATGGATGAGATGTGATCGCTGGATGAGATTTATTAATGCCATGAAAGTAGGCTCAAAGCCAGCTCTGAAAAGACAGGGGGAAATTCAGTCAAGGGTGCCATACTTTAAAAGTTAGTAAGGGATCCCTTCTTTCAAGCGTTCGAGAGTATGACGTCATCAAAGAATAGCAACATTAACATATGCTGCTTACGTCATAATTTGCCTTATTGCCTAAAACACTTATGTAAAATTCTATATTTTTCTTACCCTTTTACACAAAAGAAGGCTCTAACTCAAATCATTGAACAAGCAAAGAGGGTCTGCATGTTACAACTGAGAGGGCAGTGTCCCCTATGTACCCCTTAGCTTTCTGCTTGTCAAAAGTTTGCCAGTAGATAAAATTTTATTTTGGAATGAAAGCCCTTGTTTTCCTTGCAATTGCCATGCAGCCAAAGTAGTTCCTACCTCATGGTACGTTGAGCAGGTTATCCAGCATGAAAATCAATCATAGGCACAGCGTCAGTAGGGACGCTGGGGGAGGGGGGTTCAGCCTCCGTCTACACTTTTTGCCAGCCAGTGATTGTTCCAGCCTTTATCAAGCATCCGTTTGTAGCAGCCTACTTTTTATCTGTAGGCGTCCTCAACCTTGAAATGTGGCACTGCTGTGCCTGACAGGCAAATTGAAATCCCTTGGACAGCAGACGAATTGAGACGTATGGAACCAATAATCGATTGAACTGAATTGAACTGGAGGAACTTGGGTGTACGTGACTCATACATTTTACAAGAGTTGACAACGTGCCCTAAAAGTCCTAAAGTAGATCTCTTGCAACAAACGATGACCAATCATCAAAGAACCATGCGACAAACATGCCAGCACATTGTATGAAGACAAAGCCTCACATATGTAAGGCAACGGGAATTCTTTTGCCATACTCATACTTTGATAAACGGGCTTTGGCATCAAATTGACCAATACAATGGTATAATTTGAGAGGTATACCCCATGGTAAAATTGGCAATCTTATATTAAATCATTGGATTCTCAATTCTACATTGCAATTCACTCTGCCACATGGAT
Organism: Mastigias papua; assembly: GCA_964019165.1. Classification (NCBI taxonomy): domain Eukaryota; kingdom Metazoa; phylum Cnidaria; class Scyphozoa; order Rhizostomeae; family Mastigiidae; genus Mastigias; species Mastigias papua. Next base: position 14,173,992 of record OZ025271.1, read on the forward strand.
GATAGTCGGCACAAAAAGCGGCCTAATTACGATATAATCTACCAACATTAATTGCTACACAACAAAAGCCATGGGTAAAAACGGTCTAAGCCATCAGATGTTCACATGACGATACAACACTGAAATCTCCTTCTTACCTAAGATAAAACACATTTAGATAAAAGAGAGTAACAAAGAATTGGCAAAGTTATATGAACAAAAACCAAAGACAAAATCAATTTAACAAGATATAGAAAAGGCTTAGATCATCAAGAAACTCTCTTGATCTTGCCTCCTTATGATATTCCAATGGTTGTGAACTTAATTGCACTAAGTATCAGACTATCTTTGGTCTGGATTTTAACAACCTCATAAACATTATGCAATCAACTCTGCTACCAACATCTCTTGCTTGGGTGATTGCCAAAACACAAATGATTCAATTCAATTCAATTGACTGATAAAACTAAATCCCACAAGTCATTGCATCATGTGCATACGCAGTGAAGAACATGAATTGATTCATGGTTGAGTCCATTTGTAGTGACGTCATTAGAATCAAATGGACATTGAATAAAGGCCAAAGGACTATATTTATGTGAATGACGTAACGATCAAAAGCAGACTGGGAACAATAGTTAATGAATGAAAAAGACAAAAACTTACAGTTGACGAAGGACGAGTACTTGTGTGTGTAAGATCCTGTAAGAGCAAAACGATGAAAACATTCAAAAATATATAATGTTTAATGAATAATTACTTTATGACTCTCATAGACAACAAAAAAGTGTTTATTATACAGTCAATGGTCATGCTAAGAAAGTTAACAACGTAATAGAATAGGGGAATACACGCTTTTCTGTAAAAGAACCCAGCACAACGAGTGGCACAAGTGACGGTTGTGCATTTGGAGGGGAATCCCCTACAACTGGTTGGGTGAGAAACTCTCGAAGCACAGAAGATACAGCTGTGAGGTACAGATCAAATGACAGATCTTATTGAGTACAAACTACCCCAAGGGTTCCATCGAGATTGGGCGAAGCAACCATGTCGCAGTGGCTTGATCAAATGATAGGTATTGATGCTAATGATGATGATGATGATGATGATGATGATGATGATGATTATAATGATGATGATGATGATGATGATGATGATGATGATGATGATAATGATGGTGTTGGTGATGATGATGATGATGATGATGATAATGGTGACGATGATAATGATGATGATAAGTTTATCTTCTTCATCATTAACGATTTATACTATAAATAATGAGCAATTACCTTTCTATTCCAAATGACAGACAATCAGAGCAACTCTCCAGCATTGGGGTGAGGAATAGCGAGAAAGCTCAGAGTTGATCTAATAGCTCTACATATCAAAGAAACTTAATGACGTCATCACGCAAAATGCGCATCTGGCAAACACTCAAACAAACTTACTGTAGGCACTTGGAAAGTGGGTCTTCCTGCGGATGGAGAAGAACTAGAAGTTGGAGGAGCCTGAAAAAGCAACGAAGAAAAATATTACAAAATGAAAGATTAGATGACATTAATCATTGAATATTCATCAATCCTATTGGTCAAATAATTATATTTCTGAACGATGTAAATAATGAACCAGCAGTGACGTCATATTACGAGAAAAAGAGCAAGAATAGGGCAAACTGTCAAGGTTACAAAAGGGGCAAAATTGCCCCAGGCAATGAACCTGAGAAGGTCCTAAAATTATAAAATATCCTATTGGGGATTGCAACAATTTTAAAATGTAATATTGAAATCACTGGGAGCTTAATTGATATATTTTCCATGGGCCACATATTCGCTTGTCAGCAACTTCTCCAAAGTGTTACACAGCTGCTCATGATCACGTGATGAAACTGTAGAAGATACCACTAGACAATGTCATCTCAACTTACTGGATATTGGGAAGATGTTCTGACGTCATGGGATGGAGTTCCAGATGATGGTGAATGAGGCGGCTATAAGAGAAAATAGCAAAGTATTGCATAGCGAAAATACGTCACAATGAGCACCATTGATTACTCATCGATTCATTTGAATGCATAGCGTACAAACAAAGCCTCGTGATGGTGATAAGACAATGCAATCCAATGCATTTAGACGACATTGACTTCATGGAACGATGCAATTGAGTTGGAACTCAACATACCGTTGAATGATCGACAGTACTATGGACATCTACTTGGGTGGATGTCATGTGAATAGAGGTGGACATCTATAATGAAATATGACAAATTTAAACAAGAATTAATTATTTATATTAAAAAGGATTACTAGAAGATATTAATGAAAAAGGATCATATAGGATGCCACCTGTTATTGAAAACTCTGAAGTAACCAACGATCTGGTGCAAATCTAACTGAAGCAGGGAATTTCATCAAAATACTGAGTAAAACTGGACTGAGAATTGGGCAATAGAATCCTAAAGTATTAAATAAATATAGGTAAAAAAACAATATGTTTCACACAAGAACCTAAAGACTGAAATAAATTGATAAATGGAGCTGCGATGGTATCCATGGTGTGAGCAGCCCTTCTTATCAGCAGGTCCATTGAAAATTGCAATGTAATTGCGGTGGCGCCCATGCACTAACTAGCCAAGAGAGTCAGTGTCAGCCAATGACGTATCTTTGAACGTGAACTTGAAAGCGAGAGTATATAGTTAAGAGGTAGAGGACTCAAAATGCTACAAAGTTGTGGGTTGTGTGTCTGATTCCCACTCAGGTTATTCATTGTCTCACATTTTCACCTAACAAATTGACAAATGTCATAACTTACTGTTATTGCTGGGAGATCTTGGCTAGGAACAGTTGTCATATATCTTGAGGGAGACTCCTGTAAAGGCAACAACATACAGCATAAAATCATAAGAATGAATAAACACATGACAAGTAATGTACAAGTTAGAAATTACATTCCAAAATCATTGAAAAATATATTGAACATTGCTGCTCAGTGGCATAGATAAGTTATGTACTGTCTACTATGAGGCATTGAAAACTAATGGCTCCATATAAATAAATTTTGATTGAAGTTGAGTTTCTTATAAGCAACCTTACAAAAAAGCACCAGTAGGCTCCTACCCAGTGGGGGTACATTAGTGCATAGCCATAAAGGTGTGGCAGTTAAGTAGTTCTTCCTGTTTTATCCTATAAGAAACTACACGAATGGTTCAGATTTACTGGTCAATTTAATGAAGTATATAGCTCGAAAATTATTAAAATGGTCCCTATGATAAAACAATACCAAATGTAACTAAAGCAAAACATTTCATTCCATCAAGTTAATAGCATTGTTATCAAAATACATTGTTGTAACAGGATAACACTTAGTATCTTAGGTATATCATAACTTACTGTTGATTGTGGAAGATCAATGATGGAGGGAGATTTCAAAGATGAAGGCGGCTTTGTCTATTGCGGAGGAGAAATGTAGGATTAAACATTAAAAAAAGAAAAAGCAAAATGGAAGTCACTAAGATAAGGTAAAACAAACAATTATCAGAGAAGTATTCTTCATCCCCCGATTCTATCATCTCTCGTATTTTTAACTAATTGCAAACTTTCCAGTAAACCAACAGTGTCAACCAATCCTACAATTAAAGGCTAGGAGAGGGGATCAAATCTAGCAATCTGCTCAAAATAACAATGATCTGAAGTAAATGGTAAACTGACGATGTTTGCAAAATCTAAAAGTGAATCATGTGCTTTTGCAAATTGTTTAAATGATTGAAACCTCAAACATCTTATCCTTTATAATCCCTAGCAAAATTGCAAGGAAAAGCAAGTCTATTATAGCCGATAATAAGTTGCTTTTGTTGAAGAAATGAACAATGTGTGATGACGTTCATGTATATTAACGGTAAGAAAGTACAAACGATCAACAGCTCAAGCAAATACCGGAAAGCTTTTCAAATAGCACTCTGTGGAGGAGATTGAAATGGCTAAGGCGAACTGTTATGGAACAAGGGCACTTAAAGATACATGAAAATAGGGTATATAAATTGTTACAGAATCTCAACTCACTGGGTATTGAGAAATCGTATAGTTTTCTCGGAATTGAGATGGTGAATGTTCATCATCATCATCATCATCAACATCATCATCATCATCATCATCATCATCATCATCATCATCATCATCATCATCATCATCATCATCATGATTAATGTACAGGTCCACGTCACATTCTCTTATCTATAAAAATAAATAAAAACTTCATTTAAATATTTTTTCTATAAATAATTCACGTTAATGTAATAATAAAACAATAGCCAAGTGATTTCAAAGAACAAAATGATTAATTAATTAATTTGCAGGTGGGTAGCATTGTAAAGGGAGCAGCAAGGATGATGCAGCATATATAAAAGAAAGGAGAATGGAGAAACTAGCAAATTGTCTAAAGCATGTGAAAAAGGCACTCTAATTGTTTAAGGAAAGATAAAATTTTGACCATACTTTGACTAAAGTTGCTTTTGTTTTTAAAGTTATTTTCATTTACATGTATTTACAGTATAGATAATCCAGTGTTGAATTCCCACCCCTGTTCTAGAATCCACTTTGTATTCTTAGGTTCCTAATAGATGGGGATCTTTTTAATTTTTCATGTTTTTTCACCCCCCCCCCCCGGTGTATTAGAAAACCCTGTTTACTACATCTGAAGGGATGCAAAATGGTTTGGAGGTTCTTCCTTGATAAGAGAAATTTCTTCTTTCACTACATGTTAGTGTTTATTTCACCAATTGAATGCGTCTTTCATTGTTTGTCATCCCCGTTTATTACATTTCCAGGAATGAAAAATGACTAAATTGTTTGGAGGTCCTTCCTTGGTAAAAGAAACTTCTTCTTTCACAACGTGACAGTGTTTCTTTCACCAATTGAATGGTTCTTCTGATGTTTGCCAGAAGCACAATAGACTTTTAAATTCAAATCAGATCGAAGAAATATTTCTGACCCTCCCGCTTATTAGGGCTTAGGAATATTTCCTATAGCCCCATTCATTAAGAACCTCCATTTATTTGGAGCCTAAGAGTACGAAACTATTGTCTGGGATAGGTTGCAATAATTTGAAGAAGGTTAGCAGTTTTCAGAGGTAAATAAAAGAAGAAAATACACAGAAGTAAATTACCACGGATGCAAAATGTCAATAAACTCATTTCATAAGAACACACTTTATATAAGCAATGCGACTTGATTTACCGAAAACTATGAACACACGCAAAAGTTTCACAAGCAATCAATTAACTAAATTCGTGTTACACGGGGCCATAAATGCTGTACCTATGCAATTAATATTCAGTTCATTTATTTTTTTTAATTTTATTTTAAGCATATTTACTCAGGGGCAGAGTCCAGAAAAAGTCACGGCTCTACGGCTCTGAGCCGGAGGAAAACTTTGCTCTTTATGACGTATTTGAGGAAGGTTTTGAAATTTGTATCAACAATCCAGTTTCAGCAAAGTTTTTATATAACGTGACATCAACTGTGAAGGGCATAGCCCACTTACAGTAAAAGCTTCCGAGACATACCCAATGCAGAGTTAAAAAACTTTGGCTAGTTTTGATACACAAAAGAGGAAGATTTATGATGAAGATTTGACTGCCGGAGGAAGGCTGGACATTTTTCTGGACTCTGCTCAGGGGTACAGTTCAGCTATCTGTTGTCCAACTGACCCAGCAAAATAAGCTACAATATGTGATCAGTAGCCTATTAATAAGCTAATTTCAGTTCTCAGTCGAGTCTACTATAGCCTACAGAGATGATTTTTAGCAATAAGCTGTTCTAATGTTTAGTATTAAAGATTTCCCTCTGTATTCTTGTTTGAATATGGGGCAATTTTCCGACAAAATTACCTAGCCTTTCAGGTGCTAAGTCATTTCCAGGCTTATATACAATTTTACATGTTTTTTGATTCATCAGTATACTGATTGTGGGCCGGCTGAGTCATCGCAACAGAGGATCTGCTGGAGTATCAATGGGCTACTGGTGACTATTGTCTGCTCTGTTCTGTAATTTCCACAATGTTTTCAACTTAGTTTTCCCACAACATCCACAAGCAGAGCAACAATAGCTGAAGTGCAGTTCATAATACTAAGATGCATATCATCAGTGTATTCTCTTGAACATAGTGATTCACATACTTCAGAATTCTCGTGGCTCTAGAGATCTATGTTCGAATACATTCAACAGCGGTCTCCCATGTTAAACTATCATAAAGTATGCGACCAAGACACATAGTCGCCTTCAAAAGATCGATATCACTACCATTCATTTGAAAACGAGGACGAGGTACTATTTGTTTATCAATGTTTCTAAACGTTTTTGGAGATCCAAACCTCATGGATCGTGTCTTGAAAACAGTCAAGGAAAGCTTGCTACAATGTAGCCAATTTTGAAGGCAGGCAAGTTCAGCATTGACCGAGGCATTGACAACAGCAACAACCTCTTCTATATTATCCAAGGAGAACGAGGCTGCTGTATAATCATCATGCATTGTTGACTTAGCCATTTTGAATGCAAAAAGGCAAGTTATTAATGTAAATCAAAGATAACAGCGGTCCAAACAAACAGTGTGGCAACCCTATTCCAATTTCGGCTGGATTAAAGCTGAAGCTGTTAACACTGCAGAACTGCCTATGGTATGAGCTAAACAATTGTTGTTTAAGACCATCGGTCCCATGATTACGCATCTTATTCAGAAAAATTTTAATGTCGACTGTGGCCTGAGCTACGCGACACCGGATTGCTACGATCCACGGAGGCAAAAATGCTTTGTTTTATGTTGCTGCGAGGCCATTTTGTGTTTCTCTTTCAAATATCAATCTTCAACTTTTCCTCCTATTTTCAATATCCATCTGCAGGCCTTTCTGTATGCACTATTCATCCTATTTTTAGCACCAGATACCCTGACATTATATAAGTAATAATTCTTTGCTTTCTTCTCATTTAATGTGATGAAGGAAGATGAAGAAACAGAAAATTTCTAGCTGCGTAACTAGAGTCAACCATACTTCTGTGTTAAGAAGTGCCTTAACAAAACAATCAGTCTGTAATCCATTTTTCATTCACTTTTGAGATTATAGACAGTCTGAGTATAGAGATGAGAAAAGTATGGCACCAGCTTCAAAAATTGCCAAATGGCTTTTCGCAAAAGGGAGGCTATGGAGTGGGAAAACATCGGATTCATGCAGTTACATGACACCACAATGTGAAACGAAGTGACTCCATCTTAACTTCAAAGCGGAGTGATTTCACTCCACGAAAGCAGGTCAGCACCGCACAAAATTATTGCGGTGTCGTATAACTAAACCCCCTATCCGACATGAGAAGTAATCCGGTATGATATGAATTCAGTATCATGTAAATGGGGCCTGCATCAAAGGTGTTCTTTAGATCGATGAAAACCATTGCGCTATACTTCTCTGTTAATGGTTAGGTACCAATCAATTCAGTAAACAAGAGGTAACCCAGTGCAGGATACGAGAATATCACTGACAAATAAGTGCCTGTTGCAATCACTGTACTCATACATTTGATAATAAAGCAACTTTTCAAATAGCCTTGAAACAAAAGGTAAGGCACAGATTGGTTTGTAATTCGATTGATCTTCAGTTGAATCTCTTTTGAAGATAGGGCAACACGTGCTAATTTCCAGTTGTCAGGAAAAACTTCTGATTCAATAGACAGAATTGAAATCTTACACAGAGGATGTGAGAAGATTGGAAATGTAGCTTTGAAAAAGTGGCTTAAAATACCATCAAAGTCAGAGAAGTACAAAGTCTTCATAATATGAGAGCCTTTTCAACAGAAACGGAATAGACAGTCCTGCATTGAAAACTGGTACCTTCTTCATTCATTTTATAATCATTACAGAATAAGGAATTATTTTGCCTCACAATGCGCAGAGATTTTGATTGGACACAATAGAATTCATTTGCAGCGGTAATGAATTTCCTGATTTTTGCTGCATTTTTGCTGATATTTCCTGATCCTGTGAATCCTGCATTGTAACATCGGAGTTAAAAATAACCTCAAATTTCCAAACATGAGAGCAATACCATTCGGAATAACTCATTAACATTTAGAGGAAGCATAATCACTTCCTTGTGCGATAAAATCTGCCAAAAACAACAGGCACTTCAAAACCAGTAGAAATTGCACGGGATCTGCATGTCATAGTAATACATGCATGTGAAAGAAATGGTAATAAGATCAATGGATCTGTACTATTTAAGTTTCCATTATGCAACTACAACTTTAAATTACTGCATATTAATAAATATCATTATTATTACTACTTTTTTTAGCATACATGCAAATAACATTACTCTACTAAATGAACAATACCCCAGGAGCAAAATTTCATGTCTACCCAAGAGTCAGCATAAATATAATAATAAATAAATAATAAATGATAATATTTAACCAGGTAACATCGCATCAGTTGGTTTAACTGTTTTCCATGCGAGACCTGCAAATACAGTCAGACACAAGCTACAAGATAAGGTAGCTTGAAATAAAAAGTTTGCCATTGATGATGTAAATGGCTGGACTAAAAATGAGTTGGAAAATAGCACTCTATTTTATGTAAAATCAATCAATGATAAAGCCATGACAATTATTTTGCTGCAAGCTGATGAAACATCATCTGAATAAAAATTAAAAGTAATAAACAAAACAAAAAAAAGAAAAAATGACTACCTAACCTAAACATATATCGAAGGGAACTTGGTGCACTATTTATGGAAAATGGTAACCCTTAACCAATGCAATTTGTTTCAGACATGTAATTGACATATGTTGCTTCCGTGGAGAAGAAGATGCAAAATATTACTATCTGAAGCCTCAAAATAGCACAAAGCTTCACGTCTATCTTTTACACAAGAGAGAAGACTGCGGTTGTGTCCATTCGAAGAAGTACTTAGTTGTCTATCACACTAGTATTTTCACCATATTTTGGGCAAAATTCTGTGCCAAATCAGTATCTGCACATCACATGTAAGATCAGTATTCATGATCAAGCTGATCTTTCCAAGGCCTTGTTTCAACTAGTGTGCTTGTCAGCCCAGTTGTCCAGTGAGCCTAAAATTGGCCAGTACTTTTTAAAACATGAAGTCACTGGTAGGCCCAGTGCCATTCCTTAATCCTCTCCTTTTCTGTATTGACCAATTTTAAGTGGCCTACTGGCATGACAGTAGAAATCTGACGAGCAATAACAAATTCACACAAAGCCGCCAGATGATCAAACCAATTCACCATAAAGTCCAATAATATTCGAATAAATAGGAAATATAATCAATACTCTGTAAAGAGCCTACATGTAGAATGCTGAAATATTTAAAGAACGAATACCACCAAAGGAAAGTTCCCTAAGGAATTTTTCACTTTGAATAACTTTTCTAACAGAAAACAATCCAATTAGGAAGCCGGCTCCATTCATTTGCGGCCAAACCCTGCATATATTGTTTGCTAAGTGCTACACTGAGTAGTTTTGTGCAGTGCTATCTCTGCTTATAGATACTGACCTTCTCTGTTTAAGTGCCAAAGCTAATTGTAGTCAAAGCACTCAAAAAGAATGTTTACTATAACGGAACTCTTAGTACTACTCTTAGTACTATAGTGTTACCATTGGAGGTCCAAACACGGGAAATGTTTGGAACTAGGCTTTGAGTAATGGTTCCTAATTAAACAAAGCGTGCATAGTGGTAATGCGAGTAGAAGAGTCTACAACAGAGTTTATCCATTGCAATATTATTTGTGCATCTGGCTTTGCTCAGAAAGCGATAATTAAAGCGGAGATATAAAATCTTACACACATTTCTATCATGAACAACAGTGACTCAGGAAAGTGGTGGAAATTGTGCTGCATTTCATGGTATTGTCAAATTATGGTGAAAAATCCTACAGTTAAGAAGGGAAAATACTGTAGCACTTCATATCTTTAATGCAAATAGTCTATCGCAATCGTTGAGAGAAAAGATAGATGTGATTGATTGTTTATTTGGCAAACTTTCGGAGTACCAAAGTACTGCCTTATTGTCGGCGTGGCTGTTTCTTCCTGTTTAACAAAGCTTAAACGCTTCCTTTGCTTACAAATGAAAAAAGGTGAAAAAGCACTTCTCCAGGAGAAATTTCGAGAAGGTTACTTTTTGAGCGGTGAATTTGCTGTTTTGCACTATTGTCAATCTTTCATTTTCTCATGGATTTTTATACAAAAATGTGATAAGGTTAGATTTCTTAGATTAGGCATGAGTTAAATTCTACGAACTTTGAAAATAGCGAGATAAATAATAGATTCAAATATTTACAAAGGGGATTGATGATTTAAAAGTAAGTACGCTAGGATGGGGTACATCCAAAAACCGTACAACGTACAAGGGAGTGCAAAGTCGAGTAATATTAAGCATATGTAGTATTTGAATGTCCTATGAGAATTTTACACATTCAGTCAACTAACTAAAGTCATTTTACAAGCAAATTCTGACAACGTTGTTAAACACCACCAGCAATCCTTGCTTCAAAAGCAGCCCTGCTGAATGCCCTACAGATTGTATACTAAAAGTAGTTTCTCATGTACAGGCAAAATATACTATTCCGATAAGAACAATTGTGAAAGAAGTTGAGGTCGAGTCTAAACTTATCAAGTATCTTAGAAAACGTAGACTCGGCAGAAATTATCTGGTTGTTATGAAAACAAGACTGAAGCCTTACAATGCAGATGGGTTCAAAACATCCATGGGTCCGAACGAGCCATTGAATATGAGGTGAAAAGAATAGTGTGGTTTCATAGACAGAAGTGAATTATTTCTCAGTATAACTTCTACTCAAATTGGCCAAGAGAAATGTCACCCACTAAGAGCGTCACCAAATACAATTGTGATGACAATGGCTTTATATACGCAATCTCACAATTTCTACTGTTTTCGTTGATTGCAACTGTTCATTGCAATAAGGCCAGTCAAAAACTGCCTGCGCTTACAAGAATATCCCCCTTTTCATGGATTGATAAAGGTTGTAAATGTAATGAATGCCTTCAAAACTTCACAGTTAAGCTACTGTCCTCTCATATGAATGTTTCATAGCCGCAAACATGATTAAAAAGGATAAACAAACTACATGAAACGGCTCTTAGGCTTACATATAAATATTGTGTAACAACTTTCGAACAACTCCTGACTAAAAATAAACCTGTAAAGTGATGTAATCTGTAATCCATAATCACTTAAAAGCATCCATGACATTCAAAAGTTCAAGAAGGAAACAAAATCATAGAGATTAAACTGATGGGACTGCAGATTTCATATATTAGCTAATTCAAAATAAAGTATTTATTATCATATATATTATATTATATTATACTATATTATATTATATTATATTATATTATATTATATTATATTATATTATATTATATTATATTATATTATATTTATTATATTATATTATATTATAGTATATTATATTATATTATATTATATTATATTATATTATATTATATTATATTATATTATATTATATTAATACTATATTACCACTAAAAGACAAAGACCCAAGTGAAGATGAAGACATATGGTTGATAGAGATTTCTTCATTGCTTCCTGTGCCATATTTCCCATTTCATAAAAACAGTTCGCTTTTAAAGTTCACTATTGCGCAACCAAGTGTTTCCTTAAACTATTTGTTTTTCTTTGACAAAATTAATCTGGGTTGCCACTTTCATTTGGGGAAAATTGTCTGATTTCTACTGATAGTATTGGTGAACTGCTACTCACTTCCCCTGATTTCCCCTGATATAAACTTAAATTAGGATGTTTTGATTTTCTTCGCTAGATATGTGGTGAAGTAGAGCATTTGCCCCTTTATTGCAGTTCCAGGTTCTTGGCTTCATAAAGAACAAAATAGCTCTCTCTTCTCTTATTTCTAAGACAGTAAAAGTTTTCAGAGTAAAGAATGTGATTATGTGCTTGTGCTAAACAGCTGTGAGGCATAAACATTCATCTAATGCTGCTCTTCTGGTTGGGACTGCACCAACATCCACCATAAAACTATTTGCCCCAAAATAGATCCCTCACTGCCAAAAATAATGACCTCTGAATAAGCCATGTAAAATAATGTGTAGCATATTTTTATCTGCTTTATTATGAACAACACTCATGGGAAAGAGCGCAGAAAATAAAAAAAACAAACGCTTCTTGAATTTCTAGCTCAACTCCAAACATATAGAGTGTTTGAATATTGTGAATAAAACAGTGTTATCATCTAAACTTCACAAGTTAAATTTGATATAAGCAAAGTGATAATAAGTGGAATTGGGAGTTGTACAATATGCCAAATTGATTGGACCAAATATTAATAAGCTTCGGGTACATCATTTACACCAGCGAGAAGCCTGCTTTTATTCCCACTGAAAGAATTGAAAAGTTATTTATCGTGCTAACATTTTCATCGTATTTGGGCAACATTCTGTGCAAAATCAGTATCTGCATATCACAAGAAAAGAAAGATATTTGTGATCAAGCTGATCTTTCCAAGGTCTGTAAAGGCAACAGGATTTAGAAGAAACGAAAATTGACAGTTCGAGAAAATAACCGACCCGAGGGGGATTCAAACTCGCGACCCCTGACTTTATACGTCAAGTGCTCTACCAACTGAGCTATCGGGCCACGCTTCCAAATCGTTGCTCAAGGGTAGGTCATTTGCTCGCACCCTATCTTAACCAATTTGCACAGGGGAGCCATCACAGCTCCATCGCACTGTAACTGCGATGCCCCAACTGGCGTGAGCAGTCCTCTCCGAACAGCAGGTCAAATTTACATTGCGATGGAGCTGCGATGGATCCCCTGTACAAATTGGTCAAGAAAGGAGCGGTGCGAGCAAAAAAATGACTTATCCTTGAGGAAGGATTTGGAACGGTGGCCTGATAGCTCATTTGGTAGAGCACTTGACATACAAAGTCAGAGCTCGCGATGTCGAATCCCGCTTGGGTCGGTTATTTTCTCGCACATTCACTTTTCGTTTCCAACGTCTATATTTTCACAAGTGCATTAGTGAATCCAGTTGGGAGTAGCCCTTAAAAGTGGCCCAGTAATGTTCAAATACTCAGTCACTGGTGGGCCACGTGTTAATGCAGGCAGTGACATAGACATGAAGGGGGGGAGGAGGGGAATCAAGAATTCCACATTTCCAACAAGTGTTCCTTGAGATCTGTCTAGAATGTTGTAGAACTAATGAGGGAGAGGGGTTTAAACAGATTGCTGTGTTCAGTGATGCGGTATGGCTGACTTAGACAATGCCCAACACAAAAACATATCATTACTAACTCAATGTTTATGAAGATTATGAAATGGACGAGAGAAGATGGAATGAGCTATTTTGCTCATATTTGCCCTTGTTGTTGAAGAAAGTAATGTAGACAGCCCATATCTCAACCTTCATACGATCATCTGGGTCAAAGCAACCCTTCTTATGACAATAGAATCTTGCGAAAGGAGCCAAAAGAAAATTTTAAGCGGTAATAGTTAGTTATGAGCTAAAACAAATTAAGAGCAGCAATATGAATAAAAATCCTAATGTAATCAGCAGTAACAAAGACATTTCCTTCTCTATCGAGTTGTGAATTTTCGAAAATCAGCTTGCAATTGACCCCAAAATTATACTTATATATTATTTATTATTATTTAATATCTAATGACGAATATAAAAGTGGTTTCTCCCTTTGTTCCTTGGTGCAAATTAACATTTTAGAGTGTTAATGTGAATACAAGTGTGAAATACTGTCCCATTTGCCAAAAAGGCATGTACTTGTTTTTGCAAGAGTCTGAAAGATGTCCTCCACAACAATTCTCCTGCCTATACCCAAGGTACCGTTAATTCAAGAGGAACAACCACTGAATGCAAGAAAGAAATTAAGATACACGACTTCTCAACACCTAGTTGTTAGAAACATAGCCATAAGGGTACAAAAAATGCCCATGAATGATGCTCAGAATTTTGGCTATCTATTCAACATTGGCCTAGCTATTAACTTGTTTTAGTAAAGAAACGTCTGATCTTTCCCCATCTCATTCAACAGTGGAAATGATAATTGATCAAAGTGTGTCTTTAACCGCCGTTTTGTCCTTTCCTTATTCATCGTCTGACATGAATGTGAGAAGTCAGAATAGGTGCGAAAAAGGCCGACTCAAAACCTATGTGATTTACTGCATACGTAATTAATGGATGATCATCAAGCTAATTTTCATGAATGTTTTAATCAACATCAGCAATCCTTGCTTTTTTGACAAATGTAGCCAAGCCAAACGTCTTAAAAATTGTATACTGTATGTAGTTTCTCAAATACGTACAAAAAATTACTCATGAAATAAAAGGAATTCTAAGAACATTTGAGCCTGAAATTATTAAAAAATCAAGAACCTCGAGCCGCAGCAAACATCACCTGGCTATTATAAAATAGGGTTATAGGTTTACAATGCAGCTGTGTCCAACAAACCCATGGATCTGAATGGGTTGAAAAGAATATTACGATTACATATACAGAACTAAACTATGTCTCAATAGAGGTTCCACCCAAATGGGCCTAAAGAAATGTCACAAAGTATAAGCGTCTCCAAATCCCATTGTGAAGCCAATGACCTTACATACACACTCTCACTTTTTCTACAGCTTTCATTGATTTCAGATATTAGTGGCAAGACAAAGATCCAAATGAAGATGAACATATATCCTTCTGTTCAAGTCTACAAATGCGCAAACCAGTGTCTCCAAAAACTCAATGTGTGGCTTTGACAACAGTACTGCCCATGCAAATCTACACAGAATACATGAATTAACGGTTGCAAATACCGAATTTCGGGAAATAACAATGGATTAAAGTAGCACTTCTTGAAAACTCCGCGTTCAGTTCTTCCAAGGTTATTTTTTGAAGCTACAGTACATAGCACAAACTCCCATAAGCCTTCTCATTCACCAAATTAAAACACATTAGTGCCATTATGATGGCAATTAGAGCCTAGGCTACTTTTTCCCGCCCTCTTCTCACACCAAATCACGCAATAAAGGCAAATCTTCAACAGTTGCGAGTCTGCTTTTGAGATGTGCAGTTGTCGTGAAAGCGCGCGTTGGAAATACTGAAATAAACATGACTATTTACTATGAACTTCGGATGAAAGTTAACTGCAATAAACTTGCAGGTGGTATATGGCACCAATTGGCGACATTTGTGATTTCATTCGCGTACAGAACGTGCATTTGCGGACGTTAACTCCAAGTAGACATGGCGCGGGGAAGTGAACAAATGGAGCCTATCAAGAAGTAACAGAAGTAAAATTTCCAATGGAAAATTGAATGAAACGAAATAATTTTGTCATGTAGTTATTGACTTTTAGCAGAGGACTTAGAGAAAGTGATATTTGCATTTGAGGATAATGGAATTACTAGCTTAAATGGAAGGACTTTGCTACAATGAATTCTAAGCAATGGAGCGTTATGCATGGACAGTTTTGCGTTTGTTGTATTACGGACTTTCTACAGCTTAAAAACATTGACACATATTGCAAATGAGGACAATTTTAATGCAGAAACGAATATTGTATTGCTTTTTGCATATTTGGAAAAAATCGATATTGCCAAAAATCTATTTGCATTGTATTCAATATGGATTTATTATTGCTGTTTAATCATATTGGATATATTCAAATATACAAAGCATATCAAGGAGATGTAAGTTTTGAATTAATGTTGCTCTCTTGCATAACATGTAGACCAGTGATGTAGGAATAGGGGGGCCAGAGGGACCATGGCCCCTACTTTTTAGCAAACTATACAAATGTGCCCCTATGAAGCACAAAATGGGTTTGGTAATGTGCCCCTTTTAGCACTTGCCCCACCCACTCTTAAGATGCTTCCTATGTCCCTGCTGTAGACTAAGGCTGTAGAGTAGTAAAGTGATGATGTCACACACATCTGTTTTAAGAATTTGCACATTTTGTCCATACTGACTCATTGGCTTGGTTCATAGCATTAAGAACAAGGCTGGAAATAGGAATAGATCATGTAAACTACACTGGCAATGAACTGCCAAAATCTCAATTGAAATGTATGACATACAAGTCATTTCAGACTACTTTACTATGCTTCATTTGAAAAGGGGGTCAAAATGACCTATTATCCAAATATGGTCATATGTGACGTCACACTTTACTATTCTAATTGCCAATAGTTGAAAAGTGGGTACTTCCCCCTGAGTACCCCCACCACTAGAATCATTTCTACATCCTTACTATACATCTTCCTATTGTCTCTTTTCACCCTTAACAACCACCACATTCCCAACACAAACTCTCTTCATACATTGCATCAACAGTCAAACTTAAATCTAATGGATGTAAAGCTGTAAAACACTTCCTAACTACTATATAACTGTTGTCATTTGAAAAATAGGAAATCTCAAAGCAACTCTTTCTAAATCCATAATCTCCCTTTTTGAGATCTAATTTGACACAGGCAAAATCCCTAGATTCATATGTATATTGCAGAAAAACAACCTGTTGCATGTAAAATGTTGGTTGTTTGATGTAAAAATATTTTAATCTATTGAAAAATCAGGCATTGCTTTGGCAAAGTGACAAATATAGTCATTAAGAATATTGTATAACTTATCTACATTGATAAAATAGCCCTTCAGATTTTGTTGAAAGAACACTTGATTGTTGGATATAAATATTGTCCAAATTCAAAAACCAAAATCACCTTATAATTCTTGTCCTGTTATAAGTTCCACTTTTTCAATAACCCACTTACTTAAAATCAAACAACACATGAAATCCAAACAATTGAATGCAAAAGTTGTCATTTTCTAATAAACCATTTAAATGTTTAACAAACATAATATCAAACTGCATTTCTCTTCTCTGAAATATGTGAATTGCAATGTTAATAAAATTATCAAATTACTAATTATCACATATATAATATACCATTTGCATTTAAATTCTTGAAAATGGTAATTTATGAATTAGTAAATAACAAATAATTAATTAGTAAATCATCTTACCCTCCTTTCTATGTCATGATTCATGTCAGTAGTGCAGCTGGATATGTACAATATCTCTATCTTTAAATCTCCCTTCCTTTGCCTTTCTTCCATCATCTCCACCATCCTCTCCCACCATTCAATCTTAATGTCCAGATACCATAACTCAAACCTTTCGCATGACATCCCCCAATCACACGCATTCAGAAAACTCTCATTTGTCTTCATTTGACAGTCCCATATGCGCAACTTTTTCAATTGACGATCATTTGAACACTGTCTATTCAATTCATCATCCATGAACACGCATTCCCTTATCGATACCCATCCACAATACCCATTCTGCTCTCCTCCTTTGAACTTCTCTCGAATGGCATTCACAGTTGTGTTCATTCTGCGTAACCAGATGCCAAAACCACCAATGCGAAAACGCTCCTTCACAGTCACTATGTCCAATTGTTCACTCTCATTCACAATGATCAGCCCAAACTGAACATTTGCGAATGCCATTCGAATATCGTCCTCCTTCCATCCGCAACTTTCCAAGTGTCTACAAATCAGACACAGATTGTGTGTTGTTACTTCATCTGACCAAAACGCATTACCATGGCATTTTCTAATAATTGACTTAATAAACTCCTTATCATTAAAATTCTTATTTAAAAAAAAAGTAATAATTTCAAATGATCTACTTGATGTATAATGACTACCAAACCCACACTCATGTAACAATTCAATTACATTATGTAATAATTGTTTCTCATTTACTTCTTGCTTTAATCCAACAACATTCTTTAACATTTCTTTTATTATTCCTTCATATGAAAATCCTGACAATAAACGACATACAAATAAGACAACTTCAATAAACCCTTTTTTCAAATTGTCCTTTATAATTTTCAATAAATTCTTCATGTCTTTTTTACATATGTAAAGAGCTGAGAGAAATTCCATCAGTGATAAATGTTTAAATTGATACTTCTCTGTAATATTGTCTGACACATTAACAAATAGACTTTCAACAAATTCCTTGTCCTTTCCAATGTCACCAAGCCGTGATTCAATCTTTCCTTCAAAAATTATTTTGTTCTTTGTTAGTAAATTGTGGCAAACTTTACTTAGTGTGGATAATAGTTGTGAGAATTCTCTGAAAATTTCTGAAGCCATCTTTCTATTTGAACCATCTTTGTCAGCATGTTGTTTCAGCAATAGAAACACAGTCCAGCAATATAATTCAGTACTGTTGGAAATTGCTTGACCATTCAGCAAAATTGCAATGCAACATAATGTATTTAAGAACTGTGGCACATGAATGATTGGAACATTTGATGCACCCTTTGCTTTGTTTATATCCAAAATGTGATCTTCACTTTTAGAGAACTTTTCTACATATTGATTGATTTGCTCATTAGTGAGTCCTTGAATTTCAACAGTCTTTAAACCTCCCACATTACTGTAGCCATTTAGTTTGAATTCAATGTGGGGTCTCCCAGTTAGTATAACTTTAGACATGGGATAAATCTTACGGCTCAGAAGTGGCCCAATGATTGAATCTTTTTCAGTTATGTCAGAGAGTTCATCAAGGCCATCTACTATAACCACGACCCCTTCTCCATTTCCCAAATTGTAATTAACTTTACTTTTAATAAATTTACCAAGGATTTCATGCTTCTTCAGCTCAGCCCCTTCATGGTCCTTGAAGTAATTCAAGTCTCTACATTCAAACATGACACACATTTTAAAGTTTTGATAAATGTCGCCATTTGCCCACCCATAAGTCAATTGTTTGGCAAGAACTGATTTTCCCATTCCGGCAATTCCTCGAATAAAAGTTACACGGTGTCTGTCATCAATCAAATTAGATATATCAATAGCATCACCTGTGGCATTTCTAAGATTATCCAAATACCGTTTCGCTTCATCTCTGAAATCACTTTTGGGTGCTGAGCATCGGCTTATCTTTAACTTTACGGCAAAGTCAGAGACATCTACTTCTTTCAGCACTATTCGGTTGTTTTCATCAACTTTATGAATTTCATGCTTCTTATGAAGTGCCTGGTAAGTCTGTTTTGTTTTATCTACGAGACAAATACTCTTTAAGTAATAGTTCATTATACAAACAATGGACTATATGACAGAGGTAGACAGAATGAGACAATAGCGGGAAAGGAAAAGAAATAGTGAGAAAGTGTATCTGAGTCTTTCTGCACAAGGAATCAAGCTGCAAGTAGCTTTTGAACGAAATATAGAGCCTTTACCGTAGTGAATATATAAAAATAGAAGTATAAAAATATACACATTAATATTTATAGCTTCCATCCGGACATTGTCTAACAAACTTGCTGAACTCGACATAAAAAATTTTGAAGCAACTGATTGTTCATTTGTGTCTTGCATAGTTTCTTTTCCTCATAGACCAATAAATCCTTAGTTTTTCTTTACAAATCAAGGCTTTCAATTCTTTTGGAATCTAGGTAGGTCTTCCGACATTATGCAAGGGAACCATTTTAGATCCTAATCAAAGAAAGCAGTGCATACAAAATTATTGCTTGAAATACTCACTTTTCTCAAAAGCAATATTAGGGATTTTTGTGAATTTGGGGATGAAATTTTAGAATTTATGATGACAACTGTCTAAAGAAGTGTTTAGCAAATGCTTAAAATTTCTGTAATTTTGAAATCATTGGCTTCAAATGTGTTATTGTTTATAGAACAGGGTGTACTTTAATAGAAAATTGTTAGTTAACTTAGGAGTAAATTAATTTACCATATTGATACAACAAAAATGCTATTGATGATGATCATGATTACGACGATGGTGAGGATGATGATGATTACGATCATGATTACGACGATGATAATGACAATGATGATATTGCTGATGATGATGGTGAGTTGAATATATGAATATTTCAATCTAATTTATATATCATCATGATAAAGCACTCACTGCCTATGACACAAAATGATGCAGATGAATAAGGTTATTCAACGTAATCAAACAAAACCAATTGGTTCAAATGGATGAAGTCACCCGCTATTTATATAAAAACACATTTTGTGGTGAATTCATAAGAGAATAGATTCAACAGACAAACAACTTCAATTTAGAAACCCAAAGCGCTTAGCATCCATGGTACAAAAAAGTAATTTGACATTTCTAACCATCTAAACTTGAAAAACTAACCAGAGATGCCGGAGCCAATTAAAGGTAAGGAGGAATGGACAAGTCAAAGTGGATCTTCAGTGCCAGGTATCTAACCCCCTAGGAAAGTAGGATTCGCTACCAGCAATGTATTAAAAGGGTTAATTACATTAATCCGATAGTCCGATTGGAACATTCAATTTTCTAAAGAATAACTAAAGACTATTCACATTTTTTGTAATATAAGAATATAGTCAATAAGACTATTAATCTTCAACATTGCTGAAATTTAATAACAACCTAAGAATACGTCAAGTCTCATGATGACTTACACTTTTTGCTTATTTGCGCTTCTTGAACAACAAAATAAGTTTAAGTGTCATTTAACCGGTCTAAGAGCCATTTAGCTATGATGTATTTCATCAACTTTTGGGGGAGTGTCTGATGCACACTTTTTTATATGAGAATATAGTCCATAAGAGTACTAGTGTTACAAATCGCTAAGATGTATGAATAATTTAAGAACAATCTAACGCTCAAGATAAAAAATAAAGTTTAAGACTATCAAGGTTAAACGAAAAATCAGGTAGTCTTATAAAAAGGTATGTACAAATAGTAAGTATTTTGTTTATTCATATCTTCCAAACTACAACTTCCACAATTAATCTCATTTTCCGTCATATGGAAAATTCCTTAGCATTTGAACGAATATCTACCTGGTCCATTATTGCAAATCAAAAAGTGATTAAAATGAGCTCATTTTGGCCATAAAGTAAGCCTATAGCATTGGTATTGTTGCCAGACAAAATCCAAGGAACTTTCATCAATAAAACAACATGCATCTTGTCAATATACAGTAAAAGTCTTTGAATAAAAACCTTCATTTATTAGGAACCTACAACCCGGAATTGCATAATTTTATATCAAGTAGCTAGGACTGTTTTTAGGTTGATATTCTAACTAGGCCCTTATAAATGACTTCATTCTTCATCCACTAAAACAAAATTCAGTCTGTCTACCATTCAACCCAATTCAATGATGCTCCAAAACCGTTGCAAACACAACTGTTATAGGCAAGGGCTGCAAGGGCAAGATTGGCGTGAATTTGGCTAGGCCAGGACTAAAAATAGTTGGCAAAAATTTTTGTTCACAGACTCTATGTGGCCATAATATTCCAATGCTAAATTATCGCATTTATGGCATTTGTTTATGACCCTATGTTAAGAACCTGCACCCAAGTTACAAGGTGTGCCTCACCACAAGTGAACACAAACAGGCTCATTTCAAAATTGTAGGTTCATATGCATGGACTTTTACTGTATATCATTGTCCTGAAAAGGGCAAGTTTACCTACTCATGATAGAGCTCATGAATATAGCAATACTCTGTTAAGGAAAGAAAATCTAATGCTCAAAGGTGAATCAATGTAAATTTTTGACTATCTTAGGATTGTGGTCCAACAGACAGGGCTTGCTGATCCACAAAACATCTTAAGAGCTAAACATCATATATAATATTTCTTGGTACATTTGGATGGTTAAATAGCAAGGCATATAAATAAACTAAAATTAACCAATATATTTTCATGCTATTGGTTTATTACTGTCTTTTGTTCAATTATGACAAAAATGTTTACTGTTGCTCTGCTGTCAAATAGTTTGTTCTGGTGCAGTAGATAACAAAAATCGTAGAATCAACCTTGATTGGATGGAGGATGTCTGATTTACATATAAAGCCTGGTATTTATATCGTCGTGTCATGACACGTCCGAGTAATTGCATTGGCAATGCTACTGGGAATCTTATGATATATGGGAATACTTCTTTCGTTATGTCCCAGACGGTCCAATAGTTTTGCCGAAATCACAGTAGACTTCAACAAAGTTGAAATGGGTTCAACTTGTGAGAACATTTCCTTTCAATCGCCTTTGGGTTCCCGATGATTAGGACTTGACTTGGATGTATCCCTGTTCCTTATGACGATAAGGAAGCCAGGCCTAAGCCAACCTGAGCCAATGTGGGAATGGTATGAAAAGAATTCATTCTCCTGTGCGCGATGTCCTAATCCGTACTTCTGTAGTTTTTATACAAGTGCATATAAACAAGAAAATATAGGGGTTAATGTGCCCGTTCCACTGTATTAACTGCAGTTAGTAAACTATCAATGATGAAGGAGACAAGATTGATCATGATGGCCTATCAAATGATATCCAAAACATTCTCAATTGGAACGGAAAAATCCCTAAGTGTGCATGAATGAATAAGTTCTGAAATCTGATCAGATAATGAAGGATAAGATAGCTGCGATTCATATACATGTTTCCATTTTAAAAGAAAGTGGTGTATTACAAAGAAATATTCGACTTCTCAAAAGGTCAAGAAAGTTAAGTACTGGATTTTTGAGATCCATGAAAGTTGATAAGTTGGTACACACTTGAAATTCCAGTTTTCACAAAATCCATCATTTTGTTTGTTTGATGTACAAAGAAGTCCTATGAAAATCTATGCATTTCAATATAATGTTTGTGTACTGCCTGTCTATCTGTGTAACATTGTTGTGTTGTGCAAACTTGAATATTCTCGCTCAGAAAGTCTTAAGAAAGTTTCAGTACTGACATCACAAAATGCTAGGAAGATTTCATCACTGGGCGAAAATCAACTTTATTGTAGAACAACAAGTGTATTTAGTCTAATGAGATAGGAAGTAAACAAATGCATAACAATCATTTTGAACTACACGAATTTTTTTATAAGAAACAGGTTATAAGAAATGATAGGCTCAACTTTTCGGAAGTTAAGAAACAACCCTACCCAGATTGACAAACAGCTAAGAAACTTGTATATTTACGTCAAATGAGAGTCTTGAATTTGTTAGGGGGATAGTACCTTTGTCTCAGCTGAGAAGCTGTTCGATAATCTTGCACCTCTGTAAAAGAGCGATATTTGCCCATTTGAGGTGTTTTTCTGTGAGTGGAGTAGTGAGAAGTTCTGACAAACAATGCTTGCAACGTTCTGTGGAGCAAGGTTGTTGAGAGACATATACACCATCGCTGATCATTCTGCAAATTAGCACATTAAATTAGTTCATCTCTGAATGTCAGTGAACTGTTTACTTTACCTTGGAAGCACGTTTATTCATTACCTAAGACCTTTAAGAAACATGTGAGAAACGTTTGATGGCAAAATGGCCAGAAAATTTAAGAAACTTCCTACCAGCACAGGACCTTAGTTTCTTATAAAAAATACGTGTATGTTTGTGTTGAAACTTGCATTACTACGTTTCATGATGGACTTGACAAACCGACATACGACGGATATGAGAAGGTGCCTAAGGGTTAAAGCAACTTTCATAAAACATGAGCGGCAATTGAAACTATTCTTGACCTTAAATTACAAGATGTGAACAGAAATGCATGGTAATAATGAAAACGAGAGACTGGCAAGAACACATTTGCACACGCCAAGCGTCCAATTTACATTGACAAAATGATGCATCTTTGGCACCTTCGACTGGTCACATTTTGATATCTTAGATAAAATATTCCAAATTATTCTAAACTATAACAAAAAATATACTCAAGATGTTGCATGATCTTGTACGGCTCTTACGCAATTTCTTTGAGGAACACCGAATACGGAAGACAGAACCGGATCGGCAATGGAGGCAAAAAGAGAGTTTTAAATTCAGGCAACACCAAAGAATAAGCCAGCAAACTTTTCTGTATTCTGCTACATTCGTTCCTCACAATAACACATTTCACTTTCCGCGGGCAAGCTACTTCGAGGTGTTTTAATACAATTTTTATGCTTTGTTTTACAATTTTTCAGTTTTTTCTCCCAACATAATAACCATGCTATTTAAAATCTGCGAGAGTTTGAAACTGGAGAGTTTTTGTACAAGATACCTGCCTGAGGAAAGTGCATCAAATGGATGATGAGGAGTGTTACACTCTTCAAGCATAATTCTAACAAGAAAGCAGAAACATTTACGGATTTCGCCCACATACTATTCTTTAAGAGTACCTCATTCTTAGCGTTCTTTATTTAGAGCCTAAGAATATTCTTAAATTATTCGTAAATTTTACAACTTCTAGCATTAATTCTTGTACATACTATATATTTGTATAATAAAAAGTGTGTAGCGGATGATAAACGAAGGACAACTGTATATTGTGGTGCAACAAACAAACGCTAAGGTTATAACAATCCCTGAAGGCCCAAACTTTTAAGACCCAAAAGGGTCCCTCATAAGTTCTCAAGAGACAAACCTTTTGCAATACTTCATGTGAAGAGTGATTCAATCCGCAAGCCCCTAATTAAGACATATAATACTGTAAATCCTCAAATTGGCTTCTATTGATAAAGTCTTTCCTCGAATAAACCCCATGCTAGAAATTCAAATTGTTAATAAACTCTCCTCAAATAACCCCCATCACAGATTATGATGAAGAGCTTGATAAAGATCAATGCTCAAATATAGATTGTTCTTCTAACATAATGCAGAAAAGGAATTTCGCATAATTGACCCTCATTGGATAACAGAACAATCACCTTAATCAGCAATGGCAGCAGAAAACTGTTGAGGAAACCAGGTCGAAAATTAAGAGCAATATTGGAACAAAGTATCACAGAGGAACAACTAGGCCTTTGTCCAGACAGAGGAACTAGTAACTAAAGTTTTAATCTGACACTGGCGATAGAGATGAAGAACAGAAAAAGGAAAAATAACCGTAAGCTTTGTTTTGTCGACTACACAAAAGCCCCCAGTATGGTAATACATGGCAAACTGTGGGATGACATGTTCAAAAGTAGCACTGTTGAGTACGGAATAGGTACCCCTAACAATCTAAATTTCTGAAAACATGCACGCCAGGACATTCTTATTGCAATCCCCTTCCCTAGTTTAATAACTTCAAGACGAAGGGGACAGAGTGCAGCAATGGAAGATCGACTAGTCCCAAACCAAAGAATGTTTACTTGTATCTGATAAAGTAGAACAAGCTCTTCAACTATAGGCTACAAAGCATAATCGTGAAAATCAAATGATGTTCACTGACTTGAATTTTAACGTCTTTCTCCTTATCTCGATCACAACCTCCTAGCCCTTCTATTCTGGACTCAAGAGTACTCCAGTCCACACTATATACCTATTAATGGGTGCATACAGTAAACAAAATGCAAAAGTATGCACTGCCTATGGGGATTCTGAGTTTTTACTTTAGGAAAGGAGGTAAGACAAGCTTGTATCATTTCATCACACCTTTTCAGTGTCCACTCTGAATGTATGATAAGGTAAGCGCTGAGATGATCTACCAGAAATGCCAGAATCGGAGAATCAATCAAAGATAACCAATCTAAGGTTTGCATAAGACGTGATTCTGATGGAAGAACTTAAAGAGCTTGTAGATACTGTCAATGAAAAGGAGTTTAGAGAGAGTGGAGTTGTCACTTTAAGCTAATAGGCAACGGTGATAAAAATACACTTCTCGGGTGTTCACATTTCAGAGCCTAAATGACATGCACATATATAGAGTCACAGAAGTCTCTTAGATAGGATACAACTGAAAGCAGTGAAATACAGTGCATGAAAGAGAAAGGGTAAATGATCTCTATAGTGAAAAATCGATCCAGGCAGATAAGCCTTGTTACTACATATTATAGTTGATGAAAACGAAAATTTTGAAGAAGCTCAGTTTTAAGGTAACCGCAATAAAGACCTAAGGACTAGGGTCTGCTGGGGTAAAGTGGGAAGCCCGGGGTAAAATGGGTAATTGACCATTTCGCCAATTAATAACATGTTGCCTTTCTTTCATAACTAATTTATGTGATTTCTTATAGAGAGGTATTGTATCTAGTCAAAAAATGGCACTTTGCTCTTTCATGGCAGTCAATATTAATGATGCAAATGTTCATTTACCCACTTTACCCCGGGTTACCCATTTTACCCCAGCAGACCCTACTTTAAAAAGTAACATGCTACTCCGAACAAACAACCCGCTATCAATATTTAAGGTCTATTTAACAGGTAGCATGTATGACGAGTTGAAGTGTCTAACAGATAGCACTTGTGCCATGTTGAATTAAAGACAAACAGGCTACAAAATCCGATCTCTAGCTAAAACGTAGCAAGTGTATCGAAATGAAGTAAAGAACCACGGGCCAATAAGTTCAAAGGTCAAGCTATTGTTTGCACCTGTGTCCCATCGAACATTGATTGTATTGTTGTAGAGTTATACCTAAAACTCGGTAGAAGTTTTCCGCTGTTTGGAGACACACCACATCTCTCTGGCAATTTTCACCAAAAAACCACAGGGTTAAAAAGGTTACGTGAACAGTGGGGGTTATCACAAACTCATCCCTTACTTCAGCACGACCATTGTTATAGTTCTGTCTGCTTTTCATCAGCTTGAGTCGCACCAACGCAAACTTATTCCCATGAACAAATCACAGCTTTTACAGAATGTGTGATATCAGGGTACTTAACTTAGAAATTGCAATTGAAATCAAATGTCTATTTAAAATGAGGGAAGCTGAGCATATCCAATGGTTCATTTTTCAATGATGACTGAAAATGATGAAAATAAAGTATCATGTTCTGTCGGATACATTGTCATTCTTCAATGACCACTTAAAAGAAATTGTGTATTCCAGGCTTAAGGATGCTTTGATACTCACTCAGCTCAAAAGTTAGCCCTGAATAATGTCAGCGAGGAAGCTACCCACTGTGAATTTTGTTTGCAGAGGCGGAAAACACCAAAGATAATGCCTATCACAATGAGGATGATGACACTGATGATGACCATGAATCATAATTTAGTGTGGAATGGGTTTGAAAATGACATCATTAATATAAAAGTATTAAACATGAACTAAGATAACCATTGCACATTTAACTCACCAATCTTTTCTTTCTGTATTCGTTCTGAAAACAAAGTTTAATGATTATATATTTCATGCAATCACCTTAAATCACAACAATGCAAACTTATACCAATGAACGAATCGCAGCTTTTACAGAAATTCCCATGCCTGGTTAGTTAATTTAGAAATCGTAATTGAAAGCAAATGTTTATTTACAATAAGGAAAGCTGAACATATCATGTACTTTAGAATGTGCTATCAATTTTTAATGATCATTAGAAATCGATATTCTATTCCAAGCTTATGGCTGCTTTGATGCTCACTCAGGAAGAGTTGGTACATGCACAAAACGGAATCGAAATTAAAACATGACAAATGCCAACAGCTATGGTGTCTGTAATAGACAAATCTCTCAAAAGTTAGGCTTTAATAATGTCAGTGAGGTAGCTACCAATTGAGTGAATGTGGTTTGCAAAAGAGGAAAACGCCAAAGGTAATGCCAATGATCATGAGGATGATGACACTGATAACAATCGTGATTATAATGACAACTTAGTGTAAAATGGAAATGGAAAGCTTTCATTGATATCAACGGATCAAATATGAGCTGAGATAGATATGGTACATTTAACTCACCAATCTTTGCTTTCTGTATTTGCTCTAGAAAAAAGTACATGACTATATAGTTAATCATATAGTGTTTGATGATTTATTTATTAAATTTAATACAACAGATTTCAAAAAGTTGGAGATTTAAGTGCATAATAATAAAGTTAAAGTACGCTTCTAATAAACCGTGGGGGAAATTTTCCAAACTGTAGGCCTACAAGTGTTAAATCTGGAATTATGAATCAAACTAATCCGATATGAATCTATACTAATCTGATATAAATCTGTACTAATCTGATCGGGATCCAAGCGAAACTGATATGAACTTAAACCAATCTACAATGAATCTAAACTAATCCGATGATAAGACCTCAAACTCAAACTTACCTTTTTCCTCCTCTGTGTAATTGCCTAAAACAAAATACTCTCATAATATATAACAGTACAGTTGTACATTTCAAGTTAAATATCTCAAAGGGAACTGCAAGTTTATTTTCACAAACAGAATTTCATTTAGACTACTAATTAGCTGCCATAAACAAAGGAGTACATATATCACTCAGCGTTTATGCTATGATATAGCTTGGTCATAACGGAACTTTACCCTTCATGATATCAGCAGCAAATTTCCTTTACTCAGCTACATGATGTCACTTAAGGGATCATTATATTCATTTAACTTTACATTCATTCTGAATGATCATTGATAGTTATATTTGCATTAAATCTGAAAAGCATTTGAATCACAAAGTTATTACTTACCATGATTGGAAACACAACCAATGTCCCCGACAATAACGGTGGCCCCATCTGATGCGCTAATCGAAGTGATTGGCCTATTTGTCACTACAAACAAGGAAGCTATGTTCAGAGAATTTACATATTTGACTCGCACACCAACTAAAGACCTGACAAGCATAAAGTGAACTGATACATTTTACATGAAGCACAAGATGCAACATCACTAGGCTGACATCAGTCAAGATGTTATGCAAACAGTTGGTCAAGTACAGTTGACATCCGCTACCTTGAACCTTCATGGGGCCCAATAATCTGTTCAAAATAGCGAATTTTAGAGATATTACAGAATGTTAGAGTCAAATTATTGAAAAAACTCTGAAATTATAAAAATTAGTCACATTTCTACTTCATTGCCAGTATATGCATGCTTTCCCCCATGAACTCCAACAAATAGTTATGTAAACCATTGTTGACCTAATTCTATGGATAACTAAAAGATGCAAATAATGGGAGATCTTATAGATCTGAAAAGTAAAGGGCCAAAATGAAAGATATTGAAAAAAGTAAAATATTACGAACAAGAGCAAATAAGCATATCATGTTTTCTTACAAAATAGTTCTTGCACATGATCATGTTTACTTTTTAAAGACCTCTTCGATACTTAAAGCATCAAACGTTCGAATGTTTTCATTTGCCAAAGACAAGTAGACTTGTGTTGCTCTTTTTAACTTTGATCAGAAAGTTCGATATATACGGTATTTCTGACACACGGGACCACGAAAATTGTTCGAGATAGTGAAAAGTTCGAGATATAGGAGTTCGATGTATCCAACGTTATTTATAAGGAAATATTAACTCAAAACTCAGGGGATTTAAAAAATCATTTGACATGGCGAAACTTCGAGATAAACCGCATGTGGGATAGTGGATGTCGACTGTATTTTACTGTATGTAAGGAGAGAGATGCTACGAAGTGGAACATTTGGGATGTGGCAAACTCGAGAAGAAGGAATTGCTATACAATACTAAGAAAAATGGAACAGAGCATACCTACGTCCCTCTGCCTTCCGAACATCTTCAATATTTTGTCCATTCCTAAAATTAGACACAAGAAACGTAAAAAGAAAAATTATTAACTATTCACAGGTGCACCATAAATGAAATTCTCATATAATTTTATACACAATATTCAGCTCTTATAAAGGAAATGCTCATAAGAACTAAGCAAATGATAACACTACGAGTATCGAAAGTTGATTCAAGACAATCCAAGGTGATCCTGTACGAGACTTGAATCCTGCACGAGACTTGAACCCTGCATGAGACTTGAATCCTGCATGAGACTTGAATCCTGCACGAGACTTGTATCAAACCAAGTAATGCCTCCAGATTACTTATGACCTCTCAGTTACGAGATAGGACTTTAACAGACACCAAATCTAGACTGCAACTCTTTGATACAACTTACTTCTAAAAAATATCTCTTTGAGATTCAAAAAGATGAATGAACTATATAGACTGTGTCAAATTTTGGGCTTCATAATTTGACTATTCAGTGTAGACCCAGAGGAGGACGCTTGAAGGGATGAGGAGGGTAGTCACCCCACCCCTACTAATCTAACAGAATGCATACAAGGTGAACTAAAAAGAACACCAATTAATAAAAATGTTTGTCTGAGACCTGCAGCAAGGCTCTCTTAACAATATAAGAGTTGATGCATAAAACCAGATGCAGTAAATTTACTAGTGGTTATCTCTTGATAAGTTTCTAATTTACAAAGTTTAATAGAATGAAGGTACTTTAAACATTTGGAATTTAGTACCTATCCAACCCAGGGGTGGACTTTGTATGTGTTGGGTGCGACAGTCAAATGCTCTTCGTTTACTCGGTAAATTACTATTTCATTACACAGAAATATAGGAACTGCATAGAGCAGACCAGTATTTAGGTGAATCATGTTTACCCACAGGGGTAAACTATGCACGTAAATACTCTCCAATGTTTAAAAAATGCTGTGACAAGCTGCATTCAATAGAAGATATCGTAAGAACTATTGAAGCTTCAGACAAGAATATCAATGACATCATCAGTCCCTATCTATCTAAACCAAATGTATCTCTATATTCAGAAAGGGGGTTTACATATATTCTGTAAGTGTGCAGTCCCTAAATCTTCCCCAATTAAACAACGGTGCACACCTTCACTTTCACTATATCAAATGCAATATCAAGCTTCACTGCCAAATCCAGGGATGGTGCCCCGAATTTATAGCTAGCAGGAAGGGCTGAAATACTTTGTGTATTGATGTAGGGCAACACACCACAGCTGGAACTAACAGGGGGAAATGGTTTTCAAATTTCATCCCCTAGAATAAAATGGCATCTCGGAAGATTTGCATTAGAGAGGAAATAAGACCTTAAATAGAAAAAATGGGGTGCCCAGGCCACTTATGGAAAGGCTTTCCGATATATCAATATCAAAAAATACTTTCTGAAGAATTAACAGAACAGTAAAAGAGCCCTATAAATGCTAATGAAAACCGGTTGAGGAAAGGAGACACTCTGAAGTTGATCTAGCAGTCTCTGACAATTTCGCATCATCCATAGCTATAGTAAATAACATCATCACATTCTCTAAACCTTCATACACATATAATTACCATAATGATTCGATTAAGCCCCCGGGGCTGTCTTGTTAGAAACGATTTTGTGAGTGTGGGCTTATTCGAGGGGGGCCTATTAAATTTAGAATTCCTTAGTCCTACCAACGAGAATACCTTATGCAATTTCTCAATATAGACTATTTTTCAATAGTAGGTAAATCATTATCCCTTCCGACAGAACAATACAGATCTCTAATACTTCACCAAATAAAACATGCTCAATGGTTATACCTTACAGCTAGCGCTGCCATTGTACAACATTCCTGTTTTGGCTATTACCATTGGTAAGCATTAAATTGTTGTTTCGTAACGGTGAAAAGGGATTTTTCTATCTATATGGCATGGTCTGGCACTGACGGAAGAGTATTGACTCAAAAGTTATGTCCTTCGACATCCCCCCAAACAACCGTGCTCGGTCTGTCCCTGAACAAAGCACGTATATGGAAAAGACAAACTGACATTTGGATGTAATGTATATCTGACAACAGTATGCAACCGCTGATAATTTTGAACCCGTTGCAACAAAACACTCGCTATGTCTATATGTAGCATTGAATAGTTCTATTGATAGTTGATTGTTGGCTGTGCAATGACTGTGCAGGAATAGTTAAATAACCAATCAGAGCTCAATGTCACGTGATTTCAATTCCTGTAGTGTTATAGTGTCCGTATATCATTCGAATCTATCAGTTCAATTTGAAAAACACCCACCCCTCCCTCTTAAATCATAGCAACCCTAACCTTCATATGCACAAGATTTAATCTAAGAACGGTCATTCCAGCGGCAAAACCAAAACATGAAAAATGACATGTAGCCATCAATTCTATATTCCTATTGTTACTAAATGATGGTATCACAGAGGTGGGGAAGTGAGGTCCTTTATTACAAAGTGAAGATTTTTAGGGGGCTAAGATGATTTCCAAAGAGATTGTAAACAGGTATTAAACAACCGTTCAAAAGAAGCTGCAAGAATGTTGAAATGATAACACTGAAAAAATGTCAATATCATCTATTTAGCCTCATAATATTACTTTCTGTTCATTTTCATTGTTGTTTCTTCATGATAAAGTCAAATCATTTTAGATAACTTAAACTTAAATCGTCTTAACAAAATAATGAAAATCCCAATTTATAAAGCCAATAAATCCTAATAAATAAAGCCAATAAATCCTAATAAATAAAGCCAATAAATCCTAATAAATAAAGCCAATAAATCCGAATAAATAAAGCCAATAAATCCTAATAAATAAAGCTAACAAAAGAGATGCTAACAACCTCAATAATAAACAGGAGATAGGCGCTAATGTACTTTCGCACCTCTCATCGATAACAGGGGGCTAACCAAATAAATTATACACCATTCGATAGCTCTTCATCTGTGCATTCATATGCTACCCCATTTACTCCATAGGGTAAGGGTCAGGGTTAGGGTAGGGGTTAGGGTCAGGGTTACCGTTAGTTATGTCATGTCCGCCATTATGAATATCGTACGTATTGACTTATATTCATAATGGCTGACATTAAATAACTAACGCTAACCCTTACCCTTTTCCCTAACTCTTACCCTAACCCTCACCCTATGGTGTAAATGGGGTAGCATATGAATGTACAGATGAAGAGCTATCGAATGGTGCATGATTTAAGGGGTTAGCCCCCTGTTATCGATGAGAGGTGCGAAAGTTCATTAGCGCCCAGTAGATACATACATAACCCATTTTGATCGATACCTTTTGTCCTCAATCCGGATTGCAGAGTGAGGCCTTTCTCAAGTATGCACGAGCAAAAGATCACGTGTACAAGTGTGCAAATGGTTTCAGGTGTGTACTTTAAGTATGTATACACGTGACTTATTGGCCTACGTGCTTTTCAAAATAAGACCATTTCAGTTATTTCTGTTGTTTTCTAACTTCCAAAAGCCTATCAACAAGATGCACGTCAATGGTTTCTTTATTATTTGAAAGCTCGCAAATGTTTACATTAACCAACCGAACCATGCCCTATCGCCTTTTAACACCCTGTCACGCCCATGCTTTGTGTACAATACCAATCAATCTTTAGTGTGCACTTGCCAAACTCTGCAGTTTGTGCATCAAACAAACCGAAATAAACTACTTACTGCATATGCCATGGCCTGACATTTCTCACCGAACAATCGTTCAATTGGTTAACCCCATGCACGTTAAGAGGTTGAAACTCTACATGTACCTAATGCATAAAACTAATAAAGATATTTTACGTCATCAACTAATACTATGGTCACATTTGTATATGGAAGCAAAATACAACCAAAATACTCGTAAATTACTTGTATACAATTACTAGCATATATTCCAATGAATCTCATGTCTGGTAATACTTTGATAACTTGCCTTTTATTGGTTTATATTTACGATTCTGAACTAAACTACATTCGCATCAAGTGCTGTGTGTTCTGTCTTCACGCCCAATGAATGATGACGCCATGATACCTTCGCTTCCCAGAAGACAAAACGGCCTAACATACAATCGTATCCTAACATCACTTCCCAGTATCAATCGATCAACGTCATCATTACATAAAACACTATTGCGATTAACATCACAGAAACACAAACGAAATCAGATTGACAAAGTTGTACTTACCACTTAAGACGTAAAAACCTTCACTCAAGTAACAAACAACTATAACTTGCTCGCAACAAGGAAATTCGCAGACACGGAAGCACAAGAGCGTAACAAGCAAACAAAACAACGAATACAAATGTAAACAAAAGGGATTGTCTCAAATCATGTGATCTGTCTCCATGCATGATATCCATTCACAATACGTAGGTAATTTCCCCTGAAAACTCACACACCCACACGTGCTTACTGAGTTATTCTGGCAAGCAAAGTTTAATACACAAACGTCCGTTAACGGTCTCCAACCCCCTAAACTTTCTGTTCAATGAACAGATATCAGTAAGAAAATACAAAGAAGGAAAAGTGGATTGTAGCACGTGATCACTAGTAGATGATCATTGAACGGCGAATGTCTCCTCCGCATTACAGATAACAACAAACAACAAAGCACCATAACATGACAATACTTCTTTTCTTTAAATCCAAACAAAAGACTCAAATGACTCCAGTTTAATGTTCCGAATCCCCATTATTTGTTTTCTTTTATGTAATGAATAGAGATTTGTGTTTGAGTCTCCCGATTTCTTTAACTCCATTAGGTAGGATCCATTTGTAAATAAAACGTCTCTTTCAAATTAAGAGATGATTTTATCAGTATGGAATTCTAAGCAAATTGCTCTCTGTTCAATAAGGTTGCTATTTATGCCAAAAACATATCGATTCAACTTGTGTTAATGTAAATAGTAAACTTAGGCCAAATGATTCGATTTTCCATTCGATTTCATTTGGCCTCAAAGTCGAGCATTGTCGAATACGTCCAGCAAGATTATTTGAGTTTTCGCTCGACTTTTAACTCCACTTCTGCTTTTTGTTGGTGTCTACAAGCTGACAAATATTTTGCATAGAAGATATTTTACCGCCATATGACACGCCATATCACATACTTTCATTAAGTATTCAACTTTTCACTAAATTTCTCCCTCAACAGAACCTCAGATGGGAAATCAAGTCATATTCATACAGCTTCTAAAGCACCAAGTTTGCAATTCATAGCATTTTGCTAGATAGGTCCTTTGTGAAAATTGTGAAATTAAAAAGTGTCCACATTGGGTCACACAAATGTTCTGGGTATTTAGGACAGAGCATTATGTGTTAGCAAGTCCTTTATCAATCGGTTCTGTTACAAATTATAACTTTCACTATCTACGCTTTTAAAGCCAATTCATAATAAACCATTGCAGAGTGGGGGTCCTAAAGAAAAGAAGTTTAAGGGGCTCTAGGGGCTCTAGGGGCTCTAGGGGCATCGCAGATTGTCTGTTCGATCCCGTCTATGAGAATGAATCAGTAATTGCTTGTGGAGACTTGCCATGACCCATCCATTGAGAGCAACACTTCCATTGCAAAACTTTCCATTATGCTCTTTGCGTAGGGGCTTATTTGAGTAGAGCGATTATTCCGAATTCGAGGGGGCAGAGCTATTATCTAAAAATATTGTCTGGCAGTGATTCTTGTTGAAGGACAGAACATGATGTCATAGATTTTTGCCCTTGAAAAGACTTTGTTTGCAAAGAATGTAGCTATCATATGTCAATATGGAATTGAGGGGGTGAGATCGTTCCTGTCCCCCTTTGCTCAGCACAAGCCAACTAATGTTGTCTCTATTTATTTTCATTTATTTATATTTACCTCTTACTATCAAAAGCCTTTGAAATAGACAATTTAAGGAAAGCACTCACTGCCCCACTAGGGTAGTAACTCCTATTCTCCAAAGTATTAAAAGAACAGTTAAAATTTCGGCATTAGCCTCTACCGACTTCCATGCTATCATGTGGGATGGGGGCTTATTCAAGAGGGCTTGTTAACAATTTGAAGTTGTAGCATGGCGGCATATTCCAGGACGGGGGGTTACTCGATTATTTACAGTATCTAGCATCTACACTTAAACTCATTGCCAAGTGACTGAAAAATCATCAAATATTCACCCCTCGTATAAGATGAAGCTCAATACAATGGTTGCATAGTCAATAACACATAGCTTGTTACTTTTCTACAATTCTACGTCATGAAAAGTGAAAGTGCGAGAAAATAACCGACCCGAGCGGGATCGAACTCGCGACCCCTGACATTGTACGTCGGTGCTCTACCAACTGAGCTATCGGGCCACGCTTCCAAATCGTTGCTCAAGGGTAGGTCATTTGCTCGCACCGCCCCTCTCTTAACCAATTTGCACAGGGGAGCCATCGCAGCTCCATCGCAATGTGCATTGGACCTGCTGTTGAGAGAGGACTGCTCACACCAATTCTACGTCATATTTATATTAGACCTTCTTTTTGTAAATTTTACCACTATTTATTTTGTAAATTGCAAGACAAGTTTTTAATATGATCCCCAACACTAGTAGGGGGCCTTTAAAAATAATAGTTGATCATCTGATTATGGGCTAAATCGGATGGAATGATCTACTGAAGAGGCCACAATGTGAAAAAGAATGGAATGAATAAAATGTTGCCGGCAACATCAGAAGAGCATTGAGAAGTGTCAGAAAACGCCTGTTTCTTTCGCTTACGCCTGTTTCTAGGTAAGAAGGGAGATTCAGAGTTGCCCTATCTAGGAAATCGCGTTGTGCTCAAGGAAAAGGGGGACAGCTGCCCCACTAAACATTCAAATGCCACAAAATTAACCATAGCTTTAGTAATAGCATAAGCATAGCATTCATCGTTTTATTCCTTAATATTTTCATTTTATATGCATTTTCATGCAACTTCAAATAGCTTTAAGTGAAGTTATCAACGCTAACCGGAGGGTCACATCGTAGAGTTTGAATCAAAACATGATGGCCTATTTACCATTTTATAACTTTTGACGTTAAAACCTGACATACTATGCAAGCAATAGCATGATGAACTGTAGCTTTTAAACAATGCAACTTACCTGATAAGAATTTATATCGGAAATGCAGAGTCTCCTGATAAAACGCTCACGGTCAACCAGCAACTTGACATTCAACGAACTAGTCACACAGAAGTGAAACAAGGAAGCTATAATGAGACTAAGTACTTCATGTGAACGCGTATCCAATTCAAAATAAGGCGTCAACCCGTACAGACAGTTGCAATATAAGATTTGAGGGGTGAAATTACAGGCCTAATTCCAATGAAAGAGGAAATGAAATGAAGATCAGTTACATTATATTACTAAACAATCCTACAATTGCATTGAAGTACGTCAGATTACAATGACGTGCATTGAGAAAGGGACTTGATCTCCTATCCACACCAACGAAACTACATTTAGATGTACAGTATAATCCCGTTATAACGTACTCGGTTATAACGTACCATAGTGGCTGGTACCAGCAACAGGCTCTTACAAACCCTTATAAAAGTACTCCGGTTATAACGTACTCGGTTATTACGTACTTTCGGTTATAACGTACCCCCGTTTTGGCCCCTCGAGACAAATATATTCGTTTATAACGTACTTCATTGCGGCTTTTGTTTTTTCCCTTTCTGAAATCATTACCACTGTTACCATTACCTTTAACCTTTAATAGCTGTATTAAGTAAGCATACTACTCGTGTACTAAGCAGCCACACATTTGATGCAGCTGTACATAATGCTTGGATTAAAAAGACGTTCAGAAGTATTTTACAGACTTTTTTAGACCTTACAGGAGATAAACATTAGTCATGAACATAGCAACTAAATCCAGGGATACTGGAGAGGAGGCAGAGGGGGCGGAGGGGAGCAAGCGCCCCTCCTGCCTGTTATTTGAGGGAACAGGGGGAGCAAAAGTGCCCTTTTTGAAATGTAAAAGAACCCTTTTCAGACATTAATATGGTACAACAGAGATACAGTAAACTACATAATTAAGCAATATATGATTGGAGGAGAGATATATTTGTATGTTTGTGAGAAATTTAGCCCCTGATAACGATGGAACGAAAATGTTCCAAAGAAGTGTCTTAGGTCCCAAAGAGGTGCCTATTCTAGTTGGTCCCCTTGCCCCACTGCCGTTCGGGGGGCCTTATTAAAACTGCCCCACTACTAAATTTTATGTCAATCTTTCAATATTTTTCCATGTTATGACGCTTGTCCGAGCCTCTAGTTTTAGTATTTATATCTTTAAAAGCTACAGGAGAGGCCCAAAAGCATATATCATTCTATACTTTACTTAAGTCTGGTATATTCCTTTTACTTCGGTTATAACGTACTTCTGTTATAACGTACCAAATCAGTTGGTCCCTTGAAGTACGTTATATCCGGATTGTACTGTACTTACATATACCTGTTGAGCAAGTAGCTAGCAGACTCTTTCATCATAGTAGCTTTTATCATGAGATGTTAAAAAAGGAGGCATCTTTTTGTCAGGGAACATTTTCTACGTTTCTGTAAGTTTTGTTTATTGTATCAAAATGCCTGAAACATTTCTCATCGAAACATTTTAGATCATCTCAGTCACTTTTTCATCGTCTTTGTAATTGAGAAGTGGTTTTAATTTTGATAACAACATTCTCGTGCAGTCTTCAGGTTTGCATATTGTATATAAATGTATTATCGTTTAATCTACTTTTAAAATATTTTCCAGTGTCGTTTACTTCAGTAGCAAGATATAGTAACTTGGATGCTCAACCAGGCAGGTAGCCAGCTTGAATTCGTAAGAGGGGCACAGCTAACACATATAATAAATAAATAAATAAATATATATATATATATATATATATATATATATATACACTCAAATAGCTCCAATCATAAAGAACTTTTTAAAGACATAAATAGACCCTCAAGAAAAAATTCCAACTTTTAAAACGTTTCGGCACAAGCCTTCATCAGTTATCAACTGATGAATGCTATGATAACTGATGAAGGCTTGTACCGAAACGTTTTAAAAGTTGGAATTTTTTCTTGAGGGTCTATATATATTTATATATATATAGATCCTCAAGAAAAAATTCCAACTCTTAAAACGTTTCGGCACAAGCCTTCATCAGTTATATATATTTATAATGATTATGTGTCCCTTTTTTTTGTCTTCAGACTAATGCTGAAGATGACAGAGCTTGAATCAAAGAAAATCATGAAGTATCAATCTTTGAAGCAAGTTATTCCTTTACAGTATAATGAACTAAGGATTCCAAGCAAATAATAAACAAAATCACTATTGTCATTCAAAGCCAATTATGATGGTTGAAGAACAAAGCAATCATTGCAAACAATGCCAGTTTTTCACGAGAAAATCATAAAACCAAACGAATAAGTTAATTTCCAAGCTTCCTTAGTTTTGAGCTCCATGCACTAAAAACCTCATCAAATGTTACATCTTCCATGAGGACCCTGCTTTCGTATGAAAGGTATGCGAGATCACATTCTCTTGTTGTCTTCATCGAACGAAGTTGGGAGAATCGATTTTGCCCAAAGTGTAGAACACACATTCGCACCTGGCAGATGTTCACCCAGCTGTAATGGCAACATTGTAAAGTGTTGTCAATACTGGCGCAGTGTGATAGTGACGCATCCTTACATGTTTTGAAACGGCAACTAGGTCAAGTCTTCCATCCAGTTTTGGCCATTCCACGTCTTTCAGTACACGCTTAAAAATCCTGCACTCGGCTTCGAGATCATAAAGGGATGCATTGGCTGGAAGCAGTTGATCTTTGACAACTGGTATTGTTACACTGTGTTCATAAAGCGGCTTTAAAGTACCAAAGTCCATGAAATTGTTGGATGTGGGCGACAAAGCCTCCATTGCTTTCCAAAGTACTGTGCTATCTGAAGAGAAGCGTCGACCGAATTTGAAAAGAAGGACATCAAGAGTTTGAGCATAAATCTCGAGATTTGAACGCAGCCTACCCTCAGAAGGTATATGCTCAGAAATAATAAACTCATGGAAATATTGGGTGGCACATGTGTTTTGCTTAGCTCTTGCCGCCAATCCAACACTATTCTCAGACCTTTTGACGCTATCTAGCATTTTCTTGCATACTTCTTCATTCAACTCACTTCGCATCGTCATCAAATCCCCCCTCACACTGCATTGATAACTGTAAAAGCAGAAACTTTATCTTCATTCGACGATTGCAACTGCTTGACAATAACATTTATAGGCCTCAGAACTTTCAAAAGCATACAGTTGAAAAAAGGAAATGGATCGTTAGATATTTGACTAAATAGTCCCAGGGCCAAGGCTTTGTCTTCACTGTTGAGATGTCGACTTTTCACTGCTAGAGCTAAAGCATACGTTATATCACTATAGTTGTTGTTAATATGCACAACACTGTCAAATTGAACAGACCAACGGGTCTCAATCAGACGCTTTAGTGGTGACCCGTCATAGTATTCTGCAACAGCTGCCATTTTGAAAAAGCTGTAGAGGCTTGAGGTTGTGCTAAAATAGTCACCAATTTCTTCGATGCTCTTCATCACGTAAAAAACACCAACCAGCAAACTTTTGTGCAGAAAACAGTGGACGTAAAGCACAGTTCTTGCATATATCTTATTCATGCACGCTTGCCGCCCACTGTGCATCCCCGAAATTACACTGGCACCATCATATGATTGTGACACTATTCCTCCCAAGGAAATCTGAAATTTTTTAAGAGTATCCTCAACGAAACTTAAAATACCTTTTGCCGATCTATCCCCCATTCCTTTCAGGTCAATACAGTGTTCTGTCATAGTCCCATCAGTTGACATAAATCGTATAACGAGGCCCTGTATTTCAGTCCGGTTATTGTCAGTTGTCCCGTCTGCCAAAGTTGTGTATAATTTGGCTTCTCTCACTCGTGCTGCAATTTTCTCCCTCACTAGTTCTGCCAGAACTGACATAAGTTCGTTCTGCATTGGTTGAGAAGTATATTTTGCATTGCCAGGGATCAGCTGGTGGGTTCTTTCCCAACCTGGTTCTAACGGGAAGATTAGTAGAGAAAAAGCTCTCAAAAACAAGCCATCACCTAACATGTCAGATTCATCACTACCGCGAAATGGAAGGCTATTCTCACTCAAGAACCTGGTTACATTGAATACGGCAAATAACCATTTTCTTCTGCTGCATTGTTACGGTTGCAAATGATTGTGCCATGGATTTAGCATTTCTCTCCAAATAGTTCCACCAATTTGCCATTGCTTCCTGATGGCTTTTTGACGAATGATGTTTTGACAATGCCTTACACTTGTCAATGGCACTCTTCCAGTCGCGAAAGCCAGTGCAATTGAATGTCGATTCAGTGTGTTTAGAGGGAAATACGCGACAAGCAAAACAAAATGCAGCATCCTTCTCAATGCTATATTCCAGCCATTTGTACTTGCCATTCCAGTCAGGATTGAAGCGAATAACTTTCTTTCCGAAAGGGGTTGCTGGATAAACATCTAGCCTCCGTTGATTCGGAGAAATCTTGTTGTCGAAGAAAGGTGGTTCAGAAATACGTGGCGATGTGGAGGAGACAGCACTTTCACTTGGAATTGCATTGTTAGCGTTCATTGTCTCCTCAGCACTTGTTGCTCCAGACATTTGAGATTGAGAAGTGGCATCTTCACTGGAAATGTCTGTTTCATCATCATGGTTTAGTTTGTGCTTCTTAAAGTATTTTAATATACAAGACATATCTTTGGAAGTTGGGTGAGCAAGACTGGAAATGCGTCCAGCGAGATATATTTAGTAGTCACAGGGTATAGAGAATTCAACCTTGTCTCCTCTTGCTAGTTCTTTTGTCTTGAAGCAGAGGTCAATCAATCGTGTATCCTCACAAATCTAGGCTCGATCATATACCTAAAGCCAGCATGATTTAATATAACGGAGATCAACGGAAAGGCAGCCATAGAGGGCTCGGAAAAGTCTAGCCAATGTGCTAAAGCCTAGCACTACTTTATCGTAAAATACTTCAAGTGCTGACACTTGCAAGTTGGTGAGAGCTTTTAATGCCTCTAGCAATTCTTTGTTATTGGAAAATAGAAGTTAACACAAGCTTGCCCTCTAGTCGATTTGAGCCAATCAGAATTAAGGTTACGTAGTGGTCATGTGACATGTCTTACGCAACACAAACTACGCCATGGAGTAAAGGAACGACAAACAAACTGCCACTGGCTATAGTTTGGAATACATAATTCATTTCTGTAGGGGGGGCACAGAGTCAAATTTTACAATTCCAGGGGGCCTTGCCCTCAGGCCCCCCTTGCTTACGGGCCTGTGCTCAATGCCTTTCTACTCGCTTGCTGCTGCAAAAGATTTGTGTCAGTAAAGCATCCATTCCATGGACGATGGAGCTCAAGGGGCCGGAGGGCCTTGAAAAGTGATATACGGATTGAAGAACGGTAGGGGTTTCATGTCTCCTGATTTTCATTAAATTTTGTAAAAGCAATTTGGTCATGCAGCAGAATATTTAACGTGAATTGGAGAGTGTGGCTATATCGCAGCATTGGTTCCATTGTTACGGGATATACAGTTAGGTAATGATAAAACAGTTGGTCACTTTTTCAGGACGCCTCCCTCCCCAAGTTAAATTGTCTAGGTGCACAGTTGTCCTGAGGGTTTATTGCCCCTCTTTCTTTTATAGAAAAAGATACTTTTAAAAACCTAATACTGTAATTTTATGTTTCAAACCATCTCTATATAAGTTTTCATTCTTCTGCTATGAATTTAACACATTAAAGCGGCTATGATGCCAATCACTAACATTAGCTGAAATGGAATAAATCAATAAAACTGTAAAACTGATGATTATTTTTCATACGAAACCGTAAATGGTGACTTCTAGCATCCTTTTTATCATAATTCAGTATTTTCTGTATAGCTACATTTCTGTCTCTAAAATTGAACTACCCCCCCCCCCCCCAGGCTCCCCCGATAAGAATATTGCTCTGCCTAATGCAATGAACTGAGTAATGAGCAACAGCCTCTGTTTGTAGAGTATGCTTATTCCGCATACGAGGTAATTGCGATAGATCATCCATAAAGCTTATTTCTGTGTGAGCATGGCAACGTTCTCATCAAAATCAGGCTGTGCATTGTGCATCAGTGGAAATCCTTTTGTCACTTCTTCGAATTGATAACAAACTTGAGTCTATGAATACGAAATGGTTATTTGCTACAACGATATTAATTCAAATTTGCAGATGTGAAAACGGCTATCAACCATGATGCAACTGTAATTATCCTTTTTCAACTTTAATCGGAGGATCGTATCGTTGTGTTTGAAGGCAATTTTGGTGGCCTACCTAAATGTAGGTAGGCCTTGTATGTTGCAAGGCCAATTCACTATTTTGTAACTTGAAATGTTTAAACACTTTTGTAATATGCAAACATCAACACGAGAAATTATAGTATTCTAACAATGCAACTTACCTGATAAGAAAATATAGTGGAAATGTAGCATATCTTGATAAAATTTTCACATTCAACTAATACGTTGATTCTCTACGAATGATGCCACATAGAAAATGAAATAAGGAAGCCTAAGTGAGACTAAGTACTTCATGTGTATACGTATCCAATTCAAAATGAAGTGTCCAACCAGATTGATGGTTACAATATAAGTAAGATCCCAGGAGGGGTACTCATTACATCTCTATACGGGGGGTCTTGTCCATGTCAGCACTTTGTAGCGGAACCCCAAATATTAAGTCACAGTTTAGAGGAGGTCCAAATATTGAGTCTCAAAATTGTTTGAGAATTGTTCCAAACATTGAAATGTGGACAATATCTTAATATCATTTATAATAAGATTATCGTTGTCATATTTATAGTATTAAAACAATATAATTTGTTTTTATAACTTTTTGTCAATTCCAAGACCCAAATATTGAATATTTCTTATGCTGTAATTCTAAAACCCCAAATATTGACCTTTTTTAAAGCTGTCCTTCGCAGACCCCATGTATGATTGCTTTTTTAAAATCCCAGACCCCAAATATTGACATGGACCCCCGTATAGAGAAGAATGGAGTAACCCTCCTGGGAGTAAGATTTAAAGGGAGATGTCAAAGACTTAAATCCAATGAAAAGGCGATGAAATTGAGATCAGTTGGATAATATCGATTTAATAAGTCA
Source organism: Mastigias papua (assembly GCA_964019165.1). Classification (NCBI taxonomy): domain Eukaryota; kingdom Metazoa; phylum Cnidaria; class Scyphozoa; order Rhizostomeae; family Mastigiidae; genus Mastigias; species Mastigias papua. The sequence goes on from OZ025271.1 coordinate 14,217,695, forward strand.
TTGCACTGTGACGTACGTCAGATTACGAGACGGTGCAGGGATGAAAGGACTTTAACTCTTACCCCATCCAAAAGGAAATACGTTTAGAAGTAACTGCGTACAGTAAATCTTCTAATTGGCCATCCAACGAAAAGCCCCCCTTGAATAAGTCCCAGTGAAAGCACTTCAAATTGCTACTAAGCCCCCATCCTTGAGTACACCGCACACCAAATGATGGTAAATACTTTGATAAAGACTAGTAATTCAATTTTGACTGTTCGTTTAGTATTATGATGGGGAATAGAAGCTTTGACAATGAACTTTTTATGTGACATAGGTCAATTAATTTTATAGCGCCCACGTTCGAATAAGCTCAGCCCAATTGATGTCAAAAATGTATAAGCAATCAAGTAACTAATTCGAGGATTTTATGATATAGTTTTTGAGGTAGCGGACACTTGTAACTTGTGGACACTTGTAACTTGTGGACATTTGTAGCAGCTTGCGGACACTTATTACTTGCGGACACTTGTAACTTGCCGACACTTTTAGCTTGATATAGCAAACATCCACTTCACACACGAATTATCGGTATCCACTGACTTTGGTGGTAATCCACTTATGATTTTTCTGTTGTTTCATCAAAGTAGTTTCTATGACGAAATGTTGAAGTAAGAAGCTCATCATATTGTCAGCTGACACTCCCTACGATTCTGCCAGTTTGTTTCATTGTACCAAAATTTTACATTGCTTCTGTTATGCCTTCATTGTTTTTCTTTTATTTGAGAAGTGGTTTTCATTTTGATAACAACATTTTCATGCAGTCGTCACGCTTGCACATTGTATATAAATATATTATCTGTTAGTCTACTTTCAAAATATTTTAACAAGTCTTCGTTTCCTTTAGCAGCAAAATAAAATGACTTGGATGCTCAGTGAACAGGGACGTAGCAACCGGGGGGGCGAGAGGGACCATGGCCCCCACTTTTAGCAAACGATGCAAAAGTGCCCCTTTGAAGCCCAAAATGGACATGGTGCTGTGCCCCTTTTAGGACTTGACCCCCCCACATTTTAGATGCTTCCTACATCCCTGTCAGTGAATGTCTATCAGCTTGCTGTTGTGCAAAATTTGTGCTACTATATCGTCCATTCGTTGTGACGACGCAGGTCTAATTGACCGGAGGGCCTAGCGGATTATAGCCCCTCTAACTTTTCTAGAACAGGTATTTCCAAAAAATCGAATACTGCAATCCTATTTGTTTTGAAGTAACTTTGTATAAGCTTTCATTCTTTTGGTATGAGTTTAACAAATCGACTTTGATGCCAATCACCAATATTATATACACTTGGTGAGCAAAAATATTGCACCTCCTAGTGTTTTCAAAATGGCGGACATGGCACCATGTTCTGCTCTATGAAAACTGCCTACGGTTTCATTGACCAACCACATGTGTTAAGCGTTAGAAATTAATATGTCATTAACTATGAACATTGCCAAGATAAACCAAGCTAGAATTCTGATTACAGTCCACAAGAATTTACAGTTATGTCAGTATTTCGTTGGGTAGCCACGCTTCTTTTTTACAGCCAAAATTCTTCGTGGAAGAGACTCGTATAATTTGCCAATAAAATCCCGTGGAATTCGGTCCCATTCAGATATGACTCTGGTTTGAAGCTCTTCTTTGGTTGTTGGAGGACCTCTTGGGTCACTATTAAGCTTGTTTTTTATAAACAACCATATATCTTCAATAATGTTCAAGTCAGGGCTTTGTGCTGGCCACGGCAAAACAGGAACGCCTCGAAGAGAAAGATATATCTTTGTGTATGCTGCTCGATGTGGGGGTGCATTATCCTGCTGAAATATGAAAGGCCTATCAACAGTCCCAAACATCGATTCAACATTGGCAAAAAGGTTGTCATGTAATAAACAAACATATTTTTCTGCATTTACGGTTCTATCACAGACTACCAATTTACCAACGCCAATAGGCCCAATACACCCCCAGAACATCAAAGGCATTTTTGAACGTCTGCTGAAAAAGAGTAGGATCATTCGCCTCTTGTTTTCTACGCCAAACTTGTAGTGTTTTATTGTCATTTTTAAGTCCAAACCTGCACTCGTCGGAGAAAATCACGTCTTTCCATTCGTCTACTTGCCAGTCCTGAACAGCACTGCCCCACCTTACCCTAGCTTTCCTATTTTGAAAGGAAACAAATGGTTTTCTTTTTCTGGCATAGTTTCTCATTCCATATTTCTTGAGAATACGTTTCACAGTCCACTTGGAAAGGTTTCCTTCAAGGTGGGTGGAAAATAGCTCGTTTCTGATAGTTTTCAAATTTGAAAACCTATGCTTCTTTGAAAGACGACAAACATACCTCTCTCCCCGAACATCAAATTTGTTTGGTTGTCCACGTCTTTCTAGCTTATCAGGATAGCCAGATTTTTCATAGCGCTTACAAATACGTATTACAGAAGAATGGCGACAACCAACAGCTGCTCCAATTTTTCTGAAGGATAGTCCATTTTTTCGCAAATTTACCACCGAGGCCCTCTCAAAATTTGTAAATTCCTTAGTTTTAGGCATGGCTTCGCATTTTTGCTTAATCTCTTTTGTTTACAATGTTTTTCTTTCGTTCAAAGTGCTAAAATGGCGTCAGCAGGTTTTTCGAATCTCTCGCCAAAACTGAAGCAAAGCAAATATTGTTTAATGGAATAAAATTCACTCTGAATGGATGTGTTTGTGCTGATAGGCCTAAAGTGGCTGCCATTTTCAGGCAGGAGGTGCAATATTTCTGCTCTCCTAGTGTAGTAACACCAAGATATTTGCAATGATCAACCATGGCCAGCAGAATGAATAAATGCCCTTTAAGTCCATTAGTGCATGACCAACTTCCTTGAGACTTAGTAAACATTAGTAAGTGTGCGCTCTCTACACCTCCCCCCAGCAAACACATCAATAAAATACTAACATTTCTGATAATGGTCAGGCAAATCTGAATTTATTTTGACACAAAAAACTTGACCTTGGTGTGACAAGGTTGAAGTTGGTTTCATCAAGTTGAAGTTGTCATCAAGGATGTAAATTTCATGTGCACTTGTAGGCTACGGTAGAGAACGCTTTAGGAGGTCTTATTTTTTGAAAATCAAATTTTTGTGTTCTTATAACATGTGATCTTAAAAACAATGAGTGTATGATGTTCAATTAATTAACACTTGTTTCTTTTTTAGAAGAATTTGTTCAGCCTACCACTCATGTCATGTAACAGACTAACGACAACGAGCCTCTGTTCAAAGAGATCGTTTATTTCACATCCGAGGTAATTGCAAGAGATCATCAAAATAATTCGTTACAGGTCTCTGTACTTGGAATAACAACACTGTTGAGATTCTGATTCTTGGCTAAATTTAAGCTGCTGTGAGGTCAATGGGCTGCTGAATGTTAAAAACTGCTGGCAAAACCATAAGGAATACCTACTGGCAAATCTTGGGAAAGACTCTTACTGACAGCGTTAAACACAGGTGAGCAATCGTAATGGAGATATCTTGAGGTTAACAATTATGGAAAAATATTCAAAATGCAGCTTAATATGCCTAGTCGGAAATTATTTCATTGAAATTCCGTTTCATTTGTATTCAGTGATCGAAAGTTACATTGATTCAAACTCATCGGTTCGAGAATATAACGGATTTGAACGTAACGGCACACTTCGTTTGAGGAACCTCCAGGGTTAAAAATTGTGGAAAAATATTTAAAATGTAGCTTTACATGCCAAGTCGGATGTTATTTGAGTTAGATGCTTCGATATTCTATCTATAACATGTTTTCGACAGTTACAAGAAGACTACCATCGAATCTGAATGTTGTCCGCGAATCGGAATGTGAATGTTGTTCCCAGGACATTACAGTTTCACATGCTTGCCGTTGCAGATCTTCTTATAGTCTATAAGGCCTTTGTATTTGCAATATGAGATCAATGGAGCTGCTGAAAGCTAATAACTGCTGGCAAAACCTTAAGACAAACCTACTGGCAAATTTTGGGAAAAAAGCTTACTGACAGCGTTAAACACTGGTGAGCAATCGTAATGGAGATATCTTGATATGTTTTCACATGCTAGCCGTTGCAGTTCTTCTTATAGTCAATTAGGCCTTTATCGCTCTACTTCAGGAGTAATCATGTAGACACACAAAAGATTGCATTTTATTTTATAACATGACATAATGTATATAACCAAGCTTCTTATAAGAAACTAGAAGTTTGATGCATGTGCCCATCGTAATTTCTCTAGTAAGCATCTCCCTCTCAATAAAGCCCTCCCTAAAATATGTGAATAATGCCAAAGACAAGTTATAGTCATAACAAGAATAAACTTTGTGGTCTTGATGATGTTCATTAGTACGGTAATACACCAAATCAAAGTCACGTTCAAACGCCTATGTGCTGCAAACAGAAACGATAATAATTGATCAAGATTCCTGAAATATACATATAATACCACAATAGCAAATTTGTTCATATTTCAGAAATTTATTAAACCCTCCTTCGAATAAGCGACTTTCGAAAGTTCTTGAAAAAATTTAGCCCCTGAGGGGTCTTAATAGAGACTTTACAGTATATAAAAGCTGAGAAAATTAAGAATAGGCTTAAACACTATGAATTTTGTGAACTCGAAATATTATACTAGAATGATTCTTCGAGGATCAACCAACCGTATGCATTATGGCGATATGTACGTTGCTTGCATAGGCTTTTTCCTCAGATATATCTTTCGAGGTTAGGAGGTTGAGCTCTTTTTAATCTGTGCCCATATTGGCTGACCCCCCTGCTCTCCTTCCTGTACGCCACAGTCACTATGTACAAAATGTGTCCAATTCCTCAAGATGCATAAATTAAATTATAGGGTTCAATTTACGTTATGACAATTGTCGGCATTTTGAATTCAGCAGGTCTGGAAATCAAAAATCAATCTCAGCTTGTAGTTTAGATTTGAACGGATCCGATTGAAACTAAAAAGTCTGTTCAATACAGAATTTGAAATAAATTAAGGAGTATAGATGAGAATAATAAAAGAGAAAGAGAACGCAGAAATGCAGGCAATAGAATGATACATTCTATTTGAGAAAGTACTTTTTATTCAGGAATTGAAGCCCTTGAAATAGTCTCAGGAAAAAATCTTTGCCGAGAAGAGCTCCACAAATAAACGCCTTTCCGGAACTCTCAATTGGTAATAGGCCTATTATGGAGAAAAACAATATTGCAATGAGCCTAAAGTAACCCATGTGTCAGGGCACTTTTCAAACATCCTTTCGAAAAGCCTTCCAATCTACTAACCGGTTTTCAAAACATAAAATGTATACTCACGCATATAAAGTAATCCCACGAGGGATTATTCGAAGAGTTCTTTTGTGGTATGCATTATATACATGATACATGACGAAGTAGCGTATTCAGGAAATTGAAAAGAGAAGACTTGACATCTAGGATGTCAATTATGTAAACAAATAAAATGTACTCTAAATAAACCCTTAAGAATCCAATTAAACTCCGATAAGTAACTGCTGAAAATTAAATCTTCAAGAACTGATTTCTTAAATGCTTTTTGCTATCATGAGCTTTGATAAACATAATCATAAGCAAGTCTCTCCTATTAACAATAATCAACCTTGTCATTGGGATAATAAGCAGCCTTGCTTCATTTCAAGAGTTTGCAACAGTTTGCAGCCGCATCCTTCGTTACCGGTCATTACGTAAAAAGCACAAAAGATATCTTAAAGTTAGGATGGCTCCCAATAGAAGAGAGAAGAGATTTAAATCTCCTTAAACAAGTTTTCAAGGCTTTGAACTCGGAAACGTGGCCTTATTATCTAAAACTGAATGTGAGAGAAAATAAAAGAGACCTGAGATCGAATGGCACCAAATCGCTGGAAATAACAAAGAAAGAGAGCGGAACTTTTCAAGATAACGCGGCTAGACTATTTAACTCCCTGCCAGATAAAATAAGAAACTGCTCAAACTATAATACTTTTTTATCTTTAGCTAACAAATTTTTAATTAATAGAGCTGAACAATGTAATTAACTTTAATCTTAAGAGACATCCCTTTGTCTGTAAGTATTTTAACAAAATATTTATATAAGCAGTATTGTAACTTTAACAGTGAAAAGCCATCTGTAATGGATCTGTTAAATATTCATTATTATTATTATTATTATTATCATTTCACTGTATACATTAAAACGCTCTGAATGTCCGTTGCTTGTCTTACAACACTTATAGAAATATTGCAAATATCTTTAAATATGATTTTTTGTGGAATACAACCTATGTAACCGTGGAATTTTCAAAAACTTATAATGTAAGTAAATGTCATTGGTTTCCATAAGGGAGAGTAATTATTTTATGACCAGGGTGGGGACTGAAGTAAAAGTATTATGGGCCCTCAAAAACGTTCTACCCCACCATTTGCTTAAGTCACGTTGTCTTTACCACACAGAAGAAAAACAGTAAAGCAAAGTTGCATTTATTCCTAAATACGGTATATGTTTATATACTACCTCTGTGTTCTTTCTACTCATTCTGCTAACCAATCTAGCACAGCATATTTTTTCAGTTACCCCACACTTTTCTTTTCAGTCCCCACACCAGTCAAAAATAATGCCTGCTTTCTTATGGAAATCGATGAAATTTCAAACTATATGTTTTTGAGCTTCAGACAGACCTTGGCAGCCCATTAAAGTGGGCTGAAGTTCCTCATGTGATAAGCTCCTTAAGTTCACGTTTCTTAATTTAAAAGAAAATCCATTGACTTGTTTACAAATACTGAAATTTAGTTGGTTTATGAACAACTCATTGCCTCATGAACTAATATGAACTGCTTGTGATAAATTCAAATATTTGCTCTATACCATGTCTCCACACAAATGTGACATGATAAATAAGTGAATTTAGTAGCAGTGGGACTATCAAATGTTCACTCAACTTGGTCTTTTGAGAACACATCAATCTGAACAAACAAGATAACAGATTCATTATTTTTGAATTTGTGAAAATTTTCATGGTATTTAATCAATATATATGACTTTATCAATAATAGGTTGCCAGAGCTTTATGTATTTAATTTAGAGGATAAATTTGAAGCCGGGAGACATATGACATATTTGTATATTGTACGGATAAATATTGAAGATAATGATTAGTTTGGATTTCCATCTCAATAAATGAGCTCAAAATACAAAGAGTTTATAACTCGTTTGCATTCAGTTGCTGAATGTTCTAGTTCTTCAAATATATGTTATCAGTTCTGTGATTTTTGTATGATATAAACCTTACTTCTGGCTCCATTCCTCTTCAGATATTATCAAGATCAGTTGATAGAGAGACAGTTCAATATCTTTGTTGAATTGTTGCGTCACTTCCATCAAGCATACAATTATTATCTTAATAAATACAATCCTACAGTTCTACAGATGCCGGCATGCGCAGAGAGGTAAAAATTGAGATGTGACTAAACTCCTTCTATGGTTTGTGATGTAGTATTTTGTATTAATGAAGCATTTCGACTTATGTAATAATTGCGTATATGTACATGTTGATATACATTATACCTTCATATGGATTATCTACTTCAAAATGCATTGCATTAAATATCAAAATGACATCTATGTTACAGTGATGATAAAAAGATGAATGTTTGCTTATTGATGTAGTGGTACTATTATTATATGTAAGGAAGCATCTTAAACACAATAAATTCTGTAATCAAAGAGTGCTTTTCACATGTTTCACACATTAACATATTTCCATGCTAATGTGAAATTCAACACAATCGAACGGACCACACTTAAATGACATTTCAAGTGTTTTCTCATCCTGTGCATATCTATTGTCCTGTTGATAACTAAGTAATTCTGTTGTACAATAGTTGCCCACTTTTGTACATGTTCCTCCAGCCCATGGAGGTCCATATTCCATTTTTACTTTTCCATTTCTTGCAGCATACCCACACGTTCACTCCTCCCAGAAGCACTCATTATTATGAATAGATCTTAGACATTCTGTATTTTTATATTCTGCATCTGATACACATCTCGATCTGTTCTACAAATGCCATTTTTATAAGAATATTTAACCATTTCATTTCTTCATACTCCGAAGGCGTTGCTAGAAAGGACGAAGAACGAGATAAGACAACCGGGCAGACAGCGACTGCAATGCCTGGAGAATTTTGTGTTTGCTATTGCACAGTCTAGTGTTGGTATTGGATACATTGCTATGGGTATTTTGCTGTAAGAGAGAGACCGTCCTGGCTTCAAATACATGGCAGCCAACGTCAGATCATGACTTGACACCCAAGAAGAATAAGTTACTGTAAGTTACTATGAAATTTATGCATATCTCGGATGTTCCTCAAGACACCTACATGAAAGGAGATATTCTGTGCCTCTATATTATGCAGAATTCGTAAATTCAAATTTATCTCATTAAGAGAAAGTTTTGAGTTGACTTTAAATATTTTAAGTTGCCACATGTTACAGTTTATGTATACATCGATTGATCTCGTAGAAGCTCACTGCTCTAAACATATTTAGGCATTCCAAGTCTCCGTATTTTGCAGCATGCGTATATAGCTGTTCAGCGAGGAGAAGTCAAATTTTCAGATACTCCTCATCACCCATGACATGTAGCATATTAATGTACTCACTCGTCCCATAGACACTAGTGTTTATGAGCATATTTAACACATTTTAAAGTTCCATACTTCACAGTGTATGCACATGTTGCTTAGTCCCAGGGAGTCCCGCTGTTATTATCATTTTGAGACATTCTTGTTCTCCATATTTTACAGTATCTGCACATGCTTATTCTTCCTATAGGCACGCTTTTTGATGAACATATTGTAAGCAATCCATCTCTCCATATGCTGCAGCCCACACATAAATCACTGTGTCCTATAGACAAGCATACTTATGGCCACAATTAAGAGACTCTAATATTCTAATTTGCCATTGTTTTCAGCATATGCACCAAACCACTTGTTCCATATTCACCCATCTCTGTGACAACATTTTAGATAGTCTAACGCACATAACAGCATGAATATGTCCATTCGTCCCACTAGCACACGCTTCATTGAGCATGCTTAATACATATCTCTTCTAAACAAATGAAGTCTCTCTTGAATATTGTGCGGTACGTTCATGCGCATTCATACATGTGTATTTTTTTGGAATTTTTTTCGGGTATCCATAAGTTTGAGCATATTTTTGACCGCTAAAGGTATTGTTAATGATGCCTGTATAAATTTACGTTCAAGTGCATACTATATGCAAGTTGAACGTCTATTGACAGTTGCCCATAAGTTAATGTCTTTTGTGTTATAGTTCTCCATATATTTGCTTTTACTTCTTAGATGTCCATATGATATCAACCTTACCCCATCATTGTTACTCTTTAGGTTTCATGGAGTTCAGTTATCGGAGAGATGATCCAATATCTTTGTCAAATGTTGGGTCACTTCTAGGGAGCACAGAATTTCTGTGGCATAAAAATACCCCTATAGTTGTGTAGAAGTCGAATTTTGATGAGAGGTTAATAAAAAGAAATGAAGTAACTCATTTTACGTCTTTGTGATACATTCTCTAAAAAATGCATACTTGATCTTACCAAGTGATTTATACGATGCTTGTGATGCCCATTGATGATTAATACATTGCTACAGACCTATGCTTCTATCGAGGCCGTTATTTCTAAATTATGGGGAAGAGGAGTATACAAACTGAGTTTTATGTAGAACATGTCAAATAACTTTATAACAATGCATGAAATAAAGTACTCTGTCCAATGATGAATAAAACAAGCAATCCTCAGAATGAGGATTGTTCTAGGACTTAGGGCATAACTTCTCAAATTGTATAAAATATGCAATAATAGAAAAAGGCTCGTCACTCATAGCTTATAGAGAAGGTAGGGGTAAGAGCGCAATTGCTTATGGAAGCATAGTTGGCAGTAAATTAAATAAAAGCGTCAGAGTACTATCAAAGGTAATTAGAATCGTAATCAGTATTTGGCACAAAGTAAGTTTTATAAGAGTGATTAACAAAACTGATTGTAGTTAATTAGAGAAATAATGTGTATGAAGTAATAGGTAGAGGTATTAAGCTTAACAAGTAGAGCTGATTATCATGTATATGAGATTATTCTTGACATTTAGAAATTCATTATTAAACCAAAATAATAAAGAAGTAATTTTATAGCAAAATGTTTTAAATAATTGCTTACATGTGTTCTCATACAGTTGATGTCCACTTTCATTTGCATTGCTAGGAGATTCTAAATACTCAAAATTTAACTCTGTGATTATACATTCCATGATCATATATCTAAGTGTGACCATTTTAGTCATCGTAAATCAGCCGATTCTAATGTAAGCTTGTTAGGTATGGTATTGCTTCACGTATTGCAGACTATGCATAATATCCATTCGTCTAATAGGCATTGAAATTTATGTAGATTGTAAATATATTTCTTTAAGTTTTCATAGTCTACAGACACTACACGTGTCCTTTCGTCCCTTTTGTGTATATACATTAGGTGTTCTACTTCATTACAATCTTTTGTCCAATCGTCAAATACACTAGTTTTTTGATAGATAGTCTACGCATTCTATCTCTTCATATTCTACTTAATTTCTATGTATTTTCGTATAATACATACTAACTTTTATATAGATTGTTCAGATATTCTAATTCTTCACTTTTTTCATGTTTTTCACATATTAATTCTTCCCATAGACACTAATCTTTGCTTGCATAAAATAGATAAACTGACTGATAATTTTGAACAGAATTTGCACATTTGGTCGTTGATTAGGAAGTAATGTTTATGTGTGTATTTTTACTGATTCTTCTTCTCTATATTGTACTGAATATGCATTCATCCATTCTTCCAATACACAGTCACTTTGTATATATATACAGTAGCTTAGATATTCTAACTCTTCATATTCTAAAGAAATTTCCCATATCCATTTGCCTTTTAGGTAATCAGCTGCATGTGTACGTAGTACAAATTCTGCTGCTGTTGTATGGCATTACCTTTCCATGCATTTTCCAATATAGCTATATTAATAGTACATATGCACCATTTTGTGATAGTAATCGTTGTAAACACATTTTTGCGTTATCCATTCACTGCTCCATATTCTCCAGAACTTGCTTGTATCCATTTGTGCCATTTACACTCACTTTAATTTGCTTTGAAGTAAGAATTTTATGAAAGGTTACTAAAAATCTCCTCTTCGACTCCACATTCTGAGAATTTATAGAAGTATCCACTTGTTCAATGGACAATTTTTGTTCGATCATATTTTTATCAGTTTAGTTCTTCATATAATGCAAAGTGTGCACCTATCCATTCGATCTATAATCACAGGTTTTTATGTAGGTATTTTACTACGCATTCTCTCTTTCAATATTCTGCAAGTAGTTTACATCTTATAATTTGTCATATTCTGCAGGCGTTCTGAATTTTCTTTTCCCAATAGATTCTCGAATAATTTAAGCATATATTTCTTTCATTGAAAATAATTCTTACCTCCACGAAATACCAGTACAGACTTACAAGTGCCTAAGAAAACAACGAACAATTGTCAGAAATGCTTTTCCTATAGAGGTGTACAGTCATGGAATGCCATTTCACTTGAAATTTGGCAGACATCGTCCCTTCAGACTTTTAGGTCAAAGCTGAAATAAGGCTTTCCTTTTTATTTGTTATTTTATTAAACTGTAAGTTACTTTTTGCATATCTATATATTTCTAACTGTATTATGTATTAGTTCTGTTTCTGATTGATTATTGTAAAGTATATGGAGGCCCCATGTAAACCAGCATTCGCTGAAAGGCCACCACTCTCCTTAAATCGTATGAAAATGGAATAGAACAAAATGAAATCCCGATTTGCCCGATATGTGCGCACTTTGGTACGCAGGTAGTTTAGACATTCTAGTTTTGCAGAAAATGCATAAATATTTCCTATCAAACGTCATTCATTTGTTTATATTTAGAGTAGACCTTCTGGTTTGTCATATTCTGCACAATTTGCAACTATTTTTATGTTGGATAGTCCAGACATTCTCTTTTTCCATATAGTGAAGACATTGTATGTATCCATCTTTCCGATAGATACTCATCTTCGTATACACATAATTTTGACATTCTAATTCGTCATGTTCTACACAATTTGTACCTTATCCATTTCTCATATAGACGCTCATTTTTATCAAGAGATAAAGTTGAATAAGAGAATACTAAATTGTGGACTTCTATAATGCAAATGCTGTTTGCTATAATGCAGAAGCATTTTGTGGTGAAAGCTCCAACTTTGGCTAAGGTTAATATGATAATGTTTAATCTTTGTAGGGAGACGTCGATGCAGAAATGATGCCTCGAGAAAACATGTCAACAGATCATGGGTCAAACATTTGTTTTGCAACAAGCCCACTTTCTGAAGACCTAAAGATTAAGATGAGAGTAGATAAGCTTGCAAGTACCTTGTTGGCCCACAGTGAAAATGGTTAGCACTCTTATAATAGCGATTCAAAGAGGTATGTTTTGTTACATTTGTGAAGCTATCGTTTATATTTTGTTGATATGAGCATCATGATAGATGTGTCATCATAATTTTTATCTAGTTACGATATCCCGATTCATCATTTTCTCCATACTTTGCGCATTTCAACCCTCATTTTTATGTGCATATGTATGACATTATAATTCTCCAAATTTTACAGAATTTGCAAATATTACTGCACCCAATAGATATCCTAGTTTATTTAAAGAGTTTACACATTATAATTCGTCATAGTCCGCAAAACATTTATATATCCATTTGCCCAATACACGCTCATTTTGATGTCTATATAGCAGAAAATCTTTGGTTAGATATTCTGCAGGCTTTATACTTTTCAATTAGTCCAATATGCATTGATATTTTGGTGAATTGTTTACAAATCCTACCTCTTTACATTCTGCACAACATACCCATATCAATTAGTCCAATAGACATTCATCTTTACATCGATTCCTTGGACATTCTAAAACTTATGTTTCTAGACAATTTTCACATGGCTATTCGTCACAGACACAAATTTCTTGTGCATAAAGTAGACGTTCTCCTTCGGCATATTCAGCGAAATGTACACAAATCCATTGATATTATTTTCACACATAACTTCGCCCAATAGATACTCAACTTTATGTAGATAGTTTACACAGTCCAATTCTTCATAGTCCTCAGAACTTCTATATATCCATAGCCCAAACAGATACATTACATAAAAATGTTATTAGACAATCTCTTTGTAGATAGCCTGTCTCCTTTGTAATACCCAGTTCTATGTCCATATCCTTTAGTTTTGCAAGTATATATATTACATATTTTCGTTCTTCATATTATGCAGAATGTTTTCCCTATGTCTTTTCATTTTATGCGCCATTATTTGTAGATGTATATGTTTAAGAGGAGGATTTAAATTTTAGAAGGGCTGCAAACTATCTGCCCCAATGAAAACAAGAGCTTTCAGTATGCATGATGGTTTATGATGTTGATCGTTATCCAGCCACATTGACAGGCCCTTACCCAGAGGGTTGATTGTGTAGAGGGCACAGTTAGCTACAAAAAACTGCAAGATAGCTCGGGAATTTGTGAGAAGACTGATATCGTGTCTCAATGAAATAGGAGGACCCATCATGTTTGGGTTCAAAGTGACAGAAAATGTCTTGGATCTCACTTTCTACATTGGCACAAAATGCATCTCCCAGAAAACACAATTTGGCTACTTAGTACGGTTCTCAATTGCGTATCCAGGAAACATATACAGTTAAAAAGGAAAATGGAGAGCATGGAGAAGTTTATACATTCCAAGGTTTCGTTCCGTAGATTACGATCTATTGTATGCATGCTTGAATGCTATGCTAGATGCTATGATGAAAGGTTCTAGGTAAACATTTGTTGGCAATTGAGCTTTATTAGGAAAATATTGGATAACATTATTTAATTAGAAGGCAATGATTAAATTCTCAAAGCTATAGGGGCATGTGCCTATGTCCTATTCACCAATTGTCTGAGTATTGTTCTGATAAAAAATATTATTCTTTTTCTATAGAAATGCCAGAATGAACCGCATTTCTACCTTGCTTGAGTGGGTTGTAGCCCCCAGCCCCCTAGTCTCTTAAGCCTTTGTACATATTACATATTCTATTGTATATATATACATCACACAAATCAATTTCATTACTTATATTTACCTCAGTCTGTCCATTTCATAGGAGTCCCAAGCCCATGACACCCAGCTTCATAAGCCTCTTTATATATTACATATTCTCTTTGTTAATATTTTGTACATATCAGTTTTCCAATAGACACTCATGCTTATGTATTTAGTCCTAACTTTCTAATTCATTTTATTCTACAGGTTTACACATATCTATTGGTCCAATTGTTACTTATTTTTGTGCTGATAGTTTGCCTTTTCCAATTCTTCACTTTCTGGAGAATTTACCAGCCTTGATATCCATTATATTGCAAATCCATTCATTGATTCATTGAACATAACTGATTTATTCATTCAATACTTTCTTCGTTCTTTCCTTCATGTTTTAGTATCTCCATCTATCCTTCTACTTACTTCTACATCCATCTATTAAACTTTTTTGCTTTTTGACATTCATTTCCCAATGCATATTCTACACACTCTGACTCTAGATAGTCAACAGAAAGTGCATATTATAATTAATTAAGTTTCATGTCATATAGTTCATTTCATATATCTCAGATAAGTATGTTAGAACTTTATCATTATCAAGTATCTTTTAATAATCTTTATAGATTTAATACCCATATATTTTGCATAAGGAAAGTGAAGTTGAAGCATATGTTTCTTATCATGTGAAAATGCAAGTATATGCGGTTTTTTATAAGAAACATGTCTATAATAAACATGAGTTTGAAATTAGCCAAAAGTTAATAAACACTTAAGAAACATTTACAGGTTGAGCTTGAAAAGTAAACATGAAAAAACAGCTGTGGTGAGAAATGTTTTATTCATCATCATCATTATCATCATCTAACTGGAGGATCAAAATAAATTGCCGTGGCTCTCCATTTCCTTCTATCCTGTGCCATCCTATTTGCTTCTTAGTTGCTTTCCTGTCATATACTTTTCATTGCCAGTCTGGTTACCCGCTGGATAGCGCGGCCCTTGGTGATCCACTCGACGAATTTGTTTTTGTTTACTGGGTAGAATAATTTCATATGACATCCATTTCTTAACTGCTTTCTTACTGCTGTATGAACATGTTTTAAAAAGTTTGCAAAAGAGTTTAAAAGGCTTGCAAAAGAGCTACAGTGCTTCTATCATTATCATCTATTTCTACACTCATTTCTTCCTGAAATCCATAAATCTAGATCATTTTGATAGGCTCATCTCCAACAATCTGTTGCGAAATATCATCCAACTCCTGGTTATCTGGAGTGTTTGATATTTGATCTAGAGTGAAGACTGGCAGAACGTTGTAATTTGTTAGACCCTCTCGCTGCACTAGGTTGTCATCGAATTTTGTTGTTATTACAAGCTTCAAAACTTTTAAGAAAAATTTAAGACATATTTGAGGCTGGAATTGAAAAGCTATTATGAAGCATCCAGGCTGAAAGCAGAAAGTTTATTTCTTGTAGAAAAAACGTGAACATAAGTTTTTTGGCTTCATTTCAGGAATGTGACGTGAAATATTGAGAAGACTGTTCAACAAGTGAACTTGAATTAACATCAGACTTTATGTAACAATGTTATGTGATGTCAAAGTGTATACATACGTTTAGTATGTTTGGCCACAACTTTGTGGTAGAAAGACTTCTACAGTCAATTGGAGATGTGCACAACTGCCGATTTGCTGTTGGAAGCATCAATGGCCCTTAAAATGTTATTATGTACTGCTTTAGTGCAATATATGATAGTTGTGCTTTTTCATGTAACCTAATGCCTTTTGAAAAGGGAGAATAATCATGAGCTCGATGTTCTACTCTATCTCTGTTATGATCTATTCTCAATTAAGTTTCCAAACTGTTCAAACAACCAGCTTCTAAATATTGACAAACTCTAGACTTCCCAGAAGCCTACTTTGCAAAATGTTGCTATCTTCTTGAGGCAGGATCATATTGTACAATCTTAGTAAATGAACTAAAATACAATATATTGATCGCATTGCATCAAAATTTTCTGATTTGATAGCATAAATTTGACGTAATATGTTTTTCAGCCTATCAATATTAACATGAAACTATCCACCCCACACACCTTGAATGGTGTAAAATTGATTGACTTGATGCATTCACCTTTACATTGTCTACATATATTGGATCTATTTGATAAACAATACGTATATCTTAATAATAAGTTGTATCACAAAATAAAACACATTGTCGATGAAAGAAGTGGGACATTCATAGGAGAAAATTACCAGCTAAGGATATGATAATTCAAATACCCTATAGAAACAGTCATTGGTATGCAGCCTCCATTTACAAATACTTTCAATCTCGTAAACGAGGTAGAAGTATTGCAAGATGGCGTCTGATAATGTTGTCACATTGTAATGTTGTCATGTGCAATAAAAACAATCTCCTCAGCATTGTAATTATTAGTGCAAACAGCGAAGTCATTGAGGTAGATAGGTAATTGAGGACATAAGTGTATATATGCTCGTGATTGCTCATCGGATCTTGCAATATGTAAACACTGCTGTCATACTATACTGAAGCCGGTCTTCGGGCCCAGTTTGCAAGTGAATGACAAAGTCATACCTTGTATTGAAACAGGTGAGTAAATTCAGCATATATATACCGAACTACACCAACACATGTTACCCCTTCCTTGTAAGTACAGGTCTATTTCTGTGCATGTGGCGAGACGAAATAACATGTTTGATTTTTAAGTTACACTATTGTTTACATTTGCACTTGAAATTTTTGTTAGTTACTTATAGTTGACTGCACGCTTGATTAACCTAGATAACCTTATGTATAGAAAAACAATCAGTTCGTGATCGTTATTAGGAAATGTGGAGCCACTTGGAAAGTTTTGTTTTTGAGTTCGAAGTTGTATAGATTTTTCTTACGCCGCCTGATGTACACGGTCCTTTTCTCACAAGAATTGACAAGTTTTCACCTATTAACAAAATCATATTAGGAGAATTTGACGAGTAATAGGTGTTTACAAGATCCTGTTGTACCTCCGTTGCTCCCTAAATAAGTAGAGAAGTACGGACGAATGATGTTTTCATATACACAATATTATACCATTTCTCTTGTTCTTTTCGTTCGTTCTATAATGTGAAAGCCAGCACAAAGTCTATATGTTTGCACTATAGTTTTGGTATTTAAAGTTAACTGAAACATGCAAGGTGATTAGGCCTGGAACATCTAGATAGAGGCATGGCAATGGAAGCAGATTGCCCTGGCCCCAAATCCTGAGAATGGACCCAGAGTTATGAAACAATTCTTTGGTGATTGAATCAACTATGAGATTTCACATTGACCTCATAAGTTGCCACATGGTTTCATTTGCCCCGTTATTCAACACAACTTGTGGGGTTTGTTAATGGCTTTCTGTACATTACCTAAGTTAACAAGGGATTAACAAGAGCGGCCACAAGACCAATTCATTTGGTCAATCGTCCATAGGAGACCATATCACCAAAACAGCCCATAATGGTACCATGGAAGACTTTAAGATCATTGCCAAAAGCGATAACGCTTTTGATCTCCTTATTTATGAAAGCCTTCTTATTCAAAAGGATAGACCTAACCTTAACTCCCAACAGTCTTCCATTCCCTTAGTCCTTTTCTAGTTGTTTGTTTTCTGTTTAGTAGCTAGTTCATTTCCTATCTGTTTGGCTTTTCCTCTAGGTTGTTTTGACATACGTACGTGAGCTTACTCACGTCCCATTGATACTTAGTGCGTGACCTGATTCACGCCCCCATGGCTATATAAGGCCTTATTTTCGCAACTTTCATCCCTTCACTGATGATGGCTCATGATTGAGTCGAAACGTTTGATTATGTCTTAAATTTTACTGATTATGTCTTGTTAGGTCTTAGGTCTACCGGTTATGTCGTATTTAGAATGATTTGTCGACATCAAATACATCTACAAAGACAATAAAATGTCTTTACTTCTTGTCGCGATTCTTTTACTGAATTTCATCATTAAGCTGCGTTTTCCAACAACGAAATTACCTAAGTTCTTCAAACTACCCTTTTCAAATAAGCCCCCCACTAGAACTTCAAATCATTAACAGTCTTCCTCCTCATAAAGGCCCCAATTACAGAAGATGGTGAATACCCTAATATCAACCTATACCCACTTGTAGGCCACTCTGTTTTTATTATTGAGCAAATTCTCTACTTCTTTGATCTCAGTGGTAATATTTGTTCAACCTTACACTGCATAAGCAAGAGAGTTCCTGTCTGTTTGGGTAAAGCTTTTTGATGCTTTTGACTTGGTTCTATGAAACTATGCATTTATTATGTAATGTGAGACAGCCAGAACAAGAGATTTCTTGTGACCTGTGAAAAGCACAATGAGGAGGGTCCCTTTTGGAATAGGGATAGAACTGTTGATAGTTACATGTTAATTTGTAGTGTTCATTGTCCATGTTGGCTGCAGGAGAGATGTGCTAGATCACACCTCCTGTGGTTTTGTCATGTAAATCATATTGTACAGTGGTGTGGTTGTGAGCCACTAACTTTCTATAGAATGTTTACTCGTTCTACGCCACTGTAATATAAGTTTGTAGTTGTAATTCAGTCTTTGAATTATAAAAAAAACACAGTAGAAACAACCTATCTGATTTTGCCTGAATTTTGAACATGTCCATCTTTTAAAAAAGGGATAAGTGAGAACATTATGACATGAAATGTGTGAAAGATAATTTTGTTGTCTAGTGTTTTTTGACATCCACTATGTGAAAATGGAGCTAAAACAGGGCCGCATATTTTGGGCTTTAGGGATATATACATTGGAGTTTAAAGATAGGTTAATTTTTACCAAAGTCTTAATTAACACATAGTAATTAATTGACTTGTCAGTTGAATGATTTATTTTAAACCTTTGTAGGAACCCTAGCTAGCATATAGCCATCTCAGGAGATAAGCATTTTAAAACGAAAAGAGATATGTAAAACGTCAACCCAAGAAAATGCAATCTTCATTATTTAGACAACCAATAGTCAAACTGTCCCCCCTTGGCACCAACCATGGTTGTTCTTCTGGGCCTGGGGACAACATCAAGCAAGTGAAAGTAGCTAACATAACTAAATGTTGGAGGTCTTCTGGCTCTAGCTCTCAGAAATACTTTATAAGCAACTATACTTGCACAGTTCAGCATTTGTCTTGAAGCATTCTTCAAACTGTTATTTTCCAAGGGCTTGTTTCACTGTTCAACCTCTCCACTTATACAATGCTGTATGGTCCTTGCCTTTGGTATCTGTACAATGCAGGTCAACAGGTCATGTACAATGTAGACTGCAGGTCACACTGACAGCTACTTGTATTTTGATGAGAAGGCCATTCAGTTTAATCTATGTCATATTGAAGCTATGCTAAAAGCCATAAATGAATCTGAATACATTTTGGGATGATAAATCAATAACTTAGGCAAGCAGCAATGATGCATGTCCATATCAATATGGAATGATCAAACTGCCATGTGCTTACTTTGTAACTAGCTTAGCATGTTAGGTTTTGAAAGAATTTTCTAGGAAGCATCTCAGGTAATATTTAATAATTGGCATTTTAATATTGACTGAATTTTGCAGTGTGTTGGAGATGTATTGTGTTGTATAAGCATATTTTATTGGAATTAAAATCAGGTATGTGGAGCTCTCATCCTTGTATGTAAAGCACATTTTAAAATTGACTGCATTTTGCAATGTTTTCAGGACACATTGTGTTGTATGGGCATTTCACTCCTCTCTAGACTTGAAACATTTGCCAGAATGTATGAGGATTAATTGCCAAGGTAAAGAGAATAGCTTATTTAATAGCAGCATCCAAATCTACCAACTCCCTCACACTCCATAACCCCCAATGGCCAATGTTTATAAGTGTATGTGTGCCTATCCATTTTTCCATTCCATTAGTTCTTCTTTTCATTTGGTCAAATCCTGATTTGCACTGTTTTCCCTACTTCCTATTCCCTCTCTTGACAATCAGTTAGTACTTGGAAGTTGCATGGAATTGGAAAGCAAAAAGATACAGTGGGTTTCCCACTGCCTTGGCCACCCAGAAACTTCCAAGTAACTTTCTGTTCTGTGCCTTGATCTGCATTTTACTTTACCTGGTCACCTGCATTTTGCAGTTGCCAACTTTCCCTAAGTTATTCTTGAGGCATAAAAATTGCTAAGTTATCAAATAACTATGCATACTTTCTTTTTGGATTATGCAATGTGCCTTTCATCCAAAGCATTAGATTGAGTCCATATGATTTCAGATGATGTAGAATTCTGGAGGGAAGTAGATCACAATATGGATGTTCAAAAGACAATTTTTTCTTAACATGTCTTTCATGATCTTTTTGAGATATTTGCTCATTTTATATACTCTTAGATGCATCAACTCTGCACTTCCAAATTCTTACTTTTTAACTCTCATTTTAGAGTTTGTTGTCCTCCTTTGAGAAGTACATATCAATAACAATGAGTGATTTTATGTGTTTTTGCAAACCCAAGACAAACTTTAATCTTATTACTCACCTGCCCACAAAAAGAAATTTTTGTTCCTTTCTCAATTTGGCTATCTGGTTAATCAATATCAATCAGCTTTATCTATCTGGTTAATCAATATCAATCAGCTTTGGACACAACTGTATTACGTTATGAGCATCAGCCTGGCTCACCAATGATTTGCAACAGAAGATAGATCAATGAAATTACACTAGACTAATTTTAATTGGCTTGAAGAAAGGTTTCAATGCAGTTGACCTGGAAATCCCACTCATAACTGCAAATTTATCGATTAAGTTATGTGGAACTTGGCATAATTGGATAGCAGTAGGTAATTGTGCAAGGTAAATGGCACTCCCTCTGATCCAAAAGAAAATTTTTGTAGAATTACTGTAAGCTATTGTCTTGGCCAACATTCATTCTTTATGTACCACAATGAGTTGCCTCTTTCTTTGAATGTTATGAGGGTACACTCACATTTTATAGTCTCTGCTCCAAATATCTGTAAGAATGAAAGACACCATGAAAGCCAGCTGTTAGCTCACCTAAGTGAAATGTCATATTTACCAGCTTTTTAGAAAATATTGAAGTAAGATTTTACATGTCTAATGATCACAACACTGAAATGCTTCCATTATAAGTTACCTCTCATTGGTACATCCAAAGTAAATACACTGTAGGAGAAAATTAACTTGCATAAGAAATTGGAACCTTTGTTGTACTCTTTCTAAATCAGGCTGTGCCTGGACAGGATCTTCATTAAGCACGAGTGCCTAAGGTATGGATTTTTTAGAGCTTGATTTATTGAGCACCTGGAATCTTGAAGTTGTATCTTAGGACACTCCTGTCTCTTTATCACAAGCAAAAGATTTCCCTAAATTTCAACTCATATCATCATTAAACTAATTCTTTAAGAACATGTGTAGGTCTGGGTAATCCAGAATCATCCTTTCTCACACTACTGAGTGGATATTGATACCCTACAAGTGAATTACAGCTACTTGTAGTACAGCTATTTTTTATGTTTTTAGCATACCATACATTCCAAGACTGAAGTCCCCATTTTGTTTTGGTTTTCTTCAGCCTTTTCTCTGTAGTTTGAAAGTATTCCTAACAGGGGTGCAAAACAGAGCTCCTAACCTGTTCAAGGAGCTCAATTTTTAGGGCACTGTTGTTTTGCTCAGCGCAAGACCAGATAAATATAGGATTTCTTGGTTTCCTCTATTAAAGTGTATTTCAAAGATGCTTCCATTTTTTACAACTTCTTTCAATGCCCATTCTTTATCCATCTGGAATGTCTTGTTTTTTCTCAGTAACCTTTGAGAAGAATACTCTCACTGGAAGCATTTGATTGTATCCATTACTATTGGCACAATTTTTACCAAATCAAAAATTAAGTTGAGGTCCAGAATGCAGGATGGTGGATGGTTAACTTGGGCAATAGAATACCCATTAGTTCCCTTAATAGTCAGAAAATCATAATCATGGCTGGTCAGCTATTAGTGACCTTGTAGAAAGAAGACAGCTACAATGATATGCCAGATTTTTAATTCAGATACCCAGCCTCTTTTACAGGATTACTCTTACAATACCCTGATGCTATAGAAAAAATGCTATACTCATCAGAGGCTGATCATTAAATACTATACATCATCATCCAGCTCATTAGAAGAGAGTTGGAAACTGTGCAAACATACTGATACTGTGAAAACCATGCCAAGTTGAGTCCTTGCTCTTATTAGGTATTTCAAGAAATATCCACCACCTGATATACTCAATGAAATACACAGAGGAATTTTTGAGCCAATTTGTAGTTACAATTGTTCCATATGGAGGTGCTGAGTGAATCAAACATTGATATCTTGCAAAAATCCGTAAAAATACTGCTAGAATTGTAACCAACAACCAATACGTTGCTTGTGCTTCTACAGTAATCCAGCATCTTTGCTATTCAGTGAGCAGTGATCTTGTAGGAACAGACACAATCACATTTACATACAACTCTTTGAATTCAATAGCCCAGGCATACATGAGAGAATTACATAGTCTTCACTTGTTTTCAATACATGAGAACCATTGATATGCTCATGATCAGAAACTGATCTTACAACACCACTCCTAAGAAAAACCAATGACCAGAATGGTTTTTATAATCACAGTGCAAAACTGTGGAACAGTCTAGAAACACAAACAAAACTGCCACCTACCCTCAAAAGCCTGCAATGACCTCCTTATTATAGATACAGATTTACATTCTTTCTTTATTCTATTATTATTGCAAAATATAGGTTGAAATAGGCATGTAAGTATCTTTTGTTCTTAGTCCTGCATTTATTTCATTTTTATTTATATTTTATTTTTAAGGCAAATCAGAACCAACAGTCATTTGTTACAAGCTATGGCTTTTGACTATACACTATAGAAGCTCTTCACTATACACTATAGCAGTTTTGTAGACTGTCCTTGACGTTTTTAGCCCCATGCCCCCACTGACTAATTTATATCAGTAGAAGTCAATCAGAGATCATGGTATCTTTATTGTGCAAAGGAGACATTCAATTGTTAGATAGTCCATCTTGAATGCACCTTTTACTTGCTACTTCCAATATATGGCCTGTCATCCTTTCAAATTTGGGTGAAGTTTAGATTGCTCAATTTTCAGAACAAGAGGAGGTGTTGAGCTAAAATGTCCAAATCTTGTTTATCTCTTGGTTTTCTACCTTTCATTTAAAAATCCACTAGCACTAAGATGGTTGGTAACATTTTCCCAGATTTTGTCCCCCTTGAATATGGAATACACCTTAACCACTGTTTCTTTGAAAAACCACTGAATGCAGTATACAGTGCCACCTTAACAACCTGGAATCTAACACCCCCTCTTCAATAGAATATTCTAGTGTCAGCACTGGCCCCATTAATTAGCATGTTGCATGATGTAGTACTCAATCATTGATCTTCAAATGCATGTATTATGCATCGAAATTGATAAAGTAGCAACAGCTAGTACTGATACACTTATACACTGTGCCTTCAAAGACCAAATGCACAGTGTAATTTCTCCGGAAGAAAATGTTCTAATTCCAGAAGCGAGCTTATTGATTGATCTGCTTCATTCATCAGTAATCAATCAAAGATCCTCACATGCTATCTTTATTATGCATAGAACACATTCAATTTTTAAAGGTATGCTCTATGATTTTATGAAATTTTGATATTATAAGTTAGTCCTTGTTATTTCTGACATAGTTGATTGAAGGCTAGTCTATTTGACTTTCAGATTTATATCAATAGAAATGTTTTCAAATCAAAGAACTTAAGTGCTTATTCATCTTAGTTCTTAACTTATGGAATTGTAGTGAACATGTATTGATAAGTTATTGAGAAATTCCTTTGACATCATTTTTCAAATGTTGTTTGTAGTTGTATTGAAATCACATTTGTAAAAGTGTCAACTGAATTGAATAATAATTAGAAGGACATTTTAGTTTTTACATGCAATGGTAGTTGGTAAAGTCTTATAAAGTCTGCATTTTAGCAATGACCAATTGAATTGTCTGTTTGTTGTTTTCTCAGATCTCTTTTTTCAAGTACTCTAAAGCTGTTATGAATATTTTTTCATCAACTCAATAGAACCTTTGGTCTTATAAAAAAGTCACTTCATACTTGACCATAACAAAAATTTCAAAATTGACAACATCAATGTTCATTGTCAAAAACTGAGAACATTAATTTCCACATGTGTCTATCCTATAATAGTACTGATTGTGAACCAGAAGTATATTTTGGTATTGGGTGCTGTATTGTTAGGAAATTTTGATAATATGTGGTAAACCTGTTCAAAGATTTCTCCATTAAGTTTTTGCATTTTTATTTTTATGTATGGTGCAAAGAGAGAGAGAGTACCCTTCTGCACAAAGTGATTCAAAACTAATGGTGACATATAAAAATGACATATGAAATTTATCATCAAACTTGAAAGAGAAGTGAGAAAAATTCTTTTAAGTATTTTTCTGTGTTAAATTCTAAAGATTATTATTCAAGTCTTGATTGTTTTTAAATAATTGTCCCTTTTCACCTTCATTGAGAAATAGACACCAAATCACGCATCATGGCAACTTTATAGGACGATCCAACAACTCACTAACGCCTTCAACAAATATTTCTGACATGTGAATCCTCCACAAACCTTATTTTGCTACGCTCCTGTTTATCGTTGTATCTTTATTCCATGTCCTCCAATTTTAGAATGCACATATACACAGTTCTAAAATATTTGTACCTCGATGACACCTGATAATGGACTTGGCTTTCCTGGATTTCACGGCATTTTAGCATATTAGAAACCCAATCCCGCGTTTTCCTAAATTGTTTTGATCGTCTCTACATTTATGTGATTTGTAAAGTTGTAGTATACCCCTTTTACACAGTTGTAAAATCTCATGGTGGATGTTGGCTTTCCTTCATGTCATGACATTTAACATTCTTACTGATCTGAATTCAAGAGGGAATTTAATTTGATTGGTCATATATTTATGATAAGATTAAATACAGTAATCGTTTTAAATTCTGACCGTTTTCCACTATTATCAATAGTGTTTTGAGACTTGATTTTGCTTCTCATCGGGTGTTTTGATAGGCCATCGCTCATTTGGATTCTATTTTATCAATTGGATTTTGACCATGAGATCCAAATACATACTTCAACCTCCTATATACAGCTTCATACAATATTCTCTCTCTGCTATTTCGATAAAATAATTCAGATTTTGGGACAAAACACAGTCTTTTCAAGCCAAAATATTAGCTTCTTCATGCACAAGATTTCTCTTACTTTCTTTGAAACAGCCACGGGGCTAAGGAAAAAGCGGCAAAAAGCCGCCAGAATTTTCAGAACAATAGTGTCTATTGTTATTGACCAATCAGATTGCTCCATTTTAGCCCTTTTGGCGGCTGATGCTAGAGCCGTCATCTACTGATTTAGAGCAAAATTAGCAGCCCTTGGCCGCGAGATTGGCCGCAACTTGACTTTTTGGGACTCTTTTGTTTTTTCAACCAATCAGATTCCAATATTCTGCTGTTGATTGTATATTTACCCAGTGAAATAGCTTTATTTTACAATAGCCAATTATTCCAACAACCAATCAACATGTTGTATTTGAATATTCTCGTTTGTCCTCTAACCAATGACATTTGATCAATTCTTTGACTTATTAGCCAATCACAGACCGTAATTTGAATTAACATTGAAATATCGTCCAATCAGGTAGTTCTATTTTCAAATTTTCTATTGTATTTTCCTTTGTTTTCTAGCCAATCAAGGAAGTTCAAATATCGTCGTTATCAGCCTCATTTCCGGCCTCCAGTTCAGCAGAAAGACGGGGGTAAGAAATCGGTTTTATTAATATTTCTTGATTGATCTATAGTTCTTCTACTTACAAGTTAAGACTAAGTTATACTCTACTTGGCCTAATCGATGTAAGAGTTGTAAAGATAAGTATGTAGAACTTATATTTACAACTCTTACATCTATTAGACCATTACAAATATTGCCTGAAAGACTAAGTTAATGAAGTGATGGGTGTCTTAGTTCGTCGCTGAGTTTAATCAAAGGTCAAAAAAACAGCCCTATTGATTTTCACAGAAATTCCTCTGAAAATAGACACCCAAACACAACATTAAATTAGTTTCAAGGACAATCGAAGTGTACATAGTAGGAAACGAGACAATGAAGACTCCAGATGAACATAGCCAAAAACAAGGTTAGCGAATGTATATTAGGATATAGTTGAAATATATATGGAGTGCTCTACGCAATGGGGTTCTTCAAAAGTGCCTTATGGAATCGCTGAGAGAAAGTAAAATGGTGAGCTCAAACATCCTACTTTCTCTCAAGACTTAATAGACTGAATAATGTAAAAGATAAGTTTATGGGGTTGTAATGCTGATTGGGTTCGCTAGCACTTGTTAATGGCTATGTTTAAACATCTTAAAATAGTTATTTACACACAAATAAATCATATAACTGCTAAACTGTTCATTAAATGCTAAAAAGTATTTGAATTTGAGTGAAAGGTAATCCCTCTTCTGTTCTTTATTGTCATCTTCTTCTTCCTCTTTTTCTTTATATTCTTCTTCTTCTTCTTCTTCTTCTTCTACAGTCCTTTAACTTTCTATTCAGCGTATATCGTGGATTGCTAGTGGAAAAAGAATGAAAAAGGCAGCAAAGCAATCGATGGTTTGGAAGATAATCATTTTATTTCTTCAATATATAAGAGAGATGTAAATTATTTAATCCAGTTTAATCATTGTTATGTATTGTAGTATGATATATTTTAACGACAATTATGTAATGCCAATTGAAATTATCCCCCTAAGTCTGCAAAATTTCTGCAATCAGCCCACAAGTGCTTTATTTTTGTTCAGTATTCAGCTCCAACCAAAACGGTAACTTCAATAAACATTTCTTCGAAATTTGTAAGGGAAATTCTGCTTACTCAGACATATTATTAAGGATACAGAACTAGTTAATCTCTCTATAAGCAATACATTTTGCACAATATGATTTCAGTCGTTTCTTGTTTTGTGATATGGAAATATATCCGTGTTATTTCTCACAAGATAACAATTTGACTTGGTTGAGATGAAGGTAGAAGAAGAAATGATGACATAATATGATACACATCTTCAATGTACAGAACTTATGAATTTGATTAAAAGCAATAAGTTTTTAGCTCAATGATATGTGCCTTTGTTTTATTTTTGAGAAGTGCAAAATTACTCGGCTTGTTCTGCACTAGTTATGAGTCTCTTTGAAATGAAATTAAAATAAAAAGAAATATGATACATCAGAAAAACTATAAAAGTAACATTATTAGCTATACTATGTTTGGAGTATGAGAGGAAGCATGGGGTTAAATAAATTAGAAGGCAAATGATCATTTCTTCTCTTCATCATATAATTTATCTGGCTCGAACTTAAAAGACCCCTTTTTGCTTTATTGTTTTGTGGTTCATGATATCAAAAGTTTTGATTCATGTAAAAGAAATGAAAGTAAATAAACTTCAAACAATTAATTAATCTTTGTTATCTGGTTCCTTTGTGTAAATGTTGAACTTAAAAGAGGAAGTTGTTTCTATGTTTCCAAGGGCATTCATAAAATGCATTGGTGATTAACATTAGATGAATTATTTTCTACCTCCAACCTTCAAAACCCTTAACTACATCATCCATCCACCATCACCCTAACCACCAATCATCAAAACTAACCAGAGCCTAACCAACATTACTATTCTCAACACACTGCTTAAATTCATCTAATGTTAATAAAATGTTGTTAGATTGTTTTTCATTTTATCTCTTTGTTCTTTTGTATGATAGTTATAGTGGCCCTCTTTCTTTCAACTATCATCATTAATCAACGAGAACCAGACAACAAAATTAACGTGTTTTCCAATATTTAATTACTGCTGTTTTGCAGTCATTGGTCAAGTTTTGCCCACGTTGTACTAACTCAATGCTTATCTTGACATGAAACTCTATTGATCTTATCGATATTCTTATCGATTCTAAACTCTATATTTCTCCACAAGCGATTTCCAGGGATATGATTGATTATCAATTTGTGCTATTCTTGTGTATAACATTGCAATCTAATGTGAAATTGGTAACATCATTTGGGACATGTCCAACCCCGTACAATGCATTCTTCTTTGACCATAGTAATAGACTATAGTTATTCAAATTGTAACTTACGATTAAAGCTTTCGAGATAGTCTTCTCTTTGATCAAACCATTGCATCGTTCGTTGACTACTTGAATTCCTCAAATAATGAAATAGTATATTATTACATGAAGTATTGTCAACCGACTCCTTGATTAGTGAATTTGTCAAATAATTTTGACAAAGGTCCTTCAACATAGCAACACTATTTATTCAATATAAAGTAATTTTCTGTAGGCCGATTCTCGTGCCTGCGTGGGAAATATTCATTAATTATATGAAATGTTCGCTTATACAGCAAGTGAACTAGGATTGAAAATGAATTTTTAATTAATGTATGTATGATTTACCGTTTTTAATGAATGGTATTTTGTTTCCATTGTATGTTCGATACCTAAGTACTTTACATATAAAAATGTATCCAACTCATACCTTCTCCATTCCTGCTTTTTTAAATTTATTCTTTTCTCAACGACTTTCTTCTCTTGTCCATCTTGTTTTGCTAATATAGATGCTTCATATTATATATAGCTAATGTCAGAATACAAAACATATAAATACTATGAATATTATAAATATACAAATATGTATGTTATGCATTTTCCATTCAAGTCATTTTGAGTTGAGTATTTGTTCACTTATTTTCTTCTTTCTCTGAGCTTGCTTTTTACCATTGTAGATGCGACACAAAAACAATAATATGTAACTAATTCATTAAATCATACATAACTCATACTTTTTCTTGTCAGTTGAGTATTGTACGATAGTTTCCTAGTCATTTTGTATTTTGTAATTGTTCAATGATTGTCCTCTTCTTCCCTTCTTTCTATCCCATTGTATTTGCTCCGTAATTGCAGAAATATATAAATAATGTGGAAATGAAAAATATACATAAATCGTACCTGTTTCTTCCTTGTCAATTTGTAATGTGTATTCGTTCGTTGATTATCCTCTTCTTCCCGTCTTTCTGTACCATTGTATTTGCTCCGTAATTGCAGAAATATATAAATAATGTGAAGATGAAAAATATACATAAATCATACCTGTGTCTTCCTTGTCAATTTTTATTGTGTATTTGTTCGTTGATTTTCCTCTTCTTCCCGTCTTTCTGTACCATTGTATTTGCTCCGTAATTGCAGAAATATATAAATAATGTGAAGATGAAAAATATACATAAATCATACCTGTTTCTTCCTTGTCAATTTGTAATGTGTATTTGTTCGTTGATTATCCTCTTCTTCCCGTCTTTCTGTACCATTGTATTTGCTCCATAAATGCAGTTATATATAAATAATGTAAAGATGAAAAATATACATAAATCATACTTGTTTCTTCCTTGTCAATTTGTATTCTGTATTTGTTCGATGTTTTTCCTCTTCTTCTCGTCTTTCTGTACCATTGTATTTGCTTCATGATTGCAGTTATATATAAATAATTTAAAAATGACAAATATACATAAATCATACCAGTCCCACGCGTGTCATTCATGTATCACGTGTCATTCTGATTTGAGTAGTTACTCGTAAGCTGTGTTTTTCTGCACAGTTCACTGCAATTGCTGATGCTTCATATCCACATGCTCGATAAAAACAGTTATAAATATATATAGAAATAATTAAAAGATTGAAATATATACAAGTCATACGTGTTCCATGCATGTCATGTTGATTTGAGTATTTGTTTCGTGATTTCTGTTTTCGATCTTCTCTCTTTTCATCTGTTTTTGCCTACAGAGATGGAGTAATTGTTTCCAGTGAATGGTATATCAATAAATCTACCCAATGGCAAAGATTAATGGTAAGAATCATATTTAAATAACTTGAACATCAGAGAATATATAATTGTTAAGTAAAAGTGATTTGCTTATGGACATTTTTCCAAAATTGCACTATCAATGGAAAGCTATGCTTTAGTTGGAAGGAATGTTGAAGCATCTCACGAATGTTTTAGATAGATTTGTTTACACGTAATCTTATTTCGCCCGGTCAGTCTTTTGGGTTGTTTTTGTGTATGTATAGGTTACATTTAGGAAGACAGAGGGGATTGGGTTGAAGCAAATGATGCAGTAATTCAATGGGTTGCTCATTTCATTTCATTTAAAACCACAACTACAGTGATAAAGTAACATAGAACAACACCATTTAAAGATTTAAAGTGCAGATAATAAACTGTTGTTCCAGCAAATAATGACGGTTTACTACAGGGAAGAGCGGTGTGTTGAAAATAGCCTCAAAAATTTACTACAGTACTTTTTTAGTCGTCATATTTAATTTTGATTATACCCTGTATTGTTGTTATGGCAATATTTTGCGTCATCAGATCTTTACAGTTCATTGTTAATACATCTCTATGTTTGAATTACTGATTTTCGCATATTTGCTTTGGTAGTTTTTCATAGTTGTATGATATTTTCTTATTTTAGTGGCTATAAATCTGAAACTTTATTAAAACTCTTGATATTCCCCCCTTTTGATGACACACTCTTTTACAATTTTGTTAGATTTGCCCTTAGTACCAAACTCCTGACACTAAGCACCATTCACAAATTTCCAGCGTCAAGATCCTCGACCACCAGACTTCCAGAATCTAGCAATGCCACAATAAACTACAACCGTTGCCAAACCTACAAAAGTGTAAAAGAGAGTGGTCTTTATTCCAAAAGAGGCGATACTGATTTGAGTCATCTTATCGCCAGATTCCCTTGTTAATTGTGTAAAATATTGAGAGATGCTCACAAGTTGTTTGAGTTCTAATTTAAAGCGTATTAAATCAATTATTATCAATTATTACTGTAAACACATTTTTGAGGCATCTTTAGTTAGGAGGAAAATTCATGGCATACTAGAGCAGAAGATAAATCTCATGTTTTTCAAATTTGTTTCCCTGTATCTTTTCATTTTCACATTAGAAGCTTGTAGAAAACTTTAAAGAATGCTCTCTACCCTGTTATAATATGCAGTGTTTCGAATCCTATTGAATTCTATTCATTCAATTTGCGCCATACACATGCTTTTGCAACTAATGCTTCGTGCATTCCCAAGGGATTGTTTCGTTACCTGCCGTTCTTCCTGTAGAAGCATGGTCTGTCGAATGACAAACATCTCTAGTTATCCCAGAGATTTACGAAGGCCTTCTTCAGCATTTTGGCCAATTTTCAACTGCCTATTATTATTTTCAGCTGCTTATGGCAGATTATTAATCGTTCATCGAAAGGAGATTGTGGTTGTTGAAGCTTATACGATGCTTCTTGTGTCTGAGACGGATATGCCTAATGGATATGACATGAAATGCTTAGATTTGCAAACAACAAGAATGAAGTATAGGAAGTTTACTTATCTGTGTTTCTCATGTCGTCTGTAGGCATAATTCCATCGCGTCAGCACTGAAGTGTTTCATCATTGCATTGCCAAGTGTTACAACTTCGCGTGCATGTTAGAAGGTTGGAAATCTGACCTGAAATGCAGGAAAATACTGTAAGTACCACATCGAATTTTAACAGATTCATGTGTCAATTTTGCATTTTAATAGGTGGCAGTTATTTTTGTGCAATTTTCCAACCATTGCTTAAGTTGACGGTTTAGTTTGCCGCCAAGCCTTGGCTACCCCTCGTGCTTGAAATTGAAAGCAAAGCTATTGCTGAAATAACAGACATTGCAAAAATAAGTCCTTTTATAGAATTAAGGCTACAATTAGCTATAGTAAATTGTGAAAGAATTGTAATTGGAAGATACAACGTGAATACTTGCCTTCGATTAATTTGATCTCACAGAGTAATAACATGGGGTGCTTGCATGACCGATGTCCAAGATGCAAAGGTCGAAAGTGATGTATGCAAAGCTATTTATACCCTGCTCGCATTGACCTCTGGGTCTATTATTTGCACTTGGATTGAACTGTATCTACGTATCTATTAGAAATATTTTGAGATGATTTCTATATTTTATTCAAGTATTCTTAGGGCATAAATTGTTTAATGTTTATTTGCAAGCGTTGCATGAATTTATAAATCTATTTTATTAACATTTGTTCATATTTCCCGCCTGTTTTATTGCAATTCAAGATTTTCTATCCACTTCTCTCTGTCGGTTTTCCCATCGTTAGTTTTATTTCTGTTGAAAATCTGTTTTGCCGGTAGCATGACTTCCTTAGGCCATGCGTGTTATTACATTAATTTTCTCCAATTTTAGGAGATGTTTCATGCAATGAAGATGTGATGTCATTTGCACACACAGACAGAGCACAGATTTTTAACAGACTTTATGTATAACATTTTATGAACCAGTCCCATCTTGCGATAACAGATGTCTCTTGTAAACTCAGCTGTTTTTCTGTTGTTTTCTTCATAATTCCCGGGTCCTCCTCAGGGGGTATATTATTCCATATACATACACACCTTTATATTCGATCGCACGTAGCAGGAGATTTTTACCAATGCTACGCCCTTGAGATTCAACATGCTTCTTTATGATAATATCCAGAGAGAATAGATCCTTCAAACGTCATATTGCTCTTATAATTGTTTGTGTCTTGTGTTATTGAACTAACAAAGCTAGCATACTTTTGTTTGTTGCGCTACATGTTCAATTCTATCAATTCAACTAAATCGATTTTGATGACAATTACACCTAGAACCATAAAACAAAAGTTGTTCTGTTTTGCATTTCTAAATCCGGTAAAGTCATCTTTTCAATTTTCTTTTTGTCAAAGGACGCATCGTATATATAATTTGTCCATTTTCATAATATACAGCCTAAAACCATCACAACTCAAATCGCCCTTATATTGGTTGGTTGTTTTATGACATTGGACTAAACAATAACGTAGTAGTTCCTGTTCTCTATTCAATTGATACAAGTCGAACTTGAAAGCATTTTGGCCTAGATCCATAACTAACGACTGTTTTCTTTTGGATTTCCAAATCCCTTAGTTGTGAACTTGTTATGCTCGTCTCTCTACTTCAGAGGCAACACCGTAGATATAATTTATCTATTTTCATAAGTTTACTGCTTTGAGATTGAACAAGAGAAAGTCAATGAAATGAACTCGCAAGGTTATATGGATCAAATAATAGAATTCAAAAATAGTTCTTAGGATTATAAACAATGCTCAAAGTTGAACGAAATGGAACTATTAAATAGATATCTTAAAATTTAAAACAGCTACAAACATGAAAGAAGACGTTATAAAAAGCCTAGTGATTTGCTCATCGAATGATATAAAATTATTTATTACGACAAATAAATTAAACATTTGAAAATATATTATCTACACTAATTATATCTCATAATAATTACCTATACCCAATAAGAAAAGATATAGTCTATAAAAGGAGCTAAAATCAAAATGTATGTAGAATTAGCTATAGTTGGTAGATAGTTCTACAAGAAAAAATTGAAGAATGTCTCTAATACATATTCTACATAGTTCACATTTTGATAAATAGAAATTCAATCATAGGGTACAAGGGACACTTCAAATGGGTAGGAAGTGACTTGTAGAAGGTGTTGGCTACAACTTTCAATGGATATGTCGCTAGTTTAAATCTAACATTAATTATGTCACTAGTTGAATAGTATATGTTATTAATTTCAAGCATCTCCAATGACGAAGACATTTCTGTCTTTTTTCGCAATTCTGCTTAAAACGATCAGGGATCATTTCTAAAATGTTTAGCAAAGGGGCTCTTTAGATGCATCGTCTCAAAAAGGTATGGCTTTGTTAGGATCACGCCCATCCTTTCAACGAGGCAAATATGATAGTTTAGCTTAATCAAACTGAAAAGTGTAATCAACAATTTTAAAGTCTTGACGGAAGCACTAACGGTCATCTACATTTCCATAGTTGCGCTTATGGATTCAATTCAATTCAATCATAAGGGGTAGTAGAAAACAGGATTCATCACAAACAATAGCCGACAACATGAGAAATTCCTGGGATTAAGAAAACATAGCAAATAACGAAACATATAACCAACATAAAACATGAAAACATGGCAACGTCTGAACTTGCGGGAAAATATAAACATGAAGAGTGTTTAGAATATATTTAAAATTATGCATATCCTTTTGAAGATGATTCTGGTTACGATTAAACAATCTATATATTACTACATATATGTGTGACGCTTGCTGAAACTTTAAGGCTTTTGAATAGCTAAAACATTCCACTTACAACAACGTCTGACATTCCTGAAAGGCAAAAATAAGCCACATTAGTGCTATGAGCATATATAGTTATTTCAACAATTTTGCTCAAAAATAGATATGAGGAGAGATTTATAATTTCCACTAAACTTCATTTTCTAATTCATTGAAAAGTTACAGTACTTTTCTCCAAAGTAGATAAACCTTATACTTAACCTATTTCATGAAAATATCAAACCAATTCTAAATTCATTAAGATGTATGTGCATAATGCACATAGAGTTATGTAAATTTCTACCTCATCCTCTTCTATTTCCAGATCAAAAACATCTAAATTACTCACAAAATGCGTGTCTTTCTTAAAATTGGTACATGATGATTTAGTCCCCTGCAGTGTGGTCTTCTATCAAATCACAGAGCACTACATACTCAGAGAAATATTATGCTAGGGAGGAGCATAATGGGTCAATGTCATTAGTTACCTTATTTGGCATTTAAAAGTAAATTCAATTCATGTAAAGATGTCAGTCTCGATAACGCTTTAAGAACTCGGATTGAATTTAATGTCGAGATTGAACAATATGCTGTGGTTGCTTAACTTCCTGTTGCTTGTGTTTAGAGTCATACCGTACATCCTCAAATAAGCCCCCACCTCCGAATAAGCCCCCCATCGAATAATCTCCTATTGTATCATTCAATCTCGCCTTCTTCTTTCCTTTGGTGGGGTAAAGATAATTCGACTTAAGCAGAAGATGGTGCGAAATTTTTTTGAGGGAATATAATGCTTTCTCTTCTGTCCCAACCCCGGCCATAATCACACACTTAATCACTTAGTCATATGATGTAACTAAACCGGTATAAAATTTATTCCAAATATTTTCCAATATTTTAAACCTACACTTTCGTTCATTAGCTTAAGGAAACCTTTCCCAGAAAACTCATTTGCTGCAGCTTTTCTTAAATTTCCATTTCAGGGTATTATCTGTTTACGCAAGTAAGCAATACAAAATACAATAACAAACTTTTATAAACAAAAATACGATGCCATTAGGAGTATGATAGGCATAACTACCCAATGGCCACTTAGCAAAAAGTACTGTAATACAGATAATACAGATAATACAAATGCCAAAGGCTACACCAAAATCCTAGTAGCCCCTCATTAGAGAGGAGTAGCTTAAAAGTAATATTGAGAAAATCTTAGAAGATAGAAAATCTAGGACGAATCAAAAGGAATGCAGTATATTTTGATGTAATCCTAGGCAAAATAGGTACATGAACAATACATAGAGGAATAATAACATTTGACACTAATAAAGTGATAGGGTGAAGTATGAGATAGATAATTTATTATTTATGGTCCTATGAGAAACGCTCTGATTTGCGAATGAACCGAACCGTTGCTTCTACGATTTGTCGATTCTGGTTATATGTAAATATTTCATCACTGTACAACGTGCTTCGCACAAGAGCTTGATTAGGCAAATTTGAGATGTTATGAAATTGAAGTAATACGATAATCGCACCAAGGAGATCACGTCGTTTATTCACTATAAGCATGACATTGCAGCAAGAAGTGCTCAATGTCCTCAATTCCGTCGTTTATTAGACACATTGGGTCAACTGTGTCACGAAGGTTGTGATTAAATTTATGTGACTTTAGTTTAATGATGCCTACTCTTAACTATGTGAGAATGGAAAGACCTTTAGGATCATAAATTGCATAGGTGAGTTTCTGGGGTGGCCAGATGAGAGAGAAGCGTTTACTTTTGAATGAGGCTACTGTAGGGGATTCTCAAATCGCAGGGGGGGAGATCGTTCCCCTCTTTTAAATAATTTGGGAAGAAACTTGACTTAAAATGTTCAGTTCTAGCATTCATTCGTCCAATGACAGCTTGGTTTCTAAGAGTAAAATCTGAACAGCCATTTGATGGGATTTGATATCGTGTGTACTCATGTCTCAGTTTATTGTGCACCCTTCGATTTCAATCTCTCTCACATTTGGTTCAAGTGGCCTAGCTTCGTCATCACGGTCACCTTGTGTTTCACCATCTCTTTTTTAAATCTATTTCCACAAAAATGACGTTTTTTCTTTCTTTGAAGTGTTCTTGTCATTGCAGATAAACGATTCTCAACATATAAATGTATAAACGATGTGGAACTATAATTAAAACTATGATTCGCCAAAGTGCCATTCGCATACTGCTATTAAATATGCTATTATCTTTACCTTGGAAATTAATCTGCATGAATTCTGGCAAATGTTTCAAGTCTAGGGACGAGTGACATTCCCATACAATACAATGTGTCCGAAACACATTGTAAAATGCAGTCAGTACTACAATCTGCTGTACACACAAGGGTCAGAATCCAACATATCTCATTTTAATTTCAATTAATTATAAATTGAGATGTTTCCTAGAAAATTCTTTCAAAACACAAAATGCTAAGCTAGTTACAAAGTTAGCAAATGACAGTCTGATTATTGCATATTCATATGGACATGCATCATGACTGTTAGACAAAGCTATTGATTTATTATCTGGAAATATTCTCAAATTCATTGAGGACTTTATTGATGACTTCTAGCCTAGCTTTTATATGACACAGATTTAGCTGCACAGCCTCTTCATAAAAATACAAGTAGCTGCCAGTGAGAAATGCAGTCTACATGACCTGTTGACCTGTATTTTACAGATGCCAAAGACAAGGACCATGAAGCATTGTATAAGTGGAGAGGCTTAACAGTGAACCAAGCCCTTGGCAAATAACAGTCTGAAGAATGCATCAAGAAAAATGCCAAACTGTTCAAGTTTAGTTGTTTACCAAGCACTTCTGAGAGCTAGAGCCAGCAGGCCTTTTAAATTTAGTTATGTTAGCTGCTTTCACTTGCTTCATGTTATCCCCCCCCCCCCTAGAGGCCCAACCATAGTTGGTGTCAAAGGGGGACAGCGTGACATTTTGGTTCTCCAAATAATTGAAGACTGCATTTTCTAGGGTTGAATTTTACATATCTCTTTTCATTTTAGAATGCTTATCTCCTGAGATGACGATATGCAATCTATTGTCCCAACAAAGATTTGAAATAAACTATTGAACTGAAAAGCCACTAAATTATTACGCTGTGTTACTCAAGATTTAGGTCAAAATTAAGCTATGTTTACAGTCAAATGTATATATATCCCTAAGAAAAATCTATACAACCACAAATTCAAAAACAAAACTTTCCAAATTACCCCGCATGTCCTAACAGCAATAACGAACTGATTGTTTTTCTACATATACGGTTAACCAGGGTTAGTCAAGCGTCCAGTCAACTATATGAGTAAATAACTAAAGTTTTAAATGCAACTGTAAACAACTTAAAACTAAACGTGTTATTTCGCCTCGCCACATGCACAAAAATATAAATACTTACTTACAAGAATGGGGTAACACGTGTTAGTGTAGTTCGGTATATATATTTATCCTCAACTTACTCACCTGTTTTCCATACAAGATATGACTTTTTCCTTAACCTACAAACTGGGCTGATGACTGGCACAATATGATAGCAGTGTTCGCATATTGCAAGATCCATTGAGGAATCATAAATACATACAAACTAATGTTCTCCATTACATATCTACCTTAATGACTTAGCTGTTTACACTAATAATTGCAATTCTGATGAGATTGTTTTGATTGCACAAGACAACATTTTCAGACGCCATCTTGTAATACTTCTACCTCGTTTACGAGATTGGAATTATCCGCAAATAGAGGCTGCACACATAACTCCATATATATGTCATTATCATAATTAATGAAACCTTTACAGTACTTTCTCGATTAACCGTAGTTCAGCAAGGGGGAAAAATGTTTTGAGCCAATCAGCTCATTTGTTTACAGCCTCATTTGCCAATCAAAACGCGTACAAGACAATAGACATTTGAGAGAAGATGATATCTGATCAGTTTCAAAAACAAAGATGGCGTCACAGGCTTTTTGCTGTATAAAAAACACCTCACACGAAAATTTGGTGTTGCACGCGATATTTCTCTTTTTCGGGCAGATTTTTACATTTTCTGGTAGAAGGAAGATTCTTGTAAAATTCTACCGCTTCCCTTTTCAAAATACTACTGCAAACAGGAGATATCTGGTCCTATAGTTAGCGAAATTTCCGCAGTATCTTCGCCTTGGACTCTCCTGACAGACAGGACTTCCCCTTCCACGTTTCAAATGCATTCCACTACATTCTTCCTAACAATCTCAAGATGACCTTAACACTATTTACTCATAGTAATGAAATACTTTGTGGCAAAGTATTGTTGCGATTTACCGAGCATGATACAGGACTTCTTCGTCCAAAAAACTTTCGTCCTTCGCATTATACGTCACTGAACTTTTTTGGCGGGAAATTCAAGTTGTCGTCAGTCGGAAGTGAAAGTGCTCCAAATTACTCAGGTTCAGCCCTGAAACAGGATGCCAAAATTCGCGAAAACGTGTCAAAACCCGTATCATAGCTCTTGGATTGAAAACGATGAAGACAGTAAAGTTATTAATCTGAGAGCTCACGGAGTTGGTAACGTTCTAAGAGTGTATAAATCTCTGGAAGCAGATAGAGGTGGAAGACCCCAGCACATTATCAACAGTTGCTGTTTGTGTCTACAAAAATTGCTTAAGAAAGAAAGAAGCAATTAAAGTGTAACTTGACAACAGATGTGCAGACTTCTCTCAATGAAAAAGTAAATTATTAACTGTGTAAAATTTGATTTATTACCTTGTAACAGCTAAATAAGTTTCAAGTTAAGTAGGTTTACCCAAAAAACCTTACAATAGAGCATAGCCATTGTTTCTAGGAAGTCTGACATAAACATGATATTTATGGGACAACAAACATAAAAGAAAACATTTGGGGAGGAGGTAATAAATCCTCTCCATATAAATTACTTTTCAGCAAGGATGCAAAGGTGGAATTATGTGTAGGTAACAGGTTTTCTTACATTCTGAAACACTGTGAAATGAAACCTTTCTTGATAGGCATTAATAAGAATTATTTTTAAATTTCCACTGAACCCTCCTTTAAAGGTTGCAGGCAATAGTTTCACAAATATAGTAGCAGAAATTTTCCTTTGTACAGATTTGCACTGTGCTTCAGAAATATGGAATTGAAACAACTGAGTCTGGAAGCTCTCAAAACAATATGGAATGGGAATCTTCTGAGAATGGATGCAATAACTCTTCACAAGAAGATTCTTCCACCATTACACTTAGCTGTCCCAGCCAATTATTGATTCTTTCCAATATATTCAAATGTCATGTAATGCAAAAGGTGTAACTAAACGATTTCTGTGTTTCTTGATCCCTCAGTGGTTGGGGGTAAGCTCACTAATCGCTCAATTTTTGGAGACTGGCATAAAGAAACTAGGGACATACAGGGAGTAAGGCAGAATGAAATGTAGAAGAAAAAATAGCTTAGGAATATGTCTATAAGCTTGAAATCAGTATATGTGACTATGGAATGGGGGACGCCCACTCAGCAGTTCTTACAAAGGTGAGTCCAAGGCGAAGATACTGCGGAAATTTCGCTAACTATAGGACCAGATATCTCCTGTTTGCAGTAGTATTTTGAAAAGGGAAGCGGTAGAATTTTACAAGAATCTTCCTTCTACCAGAAAATGTAAAAATCTGCCCGAAAAAGAGAAATATCGCGTGCAACACCAAATTTTCGTGTGAGATGTTTTTTATACAGCAAAAAGCCTGTGACGCCATCTTTGTTTTTGAAACT
This sequence comes from Mastigias papua, assembly GCA_964019165.1. NCBI lineage: Eukaryota > Metazoa > Cnidaria > Scyphozoa > Rhizostomeae > Mastigiidae > Mastigias > Mastigias papua. The sequence continues at coordinate 14,258,081 of OZ025271.1, forward strand.
GATCAAATATCATCTTCTCTCAAATTTCTATTGTCTTGTACGCGTTTTGATTGGCAAATGAGGCTGTAAACAAATGAGCTGATTGGCTCAAAACATTTTTCCCCCTTGCTCCGTAGTTCGATTAACTGTCCCTCGATTATACGGCCGTGACCCTCAAGCAAGCCTTTATTTTAATCGAAGTGTTGTCCTCCTTGTAAAAAAATAAAATCCTGTTTATTTGCAATTCAAATCAAATGGTTTCTTCAATTTCTTCGGATGCTACTCGAAAAAGGGTAGTTTTCACCGTCGGCGATGAGTTGAAAGCTTGTGAAATGGTCCGTAGAAAGTGCCACAAAAATCAAAACCTTGAAAAAGGGAATTTTCGAGAAGCTTGACAAATACGACATGCCTTTAAGGAGCTGTTCCTTTCTATAATCTAATATATGTTTAAAGGCCTGGCAAAACGACTGGACATTTGCACTGAATACCGACTGGACATTGCTCACCGTGCCCAGTGTGTGAACAAATGAAAAATTTCGGAGGTGGCAAAGAGACTGAACATTGTCCAGTGAACATTTTCTCTGCGATAGGAAGCGCACGATTTTGGGGTCTGGAATCTAATTTTAGGAGCCTGGGGCTAACCGACCATAGAGCGCCAAGGGGATGTAAAATGGAAATAAAATGTGCCGCCAAAATTTTGAAATCGACAATCATGGATCGTAAGAGAAAAATTGTTTTGGTTTTGAGAATTATGTGGGCTGTTGACGATGAAGAACCCAAAAAAATCGTGGAAAAACGAGGAAATGGGTAAAGCGACGAGAAGAAAGAGGTATGTTCAACAATATTGTGAATGAACTGACTCTAGAGGACAGTGTGGCCTACATAGAAATGATGCGAATGAAGCACAATTTGACCACTTCTCTGCCTGTTTTTGGGACAATGCTGATTCCATTTCTTTCTTCTGGTTTCCAAACTCTCCGTCGATAAGGTCTGGTCTGAGCAGGTATGGAGAATTGAAATGGCACCAAAATACGGTCCGCTGACCGCTGTTGCATTTGCAATGCGCTTGCACAAGCTGGACAATGTTCAGTGGTGTGGCAAAACGGGTGAACATTGTCCACTGAACATGTTTGTCCACTGAGCATTTTTGACTGCCTTCAAAATCGACTGAGCAACTCTCAACATCGCTGAACACGACTGAACAAGATTGGACAAGGTGGCAAAACGACGCAACATTTTGCACTGGACATTTGTCCAGTGCATGTTCAGTGCAGATGTCCAGTCATTTTGCCAGGGCTTAAGGAATATAACAATAGAAATTCTACTTGTGTATGACAAGAACAACTTCTAATGATCTTAGCCTTTTCTCTTGTGCATGAAGTCCAAAAGTGCTTATAATAACAAATGATTACTAAAAGATATGTATTGTTTATCAAATAGATACATTAGATCTAGACGATGTACAGGTGAATGCGTCAAGCGCATAAATTGTACACCATTGGATAGGAGGGGGGAAGGGGTGGAGCTTTTCAGATTAGTTTTGCTATGCTGAAATAAAATATTGCATTACATTTAACCTATCAAATTAAACACGTGTGATACGATGTGATTAATATATTGTTTGTTAATTCATTTACTAAGATTGTAGAATATGATCTTGCTTGAAGAAGCAAGCAATATTTTGCAAAGTAGGCTTCTGGGATGTCTAGAGTTTGTTTATATTCAGAAGACGCTTGTTTGAACAGTTTGCAGACTGATTTGAAGATAGTTGATCACACAGATAGAGATTGAGGGTCGAGCACATAATTATTCTCCCTTTCAAACAAAACCAGGTTACATAAAAAGCACAAATAGCATATATTGCACTACAATATTACATAAAAAAAACAAAAAAGGCCATTGGCGTTTCTAAGGACAAATAAGTGGACCAGGGCATTTCAAACATAGATTTTTGAACTTTTTATTGCAGAAAATAACATCAAACCTTTAGAAACGTATTCTATGATCATTTTTACATAGATAAAGTTACAAAAATAATTTAGCTAAAATTTGACCCATAACTGTGTCCTTCTACCTTAAATAAGACAACTAGGCGTCTGTGTCATCTTCTATCTTTCAAAGATTCCCCATCAAGCTCCTTGTAAATTTTGTTCCTTGAGGTTCCTTTCCGCGCCCCCGTTATTGCCAAACCAGCAGAATACTGAACTGATTCGAGTCGCTCCATCAGGCTATGTAGCGTGACCTCATGGCTACAATCATTCACTTTTTGTGCTATATGGTAAATGACGTCACCATAGTCAAGATGTGGACGTGCAGACGTACAAAGAGTTTATAAAGTTCGTTTAGGGTTTGCCTTAATAAGTAGTTGGAGAAAAACCTAACCAAGCCAATTCCACGTCTCACTTTGATTACCACAGATTAGATATGACTGCCAGACTTCAATCGACTATCAAACACGATACCTAAGTGATTATATATATCAACTTTTACAACGGGTATATGATTGAAGAGAATAGGTGGGTGGTCAATAGGGATCTTTTTTGGAAAATAATACTTCCACTGCGTGGCTTTGGTGGGTCAGGATTAAAAGACATTCTCCAATCATGTGCCCAGGGTTTGATAAGATCTAGACCGTGATTCAGAATTGCAGCACATTCATTTGGGTTGTGAGCAACTGAAAAAAGTGACGTATCGTCAGCAAACAATTAAACATTGCATTTGAGATCTGTTGTCAAATCGTTTATATAAACAAGGAAAAAGAGAGGACCTAAAATAGACCCCTGGGTAACTCCTGCAGAGATTGTGACCCATTGAGATGTTTTGTCATATAATACTGTACGTTGCATACGATCTTCCAAAAAGCTTTGGATTTGTGACAAAAGCTCCCCAGATACGCCATTTTGCCGTAGTTTATAGATTAGTCCATCATGCCACACTCTATAAAATGCTTTTGAAATATCTAAATATACAGATCTTACATCCAACAGTGGTTACAGTCGAATACAGCAAAAATAGAGTGAACAATTGAAGTCATCTGATTGATTTTGGAATCTCCAGTACGAATGCCAGATTGACTGGTTCTTAGCATTTCATGAAAAGTGACGTGTTCATACGAAGACTTGAATATCAGTTTTTCCATTACTTTGCTCAGAATTGGAAGGTAGGAGATTAGACGATAATTCTGCTTATGGCTTTTACTGTTCGTTTAGTGACCTGGAACAACATTGGCTCTTTTCAGTTTTAGGATATGATGTCCGTCATCCATGTTCTCTGATCAAATGGTTGCATTATTTATGCTCTTTTGATTCAATAATCTTAGATTCCCACCACATCCTACGTAAGTACTTGTGTTATATAAGGTTGTTATTACTTTTGAAATATTATCAATTTTTAATATCAGTGGCTCCTATGGATACTTATCACAAGATTCATGAAGATGAGTAGGATGTTCAATATCGATTTGTAAGATATGGCCAGTTTTAAAATCATCCGAGCTAAATTCTCGTTAACATTATATGAAACCAGCAGTAGCAGTTTTTAGGTTACTCGTGCAAAAGTACAACTTGAATGCAAATTATGAGCAGGCCATAAAGATAGAATAGGTAAGATTTAAAATTTAACAATGGATATTGCAGTAAATTGGAGAATAGCAGATTGGGATGAAGACGATTTTGCAGATAAAGAGTGACACTTGGTAAAACGCATATTACTAAAAATTTTAATGATGAAATAGCACAAGGCTCATTCTCAAGAAGTAGAAAGAATTAAAACACAAGGGCGATAGACTTGATGAACTGATTAAAATGACAATGATAGAGCAGTTTTATTTGCTTAAAAGTTATGCTGAAAATTCTTATAGATGGTACCAATTCTTCACCTTATGCGGGCTGATTTAAAATTTTACAATGAACATGGGCTATTTTTTGACTACCATCAGGTTAAATATCACGCTTATCGTCAATACTTGATATATTGCTGCTTGACAACTCAGCTCAAAAACACTAATATTAAATTACGCATTTCCTGCAAATAGTTAAGGGACTTGTCATTATTAATATCAGGAACTGGGGCGGAAGGAATATCAACATTTCCCTAGAACAATTCATACCCCTACTCGTATTTACAGTGAAAAATTTAGACCCCATCAAAAAATCTACACAAAGTCTCATACCCCATAGAAACCTTTATGGGTGACAATATACCAGCTGTATTTTATACCTCACAACCTCACATGAAAGTGTAAATTGTCACCTACATTTTGATTGGTATAGAGGATAGAACTGAAACGAATCGACATTTTAACTCACACAAATTTACAGTTTTGATGACCTCAAGTTATGGCAAACCACATATGACAACAGGAGAAATTTAGATGAATTTTTATATAATCAGCATTGAAATAGAAAAAAAATAAAGTAACAGCAAAAACAGATAATATCTTTGGAGGTTCACTTCAAAATGGCTCGAAACCTCGTGCAGCATAAGATAAAATGCAAAATTTTTATTGTTCAATTTTGGGATTTTGGGATTTTGGGAAAGAACTATTTAGTGTTTATTGGTTGATTAAAAAACATACTAATATGTTTCTTGATATTTTGTTTTCGAAATTTAGAAACAAATCTGAAGGGAAAAATAGTTTGCAATAAAATGGCAAAAGAACCATTGAAAAGAACCTTGTGAAAAGCTGGTATGCTCAGAAAGTGTGTTAGGTAGTAAGTATTAACCTGCTTAGGTAAGAAAAGATATACCAGGTTCCTGCAGTTTTGCCACAGCTTGTTCTGATGAGTAAGTTTTCCATTTCACAATTTTCATCATTATGACAATCATCATCAAATATTCTAGCTAGAACTTCATCTAAATCAGAATCCAAGTCATCTTCACTTATATAGCCCTTTGGAGAACCATTATGATCATCACTGAGTGACAAATAATCTTCGCCATCGCTACTCACTTTTGGTTTTCTATTGCTATCATATAACTCTCTTTCTAATGACTGTGCAAGAAATGCAAGAGCCAGAAAGGAAAGGCTTTTTGAAGCGAAGAAATGTCATAAATCACAACTGAAAATTGACTCCTTGTTTCAAAAGGAAGTGTAAGCTGAAGTGTTATGAAAGCTGTTCTTGAGATTGCGGCAAATATTTGTTTCTTCCCTACTATTATACCTTTCTAAGCAGGTAGAGAATTTGAAACCCGAATAATTAATGGTAAGATTAGTCTAGTAAACCACCATACTTACCATAAATATTTCCATACCCTATCTCAATTCTTTCCTCCCCGGTCCCTGGCATTAAAATGACCAGTCCCTTACCTGTAATAATCTGTAAGGACATCTGCAACATTCGTGGCAAATGAGCCTGATCAGTTGCCATAGCAACGATGCCATAAATGTACTTTCTGAAAGAAGTGAAGCCAGGTGTGACGTCATCTCTATTCGACACAGGAGATACGTTTCTGAAAAATGACAATATTAAGTTAATACTTTACAACAGGGTTTTGTATCAAAAGGTGATAAAAGACATTTATAGGGTCAAAAGTCATGCCTAGTTAAAGGATTCGTATCAAATGCGCTTGTAGATATTAAGAGATTTAATAAACATACTATAGAAAGTAGCATACTATTTTGATAGAATTCAGAATTTCAGAATGTCGTCTATCTATCATTAGATATTTCTTTAGTTGATAAATGCAACACAAATGTAACTAAAAGAATATAGACAAAATATTGACAAAACTGTGAGAGCTTTTCATTTCAAACGACAAACATCAAATCAGCATAATGATACAAAATGAATGCCAAGCTGTGAATTCATCACGTGACTCTATGTATTTTCAGCAACCATTTTTGAGTACTTATGTTGTAATAAGATAAATTTTGCCGTTTCATAACGGTAGTGTAATTTTTCTCTATGATGATATTTTAGAAAAATTGCTGTCCTTTTTCAGCCTGTTACTTTGTGTATTTAGTTTACACATTGTACTTGTCATCGGTTTCCTCGCATGCAACACAATCCCATTGATTTGAGCTCCTCGTAGCCCATAGTGTCTCTTTCTTTCTAGCTTGTTGAAAATATAGTTGGAAATGTGTCTCGAGGTGAAGTGTCGACTCTCCCAATTACTCGTTATTTTGCACGTTCTCGTTCTCGTACGTATGTTCACTCCTGCATAGCGTCACCAGTTTCATCATAGCTCAAGCCTATGGTTTGAAAATCAACCAGTTCATATAAACTAATAGCCCACATACACCAGGGGTTTGGAAACAGAGAAGAAAACAGCTTCAGTTATATGAGTAATGACGAATCAAAACGAAATCGGAGTAATGAAAACGTCGTCAAACAATAGGTCCAGTTGCATACTTATCTGCTTTGGCTGGGAGAGCAGTATTCTGCCTCTCTCCTATTTAACCTGTCACTGCTTATAGTCCTGCAATATATTAGACATGAAGTTCACTTTTTGACAGAAAAACATCATCTAATCGTGAATCCTAAATGGCAACCATGCGTCAATAACTCCTGTTACTTGACTCTAAGAACTGAATTTAATTGTATATGGTAATGAGCCATTATTGAACTTCGAGTTCCTTGAGAATTGCTAAAATTTCATTTAGATATAATAGAAGTCTTGCAAAACTCTTTTGATGAGAGAAGGCTAATGGAGCCAGGACTTTTCAAATATATGGTGAAAAAGCAGATATTCATTATGATGCACATCATAAACTGTTTTGCAGTAAAAATTAATGGTTGAAGGTAAACTTTTAATTATACACATGGGAAGGATATATTTCAAGGAGTGTATCAAGTTTCATTCTTGGAGTCTCTGTTGCTCAAAACGTAACTGATAGCCCTTCAAATCAAGACCTATCTCACACATTGTATATTGCAATAAGAACATTTCTTTGACGTAACAACACATCCTGGGGGACAGGGGAGGCTATAGCCGTCTTATTTGCTCTATTAAGTAGCACATAGTTCTAAGAAATTACTTAAGTTCCAAAATGAAATGTAATGTGGCAGAATGAAAGATGAAGTACTTAATGAGTCATGAACTATGATTTGAATTTAACCAAATATTTAAATATTAAAAAATCTTATTAGTCAAAATTAAATGTAGAACATATTAGTTATGTAGTAAACTGTTTCCTGCATGAATATGACATTTGTTCTAAACTCTTATACTACTTATCTTCTTCTTTTCATTAATTTACTTACCAAGTACTGTAGTTGGCGACATGAAAATCAATTGAAAGCAACAGAGCATGAAACTAATTTAACTTGTTTTGATTACTGAATATTATCAATCAATACTATCTGAACATTTAATGATGAACATGTGAACATTTTCATTACAGTAATTAAGTTTTTGATACATAATATCCATAATTTCAGCAATCATTGTCTCTAGGAGGGTTTTGAAAATGTGACTGGGAGTAGGTGTCAATTTTTCACGTTAAAGCCAGATATTCCTGAGACCCTAGAGACCTACCCTGAGCCTACAACTGGGGATTAAACCATCTTTTTCTGACGTGAGTTCGGTTCAGTTCAGTTCATTTTATTTTAAAAGTCCACTACATACAAAAGCCTCTAAAATTACATATACCATACAACATAAAGCACAGAATACAATAAGAAATATAAAATAATATTATACAATTGCTTACAGCATACAACAAGCACTAAATACACTAAGAATTACAAAAAATTTTTGAGAAGAATTTGTATGCAGGGAATTTCTTATAAGGAGGAGCTCTCTCAATAGATAAACTAATCGAGGAGAGAGCATCCCCTAGGTTACAGACAAAATTTTGGAGTTAGATTGACGATTATAAAAAATAGTTGTAGCTCACTGTTCTATATTTCAAATGTGAGTCGTGGCTGATTAATTGAATTTCTAAAACTAGTATTTGGTAGTAAGGAAATGGAGCTTAAGGTGATATCTGAAACTCGTTACTGTTGAAGCTAGCTTTATAACATGCGGAATGCTGTTCTAGGAATTTGCACCTGCATATCTTATGGATTTCAATCCATATTGTAAAGTATTTTTGCATGTCCAACGAATGTCACCTTCACATGCTTGCCTGGTATCATGTTGATGAACTTGTGAAAGTACATCAAAATAATCATGAAAACAAGATAGGGAATACTTATTTACAGATTCAAAAACAAAAGTTAGTAGTTTCATTTCAAAAAGATCCTTCAGCTTAAGGATTTGTGCCACAGCCCTCCACCTTTAACAGCCCTTCACTTGCTATCAATGATTAAACAAATCAGAACTTCTATGGATTTGAACTTGAGATAATCTATTACAGGTACAATGATTTCACAAAATTTAACAGTCATAAGTTAATCATATCTGTGCATCTCTTGATGATCGACGATCAGTGTTTTATGACGTCAAAACTTGTTAACTATTACCTTCACAGCATATTGCTGCTGCTTCAAGCAACTGAGCATCACATGACTAAAGTAACAACCTAAAATTATGAGCAAATGATTTCAGATGATGTTGACTTAAAATTGCATTGCTCACAGCCAGCCATTGACCATGGTAAATCACTGAATAAAATTGATACGTACGGCTACCAATCACAATGCGTTGATTTCATCTCTCCAAATGGATTTAACACTATGTTCCAGCTGTTTAATTTGCAGTTTTATATAGATTCGTTCATGAGGAGCATAACCATACAAGGAATCTGTTTTCCCGACTAGTCTCATTTATTAAGACCACGCCGGTAGACAATGTAGGCCTAATGTTTTGAACTTTCACCTCGTTTTCGGTCTGAGACCAATACATTATAGTAGTGTCGATAATTTCAAGGTAACTTGACTACATTTTGCTTGGCACTTTATTCTCATTTAACACCGGCCCTAATTCAACACTGGTCCCTTATAACGCCAGTGGACAGGCTTGGTCTACTGCAACAGTGGCCTACTACCAATGTGGGCCACATTTTATGTCTTCCAGAAAAGTACCAAATTAAGAAAATGATAAAAAATAACGCACTTACTTCAACCGTGTGCGAACCCTATTGCATTTACAGCACAGCAGCAACAATAATAAAATCACAATTGAATCACGAAGGAAGCACACGAAACTAAAAAATTCCGAGTGATCGACAACTTTTGGGTGTGGAATTGGGCTGACAAATTTTTCTTTTAAAAACTGTTGATCAAGCTTCTCGTCTACCCAAATGCTTAACAGGAGTACAACTTCCTCGTCAATCCAAGCTGAACCTCTGTCAACAGCTTCCATACTCATTATAGCAAAATATTTTTCGATTTCCAATACTATTGTTAGTCTGCAATCAGTGAAAAATTGTTGAATGAAAGTGGCGCACTTTGCTGCAATTAATAAACAAGAATATGTGGATATTAAAACTGCCCCTTGTTCAACCCTGATTTCAACCCGTATTCAGACTACGCTGACAGCAAGTAGCCCAGAGCAAACTCAGGGGCGAAATCAGCTCTGCTACAGGGTCAGTTTACAATGGTTCGAACCTGGGGCAAACCCAGGTTAATTGTGCTTACATTACAAAAATCTAACTCGGGTTAAACTAGCTCGGGTCAGCAGGGGGTTAGTTTGTGCAATATAAGCAGGGTTTTAATTTCATCTGACTTTTCGCTGCTCCTTTTCCATTCTTCTATACCATCAAAGTTTTTATTCCCCAAAGTTATAATACGCATTGCTACAGATTGAATAACTTTACCCCAATAATCATTCATTTGTCGGAAGATATAAAATAAGCGACAGTAACTTTACCTATTTTAATGCATCAAAAGAAAACATATTTTATCCCATATTTGCCCGAGAATGTTACTTATTTCTCAATTGATTCCACTACTGGACGTGCTCGTCACTCGCTGGTACTAGCTGCTGGGACAAAACCATGGACTACAATATTTAAAGCAGCTTTCAGTCGAAAGTCGTAAAAGTTGGACCCTTTTACGCCAACCCATTTATCACCACTTCAGGAAAATTAACGCCATAAACGGATGGCGTAAGAAAGGCCGATAAGGTCATCTACACTCAAACTTATGACCAGAAACTACACTTTCTTTAACTCAAAGTACTTGACTGAACTCGCGGTACTGGACTGTGCAAAATTTTACTGTATATCAAAGCCATTCTTTCGTAGCAATGCATGCAATCATTGGAATGTCACGTGACATTTCCAACGCAGAAGACAAGTAAAAGAAACGATATACAATATTGGGTTGGCGCAATCTAATATATATATATATATATATATATATATATATATATATATATATATATATATATATATATATATATATATATATATATATATATATATGTATAACTTATAATGTATAATACAATTAAGAATTGATACTTAAACATCTTAAAATATACTCTAAATGTGATTACAAATTGGCTTGAGTCAACCAATTATTTTCATGGTTAACTTGGACCTAAAATCCAATCGAATAAAGGAGACTAAATATACTTCTGTGATTATGGCCTACTTAATTTAATATCAATAAAATCTAATGGGTAATCCTCGCATTGGCAACTGCAAGACTCCTGTATGAGGCTGGGAGCACATGTAAAACTGGCCCAATTACGATCAATGTCACTAAAAACTCCTAAACATTTAAATTCTCTAAAATGTCCTCGATTGATAATCCAATATTACCTTCTGATCTCAAGAGTCTTTCTAATCGAAGTTGAATGAAGCGGGTGTATCAACTAAGGTGACAATGGATGGGTACATGCCTTGTCAACTGTACTGCTTCTTTTCCAGAATAGAGGCCAGTTTGCGAGCAGAACAAAATTCCACCTCATGTTTAATCAAATATTTCGTTGACTCTGATTTGAAATACATTCAGACAATGCTATGAATAAGACCGATAAAGGTCTGGGGCCTAAATCTAGGAGAACGTCAACATATCATCATATAAAATGTTTCCTCTTCATTTCTGAGCGCATTCTAAACACTTTGTTGACAAGTTTCCTGTAACACTGATTGTCTACACTAAATTTTGTTTCAGCAAATGAAGGAAATTATGAAGTCAAGATCTGGATCAACTTACGACTAAAAGATACGACCTAAAAACATTTGAAACTAGTACTATCCTCAGGCCTCTCTGTTGTATAATGTGACTGTGACAGTGTGAAGCAAATGAAGTTAGTGACTAAATTGTATTAATAGGATGAAATTGTCTGTCAAGAGGAGGCATACTCATTACATGTTATCCAAATAAGGGTACTCTGAGGATCTGAAAGGCATGTACAAAGAGAGCAGTCTTGAGGGCATTTACCAATACCCCTTTTAGGTTCCAATTGGGCTCTATCTTACTCCATAGCATGGTGGATCTAGATGACCTGTATATCTAGATGACTTCATGCAATTTCTTATTTCACTGGAACTGAATTTCAAATATTACTGCAATCTCATATCATAAGGATGTAAATTAATAAGGAGACATTGCCCTCAAATTACAAATCAAAAGGCAGTTCTTTAATTGAGAATCATAAACAGGTACAGGGCTTTTTATATTTAAAATGAGTGATGGTAAATTAGGTTAGATAGCCACGTGATCAAATGGCAATCCCATGCTATGGTGATAGCGGTTTTGTTCCGAAATATAGCTAAAAAGGGACTTCAACACAAGCAAATCAGGGACAATGAAGGCAAATTCATTGCTCCTAGACAATAAACCTGCAACTAGGTTTCTAATACCTACCACTCACAAAAAGTAGATCGAATATTTGTTAATCAAAACAAGCTAATATTTACAACGTACTATATCAAAATAAATAAACACGACATGACAAACAAAAATACTAGAAACTGCACCAGTTCGCATGGTAAATTACAACTGTCAGATGAAGTCTCCTACGATAACAAAAAGGTATTACAAATAAGATGTCCAGTGCATGTGATTGGCTATTAGAACAATGAAAACACACAAGGAATTGCATACTAAGCTGAGAAATTGCAGGACAAGGAGACAAGCACGGTAAATAGGCAGAAAAGCGGTGGCCAGGGTGACAAGGCCAAGAGGGTTGAATAGTGGTACAGAAAGTGAAGGAGAGGAGAGAGTTTTGCACAGAAATGTAAGTCTAGAAATAAGATAGATAACAAATTATAACTATAAGGTAATCCTATTCAGATTGTATAGAAGTAAAAAGGGGAGACCTCCAACATTCAAAAGAGGCTTCTTTGCTCCCTATCAATTTTGACACTGATGACAAAGTAAAGCACTCCAGCTCCGTCGCTGCTCCATTGCTGTACTTACTTCTTGCCTACTAGACGATCGATGCTACTGGATGTACTCACTGTGACAGCAATTGTTCAAAAGTTGCAAAAGACGATAGCAGAAAGCAACAAATAACCGTGTAGAAATGTACAGATATCGCATTGAATAAATATTATTGTCAAGACTGTAACTCTACTGTCATCTTCAATTGCAAGGCAAATCTTTTAGCCACAGATGAAAACTGCTTTCCAAAGCAAATAGCCTCGAAATGAATTCCATTTGAAATGACCTCACTAGAATCAGATGACCTCTGAAAAGAGATGTAATCATCCAAAAACACTGGGAAAAATACCAAATGGACAAATGAGATCAAAACTTACCATTGAAGAAGGCGACTTCTGTTTCTGAATGTAACATTCTATAAGGAAGAAATAAAGGAAAATATTTGAAAACAAGATATATCATTCTTTAAAGCACTAATTGTATAACAATTCTATTAACTAACAAAATATATTTACAGGAAAGCTAATGATGCTAATACTGGTTCTGGCACATTGTCGTCAATGGAATTCAAATTAACAGAAATTAGAGCAACATTCCATTCTGATAACATGAGGACAGAGCTCATTGTAAATAAAGTAAATTTAAACCAACTGACTCCAAATATCAAATTGATTTCAGGACGTCATCAAACTATAAGCATATCTGGAAAAAACTCCAACACACTTACTGTTGACACTTGGAAAGTAATCTTTACTGCGGATGGAGGAGAACTAGAAGTTGGAGGAGTCTGAAAGAGAAATGAGTAAACATATTAGAAAAACAATACACAGCAACTGTCTGTATGTTACTGGGCCTACGTAATGTCGGTGAAAGGATTTGGGACCAATGACAAAGTACCAACAAATGATAGAAGGTTTAGTAGATAGAACGAAAAGATCAAGTTTGTTGATGTTAGATTTGAAAAAACCTGTCGCTCAAGGAATGCCAATAATGTCCACAAATGATCACGTGATATGATTTAGAATATGACGTCATATCAACTTACTGGATATTGAGAAGGTGTTCTGACGTCATGGGATGGAGTTCCAGATGATGGTGAATGATGCGGCTATAAGAGAAAATAACAAAGTATTGCATAACGCAAATACGTCACAATGAGCATCAATGAGTATTCATCAAATTCATTTACATTTTCATATACTTGAGATATGCTAACTCTCATCTTATAAATGGGCCATATTATGCACAGTCTCAGTTAAAAAAGTAGACATCTTATGTGGCAATAATAGCCAAGTAAAACCGTCTCAACTTGCTGCTGAAGAGCTTGTAATACGTCATCGCAGAGGGTGCCGTTCAATTGACGTTCTTCCAGTATACAACAACAGCAACAATAAGAATAACATTTGAATAGCCAATCAACTGAATGATGACGTAACATACCATTGAATGATCGACAGTACTATAAACATCTGCGTTGGGGGATGTCATGCGAGAGGTGGACATCTGTAATGAACACATCAGAAATTACAATAAAGATCAATAAGGGTTATCAGCTGACATCATTCCAAAATGAAAATGCATGGAATCAAATGTCACTTATAGTATCTAAGTATTTTACAATCCACAACAAAAATAAATGAAGCAAAGGCTTGTACATCAAATATCTGAGCTCAGGGTAAAGATATTGAACAATAGAAATTATGTGAGATAACTCTATGTATTGGCAGCTCCTTCTAATCAGCACCCAAATTGAAACAGCATGTGAGTCTTGTTAATGTTCACTAGGCCAAAGCACCTTCGTGGACCAGATTTAGCGGAAAATTCCGTGAAGCATATAGTTTGACAAACGCTATAGATATCTGCTACGATAAAGCAATATAAAATTTTATGTAAAAGAAAACTTTCATTCCATTAAATGTTTGCATTCCATTGAACTGCCCAGTCAGTCTAAAGTCACATACAGCTTTGTTAGCAAATATTTAAGCATCATAACTTACTGTTGATGGTATTGTGGGAGACCAATAGTGCAAAGAAATGTTGACAATGAAAAAGAAAAATCTATTGAAGAGAAAGGAGAAATATGGTACAAAACAACATGATAAAGCAACAACAAAACCAGGCTACTAAAATAACATTTGATAAAAATTGAGGATAAAAAAGGGCTCTACCAATAATGTCCCCATTCCATCAAAGTTTAACAGTATATCGGTAGCACTAGTACGATTAACACCTGCCTGTCAATACAGTTCCTAACTAACTAAATTCTTATAAGAAACTTTGCAAACCCACGTCGCATTAGGATACAAACTTAATGGACTTAATTTTACATCAAAATGGCTCCTATCCAGTTTATTAACATGATGACCTGACTCTATCTAATGTACTAACTGCACTTCAATCTCTGTATAGGCCTTAATGCACCATTAGTTGAGTTAACTTGCAAAGAAAGCGAAAGTCTATCAGATGAACTCATAATTATCCCTGAAAATATTGGAATAGACCCATATACAAATATATCTCTCAAACAAAACCAAACATACTGTATGCAGTAAATATATTGGGATAGACTTAGTTTCTTATAACTAAAATATACCAACAACAGCATGTAGCGAAATAATTGCATAAAAATTAGGATAGAAATGACATACAAATAGAAAATACGAAAAATGCGCCAGCCTTGTAACAAAAATTTAGAGTAGAATGCATCCGCCAGATGAATTTCCCTGGGGATACAAAAAAGCATTTCAACTGACATGCTTAGCAAATGTGACCATCATTAGAACAATAGACACACAATCTAAAATGTATGACTTTGATTGTAAACACTGAGTTTCTTATAAGAAATTTCACACAAAAGCACCACTTGTTTGTACACAACAGGGTACCTTAATTATTCGCCGTAAAATTATGCATTGTCGGCCAATTAACTCTTCGTGTATGATTTAACAAGAGACTGCTGCATGCATTATTCGTTAATACTCAATAGAGCTAAGCAATATCTTACGACAGATTTGGTCAAAAATCCCATGAAATATATACGTAGTTTGATAAACATCATCAAGCGTTGATAGGTTAATGTAATGCAAAATTTAACTAAAGCAAAAATTTCATTCCATCAGATATGAGCATTCCATAAAATCCTTCAATCAGTCTACGGTGACAAATGGCCAACACATAGCATGCCAGTTATAATGTCATAACTTACTGTTGATGATGGAAGATCAATTGCTTGAGGAGGTGGACGACGTCGAGGATGTGGAGTTGTTAATGGTGAGGGTGGATACTATTAATCAGAAAGGAGAATTTTCGGATAAAACAAGATGGAAGTTATCAAGATGACACAAAATAAGAAAAAGCAACATGAAGATCGACCAGATTGAGATGTTTTTCCATCTAATGTGTCCATTTATTCAAAGTTTACAATCAGTATACAGCGGTAGTACGACTGAAACCAGTAAGTCAATACAAGCCAGTTAACAGTGGAGGTGGGGGTTGGGGTAGTGCAGGCAGTGCCCCAAATAATTCGCTAGGATTCTTGTATTTCGAGATGTTGCAAATAGTTATTTGAACATATAACACGGTGCAAAAAATGCAGCCTAATCTGATATAAATACTCTAGACAGGCATATCCTTATGGTTTTATAGCTATTCCAATACAGTTTCTTACTTGGAAATCAGTTGCAGTGCTTGTTTAAAAGGTTGAGCGCATGATCTAACAATTTATACAATTATGATCAATTAAGTTATATACTTCAGAATGAATGACTACTAAGCTGATTCCAGTCAAGCGCACTGTTAATTCCAATCTAAAGATGTATCTCTCCTGGAGCAACTTTCTATTTCACATCCATGCAGTACTGGAGCTCCAGGGGAGATTGGGTTCTAATTGCCTTCACCTTGTTGACTATGTAGCATGTCAGAGTCGCCCAAAAATGTACAGCCTTCATGGTTTCCATAAAGTTGCTACCTGTCACTACTTGTCGCATGCATTTCAACAGAAACATACCTAAATATTTTGCAGCAACACATGACGACACGTAGAAACAGCTGACGACTGGTTTGCTGAGTTAGAGACAGCAGGAGATAAATCTTTTCCAGTATGTACTTGGCACTTCTTCAAAGGAGGTTATTGAAAAATTGCAGCGCGACAAGGAAAACAATGAATATGGAGGATAATATAACAAGAGTTGAATTTGGAGGCCCCAAGGAATCAACCAGGATAGTTTCCTAGCTGAAGTACAGAAATATGAATGCCTTTAAAACAAGTAAAGAATAAATGTCTATAAATAAATGCTTGGAGCAAAGAAGGTAGTTAAATTGGTATACCAATGAAAGATGCGGAACTTACGTTTAAAAAGGAAATTGAGTGGCAATAGCCATATATAAGTCACAGAAGAATGTTGACACAGTTTCGTGCCAAGTTAATTGGCTTTGTCAGATATTTAATATGGGTAATGTGCAATCACCCAGCTTAATTTCACTAGAATCACCAGGAACATCATCTAGCACAAGTGATAACAATGGTGCTAGTACAAATGATGTTGATAGTACATACGGTCAGCCTGAAAGTGACCCTGATTTTGAGAACCCGACTCACCCAATGAACACCAGAGCCCCCCAAGGAAATAAATGAATAGAAGGAGACAGATGGTGCTGTTCAAAGTAAAGAACACATGACTAGTAGCATATCCGATGAAGAGGGACAAATATCGGTGTATGGGATCAAAGTACCTGATGAATCATCATATTCAAGGACCATTGGAAGTTTCAGTGGCAGCTTTAAATCAAATATCAGAACAAGGAAAAAGATATGAGAAGCCAGCATCAAAAGCTGACATGGATAACCTACTTGTGACAAAAGCGAAGTTAATTATTACTCATTTGAGAGAAGAAAGAGAACACGCAACTTTGACGGACAAGGAAGATTGTAACGTAATGGTGTTCTATGTACTAGTATATTTTATATTGTATCATGTTCCTTTAGCCGTCATGTTGCGTGTCCCAATCTTACGTTCATGTGGAGTTCTGTTGTGAGTAGTAAACACCCTTTCCGGGCAATGTGCTGTACCTGTCAATGTATCTGTCATTTGTCATGTACTGTGTTATTATTATGTACTCTATGCGTAATGATTTAGTCTTAGTCTTTGGGTTGAATAACTAGTAAATACAACAAGAAGTGTTGTTTCTGAGTTTGAAGCCTACATTAGGCCTAGGCTTCAGGCCTAGGCCTAAGATCGCCTCCGGGTAATGCCAGAGTGGACCATCTCGTGTTATTATACACGCTACAAATTGGTGACAGGAGTCAACGGGCAAAAGTTAACGCCACGATGGAGACGGTCTACAGATTACGAGGGAGGTGGAATTCAGAGCTCGGGAGAGAGAGGATTTGTTAGCTAAGTACTTTTTCCGTATTTTGACTTTTGGATGTGTTGTTTTACAAAATGATTGCGATGTTTCAAATTAAAATCAGTTGGCTTTTCATGTTGTTCCCGTCTGAATGTTGCATCTGATTTGACTTACGCTACTATGGTTCCTCCTGAATGAAACACAACGCTAGTTCGAAGTACCGACAAGACGCTTGATTAATTTATAGTGGTATAGAGTTTGCTGGCCAAGAGTGGTTGCAGCGGAAGAGCTAGGAAGCCTTCGTTAGGATTTATTTTCATTTACAAAGATGTTACTTTACTGGAAACACCGTGCGATGTTTTTAGCACCTTCTTTTGTTTACCAGTTACTGTCTTCGGACCTTAACATTCTTTGGACATTTTTTGTTGCATCTTGATTGGACTCAAGGAACTAGTCAATGTTGTATTATTCATAGTTTAAAGGGAGGGATGGTGTAACGTAATGGTGTTCTATGTACTAGTATATTTTATATTGTATCATGTTCCTTTAGCCGTCATGTTGCGTGTCCCAATCTTACGTTCATGTGGAGTTCTGTTGTGAGTAGTAAACACCCTTTCCGGGCAATGTGCTGTACCTGTCAATGTATCTGTCATTTGTCATGTACTGTGTTATTATTATGTACTCTATGCGTAATGATTTAGTCTTAGTCTTTGGGTTGAATAACTAGTAAATACAACAAGAAGTGTTGTTTCTGAGTTTGAAGCCTACATTAGGCCTAGGCTTCAGGCCTAGGCCTAAGATCGCCTCCGGGTAATGCCAGAGTGGACCATCTCGTGTTATTATACACGCTACAAATTGGTGACAGGAGTCAACGGGCAAAAGTTAACGCCACGATGGAGACGGTCTACAGATTACGAGGGAGGTGGAATTCAGAGCTCGGGAGAGAGAGGATTTGTTAGCTAAGTACTTTTTCCGTATTTTGACTTTTGGATGTGTTGTTTTACAAAATGATTGCGATGTTTCAAATTAAAATCAGTTGGCTTTTCATGTTGTTCCCGTCTGAATGTTGCATCTGATTTGACTTACGCTACTATGGTTCCTCCTGAATGAAACACAACGCTAGTTCGAAGTACCGACAAGACGCTTGATTAATTTATAGTGGTATAGAGTTTGCTGGCCAAGAGTGGTTGCAGCGGAAGAGCTAGGAAGCCTTCGTTAGGATTTATTTTCATTTACAAAGATGTTACTTTACTGGAAACACCGTGCGATGTTTTTAGCACCTTCTTTTGTTTACCAGTTACTGTCTTCGGACCTTAACATTCTTTGGACATTTTTTGTTGCATCTTGATTGGACTCAAGGAACTAGTCAATGTTGTATTATTCATAGTTTAAAGGGAGGGATGGTGTAACGTAATGGTGTTCTATGTACTAGTATATTTTATATTGTATCATGTTCCTTTAGCCGTCATGTTGCGTGTCCCAATCTTACGTTCATGTGGAGTTCTGTTGTGAGTAGTAAACACCCTTTCCGGGCAATGTGCTGTACCTGTCAATGTATCTGTCATTTGTCATGTACTGTGTTATTATTATGTACTCTATGCGTAATGATTTAGTCTTAGTCTTTGGGTTGAATAACTAGTAAATACAACAAGAAGTGTTGTTTCTGAGTTTGAAGCCTACATTAGGCCTAGGCTTCAGGCCTAGGCCTAAGATCGCCTCCGGGTAATGCCAGAGTGGACCATCTCGTGTTATTATACACGCTACAAGATGATGAAGAAAGCCTTTTTTTGCAGAAATCTCATTCCAAGACTAAAGAGACTGCCTAACAGAACAAGGGCTGCAATTAGGCATCAAATTGAGCAAGAGTATTTTTCAGGCTGAATATGGTAGCCCTTATCATGCTTCACAGCCCAATGAATTTGAGCAGTTCAGACCAAGCATAAATTCATTGTCTGACTCAACGAACTATGTTCCCTTTTCACAGTTACAGAATTCTGATGAAAAATTCAACTACACCAGTTTATACAAATCTTGAATAAATGCCACACAACATTTTCCTATTTTACAGTTGTGGTTTGTGGTTTGTTCTCTATTAGGTACGTTATGTGAAAACAGAAGCTTTCTTCAACTCAAAGGGATAAAAGACATACAATAACAGTAAAGTGAAGCTTTTGCATTAGATATTCAGAATTTCTATATGATGCTTTAGATGTTGTGTTCTGTATGTTTTCTTGATTGTGTACTGTAGCACAAAATCTAACATGTTTATACTGCCAATTCACCTCTCGATCGCGGCCAGTGACAAAATCCTTAAAATTTTCTTTGACTTGATCTGCTTCACACCTGTACCTGTTGCCATTTAGTCTAAAAAGATCATGGAGACATTTATCATCATTCATAACATTTCTCCAATCACCAGGAATGATTTTTCCTGTTGAATCCCCACTGCCTACAAATCCATTTGAAAGATAGTTGGCATTATCCGTTAATCTAAAGCAATTGTGTAAACATACTGTAGCCCTGGTAAGTCCTTCAATTTGCTCTATTCCAGCTTAAATAGGACAACAAAAATTCTCCAATTTGCTGCCAGTATACCACATGTGTTTTCTATTGTTCTCCTTGACCTGGATAGCCAGCAATTGAAAATACAGTGTTTTTCAGTAATTGCTTTTCCTGTATAAGGTTTTACAAGGTATGGTTTTAATGGGAAAATATCTTCAACTGAAACATATGGGAGGATTCTATCACCTTGTTTTTAAGCTGGCTTTGGGATTCCAATACTGCTGGAATGGTACTCTGCAAACGTCAGTTTGACAAAACACTTACATAACTATCTCCACCAAACGCTCTTATGTCTAACATAGTAAAGCAATGCTTTGTATCACACAATGCTAAAAGCACAAAGCTGTGGAACTTTCTTTCTTTCTGTCTTTCCAAAGTGCCTGTCATGTTACGTTAGCGATCATGAATCTGCACTTCTGTCTATCCTTTGCTAAATGCACTAACTCCGCTACTTTGTACCATCTACTGAAACTTTCTATTAAACAATCCATGAATTTCTTCCGCTGTCGTCCTTTAGCCCTCCTTCCATTTATCATTGTCAGCAAACAGTCACTGTCCAATCCTTGTGCTCTTAGTATGTGACCAAGAAATTGCAGCTGTCTCTTCTCAATACTTCTCATCAATCCCCTTTCCAATCCCGCTCTTCTCAATACCTCTTCATTTGTAACTTTGTTCGTCCATTGTATCCTTAACATTCATCTTACAAACCACATTTCAACTGCATCTAATTTTCTTCTCAAATCCTTCCTAATCGTCCATGCCTCACATCCGTATAACAACTTTCACCACACAAAACATTTCAATATTCTTACTCTAAACTTATACTCATACTCAAATTCTTCAACATCTTAGCCATATTACCAAATGTCTTCTTTGCCAATCCAATCGGCTTTACAATCTCCTTCTCACTATTTCCTTGGTCAGTACTGGTGCTTCCCACATAAACAAAACTTTCAACTTGCTTTACTTCCGTCTCTCCCACTTTTATCTTCACTTTCACTTTCTCTTTGCTCTTTGTAACTGTCAATGTATTGGTCATGTCTACATTTATTCTCAGTCCTTTACTCGCACATTCGTCCTTTAGCTTGTTCATTAGCGCTTGTAACTTCTTCTCAGAATCAGCGATCAATACTGTATCATCAGCATATCTGACATTGTTCACGTTCCTTCCGCCGACTGAGATACCTTCTAAGTCTTTCAACGCATCCATAACCACTTGACTGTACAATGAGAAAAAATCTGGGGACAATACGCAGCCTTGCCTCGCTCCTCTTTTTATTTCAGTCCAATCTGACACTTTATTCTCTATTCTCACTGCAGCTTTCTGATTCCAATACAAGTTGCCTATCAACCTGGTGTCTTTTCCGTCCATTCCTGTGCTCTCTAGGATGTTAACCAACTCCTCGTGTTTCACAGTGTCAAATGCCTTCTCAGAGTCCACAAAACAGAGATAAACAGTCTTCTGAATTTCAACAGACCGTTCAATTATCATTCTTAAAGCAAATATTGCACTGTTGGTACCTGTCCCTTTCCTAAATCCATGCTGTTCCTCCAAGATTCTCTCATTCATCTTTCCCCTCAATCTATTCATTACTACGCTCAACAATACCTTACCAAGTTGACTCATAATGCTTATAGTTCTGTGTGTAGAGCATTCTAAAGCACCTGATTTTTTGGGATTGCAACGTATACTGATTCTTTCATAGCATTTGGTATATACCCACTCTCATAATTTCTGTTTGCTACATCAGTTATTTTCCTTATTCGAAATTCCTCTGTAGCTTCTATCATCCCTATTACAATTTCATCTTCTCCTGCTACATTTACTTTTTTCATAGCCTTTGTCGCTGCTCTTATTTCATCTTGCATAATTGGAGGGCCTGACAAAGTACTATCAAATTTTATTATCTCTCCTCCATTA
The DNA here is from genome assembly GCA_964019165.1 of Mastigias papua. NCBI lineage: Eukaryota > Metazoa > Cnidaria > Scyphozoa > Rhizostomeae > Mastigiidae > Mastigias > Mastigias papua. The sequence continues at coordinate 14,280,113 of OZ025271.1, forward strand.
TCATTATAAAGCATATTGACATATTCTTCCAATCTATTCTTTATTTCATCTACTTCTACAAAGATGTTACCATCTTTATCTTTTATGATATTGTTACTAGAGATCCCTTTCTTGCTTCCTAATTCTTTGATCTAATCATATACTCTTGGTGAATTAGTCTATTCCAAATCCTCAATTTCATCACATTTTTGCAAAAATCCACTCCTCTCTCCGTTCTGTACACTTTTTCTTGATTTCTTTATTTAGCTCTCTATATTTTCCAGTGTTTAACTTCCATTTTCTTTTCTCATCCATCAAACTGAGTATGTCTTGTGTTATCCATGGTTGCCATGTTGTTCTTGCCTTCTCAGGTAAGACGTTTTCAGCTGTCTCTACCAGTGCCTTCTGTAAATTCATCCATTCACGCTCCACCCCTTCCTCTTCATCCTCTGAAGCACTCTCACATAGAACCTCATACCTATTCTTCACATCAATTAAGTATTTCCTTCTCAATTTCTCTCCATTGAAATCTTTCCATTACTTCCTAACTCTACATTTCTTCCTCTTCTTTACCTTCTTTAACTTTACTTTCACTACCGCCACTAATAGGACATGATCACAATCTAAACAACAGTCTGCACCAGGATAGGTCTTTGCATGTGGAACTTTATGTAATTGATATATGTCGAACCAGCTCTTTGGGGACATTCAGTTGAAATATGCTTTCCATCCAGGGCTTCAATGCAATTGGGATATTGCTACTCCTCTTTAAATTCCCTCACAATTTCGAGCGATTCTTGTGCATTTGAAGGCATTCTCAAGTATGTTTCTCTCCAAGTTGCCCATAATGCAGCACAGGTTTCTTTAACAATATTTGATATCGTTGCACGGCCAATTCTAAACGCAACTGCCTCTTGGCTATCTTACGCCCTACCAAACAGAGTAAAAAATGCTCTAAGTCCTCTGGGGCCATTCGAAGACATCTAGAATATAAATAATAAGAGCAACGAAGTTATAGTACTATCTGGTTTTATGGAGAAAAGATTTGGGTGTTATGCCATCTAGAGACATCCAATCATAAACTAACTCAGTAAGTTCAAAGAAAACTTCCAAGTGTCTAGTCTCAGACGAGCATATGGCAACTATCAAGGGTAGGGATCTAATCCAAAACAGGCCCACTAGAAACTTTTAGAGGATACGGCTTAGAAAAATAATTTGTAAATTAAGAAACCGAAGATATATTACAAGAATTTTCCTGATTTCCTTACTTCCTTGGTTAATGGCAATTAAAAGCATATACTACAAACCGAAAAGGGTGTTTTTCTTTTTAGAAAGAGTACAGGGTCTAGACTCTCAGGAGCCCTCCATAATTGGGCACCTTAGCTTTCTTGTCAATGAAGTAGCTATATGCTCCAAACTGCCCTTTCTGGGACCCCTCAATACCCCCCCCCCCCGATAATCTGTACTTGTCAAAAGAACCTTGTCTCTGAGTTCTAATGCAGAAATAGTGTTAATATTTGTTACCTGTAAAAATAATCTCTGTCATGCAGTCTCAGTTCCCTCATCAAGGTGTTGCAAAAACCAAGCTTTGCTCTCAGTAGAAATATCTTTCTTACCCAACATCTGTGTTTTCTTCTGAGTGTCATGTCTGTTTACCGCAGGTAAACCAAAGAGGCTCGACTCTCACAAGATTGCTTTCCAAGAAGAGGCCATTTTAACAGTAGCATCAAATTTTGCAACTGTGCCAAAAGCAGGTCCATTTTAATAGCGAAAGGTAGCGAAAGCCAGCAACCTTAAAATCCAATGACCAGTAGCGACAGGTAGGGACAGGTGGTGTCCCTATGGAAACCAGGCTGAAAAGAAGCTAATGACAATTCTCAAACGCATATCATTGATTTCATCTGACGCTTCTACAGATCTGCCATGATGGAGCGTCTTTATTTTTAAAGAGTGCTTTTCCCTAATACCTAACTAGCCTGGCCCTAACATTTTGCCCTGAAGTGTTAGTCTCATGCCCTCACTCCTCCCCCCTCACTACCACTGGCACCATCAGTTTTATCACTGCCCAAATGTCAGGTTCAGCTGCCTACACGCCAAAGTTTACAACACAATCAATTTTCTTAACAAGAACCAATTTACCAACCCCTTCTACCCTGTGCATAGGTTTTCTTGAATGACAGTCTCATTTACATGGTAAAGGAAGCGAGAAAACCAATCACAGGAATTTATGATACTCTTCAAAATACCGGAACAGAACTGACAATCATTTATCCGAGTGAGATGTACAAAATTTGTTTACAGCCCTAAAGTTTCTTACAATGAGTTTCTTATAGAAAACAATTTGTGTAATATGAGACAATGATGATATAGACAGACTAAATCAATCAATCAATCAATCAATCAATCAATCAATCAATCAATCAACTCATCGATCAATCAATCATGAATCAATCAATCAATCAATCAATCGATTTTCATTAAATCAACTAACTAATCACTCAAAAACTTAACCACCATCACCACCATCACTATTGTTGTGAAATTGTCATACTGCTGATGGATGCTGAAATGGGTACGAAATGTCCACATAACAAATATGTTACCGGATATTTCTCATTAAGTCATCACTGCTCTTTCTCTATCATTTGTTTTCTGAAAGGTTGTCATACAACTGTGTTTCCCGATCAAGTTGTCCTGTTCATGGTCATCATCGTTATCAGTCTTTAAAACAGTCGTATCAAACCACAACTTCGATCAACTCACCACTGTGCTGAAATCAATACTGAGTTCCACGCCACATTGCAATATCTATAAGAATAAATAAACAGGTAACTTCTTTGATATTCACAAACAATACATCAGCGCCAATATGATGGCAATTAGAGCCAAGGCTACTTTTCAATTCAATTTCATTTTCACGCAATGAAGAGATACATTTGCTTGGCCCCCACATAAAAAATTGATGTTGCTCTGTCTGTTGGAACTACATCAACATCCACCATAAAACAGCTTTCCAAAAATAAAATAGATCACACACTGCCAGTACTGAATGGAATAAGCGTAACATATTATTACAATGCAACATATTGTTGTCTGATATATTTTAAAGGATACTCAAGGGAGAGAAGAGTGCTAAAAATCAAAAAAGCATTTGTTGAAGTTCAGTACAGAACAAAAAAACCTCACCATGTTTAAGGCATACTGAAAAGCTGTTCTCGTCCGACACTCGTTCAGTCTTTAATCTCTTGCAGTTCTAGCTCAACTTCTAAACTCCGACTATATCTGGCTTTGCTTAGAAAGCGACAATTAAAGCGGAGATATAAAATCTCACTCCCATTTCGATAATGAACAACAGTGACTCATGGAAGTGGTTGGAATTGTGCTGCATTTTGTAGTATTATCAAATTTTGATGCACAATCCGTAGCATTTAATATCTTTAATTTATTTGCGAATCGTCTATCGGAATCATAGAGGAAAAAGAAAGATGTGACCGATTTTTCTATTAGGCAAACATTTCTAGAGTAGCAAAGTACTGCTTTAGTATCAGCGTGGCTGCTTCTTTCGGTTTACTAACGCTTAAATGTTTCATTTGCTTAAAAAAGAAAAAAGATTAACAAGCATTTTTCAAAATGGAAATTTCAAGAGGTTGCTTTTTGAGTGGTAAATTTGCGGTTTTAGACTCTTGGTCCTTTTCCTTCACGTTCGCATTCGTTTTCACAAAAATGTGATAAGGTTAGGTTTCATAGATTGGGCATGATTTAATTCTTTGCGAACTTTGAAAATAGCGAGATAACCAATTGATTCAAATATTTAGAAACAGGATTGATGACTTCAGAGTAAGCACGCTAAGGAGGGAGTACACCCAAAAACATAATAAATCATACAAGGGAGGGAGTTTAAAATTGAGTAGTATTGACCGTACATGTAGTTGAATGGTCCCTGAGAATTTTACACATGCAATCAACTAACCAAAGTCACAAGCAAATTCTGACAACGTTGTTAAAAACCACCAGCAATCCTTGCTTCACTTGTAGATCAGCCGAATGCCATACAAACTGTACCGTAAATCCTTGACTAAGCCCCTACCTCCACATAAGCCCCCCTCGAATAAGCCCCCATCTAAAAAGTCATCTTTGCAAATAAGCGCCCCCCTCGAATAAGTCCCCATGGGGGCTTATTCGAGGGAAGCATAATTATAGAATAATATCATATTTCAAGAAGCCCTCACAAGACAATAGCTGTACATTATTACTTCCTTTGAATGGAGGCATAAAAGCAAAGAGACACGCGACTTTCGTGATAATAGAAATATTACAATGTTTGTTAAATCTTCACACAACATTCTGTAACTCTTTTAACGATATCAGCGTCTCTAAGTAGAAGCTCAAAATTTAGTTCATTGAAAAATTATATCGTCTTTTATGTCAACCCTTGAGGAAAATGCTAGGCTGTGAAAAAAGCCCCTCCCCTTGAAAAAGCCTGCACTCAAAAACTCATTTTTGGAATTAAGCCCCAGGGGGTTTATTCGAGGATTTACAGTATGAAACTAAAATCCGGTGCTGGTAGGCAGTGTCTTAAATTTTCAGGCCATTTTACTGCCAAAAGTTTCTTACATCTTTCCTAAATTTCTTAGGTAATGAACTTTCTTTGTGAAGCCCAAGGAGAGCAGAGATTTCTGCCTCCTCTCCATCACGCTTTTGGCAAAAGAACATACATGTACTTCATGAAGAGGGCATTGCTTGCATATTCAAATTCGAGGTTAACAGGAATAGACAGCCTATTGAACCTTCCTGTCTTGTCAACTGTAATCGATTTTCAATTGTAAAATTGAGCCCTAACACAGTGATCAAAGAATTTTGTTTTCCTAGAATGACCAACTCCATTGAGATCTGTAAACAGTTAAGCTCATTGAACTTAAATGCCAAGTTGAAGTCAAAACAAATTATCAAATGGAAAAGTCTTGTGTGTGAAATTTACTGAGAATGAAAGCAAACGGCGTACTGAGGGCCTGATTATACGGAGAGAAAGTGCCTTGCTTTGCCGGGAAGAGATAAATTTTCACCTACTATGGGGAAAGTTTCTATTTAGATTACAGGAGGAAAATCATCACGGCAAAGTGGGACAAATCTGGATGTATTGGCGCCAAAACTTTAGTTTAACTTAAAGTTTAAGTGTATTGTCAAATTTATGCATTCTTTATGTCTCATGATTAATATACTTGCGTACTCTCTCAGACTTTGACCCAGCTTGCAGGGATGTTTCAATTACGCGTGTATGGACAAAAAATGCCTCGCCTTGCTGGGATCCCGGTTAAACAACGGTGAGATCCTGCCTCTGAAAATTGTCCCCCCCTGGCCGAAAGGAAATTAAGACCTCATGTAATTGCAAACTGTTTTCAACAAGAGCTTCACCAGAACAAATGGATCCCGGTACAACGTTCTGTCCTGGCAAAACGGGACAATGTTCTCCATATAATCAGGCCTTTAGCACAGTATTGCAATATACAATGAAGTTCAATTTCAAGACTGTTTTGACTGTCAACTTGGAAGATTCAAACTGCAAATTATAAAAGTTTCTTAGCTCTTTTCAGTTTGGGTGGGTAGGGTTGTTTCTTAACTTTCCAATAATTGAGCCTACCGTATCTCATAACTTGTTTCTTATAAAACAAAATGGCCTGTACTCCATGTAGTTTCTCAAATACATGCAAAAAATATACTTTTCCGATAAGAACAATTGCAAAAACAGTTGAACCTAAACTTATTGAAGAACTTAGAAAATTAAATTATTTTATGGCTATGAAACAAGACTATACCTTTACAATGCAGATGGGTTCAAAACATCCACGGGTCTGAATGAGCCATTGAATATGAGGTGAAAAGAATAGTGTGATTTCATAGACAGAAGTGAATTATTTCTCAGTACAACTTCTACTCAAATTGGCCAAGAGAAATGTCACCCACTAAGAGCGTCACCAAATGCTATTGTGATGCCAATGGCTTTATATACGCAATCTCACAATTTCTACTGTTGTCGTCGATCTCAAATGTTCATTGCACTAAGGCTAATCAAAAACTGCCTGCGCTTACAAGAATATCCCCTTTAATGGATTCAAAAAGCTTTTAAATGTAATGAACACCTTTAAAACTTCACAGTTAATCTGCTATCCTCTCATATGAATGTTTCATAGCCGCAAACATGATCAAAAAGGATAAACAAACTACATGAAACGGCTCTTAGGTTTACATATAAATATAGGGTGTCAACTTCCCAACAACTGCTGATTAAAAATAAATCCGTAAAATGATGTAATCTGTAATCCGTAATCATTAAAAACACCCATGATATTCAAAAATTTACGAAGGAAATAAACTCATAGAGATTAAACTCATGGGACCGCAGATTTCACAAGATTTTTATTGATAACTTATTATTTTTGTGGCTTCTGTAGATAGTTGGTTTTAATTAGTTTTTGCAAAGAGACCTTCAATTGTTGCGAAGAGGAATTTATAAACCTCGCCACTTTGTGACTAAACTTTATGCGAGCTGTAAAAGGGACAGATAAACAACAACTAAGTGGAAACTCTCTGATTAATGCAGGCAGTGATGTAGTCATGAAGGGGAGGGGGAATCAAGAATTCTGCATGTCCACCATATGTCCCTCGAGATCTGTCTAGGATGTTGTAGAACTAATGAGGGAGAAGGGCTTAAACATATTTCTTTGGTCAGTGATGCAGTATGGCTGACATAGACAATGCCCAACACATAAACATCTCATTAATAACTCAATGTTTATGAAGATTATGAAATGGAAGAGAGAAGATGGAATGAGCTTTTTTGCTCATATTTGCCCTTGTTGTTGAAGAAAGTAATGTAGAAACCCCCTATCTCAACCTTCATACGATTATCTGGGTCGATGCAACTCTTCCTGCGACAATAGAATCTTGCAAAAGGTGTCAAAAGAAAATTGTAAGTGGTAATAGTTAGTTACGAGCTATATGAATGACAATCTTAATGTAATCAGCAGTAACGAAGACATTTCCTTCTCCATTGAGCTGCGAATTTTGAAACACCAGCTTGCAATTGACCAAAAATATTGTTTATATGTTATTATATTTAATATCTAATGACGAATATAAAAGTGGTTTCTCTTGTTTCTTTGGTGCGAATTAACATTATAGAGTGCTAGTGTGAAAACAAGTATGAAATTCTGTTCCATTTACCAAAAAGGCATGTAATTGTTTTTCCAAGAGTCTGAGAGAGGTCGTCCACAACAATTCTCCGGCCTATACCCAAGGTACCCTTAAGTCAACAGGAACCGCCACTGAATGCAAGAATGAAACTAAGAAACACAACTTCTCAACACTTCGTTGTTTGAAACATAGCCATAAAGGTACACAAGAAGCCCATGTACGATGGTATGGACTTTGGCTATCTATTCAACATTGGCCTAGCAATTAACTCTTTTTATTAAAGACACGCCTGATCTTTCCCCATCTTATTCAAAAGTGCAAATGATAATTGATCAAAGTGTGTCTTTAACCGCCGTTTTGTCCTTTCCTTATTCATCGCCTGACATGAATGTGAGAGGTCAGAATAGGTGCGATAAAGACAGACTCAAAACCTATGTGATTTACTGCATACGTAATTTATGGATGACAATGAAGCAAATTTTCATAAATGTCTTAATCAACATCAGTATTTCTTGCTTTTCGACAAATGTAGCCAAGCCAAACGTCTTAAAAATTGCATACTGTATGTAGTTTGTCAAATACGTACAAAAAATTACTCATGAAATAAAAGGAATTCTAAGAACATTTGAGCCTGAAATTATTAAAAAATCAAGAACCTCGAGCCGCAGCAAAAATCACCTGGCTACTATAAAGTAGGGTTATAGGTTTACAATGCAGCTGTGTCCAACAAACCCATGGATCTGAATGGGTTGAAAAGAATATTATGATTACATATACAGAACTAAACTATGTCTCATTAGAGGTTCCACTCAAATGGGCCAAAAGAAATGTGACAAAGTACAAGCGTCTCCAAATGCCATTGTGAATGCCAATGGCCTTACATACACACTCTCACTTTTTCTACAGCTTTCATTGATTTTAGATATTCTTGGAAAGACAAAGATCCAAATGAAGATGAACATATATCCTTCTTTTCAAGTCTACAAATGCGCAACCCAGTGTCTCCTAAAACTCAATGTGTTTCTTTGACAACAGTACTGCCCATGCAAATCTACACAGGCTACATGAATTAACGGCTGTAAATACCGAATTTCGGGAAATAACAATGGATTAAAGTAGCACTTCTTGAAAAATCCGCGTTCAGTTCTTCCATGGTTATTTTTTGAAACTACAGTTAATAGCACAAACTCCAATAAGCCTTCTCATTCACCAAATTAAAACACATTGGCGCCATTATGATAGGAATTAGAGCCTAGGCTACTTTTTCCCGCCCTTTTCTCACACCAAATCACGCAATCAAGGCAAATCTTTAACAGTTGCGAGTCTGCTTTTGAGATGTGCAGTCGTCGTGAAAGCGCGCATTGGAAATACTTACATAAAAATGACTATTTACTATGAACTTCGGATGAAAATTAACTGCAATAAACTTGCAGGTGGTATATGGCACAAATTGGCGACATTTGTGATTTCATTCGCATACAGAACGTGCATTTGCGGACGTTAACTCCAAGTAGACATGGCGCGGGGAAGTGAACAAATGGAGCTTATCAAGAAGTAACAGAAGTAAAATTTCCAATGGAAATTTGAATGAAACGAAACAATTTTGTCATGTAGTTATTGACTTTTGGCAGAGGACTTAGAGAAAGTGATATTTACATTTGAGGATAATGGAATTTCTAGCTTAAATGGAAGGACTTTGCTACAATGAATTCTAAGTAATGGAGCGTTATGCGTGGACAATTTTGCGTTTGTTGTATTACGGACTTTCTATAGCTTAAAAACATTTACATTTATTGCAAATGAGGACAATTTTATTGCTGAAACGAATATTGTATTGTTTTTTGCATATTTGGAAAAAATTGATATTGCCAAAAATCTATTTGCATTGTATTCAATATGGATTTATTATTGCTGTGTAATCATATTGGATATATTCAAATATACAAAGCATATCAAGGAGATGTAAGTTTTGAATTAATGTTGCTTTCTTGCATAACATGTAGACCAGGGATGTAGGAATAGGGGGGCCAGAGGGACCATGGCCCCTGGTTTTTAGTAAACTATGCAAAAGGCCCAAAATGGGTTTTGTAATGTGCCCCCTTCAGCACTTGCCCCCCCCCCCACTTTTTAGATGCCTCCTATATCCCTGCTGTAGACTAAGGCTGTAGAGTAGTAAAGTGATGACGTCACACACATCTGTTTTAAGAATTAGCACATTTTGACCATACTGACTCATTGGCTTGGTTCATAGCATGAAGAACCAGGCTGGACATAGGAATAGATCATGTAAACTACACCGGCAATGAACTGCCAAAATATCAATTGAAATGTATCAAATACAAGTCATTTCAGACTACTTTACAATGCTTCATTTGACAAACAGGGTCAAAAATGATCTATTATCCAAATATGGTCATCTGTGATGTCACACTTCACCATTCTAATTGCCAATAGTTCAAAAATGGGTACTTCCCCCCTGAGTACCCCCACCACTAGAATCATTTCTACATCCTTACTATACATCTTCCTATTGTCTCTTCTCACCCTTAACAACCACCACATTCCCAACACAAACTCTCTTCATACATTACATCAAAAGTCAAACTTAAATCTTATTGATTTAAAGCTGTAAAACACTTCCTAACTACTAAATAACTGTTCTCATTTGAAAACTAGGAAATCTCAAAGCAACTCTTTCTAAATCCATAATCTCCCTTTTTGAGATCTAATTTGACACAGGCAAAATCCCTAGATTCATATGTATATTCCAGAAAAACAACCTGTTGCATGTAAAATGTTGGTTGTTTGATGTAAAAATATTTTAATCTATTGAAAAAAGCAGGTATTATATTGGTAAAGTGACAAATATAGTCATTAAGACTATTGTCTAACTTATATACATTGATAAAATAGCCCTTCAGATTTTGTTGAAAGATCACTTGATTGTTGGATATAAATATTGTCCAAATTCAAAAACCAAAATCACCTTATAATTCTTGTCCTGTTATAAGTTCCACTTTTTCAATAACCCACTTACTTAAAATCAAACAACACATGAAATCCACACAATTGAATGCAAAAGTTGTCATTTTCTAATAAACCATTTAAATGTTTAACAAACATAATATCAAACTGCATTTCTCTTCTCTGAAATATGTGAATTGCAATGTTAATAAAATTATCAAATTACTAATTATCACATATATAATATACCATTTGCATTTAAATTGTTGAAAATGGTAATTTATGAATTAGTAAATAACAAATAATTAATTAGTAAATCATCTTACCCTCCTTTCTATGTCATAATTCATTCTAGTAGTGCATTTGTATATGTGCAAGTTCTTCATCATTAAATCTCCCTTCCTTCGCCTTTCTTCCATCATCTCCACCATCCTCTTCCACCATTCAATCTTAATGTCCAGCCATATTAACCCAAACTGTTTGCATGACATCCCCCAATCGCACGCATTCAGAAAAGTCTCCTTTGTCTTCATTTGACATCTGATTATGCGCAACCGTTCCAATTGCCGATCATTAGAATACCGTCCATTCACTTCATCATCCATGAACACGCATCCCATTATGTATACCAATCCACAATACTCATTCCGCTCTCCTCCTTTGAACTTCTCTCGAATGGCATTCACAGTTGTTGTCATTCTGCGTAACCAGATGCCACCACCAATGCGAAAACGCTCCTTCACAGTCACTACGTCCAATTGTTCAATCTCATTCACAGTGATCTGCCCAAACTGAACATTTGCGAATGCCATTCGAATATCGTCCTCCTTCCATCCGCAACTTTCCAAGTGTCTACAAATCAGACACAGATTGTGTGTTGTTACTTCATCTGAATCAAACCCATCACCATGGCATTTTCTAATAATTGACTTAATAAACAACTCCTTATCATTAAAATTCTTATTTAAAAAAAAAGTAATAATTTCAAATGATCTACTTAATTTAGTCCTCCAATCCAACCCACACTCATTTAACAATTTAATTACATCATCTAATAATTGTTTCTCATTTACTTCTTGTGTTATTCCAACAACATTCTTTAACATTTCTTTTATTATTCCTTCATATGAAAATCCTGACAATAAATGACATACAAATGAGACAACTTCAATAAACCCTTTTTTCAAATTGTCCTTTATAATTTCCAATAAATTCTTCATGTCTTTTTTACATATGTAAAGGGCTGAGAGAAATTCCATCAGTGATAAATGTTTAAATTGATACTTATCTGTAATATTGTCTGACACATCAACAAATAGACTTTCGACAAATTCCTTGTCCTTTCCAATGTTACCAAGCCGTGATTCAATCTTTCCTTCAAAAATTATTTTGTTCTTTGTTAGTAAATTGTGGCAAATTTCACTTAGTGTTGATAATGTTTGTGAGAATTCTCTGAAAACTTCTGAAGCCATCTTTCTACTTGAACCATCTTTGTCAGCATGTTGTTTCAGCAATAGATAAACAGTCCAACAATATAATTCAGTGTTGTTGAAAACCGCTTGCCCTTTCATCAAAATGGCCACACAGCAAAGTGTATTCAGAAACTGTGGCACATTCATGATGGGAAGATAACCTTTTGATGATGTTCTTGCCTTGTTTATATCAACTTTGTGATCTTCACGGGATGAGAATTTGTCAACATATTCATCAATTTGACCCTCACTTAGTCCATTAATTTCCACTTTTAACAAACCACCCATGTTATTATAACCAATTAGTTTGTCTTCGACGTGGGGTCTCCCAGTTATTATAACTTTAGCCATACCATAGTTCCCATTGATATTAAGGAGGTCAAAAATGATTGAATCTTTTTCAGTTATGTCATAGAGTTCATCAAGGCCATCTACTATAACAAAGACCCCTTCTCCATCTCCAAAATCATAATTAACTTTACTTTTAATAAATTCACCAAGGATTTCATGCTTCTTCAGTTCGGCCACTTTGTGGTCCTTGAAGTAATTCAAGTCTCTACATTCAAACATGACACACATTTTAAAGTTTTGATAAATGTCGCCATTTGCCCATCCATAAGTCAACTGTTTGGCAAGAACAGATTTTCCCATTCCCGCAATGCCGCGAATAAAAGTTACACGATTCTCGTCATCAGTTAAACCAGATATTTCAATATCATCACCTCTCATACCTTGAACATGTGCAAAATGTTGTCTCGCTTCATCTCTGAAGTTATCCATCGTTGGTAATTCACGGTTTATCTTTAACTTAACGGCAAATTTATTGATATCTACTTCTTTCAGCTCTATTCTGTTATTGTTATCTACGCAATGAATTTCATGCATCTTGTACTGTTGTCTGTATTTCTTCTTTATTTCATCTGAAAGATAAATGCAATTTCAAAACCATTAAATAAGCAACAGAACTATATGTAAGAATTCATACAGATTAAGCCAGAAAAAAGGGTCGCATTTGAGGGGCAGAGAAATATGAAGCGTTCAATGAGTCATTTTATAACTTCGCAAAAATGAATATTTTGAGAGTAAGGAATTAAGTTAAAGCAGGAAAACTCACTGGAAGATACTTAGTTTATCAACAAGACAACCAAGGGTGCCATGGCCAATTAGAGGAAGGGGGATAAAAATCAAGAAAGGACATCTTGAGTGTCTGGGCATCTAATCCCTTCAGAAAGAGGTGCATGCTACCTGCCATGACTACAACAGTTATGCAAAAGTAGGAGGCGATGTTTGTGAAATCCATTACGTTTCATTAAATCCTCCAAAACTACGCTTCATTAATCTCAAGCTTATCGATATAAAAAATTTCTAAGCAAATCAGCTGCTCTTGGGTGGCTAATTTCTAGTGGGGTGGGAATAAAAGGGGGAAGTGGTTTAAATTAATGCGGGGGGTTTGAATTTTCTGGAAAATTCAGTGAGCACAGAGGGGGTCAAATCTGTGGAGTAACATATTTAAATGAATTAAACAGTTGTCCTAAGCTGGTCTTTAGCAAGTATTGCTTCGATATTTGATATTTTGATGCAACAAGTAGCAAATAAAAAAAACAGCTATTGCCAACATGAATTATTACTTGTTCAGTACTTTAAAAATAATTCTTCCAGGATTAATTTCATGCACGGGGGTCTAAATAACAGCAGCAAATTGGTTGTATAATTATCAAAACATAATTTGCGGGTTGATGGTAATTAGGCACCAAAGCATAATATCTACTCAGTGCATATTGCTCTTTTGGTTATTTCTAAGCATTGTATGGGGTTTATATTTTGTGTTTTTGTCATAGTTAAATAAAACTGCATCTAGTCATCATGTAACATTGTCTTCTTAAGGACACGTTTGTCTCCTTTGGCCTAAACGACGATGAGAACGGAGGCACTGTCAATTATGTCACAAAGTCAGGTACATCAAAATATAAAAATGTCCTGAAAGAAATGACAATTTAATGCACAAAGACAAATCTTTGTAGAGTATTGATTGGGTGGGAACTTTGCCCATAAAAGCAAGGCTTGTTGGCCAACAAAGATCTTATATCAATATGATATTTAACATCATATATAATATTTTCTGGCCCACTTGGATGGTCTGATAACAACGAAAAATAAGTAACATAAAATTGATCTTTATCGCTATTTTCCATCCACTTCTCAAAACAATATCTATTCCTGCTCTATTGGCATAAAAGGTTTGCTATAATACAGAAGATTGCAAGAATATCAGAAGTAACCTTGATTTGGTCGAGAAGTATCACTGTGCAGGCAAGGCCCATCTGGGCCAGTGTAAAGATATGGCGAATGGTGTGTTGTCCTGAAATTTCTATATACTATATGTGTAATGCCAATTACTGGGTCGCTGCACATTACAGATTAATAAATATTTATAAACAAGACATAACGATGTTGGTATTATCAATTGCTTTGGGTTTAACTACAAAACTAGTCAATGATGATGGAGATGGGATTAATGGCCTATCAAATGATAGCCAAAACATTCTCAATTGAAATGGTAAAATCCTCAAGTATGTAAGAGTTCTTAAGTTTTGCGCACTTATTACATCTCACATTACATATTACATCTTACTTAAAATTAGATGTCTTGAATCTGTAGATATCTGACACCCATTTACACTGCTTCATGTTTCTACAAAAACGGAGATAAAAGTATTCGTTCTTGTGTGTTCACATTGCTTACAAAAACGAAAGAAACACTATCTGTTTTTATGGCTTTAATCTGTTCACACTGTTGCGCTTTTGTGAGATCACACTGAAGTGGTGCCATTGAGTATGTATTCTGTGTTGTTGCTATAGCAGCGTTTTTTTAATAAATTTTTGCACGTTCACACTGAACCATAGCGTTTTCAAAAGCCTCCGTTTGTGTAAATATCCACTTTGAAGAGCGTTTTCGACCGCCTCTGTTTTTCTGACTTTTTTCTGCTGAGTAGTGTCAACGGTATCACAAAAATGGAAATTCTTTCTCTCCATTCTCGTACAAAGATGGAGCAGTATGAAAGGGGTTCTTGTAAAATTTCATATATTCTAATGATATAGGAAGCAAACAAATGCGTACTAATCATTATGAATCATGTCTGTGTCAAAACGTGTATTATTACATTTCATGACGGAAAGAGAAACTAGGACAGGAGATTGTGCCTAAGTGGTAAAGCATGTTTGATAAAACCAGAGAGGCAATTAAAACCAGAGAGGCAATTAAAACTATTCCTGACCTTAAATTACACAATGTAAACAGAAATGCATGGTAATAAGAAAATAACAGATCAGTAAAAAGTAAAGTCGTTTGAGCTTTATGCTCAGTTTCCAATTAATTTTTGAAGCAACGGAGAGGCAAAATGATGCGTCTTCCATACTTTCAATCCATCACATTATAAAATCTTTGATAAAATATTGATATGCTTTTCCACACTATATGACAGCATTGAGTGGAAAATATTAATTGAAATTAGTATATTTCAAGATCCTGTATGGCACTTAAGGAGGTTCTTTGAGGAATACGGAATATGGAACAATGATCAGGCAGTAATGGACACAAAAACGGGGCTTGAATTTCAAGCACAACTTAAGCAAAGTTCATCAGATTTCTCTTGTATTCAATAACAGTCATCCCGCACTATAAACTTATGTATGTTTTATGGTCGGGCTGTTTCGTTGGCGTGTTTAGATGTTTCGTTTCATAACTTCAAAGGTATCCCTTTATAGTACTCTACTCACTTCAGGGAGGTAAGTTTTGAGTATGATAGTTTTAACACAAGAGAAATGTGAACAATGATCTACGACTGTCTACGAAAGTGTAAAGTGTGGTGTAAGGCTTTAAATCCATAAAAATATGCATGTTTACTTTCACGAGAAATTCGTCTACCAGAAAGTGCTTGACTACTCAAAAAGCTAGGATTGGTGGATACTGGATTTCTGGGACTAAAAGAGCCAATAAAGTCAAATAAATTCAATATTTCAATGTTTCTGCAAGCCTGCCATCTCCTTCAACTTTCAATTAATTTGCATAGAGTTCTTATGCTAATGCAAATTTTCAAATGTTACTCACATGTAGTACCTGTCTGTCTATAGAACACTGTAGCAATACAAAAAACTCAAACAGTCTTAAGGCAAAAGTCCTAAGAAATTGATAGTAACGACATCATAACAACCATATTGGGGCACAAATTCCTCTTATTACAAAAACGTCTTTAATATCTGAACAAAACATATGGCTTACACCTCTGTGCATATGTTCTATTCTGGGTCATTTTAATGCATAGCCCACGGCGATAAATGACAGACTACAATTAACCTACTTAAAATATACTTAGAATAGCTGTCTAATAATTATACATTGATCTATAAGGAGCCTAGCTTAAGAACTAGTTGAAAACTAGGACAATTATAGGACAGAATACATAAACAGACTACACATTTCTGGGACAATTATGAGAAAGAACAAATTGTATAAAAAGACGTTTAAATCAATGATTCACATTGAACCAATGATGCGCAGGTGAACATCCCCTTATTGCACATACAACTGTAAACTGTAAACTTAACGAGAAAGAGCACGCAAAATGTGTCATATACTTTCTTGCCAACTCACTTCAAAATAATGAAACAGAACAAATTGCATCAAAAGAGATAGATTCACTGTGAGGCAGTGATGCGCAGCTAACCATGACCTGATTGCACATACAATTTTAAACTGCGAACTTAAAGAGACAGCGCACCCCACTTGGGTCATTCAATTTCTTGCAAATGTTGCTTTTAACACAAATGTCAGCTTTATAAAGTTGAAACGTTGAGGAGTGATGGCTTTGGATTTAACATAAAGGCATGTAAAGCACAAATTATACGTTTGTCCCAACTCAAACTAATATTGCTAGTTGAGTAAGTAAAAGTGAGAGATATGATCACTTTAAAAAACACTCTAGATCAATTATCATATGTAGATATTCTGAAAGATGTATCTAAAAGGAATTAGGATTGCAAGAGTACATGAAAGCGAATAACAAGCGACAGCAGCAACATGGAAAATCAGTAGGTATTAGTAGAATTTTTGAATAGACCTATGGTGAAGAGTATTTATTAAAAGTGTGATCTCAAAACGCCAATGAATAGAATGAAATTCATTTGACATGTGGCTGTGGTGGAACGTGCCTAAAATGAGCTGGCTGTCAAAAATTGAAGACATTTCCATTGGTTTACAGATGAATGTGGTGTCAGAGAGTATAGCTGAAGGGAGATAGAAAAGACAATTGACAAAATGCTGCTGTGACCACCGACATGATGAACAACTCTAGGAGGCTGCTTGGTCTAATGAAGTCCAAAATTGGAAAAACGAATAAATTACAACAGGGAATGAAATTTTATTGATAGAAGAAAGTGATCTGAGACAGCCATGGCCTTCTCCTTGCTAAGAGACTTTAATGCAATTTGTCACTGTAGAAATGGAAGATTAAAATGAAGATGAACATTAGACAAGGTCATTATCATTAAACAGTGACAGAGCAACTGTCGCCAATAGTGATGACAATAATGAATAGTGAAGCAATGTCTTATCTACAGATTCCAACACTATCTGTTTTTTCTGTGGGGGGGGGATAAAATAACTTAGACAACTCGTTTAGTAGGAGTGCTATTTGTGTCAATATCATGCCATTTAATCTCAGAGATGTGTGGTGCTTCAAGTAATCTTTGCAACGACTGAAGCTTCAATGGAACACTAATCTGCCACCACAATTTTGTAAAGAGTCAAGACCAGTCGGAGATTGCTAAAGAATGAAACATTATCATAGAAAATTTCTCGTCTGTCGAAGATCACACAAACATCGACATACCCGTAATGATGCAAAGTAATGACAAGGGATAATCCATAGGAGAATGCAATCCCATATAAGGATGTTTCGCTACCAAATTAGGAATAGTGTGTAACTATGGTCATACTGAACCAGAACTGATAATAACGGACATTAACAGTGAGAATATCTGCACATAGACCTGTGTCAGCTAATACTAAGATCTAATACCAAACTTTAGATGAGCGATTCATCTCTAAACCTAATATTACTTGTATTCTTAATAAGACTGCTTATGTACTGCTGGCCCTTTTGGGATAGTATAGTCTCAAACTAAGAAGTCAGTAGAGCCAAATTGACAAGCAGCATTGGTCACCATTTCGAAGTAAGATTTTGTCCTACAGATGTCATATACTATCAATAACTGTTTCTTCTCTAAAAATATCATTTCAAGCCACTTTTGTTCTTTTAATAATTTATCATTATAAGAATGCTAGCTGCAGTGGCAAAATATTCTGCCACCATCATTTTGTAAAGTGCGAAGACCACCTAGAGAATGGTAAACAAGAAAACATTGCTACGGAAACCCTTTGGCTGTTAAAGTTCCTACTTAGACTTCTGTTTGTCAATAGACTTCTGTATATCATTGAGCTGATTTTCTTCAGAATTTTTCTTTAGGGGATTTCATATCAATCCAAAATTTTCCACAGAGTTGTATTCTCCACCCCCCCCCCCCCAAGTGCCACTGGAAAGGTTTTCATACCTTGTCTAAGTCTAAACCATCCCGATATCCAGAATTATACATGACTAGTCCCTTAGTGCAAATTTCAATGCTTAGTTTTTCAATTTTCATTCAAATATTCTGCACTTGCTAGTTAAAATCAGTGAGAGTTGGAAACTGGGGAGCTTTTGGAGATGGCAGAAACCCACTGAAAATGCCCTCATCAAAAAAGTTCTCGTCAAATACTTCATAAGTTATATATGTGTTCATATATGTATTTAATACTTATATCTATGTATTATATATATATATGTTTATTCAAATGCTATAAATTCACATGTTAAATGCGCCTGCCCTCGAATAAGCCACGATCCCAGATGATGATGAAAATGTGATAAATACTAATGCCTAAATTTAGACTCTTCTTATGATATGAAGAGCTAAAAAGTTCTGATGAACTTTTCACAAAGCATGTGTTAAGTAATTGTGTGAGCCCCCATCCCTCGAATAAGTCTTCCTCTCAAATAAGACCCTATTCAGAAGCATCAAAAATAAATAAGCCCCTTAGGCCTAATTTGGTGATTTAAGGTAATGCTTCTCCCCTTTAATAATAAAAACAATAGCTGTATCAGGCCGTATCTTCATGTTTCATTTCTGATGGAATGGGAATTCTGTTTGGATCGAAAACAGACAAACAGGCTCAATAAGCCATAGCATCAAAACACTTATGACGAAAATCGGCAAAGGATTAATAACAATATTTGACCAACAGCTTTCAAAGGAACATTTGAGGGTATTGTCCAAATTTAGACGCAAGTATTAAACCCTTAATCTGAAAATGGTGATAAGAAAAGGAGAACAGTGAAAGGAAACAGAACCAGTATATACCTTTGCCATATCAACCACACAAAAGATTGTGACATGGTTTTACATGATAAAATGTTAGGTGACACATTGAAAATTAGTACTCTCGTCCCCTGTCTATTCAAAGTTCTGAAAAATCCATGCCTTCCAAATGCAAACCATCCTCAAATTACTGCTTTCCTGACGACAGGAAAGAGAGTAGAAGATTCACTAACGCCACAGGTAATAGTTAGTCCTGGCCTCCTATTTTCAATGAAATCCACCTACACAATTATTATAGCTATCGAATTAAGAAATACAAGAGTTAATAGATGCCTTAAGTGAAAAGGAGTTTAGAGAGAGAGAGAGTACGACTGTCACGTGAAGGTAAGAAGACAAAACTGATAATACAATAAATGCAGAAGACGATAGCATGGACAACACACAAGTTGGCAATGGGTTGTTGGAGTATGTTAATCAGCTTACGTATCTGGGAACACTCTTCAAGACAAAGCAAGACTGCTAACGTCCATGGTTTTCCTAATAGCCAAATATTGAAGCAAAAGTTGGATAAGGAAAAGCAGCAACAGAAAAACAACCAGTAGTTTGAACTCTGGTGCTATATGAGAATGCTATAGATAAGCTGTGTTGAGAGATTTAAGAATGAGGACATCAAACTTTGTGTTCATCTACCTAAGAGATGGCTAGATACAACAGTAAAGAAGAAACATTCTTATATATGAAGTGGACAGAAAAGGTAATCACTGGGAAAGGAAAAAATATTGTAAAGAACAGATTGCTTCAGAGTGAAGGGCATTTCATAGGAAGGTTAAAAGATAAAAAATCACTTGTAGATGTGTTTGACTTGATGCTCGAAAGTCGTTTCAGCTCTTCACTTTCTCTTGCCACAATTCCATCTACTGTAGCAATTGCTGAGAGATCTTTCCAGTTCCGATCAACTAGAACATATTTCAGATTTGTCATGGCTACACAAGTTATCAAAACTTGAAGAAAAATGCATTGCTTATAAGAACAAAATGGTATCAGTGGTTGCATGGTTGAAAGATGTTTGAAATTGGAGAGACGAGTGAAGGAGAGCAGGATTCAGAATGTAGTTGGTAGAATAAAGTGCTCTCAAACATACGTGACCCTCTCTTGGCTATAAGATGTTAGTGAAATTTGCTACCATGGAAATAGAAGATTAATATGAAGAGTTGCATTAGACAAGATCATTATCATCAACGAGTGACAGAGCAACTGTCGCCAACAATAAAGACTTCTTCAGCATTGCAAGTATTTTTGATGAATTAAAAGACAGTTTCATTGGCATCACCAGGAATTGGCTCATCAAAACGTAAATGGTACGCTCCTTTGCAATATTCAATACGTGGATAAACTTCAATTGTCTACACAAAAGGGAACGTAATATAGGCAATGGGCGTTCTTCAAAATGATGATTTACGCTTTGAGAAAAACTGTCAAATAAATGCACTACAAATTCTACCATTACTTCAGTTACTGCATCACGCATTAAATGCAACAGCCTGCAAGCCTAAAGTCACAGATTCTTTTATGCATTGATGTAATTTTCCTGCAATATTTAATGCTACTGGCCACTTAAGGCATTTATGGACTTAGTGACATTTCATATCACTTTTACAAATTTCATTGTATTCTTTAGTACACAATTGTTGCATAGTAAACAAAGAAACGTAAAATTATAGATATCTTTGAAAATAGAGAGGAAGCTGAACCCCTCCTGGAGTTCCCTTCATTTATAGTCCTGCTTTGCCTTAAGATTTTCAGTAAAATCGCTGATACCATTCAAAATATATTCAACGGACATATAACGCAAACAATGATGGTCTTTTTCAATTAAAGAAGTTGACAATCAAGGCTTTAGTAGTACAACAAACAACCAATAATATATCCCACAGTAGTGGTGGTAAAATGTTGAAAATGGCCTGAGAACAAACTTGAGAGAAATTTTACGAAGTTCTTACTAGTTTTATGTAAACTGGCAAAAGGCCATGGTCAGAAAATTTAAGGTCCAGTACTGTTAATTGAGACAAATTGAGATCAGATGAGTAAAATATTGTTTACATGTCAATGTACTTCTGAGCATATACATCATAATCCAATGTTTTTCTGTTATTGCTATCCCCTAGACTTCTTAGGAACGGTATTGCTTTTTTAGATAAGATCCAAATTGAAGCATTTATTAAAAAACTCAAGGCAATCGGAGATAGGATTATAGGCTTTTGTGTCATTCTAGATCTGTAAATTTGATGTGCGTGTTTAAAGAAAACAGTCTTAGTGAACGCAAGGTAATTCACCACGTTCAACGATATCATAAACATTACTGCTAGATACGCTAAAAGAAACAAACAGCCACAAGAAACCAAACATCTATGGAATGTAAGCAACGTGCTGAGAAAAACAAAAATCATGTCCAGGGTTCATGCACATCATGTCTAATACTTTTCCTGACTTTTCCTGACATATTTTTCTTCAAAGTGAAGGTGTCTTTAATGACAACATATCAGAAATACATAATATTTTTCCTGACCAACAAGTGTTAAAGAGTGACTGAACCATCTCCTATCACTAAGTAGTTGAATACATTGCTCCACATTGGGAAAGAGCAAAAGAAGACTCTCTGGTCCATCACCTTCTCAATTAGGAACAAAACACATAAAAAACTGTGCAATGTGTGAAGTTGTCTGTTGGGCACCAAAGAATTCATTTGCATGGATGGCAAAACTTTCTCAATTTCTTCAGACTCTCTTCAAGTTTCAATAAATTTTCTGATTTTACTTAAAAGCAAGTTTTGTCCCATTTTTTCCTGGCCCTATGAGCCCTGATGTCCTTCAATACTACCTGTGCTAGAATATGACGCGCAAAATGATTGATACAAAAGATATTGCTAGAGTCAAGCACCATCTCCTTTCAATTATTCAGTCCTGCACCTTCTACAACATTTATTTACGTTGTGTTTCTTCCAACAGATCTATATATTGTTTTATGACCACAATGGTCAGACTTCTGTATTAAACATAAGATTTGCATCCTCTGCAACTAATTCAAAATCATGAAGGACATGACAATCTTTCATCGAACTAATTTCTTCACTAACTGTGCCAAAGATGTTAGACATGTACAAATTCAGTAGTCTCCATTCTACGTTAGAACAGTAACTTGACTGTCCTGTAGTTTATTTTTACATGGTTACCTCAAGTCTGCTGTTTAACCCATAGCCAAGAACTGGTCGTTAATGGTTTCCTGCTAGTCTTCTAATATTGCCTAAAAATCACATGATTTCTGTACATCAAGGCTCAAGGCATACTATTTGCAGCTGACTTGAAGAACACAGCAACCCTCGACCATATATTGCCATTGAACTTTAAAGGATCATGGCGGCAGTAAAATGATGCATTGGCTGCGGGGATTGGGGAGCTATTAGCCACATGACACCATTCTGTCAAAAATTAACGACTTTTGCTACATTGTAGGAAAGAATTGCATCACAATACTACTTCTACCAACTAAACAAAGTGTTGGAATTTATGCACTTCTAATATGAAAAAATGTTGGAAAATGTTTGCTGGTAGCTGCCCCAGAAAATTTCCATTGTGCGGTTGCTGGCACATATTTAAGTCGACCATCTCTTGGAATTTATCTGTTTCTAGTTGAATGCATGAATTATGGGATACAAGCTATGTATTAAAAGTAATATATAGGAAAACTGGAAACGGTTGTTGCAAGGAGATGCCTGAATTGAACTAACATGAAGGACGTAAAGAAATCAGTAGAGATAAATCACAAGGACTAAACTTAAGAATGCTTCAACATGTACTATGGACCATGGGGTAGCTACACTTTACGAAACCAGCATTGATAATAGCAAAACATTGATATTCCCATAATGCATAATTCATGCATTTAACTAGGAACAAATAAATGCCAAGAGATGGTTGAACTAAATCTGCACCAGCAAGTGCGCAGTTATCGGGGAGCTAAAAGTAACAATTTTCCAATAGAATATCTGAAAATGGACCTCTGTCGACAAACGGTAAATATCAGATTAGCAGTCTTTAATGGCAAAAAAGACCATTGGATGATACATCTGTCTGGTAACTACCAATTCCATGAATGGCTTTGACCAATCAGACAAGACTATGATTATGGTGATCATGTTGATGACTATAGTGATTAAGGTGATCATGGGATTGATAAGAGTGACAATTTCATCACCAGTCAGAAATGATGTAAAGCAGAAGTAATTTACTAAACTTACTTGTGGCTTCAGGTGTGATGGGCTCTAAAAATAAGAGATTTATAGATCAAATCATAGGACATTAATTCATTATTACCAATGTATCCTAAAACAACACATAAAATTAGATTGATAAATATAATGAACATGATATAGTACACAGTGAATATACACTGTCTATAATTAATCATATCGTATTTTTAACCTAGAGCTCCTTCTTTTAGTAAAGTTTTGATTTATAGAAATTAGCCTAAAGAATATTCTGTTTTGTAGAATCATCAGGCTGCTAAATCTGTTTGTGGCTATAGCCATCAATGTGACTGAATACCATCATATGGGCCAAACTCAAAATCAATTGATGCATCAAACTGTAATTGACCATCAACAATATAAGACATAGAAAATTTCTTTTTCTGGTGCCTGCTTATTACACGTGGATGTACAGTATTCAGGAAATTTAATATTCATGGATGCACAAAAAGTATTTAACCATAGGCAGAATGTATGTTATTGTCAAGTGTTCACTTGAAAACAGAGAAAAATAGAACTGGAAAGACTTTAGAAGATGAACATACTTAAATCCTTCTGTTTTCTGGCATCTTCACGTTCTTTGGCTTCTTCTGCAAAACAACAACAAATCAAAACTCTCCACGTGAACAGAATGGGCAATTATCAGTCATCCTTGAATTGTTTGCGTGTAAAATGATGGATAGAATGTCCATGGTACAAAATTAAATATTAGTTAAAGATAACGATTACTGAACAAATCTAAAGATATCACCATCTCCATAATGAGAAATCGGTAATAGCAAGCGATGTAATGCAACTGACTCAACAACTGCAAAACAAAAGTCCCTAACTCAAAATTGTAAATATCTAGAAGGGCAGGCAAAAAGGATTGGTACCTTGTGCAATCTTTATCCTTTTCACGTCCCCTCTCAGCTCTGTAAAAATAACGTTTACATTATTATTATTATTATTATTAAAAATATTTAAGGAGGGTTGCCCTTCAGCTACAGCTGCTTTTCAAGGGGCCCTCCATTTAAATACAATACATGTTTTGAAAAATAAATTTGAAAAGAAAAACAAATGCCTAATTACAATGTCTACTACCTAAAAGCGATATACCGTTATATAAAATATTATTTACAAAATTATTAAAGATACAATGATAAAAGTACAAAAGATATATTGGTGAAAAAAAGAAAAAAATAATTTCAAGCTATATACAATTCATGCATCATGCATCAAAGACGTTTTAAAGGAGGCAAGGTTAGGTGCTAGCTTCGATTCTGTTGGTAGGCTGTTCCACATTTTCGAGCCCTTGTAGGAGAAGCCCTTCTGCCCATTAGAGGAATTCCTCTTTGGCAGCTTGAGATCTGTGGCAGTATTTCGTAGATTATACGTGGCCTCAGAATAGTTTGCAACCAAAATGTCGAAGAGGTACTGAGGGGCAAGCCCATTTCTAGCTTTGTAGACAAGTACTTGCGTTTCATATTGGATAAGTTCTTCGATCGTTTTCCAACCTAGGCCCATGATTAAAGGTTTGCTAGGAGCATCAAAATTGCTTCCAGTTATTATTCTGGCTGCGCGATTCTGAAGCTTCTGTAGTTGCTGTAATTCAGTAAGTCCACAGACACCCCAGACTGCGCAACAGTAGCGAAAATGTGGATCGACCAAACCAGTGTACAGATTTTTAAGTGACTCAAAAGGTAAAAACCTTTTGGCATACCTTATCAGCCCAGGAGATCGAGAAATCTTTTTCGATACTTCTTGAATGTGATTCTTCCAATCAAGAGTATTGTCAATATGGACTCCTAGATACTTAGTGCATTGAACAACATCGAAATCATTATGCCTTATATGCAGATGTAATTGCTCAGCTTGATTTTTCAAGATTGCACGCTTCCGTTTAGTAGAAATTACCATGGAGTGCGTTTTAGCAACGTTAAGGGAAAGCTTGTTTCCCCGCAACCATTTATCAAGAGCTAGAAGGTCCTGGTTTAATGCCCTGTTTAACTGGGACATACTATAGTGTCATCAGCATACATGTAAACCTTAGCGTTATTAGTGATTTTAGGAAGGTCATTGATATAAAGTAAAAATAATAATGGGCCAAGACACGAGCCTTGAGGGACACCTATATCTATATTTTGAACTTTAGAATCCACACCATTAACCCTTGTAAACTGGGAGCGATTAGAGAGGTACGACTTAAACCACATTAGCTCCGAAGAGTGGATACCGTAGTGAGCAAGCTTTTGCACTAGGATTTTGTGATCAACTGTGTCAAAAGCTTTTTTCAAATCAACAAATATAACCCCAACATGTTTTCCCACATCTAAGCTGCTGTACCAATCATTAGTACATTTCAAAAGAGCAGTGGCTGTTGAGTGAAGTGATCTGAATCCAGATTGACTCGGAGCTAAGAGATCATTCGAGTTTAAATACTCATAAAGTTGGTTGTACACTAATTTTTCAAAGAGCCTTGAAACGACTGGGAGGACTGATATTGGCCTATAGTTTTCTTTGGCGCTTTTATCTCCGTCTTTGAAAATAGGAATAACTCTAGCAATTTTCCAAAGAGAAGGAAACTCCCTATCCTCTAAGGACTTGTTAAACATGTACGCTAGCGAGTTGACGATGTAAGGCAAGGCAAGTTTCAGAAAATAACTAGAGCTATTGTCGTTTCCAAAGCCCTTAGATGTTTTTATTTTACCAATGGCATCCGTAATAGTTTGTTCGTTAATCTTTGTAAATTTCATCGTTTTATTGCCTTCATTTATCATGTAGTTACCAACTAAAAGGGGGTTTGGAGATGGATCAATTTTATCAGCTAACTCTTTGCCAATAGTGCAAAAGTAATCGTTCATCTTGTTTGAGATTTCATTTTTCTCATGGATTTCAATGTCTCCTACACTACGAGATGTGATGTTGGTTGATTTGCTGCGCTTATTGAGAAGTGCGTTAGTTGTCTTCTAAGTTTCTTTCATATTACCTTTGCACTCAATAATCTTGTTAGTGAAATATTGCCTTTTTAGTCTGACATTAAGGTTGTTTACTTTATTACAGGCTGTTTTATATCTACCCATCATGGCTGGAGAGTTGTGTTTAATAGCAGCTTTTTTAAGTCTATCCCTGGATTTCATCAAGGACTTAAGCTCATTCGTAATCCATGGAGAATTCTTATCAGAAACCCTAATCTCTCTTATTGGAGCATGCTTTTCAATAATAGCAGAAAATACGGATGACCATTCTCTAATGATAACATTAATGTCACTAGATTTACTAACAACATTCTCCCAGCAGATTCTTGAAACATCGGCTATAAAAGCCTCATGGTTAAATTTTTTCATATTTCTAGTTTTAATCATCTTATGGCTCCCACCAACGGCAGCGTTGAGTTTCCGTTTGCAAAAGACCATGTAATGGTAGCTCAACGCTACCTTATGTACCTCCAAATCTAAAACATTGTCCGTGCAAGTCGTAGCTATATGGTCAATGAGTGTAGATGTTGATAATGTGACCCTAGTTGGTTCTTTAATAATTTGTTTAAGACTGAACAGCTGGTATAAATTAAGTAAATGCCTGGAATTGCTATCCGACGAAAGTCCCTCCAATTCCTGGGATAGATCGCAGTTTATATCACCCATAAGAATGATTTCCTTGCCCTCTTTATCAAGATATGAAAGAACTCTTTCTGATTTTTGAAAGGTGCAAACTGGATCGTTTGGGAGCCTATACCAGGCAACAAAGAGAAAAGATTTGCATTTTAGTGGTTGGATTTCAATGCAGAGTAACTCAATATTTTCAACAGGGATATCTTTCCTGAGTAGGAACTTAAGGTTATCTTTGACATATATGGAGATCCCGCCACCACAGCGAGATCTATCAAGGCGCAGCTGCTTATACCCATTGATGTCTGTAATTTGATGTTCGATTGAGTAATCTAGCTTAGTCTCGTTTAATGCTAATATATCTAATCCCATACTGTTCACTAGAATTTTAACTTCGTCCAAGTGACTTCTTAGCCCATTAACATTCAGGGATGCCATCATTAAACCCTTTTTAGATTTAGTTATACTATTAAATATGTTATTGGTTTTTTGACCAAGGGAATTCAGTTTAGAATGGCTAGCACCAACCTGCGCTCCTCTATTGTGCTTGTCACCCGCTAAACGAGTGAGCATGAAGATTGCTTGCAAAGAAATGATATCCCTCAGGGGTAAGATGCATGCCCCATTTATCTATATGTTTGAATGCAATGTTAGAATTGTTAAGGAAGTCCCAACCATTTGAAAAGCAGTTACGCTCCAGCGCAGCATTAGACTCAACGATGTATAGATTTTTCTGTGTGTCATACTTCTGTAGGAGAATCGAGGATACAATTATTCGAACGTTGGGGTTGACCTCCTTGAGCCTTTCGCATGCCAAAGTAATGTTTTCTACAACCTTTTCTTGACTAATGCCTTTACTAATGTCATTACTGCCCACGTGTATAACAACATCATCACCATTTGGTAAGATACTATTGACTGATCCCCTATGTTTCGACATGAGTTGACCACTTAGTAGACCTCCGATACCTTTGGCAATAAAACAGTTGGCGAGAAAATTCGATTCACCAACTCGTCGAACATGAGAGTCTCCTAGAAGGAGAACCTTCTTTGAAGCATTAGATTTACTATTATTATCATAACTTTCGTCATCTTGCTTCGGATTAATTTTTCTGGTAACACTGCAGATGTTACTGCTTTTGGATGCCACTTGGGAGCCTTTGGAGGAATGAGAGTTGCTTTTTTTGCTTCTGCTGTTCCTTTTGTTCTTGCCACTATTGTTCCATTCGCCATGGTATATTTGATTGTTGGCGTTAACATCAATATTCCTGTTATTGTTGACATTGTAATTGTGGTTTTTGGTTTTAATATTTGTTGTCTTCTTGTTATAAGATGTTTGTTCTCGTTCTTTTTTTGCACTGTTGGGATTTATTTTGGTGTTTAATTCTGATTTATGTCTAAGATATTGCTGATGTTTGCGAGCTTGGACTTCTTTTAATTGAGTGGCTAAGTCATGCTGTATTTTATCTTTTTTACTGTTCGAGTGGGCGATAGGATCAATAGGGTGTATCTTTGTGCTTGGAATTTGTTCGTATTGTATGTTTGTTTGTTTGTTCGAGGTGGTATTAATCAGCTCCAATTGGGTATTCAACTTTAATCTCAGGTCACAGTTTTCTTTAAGGAGCCTTTCATTATACATGCAATAAATCAGAGCCGTCAGTTTGGTGTGAAATAATGGTATTTTAATAAAGCTCAAATTCTTAATTCTACCCATCCACAAACAACAATGAAATATAATTTGTCAACCTAGACTTACCTGCATGGCCCCGTGTCAAGTCGCTTACATCGGATGTTGTCGGTACAAAACAGGGAAAAAACGAAACATGTACCAAGTGTGATATGAATTTGGTTTCTTGTTGACTAACAATGATATCAAATGTAATGTTCTATGATGAACTTGTATCATGTGACCTGTAATGAACGATATCTATCGTGCAATGTATGGCGTAAGATGTATGACGTAAGGTGGATGACGTAAGGTGGATGACGTAACATGTATGACTATGGCATCATTCTTACTTTAGATCGTCTCATGAAGATGCTTGGTTTAAGTCGCTTCACATCATAATGCCACTATTACTATCGCAATAAGCATATCAATTGTGTGCTCAATACAAGTACACAATGCATATCAACAAGCCAATAGTTATTAGGTAAAGAACAATTCATGTGTCATTCATGTCATTCATATAAATGTGTAATGTGACATTCCATCAATCAAACGTCTGTACAGGTGATATTCCATTAATCAACCGTCTGTACATGTGACATTCAACAAACTCAATATTATCTTGGAATGTGAATCTTTTGTAAGAATACCATATGATTAACACATATAATACAGCCAATGGTAATCAAGCATCGAATTAAAAATTGATAATGTCTACAATGGAAATAATTCAAGTTTCGCTTACCACCTTGGTCTTGCGCCAACTGCTCATGGGCCATTTTCACACTTTTCATGTCGTATCTCAGCCCTTCAAACAAAAGTGTAAACTCAGTGATACTAAAATCAATACATTAGAGCCATCTGTCTGAAACAAGACACAACTTTGAAAAAGACCGAAATTCTGAATTTTACCCATCCTCCAATAATTATCAGAGATAAATTATTAAATTAGCCATAATTAGTTAAACACATTATCTATGATATCTGAATTGTCTAACTCCTCTAAATATTAAGGACAATGTATTCGCTGCAGATGAGTGACAATAAAATGGTCTAAATTTCTTGGGTTGCAACAGTGAATAACATTCTGTATCAGTGTTACTTTCACTTGCACATAAGTTACATATGCCATACCTGTGTTGCTCTCTTGCAATGCCCTCACATCGGATTCCACTTCTGCAAAAATTAGTTTCATAATAGATAAGATGAACATCATATGAGAAGCATTAGCAAACATAATTAACACTAACACTACATTGAAATAGCAAGAATCTCATGTCATCGCACAGACAAATTAATATACTGAATTTAATAACTTTATTTACATTTATAACAGATTGTCACAATGTATAATAAAAAAATATGTCTAATTTATTTTAGTAATTTTTCATATATATGTAATGACTCCATCGCAATGTGCATTGGACCTTCTGTTGAGAGAGGACTGCTCACACCAGGGGGGCCATCACAGCCCTATCGAGTGGATAGAGCTAAGTAAAGGTTAGTAGTAGTAAAAGGGTTTGGAAGAAATGACAAGTGACAGTGCGAGACATTAACCGACCCAAGCGGGATTGGAGGGGCAGTGCAAGCAAATGACCTACCCTTGAGCAACGATTTGGAAGCGTGGCACGATAGCTCAGTTGGTAGAACACCAACGTACAAAGCTAGGGGTCACGAGTTCGAATCCCGCTCGGGTCGGTTATTTTCTCGCACTTTCACTTTTCATTTCTTCCAAACCCTGTTGCTTCTAATATATATATTATATATAAATATATATATACATACATATATATATATAAATATATAAATATATGTATATATATGTATATATATATATATATCTATATATATATATATATGTATATATATATATCTATATATATATATGTATATATATATATATATTTTTGTATATATAATTATATATACAGTATATGAATTTTTGTACATATATTTATATATACAGTAAATATATATATATATATATATATATATATATATATATATATATATATATATATATATATATATATATATATATATATATATATATATATATATATATATATATATATATATATATATATGTTTTTGTACATATATTTATATATACAGTATATATATATATATATATATATATATATATATATATATATATATATATATATATATATATATATATATATATATATATATATATATATATATATATGTCATATGGCTCTGTTTGATGTCTCAACAAGTCCAAATATCGAAAGGTTATATCGTAAATCATCGAATTAGCTCCCCCTGAATTAAGCCCCCCTCGAATAAGCTCCCATGTTAGAACTTCAACTTGTTAATAAGCTGCCCATCGAATAAGTCGCTACCCTAGGTGATGTTGAAGACTGTAATAAAAACTAATGCTCAAATTTATACTGTTCTTGTAGTAGTATGGTGAAAAGGAGCTTTGGCAATGAGCGTTTTATACGACATTTCTCAAATAATTTTATAAGCCCCCCTCGAATAAGCCTGCACCCAAAAAGCATCAAAAATACATAAGCACCCAGGGGGTTAATTCGAGGGTCTACGGTAAGCTACAAAACTGTGAACTTACGAGCTGATGGTAGTGAAATGGAATTAACATTTCCAAAGATGGCTGTACTTCCAGATAGCATATTTATTGGCCCTAAATGGTCTGGTCTGGCTGCAACTAGAATAAATTTTGTAATATATGATTTTGTTCAACCGTCTGGAGCAATAGGAAACGATCTACAAACGATGAATAATATGAAATCCATTGAATACTATTAAATATACCTTATTACAGCCATTAAATTGAAATATATTTATCATAAATGCCATTTGCCTATTTACACTCAAATGACATATGTCAGATGCTAGATTCACTTATATTAATGTATATGGAGTGATTACTTTTCAATCAATCAACAGACAATAGTAAACGATGGAAAATAATTAAATTTTTTCTCTAAAAGAGTGGCACAATGGCAACAACTAAACAGCATTCCGTACCAATAGGAGGCAACATTGCAACACTTACAGAGCACCTTCTACATGGTTTACACAGAAAATGAAAAGCAAAATTCCCTGACCTTCCCTGACTTTTCTAAACCCAAAGGGGAGAGCACACCCTTACTGAAGGGGGTGACAAAATGGTACTAATTAGAGAGCACCCCTTTAAAAGTAGGTTCACTACATTGCAAAAATTCTAGAGCAACTTTGATAACGGGGATAGGAAAATGATAATAATTAGAGAGCTCCTCTAATGAAGGGTGGCAACATAGTAGTAAGTAGACAACACCCTTATGAGCATGGATTTACAAGAATGAGTCTCCATTATGAATAAAGTCTACAGTTAGTTGTATATTGTAACAGTTTGCCAGTTCTAGTTATTTGGGCATTTCATTAAGTCATAATTTACAACTCTTACATCAATCTAGTGAGCAAACTTTCATTATCACAGAATTCCAAGAACAAATGAGAACATTCATTAGCGGGCTTTAAGCATGTTTTCCATCCAATATTCGTCAGAGTATGAAACATAGGACAATGACTGAGTGATGGGCAGAAATATATAGGAAGAGGCGGATACATTCACGTGACAAGATGAATACTGCATACCATTGGCCATTTTGTCGACCAATTTGCACCTACTCACTATTGTTTAGTTGAAGAGTTCAAGGTAGAACACAAAATCTGTATAATAAATATTCTATAACAAACATACCCAAAGTCAACTGTCCTCTGACGTCATCCGATTGTCTGGCCGAGTCTAGAACACAAATACCGTATTTTGGCGATTATAAGCCGCCCTTGATTATAAGCCGCACCAACAAAACTTTTATCTAAATGCAGAGATAATTCTTTTAAACAGAATCGGAGACAATGATCATAGTATGCAGTACTTCGACTCAAACACCCTTTAGGGATATAAAAACTTAAAAACCTTCAAACTTCAACTAATTAGCTTTACCAACAAAAATATTGCCAAGCATGGCATCGTCTATGTCTTGAACGTTATTAAAGAGTATTTTTGTCGTCCAGGAATATTACTTTGTCATCTCCATTGCTAGCTTTAAAGGCATCAGGAGAGATTTCTTGGATCATCTACTGCTATGCCACAAATATCAAATGACTTTTTCACGACATATGTGAAGTATTATGATGACATGACATCTTGGATTAAAAATACAAGCCACCCTTGATTATAAGCCGATCTTGATTATAAGCCTCACTTGGTTATAAGCCGCATCGAAATGTTCCAAATAAGAACTGTAAGCTGCGGCTTATAATCGGAGAAATATGATAAAATGTAATTATGCGACAAAAACAATTGAAGAATACGTTGTTGGACAACCAAGAATAACTAAAGGAACTTATTGATCATTTACTCTATAACTTCAGTCCTTGAAACACTTTCTGTTGACAGTTCATTGAAAACCACATTACCATGTCACATTCAGTTCTACAGCATGATATTCTATGGATTATGAAATTGCTTTACCACCTTATGCTAGGCGCACACAGGAGAAATTTGCTTAAGAAAAGTGGCATTCGTGCCATATTGCTTAAGCAAAATTCTCCAGTGTTCGGTGGTTAATCCCTAAGCAGTATTGCTTTTCTAGCCAAAAGTAAAATATCTATCGTGTTTGATATTTTTTTCCTTTCGTGCCATTTTGCTTACAGTGTGCGGGGGTGAAAGCAATATTGCTTACAACTCTTGGAGTGCAGCGCATGCGCTTTATCCATATTCTACGGTGGTAAGATTGTGTAATGGCGAAAATCACCAGTGACTTTTAAATGAAGCTATTCCTCAGAATAACTTGATATTGTTATTTCCCTTGCCCATGTATTTCAGATCGGCTAAGTTTATGGAAAGGTTGAAGGGAGATCAACCTATACACCAAACTGACAAAAATCAGAACAAACAGGCATTTCTCAGTGTTAATCAACTTCCAACAATATATGGGTCCTTCCATATTTTTCATTTGGCCAGTAAAGTAAGGCAGCCCTTGATAGTTTTTCTCAGTCCAGATTCTTCTGCATGCTAACTGTACAAGTCACGAGATCTCCTCAGTTTGATAAATGGGGATGTAGCGAATGTTTATTTATCGCCGCAGGGCTTGTTTGCCACAATTGTTCGAAGAATACTATGATCTCAACTGCAGACAAGCGCATGCGTTACACTCCGAGAGTTGTAAGCAGTATTGCGTTCACCCCCGCACACTGTAAGCAAAATGGCACGAAAGGAAAAAAATATCAAACACGATAGATATTTTACTTTTGGCTAGAAAAGCAATATTGCTTAGGGATTAACCACCGAACACTGGAGAATTTTGCTTAAGCAATATGGCACGAATGGCACTTTTCTTAAGCAAATTTCTCCAGTGTGCGCCTAGCATTAGGTCTTCATGGCAGTACTCAATAATGCCATTCAATTCAATCATCTATCCATTTTGAACGAAATTAGTTCAATTCAATTACCCAATGTAATACAACATAGAAGCTAGAAGGAAATTTCTTATCATGAAGTACCAATGTTGCCATGTTCTAATTCTTCATTGTCCATTTCTGAATCTGTTGATATTCTCTCTGTGTCTGAAAATAAAAATTTGTGTCAGCTTATCTCTGACGAATCTACTCCACAGGGCGACCTTCAAATCATTTGATTTCCTTCTAACATGATAAGAATGTTAGAAACAATATTCAACAGATGGCAGAACTACTTAAGAACCATGGCATAAAATATGAGTTTCCAATTGTGTTATTCGCATTGAAGGTTCAATATATCAACAAAGTCTAATACAATAGGCTGGGCTGTGCTTGCCAGGATCACATATCACCTTTGATGCAAAATTCAACAACACTTCCGATGAAAATGAAGCAAGATAAACATTTTCCCTTCATATCCATTTATACCAAAGAGCTGCTATACCTTCTCTAGCTCTGAATCTTAATTACTTCTGAATATGTCATATGCCAAATGGACTAAAACTTTAATATGAAAAATATGAAAACACCAGATCTCTTTAGATGACATTCATACACCTCGTCTCTTTTCTACCAGTATACGAATGCCCATTTAGAAAGGGATACCTTTGTGATATGAACGTTATCTATACACAGAGCCTTCCTTCAGTATCAAAATGAATCACAGCCATATGAACTGGAGAGCAAATACACGCAACAGACATTTTAGAATATCAATTTGAGCATGACAGTAAATCAGAAATTTTCATACCTGAAACCCTTCTCTCCATTATCTTGAATATCTACAAAGCAAAGTTTAGTTTAAATCAAATATTGAAAATTAGCAAAAATTTTCCTTTACAAAAATTCTTGTAACCAACCACTTGCATTTGCTATTGTTCTAATGTGTCTGGTATATAACATTGGCCATCTTCAATCAATGGTGAGAAAGTAGAACTTAGGGGGTCCGACATGACAAAAGACTTGAACGTCTTCATCATTTTTACAGGTTAAAATGCAAAGGCACATCATGAAAATATTAAGAAAATAAGGAGATCTGCAAAAGGAGATTTTGGTCAACAAAAGGCCACTTGGTTGGGAAAACTGAAAGTGGAAGCACAACATGTAAGCACTGGGGATGGGGGCTGGAGGAACACAATTTGCTTGATAAGGATAAAAACGAGTTGTAGTTGGATAGCTCCTTACTATCTGCGTTAGGGAGTTAACGAGCCTAGTCATGCAGTTTTGAAAAGTTCCACTCTCCCTTCGTACTTCTATATATTGAATGAATAGAGGGCTTTCTTGTGAACATCATCAGACCATTGCAAATGAAAACAAAACAGGATTCGTAGAACTGGTTTCTTTAACTTGAATGCACACGATAAGATGATCCAGATCCTATTAAAACTATTTTAATCCTATCACAATTAATCTAGTAATGTATGAATAAAGTATTGTTTATGAATTCATAGAATCCCTTCAATTATTTAATGATCTTGTTATTATGGAATTCGCTCTTTGGTGCCTTCCAACGAATCAGATAAAAGATCATCCTACATCAAATATCACATGATGGTATTTATGGTTGCAAACATGCGCTATATGACCATTCAACTGTAAACCCCTCTCTGCTAACAAATCGTTGTAAACAGACCAGGTGGTGTAATGCTTGAGTACTTTTCAAACCTATTTATAGTGTCAATACTCATATTTCAGTAGCCGTGATCCTTTCTTCTGACGATACCATCGCATGGGATTTAAATATACCTCATCTTAACATAACCAGGGGCCGATATACAACAGGGCGTGTGTATGGGAGGAGGGGGTTGATACATTCCTTAATGTTTCGCTGTTAATTTGAAAGCCTCTATTCCAAAGGTAAAATAATCGCCAAGAGTCCTGGGACACTTTGCACTTTTTGTATTCTGCAATGCACTTTCATTACCATCTACCAACTGAAAGAATGTTGGTTATCTGGATAACTATGCGAGACAATAGGAAATTTCATGCGCACGCTAACTCCAAGTGTCCAACTGGTGAACGAATATTGTTCTAAAGGGAAGGGGGGGTGCGTTTATGTAGCAATGATAACAATCCGTAGAGGATTTTTTTCATCAGTTTCCTGTAAGTATCCCAAAGACTCTTGGCGAGTACATATTGTATAACCCACTTATGCGTCGTGTAGGCAAAAGAAGAACACAGTGTATCCACAATTGCATTCAAACAGATTACGTCCTTCGTATATTGTTATTCTAATATCATATATATATATATATATATATATATATATATATATATATATATATATATATATATATATATATATATATATATATATATATATATATATATATATGGTACTGATGAAGATAATATATCGAAACGTTTACAACAGAAGAAAGTATATTATTGAATTCTCTATATATATATATATACATATATATATATATATATATATATATATACCCTAACCCTAAGCCCCCATCCAAAAAGCATCAAAAATAAACAGACCCTGGGCTAATTCAAGGGTTTACGGTATACACCTGTTTTATATATTTCTGTTAGAAGCAGAACCGCACCATGCAATTAGTTAAAACGACTATCTGCAATATCTCAAAATACAATCTCAGTGAATAATTGGGGAGCACGGCCTGCCCTGTGCCTCCACTGCCATTGGGCCTGAATACCGTTCTAGTCTAAAAGAAAATTAGATGGCTGAGGGATAACCAGAACCAGATCCGAAAGAGCCATGACACATTACTTCAACATCAAACCCATGATATTGCATCTATAACAGTATCTCTTTCCTATCATTCTGCATTCCTATACAATCGGAATATCTACACATGATACACCACTTATCATATTCTATAAAAGCATATCACAGGCCCGTAGACAGCTGAACCGGATTGGGGGTACCCCACTTTTTATCGTCTTTTTCGACTTTTGGCATCGTAAAGAGTAACTTCGTATAAAATTTACGGCGATTTGGCGGAACCCTAAACTGCAAATCCGCCCGTTTCCCTTATATATAACACAACATGATCGATGCTTTTCGGCATCAATCCCGATTGCAGAGTGCGGCCTGTCTCAAAACGATCTCAAGTACCCCCGAGCAAAAGGTCATGTGTACAAGTGTGCAGTTGGTTTCAGGTTTGCACTAGTTATTTTCTGACTTTCACGCTTTTCAAAATAAGACCATTTCAGTTATTTTTGTTGACCTCGAAAAAGTCTATCAACTGCATATGCATATGCACGTCAATGATTTTCTTAATTATATGAAAGCTGGCAAATATTCAAATTAATCAACCAAACCACACCCTAGTGCGCGTACAGTGTTGCTTGTTTTGTCTTCAAGCCTAAAGAATGATGACGCCATGATGCCTTCGCTTCCCAGAAGACAAAACGGCCTAACATACAATCGTATCCTAACATCACTTCCCAGTATCAATCGATCAACGTCATCATAAATTTCAACACTATGGCGATTAACCTCACAGAAACACAAACGAAATCAGATTGACAAAGTTGTACTTACCACTAAAGACGTAAAAATCTTCACTCAAATAACAAACAACGGTAACTTGCTTGCAACAAGGAAATTCGCAGACACGGAAGCACAAGAGCGTAACAAGCAAACAAAACAACGAATACAAATGTACACAAAGGGAATTGTCTCAAATCATGTGATCTGTCTCCATGCATTATATCCATTCACAATACGTAGGTAATTTCCCCAGAAAACTCACACACCCACACGTGCTTAC
This sequence comes from Mastigias papua, assembly GCA_964019165.1. Taxonomy (NCBI): domain Eukaryota; kingdom Metazoa; phylum Cnidaria; class Scyphozoa; order Rhizostomeae; family Mastigiidae; genus Mastigias; species Mastigias papua. The sequence goes on from OZ025271.1 coordinate 14,317,930, forward strand.
TGAGTTTCTGGAAAGCAAAGTTTAATACACAAACGTCCGTTAACGGCCTCCAACCCCCTAAACTTTCTGTTCAATGAACAGATATCAGTAAGAAAATACAAAGAAGGAAAAGTGGATTGTAGCACGTGATCACTAGTAGATGATCATTGAAAGGTGAATGTCTCCTCCGCATTACAGATAACAACAAACAACAAAGCAACATAAAATGACAATACTTCTTTTCTTTAAATCCAAACAAAAGACTCAAATGACTCCAGTTTAATGTTCCGAATCCCTATTATTTGCTTTCTTTTATGTAATGAATAGAGATTTGTGTTTGAGTCTCCCGATTTCTTTAACTCCATTAGGTAGGATCCATTTGTAACTAATCGTCTCTTTCAAATTAAGAGATGATTTTATCAGCATGGAATTCTAAGCAAATTGCTCTCTGTTCAATAAGGTTGCTATTTATACCAAAAACATATCGATGCAACTTGTGTTAATGTAAATAGTAAGCTTAGGCCAAATGATTCGATTTTCCATTCGATTTCATTTGGCTTCAAAGTCGAGCATTTTCGAATATGTCCAGCAAGATTATTTGAGTTTTCGCTCGACTTTTAACTCCACTTCTGCGTTTTGTTGGTGTCTACAAGCTGACAAATATTTTGCATAGAAGATATTTTCCCGCCATATGACACGCCATATCACATACTTTCAACTTTTCACTAAATTTCTCCCTCAACAAAACCTCAGATGGAAAATCAAGTCATCTTCACACAGCTTCTAAAGCACCAAGTTTGCAATTCATAGCATTTTGCTAGATAGGTCCTTTGTGAAAATTGTGAAATTAAAAAGTGTCCACATTGGGTCACACAAATGTTCTGGGTATTTAGGACAGAGCATTATGTGTTAGCAAGTCCTTTATCAATCGGTTCTGTTACAAATTATAGCTTACACCATCTACGCTTTTAAAGCCACTTCATAATAAACCATAGCAGAACGGGGGTCCTAAAGAAAAGAAGTTTAAGGGGCTCTAGGGGCTCTAGGGGCTCTAGGGGCTCTAGGGGCTCTAGGGGCTCTAGGGGCTCTAGGGGCTCTAGGGGCATCGCAGATTGTCTGTTCGATCCCGTCTATGAGAATGAATCAGTAAATGCTTGTGGAGAATTGCCATGACCCATCCATTGAGAGCAACACTTCCATTGCAAAACTTTCCATTATGCTCTTTGCGTAGGGGCTTATTTGAGTAGAGCGCTTATTCCGAATTCGAGGGGGCCGAGCTATTATCTAAAAATATTGTCTGGCAGTGATTCTTGTTGAAGGACAGAATATGATGTCATAGATTTTTGCCCTTGAAAAGACTTTGTTTGCAAAGAATGTAGCTATCATATGTCAATATGGAATTGAGGGGGTGAGATCACTCCTGTCGCCCTTTGCTCAGCACAAGCCAACTAATGTTGTCTCTATTTGTTTTTGTTTATTTATGTTTACCTCTTACTATCAAAAGCCTTTGAAATAGAGAATGGAAGGAAAGCACTCATTGCCCCACTAGGGTAGTAACTCCTATTCTCCAAAGTATTAAAAGAACAGTTAAAATTTCGGCATTAGCCTCTACCAACTTCCATGCTATCATGTGGGATGGGGGCTTATTCAAGGGGGCTTGTTAACAATTTGAAGTTGTAGCATGGCGGCATATTCCAGGACGGGGGGTTACTCGATTACTTACAGTATCTAGCATCTACACTTAAACTCATTGCCAAGTGACTGAAAAATCATTAAATATTCCCCCGTCGTATAAGATGAAGCTCAATACAATGGTTGCATAGTCACTAACACATAGCTTCTTACTTTTCTACAATTCTACGTCATGAAAAGTGAAAGTACGAGAAAATAACCGACCCGAGCGGGATCGAACTCGCGACCCCTGACATTGTACGTCGGTGCTCTACCAACTGAGCTATCGGGGCACGCTTCCAAATCGTTGCTCAAGGGTAGGTCATTTGCTCGCACCGCCCCTCTCTTAACCAATTTGCACAGGGGAGCCATCGCAGCTCCATCGCAATGTGCATTGGACCTGCTGTTGAGAGAGGACTGCTCACACCAATTCTACGTCATATTTATATTAGACCTTCTTTTTGTAAATTTTACCACTATTTCTTTTGTAAATTGCAAGACAAGTTTTTAACATGATCCCCAACACTAGTAGGGGGCCTTTAAAAATAATAGTTGATCATCTGATTATGGGCTAAATCGGATGGAATGATCTACTGAAGAGGCCACAATGTGAAAAAGAATGAAATGAATAAAATGTTGTCGGCAACATTAGAAGAGCATTGAGAAGTGTCAGAAAACGCCTGTTTCTGTTATTTACGTCTGTTTCTAAGTAAGAAGGGAGATTCGGAGTTGCTCCATCTAGGAAATCGCGTTGTGCTCAAGGAAATGGGGGATAGCTGCCCTACTAAACATTCAAATGCCACAAAATTAACCATAGCTTTAGTAATAGCATAAGCATAGCATTCATCGTTTTATTCCTTAATATTTTCATTTTATGTGCATTTTCATGCAACTTCAAATAGCTTTAAGTGAAGTTATCAACGCTAACTGGAGGGTCGCATCGTAGAGTTTGAATCAAAACATGATGGCCTATTCACCATTTTATAATTTTTGACGTTAAAAACTGACATACTATGCAAGTAATACCTCGATGAACTATAGCTTTTAAACAATGCAACTTACCTGATAAGAAATTATCTCGGAAATGCAGAGTCTCCTGATAAAACGCTCAAGTTCAACTAACAACTCGACATTCAACGAACGAGCCACAAAGAAGTGAAACAAGGAAGCTAAAATGAGACTAAGTACTTCATGTGCATGGGTATCCAATTTAAAATTAGACATCAAACCGTACAGAAGCGAGAGGGTTGCAATATAAGACGTGAGGGGTGACAGGCCTAATTCCAATGAAACAGGCAATGAAATGGAGATCAGTTACATTATATTACTAAACAATCCTAAATTGCATTGAAGTACGTCAGATTACAATGATGTGCACGGAGAAAGGGACTTGAACTCTTATCCTACCAATACGAAACTACATTTGGAAGTACTTACATATACCTGTTGAGCAAATAGATAGCGGACTCTTTCATCATGATAGCTTTTATCACGAAATGTTGAAATAGGAGGCATCATTTTGTCAGGTAACATTTCTACGTTTCTGCAAGTTTTGTTTATTGTATCAAAATGCCTTAACCATTTCTCATGGACACATTTTAGATCATCTCAGTTACGTCTTCATCGTCTGTTTAATTGAGAAGTGGCTTTAGTTTTTGATAACAACGTTTTCGTGCAGTCTTCAGGTTTGCACATTGTATATAAATGTATTATCTGTTAGCAGACTTTTGGAATATATTAGTCAACATCGTATCCTGCAGTAGCAAGATAGGTATAATGACTTGGACGCTTAATGAATTTCTACTCGTTTGCTGTTGCAAAAGATTCGTGTCAGCATACCAACTATTCCCATGGACGATGGAGCTAAAGAGGCCGGGGGGCCTGGATAAGTGATGCATGGATTGAGGGAGCGTAGGAGTTTAATGTCTCCTAATTTTCATTAAATTTTGTAAAAACAATTTGGTCATGCAACAGAATATTTAGCGTGAATTGGAGAGTGTGGCTAAATCGCAGTATTGTTTCCATTGTTATGGAATATACAGTTAGGTAAAGATGACACAGTTGGTCATTTTGTCAGGACGCCCCCTCCCCAAATTAAATTGTCTAGGTGCACCATTGTCCTGAGGGTTTGTTATCCCTCTATCTATTATAGAACAAGATACTTTTTAAAGCCCAATACTGTAATTTTATGTTTTAAACCATCTCTATATAAGTTTCATTCTTCTTCTATGAATTTAAGAAATTAAAGTGATTATGATGCCAATCGCTAATAGTAGATGAAATGGAATAAATCAACAAAACTGTAAAACTGATGCTCATTTTTCATGTGAAACCGTAAATGGTGACTTCTAGCATCCTCTTTATCTCCATTCAGTACTTTCTGTATAGCTACATTTCTGTCTCTAAAATTGAACTACCCCCCCCCCAGGCTCCCCCGATAAGAATATTGCTCTGCCTAATGCAATGAACTGAATAATGAGCAACAGCCTCTGTTTGTAGAGTATGCTTATTCCGCATACGAGGTAATTGAAATAGATCATCCATAAAGCTTATTTCTGTGTGAGCATTGCAACGTTCTCATCAAAATCAGGCTGTGCATTGTGCATCAGTGGAAATCCCTTTGTCATTTCTTCGAATTGATAACAAACTTGAGTCTATGAATACGAACTGGTTATTTGCTACAACGATATTAATGCAAATTTGCAGATGTGAACATGGCTATCAACCATTAATGCAACTGTAATTATCCTTTTTCACCCTTAACCGGAGGATCGTATCATTGTGTTTGAAGCCAATTTTGGTGGCCTACCTAAATGTAGGTAGGCCTTGTAATTGTATGTTGCAAGGCCAATTCACTATTTTGTAACTTGAAATGTTTAAACACTTTTGTATTATGCAAACAACAACACGAGAAATTGTAGTATTTTAACAATGCAACTTACCTGATAAGAAAATATAGTGGAAATGTAGCGTATCTTGATAAAATTTTCACATTCAACTAATACGTTGATTTTCTACGAATGACGCCACATAGAAAATGAAATAAGGAAGCCTAAGTGAGACTAAGTACTTCATGTGTATACGTATCCAATTCAAAATGAAGTGTCCAACCAGATTGATGGTTACAATATAAGTAAGATCCCAGGAGGGGTACTTATTACATCTCTATACGGGGGGTCTGGTCCATGTCAGCACTTTGTAGCGGAACCCCAAATATTAAGTCACAGTTTAGAGGAGGCCCAAATATTGAGTCTCAAAATTGTTTAAGAATTGTTCCAAACATTAAAGTGTGGACAATATAAGATTATCTTTGTCATATTTATGGTATTAAAACGTTATAATTTGTTTTTCTTTTATAACTTTGTTGTCAATTCTAAGACCCAAAATATTGAATGTTTCTTATGCTGTAATTCTCAAACCCCAAATATTGACTTTTTAAAGCTGTTCTTCACAGACCCAAATATGCTTGCATTTTTAAAACCTCAGACCCTAAATATTGACATGGACCCCCGTATAGAGAAGTAGGAAGTAACCCTCCTGGGAGTAAGATTTAAAGGGAGAAGTCAAAGACTAAAATCCAATGAAAAGGCGATGAAATGGAGATCAATTGGATAATATCGATTTAATCCGTCATTGCACTGTGACGTACGTCAGATTACGAGACGGTGCAGGGATAAAAGGACTTTAACTCTTACCACATCCAAATGGAAATACATTTAGAAGTATCTGCGTACAGTAAATCCTCGAATTGGCCATCCCACGATAAGCCCCCCTTGAATAAGTCCCATTGAAAGCACTTCAAATTGCTACTAAGCCCCCATCCTTGAGTACACCGCACACCAAATGATGGTAAATACTTTGATAAAGACTAGTAATTCAATGTTGACTGTTCGTTTAGTATTATGATGGGGAATAGAAGCTTTGACAATGAACTTTTTATGTGACATAGGTCAATTAATTTTATAGCGCCCGCGTTCGAATAAGCTCAGCCCAATTGATGTCAAAAATGTATAAGCAATCAAGTAACTAATTTGAGGATTTTATGATATAGTTTTTGAGGTAGCGGACACTTGTAACTTGCGGAGACTTGTAGCTTGCGGACATTTGTAGCAGCTTGCGGACACTTGTAACTTGCCAACACTTTTAGCTTGATATAGCAAACATCGACTTCACACACGAATTATCGGTATCCACTGACTTTGGTGGTAATCCACTTATGATTTTTCTGTTGTTTCATCAAAGTAGTTTCTATGACGAAATGTTGAAGTAAGAAGCTCATCATATTGTCAGCTGACACTCCCTACGATTCTGCCAGTTTGTTTCACTGTACCAAAATTTCTTAAGAACTTCTCATCGGCACATTTTAGATTGTTTCAGTTATGCCTTCATTGCTTTTCTTTTATTTGAGAAGTGGTTTTTATTTTGATAACAACATTTTCATGCAGTCGTCACGCTTGCACATTGTATATAAATATATTATCTGTTAGTCTACTTTCAAAATATTTTAACCAGTGTCGTTTCCTTTAGCAGCAAAATAAAATGACTTGGATGCTCAGTGAACAGGGACGTAGCAACCGGGGGGGAGCGAGAGGGACCATGGCCCCTACTTTTTAGCAAACTATGCAAAAGCGTCCCTTTGAAGCCCGAAATGGGATTGGTAATGTGTCCCTTTTAGGACTTGGCCCCCCACTTTTTTTATGCTTCCTACGCCCCTGCCAGTGAATTTCTATCAGCTTCCTGTTGTGCAAAATTTGTGCTACTATACCGTCCATTCCAATTGACGACGGAGGTCTAATTGATCGGAGGGCCTAGCGGATTATAGCCCCTCTAACTTTTCTAGACCAGGTATTTCCAAACAATCGAATACTGCAATCCTATTTGTTTTGAAGTAACTTTGTATAAGCTTTCATTCTTTTGGTATGAGTTTAACAAATCGACTTTGATGCCAATCACCAATATTATACATAGGGATTTAATTAATCAAGCTATCGATAAAACTGAAGCCTAGTTTACAAATTGTGGCTTCTAGCATCCTCTTGATCACCAGTCACTACTTTATATATACCACATTGCTTGTCTCAACAAATGAGCAGCCCCCACCCCCCCCCCGTTTCCCCAATAAAATAGAAGTATTTTCCTGCTGACCCTAATACAATGAATTGAATAACGAGCCTCTGTATGCAGGCAGCTTTTATTCTACATACGAGGTAATTGCAATAGATCATCAATAAAATTTGTTTCTGTATCAGCATGGTTAGATTATTATCAACACCAGGCTAACCATTGTGTATCATTGGAAATCTTTTCATCATTACTTGGAATGGAATAGAACCTCGAGTAACTGATTACCCACTGGTTACTTGCAATAGCGATATCGATGAAACTCTGGAAATGTGAACATTGCTAGCAGCAATACTCATGGTGAATGGGCCTAACTTGTGAAACAATACAAATTCAGAGCTTTTGACACAGGTGAGCAATCTGAGTTGAGATAGCCTGAAATATTGTCATATTCTGATGAGCCTTGATTGATCTATGTCAGGACGACTCAGTGAAGCAATTTCGATTTCACATTCTGTAACTTTTATATTAATTCATATTAATTCATATTAATTAATGAACTACAATAATTCATTCTAATTTGCGCTATATAAATTATTGTCATTTTTAATCTAGGTTTCGAATTCATTCCTTCATCGTAGTTTATATCCTGATACATCAGTATGACAGGAAGAAGCATCAAAAATGTATTGAATGTAAAATGCACGAGGGAATTCGAATAAGCACCACCATGCCAAAATTGTTTATACGCCGATTTTGAAGAAAAAGAGTCTTCCCTCAATTGAAACCAATGGCGTAAGACAATCGCCGGGGACTCTTAGGAATAAATTATTTGACGCAAAGACTTGTATGTATATACCGTAATGCTTCGATTAAGCGTTTATTAAGTTATGTGATATTTTAGGGGGCGTCTACTCGAAAGAGGCATTTAATAGAGAGGAAATTTATTGAATTTTTGTACCTGTTCCTTCCTAGACAATAGGCAATATATATATATATATAATATATATATATATATATATATATATATATATATATATATATATATATATATATATATATATATATATATATATATATATATATATATATATATATATATATATATATATATATATATATATATATATATATATATATATATATATATATATATATATATAGACATCCTGGTTACTCGCTAGCTACTGAATGTATATATATATACATATATATTTATATATATATATATATATAATTATATACACTCAAATAGCTCCAATCATAAAGAAATTTTTAAAGACATAAATAGACCCTCAAGAAAAATTTCCAACTTGTAAAACGTTTCGGCACAAGCCTTCATCAGTTATGATAACTGATGAAGGCTTGTGCCGAAACGTTTTAAAAGTTGGAATTTTTTCTTGAGGGTCTATATAAATATATATATATATATATATATATATATATATATATATATATATATATATATATATATATATATTTATATATATATATATATATATATATATATATATATATATATATATAGAATAACCCACAAATATACTATCCTTTAAGTAAACGTTTCGATCAGAATCTTCATCAGTACTAAACTTACAATGACATTGGGCCTGCTTAAATTACCTACATAACAATGGGGCATTATGTAGGTAATTTAAGCAGGCCCAATGTCATTGTAAGTTTAGTACTGATGAAGATTCTGATCGAAACGTTTACTTAAAAGATAGTATATTTGTGGGTTATTCTATTTATGTAATTTATATACGTTGTGGATGCGGCTTAGGTTTAGTTTGTATATATATATATATATATATATATATATATATATATATATATATATATATATATATATATATATATATATATATATATATATATATATATATATATATATATGTTTGCATAGAGTTTGCAAAAAATATCTAAATCTAAGCTCAAAAAACGTCTAAGTCTAGTTCACAGTCATTATCAACATCGTCGTCCTTGATGACATTTTTGGAGCAGGTTCTGTTACGTCTTCTTCCATTACTTCAAATGGGTTTTCATGTAAGCTTCCCGCATTAAAATATTAAGCTCTTCCATCAGCACACTTTTTGCCTTCTTTAAAGCAGGAAATCATCTCATCTTTTCTGCCATCAACTGATAACGACAACAGGGGCATCTGTTCGAAGGGGGCGTTTAATAGAATAAAGCGGTTATTGACAAAAAAATTAAAATAGGGAGTGTTTATTCGAGGGGAGTTAAGAAGAAGGGATCGTTTAATCACAGCATTACGGTATACCATTTTACTCTTTACAGTGGCCACTGCTTCAGCGAGCAGACTTGACGTCCCTTTTGGGACATGAAAACGTTGGAGGCAATTAATAATTACACTAGCCTAAGTCTATGTTAGGTACACCACTGCTTTAAATAAAACGTCCAATTGAATAATCGTCCTTCCAACAACATTATAAAACATATCTCCCAGGGGATGGCGTATTTGTAGATTTATGGTTCAGTAAGCAATATATGCATGGTACATGAAGTGCTCGCATATATAGGAAATGAATTAAAGACAAACTTAACGACAATCTAGAATGACAATTAGGTCATCAAAGTAAAGAAACGTTAGTTGCCATAAACAGTAGAGACAGAGGATCAAAAGGTCCATTACTATTCTTTAACATTATGTAATCTAATTAACCATTTTGCCACTTTTTACCAAAATCTCTGACAATCAAGGATAAACGATGAGGTGCAATCAAGAAGTAATTATCGGAAAGATTCACTTTAGAAGACTTTTAAGTGATAGCTTAGTTAAAAATTTTCATCTGCTTTTACTTATTTCTACTGTATTTATTACCAATGCAAAAATCTCTGACATTCACGGATAACTAGCAAAGCTGCATGCCGAATATGTACAATGATTTTTGAAGTTATTTACATTCACTATTTGATTGGCTCTAACCATGGCCAATGATAAAATCGACTTTATTTCTATGGACTAAATATCTATGAATAGTTCACTGTTATGCAGTTTAAAACACACACTGAGACTATATTGTCTCATTTACGTTAATCTACAATCTTAATATTGCTATTGCTGGAAATAGGCTTAATCAGGGGGTTGAGTTCTGTTGACAGAATTCCAATGTATTTTTGCAAGTATTTCAGAAGAGAAAAGTGTTTAATGAGAATTATTGCAGCTTAATGTGGCTAGGAAGCTGTTGATGTTAATTCATTTCTAACCTTGTGTTACGAAACTGTCATCATCCAACCTGACTGACCTTCTTGTTCATCCGCATAAACTATTATTACTATCATTATTACATATTATATACATGTTAAGTTTAATTATATCTTTTATGCAAGTAAATTATTATATATGTAATTATAATTTATAATTAGACATGATAAATTAAGTTTACATAAAACTTTTTAAGTAATTTGTATGTGTATCTGCTTTGAAAGTTACGAATTATGATACAAACAGAATTGATAAAATTTGTTAAATAGGATCGATAGCAAAATTTGATAAAATATTTGACCATATTATAAGCATCAAGGAAATAGTATGCCTTTGTGGAATTTCTCAAAGGTGAGTAAACAATTTGGATGAATGAAAAAATGCTAATATAAATTGATAGATTAACTGTGGTCGAAATCAGACAAAAGCGAGGTAAAGGGAAACTTTAATCAAGTTTAGTAGCAATTAATAACTTGCCATTAATTGGTTCATTGTCTCTAGTTAATTGTAGGTCCTTCCCGACTTCTTCTGTAACGTTTCCTGCACATCTTCTTCCATAGACTCTTGTAGATTCCATCTTTTATAAATTTGTTTTCTTTCTGCTTCTTCAGTTTCTCGTTAATCACAGATGGATCCAGAAGGGGACCGTTTGGCCATGGTCCCCTAACAATGAAAATTTATCATATGAAATTGAGCATATAGCGTATGCTGAATCTGTTTAACGTGTCCATTGTGTTTAGGGTCACGTGTCCATTATAATTGTGACAATATGAATAAAGCGGAGTATAGAATGCAAACCTTATCAACTGCAGTTTGCCAGTCGTAACATATCATACTAAGCAAATAGATGATTTCATTTATAGCATTTTTGCATTAAATTACCAATGAGAATGTATCCTTCTACAGCTATCATCTTGTAATTCCTACGGTATTGTCACAGCGTATTGTTACTGCATAGTGCCAATTCGTGCCTATCATCTGATTTCCAATGGCATTTATAACGAAAACGTAGCACAATAAGTCATAGATTTCTTGAAGTTAATATTATTTCCCATAGTAGGACATGGGTCTCTCTACTTTGCTAGTGAATTTCAATGCTACAAGTATTCGTCTTAGCAATAGATAGAGCACTCAAAGTAGGCCTAATTTGCTTGTGAAACAGTTCTAAATTCATGGCAAACATTTTCATTGGTAAAGCAATCACAACATAGCATGTAATCTGCAAAACTATTTTCACACATTTTCGAGATTTTCAAATGCCTCAGTGGCCTATGCCTACATAGTTGTTCTCAAGTTCTTTATGGAAGAATATTGTTAGAAATTGAGCTAATATCTTTTATCTTTATATCTTTTAATTTCTGGATTGACATATAATGATGTATATTTCTTATATTTATTCCTAGTTGGATCTTTGTCACAGAGCTGTATTTATCATTTGCACAATTTCTCATTAGAGTAAAATCAGGAAAGGCATCAGAACGGTAGGGAGCACGATGATTTTAGCTCCGTCATCTTTATAAATGACTCTCCGCGTTTAATCTGCTTTTCATTCTCGAATCATCGTGGGTCCGCCCCCAAACAACAATGCAATTCAATCAAATCTTAGTCTAGAAGATGCGTCTTTGTAGCCATTCTAGAAGGCAAAACTTACAGAATTTTATGTCACATAAGGTACAGGCATGTTGGATCTTTCAAAGTCACTGATCAATGTCATCCACATTCCAAGGTGCAATTCCCTCAAACATACCTCCCCGATAGTACGACTAAATTGTACAAGTCAAAATTGTCTCGAAATACCTTCCAGCTTTCTTTCAGCAAGGACTTAGCTTACTCTAGTTGCTTCTATGAAAAAAGCCTTAGAAGACCCGCTGTATGATTCTACCCAATTGGCTCTCCTCAATCTTCGATGCTGCATCCACCCATGAGATTAAACATAATTCAAACAGGATGATGATCCTAACCATAATCTGACTATCTACATACAGAATATCTGAATATTAAATTCAATGTAATAAATTGTACAGATCATGTAAGATAAAATATATAAATAAAATATATAATATATAACACAGCACGTTCTAATGTAATAAGCATGTAAGCAATTGATTTATAAGAATGTGAGTTGTGGTGCTTCTTATAATCTGCTTGTTGGATAAGTGTCATCCCTCGCTGAACCATGGTGTTGCGTACCATTATCTAACGTGCAGAGAACACGGAGGTAGAGAGAGGAGACGGCGATGTTGACTGTACTCTGACTCTACTCTGACTTAACGTTACTTTACAGATAACATGGATATATACATAAACATTGAACAACCCAAATTCAACATGATACACGTACAGGAAGGGTTTGGTTGTTGTTGTTGTTAGAGGATGTTAGAGGATTGCTGATTAGGCTTATGTTGCGATGGTTGTGTATAGAACAACAGAAGAGGAATGACGAGGTGTTCGATGAGAGGATTGACTTATGGTGATATCCTAGGCGTCTAATTGAACATTGTGAGTGAATGAAAGAAGGAAAATTGAAGTTGAGTAAGAAATGGCCTATGCTACAATGTTTACACTCACTACAGGAGTTCCCCTTTAGAATGCAAGCGGACGAGAAGCATTCGATCCATAAGGGAGAAAGCAGCGTACGATTTTTAACATTGTAGGGTGAGCAAGTACACATCAAAACGTTACTATTTTTATTAAATGTCCGATGATTGAATGACAAGTGTCCAATCTTGATTTTGTTAATGCTTGGTCAATATCCAAGGTGTGTGATTCAAGGTTGTGAATGAATGACTGAATGAAAATTGGCGTTGAGTAACAAATGGCCTATGCTACAATGTTTACGATCACTACAGATTCATTGGTGAATGAACTGTTCACATGACATGTGATGCTGTTGCTCTTGTGCATAGTGACTATATTAATAACAGGAGTGCATATTTTTATAAGAAACCTAGCTCATGGCCTAGTTATGACAGTTCTTCAGTTTTAGACATCTTTTCATCAGAGTTATCAACGCTAGAGTTTCAGAATGGTTCTCTAACTTTAACTGCACATTTAACGCCATGTACGTTGTGAGCGTACAGTGTCAAGACAAGACGGTACGGATACTGGAAATTTCAGCAGAACCTCCGTCTATTAAGCACTAGCTACAAGGATTAGACACGATGCATTCGAGTTTGGCATTTTAATCCTCAATTCCTTTGCAGTGATGAAAATATTAAAAGTCAAAGAGTTTCTTAGGAGTTTGTTTGTTAGTAGTTAATGCTCATTAATTATTTTGGTCTTCTACATGCAGAATTTCTCATTAGATTTCTGCATGCATTCTCTATGCTCTTTACAATGCGATTCCTTAACACGATAAACTTGTACACCTATAGAATGCGATCAAATGTATTGAAAGTTATGTTAGAAGAGAACGGGTACGATTAGCTATTTATACTTCCATGTACTGAATATACTAATACAGGAAACATTATACAAGTGGTGATGTTTAAGCTGATAATCCTCTGTACAATGAGAAATTTTCTTATCGTGTTTTTTCAACGTCAAATTGAAATAGTATCGCTGGTACTATTGAAATTATTATGAAACATTCAGTATTCACCTTGATCACATTTTAGTACTGAGAAAAATAGACATCTAATTAAATCTAGAAAGTGATAATAACACTGTAAAAATTAGAGATATTAAGTGCAACAAATAGAGCTGATTATTATACATATGAGAATTATTCTTAACTTTCCAAAATTCATACTTAAACCAAAAGGATGGAGAAATCAATGCATATAACATTGTTTCAATTACTTCTAATGGATCTTTCTCAATAATACAGTTTGTAATATGCATTTTCAGTAAATCTGCACTGTACATTTTTACCACTGTTTAATGTTTCATTTGCAATCAACAGAAATCCCCATCAGTTCAATAAAAACTATTAATAGTTTGCCCATGAATTGCCGATCTCCCCCTAAAATCTGTGAAACTCTCTTACTGTTGGGAAATCACCCTATAAGTAGCAATCTCTTTATTCATAATTTCCATGTGTTGTTATTAGCAATGCTTTCTCATCGTCAAATCATTTTCTATTCGATATTTAAACTTCATATATGCTAATTTGTGATAAATTCCATATTATATATTGATTGTTTACATTTATATATTCAATAAATTTACGCTATTCTGTTGTGTTGTAGTTCTCAGTGTTTTTGTTTTAGAACATTAGATGTCATGTGATACCATACTTAGCTTCGTCTTTATTCTTCTTTAGAGTTCATCTTGACCAGTTACTAGATAGACATTCCACTATTTGATGATATCTTGGGACACTTATAACAAGAACACAATCTCATCTCAATTAGTAAGACCCTACAGTTGTTTTGAAGTCGACTTTTGACGAGTGGTGAGTAATATGATGTGAATTAACTCATTATATGGCTTTGTGATTGATTCTTTTCTATTAATTATGCTTATTTATGTCTTACATACGTATGCCTACATGTTGACATACTTTGTCATACTTTGTGCATTCATATGGATTAACATCTAACTGAAAATATATTACATTAAATTGAAAAATTAGAAAATAGTAATTAAATGATTGTTACATGTCATTAAGATAGTTACAAATGACTGTTTGTTCATTAATGTTGTTTTTTAATAGTAGATATGAAGCGAATAAGTACGACAATATTTGTCAATTTACAAGACATATTTCGGATTGTTCCAATCCATCATCAGATGCTAAATACAATGAAAAACTTCTAGATGCATAAATAAATGCTAAATCATCAATCGAATGAATATATTAATCGAAAGAGGAATTAGTGTAGCGAAAAGGAGTGTAACTCACTTTCTCACTGACTTCTCAGACTCACTTTCTTTTTAATGGTAAAGTCTATCACCAAATAGATGGTGTTGCTATGGGCTCATAACTTGTACCTGTGCTAACTAATCTATTCCAGGGCATCATGAAGATATATGGCTTAATCAATATCAAAGACCTCCTGTTCAGTTTCATCGACGATATGTTAATTATTGTTTATGTCCTTTTAATACTGAGGATGATACATTATCACTTTTTGATTTTCTCAGCTCACAAAACGCAAACATGAAATTCATTGTTAAAATGGAAAATAATATAATGTTGGCTATTCTTGATATCTGTATCAATAATAAAACCCCATCCTTCTCTTAGCATCATTACATCCTAGAAATACATTTACTCCGGTTGCTTAATAATCTTTTCAGCTTTTCTTCCTTGTCGTATAAGATTGGTTTTATCCGTACATTAGTAGATAGAGCTTACAACATTAATAATACTCTTCTTAACTTTAATGAGGATGTTAATAAACTCTACTTTATATTTAAAAAAGTATCAATACCCTGAATATTTGATGAGTCAAATCGTATCTTGATAATGCTGATAGCTCTAAAACCTCAACTCCACCTACTGATATTTCTATTGTTTATTTTAAGCCGCCATTTCTTAAGTTTTCCAATTTTACCCAAGGTAAAATACATATGGTTGTCAGTAAATATTGTAAAAATCTTAAAATTCAACTACAATTTTCTTCCTTTAGGACTAAAAATTTGCTATCGGTTAAGGATCATGTGCCTAGATCGCTCCGCTCTTATGTGGTGTATAGATTTAAATGTACCGGATACAATTACGTGCAGATTGGCAACACAAGCCAATATTTATCTACTCGAGTGCGTGAGTGTATATTTACTGATATAAATTATAATATCTTTAAGCATCTTTAAAAGTTCAGTTGTTTGCAAATAGGTTTGCACCAGTCTACCAAAAACACCAGTTGTTTCGTTTCACAGGCATACTTGTGGCATCTGAGCTCCGACCGACAGTAGTTTTTAATTTATGTTTTCAAATGGCCCAGGGCTAGTCATAGTTGTTTGCTCCCTGGGGTATCGTTCTAGTACACTAGGTGAGCAGAAATATTGCACCTCCTGTCTGAAAATGGCAGCCACTTTAGGCCTATCAGCACAAACACATCCATTCAGAGTGAATTTTATCCCATTAAACAATATTTGTTTTGCTTCAGTTTTGGCGAGAGATTCGAAAAACTTGCTGTCGCCATTTTAGCACTTTGAACGAAAGGAAAACATTGTAAACAAAAGAGATTAAGCAAAAATGCGAAGCCATGCCTAAAACTAAGGAATTTACAAATTTGGAGAGGGCTTCGGTGGTAAATTTGCGAAAAAATGGACTATCCGCTAGAAAAATTGGAGCAAGTGTTGGGTGTCACCATTCTACTGTAATACGTATTTGTAAGCGCTATGAAAAATCTGGCTATCCTGATAAGCTAAAAAAATGTGGACGACCAAAAAAATCGATGTTCGGGGAGAGAGGTATGTTTGTCGTCTTGCAAGAAGCATAGGTTTTCAAATTTGAAAACTATCACAAACGAGCTATTTTCCACCCACCTTGAAGGAAACCTTTCCAAGTGGACTGTGAAACGTATTCTCAAGAAATATGGAATTAGAAACTATGCCAGAAAAAGAAAACCATTTGTTTCCTTTCAAAGTAGGAAAGCTAGGGTAAGGTGGGCCAGTGCTGTTCAGGGCTGGCAAGTAGCCGAGTGGAAAGACGTGGTTTTCTCCGACGAGTGCAGGTTTGGACTTAAAAATGACTGTAAAACACTACGAGTTTGGCGTACAAAACAAGAGGTCAATGATCCTACTCTTTTCCAGCAGACGTTCAGAAATGCCTTGATGTTCTGGTGGTGTGTTGGGCCTATTGGCGTTGGTAAATTGGTAGTCTGTGATAGAACCGTAAATGCAGAAAAATATGTTTGTTTATTACATGACAACCTTTTTGCCAATGTTGAATCGATGTTTGGGACTGCTTATAGGCCTTTCATATTTCAGCAGGATAATGCACCCCCACATCGAGCAGCATACACAAAGATATATCTTTCTCTTCGAGGCGTTCCTGTTTTGCCGTGGCCAGCACAAAGCCCTGACTTGAACATTATTGAAAATATATGGTTGTTTATAAAAAAACAAGCTTAATAGTGACCCAAGAGGTCCTCCAACAACCAAAGAAGAGCTTCAAACCAGAGTCATATCTGAATGGGACCGAATTCCACGGGATTTTATTGGCAAATTATACGAGTCTCTTCCACGAAGGATTTTGGCTGTAAAAAAGAAGCGTGGCTACCCAACGAAATACTGACATAACTGTAAATTCTTGTGGACTGTAATCAGAATTCTAGCTTGGTTTATCTTGGCAATGTTCATAGTTAATGACATATTAATTTCTAACGCTTAACACATGTGGTTGGTCAATGAAACCGTAGGCAGTTTTCATAGAGCAGAACATGGTGCCATGTCCGCCATTTTGAAAACACTAGGAGGTGCAATATTTTTGCTCACCAAGTGTAGTATTGTAGTGTGTAATTTTGCCAGTATTCTAAATTTGTATCTTGACTTTTATGGATACTAACAAAAACAAGAGGCTTGCAATAATATTTGTTATAAAATGTTGGATTCTTCAAACACTCCGTATAAAGCAAAAATTAAAAAGGTATTGCACATCTTGTAGGACAGGCCCTGATTTAAATAAGCAGATTCAGCATTATAACTTTTCCGTAAGCTTTTAGCTCTTTTTCTATAACCGTTTCATTCCTTTTCATTACATTGATTCCTTTTTCGATTAATATATTCGATTGATGTGTCTAAAGGTTTCTCATTGTATTTAGCAGCTGATGATGGATTGGAACAATCCAAAACATGTCTTGGAAATAGAAAAATATTGTTGCATTTATTCGTCTCATATCTACTTTTATAATATCGATATATTTTGCTTTTTTTATAAAATAACACTGTGTAACACAAGGAAGCATCTTAAACATATTAGCTGCAGTTAAAATCGAGTACCTTTTATATGATTTGTACACTGTCCTCACAAAAGTATCCGAATGCTTTTGAATTTGGTGGCAAATTATCTGCGGGACAGATTTTGTGTACGAATTTCAAAAGCAATTTTCATGAAAACCCCTTCATCAACCGCCCCTAACCTTTACTTGAAGCATCTTCAGTCTTTAGAACTGCTTATTACTACAAACATTTGACTTTATCAACATTTTAGCAAACGCTAGGAAGAGTTTTTAATAAAGATGGTAGCGATCATACTGAAAGAGCTAACTTACGAACAGAGGTTAGAAATACTATTTTATCATAATAATGGGAATAGATACAATTAGATCGAGAATAGATTTAATAATAATGAGAAAAGGTATCATCATTAGACTTTTAGACATCAGTTGCATACCTTAAATGTTTTGCTGTCGACATCTGCAAAAAACTTTGGAAGAAACAAGAAGTATAAAACAGTTGCTGAGGTCAAACCAACTGACTGCCCATTCGCAGAAAACAATGAATTCAGGCTGTGGAATAGGACTCCTATTGTTAGTTGAAATAATCTTTTCTGAAACCCTTCCAAAATCAATAAAGAGTAACAAAATGTTGCAGAATTTCTGAGCTTATTAATAGTAATTCTTTTATCTGAAATAAGAAGCCTGTACGCTGCAAGCCTTACGCAAGTCAACAGATCTCAATTTTATGACAGCATCACCTATGATGTCGCGAGAGTTCTTTGCCTTCCTGACCTTAGCATTTTTCTACGCTTCTTGTCTTTCCACAGTTTTTGCAAATGTCGACAGCACCAGCTTTAAGGTATCTGGTGATGTCTAAAAGTTTTTATGATATCTTTTTCCATTATTATGCTAAAACAGTATTTTTAACATCTGTTCGTAAGTCAGCTGGTTCCTTTTCATGTTTACGATCTTGGCACAAAACTCTTCATAGTGTTTGCCTACATATTAATAAACTCAGATTTTTGTAGTAGTACGTAGGTCGAAAGGCTGAAGATGCTTCAAGTAAAGTTTAGAGGTGGTTGATGACAGGGTTTTCATTAAAATTGATTTTGAAATTTGCAAACAAAATCTCTCTCGCAGAGAATTCGCAACCAAATTCAAAAGTATCCGATACTTTCGTGAGGACAGTGTATATGCATGTCCTGTTCGTTGGTCCTTTTGTACATGTTTTTCCAACCCATAAACATTCATATTCGTGTGCACATTTAAAACATTCTACTACTCCATGACTTCAAGCACTTTTTGCAGCGTATGCACATTTCCATCTTTGCCACAGACGCCCATTTTTATGAGGATGTTTTAGACAATATCAGTCTTAACATTCTACCACATATGCACATATTAATTAGCCGCATTGCCATTCAGTTTTAACAGCACATCTCAAGCATTCTCAACCTTCATTTTCTGCAAGTAATACACTTCTCAACTTTTTCGCAAATTCCATTTTATGAGCAAATTTAAACATTTCAGTCCTTCATACTCTGAATCTGATGCTAGAGATAATTTGATAATTTGATGAAGACAAAAGGATGATTATGACTGATTACTGATTGCCCTGGCACGGCACCCAAGAAGAAGAAAATTCTTTGAAGTACTTGTATATTTCAGATCCTCCAGACGACTCTAACACTTAATGCTATATTTCTGTATCCCTATTTTCTGCAGCATATGCACATGCGCATTCGTACCATAGACACCATATTTTGATATTACTTTAAATAGTCTAAGTCGCCATATGCTACAGCATATTCACACCTCGATTCATCTCGTAGGCGCTCATTTTTATAAACATTTTCATAGACTCAATATCTCAATATTCTGCAGCACATGCACATCGCGATTCGTTTTCTTAACACTCACTTTCTAAAGCATTTTTCGACACTTCATTTTTCCACATTCTGCAGCATGGATATAAGACTATTCGATCAAGAAACGTAATTTAATAAGGATAGTTTTGGCATGATCAATATCCATGTTCTTTAGTGTATCTATTCCTGCCAGAGACATCAAATCATTATGAGCATATTTAACATATTCTAAATTTCCACATTCTACAACATATACACATGTTATATAGTACCAGAGAGGCTCCCACTTACATGTTTATCATATTCAACGCATAATTGTTCTTTATACTCTTCAGCATCTGCGTATGCACATTCTGTATTTATTTTTCTGCTGAGTATAGTTGAATTGTACTTATAGAGTACATGTTTTGGCAGTTAATATTTGAAAATGTGAGAGTTAATATGTAAGCAGCTCCTAGAGTCGTAGTTTAAAGCGTTGAAGACAAGGTCTAAAAAACATAAATGTTGGCAAAGAGCCATTTTGTTACAATTTATATATATAAACTTATAAGCTAATTAACCAATAATCTATATAAGCATACTGTCTATTAACATCTTAAATTCATTTTCGATAACACTGGTAAGCAGCAAAATTACTTAGGAAATAAAAGAAGTCAATCTTGCCTACTTCTAGTTCGCTGAGCACAAAAATGGGCTTTAACTTTGCTGATTGGCTCTAGTTTTCAAGTTATGGCTCTATGCAAGAGTTTGCATAGCCCCACCTGTCGGCAAAGGCTTGTCAAGAAAGGAGAAATAGCATATTCAATATTCTAACATCAACCATGCATCCAGTAACGCATTGAGAAACACTTCCTGTACCTGCTGAGGTACCTCAGAAATTAATACTTGATTCAGACTGATGGGTAAAGTGTAAGTTCGAAGAGTAATAATCGATTGTCAATATGGCAGGCATCATATTTTCTAGCACCTTCTTCCGACGAACCATATCTCATAACTTAGGATATGCAGTCCATGTGAAGGAGATAAACTATGAGCAAACTTAGTGGCAGCTGAATGGCAATGTAAAGGTAATAGCTCTGTTGATGAATCTCCGAATAGTTCAAATGACTGTTGCGAGAAGAACAGCCAACATCTGCCACTCATTGAATCCACTTAATTTATTTTTGCCACCATTGCACATAAAGCAGGGGTTAATGAAAAGCTCTTTGAAGGCCGTAGATAAACAGGGACAGTTTTCATTTACATCATTACAAAGTTCGCCAAATTGACTGAAGCTAAAATAAAGACAGTTGTATCTATAGGTCCTTGGGTATGGCAGCTAATCCATGACAGTTAATTTGACCAAGCACCATTTGAAGCAGAGAAAAATATATTAGGAAGATTTACGTTGGTGGACACAAAATTTCTAGGGAACAAAACAGCAGAGAACTTCAGGGAATTTATGTCGAATCGCATAGAAGTATACAGATGTAAGGGGTGCAATATGTTACTTAAATCTTATTGTCAGAGTCTCATATGGATTTCTTTCCATCTAGCTTTCGAGCAGTGAGTTGTGAGGATGGCATACGATTCACCAAGATATGTCTGCAAAGGAACAGAGATACCAGGAAAATTGGAGCCCATTAATACTTGCAGGCTTTTGTTGGATGGCAGTGAAGGATGCCACAGATGCTGCAAGCAAGCGAGAAGCGAAACGACGAAGAAAAGACATTAAATAGCAAGTTAATTTGTTTGTTCTATGCTCATTGTTCTAAACGTATGCAATGATGACATTGATTATGTAGGTCAGCTTTTACTACTGTATTCAGTGTGCACCATGCCTACTAAATATAAATCCACTTGCATAAATAAACCTTTTGCATCCTGTAAGCTATAGCCAATCAATTTTAACTGCCAGTCTTGAATTCAGCAGCTGATGAAAGTATGTAAGAAGTCATGCTTTTTATTAACGAAGCAATCAACTTTTGAAAACTTGTTCGCCAGTGTAATCTGTGCTATATTCATACACACTCATATATGCTTATACTTTTTGAGCTTGTTGTGGGCATCCATATTTCTGGCTCCGAAGGTTACTTTAATGGTTCTCATATACAATTTTCATACCATCTTTTCGTCCCTTAGACATTAACTTTCATAAAGACAGAGTAGATATTCTCCTTCTCCATATTCTGCAGGGTTTGCTTGCATCCCCTTGTCCAATTGAAACATACATTTGTGGGCTCTTTTTGACATTCCCTGTCTTCATATCATGAAAATTTTCCAATATTTAGCTGTTCAATAGACTCTCTCCTTTTCCAATTGATAGACAGTCTAATTGATTACATTCTGCAGAATTTCGAATATTGCGTCATCCCATAGACGACTCACTTTTTTGAGAATAGCTTAGACAGTCTCCTCCTCCACATTCTGCAGAATTGTCTAATAGACATTTAGTAGTGTGGGCATATTTTAAATGATTCTAAGTCTTCATATAATGAAAAGTTTAAGCATATTTATACCTTCAATAGTCACATTTGTTGCATATAGTAGTAGACTGCCTAGATATTCATCCTCTGCAGAACATTGAAAAGTCCTGTCGTCACATAGACACTCATATCTATGTGGATACATTAACATTCTAATTCTTTCCTTCTGCTAAAGTTTGACATATCATATGGCCTATTGGACATTCAACTTTACGTAGATAGTTGCGTCCTTTATATTTGTCATATTCTGCATCATTCACATACTTGTTTTCCATTCGTTCAGTAGAGACTTTTCTATGTCGATTGTTTAGAAATTCTGATTCCTTATAATCTGCCAAATTTGGACATAGCCTCTCTTACAACAGAAACTCATTTTATGCAGACAGTTAAGATATTATAAGTCATCATTTTCTGCAGACATTCTAAATATCCTTTTCTCCAATGGATACTCTTACTTATATCTAGTTATTAGACAATTTAATTCCTCATATTCTGCAGATTTTGCAAATTTCTATTTCTTCCATGGAAAGTCATTTCATATTGGGTAATTTGGACATACTCTTTCTCCACAAAATGAAGTCATTACATATATCCATTTGCACAATAAATGCGCATCTTTGTATGCAGATAGCTTACACATTGTAATTTTTGATATTTCATTATATTCTGCGGAACTTCGACATATCCTTTCTTCCAATAGAAACTCATTTTTTTGCAGATAATTTATTATACTTCATCGTTTTCTAATTGGTACATTTTTTGCTTATCCATTCATTACTAAAACGCTCATTTTTATGCACATGTTGTCGATATTCCAGTTCATCATATATTCTCAATATATTTTTATATTCATATACATGACTTTATAACTCTCCATTGTCTACATAATTTGCACATATTAATTCGTCCAATACACACTCATTTATTGTACGTAAAGTAGGCATCTTCCTTCTGCATAGTGTACTTTATTTGCATGCGTCCAAATTTTCCACTACACAGTTATTTGTATGCAGCTATATTAAACATTCTAATACGTCATGTTCTGCAGAATTTGCGCATATCTTCTCATATAATATACATTTGTTACAGTATATAGTTTATACATGTATAAAATTAAAAGAACTAGGAGAATGTCTCAAGGGGCGAATGGCAAAGTGGTTAGAGCGCTTCACTTCTGTGCGAAAAATCGATGGTTCGAGCCGAACTCTCGGATCACAGTTGGGATGCTCGCTCGCTGCTCACCCAGCAGCAAATGGGTACTTGGTGGCAACACTGGGGAAGTTAAAGGCGGCGAGGAAAGGAACTGGCCACCCTACCTCACTATGCGATCGGCTCAGAATAAGTGTCCCTCTAACGGGCACTACCCAAACGTACGGAATCATACATGGGATTCACCTTTACCTAGGAGAATATCTACTTTATGCACAATAAGTGATTTTCTGTGGCTCGATTAGATATGCAAAAATTCTGCAAAAACTGACGAATAAGAATGTTTTAACTATACTCATAGCATATCCAATTGTCCATTATACATTTACATTTATATAGATATTTATGACATTCGAATTGTTCATTTTCTTCCAAAATAAGACATATTCCTTTGTCCAAAAGACACTCATCTTTTGCAGATAGTTTAGACATTCTCATTGTTCATGTTCTGCCATACTTGATGATATCCTTTCATCCAATAGACACTCATGTTTACGTCAATAGCTCAATCATTCTAATCGATTAGTTCTTGCTGAATGTTCACATGTCTATTCGTCTCACAGACCCTCAATTATTAAAAGTAGACTTTCTTCTTCTGCACATTCTGCAGAATGTGCACGTATCCATTGATTCAGTAGACACTTATGTTTATGCAGATAGTTTTCAAATTCTGATTTTTAACTTTCTGGTGAATTTGCACAGATCTTCTAACAGACACTCAATTGTATGTATATAGCACATGTCCATTTGTATAGCACACATCGATTTGCAAATATCCATTTGAACAATAGATACGGTTATTGTATATAGTTCAGATACAGTAATGCTTGCGTTTTTTTGCAGAATTGGCACAGATCTTATCGTCTAATAGACACTGCAATGTAGTGTGTTTTGTAGATGTTAGAACTCACAAGACTCTGGAGAAAATAGATATGTCGTTTCTTCCAATAGATACTCATTGTTGTTGTTGTTGTGTGCATATGTTATACAATCAAATCGCTAAGTTCTGCAGATTTTGAACATTCCCATAATTTCTTTATGCATTCTTCTCAGTTTACATACATTAAAAAGTCTACATGTTTGTATTCTACAAAACTTCTACCTTTCCATACTGTACATATGCTTTATTTAGATAGTTTACACATTCCACTTCATTATAACTTTGAGGATTTCATGTTTTATTAAATATGATGTAAAATCTGATAAGAGCCTGAAAAAAAATCAGTCTGTTTTTGGTTCTTATCTTTGGGGGTCTTTTTCTACAAAATCAGTCTGTAGGTTCTTATTTTGTTAGATTCTTGTTTGCGGGGTTTTATTGTAGTTTACACATTCCACTTAATTATATTCTGCTGATTGACATATTCCTTCACAGTTTACAAAACGTTATCATATCTTCTTCTCCACAAGACACTAATTTTTATGTAGATTGTTTACACATTCAAGTTTGTCGTATTCTCTAGAATCTGCGCTTGTCCATTTATCTTATACACAGTCATTTGTATGCATATCTAATTCTCTATTGTCCTGCAAGATATGCACAAGTTTTTCAATTTTTGACATTCATTTCCATGTATATATTGAACACACTCTGGCTCTAAACCTTCAGCAGAAAATGCATGCAATAATTAAATCCTTCAGTAGACATTCATTTTCATTTCATATAATTCATGTCATATATGTCATATAACTCTGTTAGAACTTTATCATTGAGAAGTATCTTTTAATAATAATATTTACAATTTCAATACCCACATAGTTGACATAAGAAAAATGCAGTTAAATCACGTGTGTCTTATTGTTTGCAAACACAAATATACATTTTGTTATAAGAAACATGTCTATAAAAACACGAGGCTGAAATTAGCCAAAAGTTAAGAAACATTTAAGAAACATGGTCAGGCTGAGCTTTGAAAGTAAACTTGAAAAAACGGTTGCGGTAGGAAATTTTTTATAGGATAGAATAATTTCATATGACATCCATCTCTTAACAGCTTTTTAACTGCTGTATGAAATTGTTTTAAGAAGTTTGCAAAGGACCATCAGTGCTTCCATCATCATCTAATTCTACACTCATTTCCTCCTCCAATCCATCTCTCTCGATCATTTTGATAGGCTCGTCTCCAACAATCTGTGGCGAAACATCATCCAACTCCTGGTCACCTGGAGCGCTTGATGTCTGATCTAGAGTGAAGACAGGCGGAACGTGGTAATTTGATAAACCCTCTGGCTGCACTAGGTTGTCATCGATGTTTGTTTCTATTACAAGCTTCAAGAATTTTAAGAAACATTTAAGAAACATTTGAGGCTGGAATTAGCAATCTAGTATGAAACATCCAGGCTGAAAGCAGAATGCTTGTTTCTTGTGAAAAACACGTGTACTCAAGTTTTTCGTTCCATTTCAGGAATGTGACATGAAACATTGAGAAGACTGTTCAACAAACGAACTTGAATTAACATCACACTTTAGTTGTCAATGCTATATAATGTCAAAGTGTATAGATAAGTTTAGGATGTTAGGCCATATCTTTGTTATAGACGAACTTCTACAGTCAATTGGAGATGTGTGCAACTGTCGATATGCTGTTTAAAACGTCAATGGCCTTTTTTGTTTGTTTTATGTAATGTTTTAGTGCAATATATGCTATTTGTGCTGTTTTATGTTACCTAGTTTTGTTTGAAAGGAAGAATACTCATGAGCTTGATCCTCTACTCTATCTGTGTTATCAATTATCCTCAATTAAGTCTGCAAACTGTTCAAACAAGCGTCTTCTGAATATAAACAAACTCTAGACATCCCAGAAGCCTACTTTGCAAAATATTGCTCTCTTCTTGATGTAGGATCATATTCTAAAATCTTAGTAAATGAATTAAAATACAGTATATTCATCGTCTCACAAGTGTCTGATTTGATAGGTTACATTTAATGCAATATTTTATTTCAGCACAACAAAACCAATCTAAAACGCTCCATCCCTTCCCCCTCCCATTCAATGGTGTACAATGTATGCGCTTGTTGCATTCACATGTACATTGTTTAGATCTAATGTTTCTATTTGATAAACAATACGTATCTCTTAGTAATCATTTGTTATTATAAGTACTTTTGGATGCCATGCACTAGAGAAAAGGCTAAGATCATTAGAAGGTGGTCTTGTCATGCACAAGTAGAATTGCTATTGTTATATTCCTTAAACATATATTAAATTAAAAAAACGAACATCTCCAAACAGGCATGTCCTATTTGTCAAGCTTCTCGAACATTCCCTTTTTCAAGGTTTTGATTTCTGTGGCACTGTTCTCCGGACCATTTCATAAGCTTCCCACTTATCGACGAAGGTGAAAACTACCCTTTTTCGAGTAGCATCCAAAGAAAATGAAGAAACTATTTGATTTGAATTGCAAATAACAGGAAGAAACCCCTTCAATTAAAATAAAGGTTAGCTTAAATGTCACAGCCGTATACCGTAAATCCTCGAATTAGCCTCCTGGGGGCTTATTTATTTTTGCAGCCTTTTGGGTGTGGCTTATAAAATTATTTAACAAATGTCGTATAGAAAGCTCATTCCCAAAGCTCCTTTTCACCATGCTACTACAAGAACAGTCTATATTTAAGCATTAGTCTTTTTTATAGTCTTCATCATCACCTAGTGTGGGGGCTTATTCGAAGGTGGGGCTTATTTACAATTTGATGTTCTAGCATGGGGGCTTATTCAAAGGGGGGCTTATTCGAGGATTTACAGTAATCGAGGGACAGTTTATGAAGCTACGGGTAATTGAGAATGTACTGTAAAGGTTTCATTAATTATGATTAATGACTTACCGGTATATAAATTATTTTTTTAACCAGCCTCTATTTGCAGATAGTTCAACTATCGTAAACGAGGTAGAGGGATTGCAATATGGCGTCTGAAAATGTTGTCTTGAGCAATCAAAACAATCTCATCAGAATTGCCATTATTAGTGTAAACAGCTAAGTCATTCAGGTAGATATGTAATGGAGAACATTGGTTTGTATGTATTCATGAGTGGTCAACGGATCTTGCAATATGTGATCACTGCTATCATATTGTGCCAATCATCAGGCCAGTTTGCAAGTTAAGGAAAAAGCCATATCTTGTATGGAAAAAAGGTGAGTAAATTGAGGATATATATATATATACCGAACTACACTAGCTCATGTTGCCCCTTCCTTGTAAGTTTGGATTTCTATTTCTGTGCATGTGGTGAAGCGCAATAGCACGTTTAGTTTTAAGTTATTTACATTTGCATTTCAAACTAAATTTATTTACTCACAGTTGACTGGACGACGCTTGACTAACCCTGGTTAACCGTATGTGTAGAAAAACAATCAGTTCGTTATTGCTGTTAGGACATGCGGGGTCATTTGGAAAGTTTTATTTTTGAATTTTTGGTTGTATAGATTTTTCTTAGGGATATATGCATTTGACTGTAAACATTGGTTAATTTTGACCAAAGTCTTGAGTAACACAACGTAATGATTTTGTGGCTTTTCAGTTCAATAGTTTATGTCAAATCTTTTTTGGGACACTAGATTGCATATAGTCATCTCAGGAGATAAACAATCTAAAATGAAAAGAGATATGTAAAATTCAGCCCTAGAAAATGCAGTCTTCAATTATTTGGAGAACCAAAATGTCACACTGTCTCCCCTTGGCACCAACCATTGTTGGGCCTCTTGGGGGGGGGGGAGTAACATGAAGCAAGTGAAAGCAGCTAACATAACTAAATTTAAGAGATCTGCTGGCTCTAGCCCTCAGAAATACTTGGTAAGCAACTATACTTGCACAGTTCAGCATTTTTCTTGAAGCATTCTTCAAATTGTTATTTGCCAAGGGCTTGTTTCAATGTTTACCCTATCCACTATTACAATGCTGTATAGCCCTTGCCTTTGACATCTGTAGAATGCAGGTCAACAGGTCATGTAAAATGCATGTCAACAGGTTGTGTGAAGTGCAGGTCATCAGGTCATGTAGAATGCAGGTCACCAGGTCATGTAAAATGCAGGTCACACTGGCAGCTACTTGTATTTTTATGAGGAGGCCATTCAGTTCAATCTATGTCATATTGAAGAAAGGCTTGGAGGTCATGAATAAGTTCATCAAAGAATCTGATAATGTTTCCAGATAATATGTTGATTTCTTGGTCAAGCAGTCATGATGCTTGTCCATATTAATATGCAATAATCAGACTGCTGCGTGCTTACTTTGTAACTAGCTTAGCATTTTGTGTTTTGACCGAATTTTCTATGAAACATCTCAGGTGATATTTTATTGAAATTGGAATCAGGTATGTTGAATTCTAACCCTTGTGTGTATAGCACATTGTAGTACTGACTGGATTTTACAATGTGTTTGGGACACATTGTGTTGTATGGGCGTTTCACTCAGCCCTAGACTTGCAACATTTGCCAGACTGCATGGGGATTAATTTCCAAGGTAAAGATAATAGCATATTTAATAGCAGTATCCAATCTACCTTTGTCATCTCCACAATTTCTTGGAATAACTGGATCAAAACCAATAAAGAGCAACAGTATAATAGTGAACTTCCAAATAAAATTTTTCTAAACAATATGGATACAATCTTTTATGACTGGTTTCTACAACATATTTTTAATAAATAACATAAGTGATCTGGATTACTCCAACTCTCCCACATTCCATAATCTCCAATTGCCAATGTTTACAAGTGTATGTGTGCCTCTCTACTTCTCCATTTCATTAGTTCTTCTCTCTCTATTTGGTCAAATCCTCATTTACACTGTTTTCTGCACATTCTATTCCCTCACTTGACAATCAGTTAGTACTTGCAAGCTGTGTAGAACTGAAAAGCAAAAAATATACAGCAGGTGGATGCAAGTCTTTCCTACTGACTTGACCACTTAACAATTTCTATGTATTTTGTCTGTTGTGTGCCATGATCTGCATTGTATTTGACCTGGTAACCTGCTTTTATAGTAGTGCCCCTTGTTCTAGGTTATTTGTTGAAGCATAAAATTTGCTTAGTTATGAAATAACTGTAGCTATGTTCTTTTGGCTTACTTAACTTGCCCTTTGCACAAGGCATTGGGTGAGAGTCCAGAAATATTTCCAACTTTCCACTTGCTGTCAAATCTTCATCTTAACCTTTCCTCTTTTAAGACATTAAAAAGTAGCCAAAGTTCTCAAACTCTGCATTGTGTATATCTCAAAAACTTGAAGTGTAAAAGGAATATGCATTTCATTGTCAATGTCTCATTAACTGAAAACTTTGTTAAAACAGTATTGTTAATACAAATTACTAAACCTTCCTCAAGTACAACAAAGAGAGCAAAATCTTAATCTGGCTCAGATCTGTAGAGCTGTGACTGTTTCTGGACTCTGCATTGTGTTGTGTCCATATGGTTTCAAATGATGTAGGATGGAGGAGGGGAGTAGATCATAATATGGGTGTCCAAAATGCAAGTTTGTCTTAACTTTTGTTTCATGATCTTATTGAGATATTTGCTCATTTTATGTACTCTTAGATGCACCAGTTTCATACTTCCAAATTCTTACTTTTAATCCCTCTTGATAGAGTTTTTCCCCCTACTGAGATGTACATATCAATAGCAATGATTTGTTTTATATTTTCTTTTCAAATCCAAGACAGACTGTAATCTTTTACTCACTTGCTCGCAAATAGACATTTTGGTTCCTTACTCACCTTGGCTATCTGATGACTTAATATTCAATGAACTTTATGTATATTTGGTCACAAACATATTATTTTATGAGCATCAGTCTGATCTTCAACTATTGCAGCTTGTTAATACAGCCCATACGGTTAACACCAATGATTTATACTAGAATAAAAATACAAGAAATTACACTAGTCTGATTGTAATTGACTTGAAGAAGGATTTCAACATAATTGATCTGGAAGCCCAACTCAAAAATGAAAATGTATGAAGTACTTTATCTTGTGCATGATTGGCTCATAACAAGCTTGTATAACAGTAAGCAATTTTGCTGTGTAAATGTCACTCCCTCTTATGTTAAAGAAACAATTTATGAAGTTCCTGTAAGCTACTGCCTTCATCCATATCCACTCTTTATGTACATCAATGATTTGCCTCTTTCTTTGCAGAAATCTACTCTCAGCATATATGCTGGCCTTTCAATGAGTAAATTGGATGCACTCTGCCAAGCTTGCATGTGGGATTGTTTGCGCATGCTAAAAATTCAATTTTTAGAGCTTTCCTTAGTACTTGGATGCATACTTTTGATAAAACTGGAGCGAGTGACAAATAGAGTGCACAAATTGAGCTGGGCACGTGCCTGTGCATTCGTGTGCCATCATGCATATCTCATTGAAAGCCCTGTATATGCCAATGATACACCCCTTTCTCTCTCTTCAGAACACTGCAATGAACTACACTTCCCCTAAACTTAAATCAATTGAAGTTGTAAGACTGACTTCATGTATATAAACTTTCTTTGAATGTTGTGAGGGTACAGCCACTGTGTTATAGTCTCTGCTCCAAACATCTGTAAGAATGACAGCCACCATGAAAACCAGAAGATAGTTAGCTCAACTAGGACAAACATCATAGTTACAAGCCTTTTGAAATATGTTGAAGTAAGATTTTACATGTCTAATCATCACTTGACAATGAAAGGCTTCCGTTATAAGTTACCAGTTTTTGCTACCTCCTAATTAGCAACCATGGAGGAGAAAACTGACTTGCCTGAGAAATTCAAGCATTGTTTGTAATCAGGCTGTGCCTTGAAAGGTTCTTGATTAAGCACATTAAGCATATTAAGCAGATTAAGTATGATTGTTTTAGACCATGATTTATTGAACACCAGGAATCTTGAAGTTGTATCTTAGAAAATCCTTTCTCTTCATCACAAGCAAAAGATTTCCCTAAATTTCAACTCATATCATCATTAAACTAATTCTTTAAGATCATGTGTAGGTCTGGGTAATGCAGAATCATCTTTTCTCACACTGCTGAGTGGATAGTCATACCCTGCAAGTGAATCAGAACTTGTAATTCAGCACTCTTCTTATATGCTAGGTAGGAACAGTCCTAGGTTGGAGTCCCCATTTTGTTTTGCTTTTCTTAAGTCTTGTCTATATATTTTTAAAGCATTCTTAAGAGGGGTGCAAAACAGAGCTCCCAACCTGTTCAAGGATATCATTTTCTAGGGCACCTTTGTTTTGCTCAGGGCAAGACCTGATAGATATTTAATTTCTTGGTTTCCTATATTAAAGTGTATTTGAAGGATATCTCCATTTTGTACATCTTCTTTCAATGCCCACTGTTAATCCACCTGGAATGTCTTGTTTTTTCTTAGAAACCATTGAGAAAAATACTCTCACTGCAAGCATTTGATTGTATTCCTCACTATTGGCACACTTTTTGCCAAATCAAAAATAATTTAAGTTTCAGATTGCATGATGGTGGATGGTTAACTTGGCCAATAGAGTATCAATTAGTTCACCTGTAAAATCAGACAATCATAATCATGGCTGATCAACTATTAGTGGCTTTGTAGAAGGAAGACAGCTACAATGATAGTGCAGATTTTTAATTCACTGACTCAGCCTATTTTAGAGGATTACTCTTACAATTACTCTTATAGAAAAGTTACTATACTCATCAAAAGCTGATCATTAAATACTATACATCATCATCCAGCTCATCAGAAGAGAGTTGGAAACTATGCAAATATACTGATACTGTGAAGGCCATGGCAAATTGAACCCTTACTCTTATTAAGTATTCCAGGAAATATCTACCACCTGATATACTCAATGAAATATACAGAGGAATTGTTGAGCCCCCTTGTAGGTACAGTTGTTCCATAAGGGGCTGCCTTTAGTGAATCAATAATTGACATCTTGCAAGAAATTCAACAGACAATGCTGCTAGAGTTGTAAGCAACAACCAATATCATGCTTCTTCTGCTCCTGCAATCCAGAATCTTTGTTATTCAATCAGCAGTGATCTTGTAAGAAAAGAAACAGCCACATTTACATACAATTCTTTAAATTCACTAGCCCAGGCATATGTGAGAGAATTACATAGACTTACATAGTTGTAAAATGCTTTACTACACAAGAACAGTTAATATGCTCATCAGAAACTCGTCTTACATTGCACATCCTAAAAAAGCCAATGGCCAGAAGCGGTTTATAATCATAGTGCAAAAATGTGGAACAGTCTAGAAACAGAAACAAAACTTGCACCCACCCTTAGGAGCCTGCAAGGACTCTGATACAGATTTTATTTCAGATATATATTTCTTCTTTATTCTAGTATTCTTGCAAAATATATTTTGAATTAGGCATGTAAGCATCTTTTGTTCTTAATCCTGCATTTATTTAGCTTTCATTTTTATTTATATTTTATTTTGATTTTTAAGTTAAAGCAGAATCAGCAATGATTTGTTACAAGCTATGGTTTTTGACTATATACTAGAACCTCTTCAACTATCAGTTTTGTAGATTGTGGTTGAAGTTTTAGCCCCAAACCCCCACTGATTAATCTATATCAGTAGAAGTCAATCAGAGATCATGCTCTCTTTATTGTGCAAGGGAGATATTCTGTTGCAAGATGGTCCATCTTGAATGTACCTTTTACTTGATACTTCCAACAAATGACCTGTCATGTTGTCAAAATCGGGTGAAGTTCAAACTGCTCAATTTTCAGAACAAGACGAGATGTTGAGCTAAAATTTCCAAATCTTGTTTATCTCTTGGTTATCTATCTTACATTTAACAATCAACTAGCACTACAAGGGTTGGTTGCATGTCCACTGATTTTGTCCCTCTTGGATGTGAAATACCCCTTATCCACTGTTTCTTTGAAAAGCCACTGTATGCAGTATACATTGTCACATTGGCAACCTGGAATCTGACACCCCCCTCTTCAATAAAATATTCTAGTGTCAGCACTGGGCCCATATTGTTATGTTAAGTTAAAGACTATATTGTTGACAAATTTAGTCACCACAGTAACTTTGGATGCATGACATCTAATTTGTTCAAGGGAGGGACCAACCCCTAAACTGTTAATGCATACATCTCTTGTATACAGCCAGGATCCCTCCATAATTCCATCACAGGTCCCATGATTGATTGGCATCATTAATCAGTAATCAATCACAGATTTGTATGATCTGTGCTCTTTATTGTGATCTCACATGCTATCTTTATTGTGCATAGAACATATTCAATTTTTGGATGTATGCTCTATGATTTTATGAAATTTTGATACTATAAGTTAGTCCTTATTATTTCTGGCATAGTTGATTGAATTTTAGTTTAATTGACTTTCAGATTTATATCAATAGACATGTTTTCAAATCAAAGAGCTTAAGTATTTGTTCATCTTAGTTCTATAACTTATGGAATTGTAGTGAACATGTATTGATAAGTTATTGAGAAATTCCTTTGACAGCATTTTTGAAATGTCGTTTGTAGTTGTATTGAAATCAAATTTGTAAAAGTGTCAATTGAATTGAATAGTAATTGGAAGGACATTTTGGTTTTTAGATGCAATGGTAGTTTGTAAAGTCTTATGAAGTCTGCATATTACCAATGATCAATTGAATTGTCTGTTTATTATTTTCTCAGACCTCTGTTTTGAAGTACTCTAGAGCTGTTATGAATATTGTTTCATCAACTCAATAGAGCCTTTAGTCATATAAAAAAGTCATTTCTTCCTTGACCCTGACACAAATGTCAAAATTGAGAACATCAATGTAAATTGTCTAAAATTGAGAACATTAATTTCCATATCTTTTTATCCCATAATATTACTTTTTTCAACTAGAAGTATATTTTGGTATTTGGTGCTATAGTGTTAGAAAATGTAGATGATGTCTGGCAAGCCTGCTCAAAGATTTGTCCATTAAGTTTTTTCATTTTATTTTTATGCATGGTGCAAAAGAGAGAGTACCCATCTACACAAAATAATTCAAAACTAATGGTGACATATAAATGACATATGAAATTTATCATAAAAATTGAAAGATGAGTGAGAAAATTCTTTTAGTATTTTTCTGTATTAAGCTCTAAAGTTTATTATTCAAGGGTAGGTTGTTTTCAAATAATTGCCCCTGTTTACCTTCATTGAGAAATAGACAACAAATCACACATCATGCCAACTTTATAGGATGATCCAACAACTGACTAACGCCTTCAACAAATATTTCTGGCATGTGAATCCTCCACAAACCTTATTTTGCTACGCTCCTGTTTATCGCTTTATCTTTACTCGATTTCCTGCAATTTTAGTATGCACATTACACAGTCCTAAAATCTTTGTTCCTCGATGACACCTGATAGTGTACTTGGCTTTCCTGGGTTTCACGGCATTTTAATATATTAGATACCCAACCCCGCGTTTTCCTGAATTGGTTTGATCGTCTCTACATTTATGTGATTTTTACAGTTGTAGTATACTCTTATAAACAGTTGTAAAATCTCATGGTAGATTTGGCTTTCCTTCATTTCTTGACATTTAACATTCTTACTGATCTCAATTCAAGAGGGAATTTAATTTGATTGGTCATATATTTTATCATAAGATTAAATACAGTAATCGTTTTAAATTCTGACCGTTTTCCACTATTATCAATAGTGTTTTGACTTGATTTTGCTTCTCATCGGGTGTTTTGATAGGCCATCGCTCATTTGGATTCTATTTTATCAATTGGATTTTGACCATGGCATCCAAATATATACTTCAATCTCCTATATGCAACTTCATACAATATTCTCTCTCTTCTATGTCGATAAAATAATTCAGATTTTCGGACAAAACATAGTTTTTCAAGCCAAAACATTAGCTTCTTTATGCAGAAGATCTCTCTTACTTTCTTTGAAACAGCCACGGGGCTAAGAAAAAAGCGGCAAAAAGCCGCCATAATTTGCAGAACAATAGTGTCTATTGTTATTGACCAATCAGATTGCTCCATTTTAGCCGTTTTGGTGGCAGAGGCTGGAGCCGCCACCTATGGATTTAGAGCGAAATTAGCAGCCCTTGGCCGCGAAATTAGCCGCAACTTGACTTTTTCGGACTCTTTTGTGTCTTCAACCAATCAGTTTTCAGCATTCTGCTGTTGATTGTTTATTTACCCAACCAAATAGCTTTGTTTTACAATAGGCGATTATGCAAACAACCAATCAGCACGTAGTATTTGAATATTGATCAATTCTTTGAATTATTGGCCAATCATAGACCATCATTTGAATTAGCATTGAAGTATCATCCAATCAGGTAGTTCTATTTTCAAATTTTACATTGTATTTTCCTTTGTTTTCTAGCCAATCAAGGAAGTTTTAATATGGTCGTTATCAGCCTTATTTCCGGCTTTCAGTTCAGCAGAAAGACGGGGGTAAGAAATTGGTTTTATTAATATTTCTTGATTGATCTATAGTTCTTCTACTTACAAGTTAAGACTAAGTTATACTCTACTTGGCCTAATCGATGTAAGAGTTGTAAAGATAAGTATGTAGAACTTATGTTAACAACTCTTACATCTATTAGACCATTACAAATATTGCCTAAGAGACTAAGTCAATGAAGTGAAGGGTGTCTTAGTTCATCACTGAGTTTAATCAAAGATCAACAAAACAGCCCTATTGATTTTCACAAAAAGCGATCTGAAAATAGACACCCAAACACAACATTAAATTAGTCTCAAGGACAAACTAAGTGTGAATAGTAGGAAAGGAAGACAATGAAGACTCCGGATGAACATAGCCAAAAACAAGGTAAGCGAATGTATATTAGAATATAACTGAAATCTATATGGAGTGCTCTACGCAAGGGGTTGTTCAAAACTGCCTTATGGAATCGCTGAGAGAAAGTAATATGGTGAGCTCAAACATCCTACTTTCTCTCAAGACTTAATAGATTGAATAATGTAAAAGATAGGTTTATGGGGATTGCAATACTGATTGGGTTCTCTAACACTTGTTAATGGCTATGTTTAAACATCTTAAAATAGTTATTTACACACAAGCAAATCATATAACTGCTAAACTGTTCATTAAACGTTGAAATATTTTCGAATTTGAGTGAAAGGTAGTCCCGCTTCTGTTCTTTATTGTCGTCTTCTTCTTCCTCTTTTTCTTTGTATTCTTCTTCGTCTTCTTCGTCTACGGTCCTTTAACTTTCTATTCAGCATATATCGTTGATTGTTAGCTGATAAAAGAATGAAAAAGGCAGCAAAGCGATCTATGGTTTGGAATATAATCATTTTATTTCTTCAATATATAAGAGAGATGTAAGCTATTAAGTCCAGTTTAGTCATTGTTATGTATTGTAGTATGATATATTTTAATGACGAATTATGTAATGCCGATCGAGAATATCTCTCTAAGTTTGCAAAATTTCTGCAATCAGCCCACAAGTATGCTTTATGTTTGTTCAGTATTCAGCACGAGCCAAAACGATAACTTCAATAAACATTTCTTTGAAAGCTGTAAGGGAAACGCTTTTACTCAGACATATTGTTACGGGAATGTTAAGGATACAGAACCAGTGAATCTCTCTACATGCAATACATTTTTGCACAATCTGATTTCAGTCATTTCTAATTTTGAGATATGGAAATATATGCGTGTTATTTCAACCAATGTAACAATTTGACTAGATTAAGATTAAGGTAAAAAAGAAATGATGAATTAAAATGATGAAAATCTTCAGTTTACAGAACTTCTGAATTTGATTGAAAGCAATAATTGTTTAGCTTATTGTTATATGCTTCTGTTCTATTATTGAGAAGTGCAAAAATTCCCGGCTTGTCCCGCACTAGTTATCAGTCTCATTGAAATGAAATTAAAATAAAAAGAGATATGATACCTCAGAAAAACTATAAAAGTAACATTACAGGAGAGGAATCATGTTGTTAAATAAATTAGAAGGCAAATGATGTTCAGGTAATGAGAGGAAACATTGAGGTGAAAAAATTGGAAGGTAAGTGAACAGTTCTTCTCTTCATCACATAGTTTTTCTGACTCGAACTTAAAAATATTCCTTTTTGCTGTATTGTTTTGTAGTCCTTGACATAAAGTTTTGATTCATGTAAAAGAAATGGAAGTAAATAAACTTGAAACAATTAATTAATCTTTGTTATCTGGTTCATTTGTTGAAATGTTGAATTTTAAAGAGGAAATTGTTTCTGTGCTTCCAAGCACGTTCATAAAATGCATTGATGATTAACATTGGATGAATTATTTTCTACCTCCAACCTTCAAAACCCTTAACTACATCATCCATCCACCATCATCCATACACCACCAACCATCAAAACTAACCAGACCCTAACCAACATTGCTATTCTCAACACACTGCTTAAATTCATCTAATGTTAATCAACAAAGGCTTTCAGATAGTTTTTCATTTTTCTGCTAGTTCATTTCTGTAATAATTCTAGTCGTCCTCGTTCTTTCAGCTTTTATCATTAACCAAAGAGAACCAGATAACACAGTTAAAATGATATTTCAGATGTGTAATCACTTCTCAATTGTCATGATTCAGTTTTATCCACTTTTTCCTATCTCGATCCTGATTTTTAAATCTATGTTCAATTTGGTAGTAGTTTCCCTGACATGACAGAATCCAAGCTATGTCTCTTATTCTTTGGCCATAGTGATAAAATATAGTTAATCCAAAGTGTAACTTACGATTGAAGTCCTTGATATAGTCTTCTCTTTGATAGAACCATAGCATCTTTCATTGACTCCTTAAGTTCAAATAATAAGATATCATGTTATTGCATTATGTATTTAAAGATTTAAATCTGATGAAAATGTTGCAATGAATTTCCAACAATCTCCTTGGTTATTGCATTGATAGAATTGATTTCACAAAAGTCCTTCAAATTCATAACAACATTTGTTCAATATCCAGGCATCTTCTTTCCATTAATCATTGTGTCTTTATGGACGTTAATCAGTAACTATATATCATGTCGTGTTAAATATTGAAAAAAAGGAAAATTCAAAATAATTTATCAATTAACATAGTTATGATTCACCATTGTTGTTAAATTAGTTTTTGCTCTCTCTATCGTTTTGCCATTATAGTTTCTCGACTCTTATACTTATACACACATACGACTTAAGGACAGATACATATATTAACATATGACTGCTACCTGTTGAATTTTTGTTACTTTGAGATGACTGACATGAATTATGAAAGATTTTCTTCTCCCTCCATCCTGTTTTGCAAATGTAGATGCTTGATAGTAAATAAATACTAATATGAAATTTAAATAAATATTACTTTTTGGTTTCCCATTTACACAAGTTTGAGTTAAGTATTTGTTCGACGATTTTCTTCTGTCTTACTTCGTTGCCATTTTATATGCTCCATACTAAACATTATAGATAATTAACTTAAATATAAACATACAAGTAAAACATACCTGCTCCAATGATGTCATCTTGAGTTGAGTATTTATTCGACGAGTTTATTCTTTTTCCATCCTTCTTTGCCATTTTATATAGTTCACAATAACAAATGTATATCGATAGCTTAAATATAAACATGCAAATAAAACATACCTCCTCCGATGATGTCATTTTGAGTTGAGTATTTGTTCGATAATTTTCTTCGTCCTTCATTCTTCTTTGCCATTTTAATTAAATATCAACTTAAATATAAACATAGAAATAAAACATACCTGCTGCAATGATATCACTTTTAGTTGAGTATTTGTTCAATGAATTTCTTCTTCTTTCATCCTTATTTGCCATTTTAATTAAGTATAAAACTTAATATAAACATACAAATGAAACATACCTGCTCCAATGATGTTATTTTAAGTTGAGTAGGCCTATTTGCTTGATGATTTTCTTCTTCTTTCATTTTTCTGTGCCATTTTATGTACTTCATTGTAACAAGTATATATCGATGACGTAAATATAAACATACACGTAAAACGTACCTGCTCCAATGACGTCATTTTGAGTTGAGTATTTGTTCGATAATTTTCTTCTTCTTTCATCCTCCTGTTCCATTTTGTATACTACATAGTAACAATTATATATCGATAACTTAAATATACACAAACACATGAAACATACCTGCTCCACTGACGTCATTTTGAGTTGAGTATTTGTTCGATAATTTTCTTCTTCTTTCATTCTTCTTTTTCATTTTATATACTTCATAGTAACAATTATATTTCGATGACTTAAATATAAACATACACGTTAAACATACCTGCTTCAATGAAGTCATTTTTAGTTGAATATTTGTCCTCTTATTTTTTTTCTTTTCCATCCTTCTTTACCATGTTAGGTGCTCCTTAAGAACTGTTATATGTAAATAATTGAACATTTGAATATATACACAAGTAACACGTGTTCCATTCATATCATGTTGAGTTGAGTATTTGTTCCGTGATTTGCTTCTCTTTCCATCGTTTTTTGCCTACATCACATGAAGTAGTTGTAAATATAATTGTATCATTCTTTTGCCATTATTAATGTGACATAATACAAATTATATGAAATAACATGAGGATAAATATATATGCATAACTCATACATGTTCCATTTATGTTATTTTGAGTTGAGTATTTGTTCCATGATTTTGCTTCCTTCTGCTTCCTTCTGCATCCTTCTTGCCATTGCAGACCGGTCTAGAGCCTAAATGCTAACAATTATAAGTAAATAATTTATAGATAAAAAGATACATAACTCATGCGTGATCCGTACTTGTCATTCTGAATTTAGTATATACTTCTTTCCCATTGTGAATGGTCCATAATAATAGGTATATACAAATAATGTAAAGATAAAAATATGCATAAATCGTATTTGCTACATTGTTATTATTGTGAGTTGAGTATTTGCTGAATCATTCTTTATATCGTTATCTGTTTGTTTTTGAATATTGGTTTGATGATTCTCTTCTTTTACCATCTTTCTTTTAAAATTGAAATGCTAAATAGCAACAATTATAAATAAACAATTTAATGACAAATATATAAGTAAACCATATGTCCTTCATTGACATCAGTTTGAGTTTAGTATTTAGTCGATGATGTTCTTCTGTTTTTTATCTATATTTGCAAACATATATGAAGTGATTGTTTGTACTCAATGTTATATGAATAATTTGCCAATGCAGAACATTAGAGGGGTAAGTATGCTTTAGGGGAGAAGGAGTGCTGATGCATTTCACTAGTGTTTTTATAGTTAACATTCAGTCTATTGTTTTAGCCGTTCAGTCTCTGGATATGGATGCAAACGTTGATGCAAGCAAACAGTTTTGTTTACATATAAGTTATATTTGGGATGACAGGGGTGGAACGGGGGTTGAAGCAGATGGTAATTAATTATTAATTCTTACTAATACTGAAGGTTTATTACCGGGTAGAGCAGTGTATCCCAAAATAGCCCCAACAATTTGCTATAGTATATTTGTAGTTCTCATATTTGATGTTTGATTGTACCCTGTGTTGTTGTTATGGCAACATTTCGCGTGACCAGATGTGTACAGTTCGTTGTTAATACATCGCTTTGTTTGAAGTACTGATTTTTCCGTATTTTCGCTTTGGTTATTCTTCAGAGATGTATTTTTTATGATGATATCTTATTTTTTTGACTATAAATCTGAACCTTTATTAAAACTCTTGATATTCCCCCCTTTTGATTACACGCTGTTTTACAGTTTTGCTAGATTTGCCCTTAATATCATACTCCTGTCACTAACCACCATTCACACACCTCCAGCCTCAACCTCCTCAACCACCAAACTTCCAGAATCTAGCATTACCACAATAAACTACAACCTTTGCAAAACCTACAAAAGTGTAAAAGAGCGTGTTCTTATTCCAAAAGAGGCGATGCTGATTTGAGTCATTATCTCGCCAGATTCCCTTGTTAATTGTATGAAATGTTGAGAGATGCTCACAAGTTGTTTGAGTTCTAATTTAAAACGTATTAAATCAATTATTATAATTATTATCAATTATTACTGTAAACACATTTCTGAGGCATCTCCAGTTGGGAGGAATATTCATGACATACTAAACAAGAAGATAAATCTCATGTTTTTCAAATTTGTTTTCCTTATCTTTTCATTTTCACATTAGAAGCTTGTAGAAAACTTTAAAGAATGCTCTCTACCCTGTTATAATATGCAGTGCTTCGAATCCTATTGAATTCTGTTCATTCGATTTGCGCCATGCACATGCTTTTGCAACTAATGCTTCGTGCATTCCCAAAGGATTGTTTCGTTACCTGCCGTTCTTCCGTAAAAGCATGGTCTGTCGAATGACAAACATCTCCAATTATCCCAGAGAATTACGAAGGCCTTCTTCAGCATTTTGGCCAATTTTCAACTGCCTATTATCATTTTTAACTGCTTATTGCAGATTATTAATCATTTGTCGAAAGGAGATTGTGGTTTTTGAAACTTATACGACGCTTCTTGTATCTGAGACGGATATGTCAACTGGATATGACATGAGATGCTTAGATTTGCAAACAACAAGAACGAAGTATAAGAAGTTTACTTATCTGTGTTTCTCATGTCGTCTATAGGCATTATTCCACTGCGTCAGCATTGAAATGTTTCATCATTGCATTGCCAAGTGTTACAACTTCGCGTGCATGTTGGAAGGTTGGAAATCTGACCTGAAGTGCAGGAAAATACTGTAAGTATCACGTCGAATTTTCATGTGCCTATTCTGCAGTTTAATAGGTGGCAGTTATTTTTGTGCATTTTTCCAATCAGTGCTTGAGGTGAAGGTTGAGTTTACCGCCAAGCCTTGGCTACCCCTCGTGCTTGAAATTGAAAGCAAAGCTATTGTTGAATTCACAGACATTGCAAAAATAAGTCCTTTTACAGAATTAAGGCTACAATTAGCTATAGTAAATTGTGAAAGAATTGTAATTAGAAGATACAACGTGAATACTTGCCTTAGATTAATTTGATCTCACAGAGTAATAACATGGAGTGATTTCATGACCGATGTCCAAGATGCAAGGATCGAAAGTGATGTGTGCAAAGCTATTTATACCCTTGCTCGCATTGACCTCTGGGTCTATTGTTTGCAACTGGATGGAACTGTATCTACGTATCTATTGCAAATATTTTGAGATGATTTCTATATTTTATTCAAGTATTCTTAGGGTATAAATTGTTTAATGTTTACTTGCAAGTATTGCATGAATTTAGAACTCTATTTGATTAAAGTTCCTTCATATTTCCCGCCTGTTTTGGTGTAATTCACGACTTTCCATCCACTTCCTTCTGTCAGTTTTCCCATCTTTAGTTTTATTTCTTTTAAAAATCTGTTTTGACGGTAGCATGACTTTCTTAGGCCAAGCGTGTTATTACATTAATTTTCTCCAATTTTAGGAGATTTTTCATGCAATGAAGATGTGATGTCATTTGCACACAGAGAGAGCACAGATTATAA
The DNA here is from genome assembly GCA_964019165.1 of Mastigias papua. Lineage (NCBI taxonomy): Eukaryota > Metazoa > Cnidaria > Scyphozoa > Rhizostomeae > Mastigiidae > Mastigias > Mastigias papua. The sequence goes on from OZ025271.1 coordinate 14,360,686, forward strand.
ACAGCCTTTATGTATAACATTTTAGCAACATTTCTATTCTTTGATGACAGATGTGTCTTGTAAAATCAGCTGGTTTTCTGTTGTTTTCTTCTTAATTCCCGGGATTTCCTCAGGGGGTATATTATTCCTTATACATACACATCTTTATAGTCGATCGCACGTATCAGGAGATTTTTGCCAATGCTACACCCTTGAGATTCAACATGCTTCTTCATGACAATATCCAGAGAGAATAGAGCCCTCAAACGTCAAATTTCTCCTATCGTGGTTTGTGTCTTGTGGTATTCAATTAAAATATATGTTTGTTTGCCCCGTTGTCTGTTCAATTGATTATTGCGACTAATAGACCCAAAGTCATAACCAGAGGCTGTTCTGTTTTGCATTTCAAAATCCCGTACTGTAAACTGCTCAATTTTCAATTTTACAGAAGTTGCATGGCAAATACACTTCATCCATTTTCATAATTTACTGCTTAAAGCTCTCAGCCGTCAAATTGCTCTTATATTGTTCGGTCTGTTGTGTTATTGAACTGAAATATAACCTTCCTTGCTCTATTTTCTAATCAATTCATAGAAATCGAAGTTGAGAGCATCTTGGCCTAGATCCATAACTAAGAGCTGTTTTCTTTTGGATTTCCAATCCCTTAATATAAACTGGTTAACTTTGTCTAAACTACAGAGAACGCATCGTAGATAGTATTCATCCATTTTCATAAATGCACTGCTTTGAGATTGTACAACAGAAAGTCAATGAACTGAATTCGCAATATCATCATCGACAAAATGATAGAATTAACTACTAATTCTCATGATTACTAACACTACTCAAAGGTGAATGAAATGTAACTATTAAATTAATATCTTAAAAGAGTTACAAATATGAAAGAAGAGAATATGAAAAGCCAAATGATGTCTTCATCGTATGAGGTATAAAATTTTTTTGTTGCGATAGAGGTATTAAACATTTGACAATGCATTATCCACCGCTGTGTCTTAATTGAGTATGTCTTTGTTAGTAGTATACTCATCTTCTATAGGATGCAGATATGATAGTTTAACTTAAATTAAACAGTGTAATCAACAATTTTAAAGCCTTTGACGGAAACACAATCAGTCATCTACACATTTTATTTGGCACCTTCGGATTCAATTCAATTCAATCATAAATTCAATTCAATCATATGGGTTAATAGAAAATACAACTCATCACAAGCAAAAGCTGACAACATGAGAAAGTCCTGGGATTAAGACAACATAACGAATGACATGCATTTCACATCAATATTTTTGAAAACAACACGTTTTAAACTTGTAATGGACAATAGGGAAACTTTGAAAGACACGATCATTGCAACCCATCTTTGATACAAGGGGGAGGGGGCTCAATCCAAAGCTCTACACCCTGAGCCACCCTTAGAAATCACTCCAGGCTATTAAACTGAAATCGGAGAATCATAACATTCATGGATGTGTGAACATATTGATGGAGAGAGGATGGCACGTGATCATACTGCCAATTACATTATGTAGTAACCAGGACTTTAGGGTTCTGGAAATATCACGTGCTTTCATAAAATCAAGAGATTAGGGTGAACGAAAGCTCGTGGCCAAGAGATAAATGTTGAGATAAACCACGTGCAATGTTTATTGATAAATCTGAAGTGATCGAATTGATTGGAAAAGCCTTGATATGGGAGGGAGTAGTCTTAAGTGGCATGAGAATATTTCAAAAAGATACAAGGATGTTGCAACGGATCTTTGAAATTAACCTGTGCATTGAGATTATGAACGTTCAACATACTGGTAATGAAAACTCCTGCTTTCAAAGATTCAACATTTATGTTAATATCATTCCTTGTAAATGAAAGTAGAAGCGAGAAGTACACTAAAGCATAGAATGTGTCTGAGAATACGTAAATATAACGGTTAATTAATTTATGAGCAAAATGTTTCAAATACATTCCTATTTTTACAGAAGTGGTTATGAATAGAAACAATGAATAAATATTTGCTAGTTTTATGCATCTTGCTCTATCAAATTACTCTGCAAAATCTCCAATTTCTAATGAATTCCATGGTTCAATTGCAAACCAAATAGTCAACTGTTTTTGAGTTGATAAATAATGGAATAAAAGTTCACCGTATCATGCAATTCTATCTAAAGCTTAAAAAGTATATATCATAGCACAAAGCATATATGTCAGTTGTTAGTTCCTCAAGTGGTGCATCACACATGCAACTTCTTGAAGCTTGCAAAGCTCCTCCATAGCCTTCACTTTCCATTCCCAGTAATATTTCAATGTCCTGAAACGTATAAATTAACCAATATTACAGTTGCTTAAACACTAAATCGCGAAAAACAGGTGAGAACATTAAAATTTGAGCCAAAATCAGAGCCAGTTACCAAACATGGAAATGAAAAAGAGAAGCCTTTGAAGTAGTACTATAATGTAATGTAGACGGGGGGGCCTTGTAAATCAGCACTCAGTGAGAGGCTACCTTCCTAAATGATATGAAATGAAACGAAAAGAAGTGTGTTTCTTCCTGGGATTCTTAAAAATTTAATAATAGTGAATAGGCGCCAAATGGTCAACCATAAAGCCAAATTGGGCACAATATTCATCCTGTCACGTGAATCTATCCCCATTTAGTTGCATATTTCGGTTCACATATTGGTCGTTATCCACTGTCTCATACTTTGATGAGGGCAATACCAAAAAGTGCTTCTAGGGTACTAACGAATGTTCCCAACAGACTGTTTATTAAAACTTTATTAAAATATAAAAATATATAAACTTGGGAGTAAATCATTTTTCATTTGTATCTCTAGCTAGTTCCACCTTCTTATGCTCTTTTTCCTCTTGCCATAATCAGTTTACTTACAAACTAGTTGACGTCACAAAAAACAATTGTAAACAACAGAGTATCGAGCTAGTTTATTTGTTGGTTACTAAACATCGATAAGGTAAACTCTTTTAATGCTTTCCAGACTCCTGAGAACCCTGTAAGCCTGTCCATACTACAAACAGTGTAGAAATAACTGCTTGGCTGACCATTCCTTGTAGTGACAATGGTTGCCGCTTTCTTAAGATTACATGTTTGTTTTCTATATGAAACTTTTAGTCCTTTTCCATCCAAGTGTCTTTGACACTAACATAAAAAATCCATTGATTAGTTTTCTGTTGGTGACTTCAGCTGATTGTCTAGTAAACTTACTCAAATAATCAGAGAGAACATTTGTGTACTAAAAGATCAAAACATAGACTTAAAAAAAAGTGTGCTAAGTTCAAGATAAGAGATAAATACTATCATGCCTCATTTCGACTATCAGATTGTGGTGTTCTCAATGATAATTAGGGTGATGACGAGTGATGATGGGCCTAAGGAAAGCAAAAAGCACGCAGGGTTGTTAATACAAAGATCTAAACTATGCTTATCTAGTATGAATGTTACTCATAAACCCAGTCGTACTTATGCTGCTATAACAATATCTATGTTCATTTCCATAAGTTAGAAGTTGTCAATAAGTTTGTGTATTTAGGCAGCACGTTGAATATGACTGGCACTCTAGATGATGAAATATTCTTGCAGATCAGTAAAGCAAGTTTTGCATTTGGGAAGCTAGGATTTCTTTGCGTACTAAGATCTAAGTCTACAATACATGTGTACTTTCTTCCCTTCTCTATGCATATGAAACTTGGACGACACAAAGAAAACATCTTCAGCGTCTTGAAGGCTTCAATCAGCAATGCTTGAGGAATATTATATGCTTAAGCTGGAAAATGTATGTTAGTGATGTCGAGGTATTAGAGAGAGGCCAGTGTCAGAGTATAGAATCAATGATATTTCACCATTGATTAAGATGGAGTGGACATGTGGTCAGAATGGCAGAAGAGCTAATTCCTAAGCAGCGCCTGTATGATGAACTTGTCCACGAGAAGCGTCTGGCTGAAAAGCCTAAAATGAGGTATAAGGATTGCTTGAAAACAATTCTAAAGAAGTGATGTACTGATGGAGTAACCTGGGAAAGCACAAAACTATGGAAAGAGATCAGTGGAGGAAAGAAATGTATAATGGAAAGGACAACTGGAAGAATGAAAGGGTAAGGTATAACAAGTTGAAGAGAGATGTCCGGAAAACACACATAAATGAAGCAGTTGATAAGATGAGAAATCAGATCTGATATAAATGAGATATATGTAATCGTCTGTGCTTGACTCGAGCTGACTTAAAAAGTCACCAGAAAGTACATAAACGCCGCGGACAAATCGATTACAATCTAAGTGATGTTACAACATGTCGCGAGTGTGCAGAAGTATGTAAAAGTGTAGCAGGGTTAAAACGTCATGTAAAAATTCACGGCAAAAATGTTGCAAAGACTTTTGCTAGACCTGTCCATGTCTGAAGAACCTTCACCAAGGAATGCAAGTGTCTAGCTGGACTAAAAACCCACAGCAGGGCAGTTCACCAATGAAATGTTTTTGCCAAGCAATGGTAACACTCGAATGTGAGTTGCAGCTATCATATCAGCATCAATGCACAACCAGCATACTGAAATATGTAAGACGGGAATGTGAAGCTTCGAGAGGGCAATAATGAGAGGCCATTGCATATTGCATGTAATAGGTATTATCTACGCATGGTTAGTGCCTTATGCAATCGTGTCAGGAAACTTACTGTTGAAAGTGGAAGAGTACAGCCTCAAGTGGATGTATGTGTATGAGAGGCTGAAAGACTCTGCATGAGAAACAAGTAAATTATTAAAGAATGAAATAAATCAATAACTATTAAACAATAATCATTGAGCAATTATGAAAATTAAGTTAATGAATATAAAATTATACATGCTGTACAATATTATTTTATCCAATGATAATTATAAAAACTTGTAAGAATAAACAACAAAACTTGTAAAAAAGTGCCTACAATTGCTTAGAAGCCACCATTGACTGTAACATCAAGCTGAATAAAATACTTCAAAGAACCAACAATATCTGGGTTGATCTGAGAATACATCACCAAATAGACAATGCTATCTGAATATAACTTACGCTATAATGAGGAGGCATACCACCATAATAGATTTGAGATACTGGCGCTGATGGATTCATCTACAAAAGAAGATAGAAAGAATTAAATATATTAGACAGATAGCAAATATCTCATCAATTTTACTAGATATTCATTAGATTGAACAAATGTTCTATGTAATAAAACTGCATTCACATCACATCTTCTTTTTATTAGAAACAGACTTCCTCCATTCAGCCTTGATGTCTCACAATAGTATATCAAATCCAGCTTTAAATGTTTCTTAAGATTAGTCTTCAAATTCTGGAAATTTCCTCAAAAAGAAAGCAATTGTGAGAAATAGAATTTTTAGTTAAGGACATTTGAGTGATGGATTCTGTTTGTATTTTGATTCCAGTTTACAAAAACTTTTCTCACAAAGACAGATTTTTCACGTTACTTTTGAAACTCAGACAGTCCGTGTTTTAGTCCGTGTTGCTTAATTTTACCTCCTTTGGGAGAAACTAATAGTCTTTAACATCCAATCGTCAACTAACACAGGAATGCAAGGCACGATTGATGTGACAACATTGTTGCAGTCAGTATGGTTAGACCATGGAATAGAGACTATAAAATGGTCTTCTGGCAATGCATCTATATATGGGTAACTGCCAATTAGTGTGACTTTGTACATTCCACACTATGACGTAAAAGAGATATCAATTAGACCACAATATGGCAATTATTATATATCATTACAAAGATTTGAACTTCATCAACATCTTCGATAAAAATTTCAACCAAAGAAATTTAATGAAAAACATAGTAATAAACAGACACGACAATGCTATATGATTTTGACTTACATTATATTGAGAAGGTGCATTCATATGATAAATATTGAGATGCAGAATGCTGAATGCTGTAAATGAAAATAAGACAAACGAAATCATATGAATACTTCATAATTAGTCACATGAAATAGTTGTCAGACATGTGATATAATATAAACTTTTTCACAGAGGTAAGGACAGGTGATATTGTCAAAACATCAATTCTGCTTGAATTGCCAATCCAAATATTGCTCCTCCCTCACACACATTCTATGTAAATGCAATATCTTCCATTAGTTATAATGTTTGTACTGTTATAATGTTGTACACCCCACAACAAAATCTCCAGTTCAATAATATCCATTCCATTTCAATTTCATTAGATATTCATTAGATTGAACACATGTTTTATGTAGTAAAAATGAATTCAAATCGCATGTTCATTTTATTAAAAGAAGACATCCTCCCTTAAGCCTGGATGTCTCATAATAGTTTGTCAAATCCGGCCTTAAATGTTTCTTAAGTTAGTTTTCAAATTCTGGACATCTCCTACAACAATAAGACAACTGTAAGAAATATGCTAGACGATCAATTCTGCTTAAGTTGCCAATCCAAATATTGCTCCTCCCTCAAACACATTCTATGTAAATGCAATGTCTTCCATTAGTTATGCTGTTTGTACTGTTGTAATGTTGTACACCCCACAACAAAGTCTTCATTTCTTATGAATCTGAATCATCAACCCAGTCGTATATTTATGCCAGTATAACATCATCAATACACAACACATGTATTCTAATATGTTAGACGAGAGAAGTCATGGCATAGACAGTAGAAGCCTAGAGAGGACAGTAATGAGATGCAATTGCTGATTTCATGTGAAAGGTATTATCTACACATGATTAGTGTCTCTTGCAAACCTGCAAGCAAACTTACAGTTGCAGGTAGAAGAGTACAGCCTCAAGTGGATGTATGTGTATGAGAGGTTGAAGGGTTCTGCATAAGAAACAAGTAAATTATAAACAGACAAAAGTTTAAGTGAAGTGAACTAATAACTTTTCATAAATACTAGTGGCCTAAAGATGACAACAAAGCTAATAAATATGAACCAAGTTGTGATTTATAATACTACCTAATAACATACTAGACAAAACAACATTGAAACCAAATGACAACAGATGATAAGCATCCATTATTCGACTATGACGTCATACAGTAAAGAATACCTCCATGAAAGACCACTACTCCAAATTGATGTGAGAATACACTACCAAATGGGCAGTGCTACCTGACATCAACTTATGTTGTATTGAGAAGGTACATCATTATAATACAGCTGAGATACCGATGCTGATGGGTAGATCTAAAAGAGAAGATAGCAAACAACTAAACAAGCATATAACTATATCTAAAATGGTATATTGTGAATTGATTAATACGGTATCAATCTCTTCAAAAAAGTAAACAAAGGAATTCTTGTCCCTAAATTACTCTTGCTTGAAAGTCTATTCCAAACATTGTTTCAGTGAATGATGTCCTTCATCAATCAGACAACACTGGTGAATGTACACATTAAAAACTGCATAGAAATACTCTTGGGAGCGTATGCATGTAGATTTATACACAATACAGTTATCCGACTTCAACTTACATCATATTGAGAAGGTACATCGCCATAATACTGCGATACTAGTTCTGAAGGAGTCATCTACAGATGGAAATAATTACACCGATATATAAGAAAGAAACATCATAAATGTCATTAGACATAAATTAGATTCGTCTAATGTATTATTGTGTATGATTGCATTTCATGGAATATTGAGAGAGTACACCCCTATCATGAAAGAGAGATTTGAATGTTGAAGGACGTATGAATAAGATAAGATAAAGAACAGTAAATAAAACAGACACAACAAAGCATATATATCATGAATAACATTAGATATTCATTAGATTCATTAAATGTATTATGTATTAAAAATTATCCGACACAGTTATTTGACTTCAACTTACATCACATTTAGAAGGTACATCACCATAATATTGAGATACTATTGTCGAAGGATTCATCTGCACGAGAAGATGGATGTTACTAATTAAGAATAACATATAACAAAATCAGTTCATTTCAATTCTCAATATAGAATTCCACTAGATACAGGTAAATTAAAATTAAAAATAAAACAAATGTTTACATACAGAGAAATCTAAATATAACTCAAATTAAAACATATGAAAACAAAACAATGATAAATCTGAATGTAGGGAATTTGTTAAGGGGGAATCCTATCAATAGGTAAACTAATTGAGGAGAGGTCATCCCCCTGCTTTCAGAAAAGAGTCAAAGGTTTGGTTAAATATTGATATTTAAGGAGACTGGCGAAATGAATGTGCACTTCATTAGGTGTATCTAATGTACTATGATGTAATATGATATTTCATAATCAATCAATCAATCAATCAATCAATCAATTAATCAATCAATCAATTAATCAATCAATCAATCAATCAATCATTAAACCCGGGAATCACATAATTATTTTGCCAACAAACCAATTAATAAACTAGTCAATCAATCAATCAATCAATCAATTAATCATTATACCGACCACTCACAAAATTAGCTTGCCGACCAACCAATCAATCAACCAATCAACTAGGTAATGATTCACTCCATCAGTCAATCAACCATTCAATGGCTCAATCAATCAATCATGATATCACACACTCACATGACTATATAGTCAATCAATTAATCAATCCATCAATCGATTTATCCATCAATCAATCAACCAATCAACCAATCAACCAAGTAATGCATAAACCAATCGTCAAATGTAATCAAGCATATAATCAGTTTCTTAACAAACCAATTAATAAAATAATTACTCTTTCAATCAATCAGTCAATCAATTAGTCCATCAATCAATCATTATATTATCCAATCACATGACTAGATATTCAATCAACCATTCTATCAATGAGGCAATCATAATTTCTTCCACATATAAATCAATATAGTATAACAAAACAATCACTAAATCAATGATTAAATCAAATGAATCACTAGAGTGATTACAACATGATAGTTGCAACATACTTGTACTTGCATCATCATGATAAATATTGTAGCTGATCTATTCCATAATACAAAATGATCGATATTCCTCCGCAGAAGACGAACTTAGTTCACAGTGACGACATTTCATATCTGAAAGTATATCTACACCACTTTAGCATATCATATAATAGGTTATGAAAATAGGTGCAACAGTTATGAACATAAGCACAAATTTGCCCCTTAGCTCAACAGTTATTCCAATTCATTTCAAGCATTAATGCAACGAAAAGTGGAAAACTTTCAATGCAGACAATGTTATATGAGCATTGTCGTTTCGTGAAATTTTGCAAAATACCAATCTTCCTAATTTTATTATAAGACAACGAAATTTAAGTGAAAGCTTTCGTGGGATGGCAAATTGTTGCTAAGAAGAATTAAAACTACGTTAGAATAAACTGAAAAACACAATAAAACGTTTAAACATGATCACATATTTTACCATGCTCAAAAGTTAAAAAAACAAACTACGGTAGTTAAACAAAAGTAGAAATATGTACAAAAATGCCTGCTACTTTGAATGAAAGAATCAACGAACTTCAAAGGGCAGTAATTAATGTATATATCAGCTGGCATCTAAGAAACACCAAGGAACATTTGCAATTTTAAGGGGTGAAATCCTAAATACAATAAGGAAACTTGCTGCAGTATAAACCTGTTTGAATGCCACAAAAGAAAGTGTACGAAGTGTTTCTTAAAATAACAAAGATGAAAAGGGATGGAGTTTGTGACATTTACCACAGGGCATCTTTTCAGGAATCACAACTAGGTGGGTGGGGCAAAGTAACGAGGGCATTAAGGAATGTTGCTCTTCAGGGATGTACATCAGTTTAATAGTAAGGGCTTGAACGGTGAGCAAAAGCACATCAAACTGGGGGTTCTGGGGCCACATCTGGAAAAATTTTGTAAAAACAAGATCCTCAGAATCGGAAAACGCTCCTTTCAAGCAATATCTCTTACTTAATATGTATGCACGCTTCTCTATAAGAAAACTGGCCCAAGGCCTAGTAGTAATTTCTTAATTTCTGGTTTTTAAAAGCTTCTTAAAAGTTTCTTAAATATGTGAAGAAACTTGCAGTGATAACAAATGTAAAATGGAAAACATTGTCTTTTGTAAAACCCATAAAGCTTAGAACATAAAATATATTGTACAGGAAACTAGTTAAATCCAAAGAGGAAAAAGGGTCTACGGAACTGTGAAAAATGCCACAGAAAGTTCTAGAGTTTCATAACTCTTTCCTTGCCGTTCTAAAAGTTTCTTAAATTCTAGGCTGTCTAGTACGAGGTTTCATATAAACAGGTTTCTTATAAAAAAGCGTGTATTTATCTATTGTGATTCTGACGAGACTTCAACTCCGATGAGAACAGACACATCCAAACTGTAAGGTTTTATAGACACTTGGAATAATGATATAAAATCAGCTGTTTGTGAACAAGATAAACTGCTAGAAACAATTAGTAACAAGGATCTTTTTCTTGCAAAACACTATTAAATCTACTTATATGGAGTCGATAGGGCAAACTTTCCAAAGTAGAGATAACGTCTGCTTAATTTTTGTGGAGTCTTCCAAGATTAAAATACTAGATTCGTGTGATTTGTTTTCAATGTTTTCTTTTAAATGAGAAGAACTAAAATATAATATTTGTAGAATTTTCTTTCACTTTATTTGAAAAGTGCAGGGACAATGGTTCCTACTAGCCCAATGGCTGCACGGTTCATGTTGCTCTTCAAAATTGAATGATAATCTATACATTTAACCAACAAATTTATTCATAAAATTTCCTCCACGATTTGCATCATTTTCTAGAGAATCAAAATGAAAGAAGGAATCGAGTGGGAGGGGGGCACCGTAAAACATTGTAACTGGAGAGGTAAGCATGAGACATGGGGGTAACTGCAGCCCTAATTTATATGTTAAAAGAGGCCTTGATTTGCCTATTTTTAGGCCCTCTCGACCAAACATGAAATTTAAGTTTCCCTCTCAAAGGGACTGCACAGAGCCCCCTATTTCCGTGACAAATGATAAATCCTATAACATAAAGGTATACGGATTTTCATTCATTGTAATCAACTATTAGACGGGGAAGGAGTACTTTCACAGTTCCATCACTGCTTGCGCTGATCAGATGATGTGCGTCCTGTGTGTAAATGGCATTATTCACGGAGGATGTATGCCCCCGGAATTCTTTGAGAGTTCGGCCTGATTTCAGGCCATGAATTCTGGATAAAAAATAGCAAAAAAGGATCGCAGAAAACAGTGCTTGATAGGGTATAGCGAGTAAATGGTAGAAGAAATATTGAATGGAAGCGGTTTGGAAAAAACCTGAAACACAACGAAGGAGAAGAGAAGCAACGAAATGAAAGCGGAGAAGATCGAGGAGAATAAAGAGGAAGAACAGTGGAGGAAGATAGAGAAGAGAAGAAAGGGGAGAAGAAGTAGAAGACAGAACACAAAAAGGACAAAAAGAAAGAGGATAATATAGAGGAGAATCAAGAGTAGAATAAAGAGGAGAAGAAAGGGGAGAAAAAAGACGAGAATATGAGAGCACAGGGGAGAAAAGGGTGAAAAGAATGAGGAGATGACACTGAGAAGACACAAGAGAATAAAGAAAAGAAGAAAGATGTGATGACAGAGAAGAATATGAGGAAGGAAAATTCGAGAAGAGAGAGTGAGAAGAAGATATTGAAGAGGAGACAAAGAGGAGAAGAAAGAGGACAATGGTTCATGAATATATATGAATGCTAGTCTTAGAGGTCATACTATGTAAACATGATATGCTATATATGGTGTATTTTGCACTACACCTAAGCCAAAACAAAAGTCAAGATTGGTTAACGACGTTTGTTAAATTCGCTCAGTCAAAATCGAGCTTGAATTCATATAGGATGTATCGCAACAAAGATGGCGTTACCTTACTTGTGAGAGATATTTGTTGATATATTTCTGCAATTTGATTGGTCAAATATAAAAACATAAGCAATATAAAGAAATATCGAAATACACACTTGATAGTTGTATCATAAGATGACGTCAAGAGCTGTCCAGAATCTTTTGAAAAAGAGACTGATGTCACACCCTTCAAATGTGCACTTTCAAATCTTCGGAGGCATTGGCCAGATTGTATTTTCCATACCTGAAAAAATATCAGATAAAATGCATTAAATATAATTTACTTATTCCGTTTCCTAATCTTAGTGACAAGATCATCAGCCAGCTATATGTAACATGCTTTGATGTGTATTTCCAGTGACAGGTTGACAAAGGTCTGGTTATGTCAAAGATTTGAAACATGTCTTCAGATATGTTTAAGGGCGTCATTGCGACAAGATTTGGCTGCGTCAAGTATTTGAAACATGTATCGATGTGTTCGGAGTGACAGCTTGTTAAAGAAGAAGACATGAAAATACAAGACGAAGGTTAGAAGAAGCTAAGATAGGGAGAAGATTTGAATACAATTAGAGGGAGATAAGAAGGATAAAGACAAGATACAGAAAGAAGAGATATGATCAAAATACGGAGAAAAGTAGAAGCTAAGATAGGATGATAATAAAAAGATATGAAAGTACAACAGGAAGATAAGGAGAAGACCTGAACAAAATAAGGATATAACAGAGATATGAAGAACATAAGATAAGAAGACGAGAAGACACAAACAAACTAAGTAAGAGAGCTCTACAGATTACCTTTAATTTTCCATCAAGGCTGCCAGTGGATAGCATTTCACTATCACGGCTAAATGACATACAAATCACAGCATCTCCCATCAACATAAAATTGTCCTTAAATAGAATATTCAGTAATATTATTTCTTTCATTGGGTTACAACAATATTGGGTAATATTGATCTATTACAATGAATATAAAGATATCTTACAATATCAACATACAAAGCACTGCATCTTCCGTCAGAATAAAATTGTCCTTAACTAGAGCCCTATATAATGCTTTTATTTTCACTCGGTGATACTAATGTTCCAGTGAAAGTAATAACATAAGAAATATTAAATCTAATTTCCTTCTTGTCTAACCATTTTTTCTGTAGCTCATTCTACACCATATCTGTTCTTTCTCTGAAATCGCTTCTCATCCTTTTAAGCTTCGATTTTTTAAGTTGTCCAATGTTATTATTTCAAATTTGAGCCTCGTCTATCCAATACCGTATAGTTCGTTTTTAGTTCTCCGTCCTCCATATTGTGATCCTACCTAACCAATACAAAGCCCTGTATTCCATTCCTGTCAATACCTGTTTCCTACACCTTCCTATTCCAATCTCTCTACTTACTCCATCCAATTCTTTACAACTCTATCCTTCCTATTTCCATCCCTACCCACCCACTATAGTGCACTATAAAGCTCTCTGTCTCTTCTCTCTCAAGCTCATAATGTCTCTAATTTGTAAACCACAGAATGTATTGTCTTTTCTTTGATTCTTTTTACATCATTTCAATGGTGAGCTATAGAAAAAGAGAGAACAAACCTCTGGCTGACATTTCAAGTCTATACGGATTTTACCGGTCTGAAAATTCCATACGTTAATGAATCCATCCGCACTCCCAGTAACTAAATATTGTCCGTCCGGTGAAAATGCAGCACATTCTGAATGGGCTTTTGTTCCAAACTGAAAAACAAACACAAACACTCATGAAAAAGCACAAAATAAAACATGAGCCTTTTTTTATTTTCTTGAAAAGCTCACAAGAATGTTGAGTATTGGAATTGAAAAACCCAACAAAGCATTAAAAACACAATTTCCTTATCAGGTGGCCTAACTCTCATGTTCATGTGAGTATTTCAAATAGACATCAGATAACAGGCCAACAGTATTGCATATGTGCTGCCTTGAGGCTCATTCCTCTGTGTGTTTTATGACGGCAGACAAACTTGGCTCACCCTACTATAAAATATTTCAGTAAACTCGTGTTGGCATGAAATCTGTCATGTGATGTAAATTAAATTCTGCAATGAGCAGCTACAAAATACAATACAAAAGCAATTGTTTTGGCAGTTTCTTGCAACAACAATAAAAACTGAGTTAGTGAGTGAGTGAGTGAGTGAGTGAGTGAGTGTGTGTGTGTGTGTGTGTGTGTGTGTGTGTGTGTGTGTGTGTGTGTGTGTGTGTGTGTGTGTGTGTGTGTTTCTGTGTGTGTTTCTGCATGTATTACATTTGTGCTTTTGTGAATGTGCAAGTATGTGTGTGCAAGTATGTGTGTGCACATCTGGTTTTTTATGTTTGTGTCTGTAAATGTTTGTGTAGCATGCACAATCTAACTTCCTGTGCCCCCCAAATACCAACTTCCTATCCCCCAAATACCAACTTCCTATGCCCCCCCAATGCCATAATTACCATAATTCTCCAAATTAACTGTGACATTATTATCAAAATGTCATAATCACAATAAATATTGATTTTAAAACCCAAAGTTGACTTGAAACAACCTCACATGATATACTATGGCTCATATATTCAATGATAATATATATTCATATGCATATATACTTATTTACTTATTCATATATACTATATCATATAATACAGACTAAATTCATACATTCTCTTTCACATTCAGAATAAACTAGATTCAAACATACAAGCAAGCCTGGGAGGTTTGACAGATCTACCATGTAAAACAGATATATTTGCCATTGACTAGATAACAACTAGTCCCTAAGTCCCCCATGGTACCAGGTTAGATTGTTTGTCTGATCTGCATAGGTTCACAGGATTACAATTTGTAATCTTTACAAACCATGCACGAGTCATGAAAGACAGTAGTATGCGATAAAAGACCTTACAATTTATGCAGTTTACATAAACTAATCACATAAAATGAATACAGTTCTCTGATATCTAGTTGTGGTATTCAGTTAGGTGTAATTCTATTCCGGCAGAAATCTACACCTTTCTTTAACTGTAAAATGCTCACACTCACAGAGTCATTTCAATATCAACAAAACACGAGGCACTGAAGATATCAAGATCTTTCTACATGCAATATTTACTACTTATTTTATTATCTAAATATCAGATTATACTTTGCATCTTCCTAGAAATTCTGCAAAGAAAACAATAGATGACTTACTCTGCGGACTCAAACTCTAGCGCCATTTTGGGAATTGAACATGTGTTCTAATTTGGCCTCGTTTGCATTTGTTGATCATTGTGTCGATCGACAAAAGGATGGCTCCGAGGGCATCAGCCCCCTTCTACCTCTCAAAAAACACCTGAGCCCCCTTACAGTTTTTCTGGCTAATGAATATTTAGGCAGACAAACAGAACAGATAGAATGTAAGAGCTACGAAACTGAAAGAGAGCAAGAATGAAAGAGAGCAGGAAAAGATGTCAGATTGATGACAATTAGGAGATCAATACAGCGAGAATAAAGACTGGATACAGACACCAGACTACCCGTTATAAAAGATTTCATTGCGAAGAACGAATGGCCACAAAGAACGATCGATATTCCAAAGCATTTTGGAATAGTGAGGTAGTGTCACTCGAAGTGGGACAGTGCCAGAAAAATTTATAACAGTGGCATGGCCCCTCATGGCCTTCCTTTGAAATGCCCCCGAGTACTCACTTAGGCAGTGAGAAAATGGTCTGGTTCGTTTCTTTTTGATTCTAGGACAACGCTCTTTCTTAATTTAAAGATAAGACAATCTAGAAAGAGAATGAAATCATTAATTTGCGTGTGTGACACTTAAATACTTTGACTGCTTTGCTTCAAAATGATTTGTTTTTAAGATTCTTGGCAAAGACATACCTTCAGCTTAGATATTCTTGGGGGGCAAAGAGGGGAAAATTCTTGTAGCTTGGGCAATGTTTCCGTACCCCTAGCTTTGTATCTTATTCTAAAGCAGTTTTTAAGTTCTATATCAACTGAGAATTATATGTCTATTAATCATCCTTGCTGTGGATGCTACAATAAATTACACACATAGCTGTGATAGGAGAGATCTTTGGTAAAAAGACGTTTGCTTTCAACAAGCATCCTGATTGGTGGAGATACCTCATCGCAAGCTCATTTTTAAGCACTAGGTTCAGTATGTGGGTTTCCACGTAGAACAGGGCATTTTTTAACATACAAACTGGGGGGGCAAATACCCCCCAGTCCTCAACTTGTCCCCCGAGTGAAGAAGTTTTAAACCCCAGAAAAATATCCCTTTTTGTATAGGTTCTCAGCTATGTTGTCAAACAACTACTGCTATCATCATGTACGTTGTTGTAATAATTGCAAAACTTGAGATTTCATCAAAACTTGACATTTATAAACATTGTTTCCATATATATTATTTTAAATTATGCTTGTTGACCTACTATCACGTCCCTTTTTGAGAGTTTGCCCCCCCCCCCCAGTAAAAATATGTTAAAAAAGGCTATGCTATAGAAGGCAGTACGAAAATAATAGGAAAGTGTTGGTGAGATCCAAATGAAACAAATTGCAGAAAAGTAAGAGCCACTGGTAAATTAGATAAAACGCCAAAAATGATCAGCAATGGTGAAGTATCTGCTAGAGCAAACTTTCAAACGTCATAACACACATTTTCATTTCTAACGAAATAGTCAATAATCTCAAGGAGAGACATGAAATCTGCTCATCAAATTATTGAATCATGGTTTCTTCATATTTGAAGGAAACCAAGTTGTGTGTTGTTCGGTAGAAATTCTCTCTAAGTATGTGTATCAGCTTTAATCAAAAATTGAAAAGAGCGCATTTATATATAAGAGCGCATATATGCAATTCCTTTGGGAGGGGATTTCTCACCCTCATATCCCCATGAAACCTTTGCCCTGTCTTCATGATCAGCGGTTGAATAAATGTAAACATTTCGAATATTATATGTATTCGAATCGATATGATTTAACCTCTTACTGATATATCAACCCCTTTTAAATACTTGTATGGCCTCTTTGTCATGTTCAAATGCTTATGGTTAAGACACCTTGCTTAGGTTTTTTTTTCTGGCATAAACATCGACTTTATTGAACAGAGAGCAATTTGCTAAGAACTGATAAAATCATATCATAATTTGAAAGATACGATTGTTTACAAATGGATCCTACCTAATGGATTTAAAGAAATCGGGAGACTCAAACGCAAATCTTTAACCATTACATACAATGAAAGATATAATAGGGGATAGGGCCATTGAACTTGAAGCATGCGATCATGTTGGTTGAAATCAATGAATACAAGTTCGCGCGTTGTATCTTGCTGGTTGTTTGTTGTCAGTGCTGTGGAGGAGGCATCCACATAGAACATCATGTTTTTCCTGTTTGCTGCTCGTTGTAGATTGGAATACAGTGATCAATTTCTGCCTTGCCCAGACGGATAAACAAGGTATATGAAGAGAGGAAGGGAATTTCTAATATCCTTTAAGCCACTGTCAGATTTTCAGCATCGTGTGTGGTGGACTATATTCCCGCACCTAAATATGAATGAACAGTTGTGTAGTGGCAAATTTCTGACAAGGGGGCTCAATACAGAATTCTCTATGTGGTAAATTTTGAGACACGGCCCCTTAGAAATATGCAAATACAGTCAAGTGCATTTCTCGATATTCAACTGATTTTGCAATGAATTGGTCTTAATTTAAAACGTGAATCTATATCCGTTGCAACAAGTGAAAGCGAGAAAATAAAAGAAGTATTTCAAAACATTTGAAACTTGAAGTGATCCCCAAAGAACTCTTGAAAGATTAACAATGGGGTCCCAACATTACAACCCTGTTAATGAAAGTAAGAATATCATTGACGTCACCAACTCTACATCTGTCTTGTACAGCAGCGTCTATCTACCGCTGGATGCATTTTTGTCTAGTCATGCGTTCATAATGCTTTTTACCATAAATATAGTAGAGTTATGATTTCTACTAGGCCCTATTTGCTGTTATTCAGTGATATGACTGCAATTGAAACACCACTGAGCCAAACATATCCCAGTGCACCAAACAGGGTGTGCCAAGTAAACCAGGTGAATTTCCCTGACTTTTCACAGATAGTTTCCTGACAATACCTGACAATTCAAGCATTTTCTGTTTCATGTTCTGGTGCAATTGACACTTATAGTTTTGCAAATCTGAATACATGTAGGCATCTAGTATAGAAAGCCATGAATTATGGAGGCAGACAGGCAGAGGCGGATCCAGAGATAAAACTGACTGCCGCACAGCACAAGAAACATATCAGCAAAAGGGCGTGGTCAAAAGGCTGTGCAGTGGCCACACCCATTTTTTACCAGTAGCATATATTTACGATTCTTGTGAGATTCGCTTCTCTTCCAGCAATCCTCCTATATCATACAATAGCCTTCATTCTTTGAAGTACGATAGTGAGCGTACAGTTATCGCAACAGCCTTAATTTGATTTTCTAATTGTCTTTCAAAATTTCATATCAAACTCATGTCTGTTCTATTTTGTTGGCTCAGCATAGAACAAAGAAAGTAATTGATTGGCTCTCCTGAAGTCTGTCAGACTTTTCTGGATCCATAACTGGGTATTACAAGTCAAAACATGAGTTTTCGGAACCATAGAGAAATTGTCTGTTATACACTAATACCTTAAATTATAAAACTAATAACCTTTCGTTTTCTCTAAAAGCCCACTATAATTTACTAAATCAGTAATCAATGTACTTTTGATGAGATGGCTCCACCATTCAATTAAAATTCATTTTTCTGCATTTCATGTATGTACATTGCATTATATAATGCAAGTCAGGACCTCTACTTGCTTGGATAACAAAACAGAAGAGTGTATGTTCCTAGCACCATAGTAGGACTGCCCAATGTAGACCTAAGTCAATTTATAACAGTCTTCCTGACTGTAATCCATGATGGGGATGTTCTGTCTGGCACACAAGATGAGTGCCTTCAGTATAGACAAATGCTTATTGGCTTCAACTATATTGTCAACTGATTGCCTATAAGGTTTGGTCAAATGTTCAACATGACATTTCAAAATTTTGAGGAAAAAGCTTGTGGTCATAGGAGATAGTCTGTGAATTTGAACATTTTTTCAAGCTCCTTCTACCTTATTTGGTCAAATAAGTATATAAGATGCATTCATTACCATATGGAATCTGAAGGAATTCATATCCATTCTTTGACAAAATGAAAGCAAGTGGAGACAAAAAGCAGCACCAATGAATCCAGAGTAAGAAGGGCAAAGGTGCAATGATAACAATGTAACAATGTAGGGATAAACCTTCTATTCTTTAAGATTGACACATAGGGCATCTAACCTTTGCACCTGGTTTCCAAATCTTCTCCACAATTTCAAATATGAAGCAATCATCTAGTGTCACAGTTCATAAAAACTGATGATAGCAAAATTGCACAAACTAGTAGGGGGGGGGGGCATTGATAGGGCTCCTTCCATACATTACATCATTATCACAAAAAGTAATAGTACTAACAGAGAAAAGATTCAATGAGGAGGTAAAGTATGGTGATAAAAAGTAATTTCTATAGAGTTTACATGGGAAAGAAAGTTTTATCTGCTTTCTTTTGAGTAACCAGAGAAATCCATATATGTTGTAACAGTGTAAGTAATCACAATAATGACTGCCACACACAGTATGGTATGGTTTAAAAGAAGAATCAATTTCTTTGGTGCTATTTCCTTCTCTACACAAAAGGAACCTTTTTGCATTCTCACTGCATATATTCTTAGGAGAAACTAGGTCATAAAAACACTGATAGACAGCTGACTACCTGCAACTCCACCAATCTAAAGATATGGAGATACACTCCTTTTTATAAGAACCAGTACAATTGAGGTTACCGCTGGCTGTTCTTAATTTTTCAAATTTTCAGTGTGAATTGCTCTTAATTTGTTCCTAAATGATTGGGGTGTAGGCAATTTAGACATTAGACAATACACCGTACAAGAGAACATTGGGTGTTTATGAAACTGGTATTATTCACGTTGATGATTTGGGTGTTTCAAAGTTCCAAAAGTTACACAATTTGCTAAACAATAGACTAAATAATAGTAAACAGTCAGCTATATAAGTAAATACAATGAAGCAAAAACAATTGCAATGTAACAAACAAAATTGGCCAGTGGATCTAAATGAAGATAGTCTAATGGGCTTAGGGAAAAATCTACTTTCAAAATGTCACGTTGGATGATGCCATCTTGGTTCATAAAGTGAAATTAAATACCTAACAGGAAATATCCGCTTTGCCGGGGAGGATGCATAGTCTCTTCATTGGTACAAATCTTAAAGCGGACCTATCTCAGTTAGGCCACCATATTCAAGTATGAGCTTCGATATAACTTCCAAACTCATTGCATTGGATCTCGTGAATAAGATATCCAGTGAATTAGTAGACGTTAGTGAATAAACCCTCAGATAAAACTCCTTGTTGTCACCCAGTACGCGTATAATACAAGTGGGACAGGCTGATACTGTCCTCAGTTAGCCTGTCTTCCGTAACCAAATCTTTATAGACGTGCACGAGATGTAAGTCGAGCGGCATTGCACTACAGCACGACTTTCCTGACTGCCGCTCGATTTTTAATCAAAAAGACCGCCTATTGTTTTCAAATTTGACATGCCGCTCGATTTTTTGATCAAACAGTACCGCCTATTGTTCTCATGATTGAAATGCCGCTCGATTTTTTGATCAAACAGTACCGCCTATTGTTCTCACGCTTGAAATGCCGCTCGATTTTTTGAAGGCTAGACAATTACTTTGAATAGAACTGACATCTTACACAATGAATTTTGACATGGTCTACAAAGCAAGGCCTCCATAGCTCTATTGTTACCAAAAGGCTGCTCTATTGTCTGAGGTGCCGCATCAAAAGTCCGATGTAGAACTACATTCTTTAAAGTCTATCGTGTTCGTCTTCACTACTCGGAAAGCAATGATGACGTCATGGTACGTAATATTTTTGACTGCCGCACAGGCGGCGTGTGCGGCGTCCTGGATCCGCCTCTGGACAGGTATGATACAAGTCACATGATTATGCCAGAATGGATCAAAGGACCCTGAAAGGTCTTCTCAAAAACCTTCGCATGCTGTTCAGAATTCACTCAAACATCTCTGACAACGGCAAATTTGAAATCATTTCCCTAGCATTTCCCTGTCATGATGTGATGGCATAGAGGGAAGGAACAAGGCGGGCCCACGGCCCCCCTTAACAAAATTGTAACAGGGGCGCTGAAATAGCAAACTGGAAAGATTTATATGAAAAACTATAGTGCGTTTCATCGTTGTTTCAGTTGAAAATAACTGCAAATCCAGTGACAGTTCTTCGAAGGAGGGGGGAGGGGGGAGGCCAAAATTAACAATCAATATACGTAGTGAGTAAAATGTCAAATGAAGAGGAATAGCAGTGAAGAGAAAATCTGAGTAAAACTCTATTCAGCATTAAACAAACAAATCGATAATGCATAATAATATTATAATATATATAATATAGTATGATACATTATACTACATTATTCTACGAAATCCATTTTCCCATCCTATACTGCTATCTCCCATTCGTAATTGCCATCAAACTTGAATGAATTAGGCTGGATGATATCATATTACATAATAACCAAAGGATAATCATATTACTAACAACCAAAGGGGCAATGGATGAGATGTGATCGCTGGATGAGATTTATTAATGCCATGAAAGTAGGCTCAAAGCCAGCTCTGAAAAGACAGGGGGAAATCCAGTCAAGGGTGCCATACTTTAAAAGTTAGTAAGGGATCCCTTCTTTCAAGCGTTCGAGAGTATGACGTCATCAAAGAATAGCAACATTAACATATGCTGCTTACGTCATAATTTGCCTTTTACCCTTCTAGGCAAAATCATTGAACTGGCAAACAGGGCCTGAATTTTACAATTGAGAGAGCAGTGTCCCCTACGTGCCCCTTAGCTTTGTTCTTCGGCAATAGTCTGCCAGGAGATGAAATTTGATTTTAGAATGAAAGCACTTATGTCCCTCACAACTGGCATGTAGCCACAGTATTACGTCACATAGCACATTTAGAAAGTCTTCCAGTACGAAAACCATTCACAGGCACAGCGTCGGTAGTGGCGCTGGGGGGGGGAGGGGTTCAGCCCCCGCAACACTTTCTACCAGCCATTCATTTTTCTAGCCTTTATAACAGGTGAGGAGAATGCATATGCTCGCCAATTAAGAGAAAAATCTTGTCTATAACGTTTTCCTTTGTGACTGGCGATGCTATTGTAATGAAGATTGGGCGATCTGCTGTTCGAGTTACACCTGTTAGAGTTTTCTAGCCGCCCACTTTTTATCTGTAGCCCTCCCTACTGTCTATTTGGCAGCGCCGTGCCTGACAGACAAATTGAAATCCTTTGGACAGTGGACGAATTCAGACATATTTAACCATTATGAAACTGATTGAATTAGGAACTGGGGGGAACTTGGGGGTTCGTTGCCCACAAATTTTACAACAGCTGAAAACTTCCCCTAAAATCTTCCATTAGATCACTTGCAACAAACGATAACCAATCATCATTGAATAATGTGACAATCATGCTAGCACATTGTAATAAGAAAAAGTCTCAGATATATAAATTAACGGAAGAATCCTTTGCCATAAACTTTCCTTTTCGTAATTGGGGTTTAGGCATTAAATTGACCAATGTAATGGTATAATTTGAGAGGTATCCCCAATGGTTAAATTAGCAATCTTATTTTACGTCAATGGATTCTCAATTCCAAATTGCAAGTCACGTGGCCACATGGATGATAGTCGGCGCAAAACAACGGCCTAATTACGATATAATCTACCAACATTAATTGCTACACGACAAAAGCCATGGGTAAAACGGTGTATACTATCCACCAGGTGATTTTAAGTTGGTTTCCATCCAAGATTAGGATAAACGATGTTGCACATGCAGATTCATTTAAGTATTTTTACTTTACTTAGCAGAGAGGTAAAGAATGCTAAAAACATGCTAGATACATATAAGTGCGAAGCAAAACTTAAATTTCTTGAATTACTACCATTAAAGTATATCGATACTACATCAATTAGTTGAGCACTTCACTACCAATGCAATCGTCCAAAATGATGAGCAAAAATGACTCCAGATGATGTTAATGTGTAATTCTCCTCTGGTCCTCTTGATCTTTCACAACAAATAATGACTGTTTCTATCCACTTAGATCATCCAACTGAACATCTGATCAGATAGTAAATCAAAAAATAAGCTTGATAGAGTTACTGAACACTATGGGGGAGAGGGGGAGAGTCCCCTTTGTTGTATTCTTCATCTGTGCTCTTTAACGCTGGCCTAATGGATCCGGCCTAATGTTGTGATGTAGTCTTATCTTTGCCTCTGTTTCAACTTGAGACTGATTATATTGTTAACTAGAGCTTGTCCTTGTTAGTATTTTACTGCATGGGCCTCATACTCCATCGTCATAGCATTAGCGGCAACCCCTTCAACATATATACAGGAGTTGGAGGACCAGTGAATGCACCCTTTTGTTGCAAATATGTAATAACTCGTAAAATTGCCTAGTGTAAAACAATGATGACGATAGCAATATGATGGAAAAATGTCGAAAATTCATAGCACAAGAACAGCACAGTGAATCATGTGAATTACATCATGTGATTCATCACGTGTAGGATGAAGATGAGGATGATCCCGACGAAAGTATAGGCGAATAAGTAAGCTATGCCCCACAAGATGGAGAGTACAGTACGAGGTTTCTCTTTGGAATATATTATCGAACACTTTTCTCCTCTATTCAAAGCATTGAAGCTATGCCTAGTCAAAACTTCAGGGTCTGATATGAAACCACGAATTATTCTCACATCGGCCATCAATTCTCAGCAGCCCTCAAGCTTATCACAGACTTTCAATCACATCTTGTTAAAACTAACAGTATCTAGACTGAAAAGCATTATCATATGATGCATCATTAGACCATTCCAAAAGTAGAGAAACATTATAAGAGTTTTTAGCCAGCTCTTCTTCCAAAAGCAACAGGCTCCTATGTATTTCAAAGGGGTTGACACAATGCTAGAACAACTGAGCAGGGAGCAAGATAGCTGTAAATCTATTTGCGTTATGAATAGTGTTATGAATTGCTATAGAAGAAATATATTATATAAATTCTAATTGCTTAAAGATCAAAGAGCTGGAATTTCAACGTGTCAGTTGTGCATTTTTAGTGTAGTACTCTTCGGTGTCTAATTCCAGACAGGGGTAGAATTAGTGGGGGTTTGGAATATTCTAGACAATTCCATTTAATCTGGGATTGGAATTAGCAGGGGATTGGGATATGCGCAATCACATGAATATTAGAATTTAGAAAATTGTTCTAAGCTGGTTCGTATTCTCTAACGTACAGCAAAAAGTCCCTTACAATTACAGCTTCAATATTTCGGTGCAACAAGTAAAAATACTGAAAAGTCAGTTTGAAGCAATAGGAACAGGAAAATTATTTTGCTATGAAAAAAGACCTAGAGTAGAAGTCTGTTTAGTAATAGTTAGTTAAGAACATTGACGATACAAACGGTTCTTGCCAAGAGGAATTAGTCTTGTTTCGGCTAATTTATACACTAGGTCTTCTAAAGCTAATTGCTGGGGGCGGTACTAATAAGACTAGAAGGTTGACAACACTTTGAAAAACTAATCAGCAGAGTTGAAGGCAATAAGGCACAATAGAGTAATCAACACATCCCTGGCTGTCTTGCGTCAGGGGGTCAAAAATCATAAGCTGCTAATTGACTAAGTAGAAGCAGCAGACAAGCCTAGCCTATGATGTAGGTAAATTCTTTGATAAGTTCTTATGGAAAAATTTGTTTTCAGCAGGCAGACAAATGAAAACGGAGATTCCTTCTCAAACAAGCCCAGAAAAATTCAAAGATGCTACCATTCACGTCAAACACTTAAACGACAAGCTTGATAAACATCATGGAATATGCAGTGAAAATGACTGTAAATTTATTGCTTCCAAGTTAACATGAGAGCTTTACTTCTGATTCGAAATTTGCATATTTCAATATTAAGATATCAGCCCCTTCAGACAATGTCGTAGAGAGATTTTGTATTAGTTTGTCAGCAAAAATCATAAAAGAAATCTTACTGTTTGGATCTGTGCCTTTTATGGGAAGGACGTACATAGAACTTATTTATTTCAGAAAGTCATTTCTCAAGCATACAACTGACTAATTTCTTAGGGCTGGAGCACTATAGCCCCCCTCCCAGTTTCTCAAACATTGGCCTGTCTTGCAGATAAATTTTTATAGAAAGTCTTCATCAGTACTAATAAAACGACTTATTCGTATTTTCATATATAACAACATCATCTACATAACTATAAATATACAAGCTGTACCCACATTGCATATGAATATACATAAGAAAATAAATCAATAATTTACTTTTCTTAAATGTAAGCGTTATGATTAGTAGCTTTATCAATACTAAACTTCTACAGCATGTTAACACCCACCAATTGATCACTTGAAATAAATCGCACGTGAAGCTAAAATGACGCCCAAAAGACTTTTGATACAGGTTTTAACTTAAGTATGTGCTAATTAAGTAGTAACAAGCATACCAAAAGAAGGCCAGGGTTCACCAACCCAGTCCCCGTGGGCATTTTTTACCATCAATAACCAGATCTGCCACCCAAAGACCGGTTCCAAAAAGTAAAGGAAGTTGTGCAACTTTGTAATAGTAGAGGTGCATTTGTTAAAAGTGGTAATCTTTTGCATTGGACCAAACTGAATACGTCTAGCTCAATTCTTGGCTTTGTGCTCACATTACTTCATCCCAAAAAGGGAGCTAAATGAAACAGAGGTAGACACAAGCAGATCTCTGTGGCCCCATTGAAACTACTCCATATTTGAGAAAAACAGATATGTTCAGCTGCGCTTTTGGCTCTGCATTCAGAATATTCTAATATAAGATGAGCATTCAATCAGAGTAAGGAAAACGGAGAAGTATGAACGTGTTCTTAGTTTCAAAAAGGTTGGTGATCCCATGCACAAACTATAACAAATCGCATTTGAGGAGCATAGCCCTATCAGTGAATAAGTCAAAATCTTTGTCGTCATGTCATTTTCAATATGATCTCTTACCACAAACATGCCTACATAATGTTTTATGTGCACTAGTTTTGTGTTGTAAGCATAGCTCTGGTTCAGCTGAACCGTAATCATACGGAACTATTTTCAACCTTTTACTCTATAAGTGTGTTTATTCCTATGCCTATTTTCAACTTAAACCTAGGGTGAAGTCAGGTCAATTTCGAGCACAGGATGCATATTGTCAAATTATTGCTTTAAGTTTTGCATTTCTCTGTGGTAGCAATTGCTTTCCCTTGCAGCCCATCAACATAATATGCACAAGAATTTGGATGAGATATCGATTTTAGCAGTTCTGAGAGTGTTTTCTATTTTTCACTATAGGGCATCATTACGTCTATCTTTATATTTTATCCTGTGTATACCAACAATTACTATGTTTATAAACCAAATAGTGTACTTTGAGATTGGAGAATTCGTAACGTTCTCTTTTTATCAACTAAAAAATATAACATATTCCTAGCGCTCCAAAATAAAGGTGAACACATGACCAGCTGAATACGTGCTAAAACATATTGCCTAGTGTGTGAATGTGAGTGTGAGTGTGAGTGTGAATGTTAATGTGAGTCTGAGTGTGAGTGTGTGTGTTCCGTTATATTTATTATGTGAACAACATCAAAGTCAGGTTGTCTTTCTATTAGAAGATGGATAGACAAATCTGACCGGGTTTCACACATTTCCATGGTCTCCACTGAGTAAGATAAAATATCAGCTAGACTGTATCCGATCTGTAGTCAATAGCTTTCCAATCTACCAGCTAGAAGAACAGCAGCAGATTGTTTAGTTGGTAGCCCCTAACCCCCGATGTACCATTAAGGATATCAGAGACCGTTTGTGTAGATGATCCCTTTTAGCCTTCTAGATTCATTATGAAACACATCTTAGGTACAGTTTTCCCAATCAGCAATAAATAACCCTCAATCCACCAGGAATGCACCACATACAGTTTGTCCAATCAGTAACCCCTAGTCTATTTCATTCACCAGGAAAGCGATCACATAGAGCTTTTTTGGCACGTAGCTCTAACCTTCTTGATTCACCACAGAAGACATCAGCTACGTGTTGTCTGAATGGTAGTCCATAACCACATCGGCCCAACAGCTGACCACTGGTCATCTGACTAGTATTACCAGTGATCGTCATTAGATTTGAGCAAATAATCTGCTCTCTTGTGAAATAAGAAATTCCCAAAGAAACTTCGGGTTTATTTCCAAACCTTTTTGACTTAACCCGAATCATCCTACAAAAACAAAAGTAAATATTCAACACAGTGCTACTTGAATGATCCCTGTGTCCTTCATACTTTGCCAAAATCAACTACTGTATGCAATAACGAATCCCTGGATGGAAATATAATGGTGTCCCTATAAAGAAAACTACATCACATTGTCTTCTGCCAATAGTATGGCATCTTACGTATATTTAGGTAACTATGTGTGCTTGGACAAGTATGGAAAATGACAAAACAATAGAAATGCCGAATTCAGTGATTCCCATTTGCTACATCATATAACTATGCTCAACGTGCAATTGCGGGTTGAGGGCATATATGGAGGTAGAAAAAGGATGATACACGGAAAAGGAAAAGGATGTTTTTTGATATTGTGTTACATGCTGCTTTGTGGTCTAGGACCGAGCGTGGTTGTTTAGATTAGGTCAGACCAATATCTGTGTAAATCTCTCTTTAGATTGAAGTTTGAAAACAGCGGGTATGGACATATAAGAATCAATTGCCTAAAAGTGAAGGTGAAATGGGGGATTACAGAAAGTGCCTTCATCACCATGGGGAACTTTGGCTGCCACTAAATGCACGAAAACATAATGAAGGGCTCAAACTAAAGCAAAAGTGAATGGTGCCCGTGACTGTGGTCTTGCAGAAGAGATGGGTCACCGTGACTGCTGACAGGTGGTTTCAGTTGGTTACTAGCTGACAGGTGGTTTCAGTTTGACCGGCAAAAACCTCAAATTTTGAGCTCTGTAACAAGACACATATACCTAGGCAAATTCACACCAGTTAGGAGACATTGCAGGAAACCATAAGCGTAGCTAAGTTTCCAAATCTTCACAATGTTTTCTATGACAATATGTGTAGGTGTTCTGTACTACACAACATTACCGCTACAACAACAAATGCAAGGAATCTTGGCCACTGTCAGTATTGTATGTCTTAGAAGATCGTCAAGAGCATAAAAGTGGACCCCGAATGTAGTAGATCTTTTTTAACTTACTGGGGTTTGAGAAGGTGCATCATCTTCAGAAATTTGAGATCCTGATGGTAAAGGATATGCCTAAAAGAGAAAATAGCAAATATTTAATACTAAGAACATGTCATAGTGAGTATATTTTGTTAATTGTTTGCTGTATTGAATGGTGTAATTAGTAGTGTGTTATGATTATAAATGCGCAATATGATAGCGTGACAGGGATATTTAATATCAATGAAGAAGAAAGTCAAAACGTTTGACAAATGTGAAATTTTTTCTTGACGCCAATAGATACATATATATATATATATATATATATATATATATATATATATATATATATATATATATATATATATATATATATATATATATATATATATATATATATATATATATATATATATATATATATATATATATATATATATATATATATATATATATATATATATATATATATATTTTACAGTACTCATATATATGAATAATACTAGATACCAAAGCTGCTTGAATATTGTTTCCACCGAGACACTGTTGAGAACCTGTAATGAAAACATAGCCATAAGCTTGAACAGCTTGCAATGGGTACAATAATGCAGTTTAACTATAAGTTATCTTAATCGTACAATGCCTTTGTACGCAAATTTCCACTTCAAGCAAAAATTGCAAACATTGCAAAAGAAGAAGATGTCACTTACTGTTAGGACTCAACTGCATTGTAGCATTGTTTCCAATAATAAGATTGCCTCCAGGTAGTACATTAACTGTTTGGATTTCTGAAGCGAGAATGAAATAGTAAACACTGTATTCCATGTTAAAGTGCACCACTGAAAACACATCAGCTTGTTTATACAAACAATCCACCTAATTTGGCACGTGTTGTTGACTGAAATGCGTCTAAACACATTTTTTTATATCTATCCTTGAAGCTTTAATCTAAATTTGAACAAAGTACTGAGGTAACATTGGAAACTAGGAATTCAAATATGTTGAGAGTTCACTTTTTTCAAATGGTGTATGAGATCCAGACATTGGAACAGTCTGTGAGTCTCTGTCTGGAAAATTTAAGCCTTTATTGTAGGCTGCTTATTGGAATTTCAAATTTGGATAAGCTGCATACACAACAATGTTAAATTCCATGCTAATGATAAACTGAATTTATGTCCAATTCAATAAGATACTGCAGCATGTCACATCACCGTTATGTATCCTTGACCATTCCGTCTGGTGGGCAAAACAACTCGCTGCAAAGAAGGCAATGTCTGAAATGCAAGTAATCGGCTTTAGAAAGCTGAATTGTTGCTATCATTAACAGGTACTTTATTTAAGTCTTCAGTAGTCTACCAATATCTCAGTTCACATACTATTTCATTTATGTTGTTACAAAATGGTCTTATACAAATAGCAGGACCTATGGTGTATTCATAAATTTCACTGTTGACTCTACAAGTTCATTCATGTCTAGGAAAGCTTGATAACAGTCGTGGTAAATAGCTTGACAATTTTAGCTATATGCCATCCTGAAATGTGACGACAGGTTCTAAAGGTTTTAAATTCCTTCTGCAATGACTGTACCTATCGATTTCATAGGACTGTTGTCCTTACAAACAGTCAGCAGTTACGCAAGCATTTTACAGCTCTTGGCCCTCGAATACATCTTATGTAGTCTCTAGATATACAGTAATAGAATACTGTGAATATAATTGTCATCGTTTAGGCAGGTTGAGGATCAAGAACTGCACAATTCTCGCATAACTGTCTGACAATCTACTAAAGACAACAGTCCTGTAAATCGATGGCAAAACAGCCACAGTCTGCAAAGTGAATTCCTGCAGAAGGAATATACAGCCATTGAAACCTGTAGTCGCATTTCAGGAAGGCAAATAAATAAAATTATTACGTTATTGACAACGACGGTGATCAAGTCTTGACGTGAAGGGATTTGCAGAGTCAAAAATGGAACTTATGAACGCAAGTAAAATTCTTCTATTTTCAAAAGAAAATTCTGCTGCAGCATGGATGAAATAGCATGTGAACGTAGAGATTGATGAATTATTGCAGGCGCAATAAAATTACCGGTGAATTATAGCAGCAGCTTAGCTATTCAAAAGCCAACAAACTGTAGTTCAGACATTGCCTTCTTAGCAGCGAGTTGTTGTGCCCACGGGATAGAACTGATCAATCATAATAAAGATTATGTACTGGTCATGTGGTGTGCTGTAGTGTCTTATTGGACACAAGGAAATCAGTTAATGCGAAGAAAGAAGTGATCGTAAGTAAAATAACCAGCATACCAAGAACCTGTGTACCTGCTGGGTCCATGTCCTAGAGCAAAAAGTAATACAATCTCCAAATGATAACATACAACAGGGGTTGAAAAATACTATTAGAGACTATTTGGATAATGTAAATTAACAGTTCTGCTATCACCTAGGATGTCTACTGACAGCACACTACTTAAACAATGATACATGATCTGGTATCATTATTCTAAAACTCTGAAATAGCAGATAATATTCTTGTGCTGAATCATTATATTTGGTCATTGTTATATTATATTATAGATTGAAAAGAACAACTAAAGAGCAATAAATCAACAGAAATCCCAGGTAAATTACTGAATGTTTTTGAGAAACTATTTGTTTCTTAGAGTGCAAAATCGAGGCTTTCTTGTTACTAGCCAACATTCATAGGCGCATGTAGAATTGACGCTTTCTTCCTTAATAAAGTTATGACAATCAAAAGACCTAAAGGTACAAAAGTAAAGGAGTACTTTGATAAGGCTGTTGCAGCAGCAAATATCTGACATAATTAGCAGAAGGATTATTTATCAACATGGCATGTGTGCTGAGCATAACAATAGAACAATTTTGTAAAAATAATATTCTTTGTAGGACTTCTAGCTTAAACATTGGTAAAGCCTTTGGTTTCAATGAGTTGTTAACACCTATGACACTTAAATTCTGTAGAAATGCTATACAAAAGAATTGTGTAATGCTATCATGCTGGCAACACAGGTACACTAAAACATATTTTTATTTCTATCTATTAAATAATTTCGAATAGGGTTGGTGGTCCTCCAGGAAATGTTTTAAGCACTTCCACCATTTACTTTCTATCCTATAATACCGAAGTTGCTTTGTATGGGAATAGATGTTGCAAGTCACCATCAACTCAATTGTGCTACCATTCTAGTAAAGGCATCGACTGTGTAGACCATTTCGCAGACTTGTTGATGCCGTTTTCATTAAATTCTTCATTTTATTGTCTCAATTTGTAGCCCCCAGGAAAACAACTAAAATCTAAAACTCTCGAACTTTAGACCAATACTGACGTTCTAAGAAAAGAAGACACTGCTACGTCAACGGTTGGTGGCTTGGCTGCTGATGGCTATGAGACAAAGAATCAAACTTTTCTCGCAAGGTACATTATCAAATTTTGCAAATGGATTTAATGAGCAACCATTTGACCACTTCAAAGATTTCTAAGTTTGATATGAAACTTGGGACTGAAAGTTCAAACTGGGTATTACTATAAAAAAATAACATAGCGGGGCAACGTGCAGCACTAAAAATGTTACTAGGAGATAAAGCCTTGACAAAACCGAGATATTCAGTTGAGTTATGAGCCCCTTGTAACAATCCTGAAGTGCTCACTTTATGAACACTACAAGCATGGCAGTGATGTTACATGCTAACAAAGGAAAATGTAGTAAGCAGAGGCGGATCGAGACCTTCTCAACATTCTCAGTTGAGAATGTCAGATTTTCTAGCGTCCAGATTTTCGAATCTTACCATCCTGTCAACTCAAATCGAGTCTGATTTCTCAAGGTTGCTGACCCCCGTACCCACTGATATTTGCTGCACACTTGGTATACCTCAAGGAAGTGGTAACCTAGCAATAGTGATTAAGTAATAAAATCGCTTGACAAGTGTCAATAATCCTGAAAGGTATCTAGGCAAGTTGCGACAGTTTACGTGTAGTTTCCATGCCAATTTGAGAAGTTCCTTCGCATCTTGAGAATGTGCTACGCAATTTTCTTACTGCGTGCGCATCGAAACAGTACTGATGATTGGTCACTTGAGAAGGTAGATCTGCGCTGGTTAGACGAGGTCCAAAATACATAGCAACGGCTTTTTCTTGGTACTCTTTTTATATGAGGTAGGTCTGGACGATTTTAAAACTAACTCCTTGCGCGTCCTGAGGAGAAGGTTCACTGAGAATCTTGAGGATTCAGGGGGTGGGTATACGTGACTGTTTGGAATTTGCCGTGTACCCCTGGCACGTTTGAGTTATCTGTTGGATGAAGTAGCTCAGAGCGGGAGAAAACTATTCTTCGTTAGCAATCTATGCGAAATAATAGAATTTTCAGAAGAAGTCAAGCAGCTGTTGACGAAGAGAGATGTTGAACAAATTATGATGGTATATAGTGCTAGTATGCAGCTTTCTCTAGGTAAGTGTTGTCACACAGGATGGCTTTATCGCAAGTAGTAGTTGATAGTCATACTTTGTCACAGGCATGCAGACAGATTCTCTACTCCCGGTCCATTGAGTAAATGTTGATAAAGGAGAAACTGCCCCCCTCCCGATAATGTATGGCTATATTTTTCCTTTTTGACTGTTTTATAGTCGTTCACGGCAGTCCGTATTCGCATGTGCAATTATTGTTTACAAGATTGCTGGATGAATACGAGTCTGGCCGGTGTCAGTTGACATTGGGTATAAACAAAGGGTCGGAGAGCGGAGGGTTAAGGTCAGGCTAGGTTGTGTGTTAGAAATGCTATAGGTCCCTACTGAACAGATATAACGAAGATTTGTCCTAACTTCCGCTTACACAATCACACTTATGTTTGTAGACGCTGTAGGGGTATGTACTCTCCAGTCCGGAATAGACGTCCCCCCCGACTATTTATTTTTTCAAAAAATGCACACCAAGACATTCTTATTGCAACCCCCCCCGCTTATTAATTTTGAGCCAAGAGGAAATTTTCCCAACCAGACCAAGAATTGTTCGGCGAAAGTAACTCGTTGTGAATGCTTGTTGCGCTGAAAAAATGCTAGCGTGAAATGCGTAATTGTTGCAAGAAGCACTGAAAACGCAGCCGACAGTTGTGCCAATGATGATGACATTATGAACGACGATGGTAGACACATTTTTAGCATGCTAGAAATGTGTAATAAACGTAATAAATTTTTTTCAAAAAGTTAAAGTTTTTTATCCAATGCATATTGTGGTCTCCTTTCCACATCCCACCCCATAGACACTCGCCTTGGAGCTTTTTCCACCCCCCGCTTATTTGGTTTGAGACTTATTTCCAACCCCCCCGCTTATTGCCACCCCCCCTTCTATTCCGGACTGGAGAGTACACAAACCGATTAGTGTTTCTTCGTTGTACCGCATGTTCACAAGGTGTCTATCGTGTCTAACATCAAAGTTTTAGGTGCAGATAGACACGATAGCCGCAGATTGACACCATGTGAACCAGGCTTTAGAGACAACCTTCTAGAGACGCTTGGTAGCTAATCTTTGATACAGGGGACCTTGTCGCAGCAGAAGCTCATAATAGTTCAGCTTTGATATAGAGACACTTGTTCTAACAGAATGACAAAGTGGCTCGTGGGACTTTGTTTTGAATGCCATCAAAGTAGAAACCCAGTTGCTTCGGACAGTTGTTGGCAATGTTGTCATGTCAATTATTTCTTTATGTTAAGAACTCTTCTCTGGGAGATCACTTGGAATTCTGGAACATGGGTAATTCCTTAGTGTGGGGTTCCAGCTGTAGATAGGGCAGTGATGCCTTGTCAAAAACTAAATTTCCTAACAATAGTTTTATTGAAGCAGAGGTTAGTTTTGATTCTGTAAGTAAAGTGCTTTTGAAATTTCAATAGTCCTTGATCTTTCAGGCATAATTATCAAAACTGTGATAATTGTTTGGGTGTGGTCTTTGGGTGTGGTCTTTGGGTGTGGTTTTATATTTTGAACCTTTGAGAATATCAGAAAAAGTGCTGGATCCGCCCCTGGTAGTAAGTATATATGCAAAGGAACTTGTGTGGTGTACAAATACTGAATAAATCAGGAATTTCATACTTTCTTTATATTAAATGGAATCTCCTCTAACGGAGTTTTAACTCCTTCTTTCGATATGACAAGGTTACATCGCTTGGGATTCACAGTTCCTTCTCCAACAACTTGTTCAATTCTGAATTCTTTAGAATGACAGAGTATATTGTTGGAAAACCTATTGAGGACATGAAAATTACGCAAAATTAAGTTAGCACAGTAACATACAACAGTCGAGGAATAGGTTATGTCATATCTAAGGGTTGAGATCCTGAAGCAAACCACGCCATCTTTTAGTGAATCACAGGAGGGGAAATTGAATAAATCACTAGGTTATAATTGCCTTATAAAACACTTTTAGAATTTTATGGTTAATACCATATCTTCATAATTCTTGCATTCCTTCCTAAAGCAAGAAAGTGAACTATACTATTTGCTAAAAACACATTCTCTAACACTTCCTACTATGATAAGATTTCTAATAACGTGTTGACTTTGCCAGGAGGAGTCTTGCAATGAAAAAATCATAAGAAGTATCTGTAAATTGGCTGGCATGCTCAAAAAAGTGTGCACTCCATGAGTAGCAAAGTACATCCTGTCTATGATATTTGTGATGTAGCATGCCTCTGTTACCAGTAATGAGTAATAAGAATATACATTCAAGGTACAAGATAAATTGGAGCAAAATGATTAAATAGTCAAAGTAATCATATGAGATATGAAGAAAGTAAATCAGTGCAATGAAATTATTTTAGAATATAGCAAAAGAAGACAAAGATTAATATGAAACCTATCACCATCACTTGAAAATTAAACTTGAATAGCATTCTAGAAGCCCTTAAAGTAAAGATAGAAATAGTTCAGTTAAATAGTTGCTGGAAGATTTCATGGCAACCTTTGCAAAGCTTTGCTTTGAACTAATTTCTCATGGGGTACCTACCCTATGATGCTTGTAAGATAAAAAGAATGAAATTAAGTCTTACTTTAGATTCAGCGGCCCATCAGCGACTTGATAGCTACCAATAAGATTCAGGGTCATTTTTGTGACACTATATAGTTCCAATTGACACCTTAGAACATTTTCCAAATGAGACTCTTTTACGATCTCCTTTAAATCTTCCAACTTATGGTTCTCAAAACAAAAGGCTTGAAATGTTCTCTCCTCATAGGACAAGCCCTTGCAATAAACGTGAAAATGAACAAAAAAGCAGGACCCTGTGTATGGTCTTAACAATTCAATGACAGGTTCAATGATCCATTCATTGACAGTTTTCCGGATGAAACTCACTCTAAAAGAGAATAAATAAGAATGATACTTATAATATCGATCAAAACTAAGAAGAGTGCAAAGTTGTTCCATATGGAAATTATGATCGATATGACAAAAAGAAAAATTGCCCTTTGATATACATTTGTGAGGTACAGAATAAAGACGGTTTTCTGTGAGTGTGGAAAGTACTTGAAACTCTGCAGGGCATTCAAAATCATCCTACTATAAAACCCATCCACTGATGTGTTGAAAAGGCCACATGATTGATTACACAGCTTGATTCACAACAGAGTAAGTATTCTCCTTGGTTCATTTTGATTGGTAATGCAAGCAATTTATATTTCAAAACATGCCAGCAACTTAGCTTTCATGTAGTATTGTATCCAGCCAACAATACCATTCAGGAGCTAATCCCAATGGGTATCAGTTACTGACTGGTTGGACAGATATAAATCCTATCAAAGGTTACTAAGGTCATAGCTGAGTGATGAGAGCCAATTGTATGCATTGTAAACGAGAAATATAAGTCAATATTATCTACATCCCTCCAACTTTCGAGATTTCGTAACATTTCGAATAGAATTTCAATCATCTACTTTGAAAACAGCTGCAAATTGTTTGTTTTGTCATGCCAGTGCAGCACATATGCCTATGAACTATAGCATGTGATGCCATGTTGTATCATGTCTATGAACTATGTATTCGTCACCTTTCCTGCTTTTGGCAGCACAGACACGAATTGCACCAAGAGATAATGCAGTGCTAGTTTGATTTTAGCTTCGGTTAGTCAAATAAACAAATGGAATATGGAGCTCCAAGAGCGGGGGCTAAGAAATCAAGTAACATTTGAATTATGATATGAGCTCATCAATCCACAATTTTTTAACAAAAGTCCCTGTCTTATAGTCCATGAACAGAACTTGCATGCAAATTGTTATATCACTAAATAGCCCACGATTACTTAGGCCTCTTTTCAATCCATGATTCAATGACTTGTAGTTATGAACATTCTCTATACGGAAGAGGCAATAGAAAGCAATAGCTAAGTCATGCAGAATATACCATACTGTTTGATAGCAACACCATCACCACAGCAGAAGCCATAAAAATCACTGTTTCAACAATTTAATGAATGAATGGCGAGTAAAATCAACTACGGTATAATGGCAATGAATGCTATTACTGAGAAAATCAACTTACATAGAAAAGTGATCCAACTGAACATTTACAAGTCTTCCTTCAATATGAAATTGAATGGTCTCAGTAACATCAATAATCCCATCGCTATCTCCATAAAAGATAACCAATCTCTCATGTTCACACATGCTTCTGTCCATATACAGCAATATTGTAACTGGTTTCATAGGTTGCTTACCATTTCTTTCTTTCATGTGTATGATAGGAAATGGCTTTAATCTAAAATAGCTTAAATCCTTGATTGCTTTCTCTGAAAATACATTCATCTGAAAAAATAGAATAATGGCCGACTTTATCAAAACTGTACAATCAGTTAATGGACGCATGCTGCAGGGTACATAATTTCAAACAGCAATCTCTATAAAAATCATCTACAGCTTGATATATTGCAAAGTGAGCCCACGTAACTTCTATATACCGAATGAAGATGGATGACTGAGATTGATTTACATCAATTCAAATTTCACTTCATAGCTCAAATAGGTGCTTGCTATAACTTTTATATAAGCAAACATTTTTCTGAGTAGCATCCAAATATCTCCAACCAGTTTGATACTCATCCTGAAACATTTAAGGATAAAAATCCAGTTTCATATGATTTGAGAATATTTATTCACTTTCTGATGGTTATAAACAATCTGTTGGTACTACAGAACTTCACTATCATTCACATTGTTTAAAATCATGGGATAGAAATATCTGCAACTGCAGGTTGTGTAAAGTGTTCATATTAGGGGCAAGATTTTTGAAAATAAGTACATTATAATTAGGTTTTATCAATTTTAACTTGTCATATTTAAATTGTAGTAGAAGTCGACCTTAATTAGCACTAATATGCTACGTTCTTTTTTTTCTGTTTTTTATTTTAAACAGCCAACTGTAAAGAATTATATACATACATACATACATACACTATAGCACAAAAAAGTGGGGACATTCTTTTAGAGTACTAAAAGCTTCTTTGCGTCTGACACTCATCAGAGTATGAAACGTCCGATAACGACTGAAAGATGAACCGAAATATATAGCCAGATGCGGGAACACATGATATGATGAATAATGTGTCTATTTGACCCTACGATTGGCCAATTAGCACCTAGTACATCCGTTGGAATGCCTTCAGCCCAATACCTAGGAAAATCAACCTTATCAAAACTTTGGTTCATAGGGAACTGATGATTTACTCTAAAATCAAGTTAGATTCTGAGTTGTACTGAATGAAATAACTGCTATTTGACAATGGATATCCAGATGGTGTCCTTGTTTCTTGTATTAGGGAAAAACTAGCCAACATTTCATCAGAAAACCAGTTTGGTCATGAAAAGTGTCCGGTTTACCTAAAATTGCCCTTAATTGGAAATGCGTCATCAAAATTTGAGAACCACATTAATACAGCCATTAGATTTTGGTTCTATGTTGTGAAGCTCCGTGCGGTTTATAATACTAGGGTCATGCTACCATCTGCTAAAAAAGATAGCTTTCCTACCACTCAAAAAAGTTGTGTAGTTTACGAATTTTCGTGCCGATGTGAAGCTCGTTACGTAGGGTGCACTACGCAGAGAGAAGCAGACAGAATAAAACAACACGCACCCACGAGCATTAGGACGAAAAACAATATAATAAGAAAACAGCCATCTAGTACGTATAAAACGAATTCTACAATGAAAAGTGATTCAAGGATAGGAAAACATCTTATTACAAATCCAGAATGCACCAACACATATACAGACAATAATTTTCAGATCAAAGGGCAAGCGAGATTGTTCTTTCATTTAAGCGTTTTGGAATCAGTTTACATTAAGGCTCAAAATCCAGTCTTGTGTAAACAAAACAATTCACTTTCTCACTTGGACTCTTCAAGTAAACAATGGTGAATAGGTGCTAACTGGCCAATCATAGGGCAAATAGACGCATTATTCATCTCATCATGTGAACCTGCATCTGGCTATATATTTCGATTAACCTTCCGGTCATTATCCAATGTTTCATACTCTGACAAGTGTCGCACGAAAGAAGCTTTCAGTATGCTAAAAGAATGCTTCCACTTTTTGTGCTATAGTGAAGCTATGAACAACTTCATTTAAATTTGCCAAAAGCAAGTAATATATGTGTTTGGAAGGCACCAAATACCTTTCCAAAAGCAACACAACATGGTAGAAACAGACCTTGAACTCAACTATGGTATTTTCATCACCAAATGTGTCTTCTTCGAATATGAGCTTGATGCCAAACTTTGAATCAAATGGTGCAATTGACCCGCCAGATCTAGGAACTTGGTAAGTAACTAAATCGAGAGCGGTGCATAAAACAAAGAAGGATGCGTTTGAAATTCTAGCAGATGTAACCATCGTTTTTTGCGTCCCTTTATCTACAAAAAGGTCGTAAAATTACACAATTAAGAAGAGCTGAGTACGCCTAAGTTATTTCTAATTGTGTAATATGCTGTGCTATCATCATAGATTTACTATGAAATGACAACAACAGCACCTAAGTCACATATCCTAGAAAAGATACGCACATATCTTTTGTATCATCTCAGTAGATCATCAATTGAAAGATCACAGGGAAACAACAAAATAGTAAAAGTTTGCACGTCTATTTCAGAACTAGGTTCTACTCTGATTGAATCCCACTCCCATATGCTTTCAATGAAATGCATGAGCTATATTGGATATGCAGAATATTGACTAACTGCACGATGGCCTGTGTTGCAGACACAATGTTGGGAAATATTGTAAACATGTATTGGAATAGCATAACTTGGGTTGGCAATCTAAAAGTATCGAATAGCCAGCCATTAGGATGGAATCCACAAAGACAAATCCTTCATTACTTACTTAGTTGTTTACTTATCTGCTTAGAGGTTTAAACCCTCCACTATAATCATCAGTGATAACTTCTTTATAGCAAATATATAACAATACAGGTCTCAGTTGAACTTCAGATTACCTGTCTCAAGATTCTTCCATTCCATCGCATTATGATCATAGCACTTTATTACAGTAGAAGAAAGTTCAGGCAAGTCTATAATACTATGCTTTAGTGAAAGAACAGCCGGGATCTTGAAGTTCAACTTCATTGGCTCAATTTGTACAACGTGACTTAGGATCATTTCACCAAACTCAATGGGAATTTGTGGGATCTTTGATACATCGGCAGCTCTTATCTTCAGTTCGACACGCTGGTCTACGGAGCCTGCTGGCACATGCAGAGATAAAATTGAAGTGCTGTAATGTACATCTCCATTCTCTTCAATGTCAACTCGTACTTTCCTATTTGAAAACAAGAAAAGACAAAATGAAGCCATATTATGATGCGGCTATAATATACTACAGTATATCCCCCCCCCCATATATAAGATCCTATTGTTGTGAAGGCTAGGCTGAACAAGGTTCGTATTTAAAAGGAACATAAATTTTACTAGGGTAGGAATATTCTTGTCCGAAGATTCATTTAATGTTCCCTTTATAGCAAAGAAGAATATGAATTCCAGTGGTTGCTACATACATCTAAAATTCTCACTAGAACAGTGGTCTCAAATTTTTCTATTGTCGAAATAAAAACTGTCCTGGAACTATGCAACTGACTGTTTCTATAATCAGTGAGCCTTGTCTTTAAGAACCTGGTAGTCTTAATTGTCAAAAGCCAACTATATCACATTGCAATAGGAACCTGTGTGTTTATCAAACTTTAGTAGAGTCTTATTTTCAAGGTGTATACGACATGAGAAACAGCCTGTAGGTCCTTATTTTGGTAGGTTCTTATATGCGGGAGATCTAATGTATATCATTTAAGAATTTAAAAACCTACAACGTACTTTGCCTAATAAACACTGAAAAGACACTGAGTCATCGGGTCCTAACTGCATACGGTGTTTAATATTCAACATATATACAAGAAGATAAGTAATATTCATCTCACACTAGATGCATATTATTACAGTATATGGACAACTATTGTAGAAGCATCAGCATAAAGCATAGCAACTGTCACATGCAAATAGCATCCCACATGCATTTATGCTTGCAAGCATTTTTCTTGTCAGTGCACTTTAAAGACAGTAAAGGAAAACATTCAAAACATGCAGACAGAAACCGAAGTCTAAAGTGTATCTAAATAGAGCCAACATATTACATATAAATGTAAAGCACCATGATTTTGAAGCAATATGGGATCTTTGTGGTAATATATTGTACATCACTGTTAGCTGATATTTCTCCACTAGCACGTGGTTGCATAAATTGGTTTTTGGAACAGCACAAGGGATTGTAATCATTTGTTGATAAAAGAAAGAAATCTTAACAGTAATACAGTGGTAGAAGAGCAATGAGTAGAAAATCGCATACATTTCAGCTAACATATGAAATTGTAGGTGAATGCGCAAGTGCTGAAGTAAAAATATGTGTATTAAAACATCTTACCCAATGCCGTCCCTGATGGAATCTGGAGTCAATGATTCAAAACTTGTATTCTATGATTTGCAAGTACAGTTTAGAACCAGGAAGCACGAACTTTACTAGAAGTCATGACTTCAACAAACAGAGCTAGAGAGTATGTCTTTGTTGATTTAATTTAAACATACTAACAAGTGAAAGCCTTATAGCAGTTGCATCCAAGAAATAAATTACCATATTGATGTAAATTGAAAACCAAGATTCTATTTAGGACTGCACAGATGACGCTTTATTTAAAACTTAATGTGTACGGCAAATTAATTGAGGCCAAAAAACTTAAGCTACAGTTCAAAGCCACTAATAAAATAATAAGGTAGCATCCATATTATGTTGGTTATTTCTTGAAGTAAATTTAGTTCTCTGTCGGTATTGAATGTAAAGTGTAACCAACATATGTGATAAGAGAGTTTAAATAGAGTTGTGTTACAGTTGTTCAGAGATTCGATCAGGCTCAATGGCAGGGAAGTCAAGTCTTCTCGTCCAACCAGTGGCCACTAAAGAGTGAAGTTGCATAGAAAGTTAAGTTCAGAATATGTGGGTTTCTATCGCTCTGTTTACTTATACTATGCCAGTGTGGTTCTGCAATTGTCAAATTTGGTTGCATTTGCTGAAATTTTTCATATGCTGACTTGTTCTATGTTTTCTTTTTGTTCATGAAGAAAAATACGTATCCACAAACTTCGAATGACACGATTGAAAAAGACAGGGTTCTCAAGCAAAACTGAATGACTGCCACAGATGCCAAAAGATCATTAGAAGATGATAAGAAATGTCAAATTCTCGACAGATGTGAAGCGACATTTATTGGCAAATACGTTTCAAACTACGATTACCCTAAGGGCATCAAGTGAGAACCCATTCCTGTAATGTGCATTGTCAGGTATGTAAGTACAGCAAGACATGTGACGTTCTTGACAGATGTGAGGCAACGGAGAATGGCATTCATGGTTCAAAGTACAAACACCCTTTGTGCATCAAGTAAGAACATGTCCCATTGTTTGTTCATGTAATTTTCCTAGTTAGCACAAGATATTGAACAGAAACTTGTATAAACCGTTAATTTCTTATCGTTAGTTGTATCCAAATACTAGTTAATATAGAACAACTGAATCCAGGATGATTCATATGTTTGTACTGGGGGTATGTAATCCTGCTGAATTTAGATAGTGATATATCTTGATCATTTACACCATACGTTCGATTTCATCTGAATATTAGACTGGAGACGAAGTGGCTTGAAGCAGCACTTGTATCCTTATAGGACGTTATTTGCATCGTATTGTTAGTATTTTGGACTCTCAGTGTTTAAAGAAAACTGAGGAGTGCCGTTTTGTGTTGTTTGGTTTGGTAGAGCATCAGTGGCTCCAAGAGAATGTGAGCCAACAGAATCACTATAGGCCCCAGGAAATTATAAGTATATTGTAAAGCGTATCACACTAAGGTAACATCCACATTGTGTTAGTTGTTTGTTAAAGTAAATTTAGATCTGTGTTGATATTGAATGCAAAGTAAAGCCAATGCCATCATTCGTCATAAGCACCGTATGCTATAGTAGAGTTTAAATAGTGGTATTGTAATTGTTAAGGGATTCGCTCAGGTTCAATGGCAGGAACATCAAGTCTCCTCGCCGAACCAGTGGCCACTCGAAAAAGTGAAATTGTATAGAAAGATAAGTTTAGAATATGTGTGTTTCTATGGGTCTGTTCTTTACTACTGTGACA
Organism: Mastigias papua; assembly: GCA_964019165.1. Classification (NCBI taxonomy): domain Eukaryota; kingdom Metazoa; phylum Cnidaria; class Scyphozoa; order Rhizostomeae; family Mastigiidae; genus Mastigias; species Mastigias papua. Next base: position 14,403,649 of record OZ025271.1, read on the forward strand.
GCAGCATACTCAAGACAAGAGAAGAATGAAATGCTACTTCTACATCATGAACCCGGGGAGGGCCCAAAATTATATAATCTCTTTGTATGGGGTGCCAAACAGGTCAATACTGTCAACTCTGAAATACCTGCTGCATATCTAGATTATTTCGTCTAAACTCCATCTATTTAGTCAAAATTACGGTTATCTTGTCTGAACGCTAGTTACTTCTTCTCAACTCACTTTATTTATCCTGAACACTACACAAATTTTGCAGCATATTCAACTATTTCATCATGCTGAACTTTTTGACCTTGCTCAACTTTTTCAGCATACTCCAAGTTTTCACAATGCTCCAGTCTTCACCATGCTCAACCTTTTCACCATGCTCAACTTTTCAATTTGCCCAGCTTTGTCAAATTGCATCTCGGTCTCCATAGCTGTACAAAGCACACACCCATCCCACTTTGTGCTAAATGCATAATCTTGAACTAATCCTCCTCTCCTGTCCAAAGCTAATCTTGCTTTATGAGTTGGAACTTTCATTGTATGAAAGGTACTTAGAATAATTAAATCTTTGCGAATAATGTTCGTTTTAACCATAGCTACTTTACGGTACTTGGTCGATGGCCTGAAGTGTGTAGTATAGTTACTCCTTGAAGCTGTAGATGGTGGTCTAAAAGTTGGGAAGAGTCTTCTACGTTCAGATGATTCAATCTGTCTGCATCAGATGGGTGCAGTGCTTGAGGTTAGCAATGATTATGCCATATTATTAACATGGGATTTGCTTTCCATGGCAGAGTTTATAGATATATTAATACTGCTATTAATGCTCCCTGCCATTTTTGTATAGCTGCACAATACGTTGAGTATTGTGAAGTCCAACATGTTGAAAATGTTGAGCATGGTGAAACAGCTGAGCATTGTGAAAAGTTGAGCATGGTGAAAAAGTTGAGCATATTGAAAAAGTTGAGCATTGTGTAAAAGTCTAGCATGGTGAAAAGCTGAGCAGTGTCAATTAGAGCTAAGAAGAAACAAGCAGAAGTCAGGCACAGTGAATAGAATTCGGGATGAATAAATGGAGTTGAGAAGAGATAACTAGGGATCAAACAAAATATACACAGTTTAGGCGAAATAATTCAGGTATGCAGCAGGTATTTTAGAGTTGAAAATATCAGCCTGGTTGGCACCCCATATCATAGACTATTACAGCAATTTCCCAATCTAATAATGACATCACAGACAGTCTATCTTTTCATTTTCCCAGAGCCTCACAATTGCTTATCAGTTACTTCAACATACCAATACCGTGAAATCTCTGCATATTAGCCATTGCTACACAAATAATGCCAAGAATTTACAAAGCCATTCATGAGCACGTGATGAAACGGTTATATATAGCACTTGACCACCTAAAAGCTGTAATATAAATGCAACACGATTGCAAAAATAATGTCATACCAACTTACCGGATATTGCGAACATGCACAAACGTCATGGGATGGAGCTCCAGTTGAAGGTGGAAGAGGCGGCTATAAGAGAGAATAGCATAGTATTGCATAAAAAATACATTATAACGAGTGCTATTGAGTACTCATAAAGTCGTCAACTGTTTTTGAAAGCTCTCAAGTAATTTAATCACATTAACAAACTGAGTACAGAGGAAATGGGAATTGGGTAAAAGACACTTGCAGTATAAGATAACTTTAGATAAGAGAACAACAGACTTCATACAAGAATCTAGAGATTGTAAAGTATTAATCAATGGTGTTGTGATGGTATCCATGGCGCCAGCAGTCCTTCTTATCAACAGGTCCAATGAACATCACAATGGAGATATGTTTGCTCCCTCTATCAATTAACTAAACGAGTCACAGGGTAAATCAACGGCTTACCTTTGAGCATGGAGTTGAAAGTAAGACCAGTTAGCTATGTGGGAGAGAACTTCAATATTACAAAGTTCAAGTTCGACCCCTACTGGGTTTATTCACTTTATCACAATATCACCTAACAAATTAAAAAGTATGATAGCTTACTGTTGACGGTGGGAGAGCACGGTGGCGATGGTCAGATTCTTTAGAACTTGAAGGAGACTCCTACAATAGCAACATATGACAATATAAGCATACAATCACTAATAAATTTGCATAACAAAAAGTTGCTACGATAGAGCAATACAAAATGTAGCAAAAGCAAACATTTAATTCCATGAAATGTGTGCATTACATCCAATTCTTCAATCACTCTACAGCGACAGATGGGAAGCACTTCGCATGTTATTCAAGAATGTCATCACTTACCGTTATTGGTGGAAGATCAATGGCGGAAGGAGATGTTGAAGATGAGGGTGGCTTCTTCAATTAAAGAGAAAAAAAACAATGTAAGCTCAAAATACAACATACAAGAACATACAAAATGGAAGTCAGTATCACAAAGTTAGATGAAATTGACCGAAGTGAAAAGTTCTCTCCTTCAATGTAGCTACTTACTGTTGATGATGGATGAGCACGGCGAAAAAGTCGCTCAATAAGCGAGGGAGAGGGAGGCTTCTATGAAAGACGAAAGAGATAACACATTCACACATGATATGAGAAGCATGAAATCATAACTGAAGTAATTAGAAAATCGAATCAACGCATACTCTCCAATGATGAATAAACGGAGTTATTACATACAAGTTAAGAACTCACACTTTGTCACAATATCACTTAACAACTTAAAAATGTGATAGCTTACTGTTGACCGTGGGAAGTTGATAAAGTAATATACAGTTAAACAAAAGAAAAAATTTAAACGCATCCAATGTGTGCATTATATTCAATTATTCAATCAGTCTAAAGTGACAGATACAAAAAACTTCGCATGTTGTTCATGAATGTCATAAATTACTGGTAATGGTGGAAGATCGACGGTGGAAGAAGATGTTGAAGATGAGGGTGGCCCTCTGTACCAAAAAAGAGATATTAAAAACTGTAAGCTAAAATTGCAAAACAAAAGAACAGACAAAATAGAATTCTGTATCCCAGAATAGGACTTGGGCAGAAGGCCAACTCTGACCCAGTGGTTTTGAAGTTTAGTAGGAGCAGTAGGATCATTTGATAGGAGGAGTTATCGTGATGAGAAAGTCAAGTAATTGAAAGACGATTATTGAATCTCTTTAGCATGCAGAAAGAAATGTTTTATTAGCAAGCACCAAAGTGGTACCAAAGCGTAGAATGATGGCTAAACTGTTAAATGTTAACAAGTTTAATATATTTTCGATTCTTTCACTTTGTCATCACAAGCTCTTTATCAATATACCTCAAGCAGTAATAAATCCTCGCCCTAACAAAAAGTTTTATTACTAATTATCTCCCAAACTGCTGGTAAGTGCCCCCCTATGATGCATCAGCCGAAGAGACCAAAAAGGTGAGATGTGCCATTTCATTGTTGATTATCAAGGCAAAGCTTCAGGAATGCATTTCAATGTTTTTCCTTAATAAGCTAAAGTATTTCATTAAACTAAGTAGTAATTAGTTACATAATCTATTCGTATTTGGTATCAAAAATCAACATTGTCCCCTATTGCTGTCCCATGGTATCTGTGGTTAAAAGATAAGATAGTTAACAGTTATTAGCTTCTGGTTCACTGTGTTATTGCACCTTTACACTCGAGTCCTATCTCTTTGGAAAGCAATATGCTAAAGTTGCTGATATGGCTGCATTTATGCAAGTGTTGATATGTATCTCTGTTTATCTAAGAGAAGTCACATATTTGCATAAATATCTGCCTTTTAGGAGAAAATGCTATTGATATTTCTTAATTAAGGCTCGTGACTCCACCCTATCAACCTCCTGACTACGTCCTTCATGACTATATAAACTTACCGATAGGGATTAGATGGGAATCTGTAGAAGCTAATGCCTGGTGGATAGCAGTATTATTTCTGCACAGTGGTAACTTTTCTTCGATATTTTTCTCCCTACTTTCAATTTCCATCTACAATAACAAACTAGCGGATTTCAACAAGTGCTCTCTACTGACTATCCTTCAGATACCTGGTTTCCAATCTACTTAAACTCATTTTCAATATGCACCTCCTTCCTATGCGTAAGCAAAGTAAGCAGGAATCGGCCTTCTGCATAAATCCCATTCTGTGTCTGTATCACAAAGTTAGATGAAATCGACCGAAGTGGGAAGTTCTTTCTTTTATATAATCACTTACTATTGATATTGGAGGAGCACGGCGAAAAAGTCGCTTAATAAGCGAGGGAGGTTTCTACGAAAGATGAAAGAGATAACACATACTCACAAAACACAAGAAGCATACAATTCAATACATAAAAAACGTGTTTTACCGCGTACTCTCTATTGCTAAATAAATGGGTGTCGTCATTTACAATTTTTCCAAAAATTCTCCCACCCACCTAAGTAAGACCCCACTTATTAAGAAGATCCTGGTCACTATCAAATCTTCTTTTCTGCAACACATCTTTATTACTATCTATCTATATAAGTTTGAAGGTATTCTAAAGTTCACTGAAACTGTACTGTTTAAGTAGCTTTGGTTACTTGAACAGTCATCTACTCTCAAGATAAAATCTCCAAACCCGATGAAGACTCCCTATCAAATACATTTATAGAAAATAATTAATATCCTTCCTGTTGATTTGACAGAAGACAACCCAACAGATAATTTCATTCCATCAGATGCGTGAATTCCATAACATCAATCAGTTCAAAGCAACAAAGGCAGACACTTAGAATGTGAAGTACATCATCATAACTTACTGCTGATAGTGGAATATCAATCATTGGAGAACATGTTAAAGATTAGGGTGTTTCCTTTTAATGATAAAGAAGAATTTTCGTATGAAAACAAGACAGAAGTATTAAGATAGAAGAAATATAAAAAAATGAGAAGTTCTGTTCATTAAATGTGTCCATTCCTTCAAAACTCACAATCTGCATACAGTGGTAGTGTTACTAAGATCTGCCAATCAAAACAGGCCTGTAGACAGTGGGGGGAGGGTAGGGCTGGCAGTTTCCCGAAAATAATTCGCTAAGATTTTTGTACTTCATAATGTTCCAAATAGTCGTTTTAACTTATAACATTGTGAAAATCTACAGTTTAATTTGAAAGAAATGCTTTAAACAGGTATATCCTTATGGTTTCATAGCTATTCCAATACTGTTCTTCTTGGAAATCGTTTGCTTAGTGTTGAAACCATGATCGAAGTTAGTGGATTTCAATTGAATAAATCACAAAATTTCGCAGCGGAATAAATATATATGTCAAGTTAAACTATCATTCGTAATACAAAATCACATTGCAGTCTTGCTCGCTTCCCTCACCCACAGCATCTGCCCATGGTTGTCTCACCACGAGGCATTCATTCGCTCCCTATGGGCCTGTGATGCAGTATAAAAGAAGTAATCTTACATGGGGCGAAGGGTATGAGTTAAAACCCATATACAGCAAGCCTGCTGCGTACGTGTATAACTCGAACAATTTCTACTCCTTCACATTAGCAGTGCTTGTTGAAAAGGTTAAGCATATGATCTAAGAATATATGCACTTATGATAAACTAAATTATATACCTCAGAATAAATGCTTACTAAACTGATTCGAACCAAGCGCACTTTTAATTCCAATCTAGAGATGTACCTCCCCTGGCGCAGATTTCTATTTGGCATGCATACAGTACAGGGTAGAATTGGAGCTAAATTCCTCCATCTTGTTGAATACGTGTCAAGTTAGACTCGTCCAAAAATGAAATAGAAACTAATGAAAACTCTCAAACACATATCATCGACTTCATCTGATGCTTGTATAATTCTACCATCAGGAAGCACTTCTATGCATATAAAAGGTGCTTTCATAATACCTAAAAGGAAGCAGCCAAAACATTTTGCCTTTGGGGATTGCCCCCATAACTCCAATCCTCCCTCCTTCACTATCACAGGCACTATCATCTTCATCCCTGCCCCCCTCCCACAAAATGATACAGCTGCCTATTGGTCTGCAATATAGTTATCAGTCAAATCAATTCTTATGATAAACTTTTTAACTCCCTACACTTTAGCAATGTAAATTCTCGCCAAAGTTTAGAGTACAATTGAATTTCATAACAAGAAACAATTTACCACCCCAATTATCCTTTGCATATGCCGTATTGAATGACAGTCTCAATTCGATAAAACATGCCAATAAATAATCAACAATCCATTCGTTTCTCAGACTATAAAGTATCTTTTCCTCTCATCTTATATTGTTATAACCATCCACAATTGCCATCAAACTTGAATGAATATGGATGGAAGTCATTTTACTGATAATGGATAAAGCAACGGCTGACAGGTGATCGTAAGCTCAGAAGTATTGACGAAATGAGAAAAGGCACAAAGCCAGCTCTAAAACAAGGGAGAGCAAAGCCATAGAATCACATATCACATGGCAAGTCTACGGTTATCCAGAAAAGTTTTGAGGCTATATTCCACCACACTACTTCCAAAATGTACCCTCAGAATGGTGCCTTCTACCACAAAAATCACTGACTATGGACAAATTTAAATCTCCAGAACACCGGATGGAAACGGGGGCACTTGGAGATACCTGACCTGCAAGTTTTGCAATCATTGAGAAAAGGGCCCTGAAAGTCTAAATACATGCACTTCATCTCGAGAAATCTGAGGCTTACGCAAAGTGACAGGACTCCCATATCAATTTGTTTGGACACATTTAAAATTCTCCTAAAGTTAGATATGCTATCTACACCCTCACTGCATTTCGCTTTTCGCTGCTGGTGGCAATAATCATGTTAGTATAGCCCGCAAATTGCATTGGTGGATGTGGCTCCTAAATTACAGGGTGTGACACCTAAATTATAGGTTGTGGCTTAGGTGATACACGAAGCTAAGAAGGGAAAGGTATGGATCATTAGAAACAAAATCCCCTTGTGCCCCCAAGCCAATGCTCTCAAACTCCCAAAATGGTCCAAGCAAAATAAAAAAATATTAGAATATTAGTAAATCATCTTGATCTAGTGTCTTCATGTTAAAAATTGCCTTATCCATACTAATCAAACGATGTCACATATAAGGCATTAAAACGAGGCTTCAAACAAGACAATCAGATTTCCAAATGATACTCAAACAAATGAGAAACTAAAAACAATGCAATTTCAAGATCATGTGAGCTAAGATGGATATATATTTTCATTCATAACATACCCTATCTCGATGATCATCAGGTGGTGAACTTCGTGATGATTGAGATGATGTCAACTGTGGATCCACCTGCAAAAAATGCAGATGGATACATAGTCCGCAATACTAACTTTCAGACAGTGAGAGAACAGATTTTAGAAACTAGCACAGATCTGCTGTAAGAGTAGATGTTTTCCTTCATAACTACAGGATGTCTTCTTTATAAAGATGCTCAAGCATTAACAAATCAATGGAGTTCTGATTCAAGTTTTGTGCCAAATCAACCGGAAAATTTACCAATACTCTCTGATTTCACAAATAAAGAAAGAGATACTGAACCAGCCCAACTCCACTCCTCATTGCTTCCACCCCTGATTGAATAGTGGAAAGAACTCCCGTCTCCTGATGCTCCACTACGTCATCAACCTGCTGTCTCACGTACCCTCACTATGTCGGATTGCTTAAAATGGTATAGGGGGTGAGGGGCTAAAAGCATATGTGAATGAGGGGATTTACAATACTCATATAAATCGCCGTATAAGCCAAAAACATTCCACACTAATATCCATTGGCTGACGTCATACTAACAATGTATGAACCTGTTTCAACACATATCGTTGCAATGATGTCACCTCTACTATCTACATCTCTTGCTTGGGTGATTGCCAAAACACAAATGATCCAATTTAATTCAATTGACTAATAAAACTAAATGCCGCAAGACATTGCATCATTTGCATATGCAGTGAAGAACATTTCCTGATTCATGGTTGAGTCTATTTGTAATGACATCATTAGAATCAAATGACCATTGAATAAAGGTCAAAGGACTACATTTATGTGAATGACATAACGATCAAAAACAGACTGGGAACCATAGTTAAAGAATGAAAAAGATGAAAACTTACAGTTAACGAAGGACGAGTGGTACTTGTGTGTGTAAGATTCTATAAGAGGAAACCGATGAAAACATTCACAAAAATATATGATGTTTAAACAAACAATTGCTTAATAACTCCAATTAATCAACAAATATTGTTTATAATAACGATATTGCTCATGCTGAGAAAATTAGCGACATAATAATATAGGGGAATACACGAACCCAGCACAACAAGTGGCACAATTGGCGGTTGTGCACTGGGAAGCGGATATCCCCTACACATGTATGGGTGCAAAACTCTCGAACCACAGAAGACACAGCTGTGAGGTACAGATCAAACGACAGATCTTATTGAGTACAAACTACCCCAAGGGTTCCATCGAGATTAGGTGAAGCAACCTTGTCGCAGTGACGTCATCACGTGCTAATTAGTGATGATAATGATGATGTGATGATGATGATGATAATGATGAGGATGATAATGATGATGATAAGTTTGTCTTCTTTATAAACAATAAGCAATTACCTTCCTATTCCGAATGACAGAAAATCAGAGCATTTCGCCAGCATTGCGATGAGGAATAGCGAGAAAGCTCAGAGTTGACCTAATAGCTCTACATATCAAAGAAACTTAATGACGTCATCACCCGAAACGTGCATCCGGTAAAAACTCAAAGAAACTTACTGTAGGCACTTGAAAAGTGGGTCTTCCTGCGGATGGAGAAGAACTAGAAGTTGGAGGAGCCTGAAAAAGAAACGAAGAAAAATATTACAAAATGAGAGATAAGAGGAAATATATCATTAAATATTCATCAATCCTATTGGCCAAACAATTATATTTCTGAACAATGTAATGAATGAAACAGCAGTGACGTCATATTACAAGAAAAAGAGCATGAATAGAACAAACTGTCAAGGTTACAAAAGGGGCACAAATGCCCAAGGCAATGAACCTGAGGAGATCCCAAAATTATAAAATATCCCATTGGTGATTGTAACAATTTCAAAATGTACTATTGAAATCAATGGGAGCCTAATTGATTTATTTGCCATGGGCCACATATTCGCTTATCAACAACTTCTCCAGAGTTTTCCACAGCCGTTCATGATAATGTGATGAAACTGTAGAAGATACCACTAGACAATGTTATCTCAACTTACTGGATATTGGGAAGGTGTTCTTACGTCATGGGATGGAGTTCCACATGATGGTGAATGAGGCGGCTATAAGAGAAAATAGCAAAGTATCGCATAACAAAAATACATCATAACGAGTGCCATTGATTATTCATCGATTCATTTGAATGCATAGTGTATTAACAAAGCCTCGTGATGACGATGAGACAATGCAATCCAGTGTGCTTAGCCGATATCATTATACAACAAAAACAGCAGTATTGACTTGATGGAACGATGCAATTGAGTTAGAACTCAACATACCGTTGGATGATCGGCAGTATCATCGACAGCTGTCTTGGGGGATGTCACGCGAAGAAAGATGGACATCTATAGTGAAATATGAAAAATGTAAATATCAATTAATTATATATATCACAAAGGATTATTCGCTGGTAATAATGAATAATGAAAATGATCATTTAAGATGTCAACTATTGTTGAAATCTCTCAAGTAATAAACGATCTGTAGCAAATCTAACTGAAGTAAGAAATTCTATCATAAAACTGAGTGAGGCCAGGTTGGAAGTTGGGAAATAGAATCTTATTGTGTAAGATAAGTATAGCTAAGAGACAAAAAAATTTAATGCAAGTATCTAAAGATTGTAACCAATTGATAAATGGAGCTGCAATTGTATCCATGGTGTGGGCACTTGTGTCTTATCAACAGGTCCAATGAACATCAAAATGGAACTGAAATGGCTCCCATGCACAAACTAGCCAAGTGAGTCACAGTGTTAACCACTTACCTTTGAGCGTGGACTTGAAAGCGAGACCGGGAAGCTAAGATGTAGAGGAATTAAAATGCTACAAACTTGAGGGTTGCGTAATCGAACCCCAACTCGGGTTAACCATTATCTCACATTTTCACTTAACAAATTGACAAATGTTATAACTTACTGTTGATAGTGGGAGAACTTGGCTAGGACCAGTTGCCTTAGATCTTGAGGGAGACTCCTGTAAAGGCAACCAAATACAGCATACAATCATAAGAAAGGTTAAACACATAATCATACTCAATAAATTAGAAATCATATTATAAAATTATTGCCAAATATATTGAATGTTCCTGCTTAGCGGCATAACTGAAGTATGTAGTGCCCACAACGAGCTAAGATGAACTGAGGCCCATTATAAATACGTCTAAGTAAAATTGAGTTTCTTATAAGCACGTTCACAAAAAGCAACTGTAGGATCGTACCCAGTAGGGTACCTTGGTTGCTTTCAATAAAGGCAAAGGCTGTCAGTTAAGAAACTCTTACTGTCTCATCTAACGAGAAACTACATGTATAATTCAGATCTACTGGACAATTTGATGAAGTATACATTTCGAGAAGCATCAAAAAAGTTGCCACGATAAAACAAAAATCAAACCAACTAGAGCAAAACAGTTAATTCCATCAGGTTACTAGTATTATTATCATTATACTATGTTTTGAGAGTGTAACTTTTAGTATCTTCGTTATAAACATCATAACGTACTGTTGATGATGGAAGATCAACGGTAGAAGGAGATTTTAAAGACGAGGACGGCTCTGTCTATTATGGAGAAAGGAGAAATATTTGATAAAACTACATGATAAAAGAACAAACAAAATAGAAGTTACCAAGAAAAAGTAAAACAAAAATTGATCACAGTAGTGTTTTCTAATCCCCATTTGTCTCATCTCCCGTACTTTCCTGGTTGCAAAACTTTTATCTAAATGGGAATCACTTGTTTCTGTATATTGTTTACGTGACTGAAATCTCAAAATAGTATTCTATATAATCTCTAGCAAAAAATGTAAGGAAGGGCGAAGTCTGTTCAAGCCGATTGTCAGTCATTTGTCGTTGATGAAATGTACAATGTGTGACAATCATGTGAATTTACCCTTAGACCGTACACCAGCTTAAGGCGGATAAGGCATAATTCCTAGTAACAAATACCGCTGTGGAGGAGCTTGAAATGACTAAAGCAAATTATTAAGAGAGAAATGTATATCCATTTTCTAGGTATTGGGAAGTTGTACTGTCTTTACAAGGTTGAGGTGATGAATGTGACAGATGGTATAGAACTGCATCATCATCATCACCTTCATCCTCGTCATCACTATCATGTTTTATTCATAGTCTCCTAACCATGAACTTACCTCTCTCATTACCCCCCCCCCCCCTCCATGTCCATAAAAACGAAATTGCAAATCAGCTTTCAAGAGAAAAACAACTTGCCCATCTACCCAACAGGCTCCAGATCTTCGATAAGCAAGAAACGTACAAGGTTCGCAAAGGACGATGTGAAAGTGACGTCATAGGTTACCTTGAATGAGCATGATTCACTCGGCCATAAAAATTGTGAGACAAAAGTGTGTAAAATGTTCGGGTACCTGCGCTAGGCCAAGAGGCATCTCAATTTTCTTTTTCTTATGGTCACTGTTCAAGTATACACCACATTCACGTATCTATAGGAATAAATATTGCATTTACAGAAATATCTATAGAAATATTTAAATGCAACAATGAATTGTTTTATATTGCTCAGAATCGAATCCACAAAGTACAAAATCATTTGGTTTGAATTCATTATTAACGATAAACTATAACTATTGATTATAATGTGAGTTATTCGCCCTCCACGTTAGCTCTACAAAAACTCTAATCACCTGCTACTACTATGCAGGGATCTGGTGACGAATTTAACAATTATTACAATTTATGCAGCTTAAGCAATCAACATAACACTCCCCCCGTTGACTACCCCTGTAGTCAACACTAACAAAACAGATAGATTATAATTAAATCAATACGGCTACAACATGTCCTTTCTAATCAGTTCTCCGATCACTGCAGCTGTTCTTCTTGGCCTTGTCTGCTCGTGATCGCTATTACTTTCATTACAATCTAATGATACATTCTCATTGTCCGATATTCTATTTTCATCTACATTCGATTTCACCTCTAATGGTACTAAACACTGTAAAGGGCGTACTAAATGTGTAGTTCCCTTTTCTGTAGCTACTTTCAATTTTACCGAACGAATTTTGCCGTCTCTACTAGGAATTAACTCTACTACTTTTGCTACTTTCCAAAATGAACGCTTAGTCTGTTCGTTTTTTACAATAACGATATCACCTAACGATACAATGTTTTCCTTACACTCATTTCGATTTACTATTTCACGAAGACTAGGCAAATATTCATTTTTCCATCTTTTGGAGAATTCCGACAATAACTTTCGATGATATTTAAGACGCTTCGTTAAGGTTTCATACGTACTAACTACTGCAAGATAACTTTCATTGGGTGCCAATGTAACATTTCTGCCATATATTAACTGTGACGGCGTCAACGGATACGTAACCCCTTCTGTATCGTCATAAATGTAGGTTAACGGACGAGAATTAATTACCGATTCAATTTCAACAAGCAGTGTATTCAACTCATCAAACGAAAGTTGTGCTCTACCAACTACTTTATGCAAAGTACGTTTTACCGATCTAATTAATCTTTCCCAAGCTCCACCCCTCCAGGGACTTTTTGGTACAATAAATTCCCAATCAACGCCCTTGTTTACCATCATACCTTTAACACTTTTCGAATTAAGAATCTGCTTTATCTCTTTGGATGCGGCCTTAAAAGTCTTAGCGTTATCGCTATATAATTTACGCGGCAGTCCTCTACGAGCACAAAACCGACGGAACGAACGGAAAAATGAGGATACGTTCAGACTATCTACCAATTCTAGATGTACCGCTCTAGTAGAAAAACAAGTGTATATACAAATATATGATTTACTTAATTCCTTATACGACGAATTCTTATCCTTAACTAGCAAGGGACCCGCGAAATCTAAACCCGTATTGCTGAAAGGTGGCCAATCATCTACACGTGAATCTGGGAGGTCTGGGGCTATAGTAGGCTTGATGGTAAGTCTATCAATCCATGAGCACACAGTGCACGACCTTTTGAACTTTTTGACCGCTTCTCTACCCTTTAAAATCCAATAACGTTGTCTTATTGCGTTCAACGTGTCACGTACGCCATTATGCAACACAATATCGTGATATTCTTTTATCACCAACTTAGAATACCAATTACGAGGATGTAATAAAATGGGCTTCTTCGTCGAATCTGAAACAGAAGCGTTATTTATCCGAGATCTCGCTCTTATTACGTTGTTGTTATCTAGGAACAAATTAAATTGCTTAACTTTCAAGGGAGGCTTGGTTACCATTTTACCACGCAAAAATTCGTACTCTTCTGAAAATTCCTCTCTTTGAATGTAACTTAATAATTTGTATTCTGCACGTTCGATTTCTTCGTTCCTTAATTCTTCACTTAATTCGAGCCTTTCATTATTCAACGACGCCTTACAATTCTCTGCAAATCTCAAAACCCAAGCCAGGGTGTCGAGGAGTTTACGTTTACTCCCAAATCGTTCAACATTCACCAAACTCTGTATATTCAAAACATCCGACGAACTAGATAACGCATGTGTTATCACGCGAGAATTTTTGGCCTCCTCCTGCAAGGCAATTTCATTAGCTTCATTATCAGTTGTTTCAATAAATGGCCACAATTCACAACCTTGCTTCAAGAACTCGAGACCTTCGAACCAAAACACATCCCTTGAAAGGTACTTTCCACAAAGCCCACGTGAGGGTAAATCTGCTGGGTTTAAGACACCTGGACAAAACCTCCATTGTGACCTGTCCGTTAATTCTAAAATTTTCAGGACCCGGTTTCTTACAAATTGCTTCCAGGGCTTACTGTTTTTTACCCAGCAGAGTGCTACTAGGGAATCCACCCAATAAAAACTTGTGATTTTCTCCAGATCTAATTCTTGAAGCAAAACAGTACGAATTGTATGCATTAATTCTGCTAACAACAGAGCCCCCATCAACTCTAATTTTGGGATTGGTACCTGTTTGATGGGTGCTACTCTTGCTTTTGACGCAATAATTCTACAATCTACTTGTCCATTTTCATATTCGGTGCGCAAATAAACGACACAAGCATAGGCTTGCTCACTTGCGTCTGAGAAGCCGTGAAGCTGAAATGAACGTATACTTAATTCGTTGAAGAGACACCTAGGTATTCTAACCTTACTTAACTGTTGTAGCTTGAAGAGAAATGCATTAAATTCTAACCTAGCACTTCCTTGTAATTCCTCATCCCAAGCTACTTTCTGTAAACATAACGATTGAAACATTGCCTTCATCTTAACGGTAAATACACTCAAAATTCCTAACGGATCGAATATTTTAGCGGTCAATTTCAGCAATGAACGCTTAGTTGCTGGAATTGTTTTAGCTAATTCCGTAATCTCCGTAAAATCGTAACAGATTTCATCCGACGAGGAGTTCCAGTGCAATCCTAGTATTTTAACAGTTTCATTTTCTGCACTAAGACCTATACACGATTGTACATAAGACTGATCCTCTTCACTTAACTTTGGGTCTAACCCCCTAGTTGTTACTTCACCTTCAGATTTGCGAATACGTTCAATTAACTCTTTTGAATTCGAATTTCATTTACGTAGGTTAAAATTTCCTTCTTTCATTACCGGCTTTGCCTGCTGATAAATTTCGTAAGCCTTGTCTACTGTTTCTCCACCAGTTGACAGATCGTCGACAAATAAACCTTTTAGTACCTTGACAATCTCAGGATTTCTCTCTTGGTATGATGACACATGCTGCAATAAAACACTTCCCAAAACCGCAGGGGAAGGCCGTAGGCCAAAGGGCAGACGCGTATAACGCAGCTGGACAACTGAGCGATGTACAGATTGTGGGTCATCATACCATAGAAACCTGAGAAAGTCACGATCTTCCGATTTAATCCCAATCTGAAGAAAAGCTTTTTCGATATCAGCTGTTAGCGCTATAACTTTAGTTCTAAACTTAATTAGAACATCAAACAACATGGGAATCAAATTAGGTCCTCGCTCTAAACGATCGTTTAACGACAATTTCTCGGTTTCCGTTTTTGCACTCGCGTCGAAAACTACTCGTACCTTACTCGTGACCCTGTCCTTCCGAATAACTCCAAAATGTGGCATAAATCTAACGTTGTCGTTATCTAATTCCGAAGAGGGCACTTTCTCTATAATACCTTGTGCGAGTTGTTCTTTAAATATACTATCGTACTCTCGCATCAGTTCGGGTTTCTTCATTAAACTAGAGTGTAATGAGTTTAACCTAGTCTTACAATGCTCCAAATTACTTACCATATTATTCGGCTCCGATGGTTTCCATGGTAGTCCTACTTCGTAACGATCTCAGTGTACCTTAATATCGCAAAATCTATCCGTTTCGTTACTATCAACTGCCTTACTGCAATCTAAACCGGTATTCTCTACTTCCCAAAAGGCTTTCAGTGCATCAACTAATTCGTTATCCTTAACCGATTCGGTAAGCCTTGGGATCTCAATACACAAATGTGTGGACGTAAATGTATCCTGAGAAACAATCGACGATCCTGTATCTCCCGACAACACCCAACCTAATTTACTTTTAACGGCTACAGGACCGTGTTCTCCTCTAATTACATCCCCCACTACTATATTATAATACTGGTCGGCTCCTATCAATACATTGATATTATCACTACTGCCTAGAGATGTGTCAACATCATCTGCAAACTCCAAACCCTACAGATGAGGGAACGAAGTTACTTCTACACGGGTAGGGAGAGGAGAACACAATTCTGGGTAAGAAAGTGCATTAACTACTGCTAACTGTCCATCATTTAATTCAATTTCAAAACTCACCACTTTACAGCTCCTACTTTTATAGTCAGCGCTACCGAAAGTGTTCAAGTTCAGGTTTTCTTTCTTCTCACACTTCAACTGTAATTTCTTCACAACATCTTCAGTGACATAACTTCTCTGGCTGCCATTGTCGAGCAAAATTCGAATCGAACATTTTTCTCCGTTAATCGGGTTTACCGCTGTTGCCTTTGCCGTTTGCAATAAAACGTGCGTCGCTTTTCTTTCTTTGGATATCGCAGTAACATTCGTTTGAGTCGATGGCCCTTGCTCTGCCCTACTATTATTTGTCTTCCTTTCACATATACTGGAATGATGCTTTCCTTTGCAGACACTGCAAAATCTCCCATTTGGGCATGCTTTTACAACGTGGCCTGTCCGCAAACAACAAGAACATCGCCCGTCTTGTAACAAACGCTCTTTCCGCTTTATTACATCTACGACATTCTTACACTCCGACGCGTAATGATTTCCCGAACAAAAATAACAAAGAATATTTTTTGTTGTATCCTTTGCTACGAATACAGCCATCGTACCCATGTTCGCAGTTGTTCAGCTCTTTGTCGTTGTTGTCGGTGTCTTGTTGTCGGCGATATGAACGTAGTCGCGCATTTCTCGCGCTTCCACTTCATTCTTGATAATCTTTAGAAGCTCTGAAATCGACCAGATTTCTTTCGATGTGTGTCTCGCTATTTGCAGGGAAATATCTTTTGGAACCCTCGACATTATGACTGGTAACAACAGACTTCCGTACTGATCGGAACTAATTCCTAATGACTGCAATCCGTGGACATGTACGTTGATTGTGTCATAGACATACCTTAGTTGCGCTGGCTTATCGTTTTGACAAATTGGTAACTTTAACAGTTCGTCCATATGTTTCGAAATGATCTTTTGTTTTTTACCGAATCTATCCTGAAGTATTTGCAGTGCACTCTCGTAGTTTGCTTCGGTCATAGGCAACCCTTCTATAGCTCTAGCTGCCTGTCCATCCAAATATGACTTCAGGTAACTAAATTTAGTTATCGTTGGAATGTTCGTATTCTCGTGCACTGCTGCATTAAAACTTTCCCAGAAACTGAAAAAATTCACAATATCGCCATTGAATCTCGGTAGCTGCAACTTTGGTAGCTTCGAATTAACATTTCCATGCGACAAACTTACACTTTGAAAGGAAATGTAACGATCTTGTATCGTTGTGGGTTCTTTTTGGTAGCGGCAATTGAGGCAGCTATACAGTTGTTCTTAAGCCTAGGCCATAGGCCTGAGCCTAAAGTAGACATGGCCCAAGAGAATCCTCACTAGATGTTTTCTCTAACTTCAATCATGAGAATCTGAATCAAACATCAATACACAGAACATAAAACTAACACTAATTTGCACACAATACTACGAATCACACTACACGTTGACAGACTAACACATTGACCGGAAAGAGTGTTCGCTGACAACACAACAGAGGACTTCACGAACACAACATGAACAGGAACATGAATATCGACAAACAAGTGACTTAAGCACACAACATAAAGAACCGTGATTACAATGAATGAATTAGATAAAACCCAACACGTTACACCATCCCCTCCCTTTTACGATGACGGTACTGACACTGAAACTTCAAATGGAACTACACAAGACATAAAATTAAAATGTTCAAAAACTTGCGTTGGTCCGGAGACTAAAACTGGTAAGCAAAGGTAGTGCCTACAACATCGCTTCATATGTCCAGTTTCAAGGCAATGTCTTTGAAAAGAAGTTTATAATTCTAATGAAGGCTTCCCGAAGCTCTTCTGCTGCAACCACCCATGGCCAGCCCACAATACCTCTATGTAATAAAAGTCTTGTCAAACCATTAGACTCTCCATAGCAGCGACGCTTCTCGTAAAAGCTTGAATCAACAAGGCGATAACACCATGAACGTGTAACGTGTAATGAAATCTTGAATTGGCTATCAGTCCACAAAGATCACAACGACTAAAAATGTTTATAGTTCGAACTAAAAATACCATATTCAAAACGAAATATCCCATTGACCATGACCTTCACGCAGCATAGCGTCGAACATTCATTGCCTACCACCATCCCTCTCTGTCACCAATTGTAACGATCTTGTATCGTTGTGGGTTCTTTTTGGTAGCGGCAATTGAGGCAGCTATACATGTGTTATTAAGCCTAGGCCATAGGCCTGGGCCTAAAGTAGATATGGCCCAAGAGAATCCTCACTAGATGTTTTCTCTAACTTCAATCATGAGAATCTGAATCAAACATCAATACACACAACATAAAACTAACACTAATTTGCACACAATACTACGAATCACAATACACGTTGACAGACTAACACATTGACCGGAAAGAGTGTTCGCTGACAACACAACAGAGGACTTCACGAACACAACATGAACAGGAACATGAATATCGACAAACAAGTGACTTAAGCACACAATCGACAAACAAGTGACTTAAGCACACAACATAAAGAACCGTGATTACAATGAATGAATTAGATAAAACCCAACACGTTACAGAAATATTTCCATTTCCATTTTGCTCTTCACTCGAAGGGTTGAGTGGTGTTACTGGTGACGGAACTCTAGCGCTCGGCGGTGTTGTTGGTAATTGCCGTCTTATTCTTGTACTAGTTGTCGGGGTAACTGGGCTGGGTGGATGTAGTTTTCGCTTGACTCTTCTTATGGCATTACAAATTCGAAATTCGTATTCATTTGCTTCTGCAACGTCGCTATCAATCTTTTCTTCGTCTTCCAATAAATCAATAATTAGTCCGTCGAATACCTTCAATTCCTTTAATTTCGAATTCAGTAGTTCTGTAATAGTTTCTAATCGAGAAATCCGATCATCGCCTCCGGTCTCTTCAGCTTCGCTAAGCAGCTGAATTGCTTCTCGTTCCAATTTCGTCGCCACTGATCGATGGGCTCTTCGGATCCTAATCTGTTTGTGGAGGGGTTCCATGCTTTCATACTCAATTCCATGCCAACCACGTTGGGCGCCATTTTATATTGCTCAGAATCGAATCCACAAAGTACAAAATCATTTGGTTTGAATTCATTATTAACGATAAACTATAACTATTGATTATAATGTGAGTTATTCTCCCTCCACGTTAGCTCTACAAAAACTCTAATCACATGCTACTACTATGCAGGGATCTGGTGACGAATTTAACAATTATTACAATTTATGCAGCTTAAGCAATCAACATAACAAATTGGATTCAAATATTTCAGACAGGAATACACTACGTCGATATAATAGGAATAAATAACCATGTGCTTTCCGGCAACAGATTTGCTTAATTCATTTGCAGGGGTGTCGATTAAACGAACAGAAAATCTACAAATCAGGATAGCGGTACTGTTAAGGGAGAAGAGAGAAACTAACAACTTGTTTGTTAAAGGGAGGTGGGTAAAATGCACAAATATTTGAAGGGAAACGAAAATTTACGTCCTTGTTGCAGCCTTAACCTACGCATTGGCAAAGAGGCTGCAACAAGTATGTAAATTGCCATTTCCTCTCAAAAATTTAGGCATTTTACCCTATCCATCCAGCATTCTAATGGTATAATCTTTGTAGCCATCACAATGGTTGCAAAGACTATACCATTAGAATGCTGGATAGATAACATATAAATTAAACTATGAAAGGGGAAAACTGAAAGAGAACAAAATAAGCAATAAGCCAAAATGTGGACAATTAGCATTACCCTTCATAAGTCAGGATCATACTCTCAGGTACCAAATAAAGGTACCCCCCGCATATTAATTTTCGAAATTTTCCACCCCCCGGACATTATTACGACCACCGTCTATTAATTTTAAAGAATACGAAATGTTTTTAAAGCTCCTCATTTTATTTCCTTTCATTTGTTAGTACTGTTCGATCAAGCACTCCAATGTTTCACTTAAAAATAATGTGAATTGATATCAAAATAAGTGTCAATTGATAGGCATCGAAGCATGTGTCAATTGATATCAAAACGTAGTCAAGTGACTTTGGTCAAAATGACTTTTGTGAATATACTTTCTGGCATACTGCTTCTCAGAAATGTCGCGAAAAATTGCTGCTGTAATGGCAGCCTGCGAAAATTACAACCCGCTTTTGTTTTTCCCGTGCTTTATAATCATTTTAGGCTCTTTATCAATTTCCAGCCCCCCGTTTTTTCCGACCCCCCCCTCATTTATTAAAATTCAGACTTTTTCTGACCCCCTGTTTATTAGGACCCTCGTTTATATGGCACTTGAGAGTATGCAATAACTTGAGAAGTAATTGCTACCTTGAACTATCTTCAACATTACGATCGTATAACTCATTGCGAACCTCATGAACAAATACTAACATACGACTCCAGGGCCATGACATACATGGACTAAAGCAGCTATGAGTTCAAAGCGACTTCTTATTCAATTGCATTTTAAATACAGAAAATCTGATGTAGAATTGAGCCCAGGCCTTTGAGTGTACTATGACTGGTGGTTTGTAGCATTATTCAAACATGTGCTATTTATATGTAATCAACTATTTTTTATGTTCAATTCATGTTTTAGCTTCATTTTTCACTTCCATGGTTAGCTTGCTTTACTTTCAATTCAATAGTTAAAGTTTATATTCATACTATTTCAATCAATCAACAATTTTATGTTCAATGTTATATATACATTCAATCCTAGCATTTATATCTAATCCTGAACTTTATCTTCGATCCTTGACTTTTACATTCAATCCTCAAATTTTGTATTCATTCTTACTGGGGGCGAGCGCGCCATTTTGAAATCGAGGCTAACATATTTTGGCGGGACATATTTGAAAGTAAGATACTCCAGGAACATGACTCTAACGCTAGGCGCACACTGGAGAAATTTGCTTAAGAAAAGTGCCATTCGTGCCATATTGCTTAAGCAAAATTCTCCAGTGTGCGGTGGTCCCTAAGCAATATTGCTTTTCTAGCCAAAAGTAAAATATCTATCGTGTTTGATATTTTTTTCCTTTCGTGTCATTGTGCTTACAGTGTGCGGGGGTGAAAGCAATATTGCTTACAACTCTTGGAGTGCAGCGCATGCGCTTGTGTACAGTTGAGATCACAGCATTCTTCGAACAATGGTGGCAAACAAGCCCTGCGATGATAAATAAACATTCGCTATATCCCCATTTATCAAACTGAGGACATCTCGTGACTTGTACAGTTAGCTGCAATTTTTTGCTCTTGATTTAAGAACAAGGAGTATGTAGAAGAATCTGGACTAAGAAAAACCATCAAGGATGCTTTCTTAATTTATTGGCCAAATTAAATATGTAAAGACCCATAGGTTCTTGGAAGTTGATTATCACTGAGAAATTCTAATCTTTCGTTAGTTTGGTGTATAGCTTAATCTCCCTTCAGCCTTTCCATAAACTTAGCCAATCTGACATACATGGGTAAGGGAAATAATTATATCAAGTTATTGTGCGGAATAGCTTCATTTAAAAGTCGCTAGTATTTTCGCTATTACACACTCTTACCATCGTAGAATATGGATAAAGCGCATGCGCTGTACCCCAAGAGTTGTAAGCAATATTGCTTTCACCCCCGCACACAGTAAGAAAAATGGCACGAAAGGAAAAAAATATCAAACACGACACCCAAAGACCATACCCAAAGACCACATCTAAACAATTATCATAGTTTTGATAATTATGCCTGAAAGATCAAGGACTATTGAA
The DNA here is from genome assembly GCA_964019165.1 of Mastigias papua. NCBI lineage: Eukaryota > Metazoa > Cnidaria > Scyphozoa > Rhizostomeae > Mastigiidae > Mastigias > Mastigias papua. Next base: position 14,425,340 of record OZ025271.1, read on the forward strand.
ATTTCAAAAGCACTTTACTTACAGAATCAAAACTAACCTCTACTTCAATAAAAACTATTGTTAGGAAATTTAGTTTTTGACAAGGCATCACTGCCCTATCTACAGCTGGAACCCCACACTAAGGAATCACCCATGTTCCAGAATTCCAATTGATATCCCAGAGAAGAGTTCTTAACATAAAGAAATAAGTGACATGACAACATTGCCAACAACTGTGCGAAGCAACTGGGTTTCTACTTTGATGGCATTCAAAACAAAGTCCCACGAGCCACTATGTCATTCTGTTTGAACAAGTGTCTCTATATCAAAGCTGAACTATTATGAGCTTCTGCTGCGACAAGGTCCCCAGTATCAAAGATAAGCTACCAAGCGTCTCTCGAAGGTTGTCTCTAAATGAATACAACGAAGAAACACTAATCGGTTTGTGTACATACCCCTGCACCGTCTACAAACATAAGTGTGATCGTGTAAGCGGAAGTTAGGATGAATCTTCGTTATATCTGTCCAGTGGGGACCTATAGTATTTCTAACACACAACCTAGCCTGACCTTAACCCTACGCTCTCCGACCCTTTGTTTATACCCAATGTCAACTGACACCGGCCAGACTCGTATTCATCCAGCAATCTTGTAAACAATAATTGCATATGCGAATACAGACTGCCGTGAACGACTATAAAACAGTCAAAAAGGAAAAATATAGCCATACATTATCGGGAGGGGGGCAGTTTCTCCTTTATCAACATTTACTCAATGGACCAGGAGTAGAGAATCTGTCTGCATGCATGTGACAAAGTATGACTATCAACTACTACTTGCGATCAAGCCATCCTGTGTGACAACACTTACCTAGAGAAAGCTGCATACTAGTACTATATACCATCATAATTTGTTCAACATCTCATTATGTCAACAGCTGCTTGACTTCTTCTGAAAATTCTATTATTTCGGATAGATTGCTAACGAAGAATAGTTTCTCCCGCTCTGAGCTACTTCATCCAACAGATAACTCAAACGTGCCAGGGTACACGGCAAATTCCAAACAGTCACGTATACCCACCCCCTGAATCCTCAAGATTCTCAGTGAACCTTCTCCTCAGGACGCGCAAGGAGTTAGTTTTAACATCGTCCAGGCCTACCTCATATAAAAAGAGTACCAAGAGAAAGCTGTTGCTATGTATTTTGGACCTCTTCTAACCAGCGCAGATCTACCTTCTCAAGAGACCAATCATCAGTACTGTTTCGATGCGCACGCAGTAAGAAAATTGCGTAGCACATTCTCAAGATGCGAAGGAACTTCTCAAATTGGCATGGAAACTACACGTAAACTGTCGCAACTTGCCTAGATACCTTTCAGAATTATTGACACTTGTCAAGCGATTTTATTACTTAATCACTATTGCTAGGTTACCACTTCCTTGAGGTATACCAAGTGTGCAGCAAATATCAGTGGGTACGGGGGTCAGCAACCTTGAGAAATCAGACTTGATTTGAGTTGACAGGTTGGTAAGATTCGAAAATCTGGATGCTAGAAAATCTGACATTCTCAACTGAGAATGTTGAGAAGGTCTCGATCCGCCTCTGTCATGTGATCCTAAAGACTAAGCACTAGCTCAAACCTGCTCTAAGGTCACACAGTGAATGGAAGTATTGTCTGAAAATCGGTTGGAATAATTTAACAAAATTAACCTAATTTTCAAAGAAATCATTGCAAAGTGGACGTACATTACCACAGATACAAAATGCCACTACAATCAATTTGACATGAAAACACTTTACAGTATAACAGGGATGGTTAACCTACTGCCTGAGAGGGGAATTTATGTGACAAGCAAGTAGACAGCCCCATTCTTTCGCTAAGTTTTCTGTAGCTTGGATTAGTTTGGACTTAATAGGTTCCAACTATATGCCTCTTTGTACAAGCAACGAAATTTTCTGCTCTCAGCCAGGATGTTTCTCAATATATTGTCAAATCCATCCTTAAATGTTTCATAAATGATTCGTAAAATTTTTGAAATTTCCAAGAACAAAAGGGCAATTGTGAGATAAGAAATAGAACTTTTAGTGAAAAAGATTTGAGAGATCTTTGTATTTTGCTCTCAGCTTGACAAAAGCATTAGCTTGAGCCTAGCCTGGCAGCGTTCCTTAAATGTTCCTTAATTGTTTCAGAATTTCATCTCATGTATCTTATATTGTTGTTTCTTATAGAAAGAAAAGTGTTACCTAGTTTAATGTACCTTTGGGCCATTTGGCAAGAAAGATTTCACGGATCTGTAGTAGATTGTTATTTCGCTTGTTAATGATATTTTATTTCTTGAGTCTTTTGAATCTCAGCCTGGCTTGTTTCTTAAGTTGTTCTTATTTTTTGGCCTAATCTCAGCCTGGTGTTTCTTATAAAGTTGCTCTTATACAAAAACAACATGTATGGAAATACTCTGTAAAAAACCTACATGTAGAATATTGAAATATTTAAAGAACGCATACCATATATTGAACGAATAGACCATATATAACGAATATTGAAATATTTAAAGAACGCTAAAGGAAAATTCCCTAAGGAACTTTTCAATTCGAACCATCACAGGAAATCCATGCTCATTGTATTATGCAAATTAGATATTCAAAATAAACAATGCAGAAAATGTCACAAAGTTGCTCTGTTTTGAAAGTAAAACTTTTTGTTCTCTTTAACTATTCCTTGAATCTGCACACTTCAAATATGAGAGAAACCCTCAGAATATATACTTTCCAAATATCAGGTAGCCATGTTAGAAATACCTCGGAATGTTTACGCCTTTTGAAGTTGAAAATATCCCGCAGATAGCGCTCCTCGGTATAACTTAGCAGGTACGGTCTACTCGCAGTGAATATTTTGCATATTTTGGCTACCATCACTAAATTACCTCACCACTTCACTTTGTAGCCTCTTCTTCAGTCTTTTGTGGACACTTTGGCGGGAAAATTGAGATTTTTGCGCTAACAGAACTTTCCGCCTTTTGCGTTGGAACATTTTCTTCCTGACGATCTACTCGCAAATTTAATCGCTAGTTTCAAACGATCTGTTTCAGTCATCTCATTTATTTTCGTAGCATCTTATGTAAATAGTATTTGGTATAATTTCTAGGATAGGTGCTTATTTAATTTGAATATCAGGATTGCAAGGAGAATGGAGTCATGAATCCAGAAGGAAATATTTACAGTGAACAAGCAACTGTGAAAAAGTAAGGCTTCATCTCAACTTTGAATTTCATCAATAAAATATAAAACTGGTTTTGCATTATACCCATTTTACACAAGAAAAAAATAGTGGTACCGTCCTAAAACAAACAAGCGAATCTGTGTTGTAAGAAATATATGGACCACGCCCATTTTTATGTGTGCATGTGTGAAAGCACTAAAAGAAGGAGAAAGCCAGCATAGGTTTCTAGCATTCTTCTTTATTGATAGGAGTGTACCTTTGTTTCTCCTCTCCTTTGGCAAATGCATAGTTAAGAACTTAACCAGCTCAATAAAAGGGGCTCAGCCACCAAAAACTCTAAAAATGTTTACAAAGAAGCTGATCCCCCTCCATGACACCTCTGGGACAGCATTAATTATTCCAACACCTAAAAATACATCAAATTATACAACTGAATTATATAAAGATTTTGTTTTTGTCTAAAGCCATTACTATATACTAAATTTTGTATATTTCTATCAAGCTTTCTACTGTATTTGCTGTTGAAAAGCCCAAGTGGAAAAGGGTATTTGGATCCTTACAACAAGAGTCATCTTGAAAGTATTTTTGAGTTAATCAAAGGAAAATTTGAGCTAAGGGCTAATTTTAGTGATCTGACAGATACTACTGTTACTCGGCTGCAGCTTAAGCTGTATAGGTTGATACAGTCTATCCGCAAATGTTCAGGATCTAGGGCTATCAAAAAGCAAATTGAAAAATTCACAAAGGATGACTACAACCTTGAGCTAAAATATACATCTAGAAAGAGAAAAATTGAAGAAGAGCTTGAGTTGGCAAAAGCAAAGCAGATAAAGACAGAGAATGAGCTTGAAAAGGTAAAGAATGAAGCAAACAACAAGATAGCGACAATGGACAAACGAATGCAAATAATGTCAAGAAAACTAATAACTAGGAGTCGCACTTCTATACCAGGATCCAAAAGCACAAACAATTACTCAAAATCTCACATTCGACGTCTTAAAAAACAGAGAGAAGACAACTGTAAAGATGCTGTGGCTTTCTTGAAAACACAGGAATACACCCCAATCAAATTAATAGTTAAGAACAAAAATGGAGAGTTTGAAGATATAAGTTTAATCGAACCTGAAGCTGAATCAAAGTCTATATCTAGAAAGAAGACAATAAATGAAGCTATAATTAACAAGTACCTTTATGCCAAAGACAAATTTAATGTAAGTAATGAAGCTTACCATGAGATTGCCATGCTAAATCAAGATTTGCCCCGCTCTCATGTCATAAAGTCAAAGGCAAAAGAGTTGAACAGTTTGTTTGATATAAAGGCAATAGAGAGGGGAGTTGAAGGATACCAACAATCTATTAGAGGGGTATTAACATTAATTCTTGAACACTATCTTAAACTTATGACAAATGAGTCATTCCCAACTACCATCAGAGTGAAGCTTTCTGGTGATGGAACATGGATTGGAAGCAAATTACATGTAATAAACTTTACTTTCACTCTACCTGATTTTCCATGTGCAAAATCTGCAGATGGAAATGTACTCCTAGCAATTTTCAAAGGGTCTGAAAATTATATATATCTACAGAATGCACTGAAAGACATTATAAATGAAACAATAGAATTTACTTCAGTTTCATTGCAAGGAAAGATATACCAAATAGACTATTACCTAGGTGGAGATTTAAAATTTCTAAATGTTGTTTGTGGCATTGACTCTTGTGCATCTAAATACTCCTGCATATGGTGTAAATGTCCAGCAGATCAGAGGTATGACACAACAAAAACTTGGTCTATGGTTGACATTAAGAAGGGAGGGGCAAGAACAGTAAAGGAAATTGAAGAATGCAGCAAAAAAAGGTCAAAGAGCGAAAAATACAATTGCTCTAATTTTCCACTTTTTCCGTCAATTCCTCTAACCAGAGTTGTCCCAGATACACTACATCTGTTCCTCCGTATTTGCGATCAGTTGATTAACCAACTCATTAAAGACCTCATGCATGAGGACAATGTTACAAACATGACTAGGTATACAACAACTGACAACATCAAGCATAAACACATTGCAGGATTTGAGCAGTTTATTAAGGAAAAAGGAATAAGTTGGAGCTTTTATGTGGATAAAAATACAAAGCTCATAAAACACAGAGACTTTACTGGCCCTGAAAAGTACAAGATTGTATCAACAATCAACCTCAGTACATTGCTCCCTAATTATTCTAAAACAAAGCTAGATAAAATGGAGGTCATATGGGATGGATTTAGGCAACTGATTTGTAAATTAGACAATTTACAAGGAGATGATAATCAGAAACTCTTAGATTTCTCTTCATCAGCAAAAACATGGCTAAAAAATTATGTTAGTGTATATCCCACCAAAGATGCAACACCTTACATGCACATTCTGGCAAACCATGCTCCTGAAGCTATAGAAATAAATGGAAAACTGTCTCAATTTACACAACAAGGCTTGGAAAAATTGAATGACCATGTCACAAAATGGTACTACAGGTCCACTAGCCTGAGTCATGATGCTGCAATGAAACAGATCATAGAGAAGCAAAGCAGATTACGGCAGTTGCACTTTAGTGGTGCAAGTAGATGTCCAAAGTTTCAATGGACATGTAAGAAATGTGATAAGAAAGGGCATTCAAGTAAGACATGTGTGGCTGTTTAACAGAATTCTAAAGCTAATATAGTTGCTTTATCTATACTCAAACTTTAGTAAAAAATATGAAATTATGTACTAATGAATGAACAAAAACAGGTATGTAGAACTGGGGGGCTCAGTGCCTAGCTGTTTTCAGTACTTATTGAAGGCTTATGCCCCCAAATAATTATAAAGTGCATAGACAAAATGACAGGGCAGGGTGATAAAATAGGCTTCCACAGACAAGATAATTGCTGTCTATTCAAAGCACAGGCTACCATTTCACTTCTGTTTGTACATATGCAATTTGCAACAAAAATAGAAATAATAACATTAGCTGCCCATCTCTAGTTGAGCTACCCTAGCTATCTATTTAGGTCAATAATACTGCATTGGTGAATGCAACTTTTCTTTGAATTTTCCAAATGATCAAAATTAATAGCTGTAATGTAAAGAACACATTCTTTAGTTGCAACTTCTTCCAGATTTATGAATTTAATAGATTTACTAGCATTGAGTAATATAGTTTCAAGTGACATATAGACATTTTGCCATGAAAGAGGGGCATCATGTTATGAGTCCTTTTCTTTCCAGTATTCTATAAAAAATTGGCTATGGAATCTAAACATCTATTAAAAGTATTTGGTATGATCTATGGCGAAGGAAATTTTGAGAGAAAGCCCTCTTGAAATCGGAGATAAAGCAAGCATGCCACCCTCTTCTACAAAATCTGTAATAGGCTTTTTGACATAGCCAACAATTTGTAGGGTGTTCATATTGACACGTGCTACATCCCCGGCTTCATTTATGACTCTACGCGACCATGTAGGATCTTTGAATAGATTAGAGAGCTTTTCATGACTGCAACTGTAAACTGTTGGGCGTTTCTTAAATAGTCGAAGTGGAGTCAAGCAAGCAGATACTACACACCATGTTTCATGGGAGATTGACTCATCTATGTCTACCTTGGTAGATGTCCTTCTTCTGAGGCTCAAAGTCTCTTTGATCCTCAATTTTAGCCTACCCAGATCTGCTAAAACAAGAGGAGAAAAGCTTGCTATATCTCCTTCCGTCTTGGACCTAATGTCTGATACTGGTAGCCATTCGTCATGTTCTCTACCATATCCGACATACTTTACTTTTCTTTTCAAAACCCCATCAACGACCACAGGATCAGAAACGGCTTCTACATCATAAAACTTTACACCCCGATCTAATTTTTCTTTCTCCTTTACTTTACTTTCAAACTGCAATATATTTGCCAATTCCATAGACTTAAAATCTACGGCGGCCGCAGCACGCCTTTTTTTCCTGTCCGCCATTTTGTAAACAAGAAGTACTTTTTCGCAAAATTGGACAAGAGGCTACATTGAAGGAACCAATCGTTCGCCAAGTTCTTAATGTAATTACGCAATACTAAAAATGATCATTTCAAGCCTGAATTTCTTGTTATGAACTTTATAACAGAAAACAATCCAATTAGGAAGTCGGCTCCATTTATTTGCGGCCAAACCCTGCATATATTGTTTGCTAAGTGCTACATTGAGTAGTCTGGGGCAGTGCTGTCTTTGCTTATAGTTACTGACCTTCCCTGTATTAAGTGCCAAAGCTAATTGTAGTCAAAACACTTAAAAAGAATGTTTACTATAACGGACCTCTTAGCATTACAATATCATCATTGGAGGTCAAAACACGAGAAATGTTAGGAACTAGGCTTTGAGTAATGGTTCTTAATAAAACAAAGCATGCATAGTGGTAATGCAAGTGAAAGAATCTACAACAGAGTTTATCCATTACCATATTATTTGTGCATGCAACACTGGGGAAATCAAAGAAACTGCTAACTTCAATGCAAGTTGTTCATTGTGCCCCTTTCCAGAACGCTCATCTTTTAAAATCCGACTATTATCTGGCTTTGCTCAGAAAGCGATAATTAAAGCGGAGATATAAAATCTTACGCGCATTTCCATCATGAAGATCAGTGACTCATGAGAGTGGTGGAAATTGTGCTGCATTTTATGGTATTGTCAAATTTTGGTGCAAAACCCTACAGTTAGGAATGGAAAGTACTGTAGCACTTCATATCTCTCATGTATTTGCAAATTGTCTATCGCAATCGTTGAGAGAAAAGATAGATGAGATTGATTGTTTATTTGGCAAACATTCAGAGTACCAAAGTACTGCCTTAGTGTCAGCGTGGCCGTTCCATTCGGTTTAATAAAGCTTAAATGCTTCCTTGGCTTACAAAAGAAAAAAAGATGAAAAAGCACTTCTACACCATAAATTTCGAGAAGGTTACTTTTTGAGTGGTGAATTTGCTGTTTTGCACCATTGTCATTCTTTCATTTTCTCGTGGATTTTTAAACACAATGTAGTAAGGTTAGATTTCTCAGGTTAGGCATGAGTTATATTCTACGAACTTTGAAAATAGCGCGATAAATAATAGATTCAAATATTTACAAAGGGGATTGATGACTTAAAAGTACGTACGCTAGGACGGGGTACATCCAAAAACCGTACAGCAACGTACATGGGAATGCAAAGTATAGCACGAAAAAGCGGGAACATTGCTTTAGCATACTGAAAGCTTTCTTCGTCCGACACTCGTCAGAGTATGAAACGTCGGATAGCGACCGAAAGGTGAAACGAAATATATAGCCAGATGCGGGTACACGTGATATGATGAATAATGCGTCTATTTGGCTCTATGATTGGCCAATTAGCACCTATTCACCATTGTTTACTTGAAGAGTCCAAGTGAAAAACGAACTCTTTTTGTTTACACAAGACTGGGTTTTGAGTCTTGATGTAAACCGATTCCAAAACACCTAAATGAAAGGACGATCTTGCTTGCCCAATGATCCGAAAATTATCGTCTGTATATGTTTTTATGGCGCGCCAAAAGGGAAAAAAATACGAATCTATTATTTACAATACGAACATAAATTTATTAATACATAACCTAATTTTATAATACGAAAATGAGATTTTATAGTACGAAATGGATTATATAATACGAAGAGTGCCGAATGTATAATACGAAAAGTTGCAAAAATATAATACGAAAAGTTGCAAAAATATAATACGAAAGTTGCAAATATATAATACGAAAAGTTGCAAAAATATAATACGAAAGTTGCAAATATATAATACGAAAAGTTGCAAAAATATAATACGAAAAGTTGCAAAAATATAATACGAAAAGTTGCAAAAATATAATACGAAAGTTGCAAATATATAATACGAAAAGTTGCAAAAATATAATACGAAAGTTGCAAATATATAATACGAAAAGTTGCAAAAATATAATACGAAAAGTTGCAAAAATATAATACGAAAGTTGCAAATATATAATACGAAAAGTTGCAAAAATATAATACGAAAGTTGCAAATATATAATACGAAAAGTTGCAAATATATAATACGAAACGCAGCATGACTCCAAAGCAGAGCATAATGGCGAGCCAGAGGATGCGATGGTGTTGTTTGCAAGGCTTAACGAGCTGGTGGAGGTAGCATCTACGGCTATTCGACAACAGTCTGGAGGTATCTCTCACTCTCTCACCACTCTCAAAGTAGGCGTCCTCGAGAAACACCTACAACCGAAGATGCGCTTCAGGTATTGTAGGCCTACCCTAACCTAGGTTCAGGACAACCCTCTTTCGATCAAATTCTTCAATAAGTCCAGGAAAGACAGAGAGGAGGTCTTTCATTCGTTCACGGACGTTTATCGGTGAGATGGAAACTCCAGATGCCATTTTCAGCAGGGCTTTATCGAACGATTTCGTATCAGAATGCCAGCTCGAAGCCAGAGCAGAGCATTAATATCATCCAGCCTTCGCATCGCGTCATGCTGCTTTGTTTGCTCGGAGTCATGCTGTGTTTCGTATTATATATTTGCAACTTTTCGTATTATATTTTTGCAACTTTTCGTATTATATATTTGCAACTTTTCGTATTATATATTTGCAACTTTTCGTATTATATATATATTCGACACTTTTCGTATTATATTTTTGCAACTTTTCGTATTATATATTTGCAACTTTTCGTATTATATATATTCGACACGTTTCGTATTATATATTTGCAACTTTTCGTATTATATATTTGCAACTTTTCGTAGTATATATATTCGACACTTTTCGTATTATATATTTGCAACTTTTCGTATTATATATTTGCAACTTTTCATATTATATTTTTGCAACTTTTCGTATTATATATTCGACACTCTTCGTATTATATATTTGCAACTTCGTATTATAAAATCTCATTTTCGTATTATAAAATTAGGTTATGTATTAAAAAATTTATGTTCGTATTATAAATAATAGATTCGTACTTTTTTCCCTTTTGGCGCGCCATATGTTTTGGCGCATTCTGGATTTATAATAAGATGTTGTCCTATGGCCGAATCACTTTTCATTTTAGAAATAGAGTTTTTACACATACGAGGTGGCTGTTCTCTTGTTGTTGTGTTTTTCGTCCTGATGCTCGTGGGGACATGTTGTTTTATTCTGTCTGCTAGTCTCTGCGTGGTGCGCCCTACGTACCGAGCTTCACATCGGCACGAAAATTCGTAAACTACACAACTTTTTTGAGTGGTAGGAACGCTATCTTTTTTAGCAGATGGTAGCATGACACTAGAGTCATGCTACCATCTGCTAAAAAAGATAGCGTTCCTACCACTCAAAAAAGTTGTGTAGTTTACGAATTTTCGTGCCGATGTGAAGCTCGGTACGTAGGGCGCACCACGCAGAGACTAGCAGACAGAATAAAACAACATGTCCCCACGAGCATCAGGACGAAAAACACAACAACAAGAGAACAGCCACCTCGTATGTGTAAAAACTCTATTTCTAAAATGAAAAGTGATTCGGCCATAGGACAACATCTTATTATAAATCCAGAATGCGCCAAAACATATACAGGCGATAATTTTCGGATCATTGGGCAAGCAAGATCGTCCTTTCATTTAGGTGTTTTGGAATCGGTTTACATCAAGACTCAAAACCCAGTCTTGTGTAAACAAAAAGAGTTCGTTTTTTCACTTGGACTCTTCAAGTAAACAATGGTGAATAGGTGCTAATTGGCCAATCATAGAGCCAAATAGACGCATTATTCATCATGTATCACGTGTACCCGCATCTGGCTATATATTTCGTTTCACCTTTCGGTCGCTATCCGACGTTTCATACTCTGACGAGTGTCGGACGAAAAAAGCTTTCAGTATGCTAAAGCAATGTTCCCGCTTTTTCGTGCTATAGTGAAGTTCTGTAGTACCAACAGACTTTTCAGGAATGCAAAGTCGAGTAATATTGAGCATATATAGTATTTGAATGTCCTATGAGAATTTTACGCATTCAATCAACTAACCAAAGTCATTTTACAAGCAAATTCTGACAACGTTGTTAAAAACCACCAGCAATCCTTGCTTCAAAAACAGCCCAGCTGAATGCCCTACAGATTGCATACTAAAAGTAGTTTCTCATGTACAGGCAAAATATACTATTCCGATAAGAACAATTGTGAAAAAAGTTGAGGTCGAGTCTAAACTTATCAAGGATCTTAGAAAATGTGGACTCGGCAGAAATTATCTGGTTGTTATGAAAACAAGACTGAAGCCTTACAATGCAGATGGTTTCAAAACATCCATTGGTCTGAATGAGCCATTCAATATGAGCTGAGTTGAAAAAAGGTGTGAGTTCATAGACAGAAGCGAATTAATTCTCATTATAAATTCTACTGAAATTGGCCAAGAGAAATGTCACCCACTAAGAGCGTCACCAAATGCTATTGTGATGCCAATGGCTTTATATAAGCAATCTCACAATTTCTACTGTTTTCATTGATTGCAAATGTTCATTGCACTAATGCTAGTCAAAAACTGCCTTCGCTTACAAGAATATCTCCCTTTAATGGATTGGAAAAGCTTGTAAATGTAATGAACGCCTTCAAAACTTCACAGTTAAGCTACTGTCCTCTCATATGAATGTTCCATAGCCGCAAATATGATCAAAAAGGATAAACAAACTACATGAAACGGCTCTTAGGCTTACATATAAATATAGGGTGTCAACTTACGAACAACTCCTGACTAAAAATAAATCTGTAAAGGGATGTAATCTGTAATCCATAATCACTTAAAATCACCACTGATATTCAAGAGTTCAAGAAGGAAACAAATTCATGGAGATTAATGTAAAATATAAGATTTTACAGAAATGACGATAAAAATAATCAAAAGTTTCTTTGCTAAACAATAAATATCTCAGCGATAATATTACGAAAGACTCTTACAACTGCTAACGACAAGTCCCAAGAAACAGCAACGCGACAAATCTTAACACAACCGACGACTTTGACTGTAACTCCACGACAACAACTGCTAACGACGACTTCACATAACGACTGACTACACAGAACATTAAATGCCTTATTTATATTAACACACATGACGTAATAACATAATTATAACATATGACGGAACTAAGGGGGCAATGCAATGGCATGGTAACACAACACAACAAACGACAGTACACTAAGATTAGACAATACGTCACAAACAAGTAAAGCAACATGATGACAGTGACAGTGGGAGATGATGATGATGATGCAACACTTAGGATTATGATGACGGGGCAACAAACAACGGAACATATAGGAACAGAGAACCAACGTTACTTAACATGACGAAATCAAAGATAAAAATAAAACTAGTACTATAACATTAAACTGATGGGACCGCAGATTTCACAAGTTTTCTATAGATAACATAGCTTTTTATGAATTCTGTGGATAGTTGACTTTAATTAGTTTGTAAATTAGCTATGAATATATTAGCTAATCTAAAATAAAATATTTATTAGCATATACATTATTATATTATATTATATTATATTATATTAGATTATATTATATTATATTATATTATATTATATTATATTATATTAGATTATATTATATTATATTAGATTATATTATATTAGATTATATTATATTATATTATATTATATTATATTATATTATATTATATTATATTATATTATATTATATTATATTATATTATATTATATTATATTATATTATATTATATTATATTATATTGTATTATATTATATTATATTATATTAGATTATATTATATTATATTATATTATATTATATTATATTATATTATATTATATTATATTATATTATATTATATTATATTATATTATATTATATTATATTATATTATATTATATTATATTATATTATATTATATTATATTATATTATATTATATTATATTATATTATATTATATTATATTATATTATATTATATTATATTGTATTCTATTATATTCTATTATTTTTTTACTATATTACCACTTAATAACCAAGACTCAAGTGAAGATATATCATTCTATTGGTTGATAGAAATCGCTCCATTACTTCATTTACCACATGTCCCATTTCATTAAAAACACTTTGATTCTAAAGTTTACTATTGCACAACCAAGTGTCTCCTTAAAATAAATCTTTTTCTTTGACAAATTTAATCTGGGTGGCCACTTTCATTTCGGGAAAATTGTCCGATTCTCCCTGATAGTTTGGTGAACTGCTACTCACTTCCCCTGACTTTTCATGATATAAACTTTAAATTAGGATGTTTTGATTTTCTTCGCTAGATATGTGGTGAGGTGGAGCTTTTGCCCATTTATTGCAGTTCCAGGTTCTTGGCTTCATAAAGCACAAAACTGCTCTTGCTTTCTCTTATTTCTAAGACAGTAAAAGTTTTCAGGGTAAAGAATGTGATTATGCGCTTGTGCTAAACAACTGTGAGGTATAACCATTCATCTAATGCTACTCTTCTGGTTGGGACTGCACCAACATCCACCATAAAACTACTTCCCTCCAACATAGATCACTCATTGCTAAAAATAATCTGAATAAGCCATATAACATAATGTGTAGCATACTTTTATCTGCTTAATTATATTATGAACAACACTCAAGGGAAAGAGCGTTGAAAACACAAAAAGCGTCTCTTGACTTTCTAGCTCAACTCCAAACATATAGAGTGTTTGAATATTGTGAATAAAACAGTGTTATCATCTAAAGTTCACAAGTTAAAATTCATTAAAGTAAAGTGACAATCAGTGGAATTAGGAGTTGCAAAATATACCAAAGTAATTGTACCAAATATTAATAAGCTTCGGGTACATCATTTACACCAGCGAGAAGCCTGCTTTTTTGCCCACTGAAAGAATTGAAAAGTTATTTATCGTGCTAGGGACCATACATATATGACGTCAGCAAAGAGGGCGCAAGGGGTACGACGAGTTTAAGACTGTTTTAGACGTTGTTGGGGGGGGGGCTGGGGTTTCAGAATTTATACGTCCTTTTTCTTTCTTTTACTTTTTCTGCAAATCATGATTGAATTATGTCAGTGTACAGTATGCGTTGTGGAATTAATGGAATGAAAAACGTTTCAGTCAGTCATTCATTTAATCATTAATCTATTTGCAGGGTTTTTTCTTCAATAATAATTCATTGCCATCATTTCCTTTTCGGCAACCCTGACTAAAACGTGCAATAACAAGCTTAAATCGTAAATGCTTTAGAAATATCATATTGCATTTATTTATGGCCAGAGAAAATAGTTTATTGTAGGAAGGTTTCAACTGATCACCGGCTACAGGAATAATTTACTAAACTCCCCCTCGAATAAGCTCTCCTATCAAATAAGTCCCCATGGGAAAGCCAAAACATACGTCTCTAGGAAGCTACAGTAGTTTGAGCATATACGGTAACGATACTATCTCCGTTCTAACAGATTTGACTTCTTTATTGCTTCCTCTGATTACGCCTGTGTATGGATGGGGGGTGGGTGGGTAAAGCCATTTAGACATCGTAAGGGGAAGGGGATTTTACAGGTTAAGGCTATGCCCAACAAGGGGGAGGGGGTAACAATTGCTAGGTGTTTTAGACCTTGTAAGTGTATGACCCCTATCATTTCAATCGTATTTGGGCAATATTCTGTGCAAAATCAGTATCTGCATGTCACAAGAAAAGAACGATATTCGTGATCAAGCTGATCTTTCCAAGATCTGTAAAGGCAACAGGATTTGGAAGACACGAGAAATGACTGTGCGAGAAAATAATAGACCCGTGCGGGATTCGAACTCGCGACCCCTTACTTTGTATGTCAAGTGCTCTACCAACTTAGCTATGGGACCATGTTTCCAAATTATTGCTCAAGGATAGGTCATTTACTCGCGCCTTATCTTAACCAATTTTCACATGGGAGCTATTTCACAGGAAATTAAGAAACACGACTTCTCAACTCCTATTCCCTGAAACATAGCCCTAAGGGTATAAAAGATGCCAGTGTACGATGCTATGGATTTTGGCTATCTTTTCACCATTGGCCCAGCAATTAACTTTTCCTATTAAAGAAACGCACGATCTTTCCCCATCTCATTCAACAGTGGAAATGATAATTGATCACAGCGTGTCTATAACCGCCATTTTGTCCTTTTCTTATTCATCTGACATGAATGTGAGAGCATGGATTTTATAAAATAATTAAAAAATACGCCTAGATTCTAAGGAGAAGACTATTTGTACACAAAATTTCTGAATGGCGTGTCACTCGTAGAAATGTGTACGGGAAGATTGTAATTGAATATGATTTTCTATGACTTAATATGATGCCATGATTTTCAATATTTTTGTGACTTTGTTGTGAGTTTTGTGATTCTTTGTTATTCACTTTCGGGACTTCTGTGACATTTTACAAATTTTACGAGCATTTTTTGAGCGACATGTCACGCAAATGGGCAAGTGGATAAATAGTCAGAGCATTTGACTGCTGAAGGCAATATCCATGGTTCAAGTCAAACGGTTGGATCATGATAGGGATGTTTGCTCACTGTCCCACCACAACAATTGTTGCAATAGCTGGAGGGAGTCAAACTTCAATGGTCAGAATAGCTGCAGAAAGGCGGATTCAAAACATATGTGATTTACTGCATACGTACTTTATGGAGGGCCATCAAGCAAATCTTCATAAAGTTTTTAATCAACATCAGCACTCCTTGCTTTTTTGTCAAGTGAAGCCAAGCCAAATGTCTTAAGAATTGTATACTGCATGTAGTTTCTCAAAAACGTACAAAAAGTTACTCTTGACGTAAAAACCCTCTAAGAACACTCGACAATGAAATTATCAAAAGATCTAAAGCATCGAGCCGCAGCAAAAATCATCTGGCTATTACAAACCAGGATTATAGGTTTACAATGCAGCTGGGTCCAACAAACCCATGGATCTGAATGGGTTGAAAAGAATATCATGACTACATGTATAGAACCAAACTATTTCTCATTAGAAGTTCCACTCTAATGGGCCGAAAAAAATATCACAAAGTACAAGCGTCTACAAATGACACGGTGAAGCCAATGGCCTTACATACACACTCTCACTTTTTCTACAGCTTTCATTGCTTTCAAATATTCATGGAAAGACAAAGGTCCAAATGAAGATGAACATATATCCGTCTGTTCACGTCTTCCATTGCGCAACCCAGCTTCTGAAACTCAATGTGTTTGTTGGACTACAGTACTGCCTATGAAAATCTACACAGGCTACATGTATTAACGGTTGTAAATACCGAATTTAGGGAAATAACAATGGATTACAGTAGCACCTCTTGAAAAATCCGCATTCAATTCTTCCATGGTTATTTTTTGAAACTACAGTAAATAGCACAGACTCCCACAAGCCATCTCATTCACTAAACAAAACCCCATCAGGGCCATTATGATGGCAATTAGAGCCTAGGCTACTTTTTCCCGCCATTTTCTCACACCAAATCACGCAATCAAGGCAAATCTTTAACAGTTGCGAGTCTGCTTTTGAGATGTGCAGTTGTCGTGAAAGCGCGTGTTGGAAATACTTAAATAAAAATAGCTATTCATTATGAACTTCGGATGAACATTACCTGCATTAACCTTGAAGGTGGTATAGGGCACCAATTGGCGACAATTGTGATTTCATTCGAGTACAGAACGTGCATTTGCGGACGTTAACTCCAACAAGACATGGCGCGGTGAAGTGATCAAATGGAGCTTATCAAGAAGTAATAGAAGTAAAATTTCCAATGGAAAATTGAATGAAACGAAACAATTTTATCATGTAGTTATTGACTTTTAGCAGAGGACTTAGAGAAAGGGATATTTGCATTTGAGGATAATGGAATTACTTGCTTAAATGGAAGGACTTTGCTACAATGAATTCTAAGTAATGGAGCGTTATGCGTCGACAACTTTGTGTTTGTTGTTTTACGGACTTTCTATAGCTCAAAAACATTTACACATATTGCAAATGAGGACAATTTTATTGCAGGAACAAACATTTTATTGTTTTTTGCATATTTGGAGAAAATTGATATTGCCAAATTTATTTGCATTGTATTCAATATGGATTTATTATTGCTGTTTAATCATATTGTATATATTCAAATATACAAAGCATATCAAGGAGATGTAAGTTTTGAATTAATGTTGCTTTCTTGCATAACATGTAGACCAGGGATGTAGGAACCGGGGGCCAGAGGGACAATGGCCCCTACCTTTTAGCAAACTATACAAAAGTGCCCCTTTGAAGCCCAAAATGGGTTTGGTAATGTGCCCCTTTTAGCACTTGGCCCCCCCACACTGTTTAGATGCTTCCTACATCCATGCTGTAGACTTAGACCATAGATTAGTAAAGTGGTGACGTCACACATAGCTGTTGTAAGAATTTCCATATTTTGACCATATATGAGTCATTGGCTTGGTTCATAGCATTAAGAACAAGGCTGGAAATAGGAATAGATCATGTAAACTAAACTGGCAATGAACTGCCAAAATCTCCATTGAATTGTATCAAATACAAGTCATTTCAGACTACTTTACAATGCTTCATTTGACAAAGGGGGTCAAAAACAACCTATTATCCAAATATGGTCTGTTGTGACGTCACACACTACCATTCTAATTGCCAATAGTTGAATAGTAGGTACTTCCCCCCTGAGTACCCCCACCACTAGAATCATTTCTACATCCTTACTATACATCTTCCTATTGTCTCTTTTCACCCTTAACAACCACCACATTCCCAACACAAACTCTCTTCATACATTACATCAAAAGTCAAACTTAAATCTTATTGATTTAAAGCTGTAAAACATTTCGTAACTACTATATAACTGTTGTCATTTGAAAACTAGGAAATCTCAAAGCAACTCTTTCTAAATCTATAATCTCCCTTTTTGAGATCTAATTTGACACAGGCAAAATCCCTAGATTCATATGTATATTCCAGAAAAACAACCTGTTGCATGTAAAATGTTGGTTGTTTGATGTAAAAATATTTTAATCTATTGAAAAATGCAGGTATTGTCTTGGAAAATTGATAAATATAGTCATTAAGAATATTGTCTAACTTACATACATTTATAAAATAGCCCTTCAGATTTTGTTGAAAGATCACTTGACTGTTGGATATAAATATTGTCCAAACTCAAAAACCAAAATCACTTTATAATTCTTGTCCTGTTATAAGTTCCACTTTTTCAATAATCCCCTTACTTAAAATTAAACAACACATGAAATCCAAACAATTGGATGCAAAAGTTGTTATTTTCTAATAAACCATTTAAATGTTTAACAAACATAATATCAAACTATATTTCTCTTCTCTGAAATATTTGAATTGCAAAGTTAATAAAATTATCAAATTACTAATTACCACATATATAATATACCATTTGCATTTAAATTCTTGAAAATGGTAATTTATGAATTAGTAAATAACAAATAATTGATTAGTAAATCATCTTACCCTCCTTTCCAAATTGTGACTGATTCTAGTAGTGCATCCTCTTATGTACAATCTCTTTATCATTAAATCTCCCTTCTTTCGCCTTTCTTCCATCATCTCCACCATCCTCTCCCACCATTCAATCTTAATGTCCAGCCACGTTAACACAAACCTTTCGCATGACATCCCCCAATCGCACGCATTATCAAAACTCTCCTTTGTCTTTATTTGACAACTGACTATGTGCAACATTTCCAATTGCCGATCATTCGAACACTGTCTATTCAATTCATCATCCATGAACACGCATCCCACTATGTCTACCACTCCACAATAACCAGTGTGCTCTCCTCCTTTGAACTTATTCCTAATGGCATTCACAGTTGTGTTCATTCCGAGTAACCAGATGCCACCAAACAGACCAATGCGAAAACGCTCCTTCACAGTCACAACGTCCAATTGTTCAATCTCAGACACATCGATCCGGTCAAACTCAACATTTGCGAATGCCATTCGAATATCATCCTCCTTCCATCCGCAACTTTCCAAGTGTCTACAAATCAGACATATATTGTGCGTTGTTACTTCATCTGACCTAAACCAATAACCATGGCATTTTCTAATAATTGACTTAATAACCTCCTTATCATTAAAATTCTTAAATAAAAAAAAAGTAATAATTTCAAATGATCTACTTAATTTAGTATGCTCATCCAACCCACACTCATTTAACAATTCAATTACATCATCTAATAATTGTTTCTCATTTACTCCTTGTTTTAATCCAACAACATTTTTTAACATTTCTTCTATTATTCCTTCATATGAAAATTCTGACAATAAACGACATACAAATAAGACAACTTCAATAAACCCTTTTTCTAAATTGTCTCTTATAAGTTCCATCCGATGTCCTCTGTCCTCTTTACATATGTAAAGGGCTGAGAGAAATTCCATCAGTGATAAATGTTTAAATTGATACTTATCTGTATAATTGTCTTTGGCATCAACAAACAGACTTTTAATAAATGTCTCCTCTTCATCAGTTCCCCCAAGTTTTGATTCAATGTTTCCTTGAAAAATAATCTTGTTTTCTTTAAGTAAATTATAACAAAGTTCACTCAGGTAGGCCAATGTATTTGAATATTTTGTAAAAACTTGTGAGATTGTACTTAGGTCTTGTCCTTTCTGTTTGTCAGCATGTTGTTTCAGCAATAGAAAAACAGTCCAACAATATAATTCAGTGCAGTTCAAAACAGCTTGCCCTTTCATCAAAATGGCCACACAGCAAAGCGTATTCAGAAACTGTGGCACATTCATGATGGGAAGATAACCTTTTGATGATGTTCTTGTCTTGTTTATATCAACTTTGTGATCTTCACGGGATGAGAATTTGTCAACATATTCATCAATTTGATCCTCACTTAGTCCATTAATTTCCACTTTAAACAAACCACCCATGTTATTATAACCAGTTAGCTTGTGTTCGACGTGGGGTCTCCCAGTTATTATAACTTTAGCCATACCATAGTTCCCATTGATATTAAGGAGGTCAAAAATGATTGAATCTTTTTCAGTTATGTCATAGAGTTCATCCAAGCCATCTACTATAAACAAGACGCCTTCTCCATTTCCCAAGTCGTAGTTGATTTTACTCTTTAGGAATTCATCCAGGATTTCATGTTTCTTCAGCTCGACCCCTTTGCAGTCTTTGAAGTAATTCAAGTTTCTACATTCAAACATGACACACATTCTAAAGTTTTGATAAATGTCGCCATTTGCCCATCCATAAGTCAACTGTTTGGCAAGAACAGATTTTCCCATTCCCGCAATGCCACGAATAAAAGTTACACGATTCTCGTCATCAATTAATCGAGATATTTCAATATCATCACCTCTCATACCTTGAGCATGTGCAAAATGTTGTCTCGCTTCATCTCTGAAGTTATCCATCGTTGTTAATTCACGGTTTATCTTCAACTTAACGACAAATTTATTGATATCTACTTCTTTAAGCTCTATTCTGTTATTGTTATCTACGCAATGAATTTCATGCATCTTGTACTGTTGTCTGTACTTGTTCTTTATTTCATCTGAAAGATAAATACAATTTAAAAACCATTAAAATAAGCAACAGAACTATATCTAAGAATTCATACAGGTTAAGACAGAACAAAGGGTCGCATTTGAGGGACAGAGCAATATGAAACGTTCCATGAGTCATTTTATAACTTCGCAAAAATGAATACTTTGAGAGTAATGAATTAAGTTAAAGCCGGAAAACTCACTGGAAGATACTTAGTTTATCAACAAGACAACCAAGGGTGCCAAGGCCAATTAGAGCAGGGGGATAAAAATTAAGAAAGTGCATCTCAGTGTCTGGGCGTCTTATCCCTTAAGACAGAGAGGCATGCTACCTGCCATGAATAAAACAGTTATGCAAAAGTAACAGGGGATATTTGCGATATACATTACGTTTCATTACGTCCTCCAAAAATATGCTTCATTAATCTCAAGGTTATCGATATAAAAAATTTCGAAGCAAATCAGCTGCTCTTAGGTGGCTAATTACCAGTGGGGTGGGAATAAAAGGGGGAAGTGGTTTAAATTAATGGGGGATTTGAATTTTCTGGAGAATTCAGTGAGCACAGAGGGTGTAAAATTTGTGGAGTAACATATTTAAATGAATTAAAAAGTTGTCCTAAGCTGGTCTTTAGCAAGTATGGCTTCGATATTTGATATTTTGATGCAACAAGTAGCAAATACAAAAAACAGCTATTGCCAACATGACTTATTACTTGTTCAGTACTTTACAAATAATTCTTCCAGGATTAATTTCATGCACGGGGGTCTAAATAACAGCAGCAAATTGGTTGTATAATTATCAAAACATAATTAGCAGGTTGATGGCAAATTAGGCACCAAAGCATAATATCTACTCAGTGCATATTGCTCTTTTGGTTATTTGCAAGCATTGTATGGGGTTTATATGTTGTGTTTTTGTCATGGTTAAATAAAACTGTATCTAGTCATCATATAACATTGTCTTCTTAAGGACACGTTTGTCTCCTTTGGCTTAAACGACGATGAGAACGGAGGCACTGTCAATTATGTCACAAAGTCAGGCACTGCAAAATATAACAATGTCCTGAAAGGAATAACAATTTAATGCACAAAGACGAATCCTTGAAGAGTATTGAATGGATGGAAATTTATGTAAAGCACAAATTATACGTTTGTCCAAACTCAAACTAATATTGCTACTTGAGTAAGCAAAAGTGAAAGATATGATCATTTTAAAAAACACTCTAGATCAATTATCACGTGTAGATATTCTGAAAGATGCATCTAAAAGGAATTAGGATTGCAAGAAGACATGAAAGCGAATAACAAGCGACAGTGGTAACATGGAAAATCAGTAGGTATTAGTAGAATTTTTGAATAGACCTATGGTCAAGGGTATTTATGAAAAGTGTGATCTCAAAACGCCAATGAATAGAAATGAAATTCATTTGAGATGTGGCTGTGGTGGAACATGCTGAAAATGAGCTGGCTGTCAAAAATTGAAGACATCCCAGATGATGATGAAAATGTAATAAATACCAATGTCTGAATTTAGACTCTTCTTATGATATGAAGAGCTAAAAAGTTCTGATGAACTTTTCACAAGCATGTGTTAAGTAATTTTGCGAGCCCCCATCCCTCGAATAAGTCTTCCTCTCAAATAAGACCCTATTCAGAAGCATCAAAAATAAATAAGCCCCTTAGGCCTAATTTGGTGATTTAAGGTAATGCTTCTCCCCTTTAATAATAAAAACAATAGCTGTATCAGGCCGTATCTTCATGTTTCATTTCTGATGGAATGGGAATTCTGTTTGGATCGAAAACAGACCAACAGGCTCAATAAGCCATAGCATCAAAACACTTATGAAGAAAATGGGCAAAGGCTTAATAACAATATTTGACCAACAGCTTTCAAAGGAACATTTAAGGGTATTGTCCAAATTCAGAAGCAAGTATTAAACCCTTAATCTGAAAATGGTGATGAGAAAAGGAGAACAGTGAAAGGAAACAAAAGCAGTATATACCTTTGCCATATCAACCACACAAAAGATTTTGACATGGTTTTACATGATAAAATGTTAGGTGACTCATTGAAAATTAGCACTCTCGTCCCCTGTCTATTCAAGTTCTGAAAAATCCATGCCTTCCAAATGCAAACCATCCCCAAATTACTGCTTTCCTGACGACAGGAAAGAGAGTAGAAGATTCACTAACGTCACAGGTAATAGTTAGTCCCGGCCTCCTATTTTCAATGAAATCCACCTACACAATTATTATAAGTATCGAATTAAGAAATGCAAGAGTTAGTAGATGCTTTTAGTGAAAAGGAGTTTAGAGAGAGAGAGAGAGAGAGAGAGAGAGAGAGAGAGAGAGAGAGAGAGAGAGAGAGAGAGAGAGAGAGAGAGAGAGAGAGAGAGAG
Source organism: Mastigias papua (assembly GCA_964019165.1). Taxonomy (NCBI): domain Eukaryota; kingdom Metazoa; phylum Cnidaria; class Scyphozoa; order Rhizostomeae; family Mastigiidae; genus Mastigias; species Mastigias papua. Next base: position 14,448,518 of record OZ025271.1, read on the forward strand.
AGAGAGAGAGAGAGAGAGAGAGAGAGAGAGAGAGAGAGAGAGAGAGAGAGAGAGAGAGAGAGAGAGAGAGAGAGAGAGAGAGAGAGAGAGAGAGAGAGAGAGAGAGAGAGAGAGAGAGAGAGAGAGAGAGAGAGATAGAGAGAGAGAGTACGACTGCCACGTGAAGGTAAGAAGACAAAATTGATAATACAATAAATGCAGAAGATGATAGCATGGAAAACACACAAGTTGCAACGGTTCATTGGAGTGTGTTAAACAGCTTAAGTATTTGGGAACACTCTTCAAGACAAAGCAAGACTGCTAACGTCAATGGTTTTCCTAATAGCCAAATATTGAAGCAACAATTGGATAAGGAAAAGCAGCAACAGAAAAACAACCAGCAGTTTTGAGCTTGGGTAAAATATATGAGAATGCAAATGATAAGCTGGGCTGTCAGGGTAAAGAATGAGGACATCCAACTTTGTGTTCAACTACCTAAAAGATTGCTAGATACAACAGTAAAGAACAAACATTCTTATATAGGAAGTGCATAGAAAAGGTAATCACTGGGAAAGGAAAACATATTGTAAAGAACAGATTGCTTCAGAGTGAGGGGCATTTCATAGGAAGGTTAAAAGATAAAAATCACTCGTAGATGTGATTGACTTCATGTTCGAAAGTCGTTTCAGCTCTTCACTTTCTCTTGCCACAATTCCATCTACTGTAGCAATTGCTGAGAGATCTTACCAGTTCCGATCAACTACAACATATTTCAGACTTGTCATGGCTGCACAAGCTATCAAAAATTGAAGAAAAGTGCATTGCTTAAAAGAACACAACGGTATCAGTGGGTGGCATGGTTGACAGATGTTTGAAATTGGAGAGAAGAGTGAAGGAGGGCAGGATTCAGAATGTAGTTGGTAGAATAAAGTGCTCTCAAACATACATGACCCTCTCTTGGCTATAAGATGTTAGTGAAATTTATTACCATAGATATGGAAGATTAATATGAAGAGGGGCATTAGACAAGATCATTATCATCAAAGAGTGACAGAGAAACTGTCGCCAACAATAAAGACATCTTTAGCATTGGAAGTATTTTTGATCAATTAAAAGACAGACAGTTTCATAGGCATCACCAGGAATTGGCTGATCAAAACGTAAATGGTACGCTCCTTTGCAGTCTTGAATAAGTGGAAAAGCTTCAATTGTCTACACAAAAGGAAACTTAATATAGGCAAAGGGCGTTCTTCAAAATGATGATTTAAGCTTTAGGAAAAACTGTCAAATAAATGCACTACAAATGCTACCTTTAACTCAGTTACTGCATCACAAATTAAATGCAACAGCCTCCAAGTCTAAAATCACAGATTCTTTTGTGCATTGATGTCATTTTCACGCCATATTTAACGCTACTGGCCACTTAAGGCAATTATGGACTTAGTGACATGTCATATCACTTTTACAAATTTCATTGTATTCTTTAGTACACAATTGTTGCATAGTAAACAAAGAAACGTAAAATTATAGATATCTTTGAAAATAGAGAGGAAGCTGAACCCCTCCTGGAGTTCCCTTCATTTATGGTTCTGCTTTGCCCTAAGGTTTTCGGAAAAACCACTGATACCATTCAAAATATATTCAACGGGCATGTAACGCAAACAATGATGGTCTTTTTCAATTAAAAAAGTTGACAATCAAGGCTTTAGTAGTACAACAAACAACCAATAATATATCCCACAGTAGTGGTGGTAAAATGTTGAAAATGGCCTGAGAACAAACTTGAGAGAAATTTTACGAAGTTCTTACTAGTTTTATGTAAACTGGCAAAAGGCCATGGTCAGAAAATTTAAGGTCCAGTACTGTTAATTGAGACAAATTGGGATCAGATGAGTAAAATATTGTTTACATGTCAATGTACTTCTGAGCATATACATCATAATCCAATGTTTTTCTGTTATTGCTATCCCCTAGACTTCTTAGGAACGGTACTGCTTTTTTAGATAAGATCCAAATTGAAGCATTTATTAAAAAACTCAAGGCAATCGGAGATAGGATTATAGGCTTTTGTGTCATTCTAGATCATCAAATTGGATGTGCTTATTTAAAGAAAACAGTCTTAGTGAACGTAAGGTAATTCACCACGTTCAACGATATCATAAACATCACTGCTAGATACGCTAAAAGAAACAAACAACAACAAGAAACCAAACATCTATGGAATGTAAGCAACGTGCTAAAAAAACAAAAATCATGTCCAGAATTCATACACATCATGTCTAATATCTGTCCTGACTTTTCCTGACACTTTCCTTCAAAATGAAGGTGTCTTTCATGACAACATATCAGGAGTACACAATACCTTTCATGACCAACAGGTGTTAAAAAATGACTGACCTATCTTGAACACATTGTTCGATATTGGGTAAGAAAAGAAGGCTCTCTGATCAATTAATTTCTCAATTAGGAACAATAAAATCAAAAACTGTGCAATGTGCAAAGTTGTCTGTTGGGCACCAAAGAATTCATTTGCATGGATGGTAAAACTTTCTCAATTTCTTCAGACTCTCTTTAGGTTTCAATAAAATTTTCTGACTGTCCCTGACTTCTCCTGACTTTCTTTAAAAGCAAGATTTGTCCCAATTTTTCCCGACCCTATGAGCCCTGGTGTCCTTCAATGCTACTTGTGTTAGAATGAGACGCGCAAAATGATTGATGCAAAAAATATTGCTAGGGTCAAGCACCATCTCCTTTCAATAGTCAGCCCTGCGCCTCCTGCAACATTTATTTATATTGTATTTCTTTGAACAGATCTATATGCTGTTTTATGACCACAATGGTGAGACTTCTGTAATAAATATAAGATTTGCATCCTCTGCAACTAATTCAAAATCATTAAGGACATGACAATCTTTCATCTAAATAATTCCTCCACGAACTGTGCCACTGGTGTTAGAAAAGTACGAATTCAGAGGACTCCATTTTACGTTAGAACGGTAACTTGACTGTCGAGTCGATCCAGTCGATCTTTACATGGTTATCTAAAGTCTGCTGTTTAACTCATAGCCGAGAACAGGTCGTTAATGGTTTCTTGCTAGTCTTCTAATTGTGCATAAAAATCACTTGATATCTCTTTGTCAACGCTCAAGGCATATTACTAGCAGCTGATTTGAAGAACACGGGAACCCTCAAACATATATTTCCTGGTTCCATTGAGCTTCAGAGGATCATGGCTGCAATACAATGGTGTATTGACTGAGGGGATTGCGAAACCATTACCCACGTGGCAAAATTCAGTCGAAAATTTACGATTTTGCTACTTTGTAGGACAGTTTTGCATCACAATATTATTTCTACCAATTCGACAAATTGTCGGAAATTTCGCACTTCTATAAGAAAAAAATGCTGGAGAATGTTTGCTTTTAGCTGTCCCAGAAAATTTCCATTGTGCGGTTGCTGGTACAGATTCAAGTCAACAATCTCTTGGAATTTACCTCTTTGTAATTGAATGCATGAATTATGGGATGCAAGCTATGTACTACAATAAACAAATAGGATGGATATGAAATGATTGTTCTAAGCAAATGCCTGAATTGCAATACCTTCAAGGATGTAAAGAAATCAGAAGAGTTAAATCATATGGATCAAACTTCGATAAGAATGCTTCAACATGTACCATGGACCAGGGGGTAGCTACACTTTACTAAATGAGCATTGATAATAGCAGACATTGATAATCCCATAATGCATAATCCATGCATTCAACTAGACACAAATAAATGCCAAGAGATTGTTGAATTCAATCTGTACCAGCAAAGTGCGCAGTTGAAATTTTCTAGGTAGTTAATGGTAAAACCTTTCCAATAAAATGGCTGAAATGGACACTAGCCGAAAAATGCTAGATGTCAGAAAAGCAGTTTTTCCATACAATAAAGACCATTGGATGACACGTCAGTGTGGTAGCGACCAGTTCCATGAATGGCTTGGACCAATCAGACAAAATTGTGATTATGATTATCATGTTGATGACTATCATGATAAATATGATCACCAGATAGAAACGACTGATGAATACATCACCAATTAAAAATGATATGAGAAAGAAGTGAATGATTAAAACTCACTTATGCCTTCAGGTGTGATTGGCTCTAAAAAAAATAAGAGATTTATTGATTAGTTTATAGTACACTAATTCATTATCATCAATGTACTTTAATTACTTATATAATCAAATAAATAAATAGAGTCAATATAATATAATATATATACTGACTATAACCAATCACTTCTTATTTTTAAACTAGAGTTTCTTCTTTTAGTAAAGTATTGCTTTACAAAAGTTAGCCTTAAGAATCTTATTTTTTCTGCAATCATCAGGTTGCTAAATCTGTGCGTTGTTACAGCCATATATCTGAATGAACACCACCATATAGGCCAAAGTTCAAATCAATTGATGGATCCAACAGTAATCAGGTATTGACAATACAAGACAATGAAAACTTCAATTCAGTTTTCCATTTATTACGCATGTATATATTTAATACACTAAATATTCTTCTATGTATGAACCCTAATAAAATGGATGCACAGATTATGTTTAACCAGGAAGGATATGTTATAATGAATTGTTCTTTGAATGCAGAGAAAACAATGGCACTATAGCGAATTTGGGATATGAACATACTTAAATCCTTCTGCTTTCTAGCATCCTTACGTGCTTTGGCTAATTCTATAAAATAGCAACAAATAAAACTGCTCAAGCGCACTAGAAGAGACTACTGTGAGTTATCCTTCAAATAATTGTTAGTAATGATGGGTAGTGGAAAGTCTATGGTACATAATGAACTAAACAGTTGATAAATACAGAAATCACTGACGAATATCTAGACCCCGATCCTGTATACACGGGAGCTATTCTCAAAATGTTCAAGTGCACTAGAAGAGACGATTGTCAGTCATTTGTGAATCAATTGTTAGTAATGATGGGTAGTGGAAAGTCCAATGTGCATAATGAAATAAACACTAGATAAATAGACTGTTCACTGACGAATGTCTAGAGATAACATGCTTTCCATAATGAGATATCAGCGGCAAAATGTATCAAGCAAATGTTACTAAAAATATCACGCAAAAGACCCTAATTCAAAACCGTAATGGTCCAAAAAGAACAGCCATAAAGACCTCATACCTCGTGCCAACTGTTCATGGTGCATTTTAATACTTTCCATATAATCTCTCAGCCCTGTAAAACCACAGAGAAACAACTTTTATGATATAAATTCCGTATTGTCTTGGAGTGTGAGCAAATCGTGTCTGTTGTAAGAACATCATAAGATTATTACATATATCACAAACAATCCTAATTTAAGATCCAATTCAAAAGTGATGATGTCCACAAAGACAATAACTCGTTAAGTTTGGCATACCAGATTGGTCGTGTGTCAACTGTTCATGGCCCATTTTCATACCTTCCATGTCATCTTTCAGCTCTGCAAAAACCAAAGTTTAACTCTAGTTATACGAAAATCAATAGATCAGAAACATCTGTCTGAAACAAGAAAAAGCATTGATGATAAGCAATGATACTCAATTAGGTCCAAATGCATAATAAAGCTGTGCTTTTCGACTGATGTTTCAATATTGACTATAATTCGCAAAATTAAGCAAATACATTTGAAATTTCGTCATTTACTAAACCACTATAAGATTTACAACCAGTTATTGACAAACTGTTAAATGTATGAGATAATGAATTATCAAAGAGAATGACAAAACATGTTTAACATCTGTGTTTGTACAGTAATGAAACATTGTGCATCGAGAATCTTAAATTTATTTGCAAAGTACAAATTCCATCATCCAAAATTGGAATCAAGTACCATGTTGCCTGCTGATTCAGAATTACAAGCACCTTCAAATAATGAAAAGAAATTATATCCTTAAACAATAGAAGAGACTATTGTCCGTCCTTCTTGCATTGTTAGTAATGATGGGTAGTGGAAAGTCTATGGTACATAATGAAATAAGTATTTGATAACAAGATCACTGAAGAACATCTATAAACAACAAGCTCTCCATAATGAGATATCAATGCCAAAGATATCACGGAATGCTGCTGAAAATGTAACGCAAAAGGCCCTGATACTGTATCCATATGGAAGCATTTTGAAACTGGTACAGATAGGCCTTGCGTTTACATGAGAACTGTTGGAACCATTCCAGTATCGAACTTCCATCCGTGCTCGTTTTGTTCTGCTACAGAAGCGTTTCCATTTTCAACTGTTCCGTGTGATTCTTGTGTAAAAGGTCAGAACCAATTCAAACAGAGCCAAAAGAGAACGGATAGGAACTGAGGCTGTGTTAATTTGGGGAAGAGGCTAATGAAAGACGATTACTTTGCTACCAAGAAGAATTTAACAATATTAAAATCTCCTCCTCGACCCAGTTGAAAAGTTTCTTAGTAGTTTTGGTTCCCATAGTGAACTAAATTGTCTCAAAATGAAGCACTTGATTTACTTTGGCACCAACTATAACAAAAGCAAATTACTGCGCATATTCCTCATTCACTGCAACAACTTATGCGGACGTTTGTAATTGTTTCTGAATCACAGTGTAAACGCAAACGCTCTGGACCCATTTGAAGCTGTTCCAGTTGTAGCCGTTCCACTTGGCTTCCATGTAAACAGGGACCCTTATTCAAACTATTAACTATCTACAAATGACAGGCAAAAAGGCATTATACCTTGTGCCAACTGTTCCTGGTGCACTTTCATACTTTCCATGTCATCTCTCAGCCCTTTAGAACAAAAGTTTAGCTTAAAAGTGATATTGAATGTGACAAATCAGAAGCGCTTGTCTGCAAAAAAGGCATTGCAAAGACAAAAATCCCATTATATCACACAGCTGTGTATGATCAAAGTTCTGTACCATGTCAAAACATTTCTAGCCATGGTTTCTATCTGTCATTGTTAGAGTATAAAGTAGTAAAGTACATGTGAATCCTATGTACCAACCCATATGTTGGAGAAGTGCCCGTTAGAGCGGACACTTATCACGAGTCGTTGGTATAGTGAGGTATGGTAGCCAGTTCCTTTCCTCACCGCATTTAACTTCCCCTGTGTTGCCACCAGGTACCCATTTGCTGCTGGGTGAGCAGTGAGCGAGCATCCCAACTACGATCCGAGGGTTCAGTTCGAACCATAAATGCTTTGCTCAGTAATCAAGCACTTTAACAATTTGCCCACTGACGCATACAGTGTATAACCGCATCTAAATTTCATTACACACGGAATAAAATCCATTCTCAATAGAAGTTGACAAGAACGGAAAGACAGCTTCAGATTTGATTAGAAATTTGATTAGAAAAGCCAACATCAAATAACAATAGGTCGGTTGATAAGAAAATAAACAAAATCCACGAAAGAGCTTTGAGAATCGCATACAAAGATAGTCGTTCAAATTTTGAGGAATTATTGACGAAAGCAAATGCAGTGTCCATACACCACAAGAATTTACAGTTGCTTGCTACTGAAATTTTTAAAACTCAAAGGAATCTCAATCCAAGATTCATGAATCAAATCTTTGTGGAGAAAGATACTCCATACACCCTTCGTGGTGGCAGAAATATTTTGGCACCAAAACCAAACACCACAGGGTATGGTATCGAAAATGCACGTTTTCTTGGAGCGAAGATATGGCATACAATGCCATCTTCCTTAAAAGAGTCCCAGACATTGAACAGTTTCAAAAAAGACATTAAAAACCATCAGTTTGATTGCAACTGTAGACTTTGCAAACGATTTGTTAAAAACTTAGGATTTTTATGATGATTGTAACTAATATCCTCTTTATAGATAGATTTGTTATAAACATGTATTTAAGTTTGGTTGGCATTAATTAGCTAAGTAATTAGCTAGACGAGAAGCCAACGTTAAATAAAGAAATTATTATTATTATAACAGTAATATGCATACCTTCCAGTCTTCCCTCCAACCTCGATATCCATTCACTGAAATCCTCATTGATTTGTTTCTCTTTATCTAACTTGCTTTTTAAATCATGAGAGAGTTGTGTGGTCGTCTGTGCATTGATAATCTGATCAATCTCGTCTTCAGTAATGGTGCCAAATACGTCCTTTATGATTCCTTTGATTTCTGTTGATATGTTACCAAAGTCGACATCTGGAACTGACATATTGACAACATGACCAAAAAATGTGTTTCTTAACTCACGAAGGCGATCGATGTTTTCAATGACAGTGAATGGATAGGCTCTCTGATTACGTGGTCGGCATTTGTCTGTGATCTTAAGGCCAGCATACAGGAGAACAAAAAACAGTGCTGAAGGATCCCATGTTTCACAATTGCCTCCAAGTATCATCTGCTGCAATGTGATATTGAACTTTGCTTGATTTTGCTTAACACTCTGAGGTATTGCATTGTACAGATATTGACCACTTGTTGCATCATTTGTCCATAGATGGGTTGGGAATTTAGCATCCCAATTAGTTTTAAAAAGGCCTCTGAGATGCTTGGGCACAATCTCTACGATGATCTTCACAAGTTTGATGAAGTTCTCTTGTTCCTTTGTTAAATCCATGATGCTTAATACAATTCTTGAAAGAGAAAAGCAATCTACAAAACATCTTTTATATCAGTACACGTATTCAACAACCAAATTTTTCGCGCAGTCGATCTAAAATATGTGAACAGACAAGACAGTACATTATCTAAACACATATGTTGATCACTCATGCCAATGTACATTTTAGACTCTGTGTTTGAAAATTTGACATGTCTGTCAAAATGTAGACTTGCATCTGAAATCCTAGACTTTGCTTATTTTTGCCAGTGAATGCACGCCTGAGGTAGATCTAGCAATACCTGTTGCGTTTTCCTTTGTCAGCGTTCATGAAATCATTTCATTTTTGTTTTACATAATATCCTTTCATGTCCCCTGTCTTCATGCGGACAAACTTAGTATATCAAAGCATGTAATGATTGAAGTACCATAAATCCTCAACTTGGGCCCCCTTCGAACAAATGCCCTTTTGAAATAAGATTCCATACTAGAACCTCAAATTGTTACTAAGCCCCACCACAGAAGACGATGAAGGCCTTGATAAAGGTTAATGCATAGATTTACACGGATCTTTTCATGTCATTAAGAAAAGAAGTTCTGTCAATGAGGTTTTCCTGCTGCATACAGCAAATAATTATATCTGCCAAGGATTCCAAACCAAGGGTGTCTTTACCCCCAAGGGATGCAAGAGATCATTCCGATTGGTGCGAGGAGTGCCTATCTTCAAATGTGATCTATCTAATATTGGCACCCTGGGCATGTCGTCGATTGGAGTTGCTTAAGGCATCGTCGTATCATCATCGTTGTTTTTTACGGCAGTTTCCTACCGGTGTCCCTTCAGACGTTATATGAAATGTTTCTGAGTTTTAAGCGGGACCAGATGAATTATCAAGTGCCGTTAGATCGACCTAACATTGAAGAAAATATACCGGTTCATGGGCTTAATTTACCAAAAACATGAAATGGAAAAAGTTATTATAGAAAGATTGAATAAGATCATGAAATGAACGGGTGAATGATGAAGTTAACCCAATGAAACACTGAACAAAAAAGTAAATATCGCAACATGAAAATGGAATATAAGCAGTTCACATAACAATCAAAGCTGCACAAACCTTCAAAGTCTTGAAATCTCTTTACCGTAGAGCAATTGAGGGTTGTAAATAACCGAATGAGAAGTATCTGTTAAGGAGTACCTTTTGACTTAAAATCTACAAAACAGGTTCATTAAGTAATTATATGTCTTCTTAACTGGTATACATCTTTAGGTGCTCAAGTCTTATATTCCCGGGTTGCTCAATTGTTTGCTTTGGTTTTCAATTAACAATTGACTGGTTGATGGATTGTGTTTATTCAATATGGTACAGGAACAACACAACTGGACGCATCACATTTGAGATAAGAACTCCTGGCGAGTTACCAACCTAAGTAAAATGATACAGATACACCGACAATGCTGGATACCAAAACCCCAACTTGAATGATTATTCAATTGTGAATTTGGTGATAAATATTGTATGATGACAAAACAAATAAACACGGCAAAACTAACAACACGTTCGAAATACATTCATGCAATATTTGCATTCTCACACTCTAGTTGATGATTTTACTATATTGATTTCCGCTATCATACACCCTCAGTAAATAAATGTGGCCTTCGTACAACAATAAACCCAATAGGTATTCAGAAATCAAAAGCTAGCTTTGTAGCTATTGCCATTTCGCATCTAGTTGAGATAAGGTCTAATTAAGTCCCTGCAACTTTTCCTCATGGTAAACAATATTAAACAGTGACAGTTAGTCGCAGTTAGTTTAATAACTATATAATAATTTATTGTTGCTGAAACATCTACGAGGAATTCTAGCAACTGGATGAGTCACGATTGGCAAAACTATTTCACTTATCCAAAGTGAGATGATAGAAAGAAAGTAAAATTCTAAAAGACATCAGGGCAAAGTTACAAAGTTGATAAAAGTGCTCAATGGAGATAAAACTTCATTGATCTATTGCTGAAAATGGGTAGGGAGTTATTAATGAAGAATAGATACTCAACCTTGCTAATGATTGCGCCAACAAAATAAATATTATTTTAGGAAATTGACACTCCATGTATGTATTTTTTACTAAATTGTTTCCTCTATAGTACAAAAATCAGTAATAACGACATTTATCATTCAAAGCAGAATGCCATATTTTAAGTCACTAAAGAATGAGATTGCCAATGTTTTGAACGGCATTCATGTACTGGAAACAAACGGGATGCGTTTTGTTTTGATTTTCATTTGCTTAGCTTTTTTCCTAACTACAGTACTAACTACAGTAAATGAATCGTGGTAACGCTATTTACAGCATTGGTTATAATGAGAAAGGCAGCCATTAGAACCACTCTGTAGAGAACATTGCAATAACGATTGAAGCTTGTTCAGGCTGACAGGAACCTTGAAGGAGAAATAAGAGCCCGAGTGTGAGGAAACGCAATAAATTAAATCGACTGTTGGATGGCTTCTAGATAACGATCTGATCTGACTTGTTCACACACTATAGATCTCTGTCAATGTTGCTTATGGCATAAGCATAATATACAACTTGTAAAGTAAAGTACTAGAATGCCTTACAAACTGTGAAGGAGGAAAGCTTTTTGCTGAATGCAGGGCAGTGGAACAGAAAACGGTAGTCCCAATGTTGCCCATTTCAGGAGGGCTACAAATTGCCACTACTGGCATATCACTTGAACAAACCATCTCAGCTTCCTTCATTCCTCTAATACTAATGGGTTAAAATCGAGTATCAAACAATAAATCTAACAGAAAGTGCCAGATATATTAGTAAATAATAATAATGATGATGCATGTTTATACAGGCTAGGCCTTTTCAGTACATGTAAAGTACTGCTATCAATAAGGGTCCTGTTGGGTATTGTGGGGTACTTGCATTATTAGCGGTGGTGGACAGTTAAAGGAGTCACATGGGTTTGGATTAGTTAATTTCCATAGTCAATACTTGTTTGTGATTTAGCACAGCAAATCAGCATTTGATAATGGTAGAACCTGAAGCAAAAGTATCAACCGTCAAAAGTATGAATATAGCTTTTAAATGAAGGATAAATAATGTACGTAAAGAAAAATAGGGCTGATAGACCAAATTACAAGTACTCATCACTAATGATTGGAAAACCAAATAATGCGGGAAGCATGAAGCAATCTAGCACGCTACATCCCTTCTTAATAGAGGTTATGCCAGTAAGAAGGCTGGCACTGCATTTTGGTGACAAATTCGTCAATGTACAGGAACAATACCATCACTTCTGACCAAACTGCAGACAAGATTTCTTTGAAAGCATCTTAGTCCTGAGTTAGCTTAGGACCAATAAGCTCCGCATTTAGAATGACTAATGGATATATACTCAACTTGATGGTCTGAGATCAGATACAAATTTATGATCATGGCAAATTCGTCTCTTGTAATTACAGAAATAATCAGCGAACTTGTTATTTAGTAATGAGAAGGTTGATCATAATCAATGAATTGATATTGCTATTAACATCTATACTTTCAACATGGAGGTCATTGAAGGCATTCCAATCAGATCCATTGCCAACCCTCCTTTCAATGATTTCTAGCTTTGCCTGAAAAGCTGAAGTAGCAAAATGCAAGATACAAATTGTGACATTATTCTGATTGCAATTCAGTACCCAAGAAGTGCACTTCAACAAATGTGTCTACGTACTTATCACTATTTCATAGACCTAGACAATTCCACGGGTCTACGCAGATCTAACTATGTATTACTATAAACTTTATCATAGTTGGGATTGAAATGTCTGTCGGGAAGGGTACCTTTATTGAAAATTTCTGGATGGGAGCAACGACGGATATCACTGCAGGACAAATTAGAGACAAAATGTGGTTCCGCCCTGACAACAATGGACGTTTCGACTACAGAATTTGGCGACAACTAACAAGTTGTGCATCTGACCATTTTCTCTACTTTGTCCAGCAATTATATTCATCGTTGCTCTCGTCTTGATTTTATACACTTAATAGAAATCTCAGACAATATTCATTTACCAACTCTCCATGGGTTCAAAGCTATATCTATAACTAAAGTCTTTCACGCCCACAAGAAAAACTCCTCACGAACCTTCCAGGAGTCGCGACCAACAGGTTGAAAACCCTTATATTAAAGATCACTCTGAGTTACCACGTGCTTTCAGAAACAAAGAGGTCAGTTTGTTAAACGACCGTGAACAACCCTTGAGAAACGACATGCAGATCAAACACAAATTGACTGATTGGACATTTTAAGCGTATTATGTAATGAAATCATATCTCATGGAATTGCAATGAACGTTCCTAGAAACAAATTTAAGAAAGGAGAAGGAAATGTATGGTGTCTACGGCATCATGGAATATGTCATCCGCAGAAGAAAAATTAATCCTGATCGATTTTTATTGTTCTTGTGAATAAAAGGGAACATCTCTCAACAACGAGTTAGGATATGATCCATAATTAGCAAACCTACTTAGTGCAGCTCCGAAATTTCGCATTAATTGTGATTCTTTCTGTAGGAATATAGATTAGATATGTTGTCAAGTTTGTAGTCCAAAAGTCAAAAGAAATCTTCCAATCCTGTACTAGCTAAGAGGAATCACACAAACCGAGCCAAAATAATACGAGAATATTAATATATATGGTGCTATAAAATCAACTTGTTGATTAAAGTTTATCGTAAAACAGACAGCACAAGATAATACATGCCTTTATAGCAAAAAGGAAGATGTGAAGTTGTAACGAACAAGCTGTATTCTGATGATCTTCTTAAATCATCTCAAGCAGTCGGTCGACAATTGGTCTCGCAATGGTAGTAAAATATTTCATACCTACCAAACAAGAGATCACAATGAGACATAAGGTTACTCTTGATTGCATACAATCGAGTACGTTGTAGTCATATTGCAGGGTCCTGTGATGGATCCTTTTTAAGTCTTTCTTTAGTGTTTCTTTTTCTATTTTATGTAGGGACATTTAGGTAGCAACAGTCTGTTGCTTCCCATGGTATTATCTTAGTAGAGGAGATGTAGTTATGCTAGTAGGTGTCAATGGGTTGCCTACATATCAACTAAAGTACATAGAGCGCTTTTGATTGGCTTCATAGCAAAAATGTTCTAGTATTTCACCTAAATTTATACTCCCAACTTTCAGGAATGAATTGTCAGCTCCTCTTCCTATAATTTTTGTTCGTTATTCGAGTGTAGTAAAATGACTTGCAATTCTATGTCGTCAAATTTCCCCCATGGTCAATTGGGATTGGAGAACAACCTATCGTGGATATCAAAATTTGTTATCAATTATAAATATAACTTCATTTTACTTCATACTTCTTTTTCAGAACTGAATGAATGTACCCTGGCATAGCTCTGAGCCATCCCAAGCTTCTTCATCGTAATAAAACTACGGCAAAAGCTGCTTGAACTCATCGCAGACACAATAACATTCTATTCCAACACATGGAGATTCTTCTAGGGAAATCATAGCTTACGGACATGTTTCTCTTCATAAACTTCTCACAAAGCAACGATTTACCTCTAGGTAAAATTCTGGGTAAAGGGCACGACTTAAGGATTGATAATCTATAAGTTACGATAATCTATACATTTTCAAATTTCTCGCAATATGTGATACCCTTTAGGTAATTCAAGAAACTTGGAGAAACATATTATCAACTCTTGAAGATCCACAATGAGTATCTGGCAAAGAGCATATTCTAACTTACGACATATTTGTATCTTAAAAATTTATGCTGTAAGTTATCTTTCCTTGCCGAGTATTTCAGAACTCATCTGTAAGCAAACTACGTGTATCTCGAACAGGTCGAAAGCTTGACTTAGCTGAGTAGTTAAGAAAGTGCCAACGTGAAAAAAGGGTTATTGGTATTAACATGATAGATAAATGGGTTGAGTGGAATAAAAAGAGGCTGATGGAAGTTAGCAGTGTGGCAAGAATTTAAATTTAAGATTTATTGCCAATATTCACCTATTCTAAAGATCACTCGTTCACTTTTGGGAACTGAATGGGAGGAGGGGGACTTGCCTCTATCACCTCCTGGCTATGGGCCTGAGTTGAGGGATCTTAATGTGTGATGAGGCTGGGGGTAGAAATATCCATCTACAGGGTGTGTAATCACCGTAATTGGTTGAAATACTCAGTACAAATGTATACATGACATGTGTTGAAAATAGGTTATTATCCAAAATAATCATCAAGCATTTTATCCTACAATGCTTCTGCTAGTAATAATCCGAAACTACTACTTCCGAAAGTAATAATCTGGGAATCCTAATAAATTTTGGGCTGAAGAAGGTCAAAATTAAGCAGGGTACATTTATTTGCTTATGAGAGTATACATTTAAATGCATAAAAATGAAATGTTACTAGGATGATATATCTGCCTGTCGAAATTTGTATGCATTGCGTATTTTTAATGCAATAACAAATACGTTACAGGTAGTTCTGACTTTAGTATGTAAACTTTGTAAAATGATTTATGAAGGAGTTAGAGTACTGTATTTTTCTATGAGATCATTTGTTCACCTTTGGGAACTGAATGGGAAGAGGGGGGGGGCTTACCTCTACCACCTCATGGCTATGGGCCTGAGTTGAGCAATCTTAATTTGAACTTTTGAACTTTTGAGATAGAGGACTCTTGTCACTTGATATTGCATAAATCATATACACATACAGCTTATCAGGGTCAACCTTAATGCTAAGCCGTTGTATGATGTGTCAAGTGTCGCTAGATAGATCTAACATTAAAGAAAATGTAATGGTTCATGGTTGCAAAATACCAATCATGAAGTCGAAAAGGTTATGATAAAGAGAATGAATAATGTGATGAAATGAGTGATCTGAATGATGAAATCAATCCAATGAAACACCGAACAAAAAGTAACTATCACAGTATGAAAATGGGATTTTACCAGTTCACATTACAATCAATGCTGCACAAAGCTTCGAAGTGTTAAAATCTCTTTACCATAGAGCAATTGAGAATTGTAAATAACCGAATGAGAAGTATCTGGTAAGTACTGCCTTTTGACTCAAAATCTACAAAACAATCTCCTTATATGGTATGCATTTTTAGGTACTAAAGTTTTCTATTGCCAGGTTGTTCAATTATTTGCTTTGGTTTTCAATTAACAATCGACTGGTTGATGGATTGTGTTTATTCAATATGGTACAGGAACAACACAACTGGACGCATCACATTTGAGATAAGAACTCCTGGCGAGTTACCAACCTAAGTAAAATGATGCAGATACACCGACAATGCTGGATACCAAAACCCCAACTTGAATGATTATTCAATTGTGAATGTTTTGGTAAATATTATATGATGAAAAAACAAATAAACACGGCAAAACTAACAACACGTTCGAAATATATTCATGCAATATTTGCATTCTCACACTCTATTTGCTGATTTTACAATATTGATTTCCGCCCTCTTATACCCTTAGTAATTAAATCTGATTTTCATACAGCAATAATCCCTATAAGTATTTACATATGAAAATTTAGCTTTGTAGCTAATGCCAGATCGCATCTAGTTGAGATAAAGTCTAATTAATTCCCTGCAACTACTTCTTATCGTAAACACCATTAAACATTGACATAGGAGCACAGTTATTCTAATGGCCAAATAATAATTTATTGTTGCTTAAACATATACGAGGAATTCTAGCAACTAAAAGGGTTACGTTTGGCACAACTATTTCACTTATCCAAAGTGAGATGATAGAAGGAAAGTAAAAATCTACAAGACATCAGCACAAAGCTACGATGTTGATAACAGTGCTCTAAGAAGATAAAACGTTATTGGTATATTCCAGAGTTGCAACGAACAGGTTGATAACCCTTGTATTAGATTATCACTGTCAGTTACCACGTGCTTGCAGAAACCAAGAAGTCAGTTTGTCAAACAATCGTGAATACCCTTTGAGAAAAGATTTGCCGATGAAACACAAATTGAAAGATTGGAAATTTATGCGTATTACGTAATGAAATTATATCTCAGGGATTTGCAATTAATATTTCTAGCAACAAGTTAACAAAGGAGAAGGCAAAGCATGATATCTACTGCTTCATGGAATCTGTCATCCACAGAAGAAAAAATATATCTGGGTCGATTATTTTTATTATTGTGAATGAAAGGGATTGTCCCCCAACAACGAGTTAGTAAATGGCCATAGTTAACAAGCCTACTTAGAGCAATAGGTTTCATATCGGAAGTAACATACTTCACACCTACCACACAAGATATCACAAGACGTAAGGTTACTCTTGATTACATTCACTCGAATACCTACGTTACAGTCATATTGCAGGGTAGCTTGATGGATCCTTTTTAAATCATTTTAAGTAATCAATTGTCAGCTCCTCTTCTTACAATTTTTTTCGTTCTTTGATTTTAGTAAACTGACTTTCAATTCAATGCTGTCAAATTTCCACCATGGTCAGTTTGGACTGGAGTATAATCTATTGTGGATATCAAAAGTTGTTATCAATTATAAATATAACTTCATGTTGCTTCATATAACTTTAAAGAACTGAATGAATGGAGCCTGTCATAGCTCTGAACAATCCTAAGATTCTTCATCGTAATAAAACTGCGGCAAAAACTGTGTGAACTCATCGCAGAATCAAGAACATTTGGTTTCACCACATGGAGCTTCTGCTAGGGAATCATAGCTTGGGGACGGGGCTAAATGAAGAACGGGCATTCCATGCTTCAGTACAACATGTTTCTCTTTATAAAATCCTCACAAAGCAACGATTTAATTCCAGGTATAAGTCAAGGTAAATGGCGCGACAAAAGGATTGATAATCTATGCTATTAGCCAATGACGCCTTTACATTTCTTTCAATGTGTGATAACCATTTGGTAATTCAAGGAACTTGAAGAAACATGCTTTCAACTCTGGAGGTTCCAATTTCTAGGCCCTTTTAGATTTTGGAACAAACTGAGCATCCCACAAACAGCATATTACATCCTACAGCATATTTGGTTATTCAAAATGTATGCAGTAAGTTATCTTTCCTTGTTGAGTATTTCCGAACTCATCTGTGAGCTAAACACGTGTATCTCGAATAGGTCGAAAACTTGGCTTAGCTGAGTAGTTGAGAAAATATCAATGTGAAAACGGGTGATTGTTATTAACATGATACATACCTGGGTTAACTGAAATGAAAAGAGGTTGATGGAAGTTCACAGTGTGGTAGGAATTGAAAGTTAAGGTTTATTGCCAATTTACAACTATTCTAAAGTGGGAGCCTTAATAGGCTGGGTGTAGGCACATCCATCTACGGGGATGTATGATCCCCGTAAGTCATTGAGATACTCAGTATGAATGTATACATTCACTTTTTTGAACTTAATAGGGTGAGAGAGGCTTGATTCGACCACCCCTTGGAGCGGGCCTGAATTGAGGAATCTTAATTTGTGATGAGGCATGCTAGATAGCATAATGTACGTTTGTTATGACATAAGTCATTAGAACCTCTCTCGAGATTATACATCTATAAGTACAAATGATTACTCGATAATTTTGTACTTCAAGATTCTCATTTTGTCTACAACATTAATAGGTGGATCACATTGTCTCGTGTGAGGCAAAACATGACGAGATAAAAGGGCATATTCACACAATTTCGTAGGACACATTGTTAAACAATGCGTGAAACTGAAACGCAGTATGCAAACTATAACATTGTGTACCGTTGCTTGTTAACAAGATACCTCATCTGATAAGAAAGCATCTTTCAAAGTGTGCAGGCTCTTGAACTTTCGGCTCACTTTCAAAACCGAATTCAACTCCCATTAAATGATTCCAAACCAGCGATCAAGTACTTTATGTGTATATGCGTTCAAGTTGAAGTAAAAGGGTACATGGAGTGAATAAAAGTGTATGTGGAGGCTATGATTGCTCTATATAATAGAAAGAGTGGCAATAAAAAAGATCATTTCCAATACAAACATCAATTTAAAAGAAATGAATACGGATTGGTCCATCAGAGGTGCCAACTTGCAATAGAGAACGTCATGCCGTTCTGAGGTGCAGCGAAATGGGGGACCTTATCTCCTACAGACTCCTCCCCCCCCCATTCAACATGTTAGTATATTTAGATGCATTTTTGAGACAGATGACAGATGACTCACGCAGCTTGATATGGCATAAATCCAGTATACACAAGAATTAGCAGGGCTCACTTTGATGAAATCCATTTTATGGTATTTCTTGCATCTACATATCATCACAGCAAAATATGCAATGAAATCTACATTTCTTATGATGTTTCCTATTTTCACTTGCATTATTCATAAATTCAAGCAACGATTTGTTATTGAATCAAAATTTTACGAGAGCATATTAGAGTGTGTTATTAATGTCTATATTATCTCTCTTTTGAGAATTGCCTTTTGTTTTGGAATAAAATGTTGTATGCTTATCAGGTTTTGTCTATTGCAATCAAATTCACTATGTACTAATCAATTTCAAGATTATTTCTGTCAGTTTCATTTCTTATAATAATAAAAAATATTTATATGTTGGGGGTGGGGCAAAGACTTTTGTGGTGGCAAGAGTAGACAGATTAAAATTTCATGGATATAGAGGGTGTAAACGAGCAATAAAGCACATTTGCTATAAACATCTATTCAAAAGAGAACACAACACAACTCAATTATATCTGCAGTAGTTCTCTTGGTATTTCCACAGGGCTACAGCTTTTACGTCTCCCCCAGCTATGCCACCCAAGCCAATTAGCCTCTCCTTACAGAAAACTATTAATTCACATACGAGGTAATTCTAATAGATCATCCATAAATTCATTTTTGTATGTGCATGGTTGCCTTTTCGTCAAAACCTAACGCCTCATTGTATATCATTGGGATGCCTTTTATCGTTATTTCAAATAGATAAGAGCTTTTGAGTCGATGAATGTGTGCAGGTTAATTTCTATGGCGATATCAGTGATTCTTTGA
Source organism: Mastigias papua (assembly GCA_964019165.1). Taxonomy (NCBI): domain Eukaryota; kingdom Metazoa; phylum Cnidaria; class Scyphozoa; order Rhizostomeae; family Mastigiidae; genus Mastigias; species Mastigias papua. The sequence continues at coordinate 14,468,123 of OZ025271.1, forward strand.
AAGTATGAACATTGCTAGCAGCCATGAAAGCAAGTAGGCCCAGTTTTGAAACAATACAGATGCATAGCTGTTTGCACAGGTGAGCAATCTCTGTAGAGGTATTTTGAATTGGTTTCATATTCTTGCATTCCTTCTTTTAGCTGATGAGCATTGATTGTTCTACATCATGACGGCTCAGTTTAGCATGTTTGAATCTACATTCGATAATCTCCATAACTCATAAAGGAACGATTGACCTCCAGTGTTTACGGTTAGTTTGCAGTCAGTTTACGGTAAACTTCCAGAACGGCCTGGGAACTTCTCTTGACTATTTATTGCTGGCTTCTGGAAAATCGACTGCAAACTTCAACACATAATGTATTATCATCAGTAGAACATTCGCTTTATATGAATATGTGCTTTCAAACGTGTTTCAATTCGATTTTGATACCCCTGATCTGATACTTATAAGAAACTAAGCTGGAAGACCATTGAGGAGATAATTGATAGTGAGTCCAATACTATGGTCTTCAAATCTCTAAATAATTTGGCTCTACAGTACTTGTGCAATCTATTAACTAGAATGTCCCAACTTCCCTTTATGAACCTTAGGAATACAACCACTGACCTAAGGTAACCAAGAAAAGATTCAAAACATGGTCAGAAATATTTTTCGTTCAGAGTTGCCAAGTTGTGGAATGAGCTTCCAGTTGAAAGTAAGCAGGCAACCTCCTTGAACAGCTTCAAATAGCTCTTAAGTAGAGAGACTTTTACATCTTTCTTCTTTATTTATGCATATTTTTGTTGTATTTTTTGTTGTATATTTCTATTTGTAAGTATTTAGTTATTTCGTATATTTAAACATTGTAAATTTACCTACTTATTTTTGTTATGGAGGGCCCCTTGACAATCAGCGCTGCTGACGGGCTACCCTCCCTACTTATTTGACAATGAAATTAAATGAATGAAATGAAATTTTAAGTCGAAAATTTTTCTTTTAGCATGGCCTACTCTGAGCCATTTCAACGCTTCTACGTCCTAATCCAAGTCCTGTATCAGTTTATTCGCCCAGCAAATCTTAAAGAACACGTGAATATAATTCGATTTTGTCTTCGTTTCTTTAGAGAGCAGTCCTGTGGGAAGCTGTTATTTCAGTTTTGAAGAATTCTCATAAATTTTCGTAGGGAAAACCCTCCCTTGAAACAAGCATATGCTTGCGTATCTCAGATCCTACACCGGTTTAGTCGCCCAACTAATTTTAAAGTTCACGTTGATACAACTTGAACTTTTCTTCATATCTCTAGAGAGTACATCTATGGAAAGCTGGCATTTCAGCTTTGAAGAAGTCTTATAACCTATCGGGGAACAACGCTGCTTTGAAAAACACGTATTTAAGTGCGTTTCAGATCCTACACCGGTTTAATCGTCCAGCTAATTTTAAAGTGAGTAGATCTAAGGAAAGCTGGCATTTTAATTGTAATTAGTTATCATAATTCTTCATGGGGGCTACCGTGCCTGGAAAAGACTCCCCTGAAACCCTTCTGTCAGGGAGGTAGTTGCTACCTCTGTGGGAGGCTTGTGTAATTGTAAGGCACCTATAGATATTTTTGACGGTATCTGTCGCTCATAAACATTGCTTATGAAGAGATGATGGTTACTCATCCAACGGGGGACATATTTTAAAACGCTTCTAATGAAATACTTAACTCTGAAATTGTCCCAATATCCAATCATCAAGATTTTAGAGACCACTGCAGTATTATCACTCTATATCTCCGCCATGAGATGATCGTACACAGCAGACCGCTTTCTCCTAGGAATTGCTGCTAATTACTATAATTATCAACATATTTTGGATGACGAAGTTTGTAGAAAATTATGCGCAAGCTACAAGCATAATGTACGGTAAAGAGGACCACTCCCACACTGTTTTCTGGGATGAGCTTTGTAGGCCAACAAAGGATTAAATGAGCGAGGGTAAACATTTTCGGACAGATTTTACAAGAGATTATAACATATATCCTGTAACACGAACTGTACGCAACCTGTTAAAAGTCCTTCAAGCAACTACAAAGTATGCTTTGTGATGTTGTGTAGCTACAAAGGCTTTTTTAGAAGACACTTATGAGAATAGATGACGTAATTTGATTCCATAGTAGTAGTATTGATGAAGGTAGCACATTTTCATTTTCCCTTGTTTAATTGGTGTTGTATACATCCCTATATAGAGACGTTATACAGAAATGGCCCAAGTGAAAAATCTCGTTCTAAATTGAGATTGGGAAGACCTAGTTTGCACTACAATGCGCGTTTTTCAATGGAGAGCCACCCCCTCCCTGACAGGTTATAGCAATCCGTTAAAAATGAAATGCTAGCTTTCCACAGATGAACTCTCTAAAAATATGAATAAAATTGCAATTATATCAACGCCTATTTTGAAGTTAGACGGGCAAATTAGCAGATCTCAGGCCTGAGACAATCAATTGTCGGATATCATCTGAGATGCGCTATTTGTAAATATGACATTTTTGTCATAAAATACACAGAAACATATAACTAAAAGAAATACACCAAACCTTCCCAGACAAGCTTTAACTCGAATTATCATATCGTTTCAAATTGATACTAATGTAATGCTGGGAAGTACTTATCCGCAGGCATAGTTTTCACTAAATTACCTGTTTTTCAAAGGAGGGTTCTCCCATGAAAATTTATCAGACTTCAACAAAACTGAAATGCCAGCTTCCAATACATGTACTCTATAAGTATATGAAGAGAAAATCAAATTGCGTCACTGTGCACTCTAAAATTAGCTAGGCAGCTAAACCGGTATTGGATCAGGGTCCTGATCATTTATCTGAAATCATCTCAAATGTGCTAGTTTAAACATGACATTTTTACCATAAAAACGCATCTTTAAGATATGCGCCAAGCCTTCCTACCCAAGTTTTAACTAGAGTTACCGTGTCGTTTCAATTCTTGCCTACTACGGTATTGATAGGAAGTAAAGTTCCTCAAGGCCTAGTATTCACTTAAACATGCACTTTTCAAAGGAGGGTCCCCCTGAAAAGTTGTCTGAATTTACCAACACTGAAATGCCAACTCTCCACTAATGTACTCTCTAAAGATATGAAGAGAAAATAAAATTATATTAACGCGAACTTTAAAATTAGCTGGGTGACTACACCGGTATATGATCTGAGACGAGTTTAAATAAGCGGATTTCAAGGGAGGGTTTTCCCCCGACAAAATACTGGAATTCATCAAATCTGAAATCCCAGCTTCCCAAAAATGTACTCTCTAAAGATATGAAGAGAAAATTAAGTTATATTAATGCATACTTTAACATTAGCTGGGGAACTAAACCGAAATAAGACTAGGATTAGGACATGGAAACGTTGAAACGGCCCGTAGTAGGCTATGTGAAAGTAAACTTTTCGACCATAATCGCATTGACACACGTCGGAAAACACTTACCGTAAATCCTCGAATAAGCCCCTACCTCCGAATAAGCACCGCTCGAATAAGCCTCCACCTAAAAATCATTTTAGCAAATAACCCCCCCTCGAATAAGTCCCCATGGGGGCTTATTCGAGGGAAGCATAATTATAGAGTAATATCATATTTCAAGAAGCCCCCACAGTACAATAGCTGTACATTATTATTTCCTTTGAATAGAGGCATAAAAGCAAAGAGAAACGCGATTTTTGTGATAATAGAAACATTATAATGTTTGCTAAGTTTTCACACAACTCTTTGTAACTCTTTTAACGATATCAGCTTCTGTAACTAGAAGCTCAAACTTTAATTGATTGAGAAAATTATGGTGTTTTTTACGTCAACCTTTGAAGAAAATGCCGGCTTTGAAATAAGCCCCCCTTCGAATAAGCCCCGCCTTCGACCAAGCCCTCACCAAAATATTCATTTTTGCAAATAAGCCCCCGTGTGCATATTCGAGGATTTACGGTATTCATATAAAGCGAATGTTCTACTACTGATAAATACATTCTGTGTTGAAGTTTTCTGTTCATGTTCAACAAGCCAGCACTACATAATCAAGTGAGATTCTTCTAGGCTATTCCGGGAAATTTAACGTAAACTGACTGCAAACTAACAGTATACTGGAGGTCAATCGGTCCTTTCTGAGTTAGTCGTAATTGACTGCAGGTTAGAATAACCTTAGGCGTAGAAAAACCATTGAGTTCTTGTTTGCTTTTAGGTTATGCGGGTTCATTTAGGATAAATTGTTAAATTTATGACTATATAGCTGTTTGTTTCTAGGAGCATTAGAATTTGACTGTAAACATATGTTAATTATTACCTTGTCGTTTTTAGATAGTACTTGTACTTGTTTAAATAATGTAATGAAAAGATGATAACTAATTTTCAAACATATTTTTCATTTTTCCGTTATTCATTAGGACATGGATTGCGCAGCCATTTAGCACGTATATGTCTAGCCCCCCTGTCCCCAAGTTGTCAATCTTGAACAGGTGTAGAGATAATTATAAATATGGTTGTATCACTTTGATTGAAACAACTGATATGCCAACTATGAGTACATTCTACCAGACAATTAAAAACATTGAATAAACAAAACAAGAGGAAAACAAACATTTCTTTCAAACAAGAAGAAAATAAGATGCAGTAATTTGGTGATATTTAACTTGCGCTATAAATTGAGTAGATGTGATGTACCTCGTGAGCATCACTAAAGGAGTTTTTATTGCATTGGAACATGCATTAGAACTTTGGAAAGTAGCATTGCATATTTGGAAGGGGGTATTTCTGACTGTCTTGGTGCTAGGATGCTAGGATGCCTTAGAGGATGGTAACTAGGGACCATGGCACTGCCAGAAAGTCCTTCATCTGTCCCCTTCATCTGCCTCACCCCAACTAATCCAATAGGATTTCTTGGAATATCAATTGTTCTTCACAGCCATATAGCTCTTCATCCAAGGCTATGGGTGGGGTTCATATGATTTCAAATGAGTTAAGATCAAGGACGTGAGTAAATCAAAATATGAATGTCCATACTGCAATTATGTCATAGCTGTTTGTAACTGAGGTATAATTGTAAATGCATCAGTTTCAACTTCCGCATTCTTACTTTTTTACACTCTTTCAGAGTTCTTTTCTCCTCTTTCTGAGAAATTCATATCAATGTCAATGATTCATTTTAAGTTCTTTTATTCTAAAGCCAAAACGAAATGGAATCTCATCACTCCCCTGCCCACAAATAGAATTTTCTGTTCCCTTCTCATCTAGACTATTTGAGAAATCTATTTTTAATGCACAAATACAATTTTATCTGAGCATCAGTCTGGTTTTCCATTCTTACACTTGGTTACTACAGCCCCTTTGGCTAGCACCACTGATTTGTATTTGACTTGACGAAAGGTGTGATCACAGTCGATCTTAAAATCCCTCTCAAAAATACAAATGTATTGAGTAACGTTTCTGGAATATGACTGATTCATATCATAATTGGGTAACAGTACGCTTTGCAGGGCAAATGGCATTCCCTCTAATATGAAAGACATGACTTTGTGGAGTTCCTCAAGACTCATACCTTGGCCCACAGTTATTTTTTATTTACCTCAACGAGTTGCCTCTTTCTTTGCAGAAATCTAATATCAGCATGTTTGCCAATGATACAGCCCTTCCCCTCTCTTTAGAATAGTGTGATGGCCTACAAAATGTCGTAAGTTTGGATCCATTGAACCTCCAGGATTGTCTTCATGCATATAGCCTTTCTTTGAATGTTATCATGATATAATCATTTGCTATAGGCTCTGCTCCAAGCATCTCTGAGATTGGAAGCCAGCATGTTGCTTAGCCATTCCTTTCAACAGGTGACAATACTTTTTTGCAATTAGTATCAATACAAGATGTGTAGGTGTTCAGTTGGACAGTCAGCTCAACTAGGACAAACACAATTGTTGCCAACTGTTTGAATGAACATGTTCATAAGAATTGTCTATTTTAACTGAATTGCCTTAAATATGAAATGACATCTATGTTTGAGTGTGTTTTGGGTATCCGTATTTTGGACTTGCTATTGACAGCTTAAATCAAATCAAAGATGCCCATGTACACATTCCTTCATTAAATGGACACATGATTTAAAGTTTATATTTCATATAATCTGAATGTCTTTGACAGTTGCCCATAGGTTAATATTCTTCTTTTGTTCTCTATTTCTCCAAATATGTCTTAATAGTTCTGATTTGTTCATGTGACATCAACCTTACCCCATCTTTGTTTCTCTTTAGATCTCATCTAGATCAGTTGCCCGAGAGACAGGTCAACACTTTTACCATAATACTGTATCTCTTCTAACAGAAAGCAAACAATCTCACCTCAATGAAGATAACCCTACAGTTGTTTCGAAGACGATTTTTGATGATAGGTGAGTAGTAACATTTAATTAATTTTGTCTACTTATGCATTAATTACTTATGTCTATTGATTGATATAAATTGTCTATTGAAATTGAATTGCTTTACATATGAACATATGACATCTATGTTTGTCATATTGATTATTTGAAATGAATGTTTGTTCATTAATGTTACTTATTAATAGTAATAACACATTACCACATAAACACATTAAGTGCAGTTATCAACGTATACTTTTTCCCGAGTGTTCTATTTGATGCACATCCATGCTCGCGTAAAAATTTAAAAGATTCCAAATGACTGCATTTAAATGACTTTTCAATTGTTCCCTGATCCAATGGGCATCCATTTTTCTGTACATAAGCAAGACATTCTATATTGACATAGTTGGCTGCTTTGTGTACATGTTTTCCAAACCCATAAACATCCATATTCATGTATACATTTACAACATTCTACTGCTTCATGTATTGAAGTATATCCACATGTCCTTTCTTTCTAAGGACATCCATTTGTTAAGGATATTTTAGACATTCTCAGTCTTTGTATTCTACTGCATATGCAAATGTCAAATAGCCCCATAGGACGCCCAGATTCGTGGCCCTATGGAGAAATTCTTGTTCTTTAAATTCTACAGCATCTGCGCATGTCTATTTGTCCACCATTAGACTACCACCTTATGAGCATATATGTTAGCTTCCTACCCCTCCTTATTCTACAGCCTACACACAAGTTAGATCACCCTACAGACAAACATTTTAAAGACCAGATTTAAGACATTCTAACTTGCCATCTTCAACAGCATAGACACAAACCCACTTGTCCGATAGGCACATGTCTCTATGAAAATATTTTAGAAATTCTAGCTCATATGTCAGCACATGAACATGTCGATACGTTCTAAAGAGAATCATTTTATAAGAATTTTTGATACAATCTATATCAGGTAAAATTTGATATTCATTATTGATAATTTGTGCTATTTCCATGCATATTCATACATTGTTATATGTGTTGAGTTCCTTCTCAGTATAAATATATTTGAGCATATTATCGACAGCTTAAAGAGATATGTTATTGATGCCCGTATAAGTTCAACATCATTGCATAGACAGCTGTGTTCAGGTTCATATTTCATGTGGTCTGAATGTCTATTAGCAGTTGTCCATAAATTCATATTTTTCTTTTATGCCTTGTCCTCCATACATTTGTTGTTACTTCTGAGATGTCTACATCATATCAACCTTATCCCAAATGTATTCCTTTCTAGATAAGATCGAGATCAGTTCCCTGTTTGTTTGTTCAATATCTTTGTGAATTTGTACCTCTAACCAAGCAGCACAATCTCATCTCAATAACTTTAAAAGTACAGCTATTTTTGAACTCGACTTTCGATGATAGTTGAGTAATGAGATGTAAATTAACTCATTCTATAACGTTATGATTAAATCTCTTGTTTTCTTCAAGTATGCTTGCATGTTGATATACTTTGCAGCATCTCTCTCTTCTCATACATATCTATTCTTTCCATATTTCAGACATATAAGTTCTTCTTATCATGAAGATTGTACACATGGCTAGTTGTTCAAAAGACTCTCGTCTTTTCGCAATGAATAGACAATTTCATAGTTCACCTTCTGTAGAATATCATGTCGTCCAACAGACCACTCACTTTTATGATAATGACTTAGACATTCAGTATCTCCGCATTCTCTGGAGGTAGCATATAACCACATGTCCAATAGACACTTATTGTTGGTATATTTTAGACATTCTTACTCTTCAGTTGATGAAGATTTTGCTCATATATAATGCTTTAATAGGCACCCTGTTTTTGTATATAGTAGACAGTCTAGATATTCACCTTCTGCAGAGCTTTCAAATATCCTGTCATCCCATATATACTCATTTCTATGTAGATAGATTAAAAAGTCTTATTACTTACCTTCTGCCAAATTTACACATATTCTTTCGTTCTGTAGACTATCAGTTTTAGTCAGATATTCAAGATACTTTAATCCTACATTTTTCAGAATATTTTTACACATCTATTCCTTTCATAGGCAATAATATATATTCGATTATTTTGTTCTGTAGACAATCAGGTTTATGTCTATAAATTTAACATTATAAGTTTTGACACTCTTCAGGAAATGCACCTATCCACTTGATCCATAAACACTGGGTTTTATCTGGAAAGGTTACACATTCTGCTTATCCGAATTTATTTGTACCCACTGGTTAGCTATTGCCAGTCAGCAAGGTAGCTCGGTGGCGTATGAGAAGAATGATATCCTGTTTTTGTGACGTAAGAGGACTCACCGTGTTTGCGTTGGAAGTGGTAGAAAATGTCTTACACTTTACTCTGCAGATTGCTATAATGCTTCTCCCAGACTTATTACGTTTCTCAAGTGTTCTAAATTCATATTCATATTTTATATTCTAAATTCTACAATGGGAAAAGAAAATGGAGAGGAAGCAATTTTTGTGAAGAGTGCTCTGGGTGAAGCCCCGCACTTAAAACAATAATATTAGATTGTTATGAAAAGAATGCAAAAGATGAAGAAATGACTTTCCAAGCTTTCGTTGCTTGGACTGGTATGCATTCCTTTTATTGGCGAGATATGGAAGGTTACATTCCATGGTTCCCTTTTTCGAGGGACATCTGTGAAAATCAACTGTTACCAAAGCAGACACGTAATGTACAATATGTGATGGCTAATGAGGGAGTGTAAAGAAGGTAGATTAGATGCTTCAATCTATAATGTGCATGCTTTCTAACTGCTATGACGAAAGCTAATGCTACGATGAAAGATTCTATGTAAAAATCTGTAGAGAACCAAGCTTAATGCAGAAAATGTTTGGATTGCTTTAGGGGTAAGTCATTTATAACTCTGGGTAATGTGTTCTGCAAAATTACTTTGCTGTGGAATATTGAAAGGAATATCTTTGAACACAATACTGTAGATATAATTCTTTGTGAGATTTCTTTGCATTAGGATAGAAAAGTTTTTATGAAAAAGTTGATTTGTACTTGAAAGTCCTTTTGAACAAACAGCTGTGATGAATACTAGTAAGAGGACTACAATAGCACAGTATACCACAGAAAACTTATATCAGAGAAGAATTGCTATTGGAAAAACTCACAACTAGATACGTACAAATACAGTGATCAATAGACCTTTGCAATTCATTGAGTTGACTTTCTTTAGATTTTGTCTCTATAGGATTTTATATTCAGCATGAATTCTCCCCAAAGTGTCATACCCCCGTAGTGTCCTTTGAAATGTCTTTATACCCTACCAAATTCTATCCCACCCCGGCACAAACAGCTATAAATGACTGACCCCCTATTTACTTAGAAGGCACTGATTTAACTCTCGAAGTCTTGAGCACTTGTGCCCCAGGTCCCTAGCCCATTTGTCTGTATATTTGCTTCTGATAAAAAAATATCATTCGTTTCCTAAACAACTACCAAAATGATATTGAATTCTACCTAATTGGAGGGTGGTTGCAGCCTGCAGCACCATGGCCTCTTAAGCTTTTGCATATATTACATATTCTATTTGTTCAAATTCTGCAGCGTTTCCACATATCAAATTCTGCACCCTGGCCTCTTAAGCTTTTGCATATATTACATATTTTCTTGGTTCAATTTCTGCAGCATTTCCACATATCAACTTTCCAATAAACACCAATGTTTATGTATATAGTTCTTACTTTTTTATTCTTATTATTATGCAGAATATACACATATTCATTGGCTCAATTGATCCTTACTTATATGTAGATAGTTTATCTATTCTAATTCTTGACTCTCTGGAGAATTTGCCAGTCCTGATATTCTGCTTATACATAATTATGTAAATCCATTAATTGATTAATTGAAGATTAATTAATTTATTTATGCAATCATTTATTTGTAATTTATTTCAGTTTTTAGCATCCCCATCTATCCTTCCACTTATCTCTCAGTCTCTTTGTCCATTTGTTAATTATTTTCTTGTTTTGAACTATGTCAATCTCTTAAATTTTTGAGTGCTATTTTGTTTCGAAGGACAAAAAGTGTACAAAGTGCCAAATCTTTCAATCTTATGATTCTAAGATGCTTGATGAACTGTCTACATGGAATGAGAATCTATTGGATGAAGTGATATTTGAAAATTCTGCTGAAAGAGGAGATCGTGAGTCTGTATATTATTTACTACATATATGGAAACAAAAATGATATTTATATATACTACGTGTATAAATATGAAAAAGAATAAAAACGAAAAACATTGTGTACATTCTGGAAACTATGAAGAAATATAATGTGTTAACAATCAACATAGAAGTGAGGGTATATTAGAAGAAGACATCTGTGCATATTCTGCAGAAAATGCAGAGGTTAAATGTCTATTTATGAACAATAAATGTCTGTGACTTTAGTAGATATGAAAATTCTGTAAAAACAAAGTAATTCGAATGTCTAACCTATATTTAAAGTATATCTAATGGTCCATTAGACTTTCACACATTTGTATAGATATTTATGGCATTCCAATTCGTCATATTCTGCCAAACTTGGGCTCATCCTTTCGTCCAATAGACACTCATGTTTACATCAACAGCTCAATCATTCCAGTCTATTAGTTTTTGCTGAATGTTCATATGTCTATTCGTCCCACAGAGTCTCACTTATTGTCTTCAAAGTATACATTCTCCTTATGCATATTCTACAGAATGTTCACATATCCAGTGGTTCAATAGACAGATATTTTTATGCATATACAGTTGACATCCGCTATCTCGAACTCTGAAGGGAAACGGAAAATTGTTTGAGATAGCGAATGTTCCAGTTATCGGATTGACCAAAAAAACCCAATTTCATTCGGATTTGGAAGGTTTAACAGGCAGCAATAAAAGATATGTAGTCACTAATACAAAGTTATAAGTCAAACTAAACCATTAAGAAAATAACCAGCTAATGTCCTTTCTTTCTCTTTCTAACCAGTTCCTTCTCTATAATACCATTCATTTTCCGTTACTTTTGGCTTGCATTATTTTTGGTAGTAAATACTCAAAAACTTCATGTTAATATACAGCGGTTTTAGAAGTATGGTAAGTGCAGCAAATAGAGCAACAATTGACGGTAATATTGTGAATGTTGAGGACAAGATTCCTATCGCGGTCATTACAAGCATTGAAATAGATTCGTATGTCAAATGGTATCATGCTTATCAGGATAAATGGACACCGCAGAAAGGTGAAAAACTTAAAACTGCAATAGAACCTGATAATATTATGAATAAGTATGCTGTTTGCGTTTTAAAATACAATGACATTGCTGGTCATCTACCAAAGGGAAAAAATGGAAAGTTTGCGACAACAATCTTTCTTTCTTGAAAGCTGATCGGTACAGTTATTGTGATGCAGTTATAAAAGGGAAACCTGTAAACTTAGGTGATGGTGATGGCATGCAGGTCCCTTTGCACATTGATGATAGAAGGGTCAAAGCACTTTTTTGTCAGACTGCAAGAACAGTTATTACTCATTTAATAAAACATTTAAATTGTATTATGACACTGTCTTTTTAATCTGATAACTGTCATCTGCCGTTTAAACAGATTTTTACTCGTATTTTTAATTTTCTTACATAAACAACAACAAAAATGTTCGAGATAGCGAACACTTTTCGTCCAGGGGAAACAGAAATTGGTTCGGCATAACGAATATTCGAAATAGCGAGCAGTCGAGATAGCGAACGGTTTTTCTATACGTAACCCTATAGCAAAACCAAGGGAGACAGAAATTGGTTCGAAATAGCAAATGCTCGATATAGCAGGCAGTCGAGATAGCGGATGTCAACTGTAGTTTTCAAATTCTAACTTTTCATTTTCTAACAGACACTCCATTGTATGTATTTAACACACATCCAGTTGTATAGTACATGTGGATTTGTACAATAAACACTCTTGTGTGTGTACATAGTTCAGATATAGTAGTGCTTGATATATTGCAGAATTGGTACAGATCTTTTCGTTAGAAGACGCTGCATTGTCTCTATATAGTTTAGATGTTATAACTCAGAAGACTCGGAAGAAACTTGATATTTCTTTTCTTCAAATAGACAATAATTTTTATGTGAATATAGTATACAATCCAATTCGCTAAGTTCTGCAAACTTTGGACATTTGCATAACTTCTTTACGCGTTCTTCTCCGTTTTACGTATATTAGATAGTCTACATCTATTCTACAGAACTTGTACCTTTCCATGCTGAGCATTTGGTTTTATTTAGATAGTTTACAGATTCGACTTCATTATATTCTTTTGATTGACACTCATTCTTCTCTGTATAGCTAACAATTTGTATTTCTTCACATTTTACAAAACATGAACATATCTTCTTCTCTACAAGACATTTATTTCCATGTAGATAGTTCCACTATTTTTATGTAGATAGGGTAGACATTCAAATTTTTCTTATTCTGCAGAATCTGCGTATGTCTATTCAGACAATAAACACTCATTTGTATACAGATTGTTTAGACAATCCAATTCTCTATTCTCCTGCGAGATGTGTACAAGTCTTTTCAATTTGTGACATTCATTTCCGTGTGTATATTGTACAATCTCTGGCTCTAGATATTCAGCAAAAAGTGCCTGTAATAGTTAAATCGTCTAGAATACATTCAGTTTCATTTCATATAATTTATTTCATATATTTGATTCAACTCTGTTAGAACTTTATCATTAACAGGTATCTTTTTATCATCTTTATAATTTTAATACCCATATATTTGGCATAAGGAAAATGAAATTAAAAAATATATTTCTTATTGTGTGCAAACGAAAGTATACACGTTGTCTTTACAAGGAACATGTCTATAAGAAACATCAGGCTGAAATTAGCCAAAAGTTAAGAGACATTCAAGAAACATGGGTATGCCGAGCTTGGAAAGTAAATTTATAAAAACTGTTGTGGTAAGAAAGTTGTTGTTGGGTAGAATAATTTCTTATAATATGTATTTCTTAACTGTTTTTAACTACGATATGAAAATGCTTAAGTGTCTTAGAAGGTTTGCAAAAGACAAACAGTGCTTCCATCATAATCTAATTCTACACTCGTCTCTTCCTGCAATCAATCACACTCGATCATTTAGATAGGCTCATCTTCAACAATCTGTGGCGAAACATCATCCAACTCCTGGTTACCTGGAGTGTGTAATGTTGGACCTAGAGTGGAGACTGACGGGACTTGATAATTTGGAAGACCCTCTGCCTACATTAAGTTGTCATCGATTGTTGTTGTTATGAAAAGCTTCAAGAATGTGAAGAATCACTTAAGAAACTTTTGATACTGGAATTGGCAAACTATTAAGGAACATTCAAGCTGAAAGCAGAAAGTTTGTTTCTTTTAGAAAATACGTGACCTTAAATATCTTTCAATTCATTTCAGGACTGTGACATGAAACATTAAGAAGAATATTCAACAAATGAACTTGGGTTAACATCAGACTTTGTCTATGAATGTTATGTCATGTCAAAGTATATACATAAGTTTAGGACATCAGGCCTCATCTTTGTGGTAGAAGGACTTCTGCAGTCAATTGGAGATGTGCACAACTGCCGATGTGTTCTTGAAACGTCAATGGCCTTTAAATTTTTTTTATGTACTGCTTTAGTGCAATATATGATAATTGTGCTGTTTTATGTATCCTAATGTCTTTTTGAAAAGGAGAATAATCATGAACTTGATACTCTACTCTATCTCTGTTATCAACTATTCTCAAATAAGTTTCCAAACTGTTCAAACAACCAGCTTCTGAATATTGACAAACTCTAGACATCCCAGAAGACTACATTGCAAAATGTTGCTATCTTCTTGAGGCAGGATCATATTGTACAATCTTAGTTAATGAACTAAAATACAATATATTGATCGCATTGCATCAAAAGTTTCTGATTTGATAGCACAAATTTGATGCAATATTTCATTTCAGAACATCAAGATAAACCTGAAATGCTCCACAACCTTCAATGGTGTAAAAGTGATTGGCTTGTTTCAATCACCGTTACGTTGTTTACATATATAGGATCTATTTGATGAACAATTACATATCTCTTAATAATCAGTCGTATTATCAAGTAAAACATACTGTTGATGACAGAAGTAGGAAATGCATAGGAGAAAAGTAGCCGGAAAAGGTTCATTTGTTTTCATTAATGAAATATAGAAACAGTTTTGGCATGCAGCCTCCATTTGCAGATAGGTCCAATCTCGTAAACGAGGTAAAAGTATTGCAAGATGGCGTCTGTAATATTGTCTTGTACAATCAAAACAATCTCCTCAGAATTGCAATTAACAGTGTAAACAGCTAAGCCGTTGAGGTAGATAGTTAATGGAGAACATTAGTTTGTATGTATTCATGATTGCTCAATGGATCTTGCAATGTGTAGACACTGCTGTCATACTGTGCCGGTCATCAGGCCCAGTTTGCAAGTGAAAGGCAAAGTCGTATCTTGTATGTAAAACAGGTCAGTAAATTAAGCATATATATACCGAACTACACCAACACATGTTATCCCTTCCTTGTAAGTACAGGTTTATTTCTGTGCATGTGGCGAGACGGCATGGCATGTTTAATTTTTTAATTACACTTCAGTTGTTTACATTTGCATTTAGGATTTTCGTTTGTCACTCTTAGTTGACTGCAAGCTTGACTAACCCTGGATAACTTCATGTGTAGAAAAACAATCAGTTCGTAATTGTTGTTTGGAAATGGGGAGCCATTTGGAAGTTTTGTTCTTGAATTCGTGGTTGTGCAGGTTTTGCTTAACGCATATGAGTTTTTGCCTATTACCGAAATTGGATTAGGACAATTTGATGAGTTATAGGTGTTTACAAGACCCTCTTGTACCTCCGTTGCTCCCTAAGTTGATAGAGAAGTGCGGAGGATTGGTGTTTTCATATACATAATTATATGCCATTTCTCTTGTTATTTTTGGTCTTCTCATCATGGTAAAACCCAATACAAAGTATATGCGTTGACTCTATAGTTTTGGTATATAGAGTTAACTGGAAAACGCTAGGCTACTACACCTGGAACACCTACATGAAGGTAGGGGAATCAGAGCAGATTGCCCCACACCCCAAAGCCTGAGAAGGGGGCCAAAGTTATGAAACAATTCTTTGGAGATTGCATCAGCTATGAGATGTCACATTGACCTCACAAGTTGCCACATGGTTTCATTTGCCCCACCATTCACCAAAACTCATGTGGTTTGGTAGGGCTTCCAGTTAATTACCCAAATTCTTCAAGCTACCCCTTTCGAATACGCCCCAACCAGAACTTCAAATCATTAACAGTCTTCCCCCTCTTAAAGTCCCCAATCACAGAAGATGATGAATACCCTATTATCGACAGACAGTCAGAACAGAAGATGTCTTGTCACCTTTCCAAAGTACAGTAGAAAATACATATCTGATTTTGTTTGAGTGTTTAACTTGTCCATCTTTTAAAAAAAGGAAAAGTTATAACATGATGACATGGAATGTGTCAAAGATAATCTTGTTTCTAGTGTTTTTTGACATCCACTATGTGAAAACAGAGGTAGAGAAGGACTGTATATTTCGGGATTTATGGCTATGTTCATTTGCATGTAAACATAGGGTAATTTTTACAAAGTCTTGAGTAACACAACATAATAATTTGTTGACTGTTTAATTAGATGACTTATTGTAAAACTTTGTTGGGACACTGGATTGCATATAGTCATCTCAGGAGATAAGCATTCTAAAATGAAAACAGATATATATTAAATCATCCTAGAAAATTCAATCTTCATTATTTAGAGAACCAGAAGTCAAACCGCCCCCCTTGGCACTAAGCATGATTGTTCCTCTGGGGCAGGGGACAACATCAAGCAAGTGAAAGCAGCTACCATAACTAAATTGAAGAGGTCTACTTGCTCATAGCTCTCAGAAATGATCAGCAAGCAACTCTACTTTCACAGTTCAGCATTTGTCTTGAAGCACTCTTTAAGGCTTGTCATTTGCTAAAGGCTTGGTTCACTATTCAGCCTCCTCACTTATGCAATGATGCATGGTCCTTGCCTTTGGCATTTGTAAAATGCAGGTCAACAGGTCTTGTAAAGTGCAGGTCAACAGGTCTTGAAAAGTGCAGGTCACCAGGTCATGTAAAGTGCAGGTCAACAGGTCTTGAAAAGTGCAGGTCACAGGTCATGTAGAATGCAGGTCACACTGTCAGCTACTTATGAGAAGGCTTTGCAGCTCAATCTATGTCATATGGAAGCTAGGCTGGAAATCATCAATAAAGTCATCAATGAATCTGAAAATGTTTCCAGATAATAAATCACTAACTTGGTCAAGCAGTGATAATGCACATCCATATCAATATGCAATAATCAGACTGCCATGTGCTTACTTTGTAACTAGCTTGGCATTTTGTGTTTTGAAAGAATTTTCTAGGATACATTTCAGGTAATATTTTGTTGGAATTAAAATCAGGCATGTTGAACTCTGACCCTTGTGTGTAAAGCACATTTTTTAATTGACTGCATTTTATGATGTTTTTGGAACACATTGTGTTGTATTGGCATTTCAATCATCCCTAGACTTGAAACATTTGTCAAAAAATATGGGGATTAATTTCCAAGGTAAAGATGATAGCATATTATTAACAGTGTCTGACACTACCTTTGTCATCTCCGCAATGTCATGGAATCAAAACCAATAAAGAGCAACAGTATAATAGTGAACTTCCAAATAAAATATTTCTAAGCAATATGAATACAACCTGTCATGACTGGTTTCTAAGCCATATTAAGTAAAATAAGTGATCTGGATTACTCCAACTCCCGAAACCCCATAATCCCCAATGGCCAATAGTTATAAGTGTATGTGTGCCTCTCCATTTCTCCATTCCATTAGTTCTTCTCTCTTTAGTTGGTGAAATGCTGATTTACACTGTTTTCCCTACTTTTCATTCCCTTTCTTGACAATCAGTTAGTACTTGCAAACAGTTTACAAATGAAAAGCAAATTAATACAGCAGATGGATGCAAGCCTTTCCCACATCTGTGACCACTTAAGAATTCCCAAGCAACTGTTGTTTACCATGATCTGCATTTCACTTGACCTAGTCACCTGTATTTTACAGTTGCTTATTGTTGAAGCATAAATATTGCTAAGTTATCAAATAACTAGTCCTATTTCCTTTTGGATTAAGTAACGTGCCCTTCATCCATAGCATGGATGTTGAGTCCATATGATTTCTAATGATGTAGAATTGGAGAGTGGAGTAGCAATGTTTTCTTAACTTGCCTTTCTCAATCTTTTTGAGGAATTTGCCCTTTTTATGCACTCTTAGGCATCAGTTTTGTACTTCCAAATTCTTACTTTTTAATTCTTTTTAGAGTTCATTTTTCCTCGTTCTGAGAAGTACATATCAATAACAATGATTGATTTTGTGTGTCTTTTCCAATCCAAGACAAAATGCAATGTTATTACTCAGCTGCCCATAAATAGACATTTTTGTTGCTTTCTCAACTTGGCTATTTGAGGAATTAATATCAGTCAGCTTTATTTATATTTGGAAACAACTATGTTATTTTATGAGCATCAGCCTTGTTTTATATTTATGGATAGTAAAGTGGTGAAATTCTGAATACTTTCATGTTGACATTAAATTCTACTTTAATAAAATTAGCATTTCTTTTCAACTGCTGTGTACAAAGTGCTCTTACTGTATGGTAAGTTTATGGACATTTATATTTGTAAAGATATATGTCTTGATATTATCTGACAGGATTGAAAAATGTACCTAAGTCTAAAGTCACTTGAATCACAAAATGGAAAGAAATAGTTTTCTGATTTCTACCAAATTCACCACTTTCTCAAAATTATTTGATTATCAAGAACTACTGTCTATAGCTGCTAGCACACAAAAAGTTGATTTGGGTTGATGTATTTTCTTTTCAAGGAAAGACCCTCAACTTTGTCATGTGAGTCACAATTATCTATGAACACTGGGAACAAAGCTTCATTGAACCTCTTTTTCATTTAGTGAAAGTTACCATAGTTATTGCAGGCCTACCCACACATAGACATTTTTGTTGCTTTCTCAACTTGGCTATTTGAGGAATTAATGTCAATCAGCTTTGTTTATATTTGGAAGCAACTATATTATTTTATGAGCATCAGCCTTGTTTTCAACTCTTACTTCTTGTTTCTTCAGCCCTTATTGTTAGCTCCAATGATTTATACCAGAAGATAGATAAAGGAAATTACACTAGCCTAATTTTAATTGGCTTGAAGGAGGGTGTCAACAAAGTTGATTTGGAAACTCCACTCAAAAATTTGCAGGATAAATGGCACTCCCTCTTATCCAAAAGAAATATTTTATGAAAATGGAGCCTTTTTTGCACTCACTATGAATCATGCTATGCCCAGAAAGGATCTCCATTGAGCACAAGTGCCTATAGTATGGATGTTTTTAGAGCTTGATTTTTTGAGCACCTGGAATCTTGAAGTTGTATCTTAGGACAATCCTATTTCTTTATCACAAGCAAAAGACTTCCTTAAATTTCAATTCAAATCAACATTAAGCTAATGCTTTGAGAGCATGTGTTTATCTAGGTAGGTAGTCCAGAGTCATCCTTTCTCACACTGCTGAGTGGATATTGATACCCTACAAGTGAATCACAGCTACTTGCAGTACAGCAGCCTTCTTATATGTGAAATATGATCAATCCCCATTTTGTATTGCTTTTCTTCAATCTTTTCTATGTATAAGATTTCTTGTTTTCTTCTATTAAAGTGTATTTGAAAAATATTTCCATTTTTTACATCTTGTGTCAATTCCCAGTCTTTATCCACCTATAATGTCTTATTGTTTCTTAGTAACCATAGTGAAAGGTACTTTCACTGCAGATATTTCATTGTATTCCTTACTCTTACTAAGTATTTCAAGACATATCCACCTCCTGATATGCTCCGTAAAATATACAGAGGAATTGTTGAGCCCCCTTGTAGTTACAATTGTTCCATATGGAGCTGCTGTACTGAATCAAAAATTGATATCTTGCAAAAAACTCCAACAAGAATATTGCTAGAATTGTAACCAACAACCAATACTTTGCTTGTACGGCTCCAGTAATCCAGCATCTTTGCTATTCAATGAGCAGTGAACTTGTAAGAACAGACAAAATGACATTTACATACAATTCTTTAAATTCTATAGCCCAAGCATACATGAGAGAATCACATAGTCTTAAATTGTTTTTAATACATGAGAAGAGTTAATATGCTCATCATCACAAACTGATCTTACAATACCACTCCTAAGAAAAACCAATGGCCAGAGGGGTTTTTATAATCACAGTTTAAAACTATGGAACAGTCTAGAAACACAAACAAAACTACCACCTGCCCTCAAAAATCCTGCAAAGACCTGCTTTTTACAGATACAGATTTTATTTCAGTTTTACATTCTTTCTTTTTTCTATTATTGTTGCAAAATATATTTTGAATTAGACATGTAGGTATCTTTTGTTTTCAGTCCTAATTTGTTTTCATATTTTTATATATTTATTTTTATTTACATTTTTGAAATAAACTAGAATCAACAATGATTTGTTACAAGCTATGGCTTATGAATATACACTTTAGAAGCTCCTTAACTATCAGTTTTGTAGACTGTGCTTGAAGCTTTCAGCACCATGCCCTCATTGATTAATCTATATCAGTAAAGGTGAATCAGAGATCATGTTCTCTTTATTGTGCAAAGGGGATATTCTGTTGCTAGATGGTCCATCTTGAATGTACCTTTTAATTGTTACTTCTAGCAAATGGCTTGTCATGGTGTCACAATTGTGTTAAGCTCAATTTGCTCTATTTTCAGAACAAGATGATATGTTGGGCTAAAATTTCCAAATCTTGTTTATCTCTTGATTATCTATCTTATATTTAAAAATCAACTAGCACTAAGGTGGTTGGTTACATGTCCACTGATTTTGTCCCTCTTGGATGTGAAATACCCCTTATCCACTGTTTCTTTGAAAAGCCACTGTATGCAGTATACATTGTCACATTGGCAACCTGGAATCTGACACCCCCCTCTTCAATAAAATATTCTAGTGTCAGCACTGGGCCCATATTGTTATGTTTAGTTAAAGACTATATTGTTGAAAAATTTAGTCACCACAGTAACTTTGGACGCATGACATCTAAGTTTTTCAAGGGAGGGGCCAACCCCTAAACTGTCAATGCATACATCTCTTGTATACAGCCAGGATCCCTCCATAATTCAAGCACAGGCCCCATGATTGATTGGCATGATTAATCAGTAATCAATCACAGATTTGTATGATCTGTGCTCTTTATTGTGATCTCACATGCTATCTTTATTGTGCATAGAACACATTCAATTTTTGGATGTATGCTCTATGATTTTATGATATTTTGATATGAAAAGTTAGTCCTTATTATTTCTGGCATAGTTGATTGAATTTTAGTTTAATTCACTTTCAGATTTATATCAATAGAAATGTTTTCAAATCAAAGAGCTTAAGTATTTGTTCATCTTAGTTCTATAACTTATGGAATTGTAGTGAACATGTATTGATAAGTTATTTTGAAATTCCTTTGACAGTGTTTTTCAAATGTCTTTTGTAATGGTATTGAAATCACATCTGTAAAAGTGGCAACTGAATTGAATAATAATTAGAAGGACATTTTGGTTTTTACATGGAATGGTAGTTTGTTAAGTTTTATGAAATCTGCATATTACCAATGATAAATTGAATTGTCTGTTTGTTGTTTTCTCAGATCTCTTTTTTCAAGTACTCTAGAGCTGTTATGGATATTTTTTCATCGACTCAATAGAGCCTTTGATCATATAAAAATTCATTTCTTCCTTGACCCTGACACAAATGTCAAAAATTGAGAACATCAATGTTCATTGTCTAAGATTGAGAACATTAATTTCCATATCTGTCTTTTCTATAATATTACTTTTTTTCAACTAGAAGTATATTTTGGTATTTGGTGCTATAATGTTAGATAATTTAGATGATGTCTGGCAAGCCTGCTCAAAGATTTGTCCATTAAGTTTTTGCATTTTTATTTTTCTGCATGGTGCAAAAGAGAGAGTACCCTTCTACACAAAATAATTCAAAACTAATGGTGACATATAAAAATCACATATGAAATTTATCATCAAACTTGAAAGAGGTGTGATAAAAATTCTGTTAGTATTTTTCTATGTTTATCTCTAAATATTATTATTCAAGTCTTGATTGTTTTTAAATAATTGCCCCTTTTCACCTTCATTGAGAAATTGACACCAAATTACACATCAAGACAACTTTATAGGACGATCCAACAACTGACTAACGCCTTCAACAAATATTTCTGGCATGTGAATCCTCCACAAACCTTATTTTGCTACGCTCCTGTTTATCGTTTCATCTTTACTCGTTGTCCTCCAATTTTAGTATGCACCTTTACACAGTCCTAAAATCTTTGTTCCTCGATGACACCTGATAGTGAACTTGGCTTTCCTGGATTTCACGGCATTTTAATATATTAGACACCCAACCCCGCGTTTTCCTAAATGGCTTTGATCGTCTCTACGTTTACAGAGGCGGATCCAGGACGCCGCACACGCCGCCTGTGCGGCAGTCACAAATATTACGTGCCATGACGTCATCATTGCTTTCCGAGTAGTGAAGACGAACACGATAGACTTTAAAGAATGTAGTTCTACATCGGACTTTTGGTGCGGCACCTCAGACAATAGAGCAGCCTTTTGGTAACAATAGAGCTATGGAGGCCTTGCTTTGTAGAACATGTCAAAATTCATTGTGTAAGATGTCAGTTCTATTCAAAGTAATTGTCTAGCCTTCAAAAAATCGAGCGGCATTTCAAGCATGAGAACAATAGGCGGTACTGTTTGATCAAAAAATCGAGCGGCATTTCAATCATGAGAACAATAGGCGGTACTGTTTGATCAAAAAATCGAGCGGCATGTCAAATTTGAAAACAATAGGCGGTCTTTTTGATTAAAAATCGAGCGGCAGTCAGGAAAGTCGTGCTGCAGTGCAATGCCGCTCGACTTACATCTCGTGCACGTCTATAAAGATTTGGTTACGGAAGACAGGCTAACTGAGGACAGTATCAGTCTGTCCCACTTGTATTATACGCGTACTGGGTGACAACACGGAGTTTTATCTGAGGGTTTATTCACTAACGTCTACTAATTCACTGGATATCTTATTCACGAGATCCAATGCAATGAGTTTGGAAGTTATATCGAAGCTCATACTTGAATATGGTGGCCTAACAGAGATAGGTCCGCTTTAAGATTTGTACCAATGAAGAGACTATGCATCCTCCCCGGCAAAGCGGATATTTCCTGTTAGGTATGAACCAAGATGGCATCATCCAACGTGACATTTTGAAAGTAGATTTTTCCCTAAGCCCATTAGACTATCTTCATTTAGATTCACTGGCCTATTTTGTTTGTTACATTGCAATTGTTTTTGCTTCATTGTATTTACTTATATAGCTGACTGTTTACTATTATTTAGTCTATTGTTTAGCAAATTGTGTAACTTTTGGAACTTTGAAACACCCAAATCATCAACGTGAATAATACCAGTTTCATAAACACCCAATGTTCTCTTGTACGGTGTATTGTCTAATGTCTAAATTGCCTACACCCCAATCATTTAGGAACAAATTAAGAGCAATTCACACTGAAAATTTGAAAAATTAAGAACAGCCAGCGGTAACCTCAATTGTACTGGTTCTTATAAAAAGGAGTGTATCTCCATATCTTTAGACTGGTGGAGTTGCAGGTAGTCAGCTGTCTATCAGTGTTTTTATGACCTAGTTTCTCCTAAGAATATATGCAATGAGAATGCAAAAAGGTTCCTTTTGTGTAGAGAAGGAAATAGCACCAAAGAAATTGATTCTTCTTTTAAACCATGCCATACTGTGTGTGCCAGTCATTATTGTGATTACTTACACTGTTACAACATATATGGATTTCTCTGGTTACTCAAAAGAAAGCAGATAAAACTTTCTTTCCCATGTAAACTCTATAGAAATTACTTTTTATCACCATACTTTACCTCCTCATTGAATCTTTTCTCTGTTAGTACTATTACTTTTTGTGATAATGATGTAATGTATGGAAGGAGCCCTATCAATGCCCCCCCCCTACTAGTTTGTGCAATTTTGCTATCATCAGTTTTTATGAACTGTGACACTAGAAGATTGCTTCATATTTGAAATTGTGGAGAAGATTTAGAAACCAGGTGCAAAGGTTAGATGCCCTATGTGTCAATCTTAAAGAATAGAAGGTTTATCCCTACATTGTTACATTGTTATCATTGCACCTTTACCCTTCTTACTCTGGATTCATTGGTGCTGCTTTTGTCTCCAATTGCTTTCATTTTGTCAAAGAATGGATATGAATTCCTTCAGATTCCATATGGTAATGAATGCATCTTATATACTTATTTGACCAAATAAGGTAGAAGGAGCTTGAAAAAATGTTCAAATTCACAGACTATCTCCTATGACTACAAGCTTTTTCCTCAAAATTTTGAAATGTCATGTTGAACATTTGACCAAAACTTATAGGCAATCAGTTGACAATATAGTTGAAGCCAATAAGCATTTGTCTATACTGAAGGCACTCATCTTGTGTGCCAGACAGAACATCCCCATCATGGTGGTGATCAAGCTATTACAGTCAGGAAGACTGTTATAAATTGACTTAGGTCTACATTGGGCAGTCCTACTATGGTGCTAGGAACATACACTCTTCTGTTTTGTTATCCAAGCAAGTAGAGGTCCTGACTTGCATTATATAATGCAATGTACATACATGAAATGCAGAAAAATGAATTTTAATTGAATGGTGGAGCCATCTCATCAAAAGTACATTGATTACTGATTTAGTAAATTATAGTGGGCTTTTAGAGAAAACGAAAGGTTATTAGTTTTATAATTTAAAGTATTAGTGTATGACAGACAATTTCTCTATGGTTCCGAAAACTCATGTTTTGACTTGTAATACCCAGTTATGGATCCAGAAGTCTGACAGACTTCAGGAGAGCCAATCAATTACTTTCTTTGTTCTATGCTGAGCCAACAAAATAGAACAGACATGAGTTTGATATGAAATTTTGAAAGACAATTAGAAAATCAAATTAAGGCTGTCGGGATAACTGTACGCTCACTATCGTACTTCAAAGAATGAAGGCTTTTGTATGATATAGGAGGATTGCTGGAAGAGAAGCGAATCTCACAAAAATCGTAAATATATGCTACTGGTAAAGACATTGGTGTGGCCACCGCACAGCCTTTTGACCACGCCCTTTTACTGATATGTTTCTTGTGCCGTGCGGCAGTCAGTTTTATCTCTGGATCCGCCTCTGCGTTTATGTGATTTTTAAAGTTGTAGTATACTCTTATAAACAGTTGTAAAATCTCATGGTGGATTTTGGCTTTTCTTGATGTCATGACATTTAACATTCGTACTGATCTCAATTCAAGAGGGAATTTACTTTGATTGGCCATATATTTATGATAAGATTAAATACAGTAATCGTTTTAAATTCTGACCGTCTTCCACTATTATCAATAGTGGTTGGACTTGATTATGCTTCTCATCGGGTGTTTTGATAGGCCATCGCTAATTTGGATTCCATTTTATCAACTGGATTTTGACCATGACATCCAAATATATGTTAAGTCTCCTATATGCAACTTCATATCATATGCTCTCTCAACTATTTGGATATAATCAGTCGATTTTTTTGGATAAAACATAGTCTTTTCAGGCCAAAACATTAGCTTCTTCACGCACAAGATTTCTCTTGATTTCTTTGAAACAGCCACGGGGCTAGGGAAAAAGCGGCAAAAAGCCGCCAGAATTTGTAGAACAATAGGGTCTATTGTTATTGACCAATCAGATTGCTCCATTTTAGCCCTTTTGGCGGCTGAGGCTAAAGCCGTCATCTACTGATTTAGAGCAAAATTAGCAGCCCTTGGCCGCGAAATTGGCCGCAACTTGACTTTTTGGGTCTCTGTTGTTGTTTCAACCAATCAGATTCCAGTATTCTGCTGTTGATTGTTTATTTACCCAATGAAATAGCTTTATTTTACAATAGCCGATTATTCCAACAACCAATCAACATGTTGTAGTTGAATATTCTCGTTTGTTCTCTAACCAATGACATTTGATCAATTCGTTGAATTATTGGCCAATCACAGACCGTAATTTGAATTAACATTGAAATATCGTCCAATCAGGTAGTTCTATTTTCAAATGTTCTATTGTATTTTCCTTTTTTTCTAGCCAATCAAGGAAGTTCAAATATCGTCGTTATCAGCCTCATTTCCGGCTTTCAGTCGAGCAGAAAGACGGGGGTAAGAAATTGGCTTTATTGATATTTCTTGATTGATCTATAGTTCTTCTACTTACAAGTTAAGACTAAGTTATACTCTACTTAGCCTAATCGATGTAAGAGTTGTAAAGATAAGTATGTAGAACTTATATTTACAACTCTTACATCTATTAGACCATTACAAATATTGCCCAAGAGACTAAGTTAATGAAGTGAAGGGGGTCTTAGTTCATCACTGAGTTTAATCAAAGATCAACAAAACAGCCCTATTGATTTTCACAAAAAAGCATCTGAAAATAGACACCCAAACACAACATTATATTAGTCTCAAGGACAAGCTAAGTGTAAATAGTAGGAAAGGAAGACAATGAAGACTCCAGATGAACATAGCCAAAAACAAGGTTAGCGAATGTATATTAGGATATAGTTGAAATCTATATGGAGTGCTCTACGCAAGGGGTTCTTCAAAACTGCCTTATGGAATTGCTGAGAGAAAGTAAAATGGTGAGCTCAAACATCCTACTTTCTCTCAAGACTTAATAGATTGAATAATGTAAAAGATAAGTTTATGGGGATTGCAATACTGATTGGGTTCGCTAACACTTGTTAATGGCTATATTCAGAAATCTCAAAATATTTATTTACACACAAGCAAATCATATAACTGCTAAACTGTTCATTAAATGCTAAAAAGTATTCGACTTTGAGTGAAAGGTAGTCCCTCCTCTGTTCTTTATTGTCGTCGTCTTCTTCCTCTGTTTCTTTGTATTCTTCATCTTCTTCTTCTTCTACAGTCCTTTAACTTTCTATTCAGCATATATTGTGGATTGTTAGCTGAAAAAGAATGAAAAAGGCAGGAAAGCGATCTATGGTTTGGAAGATAATCATTGTATTTCCTTAAAATAAAAGAGAGATGTAAGTTATTTAATCCAGTTTATTCATTGTTATGTATTTTAGAGTGATATATTTTAATGGCAAATTATGTAATGCCAATCGAAAATATCTCTCCAAGTCTGCGAAATGTCTGCAATCCGCCCACATGTATGTTTTGTGTTTGTTCAGTATTCAGCACGAGACAAAACAATAACTTCTATAAACATTTCTTTGAAAGCTGTAAGGGAAACGCTTTTACTCAGACATATTGCTACGGGACTGTTCAGGATACAGAACTAGTTAATCTCTCTATAAGCAATGCATTTTTGCCCAATCTGATGTCCGTCATTTCTTGTTTAGTGATATGGAAATATATCCATGCTATTTCACACAAGATAACAATTTGACTTGGTTGAGATTAAGGTAGAAAAGTAAATGATGATTTAATATGATGCAAATCGTCAATGTACAGAATTTATGAATATGATTGAAGGCAATAAGTTTTTAGCTCAATGATATGTGCCTTTGTTCTATTTTTGAGAAGTGCAAAAATACTCGGCTTGTTCTGCACTAGTTATGAATTTCATTGAAATGAAATTGAAATAAGAAGAGATATGATACATCAGAAAAACTATAAAAATACCATTACATCATGGTTGGAGTATGAGTGGAAGCATGGGGTTAAATAAATTAGAAAGCAAATGATCATTTCTTCTCTTTATCACATAATTTGTCTGGCTCCAACTTAAAAGACCCCTTTTTGCTGTATTGTTTTGTGGTCCATGATATCAAATTTTTTATATGTACACAAAAATAGAAGTAAATAAACTTGAAAAAATTCATCAATCTTTGTTATCTGGTTCCTTTGTGGAAATGTTGAACTTAAAAACGGAGATTGTTGCTATGTTTCCAAGCAAATTTGTAAAATACATTGATGTTTAACATTAGATGAATTATTTTCTACCTCCAACCTTCAAAACCCTTAACTACATCTTCCATCCACCATCACCCTAACCACCAATCATCAAAACTAACCAGAGCCTAACCAACATTACTATTCTCAACACACTGCTTAAATTCATCTAATGTTAATAAAATGTTGTTAGATTGTTTTTCATTTTATCTCTTTGGTCTTTTGTATGATAGTTATAGTGGCCCTCTTTCTTTCAACTATCATCATTAATCAACGAGAACCAGACAACAAAATTAACGTGTTTTCCAATATTTAATTACTGCTGTTTTGCAGTGATTGGTCAAGTTTTGCCCACGTTGTACTAACTCAATGCTTGTCTTGACATGAAATTCTATTAATCTTATCGATATTCTTATCGATTCTAAACTCTATATTTCTCCACAAGCGATTTCCAGGGATATTATTGATTATCAATTTGTGCTATTCTTGTGTATAACATTGCAATCTAATGTGAAATTGGTAATATCATTTGGGACATGTCCAACTCCTTACAATGCCTTTTTCTGTGACGATAGTAATAGACTATAGTTAATTCAAATTGTAACTTACAATTCAAGCTTTTGAGATAGTCTTCTCTTTGATCAAACCATTGCATCTTTCGTTGACTCCTTGAATTCAAACGATAAAATAGTATATTATTACATGAAGTATTGTCAATCGACTCCTTGATTAGTGAATTTGTGAAATAATTTTGACAAAGGTCCTTCAACATAGCAACACTATTTATTCAATATCAAGTAATTTTCTGTAAACCAATTCTCATGCCTGCATGGGAAATATTCATTAATTATGTCAAATCTTCGCTTTTACAGCAAGTGAACTAGGATTGAAAATAAATTTTTAATTAATGTATGTATGATTTACCGTTTTTAATGAATGGTATTTTGTTTCCATTGTTTGTTCGATACGTAAGTACTTTACATATAAAAATGTACGCAACTCATACCTCCTCCATTCCTGCTTTTTTAAATTTATTCTTTTCTCAACGACTTTCTTCTCTTACCCATCTTGTTTTGCTAATATACATGCTTCATATTATATATAGCTAATGTCAGAATACAAAACATATAAATACTACGAATATTATAAATATACAAATATGTATGTTATGCATTTTCCATTCAAGTCATTTTGAGTTGAGTATTTGTTCACGTATTTTCTTCTTTCTCTGAGCTTGCTTTTTACCATTGTAGATGCGACACAAAAACAATAATATGTAACTAATTCAAACATTAAAACATACATAACTCATACTTTTTCTTGTCAGTTGAGTATTGTACGATAGTTTCCTAGTCATTTTGTATTTTGTAATTGTTCAATGATTTTCCTCTTCTTCCCTTCTTTCTATCCCATTGTATTTGCTCCGTAATTGCAGAAATATATAAATAATGTGGAAATGAAAAATATACATAAATCGTACCTGTTTCTTTCTTGTCAATTTGTATTGTGTATTTGTTCGTAGATTTTCCTCATCTTCCCGCCTTTCTGTACCATTGTATTTGCTCCGTAATTGCAGAAATATATAAATAATGTGAAGATGAAAAATATACATAAATCATACCTGTTTCTTCCTTGTCAATTTGTATTGTGTATTTGTTCGTTGATTTTCCTCATCTTCCCGCCTTTCTGTACCATTGTATTTGCTCCATACATGCAGTTATTTATGAATAATTTAAAGATGAAAAATATACATAAATCATACCTATTTCTTCCTTATCAATTTGTATTGTGTATTTGTTTGATGTTTTTCCTCTTCTTTCGGTCTTTGTATACCATTGTATTTGCTTCGTTATTGCAGTTATATATAAATAATTTAAAGATGAAAAATATACATAAATCATACCAGTACCACTCGTGTCATTCATGTATCACATGTCATTCACGTATCACGTGTCATTCTGATTTGAGTAGTTACTCGTAAGCTGTGTTTTTCTCCACCGTTCACTGCAATTGCTGATGCTTCATATGCACATGCTCGATAATAACAGTTATATATATATATATATATATATATATACATATATATATATATATATATATATATATATATATATATATATATATATATATATATATATATATATATATATATAGAAATAATTAAAAGATTGAAGTATACACAAGTCATACGTGTTCCATGCATGTCATGTTGATTTGAGTATTTGTTTCGTGACTTCTGTTGTCGATCTTCTCTTTTCATCTGTTTTTGCCTACAGAGATGGAGTAATTGTTTCCAGTGAATGGTATATCAATAAATCTGCCCAATGGCAAAGATTAATGGTAAAAATCATATTTAAATAACATAAAGATCAGAGAATATATAATTGTTAGGTAAAAGTGATTTGCTTATAGACATTTGTCCAAAATTGCACTATCAATGGAAAGATATGCTTTAGTGGGAAGGAATGTTGAAGCATCTCACGAATGTTTTGGATAGATTTGTTTACACGTAATCTTATTTTGCCCGGTCAGTCTTTTGGATTGTTTTTGTGTATGTATAGGTTACATTTAGGAAGACAGAGGGGAATGGGTTGAAGCAAATGATGAAGTAATTCAATGGGTTGTTCATTTCATTTCATTTAAAACCACAACTACAGTGATGAAGTAAAATAGAACAACACCATTTAAAGATTTAAAGTGCAGATAATAAACTGTTGTTCCAGCAAATAATGACGGTTTACTACAGGGTAGAGCGGTGTGTTGAAAATAGCCTCAAAAATTTACTACAGTACT
This sequence comes from Mastigias papua, assembly GCA_964019165.1. Taxonomy (NCBI): domain Eukaryota; kingdom Metazoa; phylum Cnidaria; class Scyphozoa; order Rhizostomeae; family Mastigiidae; genus Mastigias; species Mastigias papua. The sequence continues at coordinate 14,498,515 of OZ025271.1, forward strand.
TTTTTAGTCTTCATATTTAATTTTTGATTATACCCTGTATTGTTGTTATGGCAACATCTTGCGTCATCAGATTTTTGCAGTTCATTGTTAATACATCTCTATGTTTGAATTACTGATTTTCGCATTTTTGCTTTGGTAGTTTTTCACAGTTGTATGATGTTTCTTATTTTAGTGGCTATAAATCTGAAACTTTATTAACACTCTTGATATTGCCCCCCTTTTGATTACACACTCTTTTACAATTTTCTTAGATTTGCCCATATTACCAAACTCCTGACACTAACCACCATTCACAAACCTCCAGCCTCAAGATCCTCAACCACCAGACTTCCAAAATCTAGCAATACCACAATAAACTACAACCTTTGCAAAACCTACAAAAGTGTAAAAGAGCGTGTTCTTATTCCAAAAGAGGCGATGCTGATTTGAGTCATTATATCGCCAGATTCCCTTGTTAATTGTGTAAAATATTGAGAGATGCTCACAAGTTGTTTGAGTTCTAATTTAAAACGTATTAAATCAATAATTATCAATTATTACTGTAAACACATTTTTGAGGCATCTTTAGTTAGGAGGAAAATTCATGGCATATTAGAGCAGAAGATAAATCTCATGTTTTTCAAATTTGTTTCCCTGTGTCTTTTCATTTTCACATTAGACGCCTGTAGAAAACTTTAAAGAATGCTCTCTACCCTGTTATAATATGCAGTGTTTCGAATCCTATTGAATTCTATTCATTCAATTTGCGCCATGCACATGCTTTTGCAACTAATGCTTCGTCCATTCCCACAGAATTGTTTCGTTACCTGCCGTTCTTTCTGTAAAAGCATGATCTGTCGAATGACAAACATCTCCTGTTATCCCAGAGATTTATGGAGGCCTTCTTCAGCATTTTAGCCATTTTCAACTGCCTATTATTATTTTCAACTGCTTATTGCAGATTATTAATCGTTCATCGAAAGGAGATTGTGGTTGTTGAAGCTTATACGATGCTTCTTGTGTCTGAGACGGATATGCCTAATGGATATGACATGAGATGCTTAGATTTGCAAACAACAAGAATGAAGTATAGGAAGTTTACTTATCTGTGTTTCTCATGTCGTCTGTAGGCATAATTCCATCGCGTCAGCATTGAAGTGTTTCATAATTGCATTGCCAAGTGTTACAACTTCGCGTGCATGTTAGAAGGTTGGAAATCTGACCTGAAATGCAGGAAAATACTGTAAGTATCACATCGAATTTCAACAGATTCATGTAGCAAAGATTGCAATCTAGTAGGTCATAGTTATTTTTGTGCAATTTTCTAGTTTTCAAGTATTTGAGATGAAGGTTGAGTTTGTGGCCAAGGCATGGCTACCCCTCGTACATGAAGCTGAAAGCAAAACTGTTGCTTAATTAACAGACATTGCAAATTAAGTCCTTTTATAGACTCAAGGCTACAAGTAGCTATAGTAAAGTGCGAACGAGTTGTAATTAGAAGATACATCGTGAATACTTGCCTTAGATTAATTTGATCTCACAGAGTATTAAAATGGAGTGCTTGCATGACCGATGTCCAAGATGCAAAGGTCGAAAGTGATGTATGCAAAGCTATTTATACCCTTGCTCGCATTGACCTCTGGGTCTATTGTTTGCAATTGGATTGAACTGTATCTACGTATCTATTACAAATATTTTGAGATGATTTCTATATTTTATTCAAGTATTCGTAGGGTATAAATTGTTAAATGTTTACTTGCAAGTATTGCATGAATTTATAAATCTATTTTATTAACATTTGTCATATTTCCCGTCTGTTTAATGACAATTCACGATTTTCTATCCACTTCTTTCTGTCAGTTTTCCCATCGTTAGTTTTATTTCTGTTGAAAATCTGTTTTGCCGGTAGCATGACTTTCTTAGGCCATGCGTGTTATTACATTAATTTTCTCCAATTTTAGGAGATGTTTCATGCAATGAAGATGTGATGTCATTTGCACACACAGACAGAGCACAGATTTTTAACAGACTTTATGTATAACATTTTATCAACCAGTCCTATCTTGCGATAACAGATGTCTCTTGTAAACTCAGCTGTTTTTCTGTTGTTTTCTTCATAATTCCCGGGTCCTCCTCAGGGGGTATATTATTCCATATACATACACACCTTTATATTCGATCGCACGTAGCAGGAGATTTTTACCAATGCTACGCCCTTGAGATTCAACATGCTTCTTTATGATAATATCCAGAGAGAATAGAGCCCTCAAACGTCATATTGCTCTTATAATTGTTGGTGTCTTGTGTTATTGAACTAACAAAGCTAGCATACTTTTGTTTGTTGCGTTACATGTTCAATTCTATCAATTCAACTAAATCGATTTTGATGACAATTACACCTAGAACCATAAAACAAAAGTTGGTCTGTTTTGCATTTCTAAATCCTGTAATGTTTCGTGTCAATTTTCTTTTTGTCAGAGGGCGCAATGTATATATAATTCGTCCATTTTCATAATATACAGCCTAAAACCATCACAACTCAAATCGCCCTTATAGTGGTTGGTTGTTTTCTGACTTTGGACTAAACAATAACTTAGTAGTTCCTGTTCTCTATTCAATTGATATAAGTCGAACTTGAAAGCATTGTGGCCTAGATCCATAACTAACGACTGCTTTCGTTTGGATTTCCAAATCCCTTAGTTGCAAACTCGTTAATCTCGTCTCTCTACTACAGAGGTCACACCGTAGATACAATTTTTCTATTTTCATAATTTTACTGCTTTGAGATTGAAGAAGAGAATTCGAATGATAAAAAAAATTATTTATTGCGACAAGTATATAAACATTTGAAAATATATTATCTATGCTAAGTATATATCATAATCATTACCTATACCCAATATGAAGAGATAAAGTCTATAAAAAGGAGCTAAAATCAAAATATATGGAGAATTAACTATACTTGGTAGATAGTTCTACGCGGAAAGTTGAAAAATTTCTCTAATACATATTCTACATAGTTCACATTTTGATAAATAGAAATTCAATCATAGGGTACAAGGAACACTTCAAATGGGTAGGAAGTGACTTGTAGAAGGTGTTGGCTACAACTTTCAATGGATATGTCGCTAGTTTAAATCTAACATCAATTATGTCACTAGTTGAATAGAATATGTCGTTAACTTGATACATCTCCAAAGACGAAGAAATTTTTCTGTCTTTTGTCACAATTCTACTTAAAAAGATCAGGGATCATTTCTAAAATGCTTAGCAATCTGGCTCTTGAGATGCATCGTCGCAAAAGTTATGGCTTTGTTGTGATCATGCCCATCCTTTCAGCGAGGCAATTATGATAGCTTAGCTTAATCAACCTGAAAAGTGTAATCACGATTGTAAAGTCTTGACGGAAACACTAACGGTCATCGACATTTCCTTCGTGGCGCTTGCGGATTCAATTCAATTCAATCATAAGGGGTAATATAAAACAGGACTCATCACAAGCAATAGTCCACAACACGAGAAAATCCTATGAGAATGAAAACGTAAACATCACGCTCTTCGAGAACAGCACGTTATAAACTTGTAAAGGACAGTGGGAAACCTTATAAGACAAGATCATTGCAACCTATCCTTGACACTGGGAGCTGAGTCCCCAATATGATAATCGACTTTAAATGAGGGACTACTCCTTGAGCTCTTCTTGGAAATCACCCTTAGCTATGAAGATGGACATGGAGAATCATAACAGTCATTAATATGTGCTCATATTGATGGAGAGTTGATGGCATGTGCTTATTTCCGAATTCATCCTGCAATTGCTGGAAATTCAACGCTTGCTCGTAAACTCAAGAGATAAAGACGAACGAAAGTTTGTATGCCTACAGATGTATATTCATATGTGCCATTGTGCAATATATAGGGATAAATCCTAAATGATCGAATTGGTTCAACAAACCTTGGATGTAATGAAGGAGCTTTAAATTCCATAAAGACATTTCAATAGATTACAAGGATATTGCTACGGACCATTGATAATTAGCTGTGTCCAGTGATTATGAACGGACAGCATAATAGTGATTAAATTTTCTATATACAAAGATATCACTTTGATTTTAATATCATTTCTTGTAAATGAAAACTGCAGCAAGTAGGACTCTTAAACATAGACTGTATCTGTTTGCACATATAATGGTTAACTGATCTATGAATGCAGTTTTTAAATACATACAGCTGCTTACATACGTCGCTGTAACTACAAGCAAGGAATTAAAACAGAACGCAGGACAGTAATGTACTTTTAATATGTGCTGTTATGTTATGCTTATTGCTATATCAGACTGCTCTTCAAAATGTCCAAATAGCTGTTGAATGCTAAGGCAGATTGTCAGTGAACAGACAATTCTAGTTAGAGGAACTCACTAAATCATGCAATTCTAGTTAAGGCATAAAGGCAATTGATGCAAATATATCCGAGTTGCAAGGCCCTCGATTGGTTTACAACTTATGTATGATGCTTGCTGAAACTTTAAGGCCTTTGAATAGCTGAAACATTCCACTTACAACAGCGTCTGACATTCCTGAAAGGCAAACATAAGCCACATCAGTGTTATCAGTATATATAGTTATTTCAACAATTTTGCTCAAAAAAGGCTATGATGAGAGACTTATATTTTCCACTAAACTTCATTCTCTAATTCATTGAAAAATTACAGTACTTTTCTCAAAAGTGGATACCTTATACTTAACCTATTTCATGAAAATGTCCAACCAATTCTAAGTTCATTGTGATGTATGTGCATACTGTACATAGATTTGTGTATATCTCAACTTCATCCTCTTCTATTTCGAGACAAAAAATACCTGAATTACTCACAAAATGCGTGTCTGTCTTAAAATTGATACATGATGATTTAGTCCCCCGCAGTGTTGTCTTCTATCAAATCACAGAGCACTTCATACTCAGAGAATCTTATTTACTTTATCAAACATTATGCTAGGGAGGAGCATAATGGGTCAATGTCATTAGTTACCTTATTTGGCAATTAAAAGTAAATTCAAGTCATGTAAAGATGTCAGTCTCGATATCGTTTTAAAAACTCGGATTGAATTTAATTTCGAGATTGAACAATATACTGTGATTGGTTAACTTCCTGTTGTTTGTGTTTAGAGTCATCATGTGTTTTTTTGAAAATTGTGATAGGATAGCGTGGTTTACAAACTCCATACAAACAGCTAGTCCCGAGTTTGAGGTTGAATCTTGACAACATATTACACAATCATACAAATACTTTATCAGAACTGTCAAAATACTAAAAACATAAACTTTTAACCTTCTAAACATTATTTCATGAATGCCAAATATGCAGCAAAGGTGCATCGCTAAGAGACAATTGACCAGCTGAGTGTAAAAGAGATTGAAGATACGGAAGCAATGAGGATGGAGAAGACAGCGTGCCTTGTTGCAAAGTTACTGGCCAACCTGAATGACGGTGCCCTTGTTTAAATTTAAAAAATAGAAGCATATCTGTATAAAAATCAACAAGAGCAGTTCTCCTTCAATAAAGAATATTTACTGCTGTATCATTCAATTTCGTGTTCTTCTTTACTTTGGTGAGGTAAAGATAATTCGACTTAAGCAAAAGATGGTGCAAAAGTTTGGGGGGAATATAATGCTTTCTTTTCTGTCCCAACCCCGGCCATAATCACACACTTAATCACTTAGTCATATGATGTTACTAAACCGGTATAAAATTTATTCCAAATATTTTCCAATATTTTAAACCTACACTTTCGTTCATTAGCTTAAAGAAACCTTTCCCAGAAAATTCATTTGCTACAGCTTTTCTTAAATTTCCATTTTAGGGTATTATCTGTTTACGCAAGTAAGCAATACAAAATACAATAACAAACTTTTATAAGCAAAAATATGATGCCATTAGGAGTATGATAGGCATAACTACCCAATGGCCACTTAGCAAAAAGTAGTGTAATACAGATAATACAGGTAATACAAATGCCAAGGACTACACCAAAATCCTAGTAGCCCTTCGTTAGAGAGGAGTAGCTTAAAAGTAATATTGAGAGAATCTTAGAAGATAGAAAATCTAGGACGAATCAAAAGGAATACAGTACATTTTGGTATAATCCTAGGCAAAATAGATACATGAACAATACATAGAGGAATAATAACATTTGCAACTAATAAAGTGATAGGGTGAAGTATGAGATAGATAATTTATTATTTATGGTCCTATGAGAAACGCTCTGATTTGCGAATGAACCGAACCGTTGCTTCTACGATTTGTCGATTCTGGTTATATGTAAATATTTCATCACCGTACAACGTGATTCGCACAAGAGCTTGATTTGGTAAATTTGAGATGTTATGAAATTGAAGTAATACGATAATCGCGCCAAGGAGATCACGTCTTTGTTCACTATAAGCATGACACTGCAGCAAGAAGTGATCAATGTCCTCAATTCCATCGTTTATTAGACACATTGGGTCAACTGTGTCACGAACGTTGTGATTGAATTGATGTGACTTTAGTTTACTGATGCCTACTCTTAACTGGGTGAGAATGGAAAGACCTTTAGGATGATACATTCCATAGGTGGGTTTCTGGGGTGGTCAGATGAGAGAGAAGCGTTTGCTTTTGAATGAGGCTACTGTAGGGGATTCTCAAATCGCAGGGGGGGAGATCGTTCCATTCTTTTAAATAATTTGTGAAGAAACTTGACTTAAAATGCTCAGTTCTAGCATTCATTCGTCTAATGACAGCTTGGTTTCTAAGAGTAAAATTTGAACAACCACTTGATGGGATTTGATATCTTGTGTACTCATGTTTCAGTTTGTTGATGAACTTAAATAAGACAACTGGGCGTCTGTGTCATCTTCTATCATTCAAAGATTCCCCACCAAGCTCCTTGTAAATTTTGTTCCTTGAGGTTCCTTTCCGCCCCCCCCCCCGTTATTGCCAAGCCAGCAGAATACTGAACTGATTCGAGTCGCTCCATCAGGCTATGTAGCGTGACCCCATGGCTACAATCATTCACTTTCTGTGCGATATGGTAAATGACGTCACCATAGTCAAGATGTGGACGTGCAGACGTACATAGAGTTTATAAAGTTCGTTTAGGGTTTGCCTTAATAAGTAGTTGGAGAAAAACCTAACCAAGCCAATTCCAAGTCTCGCTTTGTTTATCACAGATTGGATATGTATGGTGGCTCATCGTTGTCATTCAATTTTTGCATGATACATTGAAAAGTTATTGTTTAAAAATAATGTTTGTTTCATTTTGTAATAATTTTATTTATTTTGTTTATTGTTTGTTTTACGTTTAGTCTCAGCAAAACTTAAAATATTTGTTTATTCATTGGTAACTGTACCCGTGGCTCATCGTTGTCATTTTCAAACTGCAAACGAGGTCATATACTAGTGCATGAGACAGCGGTGAATCATCGAAGTTCCATTCATTATGTCCAATAAGAGAAAGATACGGGATATGTACGAAAAGAAATGCTCAGAGAAAAGAAAAGGGGAACCGTTAAAGAAGAAATCATGTTCTCCACTTTGTATAATGGTGCAGCGTATGGGTGCAGAGGCCAACCGATTAAAAAAATTCGAACCACTGGACACGCGGGATTTCAATCGAGAACATAACATCTGCTTGCGAGAAATTTTATGAGATGCCAAAGGGTTCTTGCGATGTTCTTCTAAGTGACAGGGGCCCGTCATGCTACCTCACAGAGCAGACTATTGAGGAAAAGGTTTATTTCATTCGATTCCTGGATCAAAAGGCAAAAATCTGCAACAGGGAAGAACGTGAGAGGATAGAAAATGCTGCATCTAGCACCTCACAACCCTCACTTGGAAAGCTGTCAGAAAGCAAATCAATTGCAGTTCTCCCCAGTGTGCCCTACACAGCATTTCCAAAGTCTGTTTCAGATGCAGATTTATTGCAGGCCCGGAAACTCATTGAGCCTCCAGATGTTCCATTAGTAACAATGACACTTGAAAGTTACAGTGTTTCTGATAAGAAATGGGACAAATTTGCCACTCTCGATTTTCTCAAAGAAAATAGGCTATTCTCTGAAGGTGGATTCCGAGTTGCATACATTGCCACAACACAGCATGCAAACTACCGAAAGAAGTGAGTAATCAAGAAAGCTAAAGTAGATAAACTTGCTGATCTAGAAGCTGCTGTTAACCTTAACAATACACAGCACACAAGAAAACAGGGTCAAATGCACTCTGCTGTAAGAAGCATCTGCCAGAAATTTGCAAGAAAAGTCCCCCATGCATTTGGAAAATGCTTCAACTATAAGAAAGTATATTTTTCAACAATAAATGGTATACCAGTCACTGTAGAAGAGTTTATACCAGGTAACTTTGAAAAATATTCTAGCAATACAGTATTAATGGAACAAGCCAGATCTGATGAGCACCTGGTGATTATTCAACAAGCAGAATGTTTCATGCATTTCTCATATGAAATGACCAATAAAGAACTTCTGGTAGTTGATCTGCAAGGTGTAGTTTATGAATTGTGTGATCCAGAAATTGCAAGCACAGTTTTATTAGAAGATGGTGAACTGAATTTCTGTGCTGGAAATTTGTCACAAAATGCAATAGAAAACTTTCTTGATAATCACACATGCCACAAATTTTGCGAAATGCTTGGACTTTAAAAAAGAATGGACAACTTTAGAAAAAGCTACAAGATTTATTGATTTAATATTACAGTTATCATTTTGAAAATTGAAACAGCCTGCAATAATTTCTATATTAATTGTTCTGTTATTTTTTATGTATTATACAGCATCCCCAAGTATTGCATATTGTCATGATTGTAATGCAGTCTTCAGTGAGGCATAAAACTTTTTAGCATCTTTGCTCCTAATTTTGTGGGATCAAGAATATATTGTTTGAACATCTGAAATGAATCACTGTCTGTAAATGCATCTTGATCAGTTAGAATACCAGATATTTCTGCAACCTCCTTTAATTGTTCAAATTGTAGAGGAATTCCCATTTTCTCTGCCCCATATCTCTCAGGAAATGAGAGTAGATGATTTGGTACTCCAGTTGGCAATTCCAAATCTTTCTGACTTCTTATTCTGTGATTATTCCAGTTGTTAACAAATATGTCACAATTCCTTTGAAGTACTGGCACATATACATAAGCAAGCATTTGCCTGTGTAAATCATTATGTGGGTCATACTGCTGCTCATAAAGCAAATCTTTCAATTGAGATTAGAAATATTTTTCTAGCCGTTCGTGAAGATCTCTCCACCATCGCTCTATCTTGTTAGTGGTAGATGGCCCATAACACACAGAATCAGTGGGATCTTAAAAAAAGTCATACTGTGACATGAGATAGCTGTGAATTGTTGCCATCTTGCCGGCTTCTGTACCTTTGTCCATTCTCAGAAATCTGGGAGGCAAATTGAAGCTTTCATGCATAGAAATGTATAATTTGCCTACAACCAGTGGATCTGAGTTTGACGTTACGACAGAAAGGGAAAGGATTCTTCAAAAGAAGGTGTCTATAAAGCCATATATTCCCAAGGCAAAAGTCCAGTTCTGGTATCCGCACAGTTTATCGTGACCATCGACAGAAACAACCCATAAAGGCCCCTTCGATATGAAGTTTCCTTTCTCGCGAATCTTTCTTTTCTGCAACTTTCTTGAGGAGACGCCATCGGGATCAAGGTCTGCAAGAATGTTACGCACTAAATGCCTTGCGACTTTTAAGTGGTACTGCATTCTTAACTTTTGAGTCATTGCTCTATAGCCTAACAGTTTCCCTGGACCATCAAGTTCAGCTCTGACAGCATCTTTCACCACATCAAGGGTGGTTGTTTCATCTATATATTTGATGCCAAAGTAACGCATCCTCCTGTCTAACGAAGTGAGGCTCCATCGATAGTAGCTGTAATCACGTTGAATAAAATCCAAAATCTCTGATCTTTTAGGATTTTGGCGAACATACATTCTTATCTCCTCTGCCAGCTTACCGTCATTTTTCCAATTCATGGCTTAACTTAAATGCAAATATAAATAACAAGCACTGGGAAGAACACAATTTCATAACATTGTCCGGAAAGATAGCCTCGTTTACAGTTTGAAAATGACAACGATGAGCCACGCGTACAGTTCTCAACAAATAAAACACATTTTTGAAAGCTTTTGGGAGAAACTAAAAGCAAAAAAATAAAATAAAATAAAAGCGAATGCACTAAATTAATACAAAATGAAAAGTAAAATTATTTTGATACATAATAATTTCCAATGTATCATGCAAAAAATGCAATGACAACGATGGGCCACCATAGGTATGACTGGAAGACTTCAATCGACTATCAATCACCATACCTAAGTGATTATATATATCAACTTTTACAACGGGTATATGATTGAAGAGAATAGGTGGGTGGTCAATAGGGATCTTTTTTTCAGAAAATAATACTTCCACTGCGTGGCTTTGGTGGGTCAGGATTAAAAGACATTCTCCAATCATGTGCCCAGGGTTTGATAAGATCTAGATCGTGATTCAAAATTGCAGCACATTCATATGGGTTGTGAGCAACTGAAAAAAGTGACGTATCGTCAGCAAACAATTTAACATTGCATTTGAGCTCTGTTGTCAAATCGTTTATATAAACAAGGAAAAAGAGAGGACCTAAAATAGACCCCTGGGTAACTCCTGCAGAGATTGTGACCCATTGAGATGTTTTGTCATATAATACTGTACGTTGCATACGATCTTCCAAAAAGCTTTGGATTTGTAACAAAAGCTGCCCAGATACGTCATTTTGCCGTAGTTTATAGATTAGTCCACCATGCAACACTCTTTAAAATGCTTTTGAAATATCTAAATATACAGATCTTACATCCAACAGTGGGTTACAATCGAATACAGCAAAAATAGAGTGAACAATTGAAGTCATCTGATTGATTTTGGAATCTCCAGTACGAATGCCAGATTGACTGGTTCTTAGCATTTCATGAAAAGTGACGTGTTCATACGAAGACTTGAATATCAGTTTTTCCATTACTTTGCTCAGAATTGGAAGGTAGGAGATTAGACGATAATTCTGCTTATGGCTTTTACTGTTCTTTTAGTGACCAGGAACAACATTGGCTCTTTTCAGTTTTAGGATATGATGTCCGTCATCCATGTTCTCTGATCAAATGGTTGCATTATTTATGCTCTTTTGATTCAATAATCTTAGATTCCCACCATATCCTACGTAAGTACTTGTGTTATATAAGGTTTTTATTACTGTTGAAATATTATCAATTTTCAATATCAGTGGCTCCTATGGATACTTATCAAAAGACTCATGAAGATGAGTAGGATGTTCAATATCGATTTGTAAGATATGGCCAGTTTTAAAATCATCCGAGCTAAATTCTCGTTAACATCATATGAAACCAGCAGTAGTAGTTTTAAGGTTACTCGTGCAAAAGTACCACTTGAGTGCAAATTATGAGTAGGCCATAAAGATAGAATAGGTAAGATTTAAAATTTAACAAAGGATATTGCAGTAAATTGGAGAATAGCAGATTGGAATGAAGACAATTTTGCAGATAAAGAGTGACACTTGGTAAAACGCATATTACTAAAAATTTTAATGATGAAATAGCACAAGGTTTATTCTCAAGAAGTAGAAAGAATTGAAACACAAGGGCGATAGACTTGATGAACTGATTAAAATGAGAATGATAGAACAGTTTTACTTACGTAAAAGTTTTGCTGAAGATCTTTTTAGATGGTACCAATTCAATCTTCAACTTATGCGGGCTGATTTAAAATTTTACAATGAACATGGGCTATTGTTTGACTACCATCAGGTTGAATAACATGCTTATCGTCAATACTTGATATATGGCTGCTTGACAACTCAGCTCAAAACACTGATATCAAATTACGCATTTCCTACAAATAGTTAAGGGACTTGTCATTATTAATATCAGGGACTGGAGCGGAAGGAATATCAACATTTCCCTAGAACAATTCATACCCCTACTCGTATTTACAGTGAAAATTTTAGACCCCATCAAAAAATCTACACAAAATCTCATACTCCATAGAAACCTTTATGGGTGACAATATACAAGCTGTATTTTATACCTCACAACCTCACATGAAAGTGTAAACTGTCACCTACATGTTGATTGGTATAGAGGATAGAACTCAAATAAATTGACAGGTTAACTCACAAAAATTTACAGTTTTGATGACCTCAAGTTATGGCAAACCATATATGACAACAGGAGAAATTTAAATGAATTTTTATATAATGAGCATTGAAATAGAAAAAACAAAGTAACAGCAAAAACAGATAATATCTTTGGAGGTTCACTTTAAAATGGCTCAAAACCTCGTGCATCATAAGACAAAATGCAAAATTTTTATTGGTCAATTTTGGGAAAGAACTATTTAGTGTTTATTGGTTGATTAGAAAATATACTAATATGTTTCTTGATATTTTGTTTTTGAAATTTAGAAACAAATCTGAAGGGAAAAATAGTTTGCAATAAAATGGCAAAAGAACCATTGAAAAGAACCTTGTGAAAAGCTGGTATGCTCAGAAAGTGTGTTAAGTAGTAAGTATTAACCTGCTTAGGTAAAAAAAGATATACCATGTTCCTGCAGTTTTGCCACAGCTTGTTCTGATGAGTAAGTTTTCCATTTCACAATTTTCATCATTATGACAATCATCATCAAATATTCTAGCTATAACTTCATCTAAATCAGAATCCAAGTCATCTTCACTTATATAGCCCTTTGGAGAACCATTATGATCATCACTGAGTGACAAATAATCTTCGCCATCCCTACTCACTTTTGGTTCTCTATTGCTATCATATAACCCTCTTTCTAATGACTGTGCAAGAAATGCAAGAGCCAGAAAGGAAAGGCTTTTTGAAGCGAAAAAATGTCATAAATCACAACTGAAAACTGACTCCTTGTGTCAAAAGGAAGTGTAATCTGAAGTGTTATGAAAGCTGTTCTTGAGATTGCCGCAAATATTTGTTTCTTCCCCACTATTATATTTTTCTAAGCAGGTAGAGAATTTGAAACCCGAATAATTAATGGTAATTTCAGGTTAGTTACCCAACATACTAACCATAAATATTTCCATACCCTATCTCAATTCTTTCCGCCCCAGTCCCTGGCATTAAAATGACTAGTCCCTTACCTGTAATAATCTGTAAGGACATCTGCAACATTCGAGGCAAATGAGCCCGATCAGTTGCCATAGCAACGATGCCATAAATTTACTTTCGGAAAGAAGTGAAGCCAGGTGTGACGTCATCTTTATTCGATACAGGAGATACGTTTCTGAAAAATGAAAATATTAAGTTAGTTATTTACAACAGGGTTTTGTATCGAAATGTGAGAAAAGACATTTATAGGGTCAAAAGTCATGCCTAGTTAAAGTATTCGTATCAAATGCGCTTGTAGAAATTGAGAGATTTATGGAACATAGCATACTATTTTATGGAATTCAGAATTTCAGAATGTCGTCTATCTATCATTAGATATTTCTTTAGTTGATAAATGCAACACAAACGTAACTAAAAGAATATAGACGAAATATTGACAAGAGCTTTTCATTTCAAACGACAAACATCAAATCAGCATAATGATACAAAATGACTGACAAGCTGTGAATTCATCACGTGACTCTATCTATTTTCAGCAACCATTTTTGAGTACTTATGTTTAAACTAATAAACACCCTCTTGACCCCTTTAGATACAATTTGTCCTATTTCTGTAATAAGATAAATTTTGCCGTTTCATCACGGTAGTGTAATTTTTCTCTATGATGATATTTTAGAAAAATTGCTGTCCTTTTTCAGCCTCTTACTTTGTGTATTTAGTTTACACATTGTACTTGTCATCGGTTTCCTCGCATGCAACACAATCCCATTGATCTGAGCTCCTTGTAGTCTATAGCACCTCTTTCTTTCTAGCTTGTTGAAAATATAGTTGGAAATGTGTCTCGAAGTGAAGTGTCGACTCTCCCAATTACTCGTTATTTTGCACGTTCTCGTTCTCGTACATATGTTCACTCCTGCATAGCGTCACCATTTTCATCATAGCTCAAGCCTATGGTTTGAAAATCAACCAGTTCATATAAACTAATAGCCCACATACACCAGGGGTTTGGAAACAGAGAAGAAAACAGCTTCAGTTATATGAGTAATGAAGAATCAAAACGAAATCGGAGTAATGAAAACGTCGTCAAACAATAGGTCCAGTTGCATACTTATCTGCTTTGGCTGGGAGAGCAGTATTCTGCCTCTCTCCTATTTAACCTGTCACTGCTTATAGTCCTGCAATATATTAGACATGAAGTGAACTTTTCGACAGAAAAACATCATCTAATCGTGAATCCTAAATGGCAACCATGCGTCAAAAACTCCTGTTACTTGACTCTAAGAACTGAATTTAATTGTATATGGTAATGAGCCATTATTGAACTTCGAGTTCCTTGAGAATTGCTAAAATTTCATTTAGATATAATAGAAGTCTTGCAAAACTCTTTTGATGAGAGAAGGCTAATGGAGCCAGGACTTTTCAAATATTTGGTGAAAAAGCAGATATTCATTATGATGCACATCATAAACTGTTTTGCAGTAAAAATTAATGGTTTAAGGTAAACTTTTAATTATACACATGGGAAGGATATATTTCAAGGAGTGTATCAAGATTCATTCTTGGAGTCTCTGTTGCTCAAAAAGTAACTGATAGCCCTTGGAATCAAGACCTATCTCACACACTGAATATTGCAATAAGAACATTTCTTTGATGTAACAACACATCCTGGAGGACAGGGGTGGCTATAGCCTTCTTATTTGGTCTATTAAGTAGCACATAGCTCTAAGAAATTACTTAAGTTTCCAAAATGAAATGTAATGTGGCAGAAAGAAAGATGAAGTACTTAATGAGTCATGAACTATGATTTGAATTTAACCAAATATTTAAATATTGAAAAACCTTATTAATCAAAACTAAATGTAGAATATATTAGTTATGTAGTAAACTGTTTCCTGCATGAATATGACATTTGTTCTAAACTCTTATACTACTTATCTTCTTCTTTTCATTAATTTACTTACCAAGTACTGTAGATGACGTCATGAAAATTAATTGAAAGCAACAGAGCATGAAACTAATTTAACTTGTTTTGATTACTGAATATTATCAATCAATACTATCTGAACATTTAATGATGAACATGTGAACATTATCATTAAAGTAATTAAGTTTTTGATACATAATATCCATAATTTCAGCAATCATTGTTTCTAGGAGGGTTTTGAAAATTTGACTGGAAGTAGGTGTCAATTTTTCACGTTATAGCCAGATATTCCTGAGCCCCTAGAGACCTACCCTGAGCATACAACTGGGGATTAAACCATGTTTTTCTGACGTGAGTTCGGTTCAGTTCAGTTCAGTTCATTTTATTTTAAAATTCCACTACATACAAAAGCCTCTAAAATTACATATACCATACAACATAAAGCACAGAATACAATAAGAAATATAAAATAATATTATACAATTGCTTACAGCATACAACAAGCACTAAATACACTAAGAATTACAAACAATTTTTGAGAAGAATTTGTATGCAGGGAATTTCTTATAAGGAGGAGCTCTCTCAATAGATAAACTAATCAAGGAGAGAGCATCCCCTAGGTTACAGACAAAATTTTGGAGTTAGATTGACGATTATATAAAATGTTGGTAGCTCACTGTTCTATATTTCAAATGTGAGTCGTGGCTGATTAATTGAATTTCTACAACTAGTCTTTGGTAGTAAGGAAATGGAGCGTAAGGTGATATCTGAAACTCGTTACTGTTGAAGCTAGCTTTATAACATGCGGAATGCTGTTCTAAGAATTTGCACCTGCATATTTTATGGATTTCAATCCATATTGTAAAGTATTTTTGCATGTCCAACGAATGTCACCTTCACATGCTTGCCTGGTATCATGTTGATGAACTTGTGAAAGTACATCAAAATAATCATGAAAACAAGATAGGGAATACTTATTTACAGATTCAAAAACAAAAGTTAGTAGTTTCATTTCAAAAAGATCCTTCAGCTTAAGGATTTGTGCCACAGCCCTCCACCTTTAACAGCCCTTCACTTACTATCAATGATTAAACAAATCAGAACTTCTATGGATTTGAACTTGAGATAATCTATTACAGGTACAATGGTTTCACAAAATTTAACAGTCATAAGTTAATCATATCTGTGCATCTCTTGATGATCGACGATCAGTGTTTTATGACGTCAAAACTTGTTAACTATTACCTTCACAGAATATTACTGCTGCTTCAAACAACTTTAGCATCACATGACTAAAGTAAGAACCTAAAATTATGAGCAAATGATTTCATATGATGTTGACTTAAAATTGCATTGCTCACAGCCGGCCATTGACCATGGTAAATCACTGAATAAAATTGATACGTACGGCTACCAATCACAATGCGTTGATTTCATCTCTCCAAATGGATTTAACACTATGTTCCAGCTGTTTAATTTGCAGTTTTATATAGATTCGTTCATGAGGAGCATAACTATACAAGGAATCTGTTTTCCCGACTAGTCTCATTTATTAAGACCACGCCGGTAGACAATGTAGGCCTAATGTTTTGAACTTTCACCTCGTTTTCGGTCTGAGACCAATACATTATAGTAGTGTCGATAATTTCAAGGTAACTTTACTACATTTTGCTTGGCACTTTATTCTCATTTAACACCGGCCCTAATTCAACACTGGTCCCTTATAACGCCAGAGCACAGGTTTGGTCTACTGCGACAGTGGTCTATTTCCAATCTGGGCCACATTTTGTGTCTTCCAGAAAAGTACCAAATTAAGACTATGATAAAAAATAACGCACTTACTCTAACCCTGTGCGAACCCTATTGCATTTACAGCACAGCAGCAACAATAATAAAATCACAAATGAATCGCGAAGGAAGCACACGAAACAAAAAAATTCCGAGTGATCGACAAATTTTGGGTGTGGAATTGGGCTGACAAATTTTTCTTTTAAAAACTGTTGATCAAGCTTCTCTTCTACCCACATGCTTAACAGGAGTAAAACTTCCTCGTCAACCCAAGCTGAACCTCTGTCAACAGCTTTCATACTCATTATAGCAAAATGTTTTTCGATTTCCAATACTCTTGTTAGTCTGCAATCAGTGAAAAATTGTTGAATGAAAGTGGTGCACTTTGCTGCAATTAATGAACAAGCATATGTGGATATTAAAACTGCCCCGTGTTCAACCCTAATTTCAACCCGTATTCAGACTACGCTGACAGCAAGTAGCCCAGAGCAACCTCAGGGGCGAACTCAGCTCTGCTACAGGGTCAGTTTACAATGGTTTGAACCTGGAGCAAACCAAGGTTAATTGTGCTTACATTACAAAAATCTAACTCGGGTTAAACTAACTCGGGTGCGCAGGGGGTTAGTTTGTGCAATATAAGCAGGGTTTTAATTTCATCTGATTTTTCGCTGCTCTGTTTCCTTCTTCTATCCCATCCAAGTTTCTATTCTCCAAAGTTTTAATACACATTGATACACATTGAATAACTTTACCCAAATAATCATTCATTTGTCGGAAGATATAAAATAAGCGACAGTAACTTTACCTATTTTAATGCATTAAAAGAAAACATATTTTATCCTATATTTGCCCGAGAACGTTACTTATTTCTCAATTGATTCCACTACTGGACGTGCTCGTCACTCGCTGGTACTAGCTGCTGGGACAAAACCATGGACTACAATATTTAAAGCAGCTTTCAGTCGAAAGTTGTAAAAGTTGGACCCTTTTACGCCAACACATTTATCACCACTTCAGGAAAATTAACGCCATAAACGGATGGCGTAAGAAAGGCCGATAAGGTCCTCTACACTCAAACTTATGACCAGTAACTACACTTTCTTTAGCTCAAAGTACTTGACTGAACTCGCGGTACTGGACTGTGCAAAATTTTACTGTATATCAAAGCCATTCTTTCGTAACAATGCATGCAATCATTTGAATGTCACGTGACATTTCCAAAGCAGAAGACAAGTAAAAGAAACGATATACAACATTGGGTTGGCGCAATCTAATATACATATAAAAGTATAATTTATAATGTATAATACAATTAAGAATTAATACTTATACCTCTTAACATATTCTCTAAACATGATTACAAAATTGGCTTGAGTCAACCAATTATTTTCATGGTTAATATGGACCCAAAATCCAATCGTATAAAGGAGACTCAATATACTTCTGTGATTATGGCCTACTTAATTTAATATCAATAAAATCTAATGGGGAATCCTCGTATTGGCAACTGCAAGACTCCTATATGAGGCTGGGAGCACATGTAAAACTGGTCCCATTACGATCAATGTCACTAAAAACTCCTAAACATTTACATTCTCTAAAACATCCTCGATTGGTAATCCAATATTACCTTCTCATCGCAAGAGTCTTTCTAATCGAAGTTGAATGAAGTGGGTGTATCAACTAAGTTGACAATGGATGGGTACATGCCTTGTCAACTGTACTGCTTCCTTTCTAGAATAGAGGCCAGTTTCCGAGCAGACCTAAAGTCAACCTCATGTTTAATCAAATATTGCGTTGACTTTGATTTGAAATACATTCAGACAATGCTATGAATAAGACCGATAAAGGTCTGGGACCTAATTCTAGGAGAACTTCAACATATCATCATATAAAATGCTTCCTCTTCATATCCGAGCGCATTCTAAACACTTTGTGGACAAATTTACTGTAACACTGATTGTCTACACTAAATCACATTTTGTTTCAGCAAATGAAGGAAATTATGATGTCAAGGTCTGGATGAACTTACAACTACAAGCACGGCCCATAAAAATTTGGGATTATTTCTATGCACAGGCCCCTCTGTTGTGGACCAGGATCTGAAAGGCATGTACAAAGAGAGCAGTCTTGAGGGCATTTACCAATACCCCTTTTAGGTTCCAATTGGGCTCTATCTTACTCCATAGCATGGTGGATCTAGATGGCCTGTATATCTAGATGACTTCATGCAATTTCTTATTTCACTGGAACTGAATTTCAAATATTACTGCAATCTCATATCATAAGGATGTAAATTAATAAGGAGACATTGCCCTCAAATTACAAATCAAAAGGCAGTTCTCTAATTGAGAATCATAAACAGGTACAGGGGTTTTATATTTAAAATGAGTGATGGTAAATTAGGTCAGGTAGCCACGTGATCCAATGGCAATCCCATACTATGATGATAGTTCCTTTGTTCCGCAATAGAGCCAAAAGGGGACACCGACACCTTTCAAGCAAAATCAGGGACAATGAAGACAAGACAAACTCATTGCTCCTAGACAATAAACCTATTACTAGGTTTATAATACCTACCATTCACCAAAAGTAGACCGAATATTTATTAATCAAAACTAGCTAATATTTAAAAATTCCTATAATAAAATAAATAAACACGACATGACAAACAAAAAATACTAGAAAATGCACCAGTTCGCATGGCAAACTACAACTGTCAGATGAAGCCTCCTACGATAACAAAAGGGTATTACAAATGAGATGTCTAATGCATGTGATTGGCTATTAGAACAATGAAAACACACAAGGCATTGCCTCCTACGATAACAAATTGAGAAATTGCAGGACAAGGATACAAGCAAGGTAAATAGGCAGAAAAGCGGTTGCCAGGGTGACAAAGCCAAGAGGGTCAAATAGCGGTATAGAAAGTGAAGGAGAGGAGAGAGTTTTGCACAGAAATGTAAATCTAGAAATAAGATAGATAACAAATTATAACTATAAGGTAATCCTATTCAGATTATATAGAAGTAAAAAGGGGAAACCTCCAACATTGAAAAGAGGCTTCTTTGCTCCCTATCAATTTCGTCACTGATGACAAATTAAAACACTCCAGCTCCTTCGCTGCTCCATTGCTGTCCTTACTTCTTGCCTACTAGATGATCGATGCTACTAGATGTACCCACTGCTACAGCAATTGTTCAAAAGTTGCAAAAGACGATAGCAGAAAGCAACACATAACCGTGTAGAAATGTACAGATATTGCATTGAATAAATATTATTGTCAAGACTGTAACTCTACTGTCATCTTCAATTGCAAGGCAAATCTTTTAGCCACAGATGAAAACTGCTTTCCAAAGCAAATAGCCTTGAAATAAATTCCATTTGAAATGACCTCACTAGAATCAGATGACCTCGGAATAGAGATGTAATCATCCAAAAACACTGGGCAAAATACAAAATGGAAAACTGAGATCAAAACTTACCATTGAAGAAGGCGACTTCTGTTTCTGAATGTAACATTCTATAAGGAAGAAATAAAGGAAAATATTTGAAAACAAAATACATCACTCTTTAAATCATTAATTGTTTAACAATTCTATTACCCAACAAAATATATTTACAGGAAAGTTAATGATGCTAATACTGGTTCTGGCACATTGTCGTCAATGGAATTCAAATTAATAGAAATTAGAGCGACATTCAATTCTGATAACATGAGGACACAGGTCATTGTAAATAAAGTAAAGTTAAACCAACTAACTCCAAATATCAAATTGATTTCAGGACGTCATCAAACAATAAGCATATCTCAAAAAAACTCCAGCACACTTACTGTTGACACTTGGAAAGTAATCATTACTGCGGATGGAGGAGAACTAGAAGTTGGAGGAGTCTGAAAGAGAAATGAGTAAACATATTAACAAAACAACAGACAGCAACTGTCTGTTTTTTATTAGGCCTACGTAATGTCGGTGAAAGGCCTTGGGACCAATGACAAAGTACCAACAAATGATAAAAGGTTAAGTAGACAGAGAGATAAGTTAAAGTTTGTTGATGTTAG
This sequence comes from Mastigias papua, assembly GCA_964019165.1. Lineage (NCBI taxonomy): Eukaryota > Metazoa > Cnidaria > Scyphozoa > Rhizostomeae > Mastigiidae > Mastigias > Mastigias papua. The sequence continues at coordinate 14,519,451 of OZ025271.1, forward strand.
ATTTGAACAAAACCTGCTGCACAAGGAATGCCAATAATGTCCACAAATGATCACGTGATATGATTTTGAATATGACGTCATATCAACTTACTGGATATTGTGAAGGTGTACTGACGTCATGGGATGGAGTTCCAGATGATGGTGAATGATGCGGCTATAAGAGAAAATAACAAAGTATTGCATAACGCAAATACGTCACAATGAGCACCAATGAGTATTCATCAAATTCATTTACACTTTCATATACTTGAGATGTACTAACTCTTATCTTATAAATGGGCCATATTATGCACAGTCTCAGTTAAAAAAGTAGACATCTTATGTGGCAATAATAGCCAAGTAAAACCGTCTCAACTAACTGCTGAAGAGGTTGTAACACGTCATCACATATGGTGCCGTTCAACTGACATTCTTCCAGTATACAACAACAGCAACAATAAGAATAACATTTGAATAGCCAATCAACTGAATGATGACGTAACATACCATTGAATGATCGACAGTACTATAAACATCTGCGTTGGGGGATGTCATGCGAGAGGTGGACATCTGTAATGAACACATCAGAAATTACAATAAAGATCAATAAGGGATATCAGCTGACATCATTCCAAAATGAAAATGCATGGAATCAAATGTCACTTACAGTATCTAAGTATTTTAAAATCTACAACAAAAATAAATGAAGCAAAGGCTTGTACATCAAATATCTGAGCTCAGGGCTAAGATATTGAACAATAGAAATTATGTGGGATAACTCTATGTATTGGCAGTTCCTTCTAATCAGCACCCAAATTGAAACAGCAAGTGAGTCTTGTTACTGTTCACTAGACCAAAGCACCTTTGTGGACCAGATTTAGCGGAAAATTCCGTGAAGCATATAGTTTGACAAACACTATAGATAGCTGCTACGATAAAGCAATATAAAATTTTATGTAAAAGAAAACTTTCATTCCATCAAATGTGTGCATTCCATTGAACTGCCCAGTCAGTCTAATGTTACATGCAACTTTGTTAGCAAATATTTAAGCATCATAACTTACTGTTGAATGTATGGTGGGAGACCAATAGTGCAAGGAAATGTTGACAATGAAAAAGAAAAATCTACTGAAGAAAAAGGAGAAATATAGTACAAAACAACATGATAAAGCAACAACAAAACAAGGCTACAAAAATAAAATTTGATAAAAATTGAGGATAAAAAAGGGCTCTACCAATAATGTCCCCATTCCATCAAAGTTTAACAGTATATCGGTAGCACTAGTACGATTAACACCTGCCTGTCAATACAGTTCCTAACTAACTAAATTCTTATAAGAAACTTTGCAAACCCCCGTCGCATTAGGATACAAACTTAATGGACTTAATTTTACATCAAAATGGCTCCTATCCAGTTTATTAACATGATGACCTGACTCTATCTAATGTACTAACTGCACTTCAATCTCTGTATAGGCCTTAATGCACCATAAGTTGAGTTAACTTGCAAAGAAAGCGAAAGTCTATCAGATGAACTCATAATTATCCCTGAAAATATTGGAATAGACCCATATACAAATATATCTCTCAAACAAAACCAAACATACTGTATGCAGTAAATATATTGGGATAGACTTAGTTTCTTATAACTAAAATATACCAACAACAGCATGTAGCGAAATAATTGCATAAAAATTAGGATAGAAATGACATACAAATAGAAAATACGAAAAATGCGCCAGTCTTGTAACAAAAATTTAGAGTAGAATGCATCCGCCAGATGAATATCCCTGGGGATACAAAAAAGCGTTTCAACTGACATGCTTAGCAAATGTGACTATCATTAGAACAATAGACACACAATCTAAAATGTATGACTTTGATTGTAAACATTGAGTTTCTTATAAGAAATTTCACACAAAAGCACACCTTGTTCATGCACAACAGGGTACCTTAATGATTCGCCGTAAAATTATGTATTGTCGGCCAATTAACTCTTCGTGTATGATTTAACAAGAGACTGCTGCATGCATTATTCGTTAATACTCAATAGAGCTAAGCAATATCTTACGACAGATTTGGTCAAAAATCCCATGAAATATATACGTAGTTTGATAAACATCATCAAGCGTTGATAGGCTAATGTAATGCAAAATTTAACTAAAGCAAAAATTTCATTCCATCAGATATGTGCATTCCATAAAATCTTTCAATCAGTCTACGGTGACAAATGGCAAACACATAGCATGCCAGTTATAATGTCATAACTTACTGTTGATGATGGATGATCCAGGAGTGCTCCAGGAGGTTGATGATCAATGGCTCCAGGAGGTGGATGATCAATTGCTCGAGGACGTGGATGATCAATTGCTCGGGGACGTGGTTGATCAATTCCTCGACGACGATGACGACGACGATGTCGACGATGTGGATGATAAATTGCTCGAGGAGATGATAAAGACGAGAGTGGTATCTATTAAGGAGAAATGAGAATTTTCGGATAAAACAAGATGGAAGTTATCAAGATGGCACAGAATAAGAAAAAGCAACATGAAGATCGACCACAATGAGAAGTTTTTTCCATCAAATGTGTCCATTTATTCAAAGTTTACAATCTGTATACAGCGGTAGTACGACTGAAACCAGTAAGTCAATACAAGCCAGTTAACAGTGGGGGTGGGGGTTGGGGTAGTGTGGACAGTGCTCCAAATAATTCGCTAAGATTCTTGTATTTCGAGATGTTCCATATAGTTATTTGAACGTATAACACGATGCAAAAAATGCAGTCTAATCTGACAGAAATACTCTAGACAGGCATATCCTTATGGTTTTATAGCTATTCCAATACAGTTTCTTACTTGGAAATCAGTTGCAGTGCTTGTTTAAAAGGTTGAGCGCATGATCTAACAATTTATACAATTATGATCAATTAAGTTATATACTTCAGAATGAATGACTACTAAGCTGATTCCAGTCAAGCGCACTGTTAATTCCAATCTAAAGATGTATCTCTCCTGGAGCAACTTTCTATTTCACATCCATGCAGTACTGGAGCTCCAGGGGAGATTGGGTTCTAATTGCCTTCACCTTGTTGACTATGTAGCATGTCAGAGTCGCCCAAAAATGTACAGCCTTCATGGTTTCCATAAAGTTGCTACCTGTCACTACTTGTCGCATGCATTTCAACAGAAACATACCTAAATATTTTGCAGCAACACATGACGACACGTAGAAACAGCTGACGACTGGTTTGCTGAGTTAGAGACAGCAGGAGATAAATCTTTTCCAGTATGTACTTGGCACTTCTTCAAAGGAGGTTATTGAAAAATTGCAGCGCGACAAGGAAAACAATGAATATGGAGGATAATATAACAAGAGTTGAATTTGGAGGCCCCAAGGAATCAACCAGGATAGTTTCCTAGCTGAAGCACAGAAATATGAATGCCTTTAAAACAAGTAAAGAATAAATGTCTATAAATAAATGCTTGGAGCAAAGAAGGTAGTTAAGTTGGTATACCAATGAAAGATGCGGAACTTACGTTTAAAAAGGAAATTGAGTGGCAATAGCCATATATAAGTCACAGAAGAATGCTGACACAGTTTCGTGCCAAGTTAATTGGCTTCGTCAGATATTTAATATGGGTAATGTGCAATCACCCAGCTTAATTTCACTAGAATCACCAGGAACATCATCTAGCACAAGTGATAACAATGGTGCTAGCACAAATGATGTTGATAGTACATACGGTCAGCCTGAAAGTGACCCTGATTTTGAGAACCCGACTCACCCAATGAACACCAGAGCCCCCCAAGGAAATAAATGAATAGAAGGAGACAGATGGTGCTGTTCAAAGTAAAGAACACATGACTAGTAGCATATCCGATGAAGAGGGACAAATATCGGTGTATGGGATCAAAGTACCTGATGAATCATCATATTCAAGGACCATTGGAAGTTTCAGTGGCAGCTTTAAATCAAATATCAGAACAAGGAAAAAGATATGAGAAGCCAGCATCAAAAGCTGACATGGATAACCTACTTGTGACAAAAGCGAAGTTAATTATTACTCATTTGAGAGAAGAAAGAGAACACGCAGCTTTGACGGACAAGGAAGATGATGAAGAAAGCCTTTTTTTGCAGAAATCTCATTCCAAGACTAAAGAGACTGCCTAACAGAACAAGGGCTGCAATTAGGCATCAAATTGAGCAAGAGTATTTTTCAGGCTGAATATGGTAGCCCTTATCATGCTTCACAGCCCAATGAATTTGAGCAGTTCAGACCAAGCATAAATTCAATGTCTGACTCAACGAACTATCTTCCCTTTTCACAGTTATAGAATTCTGATGACAAATTCAACTACACCAGTTTATGCAAATCTTGAATAAATCCCACACAACATTTTCCTATTTTACAGTTATGGTCTTTGGTTTGTTCTCTATTAGGTACGTTATGTGAAAACAGAAGCTTTCTTCAACTCACAGGGATAAAAGACATACAATAACAGTAAAGTGAAACTTCTGCTTTTGATATTCAGTATTTCTATATGATGCTTTAGATGTTGTGCTCTGTATGTTGTCTTGATTGTGAACTGTAGCACAAAATCTAACATGTTTATACTGCCAATTCACTTCACCATCGCGGCCAATGAAAAAATTCTTAAAACTTTCTTTGACTTGATCTGCTTCAAACCTGTGCCTTTTACCATTTAGTCTAGAAAGATTATGGAGACATTTATCTTCTTTCATAACACTTCTCCAATCACCAGGAATGAATTTTCCTGTTGAATCCCTACTGCCTACAAATCTAGTTGGAAGATAGTTGGCACTATCCGTTAATCTAAGGCAATTGTACAAATATACTGCAGCTCTGGTAAGCCCTTCAGTTTGCTCTATTCCAGCTTTAACAGGACGACAAAAAATTCTCCATTTTGCTGCCAGTATACCACATGTGTTTTCTATTGTTCTCCTTGCCTGAATGGCCGGTAATTGAAAATACGGTGTTTTTCAGTAATTGCTTTTCCTGTATAAAGTGTCACAAGGTACGGTTTTAATGGGAAAATATCATCAGCAACTAAAACATATGGGGGGATTCTATCACCTTGTTAAGTTGGCTTTGCGATTCCAAAACTGCTGGGGTGGTACTCCGCAAACGTCAATTTGACAAAACATTTGTATAATTATCTCCACCAAACGCAATTATGCCTACCATACACAATGCAAAAAGCACAAACTGTGGAACTTTCTTTCTTTCTTCCCGCAATGCCTGTCATGTGACGTTAGCGATCATGAATCTCCACTTCTGTCTATCCTTTGCTAAATGTACTAACTCCGCTACTTTGTACCATCCACTAAAACTTTCTATTAAACAATCCACAAATTTCTTCCGCTGTCGTCCTTTAGCCCTCCTTCCATTTATCATTGTCAGCAAACAGTCACTTTCCAATCCTTGTGATCTTACTATGGAAATTGCAGCTGTCTCTTCTCAATACTTCTCACCAATCCCCTTTCCAATCCCGCTCTTCTCAATACCTCTTCATTTGTGACTTTGTCCGTCCATTGTAACCTTAACATTCGTCTTACAAACCACATTTCAACCGTCCATGCCTCACATCCGTATAACAACTTTGACCTCGTGTTTCACAGTGTCAAATGCTGTCTCAGAGTCCACAAAACAGAGAAAAACAGTCTTCTGCAATTCAACAGACCGTTCAACTATCATTCTTAAAGCAAATATTGCATTGGTGGTACCTTTCCCTTTTCTAAATTCATACTGTTCCTCCAAGATTCTCTCATTGATCTTTCCTCTCAATCTATTCATTACTACTTTCAACAATACCTTACCAAGTTGATCATAATGCTTATAGCTCTGTGTTTAGAGCATTCTAAAGCACCTGATGTTTTGGGATTGCAACAAATACTGATTCTCTCATAGCATTTGGTATATACCCACTCTCATAAATTCTGTTTGCTAAATCAGCTACTTTCCTTATTCCAAATTCCTCTGTAGCTTCTATCATTTCTATTACAATTCCATCTTCTCCTGCTACCTTTCCTTTTTTCATAGCCTTTATTGCTGCTCTTATTTCATCTTGCATAATTGGAGGGCCTGATAAAGTACCATCAAATATTAGTATATCTCTCTTCTATTACCATTATAAAGCATATTGACATATTCTTCCGATCAATTCTTTATTTCATCTACTTCTACCAAGATGTTACCATCTTTATCTTTTATAATGTTGTTCCTAGAGATCCATTTCTTGCTTCCTAATTCCTTGATCTTATCATATACTCTTGGTGAATTAGTCTTGTCCAAGTCCTCAATTTCATCACATTTTTGCAAAATCCACTCCTCTCTCCGTTCTCTACACTTTTTCTTAATTTCTTTATTTAGCTCTCTATACTTTACAGTGCATAACTTCCATTTTCTTCTCTCATCTTCAAACTGAGTACGTCTTGTGTCATCCATGGTTGACGTGTTGTTATTGCCTTCTCAGGTAAAACGTTTTCAGCTGTCTCTGCCAGTGCCTTCTGTAAATTCTTCCATTCACGCTCCACCCCTTCCTCTTCATCCTCTGAAACACCCTCACCTAGAACCTCATACCTATTCTTCACATCAATTAAGTATTTCCTTCTCAATTTCTCTCAATTGAGATCTTTCCATTCCTTCCTAACTCTACATTTCTTCCTCTTCTTTACCTTCTTTAAATTTACTTTCATTACAGCCACTACTGGGACATGATCACAATCTAAACTACAGTCTGCACTAGGATATGTCTGTGCATGTGGAACTTTATGTAATTGATATATGTCGAACCAGCTCTTTGGGGACATTCAGTTGAAATATGCCTTCCATCCAGGGCTTCACTGCAATTGGGATATTGCCACTCGTCTTTAAATTCTCTTGCAATTTAGAGTGATTCTTGTGCATTTGAAGGCATTCTAAAGTATGTTTCACTCAAAGTTGCCCATAATGCGGCACAGGTTTCTTTAATAATATTTGATATTGTTGAATGGCCAATTCTAAACGCAATTGCCTCCTGGCTATCTTAGGCCCTACCAAACAGAGTAAATGCTCTAATTTCTCCGGTGCTATTCGAAGAAATCTAGAATATAAATAATAAAAGCAAGGAAGTTATAGTACTATCTGGTTTTATGCAGAAAAGATTTGGATGTTATGCCATCTAGAGAAATCCAATCATAAACTAACTCAGTAAATTCAAAGAAAACTTCCAAGTGTCTAGCCTCAGACGAGCATATGGCAACTATCAAGGGTAGGGGTCTAATCCAAAAAAGGCCTACTAGAAACTTTTAGAGGATACGGCTTAGAATAATAACTTGTAAATTAAGAAACAGAAGATATATTACAAGAATTTTCCTGATTTCCTTACTTCCTTGGCTAATGGCAATTAAAAGCATATATCATAAGCCGAAAAGGGGCTTTTTATCCTTTAAGAAAGAGGACAGGGTCTAGACCCTCATGAGCCCTACATAATTGGGTGCCTGAGCTTTCCTGTCAAAAGAACCTTGTCTCTGAGTTCTAATGCAGAAATAGTGTTAACATTTGTTACCTGCAAAAATAATCTCTATCATGCAGTCTCAGCTCCCTCATCAAGGTGTTGTAAAAATCAAGCTTTGCTCTGAGTAGAAATATCTTCCTTACCCAACATCTGTGTTGTCTTCTGCGTGTAATGTCTGTTTACCGCAAGTAAACCATAGAGGCTGGATTCTCACAAGACAGCTTCCCGAGAAGAGGCCATTTTAACTGTAGCATCAAATTTTGCAATTGTATCAAAAGCAAGTCCATTTTATTAGCGACAGGAAGCGAAAGGCAGCGACAGGTAGCGAAAGCCAGCAATCTTAAAATCTAATGACCAGACGCGACAGGTAGCAGCAGTTGGCGACCTTAAAATCTAATGGGCAGTAGCGACAGGTAGCGACAGGTGGCGATCCTGTGGAAATCAGGCTGAAAAGAAGCTAATGACAATTCTCAAACGCATATAATTGATTTCATCTGATGCTTCTACAGATCTGCCATGATGGAGCATATGTTTACAGAGTGCTTTTCCCTAATACCTAACTAGCCTGGCCCTAACATTTTGCCCAGAGGTGTTAGTGTCATGCCCTCACTCCTCCCTCCCTCACTACCACTGGCACCATCAGTTTCATCACTGCCCAATTGTCAGGTTCAGCTGGCTACACGCCAAAGTTTACAACACAATCAATTTTCTTAACAAGAACCAATTTACCAACCCCTTCTACCCTGTGCATAGGTTGTCTTGAATGACAGTCTCATTTACATGGTACAGGAAGCGAGAAGACCAATCACAGGAATTTATGATACTCTTCAAAATACCGGAACAGAACCGACAATCATTTATACGAGTGAGTTGTACAAAATTTATTTACAGCCCTAAAGTTTCTTACAATGAGTTTCTTATAGACAATAAATTGTGTAATATAAAACAATGATGATATACACAGCCTACGTCAATCAATCAGTCAATCAATCAATCAATCAGTCAATCAATCAATCAATCAATCAATTCATTGATCAATCAATCACTTAATAAATCTATTCAATGATCAATCAATCATGAATCAATCAATCAATCAATCAATTCATCCATCAATCAATCATGAATCAAACAATCAATCAATCAAGTCATTGATCAATCAATCATGAATCAATCAATCAATCAATCAATCCATTGATCAATCAATCACTCAATAAACCTATTCAATGATCAATCAATCATGAATCAATCAATCAATTCATGAATCAATCAATCAATCAATCAATCCATTGATCAATCAATCACTTAATAAATCTATTAAATGATCAATCAATCATGAATCAATCAATCAATGAATCAATTCATCGATCAATCAATCATGAATCAGTCAATCAATCAATCAATTCATTGATCAATCAATCAATCAATTCATTGATCAATCAATCACTTAATAAATCTATTAAATGATCAATCAATCATGAATCAATCAATCAATGAATCAATTCATCGATCAATCAATCATGAATCAATCAATCAATCAATCAATCAATCAATCAATCATGAATCAATCAATCAATCAATCAATCGATTTTCAGTAAATCAACTAACTAATCACTCAAAAACTTAACCACCATCACCACCATCACTATTGTCGTGAAATTGTCATACTGCTGATGGATGCTGACATGGGTACGAAATGTCTACATCACAAATATGTTACCGGATAGTCTTCATTAAATCATCACTGCTCTTTTTCCATCATTTGTTTTCTAAAAGGTTGTCATACAACTGTGTTTCCCGCTCAAGTTGTCCTAATCACGGTCATCATCGTTATCTTTCTTTAAACAGTCGCATCAAACCACAACTTCAATCAACTCACCACGTCTCGTCCATCAATCTCGAGTTTCACGCCACATTGCACTATCTATAAGAATAAATAAACTGGTAACTTCTTTGACATTCACAAACAATACATCAGCGTCATTATGATGGCAATTAGAGCCAAGGCTACTTTTCAGTTCAATTTCATTTTCACGCAAAGAAAAGATACATTTGCTTGGCCCCATACATAAAAATTTGATGTTGCTCTCTCTGTAGGAACTACATCAACACCCACCATAAAACTGCTTTCCCAAAGCAAAATAGATCACACACTGCCAGTACTGAATGGAATAAGCGTACCATATTGTTAACACGCAACATATTGTTGTCTGATATATTTTAAACGATACTCGAGGGAAAGAAGAGTGCTAAAAATCAAAAAAGCATTTCTTGAAGTTCAGTACAGAACGAAAAAACCTCACCATGTTTAAGGCATACTGAAAAGCTGTTCTCGTCCGACACTCGTTCAGTCTTTAATTTCTTGCAGTTCTAGCTCAACTTCTAAAATTCGACTATATCTGGCTTTGCGTGGAAAGCGATAATTAAAGCGGAGATATAAAATCTCACTCCCATTTCCATAATGAACAACAGTGACTCATGAAAGTGGTTGGAATTGTGCTGCATTTTGTAGTATTATCAAATTTTGATGCAAAATCCGTAGCATTTAATATCTTTAATTAATTTGCGAATCGTCTATCTGAATCATAGAGGAAAAAGAAAGATGTGACCGATTTTTCTATTAGGCAAACATTTCTAGAGTAGCAAAGTACTGCTTTAGTATCAGCGTGGCTGCTTCTTTCGGTTTACCAACGCTTAAATGTTTCATTTGCTTAAAAAAGAAAAAAGATTAACAAGCATTTTTCAAAATAGAAATTTGAAGAGGTCGCTTTTTGAGTGGTGAACTTGCGGTTTTAGACTCTTGTTCCTTTTCCTTCACGTTCGCATTCGTTTTCACAAAAATGTGATAAGGTTAGGTGTCTTAGATTGGGCATGATTTAATTTTCTGCGAACTTGGAAAATAGCGAGATAAACAATTGATTCAAATATTTAGAAACAGGATTGATGACTTCAGAGTAAGCACGCTAAGTAGGGAGTACATCCAAAAACATAATAAATCGTACAATGGAGGGAGTTTAAAATTGAGTAATATTGACCGTACATGTAGTTGAATGGTCCCTGAGAATTTTACACATGCAATCAACTAACCAAAGTCACAAGCAAATTCTGACAACGTTGTTAAAAACCACCAGCAATCCTTGCTTCACTTGTAGATCAGCCGAATGCCATACAAACTGTACCGTAAATCCTTGAATAAGCCCCTACCTCCAAATAAGCCCCCCTCGAATAAGCCCCCATCTAAAAAGTCATCTTTGCAAATAAGCGCCCCCCTCGAATGAATCCCCATGGGGGCTTATTCGAGGGAAGCATAATTATAGAATAATATCATATGTCAAGAAGTCCTCACAAGACAATAGCTGTACAGTATTACTTCCTTTGAATGGAGGCAAAAGAGGAGAGAGAAACGTGACTTTTGTGATAATAGAAACATTATAATGTTTGTTAAATCTTCACAAAACACTCTGTAACTCTTTTAACGATATCATTTTCTCTACTTAGAAGCTCAAAATTTAGTTGATTGAAAAATTATGTTGTTTTTTAAGTCAAACCCCCTTGAATAAGCCCTCACTCAAAAATTCATTTTTGCAAATAAGCCCCAGGGGCTTATTCCAGGATTTACGGTATGCACGTATTTTTTAATATGAACCTAAAATCCGGTGCTGGTAGGCAGTTTCTTAAATTTTCTGGCCATTTTACTATCAAAAGTTTCTTACATCTGTCGTAAATTTCTTAGGTAATGAATTTTCTTAGTGAAGCCGAAGGAGAGCAGAGCTTTCTTCCTCCTCTCCATCACGCTTTTGGCAAAAGAACATACTTGTACTTCATGAAGAGGGCATTGCTTGCACATTCAAATTCGAGGTTAACAGGAATAGACAGCCAGTGGAACTTTCCTGTCTTGTCAACTGTAATCGATTTTCAATTTTAAAATAGAGCCCTAACACAGTGATCAAGGAATTTTGTTTTCCTAGAATGACCAACTCCATTGAGATCTGTAAACAGTTAAGCTCATTGAACTTAAATGCCAAGTTGAAGTCAAAACAAATTATCAAATGGAAAAGTCTTGTGTGTGAAATTTACTGAGAATGAAAGCAAACGGCGTATTGAGGGCCTGATTATATGGAGAGAAGTGCCTTGCTTTGCAAGGCAAAAGATGAATTTTCACTTACTATGGGGAAAGTTTCTATTGAGAATACATGAGGAAAATCATCCCGGCAAAGAGGAACAAATGTAGATGTATTTGGCGACAAAACTTTTGTTTAACTTAAAGTTAAAGTGTGTTGTCAAATTTATGCATTCTTTATGTCGCGTGATTAATATATGTGCGTTCTCTCTCAGACTTTGACCCAGCTTGCAGGGATGTTTCGATTACGCGTATATGGACAAAAAACGCCTCGCCTTGCTGGGATCCCGGATAAACAAAGGTGAGATCCTGCCTCTGAAAATTGGCCCCCCCCTGGCCGAGACGAAATTAAGATCTCATATAATTGCAAACTGTTATCAACAAGAGCGTCACCAGAACAAATGGATCCCGGTAAAACGTCCCATCCTGGCAAAACGGGACAATTTTCTCCATATAATCAGGCCTTCAGCACAGTATTGCAATATACAGTGATGTTCAATTTCAAGACTGTCTTGACTGTCAACTTGGAAAATCATAACTGCAAATTATAAAAGTTTATCAGCTTTTATCAATTTGGGTAGGGTTGTTTCTTAACCCCATGGATCTGAACAGGTTGAAAAGAATATCATGATTACATATGCAGGACCAAACTATTTCTCATTAGAAGTTCCATTCAGATGGGCCAAAAGAAATATGACAAAGTACAAGCGTCTCCAAATGCCATTGTGAAACAAATGCCTTTACATACACAATCTCACTTTTTCTACAGCTTTCATCGATTTCAAATAATAATGGAAAAACAAAGATCCAAAAGAAGATGAACATATATCCTTCTGTTGAAGTCTACCAATGCGCAGCCCAGTGTCTCCTGAAACTCAGTGTGTTTGTTTGACAATAGCCCTGCCTATGTAAATCTACACAGGCTACATGGATTAACGGTTGCAAATACCGAATTTAGCAAAATAACAATGGATTAAAGTAGCACTTCTTGAAAAATCCGTGTTCAATTCTTCAATGGTTTTTTTTGAAACTACAGTAAATAGCACAAACTCACACAAGCCATCTCATTCACTAAACAAAATCCCATCAGGGCCATTATGATAGGAATTAGAGCCTAGGCTACTTTTTCCCGCCCTTTTCTCACAACAAATCACGCAATCAAGGCAAATCTTTAACAGTTGCGAGTCTGCTTTTGGGATGAAAAGTTGTCGTGAAAGCGCGCGTTGGAAATACTTAAATAAAAATGGCTATTTATTATGCACTTCTGATGAAATTAAACTGCATTCAACTTGTAGGTGGTATATGGCACCAACTGATGACAATTGTGATGTCATTCGTGTACAGAACGTGCATTTGCCGACGTGAACACCAACAAGACATTGAGCGGGGAAGTGAACAAATGGAGCTTATCAAGAAGTAACAGAAGTGAAATTTCCAATGGAAAATTGAATGAAGCGAAAAAATTTTGTCATGTAGTTATTGACTTTTAGCAGAGGACTTAGAGAAAGGTATATTTGCATTGGAGGATAATGGAATTACTTGCTTAAATGGAAGGACTTTGCTACAATGAACTCTAAGTAATGGAGCGTTATGTATGGACAATTTTGCGTTTGTTGTATTACGGACTTTCTACAGCTTAAAAACATTTACACATATTGCAAATGAGGACAATTTTATTGCTGAAACGAATATTGTATTGTTTTTTGCATATTTGGAAAAAATTGATATTGCCAAAAATTTATTTGCATTGTATTCAATATGGATTTATTATTGCTGTTTAATCATATTGGATATATTCAAATATACAAAGCATATCAAGGAGAAGTAAGTTTTGAATTAATGTAGCTTTCTTGCATTACATGTAGACCAGGGATGTAGGAACTGGGGGGCCAAAGGGACCATGGCCCCTACTTTGTAGCAAATTATGCAAAAGTGCTACTTTGAAGCCCAAAATGAGTTTGGTAATGTGCCCCTTTTAGCACTTGCCCCCCACCTTAGATGCTTCCTACATCTCTGCTGTAGATTTAGACTGTAGAGTAGCAAAGTGACGACGTCACACACATCTGTTTTAATAATTTCCATATTTTGACCATATTGAGTAATTGGCTTGGTTCATAGCATTAAGAACAAGGCTGGAAATAGGAGTAGATCATGTAAACTACATGCGCAATAAACTGCCAAAGGATCCATTGAAATGCATCAAATACAAGTCATTTCAGACTACTTTACAATGGCTGATTTAAAAAGGGGGTCAAACATCACCTAATATCCAAATATGGAAATTTGTGACATCACACTTTACCATTCTAATTGCCAATAGCTGAAAAGTGGATAATTCCCCCGAGTACCCCCACAACTAGAATAATTTCTACATCCCTACTATACATCGTCATATTGTCTCTTTTCATCTTTAAAAAATACCACATGTCCAACACAAACTCTCTTCATACATTCCATCAAAAATCAAACTTAAATCTTATTGATTTAAAGCTGTAAAACACTTCATAACTACTAAATAACTGTTGCCATTTGAAAACTAGCAAATATCAAAGCAACTCTTTCTAAATCCATAATCTCCCTTTTTGAGATCTAATTTGACTCTGGCAGAATCCCTAGATTCATATGTATATTCCAGAAAAACAACCTGTTGCATGTAAAATGTTGGTTGTTTGATGTAAAAATATTTTATTCTATTGAAAAAAGCAGTTATTGATTTGGCAAATTGACAAATATAGTCATTAAGACTATTGTCTAACTTATATACATTGATAAAATAGCCCTTCATACTTTGTTGAAAGATCACATGATTGTTGGATATAAATATTGTCCAAACTCAAAAACTAAAATCACCCTATAATTCTTGTCCTGTTATAATTTGCACTGTTCAATAATCCCCTTAATTAAAATTAAACAACACATGAAAAACAAACAATTGAATGCAAAAGTTGTTATTTTCTAATAAACCATTTAAATGTTTAACAAACAAATATCAAACTGCATGTCTCTTCTCTGAAATATTTGAATTGCAATGTTAGTAAAATTATCAAATTACTAATTATCACATATATAATATACCATTTGCATTTAAATTTTTGAAAATGGTTATTTATGAATTAATAAATAACAAATAAGTAATTAGTAAATCATCTTACCCTCTTTTCCAAGTTGTGACTCATGTGAGTAGTGCATCTTGATATGTCCAATCTCTTTATCATTAAATCTCCCTTCCGTCGCCTTTCTTCCATCATCTCCACCATCCTCTCCCACCATTCAATCTTAATGTCCAGTCTTTCTAACCCAAACCTTTCGCATGACATCCCCCAATCGCATGCATTCAAAAAAATCTCCTCTGTCTTCACTTGACATTCGAGTATGCGCAACTTTTCCAATTGTCGATCATTCCAACACATGCTATTCACTTCATCATCCATCAACTTGCATCTCGCTATAAGTACCAATCCACAATAACCATCCTTTCCTCCTTTGAACTTATTCCGAATGGCATTAACAGTTGTGTTTATTCCCTGTAACACGATGCCAAAACGACCAATGCGAAAACGCTCCTTCACAGTCACCACTTCCAATTGTTCAATATCATTCACATAGATCTGCATAAACTGAACATTTGCGAATGCCATTCGAATATCATCCTCCTTCCATCCGCAACGTTCCAAGTGTCTGCAAATTAGATACATATCGTGTGTTGTTACGTAATCTGACGCAAACCCATCACAATGGCATTTTCTAATAATTGACTTAATAAACTCCTTATCATTAAAATTCTTATTTAAAAAAAAAGTAATAATTTCAAATGATCTACTTAATTTAGTCCACATATCCAACCCACACTCATTTAACAATTCAATTACATCATCTAATAATTGTTTCTCATTTACTTCTTGTTTTAATCCAACAACATTCTTTAACATTTCTTTTATTATTCCTTCATATGAAAATCCTGACAATAAACGACATACAAATGAGACAACTTCAATAAACCCTTTTTCCAAATTGTCCTTTACAATTTCCAATAAAGTCTTCATGTCTTTTTTACATATGTAAAGGGCTGAGAGAAATTCCATCAGTGATATATGTTTAAATTGATACTTATCTGTAATATTGTCTGATACATCAACAAATAGACTTTCAACAAATTCCTTGTCCTTTCCAATGTCACCAAGCCGTGATTCAATCTTTCCTTCAAAAATTATTTTGTTCTTTGCTAACAAAGTGTGGCAAATTTCACTTAGTGTTGATATTGTTTGTGAGAATTCACTGAAAACTTCTGGAGCCTTTTTACTTGAACGATCTTTGTTAGCATGTTGTTTCAGCAATAGATAAACAGTCCAACAATATAATTCAGTGCTGTTCAAAACAGCTTCTTCTTCGCTTACAATGGCCACACAGCAAAGCGTATTCAGAAACTGTGGCACATACATGATGGGGAGAAAATCTTTTGATGACCTTCTTGCCGTATTTATTCTTTCTTTGTGATCTTCATTGGGTGAGAACCTGTCAACATATTCATCAATTTGACCCTCACTTAGTCCATTAATTTCCACTTTAGACAAGCAACCCATGTTATCATGACCAGTTACTTTGTCTTCGATGTGGGGTCTTCCAGTTAGTATAACTTTAGACATGGGATAAATCTTACGGCTCAGAAGTTGCCCAATGATTGAATCTTTTTCAGTTATGTCATAGAGTTCATCTAGGCCATCTACTATAACCAAGACCCCTTCTCCATCTCCCAAATCGTAATCAACTTTACTGTTAATAAATTCACCAAGGATTTCATGCTTCTTCAGTTCGGCCACTTTGTGGTCCTTGAAGTAATTCAAGTCTCTACATTCAAACATGACACAAATTTTAAAGTTTTGATAAATTTTGCCACTTGCCCATCCATAAGTCAACTGTTTGGCAAGAACTGATTTTCCCATCCCTGCAATGCCACGAATAAAAGTTACACGGCATTTCTCATCAATCAAATTAGATTTATCAATAGCATCACCTGCGGCAGCCTTAAGATTGTCCAAATGCCGCTTTGTTTCATCTCTGAAATCACTGTTGGATGCTGAGCAACGACCTATTTTCAAATTTACGGCAAAATCAGAGATATTTACTTCCTTCAGCACTATTCTGTTGTTTTCGTTGACCGTGTGAATTTTATGTGTCTTATGAAGTTCTTTGTAAGTCTCTTTCAGTTTATCTACAAGATAAATACAGCTTAAGTAATATTTCAGCGTATAAAAATTGAATAAAAGAGTGTTTTGAAAGAGATAGAAAAGGAGAGACAATAGAAGGAAAGGAAAATAATTCATTATCAAAGATTCTTTGACTCTCTCTGCTCATTGAATTTGGGCAAGTAACTCTGGGATGAACAATAGAACATTCAGCATATTAAAGTTAAGAAGGATACACGTTTTTGTTTATAAACCATAAGATTTCTCGCTACCAACCCGGCAATGCTTAGCAAAGTTGAGAAAATTGGCCGAAAAACACTGAACTATTGCTTATTTGTAACACATAGTTTCTTTTGGCACAAGGCCCCTAAGACCCCTTACTTTTTATCTTTAGGTTTTTTTACAACTCAACGCTGTAAATTCTGCGGAGTCTAGATCAGTCCTCCAAGTCATTCATGTCATCCAATCTGGAGCCTAGTCTAAGAAGGTGGTGCCTATAAAATCAGTGCATTCGATAATTGCTTTCCTCAAAAACAGCTCTATGGGTTTTCTGAAGTTTTCCATGAAGCTGAGTATTGTATGTTTAAGATTTTCCATTCACCCATCAGGCTGTTTAGCAATTATTAAAACTTTCCATAATTTGAGGAGCCATGGTTTAAATCTTTGATTGTCTGTAAAATACGTGTACCTCGACAGAAAAAGGTTTGTTAAATAGATAATGAATTACTTTATCATATTAATTCAACAAACATGCCAGTGATTATGATGATGCTGTTGCCGATGACGGTGGTGACTCAAAAATATTTATACTTATACTTATACATACATGCGGAATATCCAACGATAGTCACAATCAACCAGCCATATTCATAGGTAATTGTATACAAGACAAAATTTCTTTCACCCCAAATCTCGGCCCAGTCTTCTGGTGCGCGGTCCGTGAAAGTGGTGTATTCCATCCATTGCCCACGATTTACATAGGTCTTAGAGTCCACCACTTCTCCTTGTTCATGGTGTGGTCCCTTTCCATACTTGGCTCAAGAAGCCATATAGCACTACCTCTCTATCATCGGAACAGAGGTACTTTAACTACCACCTCAGCCGAGGCTGCATGGCTACAGAAGGTGCATTTGGTCAGTTGAAGGGCGGGTGGTGATTCTCTTCAAGAAATGTGAAAGCAAGCCAGAGCATCTCCAATTAAACAATCACTGGTGTGCATTTTGATTTTGATTATTTTCCAGCTGAGTGAACAGCTCCGAGGACTCAGGTGAGATACGAGCATGTGCCCAGCAAGATCACCCTGAAACCAACATAATGCAACTTCTGTTGCAATGGTTGGCAATGAAAAATTGCTCACTTTGTTAAGATGTCATACAGGCATCAGTTTACAAGTCATCTTTTTAATCTAAACATCCAGTTATTGAACAGCAACACAGAGCTGATGGTAATTAAAGCTTGAAAAATACATTTGCTATTACCATCAAAACGTGTCATTCTTTGCAAGAGAAATAATTGTTTTTGCTGATGATGGTGGTGGGTTGAAAAAGTAAAACTTTGATTAAATCCTTGAATGATAATGATAAATGCACTCACTGCCACTCACACAAAATGGTGTTTACGAGCAAAGTTTTTCTGCTACACAAGCAAAACAATTGTTTCAAATGGAACGAGTCATCTGTTTATCATAAACAAAACATTTTATGACTATATGATTAAAGAACAAGTTAAACATGCAAGCAGCCTTAAATTAACAGCCATATGAATGTACCATCCGTGATAATAAAATCAAGTTGGTGTTTCCAAACATCTCATTTCACGTGTTAACGATACCCCAGAAATGAGAGAACATTTACACTCTTCTGATATAAGAACACAGTCGATAAAAGCATGAGGTGTGATTTGTCAGCAAAAAGTGAACACTGCTAGAACATGCTAAGCCTCATGAGAATATTTACAAGCACTTAACAATCCATATTCATTTGGCAGCCAAAGTCTGATGAGGTTGATAATAAACACCAACATTCGTTGATTCAGTTTCAAATGTAGCTCAGCAGAATGTCTCAGAAACTAGTTATATTCAATGTAGTTTCTCACCTAATCTCACATTCACACATACTGAGAAAAATCACCCATAAAAGATAAGAATGATTTTACGAACATTTCAGACACGAATTATAGGACAAATAAGAAGATCGATTCGCGGTCAAAATTATCTGGTTCATATAAAAAAAGAGTGTAATTCTCAAAGATGGTTCCGTACAGAAGTTAGATTGGGTTTACTACCCAGCACGTGAGAGCAAGGCTTACAAAGATTTAAAATGTTAAATATAATATATTGCATCTCGTAGCCCATCGTTATTCATTATTTTCCATTGAATTATTGAAACATTTACTTAACTCTATTTTCTCTTACCCAATGCTGGTTCTGCTATCCTTCTCTACTGTACATGAGTTTGAGGGTGCAGTCAAAAGGACACAATCTCCTATGCACATAATCATAATCACTACTTCTTTAGTTCCTATAACTTATTTTTATAAATATGATTTCGTGTTTCTTCTTTTAAATCAAATGATTTAAATTATCAATGATCAATAACCATCACGTTGCTATATTGTGATTTTCCATATGAAGGACATCTCTCGATAGGCTCCGATCAGCAGCGAAAAGAGCATTTAAACTTAATAATCATGCAGAACTTTATGTTAACATTAGTTCATATAATAAATCCAATTATATTCAAATTATTCAATTTACAATGAACAACGACGAGGCATCAACAAAAAAATGTAAGTGATACTACGCAATTGTGAATTAAATATAAGACCTCCACGATAAAAAACAAAGCATGGGTAAAACTGGTTTGCATAAAGGGGGGCCACGGTTTGGAATTCCTTACCTAGCGATTGTAAGATAGCAAATAGTTTCCAATCATTTAAGATGAAACTAAAAACCATGCTTGCTGAGTAGTAAAAACTTTTCCAGTTTTTCAAAATCTCTCTTTAACTTTAATTTCATTCTCATTTTCCATTGTAATTAACTTTTGAACTTAGTATGTAAGTAGTTACTTTAAATTGTACGTATTAGTTTTATAGCATGGCTCCCTGGAAACCAGATCTCTGTATATGAGGGGCCACCATGTATAAATAATTAAAAATGAAGTGAAATGAAATGACATGAAAGTGATATTATGCAAGTCCCAGAATGAGCTGGATGGAAAATTTGTTTGAAAAGATGGCAGCGGATATAAAAACTATTGGTGATAAATCAATAATAAGAGAGTTCCTAGTCCCAGGATGGAAGACAAGATGTCCATTCTAGAGAGCCACATCGCCATCATTGGACAGAAGCAATTGATGAGGTAGGGTATTACAAGCATAGAATATATCCATGCATTAATGGAAGTGATTTTACATTCGGATGAATTGGCCAAAGAGACTGGTGACTTATGCCTTCCTTAAGTACAAGATGAATTTGACATTTTTGATGATCTAGATAGCTTTGATAAACTGTATTGGAAAGTCGGTAATAAAGGGGCTGATTTCCTTATATTGTTCATAGGTTGCTCTTGATTTGCTTATCAGACTGCATGAAAATTCCATTATGTCATTCAAAACAACATTTCAACTCCGAACCATAGATAATTCTAAACAACACAGAATTCCATCCACAAACAACATTTTTATGCCCATGTGGATTTTCCTTTAAAGACATAATGATTCTAAAATAAACACTGAAGGTAGCGGATGTATCTTCCTGCAAACAATAAAGTTTAACAGAAATAATAATAAAGGCTTTATAAAAAGGGGTATCCAAACTCATTTTAAGGGGCAGATGAATCTACATCTCATTTCAGATGCTTTCTCGTACACTCTCATTCATAGATCATTGTGCACATCATCATGGCACTTCATCAGAATCATACGCAAGCTCTCACAGGCCACATAAAATGACGTGGGTGGCCACATCTGGCCTGCGGGCCACATCAGGCCTGCGAGCTTCAAGTTTGACACATGTACTTTATACTCTCAATCCAGCTGGTTTATACAGTCAATGTTACGATAGCTTCATCATTTTACACTCAATGCATTATGAGATATGATTTATATCACACAAGGATGCTGGAGCAACAAATGGCTATTCAATAGCAACCTAGATCGAATGTCAATAATGAGAGAGGCAACCAACAAGCAAACTTATGTCTTGAGAAACGCCCTGTGTTAATAAGCGCCCAACTCTTATGAGAGCCCCTATCAAAAGGTACCAATTAATTGAGCGCTCCCGGCACTTTTTAGAGAATGTGGATCCATAAGGATGGAAACAATAGAGGCCACTTGTTAATACGGATGCTTTGTTGTGCTGACTGTTGAAGCAGTAGGTAAATAACCTATAATGATACACCATTATCTCAGACATTAACAATCAAATAAGCTAAAATGGAACTGTCTAGCCATCACTTTTCAAGCCATCCGCTCCTCAAAAAAACAGTAACTTCGTTTATGATTTGATTGATTGTGCTAAAAAACCCTAACTCCAAGACATGATCTTCAAGTTCCTAATAAACGCATTAAATACACTTCAACATCATTATATGCATACAATTAGATCCAATCTAACAATCCACAAGTTAGTGTTTTCAGTGCTCCTATCCATGGAAGAAAATGGAGTGAAAGCTCAGTGAAAAACAATGTTTTGTTTACTTTTGCTTAGCCTTCAAAGTATCGATTGTTAGTCGGTAGTGCAGTTGAACTTCGTAATAGGCCCTTTATCATGTCTCAATCGAAAAGTTAAGTGTATAAGTAAGGGGGCAGTCATATATCGATATTTTCCTGGCTTAGTATTATTCCGACTTTAATGTGCGAGGGAGGGGGTTCAACAGCCTGGGTGCTAAAAAGACTTCTTTACATTGATTTTCATGTGAAGGACTACGAAATGAGGGTTAAGTTTCTTAGTGCCTTTTTTTCTATGGGGGAGGGGGGCTCTCCTCCAATTAAGTAACCTAGTTCAAGAGCAAGTTGTAAATTAATCTATCCTATATACAATCATGTAATTTCCTCTTTTCCTAGGTTAATTCATAGTAATGAAATTTCTAGCTAATTTATCATATTGTAATATATTTACATGTATCATAGTTTTGTTGGAATGGCATTTTTGATGAAATAATAATTAGATGAAAATGAAACTGAAGCTGAAATTGAAGAAATTGCCTTACTAGAGAACCTTTTTCCAGTTCAGGCTCGAGGTCTGGAATGATCTAATCCAATGGTTTCCTTGACAAGTTCCTTGTTCTTGTAATCACATGAGTACTGATTTTGGAGGGAAAAAACTTCGGAGCTATAGCTTTAACAGAAATTTGTAAATTAACCAATCTCTTTTACTTGGCATGTCTAGACATGTTATCAATTCAACAATTTTTACTATAAAGTTCTTCTGGCACAACTCTTGTCAATAGTTTATAGACAGGACGAACCAAAGCGTCAAATACTGTGCATCCTAGAACATCATGATACTGGTGCAAGTGCCATTGAAAACAATCAAAATATCTGGTTCATTAAATGGGCAAATGCTCTTTATAAATTCTTTTGAATTAATATTCATAATCAATACGGGCAAAATCATTCGTAATATATGACTTAATATTCAGTTTTATGCTGAACACATTTCTAGTGACATGCAATGTTCGATAATGGGTATGATAGCCCATCAGATGCTAGGCCTATCTTCTAATAGCAAGTGTTTCTGAGGGCCTATTATTTCATGGACTGATGGTAAGGGAAGGTGTGGGTTCTAAAAGTTTGCTCCGAAATGACTGTCCCCCCCCCAAATGCATGCCTGACTTCTAGGAATTGCAAGACAAATGAAAATATATACCGACATGTTTTCTTCATATTGCCTAAGATAATTATAAAACTCAGTTGCGTTGTCAAGAGAGCATATTTCTAGCTACCTACAAAGTTCCAGAGTAAGTCCTATAACGCTTTAAATACTAGGCTTATATTCTATTTGCAAGTGATTGTAAGGCCAATTTGGCTTTTAATGGACCAACCCTATGAGAAGGGGTGGCAGCCTGAAAGTTAGAATTGAAATAACGCTAAGCGGGATGAAATCGATATATATATATATATATATATATATATATATATATATATATATATATATATATATATATATATATATATATATATATATATATATATATATATATATATATATATATATATATATATATATATATTGATTTACTGCAGCCATTTTGCCATTTTGCCATTTTGCTATTGCTTTACTGCAGCTTTTTCCACTTGCTCTGCATCATTATATTTCATTCAGAAGTAAACTATTTCTTGTTAAAACTGCTTTTCCCACAAATATATATGATAATGTCATCTCCTAGTTTCTAGATAAGCCATTCATTTCTTAACGTAATATGCTAAGACTGTATTTTGTGCTGTTGACCCTTTTGGTATTGTATAGTCTCAAACTAAAAAGAGGACAGTAACCAAATTGATATTCGATCGACACTTAGAAGTTAGATTTACCCTCCACATATCAAATACCATCAATACTTTTTTCCTGCATAAGGCAGGATGTCATATGCCATTATTGTTCTTTAATGATTTATCTGCTTAAGAGCGTAAACAGCAATTGATGTTATTTTCAATGGCTAACTATTCTGTCATCAACATGTTGTAAAGAGTTAAGACTACTCGAAGAATGCTAAACATGGAAACATTATCGTAGGGAACTTCTCGTCCCACGAAAATCATACAACCATTGACATACCCGTAATAATGACAAGCCCCCGTCGAATAAGCCTCCATGCTAGAAATTCCAAATGCAAACCCTCCCCAAATTACTACTTTCCTGATGACAGGACAGAGAGAGTAGAAGATTCACTAATGCCAGATATAATAATTAGTCCAGGCCTCCTATTTTCAATGAAACCTACCTACACAATTATTACAAGCATCGAATGAAGAAATGCAAGAGTTAGTAGATGCTGTTAGTGAAAAGGAGTAAAGCTAAGAAGACAAGCGTGATAACATAATATATGCAGAAGCTGATAACATAGAGAACATACCAGTTGGTAATGGATTGTTGCAGTATGTAAAACAGCTTACGTATTTGGGAATACTCTTCAAGACAAAGCAAGACAGCTAACGTCAATGGTTTTCCTAATAGCCAAACATTGAAAAGAAAGTTGGATAAGGAAAAGCAGCAGCAGAAAAACAACCAGTAGTTTTGAAGTCGGGTGCTATGAGAGTGCTGAAGATAAGCTGGGCAGTCAGAGTAAAGAATGAGAACATCGTACTCTGTCTTCAACTTTCTAAGAGATTGCTAGATACAACAGTAAAGAAGAAACATTTTATATAGGAAGTGGACAGAAAAGCTAAACACTGGGAAAAGACAAACTATTGCACAGATTACTGGTTCAGAGCGAGGAGAATTTCCTAGGAAAGTTAAAAGATAAAAAATCACTTGTAGATGTGATTGCTTTGATGTACGAAAGTTGTTTCAGCTCTTCACTTTCTCTTGCCACAAATCCATCTACTGTAACAATTGCTGAGAGATCTTTCCAGTTCCGATCAACTACAACATATTTCAGAGTTGTCATGGCTACACAAACTATCGAAAATTGAAGAAAAATGCATTGAAGTTCTGAAGTATAGTGAAAAATGCATTGCTTAAAAGAACAAAATGGTATCAGTGGGTTGCATGGTTGACAGATGTTTATGGTTGAAAGTTGCATGGTTGAAAGACATACGTGACCCTTTCTTGGCTATAAGATGTTAGTGAAATTTGTTACCATGGAAATAGAAGATTAATATGAAGAGGGGCATTAGACAAGATCATTATCATCAAAGAGTGACAGAGAAACTGTTGCCAATGATAAAGACACCTTCAGCATTGGAAGTATTTTGATGAATTAAAAGACAGCTTCATAGACATCACCAGGAATTGGCTGATCAAAACGTAAATGGTACGTTCCTTTGTAATCTTCAATAAGTGGATAAGCTTCAATTGTTGATATATAAAATGGAACCGTAATATAGGCAAAAGGCGTTCTTAAAAATGATGATTTACGCTTTAGGACAAACTGTCAAATAAATGCACTACAAATGTTACCATTAAATCAGTTACTGCATCACAAATTAAATACAACAGCCTCCAAACCTAAAATAACGGATTCTTTTATTCAGTGATGTCATTTTCATGCCATATTTAATGCTACTGGCCACTAAAGGCAATTATGGACTTTATGCCATTTCATATCACTTTTACAAATTTCATTGCATTCTTTAGTACACAATTGTTGCATAGTCAACAAAGAAATGTAAAATTATAGTTATCTTTGAAAGTAGAGAGGAAGCTGAACCCCTCCTGAAGTCCCCTTCATTAATAGTCCTGCTTTACCCTAAGATTTTCGGTAAAATCGCTGATACCCTTCAAAATATCTTCTACGGACATATAACGCAAACAATGATGGTCTTTTTCAATTAAAAAAGGTGACAATCAAGGCTTTAGTAGTACTACAAACAACCAATAATATACCCACAGTAGTGGTGGTAAAATGTTGGAAATGGCCTTAGAACAAACTTGAGAGAAATTTTACGAAGTTCCTACTAGTTGTATGTAAAATGGCAAAAGGCCACTATCAGAAAATTTACGATCCAATACTGTTAGTTGAGAAAACTGAGATCATTTGAGTGAAATATTGTTTACATCTCAATGTACTTCTGAGCATATACATCATAATCCAATGTTCTTCTGTTATTCTTATCCTCTAGACTTCTTAGGAACAGTGCTGTGCTTTTACATTAGATCCAAACTGAAGTATGTCAATTACAATCGCCTGCTGTGTATTTCTAGATCTTCAAATTTAACGTGCTTATTTAAATAAAACTTTCTTAAGGCCCTGATACACGGTAAGATATTCATAAGATATGAGGAGAAAGAATCTCTTTTCGTTGCTATTGATGTCTGTGTTGCAGCAAACATGAAGAGTAGAAAAGGAAAACATGCAATAAAAGAAAAGAATGTGGACCGAAGACATTTTGTCAGTGTTTCTGCGTTTTACTCCTGATTGACGTGGAATATGCCACCAAAAATGTACTCTCGCTCGTGAGCCATGAAATATTTTCACATGCAAAGATGATTGCAGTACATAACTCAATTGGAAGCTTCTCATATTTCATTAGATATTCTGAATTTAGTCCTAATCCTTCTAGAAATATCTTTTTCACGTTACACAAGAAAGATATTCTTAAGATATCTTATCCCTCATTATGTGATCAGGTTTCAAATCGAATATCTGACCGTGTATCAGGGATACGAGAAGCTTCCGATGGAGCCATGTACTGCAACCCCTTCATTAATAGTCATGCCTTGGCCTAAAAAAGTTAGTAAAATTTGTTGGTATGAATTTCTTGTTAGTTTTATGTAGACCAGAAAACTATGGGGTCTTCATATTCAAAATCTAGTACTGTTTGTTGACACAAATTGAGATCATGCTACCAAAGTTCTATGTTCGTATTTTCTTGCTCTATGCAATCTGCTACCAATTCAATTGCTTCTAATCTCATATCCCCAGGTAGTTCGCTTTGTTGTTATATTATAGCTCTATTTCTAAGCACTTCGCACATTTTATTTCAATGGAATGGAATAGTTTTTGTTGCAAGACCCTTAGGAAGACGTCACTTGTCTTTAGGTATCTTTTGCACAATGTAAAATGGTTTACCTGTAACTAAAGATGATTGAGGATACAATGGAAACATGCTCTACAAGCTTAAATCTATCATCGTTCTTTTGAGTCTTTATTTCTAAATTGAGATCAGTTGTTAACAAAAGCAGGTATTTGTCAGTGTGTTCTGAGGATACCATCATAATCCAAAGAGTGCCTATCACTCCCTTCCCCGTAAAATTCTTAGGCAAACTGCACTTATTCAAATCAGATCTTAATTGAAATTTTTCTCTAAGAAACTCGAATCTACATGAAATAGCTTGGGTTGCCATCTCAATCTCAACTATCAAATTGTACGTGTGCACTTATAAAAGACATTCTCAGTGACATCAAAACTAACTTGTGCTAGGGGTTTTTACAGCACAAACATGTAAAGGGGTGGAAGACTACCTATGAAAAAGCAACTATGAAATATGAGTAACTTGCTGGATGAACAAAACATACATCCTACAAAACCACTTGCGTTAGAATGAAACATCATAAATGATTTCTACAAAAAAGGTACTTTTGAGTTCAAATGTGATGTGCTTTTGTACAGCAAGTATTTCCACGTTGAACATAACATAGAAATGGACGAGAAGGACAAAGCAGGGAACCTAGCTATAAGACAAGCCTTAGATGCACAAAGATGTAAAGTAACCACTAGAGATAAACCATATAGGCCAGACTGAACTAGAGCCAGGAATACACTATAACTCCCTAATGATCATTGCAATTGATATAGGGCGATGGTCACTGACGTGCTGATGGGTGGGGCGGGGGCATTGGGCTCTCTACGAAATTGTATGAAAGTTTGATCATCCAGCAAAAACATCCAGTGTGAATTGGGGAGTTTGACCAAAGTTATACAGGCAATTTAATTATTCTGTTAGTCATGCTTGGTCATAGCTGGCTCTCCTTTTGCCTTTTTCCAAATAATTTGCTGTAACTAGCAACTGTCAAAGTTCGTCAAAAATGACACAGTTGGTCACTTTTTTTCGTTCGTTTCCCTAAGCGAAATTGTCCAGGCACATCACTGTTGGAATGCACTTACTCATTGAACATATCTGACAATTGTGTAACTCTTGCATCATGGACTCTTGAGTAATATATGGTATTTTCAATCTGAACTCGAAAGAGAAAAGCATCAGAAGCAATGAAAATTTATAATCATCTGCGATTCTGTGATTTTGCAGTGCAGAAGAGACAGTCCATAGAATCCATCCTTCCCTTCAATATCCTATACATTTACTGTGAGTTCTTGTTTCCGAGTTTTCACCATAGTCAGTGGAATGTAGAAGAGCTCTTCAGTGGGGTGTCATCGAATGAAAGTTATCAACAACTTAAAAAGGCAAAAAAATTACCGACAAAGCGACATAACTACCAACAATTCACCATCTCTCTGGCAATTTTCAACAAAGAACCACAGGGTTACAAAGGTTACGTGAACAGTGGGGAGTTATCGCAAACCCATCCCTTACTTCCCATCCCTTACTTCAGCACGACCATGGTTATAGTTCTGGTTGCTTGTCATCAGCTTGAGTTGCACCAATGCACACTTATTCCCATGAACAAATCACAGCTTTTACAGAATATGTGATATCAGGGTAGTTAACTTAGATATTGCAATTGAAAGCAAATGTTTATTTAAAATGAGGGAAGCTGAGCATATCCAATGGTTCATTTTTCAATGATGACTGAAAATGATGAAAATAAAGTATCATGTTCTCTCGGATATATTGTCATGAATGAAGAATTCTTCAATGACCACTTAAAAGAAATTGTGTATTCCAGGCTTAAGGATGCTTTGATACTCACTCAGCTCAAAGGTTAGCCCTGAATACTGTCAGCGAGGAAGCTACCCACTGTGAATTTTGTTTGCAGAGGCGGAAAACACCAAACATAATGCCTATCACAATGAGGATGATGACACTGATGATGACCAAGAATCATAATTTAGTGTGGAATGGGTTTGAAAATGACATCATTAATATAAAAGTATTAAACATGAACTAAAATAACCATTGCACATTTAACTCACCAATCTTTTCTTTCTGTATTCGTTCTGAAAACAAAGTTTAATGATTATATATTTCATGCAATCACCTTAAATCACAACAATGCAAACTTATACCAATGAACGAATCGCAGCTTTTACAGAAATTTCCATGCCTGGTTAGTTAATTTAGAAATCGTAATTGAAAGCAAATGTTTATTTACAATAAGGAAAGCTGAACATATCATGTACTTTAGAATGTGCTGTCAATTTTTAATGATCATTAGAAATCGATATTCTATTCCAAGCTTATGGCTGCTTTGATGCTCACTCAGGAAGAGTTGGTACATGCACAAAACGGAATCGAAATTAAAACATGACAAATGCCAACAGCTATGGTGTCTGTAATAGACAAATCTCTCAAAAGTTAGGCTTTAATAATGTCAGTGAGGTAGCTACCAATTGAGTGAATGTGGTTTGCAAAAGAGGAAAACGCCAAAGGTAATGCCAATGATGATGAGGATGATGACACTGATAACAATCGTGATTATAATGACAACTTAGTGTAAAATGGAAATGGAAAGCTTTCATTGATATTAACGGATCAAATATGAGCTGAGATAGATATGGTACATTTAACTCACCAATCTCTGCTTTCTGTATTTGCTCTAGAAAAAAGTACATGACTATATAGTTAATCATATAGTGTTTGATGATTTATTTATTAAATTTAATACAAAAGATTTCAAAAAGTTGGAGATTTAAGTGCATAATAATAAAGTTAAAGTACGCTTCTAATAAACCGTGGGGGAAATTTTCCAAAATGTAGGCCTACAAGTGTTAAATCTGGAATTATGAATCAAACTAATCCGATATGAATCTATACTAATCTGATATAAATCTGTACTAATCTGATCGGGATCCAAGCGAAACTGATATGAACTTAAACCAATCTACAATGAATCTAAACTAATCCGATGATAAGACCTCAAACTCAAACTTACCCTTTTCTTCCTCTGTGTAATTGCCTAAAGCAAAATACTCTCATAATATATAACAGTACAGTTGTACATTTCAAGTTAAATATCTCAAAGGGAACTGCAAGTTTATTTTCACAAACAGAATTTCATTTAGACTACTAATTAGCTGCCGTAAACAAAGGAGTACATATATCACTCAGCGTTTATGCTATGATATAGCTTGGTCATAACAGAACTTTACCCTTCATGATATCAGCAGCAAATTTCCTTTACTCAGCTACATGATGTCACTTAAGGGATTATTATATTCATTTAACTTTACATTTGTAGTGACACGTAAACATTGTACACATAGGCCATTTCATACTCAATGCCAATTTTCTTCTTTTCATTCATTCGCATTCTCAAATCACACACCTGGGACATGACCATACGTCACTCCTGTCATCACACACCCGGTCATTCCTCTTCTGTTGTTCCACACGCAAACATCGCCACACGAATCTATTCAACAAACAACTAACAACCACCTAACCCTTTCCTGTACGTAACTCATGTTTATTTTGGTTGTTCAATGTTTCTGTATATATCACTGTTATTTGTAATGTAAAGTTCAGTCAGAGTAGAGTCAGAGTACCGTCAACACATCGTCTCCTCACTCTGCCTCCGTGTTCTCTGCACGTTAAATAAGGATACGCAACAACAGGGATCAACGAAGGATGTCACTGAACGAACATTTGCAGCTTATAGGACCCACAAACTCACGTTCATTCATTCTGAATGATCATTGATAGTTATATTTGCATTGAATCTGAAAAGCATTTGAATCACAAAGTTATTACTTACCATGATTGGAAACACAGCCAATGTCCCCGACAATAACGGTGGCCCCATCTGATGCGCTAATCGAAGTGATTGGCCTATTTGTCACTACAAACAAGGAAGCTATGTTCAGAGAATTTACATATTTGATTCGCACACCAACAAAAGACCTGACAAGCATAAAGTGAACTGATACATTTTACATGAAGCACAAGATGCAACATCACTAGGCTGACATCAGTCAAGATGTTATGCAAACAGTTGGTCAAGTACAGTTGACATCCGCTATCTTGAACCTTCACGGGGCCCAATAATCTGTTCAAAATAGCGAATTTTAGAGATATTACAGAATGTTAGAGTCAAATTATTGAAAAAACTCTGAAATTATAAAAATTAGTCACATTTCTACTTCATTGCCAGTATATGCATGCTTTCCCCCATGAACTCCAACAAATAGTTATGTAAACCATTGTTGACCTAATTCTATAGATAACTAAAAGAAGCAAATAATGGGAGATCTTATAGATCTGAAAAGTAAAGGCCCAAAATGAAAGATATTGAAAAAAGTAAAATATTACGAACAAGAGCAAATAAGCATATCATGTTTTCTTACAAAATAGTTCTTGGAAATGATCATGTTTACTTTTTAAAGAACTCTTCGATACTTAAATCATCAAACGTTCGAATGTTTTCATTTGCCAAAGACAAGTAGACTTGTGTTGCTCTTTTTAACTTTGATCAGAAAATTCGATATATACGGTATTTCCGACACACGGGACCACGAAAATTGTTCGAGATAGTGAAAAGTTCGAGATATAGGAGTTCGATGTATCCAACGTTATTTATAAGGAAATATTAACTCAAAACTCAGGGGATTTAAAAAATCATTTGACATGGCGAAACTTCGAGATAAACCGCATGTGGGATAGTGGATCTCGACTGTATTTTACTGTATGTAAGGAGAGAGATGCTACGAAGTGGAACATTTGGGATGTGGCAAACTCGAGAAGAAGGAATTGCTATACAATACTAAGAAAAATGGTACAGAGCATACCTATGTCCCTCTGCCTTCCGAACATCTTCAATATTTTGTCCATTCCTAAAATTAGACACAAGAAACGTAAAAAGAAAAATTATTAACTA
Source organism: Mastigias papua (assembly GCA_964019165.1). NCBI lineage: Eukaryota > Metazoa > Cnidaria > Scyphozoa > Rhizostomeae > Mastigiidae > Mastigias > Mastigias papua. Next base: position 14,550,908 of record OZ025271.1, read on the forward strand.
TTCACAGCTGCACCATAAATGAAATTCTCATATAATTTAATACACAATATTCAGCTCTTGTAAAGGAAATGCTCATAAGAACTAAGCAAATGATAACACTACGAGTATCGAAAGTTGATTCAAGACAATCCAAGGTGATCCTGTACGAGACTTGAATCCTGCACGAGACTTGAACCCTGCATGAGACTTGAATCCTGCATGAGACTTGAATCCTGCACGAGACTTGTATCAAACCAAGTAACGCCTCCAGATTACTTATGACCTCTCAGTTACGAGATAGGACTTTAACAGACACCAAATCTAGACTGCAACTCTTTGATACAACTTACTTCTAAAAAATATCTCTTTGAGATTCAAAAAGATGAATGAACTATATAGATTGTGTCAAATTTTGGGCTTCATAATTTGACTATTCAGTGTAGACCCAGAGGAGGACGCTTGAAGGGATGAGGAGGGTAGTCACCCCACCCCTACTAATCTAACAGAATGCATACAAGGTGAACTAAAAAGAACACCAATTAATAAAAATGTTTGTCTGAGACCTGCAGCAAGGCTCTCTTAAAAATATAAGAGCTGATGCATAAAACCAGATGCAGTAAATTTACTAGTGGTTATCTCTTGATAAGTTTCTAATTTACAAAGTTTAATAGAATGAAGGTACTTTAAACATTTGGAATTTAGTACCTATCCAACCCAGGGGTGGACTTTGTATGTGTTGGGTGCGACAGTCAAATGCTCTTCGTTTACTCGGTAAATTACTATTTCATTACACAGAAATATAGGAACTGCATAGAGCAGACCAGTATTTAGGTGAATCATGTTTACCCACAGGGGTAAACTATGCACGTAAATACTCTCCAATGTTTAAAAAATGCTGTGACAAGCTGCATTCAATAGAAGATATCGTAAGAACTATTGAAGCTTCAGACAAGAATATCAATGACATCATCAGTCCCTATCTATCTAAAACAAATGTATCTCTATATTCAGAAAGGGGGTTTACATATATTCTGTAAGTGTGCAGTCCCTAAATCTTCCCCAATTAAACAACGGTGCACACCTTCACTTTCACTATATCAAATGCAATATCAAGCTTCACTGCCAAATCCAGGGATGGTGCCCCGAATTTATAGCTAGCAGGAAGGGCTGAAATACTTTGTGTAATGATGTAGGGCAACACACCACAGCTGGAACTAACAGGGGGAAATGGTTTTCAAATTTCATCCCCTAGAATAAAATGGCATCTCGGAAGATTTGCATTAGAGAGGAAATAAGACCATAAATAGAAAAAATGGGGTGCCCAGGCCACCTATGGAAAGGCTTTCCGATATATCAATATCAAAAAATACTTCCTGAAGAATTAACAGAACAGTACAAGAGCCCTATAAATGCTAATGAAAACCGGTTGAGGAAAGGAGACACTTTGAAGTTGATCTAGCAGTCTCTGACAATTTCGCATCATCCATAGTTATAGTAAATAACATCATTACATTCTCTAAACCTTCATACACATATAATTACCATAATGATTGGATTAAGTCCCCGGGGCTGTCTCGTTAGAAGCGATTTTGTGAGTGTGGGCTTATTCGAGGGGGGCCTATTAAATTAGAATTCCTTAGTTATACCAACGAGAATACCTTATGCAATTTCTCAATATAGACTATTTTTCAATAGTAGGTAAATCATTATTCCTTCCGACAGAAAAATACAGATCTCTAATACTTCACCAAATAAAACGTGCTCAATGGTTATACCTTACAGCTAGCGCTGCCATTGTACAACATTCCTATTTTGGCTATTACCATTGGTAAGCATTAAATTGTTGTTTCTTAACGGTGAAAAGGGATTTCTCTATCTATATGGCATGGTCTGGCACTGACGGAAGAGTGTTGACTCAAAATCGTGCTCGGTCTGTAACTGAACAAAGCTCGTATATGGAAAAGACAAACTGACATTTGGATGTAATGTATATCTGACAACAGTATGCAACCGCTGATAATTTTGAACCACTTGCAACAAAACACTCGCTATGTCTATATGAAGCATTGAATAGTTCTATTGATAGTTGGCTGTGCAATGACTGTGCAGGAATAGTTAAATAACCAATCAGAGCTCAACGTCACGTGATTTCAATTGCTGTAGTGTTATAGTGTCAGTATATCATTCGAATCTATCAGTTCAATTTGAAACACACCCACCCCTCCCCTCTTAAATCACAGCAACCCTAACCTTCATATGCACAAGATCTAATCTAAGAACGGTCATTCCAGCGGCAAAACCAAAACATGAAAAATGACATGTAGCCATCAACTCTATATTCCTATTGTTACTAAATGATGGTATCACAGAGGTGGGGAAGTGAGGTCCTTTATTACAAAGTGAAGACTTTTAGGGGGCTAAGATTATTTCCAATGATATTGTAAACAGGTATTAAACAACCGTTCAAAAGAAGCTGCAAGAATGTTGAAATGATAACACTGAAAAAATGTCAATATCATCTATTTAGCCTCATAATATTACTTTCTGTTCATTTTCATTGTTGTTTCTTCATGATAAAGTCAAATCATTTTAGATAACTTAAACTTAAATCGTCTTAACAAAATAATGATAATCCCAATTAATAAAGCCAATAAATCCTAATAAATAAAGCTAACAAAAGAGATGCTTAACAACCTCGATAATAAACAGGAGATCATTCATAACATAACTTGTTCACGCAGTTAAACAACATATATCATAGAGACAAACATTTTCCTCATACATAACCCATTTCGATCGATACCTTTTGTCCTCAATCCGGATTGCAGAGTGAGGCCTTTCTCAAGTGTGCACGAGCAAAAGATCACGTGTACAAGTGTGCAAATGGTTTCAGGTGTGTACCTTAAGTACGTATACACGTGACTTATTGGCCTACGCGCTTTTCAAAATAAGACCATTTCAGTTATTTCTGTTGTTTTCTAACTTCCAAAAGCCTATCAACAAGATGCACGTCAATGGTTTCTTTATTATTTGAAAGCTCGCAAATGTTTAAATTAACCAACCGAACCACGCCCTATCGCCTATAACACCCTGTCACGCCCACACTTTGTGTACAATAACAATCAATCTTTAGTGTGCACTTGCCAAACTCTGCAGTTTGTGCATCAAATAAACCGAAATAAACTACTTACTGCATATGCCATGGCCTGACATTTCTCATCAAACAATCGTTCAATTGGTTAACCCCATGCACGTTAAGAGGTTGAAACTCTACATGTACCTAATGCATAAAACTAATAAAGATATTTTACGTCATCAACTAATACTATGGTCACATTTGTATATGGAAGCAAAATAAAACCAAAATACTCGTAAATTACTTGTATACAATTACTAGCATATATTCCAATGAATCTCCTGTCTGGTAATACTTTGATAACTTGCCTTTTATTGGTTTATATTTACGATTCTGAACTAAAGTACATTCGTATCAAGTGCTGTGTGTTTTGTCTTCACGCCGAATGAATGATGACGCCATGATACCTTCGCTTCCCAGAAGACAAAACGGCCTAACATACAATCGTATCCTAACATCACTTCCCAGTATCAATCGATCAACGTCATCATTAAATAAAACACTATTGCGATTAACCTCACAGACATTACAACGAAATCGGATTGACAAAGTTGTACTTACCACTAAAGACGTAAAAACCTTCACTCAAGTAACAAACAACTATAAATTGCTCGCAACAAGGAAATTCGCAGACACGGAAGCACAAGAGCGTAACAAGCAAACAAAACAACGAATACAAATGTAAACAAAGGGGATTGTCTCAAATCATGTGATCTGTCTCCATGCATGATATCCATTCACAATACTTAGGTAATTTCCCCTGAAAACTCACACACCCACACGTGCTTACTGAGTTATTCTGGCAAGCAAAGTTTAATACACAAACGTCCGTTAACGGCCTCCAACCCCCTAAACTTTCTGGTCAATGAACAGATATCAGTAAGAAAATACAAAGAAGGAAAAGTGGATTGTAGCACGTGATCACTAGTAGATGATCATTGAACGGCGAATGTCTCCTCCGCATTACAGATAACAACAAACAACAAAGACTCAAATGACTCCAGTTTAATGTTCCGAATCCCTATTATTTGTTTTCTTTTATGTAATGAATAGAGATTTGTGTTTGAGTCTCCCAATTTCTTTAACTCCATTAGGAAGGAGCCATTTGTAAATAATACGTCTCTTTCAAATTACAAGATGATTTTATCAGTATGGAATTCTAAGCAAAGTGCTCTCCGTCCAATAAAGTCGCTTTTTATGCCAAAAACATAGCTATTCAACTTGTGTTAGCGTAAATAGTAAGCTTAGGCCAAATGATTCGATTTTCCATTCGACTTCATTTGGCCTCAAAGTCGAGCATTTTCGAATATGTCCAGCAAGATTAATAGAGTTTTCGCTCGACTTTAAACTCCACTTCTGCGTTTTGTTGGCGTCTACAAGCTGACACATATTTTGCATAGAAGATATTTTCCCGCTATAGGACACGTCATATCACATGCTTTCATTAAGTAGTCAACTTTTTCACTGGATTTCTCCCTCAGCAGAACCTCAGATGGAAAATCAAGTCATCTTCACACAGCTTCTAAAGCACCAAGTTTGCAATTCATAGCATTTTGCTAGATAGGTCCTTGGTGACAATTGTGAAATTAAAAAGTGTCCACATTGGGTCACACATACGTTCTGGATATTTAGGACAGAACATTATGTATTAGCAAGTCCTTTATCAATCGGTTCTGTTACAAATTATAACTTTCACTATCTACGCTTTTAAAGCCACTTCATAATAAACCATTGCAGAGTGGGGGTCCTAAAGAAAAGACGTTTAAGTTGCTCTAGGGGCATCGCAGATTGTCTGTTCGACCCCGTCTATAAGAATGAATCAGTAGTTGCTTGTGGAGAGGGCCATGACCCGTCCATTGAGAACAACACTTCGTTTGCATAACTTTCCATTATGCTCTTTGCGTAGGGGCTTATTTGAGTAGAGCGCTTATTCCGGATTCGAGGGGGCCGAGCAATTATCTAAAACTATTGTCTGGCAGTGATTCTTGTTGAAGGACAGAATATGATGTCATAGATTTATGCCCTTGAGAAGACTTTGTTTGCAAAGAATGTAGCTATCATATGTCAATATGGAATTGAGGGGGTAAGATCGCTCCTGTCGCCCTTTGCTCCGCACAAGCCTACTAATGTTGTCTATATTTCTTTTTGTTTATTTATGTTTACCTCTTACTATCAAAAGCCTTTGAAATAGAGAATGGAAGGAAAGCTCTCATTGCCCCACTAGGGTAGTAACTCCTATTCTCCGAAGTATTAAAAGAACAGTTAAAATTTCGGCATTAGCCTCTACCAACATCCATGCTATCATGTGGGATGGGGGCTTATTCAAGGGGGCTTGTTAACACTTTGAAGTTGTAGCATGGCGGCATATTCCAGGAAGGGGGGTTACTCGATTATTTACAGTATCTAGCATCTACACTTAAACTCATTGCCAAGTGACTGAAAAATCATTAAATATTCCCCCGTCGTATAAGATGAAGCCCAAGACCATGATTGCATAGTCAATAACACATAGCTTGTTACTTTTCTACAATTCTACGTCATGAAAAGTGAAAGTGCGAGAAAATAACCGACCCGAGCGGGATCCGAACTCGCGACCCATGACATTGTACGTCGGTGCTCTACCAACTGAGCTATCGGGCCACGCTTCCACATCGTTGCTTAGGGGTAGGTCATTTGTTCGCACCGCCACTCTCTTAACCAATTTGCACAGGGGAGCCATCGCAGCTCCATCGCAATGTGCAATGGACCTGCTGTTGAGAGAGGACTGCTCACACCAATTCTACGTCATATTTATATTAGACCTTCTTTTTGTAAATTTTACCACTAATTATTTTTTAAATTGCACGACAAGTTTTTTAATATGATCCCCAACACTAGTAGGGGCCCTTTAAAATAATAGTTGATCATCTGATTATAGGCTAAATCGGATGGTATAATCTACTGAAGAGGCCACACTGTGAAAAAGAATGGAATGAATAAAATGTTGTCGGCAACAACAGAAGAAGAGCATTGAGAAGTGTCAGATAACACCTGTTTCTGTTACTTAAGCCTGTTTCTAAGTAAGAAGGGAGATTCGGAGTTGATCTATATAGGAAATCGCGTTGTGCTCAAGGAAAAGGGGGATAGCTGCCCCACTAAACATTCAAATGCCACAAAATTAACCATAGCTTTAGTAATAGCATAAGCATAGCATTCATCATTTTATTCCTTAATAGTTTCATTCTATATGCATTTTCATGCAACTTCAAATAGCTTTAAGTGAAGTTATCAACGCTAACAGGGGGGTCGCATCGTAGCCTTTGAATCAAAACATGAAGGCCTATTCGCCACTTTATAACTTTTGACGTTAAAAACTGACATACTATGCAAGTAATACCTCGATGAACTGTAGCTTTTAAACAATGCAACTTACCTGATAAGAATTTATCTCGGAAAGGTAGAGTCTCCTGACAAAACGCTCACTTTCAACTAACAACTCGACATTCAACGAACGAGCCACAAAGAAGTGAAACAAGGAAGCTAAAATAAGACTAAGTACTTCATGTGCATTGGTTCCAATTTAAAATTAGACATCAAACCATACAGAAGCGAACGGGTTGCAATATAAGACTTGATGGGTGATATTACAGGCCTAATTCCAATGAAACAGCAATGAAATGGAGATCAGCTACATTATATTACTAAACAATCCTAAATTGCATTGAAGTACGTCAGATTACAATGGTGTGCATGGAGAAAGGGGCTTGAACTCTTATCCTACCAATACGAAACTACATTTACATGTACTTACATATACCTGTTGAGCAAATAGATAGCGGAATCTTTCATCATGATAGCTTTTATCACGAAATGTTGAAATAGGAGACACCTTTTTATCAGGTAACAATTTCTACGTTTCTGCAAGTTTGGTTTATTGCATCACAATGCCTGAACCATTTCTCATGGACACATTTTAGATCATATGAGTTACGTCTTCATCGTCTATTTAATTTAGAAGTGGTTTTAATTTTGATAACAACGTTTTCGTGCTATCCTCAAGTTTGCACATTGTTTATAAATATATTATATGTTAGCAGACTTTTGGAATATATTAGTCAATATCATATCCTTCAGTAGCAAGATAGGTATAATGACTTGGACGCTCAATGAATTTCTACTCGTTTGCTGTTGCAAAAGATTTGTGTCAGTATACCATCCATTCCCATGGACGATGGAGCTCAAGGGGCCGGAGGGCCTGGAAAGTGTTGTATGGATTGACGAACGGTAGGGGTTTCATGTCTCCTGATTTTCATTAAATTTTGTAAAAACAATCTGGTCATACGCAGAATATTTAGTGTGAATTGGGGAGTGTGGCTACATCGCAGTATTGTTTCCATTGTTACGGGACATACAGTTAGATAATGATCAAACAGTTGGTCACTTTTTCAGGACGCCCCCTTCCGCAAGTTAAATTGTCTAGGGGCATCGCTGTCCTGAGAGTTTATTGCCCCTCTTTCTGTTATAGAAAAAGATACTTTTAAAAACCCAATACTGTAATTTTATGTTTTAAATCATCCTTATAAGTTTTCATTCTTCTGCAATGAATTTAACAAATCAACTTTGATGCCAATCCCTAATATTAGATGACATGGAATAACTAAATAAAGCTGTAAAACTGATTCATATTTTTTATACGAAGCCGCAAATGGTGATTTCTAGCACCCTCTTCATCTCCATTCAGTACTTTCTGTATAGCTACATTTCTGTCTCTACAATTGAACTACCCCCCCCCCAGGCTCCCCCGATAAGAATATTGCTCTGCCTAATGCAATGAACTGAATAATGAGCAACAGCCTCTGTTTGTAGAGTATGCTTATTCCGCATACGAGGTAATTGCGATAGATCATCCATAAAGCTTATTACTGTGTGAGCATGGCAACGTTCTCATCAAAATCAGGCTGTGCTTTGTGCATCAGTGGAAATCCTTTTGTCATTTCTTCGAATTGATAACAAACTTGAGTCTATGAATACGAACTGGTTATTTGCTACAACGATATTAATTCAAATTTGCAGATGTGAATATGGCTATCAACCACGATGCAACTGTAATTATCCTTTTTCAACTTTAATCGGAGGATCGTATCGTTGTGTTTGAAGCCAATTTTGGTGGCCTACCTAAATGTAGGTAGGCCTTTTATGTTGCAAGGACAATTCACTATTTTGTAACTTGAAATGTTTAAACACCTTTGTATTATGCAAACAACAACACGAGAAATTGTAGTATTTTAACAATGCAACTTACCTGATAAGAAAATATAGTGGAAATGTAGCGTATCTTGATAAAATTTTCACATTCAACTAATACGTTGATTCTCTACAAATGATGCCACATAGACAATGAAATAAGGAAGCTAAAATGAGACTAAGTACTTCATGTGTATACGTATCCAATTCAAAATGAAGTGTCCAACCAGATTGATGGTTACAATATAAGTAAGATCCCAGGAGGGGTACTCACTGCATCTCTATGAGGGGGGGCCTGGTCCATGTCAGCACTTTGTAGCGGAACCCCAAATATTAAGTCACAGTTTAGAGGAGGTCCAAATATTGAGTCTCAAAATTGTTTAAGAATTGTTCCAAACATTAAAATGTGGACAATATCTGAATATCACTTATTATAAGATTATCGTTGTCATATTTATAGTATAAAAACAATATAATTTGTTTTTATAACTTTTTTGTCAATTCTAAGACCCAAATATTGAATATTTCTTATGCTGTAGTTCTAAAACCCCAAATATTGACCTTTTTTAAAGCTGTCCTTCGCAGACCCCATATATGATTGCTTTTATAAAATCCCAGACCCCAAATATTGACATGGACCCCCGTATAGAGAAGAATGGAGTAACCCTCCTGGGAGTAAGATTTAAAGGGAGATGTCAAAGACTTAAATCCAATGAAAAGGCGATGAAATTGAGATCAGTTGGATAATATCGATTTAATACGTCATTGCACTGTGACGTACGTCAGATTACTAGACGGTGCAGGGATAAAAGGACTTTAACTCTTACCCCATCCAAATGGAAATACATTTAGAAGTATCTGCGTACAGTAAATCCTCGAATTGGCCATCCCACGAAAAGCCCCCTTTGAATAAGTCCCATTGAAAGCACTTCAAATTGCTACTAAGCCCCCATCCTTGAGTACACCGCACACCAAATGATGGTAAATACTTTGATAAAGACTAGTACTTGAATGTTGACTGTTCGTTTAGTAGTATGATGGGGAATAGAAGCTTTGACAATGAACTTTTTATGTGACATAGGTCAATTAATTTTATAGCGCCCGCGTTCGAATAAGCTCACCCCAATTGGTGTCAAAAATGTATAAGCAACCAAGTAACTAATTCGAGGATTTTATGATATAGTTTTTGAGGTAGCGGACACTTGTAACTGGCGGAGACTTGTAGCTTGCGGACAGTTGTAGCAGCTTGCGGACACTTGTAACTTGCCGACACTTTTAGCTTGATATAGCAAAAATCGACTCCACACACGAATTATTGGTATCCACTGACTTTGGTGGTAATCCACTTATGATTTTTCTGTTGTTTCATCAAAGTATTTGTTATGACGAAATGTTGAAGTAAGAAGCTCATCATATTGTCAGCTGACACTCCCTACGATTCTGCAAGTTTGTTTCACTGTACCAAAATGTCTTAAGAATTTCTCATCGGCACATTTTACATTGTTTCAGTTATGCCTTCATTGTTTTCCTTTTATTTGAGAAGTGGTTTTCATTTTGATAACAACATTTTCATGCAGTCGTCACGCTTGCACATTGTATATAAATATATTATCTGTTAGTCTACTTTCAAAATATTTTAACCAGTGTCGTTTCCTTTAGCAGCAAAATAAAATGACTTGGATGCTCAGTGAACAGGGATGTAGCAACCGGGGGGGGGGCGAGAGGGGCCATGGCCCCCACTTTTTAGCAAACTATGCAAAAGTGATCCTTTGAAGCCCAAAATGGACATGGTGCTGTGCCCCTTTTAGGACTTGACCCCCCCACTTTTTAGATGCTTCCTACATCCCTGTCAGTGAATGTCTATCAGCTTGCTGTTGTGCAAAATTTGTGCTACTATATCGTCCATTCCTTGTGACGACGCAGGTCTAATTGACCGGAGGGCCTAGCGGATTATAGCCCCTCTAACTTTTCTAGAACAGGTATTTCCAAAAAATCGAATACTGCAATCCTATTTGTTTTGAAGTAACTTTGTATAAGCTTTCATTCTTTTGGTATGAGTTTAACAAATCGACTTTGATGCCAATCACCAATATTATATATATAGGAATTTAATTAATCAAGCTATCAATAAAACTGAAGCCTAGTTTTCATATGGTGGCTTCTAGCATCCTCTTGATCACCATTCACTACTTTCTATATACCTACATTGCTTGTCTCCACAACAGAGCAGCCGTTTCACCACCCCCCCCCCTTTTCACCGATAAAATAGAGGTATTTTTCTGCTGACCCTAATGCAATGAATTGAATAACGAGCCTCTGTTTGCAGACAGCTTTTATTCTACATACGAGGTAATTGCAATAGATCATCAATCAAATTTGTTTCTGTATCGGCATGGTTAGATTATTATCAACACCAGGCTAATCATTGTTTATCATTGGAAATCCTTTTATTATTACTTGGAATGGAATAGAACCTTGAGTAAATGATTACCCACTGGTTACTTGCAATAGCGATATCGATGAAACTCTGGAAATGTGAACATTGCTAGAAGCAATCCTCATATGGCGAATTGGGCCTAACTTGTGAAACAACACAAATTCAGAGCTTTTGACACAGGTGAGCAATCTGAGTTGAGATAGCCTGAAATATTGTCATATTCTGAAGAGCCTTGATTGATCTATGTCAGGACGACTCAGTGAAGCAATTTTGATTTCACATTCTGTAACTTTTCTAACAATCAGCAAATGAACTACAATAATTCATTTTAATTTGCGCTATATAAATTATTGTCATGTTTAATCAACTAGGTTTCGAATTCATTCCTTCATCGTAGTTTATATCATGATACATCAGTATGAACCTTTGAATCATCACAAATGTATTGAATATGAAATGCTTGAAGGAATTCGAATAAGCACCATGCCAAAAATGTTTATGCGCTGATTTTGAAGAAAAAGAGTCTCTCAATGATTTTTTTATGGATAGCGTGCCAGATATATTTATCTTTCCTCAATTGAATCCAATGGATAGTATGCTTGCTAACGGCTAGGCTTGCATCTATCTACCGCGTAATGCTTCCATTAAGCGTTTATTGAATTTAAGTACATTTTCCTTCTTAGGCAAGATATATATATATATATATATATATATATATATATATATATATATATATATATATATATATATATATATATATATATATATATATATATATATATATATATATATATATATAATTCAATAGCCTTTCCACTAAAAGGTTTAAACAAATCTATATAGACTCTCATAATAAAAACAGCTGTTTAACATTTTGCATATAGCTTCATCAGAAAAATATTTCTGATTAAGCTATACGCGAAAGGTTGTTGAAAGGCTTTTGAAAGATTTTTCTGATGAAGCTATACGCAAAACGTCAAACAGTTGTTTTTATTATGAGAGTCTATATATATTTATATATATATATATATATATATATATATATATATATATATATATATATATATATATATATATATATATATATATATATATATATATATATATATATATATATATATATATATATATATATATATATATCTGTTTGCATAGAGTTTACAAAAAACATCTAAATCTAAGCTCAAAAAACGTCTAAATCTAGTTCACAGTCATCATCAACATCGTCTTCCTTGATGGTATTTTTGGAGCACGTTCGGTTACATCTTCTTCCATTACTTCAAATGGATTTTCGTGTAAGCTTCCCTCATTACGACATTAAGCTCTTCCATCAGCATACTTTTTGCCTTCTTTAAAGCAGGAAATCATCTCATCTCTGCTGCCGTCTACTGGTATCGACAACAGGGGGCATCTGTTCGAGGTGGGCGTTTAATACAATGAGGAGATTATTGAAAAACTTACAATACAGAGTGTTTATTCGAGGGGGCCTTAAAAAGAGGGGGGATGTTTAATCGAAGCATTACGGTATATCATTTTACTCTTTATAGTGGCCACTGCTTCAGCGAGCAGACTTGACGTCCCTTTTGGGACATGACAACGCTGGGGGCAATTAGTAACACTAGCCTAAACCTATGTCAGGTACACCACTGCTTTAAATAAAATGTCCAATTGACTAATCTTCCTTCCAAGAACATTATAAAACATATTTCCCAGGGGATGGCATATTTGTAGATTTATGGTTCAGTAAGCAATATATGCATGGTACATGAAGTGCTCACATATATAGGAAATGAATTAAAGACAAACTTAACAACAATCTAGAATGACAATTAGGTCATCAAAGTAAAGAAACATTAGTTGCCATAAACAGTAGAGACAGAGGATCAAAAGGCCTATTACTATTCTTTAAGAACATGTAATCTAATTAACCCTTTTGCCACTTTTTACCAAAATCTCAGACAATCAAGGATAAACGATGAAGTACAATCAAGGATTAAATTTCGGAAAGATTTACTTTAGATGACTTTTAAGTGATAGCTTAGTTAAAAAATTTCATCTGCTGTTACTTATTTCTGTTGTATTTATCACCAATGCGAAAATCTCTGACATTCACGGATAACTAGCAAAGCTGCATGCCGAAAATGTACAATGATTTTTGAAGTTATTCACTATTTGATTGGCTATAACCATTACCAATGATAAAATCTCTGACATTCACGGATAACTAGCAAAGCTGCATGCCGAAAATGTACAATGATTTTTGAAGTTATTCACTATTTGATTGGCTATAACCATCACCAATGATAAAATCGACTTTATTTTTATGGACTAAATATCTATGAATAGTTCACTGTTATGCAGTTTAAAACACACACTGAGACTATATTGTCTCATTTACGTTAATCTACAATCTTAGTATTGCTGTTGCTGGAAATAGGCTTAATAAGGGTGTTGAGTTCTGTTGACAGAATTCCACTTTATTTTTGCATGTATGTCAGAAGAGAAAAGTGCTTAATGAGAATTATTGCAGCTTAATGTGGCTAGAAAGCTGTCGATGTTAATTCATTTCTAAACTTGTGTTACGAAACAGTGATCATCCAACCTGACTGACCTTCTTGTTCATCCGCATAAACTATTATTACCATCATTATTACATATTATATATGTTAAGTTTAATTATGTCTTTTATGCAAGTAAATTATTTAGTTCTTAATTATCAATTGTAATTAGACATGATAAATTTAAGTTTGCACAAAACTTCTTAAGTAATTTGTCAGTTTATCTGGTATGATTGTAACGAATTATGATACAAACAGAATTGATAAAATTTGTTAAATAGGATCGATAGCAAAATTTGATAAAATATTTGACCATATTACAAGCATCAAGAAAATAGTAAGCCTTTGTGGAATTTCTCATAGATGAGTAAGCAATTTGGATGAATGACAAAATGGTAATATAGATTGATAGATTAACTGTGGTTGAAATCAGACAAAAGCGAGGTAAAGAGAAACTTTAATCAAGTTTAGTAACAATTAATAACTTGCCATTAATTGGTTTATTGTCTCTAGTTAATTGCAGATCCTTCCCGACTTCTTCTGTAACTTTTCCTGCACATCTTCTTCCATAGACTCTTGTAGATTCCATCTATTATAAATTTGTTTCTTTCTGGTTCTTCAGTTTCACATTAATCACAGATGGATCCAGAAGGGGACCGGTTTAGCCATGGTCCCCTAACAATGAAAATTTATCATATGAAATTGAGCATATAGCGTATGCTGAATCTGTTTAACGTGTCCATTGTGTTTAGGGTCACGTGTCCATTATAATTGTGACAATATGAATAAAGCGGAGTATAGAATGCAAATCTTATCAACTGCATTTTGCCTGTCGTAACATATCATACTAAGCATATAGATGATTTCATTTATAGCATTTTTGCATTAAATTACCAATGAGAATGTATCCTTCTACAGCTATCATCTTGTACGGTATTGTCACAGCGTATTGTCACAGCGTATTGTTACTGCATAGTGCCAATTCGTGCCTATCATCTGATTTCCAATGGCATTTATAACGAAAACGTAGCACAATAAGTCATAGATTTCTTGAAGTTAACATTATTTCCCATAGTAGGACATGGATCTCTCTACTTTGCTAGTGAATTTCAATGCTACAAGTATTCGTCTTAGCAATGGATAGAGCATTCAAAGTAGGCCTAATTTGCTTATGAAACAGTTCTAAATTCATGGCAAACATTTTCATTGGTAAAGCAATCACAACATAGCATGTAATCTGCAAAACTATTTTCATACATTTTCAGGATTCTCAAGCGCTTCAGTGGCCTATGCTTACATAATTGTTCTCAAGTTCTTTATGGAAGGATAGTTTTAGAAATTGAACTAATATCTTTTATCTTTATATCTTTTACTTTCTGGATTGAAATACCATGGCTTATATTTCTTACATTTATTCTTAGTTGGATTTTTGTCACAGAGCTGTACTTTTCATTTGAACAATTTCTCATTAGAGTAAAATCAGGAAAGGCATCAGAATTACCGTGGGTCCGTCCCCAAAAAACAATGCAATTCAATCAAATCTTAGTCTAGAAGATGCGTCTTTTTAGCCATTCTAAAAGGCAAAACTTACAGAAGTTTATGTCACATAAGGCAGTGGCGGATCCAGAGGGGGGCTAGGGGGCATGAGCCCCAGTCAGATTTCTAGGTTTAAGAATATAATATTCTTTCACTTTAACAAATCTTCCTATATATAGAGGACACTTTGCAAGTATTGCAGCTCTTTCGGGTCGGCAGAAGTGGCAACATGTAGAAAAACAAATGTCAACAGAGCGTCTGTATGTATTTTGCTGACTACCATTGACCGAAATATGTATTAGGTGTCCAATCTTTTGTGAGGATCTCCATCAAGAGACAATGGATATTCCGAGCCCCCTTGGTCTATGGAATACTCGATTTCACGGGGGCTCAAAGCGTCGTCGAAAAATTTACTGCCTGCACGTGACGCAGCAAACCATCCAGTGTCCAATCGTTTGCAAGCATCTTGATCACAAGACAATGAATATTCCGAGCCCCCCTGGTCGGTAAAATGCAATGTGTTTTAACAGTGTATTCTACGGGCGAGGGAGCTCGGAATATTAATTGTTTTGTGATTAAGATACTAACAGACGATTGGATACTAAGTGATTTCTGTAGTCACGTGCAGCCAGTAAATTTCTCATGGACGCTTTGAGCCCCGTTCAAATTGAGTATTCTATAGACCAAGGGGGCTCGGAATATCTTTTGTCTTTGAATCATGGTTTTATTGGATATCCGATGCGTCTTTGGGTGCATTCCGGCCAGTAAAATGCACTCGATGATAGAAAAGTGCTAACAGGCATCTAGAACCAGAACCACATACAGGAGATTTCATGCGAGTTCATCATATACGTGTTGTTTACTGAAATCAGTGCCATGTTCCTATTTCGAAATGATCGTTAGATACTTTTGGAGTAACATGTGAAGGCAACCGAACGCATTATTGACGAAGAAAGCTTAAAAGGTAAGCGAATATAGGTAACAGGAATTACGTGCTCAGACTACAACAGTAGTGAGCCATTTGTAGTGCCGTAGCGCCGTAGCGCCGTACCCAGCTTTAAACGAATGTATGAGGTGGAATACGTATATAACTGTTGCACTTTGTTAAACTGTTAATTTTGATACGTGGGGCTTCTGGTTAGAGCTATTGTGTCTGCGTTTAGGCAGAATGACTTGATAGCCGCTTGCATCTGTAGGACCCTGTTTGCATTTTGTTGGCAGTGAGGGACTCTCAGGACTAGTTTAGACGTGATTACTTGAGCCGAATCAGTTACTTGTACTTTATCTGAAAAGCCTAAAGTCTGCGAATTGATTTGGTTCGACATAACTGCACGGTACATAAATTAAATCTCCGTCTTGGATAAGGACTGCCACTTTGTTGTTCTTTGCTTTCTTTTCACTTCGGTGACCCATGCGTAGTGTGTTAACAGAATCACCATGTGTCTCAGGAAGTCGATAGCATTAAACACTGTTTACTGTGTAGGCGCGATAAATACGAGCAAAATAGACCATTCTTCTAAGGATAATGATGCCATGATGTGTTTTGCGTCACTGTCACACGATATGTTTCGTTACAGTAGCAAATAAATTGGAGCTTTTAGATATAGTTGTTCTGTGCGTTCGGTTGATTGAATTGGCAATGTACATTTCAAGCCTATTTAGATAATACAGAATGTTGTAAAAATGATTTGCTATTCTGAATGTTGAGCAGAGAACAGATAAGCAGAACCATCACTTCAGGTACTGAACATCGTCCAGATCTTATGGTGACTTGTTAGGACAGGGGTGATACACTTCGTAGCACATAACTGTGATTGATCATCAAATATTTCGCTCTATAATTTCATTGCATAAAGCCTACTTCCAAACTCACCATGCCCACCACGCCCACCACGCCCACCCTCGTGATGTTGAGCCCCTGTCAGGTTTTAGTCTGAATCCGCCACTGTAAGGTACAGACATATTGGATCTTTCAAAGTCACTAAACAATGTCATCCACATTCCAAGGTGCAATTCCCTCAAACATACCTCCCCGATAGTACGGTTAAATTGTACAAGACAGAATAGTCTCGAAATACCTTCCAGCTTTCTTTCAGCAAGGACTTAGCTTACTTTAGTTGCTTCTATGGAAAAAGCTTTAGAGGACCCGACGTATGATTCTACCCAATTGGCTCTCCTCAATCTTTGATGCTGCATTCACCCATGAGTTTAAACATAATTCAAACAGGATGATGATCCTAACCACAATCTGACTATCTACATACAGAATATCTGAATATTAAATTCAATGTAATAAACTGTACAGATAATGGAATATATAATACATCAGGTTCTAATGTAATAAGCATGTAAGCAATTGATTTATAAGAATGTGAATTGTGCTGCTTCTTATAATCTGCTTGTTGGATAAGTGGTATCTCTAGCTGAACCATCGTGTTGCGTATCATTATTTAACGTGCAGAGAACACGGAGGCAGAGAGAGGAGACGGCGATGTTGACTGTACTCTGATTCTACTCTGACTTAATGTTACTTTACAGATAACATGGATATATACATAAACATTGAACAACCAAAAATCAACATGATACACGTGCAGGAAGAATTTGGTTGTTTTTGTTGTTAGAGGATGTTAGAGGACTGTTGACTAGGCTCATGTTGCAATGATTGCGTATAGAACAACAGACGAGGAATGACGAGGTGTTCGATGAGAGGATTGACTTATGGTGATATCCTAGGCGTCTAATTGAACATTGTGAGTGAATGAAAGAAGGAAAATTGACGATGAGTAAGAAATGGCCTATGCTACAATGTTTACGTTCACTACAGATTCATTGGTGAATGAACTGTTCAGTTGACATTTGATGCTGTTGCTCTTGTGCTTAGTGACTATATTAATTAACAGAAGTGCATATTTGTATAAGAAACCAAGCTCATGACCTAGTTATGAAAGTTCTTTACTTTTAGACATCTTTTGATCAGAGTTATCAACGCTAGAGTGTCAGAATGGTTCTTTAACTTCAACTGCACATTTAACGCCATGCACGTTGTGAGGGTACAGTTTCAAGACAAGACGGTACAGACCAGGAAATTTCAGCAGAACCCCCGTCTATTAACCACTAGCTACAAGGATTAGACACGATGCATTTGAGTTTGGCATTTTAATCCTCAATTCCTTTGCAGTGATGAAAATATTAAAAGTCAAAGAGTTTCTTAGGAGTTTGTTTGTTAGTAGTAAATGCTCATTAAATATTTTGGTCTTCTACATACAGAATTTCTCATTAGATTTCTGCATGCATTCTCTATGCTCTTTACAATGCGATTCCTTAACACGATGAACTTGTACACCTAAAGAATGCAATCAAACGTATTGAAAGTTATATTAGAAGAGAACGGGTACGATTAGCTATTTATACTTCCATGTAATGAATATACTAATACAGGAAACATTATACAAGTGGTGATGTTTAAGCTGATAATCCTCTGTACAATGAGAAATTTTCTTATCGTGTTTTTTCAACGTCAAATTGAAATAGTATTGCTGGTAATATTAAAATTATTATGAAACATTCAGTATTAACTTTGATCACATTTTAGTACTGAGAAAAATAGACATCTAATTAAATCTAGAAAGTGATAATAACACTGTAAAAATTAGAGATATTAAGTGCAACAAATAGAGCTGATTATTATACATATGAGAATTATTCTTAACTTTCCAAAATTCATACTTAAACCAAAAGGATGGAGAAATCAATGCATATAACATTGTTTCAATTACTTCTAATGGATCTTTCTCAATAATACAGTTTCTAAAATGCATTTTCAGTAAATCTGCAACGTACATTTTTACCACTGTTTAATGTTTCATTTACAATCAACAGAAATCCCCATCAGCTCAACAAGAACTATTAATAGTTTGCCCATGAATTCCCGATCTCCCCCTAAAATCTTTGAAACTCGCTTACTGTTGGGACATCACCCTATAAGCAGTTATCTTTTTATTCATAATTTCCATGTGTTGGTATTACCAATGCTTTCTCATCATCAAATCATTTTCTATTCGATATTTAAACTTCAAATATGCTAATTTGTGATAAATTCCATATTATATATCAATTTTTTACATTTATATATTCAATAAATTTACGCTATTCTGTTGTGTTGTAGTTCTCAGTGTTTTTGTTTTTGGACATTAGATGTCATGTGACACCATACTTAGCTTCAACTTATTCTTTTTTTAGAGTCCATCTCGACCAGTTCCTAGAGAGACATTCCTCTATTTGATGATATCTTGGACACTTATAACAAGAACACAATCTCATCTCAGTTAGTAAGACCCTACAGTTGTTTTGAAGTCGACTTTTGACGAGTATTGAGTAATATGATGTGAATTAACTCATTCTATGGCTTTGTGATTGATTCTCGTCTATTAATTATGCTTATTTATGCCTTACATACGTATGTCTACATGTTGACATACTTTGTCATACTTTGTACATTCATATGGATTAACATCTAACTGAAAATATATTACATTAAATTGAAAAATTAGAAAATAGTAATTAAATGATTGTTATATGTCATGAAGATAGTTACAAATGACTGTTTGTTCATTAATGTTGTTTTTTAATAGTAGATATGAAGCGAATAAATACGACAATATTTTTCAATTTACAAGAGATATATCGGATTTATCAAATCCATCATCAGTTGCTAAATTCAATGAAAAACTTCTAGGTGCATAAATAAATGCTAAATCATCAATCGAATGTACATTAATCGAAAAAGGAATCAATGTAGCGAAAAAGAGTGAAACTCACTTTCTCGCTCATTTCTCACCCTCACATTCTTTTAAACGGTAAAGTCTATGACCAAATAGATGGTGCTATGGGCTGATAACTTGTACCTGTGCTAGCTAATCCAGTCCTAGGCCATCATGAAGATATATGGCTTAATCAGTATCAAAGTCCTCCTGTTCAGTTTTATCGACGATATGTTGATGATTGTTTTTATCTTCTCACTATTGAGCATGATACATTATCACTTTTTGATGTTCTCAGCTCACAAAACGCAAACATCAAATTCATTGTTAAAAAGGACAATAATATAATGTTGGCTTTTCTTGATGTCTGTATCAATAATAAAGACCCATCCTGTCTCTTAACATCATTACATCCTAGAAATACATTTACTCGGTTGCTTAATAATCTTTTCAGCTTTTCTTCCTTTTCTTATAAGATTGGTCTTATTCGTACATTAGTAGGTAGAGCTTACAAAATTAATAATAGCCTTCTTAACTTTAATGAGGATGCTAATAAACTCTACTTTATATTTAAAAAAATATCAATACCCTGAATATTTAATAAGCAAAATCGGATCTTGATAATGCTGATAACTCTAAAACCTCAACTTCACCTACTGATATTTCTATTGTTTATTTTAAGCTGCCATATCTTAAACTTTCCAATTTTACCCAAGGTAAGATACGAATGGTTGTCAATAAATATTGTACCAATCTTAAACTGCAACTACAATATTCTCCCTTTAAGATTAAAAATTTGCTATCGGTTAAGGATCATGTGCCTAGATCGCTCCGCTCGTATGTAGTGTATAGATTTAAATGTACCGGATGCAATTACGTGCAGATTGGCGAAACAAGCCAACATTTATCTACTCGAGTGCGTGAGTATATATTTACTGATATAAATTATAATATCTTTAAGCATCTTTAAAAGTTCAGTTGTTTGCAAATAGGCTTGCACCAGTCGACCAAGAACACCAGTTGTTTCGTTTCACAGGCATACTTGTGGCATCTGAGCTGAGGCAGACAGTAGTTTTTAGTTTATGTGTTCAAATGGCCCCAGGCTAGTCATAGTCGTTTGCTCCCAAGGGTATCGTTCTAGTAGTATTGTAGTGTGTAATTTTTCCAGTATTCCAAATTTTTATCGTGACGTTTATGGATACTAAAAAAAAGAGGCTTGCAATAATACTTGTTATAAAATGTTGGATTCTTCAGACACTCCGTATAAACTAAAAATTAAAAAGGTATTGCACATCTTGTAGGACAGGCCCTGATTTAAATAAGCAGATTCAGCATTATAACTTTTCCGTAAGCTTTTAGCTCTTTTTCTATAACCATTTCATTCCTTTTCATTACATTGATTCCTTTTTCGATTAATATATTCGATTGATGTGTCTAGAGGTTTCTCATTGTACTTAGCAACTGATGATGGATTGGAACAATCCGAAACATGTCTTGTGAATTGAAGACTATGTTTGTGTTTTTCCCCTCATATCTACTTTTATAATATCCATATATTTTGTTGTTTTTAATACATAAAACTATGTAACACAAGGAAGCGTCTTAAAAATATTAACTGCAGTTAAAATCGAATACTTTTTATATGATTTGTACACTATCCTCACGAAAGTATCAGGATGCTGTTGAATTTGGTTGCGAATTTTCTGCGAGAAAGATTTTGTTTACAAATTTCAAAAGCAATTTTCATGAAAACACCTTCATCAACCGCCCCTACACTTTACTTAAAGCATCTTCTGCCTTTCGACTTGGTTATTACTACAAAAATTTGATTTTATCAACGTGTAAGCAAACGCTCCGAAGAGTCTTTTATAAAGATGGTAGCCATCATACGAAAGAGCTAACTTACGAACAGAGGTTAGAAATACTATTTTATCATAATAATGGGAATATTTGTGCGCTTTTTTGACATTCCCTGTCTTCATATCATGAAAATTTTCCAATATTTAGCTGTTCAATAGACTCTCTCCTTTTCCAATTGATAGACAGTCTAATTGTTTACATTCTGCAGAATGTCGAATATTGCGTCATCCCATAGACGACTCACTTTTTTGAGAATAGCTTAGACATTCTCCTCCTCCACATTCTGCAGAATTGTCTAATAGACACTTAGTAGTGTGGACATATTTTAAATGATTCTAAATCTTCATATAATGAAAAGTTTAAGCATATTTATACCTTCAATAGTCACATTTGTTGCATATAGTAGTAGACTGCCTAGATATTCATCCTCTGCAGAACATTGAAAAGTCCTGTCGTCACATAGACACTCATATCTATGTGGATACATTAACATTCTAATTCTTTCCTTCTGCTAAAGTTTGACATATCATATGGCCTATTGGACATTCAACTTTACGTAGATAGTTGCGTCCTTTATATTTGTCATATTCTGCATCATTCACATACTTGTTTTCCATTCGTTCAGTAGAGACTTTTCTATGTCGATTGTTTACAAATTCTGATTCCTTATAATCTGCCAAATTTGGACATAGCCTCTCTTACAACAGAAACTCATTTTTATGCAGACAGTTACGATATTATAATTCATCATATTCTGCAGACATTCTAAATATCCTTTTCTCCAATGGATACTCTTACTTATATCTAGTTATTAGACAATTTAATTCTTCATATTCTGCAGATTTTGCAAATTTCCATTTCTTCCATGGAAAGTCATTTCCACATTGGGTAATTTAGACATTCTCTTTCTCCACAAAATGAAGTCATTACATATATCCATTTGCACAATAAATGCGCATCTTTGTATGCAGATAGCTTACACATTGTAGTTTTTGATATTTCATTATATTCTGCGGAACTTCGACATATCCTTTCTTCCATTAGAAACTCATGTTTTTGCAGATAATTTAGATATTATAATTCGTCGTATTCTATTTGGCACAATTTTCGCGTATCCATTCATTACTAAAACGCTCATTTTTATGCACATGCTTTCGATATTCCAGTTCATCATATATTCTCAATACATTTTTATGTTCATATACATGACTTTATAACTCTCCATTGTCTACATAATTTGCACATATTAATTCGTCCAATACACACTCATTTATTGTACGTAAAGTAGGCATCTTCCTTCTGCGTAGTGTACATTATTTGCATGCGTCAAGTTTTCCACTACACAGTTATTTGTATGCAGCTATGTTAAACATTCTAATACGTCATGTTCTGCAGAATTTGCGCATATCTTTTCATATAATAAACATTTGTTACAGTATATAGTTTATACATGTATAAAATTAGGAGAACTCTCGATCATTTTGATAGGCTCGTCTCCAACAATCTGTGGCGAAACATCATCCAACTCCTGGTTATCTGGAGTGCTTGATGTTTGATCTAGAGTGAAGACAGGCGGACGTGGTAATTTGATAGACCCTCTGGCTGCACTAGGTTGTCATCGATGTTTGGTTCTATTACAAGCTTCAAGAATTTTAAGAAACATTTAAGAAACATTTGAGGCTGAATTCAGCCATCTATTATAAAACATCCAGGCTGAAAGCAGAATGCTTGTTTCTTGTAAAAAACACGTGTACTCAAGATTTTCGTTCCATTTCAGGAATATGACGTGAAACATTGAGAAGACTGTTCAACAAACGAACTGGAATTAATATCACACTTTAGTTATCACTGTTATGTCATGACACTTTATTTACCAATGCTATATAATGTCAAAGTGTATACATAAGTTTAGGATTTTAGGCCATATCTTATTGATAGACAAACTTCTACAGTCAATTGGAGATGTGTGCAACTGTCGATGTGCTGTTTAAAATGTCAATGGCCTTTTTTGTTTTTTTTATGTAATGCTTTAGTGCAATATATGCTATTTGTGCTGTTTTATGTTACCTAGTTTTGTTTTAAAGGAAGAATACTCATGAGCTCGATCCTCTACTCTATCTTTGCTATCAATTATCCTCAATTAAGTCTCCAAACTGTTCAAACAAGCAATTTTTGAATATAAACAAACTCTAGACATCCCAGAAGCCTACTTTGCAAAATATTGCTTTCTTCTTCAAGCAAGATCATATTCTTCAATCTTAGTAAATGAATTAAAAAACAATATATTAATCGCATTGTATCACAAGTGTTTAATTTGATAGGTTAAATTTAATGCAATATTTTATTTCAGCACAGCAAAACTAACCTAAAGCACTCCACCCCTTCCCCCTCCCAATCAATGGTGTACAATGTATGCACTTGTTCCATTCATCATTCATCATTCATCTTCTATTTGATAAACAATACATATCTCTTAATAATCATTTGTTGTTATAAGTCCTTTTGGATTTCATGCACTAGAGAAAAGGCTAAGATCATTAGAAGGTGTTCCTGTCATGCACAAGTAGAATTGCTATTGATATATTCTTTAAATATACATTAAATTATAGAAGGGAACAGCTCCAAAAACCATGTCCTATTTTTCAAGATTCTCGAATATTGTCCTTTTCAAGGTTTTGATTTCTGTGGCACTTTTCTCGGGACCATTTCACAAGCTTTCCATTTATCGCCGAAGGTGAAAACTACCCTTTTTCGAGTAGTATCCCAAGACAATGAAGACACCAATTGATTTGAATTGCACATAACAGATTTTATTTTCGAACAAGGAAGAAAACACTTCAATTAAAATAAAGTTTCGCACAAGGGTCACGGCCGTAAAATGGAGGGACGGTTAATCGAGCTACGGAAGGAAGTATCGAGGAAGAGGAAGTACTGTGAAGATTTCATTAATTATGATTAATGACATATATATATATATAAATATTTATTTATATATATATATATATATATATATATATATATATATATATATATATATATATATATATATATATATATATATATATATATATATATATATATATATATATATATATATATATATATATATATATATATATATATATATATATATATATATATATATATATATATATATATATATATATATATATATATATATATATATATATATATATATATATATATATATATATATATATATATATATACAGAGGCGGATCCAGGACGCCGCACAGGCCGCCTGTGCGGCAGTCAAAAATATTACGTACCATGACGTCATCATTGCTTTCCGAGTAGTGAAGACGAACACGATAGACTTTAAAGAATGTAGTTCTACATCGGACTTTTGGTGCGGCACCTCAGACAATAGAGCAGCCTTTTGGTAACAATAGATCTGTCCCACTTGTATTATACGCGTACTGGGTGACAACACGGAGTTTTATCTGAGGGTTTATTCACTAACGTCTACTAATTCACTGGATATCTTATTCACGAGATCCAATGCAATGAGTTTGGAAGTTATATCGAAGCTCATACTTGAATATGGTGGCCTAACAGAGATAGGTCCGCTTTAAGATTTGTACCAATGAAGAGACTATGCATCCTCCCCGGCAAAGCGGATATTTCCTGTTAGGTATGAACCAAGATGGCATCATCCAACGTGACATTTTGAAAGTAGATTTTTCCCTAAGCCCATTAGACTATCTTCATTTAGATCCACTGGCCTATTTTGTTTGTTACATTGCAATTGTTTTTGCTTCATTGTATTTACTCATATAGCTGACTGTTTACTATTATTTAGTCTATTGTTT
The DNA here is from genome assembly GCA_964019165.1 of Mastigias papua. NCBI lineage: Eukaryota > Metazoa > Cnidaria > Scyphozoa > Rhizostomeae > Mastigiidae > Mastigias > Mastigias papua. Next base: position 14,576,233 of record OZ025271.1, read on the forward strand.
AGCAAATTGTGTAACTTTTGGAACTTTGAAACACCCAAATCATCAACGTGAATAATACCAGTTTCATAAACACCCAATGTTCTCTTGTACGGTGTATTGTCTAATGTCTAAATTGCCTACACCCCAATCATTTAGGAACAGATTAAGAGCAATTCACACTGAAAATTTGAAAAATTAAGAACAGCCAGCGGTAACCTCAATTGTACTGGTTCTTATAAAAAGGAGTGTATCTCCATATCTCTAGATTGGTGGAGTTGCAGGTAGTCAGCTGTCTATCAGTGTTTTTATGACCTAGTTTCTCCTAAGAATATATGCAGTGAGAATGCAAAAAGGTTCCTTTTGTGTAGAGAAGGAAATAGCACCAAAGAAATTGATTCTTCTTTTAAACCATGCCATACTGTGTGTGCCAGTCATTAATGTGATTACTTACTCTGTTACAACATATATGGATTTCTCTGGTTACTCAAAAGAAAGCAGATAAAACTTTCTTTCCCATGTAAACTCTATAGAAATTACTTTTTATCACCATACTTTACCTCCTCATTGAATCTTTTATCTGTTAGTACTATTACTTTTTGTGATAATGATGTAATATATGGAAGGAGCCCTATCAATGCCCCCCCTACTAGTTTGTGCAATTTTGCTATCATCAGTTTTTATGAACTGTGACACTAGATGATTGCTTCATATTTGAAATTGTGGAGAAGATTTAGAAACCAGGTGCAAAGGTTAGATGCCCTATGTGTCAATCTTAAAGAATAGAAGGTTTATCCCTACATTGTTACATTGTTATCATTGCACCTTTGCCCTTCTTACTCTGGATTCATTGGTGCTGCTTTTTGTCTCCAATTGCTTTCATTTTGTCAAAGAATGGATATGAATTCCTTCAGATTCCATATGGTAATGAATGCATCTTATATACTTATTTGACCAAATAAGGTAGAAGGAGCTTGAAAACATGTTCAAATTCACAGACTATCTCCTATGACTACAAGCTTTTTCCTCAAAATTTTGAAATGTCATGTTGAACATTTGACCAAAACTTATAGGCAATCAGTTGACAATATAGTTGAAGCCAATAAGCATTTGTCTATACTGAAGGCACTCATCTTGTGTGCCAGACAGAACATCCCCATCATGGTGGTGATCAAGCTATTACAGTCAGGAAGACTGTTATAAATTGACTTAGGTCTACATTGGGCAGTCCTACTATGGTGCTAGGAACATACACTCTTCTGTTTTGTTATCCAAGCAAGTAGAGGTCCTGACTTGCATTATATAATGCAATGTACATACATGAAATGCAGAAAAATGAATTTTAATTGAATGGTGGAGCCATCTCATCAAAAGTACATTGATTACTGATTTAGTAAATTATAGTGGGCCTTTAGAGAAAACGAAAGGTTATTAGTTTTATAATTTAAAGTATTAGTGTATGACAGACAATTTCTCTATGGTTCCGAAAACTCATGTTTTGACTTGTAATACCCAGTTATGGATCCAGAAAAGTCTGACAGACTTCAGGAGAGCCAATCAATTACTTTCTTTGTTCTATGCTGAGCCAACAAAATAGAACAGACATGAGTTTGATATGAAATTTTGAAAGACAATTAGAAAATCAAATTAAGGCTGTCACCATAACTGTACGCTCACTATCGTACTTCAAAGAATGAAGGCTATTGTATGATATAGGAGGATTGGTGGAAGAGAAGCGAATCTCACAAAAATTCGTAAATATATGCTACTGGTAAAAGAATGGGTGTGGCCACCGCACAGCCTTTTGACCACGCCCTTTTACTGATATGTTTCTTGTGCTGTGCGGCAGTCAGTTTTATCTCTGGATCCGCCTCTGTATATATATATATATATATATATATATATATATATATATATATATATATATATATATATATATATATATATATATATATATATATATATATATATATATATATATATATATATATATATATATATATATATATATATATATATATATATATATATATATATATATATATATATATATATATATATATATATATATATATATATATATATATATATATATATATATATATATATATATATATATATATATATATATATTTATATATATATATATATGTTTATAGAGTAATTTTTTAAGCAGCCTCTATTTGCGGATAATTCCATTCTCGCAAACGAGGTGGAAGTTTGCAAGATGGCGTCCGAAAATGTTGTCTTGTGCAATCAAAACAATCTCATCAGAATTGCAATTATTAGTGTAACCAGCTAAGTCATTCGGGTAGACATGTAATGGAGAACATTGGTTTGTATATATTCATGATTGGTCAACGGATCTTGCAATATGTGTACACTGCTATCATATTGTGCCAGTCATCAGCCCACTTTGCAAGTTAATAAGGAAAAGGCCATATCTTGTACGTATGGAAAACAGGTGAGTAAGTTGAGCTGATATATATACTGAACTACACTAAAACATATTACTCCTACCTTTTAAGTAAGGATTTTTATTTCTATGCTTGTGGTGAGGCGAAATAACACGTTCAGTTTTAAACTATTTACATTTGCATTTTGACCTTTATTTATTTACTCATAGTTGGCTGGACGCTTGACTAACCCTAGGTAAACTTGTGTGTAGAAAAGCAATCAGTTCGTGATTGCTGTTAGGACATTGGGGTCATTTGGAAAGTTTTGGTCTTCAATTTTTGGTTCTATAGATTTTTCTTAGGGATATATACATTTGGCTGTAAACATGGGTTAATTTTGCCTAAGTCTTGAGTAACACAACGTAATACTTTAGTGGCTTTTCAGTTCAATAGTTTATTTCAAATCGTTTTTAGGACGCTAGATTGCATATAGTCATCTCGGGAGATAAGCATTCTAAAATGAAAAGAGATATGTAAAAGTTAAACCCTAGAAAATGCAGGCTTCAGTTATTTGAAGAACCAAAAGCCAAACTGTCCCCCCTTGGTACCAACCATGGTTGTTCCTTTGGGGCAGGGGATAGCATCAGGCAAGTTAAAGCAGCTACCATAACTAACTTGAAGAGGTCTGCTGGCTCTAGCTCTCAGAAATGCTTTGTGAGCAACTATACTTGCACAGTTCAGCATTTTTTCTTGATCCATTCTTCAAACTGTCATTTGCCAAGGGCTTGTTTCACTATTTACCCTATCCACTATTACATTGCTGCATTGTCATTGCCTTTGGCATCTGTAGAATGCAGGTCAGCAGGTCATGTAAAAATGCAGGTCACATTGGCTGCTACTTGTATTGTTATGAGGAGGCCATTCAGTTCAATCTATGTCATATTGAAGAAAGGCTGGAGGACATGGATAAGTTCATCAAAGAATCTGATAATATCTCCAGATAATATGTTGATATCTTGGTCAAGCAGTCATGATGCATGTCCATATCAATATGCAATAATCAGACTGCTGCGTGCTTACTTTGTAACTAGCTTAGCATTTTGTGTTTTGACCGAATTTTCTATGAAACATCTCAGGTGATATTTTATTGAAATTGGAATCAGGTATGTTGAATTCTGACCCTTGTGTGTATAGCACATTGTAGTACTGACTGCATTGTACAATGTGTTTGAGACACATTGTGTTGTATGGGCATTTCACTCATAACTAGACTTGAAACATTTGCTAGAATGCATGGGGATTAATTTCCAAGGTAAAGATAATAGCATATTTAATAGCAGTATCCAAATCTACCTTTGTCATCTCCATAATTTCTTGGAGTAACTGAACCAAAGACAACAAAGAGTAGCAGTATAATAATGAACTTCCAAATAAAATTTTTCTAATTAATATGAATACAATCTTTTATGACTGGTTTCTACAACATATTTTTAATAAATAACATAAGTGATCTGGATTACTCCAACTCCCCCACATTCCATAATCCACAATGGCCAATGTTTACAAGTGTATATGTGCCTCTCTACTTCTCCATGTCATTAGTTCTTCTCTCTTTATTTGGTCAAATCCTCATTTACACTGTTTTCTGCACATTCTATTCCCTCACTTGACAATCAGTTAGTACTTGCAAGCTGTGTAGAACTGAAAAGCAAAAAATATACAGTAGGTGGATGCAAGTCTTTCCCACTGACTTAACCACTTAAAAATTTCCATGTATTTTGTCTGTTGTGTGCCATGATCTGCATTGTATGTCACCTGGTAACCTGCTTTTATAGTGGCCCCCTTGTTCTAGGTTATTTGTTGAAGCATAAAATTTGCTTAGTTATGAACTAACTGTAGCTATTTTCTTTTGAATTACTTAATTTGCCCTTTGTGCAAGGCATTGGGTGAGAGTCCAGAAATATTTCCAACTTTCCACTTGCTGTCAAATCTTCATCTTAACCCTTCCTCTTTTAAGACAATCAAAAGTAGCCAAAGTTCTTAAAATCTGCATTGTGTATATCTCAAAAACTTGAAATGTAGAAGGAGTATGCATTTCATTGTCAATGTCATATTAACTGAAAACTTGGTTAAAGCTGTATTGTTAATGCAAATTACTAAACCTTCCTCAAGTACAAAAAAAGAGCAAAATCTTTCTCCGTCTCAGATCTATAGAGCTGTGAATTTTTCTGGAGTCTGCATTTGGAAGAGGGGAGTAGATCATAATCTGGGTGTCGAAAATGCAAGTTTGTCTTAACTTTTGTTTCATGATCTTATTGAGATATTTGCTCATTTTATGTACTCTTAGATCCACCAGTTTTGGACATCTAAATTCCCACTTTTTATCCCTCTTGTTAGAGTTTTTCCCCCTACTGAGATGTACATATCAATAACAGTCATTGATTTTATATTTTGTTTCAAATCCAAGACGTAATGTAATCTATTACTCAGTTGCTCACAAATAGACATTTTGGTTCCTTACTCACCTTGGCTATCTGATGACTTAATATTCAATCAGCTTTATGTATATTTGGTCACAAATATATTATTATATGAGCATCAGTCTGATCTTCAACTATTGCAGCTTGTTACTACAGCCCATATGGTTAGCACCAATGATTTATACTAGAATAAAAAAACAAGAAATTACACTAGTCTGATTTTAATTGACTTGAAGAAGGATTTCAACATAATTGATCTGGAAGCCCAACTCAAAAATGGAAATGTATTAAGTACCTTATCTTGTGTATGATTGGCTCATAACAAGCATGTATAACAGTAAGCATAACACAAGTGTTTAAAATATGATTGTTTTTAGAGCATGATTTATTAACCACCAGGAATCTTGACATTGCATCTTAAGAACATCCTTTCTTTTTATCACAGGCAAAGACTTCCCTACATTTCCATTCAAATCATCATTAAACTAATTGTTTAAGACCATGTGTAGGTCTGGGTAATGCAGAATCATCTTTTCTCACACTACTGAGTTGATAGTCATACCCTGCAAGTGAATCACAACTTGTAATTCAGCACTCGTCTTATATGCTAGGTAGGAACAGTCCTAGGTTGGAGTCCCCATTTTGTTTTGCTTTTCTTAAGTCTTGTCTATATATTTTTAAGGCATTCTTAAGAGGGGTGCAAAACAGAGCTCCCAACCTGTTCAAGGATATCATTTTCTAGGGCACCTTTGTTTTGCTCAGGGCAAGACCTGATAGATATTTACTTTCTTGGTTTCCTATATTAAAGTGTATTTGAAGGATATCTCCATTTTGTACATCTTCTTTCAATGCCCACTGTTAATCCACCTGGAATGTCTTGTGTTTTCTTAGAAACCATTGAGAAAAATACTCTCACTGCAAGCATTTGATTGTATTCCTCACTATTGGCACAATATTTGCCAAATCAAAAATAATTTAAGTTTCAGATTGCATGATGGTGGATGGCTAACTTTGACCAATAGAGTTCCAATTAGTTCTCCTGTAAAATCAGAAAATCATAATCATGGCTGGTCAACTATTAGTGACTTTGTAGAAGGAAGACAGCTACAATGATAGTGCAGATTTTTAATTCACTGACTCAGCCTATTTTAGTGGATTACTCTTACAATTACTCATATAGAAAAGCTACTATACTCATCAAAAGCGGATCATTGAATACTATACATCATCATCCAGCTCATCAGAAGAGAGTTGGAAACTATGCAAACATACTGATACTGTGAAGGCCATGGCAAATTGAGCCCTTGCTCTTATTAAGTATTCCAAGAAATATCTACCACCTGATATACTCAATGAAATATACAGAGGAAGTGTTAAGCCCCCTTGTAGGTACAGTTGTTCCATTAGGGGTTGCCTTTAGTGAACCAACAATTGACATCTTGCAAGAAGTTCAGCAGACAATGCTGCTAGAGTTGTAAGCAACAACCAATATCATGCTTCTTCTGCTCCTGCAATCCAGAATCTTTGTTATTCAATCAGCAGCGATCTTGTAAGAAAAGAAACAGCCACATTTACATACAATTCTTTATATTCACTAGCCCAGGCATATGTGAGAGAATTACATCGAATTACATAGTTGTAAAATGCTTTACTACACAAGAACAGTTAATATGCTCATCAGAAACTGGTCTTACATTGCACATCCTAAAAAAGCCAATGGCCAGAAGCTTTTTATAATCATAGTGCAAAAAGGTGGAACAGTCTAGAAACAGAAACAAAACTTGCACCCACCCTCAAAAGCCTGCAAGGACTCTGATACAGATTTTATTTCAGATCAGCATTCCTTCTTTATTCTATTATTTTTTGCAAAATATATTTTGAATTAGGCATGTAAGCATCTTTTGTTCTTAATCCAGCATTTATTTGGTTTTCATTTTTATCTATATTTTATTTTGATTTTTAAGTTAAAGCAGAATCAGCAATGATTTGTTACAAGCTATGGTTTTTGACTATACACTAGAACCTCTTCAACTATTAGTTTTGTAGATTGTGGTTGAAGTTTTAGACCCCAAACCCCCACTGATTAATCTATATCAGTAGAAGTCAATCAGAGATCATGCTCTCTTTATTGTGCAAAGGAGATATTCTGTTGCTAGATGGTCCATCTTGAGTGTACCTTTTAAATGTTACTTCCAACAAATGACCTGTCATGTTGTCAAAATTGGATGAAGTTCAAACTGCTCTATTTTCAGAACAAGAAGAGATGTTGGGCTAAAATCTCCAAATCTTGTTTTCTCTTGGTTATCTATCTTACATTTAAAAATCAACTAGCACTATGATGGTTGGTTACATATCCACTGATTTTGTCCCTCTTGGATGTGAAATACCCATTATCCACTGTTTCTTTGAAAAGCCACTGAATGCAGTATACATTGTCACATTGGCAACCTGGAATCTGACACTCCCTCTTCAATAAAATATTCTAGTTTCAGCACTGGGCCCATATTGTTATGGTAAGTTAAAGACTATATTGTTGACAAATTTAGTCACCACAGTAACTTTGATGCATGAAATCTAAGTTTTTCAAGGGAGGGGCCAGCCCCTAAACTGTCAATGCATACATCTCTTGTATACAGCCAGGATCCCTCCATAATTCCAGCAGAGGCCCCATGATTGATTGGCATCATTAATCAGTAATCAATCACAGATTTGTATGATCTGTGCTCTTTATTGTGATCTCACATGCTATCTTTATTGTGCATAGAACACATTCAATTTTTGGATGTATGCTCTATGATTTTATGATATTTTGATATAAAAAGTTAGTTCTTGTTATTTCTGGCATAGTTGATTGAATTTTAGTTTAATTGACTTTCAGATTTATATCAATAGACATGTTTTCAAATCAAGGAGCTTAAGTATTTGTTCATCTTAGTTCTAAAACTTATGGAATTGTAGTGAACATGTATTGATAAGTTATTGAGAAATTCCTTTGACAGCATTTTTGAAATGTTGTTTGTAGTTGTATTGAAATCAAATTTGTAAAAGTGTCAATTGAATTGAATAATAATTGGAAGGACATTTTGGTTTTTACATGCAATGGTAGTTTGTAAAGCCTTATGAAGTCTGCATATTACCAATGATCAATTGAATTGTCTGTTTATTATTTTCTCAGACCTCTTTTTTCAAGTACTCTAGAGCTGTTATGAATATTATTTCATCAACTCAATAGAGCCTTTAGTCATATAAAAAAGTCATTTCTTCCTTGACCCTGACACAAATGTCAAAATTGAGAACATCAATGTAAATTGTCTAAAATTGAGAACATTAATTTCCATATCTTTTTATCCCATAATATTACTTTTGTTCAACTAGAAGTATATTTTGGTATTTGGTGCTATAGTGTTAGAAAATGTAGATGATGTTTGGCAAGCCTGCTCAAAGATTTGTCCATTAAGTTTTTGCATTTTTATTTTTCTGCATGGTGCAAAAGAGAGAGTACCCATCTACACAAAATAATTCAAAACTAATGGTGACATCTAAAAATGACATATGAAATTTATCATAAAAATTGAAAGATGAGTGAGAAAATTCTTTTAGTATTTTTCTGTATTAAGCTCTAAAGTTTATTATTCAAGGGTAGGTTGTTTTCAAATAATTGCCCCTGTTTACCTTCATTGAGAAATAGACACCAAATCACACATCATGCCAACTTTATAGGATGATCCAACAACTGACTAACGCCTTCAACAAATATTTCTGGCATGTGAATCCTCCACAAACCTTATTTTGCTACGCTCCTGTTTATCGCTTTATCTTTACTCGATTTCCTGCAATTTTAGTATGCACATTACACAGTCCTAAAATCTTTGTTCCTCGATGACACCTGATAGTGTACTTGTCTTTCCTGGATTTCACGGCATTTTAATATATTAGATACCCAACCCCGCGTTTTCCTGAATTGTTTTGATCGTCTCTACATTTATGTGATTTTTACAGTTGTAGTATACTCTTATAAACAGTTGTAAAATCTCATGGTAGATTTTGGCTTTCCTTCATTTCTTGACATTTAACATTCTTACTGATCTCAATTCAAGAGGGAATTTAATTTGATTGGTCATATATTTGTCATAAGATTAAATACAGTAATCGTTTTAAATTCTGACCGTTTTCCACTATTATCAATAGTGCTTTGACTTGATTTTGCTTCTCATCGGGTGTTTTGATAGGCCATCGCTCATTTGGATTCTATTTTATCAATTGGATTTTGACCATGGCATCCAAATATATACTTCAATCTCCTATATGCAACTTCATACAATATTCTCTCTCTTCTATGTCGATAAAATAATTCAGATTTTCGGACAAAACATAGTTTTTCAAGCCAAAACATTAGCTTCTTTATGCAGAAGATCTCTCTTACTTTCTTTGAAACAGCCACGGGGCTAAGGAAAAAGCGGCAAAAAGCCGCCATAATTTGCAGAACAATAGTGTCTATTGTTATTGACCAATCAGATTGCTCCATTTTAGCCCTTTTGGTGGCAGAGGCTGGAGCCGCCACCTATGGATTTAGAGCGAAATTAGCAGCCCTTGGCCGCGAAATTAGCCGCAACTTGACTTTTTGGGACTCTTTTGTGTCTTCAACCAATCAGATTTCAGCATTCTGCTGTTGATTGTTTATTTACCCAACCAAATAGCTTTATTTTACAATAGGCGATTATGCAAACAACCAATCAGCACGTAGTATTTGAATATTGATCAATTCTTTGAATTATTGGCCAATCATAGACCATCATTTGAATTAGCATTGAAGTATCATCCAATCAGGTAGTTCTATTTTCAAATTTTACATTGTATTTTCCTTTGTTTTCTAGCCAGTCAAGGAAGTTTTAATATGGTCGTTATCAGCCTTATTTCCGGCTTTCAGTTCAGCAGAAAGACGGGGGTAAGAAATCGGTTTTATTAATATTTCTTGATTGATCTATAGTTCTTCTACTTACAAGTTAAGACTAAGTTATACTCTACTTGGCCTAATCGATGTAAGAGTTGTAAAGATAAGTATGTAGAACTTATGTTAACAACTCTTACATCTATTAGACCATTACAAATATTGCCTAAGAGACTAAGTCAATGAAGTGAAGGGTGTCTTAGTTCATCACTGAGTTTAATCATAGATCAACAAAACAGCCCTGTTGATTTTCACAAAAAGCGATCTGAAAATAGACACCCAAACACAACATTAAATTAGTCTCAAGGACAAACTAAGTGTGAATAGTAGGAAAGGAAGACAATGAAGACTCCGGATGAACATAGCCAAAAACAAGGTAAGCGAATGTATATTAGAATATAACTGAAATCTATATGGAGTGCTCTACGCAAGGGGTTGTTCAAAACTGCCTTATGGAATCGCTGAGAGAAAGTAATATGGTGAGCTCAAACATCCTACTTTCTCTCAAGACTTAATAGATTGAATAATGTAAAAGATAGGTTTATGGGGATTGCAATACTGATTGGGTTCTCTAACACTTGTTAATGGCTATGTTTAAACATCTTAAAATAGTTATTTACACACAAGCAAATCATATAACTGCTAAACTGTTCATTAAACGTTGAAATATTTTCGAATTTGAGTGAAAGGTAGTCCCGCTTCTGTTCTTTATTGTCGTCTTCTTCTTCCTCTTTTTCTTTGTATTCTTCTTCTTCTTCTTCATCTTCTTCTTCTACAGTCCTTTAACTTTCTATTCAGCATATATCGTTGATTGTTAGCTGATAAAAGAATGAAAAAGGCAGCAAAGCGATCTATGGTTTGGAATATAATCATTTTATTTCTTCAATATTTAAGAGAGATGTAAGCTATTAAGTCCAGTTTAGTCATTGTTATGTATTGTAGTATGATATATTTTAATGACGAATTATGTAATGCCGATCGAGAATATCTCTCTAAGTTTGCAAAATTTCTGCAATCAGCCCACAAGTATGCTTTATGTTTGTTCAGTATTCAGCACGAACCAAAACGATAATTTCAATAAACATTTCTTTGAAAGCTGTAAGGGAAACGCTTTTACTCAGACATATTGTTACGGGAATGTTAAGGATACAGAACCAGTGAATCTCTCTACATGCAATACATTTTTGCACAATCTGATTTCAGTCGTTTCTAATTTTGAGATATGGAAATATATGCGTGTTATTTCAACCAATGTAACAATTTGACTAGATTAAGATTAAGGTAAAAAAGAAATGATGAATTAAAATGATGAAAATCTTCAGTTTACAGAACTTCTGAATTTGATTGAAAGCAATAATTGTTTAGCTTATTGTTATATGCTTCTGTTCTATTATTGAGAAGTGCAAAAATACTCGGCTTGTCCCGCACTAGTTATCAGTCTCATTGAAATGAAATTAAAATAAAAAGAGATATGATACCTCAGAAAAACTATAAAAGTAACATTACAGGAGAGGAATCATGTTGTTAAATAAATTAGAAGGCAAATGATGTTCAGGTAATGAGAGGAAACATTGAGGTGAAGAAATTGGAAGGTAGGTGAACAGTTCTTCTCTTCATCACATAGTTTTTCTGACTCGAACTTAAAAATATTCCTTTTTGCTGTATTGTTTTGTAGTCCTTGACATAAAGTTTTGATTCATGTAAAAGAAATGAAAATAAATAAACTTGAAACAATTAATTAATCTTTGTTATCTGGTTCATTTGTTGAAATGTTGAATTTTAAAGAGGAAATTGTTTCTATGCTTCCAAGCACATTCATAAAATACATTGATGATTAACATTAGATGAATTATTTTCTACTTTCAACCTTCAAAACCCTTAACTACATCTTCCATCCACCATCATCCAGAAACCACCAACCTTCAAAACTACCCACAGACTAAATCCACATTACTATTCTCAACACGCTGCTTAAATTCATCTAATGTTAATCAAAAACAGGCTTTCAGATAGTTTTTCATTTGTCTGCTAGTCCATTTCTGTAGTAGTTCTAGTCGTCCTCGTTCTTTCAGCTTTTATCATTAATCAAAGAGAACCAGATAACAAAGTTAACATGATTTCAGATGCGTAATCACTTCTCAATTGTCATGATTCAGTTTTATCCACTTTTTTCTATCTCGATCCTGATTTTTAAATCTATGTTCAATTTGGTAGTAGTTTCCCTGACATGACAGAATCCATGCTATGTCTCTTATTCTTTGGCCATAGTGATAAAATATAGTTAATCCAAAGTGTAACTTACGATTGAAGTCCTTGATATAGTCTTCTCTTTGATAGAACCATAGCATCTTTCATTGACTCCTTAAGTTCAAATAATAAGATATCATGTTATTGCAGTACGTATTTAAACATTTAAATTTGATGAAAATGTTGCAATGAATTTCCAACAATCTCCTTGGTTATTGCATTGATAGAATTGATGTCACAAAAGTCCTTCAACATCATAACAACACTTAGTCAATATCCAGGCATCTTCTTTCCATTAATCATTGTGTCTTTATGGATGTTAATCAGTAACTCTATATCATGTCCTGTTAAATATTGAAAAAAGGAAAATTCAAAATAATTTGTCAATTAAGATAGTTATGATTCACCACTGTTTTTAAATGATTTTGTGGTCTTTCTATCGTTGTACCATTATAGTTTCTCGATGCATATAATTATATAGATATAACTTAAGGACAGATACATATATTTACATATGACTCCCACCTGTTGCATTTTGGTTACTTTGAGATGACTAACATGAATTATGAAAGAATTTCTTCTCCCTCCATCCTGTTTTGTGAATGTAGATGCTTCATAGTAAATAAATACTAATATGAAATTTAAATATTACTTTTTGGCTTCATATTTACACAAGTTTGAGTTTAGTATTTGTTCAACGATTCTCTTCTCTCCTACTTCGTTGCCATTTTATATGCTCCATACTAAACATTATAGATAATTAACTTAAATATAAACATGGACGTGAAACGTACCTGCTCCAATGATGTCATTTTGAGTTGAGTATTTATTCGACGAGTTTCTTCTTTTTCCATCCTTCTTTGCCATTTTATATAGTTCACAATAGTTATTATATATCGATAATTTAAATATAAACATACACATAAAACATACCTGCTCCAGTGACGTCATTTTGAGTTGAATATTTGTTTGATGATTTCCTTCTTCTTTCATTCTTCTTTGTCATTTTTATACTTCATTGTAACAATTATGTATCGATAATGTAAATATAAACATACACATAAAACATACCTGCTTCAATGACGTCATTTTGAGTTGAGTATTTGTTTCATAACTTTCTTCTTCTTTCATTCTTCTTTGCCATTTGGTATACTTTATTATAACAATTATGTATCGATAATGTAAATATAAACATACACATAAAACATACCTGCTTTAATGTTGTCATTTTGAGTTGGGTATATTTTTGATAATTTTCATCTTCCTTCATTCTCCTTTGCAATTTTATATGCTCCATAATAGCAATTACATATAGATAGCATAAATATAAGCATATACTTAAAACATACCTGTTTAAATGATATTATTTTGAGTTGAATATTTGTTCGATGAGTTTTGTTCTTTTTCCTTCCTTCTTTGCAATTTTTATACTCCATAATAACAATTACATATAGATAACATAAATATAAGCATATACTTAAAACATACCTGTTTAAATGATATTATTTTGAGTTGAGTATTTTTTCGATGAGTTTTGTTCTTTTTCCTTCCTTCTTTGCAATTTTTATACTCCATAATAACAATTACATACAGATAACATAAATATAAGCATATACTTAAAACATACCTGCTCCAATGATGTCATTTTGAGTTGTATATTTGTTCTCTCATTTTCTTTCTTTTCCATTCTTCTTTACCATTGTAGGTGCTCCTTAAGAACTGTTATATGTAAATAATTGAACATTGAAAAATATACACAAGTCACACGTGTTCCATTCATATCATGTTGAGTTGAGTATTTGTTTGGTGATTTGCTTCTCTTTCCGTCGTTTTTTGCCTATATTACATGAAGTAGTTGTTGATATTATTGCATCGTTCTTTTGCCATTATTAATGTGACATAATACAAATTATATGAAATAACATGATGATAAATATATATGCATAACTCATACATGTTCCCTTTGTGTTACTTTGAGTTGAGTATTTGTTCCATGATTTTGCTTCCTTCTGCTTCCTTCTGCTTCCTTCTTGCCCATTGTAGACCCTAAATGCTAACAATTGTAAGTAAATAATTTATAGATAAAAATATATATATCTCATACGTGTTCCATACTTGTCATTTTGAGTTGAGTATTTAGTCGATCATTTTCTTCTTTTTGCCATCTTTCTTTTGCCGGTGTAGATACTCCATCATAACAATGACATTACTATAATTTATATATAAAATATATATAAATCATATGTATTCCATTCTTGTCATTTTGAATTCAGTATTTGCTCGAAGACTTTCTTCTTATTACATCTTTCTTTTCTATTTCTAATGCTCCATTAGAACAGTTATATGTAAATGATCTAAAGATAAATATATGCAAAAATTGTTTGTGCTACATTGATGTCATTGTAAGTTAAGTATTTGTTCTATCATTGCCTTCTTTCTCAATATTTATTTTCCATTTTAACTGTCCCATACAAACAATAATATATAAACAATTATTACAGCACGAAAAAGCGGTTCCATGTTTTAACCATACTGAAAAGCTTTTCAGTATGGTTAAAACATGGTACCGCTTTTTCGTGCTGTAGTGAAGTTCTGTAGTACCAACAGACTTTTCTCATAACCAATTATATTAATTTAACGATAAAAGCATGCACAAGTTTCATATGTCCTTCATTGATATCAGTTTGAGTTTGGTATTTAGTCGATTATGTTCTTCTCTTTTCATCTAAATTTGCAAGCATATATGAAGTGATTGTTTGTAGTCAATGTTGTATGAACAATTTGCCAATTCAGAACCTTAATGGTAACAATCATATTTAAATAACGTAAAGATCAAAGAATATATAATACTTGGATAAAAGTGATTGATTTATTGATTGTTCTAGTTTGCATCATCAATGTAATACTATGCTTTAGGGGGAAGGAGTGCTGATGCATTTCACCAATGTTTTTGATAATTATCATTCAATCTTTTATTTTGCCCCTTCAGTCTCTGGATTTGGATGCAAGCTTTGAGCCTATGCAACAATATTATATATTTAGGATTACGGAGTTTGGAGAAGGGTTGAAGCAGATGATGAAGTAATTTAATGAGAATAACAATAATTAGTTCTAATTAATAATTAATTCTAACTAATACTGAAGGTTTATTACAGGGTAGGGCAGTGTATCCCGAATTAGCCCAAACAATTGTCTACAATATATCTGTAGTCTTTATATTTGATTTTTGATTCTACCCTGTTGTTGTTATGGCAACATTTCGCGTGATCAGATGTGTACAGTTCGTTGTTAATACATCTCTTTGTGTTAAGTACTTGTTGTCCGTTTTTTCTCTTTTGTTATTTTTCATAGTTGTCTGATGTTTTCTTATTTATTTTGACTATAAATCTGAACCTTTTCTAAACCACTTTATATTGCCCCCCTTTTGATTACAAACTCTTGTACAATTTTGTTGGATTTGCCCTTAATACCATACTTCTGACACTAACCACCATTCACAAACTTCCAGCCTCAAGATCCTCAACCACCAGACTTCCAGAATCTAGCAATACCACAATAAACTACAACCTTTGCAAAACCTACAAAAGTGTAAAAGAGCGTGTTCTTATTCCAAAAGAGGCGATGCTGATTTGAGTGATTATCTCGCCAGATTCCCTTGTTAATTGTATGAAATATTGAGAGATGCTCACAAGTTGTTTGAGTTCTAATTTAAAACGTATTAAATCAATTATTATAATTATTATCAATTATTACTGTAAACACATTTTTGAGGCATCTTTAGTTAGGAGAAAAATTCATGGCATACTAGAGCAGAAGATAAATCTCATATTTTTCAAATGTTTTTTCCTTATCTTTTCATTTTCACATTAGACGCTTGTAGAAAACTTTAAATAATGCTCTCTACCCTGTTATAATATGCAGTGTTTCGAATCCTATTGAATTCTGTTCATTCAATTTGCTCCATGCATGTGCATGCTTTTGCAACTAATGCTTCGTGCATTCCCAAAGGATTATTTCGTTACCTGCCGTTCTTCCTGTAAAAGCATGGTCTGTCTAATGACAAACATCTCTAATTATCCCAGAGATTTACGAAGGCCTTCTTCAGCATTTTGGCCAATTTTCAACTGCCTATTATTATTTTCAACTGCTTATTGCTGATTATTAATCGTTCATCGAAAGGAGATTGTGGTTGTTGAAGCTTATACGATGCTTCTTGTATCTGAGACGGATATGCCTACTGGATATGACATGACATGCTTAAATTTGCAAGCAACAAGAATGAAGTATAGGAAGTTTACTTATCTGTGTTTCTCATGTCGTCTGTAGGCATAATTCCATCGCGTCTGGAGTGAAGTGTTTCATCATTGCATTGCCAAGTGTTACAACTTCGCGTGCATGTTGGAAGGTTGGAAATATGACCTGAAATGCAGGAAAATACTGTAAGTACCACATCGAATTTTCATGTGCCTATTCTGCAGTTTAATAGGTGGCAGTTATTTTTGTGCATTTTTCCAACTATTGCTTAAGTTGAAGGTTGAGTTTGCCGCCAAGTCTTGGCTACCCCTCGTGCTTGAAATTGAAAGCAAAGTTGTTGCTGAATTCACAAACATTGCAAAAAGAAGTCCTTTTACATAATTAAAGCTACAATTAGCTATAGTAAAGTGTGAAAGAATTGTAATTAGAAGATACATCGTGAATACTTGCCTTCGATTAATTTAATCTCACAGAGTAATAACATGGAGTGATTTCATGACCGATGTCCAAGATGCAAAGGTCGAAAGTGACGTGTGCAAAGCTATTTATACCCTTGCTCGCATTGACCTCTGGGTCTATTGTTTGCAATTGGATTGAACTGTATCTACGTATCTATTAGAAATATTTTGAGATGATTTCTATATTTTATTCAAGTATTCTTAGGGCATAAATTGTTTAATGTTTACTTGCAAGTATTGCATGAATTTAAAGATCTATTTTATTAATATTTGTTCATATTTCCCGCCTGCTTAATTGCAATTCACGAGCTTCTTTCCACTTCTCTCTGTCGGTTTTCCCATCGTTAGTTTTATTTCTGTTGAAAATCTATTTTGCCAGTAGCAGGAATTTCTCTGGCCATGCGTGTTATTACATCAATTTTCTCCCATTTCAGGAGATGTTTCATGCAATGAAGATGTGATGTCATTTGCACACACAGACAGAGCACAGATTTTTAACAGACTTTATGTATAGCATTTTATCAACCAGTTCCATCCTTTGATAACAGATGTCTCTTGTAAAATCAGCTGTTTTTCTGTTGTTTTCTTCTTAATTCCCGGGTCCTCCTCAGGGGGTATATTATTCCATATACATACAAACCTTTATAGTCGATCGCACGTATCAGGAGATTTTTAAAAATACTACGCCCTTGAGATTCAACATGCTTCTTTATCATAATATCCAGAGAGAATAGAGCCCTCAAACGTCATATTGCTCTTATAATTGTTGGTGTCTTGTGCTATTGAACTAACAAAGCTAGCATACTTTTATTTGTTGCGCTACATGTTCAATTCTATCAATTCAACTAAATCGATTTTGATGACAATTACACCTAGAACCATAAAACAAAAGTTGTTCTGTTTTGCATTTCTAAATCCGGTAAAGTCATCTTTTCAATTTTCTTTTTGTCAAAGGACGCATCGTATATATAATTTGTCCATTTTCATAATATACAGCCTAAAACCATCACAACTCAAATCGCCCTTATAGTGGTTGGTTGTTTTATGACATTGGACTAAACAATAACTTAGTAGTTCCTGTTCTCTATTCAATTGATACAAGTCGAACTTGAAAGCATTGTGGCCTAGATCCATAACTAACGACTGTTTTCTTTTGGATTTCCAAATCCCTTAGTTGTGAACTTGTTAAGCTCGTCTCTCTACTACAGAGGCCACACAGTAGATATAATTTATCTATTTTCATAATTTTACTGCTTTCAGGTTGAACAAGAGAAAGTCAATGAAATGAACTCACAAGGTTATATGGATCAAATAATAGAATTAAAAAATATTTCTTAGGATCATAAACAATGCTCAAAGTTGAACGAAATGGAACTATTAAATAGATATCTTAAAATTTAAAACAGCTACAAACATGAAAGAAGACGTTATAAAAAGCCTAGTGATTTACTCATCGAATGATATAAAATTATTTATTACAACAAGTATATAAACATTTGAAAATATATTATCTACGCTAATTATATCTCATAATAACTACCTATACCCAATACAAAGAGATATAGTCTATAAAAGGAGTAAAAGGAGCTAAAATCAAAATATATGTAGAATTAGCTATACTTGGTAGATAGTTCTACATGAAAAAATTGAAAAATTTCTCTACTACATATTCTACACAGTTCACAGTTTGATAAATAGAAATTCAATCATAGGGTACAAGGAACACTTCAAATGGGTAGGAAGTGACTTGTAGAAGGTGTTGGCTACAACTTTCAATGGATATGTCCCTAGTTTAAATAGAACATTAATTATGTCACTAGTTGAATATTATATGTTATTAATTTCAAGCATCCCCAATGACGAAGAAATTTCTCTGTCTTTTGTCACAATTCTGCTTAAAAAGATCAGGGATCATGTCTAAAATGTTTAGCAAAGGGGCTCTTTAGATGCATCGTCTCAAAAAGTTATGGCTTTGTTAGGATCACACCCTTCCTTTCAACGAGGCAAATATGATAGTTTAGCTTAATCAACCTGAAAACTGTAATCAACGAGTTTAAAGTCTTGATGGAAACACTAACGGTCATCTACATTTCCTTAGTGGCGCTTACGGATTCAATTCAATTCAATCATAAAGGGTAATAGACAACAGGACTCATCACAAGCAATAGCCGACAAAATGAGAAAGTCCTGGGATTAAGAAAACATAGCAAATAACGAAACATATAACCAACATAAAACATGAAGACATGGCAAATTGTGAAATTGCGGAAATATATAAACATGAAGATTGTTTAGAATATATTTAAGATTATGCATATCATTTTGATTATGATTCTGATTACGATTAAACAAATCTATATATTACTACATATATGTATGACGCTTGCTGAAACTTTAAGGCTTTTGAATAGCTGAAACATTCCACTTACACCAACGTCTGAAATTCCTGAAAGGCAAAAATAAGCCACATTAGTGCCATGAGCATATATAGTTATTTCAACAATTTTGCTCAAAAATAGATATGAAGAGAGATTTATAATTTCCACTAAACTTCATTCTTTAATTCATTGAAAAGTTACAGTACTTTTCTCCAAAGTAGATAAACCTTATACTTAACTTATTTCATGAAAATGTCAAACCAATTCTAAGTTCATTAAGATGTATGTGCATTATGCACATAAATTTATGTAAATTTCTACCTCATCCTCTTCTATTTCCAAATCAAAAACATCTAAATTACTCACAAAATGCGTGTCTTTCTTAAAATTGGTACATGATGATTTAGTCCTCTGCAGTGTTGTCTTCTATCAAATCACAGAGCACTACATACTCAGAGAAACATTATGCTAGGGAGGAGCATAATGGGTCAATGTCATTAGTTACCTTATTTGGCAATTAAAAGTAAATTCAATTCATGTAAAGATGTCAGTCTCGATGTCTTTTTAAAAACTCGGATTGAATTTAATGTCAAGATTGAACAATATGGTGTGGTTGCTTAATTTCCTGTTGTTTGTGTTTAGAGTCATACCGTACATCCTCGAATAAGCCCCTCCGAATAAGCCCCCCATCGAATAATCTTTTTGCGAATAAGCCCCCACCTCGAATAAGCCCCCATAGGGGCTTATTCGAGGGAAGCATAATTGTCAAATAATATCATATTTCAAGAAGCCCTCACAGTGCAATAGCTGTACATTATTACTTCCTTTGAATGGAGGCATAAAAGCAAAGAGAAACGCGATTTTAGTGATAATAGAAACATTATAATGTTTGCTAAGTTTTCACACAACTCTTTGTAACTCTTTTAACGATTTCAGCTTCTGTAACTAGAAGCTCAAAATTTAGTTGATTGAGAAAATTATTGTGGTTTTTATGTCAACCTTTGAGGAAAGTGCCAGACTTTGAAATAAGCCCCCCATGGAATAAGCCCCCACCCAAAAATACATTTGTGCAGATAAGCCCCCGTGGGCTTATTCAAAGATTCCGGGTAATGTGTTTTCTTGAAAATTGTGATAGGGTAGCGTGGTTTACAAACTCCATACAAAGAGCTTGTCCCGAGTTTGAGGTTGAATCTTGACAACATATTACACAATCGTACAAATACTCTGTCAGAACTGTAAAAATACTGAAAACACGAACTTTTAACCTTCTAAACATTATTTCATGAATGCCAAATATACAGCAAAGGTGCATAGCTAAGAGACAATTGACCAGCTGATTGTAAAAGAGATTGACGATGTGGAAGCAATGAGGATGGAGAAGACAGCATGCCTTGTTGCAAAGTTACTGGCCAAGCTGAATGACGGTGCCCTTGTTTAAATTTAAAAAATAGAAGCATATCTGTATAAAAATCAACAAGGGCAGTTCTCCTTCAATAAAGAATATTTACTGCTGTATCATTCAACCTCGTCTTTTTCTTTCCTTTGGTGGGGTAAAGATAATTCGATTTAAGCAGAAGATGGCGCGAAATGTTTTTGAGGGAGTATAATGCTTTCTCTTCTGTCCCAACCCCGGCCATAATCACACACTTAATCACTTAGTCATATGATGTTACTAAGCCGGTATAAAATTTGTTCCAAATATTTTCCAATATTTTAAACCTACACTTTCGTTCATTAGCTTAAAGAAACCTTTCCCAGAAATTCCATTTGCGGCAGCTTTTCTTAAATTTCCATTTCAGGGTATTATCTGTTTACGCAAGTAAGCAATACAAAATACAATAACACACTTTTACAAACAAAAATATGATGCCATTAGGAGTATGATAGGCATAACTACCCAATGGCCACTTAGCAAAAAGTACTGTAATACAGATAATACAGATAATACAAATGCCAAGGACTACGCCAAAATCCTAGTAGCCCCTCATTAGAGAGGAGTAGCTTAAAAGTAATGTTGAGAAAATCTTAGAAGATAAAAAATCTAGGACGAATCAAAAGGAATACAGTACATTTTGGTATAATCCTTGGCAAAATAGATATATGAACAATACATGGAGGAATAATAACATTTGCAACTAATAAAATGATAGGGTGGAGTATGAGATAGATAATTTAATATTTATGGTCCTATGAGAAACGCTCTGATCTTCCAATAAACCGAACTGTTGCTTCTACGATTTGTCGATTCTGGTTATATGTAAATATTTCATCACCGTACAACATGGTTCGCACAAGAGCTTGATTAGGTAAATTTGAGATGTTATGAAATTGAAGTAATTCGTTAATCGCACCATGGAGATCACGTCTTTGTTCACTATAAGCATGACACTGCAGCAAGAAATGCTCAGTGTCCTCAATTCCGCCGTTTATTAGACACATTAGGTGAACTGTGTCACGAACGTTGTGATTAAATTTATGTGACTTTAGTTTACTGATGCCTACTCTTAACTGGGTGAGAATGGAAAGACCTTTAGGATCATACATTCCATAGGTGGGTTTCTGGCGTGGCCAGATGAGAGAGAAGCGTTTACTTTTGAATGAGGATACTTTAGGGGATTCTCAAATCGCAGGGGGGGGGAGATCGTTAAATTCTTTTAAATAATTTGGGAAGAGACTTGACTTAAAATGCTCAGTTCTAGCATTCATTTGTCCAATGACAGCTTGGTTTCTAAGAGTAAAATTTGAACAGCTACTTGATGGGATTTGATATCTTGTGTACTCATGTTTCAGTTTGTTGATGAACTTAAATAAGACAACTAGGCGTCTGTGTCATCTTCTATGATTCAAAGATTCCCCACCCAGCTCCTTGTAAATTTTCTTCCTGAAGGTTCCTTTCCGCGCCCCCGTTATTGCCAAGCCAGCAGAATACTGAACTGATTCGAGTCGCTCCATCAGGTTATGTAGCGTGACCCCATGGCTACAATTATTCACTTTCTGTGCGATATGGTAAATGACGTCACCATAGTCAAGATGTGGATGTACAAACGTACATAGAGTTTATAAATTTCGCTTAGGGTTTGCCTTAATAAGTAGTTTGAAAAACACCTAACCAAGCCAATTCCACGTCTCGCTTTGATTACCACAGATTGGATATGACTGGAAGACTTCAATCGACTATCAAACAAGACACCAATAGGTAGGTGGTCAATAGGGATCTTTTTTTGGAAAATAATACTTCCACTGCGTGGTTTGGGTGGGCCAGGATTAAAAGACAATCTCCAATCATATGCCCAGCGTATATGGGTTATGAGCAACTGAAAAAATAACGTATCGTCAGCAAACAATTAAACATTGCATTTGAGATCTGTTGTCAGTCAAATCGTTTATATAAACAAGAAAAAAGAGAGGACCTAAAATAGACCCCTGGGTAACTCCTGCAGAGATTGTGACCCATTGAGATGTTTTGTCATATAATACTGTACGTTGCATATGATCTGCCAAAAAGCTTTGGATTTGTGACAAAAGCTCCACAGATACGCCATTTTGCCGTACTTTATAGATTAGTCCATCATGCCACACTCTATAAAATGCTTTTGAAATATCTAAATATACAGATCTTACATCCAACAGTGGGTTACAATCGAATACAGCAAAAATAGAGTGAACAATTGAAGTCATCTGATTGATTTTGGAATCTCCAGTACGAATGCCAGATTGACTGGTTCTTAGCATTTCATGAAAAGTGACGTGTTCATACGAAGACTTGAATGTCAGTTTTTCCATTACTTTGCTCAGAATTGGAAGGCAGGAGATTAGACGATAATTCTGCTTATGGCTTTTACTGTTCTTTTAGTGACCAGGAACAACATTGGCTCTTTTCAGTTTTAGGATATGATGTCCGTCATCCATGTTCTCTGATCAAATGGTTGTATTCTTTATGCTCTTTTGATTCAATAATCTTAGATTCCCACCACATCCTACGTAAGTACTTGTGTTATATAAGGTTGTTATTACTTTTGAAATATTATCAATTTTTAATATCAGTGGCTCCTATGGATACTTATCAAAAGATTCATGAAGATGAGTAGGATGTTCAATATCGACTTGTAAGATATGGCCAGTTTTAAAATCATCCGAGCTAAATTCTCGTTAACATCATATGAAACCAACAGTAGTAGTTTTAGGGTTACTCGTGCAAAAGTACCACTTGAGTGCAAATTATGAGTAGGCCATAAAGATAGAATAGGTAAGATTTAAAATTTAACAAAGGATATTGCAGTAAATTGGAGAATAGCAGATTGGAATGAAGACAATTTTGCAGATAAAGAGTGACACTTGGTAAAACGCATATTACTAAACATTTTAATGATGAAATAGCACAAGGTTTATTCTCAAGAAGGAGAAAGAATTGAAACACAAGGGCGATAGACTTGATGAACTGATTAAAATGACAATGATAGGGCAGTTTTACTTACGTAAAAGTTTTGCTGAAGATCTTTTTAGATGGTACCAATTCAATCTTTAATTTATGCGGGCTGATTTAAAATTTTACAATGAACATGGGCTATTTTTTGACTACCATCAGGTGGAATAACACGCTTATCGTCAATACTTGATATAAGCTGCTTGACAACTCAGCTCAAAAACACTGATATCAAATTACGCATTTCCTACAAATAGTTAAGGGACTGGTCATTATTAATATCAGGAACTGGAGTGGAAGGAATATCAACATTTCCCTAGAACAATTCATACCCCTACTCGTATTTACAGTGAAAAATTTAGACCCCATCAAAAAATCTACACAAAATCTCATACCCCATAGAGACCTTTATGGGTGACAATATACAAGCTGTATTTTATACCTCACAACCTCACATGACAGTGTAAATTGTCACCTACATTTTGATTGGTATAGAGGATAGAACTGAAACGAATCGACATTTTAACTCACACAAATTTACAGTTTTGATGACCTCAAGTTATGGCAAACCACATATGACAACAGGAGACATTTAGATGAATTTTTATATAATGAGCATTGAAATAGAAAAAAAATAAAGTAACAGCAAAAAATAGATAATATCTTTGGAGGTTCACTTCAAAATGGCTCGAAACCTCGTGCAGCATAAGATAAAATGCAAAATTTTTATTGTTCAATTTTGGGATTTTGGGATATTGGGAAAGAACTATTTAGTGTTTATTGGTTGATTAAAAAACATAATAATATGTTTCTTGATATTTTGTTTTTGAAATTTAGAAACAAATCTGAAGGGAAAAATAGTTTGCAATAAAATGGCAAAAGAACCACTGAAAAGAACCTTGTGAAAAGCTGGTATACTCAGAAAGTGTGTTAAGTAGTAAGTATTAACCTGCTTAGGTAAGAAAAGATATACCATGTTCCTGCAGTTCTGCCACAGCTTGATCTGATGAGTAAGTTTTCCATTTCACAATTTTTATCATTATCACAATCATCATCAAATATTCTAGCTAGCACTTCATCTAAATCAGAGTCCAAGTCATCTTCACTAATATAGCCCTTTGGAGAACCATTATGATCATCACTGAGTGACAAATAATCTTCGCCATCCCTACTCACTTTTGGTTTTCTATTGCTATCATATAACTCTCTTTCTAATGACTGTGCAAGAGATGCAGAGCCAGAGAGGAAAGGCTTTTTGAAGCGAAGAAATGTCATAAATCACAACTGAAAATTGACTCCTTGTGTCAAAAGGAAGTGTAAGCTGAAGTGTTATGAAAGCTGTTCTTGAGATTGCGGCAAATATTTGTTTTTTCCCCACTATTATATCTTTCTAAGCAGGTAGAGAATTTGACACCCTAATAATTAATGGTACTTTTAGTTTAGTAACCCAACATACTAACCATAAATATTTCCATACCCTATCTCAATTCTTTCCGCCCCTGTCCCTGGCATTAAAATGACCAGTCCCTTACCTGTAATAATCTGTAAGGAAATCTGCAACATTCGTGGCACATGAGCCTGATCAGTTGCCATAGCAACGATGCCATAAATGTACTTTCTGAAAGAAGTGAAGCCAGGTGTGAGGTCATCTCTATTCCACACAGGAGATACGTTTCTGAAAAAAGACAATATTAAGTTACTACTTAACAACAGGGTTTTGTATTGAAAGGTGAGAAAAGACATTTATAGGGTCAAAAGTCATGCCTAGTTAAAGGATTCGTATCAAATGCGCTTGTAGAAGTTGAGAGATCTATAGAACGTAGCATACTATTTTATAGAATTCAAAATTTCAGAATGTCAACTATCTATCATTAGATATTTCTTTAGTTGATAAATGCAACACAAACGTAACTAAAAGAATATAGATGTAATATTGACAAAACTGTACAAGCTTTTCATTTCAAACAACAAACATCAAATCAACATAATGATAAAAAATGAATGCCAAGGTGTGAATGCATCATGTGACTTTATCTATTTTCAGCTGCAATTTTAAAGTATTTATTTTTAAACTAATAAACACACTCTTGACCCATTTTGACACAATTTGTCCCACTTCTGTTATAAGATAAATTTTGCAGTTTCATCACGGTAGTGTAATTTGGCTCTATGATGTTGTGTTGTAAACAAATCCCATTCCTCTTTCAGCCTCTTACTTCATGTATTTAGTTTACACATTGTACTTGCCATCTCTTTCCTCGCATACAGCACAATCCCATTGATTTGAGCTCCTCGTAGCCTATAGTGTCTCTTTGTTGCTAGCTCAACCTCATGGTTTGAAAATCCAACACTTTGTATAATAAACTAATAGTCCACGTTTAAGAACAAGGGGTTTTAAAAGCTTGCTATATTAAAGTTTAAATTCAAGATTCCTGCATAAAAGAACCTATTTAGGCTAAACGTTTCTGCCAGATTTTCATCATTGGGATTCATAGGTGTAAAAGTAGAGGGTAGTGAGAAACCTATACCCCCCAGTTGGGCAGCAATCCATTTCAATCTCGAAATTTCTTTAAGAAAAAATAATATCTTTTCCCTCAATAGATGTTGTTCAATACGGCTGGAAAACTACTCATTTGTTTAACAGATTACTGATTCAGGCCAACGGTTTGCATCCCCTCTAACTTAAAACCCCTATACCCATGTAATTGCTGAAAAAGTGTATTGATGGAAGCTTCTGAATGAAGATCTTCAGTATTTTAAAAGTCACTTGATATAACATTATTCTTCCACGCTTATTAGGCCCTGTCATGAGGAAAATATCCCTCGTGCGGTAATTAGCACATGCAAAGTCATTTGCGTGTGCGATCGCACTAGTAAGAAAATTTCTACTACGGACAAAGGGGATCAAGACACAATGCAAAAGAGGAAAAACATACAATAGAAGTAAGTTTTATCGAAAAAGTATGTTTTATAGAAAAAGAAACTAGTTTAGGTTTCAAACGTAAAACACTTCTTCATCATCGGGCTAGTCAAAGGGATCAAAATCATCATCATAACTATCACTTGAATCATCATAAGAATCGTCCTCAAAATCTTTGCCATCGGCATCAACTGCAAAAATGCCCGTGCTGTCCATAGAATCATCATCAGTATCCTGTTAACCTGTCATTGTTAGTTTCATTGACAATAAAATAATTTTGTGAAGTGCTTCTAATTCAAACACTAAGCACTGCACTCGAAAGTCGGAAATAAGTGATGATTATTATGGTCAGCATGTTATCATATAACTTGCGTGGAAAAGATAAAAGCCAAAAAACTTTGCAAATGGAAAAATTGGAATTGGGGTTTCGATGAGCTCTCAATAAATATACTCGCGCGAGCGACCCATCGCACACGCAAGTTGATTTGTGCGTGTGTGGGCGCTAAATGACAAGGCCTGGCTTATATACACGATACTAACCCTTATGTGCATGATATTCATGCTATACGTAGTATATTCAGATGAAATTTCTATGCAAATATAAGAACCTATTTTAAGAATCGTGGTAACCTAAGTTTGCTTTAAGTCTCATATATTAAAGAACTCAAACAGGCTTAACTGAAAAACCCTAAAGTTTCTGTTTCACTGTTTTGTGTCAATGAGGTATTTATTGTGGATAAATATATCTCCTTCTCAAGGTCTTTCATCAATAACTCGCAAGTATAAATTTTCATTGTCAAACAAAGAAAGGCGTATGTTCTTTGCTAAAATTTATTATGCCTTTATACTATAATTTTCCAATTTTTCCTGTGAGTTGAACGTTCCTCATCATTGTCATATGAAGACATTGATACTCCTCCTAAACTATGCTTTGTTAAAATTACCTTAAAACATTTTTGATGCATAGCAGCTTTAGAATTCTATTTTATCCCTTTATTGGTGTTGTTCGTCATGCTAGACAACTTAATTGCTTTAATCCTGAAATATAAACGTCGATGCGCACTTTTGAAGATATTGTGTACAAGACTCAAACATCAACTTTTGAGTAGGACTCATGACATTAAAACATTGCTTTCAGCATCCTTCAATCTTTATTTAATACATTAAGGTGGCTTGTAAGAGAGCATCAAAAATTACAAGACAGTATCGAATGACTTGTAAAAGAGGTGATTAGATAATTTATTATTATGAACTTTTATAGTATAGTAAAGTAATTTTTTAAACTTTTATGGAGCATTAGGGACTGATCATTAATTCTTCCAGGGGAGGGAATGGAAGCCATCTAGAGGGTACCAAACTTCTACACACTGAGAGGGAGGGGGGATGAAAAATAAAAAACATTTTAAAAGAAGAAGTATGGAGTTTCTTCTGAAGTCTTGGAGTGGGGACCAAAATATTGAAATAAATCTGAGAGGGGGAATGAAAATTCAATCAAATATATGAGAATGTCTTCCACTCCCTTTTCACAAGTAATTAATGATCCGTCCCTTAGTGGAAAAATCGCCACATTCGCATAGTCAGGTTTATGAACGAAACCGGGTATGTTTAGCTTCACTTTCGGCGTCACGTTCATATTACCCCCATTTTAAAACAAGCTTTGATTCAAACGTGTGTTTGGGGAAAATTATGAAAGCAAATTGATGGATAATCTAGTCTGTTTCAAAACGGAGTAGTGGGAGCAGAGAAGAAAACAGCTCCAGTTATATGAGTAATGACGAATCAAAACGAAATCGAAGTAATGGCAACGTGGTCGAAGAATAGGCCCAGTTGCATACTTATCTGCTTTGGCTGGGAGAGCAGTGTTCTACCTCTCTCCTATTTAACCTGTCATTGCTTATAGTCCTGTAATATATTAGACATCAAGTGAGCTTTTACCAGAAAAACATCATCTAATCGTGAATCCTAAATGGTAACAATGTATCAAAACTCATGTTACTTGGCTCTAAGAAATTAATATAATTGTGTATGGTAATGAGTCATTATTTAACTTTGAGTTCCTTAAGAATTGAAATCAATTTAGATATAATGGAAGTCTTGCAAAACTCTGTTCATGAGAGAAGGATATGGGGGCGAGGACTTTTCAAATATTTGGTGAAAAAGCAGATATTCATTATGATGCAAATCATAAACTGTTTTGCAGTGAAAATTAATGGTTGAAGGTAAACTTTTAATTAAACAAATGGGAAGGATATATTTCAAGAAGTGTTTCAAGTTTCATTCTTGGAGTCTCTGTTGCTCAAAAAGTAACTGACAGCCCTTGGAATCAAGACCTATCTCACACACTGAATATTGCAATAAGAACATTTCTTGGATGTAACAACACATCCTGGGGGACATGGGAGGCTATAGCCTTCTTATTTGCTCTATTAAGTAGCACATAGCTCTAAGAAATTACTTAAGTTCCAAAATGAAATGTAATGTGGCAGAATGAAAGATGAAGTACTTAATGAGTCATGAACTATGATCTGAATTTAATCAAATATTTAAATATTAAAAAATCTTATTAGTCAAAATTAAATGTAGAATATATTAGTTATGTAGTAAACTGTTTCCTGCATGAATATGACATTTGTTCTAAACTCTTATGCTACTTATCTTCTTCTTTTCATTAATTTACTTACCAAGTACTGTAGATGACGTCATGAAAATTAATTAAAAGCAACAGAGCATGAAACTAATTTAACTTGTTTTGATTACTGAATATTATCAATCAATACTATCTGAACATTTAATGATGAACATGTGAACATTATCACTACAGTAATTAAGTTTTTGATACATAATATCCATATTTTCAGCAATCATTGTTTCTAGGAGGGTTTTAAAAATTTGACTTGAAGTAGGTGTCACTTACTATCAATGATTAAACAAATCAGAACTTCTACGGATTGGAACTTGAGATAATCTATTACAGGTAAACTGATTTCACAAAATTTAACAGCCATAAGTTAATCATATCTGTGCATCTCTTGATGATCGACGATCAGTGTTTTATGACGTCAAAACTTGTTAACTATTTCCTTCACAGCATATTGCTGCTGCTTCAAGCAACTGAGCATCACATGACTAAAGTAACAACCTAAAATTATGAGCAAATGACGTCAGATGATGCTGACCTACAATTGCATTGCTCACAGCGGGCCATTGATCATGATAAATCACTGAAAAAAATTAATACGTACGGCTACCAATCACAATACTTTGATTGCATCTCTCCAAATGTATTTAAAAATATGTTCCAGTCACTTAATTTGCAATTTTATATAGATTAGTTTGTGTGGAGCAGAGCCATACAAGGAATCTGTCTTCACGACTAGTCTCATTTGTCAAGACCATGCAGGTAGATAATGTAGGCCTAATGTTTGAACTTTCACCTCGTTTTCGGTCTGAGACCAATACATTATACAGTAGTAACGTTGATAAATTCAACGTTACTTTACTGCATTTTACTTGGCACTTTATTCTGATTCAACACCGGCCCTAATTCAACACTGGCCCCATTTTATGTTTTCCACACTTACTTTTCCCCTGTGCGAACCCTACTGCATTTACAGCACAGCAGCAGCAATAATAAAATCACAAATGAATCGCAAAAAACGCATGAAGCTACAAAAGTGCAAGTGATCGATAAACTTTTGGGCGTCGAATTGGGCTGACAAATTTTTCTTTTACAAACTGGTGATAGACCTCGTCAGCCCAAATGCTAAACAGGAGTAATACTTCCTCATCATCACATGTCGAACCTTTCAACAGCTTCCGTACTCATTTTAGCAAAATGTTTTTCGATTGCCATTACAGTTGTTAGTCTTCAATCAGTGAGAAATTGTTGAATGAAAGTGGCGCACTTTGCTGCAATTTATAAACAAGCATGTGTTGATATTAAAACTGCACCTTGTTCAAACCTGATTTGCGTTTAAACTACGCTGATAGTAGGTAGCCCAGAGATAACTCAGGAGTCAGGGAAAAACCCACCTCTGCTACAGGGTCAGTTTAAAATGGTTCGAACCTGGAGCAAACCCAGGTTAATTGTGCTTACATTACAAAAATCTAACTCGGGTTAAACTAGCTCGGGTCAGCAGGGGGTTAGTTTGTGCAATATAAGCAGGGTTTTAATTTCATCTGACTTTTCGCTGCTCCTTTTCCATTCTTCTATCCCATCAAAATTTTTATTCCCCAAAGTTATAATACACATTGATACACATTGAATAACTTTACCCCAATAATCATTCATTTGTCGGAAAATATAAAATAAGCGACAGTAACTTTACCTATTTTAATGCATTAAAAGAAAACATATTTTATCCTATATTTGCCCGAGAACGTTACTTATTTCTCAATTGATTCCACTACTGGACGTGCTCGTCACTCGCTGGTACTAGCTGCTGGGACAAAACCATGGACTACAATATTTAAAGCAGCTTTCAGTCGAAAGTTGTAAAAGTTGGACCCTTTCACGCCAACACATTTATCACCACTTCAGGAAAATTAACGCCATAAACGGATGGCGTAAGAAAGGCCGATAAGGTCCTCTACACTCAAACTTATGACCAGTAACTACACTTTCTTTAGCTCAAAGTACTTGACTGAACTCGCGGTACTGGACTGTGCAAAATTTTACTGTATATCAAAGCCATTCTTTCGTAACAATGCATGCAATCATTGGAATGTCACGTGACATTTCCAACGCAGAAGACAAGTAAAAGAAACGATATACAATATTGGGTTGGCGCAATCTAATAAACATATAAAAGTATGATTTATAATGTATAATACAATTAAGAATTAATATTTATACCTGTTAACATATTCTCTAAACGTGATTACAAATTGGCTTGAGTCAACCAATAATTTTCATGGTTAACTTGGACCTAAAATCCAATCGTATAAAGGAGACTCAATATACTTCTGTGATTATGGCCTACTTAACTTAATATTAGTAAAATCTAATGGGGAATCCTCGCATTGGCAACTGCAAGACTCCTATATGAGGCTGGGAGCACATGTAAAACAGGCCCAATTACGATCAATGTCACTAAAAACTCCTGAACATTTAAATTCTCTAAAATGTCCTCGATTGATAATCCAATACTACCTTCTAATCTCAAGAGTCTTTCTAATCAAAGTTGAATGAAGTGGGTGTATCAACTAAGGTCACAATGGATGGGTACATGCCTTGTCAACTGTACTGCTTCTTTTCCAGAATAGAGGCCAGTTTGCGAGCAGAACAAAATTCCACCTCATGTTTAATCAAATATTTCGTTGACTCTGATTTGAAATACATTCAGACAATGCTATGAATAAGACCGATAAAGGTCTGGGGCCTAAATCTAGGAGAACGTCAACATATCATCATATAAAATGTTTCCTCTTCATTTCTGAGCGCATTCTAAACACTTTGTTGACAAGTTTCCTGTAACACTGATTGTCTACACTAAATTCTGTTTCAGCAAATGAAGGAAATTATGAAGTCAAGATCTGGATCAACTTACGACTAAAAGATACGACCTAAAAACATTTGAAACTAGTACTATCCTCAGGCCTCTCTGTTGTATAATGTGACTGTGACAGTGTGAAGCAAATGAAGTTATTGACTAAATTGTATTAACAGGATGAAATTGTCTGTCAAGAGGAGGCATACTCATTACATGTTATCCAAATAAGGGTACTCTGAGGATCTGAAAGGCATGTACAAAGAGAGCAGTCTTGAGGGCATTTACCAATACCCCTTTTAGGTTCCAATTGGGCTCTATCTTACTCCATAGCATGGTGGATCTAGATGACCTGTATATCTAGATGACTTCATGCAATTTCTTATTTCACTGGAACTGAATTTCAAATATTACTGCAATCTCATATCATAAGGATGTAAATTAATAAGGAGACATTGCCCTCAAATTACAAATCAAAAGGCAGTTCTTTAATTGAGAATCATAAACAGGTACAGGGCTTTTCATATTTGAAATGAGTGATGGTAAATTAGGTTAGATAGCCACGTGATCAAATGGCAATCCCATGCTATGGTGATAGCGGTTTTGTTCCGAAATATAGCTAAAAAGGGACTCCAACACAAGCAAATCAGGGACAATGAAGGCAAATTCATTGCTCCTAGACAATAAACCTGCAACTAGGTTTCTAATACCTACCACTCACAAAAAGTAGATCGAATATTTGTTAATCAAAACCAGCTAATATTTACAACGTACTATATCAAAATAAATAAACACGACATGACAAACAAAAATACTAGAAAATGCACCAGTTCGCATGGTAAATTACAACTGTCAGATGAAGTCTCCTACGATAACAAAAAGGTATTACAAATAAGATGTCTAGTGCATGTGATTGGCTATTAGAACAATGAAAACACACAAGGCATTGCATACCATGCTGAGAAATTGCAGGACAAGGAGACAAGCAAGGTAAATAGGCAGAAAAACGGTGGCCAGGGTGACAAGGCCAAGAGGGTTGAATAGTGGTACAGAAAGTGAAGGAGAGGAGAGAGTTTCGCACAGAAATGTAAGTCTAGAAATAAGATAGATAACAAATTATAACTATAAGGTAATCCTATTCAGATTGTATAGAAGTAAAAAGGGGAGACCTCCAGCATTCAAAAGAGGCTTCTTTGCTCCCTATCAATTTCGACACTGATGACAAAGTAAAGCACTCCAGCTCCTTCGCTGCTCCATTGCTGTACTTACTTCTTGCCTACTAGACGATCGATGCTACTGGATGTACTCACTGTGACAGCAATTGTTCAAAAGTTGCAAAAGACGATAGCAGAAAGCAACAAATAACCGCGTAGAAATGTACAGATATCGCATTGAATAAATATTATTGTCAAGACTGTAACTCTACTATCATCTTCAATTGCAAGGCAAATCTTTTAGCCACAGATGAAAACTGCTTTCCAAAGCAAATAGCCTCGAAATGAATTCCATTTGAAATGACCTCACTAGAATCACATGACCTCTGAATAGAGATGTAATCATCCAAAAACACTGGGCAAAATACCAAATGGAAAAATGAGATCAAAACTTACCATTGAAGAAGGCGACTTCTGTTTCTGAATGTAACATTCTATAAGGAAGAAATAAAGGAAAATATTTGAAAACAAAATACGTCATTCTTTAAATCACTAATTGTTTAACAATTCTATTAGCAAACAAAATATATTTAAAGGAAAGTTAATGATGCTAATACTGGTTCTGGCACATTGCTGCCAATGGAATTCGAATTAACAGAAATTAGAGCGACATTCCATTCTGATAACATGAGGACAGAGCTCATTGTAAATAAAGTAAATTTAAAACAACTGACTCCAAATATCACATTGATTTCAGGATGTCATCAAACAATAAGCATATCTGGAAAAAACTCCAACACACTTACTGTTGACACTTGGAAAGTAATATTTACTGCGGATGGAGGAGAACTAGAAGTTGGAGGAGTCTGAAAGAGAAATGAGAAACATATTAGCAAAACAATACACAGCAACTGTCTGTTTATTATTAGGCCTACGTAATGTTGGTGAAAGGCCTTGGAACCAATGACAAAGTACCAACAAATGATAAAAGGTTAAGTGGACAGAGAGATAAGATAAAGTTTGTTGACGCTAGATTTGAACAAAACCTGCTGCACAAGGAATGCCAATAATGTCCACAAGTGATCACGTGATATGATTTAGAATATGACATCATATCAACTTACTGGATATCGGGAAGGTGTTCTGACGTCATGGGATGGGGTTCCAGATGATGGTGAATGATGCGGCTATAAGAGAAAATAACAAAGTATTGCATAACGCAAATACGTCACAATGAGCACCAATGAGTATTCATCAAATTCATTTACATTTTCATATACTTGAGATGTACTAACTCTTATCTTATAAATGGGCCATATTACGCACAGTCTCAGTTAAAAAAGTAGACATCTTATGTGGCAATAACAGCCAGGTAAAACCGTCTCAACTAACTGCTGAAGAGGTTGTAATACGTCATCGCATATGGTGCCGTTCAACTGACATTCTTCCAGGATACAACAACAGCAACAATAAGAATAACATTTGAATAGCCAATCAACTGAATGATGACGTAACATACCATTGAATGATCGACAATACTATAAATATCTGCATTGGGGGATGTCATGCGAGAGGTGGACATCTGTAATGACACATCAGAAATTACAATAAAGATCAATAAGGGTTATCAGCTGACATCATTCCAAAATGATAATGCATGGAATCAAATGTCACTTACAGTATCTAAGTATTTTACAATCTACAACAAAAATAAATGAAGCAAAGGCTTGTACATCAAAAATCCGAGCTCAGGGCTAAGATATTGAACAATAGAATTATGTGAGATAACTCTATGTATTGCCAGTTCCTTCTAATCAGCACCCAAATTGAAACAGCAAGTGAGTCTTGTTAGTGTTCACTAGACCAAAGCACCTTTGTGGACCAGATTTAGCGGAAAATTCCGTGAAGCATATAGTTTGACAAACACTATAGATAGCTGCTACGATAAAGCAATATACAATTTTATGTAAAACAAAACTTTCATTCCATCAAATGTGTGCATTCCATTGAACTGCCCAGTCAGTCTAAAGTCACATACAACTTTGTTAGCAAATATTTAAGCATCATAACTTACTGTTGATGGTATTGTGGGAGACCAATAATGCAAGGAAATGTTGACAATGAAAAAGAAAAATCTATTGAAGAGAAAGGAGAAATATAGCACAAAACAACATGATAAAGCAACAACAAAACAAGGCTACTAAAATAAAATTTAATAAAAATAGAGGATAAGAAAGGGCTCTACCAATAATGTCCCCATTCCATCAAAGTTTAACAGTATATCGGCAGCACTAGTACAATTAACACCTGCCTGTCAATACAAATCCTAACTAACTAAATTCTTATAAGAAACTTTGCAAACCCCCATCGCATTAGGATACAAACTTAGTGGACTTAATTTTGCATCAAAATGGCTCCTATCCAGTTTATTAACATGATGACCTGTCTTTATCTAATGTACTAACTCCACTTCAATCTCTGTATAGGCCTTAATGCACCATAAGTTGAGTTAACTTGCAAAGAAAGCGAAAGTCTATCAGATGAACTCATAATTATCCCTGAAAATATTGGAATAGACCCATATACAAATATATCTCTCAAACAAACCCAAACATACTGTAAGCTGAAAATATCTTAGAATAGACTTAGTTTCTTATAACCAAAATTAACTAAAATCAGTAGGTAGCGAAATACTTGCATACAAATAAGAATAAAAATGACATACAAATAGAAAATACGAAAAATGCGCCAGTCTTGTAACAAAAAGTTAGAGTAGAATGCATCCGCCAGATGAATGTCCCTGGGGATACAAAAAAGCGTTTCAACTGACATGCTTAGCAAATGTGACTATCATTAGAATAATAGACACACAATCTAAAATGTATGACTTTGATTGTAAACACTGAGTTTCTTATAAGAAATTTCACACAAAAGCACAACTTGTTCATGCACAACAGGGTACCTTAATGATTCGCCGTAAAATTATGTATTGTCGGCCAATTAACTCTTCGTGTATGATTTAACAAGAGACTGCTGCATGCATTATTCGTTAATACTTGGTCAAAAATCCCATGAAATATATACGTAGTTTGATAAACATCATCAAGCGTTGATAGGCTAATGTAATGCAAAATTTAACTAAAGCAAAAATTTCAGTCCATCAGATATGTGCATTCCATAAAATCATTCAATCAGTCTACGGTGACAAATGGCAAACACATAGCATGCCAGGTATAATGTCATAACTTACTGTTGATGATGGATGATCAAGTGCTCCAGGAGGTGGATGATCAATTGCTCCAGGAGGTGGATGATCAATTGCTCGAGGACGTGGATGATCAATTGCTCGGGGACGTGGTTGATCAATTCCTCGACGACGACGACGACGACGACGACGATGTCGACGATGTGGATGATCAATTGCTCGAGGAGATGATAAAGACGAGAGTGGTTTCTATTAAGGAGAAATGAGAATTTTCGGATAAAACAAGATGGAAGTTATCAAGATGACACAGAATAACAAAAAGCAACATGAAGATCGACCACAATGAGAAGTTTTTCCCATCAAATGTGTCCATTTATTGAACGTTTACAATCTGTATACAGCGGTAGTACAACTAAAACCTGCCAGTCAATACAAGCCAGTTAACAGTGGGGGTGGGTGTTGGGGTAGTGTGGACAGTGCTCTAAATAATTCGCTATGATTCTTGTACTTCGAGATGTCCCAAATAGTTATTTGAACGTATAACATGATGCAAAAATGCAGCCTAATCTGACAGGAATACTCTAGACAGGCATATCCTTATGGTTTTATAGCTATTCCAATACAGTTTCTTACTTGGAAATCATTAGCAGTGCTTGTTTAAAAGGTTGAGCGCATGATCTATCAATTTATGCAATTATTATCAATTAAGTTATCAAGATATGACTACTAAGCTGATTCCAGTCAAGCACACTGTTAATTCCAATCTAAAGATGTACTTCTCCTGGAGCAACTGTCTATTTCACATCCATGCAGTACCAGAGCTCCAGGGGAGATTGGGTACTAAATACCTTCAACTTGTCGAATATGTGGCATGTCAGAGTAGTCCAAAAATGTAAAGCCTTCATGGTTTCCATAAAGTTGCTACCTGTCGCTACTTGTCGCTTGCATTTCAACAGAAAAATAACTAAATATTTTGCAGCAACACGTGAGGATACGTAGAAACAGCTGACGACTGGTTTGCTGAGTTAGAGACAGCAGGAGATACATCTTTTCCAGTATGAGCTTGGCACTTCTTCAAAGGAGGTTATTGAAAAATTGCAGTGCGACAAGGAAACCAATGAATATGGAGGATAATACAAGTTGAATTTGGAGGCCCCGAGGAAATCAGCCAGGATAGTTTCCTAGTTGAAGTACAGAAATATGAATGCCTGTACAACAAGCAGAGGAGGATCGAGACCTTCTCAACATTCTCAGTTGAGAATGTCAGATTTTCTAGCGTCCAGATTTTCGAATCTTACCAACCTATCAACTCAAATCAAGTCTGATTTCTCAAGGTTGCTGACCCTCGTACCCACTGATATTTGCTGCACACTTGGTATACCTCAAGGGAGTGGTAACCTAGCAATAGTGATTAAGTAATAAAATCGCTTGACAAGTGTCAATAATTCTGAAAGGTATCTAGGCAAGTTGCGACAGTTTACGTGTAGTTTCCATACCAATTTGAGAAGGTCCTTCGTATCTTGAGAATGTGCTACGCAATTTTCTTACTGCGTGCGCATCGAAACAGTACTGATGTTTGGTCACTTGAGAAGGTAGATCTGCGCTGGTTAGACGAGGTCCAATATAAATAGCAACGGCTTTTTCTTGGTACTCTTTTCATATGAGGTAGGCCTGGACGATTTCAAAACTTATTCCTGTCGCGTCCTGAGGAGAAGGTTCACTGAGAATCTTGAGGATTCAGGGGGTGGGTATACGTGACTGTTCGGAATTTGCCATGTACCCTGGCATGTGAGTTATCTGTTGGAAGAAGTAGCTCAGAGCGGGAGAAAACTATTATTCGTTAGCAATATATCCGAAATAATAGAATTTTCAGAAGAAGTCGAGCAGCTGTTGACGAAGAGAGATGTTCAACAAATTATGATGGTATATAGTGCTAGTATGCAGCTTTCTCTAGGTAGTGTTGTCACACTGGATGGCTTGATCGCAAGTAGTAGTGGATAGTCATACTTTCTCACAGGCATGCAGACAGATTCTCTACTCCTGGTCCATTGAGTAAATGTGTATAAAGGAGAAACTGCCCCCCCCCCTGATAATGTATGGCTATATTTTTCCTTTTTGACTGTTTTATAGTCGTTCACGGCAGTCTGTATTCGCATACGCAATTATTGTTTACAAGATTGCTGGATGAATAAGAGTCTGGCCGATGTCAGTTGACATTGGGTATAAACAAAGGGTCGGAGAGCGGAGGGTTAAGGTCAGGCTAGATTGTGTGTTAGAAATACTATAGGTCCCCACTGGACAGATATAACGAAGATTCATCCTAACTTCCGCTTACACGATCACACTTATGTTTGTAGACGCTGTAGGGGTATGTACACAAACCGATTAGTGTTTCTTCGTTGTATTCATTTAGAGACAACCTTCGAGAGATGCTTGGTAGCTAATCTTTGATACAGGGGAGCTTGTCGCAGCAGAAGCTCATAATAGTTCAGGTTTGATATAGAGACACTTGTTCTAACAGAATGACATAGTGGCTCGTGGGACTTTGTTTTGAATGCCATCAAAGTAGAAACCCAGTTGCTTCGCACAGTTGTTGGCAATGTTGTCATGTCAATTATTTCCTTATGTTAAGAACTCTTCTCTGGGATATCAATTGGAATTCTGGAACATGGGTGATTCCTTAATGTGGGGTTCCAGCTGTAGATAGGGCAGTGATGCCTTGTCAAAAACTAAATTTCCTAACAATAGTTTTTATTGAAGTAGAGGTTAGTTTTGATTCTGTAAGTAAAGTGCTTTTGAAATTTCAATAGTCCTTGATCTTTCAGGGACAATTATCAAAACTATGATAATTGTTTGGGTGTGGTCTTTGGTTGTGGTCTTTGGGTGTGGTCTTTGGGTGTGGTCTTTGGGTGTCGTTTTATAATTTGAACCTTTGAGAATGTCAGAAAATGTGCTGGATCTGCCCCTGACAACAAGCAAAGTATGCAGTACAAGAACAAATGCCTATAAATAAATGCTTGGAGCAAAGAAGGTAGTTAAGTTGGTATATCGATGAAAGATGCGGGACTGAAATTTAAAAACCTGAGATCCATGTATACAAGGCATTTACATACAATGGGAAGTTTACCTTCCGATTCAGAGAAGAGCATCTTTAGCTGCGTCAAAGGACATTGCTGCCTTTGAGTGGCAACAGCCACACATACGTCACAGAAGACTGCTGACACATTTTCATGCCAAGTTAATTGGCTTTTGTCAGATATTTAATTTGGGTGTTGTGCAATCACCCAGCTTAATTTCACTAGAATCACCAGGAGCATCATCTAGCACAAGTGATAGCAACGGTGCTAATACAAATGATTTTGATAGTACATACGGTCAGCCTGAAAGTGACCCTGATTTTGAGAACCCGAGTCACTCAATGAACACCAGATCCCCCAAAGGAAATAAATGAATAGAAGGAGATAGATGGTGCTGTTCAAAATAAAGAACACATGACTAGTAGCATATCCGATGAAGAGGGAAAAATATCAGTGTATCGGATCAAAGTACCTGATGAATCATCATATTCAAGGACAATTGGAAGTTTCAGTGGCAGCGTTAAATCAAACAACAGACCATGGACAAAAGTTGAGAAGCCAGCATCAAAAGCTGACATGGATAACCTACTTGTGACAATAGCCAAGTCAATTGCTACTCATCTGAGAGAAGCCAGAGAACAGGCAGCATAGAAGGACAAGGAAGATGATGAAGACAGCCTTTTTTTGCAGAATTCTCATTCCAAGACTAAAGAGACTGCCTAACAGACCAAGGGGTGCAATTAGGCGTCAAATTGAGCAAGAGTTTTTTCAGGCTTAATATGGTAGCCCTTATCATGCTTCACAGCCTAATGAATTTGAGCAGTTCAGACCAAACATAAATTCATTTTCTGACTCAACGAACTATCTTCCTTTTCACAGTTAAAGAATTCTGATGACAAATTCAACTACACCAGTTTATACAAATCTTGAATCAATCCCACACAACATTTTCCTATTTTAAAAGTTATGGTCTTTGGTTTGTCCTCTATTAGGTACGTTATGTGAAAACAAACTTTCTTCAACACACAGGGATAAAAGACATACAATAACAGTAAAGTGAAACTTCTGCTTTTGATATTCAGTATTTCTATATGATGCTTTAGATGTTGTGCTCTGTATGTTTCCTTGATTGTGAACTGTAGCAAAAAATCCAACATGTTTATACTGCCAATTCACCTCACCATCACGGCCAATGACAAAATCCTTAAAATTTTCTTTGACTTAATCTACTTCAAACCTGTACCTGTTGCCATATAATCTAGAAAGATTATGGAGACATTTATCTTCATTCATAACACGTTTTCAATCACCAGGAATGATTTTTCCTGTTGAATCCCCACTGCCTACAAATCCATTTGGAAGATAGTTGGCACTATCCGTTAGTCTAATGCAATTGTGTAAATATACTGTAACCCTGGTAAGCCCTTCAATTTGCTCTATTCCAGTTTTAATAGGACAACAAAAATTCTCCATTTTGCTGCCAGTATACCACATGTGTTTTCTATTGTTCTCCTTGACCTGGATAGCCAGCAATTGAAAATACGGTGTTTTTCAGTAATTGCTTTTCCTGTATAAGGTTTTACAAGGTATGGTTTTAATGGGAAAATATCTTCAACTAAAACATATGGGAGGATTCTATCACCTTGTTAAGTTGGCTTTGGGATTCCAATACTGCTGGGATGGTACTCTGCAAACGTCAGTTTGACAAAACACTTACATAACTATCTCCGCCAAACGCTCTTATGTCTACCATAGTAAAGAAATGCTTTGCATCACACAATGCTAAAAGCACAAAGCTGTGGAACTTTCTTTCTTTCTTTCCGTGTTGCCTGTCATGTGACGTTAGCAATCATGAATCTCCACTTCTGTCTATCCTTTGCTAAATGCACTAACTCCGCTACTTTGTACCATCCACTAAAACTTTCTATTAAACAATCCATGAATTTCTTCCGTTGTCGTCCTTTAGCCCTCCTTCCATTTATCATTGTCAGCAAACAGTCACTTTCCAATCCTTGTGCTCTTAGTATGTGACCAAGAAATTGCAGCTGTCTCTTCTCAATACTTCTCATCAATCCCCTTTCCAATCCCGCTCTTCTCAATACCTCTTCATTTGTAACTTTGTTCGTCCATTGTATCCGTAACATTGATCTTACAAACCACATTCCAACTGCATCTAATTTTCTTCTCAAATCCTTCCTAATCGTCCATGCCACATATCCATATAACAACTTTGACCACACAAAACATTTCAATATTCTTACTCTAAACTTTACACTCATACTCAAATTCTACAACAACTTATCCAT
Organism: Mastigias papua; assembly: GCA_964019165.1. Lineage (NCBI taxonomy): Eukaryota > Metazoa > Cnidaria > Scyphozoa > Rhizostomeae > Mastigiidae > Mastigias > Mastigias papua. The sequence goes on from OZ025271.1 coordinate 14,617,944, forward strand.
ATTACCAAATGTCTTCTTTGCCAATCCAATCGGCTTTACAATCTCCTTCTCACTATTTCCTTGGTCAGTACTGGTGCTTCCCAAATAAACAAAACTTTCAACTTGCTTTACTTCCGTCTCTCCCACTTTTATCTTCACTTTCACTTTCTCTTTGCTCTTTGTAAATGTCAATGTATTGGTCATGTCTACATTTATTCTCAGTCCTTTACTCGCACATTCGTCCCTTAGCTTGTTCATTAGCGCTTGTAACTTCTTCTCAGAATCAGCTTAATTAGCTTATACATTAGCTATCCACATACTTATGTACCCCTGCCTACTGTAAATAAATAATCAATACTGTATCATCAGCATATCTGACATTGTTCACGTTCCTTCCGCCGACTGAGATACCTTCTAAGTCTTTCAACGCATCCATAACCACTTGACTGTACAATGAGAACAAATCTGGGGACAATACGCAGCCTTGCCTCACTCCTCTTTTTATTTCAGTCCAATCTGACACTTTATTCTCTATTCTCACTGCAGCTTTCTGATTCCAGTACAAGTTGCCTATCAACCTGGTATCTTTTCCGTCCATTCCTGTGCTCTCTAGGATGTTAACCAACTCCTCGTGTTTCACAGTGTCAAATGCCTTCTCAGAGTCCACAAAACAGAGATAAACAGTCTTCTGCATTTCAACAGACCGTTCAATTATCATTCTTAGAGCAAATATTGCACTGTTGGTACCTGTCCCTTTCCTAAATCCATGCTGTTCCTCCAAGACTCTCTCATTCATCTTTCCCCTCAATCTATTCATTACTACGCTCAACAATACCTTACCAAGTTGACTCATAATGCTTATAGTTCTGTGTGTAGAGCATTCTAAAGCACCTGATTTCTTTGGGATTGAAACGAATACTGATTCTCTCATAGCATTTGGTATATACCCACTCTCATAATTTCTGTTTGCTACATCAGTTATTTTCCTTATTCGAAATTCCTCTGTAGCTTCTATCATCCCTATTACAATTTCATCTTCTCCTGCTACCTTTACTTTTTTCATAGCCTTTGTTGCTGCTCTTATTTCATCTTGCATAATTGGAGGGCCTGACAAAGTACTATCAAATTTTAGTATCTCTCTTCTATTATCATTATAAAGCATATTGGCATATTCTTCCAATCTATTCTTTATTTCATCTACTTCTACCAAGATGTTACCATCTTTATCTTTTATGATATTGTTCCTAGAGATCCCTTTCTTGCTTCCTAATTCTTTAATCTTATCATATACTCTTGGTGAATTAGTCTATTCGAAATCCTCAATTTCATCACATTTTTGCAAAAATCCACTCCTCTCTCCGTTCTCTACACTTTTTCTTGATTTCTTTATTTAGCTCTCTATATTTTCCAGTGTTTAACTTCCATTTTCTTTTCTCATCCATCAAACTGAGTATGTCTTGTGTTATCTATGGTTGCCATGTTGTTCTTGCCTTCTAAGGTAAGACGTTTTCAGCTGTCTCTACCAGTGCCTTCTGTAAATTCATCCATTCACGCTCCACCCCTTCCTCTTCATCCTCTGAAGCACTCTCACATAGAACCTCATACCTATTCTTCACATGAATTAAGTATTTCCTTCTCAATTTCTCTCCATTGAAATCTTTCCATTACTTCCTAACTCTACATTTCTTCCTCTTCTTTACCTTCTTTAACTTTACTTTCATTACTGCCACTAATAGGACATGATCACAATCTAAACAACAGTCTGCACCAGGATAGGTCTTTGCATGTGGAACTTTATGTAATTGATATACGTCGAACCAGCTCTTTGGGGACATTCAGTTGAAATATGCTTTCCATCCAGGGCTTCAATGCAATTGGGATATTGCTACTCCTCTTTAAATTCCCTCACAATTGCGAGCGATTCTTGTGCATTTGAAGGCATTCTCAAGTATGTTTCTCTCCAAGTTGCCCATAATGCAGCACAGGTTTCTTTAACAATATTTGATATTGTTGCACGGCCAATTCTAAACGCAACTGCCTCTTGGCTATCTTAGGCCCTAACAAACAGAGTAAAAAATGCTCTAATTCCTCTGGGGCCATTCGAAGAAATCTAGAATATAAATAATAAAAGCAACGAAGTTATAGTACTATCTGGTTTTATGGAGAAAAGATTTGGGTGTTATGCCATCTAGAGACATCCAATCATAAACTAACTCAGTAAGTTCAAAGAAAACTTCCAAGTGTCTAGTCTCAGACGAGCATATGGCAACTATCAAGGGTAGGGATCTAATCCAAAACAGGCCCACTAGAAACTTTTAGAGGATACAGCTTAGAAAAATAATTTGTAAATTAAGAAACAGAAGATATATTAGAAGAATTTTCCTGATTTCCTTACTTCCTTGGCAAATGGCAATTAAAAGCATATACTACAAACCGAAAAGGGTTTTTTTCTGTTTTAGAAAGAGTACAGGGTCTAGACTCTCAGGAGCCCTCCATAATTGGGCATCTTAGCTTTCTTGTCAATGAAGTAGCTATATGCTCCAAACTGCCTTTTCTTGGACCCCTCAATACCCCCCCCCCCAATAATCTGTACTTGTCAAAAGAACCTTGTCTCTGAGTTCTAATGCAGAAGTAGTGTTAATATTTGTTACCTTTAAAAATAATCTCTGTCATGCAGTCTCAGTTCCCTCATCAAGGTGTTGCAAAAACCAAGCTTTGCTCTCAGTAGAAATATCTTTCTTACCCAACATCTGTGTTTTCTTCTGAGTGTCATGTCTGTTTACCGCAAGTAAACCAAAGAGGCTGGATTCTCACAAGACAGCTTCCCGAGAAGAGGCCATGTTAACTGTAGCATCAAATTTTGCAATTGTACCAAAAGCAAATCCATTTTATTAGTGACAGGAAGCGAAAAGCAGTGACAGGTAGCGAAAGCCAGCAATCTTAAAATCTAATGACCAGACGCGACAGGTAGCGGCAGTTGGCGACCTTAAAATCTAATGGGCAGTAGCGACAGGTAGCGACAGGCAGCGACAGGCAGCGACTTTAAAATCTAATGGGCAGTAGCGACAGGTAGCAACAGGTGGCGACCCTATGGAAATCAGGCTGAAAAGAAGCTAATGAAAATTCTCAAACGCATATAATTGATTTCATCTGATGCTTCTACAGATCTGCCATGATGGAGCATATGTTCACAGAGTGCTTTTCCCTAATACCTAACTAGCCTGGCCCTAACATTTTGCCCAGAGGTGTTAGTCTCATGCCGTCACTCCTCCCTCCCTCACTACCACTGGCACCATCAGTTTCATCACTGCCCAACTGTCAGGTTCAGCTGCCTACACGCCAAAGTTTACAACACAATCAGTTTTCTTAACAAGAACCAATTTACCAACCCCTTCTACCCTGTGCATAGGTTTTCTTGAATGACAGTCTCATTTACATGGTAAAGGAAGCGAGAAAACCAATCACAGGAATTTATGATACTCTTCAAAATACCGGAACAGATTCGACAATCATTTATCCGAGTGAGTTGTACAAAGTTTATTTACAGCCCTAAAGTTTCTTACAACGAGTTTTTATAGACAATAATTTGTGTAATATAAAGCAATGATGATATACACAGACTAAGTCAATCAATCAGTCAATCAATCAATCAATTAATCAATCAATCAATCAATCAATCAATCAATCCATTGATCAATCAATCACTTAATAAATCTATTCAATGATCAATCAATCATGAATCCATCAATCAATCAATCAATTCATCGATCAATCAATCATGATTCAAACAATCAATCAATCAATCAATCAAGTCATCGATCAATCAATCATGAATCAATCAATAAATCAATCAATCAATCAATCCATTGATCAATCAATCACTCAATAAACCTATTCAATGATCAATCAATCATGAATGAATGAATCAATCAATCAATCAATTCATCCATCAATCAATCATGAATCAATCAATCAATCAATCAATTCATCGATCAATCAATCATGAATCAATCAATCAATCAATCAATCAATTTTCAGTAAATCAACTAACTAATCACTCAAAAACTTAACCACCATCACCACCATCACTATTGTCGTGAAATTGTCATACTGCTGATGGATGCTGAAATGGGTACGAAATGTCTACATCACAAATATGTTACCGGATAGTTTTCATTAAATCATCACTGCTCTTTTTCCATCATTTGTTTTCAAGGTTGTCATACAACTGTGTTTCCCGATCAAGTTGTCCTAATTACGGTTATTATCGTTATCTTTCTTTAAACAGTTGCATCAAACCACAACTTCAATCAACTCACCACGTCTAGGTTATCAATCGAGAGTTTCACGCCACATTGCACTATCTATAAGAATAAATAAACAGGTAACTTCTTTGACATTCACAAACAATACATCAGCGCCATTATGATGGCAATTAGAGCCAAGGCTACTTTTCAGTTCAATTTCATTTTCACGCAAAGAAGAGATACATTTGCTTGGCCCCCACATAAAAAATTGATGTTGCTCTGTCTGTTGGAACTACATCAACATCCACCATAAAACAGCTTTCCCACAACAAAATAGATCACACACTGCCAGTACTGAATGGAATAAGCGCAACATATTGTTAAAACGCAACATATTGTTGTCTGATATATTTTAAACGATACTCAAGGGAAAGAAGAGTGCTGAAAACCAAAAAAACATTTCTTGAAGTTCAGGACAGAACGAAAAATGGCACCATGCTTTAGGCATACTGGAAAGCTTTTCTCGTCAGGCACTTGTTCAGTCTGTAATCTCATGAATTCCTAGCTCAACTTCTAAAATCCGACTATATCTGGCTTTGCTTAGAAAGCGACAAATAAAGCGGAGATATAACATCTTACTCCCATTTCCATCATAAACAACAGTGACTCATGAAATTGGTTGGGATTGTGCTGCATTTTGTAGTATTATCAAATTTTGGTGCAAAATCCGTAGCATTTAATATCTTTAATTTATTTGTGAATCATCTATCGCAATCATTGAGGAAAAAGATTGAAGTGACCAATTTTTCTATTAGGCAAACATTTTTAGAGTAGCAAAGTACTGCTTTAGTATCAGCGTGGCTGCTTCTTTCGGTTTACTACAGCTTAAATGTTTCTTTTGCTTGACAAAGAAAAAAGATTAAAAAGAGTCTTTTCAAGAGAAATTTCGAAAGGTCGCTTTTTGAGTGGTGAATTTGCGGTTTTAGACTATTGTTCCTTTTCTTTCACGTTCGCGTTCGTTTTCACAAAACTGTGATAAGGGTAGGTTTCTTAGATTGGCACGATTTAATTTCTTGCGAACTTTGAACATAGCGAGATAAACAATTGATTCAAATATTCAGAAAGGGGATTGATGACTTCAGAGTAAGCACGCTAAGGAGGGAGTACATGCAAAAACATAATAAATCATGCAAGGGAGGGAGTTTAAAATTGAGTAATATTGAGCGTACATGTAGTTGAATGGTCCTTGAGAATTTTACACATGAAATCAACTAACCAAAGTCTCAAGCAAATTCTGACAACGTTGTTAAAAATCACCAGCAATCCTTGCTTCACATGTAGATCAGCCGAATGCCATGCAAGCCGTACAGTAAATCCTTGAATAAGTCCCCACCTCCAAATAAGCGCCCTTCGAATAAGCCCCCACCTAAAAATCATTTTTGCAAATAAGCACCCCCTCAAATAAGTCCCCATGGGGCCTTATTCGAGGGTAGCATAATTATAGAATAATATCATATTTCAAGAAGTCCTCACAAGACAATAGCTGTACAGTATTACTTCCTTTGAATGGAGGCAAAAGAGGAGAGAGAAACGCGACTTTCGTGATAATAGAAACATTACAATATATGTGAAATCTTCACACAACACTTTGTAACTCTTTTAACGATATCAGCTTCTCTAATTAGAAGCTCAAAATTTAGTTCATTGAAAAATTATGTCGTTTTTTATGTCAATCTTTCAGGAAAATGCCAAACTGTCAAGTAAGCCCCTCCCCTTGAATAAGCCCTCACTCAAAAATTAATTTTTGCAAATAAGCCCCAGGGGGCTTATTCGAGGAGGTAGGGTATGCACGTATTTTTTTATATGAAACTAAAGTCCGGTGCTGGTAGGCAGTTTCTTAAATATTCTGGCCATTTTGCTATCAAAAGTGTCTTACATCTTTCCTAAATTTCCTAGGTAATGAATTTTCTTTGTGAAGCCCAAGGAGAGCAGAGATGTCTGCCTCCACTCCATCACGCTTTTGGCAAAAGAACATACATGTACTTCATGAAGAGGGCATTGCTTGCACATTCAAATTCGAGGTTAACAGGAATAGACAGCCTATTGAACTCTCCTGTATTGTCAACTGTAATCGATTTTCAATTTTAAAATAGAGCCCTAACACAGTGATCAAGGAATTTTGTTTTCCCAGAATGACCAACTCTATTGAGATCTGTAAACAGATAAGCTCACTGAACTTATTAAATGCCAAGTTGAAGTCAAAACAAATTATAAAATTGAAAAGTCTTGTGTGTGAAATTTACTGAGAATGAAAGCAAACGACGTATTGAGGGCCTGATTATATGGAGAGAAAGTGCCTTGCTTTGACGGGAAGAGATAAATTTTCACCTACAATGGGGAAAGTTTCTATTGAGATTACAGGAGGAAAATCATCCCCGCAAAGTGGGACAAATCTGGATGTGTTTGGCGCCAAAGCTTTAGTTTAACTTAAAGTTTAAGTGTATTGTCAAATTTATGCATTCTTTATGTCGCGTGATTAACATACGTGCGTACTCACTCAGAATTTGACCAAGCTTGCAGGGATGTTTCGATTACACGTATATAGACAAAAAGCGCCTCGCTTTGCTGGGATCCCGGTTAAACAAAGGTGAGATCCTGCTTCTGAAAATTGTCCCCCCTGGCCGAGATGAAATTAAGATCTCATATAATTGCAAACTGTTTTCAACAAGAGCTTCACCAGAATCAGTGCATCGTTGTAGAACGTCCCGTCTTGGCAGAAAGGGGAACAATTTTCTCTATGTAATCAGGCCTTCAGCACAGCATTGCACTATACAGTGATGTTTAATTTCAAGATTGTTTTGACTTCAACTTGGAAAATTCAAATTGCACATTATAAAATTTTCTTAGCTTTTTCAATTTGGGTAGGGTTGTTCCTTAACTTTTTAAAAATTGAGCCTACCGTATCTTATAACCTGTTTCTTATAAAACAAAAAGGCCTGTACTCCATTTAGTTTCTCAAATACATGCAAAAAATATACTTTTCCGTTAAGAACAATTGCAAAAGCAGTTGAACCTAAACTTATCGAAGAACTTAGAAAATTAAATTATCTTAAAGTTATGAAACAAGACTATAACTTTACAATGCAGATGGGTTCAAAACATCCATGGGTCTGAATGAGCCATTGAACATGAGTTGACAAGAATAGTATGATTTCAAAGACAGCAGTGAATTATTTCTCAGTACAAATTATACTCAAATTGGCAAAGAGAAATGTCACCCACTAAGAGCGTCACCAAATGCAATTGTGATGAAAATGGCTTTATATATGCAAACTCACAATTTCTACTGTTTTCGTCGATTGCAAATATTCATTGCACTAAGGATAATCAAAAACTGCCTGCGCTTATAAGAATATCCCCTTTAATGGATTCAAGAAGCTTCTAAATGTAATGAACGCCTTTAAAACTTCACAGTTGAGCTACTATCCTCTCATATGAATGTTTCATAACCGCAAACATGATCAAAAAGGATAAACAAACTATATGAAAAGGCTCTTAGGCTTACATATAAATATAGGGTGCCAACTTACGAACAACTCCTGACTAAAAATAAATCTGTAAAGTGATGTAAGCTGTAATCCGTAATCACTAAAAATCACCCCTGATATTCAAAAGTTTAAGAAGGAAACAAAATCATGGAGATTAAACTCATGGGACTGCAGACTTCACAAGTTTTCTATAGATAACTTAGATTTTTTATGAATTCTGTTGGTATTAATTAGTTTGTAAATTAGCTATGTATATATTAACTAACTTGAAATAAAGCGTTCATTATCATATATATTGTATTATATATTATATTATACTATATTGCATTATATTATATTATATTATATTATATTACATTATATTATATCATATTATATTATTTCATATTATATTATATTACAGTACATTATACTAATACTATATTACAACCAAAAGACAAAGACTCAAGTGAAGATGAAGACATTCTATTAGTTAATGGAAATAGAAAAAACAACGCTTTTTGACTTTCTAGCTCAACCCCAAACATATAGAGTGTTTGAATATTGTGAATAAACACGGTTATCATCTAAACTTCACAAGTTAAATTTCATATAAGCAAAGTGATAATCAGTGGAATCAGGAGTTGTACAATATGCCAAATTGATTGGACCAAATATGAACAAGCTTCGGGTACATCATTTACACCAGCAAGAAGCCTGCTATTATGCCCACTGAAACAATCGCAAAGTTATGTATCGTGCTATCATTTTCATCATATTTGGGCAACGTTCTCTGTAAAATCAGTATCTGCATATCACAAGAAAAGAACGATATTCGTGATCAAGCTCATATTTCCAAGGCCTGTAAAGGTAAAAGGATTTAGAAGAAACGAAAAGTGACAGTGCAAGAAAACAACCGACCCAAGAGGGATTCGAACTCGCGACCCCTGATTTTGTACGTCAAGTGCTCTACCAAATGAGCTATCGGGCCACGCTTCCAAATCGTTACCCAAGGGTAAGTCATTTGCTCGCACCCTATCTTAACAAAGTTGCACAGGGGAGCCATCGCAGCTCCATCGCAATGTAGCCGTGATGACCCCCCCCCTCCTGGTGTGAGCAGTCCTCTCTCAACAGCAGGTCCAATTCACTTTGCGATGGAGCTGCGAAGGCTCCCCTGTGCAAATTGGTTAAGAGAGGGGCAGTGCGAACAATTGACCTGCCCTTGAGCAATGATATGGAAGCGTGGCCCCATAGCTCAGTTGGTAGAGCACTTGACATACAAAGTCAGGGATCGCAAGTTCGGGTCCCGCTTGGGTCGGTTATTTTCTCGCATTTTCACTATTCTTTTCCAACATCTATATTTTCGCAAGTGCATTCGTAAGTCCAGTTGGCAGTAGCTCTTAAAAGTGGCCCAGTAATGATCACATACGCAGTCACTGGTGGGCCAAGTGTCATTACTTAAGAAACTCATCACACTGGCTTTGTGAAATAATTTCCTGAAACTGACGCTGTCCGTACTGTTGTCCTCACAAGATGTGTTCTGGTTGGGATCTACTCAAAAAGTCAACAAAATGACTTCCAATTGTTGCGAAGAAGAATTTATAAACCTCGCCACTTTGTGATTAAACTTTATGCGAGCTGTAAAAGGGACAGATAAACAACAACTGTCTGAGTGGAAACTCTCTGATTAATGCAGGCAGTGACGTAGAAATGAAGAGGGGGAGGGGAATAAAGAGTTCCGCGTTTCCAACATATGTTCCTCGAGATCTGTCTAGAATGTTGTAGAACTAATGAAGGAGAGGGGCTTAAACAGACTGCTTTGTTCAGTGATGCAGTATGGCTGACTTAGACAATGCCCAACACAAAAACATATCATTAATAATTCAATGTTTATGAAGGTTATGAAATGGAAGAGAGAAGATGGAATGAGCTTTGTTGCTCATATTTGCCCTTGTTGTTGAAGAAATTAATCTAGAAAGCCGCCTATCTCAACCTTCATACGATCATCTGGGTAAACGCAACTCCTCCTACGACAATAGAATCTTGCGAAAGGTGTCAAAAGACAATTATAAGCGGTAATAGTTAGTTACGAGCTAAAACACATTAAGATCAGCAATATGAATGACAATCTTAATGTAATCAGCAGTAACAAAGACATTTACTTCTCTATCGAGTTGCGAATTTTCGAAAATCAGCTTGCAATTGACCCCAAAAATATGTCTATATGTTATGTATTATCATTTAATATGTAATGACGAATATAAAAGTGGTCTCTCCCTTTTTCTGTGTTAATGTGAATACAAGTGTGAAATTCTATTCCATTTACCAACAAAGGTATGTAATTGTTTTTCCAAGAGTCTGAGAGAGGTCGTCCACAACAATTCTCCGGCCTATACCCAAGGTACCCTTAATTCAACAGGAACCGCCACTGAATGCAAGAATGACATTAAGTAACACAACTTCTCAACACCTCGTTGTTTGAAACATAGCCATAAAGGTACACAAGAAGCCCATGTACGATGGTATGGACTTTGGCTATCTATTCAACATTGGCCTAGCAATTAACTCTTTTTATTAAAGACACACCTGATCTTTCCCCATCTTATTCAAAAGTGCAAATGATAATTGATCAAAGTGTGTCTTTAACCGCCGTTTTGTCCTTTCCTTATTCATCGCCTGACATGAATGTGAGAGGTCAGAATAGGTGCGATAAAGACAGACTCAAAGCCTATGTGATTTACTGCATACGTAATTTATGGATGACCATGAAGCAAATTTTCATAAATGTCTTAATCAACATCAGTATTTCTTGCTTTTTTGACAAATGTAGCCAAGCCAAAAGTCTTAAAAATTGCATACTGTATGTAGTTTGTCAAATACGTACAAAAAAATTACTCATGAAATAAAAGGAATTCTAAGAACATTTGAGCCTGAAATTATTAAAAAATCAAGAACCTCGAGCCGCAGCAAAAAGCACCTGGGGTTATAGGTTTACAATGCAGCTGTGCCCAACAAACCCATGGATCTGAATGGTTTGAAAAGAATATTATGATTACATATACAGAACTAAACTATGTCTCATTAGAGGTTCCACGCAAATGGGCCAAAAGAAATGTGACAAAGTACAAACGTCTCCAAATGCCATTGTGAATGCCAATGACCTTACATACACACTCTCACTTTTTCTACAGCTTTCATTGATTTTAGATATTCTTGGAAAGACAAAGATCCAAATGAAGATGAACATATATCCTTCTTTTCAAATCTACAAATGCGCAACCCAGTGTCTCCTAAAACTCAATGTGTTTCTTTGACAACAGTACTGCCCATGCAAATCTACACAGGCTACATGAATTAACGGCTGTAAATACCGAATTTCAGGAAATAACAATGGATTAAAGTAGCACTTCTTGAAAAATCCGTGTTCAGTTCTTCCATGGTTATTTTTTGAAACTACGGTTAATAGCACAAACTCCAATAAGCCTTCTCATTTACCAAATTAAAACACATTAGCGCCATTATGATAGGAATTAGAGCCTAGGCTACTTTTTCCCGCCCTTTTCTCACACCAAATCACGCAATCAAGGCAAATCTTTAACAGTTGTGAGTCTGCTTTTGAGATGTGCAGTTGTCGTGAAAGCGCGCGTTGGAAATACTTACATAAAAATGACTATTTACTATGAACTTCGGATGAAAATTAACTGCAATACACTTGCAGGTGGTATATGGCACAAATTGGCGACATTTGTGATTTCATTCGCGTACAGAACGTGCATTTGCGGACGTTAACTCCAAGTAGACATGGCGCGGGGAAGTGAACAAATGGAGCTTATCAAGAAGTACTAGAAGTAAAATCTCCAATGGAAATTTGAATAAAACGAAACAATTTTGTCATGTAGTTATTGACTTTTAGCAGAGGACTTAGAGAAAGGCATATTTGCATTTGAGGATAATGGAATTACTTGCTTAAATGGAAGGACTTTGCCACAATGAATTCTAAGTAATGGAGCGTTATGCGTGGACAATTTTGCGTTTGTTGTATTACGGACTTTCTATAGCTTAAAAACATTTACACATATTGCAAATGCGGACAATTCTATTGCTGAAACGAATATTGTATTGTTTTTTGCATATTTGGAAAAAATTGATATTGCCAAAAATCTATTTGCATTGTATTCAATATGGATTTATTATTGCTGTTTAATCATATTGGATATATTCAAATATACAAAGCATATCAAGGAGATGTAAGTTTTGAATTAATGTTGCTTTCTTGCATAACATGTAGACCAGGGATGTAGGAACCGGGGGCCAGAGGGACCATGGCCCCTACTTTGTAGCAAACTATGCAAAAGTGCTACTTTGAAGCCCAAAATGGGTTTGGTAATGAGCCCTGTTAGCACTTGCCCCCCACTCCTTAGATGCTTCCTACGTCCCTGCTGTAGACTTAGACTGTAGAGTAGCAAAGTGATGACGTCACACACATCTGTTTTAAGAATTTCCATAGTTTGACCATATTGAGTAATTGGCTTGGTTCATAGCATTAAGAACCAGGCTGGAAATAGGAATAGATCATGTAAACTACACTGGCAATGAACTGCCAAAATCTCAATTGAAATGTATCAAATACAAGTCATTTCAGACTACTTCACAATGCTTCATTTGACAAAAGGGGTCAAAAATGATCTATTATCCAAATATGGTCATCTGTGACGTCACACTTTACCATTCTAATTGCCAATAGTTGAAAAGTGGGTACTTCCCCCCTGAGTACCCCCACCACTAGAATCATTTCTACATCCTTACTATACATCTTCCTATTGTCTCTTTTCACCCTTAACAACCACCACATTACCAACACAAACTCTCTTCATACATTACATCAAAAGTCAAACTTAAATCTTATTGATTTAAAGCTGTAAAACACTTCCTAACTACTATATAACTGTTGTCATTTGAAAACTAGGAAATCTCAAAGCAACTCTTTCTAAATCCATAATCTCCCCTTTTGAGATCTAATTTGATACAGGCAAAATCCCTAGATTCATATGTATATTCCAGAAAAACAACCTGTTGCATGTAAAATGTTGGTTGTTTGATGTAAAAATATTTTAATCTGTTGAAAAAAGCAGGTATTATATTGGAAAATTGATAAATATAGTCATTAAGACTATTGTCTAACTTATATACATTGATCAAATAGCCCTTCAAACATTGTTTGAAAGATCACTTGATTGTTGGATATAAATATTGTCCAAATTCAAAAACCAAAATCACCTTATAATTCTTGTCCTGTTATAAGTTCCACTTTTTCAATAATCCCCTTACTTAAAATTAAACAACACATGACATCCAAAAAATTGAATGCAAAAGTTGTTATTTTCCAATAAACCATTTAAATGTTTAATAAAAATAATATCAAACTGCATTTCTCTTCTCTGAAATATTTGAATTGCAATGTTAATAAAATTATCAAATTACTAATTATCACATATATAATATACCATTTGCATGTAAATTGTTGAAAATGGTAATTTATGAATTAGTAAATAACAAATAATTAATTAGTAAATCATCTTACCCTCCTTTCTATGTCATAATTCATTCTAGTAGTGCATCCGAGTATGTCCAATCTCTCAGTCATTAAATCTCCCTTCCTTCGCCTTTCTTCCATCATCTCCACCATCCTCTCCCACCATTCAATCTTAATGTCCAGTCCTCTTAACCCAAACCATGTGCATGACATCCCCCAATCGCACGCATTCAAACAACTCTCCTTTGTCTTCATTTGACATCTGATTATGTGCAACCCTTTCAATTGACGATCATTCGAACTCTGTCCATTCAATTCATCATCCATGAACACGCATTCCAATATGTCTACCCATCTACAATACTCATTCTGCTCTCCTCCTTTGAACTTCACTCGAATGGCATTCACAGTTGTCTTAATTCCGCGTAACTCGATGCCACCAAGAAAACCAATGCGAAAACGCTCCTTCACAGTCACAATGTCCAATTGTTCAATCTCATTCACAATGATCCGCCTAAACCGAACATTTGCGAATGCCATTCGAATATCGTCCTCCTTCCATCCGCAACTTTCCAAGTGTCTACAAATCAGACATATATGGTGTGTTGTTACTTCATCTGACCCAAACCCATCACTATGGCATTTTCTAATAATTGACTTAATAAACTCCTTATCATTAAAATTCTTATTTAAAAAAAAAGTAATAATTTCAAATGATCTACTTAATTTAGTCGTCCGATCCAACCCACACTCATTTAACAATTCAATTACATCATCTAATAATTGGTTCTCATTTACTTCTTGTTCCAATCCTACAACATTCTTTAACATTTCTTTTATTATTCCTTCATATGAAAATCCTGACAATAATCGACATACAAATGAGACAACTTCAATAAACCCTTTTTCCAAATTGTCCTTTATAATTTCCAATAAATTCTTCATGTCATTTTTACATATGTAAAGGGCTGAGAGAAATTCCATCAGTGATAAATGTTTAAATTGATACTTCTCTGTATAATTGTCTTTGACATCAACAAACAAACTTTTAATAAATGTCTCCTCTTCAACAGTTTCCCCAAGAATTGATTCAATGTTTCCTTGAAAAATAATCTTGTTTTCTTTAAGTAAATTATAACAAAGTTCACTCAGGTAGGCCAATGTATTTGAATATTTTGTAAAAACTTGTGAGATTGTACTTAGGTCTTGTCCTTTCTGTTTGTCAGCATGTTGCTTCAGCAATAGATAAACAGTCCAACAATATAATTCAGTGTTGTTGAAAACAGCTTGCCCTTTCATCAAAATGGCCACACAGCAAAGCGTATTCAGAAACTGTGGCACATTCATGATAGGAAGATAACCTTTTGATGATGTTCTTGCCTTGTTTATATCAACTTTGTGATCTTCACGGGATGAGAATTTGTCAACATATTCATCAATTTGATCCTCACTTAGTCCATTAATTTCCACTTTAAACAAACCACCCATGTTATTATAACCAATTAGTTTGTCTTCGATGTGGGGTCTCCCAGTTATTATAACTTTAGCCATACCATATTCTCCTTTAATGTTAAGGAGGTCAAAAATGATTGAATCTTTTTCAGTTATGTCATAGAGCTCATCCAGGCCATCTACTATAACCAAGACCCCTTCTCCATCTCCAAAATCATAACTAACTTTACTTTTAATAAATTCACCAAGGATTTCATGCTTCTTCAGTTCGGCCCCTTTACGGTCCTTGAAGTAATTCAAGTTTCTACATTCAAACATGACACACATTTTAAAGTTTTGATAAATGTCGCCATTTGCCCACCCATACGTCAATTGTTTGGCAAGAACAGATTTTCCCATTCCCGCAATGCCGCGAATAAAAGTTACACGATTCTCGTCATCAATTAATCGAGATATTTCAATATCATCACCTCTCATACCTTGAACATGTGCAAAATATTGTCTCGCTTCATCTCTGAAGTTATCCATCGTTGGTAATTCACGGTTTATCTTCAACTTGACGGCAAATTTATTGATATCTACTTCTTTCAGCTC
This sequence comes from Mastigias papua, assembly GCA_964019165.1. Classification (NCBI taxonomy): domain Eukaryota; kingdom Metazoa; phylum Cnidaria; class Scyphozoa; order Rhizostomeae; family Mastigiidae; genus Mastigias; species Mastigias papua. Next base: position 14,633,276 of record OZ025271.1, read on the forward strand.
TATTCTGTTATTGTTATCTACGCAATGAATTTCATGCATCTTGTACTGTTGTCTGTATTTCTTCTTTATTTCATCTGAAAGACAAATGCAATTTCAAAACCATTAAATAAGCAACAGAACTATATTTAAGAATTCATACAGATTAAGACAGAACAAAGGGTCGCATTTGAGGGGCAGAACAATATGAAACATTCAATGAGTCATTTGATAACGTCGCAAAAATGAATATTTTGAGAGTAGTGAATTAAGTTAAAGCCGGAAAACTCACTGGAAAATACTTAGTTTATCAACAAGACAACCAGGGGTGCCAAGGCCAATTAGAGCAAGGGGGATAAAAATTAAGAATGGACATCTTCAGTGTCTGGGCGTCTTTACCCCTTAAGAAAGAGGGCATGCTATCTGCCATGAATAAAACATAATTATGCAAAAGTAGGAGGCGATGTTTGTGAAATCCATTACGTTTCATTAAGTCCTCCAAAACTACGCTTCCTTAACCACAAGTTTATCGATATAAAAAATTTCGAAGAAAATGACTTACTCTTGGGTGCCTAATTACTAGGGGTGGGAATAAAAGGGGGAAGGGATTTGAATTAATGGGGAATTTGAAATTTCTGGAGAATTGAGTTAGCACAGAGGGGGTCACATTTATGGAACAACATGATTAAATGAATTAAACAATTATCTTAAATTTGCCCTTAGCAAATATGGCTTCAATATTTTCATGCAATGAGTAACAAATAAAATAAACAGCTCCTGCCAACAGGAATTATTCCTGATTCAGTTACCATATGCAATAATTCTTTCGGGATTAATTGCGTGCACGGGGGTCTCAATAACGGCAGCAAATGAGTTGTGCATTGTTCAAAACATAATTAGCTGGTTGATGGCAATTAGGCACCAAAGCATAATATCTACTCAGTGAATATTGCTGTTTGGTTATCTGCAAGCATTATATGGGGTTTATATGTTGTGTTTTTGTCATAGTTAAATAAAACTGTATCTAGTCATTATATAACATTGTCTTCTTAAGGACACGTTTGTCTCCTTTGGTCTAAACGACGATGAGAACGGATGCACTGTCAATTTTGTCACAAAGTCAGGCACTGCAAAATATAACAATGTCCTGAAAGAAATGACAATTTAATGCACAAAGACGAATCCTTGTAGAGTATTGATTGGATGGGAACTTTGCCCAAAAAAGTAAGGCTTGTTGGCCAACAAAGATCTTATATCAATATGATATTTAACATCATATATAATATTTTCTGGCCCATTTGGATGGTCTGATAACAACGAAAAATAAGTATCATACAATTGATCTTTATCGTTATTTTCCATCCACTTCTCAAAACAATATCTATTCCTGCTCTATTGGCATAACAGGTTGGCTATAATACAGAAGATTCCAAGAATATCAGAAGTAACCTTAATTTGATGGAGAAGTATCACTGTGCAAGCAAGGCCCATCTGGGCCAATGTAAAGACATGGCGAATGGTGTGTTGTCCTGAAATTTCTATATACTATATGTGTAATGCCAATTACTGGGTCGCTGCACATTACAGATTAATAAATATGTATAAACAAGACATAACGATGTTGGTATTATCAATTGCTTTGGGTTTAACTACAAAACTAGTCAATGATGATGGAGATGGGATTAATGGCCTATCAAATGATAGCCAAAACATTCTCAATTAAAATCGTAAAATCATCAAGTATGTATGAATTTGTAAGTTTTGCGCACTTATTACATCTCACATTACATATTACATCTTACTTAAAATTAGATATCTTGAATCTGTAGATATCTGACACCCATTTACACTGCTTCATTTTTCTACAAAAACGGAGATAAAAGTATTCGTTCTTGTGTGTTCACATTGCTTACAAACACGAAAGAAACACTATCTGTTGTTATGGCTTTAATCTGTTCACACTGTTGCGCTTTTGTGAGATCACACTGAAGTGGTGCCATTGAGTATGTATTCTGTGTTGTTGCTATAGCAGCGTTGTTTTGATCAATTTTTGCGCGTTCACACTGAACCATAGCGTTTTCAAAAGCCTCCGTTTGTGTAAATATCCACTTTGAAGAGCGTTTTCGAACGCCTCTGTTTTTGTGACTTTTTTCTGCTGAGTAGTGTCAACGGTATCACAAAAATGGAAATTCTTTCTCTCCATTCTCGTACAAAGATGGAGCAGTATGAAAGGGGTACTTGTAAAATTGCATATATTCTAATGATATAGGAAGCAAACAAATGCGTACTAATCATTATGACTCATGTCTGTGTCAAAAAGTGTATTATTACATTTCATGACGAACAGAGAAACTAGAAGGACAGTAGATTGTGCCTAAGTGGTAAAGCAACTTTCATAAAACCAGAGCGGCATATAAAACTATTCTTGACCTTAAATTACAAAATGTAAACATAAATGCATGGTAATAAGAAAATAACAGATCAGTGAAAAAGTAAAGTCTGAGTTTTATGCTCAGCTTCGAATTAAATTCTGAATCCACGGTGAGGTAAAAATGATGTGTCTTCCTTACTTTCAACCAATCACATTATAAAACCTTTGATACAATATTGATATGCTTTTCCAAACTATATGAAACTATTATGTAGAAAACATTAATTGAAATTAGTATATTGCAAGAACTTGTATGGCACTTAAGGCAAAAAAGGGGCCTTGAACTTCAAGCACGACCTAAGGCAAGGGGGCATAAGATTTCTCTTTTATTCCCTTACAGTCATCCTGCACTATAAACTGGTGTATATTTTATGGCTGAGCTGTTTCGTTGGCGTATTTAGATGTTTCGTTTTATAACTTCACATTTTTCGCTTTATAACACTCTAGTCACTTCTGGACTGTAAATGTGAAAAATGTTCTATGACAGTCTAAGAAAGTGTAAAGTGTGATGGAAGGCTTTAAATCTGTAAAAATATGCATGTTTACATTCACGAGAAATTGGTCTACCAGAAAGTGCTTCACTACTCAAAAAGCTAGGATTGGTGGATACTGGATTTCTGGGACTAAAAGAGCCAATAAAGTCAAATAAATTCAATATTCCAATGTTTTTGCAAGCCTGCCATCTCCTTCAACTTTCAATTAATTTGCATAGAGTTCTTATGCTAATCCAAATTTTCAAATGTTACTCAAATGTAGTACCTGTCGGTCTATGGAACACTGTAGTAATACAAAAAACTCAAACAGTCTTAAGGCAAAAGTCCTAAGAAATTGATAGTAACGAAATCATAACAAACGTATTGAACCACAAAATTCTCGTATTAAAAAATGTCTCTAATATTTAGACAAAACATATGGTTTACACCTCTGTGGATATCCCCTTTTCTGGGCCATTCTAAAGCATAGCCCATGGCGATAAATGACAGACTACAGTGAACCTGCTTAAAATATACTTAGAATAGCTGTCTAATAATTATACATTAATCTATAAGGAGCCTAGCTTAAGAACTAGTTGAAAACTAGGACAATTATAGGACAGAATACATAAACAGACTACACATTTCTGGGACAATTATGAGAAAGAACAAATTGTATAAAAATACATTTAAATCAATGATTCACTTTGAACCAATGATGCGCAGGTGACCATCCCCTTATTGCACATGCAACTGCAAACTGTAAACTTAACGAGAAAGAGCACGCAAAATGTGTCATATACTTTCTTGCCAACTCACTTCAAAATAATGAAACAGAGCAAATTGCATCAAAAGAGATAGATTCACTGTGAGGCAATGATGCGCAGCTAACCATGATATAATTGCACATACAATTTTAAACTGCGAACTTAAAGAGAAAGCGCACCCCACTTGGGTCATTCAATTTCTTGCAAATGTTGCTTTTAACACAAATGTCAGCTTTATAAAGTTGAAACGTTGAGGAGTGATGGCTTTGGATTTAATAAAAAGGCATTTAAAGCACAAATTATACGTTTGTCCAAACTCAAACTAATATTGCTGCATGAGTAAGCAAAAGTGAGAGATATGATCACTTTAAAATCACTCTAGATCAATTATCACATGCAGATAGTCTGAAAGATGCATCTAAAAGGAATTAGGATTGTAAGACATGACAGCGAATAACAAGCGACAGCAGCAACATATAAAATCAGTAGGTATTAGTAGAATTTTTGAATAGACCTATGGTGAAGAGTATTAGTGAAAAGTGTGATCTCAAAACGCCAATGAATAGAAATGAAATTCATTTGACATGTGGCTGTGGTGGAACGTGCCTAAAATGAGCTGGCTGTCAAAAATTGAAGACATGTCCATTGGTTTACAGATTAATGTGGTGTCAGAGAGTATAGCTGAAGGGAGATAGAAAAGACAATTGACAAAATGCTGCTGTGACCACCGACATGATGAACAACTCTAGGAGACTGCTTGGTCTAATGAAGTCCAAAATTGAATAACGAATAAATTACAACAGGGAATGAAATTTTATTGATAGAAGAAAGTGATCTGAGACAGCCATGGCCTTCTCCTTGCTAAGAGACTTTAATGCAATTTGTCACTGTAGAAATGGAAGATTAAAATGAAGATGAACATTAGACAAGGTCATTATCATTAAACAGTGACAGAGCAACTGTCGCCAATAGTGATGACAATAATGAATAGTGAAGCAATGTCTTATCTACAGATTCCAACACTATCTGTTTTTTCGGTGGGGGGGGGATAAAATAACTTAGACAACTCGTTTAGTAGGAGTGCTATTTGTGTCAATATCATGCCATTTAATCTCAGAGATGTGTGGTGCTTCAAGTAATCTTTGCAACGACTGAAGCTTCAATGGAACACTAATCTGCCACCACAATTTTGTAAAGAGTCAAGACCAGTCGGAGATTGCTAAAGAATGAAACATTATCATAGAAAACTTCTCGTCTGTCGAAGATCACACAAACATTGACATACCCGTAATGATGCAAAGTAATGACAAGGGATAATCCATAGGAGAATGCAATCCCATATAAGGATGTTTCGCTACCTAATTAGGAATAGTGTGTAACTATGGTCATACTGAACCAGAACTGATAATAACGGACATTAACAGTGAGAATATCTGCAAATAGACCTGTGTCAGCTAATGCTAAGATCTAATACCAAACTTTAGATAAGCGATTCATCTCTAAACCTAATATTACTTGTATTCTTAATAAGACTGCTTATGTACTGCTGGCCCTTTTGGGATAGTATAGTCTCAAACTAAGAAGGTCAGTAGAGCCAAACTGACAAGCAGCATTGGTCACCATTTCGAAGTAAGATTTTGTCCTACAGATGTCATATACCATCAATAATTGTTTCTCTTCCAAAAATATCATTTCAAGCCACTTTTGTTCTTTTAATAATTTATCATTATAAGAATGCTAGCTGCAATCGCAACATAATTTGCCACCATCATTTTGTAAAGTGCGAAGACCACCTAGAGAATGGTAAACAAGAAAACATTGCTATGGAAACCCTTTGGCTGTTAAAGTTCCTACTTAGACTTCTGCTTGTCAATAGACTTTTGTATATCATTCAGCTGATTTTCTCCAGAATTTTTTTTAGGGGCTTTCATATCAATCCAAAATTTTCCACTGAGTTGTATTCTCCACCCCCCCCCCCCAAGTGCCACTGGAAAGGTTTTCATACCTTGTCTAAGTCTAAACCGTCCCGATATCCAGAATTATACATGACTAGTCCCTTAGTGCAAATTTCAATGCTTAGTTTTTCAATTTTCATTCAAATATTCTGCACTTGCTAGTTAAAATCAGTGAGAGTTGGAAACTGGGGAGCTTTTGGAGATGGCAGAAACCCACTGAAAATGCCCTCATCAAAAAAGTTCTCGTCAAATACTTCATAAGTTATATATGTGTTCATATATGTATCTAATACTTATATCTATGTATTTTATATATATGTTTATTCAAATGCTATAAATTCACATGTTAAATGCGCCTGCCCTCGAATAAGCCACGATCCCAGATGATGATGAAAATGTGATAAATACTAATGCCTAAATTTAGACTCTTCTTATGATATGAAGAGCTAAAAAGTTCTGATGAACTTTTCACAAAGCATGTGTTAAGTAATTGTGTGAGCCCCCATCCCTCGAATAAGTCTTCCTCTCAAATAAGACCCTATTCAGAAGCATCAAAAATAAATAAGCCCCTTAGGCCTAATTTGGTGATTTAAGGTAATGCTTCTCCCCTTTAATAATAAAAACAATAGCTGTATCAGGCCGTATCTTCGTGTTTCATTTCTGATGGAATGGGAATTCTGTTTGGATCGAAAACAGACAAACAGGCTCAATAAGCCATGGCATCAAAACACTTATGACGAAAATGGGCAAAGGATTAATAACAATATTTGACCAACAGCTTTCAAAGGAACATTTGAGGGTATTGTCCAAATTCAGAAGCAAGTATTAAACCCTTAATCTGAAAATGGTGATAAGAAAAGGAGAACAGTGAAAGGAAACAGAACCAGTATATACCTTTGCCATATCAACCACACAAAAGATTGTGACATGGTTTTACATGATAAAATGTTAGGTGACACATTGAAAATTAGTACTCTCGTCCCCTGTCTATTCAAAGTTCTGAAAAATCCATGCCTTCCAAATGCAAACCATCCTCAAATTACTGCTTTCCTGACGACAGGAAAGAGAGTAGAAGATTCACTAACGCCACAGGTAATAGTTAGTCCTGGCCTCCTATTTTCAATGAAATCCACCTACACAATTATTATAGCTATCGAATTAAGAAATGCAAGAGTTAATAGATGCCTTTAGTGAAAAGGAGTTTAGAGAGAGAGAGAGTACGACTGTCACGTGAAGGTAAGAAGACAAAACTGATAATACAATAAATGCAGAAGACGATAGCATGGACAACACACAAGTTGGCAATGGGTTGTTGGAGTATGTTAATCAGCTTACGTATTTGGGAACACTCTTCAAGACAAAGCAAGACTGCTAACGTCAATGGTTTTCCTAATAGCCAAATATTGAAGCAAAAGTTGGATAAGGAAAAGCAGCAACAGAAAAACAACCAGCAGTTTGAACTCTGGTGCTATATGAGAATGCTATAGATAAGCTGTGTTGAGAGATTTAAGAATGAGGACATCAAACTTTGTGTTCATCTACCTAAGAGATTGCTAGATACAACAGTAAAGAAGAAACATTCTTATATATGAAGTGGACAGAAAAGGTAATCACTGGGAAAGGAAAAAATATTGTAAAGAACAGATTGCTTCAGAGTGAAGGGCATTTCATAGGAAGGTTAAAAGATAAAAAATCACTTGTAGATGTGTTTGACTTGATGCTCGAAAGTCGTTTCAGCTCTTCACTTTCTCTTGCCACAATTCCATCTACTGTAGCAATTGCTGAGAGATCTGTCCAGTTCCGATCAACTACAACATATTTCAGACTTGTCATGGCTACACAAGCTATCAAAAATTGAAGAAAAATGCATTGCTTAAAAGAACAAAATGGTATCTGTGATTGGCATGGTTGACAGATGTTTGAAATTGGAGAGAAGAGTGAAAGAGGGCAGGATTCAGAATGTAGTTAGTAGAATAAAGTGTTCTCAAACATACGTGACCCTCTCTTGGCTATAAGATGTTAGTGAAATTTGTTACCATGGAAATAGAAGATTAATATGAAGAGGGGCATTAGACAAGATCATCATCATCAAAGAGTGATAGAGCAATTGTCGCCAACAATAAAGACATCTTCAGCATTGTAAGTATTTTTGATGGAATAAAAGGCAGTTTCATAGGCATCACTAGGAATTGGCCGATCAAAACGTAAGTGATATGCTCCCTTGCAATATTCAACAAGTGGATAAGCTTCACTTGTCCACACAAAATTGAAACTTAATATAGGCAAAGGGCGTTCTTCAAAATGATGATTTACGCTTTAGGAAAAACTGTCAAATAAATGCACTACAAATTCTACCATTACTTCAGTTACTGCATCACGCATTAAATGCAACAGCCTGCAAGCCTAAAGTCACAGATTCTTTTATGCATTGATGTAATTTTCTTGCAATATTTAATGCTACTGGCCACTTAAGGCATTTATGGACTTAGTGACATGTCATATCACTTTTACAAATTTCATTGTATTCTTTAGTACACAATTGTTGCATAGTCAACAAAGAAACGTAAAATTATAGTTATCTTTGAAAGTAGAGAGGAAGCTGAACCCCTCCTGGAATCCCCTTCATTTATAGTCCTGCTTTACCCTAAGATTTTCGGTAAAATCGCTGATACCATTCAAAATATATTCAACGGACATATAACGCAAACAATTATGGTCTTTTTCAATTAAAAAAGGTGACAATCAAGGCTTTAGTAGTACTACAAACAACCAATAATATATCCCACAGTCCTGGTGGTAAAATATTAAAAATGGCCTGAGAACAAACTTGAGAGAAATTTTACGAAGTTCTTACTAGTTTTATGCAAACTGGCAAAAGGCCACGGTCAGAAAATTTAAGATCCAATACTGATAGTTGAGACAAGCTAAGATCAGTTGAATAAAATATTGTTTACTTATCAATGCAATTCTGAGCATATACCTCATAATCCAATGTTTTTCTGTAATTGTTATCCCCTAAACCTCTTAGGAACGGTACTGCTTTTTCATATTAGATCCAAACCGAAGTATTTAAAAGAAACTCAAGTCTTTCGGGGATATGATTATAGGCTGTTGTGTCATTCTACATCTTCAAATTTGATGTGCTTGTTTAAAGAAAACATTCTTAGTGAACGTAAGGTAATTCACCACGTTCAACGATATCATAAACATCACTGCTAGATGCGCTAAAAGAAACAAACAGCCACAAGAAACCAAACATCTATGGAATGTAAGCAACGTGCTGAGAGAAACAAAAATCATGTCCAGGGTTCATGCACATCATATCTAATATCTTTCCTGACTTTCCTGACTTTTCCTGACATTTTCCTTCAAAATGAAGGTGTCTTTCATGACAACATATCAGAAGTACACAATACTTTTCCTGACCAACAGGTGTTAAAAAATGACTAACCCATCTCCTAACACTAAGCAATTGAACACATTGTTCCACAATGGGTAAGAAAAGGAGGCTCTCTGGTCAATTACCTTCTCAACTAGGAATAAAAAACATCAAAACTGTGCAATGTGTAAAGTTGTCTGTTGGGCACCAAACAATTAATCTGCATGGATGATACCAATTTCTCACTTTCTTCAAACTCTCTTCAAGTTTCAATAAAATTTCCTGACTGTCCCTGACTTTTCCTGATTTTCCTTAAAAGCGAGTTTTGTCCCAACTTTTCCTGACCCTATGAGCCCTGATGTCCTTCAATACTATATGTGTTAGAATGGGAAGCACAAAATGATTGATACAAAAAATATTGCTGAGGGTCAAACACCATCTCATTTGAATTATTCAGCCCTGCGGCTTCTGCAACATTTATTTATATTGTATTTCTTCAAACAGATCTACATGTTGTTTTATGACCACAATGGTCAGACTTCTGTAATAAATATAAGATTTGCATCCTCTGCAACTAATTCAAAATCAATAAGGACACGACAATCCTTCATCCAACTAGTTCCTTCAGGAACTGTACCAAAGATGTTAGACATGTACAAATTCAGTAGCCTCCATTCTACGTTAGAACGGTAACGTGACTGTTATGTAGTCACTCTTTACATGGCCACCTTATGTCTGCTGTTAAACTCATAACCAAGAACAGGTCATTAATAATTTCCTAGCATTTTTGTAATATTGCCTAAATACCACTTTATTTCTGTATGTCAACGACAAATGCAACTCACCTGTGGCTTCTTGTGTGATGGGCCCTAAAGAAACCAAATTATGTATAGATTACCATTTTATCAATAATTATGATAATTAAGAAAGATATTGCTCCTTAATAAATTACATCATGCCATCACGTTGTATATCCAAACATAAGCTTTTTGCTTTGTAGAATTCAGCATGTAATGCAACTAAAGTACACATAAATGGATATGATTTTATACGTAAAGTTAACAGTGCGGCAGTAACTAGGTCAACTCACATCATTTGTTTTCTGCTGATATGGCACATTCATAAACAAAAACTAATAAATCTGCTACGTTAATAAATAGGTTTCATCAACTGAGTCCCATTCAATATCTACTGGTCTAACAATATCAATAAAGTAAATGGAGGAACCAAAAGCCAGTGGCTCAAAGTAGTAACATAATTCTGCTGTGACGGAGATGACTCTAACTAAGTGCTAACTCCTAAGTTTGGTGTCGATGAAAGCGGTAGGATGTGCAAGGAAAAGAAGGCTGTAGCATATGCTTTCATCGGCCTCAGTGAGTTCCTTCCTACCTTTCCTTAAGCATGGTTTCCATAGGCTAATTAGCAGTCGCTACATGCTTATACCAGTTACTAGGGTTTTTATGGAAACATACTTAAACTTCATGCAGGGACAGCTGGCTTCACATAAATACAGCAAGCAACCTGGTCACAGAGTTCGAGAAACTTGCAACTGAGCAACAGGTAGAGACAGATAACGATAACTAAAGACAGCTCAGTGACTGTAAAACTCTATGAAAACAAATAGTCCTAAACTCTGGTGACACTTAGCGATAATTTTTCAGAGAATGACATAGTCGATTCAAATTCTGTGACACGAGAAGACAGGCAGCGAAATGTAATGACAAGTAGCAACAAGTAGCAAGAGTTAGTGACTTCATGGACATCCATAACTCTAAGGACAGTTAAAAACAAAAGCAACAGGTAGCAGCAGTAAGTGAGCTTGTGGAAATCAGGTTCGACAGAAACAGCAAGGGTCTAAGTAATGTGAAGGAGCACTCAAAATTCCCTTCTGTCGAAACCCAATGTGCAGGCAATCAGAACAATACTTTTATGGCTCCAAATACTATCAGAAGTAATGCTTGTCTGTCCGTTATTCTGTCCTAAATGCAAAACTGTAATCAAAACAAAGTGCCTCGTTTCAGACTTAATGACACATGGTGGACATCTTTATACATTCTTTGTAAGTGAGAATGGTGTCTGGTATATTGAGGTGCCATTCTACATGTAAATTGTGAATGAGGATACTGTAATACTAATGGTTACAGTATTGCCTTACATATTGTCAAAATCTCTATACAACAAAACATACCTAACACTTTATGCACTCTTTTTTCTTCAACCTTTTTGGCCAATTCTATAATATACATACATGTCAATCTAAATACAATACAAGTCACAGACATCTGCCTTTGAAGTGAAGTCTGTTCTTCACCCTTAGGCCTTCATATTATAAAATAGCTTCAAATCAGAATTAAGTCATCATTTCACCAGTATCACAAGAACTATTCTTATCAATAATACTACTATGGTATAAGTACACTCGTGAGTATCAATAAACTCATGTCAAAGTTTAGAACAAAATTCATGCGATCAATCAATTTCTGAGACATTGTTCAGGTGCATTTCACGTCATCAAATCATACATTCATCAACATAAATTCTATTTCGATAGAATTATTATCGACCTGTAGTGAAATCAATCCTATTGCACAGGATGTATTCTGAGCATGCAGATCAAATCTTTGCAATAAATCTTTCATAAAAGCTTTAGCTTAACTAGTGGTGGTATAGCTTCAAATGAATGACCTCATTATCATTAATTTCATGTAACATTTACACCAGGTATCATCATTTGTATTAACGTCAGCAAAAACAAGATGCGTCATACTATAAAGACTGATGCAGCTAAATAGTTGCTAAACAAGTTATTGCAAAGGAACATGGATGAACATGCATAAAGGAAACAAGGGTGACAATATGTACACAAGGATGAACATGTGTCCATAAGGATGAGCATGCGTGAGTAAAGATGAACATAAGTGAACAGGGATGAACATAAGTGAACATGGGTGAACATATGTCCATACCGATGAGCATGTGTGAGCAAAGATGAACATAAGTGAACAGGGATGAACATGAGTGAACAAGGACGAACGCGTGTGCCCCTGGACTTGGATATCTGAACTCCAATGCTAATGGAACAATCTAAAGGGCATTTCAAGCTATGTTTCATCTAGGGATGATGACGAAACAAGCAAATTTCCAATAGGAATCCCTTAAGAACAAAGATTTAAAAATCAGCATAAATATAGCACTATGTCTACACCTACCTGATACGACATTTTGAATGCTATCTTTTATTCCTGTGACATCATCTTTCACACCTTCCAGCTCGTCTTTTACTCCTTCCACGTTGTCTTTCATTCCTGTCATGTCGTCCTTCAATCCTTTAAGATCACCTTTCACTTCTAATGAGACAAACAAATTGATCATCAATAAGATGACATTTAATTAAACCATATCATACACCTAAAGTCTGATTCACGAAATAGAATTAACAACTTAAAAATCCATCCAGTAAATCGCAGGATTTGCATTAAGTTGTTGAAACATTCTTCAAAGACAACCACTTATTGACTAGAATGGCAAAACGCTTCCAACGTAAGAGTGTGCGCTGTAATGGTACATTGTAATTTACTGTGTACTTATGATGAAAGACGGAAGGTTTAACATGTTATCAAATTATGTGCATCTTACATAAAAGAATATAATAAATTAGAAAACTAATTTAGATATTATAAATCTGGAACATCAATCACTGGCCAATATCATCAGCCACTTTGAATCTAGAAAGGACATTGACTGCAGCTACCAATGGCCCTAATAATTCCACAGGAAAACCAATGAATGTTTTGCTACAGAGATGAATCAACATGGCGGATAATATAGAATAAGGCCACTTTAAATATGCCATTATATACACACTATGCTCATAAGGAATCAGGTTTGAAATCAAAAACATCAAAAACATTGTCATGCATACATTCTTTAGCAAACCATACACAAGATAGGCTTTGTGCTAAGTCAGTTTGTGATAAACTGCATGAGAAGTGATTTCATGGTGATCATATAAATATGAAAAATGCCTAGACAACGAACTTGGCTTACTCCAAGAGTTAGACTTAGCAACTCTGGGATTAAGACGATAGAAAAACCAAAGTGCTAATGAATCATAAAATTGTGTATGGTCAAAGTCCTACTTGGAAAAATAGCATTTACAGCCTTGGCCTCGATCTTGACTATCCCAAAGTCTATAGTCACATCTACTTTTTAGTTTCAAATTCAACAATATCCACGTGACAAAGTCAAAAAGAAAGCTTCCAATACTAAATCAGAGACACAGGAAGAAATACCTATAATCTGCTTACCTTTCACATCTCCTTCCACCTTCCTGATACATTCACTGAAATCCTCATTGATTTTTTTCTCTTTATCCACCTTGCATTTCAAATCGTGAGAAAGTTGTGTGGTCATCTGTGCATTGATAATCTGATCAATCTCATCTTCAGCAATGGTGCCAAATACGTCTTTTATGATTCCTTTGATTTCTGTTGATATGTTACCAAAGTCGACATCTGGAACTGACATATTGACAACATGACCAAAAAATGCGTTTCTTAACTCACGAAGGCGATCAATGTTTTCACTGACTGTGAATGGATAGGCTCTCTGATTACGTGGTCGGCATTTGTCTGTGATCTTAAGGCCAGCATACAGGAGAACAAAAAACAGTGCTGAAGGATCCCATGTTTCACAATCGCCTACAAGTATCATCTGCTGCAATGTGATATTGAACTTTGCTTGATTTTTCTTAACACTCTGAGGTATTGCATTGTACAGATATTGACCACTTGTTGCATCATTTGCCCATGGTTGAGATGGGAATTTAGCATCCCAATTAGTTATAAAAAGGTCCCTGAGATGCTTGGGTATGATCTCTATGATGATCTTCACAAGTTTGATGAAGTTCTCTTGTTCACTTGTTAAATCCATGATGCTCAATGCAACCCTTAAAAGAGACAAGCCGTTTACAAAACATCTTTCATATCAGCACACATACTCAATAACCAAATTGTTCGTGCAGTCAATCTAAAATATGTGAACAGACTTAACAATACACTATCTAAATACCCATCTGATCATTCCTATCAGTCTGCATTTTACACTCTGCATCTGAAAATTAGACTTATCTGTGACAGGTTAGACATGCACATGAAACCTTATGCCTGCCTGTTTTTGCCAGTGAATGCACGTCTGAGGTAGATCTAGCAATGCCTCATGGCTTTGCATCTTCCTTTGTCACCGTTCATGGAGTAATTACATTTTCATTTTACATAATATCCCTACATTTCTGCTGTCTTCATACGGACATAATAAGTATATCAAAGCATTTAATGATTAAAGTAGCATAAATCTTCAACTTGGGCCCTCTTCAAACAAAAACCCTTTGTAATAATATTCCATGCTAGAACTTCACATTGTTACCAAGCCGCCACCGCAGAGGATGATGACGACCAATGCATAGATTAACACTGATCTTTTCATGTCATTAAGAAAAGGATTTCTGACATTGAGGTTGTCATGCAGCATATGGCAAATAATTCTATAAGCGAGGGATTCCCAAACAAGGTTGGCCTCACCCCCAAACGGGTGCAATACGTTGGTGTTTGACAGGCTTTCTGACGGACAATAGGGTGTGGGGGTTTGGCCCCAGAAAGTTTTCATATTAACGCCCTCCAGAACATTGGAAAACGCCCTTTTGCAGAATAGAGTGTAGCAGTTTACATCATTGATTTTCATGCTAAGATGGAGAAACTAGCTCCTTTGCATTCCTCTTTCTATAAGAACTAGTAAAATTGAGGTTCAGGCTAGCTGTTCTTTTTTCTAAATTTTTGAGGCTGAATTGTTCTTAATTTGTTCTTAAATTTGTGAGATGGAGACAATTTAGACATTAGACAATATGCAAGAAAAAACTAGATGCCTAAGAAACAGGTATTATTTTTACAAGGGAATGTCATTTCATGTTAATATATTACACGACAATGTATGCATCTTTGTGCAAAAATACATTTTATGATAGTACTGCAGCCTCAATTTGTTCTTAATTTCCGAACAACTTTGAAGCTTTTAGTCTTATAGAATTATTCTTAAAAAGGGGGGGGCCTATTTTCATCGAAATTTGAAGATTTAAAACGACAAAGGAAAACACTAGACAACTTTTTCTCTATGGTACTACGAGCATGTAAGCCAATGATAGAGGCAAAAGTATCTCTTACCAACACATTGAAGAAAAGACATTTCTTACACTCAGAATATCTGGCATGGGCTACATGGAATGCACTCAAAAGTAACAATGCCCTATTTCCTAAAAGGGTTGCCACCTACATAAGCAGAAACTCTTAGACACTCATACAAAACTCGTTCGTCACTGAGAAAAGGGTAACAGTTTGTTGTAAAACAAAATCAAGATATCTGCATGCCATATATCTGTGTTATGATGCTTCTAGGTTCAAGAGTGGGTAGAACTCAACTAACAAATGATTAAAAAGTGCAGTGTAGTATACTTCTAATTACAAACCTTGTTGAATTACTGGGGGCAAAGTCCCCTGCCCCCACCCCAGTGCCTATGGGCCTGCTGTGACAGGGCACAAGCACTTTCATTTCCAAATTCGTAGCCGCCATCACTGTCAAAACATTACAAAAAGCGCGGGGGGAGTAAATAGCCTCGATTCATATATTAACATCTCATTATCGCTATTCTCGTTGATTTGTTCGTTGTGGTCACAGTCAGTGCTTTTTGGTCGCAACGCAGGTCGCTCTGAAACTGATATAATAGTTATGATGCTGCTCTTTATTTTTAAGTAAAGAAGTATTTTTGACTTGACGTTCCAAAATTTGATTCCCATTAAAAATTCGAGATGTTTCCATGTTCCAATTCAACAAAAACGACAAGTTCCCTTGTTCCCCATAACCCCGTGGGAGGGCCCCATTAAAAATTCAAATCATCTTGGGATCATAAACAAACTTAAATCGTTATCAAAAATGATGACAATTCCAAGTTATAAAACCAACAAAAGAGAGAATAAATACTTCAATAAGAAACATGAGATCATTTATAACAAATCGTTCTTGCAGTTAAACAACGATAATAATAGAGAGAAACATTCTGCGGATTTGCAGTTTAGGGTTCCAGCCAAATCGCCGTAAATTCTATACGAAATTACTCCTCACGATGAATAGAGTCGAAACAGACGATAAAAGTGTGGTACTACTTACCAATTACTTAGGGTTCGGGCTAGGGTCAAGCTTAGGGTTCTGTGTAGGGTTAAGGGTCAGAGTTAGGGTTAGCGCTAGTTGCAGAACTGGCGGAAGTTTCTTCAAGGGATTTCAATGTTGATCGAGGGAAAAATAAGAGTAAATAAGTAATTGGTAAGTAGTACCCCACTTTTTATCGTCGTTTTCGACTTTAGGTATCGTAATGAGTAATTTCGTATAAAATTTACGGCGATTTGGCGGAACCCTAACCTGCAAATCCGCCCGTTTCCCTTATATATAACACAACATGATCGATGCGTTTCGTCATCAATCCCGATTGCAGAGTGCGGCCTGTCTCAAAACGACCTCAAGTACCCACGAGCAAAAGGTCATGTGTACAAGTGTGCAGTTGGTTTCAGGTTTGCACTAGTTATTTTCTGACTTTCACCCCTTTCAAAGCAAGACCATTTCAGCTATTTTTGTTGACCTCGACAAAGTCTATCAACTGCATATGCATATGCACGTCATGGTTTTCTTACTTATATGAAAGCTGGCAAATAGTCAAATTAATCAACCAAACCACACCCTAGTGCGCGTCAAGTGCTGTTTGTTTTGTCTTCAAGCCTAAAGAATGACGACGCCATGATATCTTCGCTTCCCAGAAGACAAAACGGCCTAACATACAATCGTATCCCAGCATCATTTCCTAGAAGCAATCGATCAACGTCATCATTACATAAAACACTGTTGCGATTAACCTCACAGAAACACAAACGAAATCAGATTGACAAAGTTGTACTTACCACTAAAGACGTAAAAACTTTCACGCAAGTAACAAACAACGGTAACTTGCTCGCAACAAGGAAATTCGCAGACACGGAAGCACAAGAGCGTAACAAGCAAACAAAACAACGAATACAAATGTACACAAAGGGGATTGTCTCAAATCATGTGATCTGTCTCCATGCATGATATCCATTCACAATACTGAGGTAATTTCCCCTGAAAACTCACACACCCACATGTGCTTACTGAGTTATTCTGGCAAGCAAAGTTTAATTCACAAACGTCCGTTAACGGCCTCCAACCCCCTAAACTTTCTGGTCAATGAACAGATATCAGTAAGAAAATACAAAGAAGGAAAAGTGGATTGTAGCACGTGATCACTAGTACATGATCATTGAAAGGTGAATGTCTCCTCCGCATTACAGATAACAACAAACAACAAAGCAACATAAAATGACAATACTACTTTTCTTTAAATCCAAACAAAAGACTCAAATGACTCCAGTTTAATGTTCCGAATCCCTATTATTTGTTTTCTTTTATGTAATGAATAGAGATTTGTGTTTGAGTCTCCCGATTTCTTTAACTCCATTAGGTAGGATCCATTTGTAAATAATACGTCTCTTTCACATTAAGAGATGATTTTATCAGTATGGAATTCTAAGCAAATTGCTCTCTGTTCAATAAGGTTGCTATTTATGCCAAAAACATATCGATTCAACTTGTGTTAATGTAAATAGTAAACTTAGGCCAAATGATTCGATTTTCCATTCGATTTCATTTGGTCTCAAATTCGAGCATTGTCGAATATGTCCAGCAAGATTATTTGAGTTTTCGCTCGACTTTTAACTCCACTTCTGCATTTTGTTGGTGTCTACAAGCTGACAAATATTTTGCATAGAAGATATTTTCCCGCCATATGACACACCATATCACATACTTTCATTCATTCAACTTTTTAACTGGATTTCTCCCTCAACAGAACCTCAGATGGGAAATCAAGTCATCTTCACACAGCTTCTAAAGCACCAAGTTTGCAATTCATAGCATTTTGCTAGATAGGTCCTTTGTGAAAATTGTGAAATTAAAAAGTGTCCACATTGGGTCACACAAATGTTCTGGATATTTAGGACAGAACATTATGTATTAGCAAGTCCTTTATCAATCGGTTCTGTTACAAATTATAGCTTTCACTATCTACGCTTTTAATGCCACTTCATAATAAACCATAGAAGAGTGGGGGTCCTAAAGAAAAGAAGTTTAAGGGGCTCTAGGAGCATCACAGATTGTCTGTTCGACCCTGTCTATAAGAATGAATCAGTAGTTGCTTGTGGAGAGGTGCCATGACCCATCCATTGAGAACAACACTTCCATTGCAAAACTTTCCATTATGCTCTTTATGTATGGGCTTATTTGAGTAGAGAGCTTATTCCGAATTCGAGGGGGCAGAGTTATTATCTAAAAATTTTGTCTGGCATTAATTCTGGTTAATGGATAGAAGATGATGTCATAGATTTTTGCCCCTGACAAGACTTTGTTCGCAAGGAATGTAGCTATCATATGTCAATATGGAATTGAGGGGGTGTGATCACTCCTGTCACCCTTTGCTCCGCACAAGCCAACTAATGTTGTCTCTATTTGTTTTTGTTTATTTATGTTTATCTCTTACTATCAAAAGCCTTTGAAATAGATAATGGAAGGAAAGCACTCATTGCGTCACTATGGTAGTAACTCCTATTCTCCAAAGTATTAAAAGAACAGTTAAAATTTCGGCATTAGTCTTTACCAACATCCATGCTATCATCTGAGATGAGGGCTTATTCGAGGGGGCTTATTAAACATTTGAAGTTGTAGCATGGTGGCATATTCCAGGACAGGGGGTTACTCGATTATTTACAGTATCTAGCATCTACACTTAAACTCATTGCCACATGACTGACAAATCATCAAATATTCCCCCGTCGTATAAGATGAAGCTCAAGACCATGATTGCATAGTCAATAATACATAGCTTGTTACTTTCCTACAATTCAACGCCATAATTATATTAGACCTTCTCTTTGTAAATTTTACCACTATTCATTTTTTAAATTGCAAGACAAGTTTTTAACATGATCCCCAACACTAATAGGGGCCCTTTAAAAATAATAGTTCATCATCTGATTATGGGCTAAATCGGATGGAATGATCTACTGAAGAGGCCACAATGTGAAAAAGAATGAACTGAATGAAATTTTGTCTGCAACATCAGAAGACATTGAGCAGTGTCAGAAAAGGCCCGTTTCTGTTACTTAAGCCTGTTTCTAAGTAAGAAGGGAGATTCGGAGTTGCTCCATCTAGGAAATCTCGTTACGCTAAAGGAAAAGGGGGATAGCTGCCCCACTAAACATTCAAATGCCACAAAATTAACCATAGCTTTAGTAATAGCATAAGCATAGCATTCATCGCTTTATTCCTTAATATTTTCATTTTATTTGCATTGTCATGCAACTTCAAATGGCTCTAAGTGTAGTTATCAACGGTAACTGGATTGTCGCATCGTAGCCTTTGAATCAAAACATGATGGCCTATTCACCATTTTGTAACTTTAAACGTTAAATACTAACATACTATGCAAGCAATAGCATGATGAACTGTAGCTTTTAAACAATGCAACTTACCTGATAAGAATCTATCGTGGAAATGTAGAGTCTCCTGGCAAAACGCTCACGTTCAACCAACAATTTGACATTCAACCAACGAGCCGCAAAGAAGTGAAAGGGGTCATTCATTTAGTACGTACGCACGAAGGGGGGAGGGGGGTCAAGCAAATGCGTACGGATGCGTACAAGGGGGGGGGGGAAGGGGGTTTGACACATGAAGTACGTACGCAAAGCAAAACAATTATCAGCTTTTTGCATACATCCAGCAATATTTCCATGTGCAAAGGACCCTTCACAAACAATTAATTAATGAAGTACGTATTCAGTTGACATTACTTCTAGTACAGGGGTGTCAAACATACGGCCCGCAGGCCGAATCCAACAATGTGGCCCCTAGGAATTTTGAATAAACTGGAACCCAGCGATATTTCTCCCAATGTAATAGCGGCATTAACTAGTGGCATTTACAAGGCTGAACACCCAGTTTTTCGCCGTTGTCTAGCGTGCCAGTTAGGAAACATGCGATGAGTTATGTATATTTGAGAGCCCCTATTACCTAGCCCTCTCGGGTTCCGTCAACCGACCAGGCCATTGTGGCGCCATATTATACCCTACGTGGCCATTTGTTTGAACAGAATTATATATTTTTCGTGACATACATTTGAAGTGATCATTTTAATGTCTCGTGAAAGCTTGAAAAATCTTTCTCCGTGGTTTTAGACGTCTAGAGACTTTCTTTTAGAGAAAAGGGGGGGGGGTCAAACAACCAAGAATACGTACGCAAAAGGGGGGGTGAGTATCAAGCGTACGTGTGCGTACGAGGGGGGATAGGGGGGTCAAATTTTAGGCAATTTAGAGCGTACGTACTAATTGAATGACCCCAAACAAGGAAGCTAAAATGAGACTAAGTACTTCATGTGTATGCGTATCCAAGTCAAAATAAGGCGTCAAACAGTTCAGACGCGAGAAGGTTGCAATATATGACTTGAAAGGTGATATTACAGGCCTAATTCCAATGAAACAGGCAATGAAATGGAGATCAGTTACATTATATTACTAAACAATCCTAAATTGCATTGAGGTACGTCAGATTACAATGATGTGCACAGAGAAAGGGAATTGAACTCTTATCCTACCCCCAACAAAACTACATGTAGATATACTCTTTAGTGCCTAATAGACATCCCCCCGTTAATTAATTTTTTCAAAATTTTCCAGGCAGGACATTCTTATTCCAACCCCCCCGGCTATTCAATTTTGGTAAAAATTTCATTAAAAAACGTTTTTGAATGACGTGAATAATCAATTTTCTTTTTTCATCGTTTTTTCTTATTTATTATTGTTGGTTTCAGAAAAAGTTGCACTGCTTAGAAGCTTTTTCAATACCCTCCCACCTATTACATTTAAGGCAATTTTCCAACCCCCCCGTTTATTCCAACCCCCCTGCTAATTTGATTTTGGGGACTTCTCGACCTACCTCCAGGCTATTCCAACCCCCCTTCTATTAGGCACCAAAGAGTACTTACATATACCTATTGAGCAAATAGATAGCGGAATCTTTCATCATAGTAGCTTTCATCACCAAATGTTGAAATAGGAGACATCTTTTTATTAGGTAACATTCTCTACGTTTCTGCAAGTTTGGTTTATTGTATCAAAATGCTTGAAACATTTCTCATGGAAACATTTTAGATCATCTCAGTCACTTCTTCATCGTCTTTTTAATTGAGAAGTGGTTTTAATTTTGATAACAACGTTTTCGTGCAGTCTTCAGGTTTGCATATTGTATATAAATGTATTATCGTTTAGTCTACTTTTAAAATATTTTCCAGTGTCGTTTACTTCAGTAGCAAGATATACTTACTTGGATGCTCAACCAGGCAGGTAGCCAGCTTGAATTCGTAAGGGGGGCACAGCTAACACATATAATAAATAAATAAATAAATAAATAAATAGATAAATAAATAAATATACATATATATATATATATATATATATATATATATATATATATATATATATATATATATATATATATATATATATATATATATATATATATATATATATATATATATATATATATATATATATATATATATATATATATATATATATATATATATATATGTAGACCCTCAAGAAAAAATTCCAACTCTTAAAACGTTTCGGCACAAGCCTTCATCAGTTATATATATTTATAATGGTTAGGTGTCCCTTTTTTTGTCTTCAGACTAATGCTGAAGATGGCAGAGCTTGTATCAAAGAAAATCACGAAGTATCAATCTTGGAAGCAAGTTATTCCTTTACAGTATAATGAACTAAGGATTCCAAGCAAATAATAAAAAAATCACTATTGTCATTCAAAGCCATTTATGATGGTTGAAGAACAAAGCAATCATTGCAAACAATGCCTATTTTTCACGAGAAAATCATAAAACCAAACAAATAAGTTAATTTCCAAGCTTCCTTGGTTTTGAGCTATATGCACTAAAAACCTCATCAAATGTTACATCTTCCATGAGGACCCTGCTTTCGTATGAAAGGTATGTGAGATCACATTCTCTTGTTGTCTTCATCGAACGAAGTTGGGGGGAATCGATTTGCCCAAAGTGGAGAACACACATTCGCACCTGGCAGATGTTCACCCAGCTGTAATGGCAACATTGTAAAGTGTTGTCAATACTGGAGCAGTGTGATAGTGACGCATCCTTACATGTTTTGAAACGGCAACTAGGTCAGTTCTTCCATCCAGTTTTGGCCATTCCACGTCTTTCAGTACACGCTTAAAATCCTGCACTCGGCTTCGAGATCATAAAGGGATGCATTGGCTGGAAGCAGTTGATCTTTGACAACTGGTATTGTTACACTGTGTTCATAAAGCGTCTTTATAGTACCAAAGTCCATGAAATTGTTGGATGTGGGCGACAAAGCCTCCATTGCTTTCCAAAGTACTGTGCTATCTGAAGAGAAGCGTCGATCGAATTTGAAAAGAAGGACATCAAGAGTTTGAGCATAAATCTCGAGATTTGAACGCAGCCTACTCTCACAGAAGGTATATGCTCAGAAATAATAAAGTCATGGAAATGTTGGGGGGAACATGTGTTTCGCTTAGCTCTTGCCGACAAAGCAACACTAGTCTCAGACCTTTTGAAGCTGTCTCAATGGGTCTCAATCAGACGCTTTAGTGGTGACCCGTCATAGTAATCTGCAACAGCTGCCATTTTTAAAAAGCTGTAGAGGTTTGAGGTTGTGCTAAAATAGTCTCCAATTTCTTCGATGCTCTTCATCACTTAAAAAACACCAACCAGCGAAATTTTGTGCAGAAAACAGTGGCCGTAAAGCACAGTTCTTGCACATGTCTTATTCATGCGCGCTTGCAGCCCACTGTGCAACCCCGAAAATACACTGGCACCATCATACGATTGTGACACTACACGTTTCCTTTTTATAAGAAAAACAATTGTTTTCCTGAGGCTCAATCTTCTTAACTGTTCACGAAATTGAGGTTAAGATTTTCTTAAGATTTTTTTAACTTTTGCAGGAATAAAATGGCTGAAACAGGCTACTCTGTATTTGTTGGGCCACCATAAGTCTCGACCTTTGTACGAGAGTTTGCAAAAATGAGCCAATATCAATTTCTGGCATGTAAAGAAGATGACCTGTGATTTTCTTAGCATTTTCTTGAACTTGAGCTTTGTGAGTTTCTTAGGATGTTCTTAGGATTTTCTTAAGATTTTTGCCATTTGAGCCTCATTTTCTTATAAACTTTTTTCTTATAAAAAAAAACACGTGTAGTCCTCCCAAGGATGAAAAGTCTTGAGAGTACCCTCAACGAAACTTGAAATACCTTTTGCCGATCTATCCCCTATTTCTGTCAAGTCAATACAATGTTCTTTCATAGTCCCATCAGTTGACATAAATCGTATAATGGGGCCCTGTATTTCAGTCCAGTTTTTGTCAGTTGTCCCGTCTGCCAAAATTGTGTATAATTTGGCTTCTCTCACTTGTAGCATATTGGTGTTCTATGTCATAGATTAATCTGTGTTTTATGTCGTGTTGCTTTACTTTTGATGTTGCGTTTTGGAATGGTGTATCTGTGTTAATTCCTGTTATGTATGTACCTTGCTTGTAGTGCCAGTATCACTCTTTCCTGGCGACGTGTTTGTCCCTGTCAACATGTATTGTGCTCTGACGTAACGAATGTTGTATAGTACTTACGATTATATTATGTGTGTTTTAGTATTTGATTCAGTCAGTTGGTTAGTTCAATTCAGTCTTACGGTTACAAATAAAAGCCACATACGAATAGCAGTTTCCTTGCGTGATACCTGACTTAGGCCTAGGCCTATGGCCTAGGCTTGAAGGCTCGAACATCGAAGACTGGCCGGCCACCGACGTGAGACCCCTTGTACGCTACACACTCGTGCTGCAATTTTCTCCCTCACTAGTTCTGCCAGAACTGAAATAAGTTCGTTCTGCATTGGTTGAGAAGTATATTTTGCATTGCCAGGGATCAGCTGGTGGGTTCCTTCCCAACCTGGTTCTAACGGGAAGATTAGTAGAGAAAAAGCTCTCAAACACAAGCCATCACCTAAAATTTCAGATTCATCACTACCGCGAAATGGAAGGCTATTCTCACTCAAGAACCTGGTTACATTGACTACGGCAAATAACCATTTCTTCTGCTTCATTGTTACGGTTGCAAATGGTTGTGCCACGGATTTAATATTTCTCTCCAAATAGTTACACCAATTTGCCATTGCTTCCTGATGGCTTTTTGACGAATGATGTTTTGACAAGGCCTTACACTTGTCAATGGCACTCTTCCAGTCGCTAAAGTCAGTGCAATTGAATGTCGATTCAGTGTGTTTAGAGGGAAATACGCGACAAGCAAAACACAATGCAGCATCCTTCTCAATGCTATATTCCAGCCATTTGTACTTGCCATTCCAGTCAGGATTGAAGCGAATAACTTTCTTTCCGAAAGGGGTTGCTGGATAAACGTCAAGTCTCCGGTGATTCGGAGAAATCTTGTTGTCGAAGAAAGGTGGTTCAGAAATACGCGGCGATGTGGAGGAGACAGCACTTTCACTTGGAATTGCATTGTTAGCGTTCATTGTCTTCTCAGCACTTTTTGCTCCAGACATTTGAGATTGAGAAGTGGCATCTTCACTGGAAATGTCTGTTTCATCATCATGGTTTAGTTTGCGCTTCTTAAAGTATTTTAATATACAAGACATATCTTTGGACGTTGAGTGAGCAGGACTGGAAATGCGTCCAGCGAGATATATTTAGTAGTCACAGGGTATAGAGAATTCAACCTTGTCTCCTCTTGCTAGTTCTTTTGTCTTGAAGCAGAGGTCAATCAATCGTGTATCCTCACAAATCTAGGCTCGATCATATACCTAAAGCCAGCATGATTTAATATAACGGAGATCAACGGAAAGGCAGCCATAGAGGGCTCGGAAGAGTCTAGCCAATGTACTAAACCCTATCACTACTTTATCGTAAAATACTTCAAGTGCTGACACTTGCAAGTTGGTGAGAGCTTTTAATGCCTCTAGCAATTCTTTGTGATTGGAAAATAGAAGTTAATACAAACTTGCCCTCCAGTCGATTTGAGCCAATCAGAATTAAGGTTACGTAATGGTCATGTGACATGTCTTACGTAACACAAACTACGCCAATGGAGTAAAAGAACGACAAACAAACTGCCACTGGCTATAGTTTGGAATACATAATTCATTTCTGTAGGGGGGGCACAGAGTCAAATTTTACAATTGCATTGGGCCTTGCCCCCAGGCCCCCCTTGCTTACGGGCCTGTGCTCAATGACTTTCTACTCGCTTGCTGCTGCAAAAGATTTGTGTCAGTAAAGCATCCATTCCCATGGACGATGGAGCTCAAGAGGCCGGAGGGCCTGGAAAAGTGATATATGGATTGAGGAACGGTAGGGGTTTCATGTCCCCTGATTGTCATTAAATTTTGTAAAAACAATTTGGTCATGCAGCAGAATATTTAGCGTGAATTGGAGAGTGTGGCTATATCGCAGCATTGCTTCCATTGTAGCGGGATATACAGTTAGGTAATGATCAAACAGTTGGTCACTTTTTCAGGACGCCTCCCTCCCCAAGTTAAATTGTCTAGGTGCATAGTTGTCCTGAGGGTTTATTGCCCCTTTTCTTTTATAGAAAAAGATACGTCTTAAAAACCCAATACTGTAATTTTATGTTTCAAACCATCTCTATATAAGTTTTCATTCTTCTGCTATGAATTTAACACATTAAACCGGCTATGATGCCAATCACTAACATTAGCTGAAATGGAATAAATCAATAAAACTGTAAAACTGATGATTATTTTTCATACGAAACCGTAAATGGTGACTTCTAGCATCATTTTTATCATAATTCAGTACTTTCTGTATAGCTACATTTCTGTCTCTAAAATTGAACTACCCCCCCCCCCAGGCTCCCCCGATAAGAATATTGCTCTGCCTAATGCAATGAACTGAATAATGAGCAACAGCCTCTGTTTGTAGAGTATGCTTATTCCGCATACGAGGTAATTGAGATAGATCATCCATAAAGCTTATTTCTGTGTGAGCATGGCAACGTTTTCATCAAAATCAAGCTGTGCATTGTGCATCAGTGAAAATCCTGTTATCGCTTCTTCGAATAGATAACAAACTTGAGTCTATGAATACGAACTGGTTATTTGCTACAACGATATTAATGCAAATTTGCAGATGTGAAAACGGCTATCAACCATGATGCAACTGTAATTATCCTTTTTCACCCTTAATCGGAGGATGGTATCATTGTATTTGAAGCCAATTTTGGTGGCCTACCTAAATGTAGGTAGGCCTTGTATGTTGCAAGGCCAATTCACTATTTTGTAACTTGAAATGTTTAAACACTTTTGTAATATGCAAACATCAACACGAGAAATTATAGTATTTTAACAATGCAACTTACCTGATAAGAAAATATAGTGGAAATGTAGCGTATCTTGATAAAATTTTCACATTCAACTAATACGTTGATTCTCTACGAACAACGCCACATAGAAAATGAAATAAGGAAGCCAAAGTGAGACTAAGTACTTCATGTGTATACGTATCCAATTCAAAATGAAGTGTCCAACCAGATTGATGGTTACAATATAAGTAAGATCCCAGGAGGGGTACTCACTACATCTCTATACGGGGGGCTTGGTCCATGTCAGCACTTTGTAGCTGACCCCCAAATATTAAGTCACAGTTTAGAGGAGGCCCATATATTGAGTCTCAAAATTCTTTAAGATTTGCTGCAAACATTAAAATGTGGACAATATCTGAATATCATTTATAATAAGATTATCGTTGTCATATTTATAGTATTAAAACAATATAATTTATTTTTATAACTTTTTTGTCAATTCTAAGTCCCAAATATTGAATATTTCTTATGCTGTAGTTCTAAAACCCCAAATATTGACCTTTTTTAAAGCTGTCCTTCGCAGACCCCATATATGATTGCTTTTTTAAAATCCCAGACCCCAAATATTCACATGGACCCCCGTATAGAGAAGAATGCAGTAACCCTTCTGGGAGTAAGATTTAAAGGGAGATGTCAAAGACTTAAATCCAATGAAAAGGCGATGAAATTGAGATCAGTTGGATAATATCGATTTAATACGTCATTGCACTGTGACGTATGTCAGATTACGAGACGGTGCAGGGATAAAAGGACTTTAACTCTTACCCCACCCATAAGGAAATACATTTAGAAGTAACTGCGTACAGTAAATCTTCTAATTGGCAATTCAACGAAAAGCCCCCCTTGAATAAGTCCCATTGAAAGCACTTCAAATTGCTACTAAGCCCACATCCTTGATTACACCGCACACCAAATGATGGTAAATACTTTGATAAAGACTAGTAATTGAATGTTGACTGTTCGTTTAGTATTATGATGGGGAATAGAAGCTTTGACAATGAACTTTTTATGTGACATAGGTCAATTAATTTTATAGCGCCCACGTTCGAATAAGCTCAGCCCAATTGATGTCAAAAATGTATAAGCAACCCAGTAACTAATTCGAGGATTTTATGATATAGTTTTTGAGGTAGCGGACACTTGTAACTTGCGGAGACTTGTAGCTTGCGGACATTTGTAGCAGCTTGCGGACACTTGTAACTTACGGACACTTTTAGCTTGATACAGCAAAAGTCGACTCCACACACGAATAATCGGTATCCACTGACTTTGGTGGTAATCCACTTATGATTTTTCTGTTGTTTCATCAAAGTAGTTTCTATGACGAAATGTTGAAGTAAGAAGCTCATCATATTGTCAGCTGACACTCCCTACGATTCTGCCAGTTTGTTTCATTGTACCAAAATTTTACATTGCTTCTGTTATGCCTTCATTGTTTTTCTTTTATTTGAGAAGTGGTTTTCATTTTGATAACAACATTTTCATGCAGTCGTCACGCTTGCACATTGTATATAAATATATTATCTGTTAGTCTACTTTCAAAATATTTTAACAAGTCTTCGTTTCCTTTAGCAGCAAAATAAAATGACTTGGATGCTCAGTGAACAGGGACGTAGCAACCGGGGGGGCGAGAGGGACCATGGCCCCCACTTTTAGCAAACGATGCAAAAGTGCCCCTTTGAAGCCCAAAATGGACATGGTGCTGTGCCCCTTTTAGGACTTGACCCCCCCACATTTTAGATGCTTCCTACATCCCTGTCAGTGAATGTCTATCAGCTTGCTGTTGTGCAAAATTTGTGCTACTATATCGTCCATTCGTTGTGACGACGCAGGTCTAATTGACCGGAGGGCCTAGCGGATTATAGCCCCTCTAACTTTTCTAGAACAGGTATTTCCAAAAAATCGAATACTGCAATCCTATTTGTTTTGAAGTAACTTTGTATAAGCTTTCATTCTTTTGGTATGAGTTTAACAAATCGACTTTGATGCCAATCACCAATATTATATACACTTGGTGAGCAAAAATATTGCACCTCCTAGTGTTTTCAAAATGGCGGACATGGCACCATGTTCTGCTCTATGAAAACTGCCTACGGTTTCATTGACCAACCACATGTGTTAAGCGTTAGAAATTAATATGTCATTAACTATGAACATTGCCAAGATAAACCAAGCTAGAATTCTGATTACAGTCCACAAGAATTTACAGTTATGTCAGTATTTCGTTGGGTAGCCACGCTTCTTTTTTACAGCCAAAATTCTTCGTGGAAGAGACTCGTATAATTTGCCAATAAAATCCCGTGGAATTCGGTCCCATTCAGATATGACTCTGGTTTGAAGCTCTTCTTTGGTTGTTGGAGGACCTCTTGGGTCACTATTAAGCTTGTTTTTTATAAACAACCATATATCTTCAATAATGTTCAAGTCAGGGCTTTGTGCTGGCCACGGCAAAACAGGAACGCCTCGAAGAGAAAGATATATCTTTGTGTATGCTGCTCGATGTGGGGGTGCATTATCCTGCTGAAATATGAAAGGCCTATCAACAGTCCCAAACATCGATTCAACATTGGCAAAAAGGTTGTCATGTAATAAACAAACATATTTTTCTGCATTTACGGTTCTATCACAGACTACCAATTTACCAACGCCAATAGGCCCAATACACCCCCAGAACATCAAAGGCATTTTTGAACGTCTGCTGAAAAAGAGTAGGATCATTCGCCTCTTGTTTTCTACGCCAAACTTGTAGTGTTTTATTGTCATTTTTAAGTCCAAACCTGCACTCGTCGGAGAAAATCACGTCTTTCCATTCGTCTACTTGCCAGTCCTGAACAGCACTGCCCCACCTTACCCTAGCTTTCCTATTTTGAAAGGAAACAAATTGTTTTCTTTTTCTGGCATAGTTTCTCATTCCATATTTCTTGAGAATACGTTTCACAGTCCACTTGGAAAGGTTTCCTTCAAGGTGGGTGGAAAATAGCTCGTTTCTGATAGTTTTCAAATTTGAAAACCTATGCTTCTTTGAAAGACGACAAACATACCTCTCTCCCCGAACATCAAATTTGTTTGGTTGTCCACGTCTTTCTAGCTTATCAGGATAGCCAGATTTTTCATAGCGCTTACAAATACGTATTACAGAAGAATGGCGACAACCAACAGCTGCTCCAATTTTTCTGAAGGATAGTCCATTTTTTCGCAAATTTACCACCGAGGCCCTCTCAAAATTTGTAAATTCCTTAGTTTTAGGCATGGCTTCGCATTTTTGCTTAATCTCTTTTGTTTACAATGTTTTTCTTTCGTTCAAAGTGCTAAAATGGCGTCAGCAGGTTTTTCGAATCTCTCGCCAAAACTGAAGCAAATCAAATATTGTTTAATGGAATAAAATTCACTCTGAATGGATGTGTTTGTGCTGATAGGCCTAAAGTGGCTGCCATTTTCAGGCAGGAGGTGCAATATTTCTGCTCTCCTAGTGTAGTAACACCAAGATATTTGCAATGATCAACCATGGCCAGCAGAATGAATAAATGCCCTTTAAGTCCATTAGTGCATGACCAACTTCCTTGAGACTTAGTAAACATTAGTAAGTGTGCGCTCTCTACACCTCCCCCCAGCAAACACATCAATAAAATACTAACATTTCTGATAATGGTCAGGCAAATCTGAATTTATTTTGACACAAAAAACTTGACCTTGGTGTGACAAGGTTGAAGTTGGTTTCATCAAGTTGAAGTTGTCATCAAGGATGTAAATTTCATGTGCACTTGTAGGCTACGGTAGAGAACGCTTTAGGAGGTCTTATTTTTTGAAAATCAAATTTTTGTGTTCTTATAACATGTGATCTTAAAAACAATGAGTGTATGATGTTCAATTAATTAACACTTGTTTCTTTTTTAGAAGAATTTGTTCAGCCTACCACTCATGTCATGTAACAGACTAACGACAACGAGCCTCTGTTCAAAGAGATCGTTTATTTCACATCCGAGGTAATTGCAAGAGATCATCAAAATAATTCGTTACAGGTCTCTGTACTTGGAATAACAACACTGTTGAGATTCTGGTTCTTGGCTAAATTTAAGCTGCTGTGAGGTCAATGGGCTGCTGAATGTTAAAAACTGCTGGCAAAGCCATAAGGAATACCTACTGGCAAATCTTGGGAAAGACTCTTACTGACAGCGTTAAACACAGGTGAGCAATCGTAATGGAGATATCTTGAGGTTAACAATTATGGAAAAATATTCAAAATGCAGCTTAATATGCCTAGTAGGAAATTATTTCATTGAAATTCTGTTTCATTTGTATTCAGTGATCGAAAGTTACATTGATTCAAACTCATCGGTTCGAGAATATAACGGATTTGAACGTAACGGCACACTTCGTTTGAGGAACCTCCAGGGTTAAAAATTGTGGAAAAATATTTAAAATGTAGCTTTACATGCCAAGTCGGATGTTATTTGAGTTAGATGCTTCGATATTCTATCTATAACATGTTTTGGACAGTTACAAGATGACTACCATCGAATCTGAATGTTGTCCGCGAATCGGAATGTGAATGTTGTTCCCAGGACATTACAGTTTCACATGCTTGCCGTTGCAGATCTTCTTATAGTCTATAAGGCCTTTGTATTTGCAATATGAGATCAATGGAGCTGCTGAAAGCTAATAACTGCTGGCAAAACCTTAAGACAAACCTACTGGCAAATCTTGGGAAAAAAGCTTACTGACAGCGTGAAACACTGGTGAGCAATCGTAATGGAGATATCTTGATATGTTTTCACATGCTAGCCGTTGCAGTTCTTCTTATAGTCAATTAGGCCTTTATCGCTCTACTTCAGGAGTAATCATGTAGACACACAAAAGATTGCATTTTATTTTATAACATGACATAATGTATATAACCAAGCTTCTTATAAGAAACTAGAAGTTTGATGCATGTGTCCATCGTAATTTCTCTAGTAAGCATCTCCCTCTCAATAAAGCCCTCCCTAAAATATGTGAATAATGCCAAAGACAAGTTATAGTCATAACAAGAATAAACTTTGTGGTCTTGATGATGTTCATTAGTACGGTAATACACCAAATCAAAGTCACGTTCAAACGCCTATGTGCTGCAAACAGAAACGATAATAATTGATCAAGATTCCTGAAATATACATATAATACCACAATAGCAAATTTGTTCATATTTCAGAAATTTATTAAACCCTCCTTCGAATAAGCGACTTTCGAAAGTTCTTGAAAAAATTTAGCCCCTGAGGGGTCTTAATAGAGACTTTACAGTATATAAAAGCTGAGAAAATTAAAAATAGGCTTAAACACTATGACTTTTGTGAACTCGAAATATTATACTAGAATGATTCTTCGAGGATCAACCAACCGTATGCATTATGGCGATATGTACGTTGCTTGCATAGGCTTTTTCCTCAGATATATCTTTCGAGGTTAGGAGGTTGAGCTCTTTTTAATCTGTGCCCATATTGGCTGACCCCCCTGCTCTCCTTCC
Organism: Mastigias papua; assembly: GCA_964019165.1. Lineage (NCBI taxonomy): Eukaryota > Metazoa > Cnidaria > Scyphozoa > Rhizostomeae > Mastigiidae > Mastigias > Mastigias papua. Next base: position 14,665,361 of record OZ025271.1, read on the forward strand.
TGTACGCCACAGTCACTATGTACAAAATGTGTCCAATTCCTCAAGATGCATAAATTAAATTATAGGGTTCAATTTACGTTATGAAAGTTGTCGGCATTTTGAATTCAGCAGGTCTGGAAATCAAAAATCAATCTCAGCTTGTAGTTTAGATTTGAACGGATCCGATTGAAACTAAAAAGTCTGTTCAATACAGAATTTGAAATAAATTAAGGAGTATAGATGAGAATAATAAAAGAGAAAGAGAACGCAGAAATGCAGGCAATAGAATGATACATTCTATTTGAGAAAGTACTTTTTATTCAGGAATTGAAGCCCTTGAAATAGTCTCAGGAAAAAATCTTTGCCGAGAAGAGCTCCACAAATAAACGCCTTTCCGGAACTCTCAATTGGTAATAGGCCTATTATGGAGAAAAACAATATTGCAATGAGCCTAAAGTAATCCATGTGTCAGGGCACTTTTCAAACATCCTTTCGAATAAGCCTTCCAATCTACTAACCGGTTTTCAAAACATAACATGTAAACTCACGCATATAAAGTAATCCCACGAGGGATTATTCGAAGAGTTCTTTTGTGGTATGCATTATATACATGATACATGACGAAGTAGCGTATTCAGGAAATTGAAAAGAGAAGACTTGACATCTAGGATGTCAATTATGTAAACAAATAAAATGTACTCTAATTAAACCCCTTAAGAATCCAATTAAACTCCGATAAGTAACTGCTGAAAATTAAATCTTCAAGAACTGATTTCTTAAATGCTTTTTGCTATCATGAGCTTTGATAAACATAATCATAAGCAAGTCTCTCCTATTAACAATAATCAACCTTGTCATTGGGATAATAAGCAGCCTTGCTTCATTTCACTGTATACATTAAAACGCTCTGAATGTCCGTTGTTTGTCTTACAACACTTATAGAAATCTTGCAAATATTAAATATGATTTTTTGTGGAATACAACCTATGTAACAGTGGAATTTTCAAAAACTTATAATGTAAGTAAATGTCATTGGTTTCCATAAGGGAGAGTAATTATTTTATGACCAGGGTGGGGACTGAAGTAAAAGTATTATGGGCCCTCAAAAACGTTCTACCCCACCATTTGCTTAAGTCAAGTTGTCTTTACCACACAGAAGAAAAACAGTAAAGTAAAGTTGCATTTATTCCTAAATACGGTATATGTTTATATACTACCTCTGTGTTCTTTCTACTCATTCTGCTAACCAATCTAGCACAGCATATTTTTTCAGTTACCCCACACTTTTCTTTTCAGTCCCCACACCAGTCAAAAATAATGCCTGCTTCCTTATGGAAATCGATGAAATTTCAAACTATATGTTTTTGAGCTTCAGACAGACCTTGGCAGCCCATTAAAGTGGGCTGAAGTTCCTCATGTGATAAGCTCCTTAAGTTCACGTTTCTTAATTTAAAAGAAAATCCATTGACTTGTTTACAAATACTGAAATTTAGTTGGTTTATGAACAACTCATTGCCTCATGAACTAATATGAACTGCTTGTGATAAATTCAAATATTTGCTCTATACCATGTCTCCACACAAATGTGACATGATAAATAAGTGAATTTAGTAGCAGTGGGACTATCAAATGTTCACTCAACTTGGTCTTTTGAGAACACATCAATCTGAACAAACAAGATAACAGATTCATTATTTTTGAATTTTTGAAAAATTTCATGGTATTTAATCAATATATATGACTTTATCAATAATAGGTTGCCAGAGCTTTATGTATTTAATTTAGAGGATAAATTTGAAGCCGGGAGACATATGACATATTTGTATATTGTACGGATAAATATTGAAGATAATGATTAGTTTGGATTTCCATCTCAATAAATGAGCTCAAAATACAAAGAGTTTATAACTCGCTTGCATTCAGTTGCTGAATGTTCTAGTTCTTCAAATATATGTTATCAGTTCTGTGATTTTTGTATGATATAAACCTTACTTCTGGCTCCATTCCTCTTCAGATATTATCAAGATCAGTTGATAGAGAGACAGTTCAATATCTTTGTTGAATTGTTGCGTCACTTCCATCAAGCATACAATTATTATCTTAATAAATACAATCCTACAGTTCTACAGATGCCGGCATGCGCAGAGAGGTAAGAATTGAGATGTGACTAAACTCCTTCTATGGTTTGTGATGTAGTATTTTGTATTAATGAAGCATTTCGACTTATGTAATAATTGCGTATATGTACATGTTGATATACATTATACCTTCATATGGATTATCTACTTCAAAATGTATTGCATTAAATATCAAAATGACATCTATGTTACAGTGATGATAAAAAGATGAATGTTTGCTTATTGATGTAGTGGTACTATTATTATACGTAAGGAAGCATCTTAAACACAATAAATTCTGTAATCAAAGAGTGCTTTTCACATGTATCACACATTAACATATTTCCATGCTAATGTGAAATTCAACACAATCTAAAGGACCACACTTAAATGACATTTCAAGTGTTTTCTCATCCTGTGCATATCTATTGTCCTGTTGATAACTAAGTAATTCTGTTGTACAATAGTTGCCCACTTTTGTACATGTTCCTCCAGCCCATGGAGGTCCATATTCCATTTTTACTTTTCCATTTCTTGCAGCATACCCACACGTTCACTCCTCCCAGAAGCACTCATTATTATGATTAGATCTTAGACATTCTGAATTTTTATATTCTGCATCTGATACACATCTCGATCTGTTCTTACAAATGCCATTTTTATAAGAATATTTAACCATTTCATTTCTTCATACTCCGAAGGCGTTGCTAGAAAGGACGAAGAACGAGATAAGACAACCGGGCAGACAGCGACTGCAATGCCTGGAGAATTTTGTGTTTGCTATTGCACAGTCTAGTGTTGGTATTGGATACATTGCTATGGGTATTTTGCTGTAAGAGAGAGACCGTCCTGGCTTCAAATACATGGCAGCCAACGTCAGATCATGACTTGACACCCAAGAAGAATAAGTTACTGTACGTTACTATGAAATTTATGCATATCTCGGATGTTCCTCAAGACACCTACATGAAAGGAGATATTCTGTGCCTCTATATTATGCAGAATTCGTAAATTCAAATTTATCTCATTAAGAGAAAGTTTTGAGTTTACTTTAAATATTTTAAGTTGCCACATGTTACAGTTTATGTATACATCGATTGATCTCGTAGAAGCTCACTGCTCTAAACATATTTAGGCATTCCAAGTCTCCGTATTTTGCAGCATGCGTATATAGCTGTTCAGCCAGGAGAAGCCAAATTTTCAGATACTCCTCATCACCCATGGCATGTAGCATATTAATGTACTCACTCGTCCCATAGACACTAGTGTTTATGAGCATATTTAACACATTTTAAAGTTCCATACTTCACAGTGTATGCACATGTTGCTTAGTCCCAGGGAGTCCCGCTGTTATTATCATTTTGAGACATTCTTGTTCTCCATATTTTACAGTATCTGCACATGCTTATTCTTCCTATAGGCACGCTTTTTGATGAACATATTGTAAGCAATCCATCTCTCCATATGCTGCAGCCCACACATAAATCACTGTGTCCTATAGACAAGCATACTTATGGCCACAATTAAGAGACTCTAATATTCTAATTTGCCATCGTTTTCAGCATATGCACCAAACCACTTGTTCTATATTCACCCATCTCTGTGACAACATTTTAGATAGTCTAACGCACATAACAGCATGAATATGTCCATTCGTCCCACTAGCACACGTTTTATTGAGCATGCTTGATACATATCTCTTCTAAAAACATGAAGTCTCTATTGAATATTGTGCGGTACGTTCATGCGCATTCATACATGTGTATTTTTTTGGAGTTTTTTTCGGGTATCCATAAGTTTTAGCATATTTTTGACCGCTAAAGGTATTGTTAATGATGCCTGTATAAATTTACGTTCAAGTGCATACTATATGCAAGTTGAACGTCTACTGACAGTTGCCCATAAGTTAATGTCTCTTGTGTTATAGTTCTCCATATATTTGCTTTTACTTCTTAGATGTCCATATGATATCAACCTTACCCCATCATTGTTACTCTTTAGGTTTCATGGAGTTCAGTTATCGGAGAGATGATCCAATATCTTTGTCAAATGTTGGGTCACTTCTAGCGAGCACAGAATTTCCGTGGCATAAAAATACCCCTATAGTTGTGTAGAAGTCGAATTTTGATGAGAGGTTAATAAAAAGAAATGAAGTAACTCATTTTACGTCTTTGTGATACATTCTCTCAAAAATGCATACTTGATCTTACCAAGTGATTTATACGATGCTTGTGATGCCCATTGATGATTAATACATTGCTACAGACCTATGCTTCTATCGAGGCCGTTATTTCTAAATTATGGGGAAGAGGAGTATACAAACTGAGTTTTATGTAGAACATGTCAAATAACTTTATAACAATGCATGAAATAAAGTACTCTGTCCAATGATGAATAAAACAAGCAATCCTCAGAATGAGGATTGTTCTAGGACTTAGGGCATAACTTCTCAAATTGTATAAAATATGCAATAATAGAAAAAGGCTCGTCACTCATAGCTTATAGAGAAGGTAGGGGTAAGAGCGCAATTGCTTATGGAAGCATAGTTGGCAGTAAATTAAATAAAAGCGTCAGAGTACTATGAAAGGTAATTAGAATCGTAATCAGTATTTGGCACAAAGTAAGTTTTATAAGAGTGATTAACAAAACTGATTGTAGTTAATTAGAGAAATAATGTGTATAAAGTAATAGGTAGAGGTATTAAGCTTAACAAGTAGAGCTGATTATCATGTATATGAGATTATTCTTGACATTTAGAAATTCATTATTAAACCAAAATAATAAAGAAGTAATTTTATAGCAAAATGTTTTAAATAATTGCTTACATGTGTTCTCATACAGTTGATGTCCACTTTCATTTGCATTGCTACGAGATTCTAAATACTCAAAATTTAACTCTGTGATTATACATCCCATGATCATATATCTAAGTGTGACCATTTTAGTCATCGTAAATCAGCCGATTCTAATGTAAGCTTGTTAGGTATGGTATTGCTTCACGTATTGCAGACTATGCATAATATCCATTCGTCTAATAGGCATTGAAATTTATGTAGATTGTAAATATATTTCTTTAAGTTTTCATAGTCTACAGACACTAAACGTGTCCTTTCGTCCCTTTTGTGTATATACATTAGGTGTTCTACTTCATTACAATCTTTTGTCCAATCGTCAAATACACTAGTTTTTCGATAGATAATCTACGCATTCTATCTCTTCATATTCTACTTAATTTCTATGTATTTTCGTATAATACATACTAACTTTTATATAGATTGTTCAGATATTCTAATTCTTCACTTTTTTCATGTTTTTCACATATTAATTCTTCCCATAGACACTAATCTTTGCTTGCATAAAACAGATAAACTGACTGATAATTTTGAACAGAATTTGCACATTTGGTCTTTGATTAGGAAGTAATGTTTATGTGTGTATTTTTACTGATTCTTCTTCTCTATATTGTACTGAATATGCATTCATCCATTCTTCCAATACACAGTCACTTTGTATATATATACAGTAGCTTAGATATTCTAACTCTTCATATTCTAAAGAAATTTCCCATATCCATTTGCCTTTTAGGTAATCAGCTGCATGTGTACATAGTACAAATTCTGCTGCTGTTGTATGGCATTACCTTTCCATGCATTTTCCAATATAGCTATATTAATAGTACGTATGCACCATTCTGTGATAGTAATCGTTGTAAACACATTTTTGCGTTATCCATTCACTGCTCCATATTCTCCAGAACTTGCTTGTATCCATTTGTGCCATTTACACTCACTTTAATTTGCTTTGAAGTAAGAATTTTATGAAAGGTTACTAAAAATCTCCTCTTCCACTCCACATTCTGAGAATTTGTAGAAGTATCCACTTGTTCAATGGAAAATTTTTGTTCGATCATATTTTTTTCAGTTTAGTTCTTCATATAATGCAAAGTGTGCACCTATCCATTCGATCTATAATCACAGGTTTTTATGTAGGTATTTTACGCATTCTCTCTTTCAATATTCTGCAAGTAGTTTACATCTTATAATTTGTCATATTCTGCAGGCGTTCTGAATTTTCTTTTCCCAATAGATTCTCGAATAATTTACGCATATATTTCTTTCATTGAAAATAATTCTTACCTCCACGAAATACCAGTACAGACTTACAAGTGCCTAAGAAAACAACGAACAATTGTCAGAAATGCTTTTCCTATAGAGATGTACAGTCATGGAATGCCATTTCACTTGAAATTTGGCAGACATCGTCCCTTCAGACTTTTAGTTCAAAGCTGAAATAAGGCTTTACTTTTTATTTGTTATTTTATTAAACTGTAAGTTACTTTTTGCATATCTATATATTTCTAAATGTATTATGTATTAGTTCTGTTTCTGATTGATTATTGTAAAGTATATGGAGGCCCCTTGTAAACCAGCATTCGCTGAAAGGCCTCCACTCTCCTTAAATCGTATGAAAATGGAATAAAACAAAATGAAATCCCGATTTGCCCGATATGTGCGCACTTTGGTACGCAGGTAGTTTAGACATTCTAGTTTTGCAGAAAATGCATAAATATTTCCTATCAAACGTCATTCATTTGTTTATATTTAGAGTAGACATTCTGGTTTGTCATATTCTGCACAATTTGCAACTATTTTTATGTTGGATAGTCCAGACATTCTCTTTTTCCATATAGTGAAGACATTGTATGTATCCATCTTTCCGATAGATACTCATCTTCGTATACACATAATTTTGACATTCTAATTCGTCATGTTCTACACAATTTGTACCTTATCCATTTCTCATATAGACGCTCATTTTTATGAAGAGATAAAGTTGAATAAGAGAATACTAAATTGTGGACTTCTATAATGCAAATGCTGTTTGCTATAATGCAGAAGCATTTTGTGGTGAAAGCTCCAACTTTGGCTAAGGTTAATATGATAATGTTTAATCTTTGTAGGGAGACGTCGATGCAGAAATGATGCCTCGAGAAAACATGTCAACAGATCATGGGTCAAACATTTGTTTTGCAACAAGCCCACTTTCTGAAGACCTAAAGATTAAGATGAGAGTAGGTAAGCTTGCAAGTACCTTGTTGGCCCACAGTGAAAATGGTTAGCACTCTTATAATAGCGATTCAAAGAGGTATGTTTTGTTACATTTGTGAAGCTATCGTTTATATTTTGTTGATATGAGCATCATGATAGATGTGTCATAATAATTTTTATCTAGTTGCGATATCCCAATTCATCATTTTCTCCATACTTTGCGCATTTCAACCCTCATTTTTATGTGCATATGTATGACATTATAATTCTCCAAATTCTACAGAATTTGCAAATATTACTGCACCCAATAGATATCCTAGTTTATTTAAAGAGTTTACACATTATAATTCGTCATAGTCCGCAAAACATTTATATATCCATTTGCCCAATACACGCTCATTTTGATGTCTATATAGTAGAAAATCTTTGGTTAGATATTCTGCAGGCTTTACACTTTTCAATTAGTCCAATATGCATTGATATTTTGGTGAATTGTTTACAAATCCTACCTCTTTACATTCTGCACAACATACCCATATCAATTAGTCCAATAGACAGTCATCTTTACATCGATTCCTTGGACATTCTAAAACTTATGTTTCTAGACAATTTTCACATGGCTATTCGTCACAGACACAAATTTCTTGTGCATAAAGTAGACGTTCTCCTTCGGCATATTCAGCGAAATGTACACAAATCCATTGATATTATTTTCACACATAACTTCGCCCAATAGATACTCAACTTTATGTAGATAGTTTACACAGTCCAATTCTTCATAGTCCTCAGAACTTCTATATATCCATAGCCCAAATACATACATTACACAAAAATGTTATTAGACAATCTCTTTGTAGATAGCCTGTCTCCTTTGTAATACCCAGTTCTATGTCCATATCCTTTAGTTTTGCAAGTATATATATTACATATTTTCGTTCTTCATATTATGCAGAATGTTTTCCCTATGTCTTTTCATTTTATGCGCCATTATTTGTAGATGTATATGTTTAAGAGGAGGATTTAAATTTTAGAAGGGCTGCAAACTATCTGCCCCAATGAAAACAAGAGCTCTCAGGATGCATGATGATTTATGATGTTGATCGTTATCCAGCCACATTGATAGGCCCTTACCCAGAGGGTTCATTGTGTAGAGGGCACAGTTAGCTACAAACAACTGCAAGATAGCTCGGGAATTTGTGAGAAGACTGATATCGTGTCTCAATGAAATAGGAGGACCCATCATGTTTGGGTTCAAAGTGACAGAAAATGTCTTGGATCTCACTTTCTACATTGGCACAAAATGCATCTCCCAGAAAACACAATTTGGCTACTTAGTACGGTTCTCAATTGCGTATCCAGGAAACATATACAGTTAAAAAGGAAAATGGAGAGCATGGAGAAGTTTATACATTCCAAGGTTTCGTTCCGTAGATTACGATCTATTGTGTGCATGCTTGAATGCTATGCTAGATGCTATGATGAAAGGTTCTAGGTAAACATTTGTTGGCAATTGAGCTTTATTAGGAAAATATTGGATAACATTATTTAATTAGAAGGCAATGATTAAATTCTCAAAGCTATAGGGGCATGTGCCTATGTCCTATTCACCAATTGTCTGAGTATTGTTCTGATAAAAAATATTATTCTTTTTCTATAGAAATGCCAGAATGAACCGCATTTCTACCTTGCTTGAGTGGGTTGTAGCTTCCAGCCCCCTAGTCTCTTAAGCCTTTGTACATATTACATATTCTATTGCATATATATACATCACACAAATCAATTTCATTACTTATATTTACCTCAGTCTGTCCATTTCATAGGAGTCCCAAGCCCATGACACCCAGCTTCATAAGCCTCTTTATATATTACATATTCTCTTTGTTAATATTTTGTACATATCAGTTTTCCAATAGACACTCATGCTTATGTATATAGTCCTAACTTTCTAATTCATTTTATTCTACAGGTTTACACATATCTATTGGTCCAATTGTTACTTATTTTTGTGCTGATAGTTTGCCTTTTCCAATTCTTCACTTTCTGGAGAATTTACCAGCCTTGATATCCATTATATTGCAAATCCATTCATTGATTCATTGAACATAACTGATTTATTCATTCAATACTTTCTTCGTTCTTTCCTTCATGTTTTAGTTTCTCCATCTATCCTTCTACTTACTTCTACCTCCATCTAGTAAACTTTTTTGCTTTTTGACATTCATTTCCCAATGCATATTCTACACACTCTGACTCTAGATATTCAACAGAAAGTGCATATTATAATTAATTAAGTTTCATGTCATATAGTTCATTTCATATATCTCAGATAAGTGTGTTAGAACTTTATCATTATCAAGTATCTTTTAATAATCTTTATAGATTTAATACCCATATATTTTGCATAAGGAAAGTGAAGTTGAAGCATATGTTTCTTATCATGTGAAAATGCAAGTATATGCGGTTTTTTATAAGAAACATGTCTATAATAAACATGAGTTTGAAATTAGCCAAAAGTTAATAAACATTTAAGAAACATTTGCAGGTCGAGCTTGAAAAGTAAACTTGAAAAAACAGCTGTGGTGAGAAATGTTTTATTCATCATCATCATTATCATCATCTAACTGGAGGTTCAAAATAAATTGCCGTGGCTCTCCATTTCCTTCTATCCTGTGCCATCCTATTTGCTTCTTAGTTGCTTTCCTGTCATATACTTTTCATTGCCAGTCTGGTTACCCGCTTGATAGCGCGGCCCTTGGTGATCCACTCGACGAATTTGTTTTTGTTTACTGGGTAGAATAATTTCATATGACATCCATTTCTTAACTGCTTTCTTACTGCTATATGAACATGTTTTAAAAAGTTTGCAAAAGAGTTTAAAAGGCTTGCAAAAGAGCTACAGTGCTTCTATCATTATCATCTATTTCTACACTCATTTCTTCCTGAAATCCATAAATCTAGATCATTTTGATAGGCTCATCTCCAACAATCTGTTGCGAAATATCATCCAACTCCTGGTTATCTGGAGTGTTTGATATTTGATCTAGAGTGAAGACTGGCGGAACGTTGTAATTTGTTAGACCCTCTCGCTGCACTAGGTTGTCATCGAATTTTGTTGTTATTACAAGCTTCAAAACTTTTAAGAAAAATTTAAGACATATTTGAGGCTGGAATTGGAAAGCTATTATGAAGCATCCAGGCTGAAAGCAGAAAGTTTATTTCTTGTAGAAAAAACGTGAACATAAGTTTTTTGGCTTCATTTCAGGAATGTGACGTGAAATATTGAGAAGACTGTTCAACAAGTGAACTTGAATTAACATCAGACTTTATGTAACAATGTTATGTGATGTCAAAGTGTATACATACGTTTAGTATGTTTGGCCACAACTTTGTGGTAGAAAGACTTCTACACTCAATTGGAGATGTGCACAACTGCCGATTTGCTGTTGGAAGCATCAATGGCCCTTAAAATGTTATTATGTACTGCTTTAGTGCAATATATGATAGTTGTGCTTTTTCATGTAACCTAATTCCTTTTGAAAAGGGAGAATAATCATGAGCTCGATGTTCTACTCTATCTCTGTTATGATCTATTCTCAAATAAGTTTCCAAACTGTTCAAACAAGCAGCTTCTTAATATTAAAAAACAATAGACATCCCTGAAGCCTGCCTTGCAACATATTGCTTTCTTCTAGAGGCAGGATCATATTGTACAATCTTAGTAAATGAACTAAAATACAATATATTGATCGCATTGCATCAAAATTTTGTGATTTGATAGCATAAATTTGACGTAATATGTTTTTCAGCCTATCAATATTAACCTGAAACTATCCACCCCACACACCTTGAATGGTGTAAAATTGATTGACTTGATGCATTCACCTTTACATTGTCTACATATATTGGATCTATTTGATAAACAATACGTATATCTTAATAATAAGTTGTATCACAAAATAAAACACATTGTCGATGAAAGAAGTGGGACATTCATAGGAGAAAATTACCAGCTAAGGATATGATAATTCAAATACCCTATAGAAACAGTCATTGTTATGCAGCCTCCATTTACATATACTTTCAATCTCGTAAACGAGGTAGAAGTATTGCAAGATGGCGTCTGATAATGTTGTCACATTGTAATGTTGTCATGTGCAATAAAAACAATCTCCTCAGCATTGTAATTATTAGTGCAAACAGCGAAGTCATTGAGGTAGATAGGTAATTGAGGACATAAGTGTATATATGCTCGTGATTGCTCATCGGATCTTGCAATATGTAAACACTGCTGTCATACTATACTGAAGCCGGCCTTCGGGCCCAGTTTGCAAGTGAATGACAAAGTCATACCTTGTATTGAAACAGGTGAGTAAATTCAGCATATATATACCGAACTACACCAACACATGTTACCCCTTCCTTGTAAGTACAGGTCTATTTCTGTGCATGTGGCGAGACGAAATAACATGTTTGATTTTAAGTTACACTATTGTTTACATTTGCACTTGAAATTTTTGTTAGTTACTTATAGTTGACGGCACGCTTGATTAACCCTAGATAACCTTATGTATAGAAAAACAATCAGTTCGTGATCGTTATTAGGAAATGTGGAGCCACTTGGAAAGTTTTGGTTTTGAGTTCGAAGTTGTATAGATTTTTCTTACGCCGTCTGATGTACACGGTCCTTTTCTCACAAGAATTGACAAGTTTTCACCTATTAACAAAATCATATTAGGAGAATTTGATGAGTAATAGGTGTTTACAAGATCCTGTTGTACCTCCGTTGCTCCCTAAATAAGTAGAGAAGTACGGACGAATGACGTTTTCATATACACAATATTATACCATTTCTCTTGTTCTTTTCGTTCGTTCTATAATGTGAAAGCCGGCACAAAGTCTATATGTTTGCACTATAGTTTTGGTATTTAAAGTTAACTGAAACATGCAAGGTGCTTAGGCCTGGAACATCTAGATAGAGGCATGGCAATAGAAACAGATTGCCCTGGCCCCAAATCCTGAGAATGGACCCAGAGTTATGAAACAATTCTTTGGTGATTGAATCAACTATGAGATTTCACATTGACCTCATAAGTTGCCACATGGTTTCATTTGCCCCGTTATTCAACACAACTTGTGGGGTTTGTTAATGGCTTTCTGTACATTACCTAAGTTCTTCAAACTACCCTTTTCAAATAAGCCCCCCACTAGAACTTTAAATCATTAACAGTCTTCCTCCTCATAAAGGCCCCAATTACAGAAGATGGTGAATACCCTAATATCAACCTATACCCACTTGTAGGCCACTCTGTTTTTATTATTGAGCAAATTCTCTACTTCTTTGATCTCAGTGGTAATATTTGTTCAACCTTACACTGCATAAGCAAGAGAGTTCCTGGCTGTTTTTGATGCTTTTGACTTGGTTCTATGAAACTATGCATTTATTATGTAATGTGAGACAGCCAGAACAAGAGATTTCTTGTGACCTGTGAAAAGCACAATGAGGAGGGTCCCTTTTGGAATAGGAATAGAACTGTTGATAGTTACATGTTAATTTGTAGTGTTCATTGTCCATGTTGGCTGCAGGAGAGATGTGCTAGATCACACCTCCTGTGGTTTTGTCATGTAAATCATATTGTACAGTGGTGTGGTTGTGAGCCACTAACTTTCTATAGAATGTTTACTCCTTCTACACCACTGTAATATAAGTTTGTAGTTGTAATTCAGTCTTTGAATTATAAAAAAAACACAATAGAAACAACCTATATATATATATATATATATATATATATATATATATATATATATATATATATATATATATATATATATATATATATATATATATATATTATATATATATATATATATATATATACACATACACACATTTGACTTAAACATGTGTTGATTTATACCAAAGTCTTCAGTAACACAACATAATAACTTGTTGACTTTTCAGTTAAACAGCTTATTTCATGGTCATGATTGTTCCTCTGGGGCTGGGGAAAACATCTAGCAAGTAAAGGCAGCTACCAAAACTAAATTTAAGAGGTCTGCTGGCTCATAGCTCTCAGAAATGCTTGATAAGCAACTTGCATAGTTCAACATTTCTCTTCTAGCATTCTTCAAACTGTCATTTGCCAAGGACTTGGCTCACTGTTCAGCCTCTAGACTTATACAGTGATGCATGATCCTTGCCATTGGCATTTGTGAAATTCAGAGCAACAGGTTATGTAAAATGCAGGTCACACTGGCAGCTACTTGTATATTTATGACAATGCCATGCAGTTCAATCTATGTCATATGGAAGCTAGGCTAGAAGCCATTAATAAAGTCATGAATGAATCTGAGAATATTTCCAGATGATAATTTGATAACTTGGTCAAGCAGTGATGCACGTCCATATCGATATGCAATAATCAGATTGCGATGTGCTAAGCATTTTTTGTTTTGAAAGAATTCTCTAGGGAATATCTCAGGTAGTATTTTATTGTAATTAAAATCAGGTATGTTGAATTCTCACTCTTATATATAAAGCACATTTTGAAATTGACTGCATTTTGTAATATTTTTGGGACATATTGTGTTGTATAGGCATTTCAGCCATCCCTAGACTTACAACATTTCCCAAAAAACACGGGGATTAATTTCCAAGGTAAGGATGATAGCATATTATTAGTAGTGTCTGACACTACCTTCATCATCTCATCAATGTCATGGAATCAAAACCAACAAAGAGCAGCAGTATAATAATGAACTTCCAAATAAAATATTTTGAAACAATATGAATACAACCTTTCATGACTGGGTTCTACAACATATGTTTGACAAATAACATAAGTGATCTGGATTACTTCAACTTCCCCACATTCTGTAATCCCCAATGGCCAATATTTATAAGTGTATGTGTGCCTCTCCATTTCTCCTTTCCAGTAGTTCTTCTCTCTTCATTTGGTCAAATACTGATTTACACTGTTTTTGCTACTTTCTATTCCCTCTCTTGACAATCATTTAGTACTTGCAAACTGTGTGGAATTGAAAAGCAACAAAATACAGCAGGTGGATGCAAGCCTGTCCACAGCCTTGGCACTTAAAAACTTCCAAGTAACTTTCTGTTGTGTGCCATGATCTGCATTTTACTTGACCTAGTCACCTGTATTTTACAGTTGCTTATTGTTGAAGCATAAATATTGCTAAGTTATCAAATAACTAGTCCTATTTCCTTTTGAATTAAGTAACGTGCCCTTCATCCATAGCATGGGTATTGAGTCCATATGATTTCAGATGATGTAGAATTGGAGAGTGGAGTAGCAGTGTTTTCTTAACTTGACTTTCTCAATCTTTTTGAGGAATTTGCCCTTCTTATGCACTCTTAGGCGTCAGTTCTGCACTTCCAAATTCTTACTTTTTGATTCTCTTTTTAGAGTTCTTTTTTCCTCCTTCTGAGAAGTACATATCAATAACAATGAATGATTTTATGTTCTTTCTCAAATCAAAGTCAAAATGTAATCTTATTACTCACCTGAGCCATTTCATAGAAATGATACATGCCTAAAAATTCAGAAATCAATCAATTTCTTCTAAAAATCATGTCTACATGTAATTTGATGCTACATGCTTCTGACTTGATGGAAAAAAAATTACTGACTGCTGGTACCTTTAGGGAGAATTTCAACAACAAGGAAATTGGATAGTTAAATGGTGAAATTCTGAGTACTTTCATGCTGACATTAAATTCTACTTTAGTAAAATTAGTATTTCTTTTCAACTGCTGTGTACAAAGTGCTCTTATTGTATGATAAATTTGTGGACATTTATATTTGTAAAGACATATGTCTTGATATTATCTGACAGGATTGAAAACTGTACCTAAGTCTAAAGTCACGTGAGTCACAACATGGAAAGAAATAGTTTTCTGATTTCTACCAAATTCAACACTTTCTCAAAATTATTTGATTATCAAGAACTACTGTCTATAGCTGCTAGCACACAAGAAGTTGAATTGGTTTGATGTATTTTCTTTTCAAGAAAAGACTCTCAACTTTGTCACATTAGTCACAATTATCTATGAACACAGGAACAAAGCTTCATTAAACCTCTTTTTCATTTAGTGAAAGGTACCATATCTAGTGCAGGTCTGCCCACAAATATACATTTTTGTTCCTTTCTCAACTTGGCTATTTGAGGAATTAGTATCAATCAGCTTTATTTGTATTTAGAAACAACTATATTATTTTAGGACCATCAGCCTGGTTTTCAGCTCTTGCTCCTTGTTTCTTCAGCCCTTCTGGTTAGCACCAATGATTTATACCAGAAGATAGATCGAGGAAATTACACTAGACTAATTTTAGTTGGCTTGAAGAAGGGTTTCAACATAGTTGATTTGGAAACCCCAATCAAAAAGGCAAATGTATAGAGTAGCTTATTTGGAACATGACATACTTGGATAACAGTACCCTCTTATCAAAAAGAAACACTTTATAGAATTACTATAAGCTATTGTCTTCCACAATCATTCATTCTTTATGTACCACAATGCGTTACCTCTTTCTTTGCAAAAATCTAATTTCATCATGTATGCCAATGATACATCCCTTTCCCTCTCTTCAGAATACTGTAATGGACTAAAATTCCCCTAAACATAAATCAATGGAAGCTACATGATATGCTTCTAGTATATAAGCTTTTGGTGTATGTTGTGAGGGTACAGCCATTTGTTATAGTCTCTGCTCCAAACATCTGTAAGAATGACAGCCACAATGAAAACCAGAAGATAGTTAGCTCAACTAGGACAAACATCATAGTTACAAGCCTTTTGAAATATGTTGAAGTAAGACTTTACATGTCTAATGATCACATGACAGTGAAATGCTTCCATTATAAGTTACCAGTTTTTGATACCTCCTAAATAGTAACCCTGGAGGAGAAAACTAACTTACCTAAGAAATTGGAGCACTGTTTGTACTCAGTGTAGATCAGGCTGTGCCTGGAAAGGATTCTTGAATGAGCACAAATGTTTAAAGTATGGTTGTTTTAGAACATGATTTATTGAGCATCAGGAGTCTTGAAGTTGTACCTTAAGAAACCCTTCTCTTCATCACAAGCAAAAGATTTCCCTAAATTTCAACTCATATCATCATTAAACTAATTCTTTAAGAACATGTGTAGGTCTGGGTAATCCAGAATCATCCATTCTCATATTGCTGAGTGGATAGTAATACCCTACAAGTGAATCACAACTTGTAGTGCAGCAGCCTTCTTATATGCTTTTAGTATATCAAACATTCCTAAATCAGAGTCCCCATTTTGTTATCCTTTTCTTCAGCCTTTTCTATGTAGTTTCATTGGATTTTAGGAGGGATGCAAAACAGAGCTCCCAACCTGTTTTGGGCACCTTTGTTTTGCTCAAGGCAAGACCTGATAAATATATAGTTTCTTGGTTTCCTCTATTTAAGTTTGTTTGATATTTCCATTTCTTATATTGATTCCTATTCTTGATATTTCCATATTTGATATTGATCTCCTCTATTAAGTGATATTCCCATTTTTTACATCTTCTTTCAATGCCCATTCTTTGTCCACCTGGAATGTCTTGTTTTTTCTTAGTAACCATTCAGAAGACTACTCTCACTGCAGGCATTTGATTGTATCCATTACTATTGGCACAATGTGTGCCAAATAATGAATTAGTTTAAGTTTCATAATACAGGATGGTGGGTGTTTGGTCCCTTAAAATCAGAAAATCATAATCATGGCTGGTCAACTTTTAGTGACTTCGTAGAAAAAAGGCAGCTACAATGATATGCCAGATTTTTAATTCACATGCCCAGCCTATTTTAGAGAATTATCCATGAAATGCTCTGATGCTCTGATACTATAGAAAAGTTACTATATTCATCAGAAACAGATCTTACAATACCACTCCTAAAGCAACCAATGACCTAAAGGGTTTTTTAATCACATTGCAGAACTGTGGAACAACCTAAGAAACATAGATAAACAGCCACCCACCTTGAAAAAAAAACCTGCAAAGACCATCTGTTGATACTGACATCTGTTATGTCGTTTCTACATTCATTTCACATGTAAGTGTCATTTTTGTTAGTCTTGTGTTTTCTTCCTTTTGTATTTTTTTTCAACAAGGTCACCCATAGTTAACAATCATTTGCATAGAAGCTAATGGTTATGAAAATATAATCTAATAACTAGTTCATCAACTAGTTTACTTAAAACTTGAAAGCTGATAAAATTCTATTTGATCTGTGAGATTGCCAAGAACATCTGTGAAGCCATCAGACAGGTTTACTATCTGTGAATCTCAAGGTATATCTATGAGAGTTAGAAACTATGCAAAACTACCAATATTTTGAAGACCATGGCAGATTGAGCCCTTGCTCTTATTAAGTATTCAAAGAAATATCTACCACCTGATATACTCACTAAAATATACAGAGGAATTGTTGAGCCCACTTATAGTTACAGTTGTTTCATATGGGGCTGCTGTAGTGAATCAACAATTGATATGTTGCAAAAGTCCAAAAAAATACTGCTAGAATTGTAACCAACAACCAATAATATGATTGCACTGCTCCAGTAATCTAGAATCTTTGCTATTCAATGAGCAGTGATCTTGTAAGAAAATAAACAGCAACATTTACATACAATTCTTTACATTCAATAGCCCAGGCATACATGAGAGAATCACATAGTCTTAATTTGTTTTTAATATATGAGAAGAGTTAGTATGCTCATCATCAGAAACTGATCTTACAATACCACTCTAAAGAAAAACCAATAGCCAGAGGGGTTTTTATAATCACAGTTTAAAACTGTGGAACAGTCTAGAAACACAAACAAAACTGCCACCTACCCTCAAACATCCTACAAAGACCTGCTTTTTACAGATACAGATTTTATTTCAGTTTTACATTCTTTCTTTTTTCTATTATTCTTGTAAAATATATTTTGAATTAGACATGTAGGTATCTTTTGTTCTTAGTCCCAAATTTGTTTCATATTCTTATATATTTATTTTTTATTTATATTCTTGAAATAAACTAGAATCAACAATGATTTGTTACAAGCTATGGCTTATGACTATACACTATAGAAGCTCTTCAACTATCAGTTTTGTAGACTGTGCTTGAAGATTTTAGCCCCATGCCCCCATTGATTAATCTATATCAGTAAAAGTCAATCAGAGATCATGCTGTCTTTATTGTGCAAAGAAGATATTCTGTGGCTAGATGGTCCATCTTGAGTGTACCTTTTAAATGTTACTTCCAACAAATGACATGTCATGTTGTCAAAATTGGGTGAAGTTCAAACTGCTCTAGTTTCAGAACAAAAAGAGATTTTGAGCTAAAATTTCCATATCTTGTTTATCTCTTGGTTATCTATCTTACATTTAAAAATCAACTAGCACTAAGATGGTTGGTTACAAGTCCACTGATTTTGTCCCTCTTGGATGTGAAATACCCCTTATCCACTGTTTCTTTGAAAAGCAACTGTATGTAGTATACATTGTCACATTGGCAACCTGGAATCTGACACCCCCTCTTCAATAAAATATTCTAGTGTCAGCACTGGGCCCATATTGTTATGTTAAGTTAAAGACTATATTGTTGACAAATTTAGTCACCACAGTAACTTTGGATGCATGAAATCTAATTTTTTCAAGGGAGGGACCAACCCCTAAACTGTCAATGCATACATCTCTTGTATACAGCCAGGATCCCTCCATAATTCCAGCACAGGCCCCATGATTGATTGGCATCATTAATCAGTAATCAATCATAGATTTGTATGATATGTGCTCTTTATTGTGATCTCACATGCTATCTTTATTGTGCATAGAACATATTCAATTGTTGGATGTATGCTCTATGATTTTATGATATTTTGATATGAAAAGTTAGTCCTTATTATTTCTGGCATAGTTGATTGAATTTAAGTCTAATTGACTGTCAAATTTATATCAATAGAAATGTTATCAAATCAAAGAGCTTAAGTATTTCTTCATCTTAGTTCTATAACTTATGGAATTGTAGTGAACATGTATTGATAAGTTATTGAGAAATTCCTTTGACATCAGTTTTCAAATGTTTGTTGTTTTCTCAGATCTCTTGTTTCAAGTACTCTAGAGCTGTCATGAATATTTTTTCGTCGACTCAATAGAGCCTTTAGTCATATAAAAAAGTCATTTCCTCCTTGACCCTGACACAACTGTCAAAATTGAGAACACCAATGTTTATTGTCTAAGATTGAGAACATTAATTTCCATATCTGTCTTTTCTATAATATTACTTTTTTCAACTAGAAGTATATTTTGGTATTTGGTTGGTATAATGTTAGAAATTTAGATGATGTGTGGAAAACCTGCTCAAAGATCTGTCCATTAAGTTTTTACATTTTTATTTTTATGCATGGTGCAAAAGAAAGAGTACCCTTCTGCACAAAATAATTCAAAACTAATGGTGACATATAAAAATGACATATGAAATTTATCATCAAACTTGAAAGAGGTGTGATAAAAATTCTGTTAGTATTTTTCTGTGTTTATCTCTAAATATTATTATTCAAGTCTTGATTGGTTTTAAATAATTGTCCCTTTTCACCTTCATTGAGAAATTGACACCAAATCGCACGTCATGGCAACTTTGTAGGACGATCCAACAACTGACTAACGCCTTCAACAAATATTTCTGGCATATGAATCCTCCACGAACCTTATTTTGCTACGCTCCTGTTTATCGCTTTATCTTTACTCGTTTTCCTCCAATTTTAGTATGCACATATACACAGTCCTAAAATCTTTGTTCCTCGATGACACCTGATAGTGAACTTGGCTTTCCTGGAGTTCACGGCATTTTAGCATATTAGACACCCAATCCCGCGTGTTCCTAAATTGTTTTGATCGTCTCTACATTTATGTGATTTTTAAGGTTGTAGTATACTCTTATAAACAGTTGTAAAATCTCATGGTAGATTTTGTCTTTTCTTGATGTCATGACATTTAACATTCGTACTGATCTCAATTCAAGAGGGAATTTACTTTGATTGGTCATATATTTATGATCAGTTTAAATACAGTAATCGTTTTAAATTCTGACCGTCTTCCACTATTATCAATAGTGTTTTAACTTGACTTTGCTTCTCATCGGGTGTTTTGATAGGCCATCGCTAATTTGGATTCTATTTTATCAACTGGATTTTGACCATGACATCCAAATATATGTTAAGTCTCCTATATGCAACTTCATACAATATTCTCCCTCAACTATTTCGATATAATCAGTCGAATTTTTTGGATAAAACATAGTCTTTTCAAGCCAAAACATTAGCTTCTTCACGCACAAGATTTCTCTTGATTTCTTTGAAACAGCCACGGGGCTAGGGAAAAAGTGGCAAAAAGCCGCCAGAATTTGTAGAACAATAGGGTCTATTGTTATTGACCAATCAGATTGCTCCATTTTAGCCCTTTTGGCGGCTGAGGCTAGAGCCGTCATCTACTGATTTAGAGCAAAATTAGCAGCCCTTGGCCACGAAATTGGCCGCAACTGGACTTTTTGTGACTCTTTTGTTTTTTCAACCAATCAGATTCCAGTATTCTGCTGTTGATTGTTTATTTACCTAATGAAATAGCTGTATTTTACAATAGCCGATTATTCCAACAACCAATCAACATGTTGTATTTGAATATTCTGTTTGTACTCTAACAAATGACATTTGATCAATTCCTTGAATTATTGGCCAATCACAGACCGTAATTTGAATTAACATTGAAATATCGTCCACTCAGCTAGTTCTATTTTCAAATTTTCTATTGTATTTTCCTTTGTGTTCTAGCCAATCAAGGAAGTTCAAATATCGTCGTTATCAGCCTCATTTCCGGCTTTCAGTCGAGCAGAAAGACGGGGGTAAGAAATCGGTTTTATTAATATTTCTTGATTGATCTATAGTTCTTCTACTTACAAGTTAAGACTAAGTTATACTCTACTTGGCCTAATCGATGTAAGAGTTGTAAAGATAAGTATGTAGAACTTATGTTAACAACTCTTACATCTATTAGACCATTACAAATATTGCCCAAGAGACTAAGTTAATGAAGTGAAGGGTGTCTTAGTTCATCACTGAGTTTAATCAAAGATCAACAAAACAGCCCTATTGATTTTCACAAAAATTCCTCTGAAAATAGACACCGAAACACAACATTAAATTAGTCTCAAGGACAAACTAAGTGTTAATAGTAGGATAGGAAGACAATAAGGACTCCAGATGAACATAGCCAAAAACAAGGTTAGCGAATGTATATTAGGATATAGTTGAAATCTATATGGAGTGCTCTACGCAAGGGGTTCTTCAAAACTGCCTTATGGACTCGCTGAGAGATAGTAAAATGGTGAGCTCAAACATCCTACTTTCTCTCAAAACTTAATAGATATAATAATGTAAAAGATAAGTTTATGGGGATTGCAATACTGATTGGGTTCGCTATCACTTGTTAGTGGCTAGGTTTAAACATCTTAAAATAGTTATTTACACATAAGCAAATCATATAACTGCTAAACTGTTCATTAAACGCTAAAAAGTATTCGAATTTGAGTGAAAGGTAGTCCCTCTTCTGTTCTTTATTGTCATCTTCTTCTTCCTCTTTTTCTTTGTATTCTTCCTCTTCTTCTTCTACAGTCCTTTAACTTTCTATTCAGCATATATCGTGGATTGTTAGCTAAAAAAAGACTGAAAAAGGCAGCAAAGCGATCTATGGTTTGGAAGATAATCATTGTATTTCTTCAAAATAAAAGAGAGATGTAAGTTATTTAATCCAGTTTATTCATTGTTATGTATTTAAAAGTGATATATTTTAATGATGAATTATGTAATGCCAATCGAAAATATCTCTCCAAGTCTGCAAAATTTCTGCAATCAGCCCACATGTATGTGTTATGTTTGTTTCAGTATTCAGCACGAAACAAAACGATAACTTCAATAAACATTTCTTTGAAAACTGTAAGGGAAACGCTTTTACTCAGACATATTGTTACAGGAATGTTCAGGATACAGAACCAGTCAATCTCTTTACATGCAATACATTTTTGCACAATCTGATTTCAGTTGTGTCTAATTTTGAGATATGGAAATATATGCGTGTTATTTCAACCAATGTAACAATTTCACTGGATTAAGATTAAGGTAAAAAAGAGATGATGAATTAAAATGATGAAAATCTTCAGCTTACAGAACTTCTGAATTTGATTGAAAGCAATAATTGTTTAACTTAATTTTATTTGCTTCTGTTCTATTATTGAGAAGTGCAAAAATACTCGGCTTGTCCCGCACTAGTTATCAGTCTCATTGAAATGAAATTAAAATAAAGGAGATATGATACCTCAGAAAAACTATAAAAGTAACATTACGTCATGTTTGGAGTATGAGAGGAACCATGTTGTTAAATAAATTAGAAGGCAAATGATGTTCAGTTAACGAGAGGAAACATTGAGGTGAAGAAATTGGAAGGCAAATGAACAGTTCTTCTCTTCATCACATAGTTTTTCTGGCTCGAACTTAAAAATACTCCTTTTTGCTTTATTGTTTTGGAGTCCTTGATATCTAAGTTTTGATTCATGTAAAAGAAATGACAATAAATAAACTTGAAACAATTAATTAATCTTTGTTATCTGGTTCATTTGTTGAAATGTTGAATTTTAAAGAGGAAATTGTTTCTGTGCTTCCAAGCACGTTCATAAAATACATTGATGATTAACATTAGATGAATTATTTTCTACCTCCAACCTTCAAAACCCTTAACTACATCTTCCATCCACCATCATCCAGAAAGCACCAACCTTCAAAACTACCCACAGACTAAATCCACATTACTATTCTCAACACGCTTCTTGAATTCATCTAATGTTAATCAACAAAGGCTTTCAGATAGATTTTCAATTTTCTGCTAGTCCATTTCTGTAATAGTTCTAGTTGTTCTCGTTCTTTCAGCTTTTATCATTGATCAAAGAGAACCAGATAACAAAGTTAGCATGATTTCAGATGTGTAATCACTTCTCAATTGTCATGATTCAGTTTTATCAACTTTTTTCTATCTCGATCCTTATTTTTAAATCGATGTTCAATTTGGTAGTAGTTTCCCTGACATGACAGAATCCATGCTATGTCTCTTATTCTTTGGCCATAGTGATAAAATATAGTTAATCCAAAGTGTAACTTACGATTGAAGCCCTTGATATAGTCTTCTCTTTGATAGAACCATAGCATCTTTCATTGACTCCTTGAGTTCAAATAATAAGATATCATGTTATTGCATTATGTATTTAAACATTTAAATCTGATGAAAATGTTCCAATGAATTTCCAACAATCTCCTTGGTTATTGCATTGATAGAATTGATTTCACAAAAGTCCTTCAAATTCATAACAACACTTGTTCAATATCCAGGCATCTTCTTTCCATTAATCATTGTGTCTTTATGGGCGTTAATCAGTAACGATATAACATGTCCTGTTAAATATTGAAAAAAGCTAATATTGAAAATAATTTATCAATTAACATAGTTATGATTCACCATTGTGTTTAAGTTATTTCTTGCTCTTTCAATCGTTTTGCCATTATAGTTTCTCGAGGCTTATAATTATACACACATATGACTTAAAGACAGATACATATATTAACATATGACACATACCTGTTGCATTTTGGTTACTTTGAGATGATTGACATGGATGATGAAAGATTTTCTTCTCCCTCCATCCTGTTTTGCGAATGTAGATGCTTCATAGTAAATAAATACTAATATGAAATTTAAATAAATATTACTTTTTGGTTTCATATTTACACAATTTTGAGTTTAGTATTTGTTCGACGATTTTCTTCTTTCTTACTTCATTGCCATTTTATATGCTCCATACTAAACATTATAAATAATTAACATACATCTAAACATACCTGTGAAACATACCTGCTCCAATGATGTCATTTTGAGTTGAGTATTTATTCGACGAGTTTCTTCTTTTTCCATCCTTCTTTGCCATTTTATATAGTTCACACTAACAAGTACATATAGATAACTTACATATAAACATACACATAAAACATACCTGCTCCAATGACGTCATTTTGAGTGGAGTATTTATTCGACGAGTTTCTTCTTTTTCCATCCTTCTTTGCCATTTTATATAGTTCACACTAACAAGTACATATAGATAACTTACATATAAACATACACATAAAACATACCTGCTCCAATGACGTCATTTTGAGTTGAGTATTTGTTTCATAACTTTCTTCTTCTTTCATTCTTCTTTGCCATGTTGTATACTTCATTGTAACAATTATGTATCGATAATGTAAATATAAGCATACACATAAATCATACCTGCTTTAATATTGTCATTTTGAGTTGAGTATTTGTTTGATAATTTTCACCTTCCTTCATTCTCCTTTGCAATTTTATATGCTCCATAATAACAATTACATATAGATAGCATAAATATAAGCATATACTTAAAACATACCTGTTTAAATGATATTATCTTGAGTTGAATATTTGTTCGATGAGTTTTGTTCTGTTTCCTTCCTTCTTTGCTATTTTATTTGCTGCCTAGTAACAATTACATACAGATAACATAAATATAAGCATACACATAAAACATACCTGCTCCAATGATGTCATTTTGAGTTGAATATTTGTCCTCTTATTGTCTTTCTTTTCCATCCTTCTTTACCATTTCAGGTGCTCCTTAGGAACTGTTATATGTAAATAATTGAACATTTGAATATATACACAAGTCACACGTGTTTCATTCATATCATGTTGAGTTGAGTATTTGCTCCGTGATTTGCTTCTCTTTCCATCGTTTTTTGCCTACATTACATGAAGTAGTTGTAGACATAATTGTATCGTACTGTTGCCATTATTAATGTGACATAATACAAATTACATGAAATAACATAAGGATAAATATATATGCATAGCTCATACATGTTCCATTTATGTTATTTTAAGTTGAGTATTTGTTCCATGATTTTGCTTCCTTCTGCTTCCTTCTGCATCCTTCTTGCCATTGCATACCGATCTAGATCCTAAATGCTAACAATTATAAGTAAATTATGTATAGATAAAAATATATATATCTCATACGTGTTCCATACTTGTCATTTTGAGTTGAGTATTTAGTTGATCATTTTCTTCTTTTTGCCTTCTTTCTTTTGCCGGTGTAGATACTCCATCATAACAATGACATTACTATAATTTATATATAAAATATATATAAATCATATGTATTCCATTCTTGTCATTTTGAATTCAGTATTTGCTCGAAGACTTTCTTCTTATTCCATCTTTCTTTTCTATTTCTAATGCTCCATTAGAACAGTTATATGTAAATGATCTA
Organism: Mastigias papua; assembly: GCA_964019165.1. Lineage (NCBI taxonomy): Eukaryota > Metazoa > Cnidaria > Scyphozoa > Rhizostomeae > Mastigiidae > Mastigias > Mastigias papua. Next base: position 14,690,912 of record OZ025271.1, read on the forward strand.
AAGATAAATATATGCAAAAGTTGTTTGCGCTACATTGATGTCTTTGTAAGTTAAGTATTTGTTCTATCATTGCCTTCTTTCTCCATATTTATTTTCCATTTTAACTGTCCCATACAAACAATAATATATAAACAATGATATTAATTTAACGATAAAAGCATACGTAAGTCTCATATGTCCTTCATTGATTTCAGTTTGAGTTTGGTATTTAGTTGATGATGTTCTTCTCTTTTCATCTAAATTTGCAAGCATATATGAAGTGATTGTTTGTAATCAATGTTGTATGAATAATTTGCCAATTCAGAACCTTAATGGTAACAATCATATTTAAATAACGTAAAGATCAAAGAATATATAATACTTAGATAAAAGTGATTGACTTATTGATTGTTCTAGTTTGCATCATCAATGTAAAACTATGCTTTAGGGGGAAGGATTGCTGATGCATTTTACCAATGTTTTTGATAATTATCATTCAGTCTTTTATTTTGCCCGTTCAGTCTCTGGATTTGGATGCAAGCTTTGAGCCTATGCAACAATATTGTATATTTAGGATTACGGGGTTTGGAGAAGGGTTGAAGAAGATGATGAAGTAATTTATTGAGAATAACAATAATTAGTTCTAATTGATAATTAATTCTAACTAATACTGAAGGTTTATTACAGGGTAGGGCAGTGTATCCCGAATTAGCCCCAACAATTGTCTACAATATATCTGTAGTCTTTATATTTGATTTTTGATTCTACCCTGTTGTTGTTATGGCAACATGTCGCGTGATCAGATGTGTACAGTTCGTTGTTAATACATCTCTTTGTGTTACGTACTTGTTGTCCGTTTTTTCTCTTTTGTTATTTTTCATAGTTGTATAATGTTTTCTTATTTTAGTGGGTATAAATCTGAACCTTTTCTAAAACTCTTGATATTGCCCCCCTTATGATTACACACTCTTTTACAATTTTGTTGGATTTGCCCTTAATACCATACTTCTGACACTATCCACCATTCACAAACTTCCAGCCTCAAGATCCTCAACCACCAGACTTCCAGAATCTAGCAATACCACAATAAACTACAACCTTTGCAAAACCTACAAAAGTGTAAAAGAGCGTGTTCTTATTCCAAAAGAGGTGATGCTGATTTGAGTCATTATATCGCCAGATTGCCTTGTTAATTGTATGAAATATTGAGAGATGCTCACAAGTTGTTTGAGTTCTTTATTGAAAACGTATTAAATCAATTATTAGCAATTATTACTGTAAACACATTTCTGAGGCATTTCCAGTTGGGAGGAAAATTCATGACATACTAAACAAGAAGATAAATCTCATGTTTTTCAAATTTGTTTTCCTTATCTTTTCATTTTCACATTAGACGCCTGTAGAAAACTTTAAAGAATGCTCTCTACCCTGTTATAATATGCAGTGTTTCGAATCCTATTGAATTCTGTTCGTTCAATTTGCGCCATGCATGTGCATGCTTTTGCAACTAATGCTTCGTGCATTCCCAAAGGGTTGTTTCGTTACCTGCCGTTCTTCCTGTAAAAGCATGGTCTGTCGAATGACAAACATCTCGTATAGACCCAGAGATTTTCAAAGGCAATTTTCTGCATTCTAGCCAATTTTCAACTGCCTATTATTATTTTCAACTGCTTATTGCTGATTATTAATCGTTCATCGAAAGGAGATTGTGGTTGTTGAAGCTTATACGATGCTTCTTGTGTCTGAGACGGATATGCCTAATGGATATGACATGAGATGCTTAGATTTGCAAACAACAAGAATGAAGTATAGGAAGTTTACTTATCTGTGTTTCTCATGTCGTCTGTAGGCATAATTCCATCGCGTCAGCATTGAAGTGTTTCATCATTGCATTGCCAAGTGTTACAACTTCGCGTGCATGGTGGAAAGTTGGAAATCTGACCTGAAATGCAGGAAAATACTGTAAGTATCTCATCGAATTTTAAAAGATTCTTGTGTCAGCTTTTGCAGTTTAGTAGGCCATGGTTATTTTTGTTCAATCTTCCAACCAGTATTTGAGATGAAGGTTGAGTTTGCCTACAAGGCATGGCTACCCCTCATGCATTAAATTGAAAGCAAAGCTGTTGCTGAATTAACAGACATTGCAAATTAACTTCTTTTATAGATTTAGTAAATTGTGAATGAATTGTAATTAGAAGAAACAACGTGAATACTTGCCTTCGATCAATTTTATCTCACTGAGCATTAACATGGAGTGCTTGCATGACCGATGTCCAAGATGCAAAGGTCGAAAGTGATGTGTGCAAAGTTATTTATACCCTTGCTCGCATTGACCTCTGGGTCTATTGTTTGCAACTGGATGGAACTGTATCTACGTATCTATTGCAAATATTTTGAGATGATTTCTACATTTTATTCAAGTATTCTTAGGGTATAAATTGTTTAATGTTTACTTGCAAGTATTGCATGAATTTAAAAATCTATTTCAGTAACATTTGTCATATTTCCCGCCTGTTTAATGACAATTCACGATTTTCTATCCACTTCTCTCTGTCAGTTTTCCCATCTTTAGTTTTATTTCTTTTAAAAATTTGTTTTGCCTTTAGCATGTCTTTCTTAGGCCATGCGTGCTATTACATCAATTTTCTCCCAATTCAGGAGATGTTTCATGCAATGAAGATATGATTTCATTTGCACACACAGACAGGGCACAGATTTTGAACAGACTTTATGTATAACATTTTAGCAACCATTTCTATCCTTTGATAACAGATGTCTCTTGTAAAATCAGCTGTTTTTCTGTTGTTTTCTTCATAATTCCCGGGTCCTCCTCAGGGGGTATATTATTCCATATACATACACACCTATATATTCGATCGCACGTAGCAGGAGATTTTTACCAATGCTACGCCCTTGAGATTCAACATGCTTCTTTATGATAATATCCAGAGAGAATAGAACACTCAAACGTCATATTGCTCTTATAATTGTTGGTGTTTTGTGTTATTGAACTAACAAAGCTAGCATACTTTTGTTTGTTGCGTTACATGTTCAATTCTATCAATTCAACTAAATCGATTTTGATAACAATTACACCTAGAACCATAAAACAAAAGTTGTTCTGTTTTGCATTTCTAAATCCTGTAATGTCATCGTGTGAATTTTCTTTTTGTCAAAGGACGCATCGTATATATTATTTGTCCATTTTCATAATATACAGCCTAAAACCATCACAATTCAAATCGCCCTTATATTGGTTGGTTGTTTTATGATAGTGGACTAAACAATAACTTAGTAGTTCCTGTTCTCTATTCAATTGATATAAGTCGAACTTGAAAGCATTGTGGCCTAGGTCCATAACTAACGACTATTTTCTTTTGGATTTCCAAATCCCTTAGTTGTGAACTTGTTAAGCTCGTCTCTCTACTACAGAGGCCACACCGTAGATATAATTTATCTATTTTCATAATTTTACTGCTTTGAGATTGAACAAGAGAAAGTCAATGAAATGAACTCGCAAGGTTATATGGATCAAATAATAGAATTCATAAATAGTTCTTAGGATTATAAACAATGCTCAAAGTTGAACGAAATGGAACTATTAAACAGATATCTTAAAGTTTAAAACAGCTACAAACATGAAAGAAGACGTTATAAAAAGCCTAGTGATTTGCTCATTGAATGATATAAAATTATTTATTATGACAAATAAATTAAACATTTGAAAATATATTATCTACGCTAATTATATCTCATAATAATTACCTATACCCAATACAAAGAGATATAGTCTATAAAAGGAGCTAATATCAAAATATATGTAGAATTAGCTATACTTGGTAGATAGTTCCACGTGAAAAATTGAAAAATTTCTCTAATACATATTCTACATAGTTCACATTTTGATAAATAGAATTTCAATCATAGGGTACAAGGGACACTTCAAATGGGTAGGAAGTGACTTGTAGAAGGTGTTGGCTACAACTTTCAATGGATATGTCGCTAGTTTAAATCTAACATCAATTATGTCACTAGTTGAATAGTATATGTTATTAATTTCAAGCATCTCCAATGACGAAGACATTTCTGTCTTTTGTCGCAATTCTGCCTAAAAAGATCAGGGATCATTTCTAAAATGTTTAGCAAAGGGGCTCTTTAGATGCATCGTCTCAAAAAGTTATGGCTTTGTTAGGGTCACGCTCATCCTTTCAACGAGGCAAATATGATAGTTTAGCTTAATCAACCTGAAAACTGTAATCAACAATTTTAAAGTCTTGATGGAAACACTAACGGTCATCTACATTTCCTTAGTGGCGCTTACGGATTCAATTCAATTCAATCATAAAGGGTAATAGAAAACAGGATTCATCACAAGCAATAGCCGACAACATGAGAAAGTCCTGGGATTAAGAAAACATAGCAAATAACGAAACATATAAACAACATAAAACATCATAACATAGCAAATTGTGAAATTGCGGAAAAATATAAACATGAAGATTGTTTAGAATATATTTAAGATTATGTATATCCTTTTGATTATGATTCTGATTACGATTAAACAAATCTATATATTACTACATATATGTGTGACGCTTGCTGAAACTTTAAGGCTTTTGACTAGCTGAAACATTCCACTTACACCAACGTCTGACATTCCTGAAAGGCAAAAATAAGCCACATTACTGCCATGAGCATATATAGTTATTTCAACAATTTTGCTCAAAAATAGATATGAAGAGAGATTTATAATTTCCAATAAACTTCATTCTCTAATTCATTGAATAATTACAGTACTTTTCTCCAAAGTAGATAAACCTTATACTTAACCTATTTCATGAAAATGTCAAACCAATTCTAAGTTCATTAAGATGTATGTGCATAATGCACATAACTTTGTGTAAATTTCTACCTCATCCTCTTCTATTTCCAGATCAAAAACATCTAAATTACTCACAAAATGCGTGTCTTTCTTACAATTGGTACATGATGATTTAGTCCCCTGCAGTGTGGTCTTCTATCAAATCACAGAGCACTACATATTCAGAGGAACATTATGCTAGGGAGGAGCATAATGGGTCAATGTCATTAGTTACCTTATTTGGCAATTAAAAGTAAATTCAATTCATGTAAAGATGTCAGTCTCGATGTCTTTTTAAAAAACTCGGATTAAATTTAATGTTGAGATTGAACAATATGCTGTGGTTGCTTAACTTCCTGTTGTTTGTGTTTAGAGTCATACCATACATCCTCAAATAAGCCCCCACCTCCGAATAAGCCCCCCATCGAATAATCTCCCACCTACAAAATTATCTTTGCGAATAAGCCCCCACCTCGAATAAGCCCCCACCTCGAATAAGCCCCCATGGGGGCTATTTACTGCTGTATCATTCAACCTCGTCTTTTTCTTTCCTTTGGTGGGGTAAAGATAATTCGACTTAAGCAGAAGATGGTGCGAAATTTTTTTGAGGGAATATAATGCTTTCTCCTTTTGTCCCAACCCCAGCCATAATCACACACTTAATCACTTAGTCATATGATGTAACTAAACCGGTATAAAATTTATTCCAAATATTTTCCAATATTTTAAACCTACACTTTCGTTCATTAGCTTAAGGATACCTTTCCCAGAAAATTCATTTGCTGTAGCTTTTCTTAAATTTCCATTTTAGGGTATTATCTGTTTACGCAAGTAAGCAATACAAAATACAATAACACACTTTTACAAACAAAAATACGATGCCATTAGGAGTATGATAGGAATAGCTACCCAATGGCCACTTAGCAAAAAGTACTATAATACAGATAATACAGATAATACAAATGCCAAGGACTACACCAAAATCCTAGTAGCCCCCTCATTAGAGAGGAGTAGCTTAAAAGTAATATTCAGAAAATCTTAGAAGATAGAAAATCTAGGACGAATCAAAAGGAATACAGTATATTGTGGTATAATCCTAGGCAAAATAGATACATGAACAATACTTAGAGGAATAATAACATTTGCAACTAATAAAGTGATAGGGTGGAGTATGAGAGGGATAATTTAATATTTATGGTCTTATGAGAAGCACTCTGATTTGCAAATGAACCGAACCATTGCTTCTACGATTTGTCGATTTTGGTTATATGTAAATATTTCATCACCGTACAACGTGGTTCGCACAAGAGCTTGATTTGGTAAATTTGAGATGTTATGAAATTGAAGTAATACGATAATCGCACCAAGGGGATCACGTCGTTTATTCACTATAAGCATGACATTGCAGCAAGAAGTGCTCAATGTCCTCAATTCCGTCGTTTATTAGGTACATTGGGTCAACTGTGTCACGAAGGTTGTGATTAAATTTATGTGACTTTAGTTTAATGATGCCTACTCTTAACTATGTGAGAATGGAAAGACCTTTAGGATCATAAATTGCATAGGTGAGTTTCTGGGGTGGCCAGATGAGAGAGAAGCGTTTACTTTTGAATGAGGCTACTGTAGGGGATTCTCAAATCGCAGGGGGGGAGATCGTTCCCCTCTTTTAAATAATTTGGGAAGAAACTTGACTTAAAATGTTCAGTTCTAGCATTCATTCGTCCAATGACAGCTTGGTTTCTAAGAGTAAAATCTGAACAGCCATTTGATGGGATTTGATATCGTGTGTACTCATGTCTCAGTTTATTGTGCACCCTTCGATTTCAATCTCTCTCACATTTGGTTCAAGTGGCCTAGCTTCGTCATCACGGTCACCTTGTGTTTCACCATCTCTTTTTTAAATCTATTTCCACAAAAATGACGTTTTTTCTTTCTTTGAAGTGTTCTTGTCATTGCAGATAAACGATTCTCAACATATAAATGTATAAACGATGTGGAACTATAATTAAAACTATGATTCGCCAAAGTGCCACTCGCATACTGCTATTAAATATGCTATTATCTTTACCTTGGAAATTAATCTGCATGAATTCTGGCAAATGTTTCAAGTCTAGGGACGAGTGACATTCCCATACAATACAATGTGTCCGAAACACATTGTAAAATGCAGTCAGTACTACAATCTGCTGTACACACAAGGGTCAGAATCCAACATATCTCATTTTAATTTCAATTAATTATAAATTGAGATGTTTCCTAGAAAATTCTTTCAAAACACAAAATGCTAAGCTAGTTACAAAGTTAGCAAATGACAGTCTGATTATTGCATATTCATATGGACATGCATCATGACTGTTAGACAAAGCTATTGATTTATTATCTGGAAATATTCTCAAATTCATTGAGGACTTTATTGATGACTTCTAGCCTAGCTTTTATATGACACAGATTTAGCTGCACAGCCTCTTCATAAAAATACAAGTAGCTGCCAGTGAGAAATGCAGTCTACATGACCTGTTGACCTGTATTTTACAGATGCCAAAGACAAGGACCATGAAGCATTGTATAAGTGGAGAGGCTTAACAGTGAACCAAGCCCTTGGCAAATAACAGTCTGAAGAATGCATCAAGAAAAATGCCAAACTGTTCAAGTTTAGTTGTTTACCAAGCACTTCTGAGAGCTAGAGCCAGCAGGCCTTTTAAATTTAGTTATGTTAGCTGCTTTTACTTGCTTCATGTTATCCCCCCCCCCTAGAGACCCAACCATAGTTGGTGCCAAAGGGGGACAGCGTGACATTTTGGTTCTTCAAATAATTGAAGACTGCATTTTCTAGGGTTGAACTTTTACATATCTCTTTTCATTTTAGAATGCTTATCTCCTGAGATGACGATATGCAATCTATTGTCCCAACAAAGATTTGAAACAGACTATTGAACTGAAAAGCCACTAAATTATTACGCTGTTACTCAAGATTTAGATCAAAATTAAGCTATGTTTACGGTCAAATGTATATATCCCTAAGACAAAACTATACAACCACAAATTCAAAAACAAAACTTTCCAAATGACCCCGCGCCACATATCCTAACAGCAATAACGAACTGATTGTTTTTCTACACATACGGCTAACCAGGGTTAGTCAAGCGTCCAGTCAACTATATGAGTAAATAAATAAAGTTTTAAATGCAACTGTAAACAACTTAAAACTACTGTAAGCGTGTTATTTCGCCTCGCCGCATGCACAGAAATATAAATCCTTACTTACAAGAATGGGGTAACATGTGTTAGTGTAGTTCGATATATATATATATATATATATATATATATATATATATATATATATATATATATATATATATATATATATCCTCAACTTACTCACCTGTTTTCCATACAAGATATGACTTTTTCCTTAACTTACAAACTGGGTTGATGACTGGCACAATATGATAGCAGTGTTCGCATATTGCAAGATCCATTGAGGAATCATAAATACATACAAACCAATGTTCTCCATTACATATCTACCTTAATGACTTAGCTGTTTACACTAATAATTGCAATTCTGATGAGATTGTTTTGATTGCACAAGACAACATTTTCAGACGCCATCTTGTAATACTTCTACCTCGTTTACGAGATTGGAATTATCCGCAAATAGAGGCTGCACACATAACTCCATATATATGTCATTATCATAATTAATGAAACCTTTACAGTACTTTCTCGATTAACCGTAGTTCAGCAAGGGGGAAAAATGTTTTGAGCCAATCAGCTCATTTGTTTACAGCCTCATTTGCCAATCAAAATGCGTACAAGACAATAGAAATTTGAGAGAAGATGATATCTGATCAGTTTCAAAAACAAAGATGGCGTCACAGGCTTTTTGCTGTATAAAAAACACCTCACACGAAAATTTGGTGTTGCACGCGATATTTCTCTTTTTCGGGCAGATTTTTACATTTCCTGGTAGAAGGAAGATTCTTGTAAAATTCTACCGCTTCCCTTTTCAAAATACTACTGCAAACAGGAGATATCTGGTCCTATAGTTAGCGAAATTTCCGCAGTATCTTCGCCTTGGACTCTCCTGACAGACAGGACTTCCCCTTCCACGTTTCAAATGCATTCCACTACATTCTTCCTAACAATCTCAAGATGACCTTAACACTATTTACTCATAGTAATGAAATACTTTGTGGCAAAGTATTGTTGCGATTTACCGAGCATGATACAGGACTTCTTCGTCCAAAAAACTGTCGTCCTTCGCATTATACGTCACTGAACTTTTTTGGCGGGAAATTCAAGTTGTCGTCAGTCGGAAGTGAAAGTGCTCCAAATTACTCAGGTTCAGCCCTGAAACAGGATGCCAAAATTCGCGAAAACGTGTCAAAACCCGTATCATAGCTCTTGGATTGAAAACGATGAAGACAGTAAAGTTATTAATCTGAGAGCTCACGGAGTTGGTAACGTTCTAAGAGTGTATAAATCTCTGGAAGCAGATAGAGGTGGAAGACCCCAGCACATTATCAACAGTTGCTGTTTGTGTCTACAAAAATTGCTTAAGAAAGAAAGAAGCAATTAAAATGTAACTTGACAACAGATGTGCAGACTTCTCTCAATGAAAAAGTAAATTATTAACTGTGTAAAATTTGATTTATTACCTTGTAACAGCTAAATAAGTTTCAAGTTAAGTAGGTTTACCCAAAAAACCTTACAATAGAGCATAGCCATTGTTTCTAGGAAGTCTGACATAAACATGATATTTATGGGACAACAAACATAAAAGAAAACATTTGGGGAGGAGGTAATAAATCCTCTCCATATAAATTACTTTTCAGCAAGGGTGCAAAGGTGGAATTATGTGTAGGTAACAGGTTTTCTTACATTCTGAAACACTGTGAAATGAAACCTTTCTTGATAGGCATTAATAAGAATTATTTTTAAATTTCCACTGAACCCTCCTTTAAAGGTTGCAGGCAATAGTTTCACAAATATAGTAGCAGAAATTTTCCTTTGTACAGATTTGCACTGTGCTTCAGAAATATGGAATTGAAACAACTGAGTCTGGAAGCTCTCAAAACAATATGGAATGGGAATCTTCTGAGAATGGATGCAATAACTCTTCACAAGAAGATTCTTCCACCATTACACTTAGCTGTCCCAGCCAATTATTGATTCTTTCCAATATATTCAAATGTCATGTAATGCAAAAGGTGTAACTAAACGATTTCTGTGTTTCTTGATCCCTCAGTGGTTGGGGGTAAGCTCACTAATCCCTCAATTTTGGAGACTGGCATAAAGAAACTAGGGACATACAGGGAGTAAGGCAGAATGAAATGTAGAAGAAAAAATAGCTTAGGAATATGTCTATAAGCTTGAAATCAGTATACGTGACTATGGATTAGGGGAGGCCGACTCAGCAGTTCTTACAAAGGTGAGTCCAAGGCGAAGATACTGCGGAAATTTCGCTAACTATAGGACCAGATATCTCCTGTTTGCAGTAGTATTTTGAAAAGGGAAGCGGTAGAATTTTACAAGAATCTTCCTTCTACCAGAAAATGTAAAAATCTGCCCGAAAAAGAGAAATATCGCGTGCAACACCAAATTTTCGTGTGAGATGTTCTTTATACAGCAAAAAGCCTGTGACGCCATCTTTGTTTTTGAAACTGATCAAATATCATCTTCTCTCAAATTTCTATTGTCTTGTACGCGTTTTGATTGGCAAATGAGGCTGTAAACAAATGAGCTGATTGGCTCAAAACATTTTTCCCCCTTGCTCCGTAGTTCGATTAACTGTCCCTCGATTATACGGCCGTGACCCTCAAGCAAGCCTTTATTTTAATCGAAGTGTTGTCCTCCTTGTACAAAAATAAAATCCTGTTTATTTGCAATTCAAATCAAATGGTTTCTTCAATTTCTTCGGATGCTACTCGAAAAAGGGTAGTTTTCACCGTCGGCGATGAGTTGAAAGCTTGTGAAATGGTCCGTAGAAAGTGCCACAAAAATCAAAACCTTGAAAAAGGGAATTTTCGAGAAGCTTGACAAATACGACATGCCTTTAAGGAGCTGTTCCTTTCTATAATCTAATATATGTTTAAAGGCCTGGCAAAACGACTGGACATTTGCACTGAATACCGACTGGACATTGCTCACCGTGCCCAGTGTGTGAACAAATGAAAAATTTCGGAGGTGGCAAAGAGACTGAACATTGTCCAGTGAACATTTTCTCTGCGATAGGAAGCGCACGATTTTGGGGTCTGGAATCTAATTTTAGGAGCCTGGGGCTAACCGACCATAGAGCGCCAAGGGGATGTAAAATGGAAATAAAATGTGCCGCCAAAATTTTGAAATCGACAATCATGGATCGTAAGAGAAAAATTGTTTTGGTTTTGAGAATTATGTGGGCTGTTGACGATGAAGAACCCAAAAAAATCGTGGAAAAACGAGGAAATGGGTAAAGCGACGAGAAGAAAGAGGTATGTTCAACAATATTGTGAATGAACTGACTCTAGAGGACAGTGTGGCCTACATAGAAATGATGCGAATGAAGCACAATTCGACCACTTCTCTGCCTGTTTTTGGGACAATTCTGATTCCATTTCTTTCTTCTGGTTTCCAAACTCTCCTTCGATAATGTCTGGTCTCAGCAGGTATGGAGAATTGAAATGGCACCAAAATACGGTCCGCTGACCGCTGTTGCATTTGCAATGCGCTTGCGCAAGCTGGACAATGTTCAGTGGTGTGGCAAAACGGGTGAACATTGTCCACTGAACATGTTTGTCCACTGAGCATTTTTGACTGCCTTCAAAATCGACTGAGCAACTCTCAACATCGCTGAACACGACTGAACAAGATTGGACAAGGTGGCAAAACGACGCAACATTTTGCACTGGACATTTGTCCAGTGCATGTTCAGTGCAAATGTCCAGTCATTTTGCCAGGGCTTAAGGAATATAACAATAGAAATTCTACTTGTGTATGACAAGAACAACTTCTAATGATCTTAGCCTTTTCTCTTGTGCATGAAGTCCAAAAGTGCTTATAATAACAAATGATTACTAAAAGATATGTATTGTTTATCAAATAGATACATTAGATCTAGACGATGTACAGGTGAATGCGTCAAGCGCATAAATTGTACACCATTGGATAGGAGGGGGGAAGGGGTGGAGCTTTTCAGATTAGTTTTGCTATGCTGAAATAAAATATTGCATTACATTTAACCTATCAAATTAAACACGTGTGATACGATGTGATTAATATATTGTTTGTTAATTCATTTACTAAGATTGTAGAATATGATCTTGCTTGAAGAAGCAAGCAATATTTTGCAAAGTAGGCTTCTGGGATGTCTAGAGTTTGTTTATATTCAGAAGACGCTTGTTTGAACAGTTTGCAGACTGATTTGAAGATAGTTGATCACACAGATAGAGATTGAGGGTCGAGCACATAATTATTCTCCCTTTCAAACAAAACCAGGTTACATAAAAAGCACAAATAGCATATATTGCACTATAATATTACATAAAAAAAACAAAAAAGGCCATTGGCGTTTCTAAGGACAAATAAGTGGACCAGGGCATTTCAAACATAGATTTTTGAACTTTTTATTGCAGAAAATAACATCAAACCTTTAGAAACGTATTTTATGATCATTTTTACATAGATAAAGTTACAAAAATAATTTAGCTAAAATTTGACCCATAACTGTGTCCTTCTACCTTAAATAAGACAACTAGGCGTCTGTGTCATCTTCTATCTTTCAAAGATTCCCCATCAAGCTCCTTGTAAATTTTGTTCCTTGAGGTTCCTTTCCGCGCCCCCGTTATTGCCAAACCAGCAGAATACTGAACTGATTCGAGTCGCTCCATCAGGCTATGTAGCGTGACCTCATGGCTACAATCATTCACTTTTTGTGCTATATGGTAAATGACGTCACCATAGTCAAGATGTGGACGTGCAGACGTACAAAGAGTTTATAAAGTTCGTTTAGGGTTTGCCTTAATAAGTAGTTGGAGAAAAACCTAACCAAGCCAATTCCACGTCTCACTTTGATTACCACAGATTAGATATGACTGCCAGACTTCAATCGACTATCAAACACGATACCTAAGTGATTATATATATCAACTTTTACAACGGGTATATGATTGAAGAGAATAGGTGGGTGGTCAATAGGGATCTTTTATGGAAAATAATACTTCCACTGCGTGGCTTTGGTGGGTCAGGATTAAAAGACATTCTCCAATCATGTGCCCAGGGTTTGATAAGATCTAGACCGTGATTCAGAATTGCAGCACATTCATTTGGGTTGTGAGCAACTGAAAAAAGTGACGTATCGTCAGCAAACAATTAAACATTGCATTTGAGATCTGTTGTCAAATCGTTTATATAAACAAGGAAAAAGAGAGGACCTAAAATAGACCCCTGGGTAACTCCTGCAGAGATTGTGACCCATTGAGATGTTTTGTCATATAATACTGTACGTTGCATACGATCTTCCAAAAAGCTTTGGATTTGTGACAAAAGCTCCCCAGATACGCCATTTTGCCGTAGTTTATAGATTAGTCCATCATGCCACACTCTATAAAATGCTTTTGAAATATCTAAATATACAGATCTTACATCCAACAGTGGTTACAGTCGAATACAGCAAAAATAGAGTGAACAATTGAAGTCATCTGATTGATTTTGGAATCTCCAGTACGAATGCCAGATTGACTTGTTCTTAGCATTTCATGAAAAGTGACGTGTTCATACAACGACTTGAATATCAGTTTTTCCATTACTTTGCTCAGAATTGGAAGGTAGGAGATTAGACGATAATTCTGCTTATGGCTTTTACTGTTCGTTTAGTGACCTGGAACAACATTGGCTCTTTTCAGTTTTAGGATATGATGTCCGTCATCCATGTTCTCTGATCAAATGGTTGTATTCTTTATGCTCTTGTGATTCAATAATCTTAGATTCCCACCACATCCTACGTAAGTACTTGTGTTATATAAGGTTGTTATTACTTTTGAAATATTATCAATTTTTAATATCAGTGGCTCCTATGGATACTTATCACAAGATTCATGAAGATGAGTAGGATGTTCAATATCGATTTGTAAGATATGGCCAGTTTTAAAATCATCCGAGCTAAATTCTCGTTAACATTATATGAAACCAGCAGTAGCAGTTTTTAGGTTACTCGTGCAAAAGTACAACTTGAATGCAAATTATGAGCAGGCCATAAAGATAGAATAGGTAAGATTTAAAATTTAACAAAGGATATTGCAGTAAATTGGAGAATAGCAGATTGGAATGAAGACAATTTTGCAGATAAAGAGTGACACTTGGTAAAACGCATATTACTAAAAATTTTAATGATGAAATAGCACAAGGTTTATTCTCAAGAAGTAGAAAGAATTGAAACACAAGGGCGATAGACTTGATGAACTGATTAAAATGACAATGATAGAGCAGTTTTATTTGCTTAAAAGTTATGCTGAAAATTCTTATAGATGGTACCAATTCTTCAACTTATGCGGGCTAATTTAAAATTTTACAATGAACATGGGCTATTTTTTGACTACCATCAGGTTAAATATCACGCTTATCGTCAATACTTAATATATTGCTGCTTGACAACTCAGCTCAAAAACACTAATATTAAATTACGCATTTCCCGCAAATAGTTAAGGGACTTGTCATTATTAATATCAGGAACTGGGGCGGAAGGAATATCAACATTTCCCTAGAACAATTCATACCCCTACTCGTATTTACAGTGAAAAATTTAGACCCCATCAAAAAATCTACACAAAGTCTCATACCCCATAGAAACCTTTATGGGTGACAATATACCAGCTGTATTTTATACCTCACAACCTCACATGAAAGTGTAAATTGTCACCTACATTTTGATTGGTATAGAGGATAGAACTGAAATGAATCGACATTTTAACTCACACAAATTTACAGTTTTGATGACCTCAAGTTATGGCAAACCACATATGACAACAGGAGAAATTTAGATGAATTTTTATATAATCAGCATTGAAATAGAACAAAAATAAAGTAACAGCAAAAAATATATAATATCTTTAGAGGTTCACTTCAAAATGGCTCGAAACCTCGTGCAGCATAAGATAAAATGCAAAATTTTTATTGTTCAATTTTGGGATTTTGGAATTTTGGGAAAGAACTATTTAGTGTTTATTGGTTGATTAAAAAACGTACTAATATGTTTCTTGATATTTTGTTTTCGAAATTTAGCAACAAATCTGAAGGGAAAAATAGTTTGCAATAAAATGGCAAAAGGGCCATTGAAAAGAACTTTGTGAAAAGCTGGTATGCTCAGAAAGTGTGTTAAGTAGTAAGTGTTAACCTGCTTAGGTAAGAAAAGATATACCAGGTTCCTGCAGTTTTGCCACAGCTTGTTCTGGTGAATAAGTTTTCCATTTCACAATTTTCATCATTATCACAATCATCATCATCACATATTCTATCTAGCACTTCATCTAAATCAGAGTCCAAGTCATCTTCACTTATATAGCCCTTTGGAGAACCATTATGATCATCACTGAGTGACAAATAATCTTCGCCATCCCTATTCACTTTTGGTTCTCTATTGCTATCATATAACTCTCTTTCTAATGACTGTGCAAGAAATGCAAGAGCCAGAAAGGAAAGGCTTTTTGAAGCGAAGAAATGTCATAAATCACAACTGAAAACTGACTCCTTGTGTCAAAAGGAAGTGTAAACTGAAGTGTTATGAAAGCTGTTCTTGAGATTGCGGCAAATATTTGTTTTTTCCCCACTATTATATCTTTCTAAGCAGGTAGAGAATTTGACACCCGAATAATTAATGGTAATTTTAGTTTAGTAACCCAACATACCAACCATAAATATTTCCATACCCTATCTCAATTCTTTCCGCCCCTGTCCCTGGCATTAAAATGACCAGTCCCTTACCTGTAATAATCTGTAAGGAAATCTGCAACATTCGTGGCACATGAGCCTGATCAGTTGCCATAGCAACGATGCCATAAATGTACTTTCTGAAAGAAGTGAAGCCAGGTGTGAGGTCATCTTTATTCGACACAGGAGATACGTTTCTGAAAAAGACAATATCAAGTTAATATTTTACAACATGGTTTTGTATCGACAGGTGAGAAAAGACATTTATATGGTCAAAAGTCATGCCTAGTTAAAGGATTCGTATCA
Source organism: Mastigias papua (assembly GCA_964019165.1). Lineage (NCBI taxonomy): Eukaryota > Metazoa > Cnidaria > Scyphozoa > Rhizostomeae > Mastigiidae > Mastigias > Mastigias papua. The sequence goes on from OZ025271.1 coordinate 14,706,963, forward strand.
AATGCGCTTGTAGAAGTTGAGAGATTTATAGAACGTAACATACTATTCTAATAGAATTCAGAATTTCAGAATGTCATCTATCTAGCATTAGATATTTCTTGAGTTGATAAATGCAACACAAACGTAACTAAAAGAATATAGGTGAAATATTGACAAAACTGTACAAGCTTTTCATTTCAAACAACAAACATCAAATCAACATGATGATAAAAAATGAATGCCAAGTTGTGAATGCATAACGTGACTTTATCTATTTTCAGCTGCAATTTTAATGTACTTATTTTTAAACTAATAAACACACTCTTGACCCATTTTGACACAATATGTCCTACTTCTGTTATAAGATAAATTTTGCAGTTTCATCACGGTAGTGTAATTTGGCTCTATGATGATGTGTTATAAAAACATTCCAGTCCTCTTTCAGCCTCTTACTTCATGTATTTAGTTTACACATTGTACTTGCCATCTGTTTCCTCGCATACAGCACAATCCCATTGATTTGAGCTCCTCGTAGCCTATAGTGTCTCTTTGTTGCTAGCTCAAGCTTATGGTTTGAAAATCCAACACTTTGTATAAACTAATAGTCCACGTTTAAGAACAAGGGGTTTTAAAAGCTTGCTATATTAAAACTTTAAATTCAAGATTCCTGCATAAAGGAACCTATTTTGGCTAAACTTTTCTGCCAGATTTTCATCATTGGGATTCATAGGTGTAAAAGTAGAGGGTAGTGATAAACCTATAACCCACAGTTGGGCAGCAATCCATTTCATTCTCGAAATTTCTTTAAAAAAAATAATATCTTTTCCCCTCAATAGATGTTGTTCAATACGACTGGAAAACTACTCATTTGTTTAACAGATTACTGATTCAGGCTAACGGTTTGCATCCCCTCCAACTTAAAACCCCCTATACCCATGGGATTGCTGAAAAAGTGTACTGATGGAAGCTTCTGAATGAAGATCTTCAGTATTTTAAAAGTCATTTGATATAACATTAGTCTTCCACGCTTATCAGCCCTTGTCACGAGGAAAATATCACGCGTGCGGTAATTAGCACACGCAAATGAATTTGCGTGTGCGATCGCACTAGTAAGAAAATTTCTACTTACGGACAAATGGGATCAAGAAACAATGCAAAAGAGGAAAAACATACATTAAAGTAGAAGTAAGATTTATCGAAAAAACATGTTTTATAGAAAAAGAAACTAATTTAAGTTTCCAACATAAAACACTCCTTCATCATCGGGCTAGTCAAAGGGATCAAAATCATCATCATAGCTATCACTTGAATCATTATAAGAATTGTCCTCACAATCAGAGCCATCGGCATCAACTTCAAAAATGCCCGTGCTCATCATCAGTATCCTGTTGACCTGTCATTGCTAGTTTGATTGACAATAAAACAATTTTGCGAAGTGCTTCTAATTCAAACGCTAAGCACTGCACTCGAAAGTCGGAAATAAGTGATGATTATTATGGTCAGCATGTTATCATATAACTTACGGGGAAAAGATAAAAGCCAAAAAACTTTAAAAATGGAAAAATTGGAATTGGGGTTTCAATGAGTTCGCAATACATCTGTTCGCGCGAGCGACCCATCGCACACGCAATTTGATTTGTGCGTGTGTGGGCGCTATATGACAAGGCTTGGCTTATATACACGATACTAACGCTTATATACACGATAATAACACTCATATACACGATACTAACCCTTATATGCATGATACTCATGCTATATGTAGTATATTCAGATGAAAGTGTTATGCAACTATAAGAACCTATTTTAAGAATCGTGGTAGCCTAAGTTTGCTTTAAGTCTCATATATTAAAGAACTCAAACAGGCTTAACTGAAAAACCCTCAAGTTTCTGTTTCACTGTTTCGTGTTAATGAGGTATGTATTGTGGCCAAATATATCTCCTTCTCTAGGTCTTTCATCAATAACTCACAAGTATAAATTTTCATTTTCATTGTCAAACAAGGAAAGGCGTATGTTCTTTGCTAAAATTTATTATGCTTTTATATCATAATTTTCAATTTTTCCTGCGAGTTGAACGTTCCTCATCATTGTCATATGAAGACATTGATACTCCTCCTAAACTATGCTTTGTTAAAATTACCTTAAAACATTTTTGATTCATATCAGCTTTAGAATTCTATTTTATCCCTTTATTGGTGTTGTCCGTCATGCTAGGCACCTTAATTGCTTTAATCCTGAAATATAAATGTTGATGCGCACTTTTGAAGATATTGCGTACAAGACTCAAACATCAACTTTTGAGTAGGACTCATAACATTATAGCATTGCTTTCAGCATCCTTCAATCTTTATTTAATACATTAGGGTGGCTTGTAAGAAAGCATAAAAAATTACAAGACAGTATCGAATGACTTGTGAAAAGAGGTGATTAGATAATTTATTATTATGAACTTGTATAGTATAGTAAAGTAATTTTTTAAACTTTTATGGAGCATTAGGGACTGATTATTAATTCTTCCAGGGGAGGGAATGGAAGCCGTCTAGAGGGTACCAAACTTCTACACACTGAGAGGGAGGGGGGATGAAAAATAAAAAACATTTTAAAAGAAGAAGTATGGAGTTTCTTCTGAAGTCTTGGAGTGGGGACCAAAATATTGAAATAAATCTGAGAGGGGGAATGACAATTCAATCAAATATATGAGAATGTCCTCCACTCCCTTTTCACAAGTAATTAATGATCCGTCCCTTAGTGGAAAAATCGCCACATTCGCATAATCAGGTTTATGAACGAAACCGGGTATGTTTAGCTTCACTTTCGGCGTCACGTTCATATTACCCCCATTTTAAAACAAGCTTTGATTCAAACGTGTGTTTGGGGAAAATTGTGAAAGCAAATTGATGGAAAATCTAGTCTGTTTCAAAACGGAGTAGTGGGAGCAGAGAAGAAAACAGCTCCAGTTATATGAGTAATGATGAATCAAAACGAAATCGAAGTAATGGCAACGTGGTCGAAGAATAGGCCCAGTTGCATACTTATCTGCTTTGGCTGGGAGAGCAGTGTTCTACCTCTCTCCTATTTAACCTGTCACTGCTTATAGTCCTGTAATATATTAGACATCTAGTGAGCTTTTAACAGAAAAACATCATCTAATCGTGAATCCTGAATGGTAACAATGTATCAAATCTCATGTTACTTGGCTCTAAGAAATTAATATAATTGTGTATGGTAATGAGCCATTATTTAACTTTGAGTTCCTTAAGAATTGAAATCAATTTAGATATAATGGAAGTCTTGCAAAACTCTGTTGATGAGAGAAGGATATGGGGGGCAAGGACTTTTCAAATATTTGGTGAAAAAGCAGATATTCATTATGATGCAAATCATAAACAGTTTTGCAGTGAAAATTAATGGTTGAAGGTAAACTGTTAATTAAACAAATGGGAAGGATATATTTCAAGAAGTGTTTCAAGTTTCATTCTTGGAGTCTCTGTTGCTCAAAAAGTAACTGATAGCCCTTGGAATCAAGACCTATCTCATACATTGTATATTGCAATAAGAACATTTCTTTGATGTAACAACACATCCTGGGGGACATGGGAGGCTATAGCCTTCTTATTTGCTCTATTAAGTAGCACATAGCTCTAAGAAATTACTTAAGTTCCAAAATGAAATGTAATGTGGCAGAATGAAAGATGAAGTACTTAATGAGTCATGAACTATGATTTGAATTTAATCAAATATTTAAATATTAAAAAATCTTATTAGTCAAAATTAAATGTAGAATATATTAGTTATGTAGTGAACTGTTTCCTGCATGAATATGACATTTGTTCTAAACTCTTATGCTACTTATCTTCTTCTTTTCATTAATTTACTTACCAAGTACTGTAGATGACGTCATGAAAATTAATTAAAAGCAACAGAGCATGAAACTAATTTAGCTTGTTTTGATTACTGAATATTATCAATCAATACTATCTGAACATTTAATGATGAACATGTGAACATTATCACTACAGTAATTAAGTTTTTGATACACAATATCCATAATTTCAGCAATCATTGTTTCCAGGAGAGTTTTGAAAATTTGACTGGAAGTAGGTGTCACTTACTATCAATGATTAAACAAATCAGAACTTCTATGGATTGGAACTTGAGATAATCTATTACAGGTAAAATGATTTCACAAAATTTAACAGCCATAAGTTAATCATATCTGTGCATCTCTTGATGATCGACGATCAGTGTTTTATGACGTCAAAACTTGTTAACTATTACCTTCACAGCATATTGCTGCTGCTTCAAGCAACTGAGCATCACATGACTAAAGTAACAACCTAAAATTATGAGCAAATGACGTCAGATGATGTTGACTTACAATTGCATTGCTCACAGCCGGCCATTGATCATGATAAATCACTGAATAAAATTAATACGTACGGCTACCAATCACAATACTTTGATTGCATCTCTCCACATGCATTTAAAAATATGTTCCAGTCACTTAATTTGCAGTTTTATGTACGTTAGTTTGTGTGGAGCATAACCATACAAGGAATCTGTCTTCACAACTAGTCTCATTTTTCAAGACCATGCAGGTAGATAATGTAGGCCTAATGTTTGAACTTTCACCTCGTTTTCGGTCTGAGACCAATACATTATACAGTAGTAACGTTTATAAATTCAACGTTACTTTACTGCATTTTACTTGGCACTTTATTCTGATTCAACACCGGCCCTAATTCGACACTGGTCCTTATAATGCAAGAGGATAGGTTTGGTCTACTGCGACAGTTGTCTACTACGAATTTGGGTCACATTTTATGTCTTCCACACTTACTTTTCCCCTGTGCGAACCCTACTGCATTTACAGCACAGCAGCAGCAATAATAAAATCACAAATGAATCGCAAAAAACGCATGAAGCTACTATAGTGCAAGTGATCGATAAACTTTTGGGCGTCGAATTGGGCTGACAAATTTGTCTTGTACAAACTGGTGATAGATCTCGTCAGCCCAAATGCGTAACAGGAGTAAAACTTCCTCATCAACACATGTCGAACCTTTCAACAGCTTCCGTACTCATTTTAGCAAAATGTTTTTCGATTGCCATTACAGTTGTTAGTCTTCAATCAGTGAGAAATTGTTGAATGAAAGTGGCGCACTTTGCTGCAATTTATAAACAAGCATGTGTTGATATTAAAACTGCACCTTGTTCAAACCTGATTTGCGTTTAAACTACGCTGATAGTAGGTAGCCAAGAGATAACTCAGGAGTCAGGGAAAAACCCACCTCTGCTACAGGGTCAGTTTAAAATGGTTCGAACCTGGAGCAAACCCAGGTTAATTGTGCTTACATTACAAAAATCTAACTCGGGTTAAACTAACTCGGGTGCGCAGGGGGTTAGTTTGTGCAATATAAGCAGGGTTTTAATTTCATCTGATTTTTCGCTGCACTGTTTCCTTCTTCTATCCCATCAAAGTTTCTTCTCCCCAAAGTTTTAATACACATTGATACACATTGAATAACTTTACCCAAATAATCATTCATTTGTCGGAAAATATAAAATAAGCGACAGTAACTTTACCTATTTTAATGCATTAAAAGAAAACATATTTTATCCTATATTTGACCGAGAACGTTACTTATTTCTCAATTGATTCCACTACTGGACGTGCTCGTCACTCGCTGGTACTAGCTGCTGGGACAAAACCATGGACTACAATATTTAAAGCAGCTTTCAGTCGAAAGTTGTAAAAGTTGGACCCTTTTATGCCAACACATTTATCACCACTTCAGGAAAATTAACGCCATAAACGGATGGCGTAAGAAAGGCCGATAAGGTCCTCTACACTCAAACTTATGACCAGTAACTACACTTTCTTTACCTCAAAGTACTTGACTGAACTCGCGGTACTGGACTGTGCAAAATTTTACTGTATATCTAAGCCATTCTTTCGTAACAATGCATGCAATCATTTGAATGTCACGTGACATTTCCAAAGCAGAAGACAAGTAAAAGAAACGATATACAATATTGGGGTGGCGCAATCTAATAAACATATAAAAGTATAATTTATAATGTATAATACAATTAAGAATTAATATTTATACCTGTTAACATATTCTCTGAACGTGATTACAAATTGGCTTGAGTCAACCAATAATTTTCATGGTTAACTTGGACCTAAAATCCAATCGTATAAAGGAGACTAAATAAACTTCTGTGATTATGGCCTACTTAACTTAATATCAGTAAAATCTAATGGGGAATCCTCGCATTGGCAACTGCAAGACTCCTATATGAGGCTGGGACCACATGTAAAACAGGCCCAATTACGATCAATGTCACTAAAAACTCCTAAACATTTACATTCTCTAAAATGTCCTCGATTGATAATCCAATATTACCTTCTCATCGCAAGAGTCTTTCTAATCGAAGTTGAATGATTTGGGTGTATCAACTAAGGTGACAATGGATGGGTATATGCCTTGTCAACTGTACTGCTTCTTTTCCAGAATAGAGGCCAGTTTCCGAGCAGACCTGAATTCAACCTCATGTTTAATCAAGTATTTCGTTGACTTTGATTTGAAATAAATTCAGACAATGCTATGAATAAGACCGATAAAGGTCTGGGACCTAATTCTAGGAGAACTTCAACATATCATCATATAAAATGTTTCCTCTTCACATCCGAGCGCATTCTAAACACTTTGTTGACAAATTTACTGTAACACTGATTGTCTACACTAAATCACATTTTGTTTCAGCAAATGAAGGACATTCTGATTTCAAGGTCTGGATGAACTTACAACTACAAGCACGGCCCATAAAAATTTGGGATTATTTCTATGCACAGGCCCCTCTGTTGTGGACCAGGATCTGAAAGGCATGTACAAAGAGAGCAGTCTTGAGGGCATTTACCAATACCCCTTTTAGGTTCCAATTGGGCTCTATCTTACTCCATAGCATGGTGGATCTAGATGACCTGTATATCTAGATGACTTCATGCAATTTCTTATTTCACTGGAACTGAATTTCAAATATTACTGCAATCTCAGATCATAAGGATGTAAATTAATAAGGAGACATTGCCCTCAAATTACAAATCAAAAGGCAGTTCTCTAATTGAGAATCGCAAACAGGTACAGGGGTTTTATATTTAAAATGAGTGATGGTAAATTAGGTCAGGTAGCCACGTGATCAAATGGTAATCCCATACTATGACGATAGTTCCTTTGTTCCGCAATAGAGCCAAAAGGGGACACCGACACCTTTCAAGCAAAATCAGGGACAATGAAGACAAGACAAACTCATTGCTCCTAGACAATAAACCTATTACTAGGTTTATAATACCTACCATTCACCAAAAGTAGACCGAATATTTATTAATCAAAACTAGCTAATATTTAAAAAGTCCTATAATAAAATAAATAAACACGACATGACAAACAAAAAATACTAGAAAATGCACCAGTTCGCATGGCAAACTACAACTGTCAGATGAAGCCTCCTACGATAACAAAAGGGTATTACAAATGAGATGTCTAATGCATGTGATTGGCTATTAGAACAATGAAAACACACAAGGCATTGCCTCCTACGATAACAAGTTGAGAAATTGCAGGACAAGGATACAAGCAAGGTAAATAGGCAGAAAAGCGGTTGCCAAGGTGACAAAGCCAAGAGGGTCAAATAGCGGTATAGAAAGTGAAGGAGAGGAGAGAGTTTTGCACAGAAATGTAAATCTAGAAATAAGATAGATAACAAATTATAACTATAAGGTAATCCTATTCAGATTATATAGAAGTAAAAAGGGGAGACCTCCAACATTGAAAAGAGGCTTCTTTGCTCCCTATCAATTTCGACACTGATGACAAAGTAAAGCACTCCAGCTCCTTCGCTGTTCCATTGCTGTCCTTACTTCTTGCCTATTAGACGATCGATGCTACTAGATGTACCCACTGTTACAGCTATTGTTCAAAAGTTGCAAAGGACGATAGCACAAAGCAATACATAACCGTGTAGAAATGTACAGATATCGCATTGAATAAATATTATTGTCAAGTTTGCAACTCTACTGTCATCTTCAATTGCAAGGCAAATCTTTTAGCCACAGATGAAAACCGCTTTCCAAAGCAAATAGCCTCGAAATGAATTCCATTTGAAATGATCTCACTAGAATCACATGACCTCTGAGTAGAGATGTAATCATCCAAAAACACTGGGCAAAATACCAAATGGACAAATGAGATCAAAACTTACCATTGAAGAAGGCGACTTCTGTTTCTGAATGTAACATTCTATAAGGAAGAAATAAAGGAAAATATTTGAAAACAAAATACATCACTCTTTAAATCACTAATTGTTTAACAATTCTATTAACCAACAAAATATATTTACAGGAAAGTTATTGATGCTAATGCTGGTTCTGGCACATTGTCGTCAATGGAATTCAAATTAACAGAAATTAGAGCGACATTCCATTCTGATAACATGAGGACAGAGCTCATTGTAAATAAAGTAAATTTAAAACAACTGACTCCAAATATCACATTGATTTCAGGATGTCATCAAACAATAAGCATATCTGGAAAAAACTCCAACACACTTACTGTTGACACTTGGAAAGTAATATTTACTGCGGATGGAGGAGAACTAGAAGTTGGAGGAGTCTGAAAGAGAAATGAGAAACATATTAGCAAAACAATACACAGCAACTGTCTGTTTATTATTAGGCCTACGTAATGTTGGTGAAAGGCCTTGGGACCAATGACAAAGTACCAACAAATGATAAAAGGTTAAGTAGATAGAGAGATAAGATCAAGTTTGTTGATGTTAGATTTGAAAAAAACCTGCCGCACAAGGAAAGCCAATAATGTCCACAAATGATCACGTGATATGATTTAGAATATGACGTCATATCAACTTACTGGATATTGGGAAGGTGTTCTGACGTCATGGGATGGAGTTCCAGATGATGGTGAATGATGCGGCTATAAGAGAAAATAACAAAGTATTGCATAACGCAAATATGTCACAATGAGCACCAATGAGTATTCATCAAATTCATTTACATTTTCATATACTTGAGATGTGCTAACTCTCATCTTATAAATGGGCCATATTATGCACAGTCTCAGTTAAAAAAGTAGACATCTTATGTGGCAATAATAGCCAAGTAAAACCGTCTCAACTAACTGCTGAAGAGGGTGTAATACGTCATCGCAGAGGGTGCCGTTCAACTGACATTCTTCCAGTATACAACAACAGCAACAATAAGAATAACACTTGAATAGCCAATCAACTGAATGATGACGTAACATACCATTGAATGATCGACAGTACTATAAACATCTGCGTTGGGGGATGTCATGCGAGAGGTGGACATCTGTAATGACACATCAGAAATTACAATAAAGATCAATAAGGGTTATCAGCTGACATCATTCCAAAATGAAAATGCATGGAATCAAATGTCACTTACAGTATCTAAGTATTTTACAATCAACAACAAAAATAAATGAAGCAAAGGCTTGTACATCAAATATCTGAGCTCAGGGCTAAGATATTGAACAATAGAAATAATGTGAGATAACTCTACGCATTGGCAGTTCCTTCTAATCAGCACCCAATTTGAAACAGCATGTGAGTGTTGTTAATGTTCACTAGGCCAAAGCACCTTCGTGGACCAGATTTAGTGAAAAATTCCGTGAAGAATATAGTTTGACAAACACTATAGATAGCTGCTACCATAAAGCAAAATAAAAGTTTATGTAAAACAAAACTTTCATTTCATCAAATGTGTGCATTCCATTGAACTGCCCAGTCAGTCTAAAGTCACATACAACTTTGTTAGCAAATATTTAAGCATCATAACTTACTGTTGATGGTATGGTGGGAGACCAATAATGCAAGGAAATGTTGACAATGAAAAAGAAAAATCTATTGAAGAGAAAGGAGAAATATAGCACAAAACAACATGATAAAGCAACAACAAAACAAGACTACTAAAATAAAATTTGATAAAAATTGAGGATAAAAAAGGGCTCTTCCTATAATGTCCCAATTCCATCAAAGTTTAACAGTATGTCGGCAGTACTAGCACAATTAACACCTGCCTGTCAATACAGTTCCTAACTAACTAAATTCTTATAAGAAACTTTGCAAACCCCCGTCGCATTAGGATACACACTTAATGGAATTAATTTTACATCAAAATGGCTCCTATCCAGTTTATTAACATGATGACCTGACTTTATCTAATGTACTAACTCCACTTCAATCTCTGTATAGGCCTTAATGCACCATAAGTTGAGTTAACTTGCAAAGAAAGCGAAAGTCTATCAGATGAACTCATGATTAACCTTGAAAATATTGGAATAGAACCATATACAAAAAAGAACTCTGAAACAAAACCAAACATAATATATATGAGAAATAGACTTAGTTTCTTATAACAAAAACTAACGAACATCAGTATGTAGCGAAATACTTGCATAAAAGTAAGGATAAAAATGACATACAAATAGAAAATACGAAACATGCGCCAGTTTTGTAACAAAAAGTCAGAGTAGAATACAGCGGTGAGATGAACGTCCCTGGGGATACAATAAAATGTTTCAACTGACATGCTTAGTAAATGTGACTATCATTAGAACAATAGACACACAATCTAAAATGTATGACTTTGATTGTAAATGATGAGTTTCTTATAAGCAATTTAACACAAAAGCACCACTTGTTTGTACCCAACAGGGTACCTTATTGGTTCATTATTAAGTTAGGCATTGTCGGCCAATTAACTCTTCTGTATGATTCAACAAGAGACTGCTGCATGTATTATTCGTGAATACTCAATAGAACTAAGCAATATCTTACGACAGATTTGGTCAAAAATCCCATGAAATATATACGTAGTTTGGTGAACATCATCAAGCGTTGATAGGTTAATGTAATGCAAAATTTAACTAAAGCAAACATTTCATTCCATCAGATATGTGCATTCCATAAAATCCTTCAATCAGTCTACAGTGACAAATGGCAAACACATAGCATGCCAGTTATAATGACATAACTTACTGTTGATGATGGATGATCAATTGCTCGAGGAGGTGGATGATCAATTGCTCGATGACGTGGATGATCAATTGCTCGAGGACGTGGATGATCAATTGCTCGAGGACGTGGATGATCAATTACTCGAGGACGTGGATGATCAATTGCTCGAGGGTGTGGTTGATCAATTGCTCGAGGAGGTGGATGATCAATTGCTCGAGGAGATAGATGATCAATTGCTCGAGGACGTGGTTGATCAATTGCTCGAGGAGGTGGATGATCAATTGCTCGAGGAGATAGATGATCAATTGCTCGAGGACGTGGATGATCAATTGCTCGAGGATGTGGTTGATCAGTTGCTCGAGGAGGTAGATGATCAATTGCTGGAGGATATGTTACAGAAGAGAATAGATCCTATTAAGGAGAAAAGAGAATTTTCGGATAAAACAAGATGGAAGTTATCAAGATGACACAAAATAAGAAAAAGCAACATGAAGATCGACCAGAATGAGAAGTTTTTCCCATCAAATGTGACCATTTACTCTTTAGTGCCTAATAGACCTCCCCCCCGCTAATTAATTTTTTCAAAATTTTCCAGCCAGGACATTCTTATTCCAACCCCCCGGCTATTAAATTTTGGGGAAAATTTCACAAAAGAACTTTTATGAATGACGTGAATAATCATTTTTCTTTTCTTCGTTTTGTCTTATTTGCTATAATTGGTTTCAGAAAAAGTTGCACTGCTTAGAAGCTTTTTCAATACCCTCCCGTCTATCAAATTTAAGGGAATTTTCCAACCCCCCGACTATTCCAACCCCCCCTTCTATTAGGCACCAAAGAGTATTCAATGTTTACAATCTGTATACAGTGGTAGTAAGACTAAAACCTGCCAGTCAATACAAGCCAGTTAACAGTGGGGGTGGGGGTTGGGGTAGTGTGGACAGTTCTCTAAATAATTCGCTAAGATTCTTGTATTTCGAGATGTCCTAAATAGTTATTTGAACGTATAACACGGTAGAAAAAATTTAGCCTAATCTGACATAAATACTCTAGACAGGCATATCCTTATAGTTTTATAGCTATTCCAATACAGTTTCTTACTTGGAAATCGTTTGCAGTGCTTGTTTAAAAGGTTGAGCGCATGATCTAACAATTTATACAATTATGATCAATTAAGTTATATACTTCAGAATGAATGACTACTAAGCTGATTCCAGTCAAGCGCACTGTTAATTCCAATCTAAAGATGTATCTCTCCTTGAGCAACTTTCTATTTGACGTCCACGCACAAGCAGAGCTCCAGGGGAGATTGGGTTCTAATTGCCTTCAACTTGTTGACTATGTGGCATGTCAGAGTCGTCCAAAAATGTACAGCCTTCATGGTTTCCATAAAGTTGCTACCTGTCACTACTTATCGCTTGCATTTCAACAGAAACATACCTAAATATTTTGCAGCAACACATGACGACACGTAGAAACAGCTGACGACTGGTTTGCTGAGTTAGAGACAGCAGGAGATAAATCTTTTCCAGTATGCGCTTGGCACTTCTTCAAAGGAGGTTATTGAAAAATTGCAGCGCGACAAGGAAACCAATGAATATGGAGGATAATATAACAAGAGTTGAATTTGGAGGCCCCAAGGAATCAACCAGGATAGTTTCCTAGCTGAAGTACAGAAATATGAATGCCTTTAAAACAAGTAAAGTGTGCAGCACAAGAACAAATGCCTATAAATAAATGCTTGTCAGATAATTGGCTTTTGTCAGATATTTAATTTGGGTGTTGTGCAATCACCCAGCTTAATTTCACTTGGATCACAAGGAACATCATCTAGCACAAGTGATAACAACGGTGCTAGTATAAATGATTTTTAAAGTACATACGGTCAGCCTGAAAGTGACCCTGATTTTGAGAACCCGACTCACCCAATGAACACCAGAGCCCCCCAAGGAAATAAATGAATAGAAGGAGACAGATGGTGCTGTTCAAAGAAAAGAACACATGACTAGTAGCATATCCGATGAAGAGGGACAAATATCAGTGTATGGGATCAAAGTACCTGATGAATCATCACATTCAAGGACCATTGGAAGTGTCAGTGGCAGTTTTAAAACAAATATCAGAACAAGGAAAAAAATATGAGAAGCCAGCATCAAAAGCTGACATGGAAAACCTACTTGTGACAACAGCGAAGTTAATTATTACTCATTTGAGAGAAGAAAGAGAACATGCAGCTTTGACGGACAAGGAAGATGGTGAAGAAAGCCTTTTTTTGCAGAAGTCTCATTCCAAGACTAAAGAGACTACCTAACAGAACAAGGGCTGCAAGTAGGCGTCAAATTGAGCAAGAGTATTTTTCAGGCTGAATATGGTAGCCCTTATCATGCTTCACAGCCCAATGAATTTGAGCAGTTCAGACCAAGCATAAATTCAATGTCTGACTCAACGAACTATCTTCCCTTTTCACAGTTATAGAATTCTGATGACAAATTCAACTACACCAGTTTATGCAAATCTTGAATAAATCCCACACAACATTTTCCTATTTTACAGTTATGGTCTTTGGTTTGTTCTCTATTAGGTACGTTATGTGAAAACAGAAGCTTTCTTCAACTCACAGGGATAAAAGACATACAATAACAGTAAAGTGAAACTTCTGCTTTTGATATTCAGTATTTCTATATGATGCTTTAGATGTTGTGCTCTGTATGTTGTCTTGATTGTGAACTGTAGCACAAAATCTAACATGTTTATACTGCCAATTCACTTCACCATCGCGGCCAATGAAAAAATTCTTAAAACTTTCTTTGACTTGATCTGCTTCAAACCTGTGCCTTTTACCATTTAGTCTAGAAAGATTATGGAGACATTTATCTTCTTTCATAACACTTCTCCAATCACCAGGAATGAATTTTCCTGTTGAATCCCTACTGCCTACAAATCTAGTTGGAAGATAGTTGGCACTATCCGTTAATCTAAGGCAATTGTACAAATATACTGCAGCTCTGGTAAGCCCTTCAGTTTGCTCTATTCCAGCTTTAACAGGACGACAAAAAATTCTCCATTTTGCTGCCAGTATACCACATGTGTTTTCTATTGTTCTCCTTGCCTGAATGGCCGGTAATTGAAAATACGGTGTTTTTCAGTAATTGGTTTTCCTGTATAAAGTGTCACAAGGTACGGTTTTAATGGGAAAATATCATCAGCAACTAAAACATATGGGGGGATTCTATCACCTTGTTAAGTTGGCTTTGCGATTCCAAAACTGCTGGGGTGGTACTCCGCAAACGTCAATTCGACAAAACATTTGTATAATTATCTCCACCAAACGCAATTATGCCTACCATACACAATGCAAAAAGCACAAACTGTGGAACTTTCTTTCTTTCTTCCCGCAATGCCTGTCATGTGACGTTAGCGATCATGAATCTCCACTTCTGTCTATCCTTTGCTAAATGTACTAACTCCGCTACTTTGTACCATCCACTAAAACTTTCTATTAAACAATCCACAAATTTCTTCCGCTGTCGTCCTTTAGCCCTCCTTCCATTTATCATTGTCAGCAAACAGTCACTTTCCAATCCTTGTGATCTTACTATGGAAATTGCAGCTGTCTCTTCTCAATACTTCTCACCAATCCCCTTTCCAATCCCGCTCTTCTCAATATCTCTTCATTTGTGACTTTGTCCGTCCATTGTAACCTTAACATTCGTCTTACAAACCACATTTCAACCGTCCATGCCTCACATCCGTATAACAACTTTGACCTCGTGTTTCACAGTGTCAAATGCTGTCTCAGAGTCCACAAAACAGAGAAAAACAGTCTTCTGCAATTCAACAGACCGTTCAATTATCATTCTTAAAGCAAATATTGCATTGGTGGTACCTTTCCCTTTTCTAAATTCATACTGTTCCTCCAAGATTCTCTCATTGATCTTTCCTCTCAATCTATTCATTACTACTTTCAACAATACCTTACCAAGTTGATCATAATGCTTATAGCTCTGTGTTTAGAGCATTCTAAAGCACCTGATGTTTTGGGATTGCAACAAATACTGATTCTCTCATAGCATTTGGTATATACCCACTCTCATAAATTCTGTTTGCTAAATCAGCTACTTTCCTCATTCCAAATTCCTCTGTAGCTTCTATCATTTCTATTACAATTCCATCTTCTCCTGCTACCTTTCCTTTTGTCATAGCCTTTATTGCTGCTCTTATTTCATCTTGCATAATTGGAGGGCCTGATAAAGTACCATCAAATATTAGTATATCTCTCTTCTATTACCATTATAAAGCATATTGACATATTCTTCCCATCAATTCTTTATTTCATCTACTTCTACCAAGATGTTACCATCTTTATCTTTTATAATGTTGTTCCTAGAGATCCATTTCTTGCTTCCTAATTCCTTGATCTTATCATATACTCTTGGTGAATTAGTCTTGTCCAAGTCCTCAATTTCATCACATTTTTGCAAAATCCACTCCTCTCTCCGTTCTCTACACTTTTTCTTAATTTCTTTATTTAGCTCTCTATACTTTACAGTGCATAACTTCCATTTTCTTCTCTCATCTTCAAACTGAGTACGTCTTGTGTCATCCATGGTTGACGTGTTGTTATTGCCTTCTCAGGTAAAACGTTTTCAGCTGTCTCTGCCAGTGCCTTCTGTAAATTCTTCCATTCACGCTCCACCCCTTCCTCTTCATCCTCTGAAACACCCTCACCTAGAACCTCATACCTATTCTTCACATCAATTAAGTATTTCCCTCTCAATTTCTCTCCATTGAGATCTTTCCATTCCTTCCTAACTCTACATTTCTTCCTCTTCTTTACCTTCTTTAAATTTACTTTCATTACAGCCACTACTGGGACATGATCACAATCTAAACTACAGTCTGCACTAGGATATGTCTGTGCATGTGGAACTTTATGTAATTGATATATGTCGAACCAGCTCTTTGGGGACATTCAGTTGAAATATGCCTTCCATCCAGGGCTTCACTGCAATTGGGATATTGCCACTCGTCTTTAAATTCTCTTGCAATTTAGAGTGATTCTTGTGCATTTGAAGGCATTCTCAAGTATGTTTCACTCAAAGTTTCCCATAATGCGGCACAGGTTTCTTTAATAATATTTGATATTGTTGAATGGCCAATTCTAAACGCAATTGCCTCCTGGCTATCTTAGGCCCTACCAAACAGAGTAAATGCTCTAATTTCTCCGGTGCTATTCGAAGAAATCTAGAATATAAATAATAAAAGCAAGGAAGTTATAGTACTATCTGGTTTTATGCAGAAAAGATTTGGATGTTATGCCATCTAGAGAAATCCAATCATAAACTAACTCAGTAAATTCAAAGAAAACTTCCAAGTGTCTAGCCTCAGACGAGCATATGGCAACTATCAAGGGCAGGGGTCTAATCCAAAAAAGGCCTACTAGAAACTTTTAGAGGATACGGCTTAGAATAATAACTTGTAAATTAAGAAACAGAAGATATATTACAAGAATTTTCCTGATTTCCTTACTTCCTTGGCTAATGGCAATTAAAAGCATATATCATAAGCCGAAAAGGGGCTTTTTATCCTTTAAGAAAGAGGACAGGGTCTAGACCCTCATGAGCCCTACATAATTGGGTGCCTGAGCTTTCCTGTCAAAAGAACCTTGTCTCTGAGTTCTAATGCAGAAATAGTGTTAACATTTGTTACCTGCAAAAATAATCTCTATCATGCAGTCTCAGCTCCCTCATCAAGGTGTTGTAAAAATCAAGCTTTGCTCTGAGTAGAAATATCTTCCTTACCCAACATCTGTGTTGTCTTCTGCGTGTAATGTCTGTTTACCGCAAGTAAACCATAGAGGCTGGATTCTCACAAGACAGCTTCCCGAGAAGAGGCCATTTTAACTGTAGCATCAAATTTTGCAATTGTATCAAAAGCAAGTCCATTTTATTAGCGACAGGAAGCGAAAGGCAGCGACAGGTAGCGAAAGCCTGCAATCTTAAAATCTAATGACCAGACGCGACAGGTAGCGGCAGTTGGCGACCTTAAAATCTAATGGGCAGTAGCGACAGGTAGCGACAGGTGGCGATCCTGTGGAAATCAGGCTGAAAAGAAGCTAATGACAATTCTCAAACGCATATAATTGATTTCATCTGATGCTTCTACAGATCTGCCATGATGGAGCATATGTTTACAGAGTGCTTTTCCCTAATACCTAACTAGCCTGGCCCTAACATTTTGCCCAGAGGTGTTAGTGTCATGCCCTCACTCCTCCCTCCCTCACTACCACTGGCACCATCAGTTTCATCACTGCCCAATTGTCAGGTTCAGCTGGCTACACGCCAAAGTTTACAACACAATCAATTTTCTTAACAAGAACCAATTTACCAACCCCTTCTACCCTGTGCATAGGTTGTCTTGAATGACAGTCTCATTTACATGGTACAGGAAGCGAGAAGACCAATCACAGGAATTTATGATACTCTTCAAAATACCGGAACAGAACCGACAATCATTTATACGAGTGAGTTGTACAAAATTTATTTACAGCCCTAAAGTTTCTTACAATGAGTTTCTTATAGACAATAAATTGTGTAATATAAAACAATGATGATATACACAGCCTACGTCAATCAATCAGTCAATCAATCAATCAATCAGTCAATCAATCAATCAATCAATCAATTCATTGATCAATCAATCACTTAATAAATCTATTCAATGATCAATCAATCATGAATCAATCAATCAATCAATCAATCAAGTCATTGATCAATCAATCATGAATCAATCAATCAATCAATCAATCCATTGATCAATCAATCACTCAATAAACCTATTCAATGATCAATCAATCATGAATCAATCAATCAATTCATGAATCAATCAATCAATCAATCAATCCATTGATCAATCAATCAATCAATTCATTGATCAATCAATCACTTAATAAATCTATTAAATGATCAATCAATCATGAATCAATCAATCAATGAATCAATTCATCGATCAATCAATCATGAATCAATCAATCAATCAATCAATTCATTGATCAATCAATCATGAATCAATCAATCAATCAATCAATCAATCAATCGATTTTCAGTAAATCAACTAACTAATCACTCAAAAACTTAACCACCATCACCACCATCACTATTGTCGTGAAATTGTCATACTGCTGATGGATGCTGACATGGGTACGAAATGTCTACATCACAAATATGTTACCGGATAGTCTTCATTAAATCATCACTGCTCTTTTTCCATCATTTGTTTTCTAAAAGGTTGTCATACAACTGTGTTTCCCGGTCAAGTTGTCCTAATCACGGTCATCATCGTTATCTTTCTTTAAACAGTCGCATCAAACCACAACTTCAATCAACTCACCACGTCTCGTCCATCAATCTCGAGTTTCACGCCACATTGCACTATCTATAAGAATAAATAAACTGGTAACTTCTTTGACATTCACAAACAATACATCAGCGTCATTATGATGGCAATTAGAGCCAAGGCTACTTTTCAGTTCAATTTCATTTTCACGCAATGAAGAGATACATTTGCTTGGCCCCCACATAAAAATTTGATATTGCTCTTTCTGTTGGAACTTCATCAACATCCATCATAAAACTGCTTTCCCAAAACAAAAAAAGATCACACACTGCCAGTACTGAATGGAATAAGCGTAACACATTATTAAAATGCAACATATTGTTGTCTGATATATTTTAAACGATACTCAAGGGAAAGAAGAGTGCTGAAAATCAAAAAAGCATTTCTTGAAGTTCAGTACAGAACGAAAAAACCTCACCATGTTTAAGGCATACTGAAAAGCTGTTCTCGTCCGACACTCGTTCAGTCTTTAATTTCTTGCAGTTCTAGCTCAACTTCTAAAATTCGACTATATCTGGCTTTGCGTGGAAAGCGATAATTAAAGCGGAGATATAAAATCTCACTCCCATTTCCATAATGAACAACAGTGACTCATGAAAGTGGTTGGAATTGTGCTGCATTTTGTAGTACTATCAAATTTTGATGCAAAATCCGTAGCATTTAATATCTTTAATTAATTTGCGAATCATCTATCTGAATCATAGAGGAAAAAGAAAGATGTGACCGATTTTTCTATTAGGCAAACATTTCTAGAGTAGCAAAGTACTGCTTTAGTATCAGCGTGGCTGCTTCTTTCGGTTTACTAACGCTTAAATGTTTCATTTGCTTAAAAAAGAAAACAGATTAACAAGCATTTTTCAAAATAGAAATTTGAAGAGGTCGCTTTTTGAGTGGTGAACTTGCGGTTTTAGACTCTTGTTCCTTTTCCTTCACGTTCGCATTCGTTTTCACAAAAATGTGATAAGGTTAGGTGTCTTCGATTGGGCATGATTTAATTTTCTGCGAACTTGGAAAATAGCGAGATAAACAATTGATTCAAATATTTAGAAACAGGATTGATGACTTCAGAGTAAGCACGCTAAGTAGGGAGTACATCCAAAAACATAATAAATCGTACAATGGAGGGAGTTTAAAATTGAGTAATATTGACCGTACATGTAGTTGAATGGTCCCTGAGAATTTTACACATGCAATCAACTAACCAAAGTCACAAGCAAATTCTGACAACGTTGTTAAAAACCACCAGCAATCCTTGCTTCACTTGTAGATCAGCCGAATGCCATACAAACTGTACCGTAAATCCTTGAATAAGCCCCTACCTCCAAATAAGCCCCCCTCGAATAAGCCCCCATCTAAAAAGTCATCTTTGCAAATAAGCGCCCCACTCGAATGAATCCCCATGGGGGCTTATTCGAGGGAAGCATAATTATAGAATAATATCATATGTCAAGAAGTCCTCACAAGACAATAGCTGTACAGTATTACTTCCTTTGAATGGAGGCAAAAGAGGAGAGAGAAACGTGACTTTTGTGATAATAGAAACATTATAATGTTTGTTAAATCTTCACAAAACACTCTGTAACTCTTTTAACGATATCATTTTCTCTACTTAGAAGCTCAAAATTTAGTTGATTGAAAAATTATGTTGTTTTTTAAGTCAAACCCCCTTGAATAAGCCCTCACTCAAAAATTCATTTTTGCAAATAAGCCCCAGGGGCTTATTCCAGGATTTACGGTATGCACGTATTTTTTAATATGAACCTAAAATCCGGTGCTGGTAGGCAGTTTCTTAAATTTTCTGGCCATTTTACTATCAAAAGTTTCTTACATCTGTCGTAAATTTCTTAGGTAATGAATTTTCTTAGTGAAGCCCAAGGAGAGCAGAGCTTTCTTCCTCCTCTCCATCACGCTTTTGGCAAAAGAACATACATGTACTTCATGAAGAGGGCATTGCTTCCACATTCAAATTCGAGGTTAACAGGAATAGACAGCCTATTGAACTTTCCTGTCTTGTCAACTGTAATCGATTTTCAATTTTAAATAGAGCCCTAACACAGTGATCAAGGAATTTTGTTTTCCTAGAATGACCAACTCCATTGAGATCTGTAAACAGTTAAGCTCATTGAACTTAAATGCCAAGTTGAAGTCAAAACAAATTATCAAATGGAAAAGTCTTGTGTGTGAAATTTACTGAGAATGAAAGCAAACGGCGTATTGAGGGCCTGATTATATGGAGAGAAGTGCCTTGCTTTGCAAGGCAAAAGATGAATTTTCACTTACTATGGGAAAGTTTCTATTGAGAATACATGAGGAAAATCATCCCGGCAAAGAGGAACAAATGTAGATGTATTTGGCGACAAAACTTTTGTTTAACTTAAAGTTAAAGTGTGTTGTCAAATTTATGCATTCTTTATGTCGCGTGATTAATATATGTGCGTTCTCTCTCAGACTTTGACCCAGCTTGCAGGGATGTTTCGATTACGCGTATATGGACAAAAAACGCCTCGCCCTGCTGGGATCCCGGATAAACAAAGGTGAGATCCTGCCTCTGAAAATTGGCCCCCCCCTGGCCGAGACGAAATTAAGATCTCATATAATTGCAAACTGTTATCAACAAGAGCGTCACCAGAACAAATGGATCCCGGTAAAACGTCCCATCCTGGCAAAACGGGACAATTGTCTCCATATAATCAGGCCTTCAGCACAGTATTGCAATATACAGTGATGTTCAATTTCAAGACTGTCTTGACTGTCAACTTGGAAAATCATAACTGCAAATTATAAAAGTTTATCAGCTTTTATCAATTTGGGTAGGGTTGTTTCTTAACCCCATGGATCTGAACGGGTTGAAAAGAATATCATGATTACATATGCAGGACCAAACTATTTCTCATTAGAAGTTCCATTCAGATGGGCCAAAAGAAATATGACAAAGTACAAGCGTCTCCAAATGCCATTGTGAAACAAATGCCTTTACATACACAATCTCACTTTTTCTACAGCTTTCATCGATTTCAAATAATAATGGAAAAACAAAGATCCAAAAGAAGATGAACATATATCCTTCTGTTGAAGTCTACCAATGCGCAGCCCAGTGTCTCCTGAAACTCAGTGTGTTTGTTTGACAATAGCCCTGCCTATGTAAATCTACACAGGCTACATGGATTAACGGTTGCAAATACCGAATTTAGCAAAATAACAATGGATTAAAGTAGCACTTCTTGAAAAATCCGTGTTCAATTCTTCAATGGTTTTTTTTGAAACTACAGTACATAGCACAAACTCACACAAGCCATCTCATTCACTAAACAAAATCCCATCAGGGCCATTATGATAGGAATTAGAGCCTAGGCTACTTTTTCCCGCCCTTTTCTCACAACAAATCACGCAATCAAGGCAAATCTTTAACAGTTGCGAGTCTGCTTTTGGGATGAAAAGTTGTCGTGAAAGTGCGCGTTGGAAATACTTAAATAAAAATGGCTATTTATTATGCACTTCTGATGAAATTAAACTGCATTCAACTTGTAGGTGGTATATGGCACCAACTGATGACAATTGTGATGTCATTCGTGTACAGAACGTGCATTTGCCGACGTGAACACCAACAAGACATTGAGCGGGGAAGTGAACAAATGGAGCTTATCAAGAAGTAACAGAAGTAAAATTTCCAATGGAAAATTGAATGAAGCGAAAAAATTTTGTCATGTAGTTATTGACTTTTAGCAGAGGACTTAGAGAAAGGTATATTTGCATTTGAGGATAATGGAATTACTTGCTTAAATGGAAGGACTTTGCTACAATGAACTCTAAGTAATGGAGCGTTATGTATGGACAATTTTGCGTTTGTTGTATTACGGACTTTCTACAGCTTAAAAACATTTACACATATTGCAAATGAGGACAATTTTATTGCTGAAACGAATATTGTATTGTTTTTTGCATATTTGGAAAAAATTGATATTGCCAAAAATTTATTTGCATTGTATTCAATATGGATTTATTATTGCTGTTTAATCATATTGGATATATTCAAATATACAAAGCATATCAAGGAGAAGTAAGTTTTGAATTAATGTAGCTTTCTTGCATAACATGTAGACCAGGGATGTAGGAACTGGGGGGCCAAAGGGACCATGGCCCCTACTTTGTAGCAAATTATGCAAAAGTGCTACTTTGAAGCCCAAACTGAGTTTGGTAATGTGCCCCTTTTAGCACTTGCCCCCCACCTTAGATGCTTCCTACATCTCTGCTGTAGATTTAGACTGTAGAGTAGCAAAGTGACGACGTCACACACATCTGTTTTAATAATTTCCATATTTTGACCATATTGAGTAATTGGCTTGGTTCATAGCATTAAGAACAAGGCTGGAAATAGGAATAGATCATGTAAACTACATGCGCAATAAACTGCCAAAGGATCCATTGAAATGCATCAAATACAAGTCATTTCAGACTACTTTACAATGGCTGATTTAAAAAGGGGGTCAAACATCACCTAATATCCAAATATGGAAATTTGTGACATCACACTTTACCATTCTAATTGCCAATAGCTGAAAAGTGGATAATTCCCCCGTGTATCCCCACAACTAGAATAATTTCTACATCCCTACTATACATCGTCATATTGTCTCTTTTCATCTTTAAAAAATACCACATGTCCAACACAAACTCTCTTCATACATTCCATCAAAAATCAAACTTAAATCTTATTGATTTAAAGCTGTAAAACACTTCATAACTACTAAATAACTGTTGCCATTTGAAAACTAGCAAATATCAAAGCAACTCTTTCTAAATCCATAATCTCCCTTTTTGAGATCTAATTTGACTCTGGCAGAATCCCTAGATTCATATGTATATTCCAGAAAAACAACCTGTTGCATGTAAAATGTTGGTTGTTTGATGTAAAAATATTTTATTCTATTGAAAAAAGCAGTTATTGATTTGGCAAATTGATAAATATAGTCAATGACTATTGTCTACCTTATATACATTGATAAAATAGCCCTTCAGGTTTTGTTAAAAGATCACTTGATTGTTGGATATAAATATTGTCCAAACTCAAAAACTAAAATCACCCTATAATTCTTGTCCTGTTATAATTTGCACTGTTCAATAATCCCCTTAATTAAAATTAAACAACACATGAAAAACAAACAATTGAATGCAAAAGTTGTTATTTTCTAATAAACCATTTAAATGTTTAACAAACAAATATCAAACTGCATGTCTCTTCTCTGAAATATTTGAATTGCAATGTTAGTAAAATTATCAAATTACTAATTATCACATATATAATATACCATTTGCATTTAAATTTTTGAAAATGGTTATTTATGAATTAATAAATAACAAATAAGTAATTAGAAAATCATCTTACCCTCTTTTCCAAGTTGTGACTCATGTGAGTAGTGCATCTTGATATGTCCAATCTCTTTATCTTTAAATCTCCCTTCCGTCGCCTTTCTTCCATCATCTCCACCATCCTCTCCCACCATTCAATCTTAATGTCCAGTCTTTCTAACCCAAACCTTTCGCATGACATCCCCCAATCGCATGCATTCAAAAAAATCTCCTCTGTCTTCACTTGACATTCGAGTATGCGCAACTTTTCCAATTGTCGATCATTCCAACACATGCTATTCACTTCATCATCCATCAACTTGCATCTCGCTATAAGTACCAATCCACAATAACCATCCTTTCCTCCTTTGAACTTATTCCGAATGGCATTAAGAGTTGTGTTTATTCCCTGTAACACGATGCCAAAACGACCAATGCGAAAACGCTCCTTCACAGTCACCACTTCCAATTGTTCAATATCATTCACATAGATCTGCATAAACTGAACATTTGCGAATGCCATTCGAATATCGTCCTCCTTCCATCCGCAACTTTCCAAGTGTCTGCAAATTAGATACATATCGTGTGTTGTTACGTAATCTGACGCAAACCCATCACAATGGCATTTTCTAATAATTGACTTAATAAACTCCTTATCATTAAAATTCTTATTTAAAAAAAAAGTAATAATTTCAAATGATCTACTTAATTTAGTCCACATATCCAACCCACACTCATTTAACAATTCAATTACATCATCTAATAATTGTTTCTCATTTACTTCTTGTTTTAATCCAACAACATTCTTTAACATTTCTTTTATTATTCCTTCATATGAAAATCCTGACAATAAACGACATACAAATGAGACAACTTCAATAAACCCTTTTTCCAAATTGTCCTTTACAATTTCCAATAAAGTCTTCATGTCTTTTTTACATATGTAAAGGGCTGAGAGAAATTCCATCAGTGATATATGTTTAAATTGATACTTATCTGTAATATTGTCTGATACATCAACAAATAGACTTTCAACAAATTCCTTGTCCTTTCCAATGTTACCAAGCCGTGATTCAATCTTTCCTTCAAAAATTATATTGTTCTTTGTTAGTAAATTGTGGCAAACTTCACTTAGTGTTGTTATTGTTTGTGAGAATTCACTGAAAACTTCTGGAGCCTTTTTACTTGAACCATCTTTGTCAGCATGTTGTTTCAGCAATAGATAAACAGTCCAACAATATAATTCAGTGCTGTTCAAAACAGCTTCTCCTTCGCTTACAATGGCCACACAGCAAAGCGTATTCAGAAACTGTGGCACATACATGATGGGGAGAAAATCTTTTGATGACCTTCTTGCCGTATTTATTCTTTTTTTGTGATCTTCATTGGGTGAGAACCTGTCAACATATTCAGCAATTTGATCCTCACTTAGCCCATTAATTTCCACTTTAGACAAGCAACCCATGTTATCATGACCAGTTACTTTGTCTTCGATGTGGGGTCTTCCAGTTAGTATAACTTTAGACATGGGATAAATCTTACGGCTCAGAAGTTGCCCAATGATTGAATCTTTTTCAGTTATGTCATAGAGTTCATCTAGGCCATCTACTATAACCAAGACCCCTTCTCCATCTCCCAAATCGTAATCAACTTTACTGTTAATAAATTCACCAAGGATTTCATGCTTCTTCAGTTCGGCCACTTTGTGGTCCTTGAAGTAATTCAAGTCTCTACATTCAAACATGACACAAATTTTAAAGTTTTGATAAATTTTGCCACTTGCCCATCCATAAGTCAACTGTTTGGCAAGAACTGATTTTCCCATCCCTGCAATGCCACGAATAAAAGTTACACGGCATTTCTCATCAATCAAATTAGATTTATCAATAGCATCACCTGCGGCAGCCTTAAGATTGTCCAAATGCCGCTTTGTTTCATCTCTGAAATCACTGCTGGATGCTGAGCAACGACATATTTTCAAATTTACGGCAAAATCAGAGATATCTACTTCCTTCAGCACTATTCTGTTGTTTTCGTTGACCTTGTGAATTTTATGTGTCTTATGAAGTTCTTTGTAAGTCTCTTTCAGTTTATCTACAAGATAAATACAGCTTAAGTAATATTTCAGCGTATAAAAATTGAATAAAAGAGTGTTTTGAAAGAGATAGAAAAGGAGAGACAATAGAAGGAAAGGAAAATAATTCATTATCAAAGATTCTTTGACTCTCTCTGCTCATTGAATTTGGGCAAGTAACTCTGGGATGAACAATAGAACATTCAGCATATTAAAGTTAAGAAGGATACACGTTTTTGTTTATAAACCATCAGATTTCTCGCTACCAACCCGGCAATGCTTAGCAAAGTTGAGAAAATTGGCCGAAAAACACTGAACTATTGCTTATTTGTAACACATAGTTTCTTTTGGCACAAGGCCCCTAAGACCCCTTACTTTTTATCTTTAGGTTTTTTTACAACTCAACGCTGTAAATTCTGCGGAGTCTAGATCAGTCCTCCAAGTCATTCATGTCATCCAATCTGGAGCCTAGTCTAAGAAGGTGGTGCCTATAAAATCAGTGCATTCGATAATTGCTTTCCTCAAAAACAGCTCTATGGGTTTTCTGAAGTTTTCCATGAAGCTGAGTATTGTATGTTTAAGATTTTCCATTCACCCAGCAGGCTGTTTAGCAATTATTAAAACTTTCCATAATTTGAGGAGCCATGGTTTAAATCTTTGATTGTCTGTAAAATACGTGTACCTCGACAGAAAAAGGTTTGTTAAATAGATAATGAATTACTTTATCATATTAATTCAACAAACATGCCAGTGATTATGATGATGCTGTTGCCGATGACGGTGGTGACTCAAAAATATTTATACTTATACTTATACATACATGCGGAATATTCAACGATAGTCACAATCAACCAGCCATATTCATAGGTAATTGTATACAAGACAAAATTTCTTTCACCCCAAATCTCGGCCCAGTCCTCTGGTGCGCGGTCCGTGAAAGTGGTGTATCCCATCCATTGCCCACGATTTACATAGGTCTAAGAGTCCACCACTTCTCCTTGTTCATGGTGTGGTCCCTTTCCATACTTGGCTCAAGAAGCCATATAGCACTACCTCTCTATCATCGGAACAGAGGTACTTTAACTACCACCTCAGCCGAGGCTGCATGGCTACAGAAGGTGCATTTGGTCAGTTGAAGGGCGGGTGGTGGATTCTCTTCAGGAAATGTGAAAGCAAGCCAGAGCATCTCCAATTAAACAATCACTGGTGTGCATTTTGATTTTGATTATTTTCCAGCTGAGTGAACAGCTCCGAGGACTCAGGTGAGATACGAGCATGTGCCCAGCAAGATCACCCTGAAACCAACATAATGCAACTCCTGTTGCAATGGTTGGCAATGAAAAATTGCTCACTTTGTTAAGATGTCATACAGGCATCAGTTTACAAGTCATCTTTTTAATCTAAACATCCAGTTATTGAACAGCAACACAGAGCTGATGGTAATTAAAGCTTGAAAAATACATTTGCTATTACCATCAAAACGTGTCATTCTTTGCGAGAGAAATAATTGTTTTTGCTGATGATGGTGGTGGGTTGAAAAAGTAAAACTTTGATTAAATCCTTGAATGATAATGATAAATGCACTCACTGCCACTCACACAAAATGGTGTTTACGAGCAAAGTTTTTCTGCTACACAAGCAAAACAATTGTTTCAAATGGAACGAGTCATCTGTTTATCATAAACAAAACATTTTATGACTATATGATTAAAGAACAGGTTAAACATGCAAGCAGCCTTAAATTAACAGCCATATGAATGTACCATCCGTGATAATAAAATCAAGTTGGTGTTTCCAAACATCTCATTTCACGTGTTAACGATACCCCAGAAATGAAAGAACATTTACACTCTTCTTGTATAAGAACACAGTCGATAAAAACATGAGGTGTGATTTGTCAGCAAAAAGTGAACACTGCTAGAACATGCTAAGCCTCAGATGAGAATATTCACAAGCACTTAACAATCCATATTCATTTGGCAGCCAAAGTCTGATGAGGTTGATAATAAACACCAACATTCGTTGATTCAGTTTCAAATGTAGCTCAGCAGAATGTCTCAGAAACTAGTTATACTCAATGTAGTTTCTCACCTAATCTCACATTCACACATACTGAGAAAAATCACCCATAAAATATAAGAATGATTTTACGAACATTTCAGACACGAATTATAGGACAAATAAGAAGATCGATTCGCGGTCAAAATTATCTGGTTCATATAAAAAAAGAGTGTAATTCTCAAAGATGGTTCCGTACAGAAGTTAGGTTGGGTTTACTACCCAGCACGTGAGAGCAAGGCTTACAAAGATTTAAAATGTTAAATATAATATATTGCATCTCGTAGCCCATCGTTATTCATTATTTTCCATTGAATTATTGAAACATTTACTTAACTCTATTTTCTCTTACCCAATGCTGGTTCTGCTATCCTTCTCTACTGTACATGAGTTTGAGGGTGCAGTCAAAAGGACACAATCTCCTATGCACATAATCATAATCACTACTTCTTTAGTTCCTATAACTTATTTTTATAAATATGATTTCGTGTTTCTTCTTTTAAATCAAATGATTTAAATTATCAATGATCAATAACCATCACGTTGCTATATTGTGATTTTCCATATGAAGGACATCTCTCGATAGGCTCCGATCAGCAGCGAAAAGAGCATTTAAACTTAATAATCATGCAGAACTATATGTTAACATTAATTCATATAATAAATCTAATTATATTCAAATTATTCAATTTACAATGAACAACGACGAGGCATCAACAAAAAAATGTAAGTGATACTACGCAATTGTGAATTAAATATAAGACCTCCACGATAAAAAACAAAGCATGGGTAAAACTGGTTTGCATAAAGGGGGGCCACGGTTTGGAATTCCTTACCTAGCGATTGTAAGATAGCATATAGTTTCCAATCATTTAAGATGAAACTAAAAACTATGCTTGCTGAGTTGTAAAAACTTTTCCCTTTTTTCAAAATCTTTCTTTAATTTTAATTTCATTCTCATTTTCCATTGTAATTAGCTTTTGAATCTAGTATGTCAGTAATTATTTTAAATTGTATGTATTAATTTTTTAACATGGCCCCCTGGAAACCAGATCTCCGTATCTGAGGGGTCACCATGTATAAATAATTAAAAATGAAGTGAAATGAAAAGAAATGAAAGTGATACTACACAAGTCCCAGAATGAGCTGGATGGAAAATTTGTTTGAAAAGATGGCAGCGGATATAAAAACTATTGGTGATAAATCAATAATAAGAGAGTTCCTAGTCCCAGGATGGAAGACAAGATGTCCATTCTAGAGAGCCACATCGCCATCATTGGACAGAAGCAATTGATGAGGTAGGGTATTACAAGCATAGAATATATCCATGCATTAATGGAAGTGATTTTACATTCGGATGAATTGGCCAAAGAGACTGGTGACTTATGCCTTCCTTAAGTACAAGATGAATTTGACTTTTTTGATGATCTAGATAGCTTTGATAAACTGTATTGGAAAGTCGGTAATAAAGGGGCTGATTTCCTTATATTGTTCATAGGTTGCTCTTGATTTGCTTATCAGACTGCATGAAAATTCCATTATGTCATTCAAAACAACATTTCAACTCTGAACCATAGATAATTCTAAACAACACAGAATTCTATCCACAAACAACATTTTTATGCCCATGTGGATTTTCCTTTAAAGACATAACGATTCTAAAATAAACACTGAAGGTAGCGGATGTATCTTCCTGCAAACAACAAAGTTTAACAGAAATAATAATAAAGGCTTTATAAAAAGGGGTATCCAAACTCATTTCAAGGGGCAGATGAATCTACATCTCATTTCAGATGCTTTCTCGTACACTCTCATTCATAGATCATTGTGCACATCATCATGGCACTTCATCAGAATCATACGCAAGCTCTCACAGGCCACATAAAATGACGTGGGTGGCCACATCTGGCCTGCGGGCCACATCAGGCCTGCGAGCTTCAAGTTTGACACATGTACTTTATACTCTCAATCCAGCTGGTTTATACAGTCAATGTTACGATAGCTTCATCATTTTACACTCAATGCAGTATGGGAAATGATTTATATCACACAAGGATGCTGGAGCAACAAATGGCTATTCAATAGCAACCTAGATCGAATGTCAATAATGAGAGAGGCAACCAACAAGCAAACTTATGTCTTGAGAAACGCCCTGTGTTAATAAGCGCCCAACTCTTATGAGAGCCCCTATCAAAAGGTACCAATTAATTGAGCGCTCCCGGCACTTTTTAGAGAATGTGGATCCATAAGGATGGAAACAATAGAGACCACTTGTTAATACGGATGCTTTGTTGTGCTGACTGTTGAAGCAGTAGGTAAATAACCTATAATGATACACAATTATCTCAGACATTAACAATCAAATAAGCTAAAATGGAACTGTCTAGACATCACTTTTCAAGCCATCCGCTCCTCAAAAAAACAGTAACTTCGTTTATGATTTGATTGATTGTGCTAAAAAACCCTAACTCCAAGACATGATCTTCAAGTTCCTAATAAACGCATTAAATACACTTCAACATCATTATATGCATACAATTAGATCCAATCTAACAATCCACAAGTTAGTGTTTTCAGTACTCCTAACCATGGAAGAAAATGGAGTGAAAGCTCAGTTAAAAACAATATTTTGTTTACTTTTGCTTAGTCTTCAAAGTATCGATTGTTAGTTGATAGCGCAGTTGAACTTCGTAATAGGCCCTTTATCATGTTTCAACTGAAAAGTTAAGTGTATAAGTAAGGGGGCAGTCATATATCGACATTTCCCTGGCTTAGTATTATTCCAACTTTAATGTGCGTGGGAGGGGGCTCAAAGGCATGGGTGCCTCAAAGATTTCTTTATATTGATTTTCATGTCAAGGACTACGAAATGAGGGTAAAGTTTCTTAGTGTCTTTGTTTTCTATTGGGGGGACTCTCCTTCCATCAAGTAACCTATTTCAAGAGCAGGTTGTAAATTAATCTATCCTATATACAATCATGTAATTTCCTCTTTTCCTAGGCTAATTTATAGTAATGAAATTTCTAGCTAATTTATCATATTGTAATATATTTACATGTATCATACTTTTGTTGGAATGGCATTTATGATGGATTAATAATTAGATGAAAATGAAACTGAAGCTGAAACTGAACAAATTGTCTTACTATAGAACCTTTTTCCAGTTCTGGCTCAAGGTCTGGAACGATGTAATGCAATGGATTCCTTAACAAGTTCCTTGTTGTTGTAATCACATGAGTACTGATTTTGGCGGGAAAAAACTTCGGAGCAATAGCTTTAACATAAATTTGTAAATTAACCAATCTCTTTTACTTGGCATGTCTAGACAAGTTATCAATTTAACAATTTTTACTATAAAGTTCTTCTGGCACAACTCTTGTCATTAGTTTATAGACAGGTCGAACCAAAACATCAAATACTGTGCATCCAGGAACATCATGATACTGGTGCAAGTGCCATTGAAATATCTGGTTCAATAAATGGGCAAATGCTCTTTATAAATTCTTTTGAATTAATATTCATAATCAATACGGTCAATATCATTCGTAATATATTTGTATTCAGTTTTATTCCTTGAGCACATTTCTAGCGACATACAATGTTCGATAATGGGTCTGATAGCCCATTAGATGCTAGGTCTACCTTCTAATAGCACATGTGTCTGTAGAGCCTATTCTTTCATGGATTGATGCTAAGGGAAGGTGTGGGTTCTATAAGTTAGCGCTGAAATGACTGTCCCACCCCAAATGCATGACTGACTTCTAGGACTTGCAAGAAAAATGAAAAAATATACCGACATGTTTTCTTCATATTGCCTAAGACAATGATACAACTTAATTGTCTTGTCAAGAGAACATATTTCTAGCTACCTACAATGTTCCAGAATCAGTCCGATAACGCTTTAAATACTAGGCTTATTTTCTATTTGCAAGTGATTGTAGGGCCAATTGGGCTTTTATTGGAACAACCCTAAGAGAGGGAGTGGCAGCCTGAAAGTTAGAATCGAAATAACGCAACGGGCGGATGAAATCGATATATATATCAATATATATATCGATATATATATCAATATATATATCGATATATATATATATATATATATATATATATATATATATATATATATATATATATATATATATATATATATATATATATATATATATATATATATATATATATATATATATATATATATATATATATATATATATATATATATATATATATATATATATTGATTTACTGCGGCCATTTTGCCATTTTGCTATTGCTTTACAGCGCCTTTTTCCATTTGCTCTTCTTTGTATTTCATTCAGAAGTAAACTATTTCTTGTTAAAACTGCTTTTCCCACAAATATCAATGATCATGTCATCTCCTAGTTTCTAGATAAGCGATTCATTCCTTAACGTAATATGCTAAGATTCTATTTTGTGCTGTTGACCCTTTTGGTATAGTATAGTCTCAACCTAAAAAGAGGACAGTAACCAAATTGATAGGCGATCGTCATTTTGAAGATAGATCTACCCTTCACATATCAAATAACATCAATACTTTTTTCCTGCAAACAGGCAGGATTTCATATGCCATTATTGTTCTTTAATGATTTATCTGCTTAAGACCATAAACAGCAATTGATGTTAGCTTCAATGGCAAACTATTCTGTCACCAACATGTTGTAAAGAGTTAAGACCACTCGAAGAATGCTAAACATGGAAACACTATCGCAGGGAACTTCTCTTCTCACAAAAATCATACAAACATTGACATACCTGTAATAATGACAAGCCCCCGTCGAATAAGCCTCCATGCTAGAACTTCCAAATTCGGGCCCTTGACTCCTGCAAATCTCATGGATGCGATGAAATTTCTATTACAATGATTAAGATATGTGATGATGCAATCGTTGAACCTCTGTGCATGATCTTTGAAAGGTGCATTCAGACTGGCACTTATCCTTCTTCTTGGAAGAGGGCCAATGTTGTTCCCATTCACAAAAAGGGGAGTCGGCAATGCAAAAATAATTATCGTCCAATCTCTTTGCTTCCTATTTTTTCTAAGATTTTTGAAAAACTGCTGTTCGATGTAATCTACAGTCATTTGAATGATAATAAATTATTGACGCCTAAACAATCTGGGTTCCGACCTGGAGATTCCACCATAAATCAACTGTTGTTTATAACACATAAGATCTATTGTGCATTTGATGATACTCCCAGTAAAGAAACACGGGCAGTATTCCTTGATCTGTCAAAGGCATTTGATAGGGTATGGCATGAAGGACTTATTTACAAACTTAAATGTAACGGAGTATCTGGTGATATACTAGCTCTTATCTGTAACTTTTTATTAAATAGGAAGCAAAGGGTGGTTTTGAATGGGAAGACTTCAGAGTGGAAGGATGTTCTTGCAGGGGTACCTCAAGGGTCTGTACTGGGTCCTTTATTCTTCCTCATTTATATAAATGACCTATGCGACAACTTGAATAGTGATGTCAGGCTATTTGCAGATGATACCTCCCTGTTTTCGGTGGTTGAAAACGAGATTACTGGTGCTGATGAACTAAATCGAGATCTTGAGAAAGTACGGCTTTGGGCCTGGCAATGGAAAATGCAATTTAACACGGATAAAACTGAAGAAGTCATATTTTCTACCAAATTAGCTAAAATTGCCCACCCTCCCTTAATGCTAGGTAACGATGTAGTGAAGAGGGTAAATGAGCATAAGCATTTAGGAATGATTTTCGATTCTAAACTAAATTTTCAGAGTCACATCAGAGCAGCCATCCTTAAGGCTAGGCGAGGAATTGGGCTTATACGATATCTCTCAAAGTATGTCTCTAGAAATATTCTTAATCTAACTTACAAACTATATGTCAGACCTCATTTGGACTATGGTGACATATTGTACCACAGATATGACCCTGACATGCGATTAGGTTTTACACAAAAACTTGAACAAACCCAGTACTCTGCGGCACTAGCAGTCTCTGGTGCATGGAGAGGTACAGATAGGCAAAGACTTTACAATGAATTAGGATGGGAAACCCTGTACAGTAGAAGATGGTACCGACGTTTATGTCATTTTTTTAACCTCAAAAATAATCAATCCCCAGAATATCTCTTCAATCAAATCCCTGCCGAGCGGAGAACCAACTATGATCTTAGAAATCAGCGAATATATGCCCCGTCTGTTAGTAGGACTGTCCGTTTTTCAAATACGTATTTTAGTAATGCCCCTTACGAATGGAATTTACTTGATGGAGATATAAGGAGCTCCAAGTCTATTGCTGAATTCAAACGCAAACTCCTGTCAAAAATAAGACCTACTGAAAACTCTGTTTATAACATATATGATATTGAAGGTGTTAGAATCTTAACAAAATTGCGTTTGAAGTTTAGTGCATTAAATGAGCATAGGTTTCGACATAGATTCAACATCGTGAGTCCACTATGTAATTGCGGTACCGCTAACGAGGATAGTAAGCATTTTTTCCTGCATTGCCCTATGTATTATCATCTTCGCAGAAACCTCCTTGGCCAGCTCTCAGAAATTCTTAATATGGATACTGTTAACTTCGATGACGATGTTGTTTCTTCGCTGATTTTGTATGGAAATTCTGAACTGCCATATATTGTCAACCGAATGATTCTTGAAGCTACATTAGAATACATCAAGTCATCGAGACGCTTTGCATCATTAGACTATGAAAATTAATAGCCCTTGAAAACTAAAACTTCGTGATTTTTATCTGTCCGTGTATGTTATTTTTGTTTGGTGCATTCGTGTGCGTGTGTGTATGTGCGTGTGTGTGTGTGTGTGTGTGTGTGTGTGTGTGTGTGTGTGTGTGTGTTTGTGTGAGTTAGCGTATGTAGCTTTCTTTCTTACGTTGAAAATTGCTGCAGGGGGAAAATGGCCTGGAGGCATTATAACCTCCAATGTCGATCGATTCTGCTCGAGCATGGAGCTCTCAGTATGCTCCTTGCTCGTCAAACCTAAACCTCAATCGCCTAACATGATGGCTAGGTGTTTGCCACTGGGGTGTTTCTCTCCTGCAGCAATCATTAGAATACTTTATACTTAATGGTAAGTGCCATACATAGTGGGAACTCGCTGACTACTAGTCCTTTCCCGCTATGGATGGCACGCAGTAAATTAACTGATTGTCGTTAGTAATTGTGTTTTTAAATGAATAGAGAAAAAAAAAAAAAAAAAAAAAAAAAAAAAAAAAAAAAAAAAAAACTTCCAAATGCAAACCCTCCCCAAATTACTATTTTCCTGACGACAGGAAAGAGAGAGTAGAAGATTCAAAAAACGCCAGATGTAATAGTTAGTCCAGGCCTCCTATTTTCAATGAAACCTACTTACACAATTATTACAAGCATCAAATGAAGAAATGCAAGAGTTAGTAGATGCTCTTAGTGAAAAGGAGTAAAGCTAAGAAGATAAACGTGATAACATAATATATGCAGAAGCTGATAACATAGAGAACATACCAGTTGGTAATGGATTGTTGCAGTATGTAAACCAGCTTACGTATTTGGGAATACTCTTCAAGAAAAAGCAAGACAGCTAACGTCAATGGTTTTCCTAATAGCCAAACATTGAAGAGAAAGTTGGATAAGGAAAAGCAGCAGCAGAAAAACAACCAGTAGCTTTGAAGTCGGATGCTATAAGAGAGTGCTGAAGATAAGCTGGGCAGTCAGAGTAAAGAATGAGAACATCCTACTCTGTCTTCAACTTCCTAAGAGATTGCTAGATACAACAGTAAAGAAGAAATATTCTGATATAGGAAGTGGACAGAAAAGCTAAATACCAGGAAAAGAAAAACCATTGTACAGATTACTGGTTCAGAGCGAGGGGAATTTCCTAGGAAAGTTAAAAGATAAAATATCACTTGTAGATGTGATTGCTTTGATGTACGAAAGTCGTTTCAGCTCTTCACTTTCTCTTGCCACAATTCCATCTACTGTAACAATTGCTGAGAGATCTTTCCAGTTCCGATCAACTACAACATATCTCAGAGTT
The DNA here is from genome assembly GCA_964019165.1 of Mastigias papua. Taxonomy (NCBI): domain Eukaryota; kingdom Metazoa; phylum Cnidaria; class Scyphozoa; order Rhizostomeae; family Mastigiidae; genus Mastigias; species Mastigias papua. Next base: position 14,742,904 of record OZ025271.1, read on the forward strand.
GTCATGGCTACACAAGCTATCAAAAATTGAAGAAAAATGCATTGCTTAAAAGAACAAAATGGTATCAGTGGGTTGCATGGTTGAAAGATGTTTGAAATTGGAGAGACGAGTGAAGGAGAGCAGGATTCAGAATGTAGTTGGTAGAATAAAGTGCTCTCAAACATACGTGACCCTCTCTTGGCCATAAGATGTTAGTGAAATTTGTTACCATGGAAATAGAAGATTAATATGAAGAGGGGCATTAGACAAGATCATTATCATCAAAGAGTGACAGAGAAACTGTCTCCAATGATAAAGACATCTTCAGCATTGGAAGAATTTTGATCAATTAAAAGACAGTTTCATAGGCATCACCAGGAATTGGCTGATCAAAACACAAATGGTACGTTCCTTTGTAATTTTCAATAAGTGGATAAGCTTCAATTGTTTATATAAAATGGAAACGTAATATAGGCAAAGAGCGTTCTTCAAAATGATGATATCGTGATATATATGATATCGTGATATATATGATGATATGATATATGAAAACGACGGATAACGTGGGAGAACCTGAACTAGAAACGGAATAGGTGATTTGTTCCAAAGAAACTTCACTACAGACCCTGTTTTCACTAGCTGAGTTACTGGGGATACCGAAAGCCACTTTGGAGAATAAGAAACGTCTCGCAGTTAGCAGAGTGGCAAGAGATCATATTTCTCAAAGTTTAGAAGTAAATGAAGGTGACTTAAATGCACAACATGAGTTTTTAACAGGTGTTTTGGATATTCTTAAGTTGTCAGAGAAGAAAGATCCCAGGGAACGCACAGGTGTGGGGGAAAGCCTTCAGGCTGAACCAGAAAGCATCCCAACAGACAATTCAGACCCTATGGAAAGTAATGAGGATGCAGGTAACCCAGAAAGTAAAATAAGAACTTTACAAGCCCAACTGGACAGGTCGAAAAGCGCCGCTAGCAAAGGTGTGAATAAGGGGGCTGTAAGTAGGGGACAAGGGAATATTGGAAGTGCATATAACCTAGCTGTCCCTATGACAAATATTCTCAGACGTGATTTTAAGATTAGTGGACTGATTGGAGATCCTAATGACAGGAATACAATGACTTACATAAGCCTAGTGAAATAAATTGATGCAGGTCAAACTAAAGGTTTCAATGATTCTGAAATTGTTGAGGGGGTAATCAAGGCTATGACACCATCCCTTAAGCTCAAGAGATACCTGGATTCTATGCAAAACCTGACTCTCAAAGATCTGAAAGAAATTCTGCAGGCCCACTATGGAAGGAAAAGCACAACTGACTTGTTTACAGAACTAGCTAAATTGAGTCAGACAGTAGAAGAAGATGCTCTTACTTTCCTTACAAGAGCCCTTGCTCTACGCCAACAGGTAATCTTTGCTTGTGATCAAGGGAGGGGGTCAGAGATCCACTATACCCCAGAGCAGGTACAATCTCTATTTTTGCGTCGCTTGGAACTGGGGATGAGAGATCCTACTATCAGAGCAAAAATGGGACCTCATCTTACTAGTACAGGAATATCCGATCAGAGACTCATTACTACGCTAAGTGACATAATATCAAGAGAGGAAGAACATAGACAATTGATTGGAGGTGTTAGGCCAAAAGCAAGAATAAATGAAGTAGAGGTTGCAGGGTTTTGTGATGAAAATTCTAGTAACAAATCAAAGAAAGAACCAAAAGCAGGGGCATTGCAAACAAAAGTTGAGGCAATGGAAGTACAAATTAAGGGATTGAGCGAAAAAATGGATAAGCTGTTGATTAATCAAGTAGAAGCTCAGTACAACATTTCTAGTTTCCGCCGAAAGAGAAGACCAGCATGTACAAAATGTAAGCAAGAAAGCAAGGAAGAATCTTGTAGCCACTGTTTTGGGTGTGGTTCAGGGGAGCACTTTAAGCAAAATTGCCCTAAAAGGAATACTCAAATGCATGGAAACGAGAGGGGTCTGTCGAAGAGGGGGGCACGATAGACCCAGAACATGACCAAGAACCCCTGACACGTCAAAAGTGCATGTATTGTTGTAGAGGAATTGAGCGAGAGAATATACAAAGATGCTCCCAGTGCAAGCAAGTAGTGTACTGCACAAAAACCTGTCAAATTTCACATTGGAAAAAGCACCGAGTTTTGTGCTCTGCAATTAAACAGCTAGAATTGAGGGAGCATGATAAGAAAAGTCATGTAAAGACTCTTTTCCAAAGCCAATTAACACCAAAAGAACATGCAAAAGTGGTGCAACTGGTAGGACACCGCTGCAATTTAAATGTCTAATTAAATGGGAAACAAGTAAATGCATTGTGGGACACTGGTGCTCAGGTGTCCATTGTGTCACACAAATGGTTGAAAAAGACTTTTCCATCCGTTGAAGTAAGACAGATTAGCGAAATATTAGGTGAAGAACAAGACCTAAGCATAACAGCAGCAAATGGGACAGGCATTCCTTTTGTCGGATTTGTGGAATTGAAACTCGAATTAGGTCAAAGTAGTGATGACAGTGCAGTTATTGTTCCAATGTTAGTGACCAGGGATGAGATAGAACAACCACTTATTGGCTTTAATGTTATTGACCAACTGACAAAAGACTATCGGGATATAAGTAGCATTCCAAAGGCAATTGGCCAGAGCTTTCCAGATCTCCCAGCAAATAAAGTGATGCCTTTTGTAGCATGTCTAACTTCTTACCATGATGAGATGCTAGGAACAGTCAAAAGTCAAAGAAGGACCGTAGTTATTCCTAAACATCAGAGTGTGACCATCAAGTGTAGAGTTAAATGTCTGATAACTGAACAAGCTACTCCTGTGCTGCTTGAGCCAGATATTGAAAAGATACCTGAAGGACTTGAAATCCATTCATCCTTGCTGCATTTAAAAAGAGGCTCTTCTCATGCCATTAGTCTGGATGCTTACAATGGAACAACACATGACATTTTTCTAAGGGGAAAAACACTGTTAGGTAGTTTGCAAACTGTACAATCAGTCACACCAGTCCAAATTATAGATAGGAATGCAGGAAGCTCGAAACATCCAGAGAAGCAGAAAACACACATGGAAGATACTTTTAGGACGGAAGACTGTGCACCAAAGGTGGTTTTAGGGGAAACCCTAACAGAATTGCAGAAAGAAGCAGTCGAGAAGATGCTAGAAGAAGAATCAGCATCATTTGCAAAAGATGACCAAGATGGGGGTTGTATTCCAGACCTGGAGTTAAAGATAGAGTTGACAGACAAGACTCCAGTTAAAAAGTCATACGTTTCAGTTCCTCGTCCCTTGTATCCAGAAGTCAAGGCGTACATTGAAGACTTATTAAATCGGGGATGGATCATGAAGTCTACATCATCATACAGCAGCCCAGTGTTGTGTGTACGGAAAAAATGTGGACTTTGTGTAGACTATAGGGAATTGAATCGTCGCACAACACCAGACCGACACCCAATTCTTAGAGTGAAGGAAACACTAGAAAACTTAGCAGACAAGAAATGGTTTAGTGTTCTGGATCAGGGCAAAGCCTATCACCAAGGATTTGTCCATTCAGACAGTAGAGCCTTCACAGCCTTTATAACACCATGGGGGCTATATGAATGGATTAGGATCCCTTTTTGCTTAACTAATGCTCCTGCCTGCTTCCAAAGATTTATGGAAGGCTGTCTATCAGATCTGAGAGATAGGATTTGCACCCCATATCTAGATGATGTGATTGTATACTCATCAACTTTTGAAGAACACATCAGCAATGTCCGTACGGTGCTGAGAAGATTGAAGGAACATGGTGTGAAACTCAAGCCATCAAAATGTAATATGTTTCAGAAGGAAGTCCACTACCTTGGCAGGATTGTAAGTGAAGAAGGCCATAAGATGGACTCAAGTAATATTGATGCACTCCTTGCCTTGAGGGGCACCAAGCCCAAGACAGTTGGTGAGGTCCGGAAAATTGTTGGCTTTTTAGGGTACTATCGAGGGTACATACAAGATTTCTCAAGAATTGTGAAGCCTATCTATGACCTTCTTCAAAGCCAAGAGAACACAGACACGCATAAAAGTTGCACTATAAAACCTAAAAGAAGGATAGACCCACATAAAGCAAAAAAATGTTCATCTACTCTGGTCAGATGGGAAAGACAACATGAGGAAATTCTTGCCCACATCATTAGCTGTCTCACATCACCACCGGTGATGGCTTATCCAAATTACGAATGTCCATTTATAGTTCACACAGATGCTTCCAAGGAAGGGTTAGGGGCAGTTCTTTACCAAAAGCAGGATGGCAAGGTGAGAGTGATTGCTTATGCATCACGCACACTGTCACCAGCAGAACAAAAATACCATCTTCATTCTGGAAAATTGGAGTTCCTTGCACTTAAATGGGCTATTACAGAACGTTTCAAAGATTGTTTGTATTATGCTCCTGGATTCACAATGTTAACAGACAACAATCCTCTGACATATGTGTTGACATCAGGTAAACTGAATGCCACAGGTCACAGGTGGGTAGCAGACCTTGCAGATTTCCACTTCACAATCAAATATTGACGGGGTACAGCGAATAGAGATGCTGATTTCCTTTCTCGCCCACCAAAGGACATCCAGCACTTACTTGAGCAGTGCACCAATGAAATTTCAACAGATGTGCTCGATGCAAGTTTGAATGCAATCCGTGAAAGTAGTGAACATAATGCCACTTGGACAGCAGCTATCGGTGTCAATCTAGATGTATTTAGAGACTGCCAACCACAGATTATCATGCCTTTACAAACTCTGTCACTTGATGAGATTAGGGAGAGCCAAAAGAATGATCTTGCTATTAACAAAATGATTCAATTCAAGCAAAAGGGTCAACGCCCAACAAAGGAAGTACTTGCCAATGAAGCAAAAGAGTTGCGACTGTTATTGTATGAGTGGCGCCATTTAGACCTGGGGAGGGATGGACTGATGAGACGTAAAATAGGTAATAGAAACCAGATTGTATTACCAGCAAAGTTGAGGCATCTAGTATATCAACTCTATCTTTAACTCCAGGTCTGGAATACAACCCCCATCTTGGTCATCTTTTGCAAATGATGCTGATTCTTCTTTTAGCATCTTCTCGACTGCTTCTTTCTGCAATTCTGTTAGGGTTTCCCCTAAAACCACCTTTGGTGCACAGTCTTCCGTCCTAAAAGTATCTTCCATGTGTGTTTTCTGCTTCTCTGGATGTTTCGAGCTTCCTGCATTCCTATCTATAATTTGGACTGGTGTGACTGATTGTACAGTTTGCAAACTACCTAACAGTGTTTTTCCCCTTAGAAAAATGTCATGTGTTGTTCCATTGTAAGCATCCAGACTAATGGCATGAGAAGAGCCTCTTTTTAAATGCAGCAAGGATGAATGGATTTCAAGTCCTTCAGGTATCTTTTCAATATCTGGCTCAAGCAGCACAGGAGTAGCTTGTTCAGTTATCAGACATTTAACTCTACACTTGATGGTCACACTCTGATGTTTAGGAATAACTACGGTCCTTCTTTGACTTTTGACTGTTCCTAGCATCTCATCATGGTAAGAAGTTAGACATGCTACAAAAGGCATCACTTTATTTGCTGGGAGATTTGGAAAGCTCTGGCCAATTGCCTTTGGAACGCTACTTATATCCCGATAGTCTTTTGTCAGTTGGTCAATAACATTAAAGCCAATAAGTGGTTGTTCTATCTCATCCCTGGTCACTAACATTGGAACAATAACTGCACTGTCATCACTACTTTGACCTAATTCGAGTTTCAATTCCACAAATCCGACAAAAGGAATGTCTGTCCCATTTGCTGCTGTTATGCTTAGGTCTTGTTCTTCACCTAATATTTCGCTAATCTGTCTTACTTCAACGGATGGAAAAGTCTTTTTCAACCATTTGTGTGACACAATGGACACCTGAGCACCAGTGTCCCACAATGCATTTACTTGTTTCCCATTTAATTAGACATTTAAATTGCAGCGGTGTCCTACCAGTTGCACCACTTTTGCATGTTCTTTTGGTGTTAATTGGCTTTGGAAAAGAGTCTTTACATGACTTTTCTTATCATGCTCCCTCAATTCTAGCTGTTTAATTGCAGAGCACAAAACTCGGTGCTTTTTCCAATGTGAAATTTGACAGGTTTTTGTGCAGTACACTACTTGCTTGCACTGGGAGCATCTTTGTATATTCTCTCGCTCAATTCCTCTACAACAATACATGCACTTTTGACGTGTCAGGGGTTCTTGGTCATGTTCTGGGTCTATCGTGCCCCCCTCTTCGACAGACCCCTCTCGTTTCCATGCATTTGAGTATTCCTTTTAGGACAATTTTGCTTAAAGTGCTCCCCTGAACCACACCCAAAACAGTGGCTACAAGATTCTTCCTTGCTTTCTTGCTTACATTTTGTACATGCTGGTCTTCTCTTTCGGCGGAAACTAGAAATGTTGTACTGAGCTTCTACTTGATTAATCAACAGCTTATCCATTTTTTCGCTCAATCCCTTAATTTGTACTTCCATTGCCTCAACTTTTGTTTGCAATGCCCCTGCTTTTGGTTCTTTCTTTGATTTGTTACTAGAATTTTCATCACAAAACCCTGCAACCTCTACTTCATTTATTCTTGCTTTTGGCCTAACACCTCCAATCAATTGTCTATGTTCTTCCTCTCTTGATATTATGTCACTTAGCGTAGTAATGAGTCTCTGATCGGATATTCCTGTACTAGTAAGATGAGGTCCCATTTTTGCTCTGATAGTAGGATCTCTCATCCCCAGTTCCAAGCGACGCAAAAATAGAGATTGTACCTGCTCTGGGGTATAGTGGATCTCTGACCCCCTCCCTTGATCACAAGCAAAGATTACCTGTTGGCGTAGAGCAAGGGCTCTTGTAAGGAAAGTAAGAGCATCTTCTTCTACTGTCTGACTCAATTTAGCTAGTTCTGTAAACAAGTCAGTTGTGCTTTTCCTTCCATAGTGGGCCTGCAGAATTTCTTTCAGATCTTTGAGAGTCAGGTTTTGCATAGAATCCAGGTATCTCTTGAGCTTAAGGGATGGTGTCATAGCCTTGATTACCCCCTCAACAATTTCAGAATCATTGAAACCTTTAGTTTGACCTGCATCAATTTATTTCACTAGGCTTATGTAAGTCATTGTATTCCTGTCATTAGGATCTCCAATCAGTCCACTAATCTTAAAATCACGTCTGAGAATATTTGTCATAGGGACAGCTAGGTTATATGCACTTCCAATATTCCCTTGTCCCCTACTTACAGCCCCCTTATTCACACCTTTGCTAGCGGCGCTTTTCGACCTGTCCAGTTGGGCTTGTAAAGTTCTTATTTCACTTTCTGGGTTACCTGCATCCTCATTACTTTCCATAGGGTCTGAATTGTCTGTTGGGATGCTTTCTGGTTCAGCCTGAAGGCTTTCCCCCACACCTGTGCGTTCCCTGGGATCTTTCTTCTCTGACAACTTAAGAATATCCAAAACACCTGTTAAAAACTCATGTTGTGCATTTAAGTCACCTTCATTTACTTCTAAACTTTGAGAAATATGATCTCTTGCCACTCTGCTAACTGCGAGACGTTTCTTATTCTCCAAAGTGGCTTTCGGTATCCCCAGTAACTCAGCTAGTGAAAACAGGGTCTGTAGTGAAGTTTCTTTGGAGCAAATCACCTATTCCGCTTCTAGTTCAAGTTCTTCCACGATATCCGTCGTAATATCCATATCCTGATGTCAATCAACTGACAATCACTTCATAAACCATGCAAACTACAACAAATACTCGAGAAATGCCCATTAATCGCTGTCCAACTTTCAGTGCAGCCTAGTAAAGCCTTGTCGTAAGCCTTGTGAAAGGGAATTTAACTCCCTTTTCCCCGCCAATGCACCAATTTTGTTAGCCTGCCACGCCTTCGGTATATAAGAGTTCGAGTCATAAACGACAACGATTTGCTTTAATAAATCTTTAGCTAACTCAATGATGATATAGAGGAATTCAGAATCCAACACATGCAATTGCTACCATTTTACCTCTGAACACGCGAGCCAGTCACCATGGTTAGTTACCAGACCTGATCATTGGCTGCGCAGTGGCACCTATCAGGCAGCCTGATAACTGGTGTAGGTCCTTGCGAGGAGGAGTTGGAATTACCACTAAAATAATTAAATATTTTTTTGGTGTCCTTCACATCTTCCTCTGTTCCTAATTGTGGTGTATGTTGAGAAGATGGTGATTTCATTATAGGTGGTCTTATTTCCAAGTCAGCTTTATCAAAAGTACGCTTTGGTTCCCCAAACTGCTTTTGTTCCAATTTCTTTCGATAATATGCTTCTCTTTTCTTTATTTTAATATCATTAATAGCTTTCAATTCCTTCTCATGTCTTTCTTTTAGTTCTCTTTGTTTTGTCTCCCTTTCTTTAATTTTCCTTTCATTTTCTTTTAATTCATTTTCCCTTTTTATCTTCTCCTGTAGCTCTTTCTCTGCTTGTTCTCTTTTAGCCTTTCTCTTTCTAAAAGTTCCTTTTTCAGCCTCTCTTGCTCTTCCCTTTTCAACCTTTCTTGCTCCAGTCTTTTTAGTCTCTCTTGTTCTTCCTTCTTTCGCTGCTCTTGTTCCTCCCTTTTCAATCCCTTCTTGCTCTTCCTTCTTTAACCTCTCTTGTTCTTCTTTATCTTGTCTCTCTTCTTCCATCCTTTCCTCTCTTGCTTCTCTTTCACATCTCTCTCTTTCTCTTCCAACCTCTTTCTGATTAGAGCTTCTCTTTCTTCAATTTCTCGTCTTAGTCGTTCTTCCTGCAAATGCATTTCCCTGGCATGCTCTTCAACTTTCTTTTGCTCTTCTATCTTTTTCTTCCTTTCCATTTCTTCATGCTCTTGTTTTCTTTGTTGATATTCTGCTTTCCTTTTCTCTATGTGTTTCTTTGAATCGAGTTCAAGCTTCAATCGCTCAAGATTGACCTTTTCCATTTGAATACGCTCTTCCATTTGTAACTTTGCTTTCTTAACTTCAGCGCTAATTTCCCTTTGCCTTTCCTTTTCTTTAAGTTCAAATTTTTTCTTTATTTCAGTTTCTTCCAATTTCAACTTTGCTTGTTGCTTTTCTTTGTAATTTACAATCAATACTTGTAAATCGAAAATCCTTTCCTCGGCATCCCCTTGACCCTCTTCGTACTCTTCAGTTGTGATTTTACTCCCTTGGCTTTCTATCTCATCTATTAGCTCTTTCAATTTCTTCAAATTGCTCTCAATTCTTGCCTTCATCATCGTCGCTTTATCGTAAAAGTCTTGGTCCTTTTTCTCGCTTTTCAAGAATTCTCCAATCTCTTTTATATTCTCTTTAACTCTGCTGTTGATTCCATCAACCCTTTGTTTCGTAACTCTCACCAATTTTCCAAATTAATAAATGCTTTGTCCTATTCAAATCAGCAAATTTTCTCACCTCACATTAAACTCCGTTTTGTGCTGATACGCCACGCTTCTTTCGCCGAATAAACAATTTTCTACCTGACTTTATTCCAAACAAAGATCACTTTTGTAAGCGTTGCATAACTCCTCTCACAAGCCAAGATTTCCAACTACCCTCTGCTACCAAATGTTGCGGTGATCCTTATGGCTTGGTCCTTATTCCTACTTAGCTCCGTTTCCTAACTTAACTGGCCTAAAACCTAACTTAAACTTTCAATCCCAAGAAACTCCCAAACTTGATCCTTAAAAACAGTTTTTCAATCGAACTAAACATGTATATTTTAAAAGATTAAGGTGTTCGAATTAAAGTCACATGATCATTCACAACAGGTCGAAATCCAAGGTTTGGGAACTTTATACCTCTTAAATGTTTCCACTTATCTGCATATTGACTCCAGTTTATCGGTTGTAAGTTGACAGATACTTTCTCTGTAGTATACACACACTTGTATCTTCACATCCATGCTCTCTAATTTGAATTCAACATGCACTGTGTCGAATGATTCCATTTGGCCGTTTAGTACATTTATTGTAATCTTCCTTGTTTCCCCAACTAGTCTAAGCTCTGAAGCAATGTCTGCGTTTAAGTAGGTTTTTGTGCTAGCATCGTCCAACAGTGCACTTACGACTATACTTCGATTTCCATATTTTTACTCCAACTGGTTCAGTATGAAGTGCGGTAGACTGGGCTTGATTTGTTTGCTCTGCCATCTCCATTGTTGTGCAAGACCTTTCCGATGTCGGCTATTTCTCCCCCTTCGTGCTAGATCCTGCTACGTCTTTCTCTGGAGCTGTAACTGTAACTATTTTCCTGTAGGTGCTATCTGACTTTGTATATTTGCTACCATGCAGCAATCTATTGTGTGTTTCTGGGCAGCCATCAATCCAACATATCCTGACAATAGCCTCCAATATGATCTCCACTGAGGTAACGGTAGCACAATCCTGCTTTTCTAGCTATCTACCAACGTTTAGAGATGTCCATTCTTTTAACTTCTTCATATAGCCATATTGGATGGTTCTTACTGCACAGTTTACAAATGGAGACCTTTCCTTTAATTTTTGCCTGTCCAAAGAAAGTCTTTGCTCCTTCCTTTGGCTTGCAAGTTAATCCGTGAATCATTTCTGATGCAACTGTCTGGAATTCAGCTCTTTAATCACCCACTCACTTAGAGATTCCATACACTCTGGCCTCCGCTGATCATATATCCATCTGTGATAATTTGCTAACATGGTCTCTCTCAACTTCTTCTGAGCTTTTAGATGCAAGGAGCCATTTCCAAGTTCTACCAACCGCTTTGATTCTTTCAAGTTGACCACTAGAATATGCAATAAATCTGCAAAATTATCCAGATCTTTTGCACTTCATGGTTTTACTGGTCAATGGAAATTGTCCAGCTGCTTCATAGGCTGCTGCTGAATGTCCCAAACGTTTGAATACTTTTAAAGCTTCTCCACTAAGATACTGTCGTAATTGCAGCAGCTTATTCTCTGGTGTTGCTGGGGCTTGATCGATGCATGCAATAAATGCTGCTATCCAACTTTTATACGAACTTTTATTGCCTTTGACGACTGGAATCGAGACTCTTGTTAACTGTTTCCACACGTCTTTTCCAAGATCTAGTCTTTCTATTACAGGTGACTGCTGCTTTTGCTCCGGTGTTCTTCCTCTGTCTCGTAAAGAAGGTTTTGGCAATCCAACTTCTTCGTTTTAAGATTCTTCTAGTTTATTGAACTTGTACTTGACATTGTTCTTCATTGACAAGCCTCCATCAATACCCTGCATTTCTTTTTCTAGCTTTTGTTCACTCTGAAGATACTCTTCGTGAAGTTTTCTTCTAGCTAATCGAATACATTCTTCCTTGTCTTGGAACTTTTTCTAGATCCCAAGCAAATGCTGTCTTGCTATTGATTATTGATGCTGCAGGGGGTTCAGCGTCTCTCCTATACTGCTCCATTGCGATGAATGTCCGCTGACCAGGCTCAGGGTCTCTTCCTTTCTCGAATCTAAATACCGAGTGATCTTGGCTTGGACTGAATCTTATTATGCTTCAATGTTCTCTGTTTCTATTTGTACCTTGCTTTGATCTTCTGCCTTGGAGTGAAATTAGAATATAAAGTCGCCAAATTCTCAAGTCATGCTAGCTTCGTCTGTCCTTTTTCTTAAGTCTTTTATTTCATTGCGGTCAGCATTTCCTGACTCAAGCAAGTCTAAAAACTGATTTTTCCTTCTTGCAAATAGCGATTTTGACTTTGCTTTTGAAATCGTTATGCTTTCAATACTTTCCTCTTGATCTGCTTCAAATTTATCTGCAGCCGATTTGCGAGTCTTCGTCTTATTTCCTTGACATGATGCAATTACTTTCTATCGGCATATCCAACTACCCTCTGCTACCGATATGGTTCAAAGATAACCACAATAAAAAATCAGTACACGTTTCTACTATTTCTCTAATGATTCCTTTCAACTGTAATTTCTATAATAGGCTAACGTTGCTGAGCCCGAATATGGCTCTTACTATCACTTGTTCCTCTAAATCTTCTCTTTACGCTGAATAAAACCTTTACGCATTGTCTAAATGTTTAATGTGCCCCTTTTTAAATCTATTATTACGAAAAATCTAGAAGCTATACATGTAAGAAAAATCTTGAAAACCATTACGTCATACCTGGTAACGATCTACATGAAAGCGAGGCTACATGGCCTAAGCATCAGGTTGAATGTTCCAGACTGCCGTTCTGGTAGTTTCGAGAAGTTCTAAGCATTACACAGCACAATGTTACTACAAGCATAGAATATGGATAACGAAGTCTATAATCGATAGTTCTGGAAAAGAAATGTCTACAACTACAGTAAATGTGAATGACCTATGTTGTTCTATGGATGGCCTAAAGTCTCAATGATCGTCCCTAAGACAATATTGTCTCTCTTCTAACCAACTGGTAATCACTTTCATTTAATTTACATGGATTTCTTGTGCTAATCTGTTTATCTCAGTGCTATGCTTTTGGACATTATGCCTGTCTCTCTCTATTACACTGCAACCTTATTACAAATTCTAACCCTTCAAGCCCAAGCTGACCCTTCAAAAGCTGAAAATTGGGTAAATTATAGGAAACAAAGAAACTATGTGACAGCTTTGTGCAGAAAAACAGAAGCTCAATATTGGAAAACGAAATTTGAACAAACAGACAATCCAGCAAGCTTTTGAAAAACGGTCAAGACCATGAATGGTGTACAAAAACAAAAACAGACTGGACCAATAAAGGGGGACAACAATCAAATTCTGACAGCAGATATAGACATGGCAAACTGTTTAAATCTATACTTTTAAACTGTGGGGGAGAAGCTTGCTGAAGCAAACTTGTAGATATTGCAGACAGAGTATTGCAGACAGAGAACTCGAGAACTGAGAACATGCCAGAAGTGCAAGATCTGTTGATAAATGAAGACGAAGTGAAAGAGACAATACGGAAAAAGGTGAAGCCAGGAAAAAGTTGTGGCCATGATAATGTCTTATCAAAGGACTTGTCCTTATTTGGAGATCTTGTAGGAACTGGACTATCAGAGATAATGACAAAATGTATTGAAAGATCACAATTCCCATCGCAATGGAAGCTCAGTAAAGTCTGTGCCTTGTTCAAAAAGGGTAGCAGGATGGAAAGGGAAAATCACAGACCGATATCTCTTTTAGGAATTCCAAGTAAGGTGCTTGAGTCAATCTTATGTGAAAAAATTGACACACATTTTACCAAAAGCCATCTATCAAGTCCACACCAGTGGGCCTACAAGGAAGGCTACTCTATAGAGCTATTACTGTTGCACCTCACTGAGGTCTGGAAAAATGAAGTGGACAAGGGAAATGTTGTAGGAGTCCTTTTCAGTAATTTCAGAAAAGCTTTTGACTCTGTGTGCCACAAAACGTTGAAACAAAATTTGCTAACATACGGGATAAAAGGTAAACTATATGATATACTTGACGACTACCTCAGAGAAAGGAAGCAATACGTGGTTGTAAATGGACAATCTTCTGATCACATGGAAGTGAAATATGGGGTGCCCCAAGGCTCCTTACTTGGGCCAAGACTATTTGCTATGCAAGTAAATGAACTACCGAATGTACCCAGCAAAGGAACACTAGAGATGTTTGCAGATGATACAGAATAGTACTGTATTGGGAAAACGATAGATGAAGTGATGTCACTATTGCAAACTGGTATCAGAGAAATATCAGAATGGTGTAACAGCAATAGTCTAACAATCCACCCAGCAAAATCAGAAATAATGATTATATCAAATAAACAATTCATTAGGCCTCTAACCCCAGTAAAGCTAGGCGATAACATCATAAAAGTGGTCACTGAATCAAAATTTATAGGTGTATCCATTGACTGCAAAATAACCTGGAAATCTCAGGTGGCCAACGCAGCATCAATAAAGAACAAGCAACTTAAAAGGTTTTGTTCACTACAACCTGAAGTCCTTGAAAAGATCTATTTTCAGGGTATCCTACCAAGTTGCACCTACGGAATGGCTATTTAGGGAACAGGACCATCCTTGGAACCAATTGAGACCGTGCATAAGAGAGCTGCAAGGATAATATACATGCTACCTAAATCAATACACGTGGATAATGTTTTAAAAACAGCAAATTGGAAAACTGTTGAGTACATCTATAAAAGACGCCTTGCATGCCTAGCACATAAAATATACAACAACAAGTGTCCTAATGCCCTGAAAAATTTAGTCATGAAGACAAAATCTCACAGATCATCCAGGAATAGTTGTAACATGGATCTTACCCGACCAAAAACAAATGTTGGTAGGAATTGTTTCAAGCATAGGGCAGCAGTAATTTGAAATAAGACTGCTGCCATCAGCAAAGATTCAGAAAAATTATGAAACATTTAAAAGAAAGTTAGCGGATAATAGCAAAATATTAGATAGCATCTCCTTTGGACAAGCATCCACTGTATCATATACTGACTCAAATATTATCTACTTTTAAGTTTACGAAACTATTCATGCAAATTAGAAATAATTTTATCTAAAATATTTAAAACTTTTAACCTTTATCTATGAGATTAATTTATGTAGTAGTTAACAGGTCCACATCAGCGAAAGCTGCCAATTTGATGACCTGCTTTGTTAAATAAATAATGTATGTATGTATGTATGTATGTATGTATGTATGTTTGTAACGTTCTTACGAAGAAATGAAATCATGAAACAGTTAGGAAAGTTTACGTACTGGGCAAAAACAATTTTATTAAAAAAGTCTGTCTAATGATTGTGTAAAATAAAGCTGAAGTCTTTGTGGATGTCGCCTATTCCAGGCTATTTTAAAATGTACCCCATGGCAATCAATGATTTGCTACTGTGTACTTGCATAGATTATAATTAAACCAGTTGTGGGGCCGATATACTATATGTCATTAAAGCCTCACCCTAGAGTGCACTTTGAACTAATTGTTGAGCCCACTCTGCTAATAGGGCAAGCGTTACCCAGTCAAATTATAAATATTAAGACATTATCAGGGATCGCACTTTTCCTATCCCCTTGTTGCACATGTAAACGGTGAACATAAAGAGAAAGAGCGTCAAATTTGAGTCATTCAAGTCCTTGCAAATTCTCTCCAACATTTTCCCTGAATTCTATTGATGAATTAACAAAAGTGTTGGCGACTTTTGGCTGCATAAAGCCGTAGTCTTTACTGCGAGCGACTGAACAAGTTGGAACAATTGAAAATTGAAATGGATAACAATCAAACAGCAGAGATCATGAATCACATTGAAGCAATATCTACCCTGAGAACTCAGAGAAAGAGGCCAGACAAGATAACTGTTGGAAAGTTTGTTGCATCCATGCATGGCCTAAGTGAAAATGTGGCCATCGATTCTATTGAAGCTCAACTAGCAGATGCATGGCTATACAACAAGCAAGACAAGAGAGGCAATGAGTCCCTATAAATTTCATAACTATGGGCAGAGGCAATCACAATAATTGAGATGCAAAGAAAGGAAGAGCAAGAAGGAATGCAAAAAGGTCGGCAACATCAAATCTAACACACAAATGGCAAAAAACAAAATATGTATTCAAATAAATTACGGTCGAGAGAAGATCCTGTTGTGGCACCAACAAATATAACGTGGTCTTCTGGAATTGCTATGCCAAAGCACAATTTATCGACATTGGCCTTCGGAGATCCCATGGTGATACCTACCGACACCCCCCAGCTTATCTGAGGGGCCCCACCACATATTCCGGTTTCTGAAGCAGCTATCCCGGATGCTCAGATCTCTTCAAGACCGGAACTGTTTCTCGACTTTGGCTCATACAATAGCAAGACTAGCAGACTCGGTCTCCAAACTGAACCAGTTATTACAAGAAGAAAGGGAGTAAATGACAGGCTTCTTTGTGAAAATTTCACACTGAAAACAAAGAATCTAGAGCTGCAGTCAAGCATTGTAAACAAGGCTCAATCTAACATGACTCCCAAAGGAAATGATCAAGCAATGACAAGAAAAGCTATGGAATTACGCAAATGTCTATTAAATGATGCAGAAATATTCCATAGAGGGGAAACAGTTGCACTCCAATTTGCTATTGAAACGTCAAACAAGGAACATGGTACAGACAACAAACAACAGATGCCAACAGAAATCAAAACAAGACCTGCCAAAAAAGATAGGAATCAAGAGAAACATTCTTTGGGTATGAAAAATTTGTCATACAGCAAAATATCTAGTGTAATTTTGGGAGTTTGACCACAGTTCTACAGGCATTTTGTTTATTCTGTTGGTCATGCTTGGTCACAGTTAGCTCTCCTTTTCTTTTTTCCAAATAACTTGCTGGTACTAGCAACTGATAAAGTTGGTCAAAAATGACACAGTTGGTCACTTTTTCCATTCATTCCCCTAAGCAAAATTGTCCAGGCACATCACTGTTGAAATGCACTTACTCATTGAATATATCTGACAATTTTGTAACTCGTGTATCATGGACTCTTGAGTAATATGTTGCTTTTCCTATCTGAACTCGAAAAACAAAAGTATCAGAAACAATGAAAATTTTTAATCATTTGCGATTCTGTGATTTTGCAGTGCAGAAGAAACAGTCCATAGAATCCACCCTTCCTCAAATCTCCTATACATTTACTGTGAGCTCTTTTTTCAAGTATTCACCAAAGTCAGTGGTGTGTAGAAGGACTGTTCAATGTGGTATCACCAAATGAAAGTTATTGACAGCGTTGAAAAATGAATTAAAATTAACAAAAAAGCAACATAACTACAGAAAATTCACCATCATTGTGGCTATTTTCAACAAAGAACAAAAAGTCAGGTGAACAGCGGGGGTTATCACAAACCGATTCCCTATCTCAGTATGACCCTGAAGTAGTTCCGGTTGCTTTCTATGACCTTGAGTCGCACCACTGCAAACTTATTCCCATGAACAAATCACAGCCATTACAGAAAGTATGATTCCAGGGTAGCTAAGCAAATGTTCATTTACAATTAGGGAAGTTGAATGTATCCAATTGTTCACTTTTTAATGATCATTGAAATGATGAAAATAAAGTATCATGGTCTCTCGAATACATTGTCATTCTTCAATGACTACTAAAAACCGATTGTGTATTCCAGGCTTGAGGATACTTGATGCTCACTCAGCTCAAAAGTTAGGCTTGAATAGTGTCAGCGAAAAAGCTACCAACTGTAAGCTTTGTTTGCAAATATAGGAAAACACCAAAGATAATGCTTACCACAGTGAGGATGATGACACTGATGATGACAATGAATCATAACTTAGTGTGGAATGGAAGTGAAAATGACATCATTAATATAAAAGGATTAAACATGAACTAAGATAGACATTGCACATTTAACTCACCAATCTTTTCTTTCTGTATTCGTTCTGAAAACAAAGGTTAATGACTATATATTTCATGCAGTCAACTTGAGTCACAACAATGCAAACTTATACCAATGAACAAATCGCAGCTTTTACAGAAAGTGCAATGCCAGGTTAGTTAATTTAGAAATCACAATTGAAAGCAAATGTATATTTACAATAAGGAAAGCTGAATATATCCAATTGTTCATTTACTATGATCATCGAAAATTATGAAATTAAAGTATCATACGCTTTAATTCCTTAATGATCATTGCAACTCACCAAGGGTGATGGTCACTGGCGAGCTGATGCAAGTAGAGAAGGACACATCTTAAGGGGGTTAGGAAAGGTTTCATAGATATGGAAAAGGAGCAAGAAAGGGGAGAATCTTACATTCCTGGTCGATTTTCATGAGAAGACCCTTATCTTGACTTTAATTTACATTTTCTTAAAATGAAATTTTTGGTGTTATATCAAACTTTCATACAACATTTTTCAATGATTATTCATTAAAAATCCTTCTAATTTAGCAAATGAGTTGTGAAGGGACTGATCTACATGTTTTAGAATTGAACTGAGAGTCAAAGTTTGATACCACCATTTATTTCCAAAGTGCAATACAAATTTTCAGTAAACAATTTCTTAAAATTAAAAGAAATTTCTTATTAAGTAAATATAAAACTTTTAGTGCTGGCCCCTACTCTACTTTACTAGCGAACACATCACAAAGTTGGATTCATTAGGCTACTCGCCCATGAGAAACTTGACATGAAAGTTATCTGTACTTTTGTATAATTATGTAGATGACGTCATCAATTATAAAAATGCATGCAAACAACCTACGTAACAATTGCTTTAAAATCCAACAGAATATGAAGATAAGGGAGCAGTACCAAAGTACATTGATTGTTTTTGAAGTGTTCTAAGTAGTGTGTAACCACCACCTTAATGAAAGAAACCATGGTGGTTCAAAAGTGAACCTACTGCAGAATTAAGATTGCTTCAACATTAAACTAGTTATTTTCAAAAGGCCTGGCAAGAGCTACCAGTGACGACAGCTCCAATGAATCGAGCAACTTGTTTGGCCTGTACTCAAAATATTCTTCAGGAGACTTTGCTTCAAAGCAACTGAGGTAGGGTAATTAATTTCATACGGAAGTTGAAAGGGGATAGAGCAAGGCTGGATGAACTGTCAAAAACTAAAGATAGCTGAAGATAGCTGAAGATAGCTGAAGATAACTGAAGATAACTGCATTCATTAAAAGAGCAAAGCAGTATCAGAAAGAGCAGTAGAAGAAACATAGAGAAGAAACATCGTATTGGCAATTAATGAAGGAGGCGTTGCAATGAAAACCAGACAAGCAGGGTGGTCAAACTAGAGGAACAAATGAGGGATAGCATGGTTAAGAATGCTGCTGGTAACAGAAAGTGGTTTGAAAAATTCCTGGCCCTCTGTAAGCTATGAGAGTTTAGAACTATTCATATGAAGGTGACCATTTGACAAGATAATACCATAAAACGATGTCAGAGCAACTGGTTCTGATAATAAGACATCTTCAGCATTGGGAGTATTATTGATGAATTAAATGACTGCTTTAGAGCTATCATTAGGAAACAGCTAATTAGAATGTAAATAGTGGATTGTTTTGGGCAATGGCCATGATCTGTCTTCAATCAAAAAGTGTAAACAACGAGGGGGTTCTTGCAGAATTTGAAATTTTATACGCTCAACTTGCCAGGCACAAGCCAATTTCATCCGACAAGCTCAATGTTCTAAAAGCCAAGCTAAGTGATTTGGCACACGCTTACTGTGGCACTCCAGTCGACCTATTAGATTTTAGTACGCATAATGAACATTTTCAGGTTATCATACTCTTGTGTTCTAATGAACAGATCCTAATCAAAAAACCTGATAAGGGATCTGGAGTCGTCATCTTAAACAAAAGTGATTACATCCAAAAGATGGGCAATATTCTCGACGTTAAAACTAACTTTTTGAACATGGGCAGTGTTGATCAGCATGATAATACGGATAGAGGACCGAGCAGAAGTTACAAAAACGTCTCTTAGACTTAATTAACCAAATCATCCTGACTTGTGATATTTATGATAGGATTCGACCCACAGGTAGCCATTTTAGGCTTAGGTTCAATAAGTATAGGGCGTGTTATCGTAGGTTTAGGTCTGGGTCTTCAGTTCCCCAGATGGACTTTTCAGACATTTCTCGGAGGAAGGACATTATGGGTTTGTGGAAGACATTCGTGTCACTGTAATTGATAAACTTATTGGGAGGGATAGGACACGTGACAGTTTCTGGCAAAATTAGCTGGACATTTTCACACCCCGGGGTCTTAATGTTAAGAAAGTAGACACATAGAATTATCATTTATTTGATTTGGCTGGTTTATTCTATATGTATTCACTGTTTATTCTCCTCTTTTTACTTTATGTCATAGCTTCTACTTTAATTTAGTTATGCTTCTCTATAACATTATTTATGTCGCCCCTTTTCTGACTGTATCTCTCTCCTCTCAATATCGTCCTTTCTAGGTCATACTGGGTTTCCTTTTCATTTTATGTTACTTTACACCCACTTTGTTCTCGCATGGTTTTCTCTCAACCCCACTGGGACAGAAGGTATCAGAGTCTCCAACACCCTTTTCTCTTATGCTAAATATAATTCCCCTTCCATTCAATTGTAAGTGCTATCCATTGTAAGTCCTGTCTCATTGTGTAAAGCGCTCTATTGTTGTAAGTTAATTAGATATTGTTCCTTTGCTCTTGTCGTTATATACGAGCTGTATGTACCGGGAATGTTATAACTGATGAAGGCTTGTGCCGAAACGTTGTAGAGTTGGAATTTTTTCTTGAGGGTCTGGTTATGTCTTTAAAAATTTCTTTATCATCAGAGCTATTTGAGTGTATATAAATATTTATACATATATTTATATATACATATTTATATACACTCAAATAGCTCCAATGAAAAAGAAAGTTTTAAAGACATAAATTGACCCTCAAGAAAAAATTATATATATATAGTATATTTGTGGTTTATTCTATTTATGTAATTTATATACGTTGTGGATGCGGCTTAGGATTAGTTTGTAAATATATATATATATATATATATATATATATATATATATATATATATATATATATATATATATATATATATATATATATATATATATATATATGATAAAAAATCAGGTAGACAGTGATTTTAACCAGAGCATCAGAGCTATACAGAAGAAATCAGAACTACTTCTGCTAGGTGTGTGCATCCTGAAATCAACACCACTCATGGTATGATCTTTCTATATTCTTATTAAAAAGTAGTAGTTCATAATAAAATAATCTCAGCAACAAATTATTAAAAGCACTTGATTTACAAATTCAGGGGTCACGAGTTCAAACTCCGCTCATGCCAGTTATTATCTCATACTTTATTTTTCATTTCTTCCAAATCCTGTTGTCTTTACCAGATTGCAGAAATAGTTACGGCTACACAGATCTAGGCCGGAAGAAGATTTTACTTTGTGTGTCGTATTTGACGAAGGCGTATAATTACTATCAAAAATCCAGCTTCAGCAAAGGTTAATGGTCATAGTACATCGGTTGTAAAAGGCATAGCCCTTGTATAGTAGACATAAGCAATGCAGAATTCGAGAACTTTGGCTAGTTTTGATTGTCTTAAAAGAGGACAGCTTATGATGAAGATATGACTAGCTGAGGAAGATGGGGTATTTTTCTGGACTCTAGTCCTTACATACATAATACTTTCTCTTCCCCCATCCCAGTGACAAATAATGACCGCTTCCTAATTTGATGGAATGTTCGAAATGAACCAATTTGCTTGGTTATCAAGGCAGTTGAGAAAATGATGCTTCTGAAGTATGTGCGGGTGCGACTCGTGGCAATGAACACTGTCGATGACATGTGCATGACATCCAAGGAATGGGTGTGTTGTCTGATAGACTACCCGACATTCTTTGATAGACTTCTAATGTTGTCGACACCATACTAGATGGCTTTTGTGCACATCTCCAGAAAAATGCATGATGTGCCGACCGTCTTCATATTTTAGTGACATTCTAATGGAATTTGCAGATAAAAGGGAAATTTCAAGAAAATATAAGGACAAGCTGTGCCGAAAAAATGCAACCTGTGCAATAGAAATGTTTTTCAATGGTGTGAGTGATGCTTCCTCAACACCCTCTACTTTGAAACAGACTTGAAGGTTATATTAGTACATATTCATTAATGTTTGGGCCTTCTAAACACTCAACCCCGAAAATATCCATCAATGTACATCCCTAGGGATAATACGTGTCAAGGGGCAATTCACTACGCAAAATAGCTTACGAGATTTCCCGGATGTCGGAAATCCCAAAAGAAATTTGGCGGGGATTTTCAGGATTTCGTGCAAATTTGTCCGAGATTTCCGGATGTCCGAAGATTGTTATCAAGGATTTCTGGATTTCCAGGGATTTCCAAAACACTCAAATCAACAACATTCCCCCTGGCATTCCATTGTAAATTCCATCGACAGGGACAAAAATACCGGGGGTGTGTGTGGGATGTAACACACCCAAACAGATAAACTAGCGCAGTTTGCATGGCAACTGAATCTCTTTGCAGGGCAATAATGCTATCAAAGAATCGTGCCATATATGTGTTGTATAGCGTGGCTCCTCCACCTTAACGGATGATGTCATGCACGCAGTTAAAGATGTTTCGTCAACAAACATTGCACCATGATTGCACATAAAGATTAAACCGCTAACTATTGGACAATTTATTGATCATAATTCCTTATTGGTTGTTTCTATATTATTGCACCATCTTTTGTAATGATTAGTATAAAGTAGCTTGGTTTTTATTGTAAGTCAGTGTTTGAAGAAGTAGCAAAGAATTAGCTGAAGTAGACGAAATTCATACCTGAAGATACTTGATGTGTTAAAGCGAAGAATTCGTAAGTGCTATACCCATATTGCATATTACCGATATTAGTGCAAGAGAACCCTCTTGCTCTTCCATGTTATAATTTAGGGTTAGGAAGTTTGTAGCAAGTGAAGACAAGTATACCCTAAATAAAACATATGTTTTCCAGCACATATTGTGGCGGAATAACTTTCATTCGGCGCACTGGCGTTAGAGTTTGATTCTAACCCCCATCCTTCTTCAGACCCCCATCCTTCTTCCATTCCTCTTTCGCAGTAATCCTTTATTATTGCAAAAGTAAGGCTTACATGCCTCCAATTCACAGAACCTGTTAGTGCTACCTTAGTGTATAGAGAATCCATTCTCTGGAATGAACTCTACATAGGATAAGTGCAATTTTGATATCAATCAGATGAGAATAGTTGGCAAAGACGATATTATATCTTACAACTACTGCCACAATGGCAATATTTAAAGCCTATTGTCATTTATAGATGCAACTTTCGAAGTGCAAAATCCAATGTTGCAGGGCAAAAACCTCTAACACCCCCCAATGAAACTATGCTAGTTTCGCCCCTGTCCACCTAATAAAGCAAAGAAGAAACAACACTTGTAGACTACGATGAAAAAGTCGCAACTAATGTATATCATTCCACAATAGAAGAAGATGAAGCTATGACCAATCAAATGTCATTCTTCCTTTCTAATCTGGAAGAACATCTGTCAGCAAACTAGATGAAATTGAAAATGAGCAATTAGCATTAAACTCCAAAAATGTATCATTTATTGTGCACATATAATTATCCATGGACAAATATCCAGGTTTGAAGAAGAATTCAAGTGGCTTGAATTTTACCATGTCTTCTCCTTCTGCATACTTAAATCCTTGAAACCAGATGGCGAAAACACCAATGGTTTTGAAGGATGGTTTTCTCATGTCAACGAATTCCGACAAGTATTGCCGCTCTCTTTTATTTCATACCAAACATAAAAATTGAATGATTCTAACAAACAAGCATTTTGAGGAATCGTCAACCCTTTTGAAAATACACAGATGGTCACAGTTGACGGTTTCTTGATGTCCACAATCATGAATAGGGCTGCTGGAGAAAATGTGCTTTAGTTGCTCCGAACGAACTCGAAGAAGCTGATCACTTGACAACTGGAAGTTCTCTTGCAGGAGATACAATGCTGTACTCTTTCTAATGTAAGCGCCATTATACTGTATAAAAGGTGACTTTGTTGCTGTCAGCGCATTAGGCCTTTTCTCCACATTGTATGTTCTTCCTTGATTCTCTCCCACTGACTCTTCAATGCCAACGTAAATAGGAATTCCTGGCGCTTCATTTCTCCTCAATTTTAAAATGGATAGATCTTCATTAGCACATAAAAGTTCTGCCTGGGTCATTGGAGATTGCATATTTGACTCCATGATATCCTCATTGTTGGGCAGCAATAATGCTTCTTCGTATAAACCTTCATTGTCAATCGAAACAGCCTCACTCACAGCATATTCAAGGCCTTTCACCAGGTCTCTATCACTGTATGAAGTAAGCCTCATCCCACAATCAGCTGCAAGCTTTACTGCATCTCTTTTCCCATCTAAGATTTGCTGGGTCATGGATTGCACCGTAGGGATACAGAATGTTTCACCAGTGTCTTCTTTTATCTGGAAAAGCCTTCTGCCTAATCTATGGAAAAGGATGCTATTGTCAGACTCTGATGATGATATAAATTCAAGCTTGTGAATCTTTTCCAGACTTCCTTTCATTGAAAAATTGACAACAGTTGAAAAAGTTGGTGTCATTGACCTCAGAAGTCGAAATAACTGCTCACAAGATTGTGATCCAGGCATCCAGACTCGAAGACATTCTATTCGGAATGTTTTGGTAGCATAGTTATAAACAAGGTTCAATAGCATGTGTGCATTCAGTTCTATGTATACATAGGCATTATTTATGATGAAATGGTCAGATTCACTTAACTCATTGCATTCAAGCCATGTTCTCCATATCCTCATGAAGAATACCACCTTCCACATTAGATACAATCGAGTTGCTGGAGATATTGCTTTGATAAAAACACACTCCTTGATATGATGCATTAATGCTAAGTACACTGCAGTACCAGAAGTACTAAACCTATTCATTTTATCCACTTCGTGCTTTTCCTTGAGCTTGATGATGGATGCTTTCCTTGCATAACCACAGAACTGCGTGATTTTCTTCAAATTGTTCCCACATGGGGGTATGATATTCCATATTTCGAGGAATTTCCTGCAAATCCCCCTCAGTTCACCGTCGATCGGTAATTCCACTCTCATCCACTTCCACAATGTCCATCGCTGGGTAACGTGTTTGAGATTGTGCTGGTGACTTTGTCTAGCATGCGATCAAATTCCATGGCAACCAACAAAGTGCTCCTGCAGTGCGCCCTTTAACTGACTTCCACTGGCCAAGCTCTGTTATGAATTTTGAACTTTGTGTCCCCTTGGAACACAATTTGAGCGAATTTGTAGCATAATTTTAGTACTAGCATGGTAACTTTGTGAGCAATCTCAAAGTAAAGACTGTTCGAAAGATTTAAAGGATTTCGGGATTTTCCTGGGGATTTCCAGGGATTTCAGATTTCCAAAAGATTTCACGAGGATTTCGGGGTTTTTTTCCGGGTTTCCAAGCAGGGTGTACGGGATTTCCGAAGTAAAATGCCCCTCGATACATGTATCTTAACAGGAATTCACCTCTCCAATCATCTCAGACTACAGATGATAGCATCAACGTATGATTGTTCACAGGTAATGGAATGATACAATCGAGTATCTAAATCCACAACCTTCTTGACGAACCACGTAAACAATATGTAGAACCTATTTTTAACATAAACAAGGTGGTTGAATGTAAATTCAGTGCTATTCAATCTAATTGTAAGTTTACTTAATAAGCCCTCAAAGTTTGGCCCCAAAGGAGTGACCAGTATTGACCTCCATTTACATTTATTAAACAAATCATGCTTGTTCACATCAGATCCTAACTGAAATATTCCTCTTAAGCTTTGTTCATATGGTGTCCATTCGTATTTATATGCACTTAAAGGTATTATGCTAGGCGCCACAAAAGTGCAAACAGGCAATATCAACACCAAACATGTATCTTGTATTGGTTTCATCGTTTCCCTTTAAAATGACTGTTTGCCTCAATGTAACGTACAATATATGAGGAGAACATAATTCGCGAGTAAAGTAATAGATAGAGCATGACCATAGTTTTCCCTTTTAAGCGAATTAAAATGCAAACAAATTCCACCAAAAGGAATTCATTTGCCAACCCTCCTAAAACAAGACCAGCTGGGCAAGCGAGAGCTGCTGTGGGAATACCTCCATGTGTATTAGAAATAATGAACGATCCCTTGAAAATCAGCTTGCTGAATGGGCTACCATCCTTAAACAACTGACATTATTATAATTATTATCATTATTAACTAGACTTTGTAGAACATTCTCCTTGTACTAGACAATTTTGATACAGTGACAAGATTTTCTTTATAGAACTCTCAATATGCTATCAAAAGTAGTAATGGACATCAGTCAGATGCTGGATTAACTACCGTATGAAGTAATATCACATGTATACTGCATACATAGTCAACAAACCTTCCAAGCTTGAATTGGGCTGTAGAGGAATGTTTTCATCTGATGTGCCACTCGTGTTACCATTACCATAATCTTGAAGAAAATAAAACTTTTAGGCACCCTGGATTTTTACCACGAATGAGACATAAATAGAACAACATAAACCATACAAAGAAGTAAATCTTATGAGACAGTGATAGAGGAATCAGTTGAAAATCCATCAGTGTTGCAGAGATAATCATTTCAATAAAGATAGTAAATTTTTCAAACAGTTATTCAAAACCTGAGCTACTTTTACAAGCACCATATATTCCATTGTCTAAATATCATCAGACGAAAATTGGCATTGACATTGCAATTACTCTTAGGTTCCTAATAAACATCCCGGGATGCTTATTAATTTTTCGATTTTTGTCTGACCGCCCGGACCTTATTAGGACCCCCCGTCTATTAATTTTCAAACATTGACAGATGAGGTTGTCCTGTTTTTTCTTCAACTTTTACAAATTGCTTGTCTTTGTGTTCCATTAATATGTCAGAGATATTTTTGATGCTTACAGTATATACACAGATTTTAATGCTGTATTTGGCTTATATTTCTTATTCTTTGGTTATCTTAAAAACTGTTCTTAATATTAGTTTCTCTTGTTTTTAAAGAGATGTCCTCTATGGAATTGTGTTTTATAGAGATTTTGACATTTTTTGGAATTCCGACCCCCCCCATTTCTTAGATTATGGAAAATGTTCTGACCCCCCTACTATTTTGACCCCCCCCCCGTTTATTAGGAACCTAAGTGTATGCATAACCGTAATACTTTGAGTAAGCGTCACCTCAACCCCCCCCTTTGAATAAACGGCTACTTTGACAAAGCGTATCCCCCAGGAGAAGTTATAATAAATGCAGTTAAAACACTTGCCTATCTGTGAGAAGCTTAAATTTGCAGAAAACCAACAACAACGTAGGTAACAACTATTGCTATTCTATAATCACAACTCTATGATGATAACAAGGGCATCTTTTTAGTTCATTTCAATCTACATCGATATCAACAAACTTCCTTCGTCCTTCAGGAATTGTTAGTAATATTTCGGCAAAGCTCTTATAATTGAGCCTGTAAGATGCGTTGCCTAACCTACCAAGTCAATTCTCTTCTTCATTTGCTTATAACAGGGTTCACTAAGCCTTCTTACAGCGGGATAGATAGATAGATAGAATAATCATAATAATAAACAGGCAGCATAATCATTCTGCTCAATATTTGCAGGCCATATTGAAAGCTCTGACAAAAAGATGTAAAACAAGGATGAGAAAGATGCAGTACCATGAATTGTGGATGACTACAAAACCTGGGACCAACAGGGAGAAGACAGAAGCAATATTTTAAACACCACCATGTAACAATAATATGAATGAAACAGTGTGTCAAACTCTATAAACAGTTTGCAATCTATTGCAGAACTCAAAAGATTAACAAAACAGGAGGGATGAATCTTCCACATGTAAAATTTGCTCAAAGATAGCCTCAAACGTACTTGTGAAAATTCTACTCTGCAGTTAGATATTATTTGGCTTTCGTTACACTATTCTAAACTGTTCACTTTTCAAATAGTGTGCTTAAGTTAGCAATATGTATATATATATATAAATATATATATATATTTATATATATATATATAATATATATATATATATATATATATATATATATATATATATATATATATATATATATATATATATATATATATATATATATATATATATATATATATATATATATATAGTTAAATATACTTATATATACATATATATATGCACAAGTAGAAGAGGGTACAAACTCTGTTAAGAAGTAGGCATCTAGCTGATCTTTTTGCGCTGTGTCATCAGTGCAAATTCATATTCAAGTTCAAATTCAAATAAATCCAGTTGCTCTGATGTTGGCCACTGGCCGAAACTAGTCAACACTAATAAAACACAAAACATGCATAAAAACCGAAATGATACTTATTTCTTAAAAGAGGTGTTGCTGCCTTCTTCCTTTGTACAAACACATATATATACGGGACAGAAGGAAACCCATCTTCCATACTGACTGCCTAGGCTTACACATTGAAGGTTTTGGTGTGATGGTCGCAGGATTCCGTACGGGGCAGAAGGAAACCCGAGGCAGCTACCAAGATGTCCAAGCAGCCCTATTTAGGGATGGCCTGCTTGCCTCAATCAGAGGAAGGCCTTAGAAAAGGTGGGCTAAAAAAGCCATGCTCCAACAACACATCCTGAATCTGCTGAGATAAAATTCCTTGCTTGCTGGAATGTACGGACATTGACCCCTGGCTTTAACACGGATACGAATTTACGGAAACGTCACTATTAAATCATGAACTTGATCGGCTTAACGTTGACATTGCTGCATTATCTGAAACCCGCTTACCAGATAGCGGCTCAATAAAAGAGAGTATTTACACCATCTTTTGGTATGGGAGGTCACAGGGACAGAAGCGCGAGCAGGGTGTTGGTTTTGCCATACGCAATAGTATTATACCCTTTTGTGAAACTACTCTCCAGGCAGACGACGAGGTTAGGAATAATATTTATCAACTACTTGAGCAAGAGATAGAAAAGGTTCCACGAACTGAAACAGTTATAATACTAGGCGATTTTAATGCAAGAGTTGGATGTGCTTTTGAAAGTTGGAATGGCATATTAGGGAAACATGGCGTTGGAAATATGAATGACAACAGACAGCTGGTACTGGAACTTTGTGCATGTCAAAATTTATGTATCACTAACACTTTCTTCAAAGGGAAAATATAAAGGAAGACATCTTGGAGACATCCGAGATCTGGACACTGGCATCAGTTAGATTTAGTGCTAACAAGGCGCTGCAACTTGAAAGAAATCCAGCACACGCGTTCATACCAGAGTGCTGAATGTGACACAGACCACTCTCTGCTTGGCTGCAGAGTTAAGATTTGTGTAAAACAGATGTATTGTAAGAAAACTCCATGTCATCCTCGAATAACTTTGAGCGTAATAAAAAGATAAACAAAAGTGCGAGCAATTCAATAATGAAACTACCAAGCTAAGTCTAGCTCTGATAACAGTCATTGACGCATGGTGTACTCTACGTGATGGGATTTACAATGCTGCAATCACTGTCTTTGGCAAGAGCGTAAAGAAAAATGTCGATTGATTTGAGGACAACTCGCTAACGCTATTACCACTGGTAAATGAGAAAAGAACAGCACTTCTCGCCTACAAAACCTGTCCAAGTAGTACAAATAGGGAAAATTTGCGAATGGCACGTAGGAAAATGCAAACAGAGGTGAGGAAATGTGCCCAGAGCTACTGGCTAGACCTCTGTGATGAAATACAAAAAGCTGCTGATATGGGCGATACTCGTAGAATGTATGAAGGAATTAAATGTTGTACTGGTCCAGTAAAAAGGGCAGTAGCCCCTTTGAAGGATCTCCATGGAAATATTCTAAGAGGCAAGCAAGAAAAGCTGGAGCGTTGGGTTGAACATTACGGTATTATATATACGGAAGCATCTGAGATCAACAGAGACTTGAGACTGTACTTGAGATTCTGCAACAGTTTGATGTCATGGAAGATTTAAGCACTGATCCAACATTTGAGGAATTGCAACAGGCTATAAATTCAGTTCCCAAACATAAGGCTCCAGGAAATGACAGCATACCAGCTGAAATTTATAAATGTGCTGACCAAGAGCTGCTCTCAAAAAGTCATCAGATTTTACTTCTCTGTTGGCATAAAGAGGACGCCCCGCAGGATTTGAAAGATGCAAGATTTATACAGCTGTATAAGAGTATAGTGTTCAAAGAACGTAGATAGATACTGACAAATAATGCTGATGTCGAATATGCAGCTAAACATTAACTAACTGAATCAATCTCTACAAATCAAATTTATAACCATTAAGATTCAACATAAATTAACGAGTGTCAATCAAATGTTCACGTGATATAAACATGCAAAACATTATATCCCTCCCTTGCTTTAGATAAAAAGTCAATTTTCCTGATTTAAATATATATATAATAATAATAAATGTATGAATATATGTTGTTCTAACCAAATGCAAACAATTACCGAAATGCAGAGCTAATGTGATTATTTTAAGAGTCATAAATATTTTGTCCATAGCGCTCGACTCTATTCCTTAACCTTGACGGATATCGTGGTTCATTCTCTTGTGCACATTGCTGCTCCGAACAACTGTCAAAATCATAAAAGTCTTCATCTTCAGACGTAGTATTAGCAGCATGTTCATACTTCTTAAAAAATGAAACATTTCTAGTTATATACTTGCCATTTCTTTCTGCAGTAACACGATTTCCTTTTCTCTGTGTCACTTTGAAAGGCTTGGATTGATATCGTGTGGTAAACTTTGTTACTTGGTTTTGACGTACTAACACAGTATCACCAATAGCAATGTTAGAAGGTTTCGGGTTATGTTTGTTGTCTGCGTAGGTTTTCATTTTAGCCTTCGCTGCAGAGTCTGTCTGTTCTAATTGCCGATGTTTGACTGAATTGGTGTTTGTGATTAGATTTGGCAACTTGGTATGAATTTCTCGATTAAATAACAAGGAAGCTGGAGATTTCCCGGTAGTAGCATGTGGTGTAGCAAGAAAATTTAAAAGGAATTTGAAAATAGCACGCTTCCAATCTTGTCCTTCAGAGTGCGCACTTCTGATACATTTCTGCAGTGGTTGCATAAAGCGTTCCACTTCAGCATTCCCTTGAGGCCACAGAGGGGAGCTTGGCTTGTGAGTAACTCCCAGTTCTGTCATAAACTTGTAGAAATCTCTACCTGGGAAAGGAGGGCCATTATCACTTTTGATAAACAGAGGTAGACCATGTGTGGCACAAATGCGGTCAAGTTTTGGTATGGTAACTGCAGCAGATGTAGAATTTACAATTTCCACCTCCAGAAAATGACTGTATGCATTGATTACAACAAGTAGGTAAGCACCACCTGGAAAGGGTCCACAGAAATCGATGTTGAGGGTATGCCATGGCGCAGGGGGAAGAGTTGTCATATGTATTGGTTCTGGTGGACTTTCTGGACTATTAACCTGACACGATAAACATGAGCCAATTACTTCTTTGGCTAGGGCATCAATTCCTGAGAACCAGATTTTTTCCCTTAACAATTTCTTTGTTTCGACTAGGCCTTGATGACCTTCATGCGCGATGTTTAGAGCTTTTCGTCGCAAAACTGCCGGTAAAATAATGCGAGATCCGCGTAAAAGAAGGCCATTTATTGAATCTACAGACAGTTCATCTCTTACATTTCAAAATAATTTTAGGTCTGCTAATGATACATCAGAATCAACAGATTGTTGTTGTGAGTCTAAAGAATGCCATTGATTAGATTGAGTCAATTTAGTGAGATATTGCATTGTGCTATTGGATGTTGTTGCAAGCTTAATTTCTTCCAGAGTCATAGCTTTAGGAACCATATGTTCAATAATGAAATTCAAATACCTGGTAGCAGTGTCTTCAAATTCAGTGTCAGGTAGCGCTTTAGCTACAATAGGGTGTCGCGAGAGAAAGTCCGATGGATTGTGCGGTCCTTTAATGTACTGTATATCGAAATCAAAGTCTTGAATTCGAAGATTCCATCTTTCTATCCTGGCAGGTGGTTTAGAGATTGGATTGTTTAGAATCATTTGGATTGGCTTGCAATCAGTGAGAAGCGTAAAATGTCCTCCATAAAGATGTATATGTAATCGTTCCATAGCCCAGACAATCGCAAGGGCTTCACATTCGGTCTGCGAGTATCTTTGTTCCACGTCGGTGAGAGCACGGCTGATATATGCAACGATTGTTCTGTCATCTTGGTGCGGTGTTGTTTGAGACAGAATAGCTGATAATCCGGTAGGCGATGCATCAGTTACAAGCTGGGTAGCTTTGCATTTGTCAAAATATGCCATGACTGTTGTGCTTGTTAGTACAGACTTAATAGCTTGGAATGATTTTTGATGCTCAGATGTCCATTTGAACGACATATTCCTTTTGTTAACTCTCGTAGAGGCTGGGAAAGATCACTGAAGTTGTGAATAAACTTAGAGCAATACGTCGCTAAACCAATAAAACTGCGAACATCCTTTACAGTTGATGGCGGAGGCGCATTTTTTATGGCGTCCACTTTAAGAGGATCTGGTGATATGCCATCGCCTGAAAACACGAATCCGAAAAAGTTCAATTGATCTTGATTAAATTTGCATTTCGCTCTATTGAGTGTCAGTCCTTTGTCAGAAAAACGCTGAAAAACAGCTCGTAGAGTGTAATCATGCTCAGCTTGGGTTGTACCAAAAACAATAACATCATCGCTGATATTAAGGACATTCGGGATATCGCGTATTTGCTCGTGAATGATGTGTTGGAAGATCTCACTGGCAGAGCATGTCCCAAAATTAAGTTTCCTATAGCGTCGCAAACCTTTGTGCGTTGCAAACGTAGTGATATACCGACTTTCCTCAGCAAGCATTAATTGGTGATAACCCGAACGGAGGTCAAGCTTTGAAAACACCTTGGCACCATTCAGCACGTGTATCAAATCGTCGATGGTAGGCGTAGGGTGGCGTTCACGTTGAATTGCTTTATTCGCCATTCGCATGTCCACGCAAAGACGTATGTCGCCATCTTTTTTCGGGATCACCACAAGAGGGGACACAAAAGGGGTTGGGCCATGGACTTTCTCAATAATACCTTGTTCCTCAAGGCGATCTAAGGCATCGGAAACTTTCTGTCGCATATGAAAGGGGATCTGCCTTGCAGGTTGAGCAACAGGGGGTATGCTTGAATCAATATGTAAGTGAATTTCCACATCCTTTAAGGTGCCGATACCCTCAAATATGTGTGAAAACTCTTGCAAGAGCTGGTCATGAGCCGTTGACTGGTGTGCTTGAACTTTGTTGATATTTACGTGAATAAGGCCTAAAGTATTAGCAGAGGTATAACTAAGAAGGCAACCAAAATTACCTTTCACGACATGAATATCGGTGATAGCAATTTTTTCTTCGATTCAAGTGTTCCATTGAATCTGCCTAGTACAGGTAATTGAGTTGCAGAGCCATATGCAAAAACACGGTTAATAGGGCGAGAAAGACAAACTGGTTTTGATGTCTGCATCATTGCATACGTAGGTTCGTCTATGATATCGATAGAAGCGCCAGTGTCAACCATCATTTTAATTGGAATATCATTGAGTTTGATGGGAACGGTAAGAGCTTTCTGTTTGTCATAATTCGGGGTAAGCGCAAACAAATATTCCTCAGGGGTTGAACTAGGTTCTTCTGTATGCACTGTGTGAACAGATCGGGATGGGCGTTGACTATTATGCTTTGGTGTACTGCGACAAACACGGGCAAAATGATTCGATTTCCCACATTTTCGGCATAGTTTACCTTGGGCTGGGCATGGAGCATTACGGTGCGGCCATTGACCACCACAAAGTCCACAGGTACGCGATTGGTGTTTCTCTCTCTGAGAAGGAAGATGTGACTGCTTGCTAGGCGGGCGGCGTGGCGGGACACGACGGCGAAGGGAATTGGCAGTCTCCTGGGTGTCATCTTCAAGGGTTATGCGTGACAAGGCTGTAGTCTCAATGCCAGCAGCTTGTTGTTCACTGGTCTCAAACGCACGGGCTTTTGCTAAGAGAGCTGATAGCAATAATTCTGTTTTAAGAAAAGCAAACCGCCGAAGGCGTTTTGAGGTGCAATGTTGGATGATCACAGATTTGATTTCACGATCGACATCCTGAAAATCGCATGTTTGAGCAAGGTTCCTCAGACGAGTTGCGAATTGGTCCACGGTTTCCTCTGATGACTGAATTGCATTACGAAATTTAAAAATTTTATAGTCGGTATTGCGCTTTGGTGAGAAGTATGCATCCAACATGTCCAACGCCTTTGTAAAATCATTATCCTCTCCTCTGTCTGGTAAGGTCTCAAAAATGTCTTGTGTCTCTGGTCCTGCCTGATATAAAAGAAGTGCCCTTTTCTGCGTGTTGTCGGTGATGGCCATAGCAGAGAGATAGGTAAGGAACCGACGTTTCCAAGCGTTCCAACGCTGGCCTAACGAAGCGGGATCAGACACAGGATCAAAAGGTGCGAGGGGTGGTAAATCGAGACGTCGAGAAGCCATGATACCTAGACTGATACCATCAAGACAAATTACCCCGTCGCCATATATAGTGTTCAAAGAACGTAGATAGATACTGGCAAATAATGCTGATGTCGAATATGAAGCTAAACATTAACTAACTGAATCAATCTCTACAAATCAAATTTATAACTATTAAGATTCAACATAAATTAACGAGTGTCAATCAAATGTTCACGTGATATAAACATGCAAAACATTATAAAGAGCAAGGGCGACAGGAGTGTTTGTGACAACTACAGAGGTATCTCCTTATTAAACATTATTGGCAAAATATTTTGTCGTATTCTACATCCAAAATTACAGCTTCTAGGAGAAAACATCTACCCTGAAAGTCAATGTGGTTTTCGACAGGGGCGTTCTACCACAGATATGGTGTTTTCCGTTAGACAACTTCAAGAGAAGTGCAGAGAAAAGCGGATTCCACTACACATAGCATTTATAGACCTAACAAAGGCTTTCGATTCTGTCAATAGAGAAGGGTTATATATTGTTCTCGGGATACTTGGCTGTCCACAAAAGCTCTTAAACTTAATTCGCTCACTCCACACAGGTATGATGGCAACGGTTGCTTATGAAAATGAAGAATCCAAAGCATTTGCAATCAATAATGGAGTAAAACAAGGATGTGTTCTTGCTCCTGTTTTATTCAATATCTGTTTTTCCTATGTAATAAGGCATGCATTCCAAGGAAACGATAAGGGCATTTATCTCAAAACTAGATATGATGGTAGACTGTTTAACATCTCCAGATTTAGATCAAAGACCAAACTGAAAGAATCAACCATGCGTGAACTTCTAATTGCTGACGATGCAGCACTAGTTGCTCACAGCGCAGAATCTCTTTAAAGGCTATTGGATCATTTTTCACAATCGTGCAGAAGTTCTGGGCTCAAGATAAGTCTAAAGAAAACAGTGACAATGCACCAGGGATCTGCGGGTTCAAATTCTGAAATTAATGTAGATGGCAGTAGTCTTGACAGTGTCGATAAATTCTGTTACCTTGGTTCCACGCTAGCAAAGAACTTAGATCTAAACGAAGAAATAACAAAACGAATTGGCAAAGCGGCTATGAATTTTGGCCTACTAAGGAAACGAGCATGGGAAAATAATAAGCTTTCTACTAAGGTCAAGATCCGTATATATGAGACTTGCGTGCTTTCTTCATTGCTGTACTGTGCAGAGACATGGACTACATATGCAAGACACATCAAAAGGCTAAATAGTTTTCATCTGAGGTGTTTAAGGAAGATCTTAAAAGTTAGATGGCAAGAAAAGATACCTGATACAGAGATACTTAAACGTTCAGGGCTAGCGCACGTGGAAACTTTGATAATGCAACAGCGGTTGAGATGGCCTGGGCATATAAAACGAATGGATGATAGCCGCATCCCCAAAACAGTTCTTTATAGTGAAACTCAAGATGGCTCCAGGAAGTTGGGACGTCCACTGCTGAGATACTCTGACAATAGTAAGCGTGACATGAAATTGGTTGACATGAATATAGAGACTAGGGAGGAGTGTGCGCTTCAACACTCGCTTTGGAGAGAAAAGGTGACTACGGAAACAAAGAAATATGACCAAGCCCTTTTACAAAGAAAAGAGATGCACAGGCAAAAGAGAAAACAGGTACAAACGAGTAGGAATGCAGATGATGATGATGCATATATTTGCGAACACTGCAACAAACGCTGCAGTTCTAGAATTGGTGTTTATAGTCATATGTGGACTCATCGGACCTAGAACATTTAACGTGTATACTATAATCTTTTAGGATTGATAGTTGCCATATATATATATATATATATATATATATATATATATATATATATATATATATATATATATATATATATATATATATATATATATATATATAATATTTATATATATATACATATATATAGATTGACGGATGATCAGACTACACTATTATCATTTTGGGTAAAGTTTTCACCTACCCCTAGAGACATTGAAAAAAGTCAGTTAAAGTTAGATATCGAGGAATTCAAGAGAAAATGAGATTGAAGTAGTATGTTAGAGACAACAATAATGATATTAGTTTAGGTAGTAGTTGCACAAATAATAATAATCATAATTATAATAATTGTCCCTATTTGTAAATTAAGTAAGGTTGGATTCCTCCCAAGGCCGATCCTATTTTATAACACTATAGCTTAATACTGAACGCCCGCTAAACGCGTGCTCCCCTATCCCCAGTTCAAAAGGTTACAGATTAGCCTTAAAAAGACTAACGCTGTGCCGCCATCAAAGCTGTATGGTCTGCATTTGTGAGCAGGAAGAATCCACAAAGCTCGCATAGGATCAAGAGAAGGTGACATCATGGGCCTCTGTCATGGAGCACGTGATCTTCGGCCTTGCATTGTGTAAATCGAGAAAAATTATGAGAAAAAATTATGCAAACAATGCTCGGATACTGCGCTAGGCTACGGGGCTGTACAGAAAAAGGATGAAAGTCAAGTAGCCCCGTAGCCTAGCGCAGGTACCCGAGCATTGTTTGCATAATTTTTTCTCATAATTTTTCTCGATTTACACAATGCAAGGCCGAAAATCACGTGCTCCATGACAGAGGCCCATGATGTCACCTTCTCTTGATCCTATGCGAGCTTTGTGGATTCTTCCTCCTCACAAATGAAGACCATACAGCTTTGATGGCGGCACAGCGTTAGTCTTTCCAAGGCTAATCTGTAACCTTTTGAACTGGGGATAGGGGAGCACGCGTTTAGCGGGCTTTCAGTATTAAGCTAGTCTCCTGTATATGAAATAAGCACATACTTCTTCAAAATGGTCTTTACAGTGAGACATTAAAGAGCTACATCAAGTATTGTCTCCTGCATACTTCACTTCTAATATAGAGAGTGTTGGAAAATCTAATAGTATAATTGTAACAGTGTATAACATATACAAAAATAGCCTATCAACTGACAGGAATGACTACGGCTATGACCTAGTGGGTGATCACAAATCTTCTCCATACAGGTACACAATTAAATCTGATCCATAAACCTGTAATATGGTTGCATCCAGTAGTCCTTTGTTATCTGGTATATTAGCTTTACTTAGCAATTAAATTAGCTTGTATCGAATTATAATAGCTCAGAGGACTCCATAGTGTTACTTCATAAAAATAACAGAATACTGCTATGTACAAGTAACATCCTATAGAATATTAATCTTCAAATCAGGTTTCGAGTAATTACAGTATTCTCAATTACATATTTGGAGTGGGGGGAGTTGATGGTAGAGGCTCGGAAAAATCAAGTCCACACAATAGCAATGATCGTGCTATCTAATAGTAAGTAATCGCTTTAAACTGAATCATCATGTACCGAATGATCTATGGAAATCATTAATGGAATTTATAGCAACTGTTTTCCAGCAAAGAAACATTCAGGATACAGGAACCCCTAATTTGACTCCTCAAAAGTTACACTACGATCCATAGTGAAAAGGAATATAAAAGTGTTGTAAATAAAAAGTACTGGCATCAGCTACAGGGACTGACAGTAATATGAAACGCCCCTCAAGATTTTGGAGAGAATGCACACGAATGTTTCCTCAACTAATGCAAGAAAAAGAAACAGAGACAGAGTATCAAACTGCAATAATCCACAGACTAAATTGGATAACATCCTAGCTCTAGCCTAAAATAACTGTGTTGCAAACATAAAGAGCTATGTAGAAGTTACAAACAACATCTCAACCCAGACCGGTCTCAACTGTAAACAATGTCAGAGTGGCCTAGCATAACCGAAAGTGAACAGCATTCTAAAAATTCCAGCAATTATTAAATAGTCCAGTAGGAATCTGCCGAACAACTTCCAGAACCCTTTGCAGTCACAATTCTATAATGTAGTTGTTCGGAAACAAAGGATCAAATGTATCTGCGATCGTGAGGTGAACTTGGGAATCCCCTCGCGTGTCTCTAGAGAAACTACACCAGAATGAAGATTGAAGGATACCATTACGTTTTATGGCTAACACTCAAGAAACTTAGCAAGTCACGTAGTTTGCTTGTAATCACACCTGACATGAAAGACGAACAGCAGCCTCTTCATAGCTTAAACTATAAGGGGGAGGGCTACAAACCTGTCAGAGTTATAGTAGATAACACAACGAACAACCTCATACAGAAAAAACACGGGAAACTTTAGAAGTTAGAAAAAACAATTTCAGTACGCTACTGGTCAATATTTTATCATGCCTTAATTTATTTTCCTCAAAGTAAAACTGGAACTTCACATCATGCAAAAGCAACCCAAACTGAAAGCTTCCCGAATGTTATCCCATGTCAGGCAACAAAGCGTAAAAAGTTAGAGAAATACACCATGATATACCACAAAATACAACATGAAATACCCTCTATATGGTTTATCACAACATACCGGCAAAAGCACTATGATTTAGCAGAGAGAATCGAATGGCTCGGGAAGATTTGTCATGATGATATCACCCTCGAAAAGTAGGATTCCTTGGCAAATGAAATCAAGCGAAAACAGCACTAAACTGGAAGCAGAACGACGAAGTTATCCTCAAAGTCACACGGCAACTATACGGTAGTCCTAATCAAAGCATTCCCAACTGAAAGCAGCAAGCAAGCCATTCCATGTCATCTAAATAGGCATGAAAAGCAAACAACCCTGCCATTATCTAGCACCGAATACAAAGTCATAGATATGTTGAATATCTTTTCACAAGTTAGCAGTAAAAGCACTGTGATTTAGTACATAGAATCGAACAACTTGGAGAAGAATTGTCGCTGCGGTAATACCCCGAAGGAAGGTGGCTGAATCTCGTAGAGAGATAGGGGAATAAATGGCTCACAACTGTAGAATACGGATGAAATGGACAAAGGAAATACAGGAATTCATAAATCAAACCATTTCAGGAAAATAGAGCAGGCTTACCTGGAAGAACTGCAACCAAAGTCTCCTCGCGATAACATACACAGTTACTTAGTCCTACAGGACCGCTCGCAAAACTGACAACACGCGGTCCAGCAGGGAGGAGCAACAGAATTGCTGGTAATGGCGATAAGAGGAAAGTGGAATAACTCGGCAAAAAAAAATGATAAAAATCAGATCTCTTCTTATGTAAGTAGTAGACCCAAATGGCCACCCTTAACAGAAATTTGGGGGCCATGGAACAAATACCCTGGGAGGAGATCGTGTGCGTGATATCAGGTCACGTGGTACAAATTTGAGCAATCTGATTGGTTTGGCATAAATTATCATATAGGGATCTTAGTATATAGAGATCTATCTCTTCTTGAAAGTGAAGTTTTATCTATTGAACTCAAAGGTAGGAACTTTAGTAATCTTTCCATCGGGGAACGACCAGCTTTGTATGATAGTAAACCTGAAAAGAATATTGTTATTAAGCAGGCAGATAAAGGGCCAGCAGTAGTACTTTGGGGCAGAGAAAATTATTGTGTGGAAGCTTATAGACAGTTAGATAACAGTAGTGTGTATCAGGAGTTAGAAAGCAGTCCTTTATCACAGTTAAAAGCAGAGGTTAGTAACGTAGTTTCGGAGATCCAGGTTTGGGAATAGGCTTTGTCGAATAAGGAGGCTGAGTACTTGCAGGTTACAGGTTCTAAGTTGGGTCGATTTTATTTGTTGCCTAAGATACTTAAGGGATTGTCAGATGTTGTAGGTAGACCGGTTATTTAGTAATTGTGGTACAGCTACAGAGCATATTTCAGAATATTTGGACTTCCGCCTTAATCCTTTAGATAGTAAGACTAAATCATTTGTTAATGACATTAATCATTTTCTGTCGTTGCTAGCTAAGGGTCTTATCATATGACCTCGGTAAACCGGACTAGCCCGTTTTGCCGAGATCTCGGTTTTACAGTCGAATGCTGTTAAACAACAACTTGCTATCACAAGACAAGCAGGCTAGCCTGGTAAACCGGGATCTCACTTTCTTCAGCCGAGATCCCGGTTAAGCGGGTATAATTTTCTCATATGATAGCTCTAGCCCGGTTTGCCGGGGAAAAATTCAGTGCCAATGCACATATCCAATTAAACTCCACATTGTTGTTCAAAATGGCGGAGAAGAGAAGTTTTAGGTAGACAGATGAAATGATCGATGATCTCACCAAATCGTTGCGGTCTTTCAAGACCATTATGAGCTATCGTAGTTTGGATTTCGATGGGGATAACAGTTTATACTCACATGTATGAAAGGACATGGCGACAATATACGAGCCTGAAGATGTAACGTTATTTGGCCCCGTCGAAAGTACAATTTTGAACATCGTCGAAGAATCAGAGGAAGAGGTTTTACCAAAGCGAAGATTAAGGTCGAGAACACACTTATTGCGAAAGGTAAAAATCGAGTAATTGAAAAAATAAAAGAAATGAGGCAAAGCTTTTCAAAAGCAGTGATTGCTCGTACAAGATCTGGAAGTGGCAAAATTGTGTTTCATCATTTTGATGAACTGAAAGAAATATGGGGAGGTAGATGGACAACATGATATTGCATCAATTGCTGCTTCCTCCATAAAATCAGCAAGCTTTGCAGGGATTGAGCCAAAGATAGCAAGGAAGTCACAGCTATTGTAGCTGCAAAAGCAATTGCTATTATCTTCTTCTCCGCCATTTTGATTCATTTACCCGCCATTTGCAATTCCCAGAACGCCACGTAACCACTGCCCCGCATAGATGCTGGGTAAAATTTTCAAATGATAGCGGGCCAATACTAGCCAGGAAAACCGGGCTAGCGCGGTCTACCGAGGCCAAATGATTGGGTCCTAAGTTGGGTGAAATTCCTGACAATGCCTTGCTATGTACAGCGGATATTGTGGACTTCTACCCTACTATTGCACATGGTGAAGGTTTAGAGGCGATGCCTAAAGGCCTGGAATCAAGGTAGAATCTGTTAATTTCCACTGAGTCATTAGTTAGTTTAGGAAAATTAGTATTATTTTTTTAAACATTGTTCATTTTGATACTAATAACTAATCTACAATAATATACCTCACAAAAACTAGGCAGTGTAATATTGGCTGCTTCACATTGGATTAGAAACAAAAAAAAATAAAAACAAAAAAAAAAAAAACAAAAACACCCGCAATAAACTAAAAGTTATGAATGATATAAATTTAGTTAAAATGTTCACTCAGAAGTCCATCAAATCTGGGTCAGTCCAATCTTTGTTTCGGCGGCAAAATATATAATAGGTGGACCGAATAGCAATGGCCATGACTTTTGAAACTAGACGTTTTTGATGTATTTCTGATAAATCTAGATAGTAATGTGTTTGAGTTTAATGCTAAAGTGTACAAGCAGAAGTTAGGAACTGCAATAGGCACAAAGCTTGCTCCGGCGTATGCCAATATGTTTATGTCCAGTTTAGGAGAAGATATTTTGAACAGTTGTGAACTTAAGGCTTGGAATTTGGTACAGGTACACTGATGATGTGTTTTTTATTTGGACACATGGCGAGGAAAATTTACGTAGTTTTGAGGAGTATATTAATAATTATCACCAAATAATAAAGTTTACAATAGAGAAATCAGGAGATAGTGTCAGTTATTTGGATGTTTTAGTAAGTAGAAAGGGGCGGGCCTTGGAGACAGATCTCTACTGCAAATCTACTGATGCACACCAGTATTTGCAGAGAAGCTCTTGTCATCCATGGCACGTCAAAAAAGCAGTCCCATATGGACAGGCTCTTAGAATTAGAAGAATTTGTTCAGATGAGAAGAAGTTCAGAAAGAGGTCGGAGGAGTTAGTGAGTTGGTTAGTAGATAGGGGTTAAAAGGAGGATTTCGTTAGGGAGCAGATAGTTCGTGCTAGTAGTTTAGACAGAGAAAGACTTTTTAACCAGGAAGGTAGATGTAATGACAAGAGAAAGGACAAGGTTCCATTAGTATTTACATTCCATCCAGCACTTAATGAGCTTAGGGGATAGTTAAGACACTCCATACCATGTTTGACGCTTCTGAAGAACACAGGATGGCCTTCAAAGAGCAGCCTCTTGTGGTCTTCAGACGGACACCAAATTTGAAGGATAATTTAGTTAGGGCTAACCTTTCTAGGATTTGGACAGAAGGAGTTAGGGGCTTTTTTAGTTGTGGTAAAGCGCGATGTTATGCTTGCAGTTATATGTCAGAGGGTAGCAGTTTTAGATGTAATGTTTCATAAAGGGAGTATGATATAAATAGTGACTTTACTTGCGATTCTTCTGGGGTAGTGTATTTATTAGGCTGTAAGGTATGTGGTAAACAGTATGTATGTAGCACGTTTACATCATATAGAGCCAAGTTTAACACTTACAAATCATCTAGTAGGAAGTTTTCTAGTGCAGTAGTTGTGAGTTGATCAATGCTTTTGGACATTTTACAGAAGCCAACCATCATGGATGTTTAGAAGATGTTAGCTTTTCAAATTATAGATAGGGTATTTGGAGTCTCTAGACATAAGGAGGGATTCTGGCAGTTTAGACTACAGAGCTTTATGCCTAAGGGACTAAACGTCAGATATGTATATCATTAGCAATCCCCTTTGCATTTTGCCAGCGTTAATCGCTTCTTTTCTTTTCTTCTTCTTCTTTTCTTCTTATTTTTCTTTTCTTTTTGTTGGAGATTACACTCTCCTGTCTTGCTAGTTCGTCGCTTTAACTATATGCACAGAAGTAGTCAAAGAAAGACGACGTAGTTAATCAGCAATCATTTCATATCATTGTATCGTGACTCTAAGTCTAACTCTAGCTCTCACTCCAACCCTATCTGTAACTTTAGCATATTCAACTGATTATAAAATAGTGATGTGATTTAATTACGGCGGTGTCTGCCTGACCTACAGAGAACCCCTCTATGACGGTACCTCCTACAAGCTCATAGCGCTACTACCCTGGAGGTTCTAAATGTGCCGCAATTGCCCATAAATCAATAAATTACACAATAAACAACTACAACTGCTTCTGTACGCTGCTCGCCGCTGAGTTATCTAATACACTTCTCACACTCTTTGCATCACCTTATATGCTCTGTATTACCCTCCTTTGTTTCTTATCTCACAGCTTCGGCCCTCCCCATATAATGGATTTTTACTATATCCTAAGGTGTTAATAGCTAGGTCCCCTTAGGTAATATATTTCTGACCCCATTATAATGTAGGTAATTTACGCAGGCCCAATGTCATTGTAAGATTAGTACTGATGAAGATATACATCCAAACCTCTACTTACAGAAAAGTATATTGGTGGCTGATTCTTCTTATGCAATGTATATACGTTGTTGACGTGCCTTAGCA
The DNA here is from genome assembly GCA_964019165.1 of Mastigias papua. Lineage (NCBI taxonomy): Eukaryota > Metazoa > Cnidaria > Scyphozoa > Rhizostomeae > Mastigiidae > Mastigias > Mastigias papua. The sequence continues at coordinate 14,786,309 of OZ025271.1, forward strand.
TCAGTTACCTTATATGTATGTATGAATATATATATATATATATATATATATATAAATATATATATATATATATATATATATATATATATATATATATATATATATATATATATATATATATATATATATATATATATATATAATTCAATAGCCTTTCCATTAAAAGTTTTTAACAATTTATATTTATATAGACTCTCATAATAAAAACAACTGTTTAACGTTTCGCGTATAGCTTCATCAGAAAAATCTTTACCTTTACTTTACAGAGCGCACATATATACATAACCAAAATTGAATAAGTACAATGGAACCACATAAATAGTATTGTAGGTATTGTTTCTATTTATCTATTCTAAATATATATATATATATATATATATATATATATATATATATATATATATATATATATATATATATATATCACCAATCTATCTATCTTGATCCAAACGCAGAAAAAATACATAGAAAAATAAAAAACCACTTTGTATCTTGTACCGGTTTCATCCGTTTAATACGGAATCCTCAGCGAACTGAACAATGCCAGTGTTACGCTCAAATTTATAGAGAAGTTGTACATAGTATTGCGTAAGATTTAATGAAAGTACCAAGCATCGACACATATGACGCTTAATCGACTTAATCTCGATTCAATTCTGGCGTATACTTTTGGATGAAATAGTTTTCCTTTTCCTCCCTTTCTATTACGTCATTTCGATCGAAGGTTAGGAATGGTGTAATTGTAAACGGTATATCTTCACCGATCGAGCAATGGGCTATGTGTTTACTTACATACAGGGTTCGCAAACTAGGATTTAAGATTTGTTGTTTATGAATTCGAACCCTAGCTCGTAAATTAGAAGTTTGTCCAATGTACTCTTTATTACACCCACTGCACCTTATAAGGTATATAACATTTTTAGCGTTACAATTCATGTTACTTTTTATTTTGAATGGAATTTCGCCATTTTTAAACATGATTGCATTAGTTGTCGTAATTAGAGGGCATGTGCCACATTTTTTGTCATTACATTTTGTGACTGTTTTTTCATTTATTGTTGTTGCTTCAATATTATGTGCGCTTTCAGTGTATGTGAATTTAGCTCTTGTTAAGATCTTTTTAAGACTTGGTGGTTGTCTATAGCTATTTATCAATCTAAGTTGTTTTATTGCTTCTTGCATTTTTGGGCTGGCATTTAGTACAAGGAATGTTTTTTTAATTATTGAAAAGAAGTTTGGATTTCTTGGGTTATAAGTTGAAACAAAGGCTAGAATTTTATGATCATTAGATTTAGGCTCCTTGTCTTGGCATAATTCTATCAAGGGGATGACGTCTGATCTAGCTATGCAATTTTTTGTCAGTGTTTCAGGGTAGCCTTGTTTTGTAAGGTTGGTTTGTAATTCAACTAGTCTTCTGTTTCTTAGCTTTTCGTCTTCAACAATTGTGCAAATTCTTCGGGCTAGGTTAAAAGGAATATTCTGTTTTGTGTGGGGTGGGTGACATGACTTGAAATGAACATATTGTTGACTATCAGTTGGTTTGCGATATATATCAGTGGAAATCTTGTAATCCTTCACACTAATATGAATGTCTAAAAAGTGTATAGAAGTTTTGCTAGATTCTATTGTGAATTTTATGTTCGTATGTAGGTTTTGGAGAATCTCGAATAAATTGTCAATTTTGTCAATTCTTTCATCCCATATTATAAAACAGTCATCTAAATACCTTTTCCAGCTGGTGACAAATTTATTTTTATGAGCAAGTCCATATTTATTTTCGATTATGTTGTAGAGTTTATTTTCTAAATATCCCATAACAAGGGTAACATACGTAGGTGCTACTTTAGTACCCACAGCTGTCCCACGAACTTGAATGTAATTGACTTGATTAAATATGAATGTGTTGTATTGCAGAATTATTGTTAAAGCTTCACATATAAAATCGCTTGGTAGATTTCGTACAATTAATTCTGGGTATTGTTGCAACCAATATTTGATGGCGATAAGCCCTAGATTATTATCAATGTTGGTGTACATATTGGTTATATCAAGTGTAACTAAACATTCATATTCTTTGAGTTCTTTTGGTATCTTGTTTAAAAATTCCAAGTCATCTTTTACGTAGCTTTTCACTTTTGGCAAGAAAGGCTTTAGAATTCTATCAATAAAATCGCTTAACTTACTGGTAACACAATTGGGGCCAGCTACTATCGGTCTAAATGTAAGGTCTTGAGGGTTTTGTAATTCAATTACTTCCGCTAAGTTATTTTTTACTGCATTGCCTATGATTTTGCTTTTATGGACTTTTGGTAAACCATATAAATTGCTTGTTTTATTTTGGCATCCAGTTAAGTAGTCAATCTCTTTTTTTGTTAGGGCCTCCTTGTACTTTTCAGTTAGATTTTCTATCATGGTCATTGTTTTGTTGTCAATATTTTTATCCAATTTTTTGTAAGTTTCCTTATCATCTAATATATTACACATTTTTTCATAATAAAATTTAGCATCCATTATGACACATGCACCTCCTTTGTCGCATTCTTTGATTACCACAGTATCATCTTTTTTAAGTTTCATGATACCTTCCCATTCCATTTTGTTTAAGTTGTTTTTGACTGGGTCTACATCAGATAATTGTAAAGGATGTTTAAGCAAGAAATCAATATAAGTGTCCAGTATTACGTCTCTGTGTCTATTTGGTGTAAAGGAGCTTTCTGGTTTAACTATGTCATGTTCATCAGTGCTTGGGGTTTTATTGTGAAAGAATTCAATTAATCTTAGTTTTCGGCAAAATTTTCGTATGTCCGAGCGTAGTTCAGTGAGGTTATCTCTTGGGACTGGTGTGAACTTTAGTCCATATTTACACAAAGCTGACTTAGCATTGGCATCAATTGTTTTTGAAGATAAATTAAAAAGTTTAGGTTTATTGTTGTCATCCTTGTGTATATTATAATTATTACTTATTATTATCTTTTATATCATAATGTGACGGCATTTTTAATTTTTTTGTTATTTTTGGATTATTTCTGAAGTTTGAAGGCTTAGTATGCTTTATTGCCGGCTCCCCATCGGGTGCCGGCCTTGCCGTAAAAAAGGATCGCTTATAGTTCTCTGGATCCCAGTTGTTGGAAAATTTTGAGCAATTAAATCTGTAAATGAATTCTGGCAGTCAGATAAAACTTCAGGCCTTTTCTGATAGTTCGACCTATTTGTTGTTCTATTTTGGGATTTTCTAGTGTTATGAAAGTTTTTGTTATTGGTGTTGTGATGAAAATAAGGCCTATCCCTAGAATTATTGCTTCGAGTTTGTGGCATGTATCTTTGTGGAAAAAAATTTTTTCTATATCGATCAGTTTTGTATAATGTATTAGGGTTTTGTCGATGATTGGTACTTACGTTTGAATTGTTGCAGTCGTTAGTAGCTCCATTCGAGTCATTCAAATTTTCATAGTCATTAGTTGGGTTGCTGTCGATTTCTTGCTTTTGGTACCAATCTTCTTTCTTCTTCCAAATGTCTTCAGATAGTTCTTCTTCTGTTTTACATAAGGACTGCCATTTGCTAACCAGTATTGTTACAGCCTCTTGATTGGATGGAAATTTCTCTTCGATTTTATGGGCTATTTGTTGATCAATGGAATCAAATTGCTGCTTGTGATTTTTTGCGTGGACTTTTAGTAGCTCAATTTCACATTTCATTTGGTCTGTTGCCAATTTGACTTTTAGTTCCTTTTGGAATTCTGATTCTCCACGCACTGGCTTTGGTTGGAATTTTTTTGGAATCGTAATAGGGTCTCCTTCTAGCCATTGGTTGTAAATGTTGGCAAGATTTGAATTTCTAAGGTATTTCCAGTACTCTATTTTACGTTTCGTAAGAATGTTTCTCCAATTCGGGATAATACCTTCTAGTGTTTGCTCTGTGTTTGCGCCTACTGTTGTGATGTTCTTTAACATAGAGGTTTGGGTTTTGTGTAGCGTGGCTAGTTCTTTTATTAATGAGCTGCTAGTTGAAGAAATGGATTCGATGATAGTCTCTGCATTTGTGCCTTCCTTCTGTTTTATGATTTTTACATCTTCTTTTAGATCCGTTATCGCTTCCAAGATTTTGGAGAGCTTATCCTCGAGTATATTGCTTAGTCTATCGGACATCTCATTCAGTGTATTGACAATGTCATGGTTTGCGATCTGATTTTCGTCAGAGTCCTCGCGTCTTCGTTTCTCTTTTTGTGTCAGTGGCATGTCTGCTTTTGGTTTTATATATCACCAATCTATCTATCTTGATCCAAACGCAGAAAAAATACATAGAAAAATAAAAAACCACTTTGTATCTTGTACCGGTTTCATCCGTTTAATACGGAATCCTCAGCGAACTGAACAATGTTTAAAAATGGCAATCAAACAACTAATGCAATCATGTTTAAAAATGGCGAAATTCCATTCAAAATAAAAAGTAACATGAATTGTAACGCTAAAAATGTTATATACCTTATAAGGTGCAGTGGGTGTAATAAAGAGTACATTGGACAAACTTCTAATTTACGAGCTAGGGTTCGAATTCATAAACAACAAATCTTAAATCCTAGTTTGCGAACCCTGTATGTAAGTAAACACATAGCCCATTGCTCGATCGGTGAAGATATACCGTTTACAATTACACCATTCCTAACCTTCGATCAAAATGACGTAATAGAAAGGGAGGAAAAGGAAAACTATTTCATCCAAAAGTATACGCCAGAATTGAATCGAGATTAAGTCGATTAAGCGTCATATGTGTCGATGCTTGGTACTTTCATTAAATCTTACGCAATACTATGTACAACTTCTCTATAAATTTGAGCGTAACACTGGCATTGTTCAGTTCGCTGAGGATTCCGTATTAAACGGATGAAACCGGTACAAGATACAAAGTGGTTTTTTATTTTTCTATATATATATATATATATATATATATATATATATATATATTGAGCTCAATTAGCAATTATTCTTTGTTATTTGTAATTTGATTTCATTTGATTATATACAGTCCTCTTGCATTAGAACATATATTTCGAACCCCGGTCACACGGGGTAATTTATAACCTTGCGACCCTAGGGGAAAATACAGCAAGAATTTCCTCACCTAGGCCCGAACTGAATCTTAGCAAGGATATTTCTTACAATACTATTTGAATTGCCTTCTGTTATAAATGGTACGTGTCAGGCCTAAAGAGCACCAGGGCACACTAGCTTTGAGGCATTGTGCTTCCTATATTGCATTTGTTACCTTCAATTTCAATTTGTTTCTAATTGCCTTAATTTGTTTTCGTTAAGTTTAATTTGCTTTCAGCGACTTTCATTTGTTTTCTAAAACTTGAATGCGTTTTCTGACACTTAAGTGTGTTTCGTAATTCGTTAATGTGTTTTCTGAAATTTTAATGTGTTTTCTGAAACTTTTATTTGCTTCGCGACATGTTAATCTGTTTTCTGAGATGTTAATTTGTTTTCTGACATGTTAATTTGTTTTCTAACATGTTAATTTGTTTTCTAACGTGTAAATTTGTTTGACCGGTAGGGGCCATCATATATTCAAGAACAGCTTCGAGATATTCCCAATGTCATTAACATCAGCGATGATGTAATCGTGTATGGTGCCACACAGACTGAGCATGACAACACGCTACGTTCTGTTTTTCAGAGATTAGCGGACAACGGTTTGACCTTGAATAAACAGAAGTGCTTATTCAATCAAGACAAACTAACATGTTTTGGATTTGTATTTTCCTCAGAGGGTATAGCACCAGATCTTATCAAAGTGGCTGCAATTCATGATGCTCCCCACCGACAAGTTGCAAGGACGTACACAGTTTCCTCGGGTTAGCTGCTTATTGCTCAAAATTTATTCCAAATTTTAGTGATTTGACTGAACCTCTTCACACACTAACGATGTTGGAAAGATACCCCTTGATCTTGGGTCACGTGGTCAACATCATGTGAGCAGCTCATGCAATGTAATTAGTGTCGTAATAAGTAGAGTTGATATGCCAGTTTTAGTTCAGTATGTGTTAGCTTTCGGAGTGTTAGTGTTACGAATCACGTGTTCAATATATATAATCTTGTTATGTTATGTTATGTTCATGAAAGACAAAAATCAAGAAATGCAGAGTTTTCAATAGTCTCTCTCTCTAGCCCATAATTACAACACATATGGCGCCCAAAGTGGGGCTAGGGATTGAGAAGTAGAAGTTAACGCGATCTATTTAACATGTTATGAATGACAGACGATAAATACGCCCAAGTTGCTGATGACGGAAATTTAAGGCGATTGAAAAAGATACGTGGTGGTAATAGAGCGAAAGCTACGAAATTAATAAACGAAGCGTGCGAATTTATGAATCATAGAATAATTGACAAAGATGTGTTAAACAAGCTGCAAGTTATAGCAAAATCTCTCAACGAAAAGATAGAGTATCTTGTACAGTTGGATAACGAACTACTGCAAAAATGCACCCTAGATGAAATTGACGAAGAAGTTGATGAATCAACCGACGTAAGTACACGAATCAATGAATTTATTGCCAAGATCACAGATTATGTTAACAGTTCGAGCACTGCACTCAAACCATCAAATGCAAGTCCACGTCCAATTTCTCCACTCGAAGTGTTATGCCCTCTTTCCAGAGCATTTACACCGCCTCGACAAACAGTAGGCAACGAATTATATGAGTATCCAGATGTCCAGAACACATCAATGAACGGTAGGACCAAAGCAGTTAGGCTCCCACAGATTAGTTTACCAACGTTCAAGGGGGATGTCACAAAATTCCAACATTTTTGGCAAAGCTTTCGATGCGCAGTGGATGAAAATCAAAGTCTTTCAGATGTACATAAACTGAATTATTTGGTCAATTCCTTAGAGGGACAAGCTTATAAAGCGTTGGAAGGTCTTGAAATACGCGAGGAAAATTATGGTAAAGCTGTGGAATTGTTAAAAGAAAGATTTGGTAAGTCGCAACACATAATCAGCGCACACATGCAATCCTTACTCAAATTGCAATCATTTCAAAATGATAAACTTTCAGAAATTCGTGGCATTTACGACACAATCATGGTGCACGTTCGCGGGCTAGAAAGTCTGGGAGTTTCTTCGGAGAAGTACGGCAGTCTCTTAGTGCCCGTTATAATATCCAGGATGCCTGAGGATATAGCCTTACAAGTGGCCCGAGAAACCTCCGAAGATGTTTGGAATATTAGAGAAATTATGGACATAATTCAAAGAGAAATTGAAGCCAGGGAAGTGAGCAAAAAGATAGTTGAACAAGATCGGAAAAGGAGCGAGAAAGAGCCATTCAAACAATTTCAATGCCATATGTTGCCGCAAGGGGCAATGAAGTCATTTGTTACTAAATTAGAGACAAGCACGGAGAAAAAGAGACAGATTCAATGCTATTTCTGCGATAAGAATCATTTTTCAAATGAATGCAAGGAGATCACAGGTGTCAAAGAATGACGAGCGATTCTGCTTCAAGCCAGGCGATGTTTCAACTGTTTGCGAAAGGGACATTTCTCTAAAGATTGCCAAGCTAAAGCAAAGTGTTACAGTTGTAAAGGTCCTCATAACACAGCACTTTGCAACAAAGATGAGCCAAATTCAACTGCCAGTTCTTCCATTACAATGTCAAATGTGCACAAAAGAACCAAAGTTTTGCTACAAACGGCGACCACATTTGCCTTTGGAGGCGATAGAGGTAAGAAAGTTCCTGTTAATATTTTATTTGATGGAGGCAGTCAGAGGTCATTGGTGTCTAAGGAACTACAAAGAAAGCTAGGATTGGAGCCACAGAAGATTGAAAACCTGAATCTCAACACATTTGGTTCAGAAATATATGTAAAAACATTTAATGACAGAGTTACTGTTAATTTAGAAGTAAATGACGAAGTCGTAAGTATATGTGCCTTAAGTTCACCAGCCGTTTTTTCGCCTTTAGCTTTTAATGTTGATATAGCAAGTTATCCTCACTTACAAGGTTTAGTTCTTGCGGATAACTCAAGTGCATGTAGAAAGCGCGTAGATATATTGATAGGCGCGGATCACTATTACGACATAGTAATAGGTGAAATCATTAGGGGCAGCGCAGGTCCAGTAGCCATTAGCAAGTAAGCTGGGTTGGTTGCTTTCAGGCCCTGTATCCTTTTCAGATGAAAACAATGGTAAATCATTTCGTACAGTCAATGATGTTGTTAATGCCAATTTGGTTTTAGATATATTACCTTGTAGAGAAGAGGTGATAGGTGAATCGCGCAAAATAGTTGACGCACTAGATAGGTTCCGGAAGCATGAAGATATGGGTGTTGGTCAAGAAGAAACACCTAGTGTTGAAAGCACCATGAAAATCGAGCGTGACAACCATAATGAACGTTATCAGGTAAGCCTTCCCTGGAAAGGTAATATTCATGAGGAATTAAGTATTAATTATGAAATGTGTAAGTCTCGATTGTGTTCTTTATTTAGGAAATTGAAGGAAAATCCATCTTTACTACGGCAGTATAATGACGTTTTTGAACAGCAGTTGGCTGAAGGTGTTATTGAAAGGGTAGATTGTAATCGGTACGAGGATAGGGAAGCGTATTTTTTGTGCCATTTTGGCGTGGTAAGAAATGGCCGGCAAACTACAAAGCTGCGTGTGGTGTTCGAAGGATCGGTCTCATAACTCGGATAACATAACTCAGGAAGAGCCTGCTATTGTCCAATATAGGTATTGCCGGTTGGTATTTGGGTTGACTTGCAGTCCAGCTAGTCTAGCTGAGACAATTAATTATCATCTTTACCAATTTGAGTCAACGTATCCCGAAGTCGTTAATCAATTAAGAAGGTTATATTGCGACGATTTCTCTTGTGATGCTAGCAATGTAAAGGAGGCTATTACGATTTATAAACAAGCCAAAGAAATAATGTCTGCTGGGGGGTTCAATCTACGCAAGTGGGCTTCCAACAGCAGCGAAGTAATGAACGAAATTAGTAAATTTGAAATCGAAGGCGCGGAAAGTAACAACAATGCTAAGGTAAATGAAGACGATCAAACCCACTCTAAATATGTAAGTGGTGCTTCAGACAAAGAGAACGAATTAAAGGTCTTAGGGGTAGGATGGGATAATAAGGCTGATGTTCTTCACATAGACTTAGCAGAAGTAACAGTATTCGCAAATGCTTTACCACCAACTAAGAGATCGGTATTACGAATCGCTGCCAAAATATTTGATCCTTTGTGGTATGTATCTGAACTAGTGGTAAAATTTAAGTCATTTTTCCAGCAACTGTGCATCAACAAATGTAGCTGGGATGATGAGCTAGTGGGAAAAGACAGCAAAACATACAGTGGTTTGATTAATGCACTCGAAACATTTCCTAGAATACAAGTTCCTCGATATCTTTTTCTTAGAAATGAGACAGTTTCTCGTGTAGAGATTCATGGGTTCTCTGATGCAAGCGAATTAGCCTATGCAACAACCGTTTATTTACGCGTTGCCTATGAATCAGGCAAAGTAAGTAATAGGTTTATTGCATCCAAATCTAAAATGGTTCCCATTAAGCAACAAAGCATCCCTCAGTTGGAACTACTTGGAGCTTGTTTAATGGTAAAATTGGTAGAGAACATATCTAATATTATTCAGCAGTCACTAAAAGAGCACACCATTCATAGATACTACTGGGTAGATTCCATGGCCGTACTGTGTTGGGTTAAGAATGTAAAGCCCTGGACACAATACGTTCGCAATAGAATTAACATTATTTTACAGAAGTCCAATAGAGAAGAATGGTTCTACTGTCCAGGTCCTTTGAATCCGGCTGATTTACCATCTCGTGGAAAGAACAAGAATATAAGCAACAACCCCTTATGGTTGGAGGGTCCTTTATTGCTTAAGTCAGAGTCCAGTGAATGGCCTAGTCCACCGTGTGAGTATGAACTAGAAATGCCGTTGGCTATGAAAGAGCAAGTAAAATCCGAGCCAAAAATCACACATGCTATGTCAGTTTTAAATAATAAATCATTGTTATGTATGGAGAAGGTCATAGATTTGAAACGTTTCAGTAATAAGGGTAAGTTGATTAGATGGATAGGATGGGTGTTGCGATTCATTGCTAACTTGAAATCAGCCCGTAAGAAGTGTGATTTAGATGTTGAGCCAATATTACATGTGTCGGAATTACAAGAAGCTGAAAAATTGTTACTTAAGTCAATCCAAAATGAACATTTTAGCAAGGAAATTCACTATTTATCACTCCGCGAATCGGTCAGGAAAGGAATGACGACTCCTCTCTACGTTAGCCAGTTCAATTTATATTTAGATGAGGATGAGATACTTCGTTCCAGGTCACGTATAGGAAAATCCACAGTTTCAGATTGTAGTAAAAGACCTATATTGTTGCCATCTAAAAATAGATTCTCGGAATTAGTTATTGCAGAATGTCACGACAAGGTTTTTCACAATGGGACTGTAGACACTTTAAACTGTTTGAGACAACGTTATTGGGTACTTCGGGGGAGGGAACAAGTAAAACGGTTCGTTCGCCGTTGTACACTTTGCAAAAAGCTTGAGGGGTTACTGTTTAACACAGTATATAATCCAGAATTGCCAAGGTTTCGTGTAGATGAGGCACCTCCGTTCTCAAATGTCGGTATTGATATGGCAGGTCCTCTGTTGGTCAAAGGAAATGACAAAGGTGATACCAGTAAATCGTATGTTTGTTTGTTTACATGTGCTGCCACAAGAGCAGTTCACTTAGAGTTAGTGACCTCACTAAGTGTTGAAACATTTATTTGTGCCTTTAGGAGGTTTTGTGCTCGTAGAGGTTTGCCCGTGTTAATTATCACAGATAACGCTAAAACGTTTAAGTCTGCATCCAAAGAAGTTAAAAGGCTTTTGCGTTCTCCAAGATTGTCCGAATATTTTATGACAAAGGGTGTTCGATGGAGATTTATTCCTGAATTGTCTCCATTTCAAGGGGGGTTTTGGGAAAGGTTAGTGCACTCTACAAAACGATGTCTAACTAAGATTATAGGTAGAGCCCTTCTTTCTTACGATGAGTTAGCAACTATAATAACAGAAATGGAAAGTGTTATTAATTCACGTCCTATTACGTATGTGTTGGATGATAGTGATGGTGTATCATGCCCCCTTACGCCATCCCAGTTAATTGATGGTAGAAATTTGTCAAGTGTTCCGAATGATGCACATTTTGAGATTATTACTACATACGAACAATTGTCACAGAGAGCCAAATATAACATAAGGTTATTGTCGCATTTTACTAATCGCTGGAAGGAGTATTTGGTGAGTCTGCTAGAAAAATATAGGCCAAGGGAAGATTCAATGTTTAACCCTGATGTTAAGATTTACAATCAGTGGCGTAGCTAGTGGTCATGCTTGTCATGCTGAGCATGACTAAACATTTCCAAAAACACCATCGCCATTTTACGCACAAAATTACTTAGCCAGCTATTACCCGCTAATAGTCTCTCCCAAGTTCCATGAGGTATCCCCCAGGCTTTTCTACTTGATTCAGTGTATCCCCCTGGATGTTATAGTTCACAGGGTAGCCAGTTTTTTCATGCTATGATTCTTTGATTGAAGCTGACCGGAAGATGCCCTATGAAATTAGTCATGCCCATGTCACTGGCGCCCTCTGTTTGGTCATGCTCAACTGTGCCAGATAATGCAGTCTCTTTGTAATGCAAATGTGATGCAGTGGAGAAGAACAAAGCTTGGTCATGCTTTTTCGAAAGAGCATGACTGATTGACCTGATGAGCATGACTGATCGTTCTGCTTAGCATGCCTGATTGAGGCATATTGTACAGTGCTGCAGCAGAGCCCTTTGAGAAGAGCAGTCATGCCAATTTCTGATAGCATGACCTAATAACCCTGTGTCCTTTTCTGGTTGTTGTTGAAGTCTGCGCTGCTGTTCGCTTTGACAAACGGCATTCGAGGTAAACATTGTCCAAGTGAACCAAGTAATAGCTCAGAACTTTGCTCAAGAAGATCGTCTTGATAGTTATATCGTGATGAGATCAGTTTGAAGTTAATACGGCTGAGATGGGAATTATCGAACCAAATATAACCGGTGGTTTATGCCGAATGGTGCTGAACACCAATTAACTACTGTTCATGTGAGGCACTCGAAGTGCTATTTGTTGGGATTGCTTACCATATTAGCCTGTATATTGTTGATGATTCTTTGCATTGAAGGGATCAGACCGAACCAGTAGAGTGATCGGCCCAAAACTGCTCCATACCAGGGATGTGAGGTGACTAATCTGTTAAAATGTGTAGGCCTATTCGTCAACTACCATTAACAAATGTGTACTTAGTGACAGCTGTTTAGAACGACACTATGGTAAGAAAAATTGGAAGTAGAAATGGGACAGGGCGATTTGGTCTAAGGTCAGGAAAGCTCAAGCAACTTTTTAAGCAGATTTTATTCATAATGTAGAACTGTAAGAACAATAGGGAGCACGTATAAAATTTTTTTATTTAGAATGGTCTTTTAATCATATTATGAGTGTACAGACCTCTTACATATATGTGGATAGTGATTTTCAGTTGTTTTGGAAACAGAACAATCCGCAAGAACTCTCCTGTTTGTGTATAAGTATTAATTAGAATTTGTGGTTGATCTAGGGGGAATGGTAAACTAGGATTTATTCACTGTTTGCTTATGGTCATTATAATCTATTGATCATGTTCATGATGGGTTCAATTCAGAGATATTCGTACCATTAATGTAAATTCTGAGATTTGCATATATAAAACACTTGAAATTGTATTGGAGGATGTTTGAGGGGGAGTTATTGATTTAAATCAGTTAGTCATCCCGACGTTTGAAAAGCCTCTCAAACATTAAGAGTTATGATGAACTTGAAGTAAGGTGTACAGTATGAGCAATTTTCATTTTCCCCTCACATTTATGTGCAGTATTCTTTGGCAGCGGTTTGTTACTTAGACCTAACTTCTGTCGGGCTAAAGCTGTGCAGACATGGCCATGTAATTACATTGTTTGTATGATGACTTTCTTCAGTCAAAGGGGGAGTGTCTTGGTTAAAAGGGTGTGGCTACACTCTATGATAGGTAGAGCATGACCAACCAACTTTGTTCAGCTACGCCACTGTTAACAATATTTGTATTATTCGAAATGAGCAGGAAAAAAGGACCTTTTGGAAATTGTGCAGATTGGAGGAATTAATTACTGGAGCAGATGGTTCTACGAGATAAGCCAGAGTGTCAGTAATGGCAAATGACGGTAAGAAAAAGATATTAATAAGATCCTTAAAACATTTGATTCCTCTTGAAATTCAAGATCAAGATCATCATCCTTCGCCTGATAAGCAGTCAACCAACACAGCCAAAACTGTAAGAATGTTTGCGCAGCAACACGATGCCGCAGCGCCTGCGCAGCAGCAGATTGACGCCCCAGCTACGTTGCAACCAGTTAGACCCAGGCGTAATGCTGCCATAATAGGTGAAATTTTACGAAAACATAATAGTAAGTAGTATGTAGACATTATATGGATATGGACATTTCATCATTCGTATAGTTATTACGTATTGTTTTGCGAGTAGATGTTTGATCACGCCGTGAATCAAACAGGGGGAGTGTGTTGGAAAGATACCCCTTGATCTTGGGTCACGTGGTCAACATCATGTGAGCAGTTCATGCAATGTAATTAGTGTCATAATAAGTAGAGTTGATATACCAGTTTTAGTTCAGTATGTGTTAGATTTCGGAGTGTTAGTGTTACGAATCACGTGTTCAATATATATAATCTTGTCATGTTATGTTATGTTCATGAAAGATAAAAATCAACAACTGCGGAATTTTCAATAGTCTCTCTCTCATGTAAAATTAATTTTAACATTATTTACACACGAAACAAGACCCTTCAGCAATTAATATACAAAACTTACAATCTTAAATCAAAAAAATTAAATTCCTAAAAAGCCTAAAATCTTAAATTCCTTATCTGCTGTTGTTCCAGGGAGTCGTGTTTTAAAATAAGTCTAGCCCTTTAAATGCGTTTTTAGTCGTTGTTTAAAATGATTTAAAGTCGGTAGCTCACGAATTGTGGAAGGTGTTTCATTCCAAACTTTCAGTGATGCATAATGAAAACTCTTTTTGAAAAACCCTTTCCTGGATCTAGGGATTTGAAGATCCTGAGAATTTCTCATATTATACGAGGAAAAATATGATCTGGGCAAGTAGTATCAAAAAGGTTTTCAGGACATAATCTGTTTTTTACGATCTTGTAGGTCATCACGTTCCTGTCATAACGGATAATATTTTCTACATTTAGCCAGGAACTAGACCAAAGATCTTTTATCTTTGCATTCTCTATTATTGACCATGCTCGGGATTGAAGACGTTGGAGAGCAGCTAATTTTGTTTTACACAAGCTACCCCAAACAACGTCGCCATAATGCAGATGACTCTCGACAAGAGCATAATACACACTGCAAAGCTGAGATTGCGGTAAAATATTTTTCAGTCGTTTTAGAGCTGAAAGACCAGCACTCATTTTGCCCTTTACATGCTTGTATTGCTCAGCCCAGGTAAGGTTTTCGTCAATAATAATGCCTAGGGACTTCACTTGTTCTACCTTTTTTATATCCGAACCATTCAGTGTTACAGCCTGTGGAAGGTTGAGATTCTTAGTCTTGAGTGGGTGTCCTATTATCATGAATTCAGTTTTTTTGGGATTAGGACTTAGTTTGTTAACTCTCATCCACTCTGAGATATTGAGCAGCTCATGGTGTGCTTCGTCGACCAATTTTGCTGGATCACTAGAAGCAATTGTCAAACTAGTGTCATCAGCATAAATGCTAGCTCGTGAGTATTGCAAGCACTCTTCTAGATCATTCAAATAAATGATGAAAAGAAGAGGGCCTAGGCATGTCCCCTGTGGTATGCCACAGGTAACCTTTCTGGCTTTTGAATGCAAACCATTTAGAGAGCAAAATTGCTTTCTGTTTGTTAGGTAGGATTCAATCCACTCCCCAGGCTTGCCTCTTACCCCATACGCGTGTAATTTTTTCACTAATACGCTGTGGTCGACCGTGTCAAAAGCTTTCTTTAGGTCAAGGAATACAGTAAGGTTGACTTTGCTGTGATCTATGCTCTCATACCAATAGTCAGTGCTGCCCACCAGCGAAGTTATTGTGGAGTAATGCTTGCCATAATTACAACAAACGAAGAAGATTTAGTAGAAGCAACAGGGTTAGGGTACAGTGTTTTGCGAACGACGAAGAATACAGTGTTTTGCTGGACACATCGGCACGAGCAAGCTTTTCAAGCAACAAAGGCAGCTCTCACCAGTGATACAGTGATGGATTATTTTGATAAGCACAAGAATACAGAGCTCATTACTGACGCCTAACCCACAGGCTTATCTGCCATCTTATCACAACATTCTTCTGGTAAAGATAATCTTAGAATTGTTGCCTACATTAGTCGTGCACTCACACCTGTGGAACAGAAATATTCCCAAACTGAACGAGAAGCATTGGCCATTGTTTGGGCCATGGAACGGCTATATTTGTATCTATTTGGTGGACATTTTACTCTTGTAACAGATTGCAAACCAGTAGAACTGATCTTAAACAATTCGATGACAAAGCCCCCTGCACGAATTGAGCGATGGAACCTACGAATTCAAGATTTTGATTTTGACGTCAGATATGTTAAAGGTATGGAAAATCCTTCTGATTTCTTATCACGACATCATAGCTTAAATCAAGCATCTTTAAATCAAGATTGCCACAACATAACAACAGCATATTTGAAGTTTCTTACTGAGCATGCAGTTCCTCGGGGAATGACATTGTCACAAATACAACAGGCTACAACAGCTAACGCACCTATGCAACATCTCGCTACATTGATTAAAAGTGGTCTCTGGAAATCCTTAGATTGCCCAGACAAAACCCTAGATTCGACCATTTCGCTTTCTGAACTGCAATATTTCCGTCGAGTCAAAGATGAATTAACTATTTGTGACAACAGTGATATTATCCTACGAGGTTTCTGTATTGTTCTGCCTGCTGCTCTTCAACAGCAAGCCCTACGTATTGCCCACGAAGGACATCAGGGTCTTGTAAAAACTAAGCAATTACTAAGAGAAAAAGTCTGGTTCCCAGGCATTGATGAGATGGCAAAACAGTTCATTCATTCATGTCTATCCTGTCAAGTCACTAGCACAGCTCCACGGCCGGAACCATTGATAATGAGTGATTTACCTCCTTGGCCATGGCATACAGTTCACATTGATTTTTGCGGTCCTTTTCCTGGTGGTTATTATTTACTGTTAATGATTGACGCTTTTACTCGCTTTCCAGAAGTTGATATTATAACATCAACGTCTGCAGAGATTACCATGCCGACATTAGAGTGTATATTCGCAACGCATGGACTCCCTAAATTTGTCAAAAGTGACAAAGGACCACCTTTTCCTGGCAAACAGTTTTGTCACTTTACGAAGGAATTGGGCACAAAACACACAACAAGTTCATCTTATTGGCCACAAGGTAACGCTGCAGTTGAAAGATTTATGCAACCCCTAGAAAAGCTATAAAGACAGCACATCTAGAAAGGAAGGATTGGAAACATTCAATTTATAAATATCTATTGAACTACCGTGCGACTCCTCATGCAACAGCAGGAAAATCACTGGCTAACTTATTATTTAATCGGGAAATTACTACAAAACTCCCACAACTTGTAAGCAATAATGCCAGTGTTGACTTGAAAGACAGAGATACTGAAGCAAATGAGAGGATGAAATATTATGCAGATCGGAAATGTCGAGCAAAAGAGTCAGATCTCGTAGAAGGCGATATCGTCCTGGTAAAGAATTCGAACATAACTAAATTGTCTGCACGTTACAACACCAAGCCATACAAAATCATGAAAAGGAAAGGCAATCGTGTTACCGTTGTTCGAAATGGACACTACGTTACACTAAATGTATCGCTTTTCAAGAAGTTTCATGATTCTTTTGATGGTGACAACGATGAAAATGATGATATGAACCAATACGATAACTATATCAACTGCCCCCGAATAAACGAATTGCCAGGTGCAGAAGGAAATAATCGTTTTCCACGACGTGAAAGACATCCAGTTCGAAGATATGGACAGAACATTTATAATCCATAATTACAAAGCTGGATATTGGACAACACATACAAGTATTTTCAATTATATTCATGTTATATCTTATATATATATTACAGGTCTGTTTTCACATATATTTGTGTTTTGTTTTCAATCGCATAAGAAGGTATGTAGTATACTTCAAACATATCATGCATCATATTTAATTTTATGGACTCACTATTGATTTAGATAATTGGACAATTCATTTAAAGCAAGGGAGAGATTTAATGTTGACATGTAGAGTAATTTATCACGTGACATTTTGCATGCATATTAATCATGTGGTAGCATTTTGATCAGATTATATTTTTAGAGTTAACAGTCAGAGAAGCTTTGAATACGAGAACATTATACTATATATATATATATATATATATATATATATATATATATATATATATATATATATATATATATATATATATATATATATATATATATATATATATTTTTAAACTTCATCACATATATTTAAATCTACAAATACAAATCTCACTAAAAGGTAATCTGTATTTGGCTGGCTTAAAATGCTACAATAATAGGTAATAGAAAAAAAAATGAATTGGAAAATTGGAAAATTGGAAAAACAAACAAACAAACAAACAAACAAACAAAAAAAAAACAACGAAAATTTAATAGGTAAGGAGCTCTGGATCACACCATGGTTTGTTTCTCATGCAAAAGATGTAGAATGTTGTGCGTATGACTATGGTTGACAACTTAGAAATGATAAAGTTGAGATGGTGAGTGTCGATACCACTGTCATTACACATTTTAAGAAACGAATTTGATGAAGTACCAAATATACCAAGGCAGCTAATGCAGAGGTTTACGAATTTTATTTCCTTATAATCAGTGGCAAGATCAGATAGAAGGGGACGATATTTGAGTTCTTTTCGATGAGCATTATTGTTTAAATTAGTTTCGAAGCCCACAGTTAATTCTATGATATACAGGATATTGTCAGCTGTTGACAGAAGAATGTCAGGGCGAAGACTATTGCCAGTAACGATGCAGGGAGAAAGGTAGCCAGGGAGGTCGACATATAGTTTTGCATGTTGTATGGACTGAAGCGTTTCAGCGAGAAATTTTAAAGCAGAGTTATGTCTCCATGTGAAACGCCCTTCAGTTAGGTACGTGTTGCAACCAGCAACAATATGAAGGAGTGACTCAGGCTGAAGGCAAAAAGAACAATCAGACGTAGCTGAAAGGTTCCATAGAGAGAGGTTCTTTCTAGTAGCCAGCGTGTTGTTTAGATACTTGATGGTAAAATTGAAGATATTTGGTGGTAGTTTGCTTTGGGCCTTAGACCACAGCGAAGTCAGCTTTTGTAGGGAGTGCTCAAGGAGGAATGATATAATGAATCCCTGTGACTTTAACTGAGTCTGAAGTCTATTGGTGTGTTCAGCACGAATGGATTTCAAAACCTGTTTTGTGTTTGAGTAAATATCGTATTGAATATTTGCCCCTGAGTTAGTATTTCTCCATAATTTGGTTATTGTTTCATCACAGGATGACTTCAAAGAAGATCGTAGTGTTGTCTGACATTGTAGAAATTTTATAGAGGGTAACTGGAAAGCTTGTCCAAAATAATTACGTGAAGGAATAATAGAACTTAATGTTGCAGAAATTGGAAGATCAAGCCATTGGCGAACATACTTTGTTACAATGTTATCAAGGTTTTCACATATCCATGTTTTACCTAAATCTGTTACTGTTAAATGCCAAGAAAGTTTTGAAAGAACATACCGATCATATAAAAGTAACCTGTTTCTGGGATGAATATTTAATGAGTCAATAGTTTTAAGCATTGTTTGAAGACTTGATTTAACAAGTTCTTTATGGTCCTTGTTGTCCATATCAAAGTTGAAGTATCTTCCTAGGTATTTGAAGGAGTCACCTTGTTTTACAGGAGGAATGAGTTCAGAATTGATCAAGAGCTTAGGTTGAAATTGAAGTGAGCTAGTGGAAAACTTCTTAATCCCAAAGGTAGTACATTTGTCCACACGAATTACCATACCGGCCCACTGACACCATCTCGAGAAACAATTTAGTAATAATTGATTTTCTCTTTCATTAGTAGTTATTACAGCCGCGTCATCAGCAAATTGAAACCAATGAACCGGATGAAATAAGCGGTCATTTTCATCATGAGGAGAGAAACCGAACTGATTATACTTTTCCTGTTTAATGAATTGAATGAAGGTATTAAAGCACAGATTAAATATGAGGGGGCTAAGACAATCGCCTTGAAGCACACCACGGTTAAAGGGAATAGCTGGAGTGGAAAAACTATCTGAAATAATATGCGAATGGAAGTCAGTGTAAAGATTGGCAATAAGAAGTTGCAGCGATTCAGGGATGTGATGGTATTCAAGGACACTCTTGATAAGATAAGCATTTTTGAGGTCAAGCAATGTAACTATTATTGAGCGCTGCTTTAACCGTGCTTTATTGATTACAAAGGCCATCATGGATGTATGTTCCACCACGCCAGAGACCCCATGAGTAAATCCTTTTTGTATTTTCTGTTCTATTAGGCCGTTTTGCGTGAGGAAAGAGTAAATGGAATCACGTAAGCAAGAAGTAAATATCTTCAAAGGGACAGTTTCTAAAGTGATGGGTCTAAAGTTTGCAGGATCATCACTGTTGCCTTTCTTGTGGACTAAAATTGTGCAAGCCTTTTTCCATTCGTGTGGAATATTTCCTGATGTCCAAATGATGCGGAAGATTCGCGTGATCACAGTGCGCAGAAAAGGGCACCGTTTAAAGCAGATGATTGAAATCTGATCTAGGGGGCAGGGACTACCGGATGCTTTCATTCTACGAATGACCCTCGTGACCTTTTCATAAGATGGGGGTTCACAAGAAAAAGTAACAGTGGGCTGTGGTAGTGAAGGAAACCAGCTAGGGATTGGAAATTGTCGCTTAGGTGAAACAGAAGAGAAGAGCTTATGAAAGTAGTCTGTACATACTTTACGAGAAAAGGATGGTAAGATCTTGAATGGCCTTTCAACAATCCGTTTTACAAAGCCCCAGAAATTTCTAGAAATGAACTTGTCATGATCGCCATGCGAGATGGAAGAAATAGTATTGGAGGAATCAGATTTCTGGTTTAGCTTAGATCTCAACAGACGAGCGACATATCGTATTTCAGTAGGCGGAGCAGCTACACATTTAAGGCGTTTTAAAGCTTTCTTTAGTGAACGGGGGGAATACTCCCTGTATTTTAAGACTAGCTCCTTGTCAACATTGGCTCTAACTGTTCCGTAGTTCTCATTAAAATAGTTGTAAATAGAATTGTTCAATAACCTAAGTATTGCGTCGACATCTGTATTGTCCAAATTGAAATCAATATTTACGACGGTTGATTTAAAGAAGTCATTTGCCATTGCCCATTGATCACTCGTCTTCGGTAAATAAACACCAGGTTTTGTGTCAGCAGTGTCTTGGTAGTCGAATGGAATACAATCCACGTGATCGCTAGCCAGATTTTCATCCAATGAGCTGTTGGTATCAAAATTTGAATTTTCGGGTTCTAACTGATCACCGGTTAGGCCCTCGATATTCCTGCAACGCCTTTGATGCATTTAGAGACCCTTAACCCCTTTGCAATTCTTTCCGCAGCAACACTTAATAGTTTCCACAATACTTGCAGGATCTTTAACTACCGTCATTGTGGTATTGATCGCGGAATTAGGACCAGGGTTGATAGGCATCCGTTTCTTACACCTCCATTGGTGTATATATATTTATCTATATATATATATATATAAGATAAATAAATATATATATATATATATTTATATATATATATATATATACATATATATATTTATTTATCTATTATATATATATATATATATATATATATATATATATATATATATAAGATAAATAAATATATATATATATAAATATTTATATATATATATATATACATATATATATTTATCTTATATATATATATATATATATATATATATATATATATATATATATATATATATATATATATATATATATATATATATATATATATATATATATTTATCTTATATATATATATATATATATATATATATATATATATATATATATATATATATATATATATATATATATATATATATATATATATATATATATATATATATATATATATATATGTATATATATATATATATATATATATATATATATATATATATATATATATATATATATATATATATATATATATATGTATATGTATGTATATATATATATATATATACATATATATATATATATATATATATATATATATATATATATATATATATATATATATATATATATATATATATATATATATATATATATATATATATATATATATATATATATATATATATATTTATATATATATATATATATATATTGATCTTTTATATATATATATATATACATATATATATATATATATATATATATATATATATATATATATATATATATATATATATATATATATATATATATATATATATATATATATATATATATATATATATATATATATATATATGTATATATATAATATATATATATATATATATATATATATATATATATATATATATATATATATATATATATATATATATATATATATATATATATATATATATATATATATACAGCTGAAGACAATTAAAGAAAAGACATGGTATCTGTAACTCTGAGTTTCATGCTAGTGCATTCATCAGACAGACTCTATTCTAAAGAATACTACTTCCAATAACGGTTTTTATGGATATGTGTGATAACGTTCTATTGATCGATCATAGAAGAAGTTTTGTTGTTCACCAGAAGATACTTGTTCATATGACGGCATTTTGATATGAGCTCGGACCGTTTGTTAAGCAGTGTGTTGTAGTTGGCCTTAATAATATGCAGCCTTTCTGCTAAGCAAAGATCACATCTTTTCGATATATTGTTGTATGGTGTGGCTTTGGTGATAACTGTCCATTTTATGTTGTATTCTTCGTCATTGTCTTTGAGCCTCCAGATGTATTTCAATAGTTCAGTGCTGCTGGCGTATTTTCTGTTGTTAAATGAGAGTTTATGTTGAGTGAAACGTTGCTTAAAGGTTCCTTCAGTCAATCCAATATAGTTTTTCCCTGTTTTGTCATTATCGGTGGTTATCTCTGCGTTGTATATAATACTCGATGAGAGGCAGCTGTTATCGAGAGGGCAATGATCCTTTATTCGGTAGTTACATATCTTTGACGATGGAATGGTGGATGATGGGTACAGAATTTTCTTGTTGTGTTTACTAATGATCGCATGCATATTCTCCAACAAACGGAAAAACAGGCAACGTAACATTATATGGTACAATCCTCCATACAGTAATAACGTATCGACAAACATCGGAAGAATTTTCCTCAAGCTAGTCAGCAAACACTTCCCGAAGCATCACAAGTTTTATAGTACATTCAACAAGAATAACATTAAGGTAAGTTACAGTTGTCTGGAGAATATGCATGCGATCATTAGTAAACACAAAAAGAAAATTACCAACAGAACTTCTTCTATGATCGATCAATAGAACGTTATCACACATATCCATAAAAACCGTTATTGGAAGTAGTATTCTTTAGAATAGAGTCTGTCTGATGAATGCACTAGCATGAAACTCAGAGTCATAGATACAATGTCTTTTCTTTAATTGTCTTCAGCTGTATACTTTGCTCTGTACTGTTTTTGTACATTAAGCACTATTTCGTCAGTTAAGACTATCCACGAAGAAGATATATATATATATATATATATATATATATATATATATATATATATATATATATATATATATATATATATATATATATATATATATATATATATATATATATATATATATATATATATATATATATATATATATATATATATATATATATATATTTGAGAGAGACCGTGGTTCCATCCGAGGTGCTGGCAGATTTTAACTGTCTCCTGGCTTTTCTCAGCATCATATCAACCTTTCTGTTTGCACCGAAAAAGGAGGAGGAGTCCTGGTCACTTGCGAGCTACTGATTGCGTATATATATATATATATATATATATATATATATATGTATATATAAATAATTTACTATAAATGCTAATTTTAGATAAACAAATCAATCAATGAAAGAAAAAATTCGAAAACAAATTTTTGTTCCAGCATCAAGTAATGTTGACCGGCATGATGAAATGTAGTTGTGGGCCATAGTTTTGTAGCCCCCCACTTATAAAGTCTTTAGTGACATCAATGTTTTTCAAAAGCTGTAAAAGCTTAAATAGCAAATGCCCCACAACTACAGTAATTTTGTAAAGGCTCAGTGATTATATGTTAAGGCTTCAGTTCTTGACTGAGGGTTGCAAACCGGTTCCTATCCATTAAATGATGCCCAGCACTTTTTCCAGCATCAACTAATGGACAACACAGAAGAATTTGCATTCTATAATAAGAGGGGTAAACACTGCTAATAAAGCAATGGACGCTTACTCCAAGCATTACAATATTAAACATGTTTGCAATACCGTTAGCACAAGACAGCTTGTTGAGCAATAAATGAGAACTCAGCAGATAGTGATAACCATGTTGAGAACATGAAAGATTTCACTTAGAATTTGACATAAGTTTTATAAATTTCATGCTCAATCATATATGAGAGAATGCTAGCACAATGGATGTCAGATCTCTATTTGAAGGCAGGTCATGTTTTAATGTTTAATACAGCAATAGCATTACAGCTGCTAGTGGTGCACGAATATTCAATGTTGCTAGCTGACATATATCAACATGTTCTAGAAAAATGTAGTAAGTGAATGACATACCTGCAAAAACATTAAATGTCTTGATAAAATAGCTGCATTCTCCACACTGATCTGACCTACTTGACAGTCTATTCCTGTCCTCTTCAGAACGTTTCCATTTGTACCCATAATACACCAGCTCAACAAGACTGAACACAAACAAGAATCCATGCAGTGAACAGCAAACAATGTTCTGATCCGATTTTGACTTGGCCTTTCCATCAGTACAGGTGACTGTGGAATTTCCAATCACACATGCGTATGTGCCTTGTAAGATTAGCTGACTAGTCCTAAAGACCAAAAGCTTGATACACAAGGCTAGACCAACTGATAAGTGGGAAAGTAACCGAAGGGAAACTGTCAAAAAGTACAACTGATGAATATGAACTCTACAGTTGTTTCTTTGAAGTGTGTACTTCTTTTGAAGCATCAAAGGACACATGATTATGATGATCAAAAAAGGGCTCAAAAAGGTGGTCACATAAAGCCAGCCTTGTAACTCATTTGGGCCATTATTGTAAGCTGTAAGGCACTGATCATCCTTAGTAGCTTCCTTGCACCAGAACGTAAACCGTTCTTTGTCTGCAATTTTCCTAGCCTCGTCAAGCTGGTAAATGCTGATAGCAAGAAAGATGATGGAGTAAACTAAACTTCCAACTGTCTGTGTTTTATAGAATGGTGAGTCGGATGCAGGTGAGGCAGCAATGGCTTCCATGATCGATTTACGATGGAGTAGACAACACTTGACTCAGATAGTTGAAATGATGATGGAATAACACGGTGCCAAGAGGTTGAACTTAACCAATGGGAACAAATTCAATCTGAAGTTTTTGCAACTGGCCTGGCAAAGTACAAGGATAAGTCTGAGAAACAAGATATTCATGTAATATCAAGATCATCTATAACTCATAAACCCCAAGATTATTTCACCTGAAACACCAAGGGATCAGTAAAACAAAAGAGTACTACATTTACTTCAAGGAGGTTAAAAACATTCAATGATTTGACAATCCCTCTGATCTCAATCTAATTGATTGGCATAGCGCCGTTTGTACAAGAATGGGGAAATTCCAAATGAATGTATTTTCTCAAGGATGTGGCTGTGTGTTCAATTTTGTTATGAACTGGTAAGAAACTTAAGAATGCAGGATTGGGGACGATAAAATTTCTGCTAAATAACAGAAAATAATTTTGGAATTTATCACAGGCAGCATTTGGGAAGTTGAGGGAAAAAGGGATTGAAGGGCATTTATGCTACACCCAAAAGTTTAAAAGGCACACAATTGTACCAAAACTGCATGCTATGTTAGCATAATCACTGATACCTGAGAAAGATAAGGAGGACTCAAAGAGGATAAAATAGTGTAAAAAAAACTTTATTTTTGTGTCAATAACAAGTGAAATGGAGCATTCTGTGATTTGGCAAAAGCTCCTCTGGTAGATATTTCTGCAGATGAAGGGAAAATTTTCCCATTTTCAGGACATATTTTCAATACTTGGATAATCAAGAGGCATGTGCCTCAAATCTACCCCTGTACCTATGTCTCTGGCTGATCATATATTGATTTTTACGGTGGCCCACAAGTATCACGGCAAAAGTTTGTTGAAACATCACGGCAAAAGTTTTTTGAAACATCACGACAAAAGTTTGTTGAAACATCACGGCAAAAGTTTTTTGAAACATGACAGCAAAAGTTAATTTTGCAGCGGAAGTTTAACGGATCCTTGAGCCCATGTTATCTTGGTCAGCATATACAGTCTCCTTTCCTACAAGATTTACACCGCGATGTATCTTTCGGGGTTCCCACTATCCCGCACCATGTCTCGCGCTTTCTGTTACTCATCCTGTGTATTTCCTTTCAGCATATTTGAGTATTTTCTAAGCTTTAGGATTGCTACAAATTCCTAAGTAGGGTATGCGTAATGGCGGCACCTGTGCTTGTTGCTTGTGAAAAGTGACTATGCTTCCTGTTTTATTAGTCCATGTATGAGTATAATTACACGTTTTTTTTTATAAGAAAAACACTTTTTTCCTGACGCTCAATTTTCTTAACTTTTCACGAATTTGAGGGTGAGATTTTCTTAAGATTTTCTTAACTTCTGAAGGAAAAAACTGGCTGAAACAGGCTACTCTGTATTTGTTGGGCCACCATAAGTCTCGATCTTTGTACAAGAGTTTGCAAAAATGAGCCAATATCTCTGGCATGTAAAGAAGATGAACTGTAATTTTCTTAGCATTTTCTTGAACTTCAGCCTTGTGATTTTCTTAGGAATTTCTTAAGATTTTGGCCATTTGAGCCTCATTTTCTTATACACTTTTGTCTTATAAAAAAAACGTGTACTCATTTGACGTCTTTCTAATTCTTCAGTATCGTTGGTTAGGAAATGACGCATGTCTTAATTAACTGTGTTTTAATGAAATGTTTCTTTACAATAGCGTTGATTTAGATTTAGGATAGTGTTGGAAAAAATTGTTAGAAGTAAGACAAGATTTGACTTCGTTGAACACTAACACTGGGGAGATAAAGGCGGCGAGGACAGGAACTGGCCACCCTACCTCACATGCCAATGGCTCAGGATAAGTGTCCTCTCTAACAGGCACTCCCTTACGTAGGAAAGTATACGGGACTACCTCTCCTTTTTTAATCTAGAGTAGTGAATAATTTGGGATTGAAGTAATTCGGGAGAGATTCAAAAATTGTTGAACTTACAATTGGGAAGGGAGTTAAAATAAGGATTGTTGGTTTGGGAAAATAACTAAAAGCCCTTCAATGAGATTAAAAATGGGGGAGAAATATTCTGAAACTCGAAAGTAGGGGGCTGCTCTATGACTGTGTTACGCCTAGGGGGTAGGAGGTTCTTCTAACGTTAGTATCCACCCCCGCTTATAAGTCTTTGCGCGAAATTGTTTTTAACATTTCTCCCAAATAGATATGTTGAAGAGAACTTCTTGTCTGCTAGTACTACTTGTTTGTTGCATACTTTCTCACGACTATAGAAGCTTGATTTAAGAACATATAGGGCTTTATAGCAGTATTATCTTAGTGCAAAGCATTTTTTCCATCCTCCTCTGCTCTTCCGGATCCCCCTCCCTATTTATTTTTTCTTGTGTATCAACCCCCCTTATTCCTACCCTCTCGGTAACTAGGCACTTTACAGTAATGAAAGTTTAGCGATAAGCAATTTTCAAATAGTCCTAGCTACCAATATTGTAATTATAATGGCAAATTTTGTCAACAAATTTGCTTAGGAATCCAACCACACCCCTCTGGGGGTCATGTGGCTCTTTTGCAGAAAAATATAATGTCATCAATCCATTCAGGCAAGTTGGGGACACTTCTTGTTTCTCCAAGGCTAATTTGCAGATCTGCACGCGTAGCGGGATTTTATGAATAGCTATAAGTAAACTAAAATCTAATTTTGTCCGCAAGTAAACAGCGAATATTTTCCTATATGGTAAAAAATAGTTTCCAACAATTAACACAGCCGTCATCTGTATTGAAATTGAGGCTTGTCCCTTCTCTGAAGAAAACTGTGTTTAATATCCTCATGCTCGATTTTAACTGGTATTTGAAAGTTTCTCTGTTAATTTGCTACTTTCGGTCCTTACTTGATGCATTCCATATGATGGGGACTCTGAATTGCAGTAACTGCTTTCCTACATTTATTCTCACTCTCTTTATTTAAAACTGTGTCCCACACTATAATGATGAGCAATCCTGCTCATGGTATTAAAAGTTACCTAGTGCATCTCAGTTGCAATTTCCCTTTTATAGACACAACCTAGGTCTTTCCAAGTTACTACTATTAGCACACTTCCATTTTTGATTGACTCATTCGAAATGTAGAAAAGTTTGTTAATCCTTATTTCTTGTTATTCCATTATTTTAACTACTTAAACACTTTTGCCATGATGTTTCAAAAAACTTTTGCCGTGATGTTTCAACAAACTTTTTCAGTTTTGTTTCAACAAACTTTTGCCGTGATGTTTCCACGAACTTTTGCCGTGATACTTGTGGGCCACCGTAGATTTTGTCATGTTCAGTATAAAAACTTATTCGCATTCTAATTTAGTACTATAAGTATATGCTTTGAAATGATTCATAAAACCTTATTATAAGAAACAGCATTGACTTATAGCCTGTCATGGATATGACGTAATTACCTAACTTTATCATATGCATTCAGCTATAACCCATTTATGGGTGTAAAACATATGGAACACATTGCATACAAACCAGTGGCGTAGATTCAGGGGACAAGGGGATGAAAATTTCCCTATAGAGTTAATATGACATTTTGCTAGAAAACTTTGTAAGACAACTGATGTAGTAATTTTTTCTCTTCTATCTAAGGGTCAAGTTAAACAATGAGATTTTCGGCTATCTATTTGTATCGAGATTTAGAGGTTCCTTCTTGCTATAAATTCAATTCATCCTTCTTTGGGAGTTTACTTGCTTCTTGTTGCATGCCTGCACTATGTTATGTACCGCAATTAACGCATATGATAAAAAGGAAATCGTTACCATGAACAAACGCTGTAAGTGAACTATCAATAAGGATACAAAGAAATTAGAAGAGATATCTTCAACTATAATCAATTTGATTGTATTCCACTCACACCCAGATTTTCTATGTACGATTTTGGAAGATCCTTTTGACATGTTACACAATGAGACAACCTACACGATACTCTCAAAATGATCGTCCAGCCTGAAATGTCATAGAGTAGCTCGACCCTAAGTGCTAACTTTTGAAAGCAACCGAATTGTTATAACTAAATAAACAACAAGAGTGGTCATTAGAAAACGAGTATACGTAATTTATATTTGCCGGAATATCTACACTTCTTGGCTCTTTGTTGAATTTTCTACTAACCCTACCTGATCCAGACACCTCATTAGATGTCCAATACAATGAAGTAAGGCTAAATGCACTAGGTGAGCAGAAACATTGCACCTACTGTCTGAAAATGGCAGCCACTTTAGGCCTATCAGCACAAACACATCCACTCAGAGTGAATTTTACCCCATTAAACAATATTTGTTTTGCTTCAATTTTGGCGGGAGGTTTGAAAAACTTGCTGACACCATTTTAGCACTTTGAACAAAAGGAATACATTGTAAAGAAAAGAGATTAAGCAAAAATGCGAAGCCATGCCTAAAACTAAGGAATTTACAAATTTTGAGAGGGCTTCGGTGGTAAATTTGCGAAAAAATGGACTATCCTTCTGAAAAATTGGAGCAGCTGTTGGTAGTCACCATTCTATTGTAATACGTATTTTAAGCGCTATGATAAGTCTGGCTACCTTGATAAGCTAAAAAGATGTGGACGATAAAAAAATCGATGTTCGGGGACAGAGGTATGTTTGTCGTCTTGCAAAGAAGCATAGGTTTTCAAATTTGAAAACTATCAAACGAGCTATTTTCCAACCATCTTCAAGGAAACCTTTCCAAGTGGACTGTGAAACGTATTCTCAAACAATATGGAATTAGAAACTATGTCAGAAAAAGAAAACCATTTGTTTCCTTTCAAAGTATGCAAGCTAAGGTAAGGTGGGCCAGTGCTGTTCAGGACTGGCAAGTAGCCGAGTGGAAAGACGTGGTTTTCTCCGACGAGTGCAGGTTTTGACTTAAAAATGCCTGTAAAACACTACGAGTTTGGCGTACAAAACAAGGGGTCAATGATCCTACTCTTTTCCAGCAGATGTTCAAAAATGCCACCTCTTTGATGTTTTGGGGGTGTGTTGGGCCTACTGGCGTTGGTAAACTGGTAGTCTGTGATAGAACCGTAAATGCAGAAAAATATGTTTGTTTATTACATGACAACCTTCTTGCCAATGTTGAATCAATGTTTGGGACTGCTGATAGACCTTTCATATTTCAGCAGGATAATGCACCCCCACATCGACAAGCATACACAAAGATATATCTTTCTCTTTGAGGTGTTCCTGTTTTGCCATAGCCAGCATACAGCCCTGACTTGAACATTATTGAAAATATATGGTTGTTTATAAAAAACAAGCTTAATTGTGACCCAAAAGGTCCTCCAACAACCAAAGAAGGGCTTCAAACCAGAGTCATATCTGAATGGGAATGAATTCCATGTGATTTTATTGGAAAATTATACGAGTCTCCTCCACGAAGAATTTTGGCGGTAAAGAAGACACGTGGCTACCCAACGAAATACTGAAATAACTGTATATTCTTGTGGACTGAAATCAGAATTCTAGCTTGGCTTAATTTGGCAATGTTCATAGTTAATGACATATTAATTTCTGACGCTTATTTCAAATGGTTGGTCAAAGAAACCGTAGGCAGTTTTCATACAGCAGAACATGGTGCCCTGTCCGCCATTTTGAAAATCATTAGGAGGTGCAATATTTTTGCTCAGCAGGTGTACATAAGAGAGTAAATCAAATATTGAGTTCTGATTTATCTTAATCAGTGCATCATCAGCTACTTCAAAAACTCAGCGAGATGTCAATTTAATCATCCCTATAAAAAATGAGATCGCACCATAAGGAGAACTAACTTCGCCCTAGATATTAAACTATCAGTTATGAATCAACATGGAGAGTCGATAAGAGACACCTTATGACATTTAGAAGTAACAAATACTAGGTAGGAAAGACATGTTTGGAGCTAAGATGAGAAGTAGAGGATACATTGAACCTGCAGGAGCATATCACAATCATATCAAATCCATAATATTGTCAACGATCGATAACAATATCATTATTCCATGATGCTATATCCCCATACAACCAGAAACCCCAAACAATGAAAACCATTTTTCACGTTCTAAAAGCATCTTAAATGCCTCTGGATGAAAGTGGCTCAATTGTCCCGATTGTTCAGAAGATACTTTGATATAGTAAAAACATGTCAATGCTTTTATCATTACTTCGAGTCCTCAATTTCTGTTCATTGTCATTGTTGTTTGTTTATTATAAAGTCAACTCTTCTTAAAATCATAAACAAGCATTAATCATAATGACAATAATCCGAAGCTATAAACTAATAAAAGAGAGTAATTAAATATTATATATAGGAGAATCAGATCTTTCACAACATTACCACTTCACAGAGCTAATGACCAAATACAATACATATAGCTACATTAACAGAAACTTAAGTCATACATCATAGCATAGTTGCAAAATGTTTGAGAGCCCTAACAGGCCTATTTTCTCCCAACCTAATTGACCAACCATCATGCAGAATGGGCCTAGTCTTTGCACGTGTGGTCAGAATCCTGCATGATGATTGGTCAATTCGGTTGGGAGAAAATAAACTTAACATAGTTCTCAAACATTTAGCGGCTATGCTATACATCGTTAATTCAACTCATAACAAATTCAACTCATAACAAATTCAACTCATAACAAATTCAACTCATAACAAATTCAACTCATAACAAATTCAACTCATAACAAATTCAACTCATAACAAATTCAACTCATAACAAATTCAACTTATAAGAAATTCAACTCATAAGATATTCAACTCATAACAAATTCAACTAATAAGAAACTCAACTCAGAAGACATTAAACTCATAAAATCTCAACTCATAAGAAACTCAACTCCTAAGAAACTCAAATAATAAGAAACTAAACTTAGAAGAACCTCAAATCATGAATAGCATACTCCCAAACTGTCATTCCTCCACAACCTGCTAGATGTAGCAGCATTTATAACCTAGAGACAAATGGACATTTCTGCTGTTTATGAATAAACTTGACCTATCTAGCATTGGGGTTGGGGACTGAGACCCTTTATTAGAATGTGAAGAATTAGGGTAAGATAAAAGATAAAGGGTAAGATCATTTCCAAAGATATTTTAAACAGGTATTAAACAACCCTTCAAAAGAAGCTGCAAGAATGTTGAAATGATAACACTGAAAAGTAGAAGTAATGTCAATATTAATTTATATAGTCTCATCGCATTACTTTTTGCTCATTTTCATTGTTGTTTGTTCATTATAAAGTCAAATCATTTTAGAATCATAGACAAAGTTACATCGTCTTAAAAAAATAATGACAATCAAAATTTATAAAACCAATAAATCCTAATATATAAACCTAACAAAAGAGATAATAGCAACTTCATTAATAAACAGGAGATCATTCACAACATAATTTGTTTACGCAGTTAAACAACATATATAATAGAGAGCAACATTGTCCTTACACATAACTCATTTTGATCGCTAACTTTTAGCATCAATCCGGATTGCAGAGTGCGGCCTTTCTCAAAGAGATCTCAAGTACCCACGAGCAAAAGATCACGTGTACAAGTGTGCAAGTAGTCTCAGGTGTGTACCTTAAGTATACACGTGGCTTATTGGCTTTCACGTTTGTCAAACTAAGACCATTTCAGTTACTTTTGTTGTTTTCAAACCTCGAAAAGCCTATCAACAAGATGCACATCAATTGTTTCTTTATTATTTGAAAGCTCGCAAATGTTAAATTAACCAACCAAATGACACCCTATCACCTTATAACACCATGTCACACCCATATTTTGTGTACAATAACCATCAATCTTTTGTGTGCACTTGCCAAACTCTGCAGTCTATGCATCAAATAAACCGAAATACGCTACTTACTGCAAATGATATGGCCTGACATTTCTCACCAAACAATCGTTCAATTGATTAACCCCATGCATGTTAAAAGATTGAAACTCTACATGTACGAAATGTACAAAACTAATAAAGATCTTTTACGTCATCAACTAATACTATGGCTACATTCGTATATGGAAGAGAAACACAACAAAAATAGATCAATATTGGCAAGCTCCTTTAGGCATGGCTTAGAAAGCGCATCTGAGCGAATTAAATTATTCCCCTTCAATAAATCTAAGTATCAATTTAAATTCGCTCATATTTCGCTGTCTAAATCCAAGAGCAACTCGAATTATTAAATTCGCTCATAATTCGCCCACGAGAGCGAATCATGAGTGAATTTAATTGTATTTAATTCACTCTGCTCAAAATGCACTGTCTAAAGTATGCCTTACAAAGTTCCAAACTTTCTCTATGATGATCTTGGTTAGCAAAGATGAAGTTTCTTGTAACAAATAACAGTAACCTCTTTTAGCCAGTTTACTTCAATAAAAGTTAAGAAACTCTTAAGAAAATCTCAGCCTCAACATCAGGAAAAATGACGAAAATCGAGGCTCAGACGAAAAGGTGGTTTTCTTATAAAATAAGCGTGTAGGCTACTACAGTATGATCGGATAAATAAAACAATGTTTTCTTTATGTTAATGTGATGCTAGTTTAATGCTAGTATACAGGAAATTGTGGCAATGTGTTGTTCTTGAGGAAGAAAATAATATAAACGTAATGAGTGAATGAATGGAAAAAGGAGAACAATAATGGAATCGCTACAGGTATCTCAAAGTAAAGTTTTACATTTATGCTAAAGACTGCTGATAATAATGAAATGATGCCGCCTCCTGCTTGGTGCAAAACCATTGCATAGTGGGAAATGTAGTGTAAAACATCTAAGGGCTGTTGGCTTGCTGCAGTCCGCAGGCCGGATCTCGTAATAAATTAATATCATCCCAAGGGCCATGGAAAACCTTCTTGAGGGCCTGATGTTGCCCATGGCCCGTGACACTGATATATGTGATATACGCAGTAAAACTGATGATTTTTTACTGTACTTCTTCAGTAGGGAAACAATGCTATTTGAAAGAAACAAAAATCTAGGACTAACCCTAACCCTGTACTCCACGACCCTTTCCCAAGAGACACCAAAGCAGCCTCAAAATGGGACAAATATGCAGCATTAAACAGAGGGAAATAAGCAGCGTCGATCTGGACCCTGTGCTCTATGACTCAGTCCAAAGACAATAAACAGAGTCCAGCTGGTTACACGTAATTTAAACTTCAATGGATCATTAACATCCGCCTTACAACTAATGCCAACCCAAACCATTACAGGTACCCTACACAATACCATAACGCTGGCTTTAACCCTAACCCTCCGCAAGTTGTAAGTAGTGTGGTACAATTTATCATCAGTTTTGA
Organism: Mastigias papua; assembly: GCA_964019165.1. Taxonomy (NCBI): domain Eukaryota; kingdom Metazoa; phylum Cnidaria; class Scyphozoa; order Rhizostomeae; family Mastigiidae; genus Mastigias; species Mastigias papua. The sequence continues at coordinate 14,820,387 of OZ025271.1, forward strand.
CCCCAGATGCATCGCAAGGAGTAATGTCCTACAGAAGTTACGGAGATCTGGACTTTAATGTCCTGGAGACAAGATTCACATTCAGATTCGAGCACAATATTCAGATTTGATGGTAGTCATCTTGTAACTGTCCAAAACATGTCGTAGATAGAATATCGAAGCATCTAACTTAAATAACATCCAACTAGACATGTCAAGCTACATTTTCAATATTTTTCCATAATTTTTACCCAGGGGCTTCCTCACACGAAGTGCCGTTACGATCAATTACTTCATATTCTCATACTGATGAGTTTGAATTAATGTGAAATTTTGATCACTTATTGCACATAAATCAGAATTTCAACAAAATACCATCCGACAAGGCATGTTAAGCTATATTTTGAATATTTTCCCATAATTTTTAACCCAGAGGGGTTCTCAAACGAAGTGCTGTTATGATCAGTTACCTCGATTTCTCAAACCGATAAGCTTCATTAGTGTGAAATTTCGAACTCCCATTTCAAATGATATACGCCTACAGATAGGAACGGTACACACTAGTGCCAAATCTTAGTGAGATTGTCTTTGAGAAAGTTAACCAAATCTTCAAGAAAGTTGACATTATGGAGGACGTAAGCGGCTTTTCGACATTGAGAGAAACTGAGCATTGAAATCGGTTACCACACATGGAAACTTTGCTGAAATAAATGTATGGAAAAGCTAGCACCTTAACATTCTATGTAAGGAAATAGAAAGTATTGTAATGTTTGCTCAAAGTGTATGGTAGCGATGTAGCATCCAAGCAAAATCTAGCACTTTCCGTTGCCATTATGTCCATATGCGTAAAGATGGGAGATATGGGAGCCTTTGAAGAAAGTTGGTAAATCCTGAAAGGTTGAATATTCTTGGGTGAAATCTAATAGCTAGATTGCAACTATTTATAGAGAACATAAAGATGACGGTCGTAATATTCTAATAATGCTTAATTGCCAGTGCGCCTTTGCCCATACCCATTAGCTATGAGAATGTAGCAGAAGAGGACCTATTTTTGTATGACTTTGCTTTATTTGTCAGACTTCAGCCAAAACCATATAATTGAGTGCAGTTTGGATGCCATTGGAGGTTGCCATGCCTCCCAGCTGAATGGTACTCGCTATATTTGCATTAACTGCACCCCCCCAAACAAAATCACCCTGGTTGTGGGCCTGTTGGTGTGCGTTGTGTTACAATATGTTCTTCCGCTTTAGTGACTTGTCAATCACATATACACTTACGTTGCAAAAGTGTGGAAACGATGGCCTTCGCAGCCTGGAATGGCGGCCACGGGCTGTGCATGGGGCACAAAAAGCAGCAGACCATATCATTACTCATCGATTTAATTTTTAAACAATAGAACGATCAATCAAATGAAGAAACATAAATTAACATTTTCAATATTAAATTAATTCGAATGCAACACATTTTGTCTTCATTTTTTCAATATTTTGTTGGATAGCCTCGTGACTTTTTTACTGCGAGTAATCTTCTCGGGATGGAGGCGTACAAATTTCTAATGAATTTCTTTGGCACCTTGCGCCAGATTTGGAAGATCTTTTCAATTAATTGTTGTTTATTCTTTGGTGGATCATTGTTAAGAGCGATTTTCATGTATCGCCAGACGTTTTCAATTATATTTAAGTCCGGACTTTGAGATGGCCATGGGAGTAACAAGATGCCCATTCGCTTTAAATAATTCTTCGTAGCAATGGCAGTGTGGCACGGAGCATTGTCTTGCTGAAAGATGAAAGGATGGTTTTGCACCCCATAGATTATTTCGACGCTTTCTTTGAGATTTTGTTGCAAAATCTCTTGATAATATTTGGAGTTTACTGAACGTTCGCAAACAGCAAGCTTCCCAACGCCATTAGGCCCAATGCAACCCCAGACCATTACAGAGACTGTGTTGACAAATTTCGGGAGGAAAAATAAGGGATTTTCAGCTTCATCAGCCGTTCTCCACACTCGGGACACTCCGGAATCATTTTGCAAGCAAAAGCGGCTTTCATCTGAAAAGATAACATCATTCCAGTGGGTCAACGGCCACTCAAGCAGTGTCTTTGCCCATGTCACACGGTACGACCGGTTATTTTTTGAAATAAAAGGTTTTTGCTTTCTCTTGCAACTTTTAAGCCCATTGTTCCTTAAAATCCTTCTTACCAAATATTTTGAGGGATTCTCCTCTGGAAATTGAGCACATGCAGCAGATTTCAGTTCCCCTAAAGTTGCAAACCGCAACTTACGAGCAATACGACAAATGGCTCTCTCCCCTTTCCAAAAATTTTTTTGGACGACCAGTTCTTGGCAGTTTGGCAAAAGACTCGCTCTTCTCTATGCTTCTGAAAACCTTGAAAGCTCCTGATTTGCTGCAACCAACTTGTCTTGCAATTTCTGCAAATGAATGGCCTGCTTCACGCAAAACTTTGATGGCTACTCGCTCGTTTTCTGACAATTCTCTTACTTTTACCATGTTGAAATAAACCCTTACTTCGGTATCTGCTAAAGCATAATAAAGGGGGAATATACGCATATAATAAACTAGAAACACAGTTGTTTGCATTTGTGAAATTGCTGACGCAATTTAAAATTTTCCCGCCTAAATAATCTCAAACAAAATTTTAATGGCCGTTGACAGTCACTGTTTGTGAGTCACAATGTAGGCCATCGTTTCCACACTTTTGCAACGTAAGTGTATATCTGAGTTAGATGCACCAGATACAGTCAGCTTGCTTGTGCGATTCCTGTAAGCCCACAAACATAAAAAATAACATGTGAAACATGGTGTCAGGTGTTAAGTTGGCATATAGCACATATACATAATGCTTGAGACGAGTCAAGAAGGTTCACCTTCGGTGAATTACCCGTCAAATTTTCCGATCCCATCTCCGATGGTATGTACCGGCAATAAAGTCGCGAACTGGGAGTTTTTTCAACAGCAATATGAAGACTACGAAATTGCAACGGGCCTCGACAAAAGGAGTCAGAAAATCCGTTTAGCAACACTACGTTCAGTCATGGGCAGAGAGTGTATGCAAATTTTCATGAACCTGAAACTTACCGATGACGAACGCAGAAACGTGAACACATGCATGGAAGCATTACAAGCGCATTTCAAACCAAAGCGGAACGTGGTATATGAAAGGTACATTTTCAATTTGTGTTCTCAAAACACTGATGAATCAATAGATGAATTTCTAACCAGGATAAGAAAACTATCCTCTTCATGTGAGTTCGGCACGCTAACTGACGAGCTTATATGCGACAAACTTGTCCTAGGAATTCGAGATGAAACAACAAAGTTACGCCTTCTCAAGGAGGAAAATTTAACCTTAAATAAAGCTTTAAATATCTGCCGCGCAAGTGAGGTTGCTAACGTACAGATAAAGGCCATGAAAGCATCCACGAGTGAGGTAGAAGGGGTAAACGTACTTCGTACCAGGCCTTACAAAAAGGTAACCTCAAAGCCCCCCACAAAAGCTTGCAAAGCAGCACCGAACTACAAACAACAAGCACAAAAACAAACGAACATCACGAAACGAAAATGTTATCATTGTGGACGTGATCAAGGACATAAGCTGAAAGAATGTCCGGCCTAAGGAGAAACATGCAATAATTGTGGAAAACAAAACCATTTCGCTTCGGTATGTTTATCCTCAACGTCAACAAGACGTATACACGCACTGGCAGACGGATGTAAAGAGGAAATGGATGAAGAAATATTTCAAATAGAGGAAGTTACATCTGTAGAAGGTCAAGGGAGGCAAGTTGTTGCTAATGTAATTTTTCTAAGCAACTCAGGTCACTCCAGAACAGAGTTAACATGTCAACTTGATACCGGTGCAACTTGCAATGTTATGAGCTATGACGACCTATCTAGGATTGCTCAAGATGGAAATCCACAACTTCAAGACTCAAAGGTCAAACTCCGCCTGTTTGATGGTTCACTTATGATACCAATGGGAACAACCTCACTGGAAGTGGAGAATAATAACAAACAGCAACGGATGACTGAAATAATACAGTTCCAGGTAGTCAAAGGTAGCAACAAACCATTGCTATCTGCTGATACATGTGAGAAACTTGGCCTGATCCAACTCAACATCAACAATATGACTGAAATAAGGACATCTTTACTTAGCCGTGAAACCCTACTACAGAACTACAAACATGTGTTTGAAGGACTTGGTCACATTGGGACAGCAAAGCTTGTATTGAACGAGAACTGTGCACCAGTACAACATGCTCCATGACGTATTCCTGTTTCATTGCACTCGGAAGTGAAAGCAAAGATAGCTGAACTGGAAGCCAAAGGTATAATACAGAAAGAAACGGAGCCTACAGACTGGATTAGCAGCATGGTTGTAGTTGCAAAACCACAAAAAATACGAATTTGTTGGGACCCACAAAATCTAAATCAAGCACTTAAAAGGCCAAAATATCAGATGCCAACACTAGAGGAAGTGTTGCCAAAGTTAAGTAATGCCAGAGTGTTCACCACTTTAGATGCCAAAGATGGGTTCTACCAGATATCCCTCGACGAGCAGAGTAGTAGGTTAACTACATTTTAGACACCCTTTGGTCGATACAGATTTCTCAGAATGCCTTTTGGCATTAGTACAGCACCTGAGGAGTTTGAAAGGAAACTACAAGAATGTCTTGCTGATTTACCAGGTGTGGAGGTTTTGAGAGATGATATACTTGTTGTAGGCTATGGTGATACACAGGAGTTAGCAGAGAGAATGATACACAGGAGTTAGCAGAGAGCAATCATGATAGAAATCTGAACGAATTGCTGAACAGAGCAAGTGAATTCAATCTTAAATTGAACAGCAAAAAAATGAACTTACGCAAGACAGAAGTAAAATTTATGGGTCATCTCATTACAAAAGATGGTCTTAAACCTGATCCTGACAAGATAAAAGACGTTGAGAACATGCCAAAGCCAAAATCAAAGCAAGAATTATTGAGCTTGCTAGGCTTTATAAATTATCTAGCTAAATTTATGCCAAAATTAGCACACATCTCCAGAGGCGGATCGAGACCTTCTCAACATTCTCAGTTGAGAATGTCAGATTTTCTAGCGTCCAGATTTTCGAATCTTACCAACCTGTCAGCTCAAATCGAGTCTGATTTCTCAAGGTTGCTGACCCCCGTACCCACTGATATTTGCTGCACACTTGGTATACCTCAAGGAAGTGGTAACCTAGCAATAGTGATTAACTAATAAAATCGCTTGACAAGTGTCAATAATCCTGAAAGGTATCTAGGCAAGTTGCAACAGTTTACGTGTAGTTTCCATGCCAATTTGAGAAGTTCCTTCGCATCTTGAGAATGTGCTACGCAATTGTCTTACTGCGTGCGCATCGAAACAGTACTGATTTTTGGTCACTTGAGAAGGTAGATCTGCGCTGGTTAGACGAGGTCCAAAATACATAGCAACGGCTTTTTCTTGGTACTCTTTTTATATGAGGTAGGCCTGGACGATTTAAAACTAATTCCTTGCGCGTCCTGAGGAGAAGGTTCACTGAGAATCTTGAGGATTCAGGGGGTGGGTATACGTGTCTGTTTGGAATTTGCTGTGTACCCTGGCATGTGAGTTATCTGTTGGATGAAGTAGCTCAGAGCGGGAGAAAACTATTCTTCGTTAGCAATCTATCCGAAATAATAGAATTTTCAGAAGAAGTCAAGCAGCTGTTGACGAAGAGAGATGTTGAACAAATTATGCTGGTATATAGTGCTAGTATGCAGCTTTCTCTAGGTAAGTGTTGTCACACAGGATGGCTTGATCGCAAGTAGTAGTTGATAGTCATACTTTATCACAGGCATGCAGACAGATTCTCTACTCCCAGTCCATTGAGTAAATGTGGATAAAGGAGAAACTGCCCCCCCCCCCGATAATGTATGGCTATATTTTTCCTTTTTGACTGTTTTATAGTCGTTCACGGCAGTCTGTATTCGCATATGCAATTATTGTTTACAAGATTGCTGGATGAATACGAGTCTGGCCGGTGCCAGTTGACATTGGGTATAAACAAAGGGTCGAAGAGCGGAGGGTTAAGGTCAGGCTATGTTGTGTGTTAGAAATGCTATAGGTCCCCACTGGACAGATATAACGAAGAGTCATCCTAACTTCCGCTTACACGATCACACTTATGTTTGTAGACGCTGTAGGGGTATGCACACAAACATATTAGTATTTCTTCGTTGTATTCATTTAGGGACAACCTTCGAGAGATGCTTGGTAGCTAATCTTTGATACAGGGGACCTTGTCGCAGCAGAAGCTCATAATAGTTCAGCTTTGATATAGAGACACTTGGTCTAACAGAATGACATAGTGGCTCGTGGAACTTTGTTTTGAATGCCATCAAAGTAGAAACCCAGTTGCTTCGCACAGTTGTTGGCAATGTTGTCATGTCAATTATTTTTTTATGTTAAGAGCTCTTCTCTGGGATATCAATTGGAATTCTGGAACATGGGTGATTCCTTAGTGTGGGGTTCCAGCTGTAGATAGGGCAGTGATGCCTTGTCAAAAACTAAATTTCCTAACTATAGTTTTTATTGAAGTAGAGGTTAGTTTTGATTCTGTAAGTAAAGTGCTTTTGAAATTTCAATAGTCCTTGATCTTTCAGGCATAATTATCAAAACTATGATAATTGTTTGAGTGTGGTCTTTGGGTGTGGTTTTATATTTTGGACCTTTGAGAATGTCAGAAAATGTGCTGGATCCGCCCCTGCATCTCTCACCCTCTAAGAGAACTGACAACAAAGAAAGCACAATTTTTATGGTCGCCTCAACATGACAAAGCATTCAGTGAAGTAAAGCAACTCGTCACTAGACACCCAGTTCTGAAATACTACGATTTAGAGGTTACACTCCAATGCGATGCAAGTGAAAAGGGTCTAGGAGCTACTTTACTGCAAAATGGGCAGCCTGTTGCATTTGCCTCAAGAACACTGTCGCCAACAGAACAGAGGTATGCTCAAATTGAAAAGGAATTCCTAACTATTTTATTTGGCTGTGACAAATTTTCACAGTACATCACTAGAAGACAGAAAGTCACAGTAGAATCAGACCACAAGCCACTGCAATCAATATTTAAAAAGTCACTGTTAGAGGCACCATGCAGGTTACAAAGAATGATGCTAAGACTGCAACGATATAACCTGGAAGTAATATACAAGCCAGGTCGGCACATGTACATTGCCGATCATTTGTCAAGGGCTACAGTGCCAAATACAGACACTCAAGAAACTGAATTCCAAATTTTCACACTTGAGCTTGAAGAAATCAACCCACTGAATACAATTAAAATCAGCAGTGAGAGGCTCTCACAGCTACAGAAAGCCACGGAACAGGACCCTGTGATGCAGACATTAAAAACAACAATACTCACAGGATGGCCTGAACAACGCGAGGAAGTTCCCATACACATAAGAGAATTTTGGAACTTTAGAGACCAACTGTCTCTATATACTGGCGTATTGTTTAAGAGCCAAAGATTAATAATTCCCAAGGCTCTGTGCTTAGAAGTCATATCACGTATTCATTCAAGTCACCTTGGAATAGAATCTTGTCTTCGCAAAGCAAGAGACCTTGTATACTGGCCCTCAATGAACAGTGAAATTAAGGAAGCTATCACAAAATGTTCTATCTGTGCAGAGTACCAAGCCAAACAGCAAAAACAGCCAATGCAGACACATCAGATTCCAGATAGACCATGGAGCCGTCTATTTTCGGATTTATTTGCATTAAATGGCAAAGATTATATAGTTCTTGTAGATGGTTATTCAGATTTCATTGAAATGAAATGTTTGCAGTCAATAACATCTGCTACATTCATACAGTTCTTTAAAGAACAATTCAGCAGACATGGAATACCTGATGTGCTAATGACAGATAATGGACCTCAATATGCCAGTCAAGAATTCAAAGACTTTGCTCAAGAGTGGGAGTTTAAGCACATCTCTTCATCACCTTACCACTCAAGGTCCAATGGTAAAGCAGAGTCTGCTGTAAAAATAGTAAAAAGCCTTTCAAAGAAAGCAATGGCAGATAACAAAGATCCTTGGTTAGCCTTACTGGACTATCACAATACACCCACTGCAGGGATGAAAAGCAGTCCATGTCAACATCTGATGTCCAGAAGGACTGGAACACTAGTGCCAGTATCTTCAAATCTACTCTATCCTGAAGTCATAGATGGAGTATCAGACAGCCTAGAGTTAAAGAGACAAAAAAGCAAAGAGCTACTTCGACAAGAATGCGAAGCCTCTACCTGAATTAAATATAGGAGAAGAGGCCAGAGTTAGTGACAAAAAGAGGAAGACATGGCAACCAGGAAAGTGTCTTGAACAGTTATCAGATAGATCATATCTTGTACAGTCAGATTGTGAAGTTATACGCAGGAACAGAGGGGATATAAAACCAATGCCAGACACAAATGCAACAAACAGCACTCCAACAGCTAGTGAGGAACCAAGAGCAAGGGAGAGTTCGCCAAACAATAGGAAAACTCCAGCCATGCCACCACAGACTCTGACTAGAAGAGCTAGCTCAAGAAGTATTAAGCCACCTGCAAGATTCTTGGACTATGTTTAAAGGACGTTATAACATATAGACATTTGATTGAACATAATGATTGCTATTGATATGGAGGAACAGTTTCAAAGTCAGGGGTGATAATTAATTTCCAATTTATAGGATAAACCGTTAGGACCATTTACCAGTTTTGCTGTTGCAATTAGTCATGTAATATACATCAAGTTATGTTTGTTCTATTTTGTTTTGTTTGTTAAAAAAAGGGAGATGTTACAATATGTACTTCCGCTTTAGTGACTTGTCAATCACATACATATCTGAGTTAGATGCACCAGATACAGTCAGCTTGCTTGTGCGATTCCTGTAAGCCCACAAACATAAAAAATAACATGTGAAACACGTTGTACACTATTCTTCCTATAATTCATAAGGAGACTAACTAGCTTATAACACTGGCAGAATAGTTATAACTCCAAATGTTATCTCTAACAAACGTATTTACACTATACGTCACATTATCTGCTGGCACGTCTATTGATAATGGCTATGTTCTTGTTGTTAATGAGAGATTGAAAATTTACGTTAATTAGAGGTCATCCGACAGAGAATATAACGTAATGGAACGTGCAGGCACCACTTTTGATGAACCCCCTCGGTTAGATATTATGAAACAATGTCCAAACTGTAGTTTAACATGTTCACTTGGATATTCGTTAAAATTCTGGTTTACTTCCATGCAGAGGCTGAAATTTCGTATTAAGGAAAGTTTATCGAACTGACAATGTGACATACAGTTAACATCCGCTTTTTCAACTGCCCCCGATATCGAACATTCGCTATTTCGAACCAATTTCTGTTTCCCTTGGCTTTGCTATAGGGTTACGTATAGAAAAACCGTTCGCTATCTCGACTACTCGCTATTTCGACTTTTCGATATGTCGAACAGCTTTCTGTTTCCCCTGGAGGAAAAGTGTTCGCCATCTCAAACATTTTTGCATTTGGTTATGTTAACATGCCTAGTTGGACGTTATTTCATTGAAATTCTGATTTATTTGCAATAAGTGATCGAAAATTCACATTAATTCAAACTAGTTCACAGGTATGAGAATATGACGTAGTTGATCGTAACGGCACTTCGTTTGAGGAACCCCCTAGGTTAAAAATTATGGAACAATATTCAAAATGTACCTTACCATGCCTAGTCAGATGCTATTTCATTGAAATTCTGTTTTATTTGTAATATGCGATTGAAAACTCACATTAATTCAAACTCGTCGGTATGAGAATATGACGTAATTGATCGTAACGGCACTTCGTTTGAGGAACCCCCTTGGTTAAAAATTATGGAACAATATTCAAAATGTATCCTACCATGCCTAGTCGGATGTTATTTCATTGAAATTCTGTTTTATTTGTAATATGCGATTGAAAACTCACATTAATTCAAACTCATCGGTATGAGGATATGACGTAATTGATCGTAACGGCACTTCGTTTGCTCTGGGTTAAAACTTATGAAAAAATATTCAAAATGTATCTTACCATGCCTAGTCGGATGTTATTTCATTGAAATTCTGTTTTATTTGCAATAAGTGATCGAAAACTCACATTACTTCAAACTCATTGGTATGGGAATCTGACGTAATTGATCGTAACGGCACTTCGTTTCAGGAACTACCTGGGTTAAAAATTATGAAAAAATATTCAAAATGTAACTTAACATGCCTAGTCAGATGTTATTTGAGTTAGATGCTTCGATATTCTATCTATAACATGTTTTGGACAGTTACACGGTGAGTACCATCCAATCTGAAGGTTGTGCTCGAATCTGAATGTGAATCTTGCCCCCAGGATTAAAGTGGGATTTGCCTATTACCTAAAAACCTGCTCATCAGCCCCGATCAATTAACTGCAACAAATGACAAGACGAAGACTGATATTTCCATACATTATCATTTCACAGCGGCCTAAGTCACAGTTTTGCAAACTGAAACTGTCATAAACTTTAACTAGTGGCTAAAATGTAGTACAATAGATCGTGAGCATACTTCTATTTTGACACAAAAACAGGAAACAGTACCTGACAATGAAATCTTTATGTTGCCTTCCAAAGATTTAGACGTCTATCTTGCCTTCCAAAGATTTAAATGAAAGCCTTCCAAAGATTTAGACGAAAGCGAGCTAATGCAACTAGAACTTCGTGTCTCAACTTGAAGCTCAACGAAAGTCAAACACGGAAGGAAGTGAACAACAAACATATTAAAGGGGCATTCATAGATGACGGGGGCTCAAACGGAAGTTCGGCGCTAGTACGGTTTTGCACCTCACAGTGATAACAGGGGGCTACACCCATAAATTATACACCATTCAATAGCTCTTCACCTGTACATTCATATGCTACCCCCATTTACCCCCATAGGGGTAGGAGTGGGGTCAGGGTTAGGGTTGGGGTTAGTTATTTCTTGTCAGCCATCACGAATATCATCGAAATACTCACCATATTCATAATGGCGGACAAGAAACAACTAGCGCTAGCCCTAAGGGGCCATTCACAAAGGATGTCCGAGCACAAGGGGGGGAGGGGGGTCTGGTGAAATAGGACAAACTCGGACATAGGGGGAGGGGGTGTTTGCGCATGGCGGACGTCCAGGTGTTCAGAATGTTGCAACAAGACATTTTTACTACAGTCCTATTTTGGATTGATCCTACCATCCAAGTATATGCTATTGCATTGGCGATTTATTGCGTCCTGGATAGCCAAAATGCATGCCAAGTGATGGCCAATGATTTATGAAGCAGCCATTCGCAGAGACTGACGTCCTAGACGATGAGTGAAGTATCGCACGACTTGTTCCGTTCTTTGGATGTTCTGTTTAGCTAGACATTGCCATATGACAAAAAATTTATATTTTTACATACATACATACTCTCCAGTCCGGAAAAGACGTCCCCCCCGACTATTTATTTTTTCAAAAAATGCACACCAGGACATTCTTATTGCAACCCCCCCGCTTAATAATTTTGAGCCAAGAGGAAATTTTCCCAACCAGACGCAGAATTGTCCGGCGAAAGTAACTCGTTGGGAATGTTTGTTGCGCTGAAAAAATGCTAGCGTGAAATGCATAACTGCTGCAAGAAGCACTGAAAACTCAGCCGACAGTTGTGCCAATGATGATGACATTATAAACGACAATGATAGACACATTTTTAGCATGCTAGAAATATGTAATAAACGTAATAAATTTTTTTCAAAAAGTTAAAGTTTTTTGTCCAATGCATATGTTGGTCTTCTCTCCACATCCATTTATAACAGCCCAGCCCATAGACATTCACGTTGGAGCTTTTTCCACCCCCCCCCCGCTTATTTTAACCCCCCGCCTATTTACTTTGAGACTTTTCCAAACCCCCGCTTATTGCCACCCCCCCTTCTATTCCGGACTGGAGAGTACATATATATATAAATATATATATATATATATATATATATATATATACAGTATATATATATATATATATATATATATATATATATATATATATATATATATATATATATATATATATATATATATATATATATATATATATATATATATATATATATATATATATATACATATATATATATATATATATATATATGGTGTTTGGCATGAAATAGATGGACGTCCAAGGGGGAGGGGGGTCTTTGGAAACGGACAATATCGGACAATAGGGGGAGGGGGGTCTAAAAATTCAGCTTTTTAACGGACGTCCTTTGTGAATGACCCCTAACCCTTCCCTTACTGCTAACGGAAACCCTACCCTATGGGGGTAAATGGGGTAGAATATGAATGTACAGATGAAGAGCTATCGAATGGTGTATAATTTATGGGTGTAGCCCCCTGTTATCACTGTGAGGTGCAAAACCGTACTAGCGCCGGGAAATTCTTTTTCTTGCTACCAAAGAGTGGCAGAGCACTGTGTTTGGCGGGAAGGGGGGCTCTAGTAAAGTAAGTAGAACCGCTGGGATATAGAGGGGGTGCTAAAACTGGTACTAAAGTACACTTGCAAGAAAATGTGGAGAGGCAACAGCCCTATAAAGCACCCACAGCTCCACAGCCATTGTATCCTAAACCCAGGGGGCACTCTGCACATAGACATACAGGGGGTAAGTCCAAGAAATTTATCGGCCACCCAAAAATATCAGCTCATTTTCCATAAGACCCACAAATATCAGTTTTACTTATATCTTGTACCCAAAAATATCACAAATTGGAATGTTGGTTGAGATACTATCACATAGCTGTATTCTATAGGAACTGCCATTTAAAACAAGCTGTAAATAGTTGCAGTTGCCATTAGCAAACATGGAGCAAATGTCGCCCCTGTGCTGCAGGTGTCCTTGATGTTTTTAGTCTTTTGGTAAGACATCGTTTGACTTCTATAACCTAGTTCGTGCAATATAAAGTTTACAGTGAGTGCAAAAACTTCCAAACAGTATTGTAACATGACTTGGAATAAGTGAAATAAACCGCAGCAAATTAGGTCTATGAAGAATACATTTGAATCAGATATGAAAATCTCATGAAACACCAAAAGATCGTCGTTTCTAAAAAGGCGAACACCCCAAGAACAGGCTGAACACCCCAAGAACACTCCATGAACACGCTATAAAACCCCAAATTTGAGGCTGAACACCTCAATAATCTCAACAATATCGATTAATTACTCCAAAATGACTTCCATCAATTATTCACAAATAATTTTGGTGCGGGGAGGGCCATTTAAGTATTATGTTGTTGGTGTTGTGACATCCCTGCATCTTTTTGCGCGCCAAAAGTACGAACGGGGGTCAATACATGAAGAGTGAGTGGAAGTCCATAGGTACCTAGTAGGAAAGTTTCTTACTTTTCGGCTTCAGCACTCAAAAGTTCTAAGCTTCTTCACGGTACTAGTCGCATGGAGAATGAAAAGTTCATTGTACACTTGAAATAATGATAAGTCTTAGTAAAGAACATAAGCTTAACTGTTGGAGAACGATAGCGGGCAAGGGGAATGCTGTGTGGTACCATTAGTTCCTGTTGATTCCGGTTGTGTTTGTGGTCACCCGCATTTCATGCTGTAGCATCGCCACAGATTCTGTCATCATCTCTTTGTTGAAGTACGTAATGTGTCAGTGGTCAGTGTAATATGGGCGTGTTGTTAACGTGATATCAGTACCTGTTCTTGTTTGTACATCAGTTGAGCTTGTGTTTTAGTCGACGTGAGAAGTTGTCCTACGTGCGTTGCCGTTATTGTTATTATTGCCGTTTTCCGCCTACCTTTGATGAACCTGGATGCTGTCGAACTTTGACAAACTTGCTGAACTCGAACTATTATTTGTACTGTTTGCTATTTTCGGATTTCTTTCCTTCATTGGTTTTATTAATTGGCTTTTGCGTTACTGCCCTGTTTATTTGGTTATACTTGTAAAACTTAATCGTTTCAAAAATAGGCAAGCAAACCTATCCCAGAAATGAAGGGCACCCAATGCACTTTTTGGGACTTTCAGGGGCTATGCGTCCCACAATCATATAAATAATTGTCTTTTCCAATCAAATGGTACTTCTTTGCAGCTTATATGATCTCCTTTGTATCAAATTGACGTTTGGAAAACAAATCATTGCGGTGACCCCCGTTCGTACTTTTGGCGCGCAAAAAGATGCATGGATGTCACAACACCAACAACATAATACCTAAATGGCCCTCCCCGCACCAAAATTATTTGTGAATAATTGATGGAAGTCATTTTGGAGTAATTAATCGATATTGTTGAGATTTTTCAGGTGTTCAGCCTCAAATTTGGGGTTTTATAGCGTGTTCATGGAGTGTTCTTGGGGTGTTCAGCCTGTTCTTGGGGTGTTCGCCTTTTTAGAAACGACGACCAAAAGATATGTGTTTCTAAGTCTGATACCTAGAAATATCAGAATTGTATCTATTATTTTTGCAGGGCCCAAACATATCATTTCTGACAAATATTTAACCCAAAACTATCACTATGGCCAAGCATTTCACCCAAAATATCGGACTGACCCCCCCCCCCCGTATGTCTGTGTGCCAAGTGCCCTCCTGGGATCATAAACAGTGAACTGTGCACAGTTTAAGGTGATTGACATAGGCAATCTGAGGGGGGAGGGGGCAGTCATAGAATCTAGTATAGAATGTCCTCTAGTGGGGACATATCTGAGAAAAGATCACAATTATAAAATATTTATGGCAATGCCCTCTACTTTTAACTCCAGATTAAGCAGGGGGTCGTTATAAGCAAGGGGTTGTACACTCCTCAAAAATTATATAAGCAGGGGTCAGAATTAGCGACGGGCTTTGAAATTTATAAAACTGTGTGCCAATCTGTTTCCTTAAAGCCCATGCTAAACGACCCAATATCTCGTCCAACGGTCATCCGACATATATTGAACGAAGATAGTCCACTCTTGAGATAGAATCATTTGATTTGATTAGCAATCTCATATATTTTAATTATAAGCCTTTTAACCTACACTGCTAATCTATGATTTAATTTGAATATAGGAGCATGGAACAGCCTTAGTTACAAAGAGGCACTACATGGGAGCACCACAAATGAGTACACACTTTTACATATGATATTCAGGTCGCTGAGGTTCTCAACACCTGCAAAATTTGTGGGCAATTTAATTTTTGCATAAAAATCTTCTTTAGACATTGATAAACATAAATTTGCCTGTTGGACATGCTGAATTGTCTTGAGAGGCCTATCCATCAATGTGTTATCTTGCTGCATTGCTTCTTGCTCTTCGAGCACGGTCGCCATTTTGAAATAGGAGGCGTTTTCGTGAAACCGAGGCTATTGCAATATGTTGGTTGGAGTGGATGACCAAGGGGGCATAAGAAGGATCATGTAAAACTCTCTGATCATCTTGCAATTTTTGTCGCAGTGATGTTTATTTAAAACAATAATAAATATATAACAAGAAATAAAGGGTAATCCCAGCAACGAATGCCAATGGGAGTGAGACCAGTGAGTCACGGTGCATAGAAGAATATGAATGAAGATCGTGTATAATATAGATTAGGGATGTAGCATAGTAATCGTATATGAGAGAGAAGCATAATGTATATGACTATAGGTATCATTCATCAGCTATCAACCTGAGATCAGTGTTTTGGGGGTTTAATGATAGTACACTTTTATGATCACAAGCCCCCCAATATCCCAATGGGACACTATCGTACCAGAAGAGGAGCAAAAGTAATATCAGAAAATGTACAGTGCAGAGAACAACATAGAAATGAATGGTAATATGACGATAATATGAGCGAGTAACGAACCGCGATGTATATTCAGCATTGTAATACGGACACCGTGTCCGATAAAATAGGGTATAGAATGAAACCTTGAAAAGGTACAACACTATGCATAGTATAATTGAATCATATTATGTATTTAGACTGGTGAACTTTGTGTGAATTATTAAATTTTTAATTTTTGTGTGCCTTTCAAATGCTACAATGGGTGTGGCTGATGCTATGTCGTGCAGGTAGTCGTCTTCTTCAATGATTTTCCAATGCTCATATAGTATCTGTCCGATCCGTGCAGTATCCAGATTAAATGGAATAATGAATGGTAATTTGTCACAAGAGGCCTGTGAATGGGGTTGTAAGAGATCATCTCGCGATAACGAGTGCACCTTGGAAAATAGTTTAGTAATAAGGCCAATATTATAGCCCCGTTTGATATGTATGACAGATAGTTGTTGTAAATGGACATCCAAATCGTCATCATTGGAGATAATGCGATGGTATTGCAGAGCTTGACTGTATATGATGCCTGCTTTGCAAGTAGGGGGGGGGGGCGTAGAAAGAATATGAATGTGGAAGTGACGGAAGATCAGTTGTTTTCTTGTACAAAGTCCTATGAAGTTCATTATCTCGGTTGAGAATCAGTATATTTAAGAATGATATCTCGTTAACTGAATATGACATTTCAAATTGTATAGTGGGATGGGCTCTGTTCATATGTTCAAAGAAAGTCTGTAGTAAATCAACACGGTGAGTTCAAACACCAAAAATGTCGTCTATGAAACAACGAAGCAAGATAAGTAAAGCGTTGCTCAAGAAAAGTAAGAGTGCCAGAGCCATAACAGCTCCCGCCAACAAAAGATGAGCCATTGCACCACTGTAAACGGGTATCATACGTCACTGTAATATTCAAGCAAGCCCTGGAGCTAAATGTAAAGTTTCCATCGCCTCCAGGACATGACTAGATAATCAGTGGCAGTGGTGACTTAGAAATAAAACGGATGGCACAAAAACCCGCCCCTGACTCAATTCTTGAGATGGTGTCATGCAGGTGCAAGAGGACGAAGTGTCAATCAGAAAGCTATAATTGCTTTGCGCATGGATTGAAATGCATGGATATGTGTAACTGCAGCAAATGTGTGAATGAATTTGATGATGATGACCTCCAAAGTAGTGCCAGCGATTTTAGTGATGATGATGTTATGGAGATGGGGGAAAATGAGGGGCTTTGAGAATGAAATTTTTTGGGCAGGTTCCAGGAGAAGTAAATTCCTAGAAAAGATAAGGATCCCATGTAATACTATAGAGGGGGCTTTGGGCTTCCACAGGTTGGGGCTTGTCCACATTTAGCTCTTGGATTTCAGTTTCGTGTTCAAAATCTGGATTGCCTCTTGTATTCAATATCATGCATTTTCTACAATAGACTGAGATAGAACAAAAACTTGAAGAGCTTTCTTCAAAGTAAAGCTTTGGTTTTTGAAATTTTGCTTCGGGATTTTGGATAATTTTGGTTTGGGTTTGCAGCTTCTGCTGCCCCCTGTCGAAAAGACCTCTCACCGTACTGTGGAAGCACGTACCAACATCTTCTAGCTTGAATAATTCTCGATGACTTTTTGTCTCAATGAACGGCATAGGACCAGCTTGAAGTCATTCTAAGCAAATCGTATCTGCTTGCTTGGTGAGCAGAAGTCAATCATATCTGTATAGCACTATATTGTTGAAACGCGAATGGATTTCTAACGGTTAATTGCAGTGATCAAACACTTGTCCTGTCACCCACGTGGTCACCCATTCCAGCCGGCATATCGTAGTAGCCTCGGTTTCGTGAAAATGACTCATATTTCAAAATGGCGACGGTGTTCCGAAAGCACGCAGGATCGTTGCAAGTTGACACCTTGATGGAAAGGCCTCTCAAGAAAATTCAGCATGTCCAACAGATAAATTTATGTTCGTTAAGGTCTAAAGAATGTCTTCATGCAAAAAATTAATTGCCCGCAAATTTTGCAGTTGTGCACGCGTATTTTCCCGGTGGCGACCTGACTATGAATACCTAATGTGTCGCTGAACCTCAGCAGTCTAACAACAGTTATGATTTTGAGCCTAACAATATTCTTATATTATAATTTAATATTTGTGATTTTGAGTCGCTATTTTCGTATACACTATTCCTACTAAGAAGTGGTTGAATTAAGAATTGTGTACATAACATTCACGGAAGAGTTATCGAGTCGCGTCATAGTGCAATTACCTCTCTTATTGTATATATGAATCTCATACATGCTTTGTTTTCTAACGAAAACTCAAATGAGCAAATCATCCCAACCTTGATGAAACTTACGCCTTGCATTATTCTTATGTTATTCTTGAAATTCAGCGATATTCAGCCTTGATATTCATATATACTATATTCTTATACACAAGACGTGTGTATCAATGCAATATAGTTACACCTGTGACAAGATGCAAATTTGTCGAGATTTCAACAATTCACAGGGGTTATTCACTGATAAAATTTGCCATGCTAATCAGGGCAGATATTGACATGGGCTAAAAGACAATTGAGCTATGAAATCTAACTGTTTCAGGCAGTAGATGATCCAGGGCTTGAGGGTCTAAAAGCGTAGCCTCTGAAACTGTTTGTAAATCATTCTCTTCAAACTCTCACAAATGCAAGGAAATGCTTTTCTGACATATTTTCTCTTACATTTTACATACAACGACAATGGAATATGCCACGGTATTTTACTTACCCTTAACATTAAGCTCACATCGTTTATGCGAAATCCTCATCCATCATGTGTTAACAAAGTAGGGGTCCGGACTACCCATTGTCCCCCTCTGGTACGCCACTAGTTGCTACACTAATGTTAAATCATCCAAAATTTTTGAAAAGTTTTAGATGTCGTCAATCATTTATAGGATAATTCAACAATATGGCCATACGATCCAACTTTGACCATCCAACAAATGCTGGATGAATTGTCCGGGGCTTTACACAATGAAATTAAAAATCTTCAAATTTTCCAGGTTTACCAAAACAAACTTTAGGATTTAATACACAGGATTCACAATACGATCGAGATCTCAAACACTTCTTCCAATAAACATAAGAGGGGGGCGTTTATTCGGGGTCCAAGAGTAGACGCAATAGTAGGTACATTCACATTAACAACTCATACTATATTCTTACATGATGATAAAACAACCCTAATAATTACCGCTCTCCCCTTGAGAGAGGTCTGGGGCTGCACAGCAATTTTAAAACTTTCTAGGACTTTTTCGCACACACTCAGTAGTGTACAAAGGCCATTACCAGGAAAGCATCCCTTGACTGTTCCAGGCTTTCCAGGTTTTCGCAGACCTAAACCATAACTCACTGACTTTTGTACATTTTTCTTAACTTCAAACCATATTACCTGACTTTTCCAGATTGTCAAAGCTTTTCAAACTCCTGATAACCATGCACGAAAACACTGAGCTCAATGGTTATACATTTGGAAAAGGAATACTCTACAGCCAGTATACAAGAACTTCAGTGTTTCACAATGTCACACATATGTGACGTTACCCCCTTCTGCCCACCCACTCCCCACCAATCGATCTTAGACTGGCTCTACGACAGTGCACATTTAAATTAGAAGCAAACAATACGCTACCGGCCTTTTATACCTGTCAATAATTTTATTTTCTGTATTACTTTGCGCATTTTGAAATACATGGTCTTAAATGAAGTTCTCAACTGCAACAGGAAGATTTCACCATTGTGTGAGACGCAAAATATGGCGGCCTAACAAAGCCTAATGACAATTTTAGCATCTTGACATGTTAGGCACTAGCGTAGTATGCACTCAACACCATAATAAAATGCAGGCCTTTTACTAGACAACTTACCTGATAAGGAAATATCTTGGAAGTATATAGTCTCCTGATAAAACGCTCACATTCAATCAATAAAGTAACTGTCAGCGAGCGATGTCTAGCAAAGGCAAAACAAGGAAGCCAAAATGAGACTAAGTACTTCATGTGTATATGTACCCAATTCGACATACATTGTCTTGCCAGGCAGATGCTTGCAATGTGAGATATGAGGGGTGATATTAAAGACCTAATTCCAATGAAATAAAAAGTGAAATGGAGATTAGTTGAATTATATTGATTAATAGTCCTAAACTAGATTCATGAGATTACTAGATGGTCCATAGATAAAATAGCTTCAACTCCTACCCCCCCCCCCCCAACTAAACTACATTTAGAGGTATTTACATATACTCATGGAGTTAGTAGATAATGGACTCTTGTAGATTGGTATAGCAAAAAGTCTACTTCACACACCAGTTGTCAGGCTCCATTTTCATTGTAATTAAGATATGATTTTCTGTAATCTATACTTCATTATAGTAGTTCTATGATAAATTATTGAAAGAGGAAGCTTATCAAGGTAAAATTTTCTATTATTCTGAAAGTTTCTTTCATTGTATCAAGTTGTCTGTAAAAGTTTTCATCAGCACAGTTTACATTGCTTCACATATGGCTTTATTGTCAATTTTTGTGAGAGATAGATTTCAATTTAATAACAACTTGTTCATGGCGTAATCAGGTCTGCACATTGCATATAGATTTATTGTCTGTTAGTTGACTTTAAGAATATATTAATTAGTGTCGTTTCCTGTTTGGTAGTAAGAAATAATGACTTGGATGCTAATACTGCAATCTTGTGTTTACAACTAACTTTGCATAAATATTCGTTCCACTCAGTATAAATTTAGCAAATCAACTTTGATGTCAATCTTTATTATTAGACAAAGGATTCAATCAATCAATCATTAAGTCAATAAATAAATAAATCAATTAATCAAGTTATGGGTTCATTAAATATATGTACGCTCTAAAGGGGGACGACGGGGTACCAGAAAAGTGTACGAAAACGTACGAGGGGAGGAGGCTCTATTCAAAGAATGTCCGTACTGCCATGTAATTGTCAAACGTTAGGTACTTGGGAAGCATCTTAAATAGATAAAACTACGTTTTTGAAATAATACGCGCAAGGTCGGTCTAACCAAGAAAAACCTTAACGTAGATTTGAGATTTCTCTTTGTATTACATTTTACGAACTTTGAAAATGGCGAGATAAACAATACCGTAAATCCTCGAATTAGCCTCCCACCCTCGAATAAGTTCACCTCGAATAAGCTCCCATGCTAGAGTTTGAAAATGTTAATAAGCCCTCCCCCTTGAATAAGCCCCCATCCTAGGTGATGATGAAGAATGTAGCAAAGACTAATGCTTAAATATAGACTGTTCATCTAACAGTATGGAGAAAAGGAGCTTTGGCAATAAGCATTTTATACGACATTTGTCAAATAATTTTAAAAGCCCCCCTCAAATATGTCCCTCTCGAATAAGACCCAATCCAAAAAGCAGCAGAAATAAATAAGCCCCAGGGGCCTAATTCGAGGTTTTACGATAGATTGAAATAATCAGGAGGAGCAATGAGTTAAAGGTACGTATGTAATTACATAATTCTTTGCAGTTGGCTTTTTAACATAAGAAACAGAAAATAGGAGAACGTAGCATATTAATGCTAATTAAGCCCAACTTCTATTACAATGTAAAATATAAAAAGATAAGAACCTAATTAAAATGATACCTATTTTCAAGAACCCTACCCCTAATATAAAATCTTTACACGCCTTGCAGTTGCAAATATTTCCATCCCATGATATTAAACGTCTCTTGAACTCAGATAGAGTACTAGAATTTTTTATGTCTTTCGGTAGAGAGGACCACAATATATAGCCTCTGTACATGACATCTTCGGTACCATACTTGGTGGTCACAATATTTGGCAACCGCAAAGGATTATCACCTCGAAGGTTGTAATTGTTATGGTTTTCGAAAAAAACACCCTTCATGAACTCAGGACTGATGTTGTGTTTTGCTTTATAAATTTCAATCATTAGCAATTGCAGGTTGCGCTGGTGATTACTCAAATTTTCTTCTCTTTCTACTTCTAATTCTCTTCCACTATCTTTGCATACCAGTTTTAAGGCTCTTTCCTGAATTCGATTTATTTTAGAATTGCTACCTCTGTCATGGAACATCCACACTAAGGGGCAATAATTAAATTGCGACTTAATAAAAGCATTCATTAAAGTCTCTATTTTAGCTGGATCCATCAAATAAGATACTGGAACAAGCGCGTTGAGCTTCTGGTTGGCTTTGTTACATATATCTTCAATAGAATGTACGCTTAGTGGGAAGGGGTACCTCCAATGCGTACAGGAGGGAGGGGATCCAAGCACGATGAACATTGAGCATATGTACCTTTTGAAAGACCCCTATCAGTCAACTGATACTTAACTTTTATACGAAGCCGCAAATGGTGTCTTCTAACACCCTATTTATCTGCATTTAGTACTTCCTCTATACCTGCATCTGTTGTCTCTACAAGACAATTGAGAAGCTCCCCCCGTTCCTCGATAGAAATATGTGTCTGCGCACCCTGACATAAATTGAATAAGGAGCAAATAGCCTCTGTTTGCATATAACGCTTTTAATACATACGAGGTAAGTTCAATAGATCATCCATAAATGTGTTTTGTGCTAGCATGATTTGTATTTCATAAAACAAGGTTGCTTACTATGCATCATTGGAGGTCCTTTATCGTTACGTCGAGAAGTCAGGAACCTTGAATCCATGTTTACGCATTGGTTATTTGCAATACCAGTATTAATGAAACTTTGAACATGTGACATTACAAGCGCCAACTATAAAGCAAGTAGGCCCAAGTTCGTAAACAACGGAAATCTTTAGCTTTTGACACAGGTGAGCAATTTTAGTAGAGATATATATAGATTTATTCATATGTTTGCATTCCTTCTTATAGCTGATGAGTTTTGAGTGACCTACGTCAGGATGACATAGCTAAACATTTGTAATTCACATTCCTTAATCCTTTTTATAACAGTCAATAGCCAATTATCTATAACAAAGGTGCATTTACATAGACTGCATAAATGATCTACAGGATGTCATTTTAATTTTTTTTATATAAATTATTGACATTATTACTTAACTAGGTTTCAAACTCATTCCCACGTCGTAAATTATTTTCTACAACATCAGCCTGAAACTAAAACTTATCAGAAATGTGTCGAATATGTCATGACTGCAGAAAATATTCGATTCAATATTCAACTTCAATAGGTACTGTAAATTCTCAAATTGGCACCCTTCTAAAAAACCACATGGTAAAAGCCTTTACCAAACAACCCCCACCCTTTGAATAAGCACCACACCAAACCTTTAAATTGCTAATACACCTGTTATGAATAAAAGAGTCATTCAATGAGCTTTGTAGGATTGTACCTGATATAATTATCTTCAATGGGAATCGGAGGATGCCTGGGGGCTTTTCGTAATATTTTATTTGATGGAAAGACTTTTATCACCAACAGGAAAATTACGCAGTAAGAAGAAATAACCTGACTGCTCAAAGCATCTGAGGGGCTCTATGGGGGCCTGAAGAATTTGTTGGGGGCAATTAGGAATTGAATTAGCCTCAATCTATGTCAGCTAAAATACTGCTGCAAATAAGCCTTCCAATCAAATAATATCCCATCAAAAATTACCATAAGTTTGAGTGTATCAGTCATGGACCTATAACCCTTTATCATTCTTTAGTTAAATGTACTTAGCTTTACTCTTCCACATCAATCTCCCATGTCCAGGAATCCACATTAACTCCCATGTTAAAAATACTACATATGTTGAAATAGTTCTGCCTGTTCCTTTGGGAGCATTGATCAAAGGAGACTTTGTAATTTAACTATATCTTGTGGTTTTATATCAGTTAGATAACTGGTTTTAAATGTTCCTCAAATGTTTTTCGACATGCTATCTTTTTTCCTACATTCCTTTTCTCAAATCTGACGTCACCTATTCCATGGATTTCTTGCTGATCATGATACTTATATTCGTGATTTCACGTGCTCTCCTAGCCATAACCTTCTCCCTTTTCTGATTTTAAGTCATGCCAGCCAGGTGGAGTCAGTAAACTGTAAAAAGGAAATGACCAAATCAGTAAATTGGCATCCTTAAAATCATTAATCGGGGATAGCATCAAACTCTTTTTCCTGAAGTGAAGATTTATCTACATAAAGCTACTTCTTGTATCATATTGTGTAAATCTCTCTTCATCTTTCTGTTTAATCTTCACATGCTCTCAAGTGTTACATTCTATGTCAATTACAATAATATGATAATTTTGGTGTCTCTATAAGGAAGTGAGTTTCCTTCATGACAATTATTCTAATTTACAGTTTCTTAAATACTGCTACTTTTCAAACCACTTGCCAAAATCAATGAATCAATTTAGCAAAGATTCGCTTTTTAAGATTTTTAAGAGCAAGCTACGTTAAGAAATGTTGTCTGCTTTTAGTTTGTTTAGCTATACTTATCACCAATGCAAAAACTCTGACAATCACGGATTATTATCTAGCTGGTTGCAGAAAATGTAGAATGATTTGTAACATTAGTCACTACTTTTTGGTTATAATCACCATCAATGTTAGAAAAACGTTATTTCTTTGGACTACACATCTATGAATAGTTTATTGTTATACCGTTTTAAAAAAACACTAAGATTATACTGTCTCAGATACTTTAATCTGCAATCTTAGCCTTACTGTCGCTAAACACAGGCAAAGAAGGGAATGAGAATGTTTGCGGTTTAATCTGCAATCTTAGCTTTACTGTCGATAGACACAGGCGAAGAAGGGAATGAAAATGTTTGCGGTTTAATCTGCAATCTTAGCTTTACTGTCGATAGACACAGGCGAAGAAGGGAATGAAAATGTTTGCGGTTTAATATGGATAGATAGCTGTCGACCTTAGTACAGTTCTAAACTTGTATTGTGGCATTGTAATCATCTGTCCTTACTGGCCTTCTTTGTGAATAACATTAATCATTATTCTCATTAAACATTGCAAGTTAAGTATAGTTACGTTTAGCTGTTAATTATAATTGTAATAAGACATGATAAGTTAAGTTTATTAAAACTCTTTACCGTATGAACTCTAATATTCCCGCTTCTCCTTTATTCCCACCTCTCTAGCAATCCTGCCTTTATTTGTTGTATTTTGAGCGTACCTACATGATCTGATTCTTTATAACAGACATTATGAGACTGAAACACAACATGTGATTTTTTTTGTACACGAATATAGCGAATATTCAAGTCGTTAATACACGATGAATTCAACAACTTATAGCAAATTTATTAACGAGCGACTGACTTTGAATATGAAAACGAACAACTGACTACGATTATGATTAACGGTATGTAATTAACAATATGTAAAACAGCGGTATCTCTAGGTACAATGACCACAGGGCGTCCATATCTTTAAATAAATTCACTCACTGGCATACATGTTAAAAAATGTTTTCGAATACTCAATGTTACGTTTCGAATGCCGTGTTCCAACTTGAAATGAAACCTTAGCATCCACGTCATCGGGCATGGATAACAGTTACTAAAACTAACACTCTTGATGTATTGGTTTTGTTAGGTTATTGAAGAATTTTGTCGTTTCGAACCTTCTTCACAGTGTATGTTTTTTACTCTGATTTGCCACAATAATTTTTGAGAGCCCTGTTTTGTTGAAACAGTATCCTCAAACTAGACTTCAAGGCATTGACAAAATAATCCCGCCTCTCCAATATGCCCGATTCTCTAATAATCCCGCCTTTTCTTCTTAGGTTGAAAGGCTTATCCTACAGCGGGAGTATTAGAGTAAATATGGTATGTAATTTATCTGTACAGCTGGAATTAAGATAACGAATTGTGATACAAATAGAATAGGTAAAACTTTCCAAAAGAAATTTGGATCATACGATAACTATCACGTGATAATGTGCGTTAAATTTCACTTTGAAAAGGGCAATACATTGGTGCCTATAATTATAAGATCGTTAATAAATTTTGGTTAAATACATAAGGGAGCTGTAGCTGGCTATAAATGTTCGACTTTAGAGCCAGCTGATATGGGCGTATTTTACTGACTATTGGCTGACGACTGACAAGATAACAAATGCCGAAGAAACCGACCACGAATGTCGAGCCAATATACGAAAGCCGTAAACTATAACGTAGAGCAACAAAATATAATTAAGTTAATTTAAACATGCATAAAACGAAAGCGAAAATATATAACTAATAGCAACAAATAGAACTCGAATAATATCAACAATAAGTACTTACATTGATATGTGCTCCATTCATGTTGCCAATACCATTACGCTACTAGGAATAACGATTGATTCTAAATTAAAATTTAACCAACATGTCCTCTAAATTTGTCAGACAGCTAACAGCAAAATTAGTGCCTTTTATAGGGTTTCAAAGTACCTTGATAAAAAACAATCACTTATCCTCTACAACTCTTTTATAGCATCTCAGTTTAATTATTGCTTTTAATATGGATATTTTGTGGAAAAGCTGCCAATAAAGAGCTAAACCGCAGCCACAAGAAAGCACTTCGAATTCTACGAAATGACTATTCTTCTCCATTTGAAGAACTTCTACAAAGATCAAATGAATGTATAATTCACATAAAAAATTTAAAAAGATTAATGCTTGAGGTTTATAAATGTTTGAAAAGTGAAAACCCATCTTTTATGTGGAACATGTTCCAAGAAAAGAGTATTCAGTATAATTTACGATCGAAAAAGCTGTTCATGTTGCCTCAAACTAACACTATTAAAATATGGAAATGATAGTATAGTTGTGCGAGGCAGCATCTTATGGAATTACCTTCCAAATGAAATTAAAAGCCAAACCTCCGTCTGCTCTTTTAAGAAACGTATAAAAATTGCAGTGGAGTGGGTTGCAATTGTAAAATTTGTGAATAGTGAAGCTGTTATATACTTCGTGTACATTTTTTTAAAATATATTTTAGAGTATGTAAATAGTTGGTCTTAATTAGTTTCTTTAAAAGCTATGCAAAAACACCAACTTTAAATAATTTCATATTAATATTATTATAGTATTCACTATAGCACGAAAAAGCGGAAACATTCTTTTGGCATACTGAAAGCTTTTTTCGTCCGACACTCGTCAGAGTATGAAACGTCGGATAACGACCGAAAGGTGAAACGAAATATATAGCCAGATGCGGGTGCACGTGACATGATGAATAATGCGTCTATTTGGCCCTATGATTGGCCAATTAGCACCTATTCACCATTGTTTACTTGAAGAGTCCAAGTGAAAAAACGAACTCTTTTTGTTTACACAAGACTGGGTTTTGAGTCTTCATGTAAACCGATTCCAAAACACCTAAATGAAAGGACGATCTTGCTTGCCCAATGATCCGAAAATTATCGTCTGTATATGTTTTGGCGCATCCTTTCGGTCGTTATCCGACGTTTCATACTCTGACGAGTGTCGGACGAAAAAAGCTTTCAGTATGCCAAAAGAATGTTTCCGCTTTTTCGTGCTATAGTGAAGTTCTGTAGTACCAACAGACTTTTCACGTATTATAGTATTATTACATAACGGTTCCACTTGCCAGTTAACGATGAATAACGAATACGAATAAAAAATTACGAATAACAATATGTTTGACCGCGTGTCTCTCGCAAACTAAAAAATCAAGGGATGAACTCAAGCACAATGGCGTTACTAATTAACGAGACGATAACAAGGATTTGACATTGAATTACACACAAATAAACAACACAAAAATGCACGCACCAGTCATAAAAAACAACCAAGCAGCCGTTACAGGAGCGGTCATTATTTATGGCCGGGGTGGGGACTGAAGAGAAAGCGGTATGTTCCCTTAAAACAATTTTACCCCACCATTTGCTAAAGTCAAATTTTCTTTACCCCAACTAAGGAAAACAATAAAGCAATGATACATTTATGCTTAAACATGGTATATGTTTTACACTACCGCCCTGGTCAAAAATTATTCTTCTACCCCACCTTATACGACTTATTTTTTCAGTTTCCCCACCATTTTATCTTCAGTTCCCACCACGGTCATAAATAATGACTGCTCACTAAGTATACTTCCAGCAGGCATCAAAGTAAAATAGAAATCTTCGTGTATCTTTCTTGAAGATGAGTAAAAAATCTTGATGAATGACAAAAACTTTTAGATAGATAGATTAACTGTGGTTGAAATAAGACAAAAGTTAGGTCAAAAGAAGACTTAATCAAAGTTCGTAACAATTGATAAGAAATCATTAATTGGCTCTTTACCTTTGGTTACTTGCAGTGTCTTCTCGACTTCTTCTGTAGCTTTTTATCCATATCTGTATCCATAATTTCTTCTAACTTCCACCTCTTGTGAACTTGTCTGGTACTTTTTCTTCAGTTTAAGTTTAAACACTGGTATAGAAGCGGGCCGCAGAGCCATGACCGCCAAACAATGATAATTCATCAATTGATATTAAGTATGTAAGTTATGTTGAGTCTGCAAAACGTGCCCATTAAAATTATCATAAGATGAATAATAGAGTATAATATGCAAAGGTTATCAAATGCAGTATGCCTTTCGTAACATATCAAACTAGGCATATAGAAAATTCCATTTAGCATAATTAACATAGCAAGGAGAGTGTATCCTTCTACAGTGATCATCTTGCAATTCCAACCATATTGTACACTGCCATTCGTACCTATCGTTCAATGGGAGTTACCATTGCATTGCCAATAGCATCTATATCGAAAAAAGAAGCACGCTAAATCATTGATTTATGGAGGGTAATATTGTCTCGCATAGTAGGACATGGGGATCTCAACTTTGCTTCTGAAGCTTAACACCACAAGCGATCCTCTTACTATAAGGCGAAATATTGTAAGTAGGCCTAAATTGCATGTGAAGCAGTTCTCAATTCAAGACTAAAATCATGATTGGAAACGTTATTACAATATGGCGGGTAATCTGCAAGGTACTTTTGGACATTGTTGTTTTTTGAAATGACTCAGTGGCCTATGACTCAGCTGTACTCACATGTTTGTTTTCCTGTCCTTCATAGAAGAGTCTTTGTGAAATTGAGCTGATACCTCTTATGTGCCTTTTATTTCTTATATCTTATATCTTATATACTTATTCATCAACATATATCTTTGTCTGAGTGTAAGAGAAGAAAATACTTTGAATATGTAACAGGTCTTCTGTATCAAAATAAAATGGACTCTATCTCTTCTATTTATTTATAGCTCGTTCTTTTTCACATAGCTCTATTTTGCATTTGCAACTTTTCTCAGAATGTGGCACCATTAGTAGGGAGCTAGATGACTTTAGCTCTTTGCAGTTTTTCTTTTTAAATTTAAACGCTGGTGGATACAGAGGGGTGGGGGTGGGGGGCATGGCCGCCAAACAATGAGAATTCATCATTTGAAGTTATGTGTGTAAGGTATATTGAGTCTGCGCCAGGTGTCCATTAAAATTGTTATAATATGAATAATAGAGTGTAGAGCTTTTTACCTCTAATTTACTTATCATTCTCGAATTATCGTATATTCGTATCCAAACGCAATGCAATTCAATGAATTCTCGATCTGGAAGATCCGCCCTTTTAACCATTGTAGAAGACAAAGCTCACAGAATTTTATGTCTTATAAGGAACAAGCATGCTCGGTCCTTCCATCTCACTAAGCAAAGTTATCCACATTGCCAGGTGCAGTTCCTCAATCTTGTTTCCCCGAGCTTACAACTAAATTGTAAAAGACAAAATTCCCTCAGAATAATATATAGGTTTCTTTCATTAATAGGGCGGACTACTCTAATTGCCTACTCTAATTGCCCACTCTAACTACAACAGAATGTTCTAAATTCTGTGTTAGCTACGCCCGTAGATAAGCCTAAGTATGATTCTATCCAATTGGCTCTCCTCAATGTTCGACGATAGATCCATCCCTGAGTTTAATCATCATCCAAACGAGTTGACGACCCGAACCTTAATCTGCTTACCTATATATTGAGTATCTAAACATATCACATATATCAGATAACTCATCATATGAAGCAGCAGCTCTTTAGGTTAAAAGCGTAAGAAGATTACATCCATTTGTGAATAAACTGTTCTTATGACATGTGATGTGGGTAATCCTGTAGATGGTAACAATATTTATTAACTGAAACGCATATTTTTATAAGAAACCTAGCATATGGCCTAGTTATGAAAGCTTCTTATTCTCAGACATACAGTCAACTCCCTCTAAGCGGACACTTCAATAAAGCGGACACCTCGTAAAAAGGATATTTACCGGAAGTCCCTGCCAATGCCAATCGAAAATGCTGTATTTTCGTATTCCATGAGACAGATACCTCGTTATGATGGACAGCGGTTACAACTGCTTAATCTCAAACGCATAAAACACTTCAAAGAAGCGGACACTATGAAATTAATTTTGTTTCAAAACAATGATTTAAGCAAAAATTTATAAAAAAGAGGATCACAAAGCATGTTGGAAATTGAATATCACTTCTGATGCCGGTGGTTCTTTTCATTCTCGAGACTTTCATTCTCTGTTGACACACCCGATTGTTGAGTTCTCCTATGCGATGAAACACGCAAGAGTCAAATAGAAAGTGCAGAGAAATTTGTGTCGACACTGATGACAGCAATGACGATGAGCCAGTAATAGAAGAAAATTACTAAAGTCCCCAAAAATTCGTGTTGCTATTCAAATGGTAGAAAAATTGATGCAGTTTGCAAAGAATGATCTGGAAAACGAGGAGATTGCCATATGTTAGGATTCAGTCTGCAGATTACTTAAGGAAGAGAATCCAATATCTCAAGAAGAAAAATATTAATGACTACTCTTTTTAGGAAATGCTTTTGTATAAATACTCTATTTGATGGGTCAGAACTTATTTATTAAATTGATGAGAACTTCTGTTATTTTTGAGCCCATGATGTTAACGGACGCATTAAGTGGCAACTCAGATATGGCAGTGGTCTATAAAGCAGACACCTCTTTACAGCGGAAGCTTCCTCAAAATTGAGAGGGTGTTCGCTTTAGAGAGAGCTGATTATATTTTGATTAAAGCTTAGCACTACAAGTCCATTAACAGTTTCGTAATTTCAATTGCACATTTAGTGCTATAGACTTTGTTAGTGTCCAGTGTTATGCAAGTCACTATGGACACTGGAAGTTTCATCAGAAACCCGACTATCATTCACTTGCTACAAGGTTTGCAAACAATTCATGCCAATTTATATTCGTAATTCTGAATTTCTTGCCATGACAAGAATATTCCAAATTGACAAGTCATTTTGGGATTTGGTTGTTAGTAGCAAAGGCTCGCTAGGTTTTTTGACCTTCTACATGCAGCTCCCTTATAGAATGGTTCCATAAACCAGAGAGGCTGTACTTGTAGAGAATGGTATGGAATATTGTGATTGGTGACATTTTGCTTATTTCTATCCATATACTGCATAAAAATAAAACAGATAGTATCATGTACACAAAACATTATACAAGTTGAAATATTCTGTTGTCTGATTGATCAAATTTTAATACCGAGAAACATAGATATCAAATTAAACCTAGAAAGTGATATTAACATTGTACGAATTAGATATATTAAGTATAACAAATAGGGCTGACTATAATGTATATGAGATTATTCTTAACATTCCATACTTCAAGCGTACGTCAGAAGGACAGAGAAACCAACGAATCGAACAATGATTCAAAGAATTGTTATGGAACTATCTCAGTGATTCAATTTGTAACATACATTTTGAAGAAACATGTAACGTACATTTGTAGCACTACCATTTGCATGCAGCAGAAGTCTCCATTATCTCAATAGAACTATCAATAATTTACCCATGAACTCCCGATCTTCCCTAAAAGCTGTAAAACTCTCTTGCTGTTGAGGAATCAGGCTATCAGTAGCAATCTTTTTATTCATAATTTCCATGTGTATGTATTAGCAAAGCTTTCTCATCATCAAATCATTCTCTATTCGATATTTAAACTTCCTTTATGTTACATAGTGATCAATTCTCTGTTACTTATTAGTTGCTTATATTAATATATTTTATAAAGTTACACTATTTTGTTGTGTTCTAGATCTCCGTATATTTATTTCTAGACCTTAAATGCCTCTGTGACATTATACTTAGCTCCGTCCTTATCTTTCTTTAGATTTCATCTACATCAGTTACCCGAGAGACAGTGCAACAACAAGCACACAATCTCCTTTCAATGAAGATAACCCTTCAGGTGTTTTGAAG
Source organism: Mastigias papua (assembly GCA_964019165.1). Taxonomy (NCBI): domain Eukaryota; kingdom Metazoa; phylum Cnidaria; class Scyphozoa; order Rhizostomeae; family Mastigiidae; genus Mastigias; species Mastigias papua. Next base: position 14,852,514 of record OZ025271.1, read on the forward strand.
TCAATTTTTTGATAAGAGGTGAGTAATTAGGTGTGAATTAACTCATTCCATGGCTTTGTGATTGATTCTCTTCTATTAATTATGCTTATTTATGCCTTACATACGTATGTCTACATGTTGACATACTTTGTCATACTTTGTACATTCATATGGATTAACATCTAACTGAAAATATATTACATTAAATTGAAAAATTAGAAAATAGTAATTAGATGCTTGTCCTGTGTTATTAAGATAGTGAGAAATAAATGTTTCTTTTCTTTAACGTAGCTTTTTAATAGTAGATTTGAAGCGAAAAAATACGACAATATTTTTCAATTTACAAGACATATGTCGGACTGTTCCAATCCATCATCAGTTGCTAAATATAATAAAAAACTTTTTAGACACATTGATAAACGTTAAGTCATCAATCGAATATATATTAATCGAAAGAGGAATCAATGTAGCGAAAAGGAGTGTAACTCACTTTCTCACTCACTTCTCAAACTCATGTTCTTTTTAATGGTAAAGTCTATGACCAAATATATGGTGTTGCTATGGGCTCATAACTTGCCCCTGTGCTAGCTAATCTATTCCTAGGGCATCATGGAGATATATGCAGGATTCATACGGTCTGGAATGTCAGGGAGAAAAGTATCAAAATTAAGGTAGGTCAGGGAAAGTCAGGGGAAAATTTTGAACACATTCTGCGGCGAGTTCTTATAAGCTCTGTTCTGCCAGCATGTTATTGTAGGCCAATAAAATCTCACTCAAAATCAGTGAACCAATGTCTAATTTGAGGTTGTTGATTTGAAGATTGATTTTGTACATGTTCTATGGGCTACCTGTACTTTACCAGTGAAGTACAGGTTTTAAATAGCTGATCAAATAGGCCGATGAAGTCGAAGCCTGTAAACAATGACGGATGTGAATACGAGAGGTTGTCAAAGAGAAGTCACATCAGTGAAGTCAGGAAGAAATGCAATGATCTCAAACTTTGCTTGCAAGGCATTCTCTTCTCCTGTATAAGTGTTGGCATACCTCACTTGGGCTCGTAGCTTCTCTCTTGCGCTGTGTTCTATGTTCTGAGCCTTCAAAGCTGGCAAAAACCTATTGCTAATAAGTATAGCATTAGTTGTTTATTGGAAACTGCTTGGCATGGTATCTGTTTCTAATTCAATTTTTGATCATATGGTTTACAGCTATAAAGCTTGCTATAAAAACTATAAATGAAATTTGTTAATGAAAAATCTGAAGATATTGCATACTTTTCACTGAAAAGCAAGTTTTTGACAAAATACTTTGGTCTGCAAGTAAAACCTATTAAGAAAATCATGCTGATCGCAGCTGTTTTATTCAATTCTGTAAACTTGGCAATGTTACTTTGATATGACTTTGCAAAAAGAAGCCATTGCCTTTTAAATAGCATTTTTGGTTATTTTCCACCCCCTCCCCCCATATACACTACTTTTGTTTAGAAGAACCAGTAACATTGAAGTTCAAGCTGGCTGTTCCGAATGTGTCCAAAATTTTGAGACAGACTTGTTCTTAATTTGTTATGCCAGGTTTGTTATATCAATTACACTAGGTCATGTTGTTTGGAAAGTCAAATGCAAAATTTGATTAGCATGGGTGCCTTTTCCGGCGTTTTATAGAGTTTGCTAATGGATTTTTTCTGGGAGCAAGCCCCCAGCCCCAATTACTTGCCAGCTGGGCAGCTTCCATTACGGCTCTGCATTGTTGATTCTACGCTCAATTGATCATGTTGTTTGTAAAAGCTAATCACAATGACATCGAAGAGCCACCGGGTTCCCCAAAACCTCATGGAAATCACCTTGGAAAGTCTTGCAAAACTCATGGGATTTCATTGCAAAATTTTAGTGGCCACCTTGAAGAAATCAATGTTTACTGCAGATTCTAAATATGATAAGCTTTCAGATATGTGCAGAAGCGATGCAACATGTTGTGGTATGAGATAAAGTTTGGGAAATAGGCAAAATGAGAAAGACACAGCAGTATCCAAGTATGGATCCTAGCATACCGAAATTTCTCGCTTGCACTCCAGATTTGGACAGAATTACCTATTTTTTCTCCATATGAAACTTTCTTGGTGATGACTATGAAGATTTTATTGTGTATTGATGACCTACTGTTTTTCATACGATATCATATATTTTGTTAACTAAACTACTAGCAGCACACCACCTGTCTTTTATGTTTATACCGTTGTTTTGTGTTGAGTTTTAAAAAGCTAATTTTAAATCAGATGCCTGGTATTATTTGACACTTGCAATTGTCCAATCTATATGCTTACGATAGTATTTTCTCGACATCTGGTGTGTCCCTTTACATTCTTATTTCCGTAAATCATGGGATATCTGATTTGAGATGAACTTTACCTACCTTGATCTAACAATAGTAAATAGAAAGCATCATATGCAGTTGAGATTAGATGACTCAGTGTCCTCTCCCGCTGTACATGGTGCGAGCAAAGCATATTGTAGTTTTTTTACTTTCATTTTTATGTAATATGAACTGACGCGCTATCTTTTCCCACGTTCTTTACACCCCTCTTCTGCAGATGAGAATGAAATGAGTTGTTACTTAATAGTATACAGAAAAAGAACTACTTGCAGGTTGACCTTAGGCCCTCAGCATTTTGGCATGTATTGGCAAGAACAAAAAGTTTGTTGTAATATCGCTGTTGTGTTCATTTAGTTTGGGTTAACTGTGCCTTGTCCCGTTTTGAGTGACCAGCAGTGTTACTTCATATCCCCATGTGTGCCAATTTATATCTAGTCGATGTCAAGTAGAATAACTCCTAGTTGAGATTCGAATCCAGCAAAATTTGTCTATTGGTAGCATTTCTTTTATACATGTAAGACTGTCGAAAGTATTGTTCTTGTTTGGTACTTATTTTATAGGGTCAGGGAAAATATGGTCTTTCCTCACCCTGGGTCAGGGAAAAAAGTATCATTTTCTACCCAGAAAGTCAGGGAAAGTCAGGGAATTACTCTCTTGGAAACGCGTATGAACCCTGATATGGCTTAATCAATATCAAAGACCTTATGTTCAGTTTTATCAACGTTTTGTTGATGATTGTTTTTGTCCTTTCAATATTGAGCATGATTCCTTATCACTCTTTGATTTTCTCAGCTCACAAAACCCAAACATCAAATCCACTGTTTAAAAGGAATATAACATGATGTTGGCTTTTCTTGATGTCTGTATCAATAATAAAAACCCCATACTGTCTCTTAACATCATTACATCGTAGAAATACTTTTACTCGGTTGCTTACTAATTTTTTCAGCGTCACCTCCTTTTCTAATAGGATTGGTCTTACTCGTAGATTAGTAGATAGAGCTTTCAAAAGTAATAGTAATCTTCTTGACTTTAATGAACGTGTTAATAAGCTCTACTTTATTTAAGTCAATGCCCTGAATATTTAATAAGCCTGGTAGTCAAATTGTATTTTGTATTTTTGCGCAAGTTCCATTTTTGTAGGCAAATTTAAACATGTCAGTTCTCCATACTCTGAATCTGATGCTAGAGATAATTTGATAACTTGATGAAGACAAAGGGGTGGTTATGATTGATTACTGATTGTCATGACGTCACGGCGCCCAAGAAGAAGACAATTCTTTGAAGTTATTGTACATCTCAGATCCTCTAGAAGACTCTTACATTTAATGACATATTTATGATGACAGTATGTATCCCTATTTTCTGCAGCATATGTACATGCCCATTCATACCATAGACACCATATTTGTGTATTACTTTAAATATTCTAAGTCTCCATATGCTACAGTTTATGTGCACCTTGATTCATCTCGTAGGCACTCACTGATATAAACATTTTTATACACTCGATATCTCCATCTACAGCACATGCACATCTCGATTCGTTTATCTCAACTTCTATCTTGTCCTTTATAGTCAATCATTTTTGTATGCATATGTTACATATTCTTCTTCTTCATATTCTGCAGAGTAGTCTGCCTATGTCCCTTCATTTTATGCACCATCATTTGTAGGCATATACATTCAAGGATATTGGAGGACTTACAATTTAGTTAGGCTGCAGAGTGTCTGCTCCATTGAAGAAGAAGAGTGATCAGGATACCTGATGAGTTACGATGTTGACTGCTATCTAGCCATACCCATGGGGGCATTTTGTCTGGAAGCACAGTTTGATGACGTAGAAGGAACCACCATGGTTGAGTATGACGTGACAGAAAATGTTTTACATTGCAGCATCTATATTGACTAAAAACGCATCATCAACATAATCATTTGACTGCTGTGTACAGTTTTCAATTGCACATTCAGGAAAAATATACAATGAAGAAGAAAATTGAGAGGAAACAACTTTTTGAAAAATACTCTGGCTAAAACCCACGCTTAACACAATAAATCAATTCTTCACGATAAAATCAACAAAAGACACACAAATTACCTTCTTAGCTTAGATTTTTATTGTGTAAAAAAGAGTCTTCCTTTGATTTGAGAGATAAGTAAGGTTGCATTCCGTGGCTGCTTTCTCCTTGGGATGGGACATCTGTGAGAATCAACTCTGGCCAACGCAGAAACATTATGAAATGTATGCGATGACCAATGACGGACAGAACAAGGTGAGATGAAATGCTAAAATGTGTAGTGTATGTGCATTCTAAATGCTGCGATAAAAGATTTAATGTGAAATATCTCTAGGAAGGTGAGCTTAATGATTTGAAAGTTTTGATTACATTATTAATTCTGGGAGAATTATTGAAATCTCGAAACAATAGGGGCATGTGGCCCAGGTCCCCTTGTCCACTTATCTGTGTATTGTTTTAGGTGAAAAGTATCATTATTGTTCTAAAGTAATGGAAGAATGAAATGGATTTCTACCTTACTGAAAGGGGTTGTGGTCTCCAGTTTTCTGCCTCCTTTGCTGTCATTACATTACAAATTCTCTTTGTTCATATTCTGCACAATTTGCAATTATCAATTAGAAACTCCTGCTTATGTATATAGTTCTCACTTTCTACTTCGTTACATTCTGCAGAATGTAGACATATCCATTGGTCCAAATGACATTTATTTTTTATGCTGATAGTTCACATATTCTAATTCTTCACTTATTTGAGAATTTGTCAGCCCTGATATTCTGCATATTCATTATTACAAATGGTTGGTTTATTCATTCAATCATTTATTTGTTCTTTCTTTCATATCTTAGTATATATATATATATATATATATATATATATATATATATATATATATATATATATATATATATATATATATATATATATATATATATATATATATATATCGCTTTACTTATCTCTCAATCTCTCGGATCCAAGCCTTGGGTTCTTTTTATTCTAAGGTGCTCATTGAATTCTCATTATCTCGTTTGCTACCCTCAGAAAATTGATGAGTTTGTTCGTGCTGCTGTAATGTATAATTGATATATGTCTTTCAACAAGTTAGTCACAATCACTTGCCTACAACCTTTGACTTATACAAATGATGCATGATTTGAAGAGTTTACAATGCTTAATAAATTATCACAATCATGGACATATGAGTGTATGCAAAATTTTAACGAATATGAAGACTCAGAATGTCTTTACTATCTGCATAGGGTGAAGTTACTAGTTGAAGAATAGATGTGTGTACACGCTGCGCATTATGAAGCCTTTGAGTGTCTAATATATGCAAACAAAAGTGAGTGTCAGTGGAACTTCTTGATATGTGCAAATTTTGCAAAATATGAAGAATTAAGCCTGGTTTCCATATCGTCGTAAGCGACGGGGACTCGTCCCAGTCATGGCATTGGGGACACCACGGCGACACTTATGACGATATGGAAACATGCTTTCAGTGATGTCCCCTTCGACTGCGTCACGTTGTGGACAGAACAAAAAGTTGAAAATTGTTCAACTTTGTTTATCGACGGTGTCGTGTCCCCGTTGCATCCCCGTCCTGACAGATGTAATGGGAACATGATTTTCGATATGGGAACATGTTTTTGATTCGTCGCCGTCGACGGCCCACATCCAGTGGCGGTTTTAGGAGAGGGCCAGCGGGCCATGGCCCCAGACCCCGTGCTTTTGGTAATCCAGAAGGGGCCCCGCGTCCAACAAAAAATTGAAATGACTTTGAGCAATGCCTCGAAAAAAGTATAGCAAACATGTACGCGGATAATACCAGTGTAACATGTTCTGCTGAAGATCTTACTGAGCTCTGCAACGACTTAAAAACAGAGGTTGGCAATATAGCAGAATGGTTAAGACTAAATAAGCTGAGTCTTAACACTGATAAAACAGAGTACATGGTAGTTGGTCACAAACGTCAAACCAACATGGTTCTCTGAACCTATTGAGATAAAAATAAACGAGGAGCCAATTAAACGGGTCCAGACAGTAAAATATCTCGGAACCATGGTAGACGAAAACCTTACTTGGAATGAGCAATATAAGAAGCTCAAAGGTAAAATAAAAAGTGCGCTCTCGTCCTTGCAGAAATTAAGAAACATACTTCCACAGTCGAAACTAGACCAAGTGTATAGGGCGCTGCTCGAGAGTCATCTGCGATACAGTGATGAGTTGTGGGGCAGTTTATCAAATACAACACTTGATCATCTCCAGCGTCTTCAAAACAGAGCACGGACGCTGATTGAGAGCTCCAGATTGAAAGATGGGTGGTCTTGTAACTGGCTCTCAGTTTCCAACTTGATCAGATTTGATAGGGCAATAATGATCTACGAAATCCTTAACGGTCTGTGCCCGAAGAACTTGAACGCGAAACTCATCACCAGATCCCAGATTTCAAAATATCAACCAAGAAATCAGCAAGATTTAGACATCCGAAGACTCAATCTTGAGTTATTTTCTGTATAAGTGCAAAGACATGGAACGAAATTCCATTGCAAATAAGATTAAGTTCCAATGTCTTCACTTTTAAAAAAAGACTGAAGGAATTTCTCCAGAATTAAAATCCTTCCCCAAGCACGACACCCAGGAAGATCAGCAATCTGGTATTCTCGTAAATTGATTAGTAAGTTATAGATTATTTAGATGAACGTTGATTAGTAAGTTATATATATTTGCTTTTATATTTTAATTTTTGTAACTTAAGCTGATGGGAGTTCGTGATTAAATATATGATGATGATGATGAAAAGAAATCTCAGACACTTTCAAACAATGGCCCCGCAGATGACTTCGGCCCCGGGCCCCGCGATCCCTAAAACTGCCACTGCGCCCACCAACTATCCAACAATGCACATTCAATTTTCATATCAACATGGCCGCTTCAAGTCAAGCCCATCATGGTATCACTGACGAGCAACTGATGGAACTGGTGCAAAATTGTCCATGCATATACAACACAAGACTTAAGGATTACAAAGATAGGAGAGTGAAGCAAAATGCATGGAAAGCTAGTGCTGATCAATTGCAAATTGACCCTTCTGAGGCACGGACAAAATACGATGTTGTCAGAACACTATTTTCCAGGTATTTGAAATCAGTAAGGACCATCAAACCTGGGTCTGGATTGGGTGACTTAAAAATAAAAGAAGAGTATGTTTACTGCTACCGTGTTTGTTTGGCATGAATGGTCAAAAGCGCGCGAAATTACAAAAACAGCCCTCCGGACGACGATATGACTGGAAAGCGTCCCCTTCGCTTATGGCTAGAAGTACTATTTTGTCATAATGACGGGAATAGATATCGCCACTGTTAGATTTTTAGACCTCAGTTGCATACCTTAAATCTGTTGCTATCATAATAATGAGAATAGATATCGTTGGATCGAGAATAGATATAATAATAATGAGAATAGATATCATCATTAGACTTTTAGACATCAGTTGCATACCTTAAATGTTTTTCTGTCGACATCTGCAAAAAAACTGGGAAGAAACAAGAAGTATAAAAAAGTCAACCTTTGCTGAGGTCAAACCAACTGACTGCCCATTCGCAGAAAACAACGAATTCAAGCTGTGGAATAGGACTCCTATTGTTAGTTGAAATAATCTTTTCTGAAACCCTTCCAAACTCAATAAAGAGTAACAAAATGTTGCAGAATTTCTGAACTTATTAACAGTAATTCTTTTATCTGAAATAAGAAGCCTGTACGCTGCAAGCCTTACACAAGTCAACCGCTCTCAATTTTACGATAGCATCACCTATGATGTCGCGAGAGTTCTTTGCCTTCCTGACCTTAGCATTTCTCTACGCTTCTTGTCTTTCCACAGTTTCTGCAAATATCGACAGCACCATCTTTAAGGTATCTGGTGATGTCTAAAAGTTTTTATGATATCTTTTTCCATACTAATTGGAAATATTATCTTTTTCGGATACTTTAGAACTTGGTTGCGAATTTTCTGCGAGAAAGATTTCAAAAGCAATTTTCATGAAATCCCCTTCATCAACCGCCCCTAAACTTTACTTGAAGCATCTTCTGCCTTTCGACTTGGTTATTACTACAAAAATTTGATTGTATCAAAGTGTAAGCAAACGCTCCGAAGAGTCTTTTATAAAGATGGTAGCCATCATACGAAAGAGCCATATAGTACAAGAGAGGCCCCCACTGTCATGTTTTCCATATTCGACGCATAATTGTTCTTTATACTCTTCAGCATCTGCGCATGCACATTCTGCATTCACATTTACACATATCATATAGTACAAGAGAGGCCCCCACTTCCATGTTGTCCATATTCAATGTATAATTGTTCTTTATACCCTACAGCATCTGCGCATGCACATTCTGCATTTACATATAAACACCTATATGAAGATATTGTAGACATTCTATCTCACCTTACAGCACATGAACATGTTCATTTGTTATACAGTTACCTATTTAATGAGTATTTTTGATACAGTTTTAGTATTACCGCATGCTACGACATGTCTCAAGTGCTTATATGGTGTAATTGTCATTATCTGTTCATTAGTGTTCAAGCATAGCGCTTGTGCATTGTCTTTGTTACATGTATCCCAGGGGAGTTATACATGTGTGATGTCGCGTCATGTTTATTGTTCTGCTGAGCATAGTTGAATTGTACTTATAGAGTACATGTTTTGGCAATTAATATTTGAAAACGTGAGAGTTAATATGTAAGCAGCTTCTAGAGTCGTAGTTTCAAGCGTTGAAAACAAGGTCTAACCAAAATAAGTGTTGGCAAAGAGCCATTTTGTTACAATTAATAATATAAACTTATACGTTAATTACACAATAATCTATATAAGCATACTTTCTATTAACATCTTAAAGGCATTTTCAATAACACTGGTAAGCAGCAAAATTACTTAGGAAATACGAGAAGTCAATCTTGCCTACTTCTAGTTCGCTGAGCACAAAAATGAGCTTTAACTTTGCTGATTGGCTCTAGTTTTCAAGTTATGGCTCTATGCAAGAGTTTGCATAAACCCACCTGTCGGCAAAGGCTTGTCAAGAAAGAAGAAACAGCATATTCAATATTCTAACATCAACCATGCATCCAGTAACGCATTGAGAAACACTTCCTGTACCTGCTGAGGTACCTCAGAAATTTATACTTGATTCGAACGGATGGGTAAAGTGTAAGTTCGAAGAGTAGTAGTCGATTGTCAATATGACGGACATCATACTTTAAAGCACCTTCTTCCGACGAATCATATCTCATAACTTAGGATATGCAGTCCATGTGATGGAGATAAACTATGATCAACATTAGTGGCAACTGAATGGCAATGTAAAGGTAATTGCTCTGTTGATGAATCTCCTAATAGTTCAAATGAGTGTTGCGAGAAGAACAGCCAACATCTGCCACTCATTGAATCCACTTAATTTATTTTTGCCACCATTGCACATAAAGCAGGGGTTAATGAAAAGCTCTTTGAAGGCCGTAGGTAAAGCAGGGACAGGCTTTATTTACATCATTACAAAGTTCGCCAAATTGACTGAAGCTAAAATAAAGACAGTTGTATCTATAGGTCCTTGGATATGGCAGCTTGTCCATGACAGTTAATTTGACCAAGCACCATTTGAAACAGAGAAAATTATATTAGGAAGATTTAAGTTGGTGGGCACAAAATTTCTAGGGAACAAAACAGCAGAGAACTTCAGGGAATTGATTTCCAATCGCATAGAAGTATACAGCTGTAAGGGGTGCAATATGTTACTTAAATCGTATTGTCAGATTTTCATATGGATTTCTTTCCATCTAGCATTCGAACAGTGAGTTGTGAGGATGACATACGATTTCACCAAGATATGTCTGCAAAGGAACAGAGATACAAGGAAAATTGGAGCCCGTCAATACTTGCAGACTTTCATTGGATGGCAATGAAAGATGCCACAGATGCTGCAAGCAAGCGATAAGTGAAACGACGAAGAAAAGACATTAAATAGCAAGTTAATTTGTTTGTTCTATGCTCTTTGTTCTAAACATATGCAATGATGACATTGATTATGTAGCTCAGCTTTACTACTGTATTCAGTGGTGCACCATGCCTACTAAATATAAATCCACTTGCATAAATAAACCTTTTGCATGCTGTAAGCTATAGCCAATCAATTTTAACTGCCAGTCTTGAATTCAGTAGCTGATGAAAGTATGTAAGAAGTCATGCTTTTTATTAGCGGAGCAATCAACTTTTGAAAACTTGTTCACCAGTGCAATCTGTACGATATTCATACACACTCATATATGCTTATACTTTTTGAGCTTGTTGTGGGCATCCATATTTCTGGCTCCGAAGGTTACTTTAATGGTTCTCATATACAATTTTCATACCATCGTTTCGTCCCTTAGACATTAATTTTCATGAAGACAGAGTAGAAATTCTCCTTCTCCATGTTCTGCAGGGTTTGCATGCATCCCCTTGTCCAATTGAAACACATATTTGTGGGCTCTTTTTGGCAGTCCCTGCCTTCATACCATGAAAATTTTCCAATATTTAGCTGTTCAATAGACTCTCTCCTTTTCCAATTGATAGACAGTCTACTTGTTTACATTCTGCAGAATTTCGAATATTGCGTCATCCCATAGATGACTCACTTTATTGAGAATAGCTTAGACATTCTCCTCCTCCACATTCTGCAGAATTGTCTAATAGACACTTAGTAGTGTGGGCATATTTTAAATGATTCTAAGTTGTCTTATAATGAAGAGTTTAAGCATATTTATACCTTCAATAGTCACATTTGTTGCATATAGTAGTAGACTGTCTAGATATTCATCCTCTGCAGAACATTGAAAAGTCCTGTCGTCACATAGACACTCATATCTATGTGGATACATTAACATTCTAATTCTTTCCTTCTGCTAAAGTTTGACATATCATATGGCCTACTGGAAATTCAACTTTACGTAGATTGCGGTGTCCTTCATATTAGTCATATTCTGCATCATTCACATACTTGTTTTCCATTCGTTCAGTAGAGACTTTTTTATGTTGATTGTTTAGAAATTCTGATTTCTTATAATCCTCCAAATTTGGACATAGCTTCTCTTACAACAGAAACTCATTTTATGCAGACAGTTAAGATATTATAATTCATCATTATCTGCAGACATTCTAAATGTCCTTTTTTCCAATGGATACTCTTACTTATATCTAGATATTAGACAATTTAATTCTTCATATTCTGCAGAATTTGCAAATTTCCATTTCTTCCATTGAAAGTCATTTCATATTGGGTAATTTGGACATACTCTTTCTCCACATAATGACGTCATTACATATATCCATTTGCACAATGAATGCACATCTTTGTATGCAGATAGTTTACACATTGTAGTTTTTGATATTTCATTATATTCTGCGGAACTTCGACATATCCTTTCTTCCAATTTTTTTGCAGATAATTTATTATACTTCATCGTTTTCTAATTGGTACATTTTTTGCTTATCCATGCATTACTAAAACGCTCATTTTTATGCACATGGTTTCGATATTCCAGTTCATCATATATTCTCAATATATTTTTATATTCATATACATGACATTATAACTCTCCATTTTCTACATACGTTGCACATCTTAATTCGTCCAATAGACACTCATTTATTGTACGTAAAGTAGGCATCTTCCTTCTGCGTAGTGTACATTGTTTGCATGCGTCCATTTTTCTACTACACGGTTATTTGTATGCAGCTATATTAAACATTCTAATACGTCATGTTCTGCAAAATTTGCGCATATCTTCTCATATAATAAACATTTGTTACAGTATATAGCTTATACATGTATAAAATTAGGAGAACTAGGAGAATGTCTTAATGGGCGAGTGGCAAAGTGGTTAGAGCGCTTGATTTCTGTGCGAAACATCGATGGTTCGAGCCGAACTCTCGGATCACAGTTGGGATGCTCGCTCGCTGTTCACGCAGCAGCAAATGGGTACCTGATGGCAACACTGGGGAAGTTAAAGACGGCGAGGAAAGGAACTGGCCACCCTACCTCACTATAACGGCTGCTCAGGATAAGTGTCCCTCTAACGGGCATTCCCCAATGCACGAAATCGTACATGGGATTCACCTTTACCTAGGAGAATGTCTACTTTATGCACAATAAGTGATTTTCTGTGGCTCGATTAGATATGCAAAAATTCTGCAAAAACTAACCAAGAAGAATGTTTAAACTATACCCATAGCATATCCAATAGTCCATTATACATTTACATTTATATAGATATTTATGACATTCTAATTGTTCATTTTCTTCCAAAATAAGACATATTCCTTTGTCCAAAAGACACTCATCTTTTGGAGATAGTTTAGACATTCTAATTATTCATGTTCTGCCATACTTGATGATATCCTTTCATCCAATAGACACTCATGTTTACGTCAAAAGCTCAATCATTCTAATCTATTAGTTTTTGCTGAATGTTCACATTTTAATTGAAGGGGTTTCTTCCTTGTATGAAAATAAACTCCTGTTATTTGCAATTCAAATCAAATGGTTTCTTCATTTTCTTCGGATGCTACTCGAAAAAGGGTAGTTTTCACCTTCGGCGATAAGTGGGAAGCTTGTGAAATGGTCCGGAGAACATTGCCACAGAAATCAAAACCTTGAAAAAGGGAATGTTCGAGAAGCTTGACAAATAGGACATGCCTTTTTGGAGATGTTCCTTTCTTTAATTTAATATATGTTTAAGGAATATAACAATAGCAATTCTACTTGTGCATGACAAGACCACCTTCTAATGATCTTAGCCTTTTCTCTAGTGCATGACATCCAAAAGTACTTATAATAACAAATGATTACTAAGAGATACGTATTGTTTATCAAATAGAAACATTAGATCTAAACAATGTACATGTGAATGCAACAAGCGCATACATTGTACACCATTGAATGGGAGGGGGAAGGGATGGAGCGTTTTAGATTGGTTTTGTTGTGCTGAAATAAAATATTGCATTAAATTTAACCTATCAAATCAGACACTTGTGAGACGATGAATATACTGTATTTTAATTCATTTACTAAGATTGTAGAATATGATCCTACATCAAGAAGAGAGCAATATTTTGCAAAGTAGGCTTCTGGGATGTTCAGAGTTTGTTTATATTCAGAAATTGCTTCTTTGAACAGTTTGCAGACTTACTTGAGGATAATTGATAACACAGATAGAGTAGAGGATCGATCTCATGAGTATTCTTCCTTTCAAACAAAACTAGGTAACATAAAACAGCACAAATAGCATATATTGCACTAAAACATTACATAAAAAGCAACAAAGGCCATTGATGTTTTAATCAGCATATCGACAGTTGCACACATCTCCAATTGACTGTAGAAAGATATGGCCTAACATCCTAAACTTATGTATACACTTTGACATTATATAGATTTGACAACTAAAGTGTCATGTTAATTCAAGTTCGTTTGTTGAACAGTCTTCTCAATGTTTCACGTCACATTCCTGAAATGGAACGAAAAAACTTGAGTACACGTGATTTTTACAAGAAACAAACATTCTGCTTTCAGCCTGGATGTTTCATACCAGATTGCTAATTCCAGCCTCAAATGTTTCTTACATGTTTCTTAAAATTCTTGAAGCTTGTAATAGAACAAACATCGATGACAACCTAGTGCAGCCAGAGGGTCTATCAAATTACCACGTCCGCCTGTCTTCACTCTAGATCAAACATCAAGCACTCCAGATAACCAGGAGTTGGATGATGTTTCGCCACAGATTGTTGGAGACGAGCCTATCAAAATGATCGAGAGAGATGGATTGGAGGAGGAAATGAGTGTAGAATTAGATGATGATGGAAGCACTGATTCTCCTTTGCAAACTTCTTAAAACAATTTCATACAGCAGTTAAATAGCTGTTAAGAGATGGATGTCATGTGAAATTATTCTATCCTATAAAAAATTTCCTACCGCAACTGTTTTTTCAAGTTTACTTTCAAAGCTCAGCCTGACCATGTTTCTTAAATGTTTCTTAACTTTTGGCTAATTTCAGCCTCGTGTTTTTATAGACATGTTTCTTATAACAAAATGTATATTTGTGTTTGCAAACAATAAGACACACGTGATTTAACTGCATTTTTCTTATGTCAACTATGTGGGTAATGAAATTGTAAAGATTATTATTAAAAGATACTTCTCAATGATAAAGTTCTAACAGAGTTATATGAAATATATGAAATGAATTATATGGAATGAAAATGAATGTATGCTGAAAGATTTAATTTTCTTTCTGCTGAAGGTATAGAGCCAGAGTGTCTACAATATGCACAAGGAAATGAATGTCAAAAAGTGAAAAGACTTGTGCACATCTCGCAGCACAATAAAGAATTAGATATGCATACAAGTGACTGTGTATAGGGTGAATTGAGAAGCGCAGATTCTAGAGAATGCGAAAAACTTGAATGTATAAACAATCCACATAAAAATTACTGTCCTGTGGAAAAGAAGATATGATAACGGTTTGTAAAATTTGAAGGAAAATGTCAATCAGCAGAATGTAATGAAGTGGAGTGTGTAAACTATCTAAATAAAAGCATATATACAGTATGGAAAGGTAGAAGTTTTGTAGAATACAAACATGTAGACTTTTTAATGTATGTAAACTGAGAAGAATGCATAAAGAAATTATGGGAATGTTCAAAATCTGCAGAACTTAGCGATTTGATTATATAACATATGCACACAACAACAACAACAATGAGTATCTACTGGAAGACAAGACATATCTATTTTCTTCTGAGTCTTGTGAGTTCTAACATCTAAACAATACACTACATTGCAGTGTCTATTAGACGAAAAGATCTGTGCCAATTCTGCAAAAAACGCAAGCATTACTGTATCTGAACTATATACAATAACCGTATCTATTGTTCAAATGGATATGTGCAAATCGATGTGTGCTATACAAATGGACATGTGCTATATACATACAATTGAGTGTCTGTTAGAAGATCTGTGCAAATTCACTAGAAAGTGAAAAATCAGAATTTGACAACTACCTGCATAAACATAAGTGTCTACTGAATCAATGGATACGTGCACATTCTGCAGACTATGCAGAAGAAGAAAGTCTATTTTTAATAATTGAGGGTCTGTGAGACGAATAGACATGAAGGTTAGCTTAAATGTCACAGCCGTATACCGTAAATCCTCGAATTAGCCCCCTGGGGGCTTATTTATTTTTGCAGCCTTTTGGGTGTGGCTTATAAAATTATTTAACAAATGTCGTATAAAAAGCTCATTCCCAAAGCTCCTTTTCACCATGCTACTACAAGAACAGCCTATATTTAAGCATTAGTCTTTTTTATAGTCTTCATCATCACCTAGTGTGGGGGCTTATTCGAAGGTGGGGCTTATTTACAATTTGATGTTCTAGCATGGGGGCTTATTCAAAGGGGGGCTTATTCGAGGATTTACAGTAATTGAGGGACAGTTTATGAAGCTACGGTTAATTGAGAATGTACTGTAAAGGTTTCATTAATTATGATTAATGACTTACCGGTATATAAATTAATTTTTAACCAGCCTCTATTTGCAGATAGTTCAACTATCGTAAACGAGGTAGAGGGATTGCAATATGGCGTCTGAAAATGTTGTTTTGAGCAATCAAAACAATCTCATCAGAATTGCCATTATTAGTGTAAACAGCTAAGTCATTCAGGTAGATATGTAATGGAGAACATTGGTTTGTATGTATTCATGAGTGGTCAACGGATCTTGCAATATGTGATCACTGCTATCATATTGTGCCAATCATCAGGCCAGTTTGCAAGTTAAGGAAAAAGCCATATCTTGTATGGAAAAAAGGTGAGTAAATTGAGGATATATATATATACCGAACTACACTAGCTCATGTTGCCCCTTCCTTGTAAGTTTGGATGTCTATTTCTGTGCATGTGGTGAAGCGCAATAACACGTTTAGTTTTAAGTTATTTACATTTACATTTCAAACTAAATTTATTTACTCACAGTTGACTGGACGACGCTTGACTAACCCTGGTTAACCGTATGTGTAGAAAAACAATCAGTTCGTTATTGCTGTTAGGACATGCGGGGTCATTTGGAAAGTTTTATTTTTGAATTTTTGGTTGTATAGATGTTTCTTAGGGATATATGCATTTGACTGTAAACATTGGTTAATTTTGAACAAAGTCTTGAGTAACACAACGTAATGATTTTGTGGCTTTTCAGTTCAATAGCTTATTTCAAATCTTTGTTGGGACACTAGATTGCATATAGTCATCTCAGGAGGTAAACAATCTAAAATGAAAAGAGATATGTAAAATTCAGCCCTAGAAAATGCAATCTTCAATTATTTGGAGAACCAAAATGTCACACTGTCCCCCTTGGCACCAACCATGGTTGGGCCTCTTGGGGGGGGGGAGTAACATGAAGCAAGTGAAAGCAGCTAACATAACTAAATTTAAGAGGTCTGCTGCCTCTAGCTCTCAGAAATACTTGGTAAGCAACTATACTTGCACAGTTCAGCATTTCTCTTCAAGCATTCTTCAAACTGTTATTTGCCAAGGGATTGTTTCACTGTTCAACCTCTCCACTTATTTAATGGTGTACTTGCCTTTGGCATCTGAAGACTGCAGGTCACACTGGCAGCTACTTGTATTTTTATGAGAAGGCCATGCAGTTCAATCTATGTCATATGGAAACTAGGCTAGAATCCATTAATAAAGTCATCAATGAATCTGAAACTATTTCCAGATAATAAATCAATAGCTTTGTCTAACGGTCATGATGCATGTCCATATCAATATGCAATAATCAGACTGCCATGTGCATACTTTGTAACTAGCTTAGCATTTTGTGTGTTGAAAGAATTTTCTATGAAACAGCTCTGGTCATATTTTATTGGAATTAAAGTCAGGTATGTTGAATTCTGACCCTTGTGTGTACAGCACATTGTAATATTGACTGCATTTCACAATGTATTTGGGACACATTGTGTTGTATGGGTATTTCACTCATCCATAGACTTGAAACATTTGCCAGAATGCATTTGGATTTATTTCCAAGGTAAAGATAATAGCATATTTAATAGCAGTATCCAAATCTACCTTTGTCATCTTCACAATTTCTTGGAATAACTGAATCAAAGACAACAAATAGCAGCAGTATAATAATAAACTTCCAAATAAAATTTTTCTAAACAATATGAATACAATCTTTTATGACTGGTTTCTACAACATATGTTTAATAAATAACATAAGTAATCTGGATTACTCCAACTCCCCAAACTTCCCTAATCCCCAATGGCCAATGTTTATAAGTGTATGTGTGCCTCTCAACTTCTCCATTCCATTAGTTCTTCTTTCTTTATTTGGTCAAATCCTTATTTACACTGTTTTCTGCACTTTCTATTCCCTCACTTGACAGTCAGTTTGTACTTGCAAACTGCATAGAACTGAAAAGGAAGAAACATACAGCAGGTGGATGCAGGCCTTTCCTACAGACTTGGCCACTTAAAGACTTCCACATATTTTTTCTGCTGTGTGCCATGATCTGCATTGTATTTGGCCTAGTAACCTGGATTTTATAGTTGCCCCTTTGCCCTATGTTAATGTTGAAGCATAAAAGATGCTTAGTAATGAAATAACTGTAGCTATTTTAACTTGCCCTTTGTCCAAGGCATTGGGCGAGAGTCCAGAAATATTTCAAACTGTCCACTTGCTGTCAAATCTTCATCATAATGCTTCCTCTTTTAAGATTATCAAAAGTAGCCAAAGTTCTTAAACTCTGTGTTGTGTATATCTCAAAAACTTGAAATGTAAAAGGAATATGCATTTCATTGTCAATGTCTCATTAACTGAAAACTTGGTTAAAGCTGTATTGTTAATGCATATTAATAAACCTTCCTCAAGTACAACAAAGAGAGCAAAATCTTAATCTGGCTCAGATCTGTAGAGCTGTGACTTTTTCTGGACTCTGCATTTGGTGGGGTCTATATGGTTTCAGATGATGTAGGATGGAAAAGGGGAGTATATCATAATATGGGTGTCCAAAATGCAAGTTTTTCTTAACTTTTCTTTCATGATCTTATTGAGATATGTGCTCATTTTATGTACTCTTAGATGCACCAGTTTCACACTTCCAAATTCCTACTTTTAATCCCTCTTGTTAGAGTTTTTCCTCCTACTGAGATGTACATATCAATAACAATGATTTATTTTATATTTTCTTTTCAAATCCAAGACAGAATGTAATCTATTACTCACCTGTCGATACATAGATATTTTGTTCCTTTCTCAACTTGGCTATCTGAAGACGTAATATTCAATCAGCTTTATGTATATTTGGTCACAAATATATTATTATATGAGCATCAATCTGATCTTCAACTATTGCAGCTTGTTAATACAGCCCATATGGTTAGCACCAATGATTTATACTAGAATAAAAAAACAAGAAATTACACTAGTCTGATTGTAATTGACTTGAAGAAGGATTTCAACATAGTTGATCTGGAAACCTCACTCAAAAGTGCAAATTTATAGAGTGACTTATGTAGAACATGTTCATAACATACTTGGATAACAGTAAGCAACTTTTTGCTGAATAAATGATACTCCCTCTTATGTTAAAGAAACAATTTATGGAGTTCCTGTAAGCTACTGCCTTCTTCCACATCCACTCTTTATGTACATCAATGATTTGCCTCTTTCTTTGCAGAAATATACTGTTAGCATATACTCCAATTGTACCGCCCTTTCCCTCTCTTTCCTTTCCTGTCCCTCTGAACTATAATTCCCCTAAACTTAAATCAATTGAAGTTGCAGGATTGGCTTCATGTGTATAAACTTTCATTCAATGTTGTGAGGGTACAGCCACTTCTTGTAGTCTCTGCTCCAAACATCTGTAAGAATGAAAGCCACCATGAAAGCCAGAAGTTAGGTATCTCAACTAGGATAAACATCATAGTTACAAGCCTTTTGGAATATGTTGAAGTAAGATTTTACATGTCTAATGATCACATGACAATGAAATGCTTCCATTATAAGTTACCAGTTTTTGTTACCTCCTAAGAGAGCACTTTTGGGAGGGATACAAAACAGAGCTCCCAACCTGTTCAAGGAGCTCAATTTTTAGGGCACCTTTGTTTTGTTCAGGGTGAGACCTGATAAATATATAATTTCTTGAATTCCTCTATTAAAATGTGTTTGATATTTTCATTTTTGATATTGATTCCCATTCTTGATATTTGCATATCTGATATTGATTTCCTCTATTAAGTGATATTTCCATTTTTTACATCTTGTTTCAATGTCCATTCTTTATCCACCTGGAATGTCTTGTTTTTTCTTAGTAACCATTGAGAAAATTGCTCTCACTGCAGGCATTTGATTGTATCCCTTACTATTTGCACAGTGTGTGCCAAATAAAGAATTAATTTGAGTTTCATAATGCAGGATGGTGGGTGTTTGGTCCCTTAAAATCAGAAAATCATAATCATGGCTGGTCAACTTTTAGTGACTTTGTAGAAAGAAGACAGCTACAATGATATGCCAGAGTGTTAATTCACATGCCCTGCCTATTTTAGAGAATTACTCTTGAAATGTTCTGATAATATAGAAAAGTTACTATGCTCATCAGACACTGATCTTACAACACCACTCCTAAAACAACCAGTGACCAAATGGGTTTTCTAATCACAGTGCAAAACTGTGGAACAAACTAAGAAACATAGATAAACAGCCACCCACCTTGAAAACAAAACATGTAAAGACCATATGTTGATACTGACATCTGTTATTTCACTTATACATTCATTTCACATATAAATGTCGTTTTTCTTAGTTTTAGGTTTTCTTACATTTGTATTTTGTTCAACAAGGTTGCCCAGAGTTAACAATCACATGCATAAAAGCTAGTAGTTATGACAATCCAACATAAGAACTAGTTCACCAATTAGATAGATAGATAGATAGATAGATAGATAGATAGATAGATAGATAGATAGATAGATAGATAGATAGATAGATAGATAGATAGATAGATAGATAGATAGATAGATAGATAGATAGATAGATAGATAGATAGATAGATAGATAGATAGATAGATAGATAGATAGATAGATAGATAGATAGATAGATAGATAGATAGATAGATAGATAGATAGATAGATAGATAGATAGATAGATAGATAGATAGATAGATAGATAGATAGATAGATAGATAGATAGATAGATAGATAGATAGATAGATAGATAGATAGATAGAGAGATAGATAGGTAGGTAGGTAGGTAGGTAGGTAGGTAGGTGGGTGGGTGGGTGGGTGGGTGGGTGGGTGGGTAGGTAGGTAGGTAGGTAGGTAGGTAGGTAGGTAGGTAGATAGATAGATAGATAGATAGATAGATAGATAGATAGATAGATAGATAGATAGACAGAGAGAGATAGATAGATAGATAGATAGATAGATAGATAGATAGATAGATAGATAGATAGATAGATAGATAGATAGATAGATAGATAGATAGATAGATAGATAGATAGATAGATAGATAGATAGATAGATAGATAGATAGATAGATAGATAGATAGATAGATAGATAGATAGATAGATAGATAGATAGATAGATAGATAGATAGATAGATAGATAGATAGATAGATAGATAGATAGATAGAGAGATAGATAGATAAACTTTATTTACAGAGGATAAACCTGGTTAGCCTAGCAGCTAATCTTCCCCAGGGTCTTCTCTACTAACTACACAATAAAATATAATATAATTGTTAAAAAGTATCCCTTATGTTTTTAAAACAAGAAAAACCTAGTAACAAATTTTATTTACAGTAGGGTTCAAGTACTTGAATCTGAAATGTATAGGTAATGCTGATCCGCTTTTCTCTTGAAAATTCCCAGTGTTGTTGTCTTTCTAATGTTAAGTGGAAGTTCATTCCATACTTTACTTCCTGTTCAGCCTTTTTCAGTTTTGATCTGGGCACATACAAATTATTGTGTGATGAACTTCTCATCAATTGCTGTTTAATCTGAACAAATCAGTCATATATTTTGGAGCTAGTCTATTTAGAGCTTTGTAGACTACTTTGACTGTTTTGAAGTTAATTCTTTGTTTAACAGGCAGCCACTTAAGCTTCTTAAGCCACTAAGTCCTGAATGCTCACGGCTTGCAAAATGTGAAAGCTAATCAAATTCTATTTGATCTGTTGGATTGCCAAGAACATCTGTGAAGTCATCAGACAGGTTTACTATCTGAGAATCTCAAGGCACATCTATAAGAGTTGGAAACTATGCAAACATACTGATATTTTGAAGACAATGGCAAATTGAATTCTTGGTCTTATTAAATATTCCAAGAAATATCTACCACTTGATATCCTCAATGAAATATACATAGGAATTGCTCAGCCCCCTTGTAGTTACAGTTTTCCATATGGGGCTGCCTTTAGTGAATCAAAAATTGATATGTTGCAAAAGTCCAAAAAAATGCTGCTAAAATTGTAAGCAACAGCAATACTATGATTTCACTGCTCCAGTAATCTAGAATCTTTGCTATTCAATGAGCAGTGATCTTGTAAGAGAATAAACAGCCACATTTGCATACAACTCTTTAAATTCATTAGCCCAGAGATACATGAGAGAATCACATAGTATTAATTTGATTTTAGTATATGAGAAGAGTTAATATGCTCATCATCAGAAACTGATCTTACAATACCACTCCTAAGAAACACCAATGGCCAGAGAGGTTTTTATAATCGCAGTTTAAAACTGTGGAATAGTCTAGAAACACAAACTTAACTGCCACCTACCCTCAAAAATCCTGCAAAGATCTGCTTTTTACAGATACAGATTTTATTTCAGTTTTACATTTTCTTTTTACAGATACAGATTTTATTTCAGTTTGAATTAGACATGTAGGTATCTTTTATTCTTAGTCCAAAATTTGTTTCATATTCATATATATTTATTTTTTATTTATATTTTTGAAATAAACTAGAATCAACAATGATTTGTTACAAGCTATGGCTTATGACTATACACTATAGAAACTCTTCAACTATCAGTTTTGTAGATTGTGCTTGAAGCTTTTAGCCCCAATGCCCCCATTGATCAATCTATATCAGTAAAAGTCAATCAGAGATCATGCTCTCTTTATTGTGCAAAGAAGATATTCTGTTGCTAGATGGTCCATCTTGAATGTACCTTTTACTTGTTACTGCCAACAAATGACCTGTCATGTTGTCAAAATTGGGTGAAGTTCAAACTGCTCTATTTTCAGAACAAGAAGAGATGTTGAGCTAAAATTTCCAAATCTTGTTTATCTCTTGGTTATCTATCTTACATTTAAAAATCAACTAGCACTAAGATGGTTCGTTACATGTCCACTGATTTTGTCCCTCTTGGATGTGAAATACCCCTTATCCACTGTTCCTTTGCAGAGCCACTGTATGCAGTATACTTTGTCACATTGACATCCTGGAATCTGACACCCCCTCTTCAATAAAATATTCTGGTGTCAGCACTTGGCCCATATTGTTATGTTAAGTTATATACTATATTGTTGACAAATTTAGTCACCGCAGTAACTTTGGATGCATGAAATCTAATTTTTTCAATGGAGGGGCCAACCCCTAAACTGTCAATGCATACATCTCTTGTATACAGCCAGGATCCCTCCATAATTCCATCACAGGGCCCATGATTGATTGGCATCATTAATCAGTAATCAATCATAGATTTGTATGATCTGTGCTCGTTATTGTGATCTCACATGCTATCTTTATTGTGCATAGAACACATTCATTTTTTGGATGTATGCTCTATGATTTTATGTATTTTGATATGAAAAGTTAGTCCTTATTATTTCTGGCATAGTTGATTGAATTTTAGTTTAGTTGACTTTTAGTTTTATATCAATAGAAGTGTTTTCAAATCAAAGAGCTTAAGTATTTGTACATCTTAGTTCTATAACTTATGAAATTGTAGTGAACATGTATTGATAAGTTATTTTGAAATTCCTTTGACATCATTTTTCACATGTCGTTTGTAGTTGTATTGAAATCGCATTTATAAAAGTGTCAACTGAATTAAATAATAATTAGAAGGACATTTTGGTTTTTACATGCAATGGTAGTTTGTAAAGTCTTATGAAGTCTGCATATTACCAATGATCAATTGAATTGTCTGTTTGTTGTTTTCTCAGGTCTCTTTTTTCAAGTACTCTAGAGCTGTTATGAATATTTTTTCATCGACTCAATAGAGCCTTTGGTCATATAAAAAGTCATTTCTTACTTGGCCCTGACAAAAATGTCAAAATTGAGAATATCAATGTTTATTGTCTAAAATTGAGAACATTAATTTCCATATCTGTTTATTCCATAATATTGCTTTTTTCAACTAGAAGCATATTTTGGTATTTGGAGCTATAGTGTTAGAAAATGTAGATGATGTATGGCAAACCTGCTCAAAGATTTGTCCATTAAGTTTTTACATTTTTATTTTTCTGCTTGGTGCAAAAGAGAGAGTACCCTTCTACACAAAATAATTCAAAACTAATGGTGACATATAAATGACATATGAAATTTATCATAAAAATTGAAAGATGAGTGAGAAAATTCTTTTAGTATTTTTCTATATTAAGCTCTAAAGTTTATTATTCAAGGGTAGGTTGTTGTCAAATAATTGCCCCTGTTTACCTTCATTGAGAAATAGACACCCAGTCGTGCGTCATTCCAACTTTATAGGACGATGCAACAACTGACTAATGCCTTCAACAAATATTTCTGGCATATGAATCCTCCACAAACCTTATTTTGCTACGCTCCTGTTTATCGTTGTATCTTTACTTCCTCCAATTCCTCCAATTTTAGTACGCACATATACACAGTCCTAAAATATTTGTACCGCTATGACACCTGATAATGTACTTGGCTTTCCTGGATTTTACGGCATTTTAACATATTAGACACCCAAGCCCGCGTTTTCCTAAATTGTTTTGATCGTCTCTACATTTATGTGATTTTTAAAGTTGTAGTATACTCTTATAAACAGTTGTAAAATCTCATGTTGGATTTTGGCTTTCCTTCATTTCATAACATTTAACATTCTTACTGATCTCAATTCAAGAGGGAATTTAATTTGATTGGTCATATATTTATGATAAGATTAAATACAGTAATCGTTTTAAATTCTGACCGTTTTCCACTATTATCAATAGTGTTTTGACTTGATTTTGCTTCTCATCGGGTGTTTTGTTAGGCCATCGCTCATTTGGATTCTATTTTATCAATTGGATTTTGACCATGACATCCAAATACATACTTCAATCTCCTATATACAACTTCATACAATATTCTCTCTGCTATTTCGATAAAATACTTCAGATTGTTGGACAAAACACAGTCTTGTCAAGCCAAATCATTAGCTTCTTCACACTCAAGATTTCTCTTACTTTCTTTGAAACAGCCACGGGGCTAAGGAAAAAGCGGCAAAAAGCCGCCAATCTTTGCAGAAGAATAGTGTCTATTGTTATTGACCAATCAGATTGCTCCATTTTAGCCCTTTTGGCGGCTGAGGCTAGAGCCGTCATCTACTGATTTAGAGTGAAATTAGCAGCCCTTGGCCGCGAAATTGGCCGCAACTTGACTTTTTGGGACTCTTTTGTTTTTTCAACCAATCAGATTTCAGCATTCTGCTGTTGATTGTTTATTTACCTAACGACATGGCATTATTTTACGATAGGCGATTATGCAAACAACCAATCAACATATAGTATTTGAATATTCTTGTTTGTTCTCTACCCAATGAGATTTCATCAATTGATTGAATTGTTGGCCAATCACAGACCATCAGTTGAAGTAGCATTGAAGTATCGTCCAATCAGGTAGTTTTATTTTCAAATTTTACATTGTATTTTCCTTTGTTTTCTAGCCAATCAATGAACTTTTAGTATGGTCGTTATCAGCCTCATTTCCGGCATTCAGTTGAGCAGAAAGACGGGGGCAAGAAATCGGTTTTAGTAATATTTCTTGATTGATCTATAGTTCTTCTACTTACAAGTTAAGACTAAGTTATACTCTACTTGGCCTAATCGATGTAAGAGTTGTAAAGATAAGTATGTAGCAATTATATTTACAACTCTTACATCTATTAGACCATTACAAATATTGCCAAAGAGACTAAGTTAATGATGTGAAGGGTGTCTTAGTTCATCACTGAGTTTAATCAAAGATCAACAAAACAGCCCTATTGATTTTCACAAAAAAGCGTCTGAAGCTAGACACCCAAACACAGCATTAAATTAGTCTCAAGGACAAGCTAAGTGTAAATAGTAGGAAAGGAAGACAATGAAAACTCCAGATGAACATAGCCAAAACAAGGTTAGCGAATGTGTACTAGGATATAGTTGAAATCTATATGGAGTGCTCTACGCAAGGGATTGTTCAAAACTGCCTTATGGAATCGCTGAGAGAAAGTAAAATGGTGAGCTCAAACATCCTACTTTCTCTCAAGACTTAATAGATTGAATAATGTAAAAGATAAGTTTATGGGGATTGCAATACTGATTGGGTTCGCTAACACTTGTAAATGGTTATATTCTTAAAATATTTAGTTACACACAAGCAAATCATATAACTGCTAAACTGTTCATTAAACGCTAAAAAGTGTTCGAATTTCAGTGAAAGGTAGTCCCTCTTCTGTTCTTTATTGTCGTCTTCTTCTTCCTCTTTTTCTTTGTATTCTTCTTCTTCTTCTTCGTCTACAGTCCTGTAACTTTCTATTCAGCGTATATCGTGGATTGTTATCTGAAAAAAGAGTGAAAAAGGCAGCAAAGCGATCTATGGTTTGGAAGATAATCATTGTATTTCTTCAAACTAAAAGAGATATGTAAGTTATTTAATCCAGTTTATTCATTGTTATGTATTTTAGAGTGATATATTTTAATGACAAATTATGTAATGCCAATCGAAAATATCTCTCCAAGTCTGCAAAATTTCTGCAATCAGCCCACATGTATGTTTTATGTTTGTTCAGTAGTCAGCACGAAACAAAACAATAACTTCAATAAACATTTCTTTGAAAGCTGTAAGGGAAACGCTTTTACTCAGAAATATTGTTACAGGAATGTTCAGGATACAGAACCAGTGAATCTCTTTACATGCAATACATTTTTGCACAATCTGATTTCAGTCGTTTCTAATTTTTAGAAATGGAAATATATGCGTGTTATTTCAACCAATGTAGCAAGTTGACTTGATTGAGATTAATGTAAAAAAAGAGATGATGAATTAAAATGATGAAAATCTTCAGCTTACAGAACTTCTGAATTTGATTGAAAGCAATAATTGTTTAGCTTAATGTTATATGCTTCTGTTCTATTATTGAGAAGTGCAAAAATACTCGGCTTGTCCCGCACTAGTTATCAGTCTCATTGAAATTAAATTAACATAAAAGAGATATGATACCTCAGAAAAGCTATAAAGGTAATATTACATCATGTTTGGAGTATGAGAGCAACCATGTTCTTAAATAAATTAGAAGGCAAATTATGTTCAGTTTATGAGAGGAAACATTGAGGTGAAGAAATTGAAAGGCAAATGAACAGTTCTTCTCTTCATCACATAGTTTTTCTGGCTCGAACTTAAAAATACTCCTTTTTGCTTTATTGTTTTGTAGTCCTTGATATCTAAAGTTTTGATTCATGTAAAAGAAATGACAATAAATAAACTTGAAACAATTAATTAATCTTTGTTATCTGGTTCATTTGTTGAAATGTTGAATTTTAAAGAGGAAATTGTTTGTGTGCTTCCAAGCACATTCATAAAATGCATTGATGATTAACATTAGATGAATTATTTTCTACCTCCAACCTTCAAAACCCTTAACTACATCATCCATCCACCATCATCCATAAACCACCAATCATCAAAACTAACCAGAGCCTAACCAACATTACTATTCTCAACACACTGCTTAAATCCATCTAATATTAATCAACAAAAGGTTGTCAGATCATGTTTCATTTTTCTGCTAGGCCATTTCTGTGATAGTTATAGTTGTTCTCGTTCTTTCAGCTTTTATCATTAATCAAAGAGAACCAGATAACAAAGTTAACATGATTTCAGATGCGTAATCACTTCTCAATTGTCATGATTCAGTTTTATCCACTTTTTTCTATCTCGATCCTGATTTTTAAATCTATGTTCAATTTGGTAGTAGTTTCCCTGACATGACAGAATCCATGCTATGTCTCTTATTCTTTGGCCATAGTGATAAAATATAGTTAATCCAAAGTGTAACTTACGATTGAAGTCTTTGATATAGTCTTCTCTTTGATAGAACCATAGCATCTTTCATTGACTCCTTAAGTTCAAATAATAAGATATCATGTTATTGCAGTACGTATTTAAACATTTAAATTTGATGAAAATGTTGCAATGAATTTCCAACAATCTCCTTGGTTATTGCATTGATAGAATTGATGTCACAAAAGTCCTTCAACATCATAACAACACTTAGTCAATATCCAGGCATCTTCTTTCCATTAATCATTGTGTCTTTATGGATGTTAATCAGTAACTCTATATCATGTCCTGTTAAATATTGAAAAAAGGAAAATTCAAAATAATTTGTCAATTAAGATAGTTATGATTCACCACTGTTTTTAAATGATTTTGTGGTCTTTCTATCGTTGTACCATTATAGTTTCTCGATGCATATAATTATATAGATATAACTTAAGGACAGATACATATATTTACATATGACTCCCACCTGTTGCATTTTGGTTACTTTGAGATGACTAACATGAATTATGAAAGAATTTCTTCTCCCTCCATCCTGTTTTGTGAATGTAGATGCTTCATAGTAAATAAATACTAATATGAAATTTAAATATTACTTTTTGGCTTCATATTTACACAAGTTGGAGTTTAGTATTTGTTCAACGATTCTCTTCTCTCCTACTTCGTTGCCATTTTATATGCTCCATACTAAACATTATAGATAATTAACTTAAATATAAACATACCCGTGAAACATACCTGCAGCAATGATGTCATCTTGAGTTGAGTATTTATTCGACGAGCTTTTTCTTTTTCCACCCTTCTTTGCCATTTTATATAGTTCACAATAGTTATTATATATCGATAATTTAAATATAAACATACACATAAAACATACCTGCTCCAGTGACGTCATTTTGAGTTGAATATTTGTTTGATGATTTCCTTCTTCTTTCATTCTTCTTTGTCATTTTTATACTTCATTGTAACAATTATGTATCGATAGCGTAAATATAAACATACACTTAAAACATACCTGCTTCAATGACGTCATTTTGAGTTGAGTATTTGTTTCATAACTTTCTTCTTCTTTCATTCTTCTTTGCCATTTGGTATACTTTATTATAACAATTATGTATCGATAATGTAAATATAAACATACACATAAAACATACCCGCTTTAATGTTGTCATTTTGAGTTGGGTATTTTTTTGATAATTTTCATCTTCCTTCATTCTCCTTTGCAATTTTATATGCTCCATAATAGCAATTACATATAGATAGCATAAATATAAGCATATACTTAAAACATACCTGTTTAAATGATATTATTTTGAGTTGAATATTTGTTCGATGAGTTTTGTTCTTTTTCCTTCCTTCTTTGCAATTTTTATACTCCATAATAACAATTACATATAGATAACATAAATATAAGCATATACTTAAAACATACCTGTTTAAATGATATTATTTTGAGTTGAGTATTTTTTCGATGAGTTTTGTTCTTTTTCCTTCCTTCTTTGCTATTTTATTTGCTCCATATTAACAATTACATACAGATAACATAAATATAAGCATATACTTAAAACATACCTGCTCCAATGATGTCATTTTGAGTTGTATATTTGTTCTCTCATTTTCTTTCTTTTCCATTCTTCTTTACCATTGTAGGTGCTCCTTAAGAACTGTTATATGTAAATAATTGAACATTGAAAAATATACACAAGTCACACGTGTTCCATTCATATCATGTTGAGTTGAGTATTTGTTTGGTGATTTGCTTCTCTTTCCGTCGTTTTTTGCCTATATTACATGAAGTAGTTGTTGATATTATTGCATCGTTCTTTTGCCATTATTAATGTGACATAATACAAATTATATGAAATAGCATGATGATAAATATATATGCATAACTCATACATGTTCCCTTTGTGTTATTTTGAGTTGAGTATTTGTTCCATGATTTTGCTTCCTTCTGCTTCCTTCTGCTTCCTTCTTGCCCATTGTAGACCCTAAATGCTAACAATTGTAAGTAAATAATTTATAGATAAAAATATATATATCTCATACGTGTTCCATACTTGTCATTTTGAGTTGAGTATTTAGTCGATCATTTTCTTCTTTTTGCCATCTTTCTTTTGCCGGTGTAGATACTCCATCATAACAATGACATTACTATAATTTATATATAAAATATATATAAATCATATGTATTCCATTCTTGTCATTTTGAATTCAGTATTTGCTCGAAGACTTTCTTCTTATTACATCTTTCTTTTCTATTTCTAATGCTCAATTAGAACAGTTATATGTAAATGATCTAAAGATAAATATATGCAAAAATTGTTTGTGCTACATTGATGTCATTGTAAGTTAAGTATTTGTTCTATCATTGCCTTCTTTCTCAATATTTATTTTCCATTTTAACTGTCCCATACAAACAATTATATATAAACAATTATTACAGCACGAAAAAGCGGTACCATGTTTTAACCATACTGAAAAGCTTTTCAGTATGGTTAAAACATGGTACTGCTTTTTCGTGCTGTAGTGAAGTTCTGTAGTACCAACAGACTTTTCTCATAAACAATGATATTAATTTAACGATAAAAGCATGCGCAAGTTTCATATGTCCTTCATTGATATCAGTTTGAGTTTGGTATTTAGTCGATGATGTTCTTCTCTTTTCATCTAAATTTGCAAGCATATATGAAGTGATTGTTTGTAATCAATGTTGTATGAATAATTTGCCAATTCAGAACCTTAATGGTAACAATCATATTTAAATAACGTAAAGATCAAAGAATATATAATACTTAGATAAAAGTGATTGACTTATTGATTGTTCTAGTTTGCATCATCAATGTAAAACTATGCTTTAGGGGGGAAGGAGTGCTGATGCATTTCACCAATGTTTTTGATAATTATCATTCAATCTTTTAGTTTGCCCGTTCAGTCTCTGGATTTGGATGCAAGCTTTGAGCCTATGCAACAATATTGTATATTTAGGATTACGGGGTTTGGAGAAGGGTTGAAGCAGATGATGAAGTAATTTATTGAGAATAACAATAATTAGTTCTAATTAATAATTAATTCTAACTAATACTGAAGGTTTATTACAGGGTAGGGCAGTGTATCCCGAATTAGCCCCAACAATTGTCTACAATATATCTGTAGTCTTTATATTTGATTTTTGATTCTACCCTGTTGTTGTTATGGCAACATTTCGCGTGATCAGATGTGTACAGTTCGTTGTTAATACATCTCTTTGTGTTAAGTACTTGTTGTCCGTTTTTTCTCTTTTGTTATTTTTCATAGTTGTCTGATGTTTTCTTGTTTGTTTTGACTACAAATCTGAACCTTTTCTAAAACTCTTGATATTGCCCCCCTTTTGATTACACACTCTTTTACAATTTTGTTGGATTTGCCCTTAATACCATACTTCTGACACTAACCACCATTCACAAACTTCCAGCCTCAAGATCCTCAACCACCAGACTTCCAGAATCTAGCAATACCACAATAAACTACAACCTTTGCAAAACCTACAAAAGTGTAAAAGAGCGTGCTCTTATTCCAAAAGAGGCGATGCTGATTTGAGTCATTATATCGCCAGATTCCCTTGTTAATTGTATGAAATATTGAGAGATGCTCACAAGTTGTTTGAGTTCTTTATTGAAAACGTATTAAATCAATTATTATCAATTATTACTGTAAACATGTTTCTGAGGCATCTTTAGTTGGGAGGAAAATTCATGGCATACTAAACAGTAAGATAAATCTCATATTTTTCAAATTTGTTTTCCTTATCTTTTCATTTTCACATTAGAAGCTTGTAGAAAACTTCAAAGAATGCTCTCTACCCTGTTATACTATGCAGTGTGTCGAATCCTATTGACTTCTGGTCATTCAATTTGCACCATGCATGTGCATGCTTTTGCAACTAATGCTTCGTGCATTCCCAAAGGATTGTTTCGTTACCTGCCGTTCTTCCGTAAAAGCATGGTCTGTCGAATGACAAACATCTCCAATTATCCCAGAGAATTACGAAGGCCTTCTTCAGCATTTTGGCCAATTTTCAACTGCCTATTATCATTTTTAACTGCTTATTGCAGATTATTAATCATTTGTCGAAAGGAGATTGTGGTTTTTGAAACTTATACGACGCTTCTTGTATCTGAAACGGATATGTCAACTGGATATGACATGAAATGCTTAGATTTGCAAACAACAAGAACGAAGTATAAGAAGTTTACTTATCTGTGTTTCTCATGTCGTCTATAGGCATAATTCCACTGCGTCAGCATTGAAATGTTTCATCATTGCATTGCCAAGTGTTACAACTTCGCGTGCATGTTGGAAGGTTGGAAATCTGACCTGAAGTGCAGGAAAATACTGTAAGTATCACGTCGAATTTTCATGTGCCTATTCTGCAGTTTAATAGGTGGCAGTTATTTTTGTGCATTTTTCCAATCAGTGCTTGAGGTGAAGGTTGAGTTTGCCGCCAAGCCTTGGCTACCCCTCGTGCTTGAAATTGAAAGCAAAGCTATTGTTGAATTCACAGACATTGCAAAAATAAGTCCTTTTACAGAATTAAGGCTACAATTAGCTATAGTAAATTGTGAAAGAATTGTAATTAGAAGATACAACGTGAATACTTGCCTTAGATTAATTTGATCTCACAGAGTAATAACATGGAGTGATTTCATGACCGATGTCCAAGATGCAAGGATCGAAAGTGATGTGTGCAAAGCTATTTATACCCTTGCTCGCATTGACCTCTGGGTCTATTGTTTGCAACTGGATGGAACTGTATCTACGTATCTATTGCAAATATTTTGAGATGATTTCTATATTTTATTCAAGTATTCTTAGGGTATAAATTGTTTAATGTTTACTTGCAAGTATTGCATGAATTTAGAACTCTATTTGATTAAAGTTCCTTCATATTTCCCGCCTGTTTTGGTGTAATTCACGACTTTCCATCCACTTCCTTCTGTCAGTTTTCCCATCTTTAGTTTTATTTCTTTTAAAAATCTGTTTTGACGGTAGCATGACTTTCTTAGGCCAAGCGTATTATTACATTAATTTTCTCCAATTTTAGGAGATTTTTCATGCAATGAAGATGTGATGTCATTTGCACACAGAGAGAGCACAGATTATAAACAGCCTTTATGTATAACATTTTAGCAACATTTCTATTCTTTGATGACAGATGTGTCTTGTAAAATCAGCTGGTTTTCTGTTGTTTTCTTCTTAATTCCCGGGATTTCCTCAGGGGGTATATTATTCCTTATACATACACATCTTTATAGTCGATCGCACGTGTCAGGAGATTTTTACCAATGCTACGCCCTTGAGATTCAACATGCTTCTTCATGACAATATCCAGAGAGAATAGATCCCTCAAACGTCAAATTGCTCCTATCGTGGTTTGTGTCTTGTGGTATTCAATTAAAATATATGTTTGTTTGCCCCGTTGTCTGTTCAATTGATTATTGCGACTAATAGACCCAAAGTCATAACCAGAGGGTGTTCTGTTTTGCATTTCAAAATCCCGTACTGTAAACTGCTCAATTTTCAATTTTACAGAAGTTGCATGGCAAATACACTTCATCCATTTTCATAATTTACTTCTTAAAGCTCTCAGCCGTCAAATTGCTCTTATATTGTTCGGTCTGTTGTGTTATTGAACTGAAATATAACCTTCCTTGCTCTATTTTCTAATCAATTCATAGAAATCGAAGTTGAGAGCATCTTGGCCTAGATCCATAACTAAGAGCTGTTTTCTTTTGGATTTCCAATCCCTTAATATAAACTGGTTAACTTTGTCTAAACTACAGAGAACGCATCGTAGATAGTATTCATCCATTTTCATAAATGCACTGCTTTGAGATTGTACAACAGAAAGTCAATGAACTGAATTCGCAATATCATCATCGACAAAATGATAGAATTAACTACTAATTCTCATGATTACTAACACTACTCAAAGGTGAATGAAATGTAACTATTAAATTAATATCTTAAAAGAGTTACGAATATGAAAGAAGAGAATATGAAAAGCCAAATGATGTCTTCATCGTATGAGGCATAAAAATTTTTTGTTACGATAGAGGTATTAAACATTTGACAATGCATTATCCACCGCTGTGTCTTAATTGAGTATGTCTTTGTTAGTAGTATACTCATTTCTATAGGATGCAGATATGATAGTTTAACTTAAATTAAACAGTGTAATCAACAATTTTAAAGCCTTTGACGGAAACACAATCAGTCATCTACACATTTTATTTGGCACCTTCGGATTCAATTCAATTCAATCATAAATTCAATTCAATCATAAATTCAATTCAATCATATGGGTTAATAGAAAATACAACTCATCACAAGCAACAGCTGACAACATGAGAAAGTCCTGGGATTAAGACAACATAACGAATGACATGCATTTCACATCAATATTTTTGAAAACAACACGTTTTAAACTTGTAATGGACAATAGGGAAACTTTGAAAGACACGATCATTGCAACCCATCTTTGATACAAGGGGGAGGGGGCTCAATCCAAAGCTCTACACCCTGAGCCACCCTTAGAAATCACTCCAGGCTATTAAACTGAAATCGGAGAATCATAACATTCATGGATGTGTGAACATATTGATGGAGAGAGGATGGCACGTGATCTTACTGCCAATTATATTATGTAATAACCAGGACTTGATATGGGAGGGAGTAGTCTTAAGTGGCATGAGAATATTTCAAAAAGATACAAGGATGTTGCAACGGATCTTTGAGAATAACCTGTGCATTGAGATTATGAACGTACAACATACTGGTAATGAAAACTCCTGCTTTCAAAGATTCAACATTTATGTTAATATCATTCCTTGTAAATGAAAGTAGAAGTGAAAAGTACACTAAAGCATAGAATGTATCTGAATATACGTAAATATAACGCTTAATTGATTTATGAGCGAAATATTTAAATACATTCCTATTTTTACAGAAGTGGTTATGAATAGAAACAATGGATAAATGTGAGCTAGTTTTATGCATGTTGCTCTATCAAATTACTCTGCAAAATGTCCAATTTCTAATGAATTCCAAGGTTCAAATGCAAACCAAATAGTCAACTGTTTTTGAGTTGATAAATAATGCAATAAAAGTTCACCGTATCATCCAATTCTATCTAAAGCTTAAAACGTATTTATCATAGTGCAAAGCATTTATGTCAGTTGTTAGTTCCTCAAGTGGTGCATCACACATGCAACTTCTTGAAACTTGCAAAGCTCCTGCACAGCCTTTAATTTCCATTCCCAGTAACATTTGAATGTCCTGAAAGGTATAAATTAACCAATATTACAGATGCTTAAAATATATTACTAGTGAAAACACAACAAACGATTTAAGAGATATCTAAAACTTGCTGACAATTCAATTCATCACTTCTATTCAAGTCAATTCTTCAAAATAGCAAAGCATCTTCATGGCCTATTATGAAATCTGAGACAGTAGCAGCGTTGATATACTTCAAAGAGTCTGATCCTTAATAATGATTTAATACTAAATCGCAACAAACAGGTGAGAACATTAAAATTTGGACAAAAATCAGAGCCAGTTACCAAACATGGACATAACAAAGAGAAGTCTTTGAAGTACAACAAACACCATAGGCCTGTCTCTATGAGAACTACCAACCCCTAGGCGTGATGTAAGTATTGAACAGCCCCTAATGTAATATAGACGGAGGGCCCCTTGTAAATCAGAACTCAATGAGAGGCTACCTTCCTAAAACATATGAAATGAAACGAAAAGAAGAGTGTTTCTTCCTTGGATTATTAAAAATTTAACAATAGTGAATAGGCGCCAAATGATCAACCATATAGCCAAATTGGGCACAACGTTCATCCTGTAACGCGAATCTACCCCCATCTAGTTGCATATTTCGTTTCACATATTGGTCGTTATCAACTGTCTCATACTCTGATGAGGGCAATACGAAAAAAGTGCTTTTGGGATGCTAATGAATGTTCCCAAAAGACTGTGAATTAAAACTTTATTAAAATATAAAAATATATAGATTTGGGACATCTGAATCTCTAGCTAGTTCCAGCTTCTTATGCTCGTTTTCCTCTTGCCATCATCAGTTTACTTACAAACTAGTTGACGTCGCAAAAAGCAATTGTAAACAACAGAGCATTGAACTAGTTTGTTATTTTTTGGTTACTAAACATCGATAAGTTAAACTCTTTTAATGTTTTCCAGACTCCTGAGAACCCTGTAAGCCTGTTAATACTACAATAAGTTTAGAAATAACTGCTTGGCTGACCATTCCTTGTAATGACAATGGCTGCCGCTTTCTTAAGATTACATGTTTGTTTTCTATATGAAACTTTTAGTCTGTTTCCATCCACGTGTCTTTGACACTCATACAGATAATCCACTGATTAGTTTTCTGTTGGTAACTTCAGCTGATTGTCTCGCAAACTTACCCAGATAATTAGAGAGAGCATTTGTGTACTAGAAGATTAAAACATTATAAATTCAAGAAAAAGTGTGCCAAGTTGAAGATAAGATATAAAGACTATCATACCTCATTTCTCAATGATGTTCGGGGTGATGACGATTAATGATGGGCCTAAGGAAAGCAAGAGCACGCAGGGTTGTTAATACAAAGATTTAAACTATCTTTACTATGAAAACAGATAAAAAGGAAGAAAATTGAAGTACACTGTGAGTTCCGCTCAATTTGCTACATAAATATTATCATACATTTTGAGTAGAAATCATAATAAAATGCACAAATATCACTTAAAGCAGAATATTCAATTGAATACAACAGCATTACATTCAAATCCCACTCATAATACAATCCTATGTATATATACAATGCTACATCATATGATTTCACCTTACATCGTGTTGAGATAGTACACTCCATTAACAGACTTGAGGAGACACATTTCCATAATAAAACTGAGGTACTAATGTTGAATATGCTGTATCTGAAAATGATTATAAAGCAAAATCATACGGATGTTTCATATATACTTAGTAACATCACATAGTCATTACATTTAATGCACAAATATGAACTACATCATGGTATAAACCATATATCAGGGCTGCTCACCAATGAGATGTTTGTTGCCAAGCAATGGCAATACTCGAATATGAATTGTAGCTATCATAACAGCATCAATGCACAACAAACATACTGAAATATGTAAGACGTGAATGTGAAGCCTAGAGAGGGCAGTAATTAGAGGCCATTGCAAATTGCATGTAAAAGGTATTATCTACAAACATTTAATGCCTTTTGCAATCGTGCCAGGAAACTTACTGTTGAAAATGGAAGAAAAGTGCTTCCAGTGGATGTATGTGTGAGAAGCTAAAAGACTCTGCATGAGAAACAAGTGAATTATTAAAGAATGAAATAAATCAATAACTATTAAACAATAATTATTCACCAATTACTCAACAATTAAGTTAATGAATATAAAATTATACATGCTGTACAATATTATTTTATCCAATGATAATTATAAAAACTTGTAAGAATAAACAACAAAACTTGTAAAAAAAGTGCCTGCAATTGCTTAGAAGCCACCATTGACTGTAACATCAAGCTGAATAAAATACTTCAAAGAACCAACAATATCTGAGTTGATCTGAGAATACATCACCAAATAGACAATGCTATCTGAATATAACTTACGCTATAATGTGGAGGCACTCCACTATAATAGATTTGAGATGCTGGAGCTGAAGGATTCATCTACAAAAGAAGATAGAAAGAATTAAATATATTAGACAGATAGCAAATATCTCATCAATTTCATTAGATATTCATTAGATTGAACAAATGTTCTATGTAATAAAACTGCATTCACATCACATCTTCTTTTTATTAGAAACAGACATCCTCTCTACAGCCTGGATGTCTCATAATAGTTTGTCATATCCAGCCTTAGATGTTTCCTAAGTTGATCTCCAAATTCTGGAAATTTCCTACAACAATAAGGCAACTATGAGAGATAGGATCTTTAGCTAAGGATATTTGAGTAATTGATTCGGTTTGTATTTTGATTCTTGGCAGATTTTTCACGTTACTTTTTGAAACTGAGCCAGGCAGTGTTTCTTAACTTTTACCTGCTTTGGGAGAAACCAATAGACTTAAACATCCAATGGTCAAGTAATACATGAATGTGAGGCACGATAGATCTGACAATATTGTTGCAGTCAGTATGGTTAGACCATGGAATAGAGATTAAAAAATGGTCTTCTGGCAATGCATCTATATATGGGTCAACTGCCAATTAGTGTGACTTTGTACATTCCACAATATGACGTAAAAGAGATATCAATTAGATCACAATATGGCAATTATTATATATCATTACAAAGATCTGAACTTCATCAACATCTTCGATAAAAATTTCAATCAAAGAAATTTAATGAAAAACATAGTAATAAACAGACACGACAATGCTATATGATTTTGACTTACATTACATTGAGAAGATGCACTCATATGATAAATATTGAGATGTTGATGCTGAATGCTGAATGCTGTAAATGAAAATAAGACAATCGAAATCATATGAATACTTCATACTTAGTCGCATGAAATAGTTGTCAGACACGTGATATACTATACACTTTTACAAAGAGGTAAGTACAGGTGCTACTTTCATAACATCAATTCTGCTTGAGTTGTCATTCCAAATATTGCTCCTCCCTCACACACATTCTATGCAAATGCAATGTCTTCCATTAGTTATACTGTTTGTACTGTTGTAATGTTGTACACCCCACAACAAAGTCTTCATTTCTTATGAATCTGACTCATCAACCCAGTCGTATATTTATGCCAATATAACATCATCAATGCACAACAAACATGTACTCTAATATGTTAGGCGAAAGAAGTCATGGCATAGAAAGTAGAAGAATGTGAGGCCTAGAGAGGACAGTAATGAGATGCAATTGCTGATTTCATGTGAATGGTATTATCTACACATGATTAGTGTCTCTGACAAACGGGTAAGCAAATGTACAGTTGAAGATGGAAGATTACAGCCTCAAATGGATGTATGTGTATAAGAGGTTGAAGAAGTTTGCACGAGAGACAAGTAAATTATAAACAGAAAAAAGTTTAAGTGAAGTGAACTCATAACTATCCATCAATACTAGTGGCCTAAAGATGATAATAAAGCTAATAAATATGAACCAAGTTGTGATTTACAATACTACATAATAACATAATAGACAAAACAACATTGAAACCAAATGACAACAGATGCTAAGCATCCATTATTCGACTATGACGTCATACAGTGAAGAATCCTCCATGAAAGACCACTACTCCAAATTGGAATACAATTGGCATATTGGAATACATTGCTAAATATACGACACCACGTGATAACAACTTACGTCATATTGAGAAGGTAGATAACTCTGATAGAACTGAGGTACTTGCGCTAAAGGATGCATCCATAAAACAACACAGTAGCAATCACATCTGGCAATATATTTCGGTTCACCTTTTGGTCATCCGACGTTTCATACTCTGACGAGTGTCGGACGAAAAAAGCATTTCAGCATACTAAAAGAATGTTCCCGCTATTTGTGCTAAAGTGAAGTTCTGTAGTACTAACAGACTTTTAAACAATGAAATCATATAACTCTATATGATACTTGCAACATTGTATAGTATGAAATTTATGATAACATTACAAATCTCCTAAACACGAAGTTAAAGCTATATTTGCATTTGCATGTATTACAATTCTAAATGTTGCCCAAACAAATGAATTCTTTGATCATGTAATATGCACGTGCAAAATAACAACTGTATAGAATACTCTGTCCATGACATTATGAAACAACATTACAACAAAATACAGTTATTATTTCATATCAACTTACTTTGTGCTGAGGAAATATACTGCTATGATAGAAATGAAGCAATAATGCTGAAGCATGCATCTATAAAGGAGACAGGAATAATTAACTAAAACGAGGAGAAAAAAGTGAATACAAAGAGAGAGAGGAGAAAAAGAGAAAAAAGCAAGAGAACAAAGAGGAGAATAGTAGATAGTAAAGGCAAGAATAAAGGGATGAAGAAATGGAGAATAAAGAGGACATAACAGAGGAGGAAAATCAGGATTAAAACATTGGAGAAAAGTTGAGAATACAGAGCAGAAAGAGGAAATTAATAGCCGAAAAAGAGGAGAAAAAGAAGAGCAACATCGAGGAGGACAAGGGGGCAATAAAGGGGAGAACAGAAGAGAAAAATATGAGAACAAAGAGGGGAAGAAAGAAGGAAAAGAGGAGAAGAGAGTGCAACATGAGGAGGAGACGAACAAATTTACAAAGAGTAGAATTCAGAGGAAAAGTGGAGGATGAAGAGAAGAAACAGATAAGAAAACTATGAGAACAAAGAGGGGAAGAAAGAAGGAAAAGAGGAGAAGACAGTGGAACATAAGGAGAAGACGAACAAATTTACAAAGAGTAGAATTCAGAGGAAAAGTGGAGGATGAAGAGAAGAAACAGCCAAGAAAAGTGTGAGAACAAAGAAGGGAAGAGAGAAGGAAAAGAGGAGAAGAGAGTGGAACATACAACAATGCCACTGAAAATGCACAACACTGCAAAAACACATCACATAATTTAATTCCTCTATGTGTTTCTAGTTGGTAGCGTTATCAAAGCACTAACCGCGACCGTTTTCATCACATTTAGGACATTAAAACTTTGGTCAATAAAGTTAACAATAAGGTTAAACCAACAAATCTAAATACATCTGAGATCATACCAACTGAAAGCTTTTCCTTGACTTGCAGCCTAACAAATGCTTTTACACAAGATCATTGCAAGTTTCCTTGACGTTCTCTTATTTTCCCTAACCTAAATAAAAAACACCCTATCTCCCTTGAATTTCTCTGACCCTATGAATCCTGATAAAAAGAGGACAAAAGAGAGAGGCGAAACAGGACAATACAGGGGAGAAAAAAGAGGAGGTAAAGAGGAGAAAAAAG
This sequence comes from Mastigias papua, assembly GCA_964019165.1. Taxonomy (NCBI): domain Eukaryota; kingdom Metazoa; phylum Cnidaria; class Scyphozoa; order Rhizostomeae; family Mastigiidae; genus Mastigias; species Mastigias papua. The sequence goes on from OZ025271.1 coordinate 14,893,280, forward strand.
ATGAGCATAAAAAGGGGAATAAGAAGGATAAATGAGAAAACTGCAGAATAAAGAGGGCAATAAATAGGAGGAAAATGAAAGAACACAGAGGAGATAAAGAGGTGAATCAGAGGAAAATAAAGAAGAGAAAACGGACGAAAGAAAGAGGAAATGAAACAGAGAAGAAACACGAGAAGAAAGCGAAGAAGGGAGATGATACGTAAAGAGAGGAATAAAAGAAGAAAACGACCTGAAGAAAGGAGACAAGAAAAGAAAATAAAGATGTGAAAAAGATGAAGAGAAAGAAAAGAATGCAGATGAGAATAAAGAGAAGAATTAGGAGGATAAAAAGAGAAGAATTAAGACGAGAAAAGTGACAAAAACTCGAGGAAAGGAGACAAGATAAAGTGGAAAATAAAGGGGACAGAAAGAGAAGAATAAAGAAACAAAGAGGAGAATAAAGAGGAAAAGAGAGAATCAAAGGGGGAGAAGGTTGAGTAGAATAAAGAAGCGACAAAGAGGAAAGTAGAGAGGAGGCAAATAGGAGAAAAAAGAAGAGAATAAGAGGATAATATAGAGAAAGGAATAACAGGAGAATGCGGAAAAAAATAAAATAAGATGAAAGAGAAGATCAAAAGGATAAAAAGGACGAGAAGAGTGAGAGAAAGAGGAAATGAGGAGGAGATAAACAGGAGAAGAAAGGGGAATAGGATCAAGAATATATATGAATGACAGTCTTAAAATTTATAACAATTAAGCAAAATACGCTATATGTGGCTTGATTTGTATTACACCTCAGCCTATACAGACGTCAAGATAAGTCAACAAGGTTTGTTATATTCATTCTGCCAAAAACCAGCTTGGCTTAATCTAGCATGTATCGCAATAAAAATGGCCTGACACTACCTGTGAGAAACAATTGCCAATATAGTTCTGCAATCTGATTGGTCAAACATAAAACCACAAGCACTATAAAAATTATCGAAATGCGCATTTGATAGTTGTGTCATAAGATGACGTCAAGAGCTGTCCAGGACATTTTGAAGAAGAAGCTGATGTTACGCTTTTTAACTGTGCGTTTACAATCTTTGAAGGAACTGCCCATATTGCATTTTCAATGCCTAAGAAATTATCAGACAAAATGTGTCCTAAATATCATTCGCTAATTTCAGTTCCTTATCTCAATGACAAGATGATCTGCCGGTTAAACTGAGACGTGTGTCAATATGACTTTAGAGTGACAGTTTGATAAATGCCTGGTTTTGCCAATAATTTTAAACATGTGCTGATACATCTTGCAGAGTTTGAACTTGAAAAAGATTTGACTGTACCACCTATTTGAAACTTGGTAATCAGTTGTTATTGTAAAATGTGATGTGATATTAATGAATGAGCGAATAAATGAATGAATGAATTGACGGAAGGAAAAATGGATGGAAAATATGGAAAATTAAATAAATATGGTGTTGCTGAGGGGCTTGTAAAAAGACTAGAATTTCATTATTTCCAAAATGTAGCTCTCCTCATTATATTCTAGTTTAACGCTCCGCAGGTAAAATAAAATGGGAGAGAAAGGGATGTCTAAATTCAATCAGAACCATCCCCCTTCTCTTCTTTATAATGTCCAAGAAAGAAGTCATATATGTATGGTTCCTAAGAACAAGATAAGATAAGAAGACGAGAAGACACAAATAAACTGAGGAAGAAAGATAACTCTACAAATTACCTTTAATTTTCCATCAAGGCTGCCAGTGTATAGCATTTCACTATCACGGCTAAATGACATACAAATCACAGCATCTTCCATCAACATAAAATTGTCCTTAAATAGAATATTCAGTAATATTATTTCTTTCATTGGGCTGCAACAATATTGGGTAATATTGATCTGTTACAATTAATGTAAAGATATCTTACAAAATCAACATACAAAGCATTGCATCTTCCGTCAGCATAAAATTGTCCTTAAATAGAAATGTTTTTAATATTATCATGCTAATTTGGTGATATATGTTCGAGTGAAACAAATACATGTTTTTTTATAAGAAAGACACTTTTCCTGAGGCTCAATTTTCTTAACTATTCACGAATCTGAGGCTGATATTTTCATAAGATTTTCTTAACTTGTGCAGAATTAAACGGGCTGAAACAGGCTACTCTGTATTTTTTGGGCCACCATAAGTCTCGATCTTTGTACGATAGTTTGCAGAATGAGCCAATATCAATTTCTGGCATGTAAAAAAGATGAACTGTAATTGTCTTAGCATTTTCTTGAACTTTAGCCTTGTGATTTTCTTTGGATTTTCTTAAGATTTTGGCCATTTGAGCCTCATGTTCCTATAAACTCTTTACTTATAAAAAAGAATGCGTATCATAAGTAAATATAAAGTCAAAATTCCTTCTTGTCTAACCATGCTTTCCATAGTTCCTTCAACCCCAATATCTTTTCTATGAAACCCTTTCTCATTCCTCCCCATTCTGATTTCTCTATTTTACAACCATATCATTATTTCAAATCTAAGCTCCATCTGTTCAGTTTTGTCCAGTTGTGTCTAGTTCCTTCCAGTTCTGTCCAGTTCTTGCCTCTACATTCTGTTCCTACCCAGCCAGTACAAAGTTTTGTTACCCTTTCTGGTCAATATCTGCTGTTCCATATCTTTTCCAAAACCTTCCTATCCTGTCCCAATTCCTCTAAATATACCAAATTACCCTTTCAAGCCCCATCATATTCGGTCCAATCCCTTACAACTCCTTTTTCTATCCTTTCTATTTCCATCCCTACCCATCCACTATAGTGCACTATAAAGCTTTCTGTCTCTTATCTCTCAAGCTCATAATGTCTCTAATTTGTAAACCACAGAATGTATTGTCTTTTCTTTGATTCTTTTTACACCATTTCAATGGTGAGCTATAGAAAAAGAGAGAACAAACCTCTGACTGATATTTCAAGTCTATACGGATTTTACCGGTCTGGAAATTCCATACTTCAATGAATCCGTCCGCACTCCCAGTAACTAAATATTGTCAATCTGGTGAAAATGGTACATATTCTGAATGGGCTTTTGTTCCAAACTGAAAAACAAACACAAACACTCATGAAAAAGCACAAAATAAAACATCAGTCTTTTCTAATTTTCTTGAAAAGCTCACAAGAATGTTGAGTATTGGAATTGAAAAAACTCAACAAGGCATTAACAACAAAATTTCCTTATCAGGTGGCCTAACTCTCATGTTTATGTGAGTATTTCAAATAGACATCAGATAACAGGCCAACAGTATTGCATATGTGCTGCCTTGAGGCTCATTCCTCTGTGTGTTTTATGACAGCCGACAAACTTGGCTCACACTACTATAAAATATTTCAGTAAACTCGTGTTGGCATGAAATCTGTCATGTGATGTAAATTAGCTTATGCAATGAGCAGTTACCAGATAAAATACAAAAGCAATTGTTTTGGCAGTTTCTTGCAACAACAACAACAACAACAACAACTGAGTTAGTGAGTGAGTGAGTGAGTGTGTGTGTGTGTGTGTGTGTGTATGTGTGTGTGTGTGTGTATGTGTGTGTGTGTGTGTGTGTGTGTGTGTGTGTGTGTGTGTGTGTGTGTGTGTGTGTGTGTGTGTGTGTGCATGTATTAGATATGTTCTTTGTGAATGTGCAAGTATGTGTGTGCACGTGTGTGTATTTGTTATGTTTGTGTCTGTAAATGTTTGTGTAGCATACATAATCTAACTTCCTATGCCCCCTGAGGGTCTCTATGTGTATGTTTGTATGGCTTAGTTTTTGTGCTAAAATTCACTTCAATCTGCTCCTTGTATTTCCTCTGTAGGTATGATTGTGTCTACACAATTGTTCATATGTGTGTTAAGATCTGGTCAATAAGGAAAAACAAACACACATATAGCTCAATGCTGATGTTATTTAACTGTCTTTTCTTACAACAAAGTCTGTTTCAATGACACTACATTTTGATTTTATTTTAACTTGATCAGGGCTAATACACTTGTGCTATTTCAACACCAAATACCATAATGCTTTTCCAAATTAACTGTGGCATTATTATCAAAATGTCATAATCACAATAAATATTGATTTTAAAACCCAAAGTTGACTTGAAACAACCTCATATGATATACTATGGCTCATATATTCAATGATAATATATATTCATATGTATATATACTTATTTACTTATTCATATTTACTATCATATAATACAGACTAAATTCATACATTCTCTGTCACATTCAGAATAAACTAGATTCAAACATACAAGCAAGCCTGGGAGATTTGACAGATCTACCATGTAAAACAAATATACTGTATTTGCCATTGACTAGATAACAACTAGTCCCCAAGCTCCCATGGTACCAGGTTCGATTGTTTGTCTGATCTGCATAGGTTCACAGGATTACAATTTGTAATCTTTACAAACCACGAGTCATGAAAGACAGTAGTATGCGATAAAAGACCTTACAACTTATGCAGCTTACAAAAACTAATCACATAAAATGAATACAATTCTCTGATATCTAGTTGTGGTATTCAGTTAGACGTAATTCTATTCTGGCAGAAATCTACACCTTTCTTTAACTGTAAAATGCTCACACTCACAGAGTCATTTCAATAGGAACAAAACACGAGGCACTGAAGATATCAAGATCTTTCTACGTGCATTATTCACTACTTATTTTATTATCTAAATATCAGATTATACTTTGCATCTTCCTAGAAATTCTGCAAAGAAAACAATAGATGACTTACTCTGCGGACTCGATCTCTAGCGCCATTTTGGGAATTGAAAATGTGTTCTAAATTAGCCTCGTTTGCATTTGTTGATCATTGTGTCGTTCGACAAAAGGAGGGCTCCGAGGGCATCAGCCCCCTTCTACTTCTCAAAAAACGCCTGAGCCCCCTTACAGTTTTTCTGGCTAATGAATATTTAGGCAGACAAACAGAACAGATTGAATATAAGAGCTACGAAACTGAAAGAGAGCAAGAATGAAAGAGAGCAGGAAAAGATGTCAGATTGATGAAAATTAGGAGATCAATATAGCGAGAATAAAGACTGGATACAGACACCTGACTAACCCTTATAAAAAATTTCATTGCGAGGAACGAATGGCCACAAAGAACGATCGATATTCCGAAGCATTTTGGAATAGTGAGGTAGTGCCACTCGACGTGGGATAGTGCCAGAAAAATTTATGACAGAGGCATGGCCCCTCATGGCCTTCCTTTGAAATGCCCCCCCCCCCTAGTACTCAATTAGGTACTGAGAAAATGGTCCGGTTCGTTTCTTTTCGAATCTAGGACAACGCTCTTTCTTAATTTAAAGATAAGACAATCTAGAAAGAGAATGAAATCATTAATTTGCGTGTGTGACACTTAAATACTTTGACTGCTTTGCTTCAAAATGATTTGTTTTTAAGATTCTTGGCAAAGACATACATTCAGCTTTGATATTCTTGGGGGGCAAAGAGGGGAAAATTCTTCAAGCTTGGGCAATGTTTCCGTACCCCTAGCTTTGTATCTTATTCAAAAACAGTTTTTCCATTCTATATCAACTGAGAATTATATGTCTATTAATCATCCTTGCTATGGATGCTGCAATAAATTATACACATATCTGTGATAGGAGAGATCTTTAGGGAAAAGACGTTTGCTTACAACAAGCATCCTGACTGGTGGAGATACCTCATCGCAAGCTCATTTTAAAGCACTAGGTTCAGTATGTGGGTTTCCACTGTAGAATAGGGCATTTTTTAACATACAAACTGCGGGGGGGGGGGGGCAAATGCCCCCAGTGCTCAACTTTGCCCCTCAAGTGAAGAGGTTTTTGACCCAAGAAAAATATTCCTTTTAATGTAGGTTCTCAGCTATGTTGCCAAACAACTACTGCTGTCATCATGTAAGTTGTTGTATCAATTACAAAACTAGAGATTTCATCTCCAACCTCTTTACATCAAAACTTGACATTTATGAGCATTGTTTCAATATATCACATGTATCAGGCTTATTTCAAATTAGGCTTTTTCTCCTAGTAGCACGTCCCATTTTGAGAGTCCCCCCCCAGTAAAAATATGTTAAAAAAGGCTATGCTTTAGAAGGCAGTGTGACATTAATAGAAAAGTGTTGGTGAGACCCAAGTGAAAGAAATTGCAGAAAAGAGAGAGCCACTGGTAAATTAGATAAAACGCCAAAAATGATCAGCAATGGTGAAGGATCTGCTAGAGCAAACTTTCAAAAGTCATAACACATGTTTTCATTTCTAACGAAATAGTCAATAATCTCAAGGAGAGACATGAAATCTGCTCATCAAATTATTGAATCATGCTTTCTTCATATTTGAAGGAAACCAAGTTGTGTGTTGCTCGGTAGAAATTCTCTCTAAGTTTGTGTATCAGCACTAGTCAGAAATTGAAAAGAGCGCATTTATATATAAGAGCGCATATATGCAATTCCTTTGGGAGGAGATTTCTCACCCTCATATCCCCATGAAACTGTTCCCCTGTCTTCATGATCAGCGGTTGAATAAATGTAAAGATTTCCAATGTCGTATGTATTCGAATCGATATGATTTAGCCTCTTACTGACATACCTATATGCAACCCCTTTTGAATATTTGTACGGCCTCTTTGTCATGTTCTGCATTGTGTATCTCTAACAGTGATCTCCAATGCTTATGTTTAAGACAACTTGAGTAGGTATTTTTCTGGCATAAACAGCGACTTTATTGAACAGAGAGCAATTTGCTTAGAGATCCATTGTGACAAAATCATCTCATAATTTGAAAGAGGTGATTCTTTACAAATGGAACCTACCTAATGGATTTAAAAGAAATCGGGAGACTCAAACGCAAATCTCTAACCATTACATACAATGAAAGATATAATAGGGTAAAGGGCCATTGAACTTGAAGCATGTGATCATGTTGTTTGAAATGAATGAAAACAAATTCGCTTGTTGTATCTTGCTGCTTGTTTGTTGTCAGTGATGTGGAGGAGGCATCCACATAGAACATCATGTTTTTCCTGTTTGCTGCTCGTTGTAGTTTGGAATACAGTTATCAATTTCTGCCTTGCCCAGACGGATAACCAAGGTATACGAGGAGAGGAAGGGGATTTCTAATCTCCTTTAGGCCACTGTCAGATTTTCAGCATCATGTTGGCTGGACTATCTTTCCGCATCTAAATATGAATGAACAGTTGTGCAGTGGCAAATTTCTGACAAGGGGGCTCATTACAGAATTCTGTATTTGGTAAATTTGAGACACGGCCCCTTAGAAATATGCAAATGCAGTCACAAGTGCATTTCTCGATTTTCCACTGATTTTGTAATGTATTGTTCTATATGCACAACTTGAATCTATGTCCTTTGCAACAAGTGAAAGCGAGAACATCAAGGAAGTATTGCAAGGCATTTGAAACTCGAAGGGGGACTGAGCCCCCAAAGAGCTCTTGAAAGATTAATAAGGGGGTCCCAACATTACAACCCTGTTAATCAAAGAAAGAGTATCATTGACGTCACGAGCTCTACTTCCTTCTCGTAAAACACCGTCTATCTACCGCTGGATGCACTTTTGTTTAGTCGTCCGTTCACAATCGTTTTTACCATAAATATAGTCGAGATATGATTTCTACCAGGCCCTTTTTGTTGTTATTCAGTGATATGACTGCCATGGAAACACCATTGAGCCAAACATATCCCAGTGCACCAAAACAGGGTGTGCCAAGTAAACAAGATGGACTTCCCCAATTTTCACATACATTTTTCTGACAATACCTTTGCAATTTAAGCATTTTCTGTTTCATGTTGTGGAGCATTTGACCCCTCTAGGTTTGCAAATCTGAATATATTTGCTGTAGGCGTCTTGGAAAGAAGGCCATGAATTATATAGACAAGCAGATACCATGCAAGTCACGCGATTATAACAGAATGGATCAAAGGTCCCTGACGGCGGATTTGCAGTTTAGGGTTCCAGCCAAATCGTCGTGAATTCTATATGAAATTACTCCTTACGGTGCAGAGAGTCGAAACAGACGATAAAAAGTGGGGTACTACATACCAATTACTTTGGGTTCCCTGACACTTCTCTGCCATGATGTGATGGTAAAGAGGCAAAGAACAAGGAGGGCTCATAACTTCTCTTAACATGATTATAACAGGGTGCTGACATGACAAACTGGAAATGCTTCTTCGGACAATTATAGTGCGCTTCATTGTTGTTTTAGTTGAAAAAACTGCAAATCCAAGTGAGAGTTTTCAAAAAGGGGAGGGAGGGGGCAAACATTAATAATCAATATACATAGTGAGTATAATCTCAAGTAAAGAGAAAGTCGCAAAGAAAAGACACTCCCGTAAAAACACTCCAACACTCAATACAGAAATTGACAATGCAGTGGAATATTATAATATATATAATACACTATAATACATTATAATAAATTATTATATGAAATCCTTTTTCCCGTCCTATACTGCTATCCCCCATATTGCCATCAAACGTGAATGAATTACTAACAACCGAAGGGGCAATGGGTGAGTTGTGATCAACAGATGGGATTTATTGACGTCATGAAAGTAGGCACAAAGCCAGGTCTGACAAGACGGGGGAATCCAGTCAAGGGTGCCATACTTGCGAAGTTAGTAAGGTTCCCTTCTTTCAAGTGTCTGACTGTATGACGTTAGTAAAAATAGCTTTTTAGACAAAATATGGCTTTATCGTAAGTCATTGAATGACGAAGGAGAGCCTGCATTTTAATGTTGAGAGGGCAGTGTCCTCTCCCCCCGTGTCCCTTAGCTCTGTGCTTGGAGAAGAGTTAACCTGGAGATGAAATTTGATTGTTTAACGAAAGCTCATATTTTCCCTACAATTGCCATGCATCCACAGTATTTCTTATCACATGGTACGTTCAGGCCGTCTTCCAGCCCGAAAATCGTTCAATATAGACAACGGAGGAATTCAGAAGTAGGTAACCATTACAATCACCGATTGACTTAGAAACATGGGGATACTTGAGGGTACATGGCCCCCAAATTCTACAAGAGCTGAAAAAGTACCCTAAACGCCTTTCAATGGATCTCTTGCTAAAAATGATAACCCAGCACTAAAAACTCACGTGAGGAACATGCCAGCTCAATGCATAAAGACAATGCTTTAGAAATACAAATTATCGGGGGATTTCTTTGTCAAAATCATACTTTGATAAAGAGGCTTTGGCATTAAATTGGCCAATGTAAAGGTACAATTTGAAATGTACCCTGCATGGTAGAAGTGGCAATCCTACATTACGTCATTGGATTCTTAATTCCAAATTGCAAGTTACGTCCCCATCTACACGTTCAATTAGAGTCGGTCGCAAAAGGGCCTACCGTAAATTCTATTTTTAGCCCCCCTCTCAATTAAGCCCCCCTCTCCAATAAGCCCCCGTTTCTGGACTAGAAAATTTATTAAGCACCCCTCTCTATTAAGCCCCTCTCTCTATTAAGCCCTCCTTATAAAATATTAAATAGTACCAAGTGTAACTAAGCTTCAAAAGAGTAAGCACACTAAGCGTGTTCACGCTCAGTAAACTATAGCTCCCAACCTTTACAGAATCAAAGTCATTCATTGACTTTCTGCAGATAAAAACGTTCTATACCAACGTGTTACCGCATAATCTTTCAATTTTGTTTGTTCTGCTGGGAACGTATGATGTATAAACTAATCATTTTGAATATTGTTCTCTATTTTCAGATAGCAAATATGCAGTATACTATTAAAAATTCTCAAAAAATTTATTTAGCCCCCCTCTCTTATAAGTCCCCCCTCTCCAATAAGCCCTCCCTCTAGAGTTCTTGAAATCAATAAGCCCCCCAGGGGGCTTAATAGAGAATTTACGGTAATTGCGTTTTAATCTAACAAAGCTACCATCTACACGATAAAAGCCATGGATGCACACGGTCTAAGCGATCAGATGTTCACATGACGATACACCGTCGAAGTCTCCTTCGTACCTATGATAAAGAAATGTTTAGATAAAAGAGAATAACAAATAACTGAAGAATTTAAATGAACAGAAAAAAACGATAAAGTTCGTTTAATAAGATATAGAAAAGGTTGCACTATAAATGAAGATATTATGAATGCGGACAGAAAATATTTAATACTGATTGAAGTAATAACAAACCAATAAAATATATATATATATATAAAGTTGTCAGGTATAAAATCCCCTATGCTTCTACAACCATCCAAACAAATTGAAGAGCATAAGATTTTCAAGGATCTCTCTTGATCTTGCCTCTCTATGATAAGTATCGGTCGTTTCTAATGCTTATGGACTTAACTACACATGCTATTAACCTCTCTTTGGTATAAATTTTAATAAACTTATAAATATTATCCAATAGATCTCTGTTCTAAACTACATCACAGATGAGGTATTGATAATGAGGCTTCCAAACAATCATCAAATGTCCAAATGAGGCTGAAACAAATGTGCATTTTAAAGCGATGCAAATAAAATTATAACACACCCTATTCCAACGATCACCAAGCCGTGATCTCAATGATGATCGTGATGATCTCAGTGTTGATCGTGATGATCTCAGAGTTGATCGTGATGATCTCAAATGTGGATCAACCTGAGAAAAAACCACATACATACATAGTCAACAAACCTAATATTCAAGCATCGCAAAAACAGATCTAGAAAACCAGCACAGATTTCTCCTCGTATGATTGAATTTCATTCATAGCTAGGCCATATCTACTTTTCGAAGGTGCTGTTATATAAACAAATCAAAGGAACTCCGATTCCACCACAACAGGGGTTACAAATACTTTTGATTTCACTTCTATTAAAATAGATGCTACACCAGCGCAGCTTCACTCTTCATTGTCCCACCTCTGGTGGAATAGTCGAAGGCACGGTGGAATAGTCGAAGGCACTCCCTTCCACTGCTGCTCCACTATATAGCTACCCTGCTGTCTCGCACCCCGCCCCCCCCCTTTGACAGAATGTTTGGAAAGTTCTTGGCAATGAGGGGTTAAAAACAGATGTGAATAAGGAAGGATATAGCATACAGCCAGTTGCAGTACAAAGCAATTACAGTGGACAACTGTATGCATTGGCTGACGTCATAATAAAAATGTACCAGCCTCTGTAACATACTGAGAACAGATATCATTGCAAAGATGTCGCCTCTACTAGCATCATCCCTTGCAAGGGTGACTGCCAAACCATAAATGATTCTTGACTGTTAAAATTAAATGCCACAAGACAGTCTATCATCTGCATATGCATTAACGAATAATTCGTGAAACCATGTTTGAATCCATCTGAGGTGACGTCATTACAACAACTGACCATTGAATAAAGGTCATATAACTCTATGGAAGAAATTTGATGTAACAATCCAAAAATACTGGGAACAATAGTAAAGGATGAAAAAGATAAAAACTTACAGTTGACGAAGGACGAGTACTTGTGTGTGTAAGATCCTGTAAGAGGAAAACGATGAAAACATTCAAAAGTGAAATATATGATGTTTAAACAAATAATTGCGTAATAAATTTAATAAACAACAGAATATTGTTTACAATAAAGTTAATGATCATGCTAAGAATATTAATGACGAAACCATATGGGGGAATACACGCTTCTTCTTTGCTTAAAGGAACCTAGCACAACAAGGTGCACAATTGGCGGTTGTGAACTTGGAGGGGAACACCCCATACACATGTCTGGATGCAAAACTCTTGAAGGTCCACGGAAGACACAGCTGCGAGGTATGCCACAAACGAAAGACCTTATGGAATACTCACTACCCCCAAGGGTTTCATTGAGATTGGGCGTGGCAACCATGTCACAGTAACGTCATCAAGTGCCAACTAGTGATGATAACGACGACAGCGACGACAAAGGCGATGATGATGATGATGGCTAGCCCATGGTTGGAGACCTCCTCGTGGTGGCAAGCGGGCACAGAGAGACTCTGCCCTTAAGTTGATAGTGATTCATTTCGCGAAGATTCAGAATTAGGGCAGACGTTGACGACCTGTGGCAAACTGTCCAACCAGGCCCCTTCAGTGAAAGTCAGGCACAGCAGCGTCAGGCTGCAGCTCTGATAAGTAACTGTTGGGGTAACAGAGTGGATTGAGTGTAGCCGACTCAATCACCTCTTCTAATCAATTTGAAGGTGACACTGACCTCAGGGTCAGCCTAGGCCCCGTAAGGGGCGTACGGGAAAAGACAGATGATGATAATGATGATGATGACAAGTCTGTCTTCTTTATCACTAATCATATATACTATAAATGACGGGTTGACCAGAAAGCTAAGAGTAGACCAAATAACTCCACGTATCGAAATGACTTAATGACGTCATAAAGGAAACAGCACATCTGGCAAAGACTCAAACAAACTTACTGTAGGCACTTGGAAAGTGGGTCTTTCTGCGGATGGAGAAGAACTAGAAGATGGAGGAGCCTGACAAAGAAACGAAGAAAACTATTGCAAAATGAAAGATTAGATGAAATAAATCATTAAATATTCATCAATCTTATTGGTCAAACAATTATATTTCTGAACGGTGTAAATAATGAACCAGCAGTGATGTCATATTACGAGAAATGGGGTACGAATAGGGCAAACTGTCAAGGTTACAAAAGGGGCACAATTGCCCCAGGTAACGAAGCTGAGATCCCAAAATTATGAAATATCCCATTGGTGATTGTAACAATTTTAAAATGTAATATTGAAATCACTGGGGGCCCAATTGATATATTTTCCATGGACCAAATATTCGCTCGTCAGCAACATCTCCAAAGTTTTCCACATCCGCTCTTGATCATGAGATGAAATTGTAGAAGATAACACCAGACAATGTCATCTCAACTTACTGGATATTGGGAAGGTGTTCTGACTTCATGGGATGGAGTTCCAGATGATGGTGAATGAGGCGGCTACAAGGAAGAATAGCAAAGTATTGAATAACAAAAATACGTCATAATGGGTGCCATTGATTACTCATCGATTCGGTTGAATGCATAGTGTATTACCAAAGCCTCGTGATGATGGCGAGACAATGCAATCCAATGCATTTAGATGATATCATTATACAACAACAACAGCTATACTGACTTGATAGAATGATGCAATTGAGTTAGGACTCAACATACCGTTGAATGATCGGCAGTATTATCGACAGCTGTCTTGGGGGATGTCATGCGAAAAGAGGTGGACATCTATAATGAAATGTGACAAATTTGAATAGCAATCAATTATATTATATTAAAAAGGATTATTAGCTGGTATAAATGAGAAATGATCATCTAACATGCCACCTGTTATTGACAACTCTCAGATAACTCAACTTCATTAAAAACTGAGTGATGCAGTGTAAAAAACTGAGTGATGTAAAAAATTGTAAAATGGAGCTGTGATGGCATCCATGGTGTTAACGGTCCTTCTTATGAACAGGTCCAATGAACACCTCAATGGAACTGCGGTGGCGTCCATGCACCAATAGCCAAGAGGGGCTCACTGTCAGCCAATGACTTACCTTTGAACGTGGAGTTGAAAGCAAGACCAGTTAGCTATGTGGTAGAGAACTTCAATATTACAAAGTTCAAGTTCGACCCCTACTCCGTTTATTCACTTTGTCATGCTATCACCTAACAAATAAAAAAGTGTGATAGCTTACTGTTGACGGTGGCAGAACTCGGTGGCGATGGTCAGATTCTTTAGAACTTGAAGGAGACTCCTACAATAGCAACATGTGACAATATAAGCATACAATCATTAATAAATTTGCATAACAACAAGTTGCTACGATAGAGTAATACAAAATGTAGCAAAAGCAAAAATTTAATTCCATGAAATGTGTGCATTATATCCAATTCTTCAATCATTCTACAGCGACAGATAGGAAACACTTGGTGAGTTATTCATGAATGTCATAACTTACTGTTAATGGTGGAAGATCAACGGCGGAAGGAGATGTTGAAGGTGAGGGTGGCTTCGTCTATTAAAGAGAAAATAAAACAATGTAGGCTAAAAATACAAAGTAAAGGAAAGTACAAAGGAAGTCAGTATCACAAAGTTAGATGAAATTGACCGAAGTGAGAAGTTCCTTCCTTTAATATAATCACTTATTGTTGACGGTGGAGGAGCACGGCGAAAAAGTCGTTTAATAAGCGAGGGAGGTTTCTACGAAAGATGAAAGAGATAAAACATACACAAATGATATAAGAAGCACGAAATCACAACTGAATTAACTAGACAAATTGAATCACTTTCCCACCCTAGAAACTTATTAGACTTTAACTTATTATCCTTGTCACTGTCAAATGTTCTTTTCTACAAGGCACCTTTATTATTATCTATCTACAAAAGATACAAATGTATGCTTTGAGGGTATTCAAAAGTGCACTGAAACTGTATTGTTGAAGTACCTTTGGCTAATTGAGCAGCAATCTGCTCTCTAGAAAAAATCTCCCAAACCCCATAAAGACTCTCCATTTAATACATGTACAGAGAATAAATTCATTTTCCCCTTAAGTGAGAGACCCCCCTGAAGATCTGGCATTAAGGAGTATAAGACAATAGTTGCAGCGTCAATTAACAAAGGGTAGGGTGGGGGCAAGAACCAAGAGTCAGAGAAAGTTTACGAGCCAAGATCGTTTCCAATCACACCTTTTCTAAACCCTAATTAGTTTAGCATGTATTTAGAGAACATTTGAGCATGAATATTTTACTAAAAAATGCAAATACACTCTGGACTACCCTAGATGTTTAGTCAGTTCTGGCAATTGATAGATTAATTCACATATATATAATAGATATTTCAAGAAATTCTCAAAGACCACAGAGTGCTACGCGAAATTTTGGTCACACTTTGTATGAATTGTCTATTTACCATGCCCTGAGATCCTGCAAAATTGTGGACATCACCTGTTCCTCAACGTTAAAAGCTCGTTCTGTTATATCATGACGCATTACCAACGTTTATCATAAGGAATAGTGGTCAAAAGGCATGAAAGGTGCTCCAGAGTTTCAAAATTATCCATAGTCGACCACACTTTTGAATTTCCTAGACCATATTCTCGTTTTTCAGGACCACACAATGTTGCTAAAACCAGTCTAAATTAGGCTCCAACAGATCCTTCTTGTTTTGTGATCGTTTCATCATCACTGCTGTCATTGTGTCAAATTTCACAAATAGTCTCATGCAACCATAACTTCAATCAACTCACCACTGCTTTGGCATCAATCCTCAGCTTCATGCCACAATGCACTATCTATAAGAATAAATAACCTCTAAAACCTCTTTAATGCGCCATTATGATAGCAATTAGGGCCTAGGCTACTTTTTCCCGCTCTTTTCTCACACCAAATCACGCAATCAAGGCAAATCTTTAACAGTTGCGAGTCTGCTTTTGAGATGAGCAGTTGGTGAGAAAACGCGTTGAAAAAAGTGCAATATAAATGACTACTTTTTGTGAAACGTACAAGGCAAATTAATTGCATTCAACTTGAAGATGGTAAATGGCATCAATTGACAAGAATTACGAGTTAACTTCTATCGAAAAAGTGCATTTGCGGTCGGTAACTCCAACTAGACATTCAGCAGGAAAGTGAAAACATGGAGCTTATCAAGAAATACTAGCATTAACAATTCCAATGAAAAATTGAATAAAACTGGACAATTATGGGGTGTACTTATTGACTTTTAGCAGATGACTTAGAGAAAGGGATATTTACACTTGGGGATAATGGAATTACTTGTTTATGGAAGAAATTTGCTACAATGAATTCTAAGTAACGGAGCGTTATGTGTGGACAATTTTGCACTTGTTGTATTACGGACTTTCTACAGCTGAAAAACATTTATACCTATTGCGAATGAGGACAATTTTATTGCCGAAATGAATGTTATATTGCTTTGTGCATATTTGGAAAAAATTGATATTGCCAAATTTATTTGCATTGCATTAAATATGGATTTATTATTGCTGTTTAATCATATTGGATATATTCAAATATACAAAGCATATCAAGGAGATGTAAGTTTTGAATTAATGTTGTTTTCTTGCATAACCTGTAGACTAAGGCTGTAGAGTAGTAAAGTGATGACGTCACACATATCTGTTTTATGAATATGCACAATTTGACCATATTGACTCATTGACTTGGTTCATAGCATTAAGAACCAGGCTGGAAATAGGAATAGCACATATAAACTACACTGGCAATGAACTGCCAAAAGATCCATTGAAATGTATAAAAAACAAGTCATGTCAGACTACTTTACAATGCTTCATTTGAAAAGGGGGTCAAAATGACCTATTATCCAAATATGGTCATCTGTGACGTCACACTTCACCATTCTAATTGCCAATAGTTGAAAAGTGGGTACTTCCCCCCTGAGTACCCCCACAACTAGAATCATTTCTACATCCTTACTATACATCTTCCTATTGTCTCTCTTCACCCTTAACAACCATCACATTCCCAACACAAACTCTCTTCATACATTACATGAAATGTTAAACTTAAATCTTATTGATTTAAAGCTGTAAAACACTTCCTAACTACTATATAACTGTTGTCATTTGAAAATTAGGAAATCTCAAAGCAACTCTTTCTAAATCCATAATCTCCCTTTCTGAGATCTAATTTGATAAAGGCAAAATCCCTAGATTCATATGTATATTCCAGAAAAACAACCTGTTGTATGTAAAATGTTGGTTGTTTGATGTAAAAATATTTTAATCTATTGAAAAAAGCAGGTATTATATTGGAAAATTGATAAATATAGTCATTAAGACTATTGTCTAACTTATATACATTGATAAAATAGCCCTTCAGATTTTGTTGAAAGATCACATGATTGTTGGATATAAATATTTTCCAAACTCAAAAACCAAAATCACCTTATAATTCTTGTCCTGTTATAAGTTCCACTTTTTCAATAATCCACTTACTTAAAATCAAACAACACATGAAATCCAAACAATTGAATGCAAAAGTTGTTATTTTCTAATAAACCATTTAAATGTTTAACAAACATACTATCAAACCGCATTTCTCTTCTCTGAAATATTTGAATTGCAATGCTAATAAAATTATCAAATTACTAATTATCACATATATAATATACCATTTGCATTTAAATTGTTAAAAATGGTAATTTATGAATTAGTAAATAACAAATAATTAATTAGTAAATCATCTTACCCTCCTTTCTATGTCAGGATTCATTCTAGTAGTGCATTTGTATATGTAAAATAACTTGATCTTTAAATCTCCCTTCCTTTGCCTTTCTTCCATTATCTCCACCATCCTCTCCCACCATTCAATCTTAATGTCCAGCCAATATAAATCAAACCATTCGCATGACATCCCCCAATTGCATAAATTCTCAAACCTCTCCTTTGTCTTCATTTGACATTTGTCTATGTGCAACTGTTTCAATTGCCGATCATTTGAACACGGCTCATTCAATTCATCATCCATGAACACGCATTCCTTTATGACTACGCTTCCACAATAACCTTTGAACTTCTTTTGAATGGCATTCACAGTTGTTGTCATTCCGCGTAACCTGATGCCACCATAACCAATGTGAAAACGCTCCTTCACAGTCATTATGTCCAATTGTTCAATCTCATTCACATAGATCTGATCAAACTCAACATTTGCGAATGCCATTCGAATATCGTCCTCCTTCCATCCGCAACTTTCCAAGTGTCTACAAATCAGACACATATTGTGTGTTGTTACTTCATCTGAATCAAACCCATCACCATGGCATTTTCTAATAATTGACTTAATAAACTCCTTATCATTAAAATTCTTATTTAAAAAAAAAGTAATAATTTCAAATGATCTACTTAATTTAGTATCATCATCCAACCCACATTTGTTTAATAGTTTAAGTACATCTCGTAATAAGTGTTTCTCATTTACTTCATGTTCCAATCCTACAACATTCTTTAACAATTCCTTTATTATTCCTTCATATGAAAATCCTGACAATAAACGACATACAAATGAGACAACTTCAATAAACCCTTTTTTCAAATTGTCTTTTACAAGTTTCATCCGATTTCTTTTGCCCTTTTTACATATGTAAAGGGCTGAGAGAAATTCCATCAATGATAAATGTTTAAATTGATACTTATCTGTAATATTGTCTGAAACATCAACAAATAGACTTTCAACAAAGTCCTTGTCCTTTCCAATTTCACCAAGCAGTAGTTTAATATTTCCTTCAAAAATTATTCTGTTCTTGGTTAGTAAATTGTGGCAAATTTCACTTAGTGCTGACAATGTTTGTGAGAATTCATCAAAAATGTCTGAAGCTCTCTTTGTGCTTGCAACATATTTGTCAGCATGTTGTTTCAGCAATAGATAAACAGTCCAGCAATATAATTCAGTACTGTTAGAAATTGGTTGACCTTTCAACAAAATTGCAATGCAACACAATGTATTTAAGAACTGTGGCACATGAATGATTGGAACATTTGATGCACCCTTTGCTTTGTTTATATCCAAAATGTGATCTTCACTTTTAGAGAACTTTTCTACATATTGATTGATTTGGTCATTAGTGAGTCCTTGAATTTCAACAGTCTTTAAACCTCCCGCATCAAGGTAGCCATTTAGTTTGAATTCAATGTGGGGTCTCCCAGTTAGTATAACTTTAGACATGGGATAAATCTCACGGCTCAGAAGTTGCCCAATGATTGAATCTTTTTCAGTTATGTCATAGAGTTCATCCAGGCCATCTACTATAACCAAGACCCCTTCTCCATTTCCCAAATCGTAATCAACTTTACTTTTAATAAATTTACCAAGGATTTCATGTTTCTCCAGCTTGGCCCCTTCATGGTCCTTGAAGTAATTCAAGTTTCTACATTCAAACATGACACACATTTTAAAGTTTTGATAAATGTCGCCATTTGCCCACCCATACGTCAATTGTTTGGCAAGAACTGATTTTCCCATTCCCGCAATTGCACGAATAAAAGTTACACGGTGTTTCTTGTCAATCAAATTAGATATATCAATAGCATCACCTGTGACATCTTTAAGATTATCCAAATACCGTTTTGCTTCATCTCTGAAATCACGTTTGGGTGCTGAGCACCGGCTTATCTTTAACTTTACGGCAAAATCAGAGACATCTATTTCTCTAAGGACTATTCTGTTGTTTTCATCAACTTTATGAATTTCATGCTTCTTATGAAGTACCTGGTAAGTCTGCTTTGTTTTATCTACGAGATAAATACTCTTTAAGTAATAGTTCACTATATAAACAATGGACTATATGACAGAGGTAGACAGAATGAGACAATAGCGGGAAAGGAAAAGACATGGTGAGAAAGTGTATTTGAATCTTTCTGCACAAGGATTCAGGGGCAAGTAGCTTTGGAACGAAATATAGAGCCTTTACCGTAGTGAATGTATAAAAATATAAGTGTACAAATATACACATTAATATTACTAGCTTCCATCCGGACATTGTCTAACAAACGTGATGAACTCGACCTAAAAAACTTTGAAGCAACTGATTGTTCATTTGTGTCTTGCATAATTTCTTTTCCTCATAGACCAATAAATCCTAAGTTTTTTTTGCAAATCAAGGCTTTCAATTTTTTCGGAATCTAGGTAGGTCTTCCGACATTATGCAAGGGAACCATTTTAGATTCTAATCAAAGAAAGTAGTGCCTACAAAATTATTGCTCGAAATACTCGCTTTTCTCAGAAGCACTATTAGGGATTTTTGTGAATTTGGGGATGAAATTTTAGAATTTATGATGACAACTGTCTAAAGGAGTGTTTAGCAAATGAGTAAAATTTCTGTAGTTTTGAAATCAATTGGCTTCAAATGTGTTATTGCTTATAGAACAGGGTGTACTTTAATAGAAAATTGTTAGTTAACTTGGGAGTAAATTAATTTACCATATTGATGCAACAAAAATGCTTTTGATGATGATCATGATTACGACGATGGCGAGGATGATGATGATTACGATCATGATTACGACGATGATAAAGACAATGATGATATTGCTGATGATGATGGTGAGTTGAATATATGAATATTTCAATCTAATTTATATATCATATGATAAAGCACTCACTGCCTATGACACAAAATGATGCAGATGACTAAGGTTATTCAACCTAATCAAACAAAAACAATTGGTTCAAATGGATGAAGTCACCTGCTATTTATATAAAAACACATTTTGTGATTAATTCATAAGAGAACAGATTCAACAGACAAACAACTTCAAATTAGAAAACCAAAGCGCTTAGCATCCATGACGCAACACAGTAATTTGACATTTCTAAACATCTAAACTTGAAAAACTAACCAGAGATTACGGAGCCTATTAAAGATAAGGAGGAATGGACAAGTCAAAAGGAAGATCTTCAGTGTCAGGTGTCTAACCACTTAGGAAAGTAGGATTCGCTACCAGCAACGCATTACAAGGATTAATTAAAGTAATCCGATAGTCCGATTGAAACATTCAATTTTCTAAAGAAAAACTAAAGATTATTCACAATTTTTTAATATAAAAATACAGCCCATAAGAATATTGAGACTCAACACTGTTGAAATTCAATAACAACCTAAGAATAAGTTAAGTCTCATGATGACTTACACTTTTTGTATATTTGCGCTTTTTAGGAAACAACATAAGTTTAAGTGTCACTTAACCGGTCTAAGAGCCATTAAGCTACGATGTGCTTCACCAACTTTTTGGGGAGTGTCTGATACAGACATTTTTATATGAGAATATAGTCCACAAGAGTATTATTCATATCTTCAAAACTGCAACGTCCATAATTAATCTCATTTCTGTTCATTTGGAAAATTCCTTAGCATTTGAGTGAATATCTAACTGGTCGTTGAAAATTATTATTATTATTAATTATTATTATTATTGCAAATTGAAAAGTGATTAAAATGAGCCCATTCTGGCCATAAAGTAAGCCTATAGCGTTGGTATTGTTGCCAGAAAAAATCCAAGGAACTTTCATCAATAAAACAAGATGTATCTTGTCAATATACATTAAAATTCTTTGAATAAAAACCTTCATTTATTAGGAACCTACAACCCGTAATTGCATAATTTTATATCAAGTAGTTAGAACTTTTCCAACCTAATATTCTAACTAGGCTCTTATAAATGGCTTCATTTTTCATCCACTAAAAACAAAACCCAGTCTGTCTGCCATTCAACCCAATTCAATGACTTTCATTTCATTTCATTTTCATATAATTTAAGGAGGGTGGCCCTTCAGCTAACGCTGGTTTTCAAGGGGCCCTCCATTTAAATTACAATAGAATGTTTAAAATAGACATAAAATAGGTTACAAGTAAATAATTAAAAATCATTAAAATACCTTTTAAATACAAAGAAATTTACGAATTATTAATAAAAAAAGAAAGAAAGAAAAAAGAAAAAAAACAGAAAGTGTCCTAATTGTCCTTTAAAAGTCTTTCTTTAAATATCTTCAGGGAAGATGCCATCTTAATGTCAGGTTTAAGGGCATTCCATGATTTTGCACCACAAAAAGAAAAGCATTTTTCCCCATTTTTTGCTGCTTTCTTAGGCAGTTGTAAGTCCGTAGTGGTATTTCGGAGAACTCTAAGATGATTTTCTGAGTTTCTTATCAATAAATCTGATATATACTTAGGTGTTAGGCCATTAAGTGCCTTGAATATCATAGTGTTAATCTAAGTATCAATCATATCTTGAATTGTTTCTAATCCGAGAGTATTTAGGAGTGGCCTGGCATCAGCATCAAAGTGGCTGTTTGTCAGTATCCTTGCTGCTCGATTTTGAAGTTCTTGCAAGTGGTTCTTTTCAGTTGCGCCACATTTACCCCAAACTGAGCAACAGTATCTAAAATGGGGCTCAACGATACCGCTATATAGTGTTTTTAGAGTGCCTTGAGTTAAAAAGTTTTTAGCATGTTTCAAAAAGCCAAATACTCTACTGATTTTTATTGAAAGAGCTTTGATATGGCCTTTCCAATTAAGGTTATTATCCACTTGTACACCAAGATATTTGGTAAATTGGACATTATCGATTCGTTCTTCTTGTATGCTCAAAAATAATCCCATATTATTTTCAGATAACCACTTTTCCTTCTGCTTTGTTAATATAGCCATAGCCTTTGTTTTAGTAACATTGAGAGACAGTCTATGATGCTCCAAAACTGTTGCAAACACAACTGTTATAGGCAAGGGCTGCAAGGGCAAGGTTGGCGTGAAATTGGCTAGGCCAAGACTAAAACTAGTTGTCAAAAATTCATGCTTCACAGACTCTATGTGGCCATAATATTCCAATGCTAAATTATCCCATTTATGGCATTTGTTTATGACCCTATGTTAAGAACCTGCACCCTAGTTACAAGATGTGCCTCACCACAAGTGAACACAAAAAGTCTCATTTTAAAATTGTAGGCTCATATGCATGGGCTTTTACTGTATATCATTGTCCTCCTGAAAAGGGCAAGTTTACCTACTCATGATAGAGCTCATGAAAATAGCAATACCCTTTAAAGGAAAGAAAATATAATGCTCAAAGGTGAATCAATGTAGACTTTTGACCAGGTTGTAAATGAGGCCCAAAAGAGAAGGCTTGTTGACCCACAAAAACTCGTAAGAGCCATATTTCTTGGCCTATTTGGATGGTTCAATAAAAGGCATATAAATAAACTAAAATTAATCAACATTTTCAAGTTATTACTTTACTACTATTTTCTGTTCAATTATAGAAATACTGTGTATCCTTCCCCTGCTGTCAAACACAATCTGTTCTGATGTAACTTGATTGGATGGAGGACTTTTCATATATGCATGTAAAGTCTGGTTTCCATATCACCATTAGTGTCGGGGACACGTCCCAGTCATTGTATTGGCGATGTTGCTAGGGCGCTTACTGTATATGGGAACACTTTTTTGGTTATGTCGCCGACGTCCCAGTAGTGTCGCCAATGTCCCAGTAGTGTCGCCGACGTCCCGGTAGAGTTCAACAAAGTTGAGATGGGTTCAACTTGTGAGAACATTTCCTTTGCATCGCCGTTGAATCAGCGATGACTAGGATGTGACTGGAACGCATCTCTGTTCCTTATGAGGATATGGAAACCAGGCCTAAGCACATCTGCGCCAGTGTGGGAATGGTATGAAAAGAATATATTCTCTTGTGCGTGAAGTTTTAATCAATACTTCTGTAGATTTTATACAAGTGTATATAGAAAAGACAAAATAGGTTTTCATGTGCCCGTTGCGTTGTACTACATGAAGTTGGTAAACTATCAATGATGAAGGAGACAGGATTGATCATGGTGGCCTATCAAAAGACAGCCAAAACATTCTCAATTGAAGCGAAAAAATCCCTAAGAGTGCATGAATGCATAAGTTCTGCATACTGAAAACTTCTTACACAGATTAGTTGCGATTCATATACATGTTTCTTTTTTAAAAGAAAGTGGTTTACAACAAAGAAATACTCGGCTTCTCAAAAGGTTAAGAAAGGTCACTACTGGATTTGATACAAATTTCAGAATGTTTTAACAACATATCGCAATCTTCAACTTTGGACAACTGCTTAAGTTGCAATAAACAGAAATATGATGCAAATAATGCTGCTCTTAAAGATAAATAGGTAACAATAGAAGCTTTAGCAGAACCAATAATATATCCAACAATCCTGGAGGTAAAATGTTGGAAATGGCCTCAAAACAAAGTTGATGTGACATTTTACGACGTTCTTACTAGTTTTATGTAAACATGGAAAAGGCCACGCTCAGCAAATTCAAGATCCGGTACTGCTAATTGAGACAAATTGAGATCAAATGAATAGACAATTGCTTATTGTTCAATGTATTTCTGAGCATATACATCATAATCTAAGGACTTCTGTCTTAGACTGCTATCCCCCTACACTTCTTAGGAGAGTCGTCCTTTTGCATATTAGATCCAAACTGAAGTATATATACGAAACTCAAGTCTATCGGGGATAGGATTATAGGGAGCAATATCATTCTAGATCTTCAAATTTGATGTGTCAATTTAAATACGGCATTGATAGTGAACGTAAGGCAATTTACCACGTTCAACGATATCATTACCATATCTGCTAGACACTAAAACTGATCTGCAATAAGTTCTTTGCCAAAGATATGCTAAAATATTCAAAAGCTACCTAAACCAGACATCAATGCTAAATCAGCATCATGTTGAAAGAATAAAAAACATCTCCAGGATTCATATACCTCCTGCCTAATATTTTTCAAGACATTTACAGACATTTTCTTGAAAATGAAGGTGCCATTTCACTCAATATCAGAAATAAATAATATTTTTCTGGCCAACAAATGCTACAGTTGAGTGACACATCTCTTGAAACTACTGATACTCAGCGTCCTAAGGAGATATGCATATATGACGTAATTTGGTAGGGGGGAAGGGGGCATTGTCATTACTCGATGTTTTACAGTGAATGCTCAATGGAGGAGTGTGGCCGTTTCCTCTAGTTGACGTCTTCATATGAATTCTCGAAGTTTGTACAAAGTCATGATAGATTTAAGAATATACCTTCTATAGGTTACCTTAATGTTAATAATTCTCTTGCTCTAAGATGAGTGATTGGCAAAAGAGACCTCAAATTGGATTAAAGTTGCTAATCTTCTTTAGAGAAGATTCAAATTCTATACAGGAGAAAGCGTCAACAGTAGCTCGCTTTACATACATTATTTGGGGGAAATGGGAGGGGATATCAAAATTCTGAAATCATTCATTGCTTGATATGGGGTTGGGAGAGCATGCTGAGGCAACTTTGCTCAATTAAGGGAGGGAGGGGGGGGAATGGCTCAAATACTGATGATGTCATAAATATATGGTCCCTAAGGTTACTTTTGGCATTAGTCTTTTCCAAGAAGCTCTCACATACGAACTTGATAGATTGAAATGTAATTGAACACATTTTTCCATTAGGGTATAAAGGATCTCTAGTTAAGAAATATAACAATCTCAATTAATTATCTCAATTAGGAAGGAAAAATATAACAAACTTTGTAATGTTTGAAGTTGTCTAGTGGCCACCAAACAATTCATTTGCATGTATGGTAAAAAGTTATCACTGTCTTCTGACGTTCTTCAAGTTTCAATAAAAATTTCCTGACTTTGCCTACAATTGCCTAACTATTCTAACAGCTAGGTTGTCTCTTGATTTTTCCTGACCATGACGTCATTCAATACTACGTGTGCTAAAATGGGACATGTAAAACGATTGATACAAAAGCTATGTCTAGGGTCAAGTGCCATTTCTATTCAATCATTCAATCCTGCACAAGATGAGGAACATGTCTAATAAGATCATATTTTGACATTTCGAAAATTTAATCCTCACACGTTCCACATGTTTTACTTATATTGCATTCTTCAGTCATATCTAAATGTCGTTTTGTGATCTCAATGGTCAGACTTTAGCAATAAAAAGTAAAAGTTTTGCATCTTCTGCAACTTATGTAAAATTACGAAGGACAAGACAATCCTTCATCTAACTAATTCCTTCACGAACTGTGCCAAAGGTGTTAGATATGCACGAATTCAGTGGCCTACATCAGAACGGTAACTTGACTTATATCTAGTCTATTTGTAAATGGTTACCTTCAGACTGCTGTTTAACTCATAACCAAGAACAGGTCATTAATGGTTTCCTGCTAGTCTTCTAATATTGCTCAAAAACCACTTGATCTCAGATTCAACCATCTCTGGGCATTTATTTTTTCTATTTGAATGCATGCATTATATGATACAAGCTTTGTACTGCAATTAGTATATAGGATAAAAAGGAAATGTCTACTCTAAGCAAAAGTCCCAACTGAGCTACCATCAAAGATGGAAAGAAATCAGAAAAGCGAAAAGTCTGTTGGTACTACAGAACTTCACTACGGCACGAAAAAGCAGCACCATGTTTTAGACATACTGAAAAGCTTATTTTTGTCTGACACTTGTTAGAGTATGAAACGTCGGAAAGCGACCAAAAGGTGAACCAAAATATATAGCCAGATGCGGGTAGTTAGCCGTATGATTGGCCACTTGGCACCTATTCACCATTGTTAACTTGAAGAATCCAAGTGAGAAAATGAACTCTTTTTGCTTACACAAGATTGGGTTTTGAGTCTTTATGTAAACTGATTCCAAAACACTTAAATGAAAGGACGATCTTGCCTGCCCTATGATCCCAAAATTATCGTCTGAATATGTTTTGGCGCATTCTGGATTTGTAATAAGATGTTGTCCTATGGCTGAATCACTTTTCATTTTAGAATTCGAGTTTTTACACATACGAGGTGGCTGTTCCCTTATTATAGTGTTTTTCGTCCTGAATCAGAAAAGATAAATGATAAGGGGCCAAACTCAAGTAAGGATGCATCAAAGTTTACTAAGGACCAGGGGGTAGCTACACTGTACGAAACGAGCATTGATAACAGCAGACACTAATAGATCAAATATCTGAAAATAGATCTTTGGCCTTTGTCAATACAGGCTAAATGTCAGACTAGCAATCTTGAAAGAAAAAATAGATGATTCCGTTCTTTATCATCCCTTCTCCCCTCTTCTCTTTCTCTTTACTGAGGATGAGTCAAGGCTGAGTCGAAACGTCTACTGGATTAGTCATACTGGATTTGTCAAAATGTAACCACTGGAATAGTAATTGGATTTGTCAAAAATTAAAATGATATCTTTTCTGTCGTCGTCCTGATTTTTAAGTTTTAAAAATAGATGATTAGATGAAATTTCAGTGTATGAATGGTTTGTACCAATGAAAAAAGATTGGGATGATGGTGACCATGTTGATGATTATGATGATTACGGTGATCACAGGATTGATGATAGTGATGACTACGTCACCAATCAGACGTGATGTGAGACAAAAGTAACTAATTTAACTCACTCGTGTCTTCAGGTGTGATGGGCTCTGAAAAATAAGAGATTTATGGATTAGTTGAACAGTGTATTAATTTAATACTAATGTTTCCTAAACCAACAAATATAATTAGAGCAATAAATACAATGAATAAAATATTATATATATATACAATGAATCTACCCTAATTATAATCAAACATTTCTTTATCTTTAAAGCACATATCTTTATCAAATATTTAATTTATAAAACGTAACAGTGTTGTCCCCTCTGAACAACAGAGACAATACAGACCCAACAAATACGGCCTAGTCTCATTTTCAGTTTGTTTGATTTTAGAGTAGGCCTTGTGAAAGATCGATGTTATTGAGCTACTAGTAATTCTACCATTTGTTTATTACAACGGTAAGAATTTTCTGTTTTCTGCAATCATCAGGTTACTGAATCCATGTGGTTACAAACATAAATCTGACTGAATACTATCATATAAGTAGCAATCAAAACTAACCAGTGAAAAATGTATACAGCATAAAATTAATAAAATTAAATGTGATCCCAGTGATGAAGTCGAACAATTCCTGCATAATATTGTAGGCCTGATTATTGACAATACAATATAAAGGGGATTAATATTCAGCTATCTGTCTATTACACATGGTAAGCCCATTATTAAACATATTACATATCCAGCTCCTATACAAGAACCTGAATAACGTACAATGGATCTCAAAAAGAATTTAACCATAGGCGGCAGGGCATTTGTTATAATCAGGTGTTCCTTTGAAAACAGAGAAAAATGGCACTGGAAAGACATGGAAATGTAAACATACTTAAATCCTTTTGTTTTCTGGCATCTTCACGTGTTTTGGCTATTTCTACAAAATAACAAAAAATCAAATATATCCATGTGCACTTGACGGGGCAATTGTCCTTCACTGAATTATTAGCCAGTAAAATGGTTGATTGAATGTCCTTGGCACACAGTTAGCTAAACACTAGATAAATAGAGTGATTACTGAAGAAATCTGAAGAAATTGTGCTCTCCATAAAGAGACATCAATGCCAAGGATAGCAAGCAATGCAATGCTACTGAAAATGCCACAAACAAGGCCGTAAATTAAAATTGTAACTATCTAGAAGTGACAGGCAAAAGGAAACTATACCTTGTGCCAACTGCTCGTGGCCTGTCTTTATACCTTCCATGTCAGCTCTCAGCTCTGCAAAAACAATGTTTATACATCAACTTCTACACAACAATCAACCAATTCATATCACAAGCCAACAAAAGACAATTGAATAAATAACATCAAACACTGGTATGAAATAAGAAACCATGATGAAACTGTGCTAGATTTTACTTGCAATATCTCAGTATTAGTTGTTATATGAGATATCACTAATGATGATGATGTCACTTATCTATGGCATCACTCCATAAATCCATGTACAACTAACTCCTATAAATACAATTTCATTTATATGAGGTCATCTGTAGTTGAGTGGCAATAAGATGGTATAAAATTTTATAAACTGCAAAAAGTTATTAACTCTCTGCTTAAATTCTACTTGCAATTGCATATAATTTACACATTTCATACCTGCATTGCTGTCTTGCAATGCCCTCACATCTGATTCCACTTCTGTAAAATTAATTTTATAACAGAAAAGATTAACATCATCATTTGAGAACCATCAGCAAATGTAAACATGGCAAAGCTCCTCAAATGCAATGGACTTATCACTTTTGACCTTTTGACCCCATCCTCTCATAATATATAACCAATTGCATCATAGCTGTTCTAATAATTTCTCATATTTATATCTGATAACAACAAACAGTTCAAATTAAACCTGATATCTTGCAATATTTGAATTTTCTTATACTTAAATCAGTATCTATGTTCGCTCTGAAAAATACTTCTAAACAGAATTTGATCTTTCAGACTTTGAACAAATCACCAGTCAATCATGATCACAAAATCACAAATCAATCATGATGATAGCACTCAGACATGACACGGATGATACTGTATTGAACGTAAACATTGTAACTTAGGCCATTTCTCACTCAATGCCAGTTTTCCTACTTTCACTCATTCATAATCTTGAATCATACACCTAAGACATCACTATATGTCACTCCTGTCATCAAACACCTGGCCAGTCCTCTTCTGTTGTTCTCCGCACATTCATTGTCACATGAATCCATTCATCAAATAACTAACAACCACCTAACCCTTCCTGTGCATAATTCATGTTTATTGTGGGTTGTTCTATGTTTATGTATATATCACTGTTATTTGTAATGTAAAGTCAGTCAGAGTAGAGTCTGAGTACCGTCAAGAACATTTTCTCCCCTCTCTCTCTCTGCCTCTGTGTTCTCTGCACATTAAAAAATGATACATGTCTACAACTGATCAACAAAGGCTGTCACTAAACGAACATCTGCAGCTTATAGGGCCCACCAACACATGTTCCTAGAGCATCACTTCATAAACCCAAACATCAGGAATAAACTTCTCCAATCCATTTCTAATGCTGCCATAATATCCCACATTCAACTCACATTAAACTACTGATGTTTTTCATATGTGAGTAACAATGAATACCAACAAATCTATATTAACCTAATTCTCCGCCTTTTATTTTATTTCTGAATGACTTGACCATCTACCTCTATATTCATAACACATTAACAAGGCTATAACCTACAAAACTGTAAACTTACGAGGTGATGACAAGGAAATGGATTCCACATTTCCAAAGATGGCCATGCTTCCAGATAACATATTTATTGGCCCTGAATGGTCTGGTCTGGCTGCAACTACAACAAAGTATTGTGGGATATATAATTCTCTTATACAATTGTCTTCAAACTAAAAATCCCGACAGGATAGTAAATCGATGAACCCCAAACAAATTAAAAGATACATATTGTAATGCCTCAATTATGAACCCTGGTGATAATAAAATTTTTGAACGATGAAGGAGGGTAGTTACTTGAGGGGGGCACTAATATGAGGGGAGCACTTCTATGAGCAGGGCATCTATGAGAGGAGCACTTAATTGAGATATTACAGTATCATAAGTTACATTTGAGACTCTATTCAATTTTATGAATGACAATGGGCTCACAACTCCCAAATGAATTAATGCAAAATAGCAAAGCTTGAGAGTGATTACCATTAGAGAATAAAAGGCATGCCAGTATAGCAAACAACTAGAGGGAGCCCCTTGTGAGGGAATGGGAAAATGGTAACAATTAGAGAGATCCCCTTAGAAATGGGGAAAGGTAATAATTAGAGAGATGGATGGGGTTGGAAGGACAACCTTCCAGATAAACAACCAAAACAACTCACTCCACCATCCTTTGAAAGGGATGTAAAATAGGGATACACAGTAGGCCAACATTAGCTGAAGATGCTAGATATAGAAGCCTACTCAAAATAAAGTAAAACAAACAAACAAACACAAACAATATATATATATATATATATATATATATATATATATATATATATATATATATATATATATATATATATATATATATATATATATATATATATACCCAAGAACATACATATACACACATATATATATATACCCAAGAAAAAATTCCAACTTTTAAAATGCTTTGGCACAAGCCTTCATCAGTTCTCATATATACATACCTATAGCCAGCTGCCCTTGGGCATCGTGAGGTTGTCTGGCAACTTCTAAAACATAAAACATAAAAAAGTAAAATGATAGTTAAGTAATGATTTAGCCTAACATCCTTTGTCATATTTTGATAAGCAATCATTACATCACTGTAAAACTTATTCAAATCAAGGGTGTAGCATCTTAATAGTGAACAAATGAAAACAGAGCACATATGTTATAATTTGTCTTGTTGTTTTTATTTTGTTCCTTGTACCCCTGTGAGTAGAATTCCCGCCACAGGAATATATTGTGTTTAGTTTGTCTGAGGACTGAGTTTCAAAAATTAACACACGGATATGTTGTGATTATATCTTGGTGTTTATCTCCAAACACAGACATGTAGAAGATAGTAACTTTACAGGTATGGTCTCTTATTAACTCAATTAAATACATAAAAGAAGCAATTAGTGTTATAGACCATTTTATTCATCACCAATAATGGTCTAGATAACTGTATGATAAATACTGCAGAGGTGGTAAATATTGCCATTAAAAGTCAAAATGTTTGTTTGTGCAAAAGAGCCTCTGTTGAATCAGCTCATATTCATTTTTATCTGCCTCCTTAGACAGTGCTCTACCACCTTAACTGTCAATGGTAACAATACACAAAAGATTATAGAGGCAAGCAGAAATATCATTCAATTCAATTTTATATCCAAGTAAACAAAATCCATTCAATTCACTTCATCAGGTATATACAATATAGCAATTAAAAACTGTGTTGCTAAGACAGCAGTACCCAAGTTTCCTCCTTCCAGGCTGCTATTTTCACTTTGCATACCTTCTGCTTTGTTTTCTGTGTCTAAAACACAAATTCAAAACTCAATAATATCAGCATTGAAATTCAGGGGTGTTGATGAAATCTTTGGAAACAAATCATGTGGCAAAAGTAAGACAAATTATGTATAATGGTATAATGGAATGAATATGTAAAATTTAGATATTAATACCTTGCATACACAGAAGTCTAAAACTATACTACAACTAAAGAATTTACATGAATCCAACAAAGTTGAAAATGGATGTGTGGATAAAAAATCCCAAGAACAAATATGAGTATCTTTCATGTACCTTGAATCTTTCCATCCATCATGGCAAATAACTCCTGAAAAAATTTCCAGTAAATTATAACAAACAACTAGAAAAAGGAAAACAATTAACAAAATCAGCAATGGCCTGTGCCTCATGAAGTCAGATCCACTCCCTGATTGCGACTTTATCAATATGGCCTAGTCAGTAGCAGTATATTGTAAAGAGCATAGCTTCCAAATGTTTGAGAGCTGATCAGATCAGTCTCCCAACATAATGTACAGTATCACCATGCAACATGGGCCTAAAATTATCTGTGGTATGCACGCCCAATCAGAATCCTGCATGATGATTGGTCAATTACGATGGAAGAAAATAGACCTGATCAGAGCTCTCAAACATTTAGCAGCTATGCTGATTATCACTGGTTTGAATGGTACTCTCCAAATTTAATTGACCAATCATCATTCAAAATGGGCCTAATCTTACCATGTGTGGTTAGAATCCTGCATGATGATTGGTCAATTAGGCTGGGAGAAAATAGGCCTGATCAGTGTTCTCACACATCCAGCAGCCATGCTACTGCAATGCAACTTTCCTACTATCTACAGACAATTCATAGCTAGAGGCCTCTGCATACAAAAGTAGAGTTTTTATTCTGAGGCCCAGGCATGGCAGCAACATACCAAATTACAAATTGTAACTGGTGGATGGGATAGATAAAGCCATGGTCAGTAACACAAGCGTGCAAAGAAGTGTAATGTGTTGAGTTTGATGTTTTAGTTATGTTGTGTCATATTTCGTGTTACTTTAATTTCGTGTTACGTGTTTCAGTCTTACGTTCATGTGGAGTCCTGTTGTGCGTAGTAAACACCCTTTCCGGGCCATGTGCTGTCCTGTCAACGTGTATTGTGATCTTGATATATCGTGTATTGTGATTGTGACATACCATATATTGATTAGCGTTCAGTTGATGTCATATGTAGTGAGTGTTTAATTCATAGTGATCAGTCTTTGCTTTGCAGTATAATAGAAAACATCAAGGATCGTTCTCTGTTGTCAATTCTTCGTTAGGCCTAGGCCTTAGGCCTAGGCATAAAAGTACTATTACACGTATGGCGACTGCTCACCATCATAACAAGAACCCTAAACGTTACAGAAGTAAAAAGCTAAACTTAGAGAACAACTTTCAAGAGACAATTTCCATTTCAGCCTTTCAACTGAATCCTGCAATCTCCAGCTGTTTCATCCCTAGTGTGAGAGTAATAACTATTGGTAAGAAGGCACAAGTAATGAGCTGCCACTGTAGCGTGCAACCCTTTACATTCAAGGAAATATGGAGTTTATAACTAGTGAGGGAGACCATACAATTTTTCATGAAAATGATTGTAAGATAAAAATGCTCAAATGCTTGAAAACCAAAATAGTTAATAATGGTGTTTTGAGACCTTAAAGTCCACAAGTACCTATCTGTTTAAAACTCCAATTTCAAGAATGCCCATCACCTCTCCTACCTTACTTCCATAGATTTCTTGTATAAATTTAAGTATCCTAGTGTTATGTTTTGCAGTGCTTGTCAGTTTGCTCAAGACTACAATGTAATAAGCACTGAAGAATTGTTGCTAAGGAAGTCTTCAGAGCACAATGCATGTTGCAACATTGAGCCAAGAGAAACTTCATTGTGGGAAGAAAAGTACCCAATTCAAATTGATAAATATAGCTTGTCTTCTAAAAGATTCTGTATCATTTGTAGACTTATAGCAAATCTATGAAGAACCATTCATGTGCAAGTGTGTTTCTGCGTTAGCTGATACCCCCGTGCTTGAAAAGGAACAGCAGGAGATTGCAAACCCTGTTGTAACCACGAGTTGATAATTAATCATTCAACTCGAAGCACTAACCAAATATATAGTCCAAGATAGAAACAATAAAGGCCATCAAAATTGCGCATAAACTTTATGCTACTAAAAGTACTCATTGTGTACGTCAGCAATATGCAATTAAGTCTGCGGCATTGCGTATGCTAGAAGTAACAACGGAAAAAATTCGAACGGTCTGCGTACAAGCCCCTTGCGACTCCGTTGAGTCTAAAACCGGAGGTGTGATTACGTGCGCAGAAGAAAGGATCGTTCTTGCATGTACTTCTTCAGTGGAGACACCTTGGTATTTGAAACAAACACATTTTAACACCTACACTAACCCTGCGCTCCGCGACCCTGTCCCACGAAAAAAGTACACGGGGTAGTGATGCTTATACGCAATTTCGATGGTTCACATTCTTCACACCCGCCCACTGTTTCACCCCTGGGGTATCTTGCCTGCGCACTTCTTTCCGTATTTAGGCGTGCAAAGCCCCTACAAACCCTCTCGAAAATGATCAGTCGGTCGCCAGCGGCGCAATGACAGACTTGACGAGAGAATTACAAGTGCATACTGTAAAGCCTAAATGGGAAATAGCGAAATAGCCTAAATAGCTTTCCTGGTATCACACACTGCTTGATTTTTAAGCAGCGGTATATTTGTAACAATAAAATCAGATCGACACAAGAGTTCTGGAATTCTGCATAACAACGGGCGCCTAACAGGGACCTAGAACTCCAAAACGTAAGTAGACTGCGCAATGCACTGGTATGCATTGCTAATTGAGAATTGACGCACTGTAACGCCTTTCTCGATATACTTCACAGAGAAGGTTCAAAAGTACTTATATTGATATTTCTATACAACGGCATTTCGAATAACCGATGTTGTTTAACTAAACTAGCAGCCTGTAAACTAGGCGCTCTCATCGTTGCTGTTATGCGCTATCGCAAAACATGGCGGCCTAGTCAATAGTCTTGCAAGTTGAGAATACCCCAAGCTACTAACTCAAAATCAACGTACACATAATTAGATACAAAATAAGATAAATTACCTGTTAAGCTACACTTCTAGGCTCTTTTCCACAGATATGCAATAAACGGCAGCGAAACTAATAAGACTCGCAACTTTGATCCCTACGCCACGAAGAAACTGAAACTGGGAAGTTAGCAGGGAGGAAATCATCATCCTGAAAGACGGGGGTTCATGGGGAACAGACGTTTCCTTGGTAAAACTACTTTGAAAATATAAATGGAATGTAGTCGGATTAATCATGTGACCCATCAATCATTTGTTCTTATACATATTGTAATTTGATTACGGGTTTGCAATAAGAAGAAGTCTATTTCTGAAACTATTCTCGCCCGGAACCCCGATTTGGTTATTCGAAAACCATTACAGTGAGGAAGGTGGACCAAACCACCGAGGTGTGCATCTGACTCTCGAAACTGTGGCTCTATAATTAGGGAAGGTATGGGTTTGTAGATAGGGTACATCTTTTTATTGAGACTAGGTCATCAAAAATAACAGCAAACAGCATGTGTGCTACTGGCTTTTAATTAAATCTATTAATTCTTAGATAATATTCCCCTTTATGATATCACATTTCAAATTATTCACTATTATGCTAGTTGTTTATTTGCTAAATTACCCCCAAGAATTATTCTCTGGGGTTTCTCTTCTCCTCACGCCCCAATTTCATTTCATTTCATATATTTTAGGAGGGTGACCCTTCAGCAAAGGCTGTTTTTCAAGGGGCCCTCCAACAAAATTTACAATGTTTACTAATAAAAATTAACTAGAATAATAAAATACTGTATATTCCTTTGGTGCTATCTACCCCCATCTCGGCAACCCTGCCCGTGCTTGCTGGTCGGGTCCATAGAGCATCCGGTGCAGTAAAGAAGCAAGCTCTTACAAGGTGGGAGATTAGAGAACCGGAATGGCGGGGATCTAGGGCAAAGGCCCCTGGAACATTCTTGGAGCCACGCCTAATAGATTCTAGGAAAACGTCCCCTTTCTCAAAATTTAGAGTTACACCCAATCTAGAAAGAAAAAGAGTGATGAAATCATTGCTACGTTTTTGAGAAACGCTGATATTCCCATTTTTTGCGTCAAACTATCTATTTTTCAAGTGCTTAAACAAAAGTATGCTCCCAGCTTAAAAAGTTGTTAGGGGGCAAAGACGCGCTGCTTATCCTAGCTGGGCGAGTGATGCCCCCCTCGTGTCCGCCCCTTACTTCGTGTCTCATAGTGTTTGTATGCTAGCCAGATCATTGTAAATTGACTGGTAGACACCTCTCAGTCGCTAAGGTCGATTCTAGCAGAATTTATTAACAAATGAGTGGGTTTTCAAAACTAAATCAAATTAGTACGTGTAATCATGATATATATATTAAACTTTATTCAGTTAAAGATAACATTGAGATTTACCTACTTTACTGTCTATGTACCTTACTGTTGGTAAGTATCTTACATGCACTTTAAGGTAAGGCCATTGAGTTACCAATAAGCGATGCGGGCTCCTGAGCTGTTCCTCTTCTAATACGAAAACCACCTGTTGTCTGAGGCTTAATTTTCTTAACTTTCCCGAAATTGAGGCTGACATTTTCTTAACTTTTGTTGGAATAAACTGGACAAAAGAGGTTGCGATTAATTTTTCATAAAAAAAAGTTTGATCTTTCATAATCAGGATTCTCAAAGAAAAGTTTCAACCTTTGTAAAGGAGCTTGCAAAGATTGAGCTTATATCGATTTCTGGCAAGTGAAAACGGTGAACTTTTGAATTTGAGCGTTGTGATTTTCTTAAGATTTTGGCATTTTGAGCCTCACTTTCTTTGTAAAAAACGTGTATTACTGGAAGTTTAAATTTACTATTATAGTGGGAACTTTCTGACAACAAGCCTTTCCCCATGTGAATGGCACGTAATTATTAATACTAATAAGATTGATATTTATACAGGGTAAAAACCCTTTTGAAAACCCTTTTAGTACGAGTATTGCTATCAATGAGGGCCCTAATTGAACAAACAAAAAAGTAACTTCACTACAGCACGAAAAAGCGGCGCCATGTTTTAGACATATGTAAAAGCTTTCTTCGTCCGACACTCGTCAGAGTATGAAACGTCGGATAACGACCGAACGGTGAACCGAAATATATAGCCAGATGCGGGTACACGTAATATGATGAATAATGTGTCCAGTTAACCGTATAATTGGCCACTTGGCACCTATTCACCATTGTAGGTGAATGGTAAATAGGTTTACAATGGTAAATAGGTGCCAAGTGGCCAATTATACGGTTAACTGGACACATTATTCATCATATTACGTGTACCCGCATCTGGCTATATATTTCGGTTCACCGTTCGGTCGCTATCCGACGTTTCATACTCTGACGAGTGTCGGGCGAAAATAAGCTTTTCAGTATGCCTACAACATGGTACCGCTTTTTCGTGCTATAGTGAAGTTCTGTAGTACCAACAGACTTTTCACCTACTGTCGGAAAAAAGTAACTCCTCAATAGACAATGTACAAGCCTAAAATGTCCTTCAATATCACTTCTTAAAAATCCTGTAGTTAATAAAAAATGACTATAATCCTTTCAGATGTTCTCTAAGGCTATGCTTGAAACCAACAATAGAGTCTAAACTTGGAACCAGAAGGGCCTTTTTGTAGCTTCTGTTTTGACCTCTGAAACGCGTAATGGAGCATCGCAGCTTCTTGTGCCATACTTGTGGTCAACTCTTTCACCAAAGAACACAAAATTTGGAATATTAGTTTCTTGCAATACTCGAAGGTGATAAGATATGTTTTAAACTTTCTCTGGTTTGATATCGAGATATACCCATTATCTAAGTGTAGGTGCAAGTCTATATGAATAAGTCTTTTCTAAAATTTGTTTTAAGATTGAAATACCGTATTTTTCCGCCTACAAGCCCCCCCCCCCCCCCATTATCATGTATCTGAGATCTTCAGGCTCGGTGTAGAACAATACAACATTTTTGTTGACACCAGAGACGCCTGCCCGAACCGAGGGCAGGGGGCAAGGTTTTTATTGAGGATGCATCGTAAACATCTTTACACTAAAATAATTAAGTCCGTGGACAAGGGCAGCTGCCCCCTGCTCCCCCCAGCGTAGGCGTCCCTAGTTGAAACAATTGCTTTGTATATTGATTCAATAGTGATTGCCCCATTCTTTTCAAAAGCTTAATTCGTACTCCCACACTTTTTAATATTTTGTAAATGCTCCTTCATATCCAGTTTAGGGTCCAAAAACCCTCCAGGATACTTGTAACCACTCACAAACGTATCAAATGATCATTCATCCAGACTGTTAAATCATTTTTAGAGAGTAGCCTTTGGCAGTGCCAAAAAGCATGGCTTCTGTTTTTCCTTTTTTTTAAATTTATGATAAACTGGGTCTCGATATGCTAGACCTTGCTTGTCGCTGTGTAAGTATTTTTATACGTTCCAGCAGCAGACAGTATAGGCCTAGCAGGACAGTCAGGTTTATATACTTTAGTACCAGTATTCTTTGTGGTCTGCCTAAAGTACATAAATCTGTAAGTATTTTCTCTTCAATGTATAGAAAAAGACAAAATGTAATACAGCATCCATATTACTAAGAAGTGGCAATATGCAAAGATTTCAAACTTTAAGCCCTGTACATTTGGGACAGTCTTATTAGACAGAGCATTGATACCCAAAAGTGCAAATCCTTAAACCGAAAAACCGACGATTGGAAAACATGCGGATAAAACAGCTTGCATATCGGTGGGGGGGGGGGGCTACGGTTCGAAATCATTGCCAAATTACTGTCAATCGGTAAATATTTCACATCGCTTTACGATGAAGCTGAAAACCATTATTGCATAATTCGTAATGCAAATTTACTTTTTTTACGTATATTTACATAGATATATTAAATCTCTCTGTAATTCTTAACATTCTTTAAATCTTTCATTTCATTTACTTTCTAATTCTTGGCCCCAGCAAAAAAGGTCTTATGATCTGAGGGGGCCACCATGCAAAACGAACGAAAACTGGCATGAAATGAAATGCAAGAAATCGGGTAGAAACGAAACTTGGCTTTTTTCTACATGTCCATAAATTGATACATACTAAAATGCAGTCAAAATTATATTGCAACCTCAAATAATGGTATCAAAGTACAAAATCTGTCTTATCAAACATAAATAATAGGCCACTTGTTGAGACAAAGAAGCACCTAACGATTCCTACGAAAATAAAGAAGCAACTGATAACAATATGCGCTAAAACTCTTCTCTAAAATATGAAAAAACTTTAAGAAGGCAGTACCCTTGATGCAAACTAAGGTACGTCTGCATGGTTTACTGCAGGATTCCGATGTCTCCGCAATCGGAGCTGCTGTTCTATCAGTATGCAAGTAACATCAAGACATCCCTATGAAGAAACAGACCAGTACAACCTAACAAAAAGCAAAACAATGTTTGGAAGCTAATAATCACAAAGTGTGAAACCAACCCTGAGTTACAAAGCTCATTTTCCATCGCCTAAACGCTGGTTTAGATATCGAAAACTTCAAATTGCAGTGTTTCCGTGACAAATACTCAACACCAATTACACATTGTTGCTGTGTTCAGCCAGGAACACATCTTAATTACAAATTTATAAATCTGTTAGAATTTTTAACTGCCGTACTGATTTCCTATCCACATGTCCTCCAAAATTGTTTAAGGACAAAGTCTAAAAGTCACAGGCATAAGGTCAATGTAAGATGCTTTGACTGATACTAGGTGGACCTCCTAATTATACCTAGTAATTAACACCGGTCATTTCGTTGAAAATAAACTAAAACTCCAAGAACGGCAAAGTACCTATTATTGACGTGAATGAACTTTAACCCATGTGACATGTGCACCACGTGACATATATCACGTGATGATTAGGTTTCCTCATAAGGTCCGTCAATCAGCTGCTCCAGCAAATCACAAAGCGGAGGAGGATAGCTAACCTGAGGGCCATCAATAGGAGGATATGCTTTGATTTGCAGGATTGAATGTAGCTGACTCTGGTCTTCTAGAAATCCAAATGAAATCTCTGTTTCCAGTTGGTCTTCTTCTCAATAGGCTCATCAATCAACTGGAAGCAGTCCATCGTGGATTTACGACAGTAATTGAAAAACAAGTCTTCGGCTTTCAACAGGATCACGTCAAGATCGTTAACTTTTGGCAGACTAAAAATAAAACAATAAAAACACATAATACACTTGTGGGGACAAAGGACTCCGCAGCGGAATAAAAAATGCAAAATTCACTACTGTCAACATTATGAAGACTAAATGCTGTGAAAGATCTGGTATAAATTTAGTGCGGTAGAAGGCAATAGAGAATTTGAACATGCTACCACGATGATTCTATTGAATAGCACAGGTTTAGAGGAAGTCGCTTCGTTAATGAATATCCACATCTTTTACAAATAGGATGTTCCTTAAGCGCTGCAGCGCTGAATAAACATCAAAACAAAGTACACAATTTATCAAGAGTAACTATTTTAGGTTACAAGCAAAGGCTATCACACATTAACGGCACAAAACGAAGTGAACAGAGATGCCATGAACACCACATTGATCACATGGAAATTATTAACCAATAGCATTGTAAGAATTCCCACGCGTGAGATATTTGACATATTTTGCGTTTCTTTTCATTTCGTCCTGTTTTACTAAAAAAACTATTAAAAGGCTTAGATGTACATTGCAATCTTAAGTGTTCACAAAATGGCAAAGACGTTACCTTATACCAAGATTTGCTAATATATGCTAAAATATGCTAAAACTTGCTAAAATATGCTAAAATATGCTAAAATATGCCAACAATGCATATAAGGGTACGTAGATTTGTGGTTCTGTATGCTACATATCTGTGATAGAAGTCTGTTTCAAAATGGGAGTTGGGTGAGGCCCGCAAAACTAACCTAAGCCGGTGCATTGCTCATGCACAACCGAACATATGGAATTCATTAATCTGTTTCGCCTGACACCCATTTTGAAACTGACTTCGAGTTACTTGTTAAACGCTACAACAGGGTTGTTGTGTAGTTCCATGCTTCCTGTGGCACCTTTCTGTTAATTTATATCGTAAATGATTTATGAGTATGTAAAAAAGGGTCACGTAGTTATACGGAAAATTCATCAAGAAAATGGGAGATATTGGATGAAGCCTTTGCGGAACATTTTCCGTCTACATTCCTTACTTTCATTTCAAATACTAGCCATACTGTCTTGCTACATTATAAATAGAATTATGATTGACTAGGCACAGCTATTGACACCGTATTTGATACCATAGTAACTGATCAATAGGCCTACTTCTCAACCGTGAAGGCAAGCTGAGTTTTAGAAGTAAACTTGAAAAATCTGTTTTCGCGCTAAAATTTCTTATCAAACATCCGTCTCTCAAATGTTCTTAACTAAAAAGCCTATTTCTCGTCTCACAGTTGCTTTTTTGCTGTAAGTAATTTCAAGAAATTTAAGAAAGAAACATTTACCACTGGGTTTGACAACATATTAAGAGACATTGAGGCCGAAGAGAGAAGGTTTCTTATATAAAAAGAACGGGTAGCAGTGCACAATAGAGTGTGGTGTGGTCGAAGTGTAAACAGACTTACTTGGAAAGAATCTGGTATATGCTGGCAATATCATTGGTGCTCATGAGAATATCCCGGCATTCTTGTAGCATAGCAACACAGACAAAAACATCGAAGGAATATTCAGGACTAACGTAAATCTCCTCCATACGGCTACCCTCTGAAAGACAACAAGTAGTTGGCGAATTAAGGTGCAAACGGGTGGGAAATTAAACAAATAACTAAAAATTCGAACGAAAAGTTAGAGGTTAGCTAGAAAAATCCACTACGTGAAGCACAGATACCTGCAATTAGTTGTCGAGAATTGCGTGTGGTAAGTACAAAACAAATGCTCAAGTGTTCTGTAGTCGTACTTTAGAGCATTCGTACTTGGTAGAGTTACGTGTCAATTGATCTTTGTATGCGGTCAACGAATGTTAAGGATAACATGGACAGACAAAGTTACAAATGAAGAGGTGTTGAGAAGAGCGGGATTGGAAAGGGAATTGATGAGAAGTATTGAGAAGAGACAGCTGCAATTTCTTGGTCACATACTGAGAGCACAAGGACTGGAAAGTGACTGTTTACTGGCAAGGATAAATGGAAGGAGGGCTAAAGTAAGACAACGGAAGAAATTCATGGATTGTTTACTAGAAAGTTTTAGTGAACACTACAAAGTAGTGGAGATAGTACACTTATCTAAGGATAGAGTGAAATGGAGATTCATGATCGTTAACGTCACATGACAGGCACCACGGAAAGAAGGAATGAAGTCAACTAGTTTACTTCCATTGTCTTCAACAGCATTGTATGTATGAAACAATGTGATCTTTAATACTCTAATAAACTACATCGCAACTAATCATAGAAAAGTAGATCTAGAGTAGTTTTTGTTTGTTTGGTTTCAGTATTTACCTGTTGCACTCATTCTTGTT
The DNA here is from genome assembly GCA_964019165.1 of Mastigias papua. NCBI lineage: Eukaryota > Metazoa > Cnidaria > Scyphozoa > Rhizostomeae > Mastigiidae > Mastigias > Mastigias papua. Next base: position 14,935,351 of record OZ025271.1, read on the forward strand.
TGTTGTTTTTAGACAGTTTTAGCTTTATCCATGTTACGTTTAGAGTTTATTTTATTCTTCAATAGCTGTTGCTACCTAATGCGATGTAAATTGTACGTAGGCTATTGCTAGAAATGAAAATCTGAAATCTGAAATTTGCAATCTAAGGAACTTCACATGTAATCGATAGGTAGGTGAGAAGCAAGGACGCCTATGCTGGGGGGCTGGGGGCAGGGGGCAGCTGCCCCTCCTGCCCTTTTCCAAGGGTTTAATTATTTTAGTGCAAAAATGTTTACGATGTGCCCTCAGTAGGAACCTTGCCCCCCCTTGCCCTCAATGCGGACAGGCGTCTCTCGAGTGTAGGTTGATTCCACGATGAAATGTGTTAGTTTAAATCACGCAGACATTCTGCAATTACGTGTTTGCGTGTGATTATCAATATTCTGTGTTTTTTGAGTTATGATTGGTTAGGTAAACTCAGTCCTCACGTTGTATCGATACAAATATATGGTATCAGTTAAGGCATATTTCCATAAGATTGCATTTTCCTCTCGAGCAAAACTCCTCTTGAGCTTGTTGCTCTTGCAAGAGCATTGGTGATTCCCCGTCAGTGGTATTGCCTTTGGAACACATTGCTTCGTTGTTCAAAAAGGCTGTGTAGGAATATACAGGGGGGCTACTACCCTTTCTTCATATCATTGATATCAATTTGCTTCGGTCTTTGACTCATACTCGAGTAGGAAATCAAGATAACCCTTTCTGTAGAAGGAATTCTTTGAGCCAATTCTGTTTCTTGGAATTTTCGGTACAGTATTTTTTCACTATATCGTGAATTAAATCTGATACTGACCCCGTAGCCATATACTGTTCAAGTAAGTGATAGAATCCATTGTGTTTGATATCTAAATTTTCATGAGATCTGATTGGATATCAAGTAAGTGATAGAAGCCATTCTGTTTGATATCTAAATTTTCGTGACATCTGATTGGATATCAAGGTAGAGAAGTAAAGCTCGCGAGCCCCTCGCGAGCAAAAGTAGAATGAGTTCAACTTCTCTGCCTGAGCTCGAGAGGACAACAATCGCCTGGGTCAGCGGCAATTTGACAGCATTGCGCATGCGACTACCAGAAGCTCAAGAGCATTTTTCACTCGAACAGTCGTATGGAAATATACCTTTAAGGGCCCATTTCCACCTACATTCGGATTTCGCAATTCGCATGCGAACTTATTGTTCCCAGTCCACATTCGAATGTTCGCACATCGCAAAACGTTCGCATATCGCAAAACGTTCGCACATCGCAAAACGATCGCATATGGACTGGGGACAATGAGTTCGCACCCGAAATGCGAAGCGCGAATGCAAATGGAAATGGACCTTTAAGTAGCAAGTAGTTGCTCAAGAATGAGTGTAGAATTCACATGAAATGATTATAAGTGCGAAATAAAAGTGCGGTGGTTATATGTCTCTGCCTTGCTCTCATTTCATCGAAAGAGCTAGTTACGAGTACTTTAGCACAATAGTCACAAGTCTGGGGCACTTTGCACTTTTTGTATTCTGCAATGAAATTTCCTGTTGGTTCATGAAAGAAGTACACGCACTGTTGGGAAAATTGCATGTGAACGCCAACTTTAGATGCCCCACAAGCGAACAAAAATTGTCTCAGGTTTGTAGGGGGCGCTCACTGATATGGGTGCAAACTAGAACAGTATATGGCGTGACTTATTCACTGTGGATATATATCTAATATGTACATATATGTATATATATATATATATATATATATATATATATATATATATATATATATATATATATATATATATATATATATATATATATATATATACACACTCCCAGGTGGTGGTAAGTTTTAATTTTCTTCTGATTTTTCTGAGCATAATACCAACCTTTCTGTTTGCACCGAAAAAGGAGAAATCCTGGTTAATATCTGTTTATTCTATGTATGTACATATAGAAAACATTAGTGCAACTCACCATCCTTTTCAAGTTCTCTGGCCCGTTCTCTTGACCTTTCCATTTCCGCTTCAACAGATGACACTTCCAAATGCTTGCTGCTCACAATTTCAAATATTCTCAGACCATCTTCGTAAGAAAACTCTCGTTTAAAGCTGAGCAAAAGCCACCTAAAAACGCACAAAGAAACGCCATACAAAAAGACTCGGTTTCAAGTCCATAAATCATGTACTGCACACGCACGCACGCATGCATGCACGCACGGACACGCACACGCGCGCGTGCACGAACATACACGCTCACACAAACATTTATATCTATAATATACACACACATACCTCTACATACCTAATATATTAATCTATTACGAAAAGGAAATATGATGGAATCATAGGTCAAACATATCGATGTAACAGTTCTTTTAAAACTAATCTCTTGAAATTATAAAGGAAGACATTCAAAAGTTACCTCAGTCAAAAAAAATTGGCTACACCATCAGAAAAATAGGCTCCATAATTAAGGATCAATTGTCGATGATAAGTAGTAATGATTAATCACAAATAACTGACTAGCTAATTCAAGCCAATATTATGTTTTTCCAATGACTATATTTTGAAACAACTTACCTGTGACAGAATATGAGTTCTAGTTGTAAATTTTGAAAGAAATCGAACAGTTCTCTGTCCATTTTCATAAGAAGCTGTTCAACTAAACCTGAAAATAATTAGAAACAAAAATCAAAGAAGTAAAAACATAAAGAATAGAAATGCAACATTATCAAACAGCTACAGTATTCTGGTTTCGAAATATTCGATCAACAGCTTAAGCGCAGAAAATGAAACTCTGGATACCAGGGTGCATTTCATGGAAATTGTACGAGAATGTGCTGCAGAGAACTTGAGCCTTTTCACACCAAACGTCAAAAAGAGCTCAATGCACGCCGAAGATCTTCGGGTTCAAGAGCAAGGAATTCTGGTATCGATTGCACATAGTTTTGTCATAATCAAGGTTGGAATTGACAAAAAAATCGTTACAAGTAAACAACATATGACAACCGAAACATGATACCAGAAATCTCCATAATTGAGACAGAAAAAGAGAGATGCATGCAAAGGATAGACAGTGACAGAGAAAATAATGTAAGCAAAAAGGAAAAATATGTATAGGTGGAGAGCAATAGAAAAAGACAGGATGATCGAGAGAGGTAGGATAAAACAGAAAGAAGCAGAATGAGACAGGGAGAAGCATTTAGTGATAATGAGAGGCAGAAAAGGGCAGGATGAGACAGGGCGAGATAAGGATAGAAAGAAAGAGACAATGACAGACAGATGGTGATAGAGAGACACTAAGAAACAAAGAGAAGAATAAACTAAAAAGTTGCATAGAGACAAAATTAATTACAGAGAGGTACAAAGAGGTACTGACAGGCACAGAGAAGCACAGAGAGGCACGGAGAGCCACGGAGAGCCACGGAGAGCCACAGAGAGCCATGGAGAGCCACAGAGAGCCACGGAGAGGCATGGAGACACAAAGAAGCCCAGAGAAGCACAGGGAGGCATAGAGAAGCACAGAGAGGTACATAGAGACACAGAGGTACAAAGAAGCGCAGAGAAATACAAGGAGACCGAGAGAAAAAAAGAAATGCCTAGAGACACAATGGAGTACAGAGACACAAATAGAAGCACATAGAGGTACAAAGAAATACAGAGAAACAAAACAAGGCACAGAGAGATTAAAAATAATAATAATCAAAATGATGATAACTAGGAGGGTAATACGTGTAACATACTTATTTTTCGCAGCATGTCACTCTCCAAGAAATCGCCTTTGAAATGATCCATGTAATTACAAAACATCCAATAAGCATCAGCTTCTGACTCCATGACAACAAAAAATCGACTCATTATATCATTCATACCCTGTGCGTACCCAACATCTGAAGAGCCAGAGAATTGAACAGATGGATATAGGAATGAAAAAGTAAAACAATGAACAAAAGGGATTAATATACAACAATATAAATGAAATGAAAACAGATTAAGGAAGTAACGAGTAAAGCAATAGACAATGGACACGTAATAAAGAACAAATGAATGATGAATGTCTGAATGAGCTATTGGATGGATATATAAATGAGTGAATGAATAGATCAATGAATAACAAATGTAAGGATTTATCAGCAAGTGGTATTAACATGATTAATTGAATAGAAAAGTTAAAGACAACAAGAAATAAACTTAGCATACTATGGTTAACTATCCATGCACAAATATTCTAATACTATGATAATAACATGCCAATAATATTCTGACAATATTCTTATGGCATACTAATAATATGCAGCAATAAACTAATAGCATGCCAGTGATACTTTGATAATATTCTAATAATATGATGATAACATGCCAATATTATCCATGTAACATGCTTATGACATACTAGTAATATGCAGCAATAAAATAATAACATGCCAGTGATAACTTGATAATATTCTAATAATATGTGAATAATATAATAACAATGTGCTATTGGTATTATACCTCAAGGAATTATTATTATTATTATTATTAAAAATATTTAAGGAGGGTTGCCATGCAGCTACAGCTGCTTTTCAAGGGGCCCTCCATTTAAATACAATACATGTTTTGAAAAATAAATTTGAAAAGAAAAAACAAAGCCTAATTACAATGTCTACTACCTAAAAGCGATATACCATTATATAAAATATTATTTACAAAATTATTAAAGATACAATGATAAAAGTACAAAAAATATATTGGTAAAAAAAAAGAAAAAAAAGAAAAAGAAAAAGAAAAAGAAAAAACAAGACAAAAAAGAAAAAAAAGAAAAAACAAAGAAAAAAGGAAAAAGAAAAAAAGAAAAAAAGAAAAAAAAGAAAAAAAAAGACAAAAAAAGAAAAAGAAAAAAGAAAAAAAGAAAAAACCGAAAAAGAAAAAAGAAAAAGAAAAAAGAAAAAAAGAAAAAAAAGAAAAAGAAAAAAGAAAAAAGAAAAAAACAGAAAAAGAAAAAAGAAAAAGAAAAAAGAAAAAAAAAGAAAAAAGAAAAAAGAAAAAAAAGAAAAAGAAAAAGAAAAAAAGAAAAAAGAAAAAAAAGAAAAAGAAGAAAAAGAAGAAAAAAAGAAAAAGAAAAAAGAAAAAGAAAAAAGGAAAAGAAAAAGAAAAAGAAAAAAGAAAAAACAAGAAAAAGAAAAAAGAAAAGAAAAAGAAAAGGAAAAAAGAAACAAAAGAAACAAGAAAAACAAAATTGGGTATAATAGTAATCGTATTGCTGCCACCTATTGCTGGGTGGGCAATGAATAAGCAGTAAAGCTATGCTTTGCTTTGAATCATCGACCGCTCACATTGTAAACCAATGCCATAGCTACCAGACTAATTGCCTCCTCCCTTGGGGCACATAGCCACCACACCCAAAATCAAATAACGCTGAATGACTGGATAATTAAAGATAATAAAATTGATAGGATGCAGATGCCAACCTGGATGAAAAAAGGCGTACGTTATGAGTGCATCCCGTAACATCAGGAGATTTGGATTTTCGTTGCCTCTATAGGGATAAATGAACAGTTTTGAAACGATCATCTTAAGTCAGATTTGAAATATTGAGGGATTGGAGGAGAGCTGAATAAGTAGCAAAAATCAAGTGCCTACTCGATCAGTCATCTCTCAATCTGTCAATCAATCACATAGACAGCTACTCTGCTAATGAGTCAATCAAAAAATTGATTATGCAATCACAAAATCACTCTAGTAATAAATCAACTATCCAAAAAATAAATGAGCTTTCAATCAATCAATCAATCCATCAACCAATCAACTATCCAGAAATCAAATGAAGTTGTCAACCATACAATCAATAAATCAATCAATCAATCGATTAATCAATCAATCGTCCAATCGATAAATCAGTCAATCAATCGATCATACAACATAGCACAGCATTCGAAATGACACAGCAAACCATTGATTGCACAGTCTTCTACAACAGAGAGCTATAATGACGCGGGACACGTTTATGTAATGCTTACTTGAAGTACTCCAATTCACGATCCGTCCTCGGGACATCCTTATCAATTATTCGCAATGCTTTGCAAACAACATTTACATCGTAAGCTTGTCTCCCAGCATGCACCTGAAGGAATATAAATCAAAAGAATGAATAGTACCTGATAAAATAAATACAAAATATAACAAATAAACACAAAAATATTAAACTTTCAAAACCATTATATTATTACACAAGAAGGGTCAAAATGAACTTCCTTCCTGTTTAGGAGTCCTGCAGAAAAGCACACAATGATACCAAAGGGACAAAAATTTGCAAAATAAACATGGTAGAGCATACATATGAATATTCCATATATTACATTAGTAACAGGGTTGATGATTTTTAATATTTTGGCCATGGCCTAACACTATGGCCTAACAGCGGACCTACATAAACCAACCGTAAGGAACATGTTGTATTGAGGAAGCAGAAGACTGTTGTACATCTACAGTATGTTCTCGTATTAATTTTAACAGCCTCGTTCCTATTCTAGTGGATTAATATCATAATTTCTGCCGTGTGGTGTATATTACATAAGAAATGAAATAGCACGCAGCTGTGATGAATGAGGGTGAGTGGTGAGAATGAGAGTAGACGTTAAGGGTTAGTGAGATACAAATAGAAGGAAAGGTTAAAGGCAAGAGATACTCAGTCAAAGAATGGGGGAGAGAATGAGAGGAAAAGGTGAATGAGAGCGGAATGAATGAATGAATGAGTGAATCAGTGAATGAATGAATGAATGAATAAATGAATGAATGAATAAATGAATGAATGAATGAATGAATGAATGAATGATATAGTGGGTGAACAAATAAGTGAGAGCATAGGTGATAGAGTGAATTAGAAATGGATAAACAAAATAACAGCGAGAGAGAACATGATTGAAAGACATAAGGGCAACCCTCACATGAGAAAACTCAAACCGGTTTGAGTTTCAGATCGAATTGAAACTCAGATCGGTCTGCGGTCTAAGCTCCTTGAGTGCTCACATGACTCAAGCAAAATGCAACTCAGATCGATCTCAAACTCATTTCGGTTTCTCAGGTCGGCCTGAGATTTCAGGTCGGCCTGAAATCGTCATATGAGCGGAGAAGTCTTTCGTTTCGGGACGAAATGACGGATCAAAACAAAAGCAACCAACAATGACTGGTGGATATTACGAAATACGCATGTGAAAGAGTACGTGAGGTAACACAAACCAGTCGGAGACTGTTCATGTGAGGGGAATAAACATTGCCAAATTTCAAATCTGGAACTCAAATCGGACTGAGTTTTTTCATGTGAGAGCTGCAATAGATAGCTAGGTAGCGAAAAAGCTTCAGCTCCGTACCTATAAACAAACAAGAGAAAGATACGTGAACACACCTTTGCTTGTATCTCAACATACTGCTTCAGGTCTGTATTGACGTCTCCCTGCGCAGCATCGTCATTTCCCTGCCTTGTTGCACAATATAAGCACGTCTCACTATCATGTGGTTCAAACCATGAGAACCGTGAGAGCTGTGGGTTTTCTTGATCAACTTTGTACACATTTGAGTCAGACTTTGAAATGCTCTCGTCCAGATTCTTAAGTAAGTTGAATGCACCTTGATTGGCAATTCCTGATGACAAATTGTCATTTAAATTAGCTGCTGAAAATGCCTTTCTTGAGTGATCCAGAGGTCGTTGTAGGGATGATTCTCCATTTGAATCGAAATTGGATGATAACGAGGTTCTTTCTCGCCCCCTCATTTCCTTTAATCTACCATCGCCATTTTCACCTGTTTCTGGGTCAATGATGCTGTCCTCCCTCCCTGATGTCCAATGACTTACTTTCGTCCTTTGCCCTATTACCTGTCCTTGAGACTGGGATCTATGACCTAATTCTGAAACTTGGACTAGAGGCAGTTGGTGACTAGATTCAAATTCTTCAATTTCAGTTCCATTTACCAATTCCCTGCTTGGACATTGTTCATGAGAGATTTTATTAGATTCCACGGCAAAACCCTCCTTTCTCTTAGACTCCTCATTGACTGGTCCAGTTCTACTTCCTGAATCCATCTCATTGTCTTCATCCGATACCTTAGTTTTAATTGGTTGGCGATGCAACATCTCCTCCACAGGTGTAGATGACCTGGGTGCAACTCTCTCCTGCTCAATCAACTGCTTCTGCACGGCAAGGCTTGCTTTCTCGGCAATCTCCCTCAAAGGCACAACAGCATCAATATTCTCAATTGATGAGAATCCCTCTTCGTGTATTCTAATCATTCTTTTTGTCTTAGTCCCTGCTGGGCTACTAGCATCTAATTGTTGCTGTAACCATGGTGATACTGAGAATGGAGCCTTCACTTCTGGCTTGTCTGAATAGCCTTTAGACTCTGACGTCGCATTGCATGGTTTAATTGGAGAAAATTCTAATGTCTCCAATGCCAGTCTATTTTCCACGCATACGTCCTTGGAATTAGATATCATGCAATCTTCTGATTTAAATGCAGTACAGCCATTGTTTACCACGTCATTTTCAACACGTGCTTTACCGACGTCAGTCACAGGATCGCCACCTGTTCCTTGATCTTCAACCTCACAAGCGTTACCACAAGATTCATCTTGCTTCCAAGTTGCCGCACAAAGCAGATCTTCGCTACTGACAATACCTGATCTAAAGTCTGCCCGCAGTGATAGACCAGCATCTTCCTGAAGCGCTAGTAACTCTTCCTCAAACGCTGAGACTTCAAGGTCCTCTTCTGATAAGTCAGTCTCAAGCTTGGATTCCTGGAGATTAGAATCTTCCTCCATCAATTCACAACCATCATTAATGTCCGTCAGCTCGTGACAGTCGGAAAAAGGAACGCTTTTTGTCCAAGCTGACGTCACATCTGGCTCCACAATTCTGCTTCCTAAATCTACAGTTACACTATCAGTTGAAGTCTGGCATTCTGCTGATGATTGAATGTCATGTCGTTTGCAAAGTACATCACCCGCACTTTGAAACTGAGAACTGAGCACAGAACCCATTTCTCGTATAGTTTCTAACTCACTGTCAGATCCAATACTCCTTCTACAATATGACTCATTTTCTGAATTCAAAGCTTGCTTATTAACATGGTCTAATGTATTCCCATCAACACCTCCTTTATTTAATGGCTCTTCACTGTCTTCTGTTTTGCTTCCTACATACTGCATACCAGCCATACCAACATCAAAGCTCCCACTTTTATCTGCATTTTCATCCGATGTGAGCTGCTCTGTTTCCACAACATTGACATCACAATGCAGGGCATTTTCTAACTCCCTAGGCCCATCATCACCTACTTGAGCAGATCTACATTTAATCCCACTGGACATATAGTCCGCTATTTCTTCAGCTTCAGTCTTAACCCCATCCGAGCACTGGAGAACCGCAAATGACTCCTCCGTCAGCAAGATTTCTTCAGTTTTACATTCTTGATTGCTCGCGTTTGGCGGTGATGAGTCTGTCTCTTCTTCACTAACATAGAAAAACTCATTAACACTTACCTTCCCATAGTTCAACTCTTCAATCTCGCTCTTTTCTTTATAATCACGTAATATGCAGGTACCCTCACCACCTAACTTACCAGATGTGTTTGAGAACTGCTCCTCTGACGGACAATTACCGACTTCCTCATCAATGCAATGCTTTTCCATAGCAGAACCACTTTTCTTCTCACCTTTCAACAGTATAATATCGCATACTTCAGTTTCATTGATGCATCTATCCAAACCTTCACCCTCTATAATCGAATCAGACAATTTCTCTTCAACGTTTGCTTCCAATTCTAGTTCAGAAAGAGGCTCTTCCATCATGGCCTCCATCATGGCATCTCTGATATTTTCTACAATGTTTCCATGAACGCTCACAATGAGACCAAGATCATCACCGTGTGTTGATGCTGTGTCTTCAATATCATTTTTCTCGAAATTGTCATGGTCTTCTGGGTTTTCGTGTAATTCGCTTGGTTGCTGATTATACTCTATCTGCGCAAAATCTTTTCTTCCTCTATCAACAGCCACATCAAGCCTACCAAAATCTTCTCCAATTTCTTCAGTTTGTCTTGATCTAGATTCCTTGGCACTAGTACAGACAGCTCTATCTCCTGTCTTCTTGCCAAGAATGCCAGTATCTCCCTTCAGCTCACCACGCTTAAAATTTTTTTCATTACCTCTTATTGATGTAACATCCATGTCATCTGTCATTTTATCATCTCCTGTTTCCAATTCCTTTCCCAAATTTGACCCATAGTCACACTTCTTAGTGGATACTTTGCGCTTACGGAGCCAATCTGGACAAAATCGTACACCGGATACTGGATCTTTCTCAATCTGCTTCAACAATGGTCGCCATCTTGCCTTCAGAGCATCATACCCTATGGAATGCTCCATCCTCAAGGCTTCACGTTCCCTGTTAGAAATAACAATGAATGAATGAATGAATGAATGAATGAATGAATGAATGAATGAACGAACGAATGAATGAATAACTAGTTCACAATCAAATACTGTATATACTTTCAAGGAAGGAATGTATGAATGAACGAATGAATAAATTAATGAAGGAATGAATGGATGGATACTTTGGCTACAGCTAGAAGTGATAAATTACTGAACAAGAAAATAAATGACCAAATAATTACCATCAATTTTTCCTTCACAAAATACACTTCAAATTGCTCGATATCCTTAATTTTTTTATAATTCTAGTCTCATAAGTTCTTAACATTGTTCTTATCTTTTAAAAAAGTGATTTTCTGCAAACATGCGAGAAATTACATCCAGTATACAGCTTCTACGAAAACATGTCTAGTTGCGACTGAAAGAAAAACCAACAAATAATGCTTATTAACAAACTCAGCAGAAATTCTTTGTTTAATGAATGTTCTGGGTGAGTGGCCAAGTGGCTAGAGCGCTTGACTGCTGTGCGAAACATCGATGGTTCGAGTCGAACCCTCGGATCATAGTTGGGATGCTCGCTCGCTGTTTACCCAGCACCAAATGGGTACCTGGTGGCAACACTGGGGAAGTTAAAGACGGCGAAGAAAGGAACTGGCCACCCTACCTCACTATGCCGGCGGCTCATGATAAGTGTCCCTCTAACGGGCATTCCCCAATGCACGGAATCATACATGGGACTCACCTTTACCTTTACCTTTACAAATGAATGTTAGTAGCTGAGTGTATGTGAAAATTCTCATCTGATACTGGGCATACTACAGCAGTGCTCTTATTTTCTTGGCAAATCGAGCTTCAGCGATCTTAAGTCTGTCATCATTAGAAAGACTGTAAAGGTGGATTTCCATTCAGTACTTTTTGTCGCGCGGGCGTTGAGCTGGGCGCACGATCGCAAAAAAAGTAGAAGTTCATCTGACTTTTTGCAATCGATCGAAAGCGCCGAAGCCACTTGCTTTCAAAACCAGCAGGAAGCTTCATTTTATTTCATTTTCATTTTTAAATATTTATACATGGTGGCCCCTCAGATCTAATGTCTGTTTTACAGGGGGCCATGTTGAAAACTAATTAAAATAATACTTACAAAGAAATATAGAATATACAGCTAAATCAATTTTAATCTAATCTATAGTAATATAAATAATATAATTAATATAATCTATAGTAATATAAAAATACAAAAATATATGAGAAATAAATAGTGAAAACAAAGTATTTTTAACTTTGTTCCACAAGCATGGCTTTCAGTTTTCTCTGGAATGACCCGAAAGTCCTAGAAGATTTTATTTTACTACGTAGGGAGTTCCAGATTGATGATCCTCTGTGAGCAAAACAGTTTTGAGCTTGCCTAGATTTTACTCTTGGAGGCCTTAAGCTCAAATTAGAGCTACGTAAAGTTCTACTTGTTATATCAGTTGCGTCTTAGTAAAAGCAATTTGTTAACATCGAGCAGTTGTTAATGGCCGCAGGATACAAAGATGTTCCCGAGCAAGTAAGCTTAACTACTCATCATCAAGAGTCGATAGCAGAAAGTCGCGCGCGCGACGAAAAGCACCACCGCAAAGAGTCGATCGCAAAAAGTTGAGTGCGCGACAAAAAGTACTGAATGGAAATCCACCTTAATACTGTAGAATGCAGCATGGCTGCCAAATGCTTGTTTGATTGACAGCTCTAATCAGTTCTATTTTCTCCCAACCTAACTGACCAATCAAAATGAAGGATTCTGATCACACGTGGGCTCTGCAGATAAATTTAAGTCCATTATGCAAGATGATTGGTCAATCAGGCTGGGAGCAAATGGGCCTGATCAGACCAAGTCTACAACCCCTCGCATGCACACAAGATTTGTAAATTACCGATACACCATTGGAGCACATTGTACAGGTAGAGCCACGTGTAATCACATAATGCTAATTTGCATGCATACCTTGTGGTTGAGTTCCAAGGGTACAACTCGAAAAGAAAGCTCCAAACATCTTTCCTTATGTCTTCTTCAACGCCCCCTGTTACAAAGGAACAAAAAACTATGAAAGAAGATTTGACTTGGGTCAACAGAATAAACCATCTATCTTGTGAACAAGTACAACAAAAAAGAAGAGAAAAAAGAAGAAAGAATACTAAAAGATGAGCATACACAGGGTCATCCCTAGCAAAGGTGGAAACAAATTCTTTCCTTCTGGGCAGTGGCGGTTTTAGGGATCGCGGGGCCCGGACCGAACTCATCTGAGGGGCCTTTGTTTGAAAGGGTCTCAGATTTCTTTTTAATTTTGTCTTAGACGCGGGGCCCCTTCTGGATTACCAAAAGCGTGGGGCCTGGGGTCATGGCCCCCCGCCCCCCCTAAAACCGCCACTGTTTCTGGGGGACCTAAGTTTTGAGTTCAAAATTTCAGTGAGATGTCTAAGGGAGTGTTCTATCCTCTATCCATTGTTCTATAATACAATTTCAAGTTATGGAATTCAATTAATTTTTCTCCTAAGCTTACTGGAATTACGTTATTTGTTTCATACTTATCTAAACAGTTCGAGATTTCCCTGTGAAGCCTTCTGCAAATATTCCTAGCAAAGAAATTCTGGGAACCAGATTTCCAAGTCCGATATTTGCCCACCTTTGGTCGCAAGATCGGGTATGCTGGAGGTGTGACACTCAATGACAAAAAGATTCTGTCGCTGAATCAATACGAAATGTTACGTCAATCGCCAAACCCATTTTGTGGTTTACACGTGTATTTGTGATTTTGAATACAATAAGCAAATGAAATTAACCATCCTAACATTCTCTCGGAACGACCCTATCCAATCAATCAATAAATAAATAAATCAATCAATTAATCAATCAATCAATCAATCAATCAATCAATCAATCAATCAATCGATAAAGCATTCACTCAGCCAAATATCGAACTTTCTGTTTCTCTCCTACTTTCAACAGCATAGCCGCCAAATGTTCAAGAGCTCTGATCACATCCATTTTCTCCGAGCCTATTTGACCAATCATAATGCAGGATTTCAATCACACATGCGCTGCACAGTTAAATTTGGGTCAATTTTTCATTATGATAGGTCAGTTATGTTAGGCGAAAACGGACCTGACCAGAGCTCTTAAATATCTGGCGGGTAAGCTACTTTCAACCATTTGTTTACTGCTTTGAAAGGGTGCATAACACAATAGCATCAAATCATCTGGGGAAAACGACAGCAGAGATTCGTAATTCTCAATGGACATATTCGAACCTCTCATATTTCATTTATCATATCATTTGAAATATTTAATGAGGACCCCTTTCAGTCCTTTAAACTAATCTTCAAGTTGTTCTCTTTTTATCACTAAAAGATAATATACCAACAAGAGCAGATCTGTTCTGCATAAATATATCTGTTAAGTCCTAAAGCAGGCAGGGGTGCTATGCCGCAGGCATGGGGACTCAGTCCCTTTGCTAAAATCAATACCATTGTAGCCTAGATTTACTTTAAGTACCGTTTACATAAGAACCCAATTAGGCTAAATTGAAAAATTCAGGCTCTTGTACGCGGGCTATTACTGTACTACAAAAAAGACACAACATAACAGCATCCAATCCCAATCCTCTGTGGAAATATAAGCAGAGATTTGTAGGTCCCAATAGGATATGTTCATGAATTTCAACATGTTGAAAAACTACTGCGGATCAATCACAACTGATGACTCTAAAACATTGCATCCTAAGGACAAATCAATCGAGCCAAAATCACGTTTCTTCATCTATTCCTCAATTTGTACATTAATATCTTATTCAGATACACAGTTTGTGAAGGTGTGTGGGTTTCCAAACTCCCAATATTCTAAAGCAATTTTGTAAGTGGTATTTCATTACTTAAATTTCTCAGATTTAGCAAAATATTTGTTAGATACGGTATCATTTTCCAATTGCAAAATCACTCATATAAAAAATCAAAACAATTTTCCTATTCCTTCTAAAACCGGTGGTCGATGTCCACCGCATGTACGGTCCTCTACCAAATTAAGCCAATATTGAGCACAATGTTCAAGAGCCACACAACATAATCTCTTTCTGTACACATATGACTATGCTACAACTTTAAATTGGTGAACTGTCATTGCAAGTAACACAAATTTTTTTAATGGGAAATTCAGAGCAAATTGTCAAATCCTTAAAATGCTACAAAAAACCAAAGGTAGCCTATTACTGAAATTTTTTGTGAAATCGTTTCCCAAATCAGTGGCTCCTATTCCAGGTTAGATCAAACCAAAGGGACCAGTGAGTCAGTCTGATGGGTTCAGCGCAGTTGGTTTGGGGTAAAGAAATGAGATAAGGGGTGGGTCATTAATTACCTGTGGGGAGGGGGTGGAAGGCATTCACATATATTTGATGGAATTTTCGTCCCCCCTCTCAGATTTATGCAAATATTTCGATCCCCACTCCAGGATTTCAGAAGAAACTTCATAGTCAATCTCTTGAAATGCTCTTTATTTTTCATCCCCTGCCCTCTGAGTGTGCAGAATTTTGGTCCCCCCTCCCAGATGTCTTCCACCCCCCTGGAAGAATTAATGACCGATCCCTAAGTACTATGAACTATACCGTTAAAATTCGCATAAAAATCTCCCTTTTATGGACATAGGCTAAAAATATTCTGATGTGAATAGATAATTGTGGGCTGTGATTCATAACCAAAACTTTGTACTGCTAAGCGTGCATTGAGAAATTGTCTTCTTCTCTTGAAAG
This sequence comes from Mastigias papua, assembly GCA_964019165.1. Taxonomy (NCBI): domain Eukaryota; kingdom Metazoa; phylum Cnidaria; class Scyphozoa; order Rhizostomeae; family Mastigiidae; genus Mastigias; species Mastigias papua. Next base: position 14,950,534 of record OZ025271.1, read on the forward strand.
AAAGCTCCAGTTTCCTTGCTGAACCAGTCAACGTTAAAATTTCGTATCTTGTTTATAGGAATCTGAAGAACCTTAGGCTACTGGGTCCTAAACGCTGTCGCTCTTTTGTGAGGGTTTCTACTGTACGTCTTGTCTGTAAACATAGCTATTTCAGGCCTTTCAATGAGTAAATTAGACGCGCGCTGCCAATCGCGCGTGTGGGATAGTTTGCGCACGCTAAAGATTCAATTGTTTGAGCTTTCCTTAGTACTTGGATGTATATTTTTCATAAAACTGGCTGAGTGACAAATCGAGCGCGTGAACTGAGCTGGGCGCGTGCCTGTGCGCTCGTGCGCGATCGCGCGCGTCTCATTGAAACGCCTGCTATTTGACTTAACATTCTGCTGTCTTCTCTACGTTCTCTCTTTTCGCACTATTGTACATGGTGTCAGGTGGGGGTACTATTGAACAAACTCATATTTCGCCTGTCCAAGTGAGGAGGATTCAGTGAATGTCAGACCTTCCAACTCTCACGATATGGCAGTTAGGCTCACGGCTTCATATCCCATCTCACGATTCACGGCCTGGCTTCAAAAACCTCGAGGTATTCCTCAATGAATTACAATCTCAACGAGCGATAGAAAGTATAGGCAAATAATAAATAAATAAATAAATAAATAAATAAATAAATAAATAATGCTGGATTTTGCCACAATAACTGTAACATCGTTTCTTCCTCAATAGGAGCACTACGTTACGTAGGAAGATC